>CM035130.1:95581110-98188610 GCA_020205605.1 Panax ginseng
AATAGGAATACATCACCTATTCTGAGTCGCCAAATACATGGTACTGAATACAAATACAAACTAATTATTCAACAATCATGTAAAATACGAAAAAACATATGCTGTGAGGTTTAATACAAATATTGTCATCTAGACAATATCCACACTCAATGGAGTCCTCATTACATTTATTATTACACTATTTCACAGAATAGTGAGGACTACTAATGCACCATCTAGGACCATCACTCTATTCCCCGACTATTCCCAGCTATGTTTTCATTTCCTGAAGAGAACAATGAAAGCAAAAGGGTGAGCTCAACTAGCCTAGTAAGAAATATTATGACTAAGATAATGTAAAATAAATTATCGTTAGCCTTCAACAGTGTTAAGTTGATACAATATAACAAACATCTAGTTTAACTGCAGCGGAACAAGCAATCCATTAGAAGAGTCAAGTAGAGAATAAAATCTACTATCTTCTATGATTTAAAAGGTTTTTCATCACTTTTATCGCTGAGACTCAGTTTAATAAATAATCCACATCATCAAATCATCCCTGCACTACAGGCCAAGGATATTCTTTAGTATCACGACCACGAATTATCCACATGCACTACGGGCCAAAGATAATCATGTTTTCATCAACAGTCCTTATCATGCCATAAAATAATTCATCTTTGCACCTTTGGCCGAAGAGAATCCATAACCATAATCATACCAAAAACTGTCCATCAATGCACTACGGGCCAATGAGGACTTTTTCCACATCATTTGTAACATTACGGTTATGATTATACCGAATAATCCCTGGTCATAATCATACCAAGTCCATCTATGCACTACAGGCCACAGATGACTTCAACATAATATAAACATGAGGATGATAACAATGACATAATAATTCAATAAAACAATTTCAAGAATTAATTTATCCAGGAACCAATAACGTCCAAATTGTCAACATAATACTTTTTTGTAGAGTAAAATTAAAGAATGCTCAGAAGAATATTTCCATGAAAAGATATTGGATGAAGCGCAAATATCAAGGATATTCCACTAATTTCATGGAGTATATAAACTAAAACTTTAACCAACTGAGTATAATAGAATATATGAAACTGCAAATGGATTTTCGCCGCTATACGGTAATCCACTTAGACAGATCATTTCTACAGTTTAATAAGGAATGAATACAAATTATCATTCACCATGCATGTGATAATCCACATGACAAAGTTATTCCAATAGAATAATAAAGAATGGAATAATGAAAGAAATCACCATGCATCACGATAGACGCATGCATAAAGTTATTCCAATAGAATAATAAAGAATAGAACCAGGTCATGCGTAAAGCACATACATGATGTTCCAACAGAATGATAAATAATGGAATAACAACAGAAATCACCATGCATACGACAGACCGCACAGACAGGTTATTCCAACAGAATAATAAATAATGGAACCAGGTCAAGCGTAATATGCACCGATAGGATATTCCAACAGAATAATAAAGAATGGAATAACAGAAGAATTTCACTATGTATGCGGTACTTCGCATAGACAGGTTATTCTAACATAATAATAAAGAATGGAATAACAGAAGAATTTCACCAAGTATATGGTAGTCCGCCTATACAGGTTATTCCAATAGAATCATAAAGAATGGAATAGAAAAAGTTCTCTTCATGAATACGAAAGAAATAATACTCCTTACGAGTACAACAAATAATATTCTTTACCTTTGAAAGAAGAGTATTCTGACTGGTAGGGCGAGGATATACTCGAAGAAAACTTGCACTACGCTCAAAGCTTTCTTAAACTCTAAAGAAATATACTTAAGATTATAGAAGAAGAACTCTCTCTATAGTTTCTCACTCTAGAGTTTCAGTGAATTCGTCAGAAATAATGAAGGAATGAGCTTCTATTTATAGGAGAATGGACCCATATAGTAACTAATTCACGAAACGGTCAGATTGATTTACTTTTAAACCAAGCGGTCCAAATTGATTTAATAAAATATTCTAATAAAACAAAATCTTTTAAATAAAATATAATATATTCTATTTATAATCTAATAAAACGAATAACTTTATAAAAGTATTTTATTTTATATAAAAAGATTTTACTATGCAAAATACTATGAAGGCACTATGCAACACTATGCATAATAAAATATAATATATTCTAATTATTGTCTAATAAAACAAATAACTTTATAAAAGTATTCTGTTTTATATAAAAATATATTACTATGCAAAACACTATGCATAATAGAATATTATATATTCTATTTATAGTCTAATAAAATGAATAACTTTATAAAAGTATTCTGTTTTATATAAAAAGCTTTTCTGTTTTATTACATTAATAATACTAATAAAACAAAACTGAGTGACTTCTCACGTAAACATCAATAATCAATACCGTGTGCTACTAGGCAACCACGCGTATTACTGTACTTTTAACACCGAGTGTTTCAACAATTAATGGTACAACTTCCGCCGTTATTTTCATAAAAATATTTTTGTCATTTTCTCAATTTGACAATAATTCCGTTGCGGGGTCCATCAATGATTTTGCCGTCGTACGAATATTTCTTGTTAAAACGAATATTCCCCTACCAATCGAATATTATATAAAAACTTGCATACTTTACAAAATTTATAAATACTACCCACAACTATAACATTATATCAAATCCACTCCATAATATTCAAAAAATTATTTCAAGAAAATTAAATCTTTATTCGTAAAATTTTGGATTTTAAAATCTCCCCTCCTTATGAAATTTCGCCCTCAAAATTTACATACGTACCTGGTATGCCGAACAAATGAGGATACTTCGTCAGATTCTAACTCTTGAGGTATGACCTTTGAGCGCAAAATATATTTCAAGATTCTAACAGGTACATCTTCATACATTAAATTATCTGCTATCTCGTCTGATTCTAAATTAATAATGTGGTTCGGGTCATCCACATATTTACGTAACATCGATACGTTAAAAACATTATGAACACGCGACATACTTGACGGTAAAACGAGTCTATAGGTCACAGTTCCTACTCGATCGAGGATTTCAAATGGGCCAATTAAATCGATGGTTGAGATTTCCTCTCTTCGTCGATTCTTGCTTCTAGAATAACGCCCACTTGAACCTTCTTCATTCATCAGCTCCAGGTGTGTAGCTTGAGCGGATTTAACTTTATCGATTAAAGTCAATTCTAATCGTATATTCGTTATCTTCACTTGGGTTCCTAGAGTCTTTAACTCTATCTTCATCATTCGTAAGTCGTACGAAATGGGTCTTTGTGTTAACAACATCGCACTCGTAAATGCATACGATCTTCTACTCAACGCGTTAGCTACCACATTCGCTTTCCCACGATGGTATTGAATGGTACGATCGTAATCTTCAATAGCTCGAGCCAACGTCTTTGGCGCATGTTAGGTTCGCTTTAGTTGAAGAAATATTTAAGGGTTTTAGAAATGGGTTTTGTACTGGGGTCAATACAAAATATGATTTCACGCTCTAGGGGTAGGCTAAGAAGTCTTCAAGAATACGTCAGGAAATTTATTAACAATAGAAATATCCTTCAAAATTGTGACTTTCATCCCAAGACTTGGATAGTACATCACATTATCAACTTGCCATCGTCATTCACGACGTCGCCTACGGAAAGTCTGGCTTCGGTGCATTCCACTCAAGGAAGTCAACAACGAAAGGATCGAGGCTCTTTACTTATGGCTTGATATGATAATGATTGACTTTAGTGGTTTGGTTACTTTGAATTCGCATAACAGGTTGGTTAGGAGTATGAAAGCTAAAAACCTTACAAAAAGCATGATGAGTAGTTAACCAATCGATTCCTAAAATCACATCAAAGGCATGTATTTTTAAAGAGATACAATCGACAGGTAACGTGAAAGTGTTGATTTGAAGAAGATTTATAAATAGTGGAGGTAACAAAGGTTTTTCCCAGCAGATATATCAAAGTCTAACTTCTCCGGAGTTAACTTCAAACATTGAACACAACTAGGTGAAATAAAAGAGTGAGTAGAACCGATATCTAACACGGTATAGACTTCGCAAGAATTTATGACTAACATAACCGTGATAATTTTATTCAGGTTCCTCGTCACAAAAAAAATGCTCTCTTAAACTACCGGCATTGGCTTGTCTGGGACATCCTTTGGTATCACTATCCCAGTTGGAATTGACTTCACTATATGACAAAATCGAGCTAGGTGACCTTCTCTTCCGTAATTAAAACACGCTTTGGATTGCTGCGTACAGTTTGGAGGGATGTGTCCCTCCTATCCGCATTTGAAACATACGACCGGTGGTCGTTCTTCTTCCTTTGAGACGGGTGTTGGTGCCGACATCTTCACGTCATTGGTGAACCTTCTCTTCTTGAAATGTCCATTCTTATTGTTTTGGCCATGATTACCACCAAAGTGATTACCATTTCTGGCATGTTGATTCCCTCCATGCTTATTGTCATCGCTTTGATGACTGTTATCACCGGTATTATCATTTTTCCGGCTGTTCTCTTTTGGTTGGGTTGACTCATTATCGCGCTCTAATAACTGAGCCCTACAACATCTGAATACAAACACAGTTTATGAGAGATAAGATATTGACGTATCTCAGGTTTCAAACCTCTTAGAAACATTCGCGTCATTCTCTCCTCATTATCAACCAAATGGGATGCAAATCGAGACAACTCGGCAAACTTGGCTTCGTACTGTGACACGGTCATGTTGTTTTGCTCTAACTTGATAAACTCCACCTCCTTCATGTGACGAATACTTTCGGGAAAGTACTTGTCATTGAATAGCTCTTAGAACTTCTCCCAAGATATCTTGAGTGCATCAGGCTGGGTACATTTTACAGATTCCCACCAGTAATCTGCCTCTTCACGCAACATAAAGGTGGCAAAGGGAACCTTTTGCTCCTCGGAGCATCCCAAGACATCAAATATCTTGGTGATCTGCTTTAACCACGTCTCCGGCTTAAGTGGTTCTGGCTTTCCCAAAAACTCTGGTGGTCCCAGCTCCTTGAATTGCTTAGCGTTGACCGACTGTGGGTTGCCATTATTTTTACCTGCATTATGAACAGGAGCCACCTTCGCCTGATGTTTCATGAATTCTAAAAAGTTCCTAAACGTACCGTCGTTCATCAATTGATCAGTGTTGTTGTTTACAGGAGGATTATCGCCATCCTATTGCATATTGTCCTGATTATTGATCTGTGGAGACTCAATGGTATCCTGTGCTCCATTGCTTATCTCAACATTTTCAGATGCCATTTTCAAATACTGCCACAAAACAAGGGTTAATTAACATATCACATATTATCTCTATACTCTGACCGACCAATTAAATACCAAATAAACTTAGGTAGGTCATACTAGCGAAGGAATTCCCCGTCTCTCCCCTCCTAGTTCTTGTCTCACATCTCACCCAGGGATCATATCCCTAAGCTTTGATACCAACTGTGACTCCCCCAAAATAGGAATACATCACCTATTATGAGTCGCCAAATACATGGTACTGAATACAACTATAAACTAATTATACAACAATCGTGTAAAATACGACAAAACATATGCTGTGAGTTTTAATACAAATATTGTCTTCTAGATAATATCCACATTCAATGGAGTCCTCATTACATTTATTATTACACTATTTCACAGAATAGTGAGGACTACTAATGCACCATCTAGGACCATCACTCTGTTCCCCGACTAGTCCCAGGTACGTTCTCATTTCCTGAAGAGAACAATGAAAGCAAAAGGGTGAGCTCAACTAGCCCAGTAAGAAATATTATGACTAAGATAATGTAGAATAAATTATCGTTAGCTTTCAACAGTGTTAAACTGATACAATATAACAAACATCAAGTTTTACTGCAGCGGAACAAGCAATCCATTAGAAGAGTCAAGTAGAGAATATAATCTACTACCTTTTATGATTTAAAAGGTTTTTCATCACTTTTATCGCTGAGACTCAGCTTAATAAATAATCCACATCATCAAATCATCCCTGCACTACAGGCCAAGGATATTCTTTAGTATCATGACCACGAATTATCCATGCACTACGAGCCAAAGATAATCATGTTTTCATCAACAGTCCTTATCATGCCATAAAATAATTCATCTTTGCACCTTTGGCCGAAGAGAATCCATAACCATAATCATACCAAAAACTGTCCATCAATGCACTACGGGCCAATGAGGACTTTTTCCACATCATTTGTAACATTACGGTCATGATTATACCGAATAATCCCTGGTCATAATCATACCAAGTCCATCTAAGCACTACATGCCACAAATGACTTTCAACATAATATAAACATAAGGATGATGACAATGACATAATAATTCAATAAAATAAGTTCAAGAATGAATTTATCCAGGAACCAATAACGTCCAAATTGTCAACATAATTCTTTTTTGTAAAGTAAAATTCAAGAATGCTCAGAAGAATATTTCCATGAAAAGATATTGGATGAAGCGCAAATATCAAGGATATTCCACTAATTTCATGGAGTATATAAACTAAAACTTTAACCAACTCAGTATAATAGAATATATGAAACTGCAAATGGATTTTCGCCACCATACGGTAATCCACTTAGACAGATCATTTCTACAATTTAATAAGGAATGAATACAAAGGATCATTAACCATGCATGTGATAATCCACATAGACAGGTTATTCCAACAGAATAATAAAGAATGGAATAACAGAAGAAATCACCATGCATGCGATAGACCGCACAGACAGGTTATTCCAATAGAATAATAAAGAATAGAACCAGGTCATGCGTAAAGCACAGACATGATGTTCCAAGAGAATGATAAATAATGGAATAACAACAGAAATCACCATGCATGCGATAGACCGCACAGACAGGTTATTCCAACAGAATAATAAATAATGGAACCAGGTCAGGCGTAATATGCACCGACAGGATATTCTAACAGAATAATATAGAATGGAATAATAGAAGAATTTCACCATGTATGCGGTACTTCGCATAGGCAGGTTATTCCAACATAATAATAAAGAATGGAATAACAGAAGAATTTCACCAAGTATAGGGTAGTCCGCGTATACAGGTTATTCCAACAGAATCATAAAGAATGGAATAACAGAAGTTCTCTTCATGAATACGAAAGAAATAATACTTCTTACAAGTACAACAAATAATATCCCTTACCTTTTAAAGAAGAGTATTCCGACTGGTAGGGCGAGGATATACTCGAAGAAAACTTGCACTACGCTCAAAGCTTTCTTAAACTCTAAATAAATACGCTCAAGATTATAGAAGAAGAACTCTCTCTATAGTTTCTCTCTCTAGAGTTTCAGTGAATTCGTAAGAAATAATAAAGGAATGAGCTTCTATTTATTGGAGAATGGACTACATAGTAACTAATTCATGAACGATCCAGATTGATTTACTTTTAAACGGACGGTCCAGATTGATTTAATAAAATATTATAATAAAACAAAATCTTTTAAATAAAATATAATATATTCTATTTATAATCTAATAAAACGAATAACTTTATAAAAGTATTCTATTTTATATAAAAAGATTTTACTATGCAAAACACTATACATGCACTATGCATAATAAAATATTATATATTCTAATTAGTGTCTAATAAAACAAATAACTTTATAAAAGTATTCTGCATTTTATATAAAAATATATTACTATGCAAAACACTATGCATAATAGAATATTATATATTCTATTTATAGTCTAATAAAAAGAATAACTTTATAAAAGTATTCTGCTTTTATATAAAAAGCTTTTACATTTTATTACATTAATAATACTAATAAAACAAAAGCTGAGTGACTTCTCACGTAAGCATCAATAATCAATCACCAGTGTTACTACTAGGCAACCACGCGTATTCTCGTACTTTTTACAACACGAGTGTTTCAACAGTTAACGGTACAACTTCTGTCGTTATTTTCATAAAAATATTTTTATCGTTTTCTCAATCCGACAATAATTCCATTGCGGGGTCCACCAATGATTTTGTCGTCGTACGAATATTCCTTGTTAAAATGAATATTCTCCGACCAATCTAATATTATATAACAACTTTCATACTTTGCAAAATTTATAAATACTACTCACAACTATAACATTATATCAAATCCACTCCATAATATTCAAAAAATTATTTCGAGAAAATTAAATCTTTATTCGTAAAATTTGGGATTTTACAGCCGAGATGACAATCACTGACCCACTGCCCCATCAAAGGGATGAATATCCTAAAACTGGTCAAACTGTGCCATAACAACCAGTGGATGATATGTGGTCACACCCCTCAAACTGACCAGAGGAGGATAGTCCATGTGATGAGTGGGTTTTATGCCTATGATTTGGACATCGTTAGTTCTTAATTCTTTGTTAACTTTAAGCATTTTTAGTGTTTTGTTACTTATTTTTGTGTTTTTGTTGTAGGAAATGGCTTCGGAAGGGCAAAACATGAAAATTAGATCTTAGTGGCATTTTCATAATTTCTGGAAAACTACCCCCACCGGGGAGGGGGTACATGATTCAACTACAATAGTAACCCTCGTAAAGGTAACTTAGCTAATATAAAAACTCCATCATGAAGTAAAGGTGTCGGGAAGAAAAAGGACTTTTCAGAATTTGGGTTCAAGAAGGATTGGTTCGAACTGATTGTTCAAGGACTTCCAAGAGAACTAAAAGACATATGGAGAGGCATATAAAAGGAGGAGAATTGTAAGGATTGAAAAGAGGATTCCATTAGATTAGATTAGATTAGATTAGAGTAGAGTAGGACCAAAACCCTAGTTCTTATGAGATTTGGAGATTGAAGCAACTTGGAGACCATTGAAGATTCAAAGTAGGAGCAAGGAGGGAACATCAAATCTGTAGACAACAGATTCTATCTTTTTCTCTTCTTCTATTTTTGTCTTTTAATGTTTATTCAATTGTGGATTCTTAGTTTTAATTCATTAATCATGAACTAAATCTTTTTTTTAAGATTACAATGGAGCTTATTGCATAGTTTATTTTTAGTATGCTTCTCTATTAATTATTGTGATTATTCTTGGATTATCTATTATGGTTTGTGTTTATTGCTTAATTTCCTAGCTAACAATTATTGTGATAATCTATATGAACTCGAGAGATGAATTATAGATTTAGATTTGATCATAATAGCATGTGATTGTGTTTTCTGCATGGCGTTGGAATACATAATTTATGTCTAGGATAGAGATATGCCTATACATCTCATGTAATCTAAAAAAGAACTTGTGTTTAAAATCCTCTTTAATTGTAATTTACATAGAGATATAGTGAATTATTTAATTAGTGTGTTCTTCTTAATTCTATCACCTGTGGATTTAAGTTGATTTGAGTATGATGCATTGAGAGATTGTCATATTTACTTATGCGTTCTTGATTAACAATTCAGAATAGTGAGTTTAATTGATAAGAAATGTATTAATTTAAATGAAGCAACAAGTGAAGTTGTGTTCTTAAATCTCCACAATCTGATTTTTAATTAGTGGTGATTAGAATTAGATTAATTAAATAATTTAATTTATAACATTAAATTGATTATTTAAATAAAATTAGTTTGGTTAAGAGTTATTATTTGGTAATTTGTATTAATAATTTCTCGTGGGAACGATACTTTACTTTCATTTTATTACTTGTTGACCACGTATACTTGTGTGTTATGTGTAATTAGATTTTACCCAACACCATGCCAACTGCATGAGTGATAAAGATATAGGGAGAGCTGAGACCTGAACATGACAAAATATCAAACGGGTCCTCGATCCCTGACAAGAAAGCCAACTAAGAAGCTGCGTCTATACACTCAGCCGGCTGAAAGGAATATGACATGGCTATCTCATAGGAAAAACAATACCCATAGCGTCTGAAAAGTGCCAATCAGTCTCAAGTGTATCATAAACCACACGGACAACAAGACCGCACTGCCTATAAAACCCCCCCACTGAATGGGAATGGGAATGGAAAAATGTGGCTGACCTCAAGGTCTGCCAAAATCATCTGTAAGATGGTATGTCCCTCCGTGAGAGCACAAACTACCATGATCACACTGATATCCAAGTGGTCCATGTACAACGACATGTACAAATAAGCCACTATGCACATCAAGAGTATGTCTACACGGACGATATGCCAATCACCCTCAGAAATGGTGAAGTCCCCAGAGTATTGCATATAGCTGTCTAATGACCCAAATCTGTCAATCAAGAAACTCATGGATACCACAGACCCCGAGGAAAACTCGTTTAGGGCCACTCTACACCTCAAGCCTGTCAAGGTCATAAATTGCCGGCTCATGTCACTGGCAGCCATCTGAGCGCAAGGCCGATCCAATGGCAAGTCTGTAAGACGCTCGTACTCCTCCAAAGTAGGAGTCAACTCTTGGGTATCAAATCTAAATACCTTTCTATCTGGTACCCAATGCTCAAGAATGCCCTCTATAAAGCCCGACAGAACCTGAAATGTCAGGAGGGTCATAGAGTGTCGCAACAACTGATCAACTGTCACCTGATCTAGGAAAGACAAACTGTCATACCACAATCTCAAGGAAGATGCCACCAACACAGGTGGGGTATGCTCAATCCGGCTAACAGTGGATAAAGGCATCTGTGTAGCCGTATCATAAGACCATTCAGGGGTTAATGCTAAATTCATCTTTGGAAATGCATGTCCATAACATAATACATGCATAATAAACAACAGATGACAATATGATGTAGGGAATGAAAAACATTATGCATATATTCCTAAGTATATCATCATCTAAATACATCAGCTCTTTATACAACTGAAAAATATAGGGTAATGGGGCACAACCGCCCAACATCTAACAGAGGCCTATCAAAAGATATAACGAGAACTGGGGCATAGCCGCCCAATATCTAATAGAGGCCTATCAAAAGATATAGCGAGAAATGCATCAAAAGAAGTCAATGGTGTTGATGTCCACATCATCCAATCTGTCCATCTGATGTAACTCCCCATGAGTCACTGAATCTCTGCCAATAGGAATATCAGGCCGATACAATGGAGGATCTGCGACAGCAAAACCATCTGAATTTGGGCCACCTGAAGGGCCAACCCCAGAGCTATAAGGATCAAAAGTATCTGCCTCTGATGGATCTCTACCCAAATACCGGATAAAGAAATGTTCCCGGTCCAACTGCTAGGTCAAACTCTCAATCTGCGTCAGATGAGTAGGCTCTCGGACGCAGGAAATCCGATCTGTCATCATGACGGAGCCAGGAACTATATCCCCCATAAATTGTGTGGCGCAGGTTTGAGCACCAATGGTGCGAGGGAACCACTAGAGGTAAAAAGCCTCCTGAGTGAAAGGTCCCTCTGATAAAGTAAAGTCATCCATGCCTTAGTTATCAATTGCGATAAAGGCCAATAACGCCAAGCAGGAGGAAAGATCGGAATACGTATCTCTCCTGTGGTGTTCCTAATAGCATGCTCTCTTAAATAGGGCTCCCAAACTCCATCTATAAGGAGAGTAATTCGACGGGTGGATAATACATACTCGACATCAGTCGGGAAACCACCCTCGAAGCCAACTGTAAAGTGGTCCTCAGAATAAGGAACCCATGTAATGACATCAGCGGTCAACAACTCCAACTGTAGGTGTGAATGGGTAAAACCCTCAGCTACAGGAACCTCCACCAAAGTGGATTAATGCCATCATTTTCCCTGTGGATAGGTGTCCAAACCTAACAGGCTAACAAGATAAAGACATAGGAGCCTCTCGTAGGCCCAAAACTGCAAATATAAGATCAAACATCTGCGGTCAGTCAAACTGGTAACCCGAACGAGGGAAATTAAAAGAAAAAACACTCACCAGCAGGAATGGGTAAAACCCTAACCAAGCCTCCATCACGCCCTCTGAGCGTAGGCGCATCCCCTTGAGAAAGTAGGCAAAGGTGTAGGAACCCCAATCAAACTCTCCAATACGGTCCACCTCCCGAGTGGCACTGACTAAAGAGAATGACACCATCGAAGAGTTATCGTCCAGAAAATAACCCCTGAGGATGATCAGGAACAATCGCCGAAGGATGCGATCTCTAACCCTCCGATCATTGGGCAATGGCTCAGTGAAAGCCCCACTCATGACATCTACACTCAAGGGACCAGGATGGACTGTCCTACCCTTGAGCGCCGTAACCAGGACTTCTAACAAGGATCTGACGGTAGTCGAGGAAATGTCTGTCACCAAAGGCACTGGCTGTGATGCCCCCAAAATAGGTATACACAACCCATTCTGAGTCGCCAAATACATGGTATATAATTCAAATACAAACTTAATTTATACAATACGACAAACGTAAACTGAGAGTTTTAACACGAATATAGTCTCGTAGACAATATCCAAACTCAAATGAAGTCCTCATTACAATTATTATCACACTATTTCATAGAATAGTGAGGACTACTCTAGCAACCATCTAGACCTTCACTCCATTCCCCGACTAGTCCCAGCTATATTCTCATTTCTTGAAGAGAATAATGACAAAAGGGTGAGCTTAACTATCCCATTAAAGAATATTATGACTAAGATAATGCAGAATAAATTATCCTTGGACTTCAACAATATAAAAACTGATAGAATACAATAGACAACAAGTTTAATTGCAGTGGAACAAGCAATCCATTAGAAGAGTCAAGTAGAGCATGATATTTACTATCTTCTATGATTTAAAATTTCATCATCAATATTTTATCGCTGTAACAAAGTTCAATAAATAATCCACATCCTCGAATTATCCATGCACTACGGGCCAAGGATATTCGTTAGTATCACATCCACAAATTATCCATGCACTACGGGCCAATGATATTCGTTATTATCACAAATGGTCATGATCATGCCAATAACTGTCCATCAATGCACTACGGGCTAATGAGGACTTTTACCACATCATTTGTAATATTACAGGTTATTATTATACCGATACATAATTCCTGGCCATAATCATACCAATCAACAGTCCATCTATGCACTATGGGCCAAAGATGACTTTCACCACAATATAAGCATGAGGATGATGACAATGATATAAGAATTCAATCAAACGAGATCAAGGATAAATATTAAAGATTTATAATTCAATTTATCCAGAGTTTAAGAATGTCCAAATTATTAATATGATAACTGCTTTGTGGAGTAAAATTTAAGAATAATATTCATGTAAAAATAATTTGGATAGAAAATAAATTAATTTTTGTCATGAATAGTACCCTGAGTGAATAGTACTTCTCGAATAGTACCCCGGCATGAAAAGATTAAAATTTAACAAGAATGTTCAGAAAAATATCCTTGTGAAACGATACTAGATGAAGCACAAATTTCAAGGATATTTTACTAATTTCAAGAAGTATAAAAGCAATACTTATCAACATGAGTGTAAAATTAGGAATACAAAACGAAATAATATTACTTACATACAACAGAGTATGAAATAAAATATTATTTCTTACGAGTATTGAACAAAAATAATATCCCTTGTGAATATTGAATGAAATAATATTCCTTACGAATATTTGAACGAAAATAATATTTTTTATGAATACGAAACATAATATCTCTTTTGAATATGAAATAAATAATACCCCTTACCTTAAAAGGAGAGTATTTCTGACTGGTATGGCGGGAATATTCTTGAAGAAAACTTATACTATTTTCTACACTCAAAGCTTCCTTAAACTTAAAAGAAATACGCTCAATATTATAGAAGAATTCTCTGACTCTGGTGTGATTTTTATTTCTAAACTAAGCATCCTATATATAGGAGAATGACATGATACTATTTAAAATAATCACGGGTCAACAGTGGGGGGAAATCATGGGCGAATTCACGAGCGCGCACCGGTTGAAACTTTTAAAAATTTTGATTTTACTATGCTGCACTATGCAGCATTATGCAAACACTATGCAGTACTATGAAACACTATGCAATAAAATATAATATATTCTATTTTATATAAAAAACAAAACTTATATAATATATATATATATATATATATATATATATATATATATATATATTAATAAAACAAAATTAAGATAACTTTTTATCGACGATTTTGAAAAATGGGTAAGTGGGGGTTTATGCAATAAGCCAAATTTACAATAAATACTTCATAAAAATCCCCTCTATTTATCTCAATTCATTTGGCTTTACTAAACACATTTTTAATAACATTTATTCATCATGAATATTATAACTCGTAATATTAACAACCAGATCATTACCAGGAAAGAAGGGGCTTTCCGATAAGGAGTTCTCCTTATTGGCGCGCAATTAGGTGACCAAACCCCCTTTCCCGACAGAACTTTCTAGACATTGTCAATAATACAAATAATAATATGAATAACTTTGTTGTCTCAATAATTTATTTAATAATATAAAATATTGTGCAGATGATACTGTGACAATAATTGAATCAATAATATGAGATACTATGCAGCAATTACTGTGGCAATAATTGAATAAAACTGAGTGACTTCTCACATAAGCATCAATAATCAAAGATACTATACAATACAGTGTGCTACTATGCAACCACGCGTATTACTGTACTTTTATCACCGGGTATTTCAACAGTTAACGGTAAAAGTTTTGTCGTTATTTTTATAAAAAGTTATTTCTATCGTTTTCTAACTCCGATAGTAATTCCGTTGTGGGGTCCACCAATGATTGTGCCGTCGTATGAATATTTCCTGATAAAACGAATATTCCCTGACCAAATGAATATTTTATGACAACTTGCTTACTTTGAAAAATTTATAAATATTACCCACAACTATAACATTATATCAAATCCACACCTTATTATTCAAAATAATATTTAGAGAAAAAGTAAATCTTTATTCATAAAAGTTGGGGTCTTACACTGGCATCCCAGAAAACTCCATCCCAGTTATGAACTGCCAATCCATCGGTGTCATCATCACCTCACAATCCAGCAAATGGAGAGACTGGGTCTGGTGAAACCAGCGTTCAAAAAAAGCCCTGAGATAACCCTAGGGACAACGACGGGGGAGGATGGAAAAGAAAGCCTCGAAGCCCCAAATATGCACCATCTCTCAGTACTCTGGATGAAGAGTCTGGTACAGAGAATGTATGTTAAACTAGTTCCCTTTGGGTTGCGTAAAGACGGGAACCTGCATCATAATACAAATTAAAATTAGAACCTTTGACCCCACAAATGGGAAAAGGAAGATCAACACGGCAGGAGTGCAGTTATCACATCCTATTGGAAACCATTCCAATAAACAACACTCATCATAACATTGCATCATGTTACATTACATTTGCATCATGTTTGTCTTATCACATTTCAAGTGTCTAGTAGTCTTTATCCTATCCATGTCATTACATCGCATGAATATGATAAAGAAGGGCATCTATAAACACTCGAAATTTTGTGTTCCTGTTACTAACCCTGTAGGAGGGCAGAATCATCTTCCAGAGATAACTTTGGAAGTCATATCAGTTTCAATCCTGGAGATAATCCCAGGAGGTCAAACCAACCTCGAAGATAACCCTGAGGACATTCAGCACCCACGACAACCCAATCTTAGAGATAACCTTGAGAAACGACTGCTACATCTGCGCAAAAGTCAGATATAACCCCAGTGGGGAAAAAATCATCATTTTGTCACCTCAACATCACATTCACGTCATCTCAACACAATTCAATCCACACTGCATACCAAGGTATCCCACAAGAACTATAGCTCAAATCCTGAGTGTCAACTGCACAAGACAGTACAACAGATAGACTTTGAAGATTTGAAAATCTGGTTATGGACCCATCTTCCCGACTTCATACAACCTCTAATCCCATGTCATTGTGTAGCTCTCTACAGCAGCATTCCGAAAAGGTACAACACTCCTTTATCAGATGCCAAAATTGAAAGTTGTGTAGGTTTGAGCAGACAATGCGTAGCCTAAATGCACGTACATCGAGACAACGGGACCCGTATGACCCGGGGCAGCCCGGGTAGCTGTAGGTAGACCCGCGACTACCGTGGGTTGACCCACGACCATCTGGTCTTTAAATCTGAGCTCTTGGAAGCTTATTAGAAAAAAAGAAGAGAAAACTCTATCCATTTTAGGCAGTAACCCCTGCTAGAGTGCTCTAAACTGAGTGATTCTTCTTTCAAAACACTTGTAAGCTCGTGTTTTATAACATACTAAAGTTTAACCGATGGAAACAGTGTTTTCAGGCATCAAAAGCTGTTAGTTCCCGTTTAAGATAAACCAAGTTAATAGGTGATAAGCAGTTATGACAGATATAGTAGTTATAGCAAGAATATAAAAGACACAGTGTTTTTAAGTGGTTCAGAGCATTCAAGGCTCCTAGTCCATTCTTCTACTCCTTGAGTAGGAAATCCACCAAGAACTCTTCAAGTCCACTCTTCAAGTTTTTACAATCTTCGAATCACTTAGATTCCTTCAAGACTAGCAGTCTTGTAACTTCTTAGTTCACTTAGAACTCTTCAAGTCCAACACACTTGGAACTTCTTACTTCACTTAATGAGAGTTGAGTTCTTGAGTTGTGCTACTCAGTTTTTGTTAAGCTCGTGTTCAAAAGAACTGAGTAGCTGAGCAAGCTTTCTTTACAGATCATAGAATTTTCATGTGAGTGTTCTTTAGCGTTTTGTTGTGTACTTGTTTTCCTGCTTGCATTTGCATCTGATTTGTATATAAGGTGCCTTCGAAATACGTCCATTTGAAGGCATTCGTTGAAGCATTAATTGTATTTGACATTTCTGAGCACTGATGGTGACTTCCTGGAAATCTTCTATTCAGCCGTCTGACCCACTGACACGGCAGACTGCTATCTCACCTTACACCTGAAAAGGTGTTTTTAGCTGACATGTAGTACTTTCCATAGCTTCTTTAATACGTTTCTTCGTTATATACTAAGGATGAGTGTTGGGTCATTGGGATTCCCTAGAGTTTCAACGTCTATAATCCATTTCTCATTTGTTGTATTTTATTCTTCAACAAATGGATAAAGCTCTATACTTCTCATGCAGACAGATGATGCACTACGATCATAATCGTGGTGTCTTGCCACATTCATGCTTGATCTGGACTGATAGAGGAGAACACTATGATTTCTCTTAAGCACTGGTAGACTACGATCTTTGCTTGCTTGATTTTGCAGACTCTATGTGACGCCCCCAAAATAGGTATACATCACCCATCTTGAGTTGCCAAATACATGGTACAAAATACAATTAAAAACTTAATTATACAACTGTCGTGTAAAATACGACAAAACATATGCTGTAAGTTTTAATATAAATATTGTCATCTAGACAATATCCACACTCAATAGAGTCCTCATTACATTTATTATCATACTATTTAACATAATAGTGAGGACTACTAATGCTATCATCTGGACCGTCACTCCATTCCCCGACTAGTCCTAGCTATATTCTCATTTCCTGAAGAGAACAATAAAAGAAAAGGGTGAGCTCAACTAGCCCAGTAACAAATATTATAACTAAGATAATGCAGAATAAATTATTATTAGCCCTCAACAATGTTAAACTGATAGAATATAATAGACAACAAACAGCGGAACAAGCAATCAATTAGAAGAGTCAAGTAGAGCATAAAATCTACTATCTTCTATGATTTAAAAAGATTTTCATCAACTTTATCATTTGACTCAAACAATAAATAAACCACATCATCCCCGCACTACTACCAAGGATATTCATGTAATCATCAATGGTCATGATTATACCCGAATAATCCTCGTCATAATCATACCAACAATCGTCCATCAATGAACTACAGTGCCAATGAGGACTTTTACCACATCATTAAATCACATTACGGTTAAGCGATTATACCGAATAATTCATGTTCATAATCATACCAAGTCCATCTATGCACGTAAGCCAAAGATGACTTTTATCACAATATAAGCATGAGGATGATGACAATGACATAATTATTCAATAAAACAAGTTCAAGGATAAATTTTAAAGATTTATAATTTAATTTATCCAGAAATCAATAACGTCCAAATTGTAAACATGATACTTCTTTGTGGAGTAAAATTCAAGAATGCTTAGAAGAATATTTCCATGAAAAGATACTGGATGAAACGCAAATATAAAGGATATTCCACTAATTTCATGAAGTATAGAAGCAAAAACATTAACCAACTGAGTATAAGAGAATATATGAAACTGCAAATGAATTTTCGCCCGCCATGCGGTAATCCACATAGACAGATCATTTCCACAATTTAATAAGGAATGAATACGAAGGATCATTCATCATACATGTGGTAATTCACATAGACAGGTTATTCCAACAGAATAATAAAGAATGGAATAATAGAAGAATTCACCATGCATGCGATAGATCGCACAGACAGGTTATTCTAACAGAATAATAAAGAATGGAACCAGGTCATGCGTAATCACGCACGAGATAAAGATATTCCAACGAGAATAATAAAGAATGGAATAATGAAATCACCGGGCATGTGATAGACTATGCAGACGAGTTATTCCAATGTAATAATAAATAATGGAACCCGTGTCACGCGTAATACGCATGCATGTGATATTCCAACATAATAATAAAGAATGGAACCGTGTCATGCGTAATCCATGCATGCATGAGGATATTCCAATGTAATAATAATAAAGAATAGAATAATGTAAGAATTTCACTATGTATGCGGTACTTTGCATGATGAGGTTATTCCAACATAATAATAAAGAATGAAATAATGTAAGAATTTCACCATGTATGCGAAGATTACTTGGACAAAGTTATTCCAATATAATAATAAAGAATGGAATAACAGAAGCTCTCTTCATAAATACGAAAGAAATAATACCCCTTACCTTAGAAAGAAAGTGGATACTGGAGTAGAGAGGTAGCAGACTTCTCTTATTCTTTCTCTCTATAATTTCTCTCTATAATAATTGCTCTATAGCTTTAGTGAATTGGTGAGAAATGAAGGAAGAATGAGCTTCTATTTATAGAAAAATATAGTTTCGATAATTACACATTTTGGGGCTCGAAATATTACAGTATAATACCTTCCTCTTTTTCTTCATTTTTAATTTAGTCCTGCAAGTATTTCAAACTTGCACCACCTCCCCTAATAGTAAATCATGTGAATCAATAGTAAATTATATGACTCAATAGTTCTAGACATGTGAAAATACGAATTACAATATAGTACCTCCATCTATACCTCCATTTTTAACTTATTCATACAAGTATTATCAATATTGCACCAACTCCCCTAATAGTAAATGAATGTGAATCAATAGTACACACATGTGAACAAATAGTTATAATCATGTGAATCAATAGCAATTAATTGCTCATTTATTCGATTAATTACCCGATTGGTCAGTATAACTTCCAGACATCAATTAATATTGAAATAAATGTCGATTTCCACTAACACTAATAATTTCAACATAATGGAACTATCAAATTCATCTTTAATCAACACGAACTTATTCATCATTAATATTATAACTCATAATATTTAACAACCAGGTCTTTCCCAGGAAAAGGGGGCTTTCCGATAAGGATTTCTCCTTATTGGCGCGCAATTAGATGACCAAACCTCTCCTTGACAGAACTTCTAGATATTGTAAATATTGCAATTTAATAATATGAATAACTTTGTCGTCTCAATTATTGATTTAATAATATATCATATTATGCAGATGATACTGTGACAATAATTGAATCAATAATATGAGAGATATGATGCAGCAATTACGGTAGCAATAATTGAGTATAACTGAGTGACTTCTCACGTAAGCATCAATAATCAATACCGTGTGATACTATGCAACCACGCGTATTACTGTACTTTTACTACCGGGTAGTTCAACAGTTTTAACAGTAACACTTTCGTCGTTATTTTTATAAAAATATAATTCTATCATTTTACGACAATACTTCCGTTGTGGGGTCCACCAATGATTGTGCCGTCATACGAATATTCCCTGTTAAAATGAATATTCCCCGACCAATCGAATATTATATAACCACTTGCTTACTTTGCAAAATTTGTAAATATTACCCACAACTATAACATTATATCAAATCCACACCATAATATTCAAAAATTTATTTCGAGAAAATTATTCTTTATTCATAAAATTTGGGGTCTTACACTACGCTTCCGAGAATAGACTAAGATTCTTGATTTTGCTAGGCAGGCATTTGGACCAACTCTACGATTCTGAGTGAGGCCCTCCAAAGCAGACTACGATTTATAGCAACTTTCTTGATACTCTACAATTCTGGCTTGGCTTCTGCAATCCCTCAACTGGCTTGACAGACTACGATTCTGTTGATGTCTATCTATTAAATCTCAAAATAGATCATCCTTACAGCTTTGATCTGTTCTTCTATACATTCATTTACAGAGTGATAAACATAAATCACAGATCAACCTAACAATTTTGATCTATCATCTAAGTCCTTGTACATATGTTCTTTGAAAGACTTTACATATAAGCATGATTATTTACTTTCAACATCAAATTTAAAAATGCAATACCCAATAATCTTTCCCTAGTTGATGTTGACATAACCAAGGAGATTTGTATCATAATCATCAATTTCTAAATGCAGTTGCTGGAAGGTAAATATAACTTAGTGTTTCAATGAGTAGTTAAAATCTCTAAAGAATAAGCATGAATTTATTGATGTTTGAAAAGACAGATATTACAATAAAGCATAGTTACATCAATAAGAAATAAATTTCAACTTATCTCTATTTCTTCTGCCTTTTGCTTCTTGGAGGATTCGCATGCTCTGCAGCTCTCCTTCTTCTACTAGCTTCATCTCTCCATGCAATGTCTTCCATCCTACTTTGAGTTAGACATTCTCCATGATCATGTCTGTTCATAAATGCAGGATCTTCAACTGGCATGTTTAGTCCAGTAGTGGTTACTCCTTGTGAGCTAGGAGATGGCCCTCGACTCCTTAGCGGTTGCGCTATTAGAATTAGTTGGCGCTGCTACTGTTCGGATCGTGGAGTTTGATAGCAAGGCTATCTTATAGGAGGACTCCTTGAAGATTAAGTAATTTGTTATTTTCCTCTTCCTTTGCCTTTCTCTCCTTCCCCTTTATTCTCCCCCTTTATGTCAGCATCAAGGGTTCTAATGTCTTCAAACAGACGATTCACACCTTAGACAAGTTCGTGGAGCTGATTCCTAGATTGAGCAACATCTTCACGATTTTCTTGAACCAGAGAATCAGTTTGAGACTTGTGCTTTTGAAGAGTGTCCAAAACATTGTCTATTTGTTTCATCTGACTCATAGTGTAACGCCCCCAAATTTAGGTACTTGAAACCCGAACTTAATGCTTTACGATACCATTTCTATGAGCGGAAGTAATAACAATATTGTCATAAATATCAAACTTAATTTACATATTAGAGTTGTCTAAATCCCAAGTACGCGACCTTTAAACATTTCATTACATGATAGATAATAAATATTATCATCTTATTTAAGTCTAGCTATTACATAAGATAACATAAACTTATACTGTCAACTTCTCTTTCCCTTTGTTCTTGGTAGAGCCCTCTGGCTGATCATACTTAACTGAAAAACATTTAAATTAAGCAAGAATGAGCATTTGAGTGCCCAACAAGTAATAGCAACAATAAACATTAGCTGAAAGGATTAAATGTTTTCTTTGAATGACACTTCTACAACGAAACAATAGTTGTGAAGTAAACTGAAGCAACACTAAACAACATAACAATCTTATTTCAAATTTTTAAAACTACGTACTGACTATAAATGAAGATAAGATGATAGACTATGAACATTGTTTTTTATTGTTGCTAAGGTTTAGCAGAACTTCATCCACAAACCATCATAACTTACGGGCACGAGGGTGATCTGCCCAATGTGCCCTGTATTGATCAATACTACATACCAGAATGATATTCTCGTTCAACACATCCGCCTTAGGCGCATAAAAGTTTCCCAGATTCAGGATGTTCATACTTAGTCGGGAATCCGAACCAAAACAATTCAGTTGGATACAATAAAGTTCTATCACGTTCAACGGTATTTCTAAATCTGTGTCTAACCGAGTCAAATAGCTTAGACGACCTTTAATTAATATATACATACCAGAAATCAATAGGTATGTATTAACATGTGATTAGATACAATGATTATCTAAGTGAGGACACTTGTATAACCATATTTAGAGATTAATGAACAGAATAAATATCTGGATTATACAATAATACTGTGTTGATAAACAATGATCTGATAATTTAAGAACTTGTATGAATACAAATGATTGGATACATAATCGATAACAATAGAGTGAATAATCTAGCACAACAATAATATAATTTTGAAACTTTCTTACTCATGTCCATTGCATAAAGTAAATGCAAAGGTTAGGATACTTGCATAACGTAAAGGATAGTTCAAATACTTGCTCAATAATAATTGAAGTAAGTTTAGGAAACTTGCCTATACATGTCCATTGCATAAAGTAAATGCAAGGGGTAAAGATACTTGCTCAAATAAAAGAGTAAGGATTTAGAAACTTGCCTGGTCTGCTGCTTACAATACGCAACCTAGTTTTATCTTTTATATCGACCTATCATTAATAAGATCATTCTATTGATTAGAATAATATATCATCATACAGTACTGCTATATGCAGTCAGCACATAACCTAAGCACATTGTCACATAGATTTAACAGTCATTAAATCACAAACAAATACTTATCAAGTTAAACTATCTAGGTCTGGATCAGTTTCTGAAACATTTCAGTGTACCAACGATTTTACTGGGTACTTATAGAGTCTAAAACTCTATACCGAAGTTCAATATAACTTAAACATTGGTCAAATTATGATTAAATTACTTATAATAATTATTAAACAATTATTACAATTTATCATAATTTTTCAAACACTGGAATCATTATTAAATGATTAAATATTAAATAATTCTATCATCATTAATATTTAATTAATATTAAACTATTAATGAAACCATTGCCAAAATATTAAAGTTATTTATAATAACTCAAAATATTTTTAAAGTACTAATATTACCCTTTAAATGATTTTTAAAATAATTAAAATTATTTTAAATAATTATCATAAATACTTAAATATTAATGCACTATTTACCTAAATATTAAAAGTCATTAAATATAACTTCAAATATTTTTAATTCATTTACATCCTTTTTAAATGATTTTTAAATTAATAAACTATTTTTAAACTATTTATTTAATATAATTATTAAATAAATCAAATATCATTTAAAATTAAATAATTAATTAATTTTACCTTTAAATATTGAAAGTTATATTTTATAACTTAAAATATTTTTAAACACCTTAGTTTCATTTAAAATAATTTTTATAATATTAAAATCATTTTTAAACTAATTTATTTAATATAATTATTAAATAAATCTAATATTATTCATATTAAAATATTAATATTTTTTATGACAAATATCAAAAGTTATATTTTATAACTTAAAATATTTTTATAACCTTTAAATCATTTTTATATAATTTTTAAATTATTAATTCTATTTTTCGTAATTTATTTAATAAATTTATTAAATAATTTAATTATCATTAATATTAATTTATGGCTTAAATATGAATTAGTACCCTAAACTATAGGCCATATTCTACTTTAATGATTCACCTTTCAATTTTATCAATTAGATGATTAAACTATCATTTTTTTAATTGGACCAAATTGAACATGTGACGTCAAAAATTGCTGACGTGGCTAATTATGTGGGGACTTAAGAAGCTTATGTGGCAAAAAAAACTATTTTTTAATTATTAAATAAATAACTCTATTTAAATAAAGGGCAAAATGGTCAAAACCTAAATTAACATTTCTAATTTAAATAAAACAAACATATATCAGCTGGTAGACCATTACAATCGATCGAAGCTCTCCCCAAATCGAACGATAAACCCTAGCTCAACCAAAGCGACTTCATCATCTTCGTTTTCTTTTTCTCTGTTTGAATTTATCCTCTTCGTTTTCTTTTCCACCAACCCAAAATGGACTCACCATCAAAGCCTCAACAACAGCTTCCCCAGTATTAGTCCCTGCAAAACCTGACCCACCAAAAACCCCAACTTCCTAAGACCGCATCATCACCTTACATTAATGGACTCGATCGCCACCGGAATCATCCTCCAGCTAATTCCAGGTCCCACGGTCACACGCAGAACAGCGTGGCGCCTACTCTCCATTTTTCTAGCTACTGATCGTTGGAATCATCACTCAACCTCTCCTCTTGGTACCGGTGCATTATCTTGACGACAATGATGAAGAAATTGTTGAATATGATGATGATGGAAGTGTGTGTCCCAAAATTTCCCTCAAACAAAGACACTTAATGCATGGATACCCATTTCCCACTCCCAAGACTCGCTTTTATAACCCATATCAAGATTACCAAACTTAGTAGCTTGGAGACTTATTACGGACCCGACTTTGTAGCCGAACTTTTCTATGGAAGAAAAATGGGGCAAAAGGGGTATAAACTTGTACCCAATAGAATGGGAGGTTTGAAGGGAGGAAAGGGGGGTTATCATAATGGGAAAATGAGCCGCAGGTTTGTTCTGCCAAGGTTAAGGTTCAGTAATTTAAACAATGGCGAACAGATCTTGAGAGAGCAAATAATCAGGGGAAAAGTTTGTGAACTTCAATGGAGACCCAAGAAGGAAAATTCAAGGTTCAGTAAGTTTGTCGAGATCAGTGGAGATGATTGAGCGGCTGCTGAAGGCGGGGAAGAATGTGGCCAGATTCAATTTCTCACATGAAAGCCAGATTCAATTGCTTTTGTTATTTTTTATTAGTATTAATATTTAATATAATGTGATTTAACAAATTTACCCCTTAATGTATAATAAATGTTTAATCAAAAATTAAAATATTCTTTTTTTTGTTACACATCATTGACTATGACCCACTCGAATCGACCACGTCGTGAATTCACTGACGTGCGCAATCCAATTGAATGGAAGTGGAAAAAAATAATAGTTCAATCATCTAATTGACAAAATTAAAAGGTGGATCACCGAAATGAAATATGACTTATAGTTTAGGGTAGTAAATCATATTTAAGCCTTAATTTATTAATGAAATTCATCACAAAATATTAAAAGTCATTAAAACTAACTTAAAATATTTTCTTACACCATAATATAATTTTAAATGATTTTTCAAGTATTCAAATAATTTTTAAATAATTTATTTATTATAACAATTAAATAAATTAAATACCTTTAATATTCCAAAATATTAAATTTTTATGAAATATATTCAAAAATATTAAAAACTAATTTTTAGGCTTTAAAATAATTTTTAGTAATTTATTATGTATTTTAATAATTTAAAACTAATTTTTCTAATTATTTAAATAAAATAATTATTTTGTAAATAAATCATCATTATGGGCCCTATAGCTGACCTAAACTATCGCATATAGGTGTTCTTGAGCTGTTCTTGAGCCTACCCAGAAACGCATGTTAGTGTATAGGGTGTCTGGTTTGACCATAATTTTCTCCATGATCCTAAGGTATTCTGGTCAGTCTAAAGTGTTTAGATTTTAGTATAAATGTAATACTACTATTATCAATCAAGTTCATAGTTAACACATATCGCATCCGATAGATCTAAGCTCTCAAAAACATTGTCAGGCATATTCTTCAATTTTTGGGTTTTCCAGAATTGAAGAACAGTCTTAGGTTCCCACTTTCGATCTTTGTAACTTCCACTACAGGTCTACTTTGTGTAATATAATAGTTTATACTTGTACTCGAGATGTCAAGGAACATATCTAACACACTAAATTAGTCTAACAACATCACAGTTGAGAGATCAAGGCCGGTCAAAGTAGTGGCTGGAAACTGTTCTTGAGAAATTTGGGTTTCCCAGATTTCTTCATAAGACAGTCGGTCAACGTTTGTTTGACCTTAATTATCTTTGATTTTATGTACTTTCTGGGTGATCTAAAGGTTTGATTGTGTAGTCCTCATGTCAGACTACAACATGAAAATAGCAACTTGGCCAAACTAACAAACAACAGAAAAATCTAGAGCTTCAAAAGTGGCTGTCAGAAATTCTGGGTTTCTGGGTTGCCCAGAAACTCAGTTTTTCCTGATTGGTCAACTCACTTTGACCACTCATATCTTGAGTTTTAGACATGATCTGGCCCTATTTCCAGTTCCAAATCATAGTCCACATGACAAAGAACATATCCATAACATAAAACACATATAACACTTAACACAGAAACATCTAGAGTCTCTGACATTCGTTGTCATACCACAATTTTAACCTTTTTCCATATTTCTAAAATCATCAATTTCGAGCATCTAAGTGTTATGGATCTGAGTTATAACAGCCCAGATGTGACGCCCCCAAAACAGGTATACATCACCCATCTTGAGTCGCCAGATACATGGTACATAAATTCAATACAACTTAATTATACAACAGTCGTGTAAAATATGACAAAACATAGCTGAGAGTTTAAACAAGAATATTGTCATTTAGACAATATCCACACTCAATGGAGTTCTCATTACAATTATTATCACATTATTCCGTAGAATAGTGAGGACTACTAAAGCCATTTATCCTGGACCATCACTCCATTCCCTGACTCGTCCCAACTATATTCTCGTTTCCTGAAGAGAACAATGAAAGAAAGGGTGAGCTCAACTAGCCCGAAGAAAGAATATTATGACTAAGATAATGCGAATAAGTTATCCTTAGCCTTCAACAAAGATAACAACCGATAGAATACAATAGACAACAAGTTTTAGATCAACAAGCCGCAATGAATAAGCAATCCATTAGAAGAGTCAAGTAGAGCATAAAATCTACTATCTTCTATGATTTAAAAAGATTTTCATCAACTTTATCGTTGAGACTCAGCTTAATAAATAAAATCGAATCATCCTTGCACCATGGCCAAGGATATTCATGTAATCATCAATGGTCATGATTGTACCGAATAATCCCTGGTCATAATCATACCAACAACTGTCCATCAATGAACTACAGGCATAAGAGGACTTTTAGCACATCATTCATTACATTACGGTCATGATTATACCGAATAATCCCTGGTCATAATCATACCAAGTCCATCTATGCACGTAAGCCAAAGATGACTTTCATCATAATATAAGCATGAGGATGATGACAATGACATAACAATTCAATAAAACAAGTTCAAGGATAAATTTTAAAGATTTATAATTTAATTTATCCAGAGGTCAATAACGTCCAAATTGTCAACATGATACTGCTTTGTAGAGTAAAATTCAAGAATAATATTCATGTGCCAAAAATAATTTGGACAGAAAAAAAATCAATTTTTCATCGTCAATAGTACCCCGTGAATAGTACTTCGGGAATAGTACCTCATGAATAGTACCCCCGACATGAAAAGTACCACAAATACACGAGTGAATAATATTCGGGTGAATAGTAATTAGGTGTAACTCGTGAATAGTACTCCAACATGAAAAGTGCCCCGAATACCCGAGTGAATAATACTAGAGTGAATATTAACCGGGTGAATAGTAACCCGTGAATAGTAACTCATAAAAGAAAAACACCAAAGAAAATGATATTTCATGATGAGTACAAAAGAAATGATATCTTATACGAGTATAATACGAAACTGCAAATGGATTTTCGCCCGCCATGCGGTAATCCACGTAGACAGATCATTTCCATAATTTAATAAAGAATGAATACGAAGGTTCATTCACCATGCATGTGATAATCCACATAGACAGGTTATTCCAACAGAATAATAAAGAATGGAATAACAGAAGAATTCACCAGGCATGCGATAGACCACACAGACATGTTATTCCAACAGAATAATAAATAAGGAACTAGGTCATGCGTAATCCGCACAGACAGGATATTCCAACAGAATAATAAAGAATGGAATAACAACAGAATTCACCAGACATGCGATAGACCACACATACATATTATTCCAACAGAATAATAAAGAATGGAATAACAGAAGAATTTCACTATGTATGTGGTACTTCGCATAGACAGGTTATTCCAACATAATAATAAAGAATGTAATAACAAAAGAATTTCACCATGTATACGGTAGTCCTCGTATACAGGTTATTCCGACATAATAATAAAGAATGGAATAACAATAGCTCTCTTCATGAATACGAAAGAAATAATACCCCTTACCTCAAAAGAAGACTGGATACTGGAATAGTGAGGTAGCAGACTTCTCTTCTTCTTTCTCTCTAAAATTTCTCTCTATAATAATTGCTTTATAGCTTTAGTGAATTGGTGAGAAATGAAGGAAGAATGAGCTTCTATTTATAGGAAAATATAGTTTCAATAATTGCACGTTTTGGGGCTCAAAATATTATAGTATAATACCTTCCTCTTTTTCTTCATTTTTAATTTATTCCTACAAGTATTATCAAACTTGCACCACCTCCCCCAATAGTAAATCATGTGAATTAATAGTAAATCATGTGACTCAATAGTTCTAAACATGTGAAAAAATTAATTATAGTGTAGTACCTTCAACTATACCTCCATTTTTAACTTAGTCATGCAAGTATTATCAATCTTGCACCAACTCCCCTAATAGTAAATCATGTGAATCAATAGTACACATATGTGAACACATAGTTATAATCATGTGAATTAATAGTAATTAATTACTAATTTATCCGGTTAATTACCCGATTGGTCAATATAACCTCCAAACATCAATTATTATCGAAATAAATATCGATTTCCACTAACACTAATAATTCCCACACAATGGAACTATCAATATCATCTTTAATCAACACGAACTTATTCATCATTAATACTATAATTCACAATATTTAACAACCGTGTCGTTCCTGTGAAAGAGGGGCTTTTCAGATAAGGATTTCTCCTTATTGGCGCGCAATTAGGTGACCAAACCTCTCCTTGACAGAAATTCTAGACATTGTCAATTTTGCAAATAATAATATGAATAACTTTGTTGTTTTAATTATTGATTTAATAATATATATTATGCATATGATACTGTGACAATAATTGAATCAACAATATGAGAGATATGATGCAGTAATTACTGTAGCAATAATTGAGTATAATTGAGTGACTTCTTACGTAAGCATTAATAATCAATACCGTATTACTACTTATGCAACCACACGTATCTTGTCACTTTTTTACTACCGGGTAGTTCAACAGTTTTAACGGTAACACTTTCGCCGTTATTTTTATAAAATGATAATTTTGTCATTTTCTAACTACGACAATACTTCCATTGTGGGGTCCACCAATGATTGTGCCGTCATACGGATATTCCCAGACAAAAAGAATATTTTATAACAACTTGCATACTTTGCAAAATTTATAAATACTACCCACAACTATAACATTATATCAAATCCACACCATAATATTAAAAAATATATTTTGAGAAAATTAAATCTTTATTCGTAAAATTTGGGGTTTTACAATCTCCCCTCCTTATAAAATTTTTCCCTCAAAATTTACGTACGTACCTGGTATGCCGAACATGTGAGGATACCTTGACTTCATTTCAAATTCTAACTCTTGAGGTATAACCTTTGAGTGTCGAATGTGATCCTTCTTATCCAAGATTTTAACACGTATCTCCTCATACGTTAAATATTCTGCTATCTCGTCCGGTTCTAAATCAATAATGTGGTTCGGGTCATCCACATATTTACGTAACATCGATACGTAAAACAAAAGTTATGAACACACAACATACTTGGTGGTAAAACGAGTCTATAGGCCATAGTTCCTACTCGATCTAGGATTTCAAATGGGCCAATTAAATCGAGGGTTGAGATGACGCCTTCTTGAACCTTCTTCTTCACATTCATCAAATTCGGGTGTGTAGCTTGAGCGGCTTTAACTTTATCGATTAAAGTCGATTCTACTCGTATATTCATTATCTTCACGTGGGTCCCTAGAGTCTTTAACTCTATCTTCATCATTTGTAAGTTATACGAAATGGGTTTTTGTGTTAACAACATCGCACTCGTAAACGCATACAATCTTCTACTCAATGCGTCAGCTACCACGTTCGCTTTCCCACGATGGTATTGAATGGTACGATCGTAATCTTCAACAGCTCGAGCCAACGTCTTTAGCGCATTATACGTTCGTTTTGGTTGAAGAAATATTTAGAGTTTTAGAAATAGGTTTTGTACTGGGGTCAATAAAAAATTCAATTTCACGCTCTGGGGTAAGCCAGAAAGTCTTCAGAGAATACGTCAGAAAATTTATTAACAATAGAAATATCATTCAAAACTGTGACCCTCATCCAAGACTTGGATAGTACGTCACATTTATACCTATCAACTTGCCATCGTCATTCATGACGTCGCCTACAGAAAGTCTGGCTTCGGTGTATTCCAAGACTTGGAAGTCACCAGCGAAAGGCTCGGGGCTCTTTACTTATGGCTTGATATGACAATGATTGATTTTAGTGGTTTGGTTGCTTGAATTCGCATAATAGGTTGGTTAGGAATATGAAAGCTAACAACCTTACAAAAATAATCGATTTTAGCATGATGAGTAGATAACCAATCAATCCCTAAAATCACATCAAATGCAAGTATTTTCAAAGAGATAAGATCGACAGGTAACGTGAAAGTGTCGATTTGAATCAAACAAGATTTATAAACAGTGGAGGTAACGAAGGTTTCTGCTAATCGAGTCTCAACCGATAAGTCAAAGTCTAATTTCTCCGGAGTTAAATTTAAACGTTGAGCGCAAGCAAGAGAGATAAAAGAATGGGTAGAAATGGTATCGAATAAGGTGTAGACTTCGCAAGAGTTTATAATTAGCTTACCCGTAATAACTTCGTTCGGTTTTCTCGACAAACACTCTCACTTAAACTATCGAATTTGACTTTCCTGTAGAGTACATTCCACATTTAATTGCTTCATCACATTCCTGATCCATGATTCGAATCATTACTCTCTGATCCATATCGAATTGGGGTTGATCGCTCTGCACATGGTAATTTTGAATTCGATGTTGGATTCTCCCAATTATTGTCCAAAAAGCAAAATCCATTTCATCTATTTTGGCCTTATTGGATCGGACGTCTTTTTCTACAATATCTATGCGTCGTGCGGCTTTTACTCATGCATCATCTATTCTCATTCGTTCAGTTGCTTCTTCTTTCATCAGAACTTTGATCATCGCATTCTCAGATTCCAGCTCTAATATCTTATACTCTGCCAAAGAGTGCTTCTGTTCAAGCATCGCACATCAGTTAACACAATTTTGAATTGTTACATCTCTTTGCTCCATGACCGCCTGCCGTTCTTCAGCCTGCTCTTCTAACTCATGAATATGATTTTGTAAATCTAAATTTCGATCATAAAATTCTTCTAATAAATTCTCCTCAGGTTCCTCTTCTTCCTCACTCTCAGCTGCTACCTTTGCAACTAGCTCGGGTGCAACTATTAGTTCTTCACTCACCATGTAGATATCTCTAATTTCTTCTTCGTTTGACATCATATTAACCTGGTTAGTGATTAATGGTGTGTCAACAGTCTCATTCACTCCACTGTTAACATTTTCAGCTGCCATTTTCAAACACTGCCACAAAACAAGGGTTAATTAACATGTCACATATTATCCCTATACTCTGACCGACCAATTAAATAATAAATAAACTTAGGTAGGTCATACTAGCGAAGGAATTCTCTGTCTCTCCCCTCCTAGTTCTTGTCTCACATCTCAGCCAGGGATCATATCCCTAAGCTTTGATACCAACTGTGACGCCCCCAAAACAGGTATACATCACCCATCTTGAGTTGCCAGATACATGGTACATAAATTCAAATACAACTTAATTATACAACAATCGTGTAAAATACAACAAAACATAGCTGAGAATTTAAACAAGAATATTGTCATCTAGACAATATCCACACTCAATGGAGTCCTCATTACAATTTTTATCACATTTTTTCGTAGAATAGTGAGGACTACTAAAGCCATTTATCCTGGACCATCACTCCATTCCCCGACTCGTCCCAGCTATATTCTCATTTCCTGAAGAGAACAATGAAAGAAAGGGTGAGCTCAACTAGCCCAGTAAGGAATATTATGACTAAGATAATGCAAAATAAATTATTCTCAGCCTTCAACAGTATAACAACTGATAGAATACAATAGACAACAAGTTTTAGATCAACAACTGCAGCGAAATAAGCAATTCATTAGAATACTATCTTCTATGATTTAAAAATATTTTCATCAACTTTATCGCTAAGACTCAGCTTAATAAATAAAATCGAATCATCATTGCACCACGGCCAAGGATATTCATGTAATCATCAATGGTCATGATTATACCGAATAATCTCTGGTCATAATCATACTAACAACTGTCCATCAATGAACTACAGGCATATGAGGACTTTTACCACATCATTCATTACATTACGGTCATGATTATACCGAATAATCCCTGGTCATAATCATACCAAGTCCATCTATACATGTAAGCCAAAGATGAATTTCATCACAATATAAGCATGAGGATGATGACAATGACATAACAATTCAATAAAACAAGTTCAAGGATAAATTTTAAAGATTTATAATTTAATTTATCCAGAGATCAATAACGTCCAAATTGTCAACATGATACTGCTTTGTAGAGTAAAATTCAAGAATAATATTCATGTACCAAAAATAATTTAGACAGAAAAGAATCAATTTTTCATCGTGAATAGTACCCCATGAATAGTACTTTGGGAATAGTACCCCGATATGAAAAGTACCCCAAATACCCGAGTGAATAATATTCGGGTGAATAGAAATTGGGTGAATAGTAATTCGTGAATAGTAACTCGTGAATAGTACTTCGACATGAAAAGTGCCCCGAATACCCGAGTGAATAATACTAGAGTGAATAGTAACCGGGTGAATAGTAACCTATGTATAGTAACTCGTAAAAGAAAAATACCAAAGAAAATGATATTTCATGACGAGTACAAAAGAAATGATATCTCATACGAGTAGAATAGAATATACGAAACTGCAAATGGATTTTTGCCCGTCATGCGGTAATCCATGTAGACAGATCATTTCCATAATTTAATAAAGAATGAATACGAAGGATCATTCACCATGCATGCTGATGAGTCCACACGCATACGAAAGTTATTCTAACGAATAATAAAGAATGGAACCAGTCAAAGCGTAATCCGCAGACGGTGATATTCCAATGTAATAATAAAGAACGGAACCGGGCCATACGTAATCGCACGCATGTGATATTCCAACGAGAATAATAAAGAGCGGAACCAGTCATGCGTAATCCGCATGCATGGATATATGCTAACGTAAATAATAAAGAATGGAATAACAATGAATTCACTAGGCATGCGATAGATCACATGCATACGGGTTATTCCAATGAATAATAAAGAATGGAATAACGTAAGAATTTCACCATATATCCCAGATTTCAGCATAGACAAAGTTATTCCAACATAATAATAAAGAATGGAATAATAGAATAATTTCACCATGTATACGGTAGTCTTCGAATACAGTGTGACCCCCAAAACAGGTCCATACGACCCATTCTGAATCTCCAGATATCACACTATAAAAATCAAATACAAACTTCATTTATACAACTGTTGAATTGTCGTGCAGAATACGACCATAGATAAACTATGAGTTTTAATACAAATGTATCTAACTCTCATGGTGCCTCGACCATAACCTTACAATGGTACTTTACATAAAAGTACAGTCAAAAACTATTTTAGAAATTAAAATCTTTAGGAAGTGCTCAAGAAAACCTTCGTACATGGGAGGCCATGCGTCTAGGTTATGATAGATATCATATGTCCACATAATTATCCTTGGTTGACCCAATAGACCCCAAAGAAAAATGAGAAGATAACTATCTTGTTCATTCTAATGAGGTGCACTTTTGACGCTTTCAAAGTTGGGTTCTCATCACCCTATTGTTGTTCACCAAAATCAATTATTAAGTGATGTATAATATACGACACACCCATCTTAGGTCTTCAATACAATTATATATTGCATGTCATGTCATTCTATAATGTATTGAAAAACTTCAACAGTCTCGGACCATCACACTATTCCTTTATTATCCCCGCTCGACCCAGCTACACTCTTATTACCTGAAAGGAATTGTGAAGCAAAAGGGTGAGCACAACTAGCCCAGTAAAGAATATCATGGCTAAGATAATTAATTTATCAATAGTCTTCATCAGGATAAATCAAAGATTTAGAACATATGGTAGATAATAAAACTTTTCAACCATAGTTGCAGCGGAATAAATAATCCATTAGAAGAGTCAAGTAGAACATAATGTCTACTATCTCCTCCAAATTAAAAGTCCATTGTTAATATTTCATTCCTGTAATACTCATCAACTGTTCTTTGTTGTATCCAAGACAAAGAGAACTCTCATCACCTGTCTTTTCCTGAACCACCAAAGGTTATAGTTAAATTCACAATTCATATTTATAATCATGTAAATCAACAGTTTCTCCTTGCCACAAAGGCTTAATAGAACGTTTACTCAATATCCTTACCCCAAGGGCTAAAGATATTCAAATGTAATAACAATGATCATACCAATCAATTGTCTATCTTCGCACTACAGGCCAAAGATATTCAACTATAAAACCAATGATCATGATCATACCAATCAATTATCTGTCAGTGCTCTACGACCAAAGACATATAACTGTTAACTAATGGTCATGATCCTACCAATCACATTATCGAATTATCCATGCACTACGGGCCAAGGATATTCGTTAGTATCATCAGTGGTTATGATCATGTCATACATCTGTCCATCTTTGCACTACGGGCCAAAGCTATCAATCAACAGTTAATCTTTGCGCGTAAGCCAAAGATATACAATTATAAAATCAATAATCAAAAGTCCATCTTTGCACGTAAGCCAAAAATATACAACTGTAAAACCAATAATCAACAGTCCATCTATGCACGTAAGCCAAAGATGACTTTCATCACAATATAAGCATGAGGATGATGACAATGATATGAGCATTAATCAAATGAAATCAAGGATAAATATTAAAGACTTTAATTTATCCAGAGTTTAAAAATATCCAAATTGTCAACATGATACTGCTTTGTGGAATAAAATTCAAGAATAGTATTCATGTACCAAAAATAATTTGGACAGAAAAGAAATATATTTTTTGGGTAAATAGTACCCCGTGAATAGTACCCTATGAATAGTACTTCGGGAATAGTACCTCGTGAATAGTACCCCGATATAAAAAGTACCACAAATACCCGAGTGAATAATATTCGGGTGAATAGTAATTTGGGTGAATAGTAACCCATGAATAGCAACACGAAAAGTGCCCCGAACACCCGAGTGAATAATACTAGAGTGAATAGTAACCGGATGAATAGTAACCCATGGATAGTAACTTGTAAAGAAAATACCAAAGAAAATGATATTCCATGACGTGAACAAAAGAAATGATATCTCATACGAGTATAATAGAATATACAAAACTGCAAATGGATTTTCACCCGCCATGCGGTAATCCACGTAGACAGATCATTTCCACAATTTAATAAAGAATGAATACGAAGGATCATTCACCATTTATGCGGTAATCCACATAGACAGGTTATTCCAACAAAATAATAAAGAATGGAATAACAAAAGAATTCACCAGGCATGCGATAGACCGCACAGACAAGTTATTCCAGGCCATGCATAATCCGCACAGACAGGATATTCCAACAGAATAATAAAGAAGGGAACCAGGTCATACATAATACGCACAGACAGGATATTCCAACAGAATAATAAAGAATGGAACCAGGTCATGCATAATCCACACAGAAAGGATATTCCAATAGAATAATAAAGAATGGAACCAGGTCATGCGGTACTTCGCATAGACAGGATATTCCAACATAATAATAAAGAATGGAATAGCAAAAGAATTTCACCATGTATGCTGTACTTCGCATTGACAGGTTATTCCAACATAATAATAAAGAATGGAATAACAAAAGCTCTCTTCATGAATACAAAAGAAATAATACCCCTTACTATAATAATAATATCCCTTACTATAATAATAATATCCCTTACCTCAAAAGAAGACTGGATACTGGAATAGTGAGGTAGCAGACTTCTCTTCTTCTTTCTCTCTATAATTTCTCTCTATAATAATTTCTCTATAGTTTTAGTAAATTGGTGAGAAATGAAGGAAGAATGAGACTCTATTTATAGGAAAATATAGTTTCTATAATTGCACGTTTTGAGGCTCAAAATATTATAGTATAATACCTTCCTCTTTTTCTTCATTTTTAATTTAGTCCTGCAAGTATTATCAAACTTGCACCACCTCCCCTAATAGTAAATAATGTGAATAAATAGTAAATCATGTGAATCAATAGTTCTAGACATGTGAAAAAATTAATTACAGTATAGTACCTTCAACTATACCTCCATTTTTAACTAAGTCATGCAAGTATTATCAATCTTCCACCAACTCCCCTAATAGTAAATGAATGTGAATCAATAGTACATACATGTGAACAAATAGTTATAATTATGTGAATCAATAGCAATTAATTGCTCATTTATCCGGTTAATTACCCGATTGGTCAATATAACCTCCAGACATCAATTATTATCAAAATAGATTTCGATTTCCACTAACACTAATAATTCTCACATAATGGAACTATCAATTTCATCTTTAATCAACACAAACTTATTCATCATTAATATTATAACTCACCATATTTAACAGCCAGGTCATTCCCAGGAAAGAGGGGGCTTTCTGATAAGGATTTATCCTTATTGGCGCACAATTAGGTGACCAAACCTCTCCTTGACAGAACTTCTAGACATTGTCAATATTGCAAATAATAATATGAATAACTTTAGCGTCTCAATTATTGATTTAACAATATATCATATTATGCAAATGATACTGTGACAATAATTGAATTAACAATATGAGAGATATGATGCAACAATTACTATAGCAATAATTGAGTATAACTTAGTGACTTCTCACGTAAGCATCAATAATAAATACCGTGTGCTACTATGCAATCACGCGTATTACTGTACTTTTACTACCGGGTAGTTCAACGGTTTTAACGGTAATACTTTTGCCGTTATTTTTATAAAAAGATAATTCTGTCGTTTTCTAACTACGACAATACTTCCGTTGGTCCACTAATGATTGTACCGTCGTACGAATATTCCCTGTTAAAACAAATATTCCCCGACCAATCGAATATTATATAACCATTTGCATACTTTGTAAAATTTTCACATATCACCCTTAACTTTAACCTTTATCAATTTAACCATACTAATTATAAGAAAATTGAATTCTTTCATTTAATAAAATTTGGGGTCTTAGATACAGGTTATTCCAACAGAATAATAAATAATGGAATAACAATAGCTCTCTTCATGAATACAAAAAAAATAATACCCCTTACCTCAAAAAAAGACTGGATACTGGAATAATGAGGTAGCAGACTTCTCTTCTTCTTTCTCTCTAAAATTTCTCTCTATAATAATTGCTCTATAGCTTTAGTGATTTGGTGAGAAATGAAGGAAGAATGAGCTTCTATTTATAGAAAAAAATAGTTTCGATAATTGCACGTTTTTGGGCTCAAAATATTACAGTATAATACCTTCCTCTTTTTCTTCATTTTTAATTTAGTTCTGCAAGTATTATCAAACTTGCACCACCTCCCCTAATAGTAAATCATGTGAATTAATAGTAAATCATGTGACTCAATAGTTCTAAACATGTAAAAAAAATTAATTATAGTATAGTACCTTCAACTATACCTCCATTTTTAACTTAGTCATGCAAGTATTATCAATCTTACACCAACTCCCCTAATAGTAAATCATGTGAATCAATAGTACACATATGTGAATACATAGTTATAATCATGTGAAACAATAGCAATTAATTACTCATTTATCCGGTTAATTACCCGATTGGTCAATATAACCTCCAAACATCAATTATTATCGAAATAAATATCGATTTCCGCTAACACTAATAATTCCCACACAATGGAACTATCAATATCATCTTTAATCAACACGAACTTATTCATCATTAATACTATAATTCACAATATTTAACAACCAAGTCGTTCCCAGGAAAGAGGGGGCTTTCCGATAAGGATTTCTCCTTATTGGCGCGCAATTAGGTGACCAAACCTCTCCTTGACAGAACTTCTAGATATTGTCAATATTGCAAATAATAATATTAATAACTTTGCTGTCTCAATTATTGATTTAATAATTTATATTATGCAGATGATACTGTGACAATAATTGAATCAATAATATGAGAGATATGATGCAACAATTACTGTAGCAATAATTGAGTGTAACTGAGTGACTTCTTACGTAAGCATTAATAATCAATACTGTGTGCTACTATGTAACCACGCGTATTACTGTACTTTTACTACCGGGTAGTTCAACAGTTTTAACGGTAATACTTTCGCCGTTATTTTTATAAAATGATAATTCTGTCGTTTTCTAACTACGACAATACTTCCATTGTGGGGTCCACCAATGATTGTGCCATCATACGGATATTCCCAGACAAAAAGAATATTTTATAACAACTTGCATACTTTGCAAAATTTATAAATACTACCCACAACTATAACATTATATCAAATCCACACCATAATATTAAAAAAAATATTTTGAGAAAATTAAATCTTTATTCGTAAAATTTGGGGTTTTACACCAGATCATTAAATGACACCTTCTAACATAACTTTAAACAATAAACAACAACAAATAACATGAATCACATAAATTTCTATGTTTAGGGTTTTTATACCTTTTTAGCTTTGATCCTTGAATCTGACTTTTGATTCTGATCCTTGGCAAGCTATGAAGTGTTCTGAACTTTGTTTCTGGAGGTATTCAAAAAGCTGCAAATTAATATACCTTTCGCCGAAGCATTGGAACAGATGCCAAGCTATGCAAAGTTCATGAAGGGTATATTGTCAAGGAAGAGAAGATTAGATGAGTTTGAAACGGTAGCCTTGACCGAGGAATACAGTGCAGTGCTTCAGCACAAACTACCTCCAAAGCTAAAAGATCCAGGCAGCTTCACAATTCCGTGCACAATTGGGAAGATGAACTTTAGTAAGTGTTTATGTGATCTGGGGGTAAGTATAAATTTGATGTCGTTGTCAGTGTTTAACCAGTTGGGATTGTCGGCTCCAAGGCTGACAAACATTTCTCTACAGCTAGCTGACAGATCCATCACGTATCCACGAGGAATTGTTGAAGATGTGTTGGTTAAGGTGGACAAGTTTATTTTTTCGGCTGACTTCATCATTCTAGACTACGAAGAGGACAAAAGCATACCAATAATACTGGGAAGACCATTTTTAGCCACAGGAAGGACTTCGATAGACGTGTAAAAAGGGAACTCACTATGCGTGTACATGATCAGGAGGTCACCTTCAATGTCTTTAAGGCAATAAAGTTCCCAACGGATGAAGAAGAATGCTTCTTGGTGGACTTGGTAGATCGGGCCCTAAATGATGAGGTACAGAAACCGAGGAATTATGAACCGTTGAGGTGTGTAACTGGAAAAAGTTCAGAGTTGAAGGTAGAGCCGTTAATGAAAGCTGAAGTCATTAAATTTTGGGGTGCGGTGGACAATAAGGAAGGCACCTCAATTCTTGATGTGACGTGAGATTCAGAGATAGTCAAGCTAATTGACTATAACTTAGCGCTGGATGGGAGGCAACCCATTATTTCTACCCCCATTGACTTTTTAGTTACTCATTTTGAATTACTTTAGTCAGTTATATCTCATTCATTTTTAATAAGATATTAGATTTTCATGCTTAAGTGTGTAGCAAGAATTGCTTTGCGAATATTTGCAAGACGATAGCATTATGAGGCCACTAATTCATATCTTAACAATGTGCATTAATGTCTATGCAAGAACCATCATTGGAAAGCATCACTGATAGGCAGAATGGAGTTGAACTTGAGCATTGCGATATATCGGGCTCAAAGGCCATGCCACATGCTGCAATTTATGCAAGATAAAACTCAGGCGGCGGTAGCGTGCCCAAGTCAATCGAAGCCAACAAACATTCTGCAAGTCTCGCTACCGCTTGCAAATTGACTAAATAAACAATCGGTACACATGACAATCGAATTAAGACAGATCTGAACATTTTAAAAAAGAGTTGTGGACCATTTGGACTCTCATTTGGGATAATAATAGACGCAAAAATCTCTCCATCTCCATAACTCATGTCTCTATCTCTCTATCAGTTACAAATTGAAACCGTGCATTTCTCAATCACATCTCCACGATTCTCTCCACGTTCAAAGCTTAACCCACGCTCTCATCCACTCTATAAAGCTAGGGCTCCTAATTGGGTTGGTAGAAACAAGTTGGGAAATTAGCACATCACAAATTCTCATTCATTCTCTGTAAGTTCATCTATATTCTTGCTCAAATATCTACAAATGGGTCCAAAAAGAGCACGACCATCTTCATTTTCCTCATCCTCCTCCGGCAGTCACGAGGAGGACATTGTTGACCACACCAAGTTCTTGTGTCTGGAAGCCTAGCAGGAGTACTACTGGATCGTAGCAAAAACATTTATCAAGGAAAGAGGATTCAAACCAGAAGGCCAGGATGGATAACTTTGTGCCATGATCCAGGAACGAGGCTGGGATGGACTGACTGCATCTCCCACGCCCATTCCGATGAGCATAGTCTTAGAGTTTTATGCCAATGCCAAAGTCACCATGAACGATACCTTTATGGTTCGAGGTGTTGAGATAGAATATAAACCTACCGCCATCAGAACCATTCTGAGAATCACCGAGACACCACCACGAGGGGCTGCCAATTGGATCACAGGGGCACATCAGGAAACGGACTTGGAGCGTGTCATTACAGAGTTGTGCATACCAGGCACGAAGTGGACTTACAAAGTCGGCACGACCCAGCCTCACATATTCCCAACAGCCACACTGAATCGATACGCCAAGGTGTGGAACCTGTTTATTTGTGCCAAGTTATTACCTTCATCGCATCAGCATGAGATAACGGCGGAAAGGGCCATAATTCTATGGGGCATAATTACTGGCGAGTATATTGACGCGAGGTATTTGATTCATCAAAACATCGTGAAGTATCTGAAGGGAAGTACCACTGGGAGCATTCCACATGCGTTAGTGGTCGCCATGCTATGTGCTCATAAGGGGTGCAATTGGGGCAACGAACAAATGCAATATCCAAGCCAGGACATCACTCATGCCACCATTGTGAAATTCGAGGACTGGGCAGGAGGCGAAGCACACCCGAGCGGACAAGGATTTATTCTCAGGCCCATATTCCCCGAGCCATCCCAGCAGTCCCCTCAGACAGATGAGGCAGGCCCATCCACCCGAGCACACACCATTCCTAGCGATCGACAACTCCAAAGGTTGGAGCGCAAAGTCGACGCCATGTATGACAATTTTGGAACATTTTCCACGGGACTCACCAGGGCCTTGGTCGAAGCCTTCGTACAGCAAGGAACAATGCTTGAGTGGCCTCAATTTGGGACTGCAGTGCCATATCCACCACCAGATTCACCACCCGAGGAGGGTAGTCAAGCCGATCTTTAGGGGAGTTTTCTGTACCCTTTACCTTCATTCAATAGGGCATTAAATATTATAAGTTTTTGGGTATTGGGGTAGTAGTGTAGTTTCATTTAGTTTTTACATGTTTAGTGTAATTTTGCATTGCATGTTATAAAATTTTGCTGAAATTTTTTAATTTTTAGTCATGATTGCTTGTGTTAGTATGTTTTAGTTTGCATGTCTCACAATGTTTAGCTTTATGGAAATTCTTGCCTAGCCAATGATGATAGTGAATTGTGAAGGATTCTAGAGTATATTGGATAACATGAACGTAGTTATAATGTTTCACACGATAAAATTCATGTTGTTGTTTAAATGCTTTCGGTTTGCACAAATGTGTTCACAATCACTTGTAGGTTTAAGAAGTATGTGTTGCATTGCTTGATAGAACATATAGTTTTAAAAAGAGAAATATGTGGAAAGTGATCTTAGACTGTATGAAACATGGACATGCAAACTTTGGGAAAACATGGGTATGCTATGTATAAAAAAAATCAAATAGCAATAACGTGGCTAGTCTTAATTAGGGGCCTGGCTACTTGAGGCACGCTTGGGGATTGTCTCTACACCTAGCGCCTAAGGTCTTTCATGGTCCAGGAGTCGTTGGTTGAAAGCTCGCTAAGGGGTAGCAGTGTGCCTAATGGATTGAGACATTGCACAGTCATGTGAAAAAAAAGAGAAAAGAGAAAAAGAAAAGAAAAATAGCAATAAACACCACGGGAAAGTGCGTAAATTGCCCCCATGAGTAGCAATAAAGAAATAAGCCCACTATTGAACTTTAGTTTGTGTTGATATGTTGAAACAGTCTGTATGGCATGAGTATACACGAGTCTCAATTTAGACTATAATTTTCTGTTTGTAGCAATGTGCATATGTATTCTTTGTTTAAATCAAGTTTTGGTGAACACCGCACACACACAGCAACTCTATAGTAGATATGAATTATTTGAGTGTATGATATTATGCCTATAGTTTGGTGTGAAATTGTATTCTTGGATCTGGAGAATTCACTGAGGTAATTTGAATGGAATTACATTATGGCCGGACTATGTGAGACTAGGTTGCATCATAGATTAGTTGCGTAGTATTGTAGTTGTATTTTCATTGTTCATGAGTGTGCATTGCTTGAGGGCAAGCAACAGTTCAAGTTTGGGGGTATTTGATAAGTGGTATTTTTACCTAATTATTGAATACCAATTCACGCAAACTATGCCCATCTCAAGTACATTTTATTGTGTTTTAGTTGATTTCATGATATTTTGCATTGCATTTACTTAAAACTCCTTTTGGTGAATAAGTGCAGGAATCGGCTTAATTTTGGTGGTATTAGAGGGCACGAGGCTAATGGATGCATGAAGGTGAGGCACAAGTGGGGATTTGCATGACATGAAGGTACTATGAAGCAAGGAGACCAAGCATGGAAGAAAACTAAGCATGAATAAACAAGTCGTCGTGGCAGCAGCATGAATGAGAACGTAATCAAGGAACTTAACTTACAGATCGCAGTCGTGCATGGCATGGACATAAGAGCCTTGAGAGTCTTGGCGCCCGTCGAGAGGACTCGGTTGACAGGCATACTTTTACGCAAGTCTCGCGCCCGCCTGAGAGAACGCGTCTTGGAGGAGCAAGGCCGCTATTAACGATGTTGAAGTCAGATATTTGTTTTATTTTAATTTTTAATTAAATGAGTTGTAATTGGTTTTTAAAAACGATTCTGACTGGTGTCAAACAGGAGGATTGATACTTTTAGCATATTTTTCATATCGTAACTAGGGTTTACACTGTGAGGGAGATTCCAACGTAGAACAAGGCCAAAACGTCCACTTCTCCGATTATTCTTGGGATTCTCTGTCATTGTGGTTCTTATTATCGTTTACTGGATTTTTATGAGGATTTGAATGTTATTATTGGTTCCAAATCTACAATTGGGTTTGATCGTTCTATCTTTCATCTTTCAATTGTTTGTTTTGTAATCATGTTTAGCGTTGATCCCATAATGGCTTTTGGTTCAGTCATGAACTAAACTCCATTATGGGATTCTAACGGATTTTAATATGTAGTTTGGTAGCATGCTTAAATGCTAGGGCTATTTTGCATATCATATGGGAATTCTGTCATGATTGTTTTACATGTATGAATGCCTGATCACCATTCGTCTCAGTACTTGTATGGAATTGACAATGAACATGCAAGTATGGATTGTAATCATGATAGCATGCGAATATGGGGCTGTTGTATATGGCTTGCGTATTTTGTGAACCAGATAGACATATACTATTTCACCGTATGAGCTAGAGTAAGGGCTTATGCTTAAAATCAATATAATTGCAATTTCACATAGACATATAGTGATTTTGGTTGTATTGATGATTACATGGAGTCTATCATTTGTGGATGCTATGTAAGTAGGTTATAGTGCATTGAAAAATGGTTATAACTCTATTCGTGTTCTTGGCTATTTTCCTATGATATGTGAACACTTCTTGCATGATAGTAGCGATTAGATGAAATATTAAATGAAGTTAGGGTCCCATTATTTCTAGATTATATTCATTCCATTAGTATACTTATTTTCAGTTGTTAGTTACAATTAGTTTAAGTCAACAATTATATTCATTAGTCTAAGCATATAAATACAGTGAGTTAATTGATGCATAGTAGTTTAAATTTAACAACTTTCTCTATGGGATTGATACTCTACTTACTCTGTATTACTTGTTGACACATGTATGCTTGCATGAGTTAGAGCTCTTTTATCAGAACTGTAAAATAGGCAACAATACCAAATCACAATCCCTACTCATAATCATACTAATAAATTCATCTTTGCACTACGGCCAAAGATATTCATTAACAATTCATCTTTGCACTACAGGCCAAAGAAATACAACTGTATTTTAGAAGAGTCAAGTAGAGCATGATATCTACTATCTTCTACGAATTTAAAAGTTTGTCAACAATATTTTATCGCTGAGACTCAGCTTAATAAATAATCCACATCATCGAATCACCCCTGCACTACGGCCAAGGATATTCGTTGATATCACATCCATGAATTATCTATGCACTACGGCAAAGGATATTCATTATTATCACATCCATGAATTAATATTTCATTGCTGAGATTCAGCTCAATAATTAATCCACATCATCAATTCATCCCTGCACTATAGGCCAAGGACATTCTTTTAGTATCACGACCACGAATTATCCATGCACTACGGGCCAAAGATAATCGTGTTTTCATCAACGGTCCTGATCATGCCATAAAACAATTCATCTTTGCACCCTTGGCCGAAGAGAATCCATAGCCATAATCATACCAAAAATTGTCCATCAATGCACTACGGCCAATGAGGACTTTTTTCACATCATTTATAACATTACGGTCATGATTATACCGAATAATCTTTGGTCATAATCATACCAAGTCCATCTATGCACTACGGGCCATAGATGACTTTCAACATAATATATACATGAGGATCATGATATCCCAATGTTATCAATCACTTAATAATCTCATAATCTAATATCATTAATATTATAATAATATTTTAATTATTTCTTAAACTTATAAACAATTTATTTTAATTGTTTACACTTTACCAAATAATGCATTTAATCATTCAAAAAAGCCATACTCATAAGATTTCATCACCAAGGATCAAATCTCTTATAAAAAATCTGCATATACCCTATATAGGATTCCCAAGCCATAAAATCCTATTTATAAATTTTCAACTTCACATAACATATTTAACTCATATACTCATAACTAGTGCATTTTCATGAAAAATACCAAATCAGTCATAAAAATATTTCTTTTCTGGAATTTAGCAGAATATAGTACCATAATGAACATAAATTTTTCTAGGAATTTTTAAAATTCATTGACTATTTTTCAAAAATCAAATTCTAATTAATTCCTTAAGAAATTAGCTACGTCAAGTTTAACTCCAGAAATTCCCAAATCTTGGCTGGATCTTACACATATTAACGTGATCTTCTAGTTTAAATTTCATGGTCATCGGAGTTATAGAACTCCGATTATAGCGTTTTTCGTTGAAAAAACCTAAATATTGAAATGGTCATAACTTGTTCATTTTAAGTCAGAATGAGCTCATTTTTGGACAGGAGGTACTTTATACCATATATTTTCATGTCCCAAAAGGCCGGAATTTTTCTCACAAATTAAGTGGCCGAAAATGCCCTTTTAAAATTTCTGGCAGAAGCTGTTTTCTCATTTTTTACTTTTTTGTGCTTTACTAAAATCAGTCCACACGAAAATCTACAACACCTTTTCTAGTGATTCCAATTGGATAAGTTAGGAAACTCATAGATCTAACTCTAGAACTTGACCACACTTAAAAATTCAAAATATAATAGGAGATATGGTCAATTGAATTTCATGTTCTATTTTCACCAAAATCTGATTTTTCAACCCTTTGTGATTTCTAAGAAATTTTCATGTTTTCACATAATAACCAACATAACTCATCATAACACTTACTAATACTTCATATACCCATGATTTTCATCAGTCCAATGCTTTTATTATGACTCTCATCATAATCAACGTAATCAGATCATTTCCACAATTTAATAAGAAATGAATATAAAGGATCATTCACCATGCATGTGGTAATCCACATAGACAGGTTATTCCAACAGAATAATAAAGAATGAAATAACAGAAGGATTCACCATGTGTGCGATAGATCGCATATACAAAGTTATTCCCAATGAATAATGAATAATGGAACCCGGTCCCACGTAAGCGACGCATGTGATATTCCGGCTGCAATAATAAAGAATCGGAACCAGGTCAATCGAAATTACGCACCAGCATGATGTTCCAATGAATAATAAAGAATGGAATAACAATGAAATCACCATGCATGCGGTACTTTGCATGTATTGGGTTATTCTAACGAGAATAATAAATAACGGAACCGTGTCAAAGTAAATTACACCGAGCAGGATGTTCCAAATGAATAATAGAGAATGGAATAACAACGAAATCACCATGCATGCGGTACTTAGCATGTACAGAGTTATTCAAATGAGAATAATAAGGAATGGAATAGAAGAATTTCACCAAGTATAGGGTAGTCCACGTATCAAAGTTATTCCAATGAATAATAAAGAATGGAATAATGAAGTTCTCTTCATGAATACAAAAGAAAATAATACCCTTACGAGTACAACAAATAATATCCCTTACCTTATAAAGAAGAGTACTTCAACGGATAGAAGGCGGTGATGATATACTTGAAGAAAACTTGCACTACGCTCAAAGCTTTCTTAAACTCTAAAGAAATACGCTCAAGATTATAGAAGAAGAATTCTCTCTCTAGAGTTTCAGTGAATTCGTAAGAAATAATGAAGGAATGAACTTCTATTTATAGAAGAATGGACTGAATAGTAACTAATCCATGAACGGTCCAGATTGATTTATTGTTAAATAGACGGTCCATATTTAAAGCAAAATCTTTTAAATAAAATATAATATATTCTATTTATAATCTAATAAAACGAATAACTTTATAAAAGTATTCTGTTTTATATAAAAAGATTTTACTATGCAAACACTATGTATAATAAAATATAATATATTCTAATTATTGTTTAATAAAATAGATAACTATATAAAAGTATTATGTTTTATATAAAAAGATTTTACTATTAGCCTAATAAAACGAATAACTTTATAAAAGTATTATGTTTTATATAAAAAGTTTTTCTGTTTTATTACATTAATAATACTAATAAAACAAAACTTCATCCTTACTTACTTTGAAAAATTTTCAAATGTCACCCTTAACTTTAAACTTTTATCAATTTAACTATTCACCAAAATAGAAAAAGTGAATACTTTTATTTCATAAAATTTGAGGTCTCACATCATATCCCTAAGCTTTGATACCAACTGTGACGCCCCCAAAATAGGTATACATCACCTATTATGAGTCGCCAAATACATGGTACAGAATACAAATACAAACTAATTATACAACAATCGTGTAAAATACGACAAAACATATGCTCTGAGTTTTAATACAAATATTGTCATCTAGAAAATATCCACACTCAATGGAGTCCTCATTACATTTATTATTACACTATTTCACAGAATAGTGAGGACTACTAATGTCCCATCTAGGACCATCACTCTGTTCCCCGACTAGTCCCAGCTACGTTCTCATTTCCTGAAGAGAACAATGAAAGAAAGGGTGAGCTCAACTAGCCCAGTAAGAAATATTATGACTAAGATAATGAAGAATAAATTATCGTTAGTCTTCAACAGTGTTAAACTGATACAATATAACAAACATCAAGTTTAACTGCAGCGGAACAAGCAATCCATTAAAAGAGTCAAGTAGAGAATAAAATCTACTATCTTCTATGATATAAAAGGTTTTTCATCACTTTTATCACTGAGACTCAGCTTAATAAATAATCAACATCATCAAATCATCCCTGCACTACATGCCAAGGATATTCTTTAGTATCACGACCACAAATTATCCATGCACTACGGGCCAAAGATAATCGTGTTTTCATCAACGGTCCTGATCATGCCATAAAATAATTGATTTTTGCACCCTTGGCCGAAGAGAATCCATAGCCATAATCATACCAAAAACTCTCCATCAATGCATTACGGGCCAATGAGGACTTTTTCCACATCATTTGTAATATTACGGTCATGATTATACCGAATAATCCCTGGTCATAATCATACCAAGTCCATCTATGCACTACAGGCCACAGATGACTTTCAACATAATATAAACATGAGGATGATGACAATGACATAATAATTCAATAAAACAAGTTCAAGAATTAATTTATCTAGGAACCAATAACGTCCAAATTGTCAACGTGATACTTCTTTGCAGAGTAAAATTCAAGAATGCTCAGAAGAATATTTCCATGAAAAGATACTGGATGAAGTGCAAATATCAAGGATATTCCACTAATTTCATGGAGTATAGAAGCCCAAAACTTTAACCAACTGAGTATAATAGAATATATGAAACTGCAAATGGACTTTTCGCCCGCCATGCGATAATCCACTTAGACAGATCATTTCCATAATTTAATAAGGAATGAATACAAAGGATCATTCACCATGCATGTGATAATCCACATAGACAGGTTATTCCAACACAATAATAAAGAATGGAATAACAGAAGAAATCACCATGCATGCGATAGATCGCACCGACAGGTTATTCTCAACAGAATAATAAATAATGGAACCAGGTCATGCGTAACACACAGACAGGATATTCCGACAGAATAATAAAGAATGGAACCAGGTCATGCGTAAACGCACAAACAGGATATTCTGACAGAATAATAAAGAATGGAACCAGGTCATGCGTAACGCACAGACATGATATTCCAACAGAATAATAAAGAATGGAATAACAAAAGACTTCACCAGGCATGCGATAAACCGTACAGATAGGTTATTCCAACAGAATAATAAATAACGAAACCAGGTCATGCGTAAACGCACCGACAGGATGTTCCAACAGAATAATAAAGAATGGAATAATAGAAGAATTTCACCATGTATGCGGTACTTCGGATAAACAGGTTATTCCAACATAATAATAAAGAATGAAATAACATAAGAATTTCACCATATATGCGGTACTTCGCATAAACAGGTTATTCTAACATAATAATAAAGAATAGAATAACAGAAGAATTTCACCAAGTATAGGGTAGTCCGCGTATACAGGTTATTCCAACAGAATAATAAAGAATGGAATAACAGAAGTTCTCTTCATGAATACGAAAGAAATAATACCCCTTACGAGTACAACAAATAATATCCCTTACCTTTGAAAGAAGAGTATTCTGACGGGTAGGGCGGGAATATACTTAAAGAAAACTTGCACTATCTTCTACGCTTAAAGCTTTCTTAAACTCTAAAGAAATACGCTCGAGATTATAGAAGAACTCTCTCTATAGTTTCTCTCTAGAGTTTCAAAGGAATTAAGTAAGAAATAATGAAGGATTGAGCTTCTATTTATAGGAGAATGGACTGCATAGTAACTAATTCATGAACGGTCCAGATTGATTTACTTTTAAACGGACGGTCCAGATTTAAAACAAAATATTTTAAATAAAATATAATATATTCTATTTATAATCTAATAAAACGAATAACTTTATAAAAGTATTCTGTTTTATATAAAAAGATTTTACTCTGTAATATACTATGCAACACTATGCATAATAAAATATAATATATTCTAATTATTGTCTAATAAAACAAATAACTTTATAAAAGTATTCTTTTTATATAAAAAGCTTTTCTATTTTATTACATTAATAATACTAATAAAACAAAAGTGGTGACTTCTCACGTAAGCATCAATAATCAATACTGGTAATCTATCTTATGCAACCACGCGTATTACTACACTTTAATGCAAAGTGTTTCAGCGATTAACGGTACAACTTTCGTGAATTATTTTCATAAAAAATATTTTTGTCGTTTTCTCAATCCAAAAATAATTCCGTTGTGGGGTCCACCAATGATTGTACCGTCGTACGGATATTCCCTGATAAAAAGAATATTCCCCGACCAATCGAATATTATATAACAACTTGCATACTTTACAAAATTTATAAATATTATCCACAACTATAACATTATCTTAAATCCACCCCATAATTTTGAAAAATATATTTCGAGAAAATTAAATCTTTATTCGTAAAATTTGGGATTTTACATATTCGACACTCAAAGGTTATACCTCAAGAGTTAGAATTTGACGAAGTGTCCTCATTTGTTCGGCATACCAGGTACGTACATAAATTTCGAGGGCGAAATTTAATAAAGAGGGGAGATTGTGAGACCCCAAATTTTATGAATAAAGATTTAAATTTCTCGAAATTTTTTTTTGAATATTATGGAATGAATTTGATATAATGTTATAGTTGTGGGTAATATTTATAAATTTTGAAAAGTATGCAAGTTGTTGTATAATATTCGATTGGTCGAGGAATATTCTTTTGTTTGAGAATATCCGCATTTACTAAGACAATCATCAGGTGGACCCCACAAAGGAATTATTATCTGATTAAGAAAATGACAAAAATATTTTTATGAAAATAACTATGGAAGTTTTACCATTAACTGTTGAAACACCCGTTTAAAGTAAGATGTGAATACGCTGGCGTGGTTGCATAATAGCACACTAGATTGATTATTGATGCTTACGTGAGAAGTCACCGCTTTTTTGTTCAATTATTGCTACAATTTGTTGTATAGTATCTCACGTTATTTGATTCAGTTATTATCAATATTTTATATATTATTAAATCAATAATTGAGACGACGAAGTTATTAGCATTATTATTTGCAATATTAACGATGTCTAGAAGTTCTGCCAAGGAGAGGTTTGGTCACCTAATTGCGCGCCAATGGGAGAAATCCTTATTGGAAAGCCCCCTCTTTCCTGGGAACGACCTGGTCGATTAATAGTGTGAATTATAATAATGATGATGAGTTTTATTTTATTAGTATTATTAATGTAATAAAAAGCGTAAAGCTTTTTTATATAAAACAAAATACTTTTATAAAGTTATTTGTTTTATTAGACTATAAATAGAATATATTACATTCTATTATGCATAGTGTTTTGTATAGTAAAAAATCTTTTATATAGAATGTAATACTTTTATAAAGTTATTTGTTTTATTAGATTATAAATAAAATATATTATACTTTATTATGCATAGTGTTGCATAATGTCTGCATAGTGTTTTGCATAGTAAAATCTTTTTATATAAAACAGAATACTCTAATAAAGTTATTCATTTTATTAGATTATAAATAGAATATATTATATTTTATTTAAAAGATTTTATTTTATTAGAATATTTTATTAAATCAATTTGGACCGTCCGTTTAAAAGTAAATCAATCTAGACCGTTCATGAATTAGTTACTATGCATTCCATTCTCCTATAAATAGAAGCTCATTCCTTCATTATTTCTTACGAATTCACTAAAACTCGAGAGAGAAACTATAGAGAGAGTTCTTCTTCTGTAATCTCGAGCGTATTTCTTTAGAGTTTAAGAAAGCTTTAAGCGTAGAAGATAGTGCAAGTTTTCTTCAAGTATATTCCCGCCTTATTCGTCGGAATACTCTTCTTTTTAAGGTAAGGGGTATTATTTCTTTTGTATTCATGAAGAGAACTTCTATTATTCCATTCTTTATTATTCTGTTGGAATAACCTGTATATGCGGACTACACTATACTTGGTGAAATTCTTCTGTTATTCCACTCTTTATTATTATGTTGGAATAACCTGTCTATGTGAAGTACTGCATACATGGTGAAATTCTTCTATTATTCCATTCTTTATCATTTTGTTAAAACATCTTATCTGTGCTTTACGCATGACCTGGTTCTATTATTTATTATTCTGTTGGAATATCATGTCTGTGCGTTTACGCATGACCAGGTTCCGTTATTTATTATTCTGTTGGAATATCATGTGTGTGCGTTTATGCATGACCTGGTTCCGTTATTTATTATTCTGTTGGAATATCCTGTCTGTGCTTTTACGCATGACCTGGTTCCATTCTTTATTATTCTGTTGAATAACCTCGTCTGTATGGCTCATCGCATGGATGGTGATTTCTTCTGTTATTCCATTCTTTATTATTTTGTTGGAATAACCTGTCTATGTGGATTATCACATGCATGGTGAATGATCCTTTGTATTCATTCCTTATTAAATTGTGAAAATGATCTGTCTAAGTGGATTACCGTATGGCGGCGAAAATCCATTTGCAGTTTCATATTTTCTATTATACTCAGTTGGTTAAAGTTTTATCTTCTATACTCCGTGAAATTAGTGGAATATCCTTGATATTTGCGCTTCATCCAGTATCTTTTCATAGAAATATTCTTCTGAGCATTCTTGAATTTTACTCTACAAAGAAGTATCATGTTGACAATTTAGACGTTATTGGTTCCTGGATAAATTAATTCTTGAACTTGTTTTTATTGAATTCTTATATCATTGTCATCATCCTCATGTTTATATTATGTTGGAAGTCATCTGTGGCATGTAGTGCATAGATGGACTTGGTATGATTATGACCAGGGATTATTTGGTTTATCAGAGGCTGGCCTATCTTAGGTTACTAGCGCGGCTTTTTGGCATGAAGGTTCCCAGATCATCGCAATTTACTTGACGGGAAGTTAATCTGGTCTTTCAACTGAAGCGAATTTGGGTGGTGCCTTTCTTGAGCCTCGTTGGAATTAGTCTCCCTACGAGTCTAGTAATTAAACACCGATAGGATAGCCTCCTGGTGGAGGGACCACACAACATACATTCACATAAAACGTGTCTCACCGTTATGGAAATGATGACAAGTGTGAAGTACTAATATCACAGGTAGATATAGTGTAAAGCATTAAGTGCAGTAAGTAAATGCATTCGTACACATTCATTCAAATGTAAATGCAACATCCACACACAAGCATATAACAGTTTTGAAAAGTTTGTAATAGCGGCTTAAACCCTCTTACTGGAGTTTTCCCCAGCAGAGTCGCCACCTATCGATGTCAGGATTTTTATTTGTCCCTTTTCTATTCTTATCTTTTGGTGGTCTCATGTTAGGTGAGATTTGTTTGAAAAAATAAGTTGTAAGAAGGTCCGACATGTATATGTCGATGATTGGACTGTAAGAGTCGGCAGTTGGTATTTTTAAATGGTTGAACCAACTCAACCGAGAAAAGGTTTGCACATTGACCACGTGATGTAACACTGCTAAACTGGTCTGTGAACCCGAGATTCGTTAGGGTCCGGGGCCTTGATTATGCGGAGGGAAAGTGTTAGGCACCCCCCGACATCCGTGTTACCACGGTGACCGCCACTTTTCAATTTAAACTGTTATATGAATGTGTGTGGGGGGGTCAATGTGCAATTATCTAGAAGTAATGCTATGCCTCGTTCGCAACTATGTACAAAGGGTTTGAATTTTGTATAAAAGTTCAGTTTTAACAAGATATAGCAATGATGTTTTGTAAAAGAGGTTTTTCAAACCTTTATGCTCAATAGTAATTGAGGTGTTTGATACTTCCATTTTTATTATGTGTTCGGCTTAATTGCTTTTATTTTCGAGATGCGAAGCATCTTCGAGAAAATAATGTACAAAGAAATGCCGAACTCCTCATGGGCATGAAATCCATCTAAGGAAATTCAAACTCCGTAAATATCCATCACGAATCAAATCTAGATTCGTAAGATCTAATCTGTGATCGCATGATTCCTAGGCTCACATGATGCAGATTTACATGAAAGTTATAAGCGATTAGATATATAAAAGTCAGATATATATATATATATATATATATATATATGTGTGTGTGTGTGTGTGTGTGTGTGTGTGTGCGATCAACCACCACTAAGTAAACTTCATGGGGGATTGGAAATGTAAATATATAAAAGCGGTAAATATATATATAGAAATGATCAACCGCCACGAAGCAACTCCATGGGGGATTGGAAATGTAAATAAAGCAGTAAAGACGATCAACGGCCATGAAGTAAACTCTAGGCGGGACGAAATGTGTATATATATATATATAAGTATATATTATATATATAAAAAAGCATTAAACGCTCCAGATGTGAATCCAGGCTCAATCGAGGCATAACTCGATAATGTTAGTCCATATATATATATATATAAATATATATATACAAAAAAGAAATAAAAAGCCACGGACCGAAGTTCGGGCATACACACGCAACACGACTCTCAACGTGAAGAACGATGTGTGCACAGTAGTGGAGAAAGGCTTTAAGAAATGTAAGAAGGCTTACAGTGGACTACCAGAGAAGACTTCAATAGCTTTAAATGGATGAACACTCGGTTCCCACCGGTAAAATATAGCAAATTATAAGCTAACAAGTGTTTGAAATGAGAAAGCACTCATTTTATAGTGTGTACAGAGCAAATTAGACAGGGCTTTCTCGCCTATTCTCTATGTAAAATGGCCACCCCAAGCCCTCTATTTATAGAGGGGGGGAGCCGCAGGTGTACCTGCGGCTGTCCAGGGTGACCCGGGCTCTACGGGTCCCGCCATCTCAAAATACGTGCACGCATGCAACGCGATGTCCACTTGAACTTTTAGAACTTCAATCGAGGCATCCGATTGAGGTGTAGAAGACCTTTTTCAAAGTGTTGTTGTCGAGAGCTACACAAATGACATGGGAGTAGAGGTTGTACGAAGTCAGGAAGATGGGACCATGCCCAGGTCTTCAGGCTTTAAATTCTATCTGGTGTGCTGTCTTGTGTAATTGTCACTCGGGATTGGAGCTATGGTTCTTATAGGACATTGTTATGTAGAATTTATGTTGAAATGTGTTAAGACAGCGCGCATGTGGGATCAAGGTGGCAAAATGATGATTTTGCCCCTCACCAGGGTTATTTTCGATTTGGGCTGATTTAGTAGTCGTTGGTTAGGCTTATCTCTGAGATTGGGCTGCTACAAGTACTGGATGTCCTCAAGGTTGTCTCTGAGGTGTGCCTGACCTCCCGGGGTTATCTTCGGGTTTGGACTTGAGTGCCTTGGGGTTATCTTTGAGGTTGAAACTAAAACTCCTGGGGTTGTCTTCGGGATTGGAACTGGATATCTCGGGGTTATCTCCGAGATGAAAATGACGTCTCTGGTGTTATTTTTGGAACTGGAACTGCATTCCTCGAGGTTATCTCCGAGGTTGAAACTGAAACTCCCGGGGTTATCTCCGGGACTGGAACTGAATATCTCGGGGTTATCTCCGGGATAGAAATGACTTCTCCAGTGTTATTTCTGGAACTGCAACTGTATTCATCGGGGTTGTCTCTAAGGCTGAAACTGAAACTCCCGAGGTTGTCTCCGGGACTTTAGCTGGATATCTCAGGGTTGTCTCCGAGATGGAAAACTGAGAATTCCGGGGTTGTCTCCGGAATTGAGTTAATTTGACCTCCAGGGTTATCTCTGGAAGACGATTCTTCCCTCCTGCAAGGTTTTAACAGGAATGCAAAAATTTGAGTGTCTACAAGGACACTACACCATTCTCAGTTGAGCCAAATCCTCTTGTCTTACCGAAGCCATTGTCTCCAAAGATGATTGTTGGACCCTCTTTCTCCATGAAGTTAGACAAGAGAGCTTTGGTCCCGGTCATGTGCCTTGATCATCCACTATCCAGATACCAAGTTGTGATCATGGAGCTATGTTCCTATAGTAAGATCAAACTTTCATTTTTGTACCCATACTTGCATGGGTCCTCTCTTGTTAGTACCCTTGGGGACCCAAATCTGTTTGATTTTAGGTTCAATATACAGAAGATTATTATAGCATACTGCAGCCTTATGACCAATTTTATCACATACAAAACATCTAGCATGATGCATGCTTGTGTGTGTGTGTGTGTGGATTCTTTCTCCATTTGGACTTATGTGGATTTTTGGTAGTCCTTCCTTTATACTGATTCTTCTTTTTCCATGTATCCTTGTGATTCATGATTTGTGAAGAGTGATGTGTCGCCCCCAAAATAGGTATACATCACCCATCTTGAGTGGCCAAAAATATGGTACAAAATTCAAATACAACTTAATAATACAACTATCGTGTAAAATACGACAAAACATAAACTGAGAGTTTTATTACAAATATTGTCATCTAGACAGTATTCAAACTCAAATGGAGTCCTCAATACATTTATTATCACACTATTTCATAGAATACTGAGGACTACTAATGCTATCATCTGGACCGTCACTCCATTCCCCGACTAGTCCCGGTTACGTTCTTATTTCCTGAAGATAACAATGAAAGCAAAGGGGTGAGCTCAACTAGCCCAGTAAGAAATATTATGACTAAGATAATGCAGAATAACTTATCATTAGCCTTCAACAGTGTTAAACTGATAAAATATAACAAACATCAAGTTTAACTACAGCGGAACAAGCAATCCATTAGAAGAGTCAAGTAGAGAATAAAATCTACTATCTTCTATGATTTAAAAGGTTTTTCATCACTTTTATCACGAGACTCAACAATAAATAATCCACATCATCAATCACCCCTCGCACTACTGGCCAAGGATATTCTTTAGTATCACGACCATAAATTATCCATGCACTACGGGCCAAGGATATTCGTGTATTCATCAATGGTCATGATCATGCCAATAACTGTCCATCAATGCACTACGGGCCAATGAGGACTTTTACAACATTATTTGTAACATTACGGTCATGATTATACCGAATAATCCCTGGTCATAGTCATACCAAGTCCATCTATGCACTGCAGGCCACAGATGACTTTCAACATAATATAAACGTGAGGGTGATGACAATGATATAAGAATTCAATAAAAACAAGTTCAAGGATAAATTTTTAAAGATTTATAATTTAATTTATCCAGAAATCAATAACATCCAAATTGTCAACATGATACTTCTTTGTGGAGTAAAATTCAAGAAAAATATTCTACCAAAAATAATTTGGACCGAAAACGAATCAATTTTTATCATGAATAGTACCCCGGGTGAATTGTAATCGAGTGAATAGTACCTCATGAATAGTACTTCGGGAATAGTAATCCCGTGAATAGTACTCCGACATGAAAAAGTTAAAACTTATCAAGAATGCTCAGAATAATATTTCCATGAAAAGATACTGGATGAAGCGCAAATATCAAGGATATTCTACTAATTTCATGGAGTTTAGCGTACCAAAACTTTAACAAAACGAGTATAGAATTTGAATCAAAATGAAATAATATTACTTACATACTACGGAGTATGGAAGAAAATATTATTTCAAGCAAATATTGAACAAAAATAACATCCCTTACCTTGAAAAGAAGAGTATTCCAACCGGTATAATGGGGATATTCTTGAAAAAAACTTTCACTATTTTCACGCCAAAGCTTTCTAAAACTCGAAAGAAATACGCTCAATATTATAGAAGAAGAATTCTCCGATTACGTGTGATTTTCAATTACGACTAAGTATCCTATTTATAGGAGAATGAAAGGAGTACTGTTTGACATTCTCACGGACGCACAGTTTTTTAAAATTCATGGACGTTTTTCACAAGGTTACGGATGAAACGAAATTCCATGTGAAACAAAAAAACTAAATATAATATATATATATATATATATATATATATATATAATTTATACATCCCACGTGAATCCTTTTCTCCACCCCCACCCTGACATACTTTTCAAACATGCATATATATATATATATATATATATATATATTTAATCCTTCCATTACTTGAAACAAGAAATCCCGTGAACCATCCCATTATTCCACCAACATGTGGGCAACACCTGCCCCACTTATGGGTCCCCACCATTATTATATATATATATATATACACTGAATAACTTTCTACCGATTATTTTGAAAAAAATGGGTAAATGAGGGTCCAAATAACAAGCAAAATTTACAACAAATACTTCATAAAAATTCCTTCAATATTTTTAACAACATTTATCATCATTATTATAATTCACAATATTTAACAACCAGTGTCGCTCCTGTGAAAGAGGGGCTTTCCAATAAGGATTTCTCCTATCATGCAGCAATTAGGTGACCAAACCTCTCCTCGATGTAACTTCTAGACATCGTCAATATTGAAAATAATAATATTAATAACTTTGTCGCCTCAATTATTGATTTACTAATATATAAAATATCGACAAATAATTGAATCAAATAACGTGAGATACTATGCAAAGAATTATCGTAGTAATAATTGAACAAAACTGAGTGACTTCTCACGTAAACGTCAATAATCAATACCGTGTGCTACTATGCAACCACACGTATTACTGTACTTTTAACACCGGGTGTTTCAATAGTTAACGGTAAAACTTTCGCCGTTATTTATATAAAAAGATATTTTTGTCATTTTCTCAATCCGATAATAATTTCGTTGTGGGGTCCACCAATGATTGTGTCGTCATATTCCCTGTTAAAACGAATATTCCCTGACCAATCGAATATTATATAACAACTTGCTTACTTTGCAAAATTTATAAATATTACCCACAACTTTAATATTATAACAAATCAACACAATAATTATTCAAAATGATATTTATAGAAAAATTCATCTTTATTCATAAAAGTTGGGGTCTTACAACCTCCACCTCTTATGAAATTTTGCCCTCGAAATTAGGGTACATACCTGGTATGACGAAGAGGTGAGGATACCTTGATTTCATTTCAGATTATAACTCCCAGGTCATTTCCTCAACATCGTGGTTTCTCCAAAAACTTTGACTTGAGGTATAACCTTGGAACGCAAAATATGCTCCTTCTTATCCAAGATTTTAACAGCAACCTCTTCATACGTTAAATCTTCCGCTATTGCATCCGGTTTTAACTCAATGATGTGGTTCAGGTCTTCCAAATATTTACGTAACATGGATATGTGAAAAACGTTATGAACATGAGACATACTTGGCGGTAGAGCGAGTCTAGAGGCCATAGTTCCTACTTGATCGAGGATTAAAAATGGGCCAATGAATCGAGGATTGAGCTTTCCTCTTTTTCCAAATCTCGTAACTCCTTTCCATGGAGCAACACGTAACAACACATGATCTCCAATATCGAATTTCACGTCCTTTTGATGAAGATCAGCATAACTCTTTTGTCGATCTTGTGAGGTTTTTATACGTTATCGGATCGTTTGAATCTTTTTCGTAGTCATACGCACCAACTCCGGTCCCAACAACATTGCTTCACCCACCTCATCCTAGTATACTGGAGAATGACACTGTCTTCCATATAACGCCTCAAATGGAGCCATGTCAATACTTACTTGATAACTATTGTTGTAGGAAAACTCCACCAATGGTAAGAACTTCTCCCAACTTCCTTTGAAGTCAAGGACACAGAGTCTTAATAAATCTTTAAGAGTTTGAATAGTCCTTTCCGACTGCCCGTCCGTTTGAGGATGATAAGCCAAACTAAATCGTAAATCCGTGCCCATAGCTTTTTGCAAACTAACCCAAAATCTTGAAGTGAATCTTGGGACTCGATCAGAAACTATGGATACTGGCATACCATGTAATCTTATAACCTCGTTTATGTACATACGAACAAGACGTTCAAGTGTATAAGTTTCTCGTATAGGTAAGAAATGAGCAGACTTGGTCAATCTATCAACAATGACCCAAACTGCATCTATGCCTTGAGAAACCTTGGGAAGACCAGTAAAAAAATCCATGGTAATGTTCTCCCACTTCTATTCTAGAATTTCAAGTGATTGCAATGGACCTTTTGTCACTTGATGCTCCACCTTGACTCGTTGACAAGTTAAACACCTTGAGATAAACTTCGTTATCTCTCTCTTCATATTGCTCCACCAAAATGTTTGTCGAAGATCACGATATATTTTGGTACTCTTATGATGGATTGCAAATGGTGTGTTGTGAGCCTCCATCATGCTTTTATACTTTAAATCAGGGTCGTTAGGAACACAAAGTCTAGAGTTGACTCGTAGTATTCCTTCTTCATCGATTCTTGCTTCCGTCATAGCACCTTCTTGCACTTTCTTCCTCATACGACGCCACCTCCGTGTCCAGTAGCTTGAGCGCTTTTAACTTTATCGATTAAAGTCGGTTCTACTCGTATATTCGCCATCATCACATGGGTCCTTGGAGTCTTTAACTCTATCTCCATCATTTGTAAGTCATACAAAATGGGCCTTTGCGTTGACAATATTGCACTCGTACCCACATATGATCTTCTACTCAATGCGTCAGCTACTACGTTCGCTTTTCCAGGATGGTATTGGATGGTATGATCATAATCTTTCAACAGTTCAAGCCAACGTCGTTGCCGCATGTTGAGTTCCTTTTGGGTGAAGAAATACTTGAGGCTTTTATGATCCGTAAAGATCTCCACTTTCTCCCCATATAAGTAATGCCTCCAAATTTTAAGTACGAAGACAATAGCTGCCAACTCTAGATCATGAGTAGGATAATTTCTCTCATATTCTTTGAGTTTCCAAGAGGCATAGGTTATGACTTTCCCATGTTACATGAGAACACATCCTAACCCTTTGCCCGAAGTATCACTATAGATGACAAATCCCTCCGAGGCAGATGGTATTGTTAGAACAGGTGCTGAAATGAGTCTCCTCTTGAGTTCTTGAAAACTCTTCTCACATTCCTCGCTCTAATTGAATTTTGTATCTTTTCGAGTCAGCTGAGTTAATGGAGTAGCGATTCGAGAAAACCCTTCTACTTAATCTCCGATAATAACCAAATAAGCCGAGAAAGCTACGACTTTCGGTCATCGATTTAGGTTACTCCCACTTTGAATAGCTTCAATCTTTGCCGGGTCAATGATATTCCATGACTTGTTACTACGTGCCCAAGGAATGCTACTTCCTCAAGCCGTAACTCGCATTTCTTCAACTTGGCATAAAGCTTGTTTTCACGAAGCTTTTGAGTATCGACCTCAAGTGTTGCTTATGATCTTCACGGCTTTTGGAATATATGAGGATGTCATCAATAAAGACGACCACAAAGTGATCCAAATATTCCTTGAATACTCTGGGCTCATCATATCCATGAAGCCAAGGCAGAGGAGCATTAGTCAATCAAAAGACATGACTAGAATTCATAATGCCCGTCATCGAAGTTCTGAAAATCGTCTTTGGAATGTCATTGGTTCTAATCTTTAACTGATGATATCCAGAACGAAGATCGATCTTTAAAAAGAATTTGGCGCCTTGGAACTGGTCAAACAGGTCATCAATGCGAGGCAACGGATATCTATTTTTGACAGTGACATGGTTCAGCTCCCGATAATCAATACAAAGTCGCATACTCCCATCTTTCTTTTTCAAGAATAGAACAAGCGCACCCCCAAGGAGAAGTACTAGGATGAATGAAACTGATGTCTAACAATTCCTGAAGTTGGGTCTTTAACTCCTGAAGTTCAATAGGAGCCATTCGATATTGGGATTTGGAAATCGGTTTTGTACCGGGTTCATGCTCTGGGGGTAGGCCAGGAAGTTCTTCAGGGAATACGTCAGGAAATATATTAACAATAGAAATATCATTCAAAACAGACTTATTTTTGTTTAAATCCGTGACATGAGCTAAGAAAGCTTGACATCCATTTTTCAATAAACTAATAGCTTTATGGCTTGAGGTGATAGTGATTGATTTTAATGGTTTGGTTTCTTGAATTCGCATAATAGGTTGGTTAGAAATATGAAAGCTAACAACCTTACAAAAATAATCAATTTTTGCATGATGAGTAGTTAACCAATCAATCCCTAGAATTACATTAAATGCAAGTATTTTCAGTGAAATAAGATCGACAGGTAATGTGAGGGTACCGATTTGAACCAAACAAGACTTATAAACAGTAGATGTAATGATGGTTTCTCCCAACGGAGTTTCAATAGATAAGTCAAAGTCAAATTTCTCTGGAGTCAAATTTAAACATTGAGCGCAAGTAGGAGAAATAAAAGAATGGGTAGAACCGGTATCAAATAAGGTATATAATTCGCTAGAGTTTATGATAATCTTACCCGTGATGACCTCGTTCGGGTTCCTTGCTTTCTGGGAGGTTACGACAAATGCTCTCCCTTGAACTACTGGTTTTGACTTTTCTGGAACGGCCTTTAGTGCCTCCATCCCAGCTGGACTTGTCTTCGGTAAACGACAAAATCAGGCTAGGTGACCTTCTCTTCCATAATTATAATATGCTTTGGATTGCATCGCGCAGTTTGGACTGATGTGTCCCTCCCCTCCGCATTTGAAGCATATGATAGGTGGTCGTTCTCCTTCCTTAACAACGGGTGCTGGTGCTGACGTCTTTCCATCATTGTTGAATCTCCTCTTCTTGAAATGTCCACTTTTATTGTCTTGGCCATGATTACCACCGAAGTGGTTACCATTTCTGGCATGTTGATTCCCTCCACGTTTGTTGTCACCGCTTCAATGACTGCTACCATTAGTATTATCATTTTGCCGACTGCTCTCTCTTGGTTAGGTTGACTCATTATCGCGCTCCAATAACTGAGCCATATTCACAACATCTGAATACAAACAAAGTTTGTGAGAGATAAGGTATTGACGTATCTCGGGTTTCAAACCTCTTAGAAACATCCGCGTCATTCTCTCCTCATTATCAACTAAGTGGGACGCAAACCAGGATAACTCAGCAAACTTGGCCTCGTACTACGACATAGGCATATTGTTTTGTTCCAGCTTGATGAACTCTACCTCTTTCATGTGACGAATACTTTCGGGAAAGTACTTGTCGTTGAACAATTCTTGGAACTTCTCCCAAGTCATCTTTAGTGCGGCATGTTGAGTACGCTTTACAGATTCCCACCAGTAATCTGCCTCTGCTCGCAACATGAAGGTGGAAAAGGAAACCTTTTGCTCCTCGGAGCATCCCAAGACATCAAATATCTTGCAGATCTGCTTTATCCATGTCTCCGCCATAAGTAATTTTGGCTCTCCAAAAATTTTCGGTGGTCCCAGCTCTTTGAACTATTTGACGGTGACCATCTGAGAGTTGCCAGTGTTTCCACCTGCATTTTGGATAGGAGCCGCTCTTGCCTGATGTTTCATGAATTGCATAAAGCCTCTGAACATCCCATCGTTCATCATTTGGTCAGTGTTGTTTATCTACAAATTATTATCTTTCTGTTGCACATTATCCTGGGTATTCATCTGTGGTGACTCAACGATCTCCTGTGCTCCATTGATATTCTCAATATTCTCGGATGTCATTTTCAAATACTGCCACAAAACATGGGTTAATTGACATGTTACATATTATCCCTATACTCTGACCGACCAATTAAATACCAAATAAACTTAGGTAGCTCATACTAGCGATGGAATTCCCCGTCTCTCCCCTCCTAGTTCTTGTCTCACATCTCAGCTAGGGATCGTATCCCTAAGCTTTGATGTAAAACCCCAAATTTTACGAATAAAGATTTAATTTTCTTGAAATATTATTTTTCAATATTATGGTGTGGATTTGATATAATGTTATAGTTGTGGGTAGTATTTATAAATTTTGCAAAGTATGCAAGTTGTTATAAAATATTCTTTTTGTCGGGGAATATCCGTATGACGGCACAATCATTAGTGGACCCCTCAACGGAAGTATTGTCGTAGTAAGAAAACAACAGAATTATCTTTTTATAAAAATAACGACGAAAGTGTTACCGTTAAAACTGTTGAACTACCCAAAGTAAAAGTACGATGAATCTGCGTGGTTACATAGTAGCACACGGTATTGATTATTGATGCTTACGTAAGAAGTCACTCAGTTATACTCAATTATTGCTATAGTAATTGCTGCATCATATCTCTCATTTTATTAATTCAATTATTGTCACAGTATCATCTGCATAATATTTTATATTATTAAATCAATAATTGAGACGACAAAGTTATTCATATTATTATTTGTAATATTGACAATGTCTGAAGTTCGCACAAGGAGAGGTTTGGTCACCTAATTGCGGCGCCAATAAGGAGAAATCCTTATCGGAAAGCCCCCTCTTTCCTGGGAACGACCTGGTTGTTAAATATTATAATATTAATGATGAATAAATTCGTGTTGATTAAAGATGAAATTGATAGTTCCATTGTGTTAGAATTATTAGTGTTAGTGAAAATTGACATTTATTTCGATAATAATTGATGTCTGGAGGTTATATTGACCAATCGGGTAATTAACTAGATAAATGAGCAATTAATTGCTATTAATTCATATGATTATAACTATTTGTTCACATGTGTGTACTATTGATTCATATTCTTTTACTATTAGGGGAGTTGGTGCAAGATTGATAATACTTGCATGACTAAGTTAAAAATGGAGGTATAGATGGAGGTACTATACTGTAATTCGTATTTTCACATGTCTAGAACTATTGATTCACATGATTTACTATTAGGGGAGGTGGTGCAAGTTTGATAATACTTGCAGGACTAAATTAAAAATGAAGGAAAAGAGGAAGGTATTATATTGTAATATTTCGAGCCCCAAAACGTGCAATTATCGAAACTATATTTCCCTATAAATAGAAGCTCACTTCCTTCATTTCTCACCAATTCACTAAAGCTATAGAGCAATTATTATACAGAGAAATTATAGAGAGAAAGAAGAAGAGAAGTCTGCTACCTCACTATTCCAAAGATCCATCTTCTTTTGAGGTAAGGGGTATTATTTCTTTCAGATTCATGAAGAGAGCTATTATTATTCCATTCTTTATTATTCTATTGGAATAACTCAGATATCGAGGACTACCGTGTATACATGGTAAAATTCTTCTGTTATTCCATTCTTTATTATTATGTTGAATAACTCGCCTATGCCAAGTATCGCATACATGGTGAAATTCTTCATTATTACATTCTTTATTATTCTGTTGGAATAACTCATCATGCATGCGGTCTATCGCATGCCCGTGAATTCTCGTTGTTATTCCATTCTTTATTATTCATTAGAATATCCCGTCATGCGGATTACGCATGACCGGTTCCATTCTTTATTATCCTGTTGGAATATCCTGTCTGTGCGGATTACGCCTGACCTGGTTCCATTCTTTATTATTCTGTTAGAATAACCTATGTGTGTGGACTACCGCATGCATGGTGAATGATCCTTCGTATTCATTCTTTATTAAATTATGAAATGATCTCATCTACGTGATTACTTGACAAAGCTAAAATCCATTTGCAGTTTTGTATATTCCATTATACTCGTATGAGATATCATTTCTTTTGTACTCGTCATGAAATATCATTTTCTTTGGTTTCTTTTATGAGTTACTATTCACGGGTTACTATTCACTCTAGTATTATTCACTCGAGTATTCAGGGCACTTTTCATGCCGGAGTACTATTCACAAATTACTATTTATGGGTTACTATTCACCCAAATATTATTTACTCAGGTATTTGGGGTACTTTTTATGTCAGGGTACTATTCACGATGTACTATTCTCGAAAAACTATTCATGGGGTACTATTCACGATGAAAAATTGATTCTTTTCTGTCCAAATTATTTTTGGTACATGAATATTATTCTTGAATTTTACACTACAAAGCAGTATCATGTTGACAATTTGGACATTATTGATCTCTGGATAAATTAAATTATAAATCTTTAAAATTTATCCTTGAACTTGTTTTATTGAATTGTTATGTCATTGTCATCATCCTCATGCTTTTATCGTGATGAAAGTCATCTTTGGCTTACGTGCATAGATGGACTTGGTATGATTCTGACCAGGGATTATTCAGTATAATCATGACCATAATGTAATGAATGATGTGGTAAAAGTCCTCATTGGCCTATAGTTCATTGATGGACAGTTTTTTGGTATGATTATGACCAAGGATTATTCGGTATAATCATGACCATTGATGATTACATGAATATCCTTGGCCGTAGTGCGGGGATGATTCGATTTTATTTATTGTCGAGTCTCAAATGATAAAGTTGATGAAAATCTTTTTAATCATAGAAGATAGTAGATTTTATGCTCTACTTGACTCTTCTAATGGATTGCTTATTCATTGCGCAGCTTGTTGATCTAAAACTTGTTATCTATTGTATTCTATCGGTTGTTATATCGTTGAAGGATAAGGATAATTTATTCTCGCATTATCTTAATCATAATATTTCTACTTGGGTAGTTTAAGTTCAACCTTTCTTTCACGGTTCTCTTCAGGAAATGAGAATATAGCTGGGACGAGTCGGAAAACGGATTGACGGTCCAGATTGTTGTTTTAGTAGTCCTCACTATTCTATAAAATAGTGTGACAATAGATGTAATGAAGACTCCATTGAGTGTTGATATTGTCTAGATGACAATATTTTTGTTTAAACTCTCAGCTATGTTTTGTCGTATTTTACATGACTGTTGTATAATTAAGTTGAATTTTAATTTATGTACCATGTATCTGGCGACTCAAGATGGGTGATGTATACCTGTTTTGGGGGCGTCACAGTTGGTATCAAAGCTTAGGGATATGATCCCTGGCTAAGATTTGAGACAAGAACTAGGAGGAGAGAGACGGGGAATTCCTTCGCTAGTATGACCTACCTAAGTTTATTTGGTATTTAATTGGTCGGTCAGAGTATACGGATAATATGTGATATGTCAATTAACCCTTGTTTTGTGACAGTGTTTGAAAATGGCATCTGAAAATGTTGAGATCAGCAATGAAGAACATGAGACCGTTGAGTCACCAACGATTAATACCCAAGATAATGTACAATGGGAAGACAATAATCCTCAGGTAAACAACAACACCGGTCAGATGATTAACGATGGGATGTTTAGAGGTTTTATGCAATTTATGCAACATTAGGTAAGAGAGACTCTTGTTCAAAATATAGGTGGAAATAATGGCAACCCACGGTCGGTCACCGCTAAACAGTTCAAGGAGCTGGGACCACCGGAGTTTTTGGGAAAGCCAGAACCACTTAAGGCAGAGACGTGGTTAAAGCGGATCACCAAGATATTTGATTTCTTAGGATGCTCGAGGAGCAAAAGTTCCTTTGCCACCTTTATGTTGTGTGAAGAGGCGGATTCATCGGTGGGAATCAGAAAAGCGTACTCCAACTTTTAACGCACTCAAGATGTCTTGGGAGAAGTTCCAAGAGTCGCTTCAACGACAAGTACTTTCCCCAAAGTATTCGTCACATGAAGGAGGTGGAGTTTATCAAGTTGGAGTAAAACAATATTATCGTGTTGCAATACGAGGCTAAATTTGCGGAGTTATCCCGATTTGCATCCCATTTGGTCGATAATGAGGAGCGAATGACGCGAATGTTTCTAAGTGGTTTGAAACCTGATATACGTCAATACCTCATTTCTCATAAACTTCGTTTCTATTCAGATGTTATGAATAGGGCTCAGTTATTGGAGAGCGATAATGAGTCAGCACAACCAAAAGGTAACGACCAACAACACGATAATAATCGTACCGGTGGCAACGGCCATCGGAACAACGATAACCATTGTGGAGGAAATTATCATGCTAGAAATGGTAACCACTTCGGTGGTAATCATGGCCAAGATAATAGGAGTGGAAATTTTAAGAAGAGAAGGTTCAATAATGATTGAAAGACAGCAGCACCAACACCTGTTAAGGAAGGAGAACGACTGTCGGTCGTATGTTACAAATGCAGAGGGTAGGGACACATCAGTCCAAGCTGGATGATGTAGTCCAAATCATGTTACAATTGTGGAAAAGAAGGTCAGCTTGCCCGATTTTGTCATGCACTAAAGTCAAGTCCAGCTGGGACGGTGGCACCAAAGACGGATACGGACAAAACAAAGTCGGTGGATTCAGGAAGAGCGTTTTTCATGACTTCTCAAAAAGCGAGTAAACCGAACAAAGTTAGAACGGGTTAGTTAATTATAAATTCTTGCGAAGTCTATACCTTATTAGATACCGGTTCTACCCATTCTTTTATCTCTTTTACTTACGCTTAATATTTAAATTTGATTTCGGAGAAGTTAGACTTTGACTTATCTGTTGAAACTCTGTTAGGAGAAACCTTCGTTACCTCCACTGTTTATAAATCTTGTTTGATTCAAATTGACACTTTCACGTTACCTGTCGATCTTATCACTTTGAAAATACTTGCCTTTGATGTGATTTTAGGAATCGATTGGTTAACTACTCATCATGCTTTTCGTAAGGTTGTTATGTGAGACCCCAAATTTTATGCATAAAGATTTAATTTTCTCGAAATATTTTTTTTGAATATTATGGTGTGGATTTGAGATAGTGTTATAGTTGTGGGTAATATTTATAAATTTTGCAAAGTAAGCAAGTGGATATATAATATTCGATTGGTCGGGGAATATTCGTTTTAACAGGGAATATCTGTACGATGGCACAATCATCGATGGACCCCACAACGGAAGTATTGTCGTAGTAAGAAAACGACAGAATTATCTTTCTATAAAAATAAAGGCAAAAGTGTTACCGTTAAAACTGTTGAACTACCCAGTAGTAAAAGTACAGTAATACGCGTGATTGCATAGTAGCACACGGTATTGATTATTGATGCTTACGTAAGAAGTCACTCAGTTATATACAGTAATTGTTGCATCATATCTCTCATATTATTGATTCAATTATTATCACAGTATCAATATGTTATATTATTATATTATTCACATGCTTATAACTATGTGATCACATGTGTGTACTATTGATTCACATGATTTACTATTAGGGGAGTTGGTGCAAGATTGATAATACTTGCATGACTAAATTAAAAATGGAGGTATAGATGAAGGTATTATACTGTAATTAGTTTTTTCACATGATTATACTATTGAGTCACATGAATGAACTATTAATTCACATGATTTACTATTAGGGGAGGTGGTGCAAGTTTGATAATACTTGCAGGACAAAATTAAAAAGGAAGAAAAAGAGGAAGGTATTATACTGTAATATTTTGAGCCCTAAAATGTGCAATTAGTGAAACTATATTTTTCAATAAATAGAAGCTCATTCTTCCTTCATTTCTCACCAATTCACTAAGTCTCACAAGAGCAATTATTATAGAGAGAAATTATAAAGAGAAAAAAGAAGAGAAGTCTGCTACCTTACTATTCCAGTATCCAGTCTTCTTTTGAGGTAAGGGATATTATTTCTTTTATATTCATGAAGAGAGTTTCTGTTATTCCATTCTTTATTATTCTGTTGGAATATCCTATCTGTGCGGATTACGCATGAACTGGTTCCATTCTTTATTATTTTGTTGGAATATACTGTCTGTGCGTATTACGCATGACTTGGTTCCATTATTTATTATTCTATTGGAATAACCTGTCTGTGCGGTCTATCGCATGCCTAGTGAATTCATCTGTTATTCCATTCTTTATTATTCTATTGGAATAACCTATCTATGTGGATTACCGCATGCATGGTGAATTATCCTTCATATTCATTCTTTATTAAATTATAGAAATGATCTGTCTACGTGGATTACCGCATGGCGGGCAAAAATCCATTTGTAGTTTCGTATATTCTATTATACTCATCTGAGATATCATTTCTTTTGTACTCGTCATGGAATATCATTTTCTTTGGTACTTTTTTTACGAGTTACTATTCACCCAATTACTATTCACTCTAGTATTATTCACTCGGGTATTCGGGGCACTTTTCGTGCCGGAGTACTATTCACAAGTTACTATTCATGGGTTCCTATTCACCCGATTACTATTCACTCTAGTATCATTCCCTCGGGTATTTAGGACACTTTTCATGTCGGGGTACTATTCACAAGGTACTATTCCCGAAGTACTATTCACCCGAAAAATATATTTCTTTTCTGTCCAAATTATTTTTGGTACATGAATATTATTCTTGAATTTTACTCTACAAAGCAGTATCATGTTGACAATTTGGACGTTATTGATTTCTGAATAAATTAAATTATAAATCTTTAAAATTTATCCTTGAACTTGTTTTATTGAATTATTATGTCATTGTCATCATCCTCATGCTTATATTGTGATTAAAGTCATCTTTGGCTTACGTGCATAGATGGACTTGGTATGATTATGACCGAGGATTATTCGGGTATAATCATGAATAGTAATGTGACGAATGATGTGGTAAAAGTCCTCATTGGCCTGTAGTTCATTGATGGAAAGTTGTTGGTATGATTATGACCAGGGATTATTCGGTATAATCATGACCATTGATGGGTACATGAATATCCTTGGCCGTGGTGCAGGGATGATTCAATTTTATTTATTAAGCTGAGTCTATTCGATAAAGTTGATGAAAAACTTTTTAAATCATAGAAGATAGTAGATTTTATGCTCTACTTGACTCTTCTAATGGATTGCTTATTCCGCTGCAGTTGTTGATCTAAAATTTGTTGTCTATTGTATTCTATCAGTTGTTATACTATTGAAGGCTAAGGATAATTTATTTTGCATTATCTTAGTCATAATATTTCTTACTGAGCTAGTTGAGCTCACCATTTCTTTCAACGTTTCTTCTTGAAATGAGAATATAAGCGGGACGAGCCGGGAAACGGATTGATGTACCTGTGATGGTTATTTTAGTAGTCCTCACTATTCTATAAAATAGTGTGACAATAAATTTAATGAGGACTCCATTGAGTGTGGATATTGTCTAGATGACAATATTCTTATTAAAACTCTTAGATTATATTTTGTCGTATTTTACACGACTGTTGTATAATTAAGTTGTATTTGAATTTTGTACAATGTACTTGGCGACTCAAGATGGGTGATGTATACCTTTTTTGGGGGCGCCACAGTTGGTATCAAAGCTTAGGGATATGATCTCTGGCTTAGATGTGAGACAAGAACTAGGAGGGGAGAGACGGGGAATTCCTTCGCTAGTATGACCTACCTAAGTTTATTTGGTATTTAATTGGTCGGTCAGAGTATAGGAATAATATGTGATATGTCAATTAACCCTTGTTTTGTGGCAGTATTTGAAAATGGCATCCAAAAATGTTAAGATAAGCAATGAAGCACATGAGACCGTTGAGTCACCAACGATCAATATCCAGGATAATGTGCAACAGGAAGACAATAATCCTCAGGGAAATAATAACACCGATGAAATGATGAACGATGGGATGTTCAGAGGCTTTATGCAATTCATGCAACATCAAAGAGAGAGACTCTGTTCATAATGCAGTGGAAACAATGGCAACCCATGGTCAAGGTCAACGCTAAGCGCTTCAAGGAGCCGAGACCACGGAGTTTTTCTGAAAGTCGATCCACTTAAGGCGAGACGTGGTTAAAGCAGATCACCAAGATATTTGATGTCTTGGGATGCTCCGAAGAGCAAAAGGTTCCCTTTGCCACCTTTATGTTGCATGAAGAGGCAGATTACTGGTGGGAATCTGTAAAACGTACCCAGCCTGACGTACTCAAGATGTCTTGGGAGAAGTTCCAAGAGCTGTTCAACGACAAGTACTTTCCCAAAAGTATTCGTCACATGAAGGAGGTGGAGTTTATCAAGTTGGAGCAAAACAATATTATCGTGTCGCAATACGAGGCTAAATTTGTGGAGTTATCCCGATTTGCATCCCATTTGGTAGATAATGAGGAGCGAATGACGCGAATGTTTCTAAGAGGTTTGAATCCCGATATACGTCAATACCTCATTTCTCACAAACTTTGTTTATATTCAGATGTAGTGAATAGGGCTCAGTTATTGAAGCGCGATAATGAGTCAGCACAACCAAAAGGTAACGACCAACAACACGATAATAATCATACCGGTGGCAACGGCCATTGTAACAACGATAACCATCGTGGAGGAAATTATCATGCCAAGAATGGTAACCACTTCGGTGGTAATCATGGCTAAGATAATAGGAGTGGAAATTTCAAGAAGAGAAGGTTCAACAACGATGGAAAGATAGCAGCACCAACACCCATTTTCAAGGAAGGAGATCGACCACCAATTGTATGCTTCAAATGCGGAAGGGAGGGACATATCAGTCCAAACTGCGTGATGCAGTCCAAAGCATGTTACAATTGTGGAAAAGAAGGTCACCTAGCCCGATTTTGTCGTGCACCAAAGTCAAGTCCAGCTAGGACGGTGGCACCAAAGGCGGATACGGACAAAACAAAGTCGGTGGATTCAGGAAGAACGTTTTTCGTGACTTCTCAAAAAGCGAGTAACTCGAACAAAATTAGCACGGGTTAGTTAATTATAAATTCTTGCGAAGTCTATACCTTATTAGATACCGGTTCTACCCATTCTCTTATCTATCTTGCTTGCGCTCAACATTTAAATTTGACTCCAGAGAAGTTAGACTTTAACTTATTGGTTGAAACTTCGTTAGTAGAAACCTTCATTTCATGTGCTATCCAAGTCATGGATGAGAGTCACAGTTTTGAATGATATTTCTATCGTTAATAAATTTTTTGACGTATTCGAAGAACTTCATGGCCTACCCCAGAGCGTGAAACAGAATTTTGTATTGACCCCAGTACAAAACCCATTTCTAAAACCCTTAAATATTTCTTCAACCAAAACGAACGTATAATGCGCCAAAGACGTTGGCTCGAGCTGTTGAAGATTATGACCATACTATTCAATATCATCGTGGAAGAGCGAACGTGGTTGCTGACGCATTGAGTAGAAGATCGTATGCGTTTACGAGTGCGATGTTGTTAACATAAAGACCCATTTCGTATAACTTACAAATGATGAATATAGAGTTAAAGACTCTAGGGACCCACGTGAAGATAATGAATATACGAGTAGAATCGACTTTAATCGATAAAGTTAAAGCCACTCAAGCTACACACCCGAAGCTGATGAATGTGAAGAAGAAGGTTCAAGAAGGCGTTATCTCAACCCGTGATTTAATTGGCCCATTTGAAACCTCCGACCGAGTAGGAACTATGGCCTATAGACTCGTTTTACCGCCAAGTATGTCGCGTGTTCATAACGTTTTTCACGTATCGATGTTACGTAAATATGCGGACGACCCGAACCACATTATTAAATTAGAACTAGATGAGATAGCAAAAGATTTAACGTATGAGGAGATACGTGTTAAAATCTTGGATAAGAATTGTAAAATCCCAAATTTTACGAATAAAGATTTATTATCTCGAAATATTTTTTTCAAAATTATGGTGTGGATTTGAGATAATGTTATAGTTGTGGGTAGTATTTATAAATTTTACAAAGTACGCAAGTTGTTATATAATATTCGATTGGTCGGGGAATATTCGTTTTGACAGGGAATATTCATACAACGGCACAATCATTGGTGGACCCCACAACGAAATTATTGTCGGATTAAGAAAACGAGTACAAAAATATTTTTATGAAAATAACGACGGAAGTTTTACCGTTAAAACTATTGAACTACTCGGTAGTAAAAAATACATGAATACGCGTGGTTGCATAGTAAAGACACCAGATTGATTATTGATGCTTACGTGAGAAGTCACTTTCGCTTTTGTTTTATTAGTATTATTAATGTAATAAAACGTAAAAAGCTTTTTATATAAAATAGAATACTTTTATAAAGTTATTTGTTTTATTAGACTATAAATAGAATATTTATATTCTATTATGCATAGTGTTTTGCATAGTTAAATCTTTTTATATAAAATGTAATACTTTTATAAAGTTGTTTGTTTTATTAAATTATAAATAGAATAAATTATATTTTATTATGCATAGTGTTGCATAGTGCCTGCATAGTGTTTTGCATAGTAATTTTTTTTTATACATAAAACATAATACTTTTATAAAGTTATTCATTTTATTAGATTATAAATAGAATATATTATATTTTATTTAAAAGATTTTGTTTTTATTAGAATATTTTATTAAATCAATCTGGACCGTTCATGAATTAGTTACTATGCAGTTCATTCTCCTATAAATAGAAGCTCATTCCTTCATTATTTCTTACGAATTCACTGAAACTCTAGAGAGAGAAACTATAGAGAGAAAGAAGAAAAGTATTCTACTACTTTACTACTCCTATATCCAGTTTCTTTCAAAGGTAAGGGGTATTATTTCTTTTGTATTCATGAAGAGAACTTCTGTTATTCCATTATTTATTATTCTGTTGGAATAACCTGTATACGCGGACTACCCTATACTTGGTGAAATTCTTACATTATTTCATTCTTTATTATTATGTTGAATAACTTTTGTTTATGCTAAGTCCGCATACATGGTGAAATTCTTCTATTATTCCATTCTTTATTATTATGTTGGAATAACTCAGATATGCCAAGTAATCTTGCATACTTGGTGAAATTCTTCTATTATTCCATTCTTTATTATTCTGTTGAAATATCCTCGCTTAAGCAAGATTACGCTTGACTTCGGTTCCATTCTTTATTATTATTTGGAATAACTTTTCTGCAAGGCCTATCGCATGCATGGTAATTTCATTGTTATTCCATTCTTTATTATTCTTTCTAATATCACATGCGTGTGTGTTTACGCATGACCTAGTTCCATTCTTTATTATTACGTGTAATATCCTCGCATCGCGTTATATGACTGGTTCCATTATTTATTATTACATTGGGAATAACCTATCGCTACGATCTATCTCATGCATGGTGAATTCTTTTGTTATTCCATTCTTTATTATTCATTTGGAATAACTTTTCTATGTGGATTACCACATGCATGGTGAATGATCCTTTGTATTCATTCCTTATCAAATTGTGGAAGTGATTCAGATACGTGGATTACCGCATGGCGTGCATTTAAAATCCATTTGCAGTTTCATAATTTTTCTGACCCTCAAAAATTCCGGAAAGTCGTAATAAAAGTATTGGACTGTTGATTATGATGAAAGTCATAATAAAAGCATTGAATTAATGAAAATAATAGGTATATGTAGTATTAGTAAGTGTTATGATGAGTTATGTTGGTTATTAGGTGAAAACATAAAATTCAATTGACCATATCTCCTATTATATTTTGAATTTTTGAGTGTGGTCAAGTTCTAGAGTTAGATCTATGAGTTTTCTAACTTATCCAAGTGGAATCACTGGAAAAGGTGTTGTAGATTTTCGTATGGACTGATTTTAGCAATGGAGTCAAAAACTGCAAAATATAAAAAAGGCTACTGTCCAGAAGTTTAAAAGGGCATTTTCGGCTACTTAATTTGTGAGAAAAATTCTGGCCTTTTGGGACATGAAAATATATGGTACAAAGTACCTACTGTCCAAAAATGAGCTCATTCCGACTTAAAATGAGCAAGTTATGACTGTTTTAATATTTAGGTTTTTCCGACGAAAAACGCTATAACCGGAGTTCTATAACTCCGATGACCATGAAATTTAAACTGGAAGATCACGTTAATATGTGTAAGATCCTGCCAAGATTTGGGAATTTCTGGAGTTAAACTTGAGGTAGCTAATTTCTTAAGGAATTAATTAGAAATTGATATTTGAAAATTAGTAAATGAATTTTAAATTCTGAGAAAATTATATGTTCAATATGGGACTATATTCTGCTAAATCCCAGAAAAAAATAATTTTTGGGACTGATTTGGTATTTTTCATGAAAATGGTTTAGTTACGAACATATGAATTAAATATGTTATGTGAAGTTAAAAAATTGGTAAATAGGATTTTATGGTTTGGAAATCCTATATAAGGTATGTGCAAATTTTTGATGAGTAATTTGATCATTGGTGATGAAATCTTATGAGTATGACATTTTTGAATGATTAATTGTATTATTTAGAAAAGTGTAAACAATTAAATTAAATTGTTTATAAGTTTAAGAAGTGATTAAAATATTGTTATAATATTAACAATATTAGATTATGATTTTATTAAGTGATTAATAATAATTGGATAAATTTAAAGACTTTAATATTTATCCTTGATTTCGTTTGATTAATGCTTATAATATTGCCATCATCCTCATGCTTATATTGTGATGAAAGTCATATGTGGATTACGTGCATAGATGGACTTGGTATGATTATGACCAGAGATTATTCAGTATAGTCATGATCATAATGTGACGAATGATGTGGTAAAAGTCCTCATTGGCCTGTAGTTCATTGATGGACTGTTGTTGGTGTGATTATGACCAGGGATTATTCGGTATAGTCATGACCATTGATGATACATGAATATCCTCGGTAGTGGTCTGTGGGATGATATGGTTTATTTATTGTCGAGTCTCAAATGATAAAGTTGATGAAAAACTTTTTAAATCATAGAAGATAGTAGATTTTTGTGCTATACTTGACTCTTCTAATGGATTACTTATTTCTGCTGCAGTTAAACTTGATGTCTATTGTATTTTATCAGTTTAACATTGTTGAAGGCTAATGATAATTTATTCTGCATTATCTTAGTCATAATATTTCTTACTGGGCTAGTTGAGCTCACCCTTTGTTTCACTGTTCTCTTCAGGAAATGAGAATATAGCTGGGACGAGTCGGGAAACGGAATGACGGTCCAGATGATAGCATTAGTAGTCCTCACTATTCTGTTAAATAGTGTGACAATAAATGTAATGAGGACTCCTTTGAGTGTGGATATTGTCTAGATGACAATATTCTTATTAAAACTCTTAGTTTATGTTTTGTCATATTTTACACGACAGTTGTATTATTAAGTTGTATTTGTATTTTTGTACCATGTATTTGGCGACTCAAGATGGGTGATGTATACCTATTTTTGGGGGCGTCATAGTTGGTATCAAAGCTTAGGGATATGATCCTTGGCTGAGATGTGAAACAAGAACTAGGAGGGGAGAGACGGGGAATTCCTTCGCTAATATGACCTACCTAAGTTTATTTGGTATTTAATTGGTCGGTCAAAGTATATGGATAATATGTGATATGTTAATTAACCCTTGTTTTGTAATAGTATTTGAAAATGGCATCCGAAAATGTTAAGATAAGAAATGGAGCATAGGAGACCGTTGAGTCTCCACAGATCAATAATCAGGACAATATGCAATAGGATGGCGATAATCCTCCTGTAAACCACAACACTGATCAATTGACGAACGACGGTACGTTTAGGAGCTTTTTAGAATTCATGCAACATCAGGCGAAGGCGGATCTTGTTCATAATGCAGGTGAAAATAATGGCAACCCACGTTCGGTCACCGCTAAGTAGTTCAAGGAGCTGGGACCACCGGAGTTTTTGGGAAAGCCAAAACCACTTAAGGCAGAGGCGTGGTTAAAGTAGATCACCAAGATATTTGATGTCTTGGGATGCTCCGAGGAGCAAAAGGTTCCCTTTGCCACCTTTATGTTGCGTGAAGAGGCAGATTACTGGTGGAAATCTGTAAAACGTACCTAGACTGACGCACTCAAGATGTCTTGGGAGAAGTTCCAAGAGCTGTTCAACGACAAGTACTTTCCCAAAAGTATTCGTCACATGAAGGAGGTGGAGTTCAAGTCTTGGATGAGAGTCACAGCTTTGAATCATAAACTCTTGCGAAGTCTATACCTTATTAGATACCGGTTTTACCCATTCTTTTATCTCTCTTGCTTGCGCTCAACGTTTAAATTTGACTCCGGAGAAGTTAGACTTTGACTTATCGGTTGAAACTCCGTTAGGAGAAACCTTCATTTCATGTGCTATCCAAGTCTTGGATGAAAGTCAAAGTTTTGAATGATATTTCTATTGTTAATAAATTTCCTAACGTATTCCTAAAGACTTCTTAGCCTACCCCTAGAGCGTGAAATTGAATTTTGTATTGACCCCAGTACAAAACCCATTTCTAAAACCCTCAAATATTTCTTCAACCAAAACGAATGTATAATGTGCCAAAGACATTGGCTCGAGCTGTTGAAGATTACGATCGCACCATTCAATACCATCGTAGGAAAAGTGAACATGGTAGCTGACGCGTTGAGTAGAAGATCGTATGCGGTTACAAGTGCGAATATACGAATCCACGTGAAGATAACGAATATACGAGTAGAATTGACTTTAATCGATAAAGTTAAAGCCGCTTAAGCTACATACTCAGAGCTGATGAATGTGAAGAAGAAGGTTCAAGAGGGCGTTATTCTAGAAGCAAGAATCGACGAAGAGAGAAAATCTCAACCCTCGATTTAATTGGCTCATTTGAAATCCTCGATCGAGTAGGAACTATGGCTTATAGACTCGTTTTACCGCCAAGTATGTCGCGTGCTCATAACGTTTTTAACGTATCGATGTTACGTAAATATGTGGACGACCCGAACCACATTATTAATTTAGAACCGGACGAGATAGCAGAAGATTTAACGTATGAGGAGATACGTGTTAAAATATTGGATAAGAAGGATCATATTCGACACTCAAAGGTTATACCTCAAGAGTTAGAATCTGACGAAGTGTCTTCATTTGTTCGGCATACCAGATACGTACGTAAATTTTGAGGGTGAAATTTCATAAGGAGGGGAGATTGTAAAATCCCAAATTTTACGAATAAAGATTTATTTTCTTGAAATATTTTTTTCAAAATTATGGTGTGGATTTGAGATAATGTTATAGTTGTGGGTAGTATTTATAAATTTTACAAAGTACGCAAGTTGTTATATAATATTCGATTGGTCGGGGAATATTCGTTTTGACAGGGAATATTCGTACAACGGCACAATCATTGGTGGACCCCACAACGGAATTATTGTCAAATTAAGAATGTAACATTCAAGAATTTTTAAATTTTTATATTAAATATTTGTTGAATTATATAAATATTTAATGGAAATTTTAAATTGCTATATTAAATATTTATTGAATTATATAAATATTTAATGGATGTGATTAGTGTTGAATAAATATTTAGTTTGATTTGATTTGGATTGGTTAATTATTTGTTAAGTAAATAATTAAGGAGTTAAGAAAATTATTTATTTTGAGATAATATACTAATTTAATATAATAATTAAATTAGAGAGTTTATAATGATTAAATGAATTATTATATTTTAATTTGAATTTGTAAGTAAAATGATGTGTTAGTTGATTAAATAAAGTTATAATTATAAAAAAAATTATAATTTTGTGGTATTGATTTATGTGTTAAGGTAATTTAATAAATTATTATTACAATTAATTTAATTGGTTATTGAAAAATTTAATTAAATAAAAGTGTGACAAATAACCTTCTATAAAGGAGTTATTAAAATAAATTAAAGGAGTTTAATTCAGTTTTGCCAAACAAGGCTTAATGCATATTAAGTCTTTATTTTAAATGTGTTTTACCAAACAAGGTGTAAGAGTTAATGGGTTATTTTTTTAGTTAGTTAGCCAAACAAGCCTTATGGCTTTTGAGTTTTAAAAAAAATGTCAATTAATTGATATAATTATATTATACAATTATTACATATTATATTATATACGTTATATTTTTGTTAGTACGTTAGTTAGAGTTAGGAAGAAAGACTCAGATGATGAAGAAGAAGAGAAGAAGAAGAAAAGTGAGAGAAAAACTTGAGAGAATCCTAGAGAATTTGAGAGTGAAGTTGGAGAAAAGCTTGTTGATCAAAGAGAATCATATCATCTTCTAAAACAATGATATTGTGATTCGAATTGTTCGGTTTAGCCTGCGAGCAAGGCAAGTTCTCTAAATCTATTATCTTGATTGAGCCAATTATTGTTTCCAATTCGATTACAATATAATGATGCAAGATTTCTAAACTTTATTTTGATATTGAGCAAGTTATTCTTGTAATTAACTTGTTGTTTAGCATTCAAATTTATATATACTAATGTTGAACAGTTTTATCGTTCAAATTGCTATGCATGCTTAGTATTTAATTCTAAATAACATTGTCTTAATATTGTTCTAGCAAGGTGTGTTATAGTTATTCAATATGTATGCTATTAGATTATTCCTAAAGCATGATTTTAATTTACCATGTTGATTCAGTTATGATTATTCCATAGCATGATGTTATTAATTTTATTCAACTAATCCTGAGTTGATGTTCGTTGAATTCCAAATTACCTTGAAATGTATCCAAACCAAACTCACTTTGTTGCGGACTTGTACTATAAATACTGAGATGTACAACCCTATTATTAGGGGTAAATTACGCTTAGCGTTGAAATGTTTGTGCACAATACATTGTATCTGAAGGGTTTGATCCCCTAAGTACGAGGAGTCCCTATAGTCTTATGACTGTTAAAGTTTAAGTTGAAAAATTACTTATAACTATGGACATAGTTCGTGGTCTTAGGACCCTCAGTTATCTACTTCAGAGTGTTGATAAATCATATTGCTTAATTCTATCGAGCATCTTATTTGACAATTGTTGTAAAGATTTTTATTTATTGTTGTTTCAAGTGAGCTTTGTTTGCTCACTCTTGCTTATATAACTATTATAGTTAAGGAAGAGGAGGTTGATGTACCTAGCACCAGTAAGGGAAAAGAAAAGATGAACAAGTATTGAAGACTTGTAATATGTTGATATTTTATTATCAGATTTTAATTGAATGGTTGTAATGAAGTTTATTTATTTTTCGTATTTGAATGATAGTATTTAAAGGTTAGAAAACCTGTGAGATTTTTATTATGTAACCCTTTAATGGGAAGGTTTTATTTACTCAATTTTATTATGATTGGGTAGTTAGATATGAATGTTTGATTAAGTGAACACCAAATACTGTGGGAATGAAGTACCTGGGTTTGGGGGTGTCACAAGTTGGTATCAAAGCCTTAGGTTATGAACCTTAGGTGGGGAAAAGCCTTAGGAAGTAACCTTCGAAAATATAGTGATGATAAACTCTTATAGAGTTTTAAGGAAGAAGTAATAAAACACTTATATGCTTACGTGATTACAACTTATGTGCTCATGAGTGTCGAGTAATAACTAAAACTTAAAAAAATCTTATTTGTCAGGATGGCTAATGTCGGAGAATCCAGTCAGGCTAGGGAGGAAGGACCTCAGATGCCTAGAAAGGAGGAATCTCATGACATTCAAGTGGTTTGGGAATAACTACTTCCACGGGAGTCAGCCCCGTTGCTTACAGTGGTTGAAGATGAGGATGATGTGGAAACAGATGAGGAAGACCCCATTGAGTTACCGCAGGCGAATGCGGATGATGAGGATGTGGAGGAAGAGATTCCACTGACCTCGATAGCTGCTCGTATGTACGATGAAGTCTACGACCGCAACGTGGAACTTCAGGATACTGTCGAGGAATTACAAGAGATAGTAGCTGAGCAACAGACCTCGATGGCTCAGAAGGACGACGAAATCTAGGACCGAGAGGAACGCCTGAACAATGTTGAAGAAGAGCTGGTTCACACTGAAAGAGAGAACGAGCGAATGAGAGCAGAGATTGCAGAATTGAAGAACAAGTTGAAAGAGGAATCTACTAAAAGGGCAAGAGCCGAAGATGCATATGAGGAAGCTGATCAACGAGCCGAAATAGCAGAGGGAGACGCACAAGCAAAGAGAATGAAGATGGAGGAAATGAATAACGTGTTCAACACCGTGATTAATCGAGCTCAAGATCGGGTCATAGGTTATCCGATTCAGTTTGAGACGCTGCCATCGTACATACTAGATCGTCGAACCATGTTCCAAATTATGGATGAAGAGCGTCGTAAGGCTATGCAGTATCTTAGTAGGACATCGTAGAGAGTGTATTTGATTTATGATCTATGTTATGAAAAATAATATGTAAATCTCAAGTGTTATGTAACCTATGGGATATGATGATGATGTCCTGAAACTTTAGTAGTTCAGGAAAATAATGTAAATAGTAGTGATGTTATTGTTATGATGTTTTCAAAGAAATTATCAATGAATAAAAGTTATTATCTTCTTTTATCCAAAGTATTATGTGTTATGTGGTTATTACTTTATGGGGGCAAGTTAAGTAGAAATTACTTAAAAGAGTTGAGTAATAATCTAATGAATGTATTTTTAACAGAAAATGCCTCCAAGATGTCAACCACCCCGACAGAGAACCATTGAAGGAACCAACAACAATAATGCTAAAGCTAACCCCGTTCAGCAGCTGGTGACGTTACTGACAGGTGCACTACAGAATCAACCGCATAATCAACCACAAAATTAAGCTACAACGTTTAAGGACTTCAAGGCGGTAGGACCGCCTGAATTTAAAGGAACTACGTATCCGATTGATGCCCAGACTTCGGTAAAAGAGATGGAAAAAGCATTCGTCATTGCGTGAGTGGCAGAAGAGCAGAAGACGGCTTTTGCGACATAGTTAGTGAAGGGAGAAGCCAATTACTGATGGGAGACCAATCAGGCGAGAGCTAGAACAGCTATAGTGACATGGACCAGATTCAAGGAACTGTTCTTTGAGAACTACTTCTCACCGAGTATGCAAGCTTGAATGGAAGTTAAGTTCTTAGAACTTAAGCAGGAAAATATGTCTGTTTCTGAATACGCGGCTAAATTCAACGAATTAGCAAGATTTGCACCTCATTAGGTGGACACAAGCAAGAAAAGCGAGAAGATTCGAGAATGGACTGAAACCAGGAATATTCAACAAGGTGGCAGTATTGCAGATCAATACATTTGCGGCTTTACTGGAGAAAGCATTAATTGCGGAAGGAGGAAGCGAGGCTGCATCTCGATTCCATCAGGAGAAGAAGAAGAAGACTAATGACGGAGGAAGCAGTGGGGGTAGTAACCTGATCAAAAGAAAGTGGAGTGAGAATACCCAATCGGGTAGCAAGACTGAAGAGAATAGGAAAGGGAGGGAGCCATATGCGAACTGTGGAAAGAATCATGCAGGAGTTTGTCTGAAGAAGAAAGGTGTCTGCTATAAATGCGGGCAAGAGGGGTACATGTCACCCAACTGTCCCAGTCCGAAGAAGATTCAAGGTTGTTATACGTGTGGATCTACTGATCATTTGGTTAGGAATTGTCCAAAGAAAAATGCGGAAAAGGAAAGTGTCAACAAGGGACCCGGTGGTGGAACCCTAGCAATTCGAGGAGCTGCACAGCCCGGAAGATCAACGGCTCGTACATTTAGCATGACGACGCTAGAGCCAGTAGCTGCTCAGGAGGTGGCAGCAGGTAACTATTTTATTTAGAAACTTTATTACGCAAGTAATATGAGTCAGATATTTCTGTGAACTGTTTTCTTTTATAGATTCAAGTCACAGGTTAGAATATAAGACACAATTTAATATTGTGTTGATAAAAATGAATTGATGAAACAAATTTAAAAGATTGTAGAGAATAAGAAAGCGGTGATTCCGAGGACGTTATCCTTTTAAGGAGGGGTGAATGTGATAACCCGGGATTTCGAATAATCCAAATTTTACGAATAATAATTTTTTTTTATATTGACTGTTAATATTGTACTGAGAATTTGTGAGACAAGTCTCGAGAATTAGTTAATATGTGGTTTGACTGAGAAAGTTTAAGTAGCGTCTGACAAGATTTCAAGCTTCCAGATCTGTCAGGTTTTTGGTTTTATGTTGTTGTTGTTGTATCAGAAGTGTAGCTGGTTATGTGGACTACAGATCTGGGTATTTAGATCTCCTAAAACATCAATAGATTGAACATATCAATTGGTCAAAGTAGGCCACTTGGCCACGGATGGGAATTTTTGGAATTTCCAGAAAAGTGAAGAACACGTTTTTCTAACAGCTTTTGACCAAGCTATAACTTGAGATCTTATTGTTGTTCATTTGATCTGTTGTTGTATTATTGTTGGTTGACATATGGACTCTAACTTTGAACCTTGAGATCACTTAAAACATGAACGTAACGTATATAAAATCAAGCATAAAAGTAGTCAGTCGAAGTTCTGGGTTTCTGAGGAAAACCAAATATGATCTGACAGTGACTTTAAGAGGCTAGATCTAATTTTTTGTTTATTGTATGACCATGATTCTGATTGGGTATTGTAGAGTTACATTTCTACTTCACGATTGAGTTTTAACCTAGCCCAGAACAAGAATAGATTCGATTTTATGATTGGTCAAACAGGGCAGCTTGATAACGAAGCTGTCAGTGTTCTTGAGCTCAAGAACACTAACAGCGACGCTTTCTATCGCTAAAGACCTACAGCAACGGTTTATTTATTTTCTATTTTCTGTTTTTCTGAAAAATGATTAAAAATTATAAATAAATTATTAAAATAGTTTTAAAAATTATTTTAAATTATGAAAATAATTTACGATTATTTGGGATATTTTTCATTAATATTTATAATTATTTGAATATTAATGATATTTAATTTATTTAATTAGTATATTAAATAAATTAGAGAAAAATGATTTAATATTATGAAAACCATTTAAAAAAATATTTTGAGTTATAAAATGTAACTTTTAATATTTTTGGAGATTTGTCATTAATAATTTTATATTAATGATATTAGATTTATTTGATTATTAAATTAAATAAATAAGTTAAAATGATTTTAATGATTTAAAAATCATTTTAATTGAGAATAAAGTGTTAGAAAATAATTTAAATTAGATAATATAACTTTCAATATTTTTGGAGAATTCTCATTAATAAATTAATATTAATGATGTTAGATTTATTTAATTGTTATATTAAATAAATGAATTAAAAATGATTTTGTTGATTTAAAATTATTTAACAATGAGAAAAATAATTTAAAAATATTTTAAGTTATAATTAATGACTTTTAATATTTGGATAATAATTTCATTAATATTTAAATATTAATGGTGATAATTTATAAATGATTTTTTAATTACTTTAAAAATCATTTAAGTAGAATATTGATGATTTAAAAATATTTTAAGTTATTAAAAATAACTTTAATATTTTGACAAGTATGTTATTAATATTTTTATTAAATATTAATAATGATAAGATTATTTGATAATTAAATCATTTAAAAATGATTCCGATGTTTGAAAAATTATTATAAATTATAATAATTGCTTGATAATTATTAAAAGCTTCCGAAAAATATTATAAATGATAATTAACTAATCTAAATTAATATTGAGGCTTAGAAACCAATTTTTGCTTGACAATGACTGTGTTAATTGTCGGATGGTGACCAGAACACCGAGAATGGACCGAAGTCCAACCAGACCGAAATAGTTAGACTTGTTATGTGTTTATATAGGTTATAAACACTGATGTAACTATGTGTTGATGTGCCTAGGAGAAATTTAACTGTAAACTACAGTGTTGTGTGTTATAAATGACTGTGCTAATTGTGAGACCGACATTGTTGATTATAGGTCTTACGAACGTAGTAAATTATATTGTGTAGCTGTAATCAGTGGAAGAGGCAAGTTTTCTAACTCAACCTTGAGTTATATTCATTCAATTATTATAGTGGTAAATTATTGCTAATTACACCACATCCAGGGAATTTATTGTTGATTATTCACAGTTAGTGCATGATTAATAATTCAAATTGAATTACTGATTCGAAAATATACATTTATAGAATAACTGTTGTTGGATATTTATATACGTAGAAGCTAGAATTGACAGTACAGATAATTCCTATTTATTGTCAAATTATACTGAGAAATGTCTTAGCTAATTATTCTGGCTAGACGAACATTTGTTAGAACTTGATAGGTTTGAGAAAAGAATTCAATTATTATTGATAGATCGATGCCAATTATTTCGGCTAGATCGAGAAGTAGTTAGAATTTGAAATCACAGTATTTCGTTGTTAAATCAAAATCTTGATTCTAAGACTGAGAAGAACAACCTTTTATATTAAGGGAATAATTTATTGGTCGTATTTTCGGCCTTTGCGCGCGATTAAGTAATATGCATAATATAGGGTATACTAAAGTTGATCACTTTATATACTTGCAGAGGGGGATGATTTAATCTTTATGGTTATCTGATACACCTGGGTGTATCAAAGTATAACTTTGATAGTTACTCGAGAAGAGAAGTTCAAGATCCAATGGATCGCTCAGTATAAATCTGGAAAACATTTCACTTTGCTATTTCGTAGAATCAATCCTTGATTATTCATTTGAATATCGTAGAAAACTTTGAAAGCGTTGTATTATTTCATTATCAAATTATTGTTGCGTAAAATGTGGGAAGGTTTGATATTGATTTCTATATCTTTATCGTATGTCTTAACTTGCGGGGCAAACTTGTTGCTCACCCTTGCTATAAATAAAACTTTTCACTAGGGATTTGCGCAGACGGTCTTTGCGAAGAAGAATAAAGGCAAAGGCATCGTAATTAATTAGTTTTATGAACAGTATTATTTATATGGTTGTATTGTAAACCCTTTTTGTATATCTAAGGGGTATATTTGTAACATTAAGGTTGGTAGACCTGGGATTAATGTATTAACAACATATGTTAATGTGGTATGTATTACTATTCACATATGGAATGGGTAGTTAGATGCTATTATATTGTGGATCGTGAACACCAAACTCGGGGGTCAGGTAACCCGGATTTGGGGGTGTCACAAGTTGGTATCAAAGCTGTAGGTTATAAACCTTAAGTGGGGTGGGGAAAACCCTAGGATTATAACCATGAGCAAGATAGAGAATACTCATAAAGAGTACTAAGTGAGAGATTACTGAAGCGTATCGATAGTGAGATATGTAGACACATAGTGAGAGAAGTTTATACTGGTGAAGTACTAATCAAGTTGTTTAAACTGGTTGTAGGATGTCGGGAGAAGATAAGATGAGTACGGAGATGCCAGCGGCTGTTGCACTAGTGCCAGTAGCTGAGGTGCCAGCACAGAGCGAGTCAGTTGAAGAGGTGGGAAAAGATGAACCCATGGTGAATCTTGGGAGTGATCATGATGATTATCCCGAGATGTATCTGAGTGGTGATGAGGAGGCGGAGTCTGAAAAAGCTAAGGTGGAGTTAAAGAATAAGATCAAGGTTGGTGAACAAGATCAGCTATCTGCAGAAGTCCAGGCACTCCGGAGTAAGGTATTTCTCTTGGAGAAGTTGTGGAAAACGGAGCGGGCGTTACACGAAATGACTGAAGAGCGGAACGAGCTGAAAGCGCAGGTGGAGAAGATGAAGACAGAAGGTGGTGGATCATCGGAGGGCATAACCAAGAAGAAAGGCAGGAACAAGAGAAAGAGGGACAATGACAATGACAACTCTGAAAATTCAAACCCGGAGAAGAGGCAAACCTGTAGCAAGTGTGGCAAGACTCACGTGGGAGAATGCATGATGTGGAAGAATGTGTGCTTCAACTGAAAGCAGGAAGGACATGTCTCTTTGCATTATCCTAAGCCGAATATGAGGAAGTGTTTTTCCTATGGGCAAACGGGGCACGGATTCAACAAGTGTCCCATCAAGAAGAAGACTGGTGAAGGGAGTAGTCATTAAATAACTTAGATATAAGTGTTAGTATTTTTTTGGTAGAAGCTTTTAATATTAAGTGTTGTAATATCGAGAACGGTGTTTAAGCATATGTAAATATATATGTTTTTATGAATGAAATCTTTATTTTCTATATGAATATAAGATTAAGATTAAGTTGTGTGTTCTTAAAACTCATACCTATGGTATGTTCATGACTCATAATTATATGAAATGTTTTGAACCCCTCAAATGAATGGACGCCAAAGGTCTCATTAGGATAAGTTCATACACTCATATAATTGTGGCAAGTTCTTGAACTCCTAAGTGTGGTAAGTTTGATGAACTGGAATTAGGTATATGAATATGGTAAATGGCAACTTTCTGTGTAAAGTTGGAGAATTGCAGCTTTTGTAAAGTTGAATATGTTAATCCTAAAATTTTCTAAAAGGGATAGTAATATGTGTTAAGTACTATATGTACTATGTGCTATTTGAATAAATATGCGATTATATGAGAACTATATGTTGAATTCTTATTGTGCTAAGAATTTGTATAGAAAAAGAGAATTAATATAAGATTTTTATTTAAATCAGATCATGCCGCCTAGACGACAGAATCGAAATCAACGAGAAGAACAGTTAGTGAATAACGAAGGAGGTCAAGCGGACCCGATGTAGAATTTCGTGGATATGCTAGCCCAAGCTATAGAAAATAGAGCTCCAGCCAGGGGAAGAGCGAGGAATCAGCCAGCTGATAGATTGGCTAACTTCAAGGACTTTAAAGCGGTAGGACCGCCTGAATTTAAAGGAACCACGGATCCGATTGAAGCCCAGACTTGGGTAAAAGAGATGGAAAAAGCATTCGTCATTGCGCGAGTGGCAGAAGAGCAAAAGACGGCTTTTGTGACATAGTTAATGAAGGGAGAAGCCAATTACTGGTGGGAGACCAATCAGGCGAGAGCTGGAACAGCTATAGTGACATGGACCAGATTCAAGGAACTTTTCTTTGAGAACTACTTCTCACCGAGTATGCAAGCTCGAATGGAAGTTAAGTTCTTAGAACTTAAGCAGGAAAATATGTCTGTTTCTGAATACGCGGCTAAATTCAACGAATTAGTAAGATTTGCACCTCATCAGTGCAAGATGCAGTGCAATCAAAGGACGTGGTGTCAGGTATTATCCCAATCAATGATATTGATGCTTATGTATTATTTGATTCGGGTGCTACTTGCTCATTTATATCTGATGAATTTGCTATGAGATTAGGATTGCCTAGTGAAGAATTGAATTTCCCTTTAAACATAGAAATTGCGAATAAGGAAGTAATTCCTGTTAGGTTCGTATACAAGAACTGTAGAGTGAATATTAAGGGAAATATTATGATGGTAGATTTAATTCCGATTACGCTTGGAGAGTTTGATGTTATTTTGGGAATGGATTGGTTGTTCAATTCTGGAGCAATAATTGATTGCCAAAAGAAATGCGTAAACCTTATGACTCCGTCAAAGGTAGTTTTCAATGGTAGAAAATTGCCTAGAAAAATGAGATGTTTGACGATTATGCAGGCCAAGAAGTTGTTGAGTCAAGGCTGTGTGGGATATTTAGCTTACATAGTCGATACTCAGAAGAAGGGTGTGAAACTGGAAGAACTACTAGTGGTTAGGGAATTCATGGACGTGTTTTTGAAGGATTTTCCAGGACTTTCGCCTGACAGAGAGATCGAGTTCGTGATAGACTTAGCACCAGGAACCACTCCAATATCGAAGGCCCCGTACAGAATGGCTCTGGTAGAGATGAAGGAACTGATGGTACAACTGCAGGAGCTGTTGAACAAGAAATACATTCAAATAGAAGTGTGTCACCGTGGGGAGAACCGGGTGTTATTCAGAAGAAAGAAGGATGGGTCAATGCGTCTTTGCATTGATTATAGGGAGTTAAACAAAGTCACTATTAAGAACAAGTACCCATTGCCGAGAATAGATAATTTGTTTGACCAGTTGAAGGGTGCTAGATATTTCTCAAAAATAGATTTGAGAAGTGGGTATCATCAACTGAAAGTAAGGAAGGAGGATGTACCAAAGACGGCATTCCGAACTCGGTATGGACATTACAAATTTTTGGTGATGTCTTTTGGTTTGACAAACGCCCCTGCAGCGTTCATGGATTTGATGAATAGGGTGTTTAAACCATTTTTAGACAAGTTTGTGGTGGTGTTTATCGATGATATTTTGGTGTACTCTAGAACTCAAGAAGAACACGTGGAACACTTACGTCTAACGCTGGAGACACTAAGAAAGGAAAAGTTGTACGCGAAATTCTCTAAATATGAATTCTGGTTAGAACGTGTACAATTTCTTGGGCACGTAATTGACAAGGATGGAATTTTAGTGGATCCATCAAAGGTCGAAGCTGTGATAAATTGGGAACATATCACAATGGATTTTGTGGTAGGTCTTCCAACGACTCAGAAAGGATACGATGCGATATCGGTGATAGTGGACAGATTGACAAAATTTGCACACTTTTTGCCAATAAATATTAGATTCAATCTTGATCAGCTGGCAAAGCTATATGTTAAAGAGATCGTGACATGACATGGAGTTCCAGTGTCAATTGTGTCAGATAGAGATCCAAGGTTCACATCAAACTTCTGGAAGAGACTACAAGAATGTATGGGAACATAGTTGCGAATGAGTACGGCATATCATCCGCAATCAGATGGCCAAAGCGAATGAACAATCCAAACATTGGAAGATATGCTGAAAGCATGCGTCATGGATTTCAAAGGAAGCTGGGATGAACAATTACCGTTGGTGGAATTTGCCTACAATAACAGTTACCACGCAAGCATAGGCATGCCGCCTTATGAAGCATTATATGGTAGGAGGTGCAGAACTCCACTGTGCTGGGATGAAGTCGGTGAACGTCAACTGTTAGGACCAGAACTGGTACAAAAAACTACTGAGGTTGTCAAACTCATCAGAACAAGATTGATAGTTGCTCAAGATAGACAAAAGAAATATGTTGATCAACACAGACAAGATCGTGCATTCGACATAGAAAATTATGTTTTCCTAAAAGTTTCTCCTTGGAAGGAAAAAATTCGGTTCGATAAAAAGGGAAAACTAAGCCCTAGGTTTATTGGACCCTTCGAAGTGCTGCGAAAAGTTGGAGAGGTGGCTTACGAGGTAGCTCTACCTCCAGAATTGCAAAACATTCATAATATTTTTCACGTTTCGGTGTTATGACCGTATAAATCCGATTACAAGCATGTGATCGAGTATGAACCATTACAGTTTGATAAAGACTTGTCTTATGAAGAGGTTCCTATCCAGATAGTCGACAGAAAAGAACAAGTGCTCAGGAATAAGGTGATACCTTCTGTGAAGGTAATATGAAGGAACCACAATGTCGAAGAGGCTATGTGGGAACTCAAAGCTAAAATGATGAAGAATAACCCCGAGTTATTTGTTTAATCTGTGTCTTCGATTCTGGGGATAGAATCTTTGTAAGTAGGGAAGAATGTGATGAATGAGTTATTTGAATTGTGATTCTGAGGACAGAATCCTTGTAAGGAGGGAATGATGTAACATTCCAGAATTTTTAAATTTTTATATTAAATATTTATTGAATTATATAAATAATTAATGGAATTTTTAAATTGCTATATTAAATATTTATTGAATTATATAAATATTTAATGGATGTGATTAGTGTTGAATAAATATTTAATTTGATTTGGTCGATTGGTTAATTATTTGTTAAGTAAATAATTAAGGAGTTAAGAAAATTATTTATTTTGAGATAATATACTAATTTAATTTAATAATTAAATTAGAGAGTTTATAATGATTAAATAAATTATTATATTTTAATTTGAATTTGTAAGTAAAATGATGTGTTGCTTGATTAAATAAAGTTATAATTATAAAGAAAATTATAATTTTATGGTATTGATTTATGTGTTAAGGTAATTTAATAAATTGTTATTAGAATTAATTTAATTGGTTATTGAAAAATTTAATTAAATAAAAGTGTGACAAATAACCTTCTATAAAGGAGTTATTAAAATAAATTAAAGAAGTTTAATTCAGTTTTGCCAAACAAGGCTTAATGCATATTAAGTCTTTATTTTAAATGTGTTTTACCAAACAAGGTGTAAGAGTTAATGGGTTATTTTTTTAGTTAGTTAGCCAAACAAGCCTTATGGCTTTTGAGTTTTAAAAAAAATGTCAATTAATTGATATAATTATATTATACAATTATTACATATTATAGTATATACGTTATATTTTTGTTAGTACGTTAGTTAGAGTTAGGAAGAAAGACTCAGAGGATGAAGAAGAAGAGAAGAAGAAAAGTGAGAGAAAAACTTGAGAGAATCCTAGAGAATTTGAGAGTGAAGTTGGAGAAAAGCTTGTTGATCAAAGAGAATCGTATCATCTTCTAAAACAAGGATATTGTGATTCGAATTGTTTGGTTTAGCCTGCGAGCAAGGCAAGTTCTCTAAATCTATTATCTTGATTGAGCAAATTATTGTTTCCAATTCGATTACAATATAATGATGCAAGATTTCTAAACTTTATTTTCATATTGAGCAAGTTATTCTTGTAATTAACTTATTGTTTAGCATGCAAATTTATATATACTAATGTTGAACAGTTTTATTGTTCAAATTGCTATGCATGCTTAGTATTTAATTCTAAATAACCTTGGCTTAATATTGTTCAAGCAAGGTGTGTTATAGTTATTCAATATGTATGCTATTAGATTATTCTGAAAGCATGATTTTAATTTACCATGTTGATTCAGTTATGATTATTCCATAGCATGATGTTATTAATTTTATTCAACTAATCCTGAGTTGATGTTCATTGAATTCCAAATTACCTTGAAATGTATCCAAACCAAACTCACTTTGGTGCGGACTTGTACTCTAAATACTGAGATGAACAACCCTATTATTAGGGGTAAATTATGCTTAGCGTTGAAATGTTTGTGCACAATACATTGTACGAAGGGCTGATCCCCCTAAGTACGAGGAGTCCCTATAGTCTTATGACTATTAAAGTTTAAGTTGAAAAATTACTTATAACTATGGACATAGTTCGTGGTCTTAGGACCCTCAGTTATCTACTTCAGAGTGTTGATAAATCATATTGCTTAATTCTATTGAGCATCTTATTTGACAGTTGTTGTAAAGATTTTTATTCATTGTTGTTTCAAGTGAGCTTTGTTTGCTCACTCTTGCTTATATAACTATTACAGTTAAGGATGAAAAGGTTGATGTACCTAGCACCAGTAAGGGAAAAAGAAAGATGAACAAGTATTGAAGACTTGTAATATATTGATATTTTATTATCAGATTTTAATTGAATGGTTGTAATGAAGTTTATTTATTTTCCGCATTTGAATGATTGTATTTAAAGGTTAAACAACCTGGGAGATTTTTATTATGTAACCCTTTAATGGGGAAGATTTTATTTACTCAATTTTATTATGATTGGGTAGTTAGATATGAATGTTTGATTAAGTGAACACTAAATCCTGTGGAAATGAAGTACCTGGGTTTGGGGGTGTCATAAAGAAAACGAGTACAAAAATATTTTTATGAAAATAACGGCGGAAGTTTTACCGTTAAAACTATTGAACTACTCAGTAGTAAAAGTACAAGAATACGCTGGCATTGTATGTATAGTACACTACAGTATTGATTATTGATGGTTACGTGAGAAGTCACTCAGTTTTATTTTATTAGTATTATTAATGTAATAAAACAAAAAAGCTTTTTATATAAAATGAGAATACTTTTATAAAGTTATTTATTTTATTAGACTATAAATAGAATATATTATATTCTATTATGTATAGTGTTTTGCATAGTAAAATCTTTTTATATAAAATGTAATACTTTTATAAAGTTATTTGTTTTATTAGATTATAAATAGAATATATTATATTTTATTATGCATAGTGTTGCATAGTGCTTGCATAGTGTTTTTGCATAGTAAATTTTTTTATATATAAAACATAATACTTTTATAAAGTTATTCGTTTTATTAGATTATAAATAGAATATATTATATTTTATTTAAAAGATTTTGTTTTATTAGAATATTTTATTAAATCAATCAACCGTCTGCTTAAAAGTAAATCAATGGACCGTTCATGAATTAGTTACTATGCGATCCATTCTCCTATAAATAGAAGCTCATTCCTTCATTATTTCTTACGAATTCACTGAAACTCTAGAGAAAGAAACTATAGAGAGAAAGAAGAAAAGTATTCTGCTACTTCACTACTACTATATCTAGTTTCTTTCAAAGGTAAGGGGTATTATTTCTTTTGTATTCATAACGAGAACTTCTGTTATTCCGTTCTTTATTATTCTCATTGGAATAACTTTTATATCACGCGACTACCCTATACTTGGTGAAATTCTTCTGTTATTCCATTCTTTATTATTATGTTGGAATAACCTGTTTATGCGAAGTACCGCATACATGGTAAAATTTTTCTGTTATTCCATTCTTTATTATTATGTTGGAATAACCTGTTTATGCGAAGTACTGCATACATGGTGAAATTCTTCTATTATTCCATTCTTTATTATTCTGTTGGAATATCCTGTCGGTGCGTATTATGCCTGACCTGGTTCCATTATTTATTATTCTGTTGGAATAACCTGTCTGTTCAATCTATCGCATGCATGGTGATTTCGGTTGTTATTCCATTCTTTATTATTCTGTTGGAATAACCTGTCTGTGCGGTCTATCGCATGCATGGTGATTTCTGTTGTCATTCCATTCTTTATTATTCTGTCGGAATATCCTGTCTGTGCGTTTACGTATGACCTGGTTCCATTCATTATTATTCTGTCAGAATATCCTATTTATGTGTTACGCATGACCTGGTTCCATTATTTATTATTCTGTTGGGAATAACCTGTCGGTGCGATATATCGCATGCATGGTGAATTCTTCTGTTATTCCATTCTTTATTATTCTGTTGGAATAACCTGTCTATGTGGATTACCACATGCATGGTGAATGATCCTTTGTATTCATTCCTTATCAAATTGTGGAAATGATCTATATACGTGGATTACCGCATGGCAGGTGAAAATCCATTTGCAGTTTCATAATTTTTCTGACCCTCAAAAATTCTGAAAAGTCATAATAAAAGCATTGGACTGTTGATTATGATGAAAGTCATAATAAAAGCATTGGATTGATGAAAATCATTGGTATATGTAGTATTAGTAAGTGTTATGATGAGTTATGTTGGTTATTATGTGAAAACATAAAAGTTTCTTAGGGTTGAAAAATTAGATTTTGGTGAAAATGGAACATGAAATTCAATTGACCATATCTCATATTATATTTCGAATTTTTGAGTGTGGTCAAGTTCTAGAGTTAGATCTATGAGTTTTCTAACTTATCCAAGTGGAATCACTGGAAAAGGTGTTGTAGATTTTCGTATGGACTGATTTTAGCAAAGGAGTCAAAAACTATAAAATATCAAAAAGGCTACTGTCCAGAAGTTTAAAAGGGCATTTTCGGCCATTTAATTTGTGAGAAAAATTCCGGCCTTTTGGGACATGGAAACATATGGTATAAAGTACCTACTGTCCAAAAATGAGCTCATTCCGACTTAAAATGAGTAAGTTATGACTATTTTAATATTTAGGTTTTTCCGACGAAAAACGCTATAACCAGAGTTCTATAACTTCGATGACCATGAGATTTAAACTGGAAGCTCACGTTAACATGCGTAAGATCCTGCCAAGATTTGGGAATTTCTGGAGTTAAACTTGAGGTAGCTAATTTCTTAAGGAATTAATTAGAAATTTATTTTTGAAAAATAGTAAATGAATTTTAAAAATTCCGAGAAAAATATATATTCAATATGGGACTATATTCTGATAAATCCCAGAAAAGAATAATTTTAGGGACTGATTTGGTATTTTTCATGAAAATAGTTTAGTTACGAACATATGAATTAAATATGTTATGTGAAGTTGAAAAATTGGTAAATAGGATTTTATGGCTTGGAAATCTTATATAAGGTATGTGCATATTTTTTATGAGTAATTTGATCATTGGTGATGAATCTTATGAGTATGGCATTTTTGAATGATTAAATGCATTATTTGGAAAAGTGTAAACAATTAAATTAAATTGTTTATAAGTTTAAGAAGTGATTAAAATATTGTTATAATATTAACAATATTAGATTATGATTTTATTAAATGATTAATAATAATTGGATAAATTTAAAGTCTTTAATATTTATCCTTGATTTCGTTTGATTAATGCTTATAATATTGTCATCATCCTCATGCTTATATTGTGATGAAAGTCATCTGTGGCTTACGTGCATAGATGGACTTGGTATGATTATGACCAGGGATTATTCGGTATAGTCATGACCGTAATGTGACGAATGATGTGGTAAAAGTCCTCATTGGCCTATAGTTCATTGATGGACAGTTGTTAGTGTGATTATGACCAGGGATTATTCGGTATAGCCATGACCATTGATGATTAAATGAATATCCTTGGTTGTGGTGCAGGGATGATGTGGTTTATTTATTAAGCTGAGTCTCAGCGATAAAGTTGATGAAAAACTTTTTAAATCATAGAAGATAGTAGATTTTTGTGTTATACTTGACTCTTCTAATGGATTACTTATTTTCACTGCAGTTAAACTTGATGTCTATTATATTTTATCAGTTTAACATTGTTGAAGGCTAATGATAATTTATTCTGCATTATCTTAGTCATAATATTTCTTCTTACCGGCTAGTTGAGCTCACTCTTTCTTTCAACGCTTCTCTTGAAATGAGAATATAGGTTTGGGACGAGTCTGGGAACGGAGTGACGGTCCAGATGATAACATTAGTAGTCCTCACTATTCTGTTAAATAGTGTGACAATAAATGTAATGAGGACTCCTTTGAGTGTGGATATTGTCTAGATGACAATATTTTTATTAAAACTCTCAGTTTATGTTTTGTCGTATTTTACACGACAGTTGTATTATTAAGTTATATTTGTGTTTTTGTACCATGTATTTGGCGACTCAAGATGGGTGATGTATACCTATTTTTGGGGGCGTTAAAAGAATGATCATATTCGACACTCAAAGGTTATACCTCAAGAGTTAGAATCTGAAATGAAGTCAAGGTATCCTCATCTCTTCGGCATACCAGGTACGTACGTAAATTTCGAGGGCGAAATTTCATAAGGATGGGAGATTGTGAGACCCCAAATTTTATGAATAAAGATTTAATTTTCTCGAAATATTTTTTTTGAATATTACAGTGTGGATTTGAGATAGTGTTATAGTTGTGGGTAATATTTATAAATTTTGCAAAGTAAGCAAGTGGTTATATAATATTCGATTGGTCAGGAAATATTCGTTTTAACAGGGAATATCCGTACGACGGCACAATCATCGGTGGACCCCACAACAGAAGTATTGTCGTAGTAAGAAAATGACAGAATTATCTTTTTATAAAAATAACTATGAAAAGTGTTACCGTTAAAAAGCCGTTGAACTACCCGATAGTAAAAAATACGATGTCTGCGTGTGGTTGCATAGTAAGCACTACGGTATTGATTATTGATGCTTACGTAAGAAGTCACTCAGTTATACTCAATTATTGCTACAGTAATTGCTGCATCATATCTCTCATATTATTAATTTAATTATTGTCATAGTATCAATATGTTATATTATTAAATCAATAATTGAGACGGCAAAGTTATTCATATTATTATTTTCAATATTGACAATGTCTAGAAGTTCTATCAAGGAGAAGTTTGGTCACCTAATTGCGCGCCAATAAGGAGTAATCCTTATCGAAAAGCCCCCTCTTTCCTGGGAACGACCTGGTTATTAAATATTATGAGTTATAATATTAATGATGAATAAGTTCGTGTTGATTAAAGATGAAATTGATATTTCCATTATGTTAGGATTATTAGTGTTAGTGGAAATCGACATTTATTTCGATAATAATTAATGTCTGGAGGATATATTTGACCAATCGGGTAATTCACCGGATAAATGAGCAATTAATTGCTATTAATTCGCATGCTTATAATTATGTGATCACATGTGTGTACTATTGATTCACATGATTTACTATTAGGGGAGTTGGTGCAAGATTGATAATACTTGCATTACTAAATTAAAAATAGATGTATAGATGAAGGTACTATACTGTAATTAGTTTTTTCATATGATTTTACTATTGAGTCACATGAATGAACTATTAATTCACATGATTTACTATTAGGGGAGGTGGTGCAAGTTTGATAATACTTGCAGGACTAAATTAAAAAGGAAGAAAAAGAGGAAGGTATTATATTGTAATATTTCGAGCCCCAAAATGTGCAATTAGTGAAACTATATTTTCCTATAAATAGAAGCTCATTCTTCCTTCATTTCTCACCAATTCACTAAGTCTCACAAGAGTAATTATTATAGAGAGAAATTATAAAGAGAAAGAAGAAGAGAAGTCTGCTACCTCACTATTCCAGTATCTAGTCTTCTTTTGAGGTAGGGGGTATTATTTCTTTTGTATTCATGAAGAGAGCTTCTGTTAATCCATTCTTTATTATTATGTTGGAATAACCTGTCTATGTGAAGTACCGTATTCATGGTGAAATTCTTACATTATTCCATTCTTTATTATTATGTTGGAATAACTTTGTTTATCTGATCACCGCATACATGGTGAAATTCTTCTCGTTATTCCATTCTTTATTATTATGTTGGAATAACTTTGTTTATGCAAGTAATCGCATATATACGTGGTGAAATTCTTCTATTATTCCATTCTTTATTATTCATTGGAATATCCTCATTTGGGTTTACATATTATGCCTCGACTCGGTTCCATTATTTATTATTCTCATTGGAATAACTCCGTCTGCTTCAATCTATCGTATTGCATGGTGATTTCGGTTGTTATTCCATTCTTTATTATTCTCATTGGAATAACTCGTCTGCAAGGCGATCTATCGCATGCATGGTGATTTCGTTGTCATTCCATTCTTTATTATTACGTCGGAATATCCCCATGCGTGCGTTCGTATGACTGGTTCCATTCATTATTATTCCGCCGAATATCCTATTTATGTGTTACGCATGACTGGTTCCATTATTTATTATTCATTGGGAATAACTCAGCCGGTCGCGGATTACGCATGACACCGTTCCATTCTTTATTATTCATTGAATATCCTGTCTGCGTCGTATTACATGACTGGTTCCATTATTTATTATTCTGTTGGAATAACTCGTCTGCGGCGGCTCATCGTAAGCCTAGTGAATTCTTCTGTTATTCCATTCTTTATTATTCTGTTGGAATAACATGTCTATGTGGATTACCGCATGCATGGTGAATGATCCTTCGTATTCATTCTTTATTAAATTATGGAAATGATCTGTCTTCGTTTATTACTGCATGGCGGGTGAAAATCCATTTGCAGTTTTGTATATTCTATTATACTCGTCTGAGATATCATTTCTTTTGTACTCATCATGGAATATCATTTTCTTTGGTATTTTTTTTACGAGTTACTATTCACGGGTTACTATTCACCCAATTACTATTTACTCTAGTATTATTCACTCTGGGGGCACTTTTCATGCTGGAGTACTATTCACGAGTTACTATTCATGGGTTACTATTCACTATAGTATCATTCACTCGAGTATTTGGGACACTTTTCATGCCGGGGTACTATTCACAGGGTACTTTTCCCGAAGTACTATTCACGGGATACTATTCACCCAAAAAATATATTTCTTTTCTGTCCAAATTATTTTTGGTACATGAATATTATTCTTGAATTTTACTCTACAAAGCAGTATCATGTTGACAATTTGGACGTTATTGATTTCTAGATAAATTAAATTATAAATCTTTAAAATTTATCCTTGAACTTGTTTTATTGAATTATTATGTCATTGTCATCATCCTCATGCTTATATTGTGATTAAAGTCATCTTTGTGTTACGTGCATGGATGGACTTGGTATGATTATGACCAGGGATTATTCGATATAATCATAACCGTAATGTGACGAATGATGTGGTAAAAGTCCTCATTGGCATATAGTTCATTGATGGACAGTTGTTGGTATGATTATGACTAGGGATTATTCGGTATAATCATGACCATTGATGGTTACATGAATATCCTTGGCCGTGGTGCAGGGATGATTCGATTTTATTTATTAAGCTTAGTCTTAGCGATAAAGTTGATGAAAAAACTTTTTAAATCATAGAAGATAGTAGATTTTATGCTCTACTTAACTCCTCTAATGGATTGCTTATTCCCCTGCAGTTGTTGATCTAAAACTTGTTGTCTATTGTATTCTATCAGTTGTTATACTGTTGAAGGCTAAGGATAATTTATTCTGCATTATCTTAGTCATAATATTTCTTACTGGGATAGTTGAGCTCACCCTTTCTTTCACTATTCTCTTCAGGAAATGAGAATATAGCTGAGACGAGTCGGGGAACGGATTGATGGTCCAGATGGTTATTTTAGTAGTCCTCACTATTCTATAAAATAGTGTGACAATAAATGTAATGAGAACTCCATTGAGTGTGGATATTGTCTAGATGATAATATTCTTATTAAAACTCTTAGATTATGTTTTGTCGTATTTTGCACGACTGTTGTATAATTATGTTGTATTTGAATTTTGCACCATGTATTTGGCGACTCAAGATGGGTGATGTATACCTATTTTGGGGGCGCTACATGTTAGCTTTCATATTCCTAACCAACCTTTTATGCGAATTCAAGCAACCAAACCACTAAAGTCAATCATTGTCATATCAAGCCATAAGTAAAAGCCCCGAGCCTTTATCTGGTGACTTCCTTGTGTGGAATGCACCGGAGCCAGACTTTCTATAGGTGACGTCGTGAATGACGATGGCAAGTTGATAGGTATCAATGTGACGTACTTTCCAAGTCTTGGGTGAGAGTCATAGTTTTGAATGATATTTCTATTGTTAATAAATTTCCTGATGTATTCTTGAAGACTTCTTAGCTTACCCCTAGAGCGTGAAATCGAATTTTTATTGACCCCAGTACAAAATTCATTTCTAAAACCCTTAAATATTTCTTCAACCAAAACGAACGTATAATGCGCCAAAGATGTTGGCTCGAGCTATTGAAGATTACAATTATACCATTCAATATCATTTTGGAAGAGCGAATGTGGTAGCTGACACGTTGAGTAGAAGATCGTATGTGGTTACGAGTGCGATGTTGTTAACACAAAAACCCATTTTATATAACTTACAAATGATGAAGATAGAGTTAAAGACTCTAGGGACCCATATGAAGATAACGAATATACGAGTAGAATCGACTTTAATCGATAAAGTTAAAGCCACTCAAGCTACACACCCGAATTTGATGAATGTGAAGAAGAAGGTTAAAGAAGGCGTTATCTTAACCCTCGATTTAATTGGCCCATTTGAAATCCTCGATCGAGTAGGAACTGTGGCCTATAGAGTCGCTTTATCGCCAAGTATGTTGCGTGTTCATAACGTTTTTTTTACGTATTGATGTTACTTAAATATGTGGACAACCCGAACCACATTATTGATTTAGAACCGGATGAGATAGCAGTAGATTTAACGTATGAGGAGATACGTGTAAAAATCTTGGATAAAAAGGATCATATTCGACACTCAAAGGTTATACTTTAAGAGTTAGAATCAAACGAGGTATCCTCACCTATTCGGCATACCAGGTACGTACGTAAATTTCAAGGGCAAAATTTCATAAGGAGGGGAGATTGTAAAACCCCAAATTTTACGAATAAAGATTTAATTTTCTCGAAATATTTTTTTGAATATTATGGTGTGGATTTGATATAATGTTATAGTTGTGGGTAGTATTTATAAATTTTGCAAAGTATGCAAGTTGTTATAAAATATTCTTTTTGTCGGATAATATCCTTACGACGACACAATCATTGGTGGATCCCACAACGGAAGTATTGTCGTAGTAAGAAAATGACAGAATTATCTTTTATAAAAATAACGGCGAAAGTGTTACCGTTAAAACTGTTGAACTACCCGGTAGCAAAAGTAAAATGCGAATAATGCTGTGGTTACATAGTAGCACACGGTATTGATTATTGATGCTTACGTAAGAAGTCACTCAATTATACTCAATTATTGCTATAGTAATTGCTGCATCATATCTCTCATATTATTGATTCAATTATTGTCACAGTATCATCTGCATAATATTTTATATTATTAAATTAATAATTGAGACGACACAGTTATTCATATTATTATTTGCAATATTGACAATGTCTAGAAGTTCTGTCAAGGAGAGGTTTGGTCACCTAATTGTGCGCTAATAAGGAGAAATCCTTATCGGAAAGCCCTTTCTTTCTTGGGAATGACCTGGTTGTTAAATATTGTAATATTAATGATGAATAAGTTCGTGTTGATTAAAGATGAAATTGATAGTTCCATTGTATTGGAATTATTAGTGTTAGTGAAAATCGACATTTATTTCGATAAAAATTGATGTCTGGAGGTTATATTGACCAATCGGGTAATTAATCGGATAAATGAGCAATTAATTGCTATTAATTCACATGATTATAACTATTTGTTCACATGTGTGTACTATTGATTCACATTCATTTACTATTAGGGGAGTTGGTGCAAGATTGATAATACTTGCATGACTAAGTTAAAAATGGAGGAATAAATGGAGGTACTATATTGTAATTCGTAATTTCACATGTCTAGAACTATTGATTCACATGATTTACTATTAGGGGAGGTGGTGCAAGTTTGATAATACTTGCAGGACAAAATTAAAAATGAAGGAAAAGAGGAAGGTATTATACTATAATATTTTGAGCCCCAAAACGTGCAATTATTGAAACTATATTTTCCTATAAATAGAAGCTCATTCTTTTTTCATTTCTCACCAATTCACTAAAGCTATAGAGCAATTATTATAGAGAGAAATTATAGAGAAAAAGAAGAAGAGAAGTCTGCTACCTCACTATTCTAGTATCCAGTCTTCTTTTGAGGTAAGGGGTATTATTTCTTTCGTATTCGTGAAGAAAGTTATTGTTATTCCATTCTTTATTATTATGTTGGAATAACCTGTATACGAGGACTACCGTATACATGGTGAAATTCTTCTGTTATTCCATTCTTTATTATTATGTTGAATAACTTTATTACGCTAAGTATGCGCATACATGGTGAAATTCTTCATTATTCCATTCTTTATTATTACGTTGGAATAACCTATCTGCATGGATCTATCGCATGCAGTGAATTCTATTTTTATTCCATTCTTTATTATTCTGTTGGAATATCCTGTCTGTACGGATTATGCATGACCTAGTTCCGTTCTTTATTATTCTGTTGGAATATCTTGTCTGTGCGGATTACGCATGACCTGGTTCCATTCTTTATTATTCTGTTGGAATATCCCATCTGTGTGGATTACGTCTGACCTGGTTCCATTCTTTATTATTCTGTTGGAATAACCTGTCCATGTGGACTACCGCATGCATGGTGAATGATCCTTCGTATTCATTCTTTATTAAATTGTGGTAATGATCTGTCTACGTGGATTACCGCATGGCGGGCAAAAATCCATTTGTAGTATGAGATATCATTTCTTTTGTACTCGTCATGATATATCATTTTCTTTGGTATTTTTCTTTTACGACTTACTATTCACTCAATTACTATTCCCTCTAGTATTATTCACTCGGGTATTCAGGGCACTTTTCATGCTAGAGTACTATTCACTAGTTACTATTTATGGGTTACTATTAACCCAATTACTATTCACCTGAATATTATTCACTCAGGTATTTGGGGTACTTTTCATGTTGAGGTACTATTCACGAGGTACTATTCCCGAAGTACTATTCACGGGGTACTATTCACGATGAAAAATTGATTCTTTTCTGTCCAAATTATTTTTGGTACATGAATATTATTCTTGAATTTTACTCTACAAAGCAGTATCATGTTGACAATTTGGACGTTATTAATCTCTGGATAAATTAATTTATAAATCTTTAAAATTTATCCTTGAACTTGTTTTATTGAATTGTTATGTCATTGTCATCATCCTCATGCTTATATTGTGATGAAAGTCATCTTTGGCTTACGTGCATAGATGTACTTGGTATGATTATGACCGAGGATTATTCGGTATAATCATGGTAATCAGAATGTAATGAATGATGTGGTAAAAGTCCTCATTGGCCTGTAGTTCATTGATGGACAGTTGTTGGTATGATTATGACCAGGGATTATTCGGTATAATCATGACCATTGATGATTGCATGAATATCCTTAGCCGTGGTGAAGGGATGATTCAATTTTATTTATTAAGCTGAGTCTCAACGATAAAGTTGATGAAAATCTTTTTAAATCATAGAAGATAGTAGATTTTATGCTTTACTTGACTCTTCTAATGGATTGCTTATAACGCTGCAGTTGTTGATCTAAAACTTGTTGTCTATTGTATTCTATCAGTTGTTATATTGTTGAAGGCTAAGGATAATTTATTCTGCATTAACTTAGTCATAATATTTCTTACTGGGCTAGTTGAGCTCACCCTTTCTTTCACTTTTCTCTTGAAATGAGAATATAGTCGACGAAGTCGTGGAATGGAGTGATGGTCCAGGATAAGTGGCTTTAGTAGTCCTCACTATTCTACGGAATAATGTGATAAAAATTGTAATGAGGACTCCATTGAGTGTGGATATTATCTAGATGACAATATTTTTGTTTAAACTCTCAATTATATTTTTTGTCGTATTTTACATTTATTGTTGTATAATTAAGTTGTATTTGAATTTATGTACCATGTATGACTCAAGATGGGTGATGTATACTGCTTTGGGGGCGCCACATTTGATACCAACCGTGACGCCCCCAAAATAGGTATACATCACCCATCTTGAGTCGCCAGATACATGGTACATAAATTCAAATACAACTTAATTATACAACTGTCGTGTAAAATACGACAAAACATAAACTAAGAGCGTTATTATGAATATTATCTTCTAGATAGTATTCAAACTCAAATGGAGTCCTCAATACATTTATTATCACACTATTTCATAGAATACTGAGGACTACTAATGCTATCATCTGGACCGTCACTCCGTTCTCCGACTAGTCCCGACTACGTTCTCATTTCCTGAATAGAACAATGAAAGCAAAGGGGTGAGCTCAACTAGCCAGTAAGAAATATTATGACTAAGATAATGCAGAATAACTTATCGTTAGCCTTCAACATTGTTAAACTAATAAAATATAACAAACATCAAGTTTAACTGCAGCGAAACAAGCAATCCATTAGAAGAGTTAAGGAGAGAATAAAATCTACTATCTTCTATGATTTAAAAGGTTTTTCATCACTTTTATCGCTGAGACTCAGCTTAATAATTAATCCACATCATCCCTGCACTACGGCCAAGGATATTCATTAGTATCACAACCACAAATTATCCATGCATTGCGGGCCAAGGATATTCGTGTTTTCATCAATGGTCATGATCATGCCAACAACTGTCCATCAATGCACTACGGGCCAATAAGGACTTTTACCACATCATTTGTAATATTATGGTCATGATTATACCGAATAATCCTTGGTCATAATCATACCAAGTCCATCTATGCACTACAAGCCACAGATGACTTTCAACATAATATAAACATGAAGATGATGACAATGATATAAGAATTCAATAAAACAAGTTCAAGGATAAATTTTTAATGATTTATAATTTAATTTATCCAGAAATCAATAACGTCCAAATTGTCAACATGATACTACTTTGTGGAGTAAAATTCAAGAATAATATTATACCAAAAATAATTTGGACCGAAAACGAATCAATTTTTATCATGAATAGTACCCCTGGTGAATAGTAATCGAGTGAATAGTACCCCATGAATAGTACTTCGGGAATAGTAACCATGTGAATAGTACTCCAACATGAAAAAGTTAAAATTTATCAAGAATGCTCAGAATAATATTTTCATGAAAAGATACTGGATGAAGCGCAAATATCAAGGATATTCTACTAATTTCATGGAGTTTAGTAGCCAAAACTTTAACAAAACGAGTATAGAATTTGAAATCTGAGATGAAATAATATTACTTACATTCTACAGAGTATGGAAGAAAATATTATTTCAAGCGAATATTGAACAAAAATAACATCCCTTACCTTGAAAAGAAGAGTATTCCAACTGGTATAGCGGGGATATTCTTGAAGAAAACTTTCACTATTTTCTACGCTCAAAGCTTTCTAAAACTCGAAAGAAATACGTTCAATATTATAGAAGAAGAATTCTCTGATTCTGGTGTGATTTTCAATTCTAACTAAGCATCCTATTTATAGGAGAATGGAAGGGGTACTGTTTGAAATTCTCATTCTATATATATAATACATATATGTTTAATCCTTCCATTACTTGAAACAAGAAATCCCGTGAACCATCCCATTATTCCACCAACATGTGGGCAACACCTGCCCCACTTATGGCCCCCCACCATTATTATATATATATACACTGAATAACTTTCTACATATTATTTTGAAAAAAATGGGTAAATGAGGGTCCAAATAATAAGCAAAATTTACAACAAATACTTCATAAAAATTCCTTCAATATTTTTAACAACATTTATCATCATTATTATAATTCGCAGTATTTAACAACCAAGTCGTTCCCAGGAAAGAGGGGGCTTTCCAATAAGGATTTCTCCCTATTGGGGCGTAATTAGGTGACCAAACCTCTCCTTGATAAAACTTCTAGACATCGTCAATATTGCAAATAATAATATTAATAACTTTGTCGTCTCAATTATTGATTTACTAATATATAAAATATCGACAATAATTGAATCAAATAAGGTGAGATACTATGCAGCAATTACTGTAGCAATAATTCAATAAAACTGAGTGACTTCTCACGTAAACATCAATAATCAATACTGTGTGCTACTATGCAACCACGCGTATCACTGTACTTTTAACACCGGGTGTTTTAACAGTTAACGATAAAACTTTCGCCGTTATTTATATAAAAAGATATTTTTGTCATTTTCTTAATCCGACAATAATTCTGTTGTGGGGTCCACCAATGATTGTGCCGTCGTACGAATATTCCCTGTTAAAATGAATATTCCCTGACCAATCGAATATTATATAACAACTTGTTTACTTTGCAAAAATTTGTAAATATTACCCACAACTTTAATATTATAACAAATCAACACAATAATTATTCAAAATGATATTTATAGAAAAATTCATCTTTATTCATAAAAGTTGGGGTCTTACAAGTGAAACTTAACTCTACTATTCCTACTTGGTTAGTTCGCGGAGTTGATTTTTCTCGACTCTACGATCCTTCGATGTTGGAGAGTAGTGACTAAGTTACTCTTCTCTTTTCTGAACCCTAGGCCAACATGAGATCCGTTATGCCTTGGACCATAGATTGGATCAGAAGAGCAGGGATGGACAGGTTCTTCCTTCGGTGAGGATTTCACAAATGCAATGCTTCTATTTAAGTTTGAAGCACTAGTGATGTTAGTTTCCTTTGACTTTTCCACATATGGTTTGAGGTGGATCCTCCAAAACCTAAACATGTTCTGTTAGATGCACTTCTCTGACCGGAGATTAGGGATTCCATGGATGAAGATAATCTATTCCACATTAAGATTGTCTTTTCTAGTTCCTCAATCTTAGTGGTTAGATTTGACTCTCTTTGTGCATTAAGTTCATTTTTATGTCTTAAGAGTTTATTCTCAGCTTCAACTTTAGAGAGAAAGTTAGCACTTAGAAGGGTTGTTTCCAGTTCTTCGTGAACTTTCTCTTTCTCTTTTTGAAGAAGAGAATAATCTTTAGACAAAACTCTAAACCATTTCATTTATTAATGCAGATCAGATGTTATACCATGTAGTGAAGTTCTTAAATCATCAATATCTACATCGGGAGAGTTAAAGTCAAATACCTCATCGATACTTACTTCATGATGGTCAGTGCTTTTCTTATCCTTTGCATTTTTGGCCATTAGACACAGATTTGCTACTTGAGGATCTTCATCATCTCCAAACTCAGGAGTTGTGTCGTTGTCTGAGTCACTCCATGATCCTCCAAACACAAGACCTTTGTCTTTCTTCTGGAGCCTCTTATTGCCTTTGAACTCTTTCTTTAGATTTCTTTTTCTCTTCAGTTCTTCTCTAAGAGGTTTGTTGTAGTTTGTAATGAAGTGTCCAGGATTCTTGCAGTTGTAACATAAGTCATTGATCTGCTCCTGGCTGTTGTTGTTGAATCTCTTAGGTTTGCTGCTTCTGCATTTATGCATGAACCACTTGAGTCTTCATACCAGCATTGCAATATCCTCGTCATCATCTTCCTCAGAGTCAGAATCATTTTCAGCATGAGCTTTGGAGATGATTTATGTTGCTTTGAGAGCAACTCCTTTATCCTTCTTTCTTCCTTCAAATAGAGTCTCTTCCCTTTGGGTCAGCTCCAGTTCATAGGTAAGAAGGTTTCCATAGAGTTGTTAAACAGTCATTTCATGGAGATTCTTTGATTCTCTGATGGCAGTGGTTTTGGCATCCCACTTGCTTGGTAATGCTCTCATGAACTTTATGATCAGATCTTTCCAAAAGCTCAAAGAGAGTTGAATAGAACATTGAATCTTTCATAAGTGGAAGTAACATTTTCTCCTGGAACATGGGCGAACATTTCATATTGTTGAGTCAGAATAGATTGTTTGTTTTCTCTGACTTCTTTAGTTCCTTCGTTCATAATAAGCAATGCTTCCCAGACTTCCTTTGTAGTTTTGCTATTGACCACATTTTTAATTAGATCATCTTCTAAAGACTAGAATAAAATGTTCTTTGCCTTTTTGTCGAGTTGGACAGTTTTCTTCTCGTTGTCAGTCCATTCTGCTTTGACCTTGATTTGAACTCTGTTTAGATCATCTAGAGTTTGTGCAAGCTTTGTTGGGACGTAGGGCCCATTCAAAATAGTTTCAAATAGATCTTCATCTATTGAATCCATGTAGGCTTGCATGCGAACTTTCCAGTTAGCAAATTTGCCTCTATTTCACATTGGTGGCTTGCTGCCTCCTCCAATCTTGAACTCGCTTATCAGTTGTGCCATTGGATCTACTCAAGCTTTGTAGGCTTATTGAGAGACCCTGCTTTGATACCTATTGTTAGTTCCTAGAGGCACAATAGTTATCTAGAAGGGGGGTTGAATAGATATTTTAAAATTTTCTTTTACAAAATACTTGTCAGATTTGTTAATGATTTAATCACAGAGGAATTTGAGATTTGTTTGTTTCCCTTTAAGATAAACCAAGTTAATAGGTGATAAGCATTTATGACATATATAGCAGTTATAGCGAGAATATAAAAAACATAGTGTTTTTAAGTGGTTCAGAGCAGTCAAGGCTCCTAGTCCAATCCTCTACTCCTCGAGTAGGAAATCCACTAAGGATGTCTTTACGATCTTCAAATCACTTAGATTCCTTTAAGACCAACAGTCTTGGAACTTCTTAGTTCACTTAGAACTCTTCAAGTCCAACAGACTTGGAACTTTTTACTTCACTTAATAAGAGTTGAGTTCTTGAGTTATGCTACTCAGTTGCCGTTAAGCTTGTGTTCGAAAGAACTGAGTAGCTGAGCAAGCTTTCTTTACAGATTGTAGAGTTTTACGTTTGAGTGTTCTTCAGCTTTTTGTTGTGTACTTGCTTGCTTGCATCTGCATATGATTTTTATATAAGGTACCTTTGAAATATGTCCGTTTGAAGGCATCCGTTGAAGTATTAATTGTATTTGACATTTCTAAGCACTGATGGTGACTTCCTAGAAATCTTATGTTCAGCCGTCTGACCCACTGACACGGCAGATTGCTATTTCACCTAACACCTGAAAAGGTATTTTCAACTGACATGTAGTACTTTCCTTAGCTTCTTCAATATGTTTCTTCGTTATATACTAAGGATGAGTGTTGGGTCATTGGGATTCCCGAGAGTCTCAACGTCTATAATCCATTCCTCATTTGTTGTATTTTATTCTTCAACAAATGGATAAAGCTCGATGTTTCTGATGCAGACAGATGATGCACTACGATCATGATTGTGGTGTCTTGCCACATTCGTGATTGATCTGGACTGATAGAGGATAACACTACGATTTCTCTTAAGTAATGGTAGACTACGATCTTTGCTTGCTTGATTTTGCAGACTCTACGCTTCAGAAACGGATCACGATTCTTGATTTTGCTTCTACAGCGCTTGGACCAACTCTACGATTCTGAGTGAGGCCCTCCAAAGTAGACTACAATTTTGTAGCAACTTTCTTGATACTTTACGATTCTGCCTTGACTTCTGCAATCCCTCAGCTGGCTCGACAGACTACGATTCTGTTGATGCCTATCTATTACATCTCAAAATAAATCATCCTAACAGCTTTGATCTTTTCTTATATACATTCATTTACAGAATGTTAAACATAAAGCAAATATCAACCTAACAATTTTGATCTATCATCTAAGTCATTGTACATATGTTCTTTGAAGGACTTTACATATAAGCATGACTATTTACTTTCAACATCAAATTTAAAAATGTTATACCCAAGAAAAGCTATCTGAAGTCTTATAGGTAGCCCACTGTAAGATTTTTCAAATTTTTAAGCTTTCTACTACTTATATATATATATATATATATATATCTACTAACGTTGAGAGTCGCGTTGAGTGGGTGTGACCGGATCGTCGATCCTTGACTTTTTACTACTAATTTTATCTATATATATATATATATATGTAAGACCCCAACTTTTATGAATAAAGATTTAATTTTTCTCTAAATATTATTTTGAATAATAAGGTGTGGATTTGATATAATGTTATAGTTGTGGGTAATATTTACAAATTTTGCAAAGTAATCAAGTTGCTATAGAATATTCATTTTATCAGGAAATATTCATACGACGACACAATCATTGGTGGACCCCACAACAAAATTATTGTCGAATATAGAAAGCGACAAAAATAACCTTTTATAAAATAACGGCAAAACTTTTACCGTTAACTGTTGAAATATCCGGTGATAAAAGCACAGTAATACGCGTGATTGCATAGTAGCACACGGTATTGTACAGTATCTTTGATTATTGATGCTTACGTGAGAAGTCACTTAGTTTTATTCAATAATTGCCATAATAGTTGTTGCGTAGTATCTCATATTATTGATTCAATTATTGTCACAGTATCATCTGTACAATATTTTATATTATTAAATTAATAATTGAGACGACACAGTTATTCATAATATTATTTACAGTATTGACAATGTCTAGAAAGTTCTGTCGAGGAAAGGGGTTTGGTCATCTAATTACGCGCCAATAAGGAGAAGTCCTTATCGGAAAGCCCCCTCTTTCCTGAGAATGATCTGGTTGTTAATATTATGAGTTATAATATTAATGATGAATAAATGTTATTAAAAATATTTTTAGAGAAGCCATGTGATTTCTGATAATTGGAGGGGGGTTTTACAAAGTATTTATTATAAATTTGGCTTATTATATGGACCCCCACTTTCTCATTTTTCAAAATCGTCGGAAGAAAGTTATCTCAGTTTTTGTTTTATAGTAATAAAATAGAAAACTTTTTATATAAAATAGAATAATTTTTATAAATAGAATATATTATATTTTATTATGTTGCATAGTACTACTGCATAGTGTTTGTATAGTACTATATAGTGTTTGCATAGTGCTGCATAGTAAAATCAAAAGTTTCATACGTGAAATTTGCCTGTGAATGTTACTATGCAGTCCGTGATTTCTTTTCCTAAATAGTATCCTGTCATTCTCCTATAAATAGGATGCTTAGTTTAGAAATGAAAATCACACCAGAATCAGAGAATTCTTCTTCTATAATATTGGGCATATTTCTTTTGAGTTTAAGGAAGCTTTGAGTATAGAAAAAAGTATAAGTTTTCTTCAAGAATATCCCCACTATACCACTCAGAAATACTATCCTTTTAAGGCAAAGGGTATTATTTATTTCATATTCGTAAGTGATTATTTTTCGTATTCGTATGGAATATTATTATTTTCGTTCAATATTCGTAAGGAATATTATCTTCATTCAATATTCGTAAGGGATATTATCTTCGCTCAATATTCGTAAGGAATAAAATTTTCGTTCAATATTCGTAAGGGATATTATTTTTGTTCAATATTCGTAAGAAATAATATTTTCTTCCATACTTTGTAGTATGTAAGTAATATTATTTCGTTTCATATTCCTAATTCTACACTTATGTTGATAAGTATTGCTTCTATACTCCTTGAAATTGGTGGAATATCATTGAGATTTGCGCTTCATCTAGTATCTTTTCACGGAAATATTTTTCTGAACATTCTTGTTAAATTTTAATCTTTTCATGCTGGGGTACTATTCACGGGATACTATTCATGAAGTACTATTCATGAGGTACTATTCACGACAAAAATTGATTTCTTTTCTGTCCAAATTATTTTTGATACATGAATATTATTCTTGAATTTTACTCCTCAAAGCAGTTATCATGTTGACAATTTGGACATTCTTAAACTCTGGATAACTTGAATTATAAATCTTTAAAAAATTTATCCTTGATCTCACTTAATTGATTTCTTATATCATTGTCATCATCATCATGCTTATATTGTGATGAAAGTCATCTTTGGCCCGTAGTGCATAGATGGACTGTTGATTGGTATGATTATGACCAGAAATTATGTATCGGTATAATCATAACCTGTAATGTTACAATTGATGTGGTAAAAGTCCTCAGTAGCTCGTAGTGCATTGATAGATAGTTGTTGGCATGATCATGATCATTGCTGATACTAACGAATATCCTTGGCCCGTAGTGCATAGATAATTCGGTGATGTGGATTATTTATTGAGATGTGTTACAGAGATAAAATATTGACGATAAACTTTTAAATCATAGAAGATAGTATATATCATGCTCTACTTGAATCGTCTAATTGATTTCTTGTTCCGTTGCAGTTAAATTTGTTGTCTATTGTATACTATCAGTTTTACACTGTTGAATGCTAAGGATAATTTATTCTGCATTATCTTAGTCATAATATTCTTTACTGGGCTAGTTGAGCTCACCCTTTTCTCTCATTATTCTCTTCAGGTAATGAGAATATAGTTGGAACTAGTCGGGGAATAGAGTGATGGCCCAAGCTGGTGGCTATAGTAGTCTTCACTATTCTATGAAATAGTGTGATAATAAATGTAATGAGGACTTCATTTAAGTTTGGATATTGTCTACGAGACAATATTGGTGTTAAAACTCGATAACACGAGCAATATACCAGTTTTATACAAATATATGCTTTAACTGCTTTCATAATGTAGATATTTAATCTTTCAAACTACGGGCTAGATTTGCCTAAATCTGGCTATTTCTAACTTTAACCAGTTCAAAAGTGACTAAACTAGAACCGTTGAAGCTAAAATGGTTTAGATTTATTCAAATCTAAGTTCCTTTTCTAGTTTTTGTACATATTACTCTTTAATGTGAGCCTAGGAATCATGTGATCACAGATTCAGTATCTGAATCTAGATTCGGTTCCCGAGATAGATATTTCTCAGCTGCAGTTAACTTGTAAATTAGCTACGGTGTCTGGATATCCTTAGATGGCTCTCATACCCACAAGGAGTTCGATACTGCTATGTATCTTATTTTCTCGAAGATGCCTCGCACCTCGAAAATAAAAGAAATCAAGCCGAACACATAATAAAATTGAAGTATCAAAGGCCTCAATTACTATTGAGTATAAGGGTTTGAAAAACCTGTTTTACAAAATTTCACTACTATATCTAATTAAAATTGAACTTTTACACAAAAGTCAAACCCTTTGTATATAGGTGCAAACGAGGCATAGCACTACTTCCAGACAATTGCACATAGGCCCTAAACACACACATATGCAGATAAAAGTTAATGAAAAGTGGCGGTAACCGTGTTATCACGGAAGTCAGGGGGTGCCTAACACCTTCCCTCTACTTAATCAAGCTCCCGGACCATAACGAATCTCGATTTCCCAGATTAGTTAAACAGTGTCAAATCATTGGGTCTTTGTGTAAATTTTTTCTCGGTTGAGTTGGTGCAACCATTTAAAAATACTAATTGGCGACTCTAACACTCAAATCTAGACACGACAAAAGAGGTTCGCACGCAGCAAGCTAACTTGGCCCTACAAGAAAAAAAATGGGCTATGGGCTTTATTATTGCAGCTCGTTTAAAGTTAGGCCATTTTGGCCCAGCCCGACTGGTGATAGCCCAGCCCGCGGGTGGCCCCGGCCCTCCCGTGAATTATTTTTTAAAAAAAGAAAAACAATGCTACTTGTGATGGTTGAATACAAGACCTCCAAGTCATTAAATAAGAGTTCAATCCAACTGAACTACAACAACTACTTGCTTTAACATGTGTCTAAATTAAAAAAAAAAGACAACCGTTTAAACAAAATGTTTAATCTCTAGTTTTAATTTGTTTATCTTTTTAAATGAGTTAAATTTGAATCATAATTAAAAATATTCAATTTAAATTATTTAAAATTTAATTCTATCCAATACATAAGTTTCTCAAACATCAATATCATTTATAAAAAGATTCTCCATTTAACTTTAAAAATTATATTGAAAAATGTATTTATTTAAGTCTAAATAATATAAATTTTGAGATTAATAGAAATTTTAGATAATTTTACTATATTCACAGTACTCTATATTGATTAAAATTAAATACATTTATATTAATCCTAAATTTAATCATATCATATACTTATTTTAAAAAGTTAAAATAACTCTTTTTATCAATCGGATGTAATAATATTACTGATTTGGACATGGACATACGAAGTACCTAAATTATTTAATTTAAATATAATAAAAAATATATTTCCAACTTTGCCCCTACTTCCGAGGAAAAAGAAAGTAATATATTTTTATTTTTAAACTGCTTGTATTTTATTTGTTCATCTTGATTGTTGTTATTTACTTGTCACCAAATATATTTATCATCAACTGTTAAAAGTTCAAGCGAAGCAGAACTATATGGTCTTTATTCTTTTACTTTGAGTTAAATTGACAAATTGTGTAACATGAAAAAAAGAAAAAGAAGGAAGCTCATGGTCATTTATCTTACTATTTCCAACCCGAACCCACGGGCCTCACAATTCTAGCCCAAGAAACGTTGGGCCATTTTAGCCCGGCCCAAATTTGGCCCAACCCGCTTCTAGCCCAGCCTGGTCCGTTTGCTAGGTCTAGTCAAATCGTCGACATATACATGTCAGACCTTTTTAAACTTGTTTTTTCAAACAAATTTCGCCTAAATGGAGAACACCAAAAGACAATAACAAAAAGGGACAAATAAAAATTCTGACATCGACAAATGTGATAAAAATTTAACATCTCATCATGTTATATTATCAATTTATATGAAGTAACAATCAAATTGAATAAATTTTTTAAAAATTTAAGAGCTCAATTATGTAATTGTAAAAGTTAAAAAAACATTCATCAAAGTGAAAAAAAGGTAATAAATCTAGGGTTGTTTCAATAATTTTAGTATTTTTAAAATATTTTATATGTTTCGTTCATAATTGTATTGACTAAAATTAAATTATATTTGATTTTAATATTTGGACCGCTACAACTAGAAAATGATCATTCTGTAAGATTAATAAAATAAAAAATACACAAAAATCACTAATAAAAATACACATTAATAAAGTCTTTATGATTAAAAATATTCCTATTAAAGAAAGACTTTATAAAACAAAAAATACACATTAATGTGTATACAATACTAAGGGATTTTAATTTAAAAAATATGATTACGAACGAAACATATAAAATATCTTTAAAATACTAAAATTTATTATTTTAAAAAATCAAATGAAACACATCAAAATTTTAAATTTTAAAAAAAATAATATTAATTATATGTTTTAGAACAAAGGCCATAATTTTTTGTGGAAAAAAACAAAAAGAAATATGAGAAACTGTTATTAAATTTGTTATTGTTGTAATACTCCAGCATGGGATTACCTCTTCAGGAGGGAATGTCCCGTGCGTTCTCTTCTCTTCCTTCATCTATGACTCTCCCTTCTCCTTCCTTCTGCTTCTCCTCCTTCTCTCATTTCCTATATAAAGGGAACGATACTGAAGGAAATAATAAGAATTTTCTCTGAAGAATTTCTCTCTTTTCTCTTGCTTATTCTCTCTAAATTTATGCAGTAATTATAAGAGTATATTTCTATACTTTGCTAAAGTTTTATAACACGTTATCAGCACGAGGCTCTAACCAACTGAGACGGTAAAATTAAATTCTTACAATTTATTATTATACTACCGGTTTGGCTATGCCACCAATAGTATAATGTTATTCTTACAATTGGTCTGGCTTTGCTGCCTATTATATTAACTGTCAAGTTATATTTATGTTTTATTGTCCAATTTTAAATTATGTTATTTCCAATGGTACCATCTATCCTTGTTGATCTTACAAGACTTGGTGGGAACCTTTTTACCATTAAATTCTGTTATTTATAATGGTACCATCTATCCTTATTAATCTTACAAGACTTGGTGGGAACCTTTTTACCGCTTATTAAATTGTTGGAATATCCTGTCTGTGCGGATTACGCATGACCTGGTTCCATTCTTTATTATTCTGTTGGAATATCCTATCTGTGCGGATTACACATGACCTGGTTCCATTCTTTATTATTCTGTTGGACTATTCTGTCTGTGCGGATTATGCATGACTTGGTTCCATTATTTATTATTCTGTTGGAATAACCTGTCTACGCGGACTACCGCCTGCATGGTAAAATTCTTCTGTTATTCCATTCTTTATTATTCTGTTGGAATAACCTATCTATGGGAACTACCGCATGTCAGGTGAAGATCCATTAGCATTTTTGTATATATATATATATATATATATATATATATATATATATATTGAACTATAATACTTATATATACATTAACGATTGCATATTCTTTTTACTAAAATAATATGCTAATAACATAAATATAAAAATATTTATATTTGCATTTTATCACCACTTGAGATTGTGGTATAGTTTATTTTTTCTATATCATACATGCAATTATTTATTGTTTTAATAAATAATAAAATTGTGTTTTAACCTAGAATAGATGGCAAACTTGGCCAAAATAGATTTTTCTATTTTAAAAATCTCTAGAGACAATTATTTGGCTTGGGCACTTGATGCAGAATTGCACCTTAGTGCAAATGAGTTAGAAAAGACCATTGAATCAGGAAATACAGCAACTTCGGTATAAAATGCAAAAGCCATAATTTTTCTTCATCACCATATTGATGAAGGATTAAAGACTGAGTATTTAACAGTCAAAGATCCTTTGTCTTTATGGACAAATCAAAGGAAAGATTTGACCACCAAAATTGGTTGTTCTCCCTAATGCCAAATTTGAGTGGCTTAATTTAAGGCTACAAGATTACAAATCACTTACGGAATATAGTTCCAATGTTTATAGAATAACCTCTACTTTGGCTTTGTGCGGAGATCCAGTTTCTGAAACCCAAATGTTAGAGAAAACGCTCTCAACTTTTTATCCCACCAACATGATTCTGTCGCAACAATATAGACAGAGTAAGTTCACAAAATTCAGTGACTTATTGTCTGTGAGACCCCAGATTTTACGAATAAAGATTTAATTTTCTCGAAATATTTTTTTAATATTATGGAATGAATTTGATATAATGTTATAGTTGTGGGTAATATTTATAAATTTTGCAAAGTACGCAAGTTGTTATATAATATTCGATTGGTTGGGGAATATTCGTTTTAACAGGGAATATTCATACAACGGCACAATCATTGGTGGACCCCACAATGGAATTATTATCGAATTAAGAAAATGACAAAAATATTTTATGAAAATAACGGCGGAAGTTTTTACCGTTAACTATTGAAACACCCGGTGTTAAAAGTACAGTAATACGCGTGGTTGCATAGTAGCACACGATATTGATTATTGATGCTTACGTGAGAAGTCACTCAGTTTTGTTCAATTATTGCTACAGTAATTGCTGCATAGTATCTCATGTTATTTGATTCAATTATTGTCAATATTTTATTTATTATTAAATCAATAATTGAGACGACGAAGTTATTAGCATTATTATTTGCAATATTAACGATGTCTAGAAGTTCTGCCAAGGAGAGGTTTGGTTACCTAATTGCGCGCCAATAGGGAGAAATCCTTATTGGAAAGCCTCCTCTTTCCTGGGAACGACCTGGTCGATTAATTGTGTGAATTATAATAATGATGATGAGTTTTGTTTTATTAGTATTATTAATGTAATAAAACAGAAATTTTTTTTATATAAAATAGAATACTTTTATAAAGTTATTTGTTTTATTAGATTATAAATAAAATATATTATATTTTATTATGCATAGTGTTGCATAGTTCATGCATAGTGTTTTGCATAGTAAAATCTTTTTATATAAAACAGAATACTTTTATAAAGTTATTCGTTTTATTAGATTATAAATAGAATATATTATATTTTATTTAAAAGATTTTGTTTTATTAGAATATTTTATTAAATCAATATGGACCGTCCGATTAAAAGTAAATCAATTTGGATGGTTCATGAATTAGTTACTATTCAGTCCATTCTCCTATAAATAGAAGCTCATTCCTTCATTATTTCTTACGAATTCACTTTGAAACTCTAGAGAGAGAAACTATAGATGTAAGACCCCAACTTATTATAAATAAAATTAAATTTTCTCTATTCATTATTCTAAATTAATAAGGTGTTAATTTGATATAATGTTTTAGTTATGGGTGAAATGTGCAAATTTTGCAAAATAAGCAAGTGGTTATAAAATATTCATTTTTGTCGGGGAATATTCTTTTGGTCGTGGAATATTCTTTTTGTCGGGGAATATTCGTACGACGGCGCAGCCATTCGTGGGGCTCATTACAGAATAATTATCGGATGAAGAAAATGATAAAGTATGAGTTTTTATAAAATAACGGCGTAGTTGTTACCGTTAACACTGTTGGAATACCTGGTGGTTAAAATACAGTAATACGCGTGGTTGCACAGTAGCACACGATATTGCACAATATTATTGAATTATTGATTCATACGTAAGAAAGCACTACTCAATAATTGTTACAGTAGTTACTGTTCAGTATTTTATTTTATTGATTCAATAATTGTTGCGTTGATATTTAATATTATTGTTGTTTCAATAATTGTCATCAAGACAAAGATTTTCCATTATCAGATCAATAATTCATATTATTTAAATAATATTATTAGATAGTATTATTGGCAATGTCTAGAAAGTTCTGTCAAGGAGAGGTTTGGTCACCTAAATGCGCGCCAGTAAGGAGAAATCCTTATTGGAAAGCCCCCTCTTTCTTGGGAACGACCTGATTGTCATAATTATGATCCTGTAATATTATTTGTGAATAATTAATTATTAAATTATATGATAAGGAAATATTTATTTGATGTAGATATAAATGATGGATTTATTTATTTTATATGGTTATAAATAAAGAAATTAATACTGAGGTGTTTAATCAGTTTTTTGTCGGAATGGAGGAATTAAAAATCATCCGTTTGTGGATTTTGGATATTTTTATTTGGAATTTGAAAAAACACAAAGCTACAAAGTTGTAGAGAATTCGATTTCAGGCAGAATGGGCATAAAATTCGCATTTTTCTAATAAATGGGCTATTTTCTATGAATTATTGAAGTTTCAGAAAATAAAATAATTTTTATTAAATTTATGGGTGGGACCCACTTTGGTTAACAACATGTGGGCTGCTGGAAATTTGGTTCAAAGGTGGCTGGTCTAGATTTTCAACTTAGCACATGCGTGGAAGAAAGAAAAAGAAATAATATTATTTTATTATTTAGTCTCCTATGGCGTTCTAGCATTTTCCTATAAACAGACACTTAGGTTAGAATTGAAAATCACACCAGAAACAAGTTCTCTTTCTCTCTCTATATTATCGAGCGTATTCTTGTGAGTATTTTTGATACTTTGAGTGTTGTTATACGGTGCAAGTTTCTGTCAGCACTATATCCGAAATTCAGTCAGAAGTACGGTTATTTTGAGGTAAGGGATGTAATTTTCTTCTTAAATAATATTATTTTCTTCAATATCATTATGCCAAAATATTGGTGAACGTTTTAATCAAATTTGAAACTTTTTGTGTCATGGTTACTATTCATGTATACGGCACTATTCATGTATACGGCACTATTCACCGAAAAATAAAAAATTTCCTTTTTGTCCAAGATGTCTATTTTGGCTACTATCTTTGATTGTATCCATGTTTTGATCATTATTGTTTAATTTTGCTTCACAATTGGTTATTATGAAGTATTATTGATCTTGGATAAACTGTTATACGAATCCCTAACATTTGTCCTTCTGTCTCACTGGATTCATTTTCTTTAAAATATTTTTCATCGTCCTCAGTCTTAAATAATGATATTACTGAATATCTTTGGCCTGTAGTGCAAAGATGAATGATTAACTGATGAATATCTTTGGCCCGTAGTAAAAGATGAACAGTGTTGAGATGAACACGACCAACCGGTGATACAAATGAATATCTTTGGCACATAATGCAAAGATGAATATTTGATTAAAGATGTGTATTGATTGTTGTTACAGGGATAAAATATTGATGATGAACTTTTAAATCTTAGAAGATAGTAGAATTCATTCTCTACGTGACTCTTCTAATGGATTGCTGTTTCCACTGCAGATTATTGATCTAAAACTTGTTGTCTATTATATTCTATCAGATTTTTTCCTGTTGAAGACTAATGATAATTTGTTGTATATTATCTTAGTCATGATATTCTTTACTAGGCTAGTTGAGCTCACCCTTTTCCTTTTTGTTCCATTTTATCTTCTCAGGAGGTGAGAACATAGCAGGATCGAGTCGGGGTATGGAGTGATGGTTCTAGAAAGATGTTTTAGCAGTCCTCACTATTTTTATAAAATAGTGTATGAATAATTGTAGTGAGGACTTATTTGAGTGTTGATATTGTCTAGAAGATAATATTTGTATTTAAACTCATAGTAAGTGTTGTCGTATTTTGCACGACAATTGTATTATTGAAGTTGTAGTTTGCTTTCTGTATCATGTATTTGGCGACTCAGAATGGGTGTTGTATACCTATTTTGGGGGCGTCACAATAGAGAGAGTTCTTCTTCTGTAATCTCGAGCGTATTTCTTTAGAGTTTAAGAAAGCTTTGAGCGTAGAAGATAGTGTAAGTTTTCTTCAAGTATATTCCCGTCCTACCCGTCGGAATACTCTTCTTTTTAAGGTAAGGGGTATTATTTCTTTTGTATTCATGAAGAAAACTTCTGTTATTCCATTCTTTACTATTCTATTGGAATAACCTGTATACGCGAACTACCCTATACTTGGTGAAATTCTTCTAGTAGTCCATTCTTTATTATTATGTTGGAATAACCTGTTTCTGCGAAGTACCGCATATATGGTAAAATTCTTCTGTTATTCCATTCTTTATTATTATGTTGGAATAACCTGTTTATGCGAAGTACCGCATACATGGTGAAATTCTTCTATTATTCCATTCTTTATTATTCTCGTGAATATCCTCGCTCATGCGCTTCTGCACGACCGTTCCATTCTTTATTATTCATTTAATATCTTATCTCGTATGCGTTACAAATGACCTGGTTCCATTATTTATTATTCTGTTGAGAATAACCTGTCGGTGCAATCTATCGCATGCATGGTGATTTCTGTTGTTATTCCATTCTTTATTATTCTGTTGGAATATCCTGTCGGAGCGTATTACGCCTGACTTGGTTCCATTATTTATTATTCTATTGGAATAACATGTCTATGTGGATTAACACATGCATGGTGAATGATCCTTTGTATTCATTCCTTATTAAATTATGGAAATGATCTGTATACGTGGATTACCGCATGGCGGGCAAAAATCCATTTGCAGTTTCGTATATTCTATTATACACAGTTGGTTAAAGCTTTGGCTTCTATACTCCATGAAATTAGTGGAATATCCTTGACATTTGCACTTCATCCAGTATCTTTTCATGGAAATATTCTTCCGAGTATTTTTGAATTTTACTCTACAAAGAAGTATCTTGTTGACAATTTGGACGTTATTGGTTCCTCGGATAAATTAATTCTTGAACTTGTTTTATTGAATTATTATGTCATTGTCATCATCCTCATTTTATATTATGTTGAAAGTCATCTCAGAGTTTGTAGTGCATAGATGGACTTGGTATGATTATGACCGAGGATTATTCTAAGATAATCATGACCGTAATATTACAAATGATGTAGAAAAAGTCCTCATTAGCCCATAGTGCATTGATGGACAGTTTTTGGTATGATTATGGCTATGGATTCTCTTCGGCCAAGGGTGCAAAGGTGAATTGTTTTATGGCATGATCAGGACCGTTGATGAAAACACGATTATCTTTGGCTTGTAGTGCATGGATAATTCGTGGTCGTGATACTAAAGAATATCCTTGGCCTGTAGTGCAGGGATGATTTGATGATGTGGATTATTTATTAAAGCTGAGTCTCAACGATAAAAGTGATGAAAAATCTTTTAAATCATAAAAGATAGTAGATTTTATTCTCTACTTGACTCTTTTAATGGATTGCTTGTTCCGCTGTAGTTAAACATGATGTTTGTTATATTTTATCAGTTTAACACTGTTGAAGGCTAACGATAATTTATTCTACATTTTATTAGTCATTATATTTCTTACTGGGCTAGTTGAGCTCACCCTTTCTTTCACTGTTCTCTTCAGGAAATGAGAACGTAGCCGGGACTAGTCAGGGAACGGAGTGACGGTCCAGATAATAGTATTAGTAGTCCTCACTATTCTGTTAGATAGTGTGACAATAATTGTAATGAGGACTTCATTGAGTGTGGATATTGTCTAGATGACAATATTCTTATTAAAACTCTTATATTATGTTTTGTCGTATCTTACACGACTGTTGTATTATAAAGTTGTATTTGAATTTTGTACCATGTATTTGGCGACTCAAGATGGGTGATGTATACCTGTTTTTGGGGGCGTCACATTGTCTATCCTCCTTGTTGCAGAAAAAAATAATGAATTGTTGTTGAAAAACCATCAAGTACGACCAACGGGTGCTACCCCATTGTCGGATATTAACAGCACGTCATTCTAGCAGAATAAACGTGATAATAGATGGTCATACAATAAGAAGTCTTGGGGACGAAAGAAGGAACGAGGCCATCATAACAACAAATTCCAGAACCGCGAAAATTCAGGCCACCAGAAGTGCCAACTGTCTGGGTCAGGTAAAAATAAAGAAAATACAGCACCGATAAAGAACAAACCAGATGTTTGTTTTAGGTGTGGGATGAAAGGGCATTGATGTCGGTAATTGCCGTAAATGCCGAGACATCTCAAAGCTAATTTATTCCGTGAGTCTCAAAAGAACAAAGTAATGGAGGCAGAAATAAACTTTGTTAATCATCAATTGAATATTGTTGATGATCCACCAATGACCAACAATGAGGAAAAGGTTGTTGATATTACTGAACCTTCTCAAAGTATCTTTTGGGATATCGTTTAATTTCTTGTTTTAATTAAACATCTTGCATGTATAATATTATTAGTTTTCGTTCTATACGTGGTATGTGTTTATCATGAATAAAATTATATATTAAATATAACTTTTCTTATTTATGTTTTTATATGTGTCAGACCATCTTTAATGGATATGGAGGATATATGTTTAGCAGACAGTGCAACAACTCATACAATCCTTCAGAGTGAGAAATATTTTTCACAACTAATCAAAGCTAAGGGAAATGTAGGAACTATCTCTGGCACATCAAATTTAATCGAGGGATTTGGAAAAGCTAGTTTCATGTTACCGAATGAGACACAAGTTTTTATCAAAAATGCTCTATATTCTAGTAAGTCAAGAAGAAATTTGCTTAGTTTTAAAAATATTCGACTAAATGGTTTTCACATCGAAACAACCAATGAGAATGATAATAAATATCGTCTCATCACTTCTACTATTTCTGGAAAAAAGAATATCCTAGAAAAACTTCATTCAATTTCTTCTAGATTATTTACTATGAAAATTAGAGCAATTGAGTCTCATATTGTATGACTATTGGAATCTCCATTGAGCATTATGTTCCTTATATTTATACACAAAATGGTTTAGCTGAATCTTTAATAAAAAGACTTCAAGTAATTGCACGACCATTAATGTTAAGGGCTAACTTACCTACCTCAGTTTGGGGTCATGCAATTCTTTATGCTGCAGCCATCATTCGAGTAAGACCAACGGCTCTTCATAAATTTTCTCCTCTACAATTAGTTCTTGGACAGATACCCAACATATCACACTTTCGAGTTTTTGGAAGTTTAGTATATATTCCAATTACACCTCCACAAAGATCTAAGATGGGAGCCCAACGAAGAATAGGTATTTATGTTGGTTTTGATTCTCCTTCTATTATCAGATATCTTGAGCCTTTAACTGGAGATGTTTTTACTGCACGTTATGTAGATTGTCATTTTAATGAATATGTATTTCCACCATTAGGAGGAGGGAAAGTTTTAAATAAAAAACCATCTGAAATATCATGAAATGCATCAGATTTAAATTCACTTAATCCTCGTACAGGACAATGTGAAATTGAAGTTCAAAGAATTATTTATTTACAAAATATTGCAAATCAAATGCCAGATGCATTTAATGATACTAGAAAAATGATAAAGTCACATACACCTGCAGTGAATACTCCAGCAAGGATAGAAACACCTATTGAAAAATCAATTTCTGGAGAATTGACAAATAAGGTAATAGAAGAATCTAAACCACGCCAGAAGCGTGGAAGACCAGTTGGTGCAAAAGACATTGTACCAAGAAAATCAAAAGCAAATAAGGGAATCCCTGAAGGAATACCCGATCCAGAAGTAGCACTTATTCCAAGAGTGAAAATAGCCCCAGAAAAGGTACAAACCGCTCTAGAAGCAGCACATATTCCAAGAGTGGGAATAGCCCCAATAGAGGTTCAAAATCTCAGTGAAGGGATAAGAGATGAACACCAAGAGATCTCAATAAATTATATACATGATGAGAAAATATGGGATCGAAGCAAAGTCATGATTGACGATATATTTGCTTTCTCTATAGCATTAGATATTACTTTGATTCCTGACATGGATCCTGAACCACAAAAAATGGAAGAATGTCAGAAAAGAAAAGATTAGCCAAAATGAAAAGATGTTATTCAAACTGAGCTACAATCTCTATTAAAAAGAGATGTATTTGGACCAGTAGTCCAAACACCGCTGGGTGTAATCCTGGTTAGAAACAAATGGGTATTTGTACGAAAGCGAAATGAGAAAAATGAAATTGTGAGATACAAAGCCCGACTTGTAGCTCAAGGGTTTTCACAAAAACCTGGTATTGATTATCAGGATATATACTCTCCAGTAATAGATGGAATCACTTTTCGCTTTCTGATAGGTATGGCAACTATGGAAGGTTTGAAAACACGTCTGATGGATGTTGTAATAGCATACCTATATGGCTCACTTGACAGTGAGATTTACATGATAATCCCTGAAGGATTGAAAATGGCTGAATCACAAAAGCCCCGTCACATATATTCAATCAAGTTACAACGCTCGTTGTATGGGTTGAAACAATCTGGTCGTATGTGGTATAATCGACTTAGTGATTATTTAATAAAAGATGGATATATAAATGATCAAGTATGTCCATGTGTTTTTATTAAAATATCACAAAGTGGATTTTCCATCATTGCTGTATATGTGGATGATTTGAATCTTGTAGGTACTCCTGAAGAACTCACAAAAACTGCTACTTATTTAAAAGATGAATTTGAAATGAAAGATCTTGGAAAGACAAAATTTTGTTTAGGAATACAAGTGGAGCATTTAGCATCTGGAATTTTTGTTCATCAATCCACATATGCTGAAAAGATTCTCAGTCATTTTCATATAGATAAAGCTCATCCTTTGACTACCCCGATGGTTGTTCGATCTTTAAAAGTTGATAAAGATCCATTTCGGCCTCTAAAAAGTGGGGAAGAAGTTCTTGGACCTGAAGTTCCATACCTAAGTGCAATAGGTGTTCTTATGTATCTTGCAAACTATACACAACCTGATATTACTTTTGTTGTCAACTTGTTAGCAAGATATAGTTCTTCTCCGACTAAGAGACATTGGGATGGGATCAAACACATTTTGAGATACTTCCATGGAAGTATAGATCTTGGGTTATTTTATCCAAGAAATTCAACGTCGCAATTGGTTGGATATGCCGATGCAGGATATTTATCAGATCCACACAATGGAAGATCACAAACAGGTTATGTATTTACATATTGTGACACGGATATATCCTGGAAATCCACAAAGAAAACCATGACAGCTACATCTTCAAATCACTCCGAGATTCTCGCTATACATGAAGCAAGCAGAGAGTGTGTTTGGTTGAGATCAATTATTTAGTATATTCAAAAGTCATGTGAATTACCATCAATCAAAGACATTCCTACAATTCTGTATGAAGATAACGCTGCTTGCATTTCTCAACTTAGAGGAGGGTACATCAAGGGAGATAGAACAAAGCATATTTCACCTAAATTCTTCTTCACACATGAGCTACAAAAGAAGGGTGATATAGATGTGCATCAAATTTGATCATGTGATAATCTAGCCGACTTATTCACAAAGTCGCTACCAAATGTAACGTTTGTAAAACTTCAGAAAAAGATCAGAATGTGTCGACTGAAAGACTTATGACAACATTTCATCAAGAAGTAATGAATTCCTTTTGAGGGGAAGACTGTACACTTTTTCCTTAGTCACGGTTTTTATCCCAATGGGTTTTTCCTGACAAGGTTTTAACGAGGCAGTCAATGAAGATATTTATGTAAAAGATATGTACTCTTTTTCCCTTCGTTAAGTTTTTCCCACTAGGTTTTCTTAACAAGGTTTTTAATGAGACATAATCTTCTATCGTAGGCAATCAAGGGAAGTGTTGTAATACTCCAGCATGGGATTACCTCCTTAGGAGGGAATGTCCCGTGCCTTCTCTTCTCTTCCTTCATCCGTGACTCTCCCTTCTCCTTCCTTCTGCTTCTCCTCCTTCTCTCATTTCCTATATAAAGGGAATGATACTGAAGGAAATAATAAGAATTTTCTCTGAAGAATTTCTCTCTTTTCTCTTGCTTATTCTCTCTAAATTTATGCAGTAATTATAAGAATATATTTCTATACTTTGCTAAAGTTTTATAACAGTTGTAGTTATTACTGTTATAATCCATATTTATTGTTTTTTATAGTACCAATGGCGAGATGATTTTTCTCAAAATCTTAGTCATGTGGATAAAAAACACCAAAGCAAATAGAATAAACTACTGGTCCAGTATTAGTTGGGGTAAAATTGGAATACACACTTTTCATCATGGTTAACTTATTGTAGTTATTCTACTTTAGTTAAAATTTGGGCTCTACTGTGGAACTATAAATAAAGGCTGTGGAAAAATAACTTCCCTTTAAATTATTAAGGAGTCCTTCTTGGGTGACTGATACTAGCGACCGGGTCTTTTTTTTCTTTTTCTTTTTTAACTTTTTAAATTTTAAACTTTAAATCCTAGCCATTAAATTTTAAATTCTAAACACTAAAATCTTAAATTATATTTTTTATATGTATTCAAATTATATAATTTTGTAAAAATTTGGTCCAATTTTTTTTCTTTTGACTCTCTAAACCTTAAACTTTAAACCTGAAATTCTAATTTTTACATGTATTCAAATTATAAAAATATAATCTGTACAATTCTATATTTTTATATGCATCTAAATTAATAATTTGAGTTAAAATAAATAAAATTAATTTTTTAGGAGTCGAAGAAAAAAAAGAGTGGTCGGTCGTCAGACCACTCAGCCCTAGAATTTTTCATAATTAAGTCCAAAAAATATTTTTATAGGGGTGTTATAGGCATTTCCTTACCCACTAACGCAAATCCTTGCCTGCTTTTGGCTTTAGTTACTATCTCACCGAATCTTAAATTGCGCACGTGGCACTCAAATGTTATTATAGAACACGAGGAGTGAATTTACATCTCTCTTATGTATCTATATCAAGAATTATACTATCACATAAAAAAGACTCACATAATACTTATATACACATCTATATAATAAATCAGGACCAAATTTGAATCTAATGCACAATAGCGGTTTAGATTGAATCTCAATTTTTACAATTTAATCCAATGGCTGACCTTTCATTTCACAAAAAAAAAAAGAACCACCCAAATCAACCCCCCTTACACGCTACCCAAATCTCGCCTTATACGTCTGCTCCTTCTCATTTCGTCTTCTCCTTCCTTTGTACTCTCCTCCACTTCCAAATCCCTTCCAATTACACCAGCGATTGACTGAAATCCCTCCATTCTTTCTGTTCTCGCTTCGCTCTCAATTCAAATCGACCGACGATCGTGAGCATATGCCAAGCATTACAGTAAGCTAATGCCGCAATTTGTTTCATATACAGCAAGCTAATTACAGTAAGCTATACATATATCTACATATAAATTCTCAATTTGTTTCATATACAAATCTATTTGTACATAACAGGGAAAGAAGAAGCTAATGTCGCAAGCTAATGCCTCTCTATTATGTTGATTTTTTCTAATTGGGTTTTGTTTCGTTAATAGTATAGATTAATTGGGATAAAATTTTTGTTACTTTAATGTGTATTGGAAATTATGTATTCTCAAACGCATATTTTCCCGGGAACCAAAAAAGAAGGTGAAGCCAAAATTCACAATGATCAATCTCCACCATACAAGCATAAATTTCTACTCTCAATCTCCACCATGCTTTCCGGACATTTTTCTTTCTCTAGGTCTGTGAGTGTCTAAGCCTTTGAGCTCCTCTGCACCACCACGATTTTGTTTCTTTGTAGCCTCCCTGACCTTTCTAATTAAGCGAAGTTCCCTTATGTAATGGGGAAGCACAATTAATAAAAATTTTGACTACAAACCCATTTGACATTAACAGACTGTATTTTATTATTACGTAAAAAGAAACTAGCACCCATCTGATATCAAAATTTTACTTGAGAATAAAAAAAACTGTGACGCCCCCAAAATAGGTATACAACACCTATTCTGAGTCATCAAATACATGGTACAGAAATAACTACAATTTTATTAATACAATTGTCGTGCAAAATACGACAACACATAAACTGTGAGTTAAAATACAAATATTGTCATCTAGATAATATCCACACCCAAATAAGTCCTCATCACAATTATGGATACACTATTTTACAAAATAGTGAGGACTACTATAACAACTTCCTTGAAACATCTCTCCACACCCCGACTACTCCCCGCTATATTCTCGCTTCCTGAGAATAGAAAATGGAACAAAAAGGAAAAGGGTGAGCTCAACTAGCCCAGTAAAGAATATTATGACTAAGATAATATAGAACAAATTATCGTTAGTCCTCAACAGGAAAAAATCTGATAGAATACAATAGACAACAAGTTTTAAATCAATATTCGCAGCGGAAATAATAATTCATAGAAGAGTTACGTAGAGAATGAAATCTACTATTATCTATGAATTTAAAAGTCCATCATCAATATTTTATCTCTGTAACATCAATCAACATACATCTTGAATCAAAAATTCATCTTTGCACTATAGGCCAAAGATATTCATCAGTTGGTCATGTTCATCTCAACACCTGTTCATCTTTGCACTACGGGCCAAAGATATTTATCAGAAAATCATTCATCTTTGCACTATAGGCCAAAGATATTCAATAATATCATCATTTAGGACTAAAGATGATGAAAAATATTTTAAAGAAAACATATCCAGTGAAACAAAGAATAAATATTAAGGATTCGTATTTCAGTTTATTCATGTCCAAAAATACCTCATAAATAATCATAGTGGAGTAAAATTCAAGAATAATCAAAACATGAATACAATCAAAGCTAGTATCTATAATAGATATCTTGGACAAAAAATGAAAATTTAATTTTTCTATGAATAATGTCGTATTCGTGAATAGTGCCGTATACGTGAATAGTGCCGTATACGTGAATAGTAACCCCGACACTAAAAGACAAGAATTTTACAAGAAAAATCTTACCAATATTCCGGCATAATGATATTGAAGGAAATAATATCATTTTAAAAAAAAATAACATCCCTTACCACGTAAAGACAAGATTTACATTTGAATCTGGATATAGTCTGAAAGGAACTTGCACCGTATAGCAACACTCAAAGTATCAAAATACTCACAAGAATATGCTCGATAATATAGAGAGAGAAGATTTCAGTTTCTGATGTGATTTTCAATTCTAACCTAAGCACCTTATTTATAGGAAAATGCTTAGAACACCAAAGTAAAAAATTTAATAAAATATTAATATATATTTTATAAATTCCAAAACATCAGCCACACAAGTGGCCCCCCTCACCAAAATAAAAAAAAAACGTTTATCTTAAAAAAATATTTAAAACTTCAAAAATTAATTATTTCAGAACTTCAATAATTCATAATAAATATCCTTTTTATCAGAAAAATTCAAATCTTATGTCCATTCCATAGGAAATTCAATTCTCTGCAACTTTGTAGTTTTAACTTTTTCCAAATTCCAAACAAAAATTGATCGAAATCCACATACGGATGATTTTACAGGCTATAATCAAGTTTCAATCATGAAATGGGTTCCACAAACATGAAAAACATGTTTTGTGAGACCCCAGATTTTACGAATAAAGATTTAATTTTCTCGAAATATTTTTTTTAATATTATGAAATGAATTTGATATAATGTTATAGTTATGGGTAATATTTATAAATTTTGTAAAGTACGCAAGTTGTTATATAATATTCGATTGGTTGGGGAATATTCGTTTTAACAGGGAATATTCGTACAATGGCACAAGCATTGGTGGACCCCACAACAGAATTATTGTCGGATTGAGAAAACGATAAAAATATCTTTTTATGAAAATAACGGCGGAAGTTTTACCGTTAACTGTTGAAACACCCGGTGTTAAAAGTACAGTACTACGCATGGTTGCATAGTAGCACACGATATTGATTATTGATGCTTACGTGAGAAGTCACTCAGTTTTGTTCAATTATTGCTATAGTAATTATTGCATAGTATCTCACGTTATTTGATTCAATTATTGTCGATATTTTATATATTATTAAATCAATAATTGAGACAAAAAAGTTATTAATATTATTATTTGCAATATTAATGATGTCTAGAAGTTACGCCAATGAGAGGTTTGGTCACCTAATTGCGCTACCAATAGGAGAAATCCTTATTGAAAGCCCCTCTTTCTCAGGAACGACACAGTCGATTAATAGTGTGAATTATAATAATGATGATGAGTTTTGTTTTATTAGTATTATTAATGTAATAAAACAGAAAAGTTTTTTATATAAAAAGAATACTTTTATAAAGTTATTTGTTTTATTAGACTATAAATAGAATATATTATATTCTATTATGCATAGTGTTTTGCATAGTAAAATCTTTTTATATAAAATAGAATACTTTTATAAAGTTATTTGTTTTATTAGATTATAAATAGAATATATTATATTTTATTATGCATAGTATTGCATAGTGCTTGCATAGTATTTTGCATAGTAAAATCTTTTATATCAAAATGTAATACTTTTATAAAGTTATTCGTTTTATTAGATTATAAATAGAATATATTATATTTTATTTAAAAGATTTTATTTTATTAGAATATTTTATTAAATCAATCTGGACCGTCCATTTAAAAAGTAAATCAATCGGACCGCTCATGAATTAGTTACTATCACGATCCATTCTCCTATAAATAGAAGCTCATTCCTTCATTATTTCTTACGAATTCACTGAAACTCTAGAAAGAGAAACTATAGAGAGAGTTCTTCTTCTGTAATCTCGAGCGTATTTCTTTAGAGTTTAAGAAAGCTTTGAGCGTGGAAGATAGTGCAAGTTTTCTTCAAGTATATTCCCGCCCTACCCGTCGGAATACTCTTCTTTTAAAGGTAAGGGATATTATTTGTTGTACCCGTAAGGGGTATTATTTCTTTTGTATTCATGAAGAGAACTTTTGTTATTCCATTCTTTATTATTCTATTGGAATAACCTGTATATGCGGACTATCCTATACTTGGTCAAATTCTTCTGTTCTTCCATTCTTTATTATTATGTTGGAATGACCTGTCTATGCGAAGTACCGCATACATGGTGAAATTCTTCTGTTATTCCAGTCTTTATTATTACATTGGAATATCCTCACGTAGGGTCATGACACGATGACTGTTTCCATTAATTATTATTCTGTTGGAATAACTTTTGTTTATGTGGTCTATCGTATGCATGGTGATTTACATTATTATTCCATTATTTATTATTACGTTGGAATAACTTTTGTTTGTCTTGATCTATCGCATGCATGGTGATTTCTGTTGTTATTCAATTATTTATTATTCTGTTGGAATATCCCGTCTATGCTTTACGCATGACCTGGTTCCATTATTTATTATTCTGTTGGAATATCCTATCTGTGCGTTTACGCATGACCTAGTTCCGTTCTTTATCATTTTGTTGGAACATCACATGCGTAGCTTTCTACGCATGACACGGTTCCATTATTTATTATTCTATTGGGAATAACTCATGCGTGCGATCTATCGCATGCATGGTGAATTCTTCTGTTATTCCATTCTTTATTATTCTGTTGGAATAACCTGTCTATGTGGATTACCACATATGCATGGTGAATGATCCTTAGTATTCATTCCTTATTAAATTATGGAAATGACCTGTCTACGTGGATTACCGAATGGCGGGCGAAAATCCACTTGTAGTTTCATATATTTTATTATACTTAGTTGATTAATGTTTTGGCTTCTATACTCTATGAAATTAGTGAAATATCCTTGATATTTGCGCTTCATCCAATATCTTTTCATGAAAATATTCTTCTGAGCATTCTTGAATTTTACTCTACAAAGAAGTATCATGTTGACAATTTGGACGTTATTGGTTCATGGATAAATTAATTCTTGAACTTGTTTTATTGAATTCTTATATCATTGTCATCATCCTCATGTTTATATTATGTTGAAAGTCATCTATGGCATGTAGTGCATAGATGGACTTGATATGATTATGACCAGGAATTATTCGGGATAATCATGACCGTAATGTTACAAATGATGTGAAAAAAGACCTCATTGGCCCGTAGTGCATTGATGGACAGTTTTTGGTATGATTATGGCTATGGATTCTCTTCGGCCAAGGGTGCAAAGATGAATTATTTAATGGCATGATCATGACCATTAATGAATACACGAATATCCTTGGCCCGTAGTGCATGGATAATTTGTGGTCGTGATACTAAAGAATATCCTTGGCCATAGTGTCGGGGTGATTTGATGATGTGGATTATTTATTAAAATTTGGGTCTCAAATGATAAAAGTGATGAAAAACCTTTTAAATCATAAAAGATAGTAGATTTTATTCTCTACTTGACTCTTTTAATGGATTGCTTGTTCCGCCACTGATTAAACTTGATGTTTGTTATATTTTATCGAGTTTAACACCATTGAGGCTAACGATAATTTATTCTGCATTATCTTATTCATAATATTTCTTACTGGGCTAGTTGAGCTCACCCTTTCTTTCACTGTTCTCTTTAGGAAATGAGAATATAGCTGGGACTAGTCGGGGAATGGAGTGATGGTCCGAGATGGTGTTATAGTAGTCCTCACTATTCTGTGAAATAGTGTGATAATAATTGTAATAAGATTAAATTTGAGTGTGGATATTATCTAGATGACAATATTTGTATTAAAACTCACAACATATGTTTTGTCGTATTTTACACTACAGTTGTATAATTAGTTTGTATTTGTATTTAGAACCATGTATCTGGGGACTCAGAATGGGTGATGTATACCTATTTTTGGGGCGCCACAGTTGGTATCAAAGCTTAGGGATATGAACCTTGGCTGAGATGTGAGATAAGAACTAGGAGGGGAGAGACGGGGAATTCTTTCGCTAGTATGACCTACCTAAGTTTATTTGGTATTTAATTGGTCGGTCAGAGTATAGGGGTAATATATGTTAATTAACCCTTATTTTGTGGTAGTATTTGAAAATGGCATCCGAAAATGTTGAGATAAGCAATGGAGCACAGGAAACCGTTGAGTCTCCACGGATCAATAATCAGGACAATGTGCAACAGGATGACGATAATCCTCCTGTAAACCACAACACTGATTAATTGACGAACGACGGTATGTTTAGGAGCTTTTTAGAATTCATGCAACATCAGGCGAAGACGGCTCCTGTTCATAATGCAGGTGAAAATAATGGCAACCCACGGTTGGTCACCGCTAAGCAGTTCAAAGGACCACCGGAGTTTTTGGGAAAGCCAGAACCACTTAAGGCGGAGACGTGGTTAAAGCAGATCACCAAGATATTTGATGTCTTGGGATACTTCGAGGAGCAAAAGGTTTCCTTTACCACCTTTATGTTGCGTGAAGAGGCAGATTACTAGTGGGAATCTGTAAAATGTACCTAGCCTGATGCACTGAAGATGTTTTGGGAGAAGTTCCAAGATCTGTTCAATGACAAGTACTTTCCCGAAAGTATTCGTCACATGAAGGAGGTGGAGTTTATCAAGTTGGAGCAAAACAACATGACCGTGTCGCAGTACGAAGCCAAGTTTGCCGAGTTGTCCCGGTTTGCATACCATTTGGTAGATAATGAGGAGCGAATGACGCGAATGTTTCTAAGAGGTTTGAAACCCAAAATACGTCAATACCTCATTTCTCATAAACTTTGTTTATATTCAGATGTTGTGAATAAGGGTCAGTTATTGAAGCGCGATAATGAGTCAGCACAACCAAAAGGCAACGACCAACAACACGATAATAATCGTCGGTGGGAAAACTAGTCATCGAACAATAATAACCATCGTGGGGAAATTATCATGCCATGAATGGTAACCACTTCCGGTGGTAATCATGGCCAAGATAATAGAAGTGGAAATTTCAAGAAGAGAAGGTTCAATAATGATGGAAAGACAGCAGAACCAGCACCCATTTCAAAGGAAGAAGAACGACCACCGGTCGTATGTTTCAAATGCTTAACGGAGGGACACATCCTCCAAATCTGTGACAACCCAAAGCGTGTTTTAATTGCGAAAGAGAAGGTCACCTAGCTCGATTTTGTCGTATGGTGAAGTCAAGTCCAGCTGGGATAGTGACGCCAAAGGATGTCCCAGACAAGTCAAAGCCGGTAGTTTAAGTGAGAGCGTTTGTCGAGGAACCCGAACGAGGTTGTTACGGGTAAGTTAATCATAAATTATTGCGAAGTCTATACCTTATTAGATACCGGTTCTACCCATTCTTCTATTTCTCTTGCTTGCGCTCAACGTTTAAATTTGACCCCAGAGAAGTTAGACTTTGACTTATCTATTGAAACTCTGTTAGGAGAAACCTTTTTTTACATCCACTGTTTATAAATCTTGTTTAATTCAAATCGACACTTTCATGTTACCTGTCGATCATATCTCTTTGAAAATACTTGCCTTTGATGTGATTTTAGGAATCAATTAGTTAACTACTCATCATGCTTTTAGTAAGGTTGTTAGCTTTCATATTCCTAACCAACCTGTTATGCGAATTCAAGCAACCAAACAACTAAATTTAATCACTGTCAGATCAAGCCATAAGTAAAGAGCCTCGAGCCTTTCGTTGGTGACTTCCTTGTGTGGAAGGCACTGAAGCCAGACTTTTTGTAGGGGAAGCCGTGTATAACGATGGCAAGTTGATAGGTATCAATGTGACGTGTTAGCCAAGTCTTGGATGTGAGTCACAGTTTTGAATGATATTTCTATCGTTAATAAATTTCCTGACATATTCTTGAAGACTTCTTAGCCTACCCCTAGAGCGTGAAGTCGAATTTTGTATTGACCCCAGTACAAAACCCATTTCTTAAACGCTCAAATATTTCTTTACTTAAAACGAACGTATAATGCGCCAAAGACGTTGGCTCGAGCTGTTGAAGATTACGATCATACCATTCAATATCAATGTGAAAGAAAGAACGTGGTAGCTGACACGTTGAGTAGAAGATCGTATGCGTTTATGAGTGCGATGTTGTTAACACAAAAACTCATTTCGTATAACTTACAAATGATGAAGATAGAGTTAAAGACTCTAGAGACCCACGTGAAGATAACGAATATACGAGTAAAATCGACTTTAATCGAAAAAGTTAAAAGCCGCTCAAGCTACACACCCGGAGCTGATGAATGAAGAAGGTTCAAGAGGGCGTTATTCTAGAAGCAAGAATCGACGAAGAGAGGGAATCTCAACCCTCGATTTAATTGGCCCATTTGAAATCCTCGATCGAGTAGGAACTGTGGCTTATAGACTCGTTTTACTGCCAAGTATGTCGCATGTTCATAACATTTTTAACGTATCGATGTTACGTAAATATGTGGACGACCTAAACCACATTATTATATTAGAACTAGACGAGATAGAAGAAGATTTAACGTATGAGGAGATACGTGTTAAAATCTTGGATAAGAAGGATCGTATTCAACGCTCAAAGGTTATACCTCAAGAGTTAGAATCTGACGAAGTTTCGAGGGCAAAATTTCATAAGGAGGGGAGATTGTGAGACCTCAGATTTTATGAATAAAGATTTAATTTTCTCGAAATATTTTTTTTTTAATATTATGAAATGAATTTGATATAATGTTATAGTTGTGGGTAATATTTATAAATTTTGCAAAGTACGCAAGTTGTTATATAATATTCGATTGGTTGGGGAATATTCGTTTTAACGAGGAATATTCGTACAACTACACAATCATTAGTGGACCCCTGCAACTAAATTATTGTCGATTGAGAAAACGATAAAAATATCTTTTATAAAAATAACGGCGGAAGTTTTACCGTTAATCTGTTGAAACACCCGGTGTTAAAAGTATAGTAATACTGCGTGGTTGCATAGTAGCACACACGGTATTGATTATTGATGCTTACGTGAGAAGTCACCGCTTTTGTTCAATTATTGCTATAGTAATTGTTGCATAGTATCTCGCGTTATTTGATTCAATTATTGTCGATATTTTATATATTATTAAATCAATAATTGAGATAATAAAGTTATTAATATTATTATTTGCAATATTAACGATGTCTAGAAGTTCTGCCAAGGAGAGGTTTGGTCACCTAATTGCACGCCAATAGGGAGAAATCCTTATTGGAAAGCCCCCTCTTTCACGGGAACGACACGAGTCGATTAATAGTGTGAATTATAATAATGATGATGTGTTTTGTTTTATTAGTATTATTAATGTAATAAAATGTAAAAGTTTTTTATATAAAATGTAATACTTTTATAAAGTTATTTATTTTATTAGACTATAAATAGAATATATTATATTCTATTATGCATAGTATTTTACATAGTAAAATCTTTTTATATAAAACAGAATACTTTTATAAAGTTATTTGTTTTATTAGATTATAAATAGAATATATTATATTTTATTATGCATAGTGTTGCATAGTGCCTGCATAGTGTTTTGCATAGTAAAATCTTTTTATATAAAACAGAATACTTTTATAAAGTTATTCGTTTTATTAGATTATAAATAGAATATATTATATTCTATTTAAAAGATTTTATTTTATTAGAATATTTTATTAAATCAATCTGGACCGTCCGTTTAAAAGTAAATCAATCTGGATCGTTCATGAATTAGTTACTATGCAGTCCATTCTCCTATTAATAGAATCTCATTCCTTCATTATTTCTTACGAATTCACTGAAACTCTAGAGAGAGAAACTATAGAGAGAGTTCTTCTTCTGTAATCTCGAACGTATTTCTTTAGAGTTTAAGAAAGCTTTGAGCGTGAAAGATAGTGCAAGTTTTCTTCAAGTATATTCCCGCCCTACGCGTCGGAATACTCTTTTTTTAAAGGTAAGGGATATTATTTGTTGTACCCATAAGAGGTATTATTTCTTTTGTATTCATGAAGAGAACTTCTATTATTCCATTCTTTATTATTATGTTGGAATAACCTGTATACGCGGACTACCCTATACTTGGTGAAATTCTTCTGTTCTTCCATTCTTTATTATTATGTTGGAATAACCTGTCTATGCGAAGTACCGCATACATGATGAAATTCTTCTGTTATTCCATTAATTATTATTCTGTTGGAATAACCTGTTTGTGCGGTCTATCGCATGTATGGTGATTTCTGTTGTTATTGTGACAATCGAGATTTGTAATTTGATTTAAATATTTATTGGAATGAATAAATATTTTTCGATGAATTAATTATTAAAATAATTAATTATTTGATGAAGTTGTGATAGATTAATTTACTTATATGTGTTATATTTATTAAATTAATGTGGAGAATTTTATTATTCAAGTATGTGATTATGTGAGCTTATTGTATTAAAAGAAATATTTAATAAGCAATGTTATTTTTTTAATTAATTTAATTATTAATTAGAGATTTAATAATTTGATATTATTATTAAATAAGAAAATTAATTATGTGACTATGTGCATTATTAAGAAATTATTATATTTTATTAAATTAGATATTGGTTTTATTTATAAAGGAGTGTGACATTATTTAAACTATATAATAAAGCTCTATTAAATTAAATGGTTTTTGAATTATTTTCTTGCTAGCCAAACATGGCACTAAGGGAGGTTATGGGCAGTTAACCCATGATTGGGTAACTGACCACCAATGCGTAAGTTCCTTTCCTATTTATCATACGTCTTCTTCTTTTCTATTATTCTTCTAAGTCTGATAAAAACATCACAGAGAGAGAGTTTGAGAAAATTGTTGAGAGAGATTGCTTGGTGTTTAAGAATTTTTGAGGAAGGCTTTAATTCATCTCATATTATTTTATCTACGCTTGGGTAATCTCTTCAACCCAATTATTATTTTTACGTCCTTTAAGTTTCATGAATATGGCTTAAGTCTTCTGTGAATCTCTGTAAATTGGAAAGTTGATATAAGAATATATGTAATGATTCGAGTAGTATATCATGTTTTAATATATATTATATGGGTTTTCATATCTTCAGTTTCATGAAATTATACAGTAAAAGATTTCAGAGTATGTTATATGGCCATATAGCCTTATACGTGTTTTTAGTATGTCAAACATAAATGGTTTTGCAAAATTTCCACTTGTATATGATTATGCATGATAAAATGAACAAAACAAAATTTAAATGGTTGGATTTGGCTTTATAACGAATCCGTAGCATTAAAATCTATGTTTTTGTTCAAGAACTTCAAGAACATCAAAAACAGTCCAATTTGCATGCTTTAATTCTGTGATTATGTGTTTTAATGGGTGAAAATCACTCCATAGATGTTAAGTATTGATTATTTATGAATTCTAGCATGTGGGTATGTCTAAATTAGTAAAAAATAAGTTGATTGAAATTTTTAGTCGTGTTCTGCAATTTTCACGAATTGCAGAAACTGGAACTAGAGTCTCATGCCATGGCTCAAACTCCTAGTTCTTTTCTCGTGGCAAATAGCGCCATGTGTCGTAACATGCCTATGGCCATACAATGGCCATAAAGTTAATACAAAAGTGGCGTCATGACACCACTTAGCAGATTGTCTAGAAAATGCAAATTTTTAATGTTCAAGTATAGAAATGAGTTAGTGACCTAGTCTAATGAACATAAAAACTTGTTAGACATATAATGAGATATTAAAATGAGTTTTTACCCAAGTCAAGAAGACAATTACATGTTATTTGAATCGTTGATTATGTAATTAACTTGGTGTTCGTGTAGTATTATATTATGTGAAAACAAGTATGGTAATTTGACTAAGTATGGTCATGAAGTCGAGTTTAGACAAAGAATAACTTATGATGTTTAGTACATTATTATTGACTGGTATTGTGAACGTAATTGATATGTAGGATTTAATTTAAAGAACGAGTTTGTTTAAGTGTAATCTACGCATGAAGCAATTTTCTAAACCTTATCTTGTTACTTTCGTTGAGCAAGTTTCCTAACCCTACTTGTTATCATTATATAAGTTGATTAATTCATCTTTCGATATTGAGCAAGTTCTCATTTTTATTGATCAAGCTTGTCTTGTATATTAAGGTTTATTAATCTTCAAGCATGATGTTGTTATACAATAATTATTCTATTGTATACCTTTTGAGATGTTATTCAAGTTAAATATTCATTTACTGTTAAACCTTGTTAGACTAGTGAACCCTTATTGATTCGACTAGTCCATAGTTGATGAGCGTTCTAAATTTTAGAACCCCTTGATGAATTATCCAAACCAAACTTCCTTTGGTGCGGACTCGAATGTCAAATCGAGATGAAAAACCACATATAGGGGATTATTTACGCTTTAGCGTTAAGATATTATTGCATATATGGTACTAAGGATGATCCCCTAAGTGCGAGAAAGAGTCCATAGTCTTATGATCATTAAAGGTTTCAAGTATAACACTTGATAGCCTAGGACATAGTTCAAGGTCTTATGACCCTCGAAATTTCTTTTGATTCTTGTTATCCATTCTTGATTCAAAAGTTGAGCTTTATATCGGGTTATTATTTCTCTCGCATGTTATTATTCATTGTTATATTGTTATGCTTGTGGGTAATCGTGCTCACTCTTGCGTAATAATAACATTGCGATTAAAAACGAAAAGAAGCGAATTTAACCTTCCACTAGTAAGGGCAAGGGCAAGCTTAGCAAGTAATGAAGACTATTTATTTATGTGATTATGTAATGATAGTTAGACTTGATGTTACTTAAGACTTATTTGTTTATGTTTTCCGCACAGATGATTTAAGGTTAGAGTAACCTGGGATTTATTTATTATTCAGTTGATGTAACCCCATAAGGGGAGAGATTTTATTATTATTTTTATATATTGTATGGTTTGCATTTTATTTACGGGTAGATAGATAGATGATGTTTGTATCATGAACACCAAATCCTGTGGAAATGGAAGTACCGGATTTTGGGGTGTCACAGGTTGGTATCAGAGCTGTAAGGTTATGAACCTTAGGTGGGGGGAACAACCTTAGGTAGTAGCCTTGTAGGAGATTGAGAACATAGTAGTAGTTGACTCTTATCGAGTTATAAGAAATGAATTTCTAAATTCATTGAAGATAATAAAAGACTTTATGTGCTTATGTGTTAAATTATGAGTTCGCTAGCACAGATTAGTAACTAAAACTTAAAATTTTGTTGTCAGGATGTCGGATGTTGGAGGAGCTAGTCGAGCTGGGGAGGAGGAACACCGATTACCTATAGAGGAGGAGCCTCGAGACATTTATGTCGTTAGGGAGCGACTTGTCTGAGAGAGCCATCTCCGTTGATCACTTTGTTGGTTGGTCGAGAAGCATGGCCGGGAGGCCGATCAGGAGGAGGATCCCGAGGAAGAGAGAAGAAGAGGAGTTCCCACCACTCTCCATTGATGCGAGATGTATGATGCACTCTATGATCGTAACGTAGAGTTGCAGGATCTTTGATCGGGATCTGGCCGAAAGCGGTTTAGTCGCCAGATTACTATTGAGCAGAGGGATAGAGAGATTGTGACTCTTCACACACGTTTAGGAAACGTGGAGTGGGATCTGGTTCACGAGAATGGTCAAACCGAGGACAAGTCCGCAGAGATAGAAAAGTTGAAGAAGGATCTGAAAGAGAGCTCCGAGAGGCTTGCCATAGAAGAGGAGGGCTGGGTACGAGAGTTACGCCGTGCTGATCGTGCAGAAGATGATCGTCGTGCGAAGAAGGCTAAATTTGATGAGACGTACTCTACACTACAAAATGCAATGGATGCGGTCCAAGATTGAGTTAGGAAGTATCCAATCCAGTTTGAGGATCTACCATCATATATGCTAGATCGCAGAACGATGTGCCGCATCATGGAGGAGGAATGTAGAAAGGCCATCCAGCGCCCTAACAGACAGTGATAGTATTAGTTTAAATATGTGAAAACTATTTGATAGTTAATGATGTAAATTCCGATATGTTCATAAATAAAGGAATATTGTGATGTTTTAAATCCTGTAGATTCTTTATCTTGGGATAGTTAATGTAAATAGCAGTGATGCTATCTTATGATGTAAAGACTTTTGAATTAAATGAAATGTCAAAGTTTATTTGAAGTAATGTGTTAAGTGAGTTATGATTAAATGTTTAGTTAAGTCTTAAATGTTTTAGAGATTGAGTAAAGATCTAATAAGCATATATTCTTAACAGAAATATGCCGCCTAGAAGACAAAATCATCAGCAAGCCCAGGAAGGGTCAACAAACAATAACAACGACGCTAATGCGAACTCCGTTCAGTAATTGGTAAACCTTTTAGCTGGAGCACTTAATAATCAACCCCAAGCTCCACCAAACACTTCGTTTAAGGACTTCAAGGCGGTGGGACCGCCAGAGTTTAAGGGTTCCATAAACCCAATCGAGGCTCAGACCTAGGTTATGGAGATGGAGAAGGTGTTCGATGTTGTTAAAGTAAGGGAAGACCAAAAAACCGCGTTTGCGATGTTCATGCTGAAGTTCGAAGCCAGCTATTGGTGGCAGGAAAATAAAGTACGGGAAGGTGAAGGTGTAATAACCTGGGAGAGATTCAAAGAGATGTTCTTGGAGATGTATTTTCCGGCTAGTTCACAAAATTAGATGGAAGTTCAGTTTCTAGACTTGAAACAAGGGAGTATGTCCGTAGCTGATTACGCGACAAGGTTTAACGAGTTGGCTAGGTTCGCCGTGTACCAAGTATATACTGATGAGAGGAAGGCGAGACAATTTGAACAGGGACTGAAGCCCTGGTTGTATAGCAAGGTGTCAATGTTTCAATTGAACACTTTTGTGGGAGTGTTAGAGAAGGCCATACTTGCTGAGGGTGGAAGTGATGCGATGTGAAGTATAATCGGGAGCGCGAAGAAGAAGAGTGAGAAAGAAGGTAATAACAAGACCGGTGGGAGTAGCCTTTGGGGTAATCACAATCGGAAGAAGGAAGTGGTCGAAAATTAAATCGGTAGAAAAGTCAGCGGGAGGCGGGAGAAGAAGATTGAACCGTGCCCAACCTGCGGAAAAACGCATTTGGGAGTTTGTCTGAAGGGGAAACGAGTGTGCTAAAATTGTGGTCAGGAAAGCCACATAGCACCAAACTGTCTGAACCCAAAGAAGGGTGCATACTTCACATATGGATCAAAGGACCATCTTGCAAGAGACTGTCCTAAGAAGGGATCGGGAGGGACGAGTTCAGGAGGAAACAGAGGAAATACTGGTGGAAGCACTTTGACAATCGTAGCACCAACCGCAACCAACCGATCATTGCCGAGAACATTCAATATGATCAAGGCGGGGCCTTGATGCGGTCTCGCGATGTGGTGTCAGGTATCATTCTGATCAATAAAGTTAATGCTTATGTGTTATTTGATTCGGGTGCTACTTGCTCATTTATATCCGATGAATTCACTAAGAACTTAGAATTTTTTAAGGACGAGTTAGAATACCCCATGAACATAGAAATTGCGAATAAAGAAATTATCCTTGTTAAGTATGTGCACAAGAACTGTAGAGTAGATATTAAGGGTAATATCATGAACGTAGATCTTATCCTTATTCGACTTGGAGAATTTGATGTTATTTTGGGTATGGATTGGTTATCCAATTATGGGCGATAATTATTTGCCGAAAGAAGCGTATTAACCTTATGACTCGTCGAAAGGTTATGTTTTATGGTAGCAAATCGCCTAGACAAGCGAGTTGTCGGCGATGATGTAGGCGGCCGAAGATTGTTAAGGCAAGGCGTAGGGATATCTAGCTTACATAGTCGATAGTCGTAAAGAGAATCCGAAAATTGATGAGATTAGGTAGTGAGAGATTTCGCAGACGTATTTCCTGGATGATTTTTCTGGGACTTCCTCGAGATAAAGATTGAATTCGTTATCGATTTGGCTCCAAGAACGGCCCCAATATCGAAGGCACCGCATCGAATGGCACCCTAGAGAGATAAAAGAACTGATGGTCCAACTACAAGAATTACTAGATAAAAAGTATATTCAACCAAGCGTATCACCGTGGGGAGCGCCGGTTTTATTTGTGAAGAAGAAGGATGGAACGATGCGGCTTTGCATCGACTACAGAGAACTGAATAAGGTCACGATTAAGAATAGGTATCCATTACCGCGAATTGACGATTTGTTCGATCAGTTAAAGGGAGCAAGATACTTTTCGAAGATAGATTTGAGAAGTGGTTATCATCAACTGAAGGTGAGACCAGAGGATGTACCGAAGATAGCATTTAGAACATGATACGGTCACTATGATTTTTTGGTAATGTCATTTGGTCTAACGAATGCTCCTGCGGCATTTATGGGCTTAATGAATGGAGTGTTCAAGCCGTTTTTGGACAAATTCGTAGTGGTATTTATAGATGACATTTTGGTATATTCGAAAACCAAGGAAGAACACGAAGAGCATTTGAGTTTGACATTAGAGACATTGAGAAGGGAGAAGTTGTATGCTAAGTTTTTGAAATGTGAATTCTGGATTGAAAGAGTACAATTTCTTGGACATGTGATTGATAGAGACGGAATTTTGGTAGATCCCTCCAAAGTCGAAGCTGTGATTAATCGGGATCACCAAGACGCTTTGTCGGAGTAAAGTTTCTTGGATTGGCAGGTTATTACAGAAGATTTATTTAGGATTTTTCCAAGATCGCAACTCCGCTGACGAATTTGACTAGGAAATTGGTGAAATTTGTTTGGACGGAGAAGTGTGAGGAAAGTTTTTGAGAATTAAAGAAGAGGTTGAGTACAGCACCTATGTTATCTCTTCTGGATGACATAAGAAATTTTGTGGTATATAGTTATGCATCGCATAAAGGACTTGGTTGTGTGCATATGCAGAATGGTAGAGTCATTGCATTATGTCCACTCAACAACTGAAAGATTATGAGAAGGGGTATCCGACCCATGACTTGGAGTTAGCTGTAGTAGTTTTTGCTTTGAAAATCTGGAGGCACTATCTCTATAGGGAGAAGTGTGAAATATATACAAACCACAAGAGTCTGAAATATATTTTTACACAAAAAGACTTGAACATGCGTCAAAGAAGGTGGTTGGAGTTAATTAAGGACTACGATTGTGAGATTCTATACCATCCGGGTAAGGCAAATGTGGTGGCCGACGCCCTAAGTAGAAAAGGTCGGGAGAAATTGATGATGTTGACCGCTCAGGAGGAGCTAATTTTAGCGATAGAAAAGCTGGAATTGGAAGTGAAGTATCCTATGGAAATTGAAGAAAAGCTGTTTCAGATGCAAGCTGGTACAACCTTACTGGATAAAGTTAAGGAGGCTCAACTTCAGGACGAAGAATGTGAGAAAGTGAAGAAGAAGATATCTCAAGGGGTGAAAGAGATTCAAAATAGAGCGGTGAGGACTACTAAGCTTTGAGAGCGTAATTTGGGTACCACCAGCATTTTGAGAGATTAAGGAAGAAATTTTAAGCGAAGCTCACAACTCAAGATATTCGATTCACCCTGGTAGCACCAAGATGTACCAAGATCTTCGACAACACTTTTGGTGGCCAAATTTAAAACGAGAAGTTGCAGAGTGTGTTGCCAAGTGCCTAACATGTCAGAAAGTGAAAGCAGAACATCAAAGACCGAGTGGATTGCTACAACCTTTAGAGATTCCAAAATGGAAATGGGAACATATTACGATGGATTTCGTAGTTGGTCTACCGACGACTCAGAAAGGCTACGACGCAGTATGGGTTATTGTTGACCGATTGACGAAATCCGTACACTTTCTTTCGATCAAAATCAGATTCAACCTAGATCAGTTGGCAAGGTTATATGTGAAAGAGATTGTTTCAAGGCACGGAGTTCTGGTGTCAATTGTTTCTGATAGAGATCCGAGTTTTACGTCGAACTTCTGGAAACGTCTACAGGAATACATGGGTACACAGTTTTGAATGAGCACAGCATATCACCCTCAGACAGATGGACAAAGTGAAAGAACAATTCAGACATTGGAAGATATGTTAAGAGCTTGTATAATGAATTTTAAAGGAAATTGGGATGACCATTTACCGCTTGTAGAGTTCGGTTACAACAACTGTTATCACGCTAGTATTGGAATGCCACCCTATAAAGCGTTATACGGCAGAAAGTGCAGAACTCCACTATATTGGGATGAAGTTGGAATATCATGTCTGTGCTTTACGCATGACCTGGTTCCATTATTTATTATTCTGTTGGAATATCCTGTCTGTGCATTTACGCATGACCTGGTTCCGTTCTTTATCATTCTGTTGGAACATCCTGTTTGTGATTTACGCATGACCTGGTTCCATTATTTATTATTCTATTGGGAATAACCTGTCTATGCGATCTATCGCATGCATGGTGAATTCTTCTGTTATTCCATTCTTTATTATTCTGTTGGAATAACCTGTCTATGTGGATTACCACATGCATGGTGAATGATCCTTAGTATTCATTCCTTATTAAATTGTGAAAATGATCTGTATACGTGGATTACCGCATGGCGGTCGAAAATCCATTTGTAGTTTCGTATATTCTATTATACATAGTTGGTTAAAGCTTTGGCTTCTATACTCCATGAAATAAGTGGAATATCCTTGATATTTGCGCTTCATCCAGTATCTTTTCATGGAAATATTCTTCTGAGTATTTTTGAATTTTACTCTACAAAGAAGTATCTTGTTGACAATTTGGACGTTATTGGTTCCTGGATAAATTAATTCTTGAACTTGTTTTATTGAATCATTATGTCATTATCATCATCCTCATGCTTATATTATGTTGAAAGTCATATGTGTCATGTAGTGCATAGATGGACTTGGTATGATAATGACCAGGGATTATTCGGTATAATCATGACCGTAATGTTACAAATGATGTGAAAAAAGTCTTCATTAGCCCGTAGTGCATTGATGGACAGTTTTTGATATGATTATGGCTATGGATTCTCTTTGGCCAATGGTGCAAAGATGAATTTTTTTATGGCATGATCATGACCATTAATGAATACACGAATATCCTTGGCCCGTAGTGCATAGATAATTTGTGGTCGTGATACTAAAGAATATCCTTGGCAGTAGTGCATGGGTGATTCGATGATGTGGATTATTTATTAAGTTGAGTCTCAGCGATAAAAGTGATGAAAAACCTTTTAAATCATAAAAGATAGTAGATTTTATTCTCTACTTGACTCTTTTAATGGATTACTTGTTTCGCTGCAGTTAAACTTGATGTTTGTTATATTTTATCAGTTTAACATTGTTGAAGGCTAACAATAATTTATTCTGCATTATCTTAGTTATAATATTTCTTATTGGGCTAGTTGAGCTCACCCTTTCTTTCACTGTTCTCTTCAGGAAATGAGAATATAGCTGGGACTAGTCGGGGAATGGAGTGATGGTCCGAGATGGTGTCATAGTAGTCCTCACTATTCTGTGAAATAGTGTGATAATTGTAATAAGATTAAATTTGAGTGTGGATATTGTCTAGATGACAATATTTGTATTAAAACTCACAGCACATGTTGTCGTGTTTTACACGACAGTTGTATAATTAGTTTGTATTTGTATTCAGTACCATGTATCTGGCGACTCAGAATGGGTGATGTATACCTATTTTGGGGCGTCACATGTTTTAAATATTTTTTGTAACAAAAATACTCTTCCTCCTCATATACTTATATATCTCACATTCATTGCAAAAATATCACCATTATTACATTATTAAAATATAATAATATATTTAAATGAATTATTTTATCAGAAAAGATAAAATATCAATTTTTAACAATTGTCACATTAAAAATTTTCTCCATCTATATCCACATAAAATGAATATTTTTCTTATCATATAAATGAATAATTAATTATTCACAAATAATATTACAGAATCACAATATCGACAACCAGGTAGTTTCCTGTGAAAGAGGGGCTTTCCAATAAGGATTTCTCCTTACTAGCGCGCAATTAGGTGACCAAACCTCTCCTTAGACAGAATTTTCTAGACATTGCCAATAATGTTATCTAATAATATTATTCAGATAATATGAATTATTGCTCAGATAATAGAAAATACTGTGTAGTGACAATTATTAAAACAACAGTAATATAAAATATCAACGTAGCAATTATTGAATCAATAAAATAAAATATTGAACAGTAATTACTGTAACAATTATTGAGTAGTGCATTCTTACGTAAGAATCAATAATTGGTGTAATATCGTGTGCTACTATGTTTTAACAACTGAGTATTTCAACAGTATTAACGGTAACAACTACGTCGTTATTTATAAACAACTTATACTTGTCGTTTTTTTCATCCAATCGCTTTCCGTTATGGGGCCCACACAAGGTTGCGTCGTCGTACGAATATTCCCCGACAGTAAGAATATTTCACGACCAAATGAATATTCCCCGACAACAATGAATATTTTATAACCACTTTCTTTTTTGAAATATTTGCGCATTTTACCCATAACTAACCACATTAATCAAATCAACCCTTACTATTTCAAAATAATAAATAGAGGAAATTCAATTTCATTTATAATAAGTTGGGGTATTACAACCTTCCCTCCTTAGTCATACGTACCAACTCGTGTCCCAACAATGTTGCTTCACCCACCTCATCCCAACATATTGGAGAGCGACACTTTCGTCCATACAATGCTTCGAATGGAGCCACACCTATACTTGCCTGATAACTGTTGTTGTAGGAGAATTCCACCAATGGTAAATACTTATCCCAACTCCCTTTGAAGTCGAGGACACAAAGTTTTAATAGATCTTCAAGAGTTTGAATAGTTCTCTCTGATTGTCCGTCTGTTTGAGGATGGTATGCCGAACTGAATTGTAAATCCGTGCCTATAGCATTTTGCAAGCTAACCCAAAATCGTGAACTGAATCTTGGGTTACGATCTGAAACTATGGATATTGGCATACCATGAAATCTCATAATCTCATTTACATACATACGAGCAAAACGTTCAAGGGAATAAGTCTCCCGTATCGGCAAGAAATGACCAGACTTGGTTAATCTATCAACAATAACCCAAATAGCATTTATGCATTGAGAAACCGTGGGAAGACCTGTAACAAAATCCATGGTGATGTGTTCCCACTTCTATTTCGGAATCTCAAGTGGTTGCAATGGACTGTGACGCCCCCAAAATAGGTCCACACGACCCATTCTGTTTCGCCAGATATCACACTATGAAAATCAAATACAAACTTCATTTATACAACTATTGAACTGTTGTATAGAATACGACCATAGTTAACTGTGAGTTTTAATACAATATTATCTCATAGACAGTATCCAAACTCAAATTATTATAATGCCATATAAAATACAGCAGCAAATATTTTAAGACCCCAAAGAAGAACGAGAAGATTACTATCTTGTTCATTCTAATGAGGTGCACTTTTGATGCTTCCAAAGTCGGGTTCTCATCACCCTATTGTTGTTCACCAAAATCAATTATTAAGTGGCGATATAAATACGACACCCACATCTTAGGTCCTCAATACAATTATATATTGTATGTCATGTCATTTATAATGTATTGAGAAACTTGACGATCTCGGACCATCACACTATTCCCTGTTATCCCCAATTCGACCCAATTTACACTCTTATTACCTGAAAGGAATTGTGAAGCAAAAGGGTGAGCACAACTAGCCCAGTAAGGAATATCATGACTAAAGATAACTATATTATCAATAGCTTTCATCAATAATAAATCAGAGATTTAGAACATATGGTAGATGATAAAACTTTTCAACCATAGTTGCAGCGGAACGAGCAATCCATTAGAAGAGTCAAATAGACCATCAGATCTATTATCTTCTCTATGTTAAAAGTCCACCGATAATGTTTTATCCCTGTAACATCAATCAACAATTCATGTCCATAATCATATGAATAACTCATAATCATAATTTTGATTCTAAATTCCTTTTCGCACCTAGGACGAAGATAATTTTCATCACCTATCTTCACCTGAAACATAAAAAATCATAGTTATACCAAATCATAATTTCTGCTCATAATCATACTAATTAAATCATCTTTGCACTACGGCCAAAGATATTCATTATTATCACATCCATGAATTAATATTTTATTGCTGAGACTCAGCTCAATAATTAATTCACATCATCGAATCATACCTGCACTACAGGTCAAGGATATTCTTAGTATCATGACCACGAATTATCCATGCACTACGGGCCAAAGATAATCGTGTTTTCATCAATGGTCCTGATCATGTCATAAAATAATTCATCTTTGCACCCTTGGCCAAAGAGAATCCATAGCCATAATCATACCAAAAACTGTCCATCAATGCACTACGGGCCAATGAGGACTTTTTCCATATCATTTGTAATATTACGGTCATGATTATACCGAATAATCCCTGGTCATAATCATACCAAGTCTATCTATGCACTACAGGCCACAGATGACTTTCAACATAATATAAGCATGAGGATGATGACAATGACATAAAGAATCAATCAAATGAGATAAAGGATAAATATTAAACTTTTATAATACAATTTATCCAGCGTTCAATAATAACCAAATGTTATCAATCACTTAATAATCTCATAATCTAATGTCATTAATATTATAATAATATTTTAATCATTTCTTAAACTTATAAATAATTTATTTCAATTGTTTACACTTTATCAAATAATGCATTTAATCATTCAAGAATGTCATACTCATAAGATTTCATCATCAATGATCAAATCCCTCATCAAAAATCTGCATATACCCTATATAGGATTTTCAAGCAATAAAATCCTATTTACCAAATTTGTTACTTCACATAACATATTTAATTCATATGTTTGTAACTAAACTATTTTCATGAAAAATACCAAATCAGTCCCAAAAATTATTCTTTTTTGGGATTTAGCATAATATAGTCCCATATTGAACATATATTTTTCTCGGAATTTTTAAAATTCATTTACTATTTTTCAAAAATCAATTTCTAATTAATTCCTTAAGAAATTAGCTACCTCAAGTTTAACTCCATAAATTCCCAAATCTAGGCAGGATCTTACACATGTTAACGTGAGCTTCCAGTTTAAATTTAATGGTCATCGGAGTTATAGAACTCCGGTTATAGCATTTTTCGTCGGAAAAACCTAAATATTGAAATAGTCATAACTTGCTCATTTTAAGTCGGAACATTTTTGGACAAGAGGTACTTTATACCATATATTTCCATTTCCCAAAAGGCCAGAATTTTTCTCACAAATTAAGTGGCCGAAAATGCCCTTTTAAACTTCTAGACAGTAGCCTTTTTGATATTTTGCAGTTTTTGACTCCTTTGCTAAAATCAATCCACACGAAAATCTACAACACCTTTTCCAGTGATTCCACTTGGATAAGTTAGAAAACTCATAGATCTAACTCTAGAACTTGACCACAATCAAAAATTCAAAATATAATAGGAGATATGGTCAATTGAATTTCATGTTCCATTTTCACCAAAATCTGATTTTTCAACCCTTTGTGATTTCTAAGAAACTTTCATGTTTTCACATAATAACCAACATAACTTATCATAACTGTAAGGCCCCAACTTTTATGAATAAAGATGAATTTTTTATAATTATCATTTTTGAATGAATTTGATATAATGTTATAGTTGTGGGTAATATTTATAAATTTTGCAAAGTACGCAAGTTGTTATATAATATTCGATTGGTCGGGGAATATTCGTTTTAAACAAGGAATATTCGTACGACGGCACAATCATTGGTGGACCCCACAACAGATTTATTGTCGAATTGAGAAAATGACAAAAATATTTTATTGAAAATAACGGCGGAAGTTTTATCGTTAATACTGTTGAACTTCTCGGTAGTAAAAGTGCAGTAATACGCGTGGTTGCATAGTAGCACACGGTATTGATTATTGATGCTTACGTAAGAAGTCATTCAGTTTTATTCAATTATTATTGATATTTTATATATTATTAAATCGATAATTGAGATGACAGAGTTATTAATATTATTATTTGCAATATTAACGATGTTTAGAAGTTACGCTTGATGAGAGGTTTGGTCACCTAATTGCGGCGCCAATAGGAGAAATCCTTATTGAAAGCCCCTCTTTCTAGGAGCGACACAGTCGATTAATAGTGTGAATAATAATAATGATGATGAAGTTTTGTTTTATTAGTATTATTAATGTAATAAAACAGAAAAGCTTTTTATATAAAAAATGTAATACTTTTATAAAGTTATTCGTTTTATTAGGCTAATAGTAAAATCTTTTATATAAAATGTAATACTTTTATAAAGTTATCTATTTTATTAGACAATAATTAGATTATATTATATTTTATTATGCATAGTGTTTGCATAGTAAAATCTTTTTAAAAGTTATTCGTTTTATTAGATTATAAATAGAATATATTATATTTTATTGTAAACCAATCTGAACCGTTCGTTTAAAGTAAATCGATCTGGACCATTCATAGATTGGTTACTATTCAACCCATTCTTCTATAAATAGAAGCTCATTCCTTCATTATTTCTTACGAATTCACTGAAACGCTAGAGAGAGAAACTGTAGAGAGAATTATTCTTCTATCTCGAGCGTATTTCTTTAGCATTTAAGAAAGCTTTGAGCGTAGTGCAGGTTTCTTCAAGTATATCTCCGCCCTACCGTCGGAGTACTCTTCTTTATAAGGTAAGGAATATTATTTGTTTTACTCGTAAGGGTATTATTTTTTTCATATTCATGAAGAGAACTTATGTTATTCCAGTCTTTATTATTACATTGGAATAACTTTGTATAATGTGAGCTACCCTATACTTGGTGAAATTCTTCTATTATTCCATTATTTATTATTCTCATTGGAATAACTTTGTCTATCTGAATACCGCATACATGGTGAAAAAATTCATTTGTTATTCCATTCTTTATTATTACATTGGAATATTACATGCATGCGTTTTTACGCCGGACTGGTTAAAATCTTTATTATTACATTTGGAATATCACATGCATGCGTTTTCTGTGGGACTGATTCTGTTATTTATTATTACATTTGGAATAACTTTGTCTATCTGTACCACATGCATGGTGATTTACATTGTTATTCCATTCTTTATTATTACATTTGGAATATCACGTCGGGTTAAGGTATTCGCTTTGACACGGTTCCGTTATTTATTATTACTGTTAGAATAACTTTGTCTATCTTCAATCTGCATGCATGGTGATTTCTTTTGTTTTTTCATTCTTTATTATACTCGGTTCGTTAAAGTTTTGACTTCTATACTCCATGAAATTGGTGGAATATCCTTGATATTTGCGCTTCATCCAAAGATCTTTTTTAATGGCAATATTCTTACGAGCATTCTTAAATTTTATTCTACAAAGAAGTATCATGTTAACAATTTGGGCGTTATTAGTTCTGAATAAATTAATTCTTGAACTTGTTTTATTGAATTCTTATATCATTGTCATCATCCTCATATTTATATTTTGTTGAAAGTCTTACGTGGCACGTAGTGCATAGATGGACTAGGTATGATTATGACCGAGGATTATTCGGTTGTAATCATGGTAATGTTACAAATGATGTGGTAAAAGTCCTCATTGGACCGTAGTGCATTGATGGACAGTTGTTGGCATGATCATGGCCATTGATGAATACACTAATATCCTTGGCCCGTAGTGCATAGATAATTTGTGGTTGTGATACTTATGAATATCCTTGGCCGTAGTGCAGGGATGATGTTGATTATTTATTAAGCTGAGTCCCAGCGATAAAGTGATGAAAAACCTTTTAAATCATAAAAGATAGTAGATTTTATTCTCTACTTGACTCTTTTAATGGATTGCATGTTCTATCATGAGTTAAACTTGATGTCTATTGTATTTTATCGGTTTAACAACATTGAAGACAAATGATAATTTATTCGCATTATCTTAGTCATAATATTTCTTCTTTGGGCTAGTTGAGCTCACCCTTTCTTTCACCGCTCTCTTGAGAAATGAAAACGTGGCGGGACTAGTCGGGAAGCGGAGTGACGGTCCGATGATGATAGTATTAGTAGTCCTCACTATTACATTAAATAGTGTGACAATAAATGTAATGAGGACTTATTCTGAGAGTGGATATTGTCTAGAAGATAATATTTGTATTAAAACTCACAGCTTTCTTGTTGTATATTAAAGATTGTATTTGTATTTTGTACCATGTATTTGGCGACTCAGAATAGGTGATGTATACCTATTTTGGGGGTGTCACAATTGGTATCAAAGCTTAGGGATATGGTCCCTGGCTGAGATGTGAGACAAGAACTAGGAGGGGAGAGACAGGAAATTCCTTAGCTAGTATGACCTACCTAAGTCTATTTGATATTTAATTAGTCGGTCAGAGTATAGGGATAATATGTGATATGTTAATTAACCCTTGTTTTGTGGCAGTGTTTGAAAATGGCATTCGAGAATGTTGAGAACATCAATGGAGCACAGGAGACCGTTGAGTCTCCACAAATTAATAATCAGGATAATGTGCATCAGGAAGGCGACAATCCTCAAGCAAACAACAACACTGACCAAATGATGAACGATTGAATGTTCCGAGCCTTCATGCAATTCATGAAACATCAGGCGAGAGCGGCTCCTGTCCAAAATGCAGGTGGAAACACTGGCAACTCTCGGATGGTCACCGCCAAACAGTTCAAGGAACTGGGACCACCGGAGTTTTTTGGAGAGCCAAAACCACTTAAGGCGGAGACGTGGATAAAACAGATCAACAAGATATTTGATGTCTTAGGTTGCTCCGAGGAGAAAAAGGTTCCCTTTGCCACCTTCATGTTAGCGGGCGGAGGCGATTCTTCGGTGGGAATCAGAAAGCGTACTCAACTCGCCATGATCAAGATGTCTTGGGAAAAGTTTCAAGAATCTGTTCAACGACAAGTACTTTCCCGAAAGTATTAAATCACATGAAAGAGGTAGAGTTCATTAAACTGGAGCAAAACAACATGGCCGTGTCGCAAGACGAAGCCAAGTTTGCCGAAATGTTCCGGTTTATATCCCATTTGGTTGATAATGAGGAGAGAATGACGCGAATGTTTCTAAGAGGTTTGAAACCCGAGATACGTCAATATCTTATCTCTCATAAACTGTGTTTGTATTCAGATGTTATTAATAGGGCTTAGTTATTGGAGCACGATAATGAGTCAACCCAACCAAAAGAGAGCAGCCGATAAAATGATAATACCAGTGATAACAGTCATCGAAGCGGTGACAATAAGCATGGAGGGAATCAACGTGCCAGAAATGGTAACCACTTCAGTGGTAATCATGGCCAAAGTAATAAGAATGGACATTTCAAGAAGAGGAGATTCAACAATGATGGAAAGACGTCAGCATCAACACCCGTGGTTAAGGAAGGAGAACGACCACCTATCATATGCTTCAAATGTGGAGGGGAAGGACACATTAGTCCAAACTGCGCGATGCCGTCCAAAGCATGTTATAATTGTGGAAGAGAAGGTCACCTAGCCCGATTTTGTCGTTCACCGAAGACAAGTTCAGCTAGGATGGAGGCACCAAAGGGCGTCCCCAGAAAAAGTCAAAGCCCGATGGTGTGAGGGAGAGCATTTGTCGTGACCTCCGTAAAGCAAGGAACCTGAATGAGGTCATCACGGGTAAGCTTATCATAAACTCTAGAGAAGTATATACCTTATTTGATACCGGTTCTACCCATTCCTTTATTTCTCCTACTTGCGCTCAACGTTTAAATTTGACTCCGGAGAAATTGGACTTTGACTTATCTGTTGAAACTCCGTTGGGAGAAGCCTTCATTACATCCACTGTTTATAAGTCTTGTTTGGTTCAAATCGGTACCCTCACATTACCTTTTGATCTTATTTCATTGAAAATACTTGCATTTGACGTAATTCTAGGGATTGATTAGTTAACCACTCATCATGCAAAATTGATTGTTTTTAATAAGGTTGTTAGCTTTTCATATTCCTAACCAACCTATTATGCGAATTCAAGCAACCAAACCATTAAAATCAATCACTTTGTCATCTCAAGCCATAAAGCTATTCGTTTATTGAAAAATGGATGTCAAGCTTTCTTAGCTCATATCACGGATCTAAACAAAAATATATCGAGTTTTGAATGATATTTCTATTGTTAATGAATTTCTGACGTATTCCACGAAAGAACTTCTGGCCTACCCCAGGCGTGAAATTGAATTTTGTATTGATCTTGAATCTGGTACAAAACCTATTTCCAAAGCCCCATATCGAATGGCTCCTATTGAACTTCAGGAGTTAAAGACCCAACTGCAGGAATTGTTAGACATCGGTTTCATTTGTCCTAGTACTTCTCCTTGGGGTGCTCCTGTTCTATTCGTAAAGAAGAAAGATGGGAGTATGCGACTTTGTATTGATTATCGGGAGTTGAATCATGTCACCATCAAAAAATAGGTACCCATTGCCACGTATTGATGACATGTTTGACCAGTTGCAAGGCGCCAAATTCTTTTCAAAGATTGATCTTCATTCCGGATATCACCAATTGAAGATTAGAACCAATGACATTCCAAAGACTTTTTCGAAACTCGATGCGGGCATTATGAATTCCTAGTCATGTCTTTTAGATTGACTAATGCTTTTGCTGCCTTCATGGATATGATGAACCGAGTATTCAAGGAATATTTGGATCACTTTGTGGTCGTCTTTATTGATGACATCCTTATTTATTCCAAAAGCCGTGAAGATCATGAGCAACACTTGAAATTTGATACTCCAAAAAGCTTCGTGAATATAAGCTTTATGCTAAGTTGAAGAAATGCGAGTTACGGCTTGAGGAAGTAGCATTCCTTGGGCACGTGGTATCAAGTCATGGAATATCTGTTGACCCAAAGAAAGATTGAAGTTATTCAAAGTTTGGGAGCAACCTAAATCGATGATCGAAATCGTAGCTTTCTCTAAAACTTATTGGTTATTATCGAGATTCGTGGAAGGGTTTTCTCGAATCGCTACTCCCTTAACTCAGTTGACTCGGAAAGATACAAAATTCGGTTGGAGTGAGGAATGTGGGAAGAGTTTTCAAGAACTCAAGAGGAGGCTCATTTCATAGACTGCTACGACAATACCATCCGCTCGGAGGATTTGTCATCTACAAGGTGATGCTTGAGCAAAGGGTTAGGATGTGTTCTCATGCAACATGGGAAAGTCATAGCCTATGCCTCTCGAAAACTCAAAAAATATGAGAGAAATTATCCTACTCATGATCTAGAGTTGGCAGTTATTGTCTTCGCACTTAAAATTTGGAGGCATTACTTGTATGGGGAGAAAGTGGAGATCTTTACGGATCATAAAAGCCTCAAATATTTCTTCACTCAAAAGGAACTCAACATGAGACAACGACATTGGCTTGAACTATTGAAAGATTATGATCATGGCATCCAATATCATCTTGGAAAAGCAAACGTGGTAGCTGACGCATTGAGTAGAAGATCATATGCGGGTACGAGTGCTTGTCAACGCAAAGGCCCATTTTGTATGACTTGCAAAGGATGGAGATAGAGATAAAGACTCTAGGACCCACGTGAAAATGGTGAATATACGAGTGGAACCGACTTTAATCGATAAAGTTAAAGCTGCTCAAACTACATACCTGGAGTTGATGCGTATGAGGATGAAAGTACAAGAAGGTGCTATGCCGGAAGTAAGAATCGATGAAGAAGGAATACTTCGAGTCAACTCCAGACTTTGTGTTCCTAACGACCCTTAGTTAAAGTATAAAATCATGATGGAGGCGCATAACACACTGTTTGCAATCCATCCTGGGAGTACCAAAATGTATCGTGATCTTCAACATACATTTTGGTGGAACAATATGAAGAGAGAGATAGCGCTGTTTAGCTCAAGGTGTTTAACTTGTCAACGAGTCAAGGCGGAGCATCAAGTACCAAAAGGTCCATTGCAACCACTTGAAATTCCAGAATGGAAGTGGGAGCACATTACCATGGATTTTGTTACTAGTCTTCCGAAGGTTTCTCAAGGCATAGATGCAATTTGGGTCATTGTTGATAGATTGACCAAATTTGTTCATTTCTTACCTATACGAGAAACTTATACACTTGAACGTCTTGCTCGTATGTACATACACGAGATTGTAAGACTGCATGGTATGCCAGTATCCATAGTTTCTAATCGAGACCCAAGATTCACTTCACGATTTTGGGTTAGTTTACAAAAAGCTATGGGCACGGATTTACGATTTAGTTCGGCATATCATCCTCAAACGGATGGATAATCAGAGAGGACTATTCAAACTCTTGAAGATTTATTAAGACTATGTGTCCTTGAATTCAAGGGAAGTTGGGACAAGTTCTTACCATTGGTGGAGTTTTCCTACAACAACAGATATCAAGCAAGCATTGGCATGGCTCCATTCGAAGCGTTGTATGGAAGAAAGTGTCGTTCTCCAGTATGCTGGGATGAGGTGGGTGAAGCAACGTTGTTGGGACCGAAGTTGGTACGTATGACTACGAAAAAGATTCAAACGATCCGACAACGTATAATAACCTCACAAGACTGACAAAAAAGTTATGTTGATCTTCATCGAAAGGACGTGGAATTCGATATTGGAGATCATTTGTTGTTGCGTGTTGCTCCATGAAAAGGAGTTACGAGATTTGGAAAGAGAGGAAAGCTCAATCCTCGATTCATTGGCCCATTTTAATCCTCGATCGGTAGGGGAATCAGTAGCCTATAGACTTGCTTTACCGCCAAGTATGTCTCGTGTTCATAACATTTTTCATATATCCATGTTACGTAAATATGTGAAAGACCCGAACCACATTATTGAGTTAGAATCGGACGAAATAGCGGAAGATTTAATGTATGAAGAGGTTCCTGTTCAAATCTTGGATAAGAAGGAACATATTATACGCTCCAAGGTTATACCTCAAGTCAAAGTTTTATGGAGGAACCACGATGTTGAGGAAATGACCTGGGAGTTAGAATCTGAAATGAAATCAAGGTATCCTTACCACGTTGACATACCAGGTACGTACCCTAATTTCGAGGGTGAAATTTCATAAGAAGGGGAGATTGTAAGACCCCAACTTTTATGAATAAAGATGAATTTTCTATAATTATCATTTTGAATGAATTTGATATAATGTTATAGTTGTGGGTAATATTTATAAATTTTGCAAAGTACATGAAGTTGTTATATAATATTCGATTGGTGGGGAATATTAGTTTTAAACGAGGAAATATTAAATGCGACAAAGACAATCATTAGTGGACCCCTAATAAATTATTGTCGCTTTGAGAAAACGACAAAAATATTTTATTAAAAATAACGGCGGAAGTTTTATCGTTAATCTTGTTGAACTACTTTCGGTAGTAAAAGTACGATGTCTGGCGTGGTTTCATAAGAGCACACGGTATTGATTATTGATCTTACGTAAGAAGTCATTCGGTTTTATTCAATTATTGTCGATATTTTATATATTATTAAATCAATAATTGAGATGACGAGTTTATTAATATCATTATTTGCAATATTAACGATGTCTAGAAGTTACATCGAGGAGAGGTTTGGTCACCTAATTTAAGCGTCAATAGGGAGAAATCCTTATTGGAAAGCCCCTCTTCACAGGAACGCGACACAGTGGATTAATAGTATGAATAATAATAATGATGATGAAGTTTTGTTTTATTAGTATTATTAATGTAATAAAACGTAAAAGCTTTTATATAAAAAATGTAATACTTTTATAAAGTTATTCGTTTTATTAGGCTAATAGTAAAATTTATATAAAAATGAATACTTTTATAAAGTTATACATTTTTATTAGACAATAATTGGATTATATTATATTTTATTATGCATAGTAGTTGCATAGTGTTTGCATAGTAAAATCTTTTTAAAAGTTATTCGTTTTATTAGATTATAAATAGAATATATTATATTTTATTGTAAACCAATCTGATCATCCGCTTAAAGTAAATCGATTTGGACCGTTTCATGGATTGATTCTTATTCATCCATTCTTCTATAAATAGAAGCTCATTCCTTCATTATTTCTTATAAATTCACTGAAACTCTAGAGAGAGAAACTGTAGAGAGAATTATTCTTCTATCTTGAGCGTATTTCTTTAGCGTTTAAGAAAGCTTTGAGCGTAGTGCAAGTTTCTTCAAGTATATCCTCGCCCTACCGTCGGAGTACTCTTCTTTATAAGGTAAGGAATATTATTTGTTGTACTCGTAAGGGTATTATTTTTTTTTCATATTCATGAAGAGAACTTCTGTTATTCCAGTCTTTATTATTCTGTTAGAATAACCTGTCTATGCGAAGTACCACATGTATGGTGATTTCTGTTGTTATTCCATTCTTTATTATTCTGTTGGAATATCACATTATGCGGCATATTATTACCGACACGTTCCGTTATTTATTATTCTGTTGGAATAACTTTGTCTATCACAATCTACGCATGCATGGTGATTTTTTTTGTTATTTCATTCTTTATTATACTCAGTTCGTTAAAGTTTTGACTTCTATACTCCATGAAATTGGTGGAATATCCTTGATATTTACGCTTCATCCAGTATCTTTTCGTGGCAATATTCTTCTGAGCATTCTTAAATTTTACGCTACAAAGAAGTATCATGTTGACAATTTGGACGTTATTAGTTCCTGAATAAATTAATTCTTGAACTTGTTTTATTGAATTCTTATATCATTGTCATCATCCTCATATTTATATTTTGTTGAAAGTATTCTGTGGCCTGTAGTGCATAGATGGACTAGGTATGATTATGAATAGGGATTATTCAGTGTAATCATGACCATAATGTTACAAATGATGTGGTAAAAGTCCTCATTGGCCCGTAGTGCATTGATGGACAGTTGTTGGCATGATCATGACCATTGATGAATACACGAATATCCTTGGCCCGTAGTGCATAGATAATTTGTGGTTGTGATACTTATGAATATCCTTGGCGTAGTAGTGGGGGGATGATGTGGATTATTTATTAAAATTTGAGTCCCAGCCGATAAAGTGATGAAAAACCTTTTAAATCATAAAAGATAGTAGATTTTATTCTCTACTTGACTCTTTTAATGGATTGCATGTTCATTGCAGATTAAACTTGATATCTATTGTATTTTATCGGTTTAACATCAATGACTAATGATAATTTATTACGCATTATCTTAGTCATAATATTTCTTCTTGGGCTAGTTGAGCTCACCCTTTCTTTCACTGTTCTCTTCAGGAAATAAGAACGTAGCCGGGACTAGTCGGGGAACGGAGTGACGGTCTAGATGATAGTATTAGTAGTCCTCACTATTCTGTTAAATAGTGTGACAATAAATATAATGAGGACTTATTTTGAGAGTGGATATTGTCTAGAAGACAATATTTGTATTAAAACTCACAGCTTTCTTGTTGTATATTAAAGATTGTATTTGTATTCTGTATCATGTATTTGGCGACTCAGAATAGGTGATGTATACCTATTTTGGGGGTGTCACAATAACACTTACTAATACTACATATACCCATGATTTTTATAAATCCAATGCTTTTATTATGACTTTCATCATAATCAACAGTCCAATGCTTTTATTATGACTTTCCAGAATTTTTGAGGGTCAGAAAAATTACGAAACTGCAAATGGATTTTCACCCGCCATGCGGTAATCCACGTAAACAGATCATTTCCACAATTTAATAAGAAATGAATACAAAGGATCATTCACCATGCATGTCAATCCACACAGACAGGTTATTCCAACAGAATAATAAAGAATGGAATAACAGAAGAATTCATCATACATGCGATAGATCGCGCCGACAGGTTATTCCCAACAGAATAATAAATAATGGAACCAGGTCATGCGTAACGCATGCATGATGTGATATTCCGGCGAATAAGAAAGAATGGAACCGGTCATGCGCGTAACGCAGACATGTGATATTCCGGCGAATAATAACTAATGGAATAATAATGAAATCACCATGCATGCGATAGGCGCATGGACATGTTATTCCAATGAGAATAATAAATAATGGAACTGTGTCAGCGTAATACGCATGACCGACAAGATATTCTAACAGAATAATAAAGAATAGAATAATAGAAGAATTTCACCATGTATGCGGTACTTGGCATACAAAGTTATTCCAACATAATAATCAAGAATGGAATAATGAAAGAATTTCACCATGTATGCGGTACTTTGCATAAACAAAAGTTATTCCAACATAATAATAAAGAATGGAATAACGTAAGAATTTCACCAAATATAGGGTAAAATGCGCAGCGTATCTGAGTTATTCCAATGAATAATAAAGAATGAAATAACAGAGGTTCTCTTCATGAATACAAAAGAAATAATACCCCTTACAGGTACAACAAATAATATCCCTTACCTTTGAAAGAAGAGTATTCCGACTGGTAGGGCGGGAATATACTTGAAGAAAACTTGCACTATCTTCTACGCTCAAAGCTTTCTTAAACTCTAAAGAAATACGCTCGAGATTACAGAAGAAGAACTATCTCTATAGTTTCTCTCTCTAGAGTTTCAGTGAATTCGTAAAAAATAATGAAGGAATGAGCTTCTATTTATAAAAGAATGGACTGAATAGTAACTCATTCATGAACGGTCTAGATTGATTTACATTTAAACGGACGGTCCAGATTGATTTAATAAAATATTCTAATAAAACAAAATCTTTTAAATAAAATATAATATATTATATTTATAATCTAATAAAACAAATAACTTTATAAAAGTATTCTGTTTTATATAAAAAGATTTTACTATGCAAAATATTATGCATAATAGAATATAATATATTCTATTTATAGTCTAATAAAACAAATAACTTTATAAAAGTATTCTATTTTATATAAAAAGTTTCTCTATTTTATTATATTAATAATACTAATAAAACAAAACCGAGTGACTTCTCACGTAAGCATCAATAATCAATACTGGTGTGCTACTATGCAACCACGCCAGACATCGCATTTTTACTACCAAGTAGTTCAACAGTTTTAACGGTAAAACTTCCGCCGTTATTTTCATAAAAATATTTTTGTCATTTTCTCAATCCGACAATAATTCCGTTGCGGGGTCCACCAATGATTGTACCGTCGTACGGATATTCCTCGTCAAAAAGAATATTCCCCTACTAATTGAATATTCCCCTACACAACGAATATTTTATATCAACTTGCTTACTTTGAAAAATTTTCCCATATTACCCTTAACTTTAAACTTTTATCAATTTAACTATTTACCAAAATAGAAAAATTAAATACTTTTATTTCATAAAATTCGGGGTTTCACATGGACCCTTAGGCACTTGATGCTCCTCCTTTACACGTTGACAAGTTAAACACCTCGAGATAAACTTCGCAATCTCTCTCTTCATATTGTTCCACCAAAATGAATTTCAAAGATCACGATACATTTTGGTACTTCCAAGATGGATTGCAAACGGTGTATTGTGTGCCTCCATCATGATCTTGTATTTCAAATCAGAGTCCTTAGGAACACAAATTCTGGAGTGGACTCGAAGTATTCCTTCTTCATCGATTCTTGCTTCTGAAATAGCACCTTCTTGCACTTTCTTCTTCATACGCATCAGCTCCGGGTCTATGGCTTGAGCAACTTTAACTTTATCGATTAAAGCTGGTTCTATGCATATACTTGACATCATCGCATGGGTCCCCGGAGTCTTGAATTCTATCTTCATCTTTTGTAAATCACACAAAATAGGCCTTTGTGTTGACAGCATCACACTCGTCCCTGCATAAGATCTTCTACTTAATGCGTCAGCTACCACGTTCGCTTTTCTAGGATGGTATTGAATGGTATGGTCGTAGTCTTTCAATAGCTCGAGTCAACGTCGTTGCCGCATGTTGAGTTCCTTTTGGGTGAAGAAATATTTGAGGCTTTTATGGTCTGAATATATCTCCACTTTCTCCCCATATAGATAGTGCCTCCGGATCTTTAGCGAAAATGATCTGCTAACTCTAGATCATGAGTAGGATAATTCCTCTCATATTCTTTAAGTTGTCGCGAGGCATAGGCTATAACTTTCCCATGTTGCATGAGAACACATCCAAACCCTTTGCCTGAAGCATCGTTGTAGATAACAAATCCATCTGAACCAGATGGTATTGTTGCCGAAATGAGTCTCTTCTTAAGCTCTTGGAAACTCTTCTCACATTCCTCGCTCCATACAAATTTTATATCTTTCTGAGTCATCTGAGTTAACGGAGTAGCGATTTGAGAAAATCCTTCTACGAATCTCTGGTAATAACCAGCTAAGCCCAAAAAGCTACGAACTTCGGTCACGGACTTCGGTTGCTCCCAACTTTGTATTGCTTCAATCTTCGTCGGGTCAACAGATACTCCATGTTTTGACACCATGTGCCCAAGGAATGCTACTTCCTCAAGCCAGAACTCGCATTTCTTCAACTTGGCATATAGCTTATTTTCACGCAGCCTTTGGAGTACCAGCTTCAAATGGTGCTCAATATCTTCACGACTTTTGGAATATATGAGGATGTCATCAATAAAGACAACAACAAACTAATCCAAATAATCCTTGAATACTCGGTGGCTTGAGCAACCTTAATTTTTTCTATTAAAGTTGGCTCTATGCGTATACTTGACATCATCGCACTCATTCCTCGCATATAATCTTCTACTCAACGCGTCCTACCACCACGTTCGCTTTTCGAGGATGGTATTGAATAGTGTGGTCGTAATCTTTCAACAACTCAAACCAACGTCGTTCTTGCATGTTGAGTTCCTTTTGCGTGAAGAAATATTTGAGGCTTTTATGGTCCAATATATTTCCACTTTCTCCCGTATAGATAGTGCCTCCAGGATCTTTAAGCGAAAACGATCACCGCCAACTCTAGATCATGAGTAGGATAATTCCTCTCATATTCTTTAAGTTGTCGCGAGGCATAGGCTATAACTTTCCCACGTTGCATGAGAACAGATCATAACCCTTTGCCTCAAGCATCGTTTGAGATAACAAATCCATCCGAACCGGATGGTATTGTTAGCACACAGTCTTAGAAATAAGTCTCTCTTAAGCTCTTGGAAACTCTTTTCGCATTCCTCGCTCCAAACGAATTTTGTATCCTTCCAAGTCAACTGAAGTTAACAGAGTAGCGATTCGAGAAAACCCTTCCACGAATCTCCGATAATAACCAAACTAAGCCCGAAGCTACGTGACTTGATCACCACCGTCTTCGGTTGCTCCCAACTTTGTATTGCTTCAATCTTCACGTCAATGAGATACTCCATGTTTTGACACCACGTGCCCAAAAATGCTACTTCCTCAAGCGAAACTCGCATTTCTTTAACTTGGCATATAACTTGTTTTCACGAAGCCTTTGTAGTACCAGCTTCAAATGGTGCTCAATATCTTCACGACTTTTGGAATATATGAGGATGTCATCAATAAAGACAACAACAAACTGATCCAAATAATCCTTGAATACTCGGTTCATCATATCCATGAAAGCCGCAGAGCATTAGTCAATCCGAAGACATGACTAAGAATTCATAATGCCCGTCTTAGAGTTCTAAAGCGCGCTTTGAATATCTCAGTTCTAATCTTCAGCTGATGATATCCAGAACGAAGATTGATCTTTGAAAAAAATTGTGCCCCTTGCAACTGGTCAAACAGGTCATCAATACGAGGTAGCGGATACCTATTCTTGATAGTAACATGGTTCAATTCCCGATAATCAATACAAAGTCGCATACTCCCATCTTTCTTCTTTACAAATAAAACAGGAGCACCCCAAGGAGATGTACTAGGACGAATGAAACCGATGTCCAACAACTCCTGTAGTTGGACCTTTAACTCCTGAAGTTCAATAGGAGCCATTCGATATGGGGTTTTAGAAATGGGCTTTGTACCAGGTTCAAGATCAATAAAGAATTCAACTTCACGTTCTGGGGGTAGACCAGGAAGTTCTTCAGGAAATACGTCAGGAAAATCACTAACAACAGGAATATTATTCAAATCTGACGTGTCTTTATTCAAATCCATAACATGGGCTAAGAAAGCTTGACATCCATTTTTTAATAAACGAATGGCTTTATGGCTTGATATGACAGTGATTGATTTTAGTGGTTTAGTTGTTTGAATTCGCATAACAGGTTGGTTAGAAATATGAAAACTAACAACCTTACAAAAATAATCAATTTTTGGCATGATGAGTAGTTAACCAATTAATCCCTAAAATCACATCAAAAGCAAGTATCTTTAAAGAGATAAGATCAACAGGTAATGTGTGACAACCTGAAAAGTTTCTAAAATCTTGAATGATTAGAATAAAGGTTAAAGAATAAAACCTAGATGAGAATTTGAGAATTTATTTAAAATTTTCAAGAAAAACCTATATGGTTTGATATTCGAATGAGAATAGAGAAAATATGGGTTACAAAATTCCAAAACCCTAGAAATGAATTAATATGTACTTGGAGGAATATCAAGAATAAGGTATTACGATACACAACAAATTCGATGTGAATGAATAGTCTAAGAAATGTTATATAAGTACATATGGAAATTTTATTATTGGAGATAAGATTTCACAAACAAGAGATGCTATGTGCTATATATATATATATATATATATATATATATATATATATATATATATATATATATATATTTTAGCAAGAGGAATGATGAATCAAGTTAATGATCAAGATAAAACTATGTTAGTAATTAACATAGCTTGAGTGTTGGCCTTGACTGACAAATAAGAATTTGAAGAAGTATAAGGTCGTTAGTTAATACGATTAGTAATGAGAATGGAGTAATTTAAAACTCAAAATTTGAGTTAGAGATAGAATTTTGAAGCATGGACTGCTCGATTACGTCCAAAACGTCGAGTTTAGTCAGAATGGACAGTAAGCACAAAATGTGTAAAGATTGACTTTTGGTCAAAGTCAACGATTAACTTTTATGGAGAAAAGTCAAAATTAGTGTGAGAAGTGAAATATGTTATGATTATATGAATTATGGATATGAGTAAATAAATATACATTATATAATGTGAATACATTTATTTTGTATATAAGGGTGAAGTAAGAATTAAGTTATGTAACCTAATATATATATATTAGGTGTGGTGATTAAATAACTTTGAGAGGTTATAATATGGGAGAATATTAGTATATAAATGTATATCTTGACATTAAGAGATTTATTTTATATATCTCCAATAATTAATTTTATAACCAAGTATAATTTGGTTTATGAAATTAAAAGGGCATGAGTAAGGAATTTATTTTCTAGAGTGAGAGATGTAAACCCTAATTTAAAGATAAGGGTAGAATGAAATAGAATTAAAAATAATGGATTATAATAAGGTTATAGCCCAATTATTTTGAATAGAGTCCAAGAAAGTGGATTTAATGGGCTAAGGAGGTTATATTATTTAAACAAGCCCAATTAATTAAATAAGCATGGGAACTTGTAGATAAATGATTAAGGATGATTAAATTATTTAATCTAGCCCAACATATTATGTATGTGACAAGTATTATAATGACGTAATCAAATTTTGGGTGGAAGCCCAAGTTAGTTTTTGTTAGTAGTAAACAAGTAAAATGGCTAGCTCAATGGAATTAATTAATGGCCCAAGTTAAGCCACTTGTGGGATAATAATAAATTATATTAAGTTGAGAGATATATTTTTATTATCTCAAGTTATTAATTTTATAACTTAATTAAAATAAGCTTAACTGAGTTATAGAATTTAATGTAGTAGAGTAATGATTTAAATTCTAAATATTTGGAATGAGTACCCTAATTAAATATTTAGGGTGAGACCAATTGAAAATGATTGGACTACGTAAATATTACATAGCCCAAAGGAATTAAATAAAATGTCCAAGTGTTGGCCAATTATGGAAGGACATTTTAGTCATTTAGGAAGTAAATTAAATTCACCCACTTGGATGATTTGGAGGCCACTTGGTAAATTTTTCTAAAAAAAAAGAGAGATAAGGTTGCTAGAATAAAAGAGAAAGAAAAAGAAAAGATAAGGATTAGATGAGAAAGGGAGAGAAAGAAGAAATGGGAGGAAGAGAGGAGAGAAAAGAGAAGTGGCGAAGCCCTTGTGTGGGGAAAGAGGAGGAGATGGAAGGATCTCCATGAAGAAGAAGGAAGAAGGAGAAGAAAAGAAAGGTATAACATCTCTCTCTAATCTCTTTCTATGGAATTTTTATGAAAGGGGTTTTGATTTGGATGTTCAAACCCTTAAGATCTATGTGTTTTCTATGGATTTATGTATGGATTTACTCATTTTTGATGTTGATTTGGGTGAATCAAAAGAATAAAGAAAATTTATTTTCTAGTTTTGAATCAAAATTTCCTAGTACTTTGAAATTTCACCGTTTTAAATCTATGACTTCTTTTTGCGATCCGTCGGATGTTAGATATATGTGTTTAGTAGTTAACCCAAGTGGTAGTACTCATAAATGTTGAGTTTACATGGGGTAGTGACTGATTTGGTGAAAACAGTTCGTTTTTATAACCAAAATGGGCAGATTCAGGGCAGTCAGTAGCGAGGCAATTTCGTCCAGTTTTGTGCTTTAAAAATTCTGGGCTTTTGATATGTTGTAGTACACTGTTTTAGCTTTCCATAGACTCGAACGGACTAATTCCGACTCGGATGAGGTAGTTATGGCGTTCGGAAGGTGCGTAGCAAAACTGTTCCTCAATTTCCGAACAGCCTTCTTGATGTAAATTTTTGGACTGTTGTGTTCTGATTTTGAAAAAATGTCGTGAGACAAAAGTTGTAACCCTGGAAGTTATCTTCGCGTGGGCTCAAGAATCGCTCAAAAATGTTTTAAAACGCGAGAGTTATGGCTGTTTTAGCGAGGCTGGGTAAAAATTTCAAAAAAATCAAAAGTGTCCAAAAATAGGAAAAATGCGATGTATGAAGTGAGACCCGTGAGCATGGCGTATGCAAGTTTTTCAAGTTCTTTTTACTTAAACTCTTTTAAGAGTGGTTTCAGACAGATATGCTTATGAATTGTACTCTGTACATATTGCATGTATTCATCGGTATGAAAGGGCTGACCCCTTCATTACCAGTCCATTCCAGATATAATTGTTATGTTCATTTTCAATGTTCATTCAGCTTTGAAATTTTGTTCATGCTAATTCACAACTACATTGTGAAGGATAGCCAGCTTATTATTCAAACTCTTTCAATCATTATATATCTTTACCTTGTTTTTTTTTTTCTTTTGTTGGGCAACTTTCATGCTCACCTTGCTATATCATGATAAAACATTGCAGATAAAGCGAATCTGACGATTCTGAGAGAAAAGGAAAATGCCAAGTTCAAATTTTGGGATAGAATGTGCGACTAATTTGTAAAAAGTATGGTTGAAGAATAGAATTGTCATGTGTTAGATAGTTTATGATTGTGTATTAGTTAAGGTTACTCGATTTTGGGGAAATAATGTGTAAAGTTTAATGTATAAACAATTTATGTTTATATCTTCCGCAATAGTGATAGAATTAGTATACCGGATCCGCGACGATTTGGGACCCGGATTCGGGGATGCTACATAATGTGATGGTGCCAACTTGGATCAAACAAGATTTATAAACAGTGGATGTAATGAAAGTTTCTCCTAACGGAGTCTCCACAGATAGGTCAAAGTCTAATTTCTCCGGAGTCAAGTTTAAACGTTGAGCACAAGCAGGAGAGATAAATGAATGGGTAGAACCGGTATCTAGCAATGTATAAACTTCGCAAGAATTTATGATTAGTTTACCCGTGATCACCTCGTTTGGGTTCCTTGCATTTTGACCGGTCCACAACAAACGCTCTTCCGAGAACCGCTGACTTTAACTTTTCTTTCGGGACAACCTTTTGAGTCGCCATCCCCGCTTAGACTTGGTTTCGCCACTGCATAATCTCGGCGATATATGTCCTTCCTTTCCGTAATTATAGCATACCTTGAACTGCTGTGGGCGCTTTGATGATATATCCCTCTTCCCCAAGATTTATAGCATACGACCAGTGGTCGTTCTCCTCCGTTAGAACCGATTGATCTTTGGTCTTGGCGTCTTCACATCGTCGTTGTTGAATCTCCTCTTTTAAAATCTCCCCAGGCTCGCTTTTTTCTATTCCCATGGCCATGATTACCACCGAGTGGTTGCTGCTTTTGTCCGTATTTTTCTTTCCTCATTGGTTATCGTTGCTCAGGATGATCTTTATCCCAGATGACCACAGTTGTGGTCCCTCGGTTGAACGTACTCGTTATCTCGCTCTAATAATTGATCCCTGTTGACAACATCTGAATATAGAAAAAAATTATGAGAAATGAGATACTGACGTATGTCAGGTTTCAAACCTCTCAGAAACATCCGCGTCATACGTTCCCCATTCTCCACCAAATGAGGTGCAAACCTGGATAACTCCGCGAACTTTGCCTCGTACTGGGACACAGTCATGTTGTTTTGCTCCAGTCTAATAAACTCCACCTCCTTCATATGACGAATACTTTCAGGAAAGTACTTGTCATTGAACAGTTTCTGAAATGTCTCCCAAGACATGCTGAGTGCGGCTAGATGGGTACGCTTCACAGATTCCCACCAGTAATCTACCTCATTACGAAACATAAAGGTGGCGAATGGAACCTTCTGTTCCTCCATGCATCCCAAGACATAGAATATCTTGGTAATTTGCTTGACCCACGTCTCTGCCTTAATCGGATCCGGCTTTCCCCAGAATTCTGGTGGTCCCAACTCTTTGAATTGCTTGGTTGTGACAAACCGTGCATTGCTATCATTTCCACCTGTATTTTGTACACGAGTCTCCCTCGTCTGATTTTGCATGAACTGCAAAAAACTTCTAAACATTCCGTCGTTCATCGTCTGCTCAGTGGTGTTATTTACAGGAGGAACATTGTCGGCCTGTTGCAAGTTTTCCTCATTGGTGGATAAAGGTGTCTCCACGATCTCATTTACTCCACTGTTAACATTCTCGGTTGCCATACTCAAATACTACCATAAAACAAGGGTTAATTAAAGAAATTAACATATCACATAATATCCTTATATTCTGACCAACCAACAAATAAGCTTAGGTAGGACACACTAGCGAAGGATTTACTCGTCTCTCCCATCCTAGTTTTATTCCCCGATCTCCGCCAGAGATCATATCCCTAAGCTCTGATACCAACTTTGACGCCCACAAAATAGGTATACAACACCTATTCTGAGTCATCAAATACATGGTGCAGAAACAACTACAACTTTATTAATACAATTTTCATGCAAAATACGACAACACATAAACTGTGAGTTAAAATACAAATATTGTCATCTAGACAATATCCACACCCAAATAAGTCCTCATCATAATTATGGATACACTATTTTACAAAATAGTGAGGACTACTATAACAACTGCCTTGAAACATCTCTCCACTCCCCGACTACTCCCCGCTATATTCTCGCTTTCTGAGAAGAAAAATGGAACAAAAAGGAAAAGGGTGAGCTCAACTAGCCCAGTAAAGAATATTATGACTAAGATAATATAGAACAAATTATCGTTAGTCCTCAACAGGGAAAAATCTGATAGAATACAATAGACAACAAGTTTTAAATCAATATTCGCAACGAAAATAATAATTCATAGAAGAGTTACGTAGAGAATGAAATCTACTATTATCTATGAATTTAAAAGTCCATCATCAATATTTTATCTCTGTAACATCAATCAACATACATCTTGAATCAAAAATTCATCTTTGCACTACAGGTCAAAGATATTCATCAGTTGGTCATGTTCATCTCAACACATGTTCATCTTTGCACTACGGGCCAAAGATATTCATCAGAAAATCATTCATCTTTGCACTATAGGCAAAAGATATTCAGTAATATCATCATTTAGGACTGAAGATGATGAAAAATATTTTAAAGAAAACGAATCGAGTGAAACAAAGAATAAATATTAAGGATTCGTATTTCAGTTTATTCATGTCCAAAAATACCTCATAAATAATCATAGTGGAGTAAAATTCAAGAATGATCAAAACATGGATAAAATCAAAGCTAGTATCCATAATAGATATCTTGGACAAAAAATGAAAATTTAATTTTTCTGTGAATAGTAGTGCCGATTCGTGAAATAATTATGTCATATACGTGAATAAAGGTCGATATCGTGAATAATGTCGTATACGTGAATAGTAATCCCGACACTAAAAGACAAGAATTTCACAAGAAAAATCTTACCAATATTCCGGCATAATGATATTGAAGAAAATAATATCATTTTAAAAAAAAATAACATCCTTACCTCAAAAAGACAAGATTTTTATTGGAATATCGGATATAGTCTTTGAAGGAACTTGCACCGTATAGCAACACTCAAAGTATCAAAATACTCACAAGAATACACTTGATAATATAGAGAGAGAAGATTTCAGTTTCTAGTGTGATTTTTAATTCTAACCTAACCACCCTATTTATAAGAAAATGCTTAGAACACCAAAGTAGAAAATTTAATAAAATATTAATATATATTTTATAAATTCCTACGCACACCACCTTTGATCCAAAACATCAGCCACACAAATGGCCTCCTCACCAAAATAAAAAAAATGTTTTTCTTAAAAAAAATATTTAAAACTTCAAAAATTAATTATTCCGGAACTTCAATAATTCATAATAAATTGCCTTTTTATCAGAAAAAATAAAATCTTATGTCCATTCCATAGGAAATTCAATTCTCTACAACTTTGTAGTTTTAAATTTTTTTAAATTCCAAACAGAAATTGACTGAAATCCACATACGGACGATTTTACAAGCTATAATCAAGTTTCAGTCAAGAAATGGGGTCCACAAACATGAAAAATATGTTTTAAATATTTTTAGTAACAAAAATACTCTTCCTCCTCATATACTCATATATCCCACATTCATTGCAAAAATATCACCATTATTATATTATTAAAATATAATAATATATTTAAATAAATTATTTTATCAGAAAAGATAAAATATCAATTTTCAACAACTATCACATTAAAAAATTTCTCCATATATATCCACATAAAATGAATATTTTCCTTATCATATAAATCAATAATTAATTATTCACAAATAATATTACAAAATCACAATATCGATAACCATGCCGTTCCCAGGAAAGAGGGGGCTTTCCAATAAGAATTTCTCCTTATTGGCGCGCAATTAGGTGACCAAACCTCTCCTTAGACAGAACTTTCTAGACATTGCCAATAATGTTATCTAATAATATTATTAAGATAATATGAATTATTGCTCCAATAATGGAAAATACTGTGTAGTGACAATTATTGAAACAACAGTAATATAAAATATCAATGTAGCAATTATTGAATCAATAAAATAAAATATTGAACAGTAATTACTGTAACAATTATTGAGTAGTGCCTTCTTCACGTAAGAATCAATAATTGGTGTAATATCGCAGCTACCTTGTGTTTTAACCACGGTATTTCAACAATGATAATCGGTAATAACTACGCTGTTATTTATAAACAACTTATACTTGTCATTTTTTTCATCCAATCGCTTTCCGTTATGGAGCCCACACAAGGTCGCTACTGGTCGTATGAATATTCTAACACAAAGAAGAATATTCCACGACCAAATGAATATTCCCCGACAACAATGAATAATTTATAACCACTTGCTTATTTGAAATATTTGCGCATTTTACCCATAACTAACCACATTAATCAAATCAACCCTTACTATTTCAAAATAATAAATAGAAGAAATTCAACTTCATTTATACTAAGTTGGGGTCTTACAAAAACAGTTGAAAGATATTGTCATACACATTTTGTAGCTGCTTTTAGTATACATGTCCATACTTCACACTAAGTGTTCATAAATGGACGCTTTAGAACATTTACATTTAGTGAAGTTTAAGTAACTCTACCACTGAAATCCATAAGTGAGTAAATATTTAGCCCTACAAACAGCAAACAAAAGAATATGAATTTTAATTAAGAACAACAAGTAGTACCAAAACAAATTCTCAGTAAAAACAAATTTTAAAAAATGCCCATAGTTTCAAATTTCAGAATTTGATTTTTTTTTAACATATATTTTGAATGACTAATCACTCTAAATACCAAATTAGATAAACAATGATGATTTAGCAGAAATAGAGTTGAAAGTACATTAAGATCAACAAATAGAATGATTTATGTGAAATTGAGACTGTTATTGTGGTAATATTGGGATTTTAGAATGAATGTACAAATTCTTATGAACTTTGTCCACACAAAAAAATGCACATATCATGTTCGATAAATTCTTAAGCTCAAATTATAATGCCATTTTGGGTGGCTTCTTTTTGTAATGGCATATAATGCACATATAATGATATGTGCATTTTTTTGTGTGGACAAAGTTCATAAGAATTTGTACATTCATTCAAAAATCCCAACATTACCACAATAATAGTCTAAATTTCGCATAAATCATTCCATTTGTTGATCTTAATGTACTGTCAACTCTATTTCTGCTAAATCATCATTGTTTATCTAATTTGGTATAGAGTGATTAGTCATTCAAAATATATGTTAAAAAAAATTAAATTCTGAAATTTCAAACTATGGGCATTTTTTAAAATTTGTTTTACTCAGAATTTGTTTTGGTACTACTTGTTGTTCTTAATTAAAATTCATATGCTTTTGTTTGCTGTTTATAGGGCTAAATATTTACTCACTTATGGATTTCAGTGGCAGAGTTACTTCAACTTCACTAAAATGTTCTAAAGCGTCCATTTATGAACACTTGGTGTGAAGTATGAACATGTATACTAAAAGCAGCTACAAAATGTGTATGACAATATCTTTCAACTGTTTTTTTTATTCTCAAGTAAAATTTTGATATCAGATGGGTGCTAGTTTCTTTTTACGTAATAATAAAATACAGTCTGTTAAGGTCAAATGGGTTTGTAGTCAAAATTTTGATTAAATGTGCTTCCCCATTACATAAGGGAACTTTGCTTAATTAGAAAGGCCAGGGAGGCTATAAAGAAACAGAATCGTGGCGGTGCAGAGGAGCTCAAAGGCTTAGACAATCACATACCTAGAGAAAGAAAAATGTCTAAAAAGCATGGTGGAGATTGAGAGTAGAAATTTACGCTGGTATGGTGGAGATTGATCATTGTGAATTTTGGATTCACCTTCTTTTTCGGTTCCTTGGAAAATATGTGTTTGAGAATACATAATTTCCAATACACATTAAAGTAACAAAAATTTTGTCCCAATTAATCTATACTATTGACGAAACAAAACCCAATTAGAAAAAATCAACATAATAGAGAGGCATTAGCTTGCGATATTAGCTTCTTCTTTCCCTGTTATGTACAAATAGATTTGTATATGAAACAAATTGAGAATTTATATGTAGATATATATATATAGCTTACTGTAATTAGCTTGCTGTATATGAAAGAAATTGTGGCATTAGCTTACTGTAATGCTTCGGCATGGATGCTGATCGTCAGGTCGACGGACGGAGGAAGAGAGAACAAAAAAATGGAGGGATTTTAGTCAATCGTCGGTGTAATTGGAAGGGATTTGGAGGTAAAGGAGAGTACAAAGGAAGGAGAAGACGAAATGAGAAGGAGCAGACGTATAAGGCGAGATTTGGGTAGCGTATAAGGGGGGTTGATTTGGGCGGTTCTTTTTTTGTGAAATGAAAGGTCAGCCATTGGATTAAATTATAAGAACTGAGATTCAATCTAAACCGCTATTGTGCTTTAGATTCAAATTTGGTCCTGATTTATTATATCGATATTTTCTCCCACATAAAAGGTGAATCATTTTATTAAGGAATTATGTAAAAATATTAACGATAAAAAAAATTATATCTCTCCGTTAATTAAACGATTTCATGAACAGTTGATGTTAGCGCTAGTGCAATTGAGTTATAAAATTTGTTTTTTTCTTTTATTTCTGTAAATTTAGTGATATTATTATTAATTTATTTAATTTAAATTTTTACATCTTCCTATTTAATCTTCAAAATTTTATAAATTTTTTAATTTTATTTTCATATTATTTACACACGTAGCTTGTGTATTACCATATGTTAATGTATATAAATAATATTTCATTCTTTAAAATAATAATTTGTATGTTGATTAATTCTGTGTTAAATATAAATTAGGACAAATGTAAAAATGTATGACTGTCTGTGTTTTTTATACTTCCTTATATTATATATTCATGCATATGTTTAATATTATGAGTACTGCTACAGACATAAACTATTTTACAAATATTTTATAAACTGCTGATGTGGCATACTTCACCTCAATATATTGATCAACAAATTATTTTAATGTAGTCTTCGGCCCCACACAATATGCTAAGGTGGAGTATGCCACATCAGCAGTTTGTAAAATATTTGTAGAATAGTTTGTAGAGTAATGCTACAGACACAAACTATTTTACAAACTGCTGATATTGCATACTCCACCTCAGCATATTGATCAACAAATTGTTTCAATGTAGTCTTTAGCCCCACACAATATGTTGAGGTTGTATATGCCACATCAGCTATTGGATGTCTATTATATAGCCATACGCATTGAAAGATGCCTCATTAAAAACCTCACCAGGAAAAACCCAATGGAAAAAAAACCTTGGTTAAGGGAAAAGAGTGCAGCGCGTATTAGCTCCCCCTCATGAATATATCCTTAAGTCCTTCAACTGTTGCATTCTAATATTGTGACGCAATCCTTCAAACGTTGCAGTTAGTAATGCTTTTGTGAACAAATCTGCTAGATTATCTTTTGAGCGAATTTGCTGAACATCAATGTTACCACACTTTTCAATGTCATGTAAAAAAGAATTTTGATGAGATGTGCTTTGTTCCATCTCCTTTAATGTATCCTCCTTTTAATTGAGCTATACATGCAGCATTGTCTTCATATAGAAGGGATGGAGTTCTTTTGTAGCAATTTTCTAAGAATATGCCTCGTTAAAAACCTTACCAAATAAAAACCCAGTGGGAAAAAATTTGGCGAAGGAAATGAGTACAATATTCTTGTATAACTTCTAGTGCCTTGGGATTGCCTCATTAAAACCTTGCAAAGGAAAATCCAGTGGGAAAAAAACCTTAGCGAAGGAAAAATAGTACAATCAACACATATCCTTTTTACTCCCCTTCATAAGTACATAGAATTTCCATTATTCATGGTAAAAATATCATTAAGTCGAAGTATGCCAATATTGTGCACCATCTTCTTCAAAATCATAGTTGGTAATGACTTAATGAATATATCAACCAAATTATCACATAATCAATATTGTCATTCTTCTGGGGCTCATGTGTATAAAATAATGTTGGTTCAATATGCTTGGTTCTATCACCATTTGGATTAAATAATCCCAAATCAATAGTCTCACGAAGATAACGTAAAATATGTTTAATTTCATTACAATATCTTCGAGTTGGTGCATAACTATACATTGCTAGTAAGTTAATAGCAAATGTTATATCAGGTCTTGTCAAATTTGCAAGATACATCAAAGTCCAATTATATTAAGAAATAGTACTTCAGGACCAAAACATTAATTTCACAAAGATATGGTACTTCAAGACCAAGAGTTTCTTTATTATTTTTGTGTGGTCAAAACGGATATTTCTTGATATCAAGTGACCAACCCATCATTGGAGTACTAAAAGTATTAACATTATCCATGTAAAGTTACTTCAGGACCTTTTCTGTGTATGTTGATTGATGGACAAGAATTTCATAGTTCAATTTGTAGGCCAAGACAAAAATTTGGCTTACCAATATCTTTCATCTTAAATTAGTTGTTTTTGTCGACTCTTCTGGAGCAAAATCTTTCATCAATAAATACAGTAATAATAACAAATCCAGATTATGATTTTTTTGATAAAAATGCATGCATAAATTGGATTATTCCCAAATCCTTCTTTCAAAAGATATCCACTTAGGCGATTATACCACAATATGCATCTGGATTGCTTTAACCTATATAAAGATCTTTATAGCTTAATAGAATACATATTTCGAGATGTGGAATTATATGCTTCAGGCATTTTATATCCTTTAGGGATTTTCATGTTTATATAATGATCCATACAGATATGATGTAACAACATCCATTAATTTCTCTTTCTGCCAAGCTAATTAAAAATCTGAATGTAATTTTGTCCATTACAGGAGCACATGTTTCTTCATAATTAATACCATGTCTCTACGAAGAAACCTTGTTCTACAAGTTGCGCTTTGTACCATATAATTTATTTTTCTTATTTCGTACAAATACCCATTTGTATTCAATAGGCATTACACCTTTACGTGTTCGGACTACAGGTCCAAAAATTTCACATTTACTTAGTGAATTTAATTCTGCTTGAATCGCCTCTTTCTACATTGGCCAAATATTTCTACATTCATCAATTATTTGTGGTTCATATATATGATCATTATTTCTGGTAATATCGATAGCAAATTTATATGAAAATATGTTGTCGACAAAGATTTTATTTCTATCCAATATATACGTCTCCTGTATATACATAATGTATCAAGATATCGTTATTTTCAGGTACCTGATCCTTTTCAGGGGATAACTCATCCTCTTCAGGGAATAACTCTTCAAGAGTTTTATTTACAAGAGATTTTTATTCATAAGTTTTGGATAGGTTGATAAATTTTGTAACCTGTTTCATGGGTATAGCCTCTTTATAGGCTGCAACTTATTTTTCTTGTACTTTCTTCTTCTGGGAAATTTTATTTTATTTTTTAACACTGATAGATCTTCCACGCTTCAGGTGTGGCTTTAATTCAATTTTCTGCTGTATTAACTGATTGTCCTACAGGGACTTCAATCTCTACTAGAGTATTAGCAGCTAGAATGTGAGATATTATTATTTTTTTATTATCGGTGAATAATTCTGGTAATTGATTTGCAATTCATTGCAAATGAATTATCCTTTGAACTTCTAGTTCATATTGATTTGTATAAGGATCAAGATTAAATAACGTTGAAACATTTCAATTAATCTCCGTCGTGCTTGAGTGCATGATCTCACGTCGTGCTTGTGCAGTACGACTTTTCTCCCCTAATGGTGGGAAGATTATTAAAATAACAATCCTCAAAATATACCTTAAAAAATATCACTTTGAATTCTTTCTTAGAAGATGAACACCAAATAACAATAATTAAATGTGATAATTTGGTAATTAATTTACTTTGATATAATCAACGAAGTAAAGGAATCTTCCGGTTCTTTTAAAGGATATTCATGGGAGTTTTCAATAATTCAATGCATCATTATTGATCCTAGATGATCATGCCAAATCATAAAAACATTTGGATCCAAACACTTCTGGTGTATTGCACACTTCTGGTGTATTACAACATTTGTTTCAACTATTCTCATTTTAGTAGAATATAACCCAGAAGAGAAAAATATACAATTTTTCTAATATGAGCTTCTGGCCTGATACTATTGAAGTAATATAAAGAAATTATTCACTGCCTTTGTTATTGATTTCAATATGATAACTATTATAACGTATATCCTTAAAGCTGAGTAAATTCCTGTTTGTCTTAGAAGAATATAAAGAATCATCAATACAAAGTTTTGTGCCCTTTGAAAACATTATAATCGCTCTTCCAGAGACTTTAATTAAATTTGATGAACTCTTCAAGAGTCTTCAATTATGTTTGATGAATAATCCCAATCAACATCCATATTGAGTTATAAAGCCATATGAGATGAAGCCTTCCACAAAGAGATCAGAGGAAGATTTCTGTAACTGACTAAGGAAAGTCAGCGTATGCAGTAACTATCAAGTGGAAAGATGACAACGATCTTGGAAGTAACCAGGATCGTAGTGTTTGCCAAACAAAGTAGGAACTGATGGAGTACATACTGAGATACTGGTCAGCCTCTGAATAACAAGGCTAAAGTGATTAAGCATTGGGTCAGTCCATTGATGATAAGTGAACGGGAGATCACAAGGAGAAAGTGAGCTGGACACGCCATAAATCTGAAGTGTCTTGTTATTCAGAAGAGGCCAGAGCAAGGAATCAAGCCATCAGTACCTGAGAATAGTCGAGGCAAACAGAAATGAAGAAGCACTGCATAAAAAGAGGAAGAGATGTTCTACACTGAAGATCAAGTGAACAATCCTCAAGATTGTAGTGTGGTCTCTATCAATCAACAAGACACTATGATCAGGTCCATGAAGGCATGCATCAGAATCGTAGAGTTCGAATAGCTGAAGACTGAAGCATTGGAAATGGTTCAATCTGAAGGGTAATATTCGGGCAAGATCTTATTGAGAGCATCGATGCAAGGACAACCTCTGATCGAGAAATCAGAAGGGTGAAATAAAGTCGTCGACCTGCCCAAGATAACAAAGTAACATATTTGACAGGGTTGGTGAAACAACAGATTGTAGTGTCAGGAAGTTAGAAAAAGATGTCATGTCACATCTGCAGTCTGCACCAAATAACTCGAGATCTGCGAAGCAATTTGAATAACCTTCAACGGCTACTTTCCAACGGGAAGATTGGGAAGTAGTATAAATAAACAGAGCTTCAAAGATCAAGAGTAGCTGATGATTAAAAAAAAGGTTTCAGAATCGTTGAGTTGGTGAATGCTATTGTTGACTCTACGAGTTCCACCAAAGATCAATAGAACAAGTCTCAGTGACAGTGAGACTACCAAGGTGGAAGTGAAGCAGCTTTGAAGAAAGACTCAAACAAATCGAAGCTTCACTCAACAAAGATGAGAATGCCACTGAAGATGGCAGCCAAGCTGAGATCCAAGAAGGCCAAGAAGATAGCATTCAGGAAAGTGGCTGAGTACAAAGAAGATCAAAAGAGCCACTCTACGAATCACCATGAACCGAAAGCTGAAACTGAACAAGTGCAGAATCATGTCTGCAAAGTATTCAAGAAGGGTTCAAGGATTGCTAAGTGCCAGACAAAATCTATTAAAAGCATACAGACTTAGCAAACCCAGATGGTGATGGTACACAGCTGATACCAGATGAAAATGAGCATAAAAGAATGAAGTTCAACTGAACTAAAGAAGAAGTGGTCCGGACTCGAAGCTGAAAGCCAAGAGGACCACACCAAGCTGCTAAGTACACAAGATGTTCAGAGCTTAATGAGATCTTAGCAGCTCAGCACCAACAACACCAACAACAACAACAACAACAACAACAACAAGAAGTCAGGGCCTGAGGGGTCCTTATTCGGAGGGACTAAATGAAGCTCCAAGCCTGCTTTGGCTTGAAAGAGTTCTAGAACTAGAGAAGTTCCAAGGTCACCGGCCTTGAAGAGTTCTTTGTGAAGTCAAGTCCCAAGGTCACGCCTGAAGGAATGTTAGTGATTGTGGTGCTTTGCCTTCCTTAGTGGAAATCCTGCTAGTTGAAAGCAGAAGAGTGGATTAGGAGCTTGAGTCTCTGAACCACCTAAAACCCTTTGTGTCGTTTACTTTATGTCATTTACATTCTGTACCTTAACTGGTATAACTGCTATGTATGTGCTAACTGCTTACTACTAAGTTAACTCTATGAAAAATGTATGTCTGATTATGAATATATCAATGAAGGGGATCTTTTACCTATTCCGTTGTGCTTGAAAAGATTCTTAAGTTTGTCATGTGCTACTTAATGAGTAGTACAACTTAATAGAGAAAAAGTATTTTGAAATTCTAAGGATCTATTCAACCCCCCTATCTAGATCTATATTGTGCCTCATCGAAACTAACAATTGGTATCGGGCGGTTCTCATGCTATATTCAAAAGCTAATCGCTTTGAGTCTGATCCTAGGCACAAACATTGTTCTAAACTTAGTTTAGTAGTAAGTCACTTGTTGTATGCAGATGAGATCACACGTTGGAAATATTGTGTACAGTCTGAAGACCAGGCTAGAAAGCTCAAGAGACATCAACCGAAAAGAATCAAACATCCACCAGCCTGAAAAGATGAAAAGACCACGACTGATTGATTGAAGGTCAACTAAAGCAACAAGCTGTCAGGAGCAAATGAGAAACTATGCACATCAATGCTTAATCTTAGTATGTCAAAGATAAATGATCATAAGGAACTAACAAAGAGAAAGGTACTGGTTCTCACTAGTATAACTGCACACATCATGTTGCACCTCCCGATGAACTATAACAAAGATTCTTTCAAGAAATCATAATCAACCTAAAAGGTGAATAGAGAAAGTACAATTTGAGGATGGAAACCTAATTGCCTATAAACTTTCTCTCCATCCAAGTTTTAGGTTGAAGATGACATCTTGAAAGAAATCAAATGGGTCATAGAGCATCACAGTTTAAATTAATTTTATGTGAAGTAATCTTTCTTTGATGGGTTAGTATGTATGCATAAAACCAATGTTCTAAGAGTTTGATAACACATGAGTATGATCATCCCGCAAAAGTATCTTGATGATTTGTAGAAATCGATCACCTCCATGAATCAACCAGATACAAATAATTCAGTAGAGTTGATTCTCACTCGAGAAACATTTAAACTCAAAGAATATAACCAAGCAAATGATGAAACCATCAAAGAAAAAGAGTGTTTTATTAAAATAGCAAATCTTACACACACTCACCTTCATGCATCTCAAAATGTATTATCTAAATGAGTTACATACATGAATATGACTATTGGTGATCAATATGATGATTATCTAAATATATGAGGAAGGGGTTTAGAAAACTAACTCTAGCAGACCCACTTAACCATGGGTACCAAAATAGAAATTTATAACTGCAGTACTTGGTCTATCCGACCACACTAAGGAATGCTAAAGCGTAAGACTTCATCCAAGAAAGATTCAACCAAATAGAAGGCTTAAGATCGCTCGTAAAAATGATTCTCGATAAAATTTCTATATGTCAAAGCCTGTTCTTGAAGACCTGCTGAGCTAATCTGAATAAAGCTCACATGGCTGCTGATCTTTGTATGGAAGCAGGCCATTCAACAAAAGAAGAAAAGGGTCATATATGCTCAATCATGCAAAGCATGTCATAAGAGAAGAATCCTCAAGGAAGCTGACTACAGAGGATCATCGAGCATCAATCATGAGGAACTCATTATGGGAGCAGAACTCAGCAAGCACAAACTGACAAGGAATACTACGATCGTAGTGCTGTCAAAGGATCGTACAATGATCAACCCTGAAAATTCCCATTTCTATGATACAAGAAGATTTAATGACTTCAGCCAGAATGAGATATGCATGGTTGCCTTCTGCTACACATGAAGAAGAAGAACTTAGGTCTCTCTAAGAAGATAGTATCAACTATGGGGGAGCAGTAATCTGCTAATAGTACAGAAGCTCTAAACCATCAGAGATATACTATGAAGCTGTATACCAGCTACAGAGTCCCAAAATTTTGTGGCTAATGAACCAAATGAAGATCCATAGTCGGTAGGAACGTCTCAAAACGTACTACTGATAACCTTTCAGCCACCCAACTTAAAATCGTGGAGTACCTACGATCAAACATCTGATCGTAGTGCAAGAGCAGGAGGACACCACAATTGCAGCCAGTACAAATGTCTAAACTTGGAAGAGGGACTCCCCAATAGAAAAGGTCAAATGAGATATAAGTGCAAATCACTTCTAAAGTATTTCATCTGGAAAGTGCCTCAGGGACAAACCTGACCCTTATCTCACTCTAAGAGGTTGGCCCTTCCTGAGCTACCTTGACCCAAAAGGAATGCTTAGTAAAGTTCATCTCAAGGACCAAGTCAGTCAACGATTATAGAATAGAGTTTTAAGAGAACTCAACGATCGTGATGCAATCTCAACGATCGTAGTGTAAACTCAATAATCGCAGAAGCAGACTCGACGATTGTAGACTTACCAGAAGACACTCTAGCTCATGAGGAGCTTGGAAGAACGAGACAATTGCTCTACCATTCTGAAGTATGAGGAGATTAGTTCAAATACAGTTTGGAAAAACATCCTGCAAATGCACATTAGAACTTAAGTACCTAAACTGGCTTGGGGTACATCAGTGGTTGAGCTATGCAGTTTCAACCTGAGGAGAAATGTCAAAATCATCCACTGCAACATCTTTCAGAGAATTGATCATTGAGTCAACAAAGGAAAACGTAGAGTCAATAACTGTCCTATCACGCTCCTCTATGAACTCAAGAGGTCAAAGGTCAATCCACGCCAATCAAACGTCCACTCTTCTAAAAGAGACAATTTAACGACAAGTTATTTGGTGAGTTACTGACTACATCGGACATCGTGCAACCTAACTAGTTGACACGTCATAGCGTATGTAGTGTAAGAAGGAACTGCCATAAAGACAAATTCAAAATCTGCAAACAGTTACCAAAAATCCATTGAACCTCTCTCCCTCCCATTTTCAAACCCTAGAATTCTCTTCGAAGCCAAACCACTAAAACTTCCAGAGTTCAAATCATAATCAGCCATACTTCATAAATCTCCCTGAATCGATATCCATATTCCTCGAATCATTCAAATGGAAGATTGGCGAGTAATCACTGGCATTCAACTCGGAACCAAGTCATTCGAGAAATCCGAAAAAAAGTTCAGAGACATTCTTGAACTCGTGAAGAAAGCTGGATTCTCAAAATGTCTTGAGGCAAGCACTCGAGTATACACTGAACTTGTAAAGGAATTCTACTCAAATGCATCCGTAAATGTCGGAACTCTTTCAACCAAGGTTAAAGGTCAGTCTCTAAAACTGAAATCATCCGATATCAACCAATGCCTAGATTTTCCTGACCTAGGACTGAAAAACCTTGATGAGATTGACACTAAGAAAACAAAGGAGATTATGGGGTACCAAAGAAACCCTAGTCTCAAGGACATGAAGAAAAGGAGTTTCAGAGGAATTGAGTTCCTTCACGAGATAGTGGGAAAATGTATACCGTCTGAAGACACAATTGCACACAACATCAGACTCGACCAAAGAAGAAAGATTATATCCGCCATAGTTCAAAAAGCGAGATCAACTTTGGAGTTTTCTGTTCACCAAATCTCCAAATGGATAGAAAAAGTCGAGTTGAAGAAATCTCATGACAAACCACTTACAAAAAGTATTTCATGGAAGATCTACGAGCATTGTGATGAAGAAGAAGCTAGGAAGCAAGATCAAGGATGATGAGGAGAACCTCCGAATGTGCACAAAGTAATGTCACCACAAATCTGCTTTGTGAATTGGAAGAAAAACCCAAAGGAAAATAGGAGGGTAACACAAACTGAGTCGATGAGAAAGTCTCTCGCAAAGAAGAAAAAGCAAAGGAGGTGGAAAGCTCTGAGTTTGATGACTCTGCATCAGTTGCTACAACGCCGGCAAAGAAGAAGCCTAAGAATGTGAAGAATGTAAAGGCTTCGTCAAGACATGTCTCCACTGACAAGAAGAAACAAGGAGCAGGAAGAGAACAAGCATCTAGTACTGAAAACCCAAAAAGAAGGAGTAATAGACTACTCCAAGAACCACCCACGAAGAAAGCAAAAGTGATGAAGAAATCATTGACTCCCCGGTGAAAGTCCATCCAACCAAGAAGAACATGAAGAGTCCGAAGATGAGAAAGGAACCGAAAGTTCAAAGATTGAACCTCAAGGAGCAAGAATGAAGAAGAAGTTGAATCTATGGAAGAAAGAACCAAGGTTGATGATGAAGAAAAGAAATATGCAAGTCCAGTGACCAACTCTCAGAGTACTCACTCTAAAGATAAAGAGAAGCTGCAAAATGACCCATCAGAATCTCTAAATGCAAGTGCTCCAACAAGCCTTCATGATGGCTCAAAAGATAATAAATTCGAAAAAGAAACACCTACCCTTGTCAATGATGAAAATCAAGAGAGCCTGTTTGCTGACTCAAAGACCTCAGAGTCTGAAGAAGAAGATGTATCTGTTTCACTCATAACTAAACCTCCAAGAAGAAGAAGGAGTCACAGATTGATAGCTCAATTTGCCTCTCGAAGGAGAAATGATCAATCTCATCAAATCATTGAACTAAGTAATGATGAATCCGCATCGTGGGAAGAGAATATTGAAGATAAGACCAAAGATTGAAGGAGATGATTCCAGGGAAGCCATTGCTGAAGAGGATTCTGAAAATGAAGTTCAGTAAGAAGAATCTATTGATGAATTTGAGGAACTAGAATATTATCCTGTTCTCTCTCCAGCCAGAATTAGCAGAAGAATTGTAGTGGAAGTCTTTGATGAGCCACTAGCAGAACCACCAACAAGATGGATAAATCAAGGAAATGAACAACTTCGAGTTGTAAGAATGACCACAGATGAAGTACTTCACAACTGGAAAAACATGGAATTAGATTGCACAACAATACTGTATGACTCTGAAGACCTTCTGATGAGATGGTTCTTCCCGTGGATGCCATGGTTGAAGGCACATACTAATGTTGACGAGAGCTACTTCAGTTGGTGCTATTCTCAGTTTCCAAATCTAGAGCTGGTGTCACAAAACTTCCCTAGGGTAAAGAAGTTTGCCACCATGATGATCAATGACAAGCCCCACTATAAAATCTACCGACATGTTGAAAATCATTATATTCCTTATGATCGTAGAGTGGACTCTAATGGAAAAAAGAATATGGTCGAGACACTGATCGTAGAGTCTGTTCACTCTACCACCGATGATGATCAAGTCCAGAATCAGATATCTCCATCTGCCCAAGAACAGCTATCTAACATTCCTTCATCCTCAACCGGTGATTGGAACTCAACAATTCTTTAGATTCTCAACACCTTCAAAAATCTGTCCAAGGAAGCAGATCATAGAGTACAATCTGATACTCAACAAGGGGCTGTCTAACCAGATGATCAAAATCTGTGGAGAAGGAGATGATAAAAAATTCTGATGAACTAATTGAGAAAATATCTCTATTCGCTGAAGAGTCAAAGAAGCTGACGACAACAGAAGACAATTTAGTTCAAGAAAGACTTCAAGCGACGATGGCTAATGTATCCCTCAAAATCAGAGAAAGAGATCACATCTATCTCAAGGCTCTACATGATCAAAAGGCTGAAGCTCTACTAGTACAAAAGGCAAATGAAGAGCAACTCAAAGTCCTCTCCGACAAGATTGACAACATGAACCAGTCCTTCTCTATGAAACTTGAGTTGAGTCAACAAGATCTCAAGATTGAAGTAGGTAACACCTCCTACCTGATGAAGCAACTAATGTCCAACATGGAGCAGCTCTCTCAAGTGATTAATGATAAAAGGGGGGAGAAAAAGAGGCATAGAAAGGGGAAGAATAAGAGGCACCCTAGAAAGAGCAAGGAGAGCAAAAGGAAAGAAAAGAAGAAGACAACACCAGGTGGAGCTGAATCATCATCTAAAGGGAAGTCAAAGGATGATGATTCAAAGGCTAAGGGGGAGCCAGAGCCAGAGCCAGAACCAGAAGAAGAAGAATTGAATAGCTCCACATCCCAGGGGGAGCAAGGGAGCAGGAGAAAAGGAATTAAACAGATGAATAGCTGATCAACAGATATCCAGGAAGCATACATGGAACCAAAAAGGTACATCTCTAACTAATTAGGTATATTCTGGATCCAGGATGTAAAATGTTAGTGTATTAAATTCCACATCATTATAAATGACATTCATGATTATCTGTTTTAGAAATACAGTTGCTCACTGTATATAAGATTCATTCATAACAAGCATATGCACTTATTGTTTTTGTCAGAATCAAATAGGGGGAGATTGTCAGGAATAAGCATGTGAATGATATTCCTATTTACATATGATTTGATTATGATATATATATATATATGAATGAATATGCAAGTATGCTTACATTAAGAAAAGCTGTAAAGTCCCTTGATAGATAATAGAAACATATGTACAAGGACTTAGAATGAATTGATCAAATGTGTTAGGTTGATCTTACATAAGTAAAACAGCTTTGTAAAGTCCTTAAAAAGAAATGATGTACAAGGACTATAAATATAGTAAGATCAAGCATGTTAGGTTGATCTTATGATGCAATAGATAGGCTTGTCTGATCATCGAGCACTACACCAGAAATCGTAGTCTGCCAGGAGAGTCAAGGATAACTCGAGAGCTATCAAGGCAGAATCGTAGTCTGCAAGATAGTAGATCTCAGATTTCGTAGACTGCCATGAGAGACGAGGAAGGATCGTAGTGTGTCGAGTAAAGCTTCCTCAAGGCCGTAGTCTGCTGAGGAAGTCATGTTCAGAATCATAGAGACAGCCTGCCTACGAGCGGACCGAGTATCTGCCAAAGCCAAGTCAAGAATCGTAGACTACACTCAGAGTTGTAGAGTCTACTAATCATACCAAAGGCAGAGATCGTAATCGAGCAAGATCAGATGAAGACAACAAGCACAACGAAGGAAATCATAGTGTCAAGATTTGATCCTAGAGTCGTAGTGTCTGCACAGCCAAAGCTGAATTGTAGAGTGCAAAACTAAGACCTCAACAGATGTGCTCACAATACCAAAGCAGAATCGTAGAGAAAATACGATTCTCAACAAATGAGCACTCCTTGAATATCCAAAGGAATGAAACCTCTGGTTGGCACTGCATAGATATGTCCCACTTGAAGGAAACCAGAGAGCACTCAACGAATGGCATGCAAGCTAACAGAAGACTTAAGCAACAACCCAATCAACATCCATATTGAGTTATAAAGCCATTTGAGATGAAGTCTTCCACAAAGAGATCAGAAGAAGACTTCTGTAACTGACTAAGGAAAGTCAACGTATGCAGTAGCTGTCAAGTGGAAAGATGACAACGATCTTGGAAGTAACCAGGATCGTAGTGTTTGCCAAATAAAGAAGGAACTGATGGAGTACATACTGAGATACTGGTCAGCCTCTAAATAACAAGGCTAAAGTGATTAAGCATTGGGTCAGTCCATTGATGATAAGTGAACGGGAGATCACAAAGAGAAAGTGAGCTGGACACGCCATAAATCTGAAGTGTCTTGTTATTCAGAAGAGGCCAGAGCAAGGAATCAAGCCATCAGTACCTGAGAATAGTCGAGGCAAATAAAAATGAAGAAGCACTGCATAAAAAGAGGAAGAGATGTTCTACACTGAAGATCAAGTGAACAATCCTCAAGATCGTAGTGTTGTCTCTACCAGTCAACAAGACACTACGATCAGGTCCATGAAGACATGCATCAGAATCGTAGAGTTCGAATAGCTGAAGAATGAAGCATTGGAAACGGTTCAATCTGAAGGGTAATATTCGGGCAATAGGTGAAATAAAGTCGTCGACCTACCCAAGATAACAAAGTGACATATCTAACAGGGTTGGTGAAACAGCAGACTGCAGTGTCAGGAAGTCAGAAAAAGATGTCATGTCACATCTGCAGTCTGCACCAAATAACTCGGGATCTGTTAAACAATTTGAATAACCTTCAACGGCTACTTTCCAACGGGAAGATTGAGAAGTAGTATAAATAAACAGAGCTTCAAAGATCAAGAGTAGCTGATGATTAAAAAAAAGGTTTCAGAATCGTTGAGTTGGTGAATGCTATTGTTGACTCTACGAGTTCCACCAAAGATCAATAGAACAAGTCTCAGTGACAGTGAGACTACCAAGGTGGAAGTGAAGCAGCTTTGAAGAAAGACTCAAACAAATCGAAGCTTCACTCAACAAAGATGAGAATGCCACTGAAGATGGCAGCCAAGCTGAGATCCAAGAAGGCCAAGAAGATAGCATTCAGGAAAGTGGCTGAGTACAAAGAAGATCAAAAGAGCCACTCTACGAATCACCATGAACCGAAAGCTGAAACTGAACAAGTGCAGAATCATGTCTGCAAAGTATTCAAGAAGGGTTCAAGGATTGCTAAGTGCCAGACAAAGTCTATTAAAAGCATACAGACTTAGCAAACCCAGATGGTGATGGTGCACAGCTGATACCAGATGAAAATGAGCAGAAAAGAATGAAGTTCAACTGAACTAAAGAAGAAGTGGTCCGGACTCGAAGCTGAAAGCCAAGAGGACCACACCAAGCTGCTAAGTACACAAGATGTTCAAAGCTTAATGAGATCTTAGCAGCTCAGCACCAACAACACCAACAACAACAAGAAGTCAGGGCCTGAGGGGTCCTTATTCGGAGGGACTAAATGAAGCTCCAAGCCTGCTGGGCTTGAAGAGTTCCTAGGGAACTAGAGAAGTTCCAAGGCTGCTGGCCTTGAAGAGTTCTTTGAATCAAGAATCAAGTCCCAAGGTGGCTTGGCCTTGAAGGAATCTTAGTGATTCAGTGGTGCCGCCTTCCTCCTGAGTGGAAAATCCCTTCTAGTTGAAAGCGGAAGAGTGGATTAGGAGCTTGAGTCTCTGAACCACTTAAAACCCTTTGTGTCATTTACTTTATGTCATTTACATTGTGTACCTTAACTGCTATAACTACTATGTATGTGCTAACTGCTTACTACTAAGTTAACTCTACGAACAATGTATGTCTGATTATAAATATATCAATGAAGGGGATCTTTTACCTATTCCGTTGTGCTTGAAAAGATTCTTAAGTTTGTCATGTGCTACTTAATGAGCAGTATAACTTAATAGAGAAAAAGTATTTTGAAATTCTAAGGATCTATTCACCCTCCCCCCCCCCCCCCCTTCAAGATCTATATTGTGCCTACTGGGAACTAACACACTCCATTTAAAAAGTCAAAATAATTCATGGGATCTTCAGGATCATTCCATTTCCTTTTCTTTTATGGAGTCTTGGTACAAATCTACCAAATGTTTAGGAGTACGACGGGTACATTCCCTTTTATATATTAATTGTTCTTTTCAAGTCCACTACCACAACCACAACCATAATTTCCTCTATGATTATCAAATGAGGTTCCATTCACTTCAGGGAATGTAATAGAATCGGTCGAGCGAGATTGTTGGTTTTTCAGCAAAAACTCATTATTTTGTACAGCCACTAGAAGAAATGATATCACTTTTAGGAATATAATTTTCTTTATCGCTTCAGGGAATATATTATGAACTTACACTCACAATATTGCTACTACAGGAGCATATTCGAGGCATGAAATATAGTAAATATTTTTTCTAACATGTCTTTATCAAAAAAAAAAATCATGGAGATGATAGCGAATACAAATAATTAATTTTGCATGATCCTGCAGGGATGCATGATTGCCAACTTTAATTGTATCTCCAAGGTTCTTTGCCTTTATATGAATCTCAGCATCAAGATTTCATTACAAACAATTCTTGCTCGATATAAATCAAGGGCAACAAATTCAAATTTATAAAATTTGAATATTAAATAACTAAACATATTCTCCATCAAATTAAATAATTATATATGTTCAGATTTAATTATAATGAGACAATTTATAGAAATACAAAGAAAATACTGAAATTAAAATTTTCCACTAAAACTAAATAAATAGTCCTTATATATTCAATTACCATTATATAATAATAAGAATAATGATATCATTAGTGCAGTAATTGAAATGCAGTAATTTTACCCTCACTTTATCTCACTAAATAAATAGTCCAAGTATTTAAAAGAAATTACACTCGTAAGTTCCAACTGTCTACAAAATGTGTTCTCGTAGAACTCAATATTCACTTTCGTTAAGAATAAATTGAAAATCATGCCCTCCTCTCATAAATAGCCGTATACTAAACTCGGTGATCCGTAAAGAGTAATTCCTACCTATTGTTATATTGCTTAGCTGCCAATATTCTAGCAGGGATTACAATACACTAAGAACTGATATTTCAACTTTCAACTCATTTATAAAATATTACTAAGTGTATATCTCAAAAGCACATATATCATTATAAGAATATATTAACATATTTTATAATGACAATACATCAAAATACACCGATATACTAAATAAATAATAATAATAATAATAAAATCCTTCTTACACATTTTTATCATTACTCAAATCATGACCATGCAACAACTTTAGAGTTAGTCCAAGTGTAGTACAGGGTGGATTCTAAAAACATGGTAAGACTATGTAAATGCATATTTAGATATGTATAGTAAATTTTCTCCTAACAAGAGCATGTTCACTTGTAAGCATAGTGGGGATTGAACACTGCGAAATCATACTTACTCCATTCTTCAAAAATAAAATAAAATATTGACACATGAAAATCATATATTCCTACTGTGTTAACTTATATCAAAATATATATGGGTATCATATTTGTTAAGATCTTGTGGAGCATTTTAAGTCGTGAAATAAATAACAAAAACTGAAAACTGACAAGTATATTATAGCAGCAAAAATAATCAACCTTTTTTCTAGTCTTGAAGATTTAACTTCCGCCTCTACTTTTGGCCATGAACTTCCCATATAGAGATATACGTAACTTTTCTTTATATTTTCAGTGAAGCATCCTAAAATTGGATCTTTGAGTTTTGAAGAGATGAAACTAGTATAGTATCACAACTTGAAATATTAGAGACTCGTGCTGATAACGTATTATAAAATATTATTAAAAACAAAAACAAAGATGATGATTAAGGGAGAAGAGCATTCTCATTTCATATATTGTAATTGTATATGTCTCTAACCCATCCTTTTTACAATGCTACTATTTATGGTACAAGGATATCAATACTAATGTTACGTTTGGATTGAAGGAATGGAATAGAGTAGGGAATGGAATAGATGAGGGAATGAAATAAGGAAGGGAATTGAATAATTTTTTAATATTTCATGTACATGTTTGGTTGATGTTAGGAATACATCTAAGAATGAAATAAATAATTAGAAAGTGACCTAAATACCCCCAAATGTTCAAATTTAACTTAAATTCAATTTATATTAAAAATTTAACACATATTTCTCTAGATTTTTTATAATTATATTCTTCTTTTTTTTTACTATACTTTTTCATAGAATTTTTTTTATAATTTTTTTTCTTACTTGTAAGTTATCTTTTTTTTATATATTTTTTTATTCTCTAGAATTAACTTTATTTTAATTGATGAAATCTAAAGATAAGTAGTGTAAAATAAAATACAACCAACAAAACTAAATCAACTAGTATAACACCCCACTCAATAATATAAAGTGATGATAAAATTCAATAACATAATGCATAATTTCATTTAACAACAAACAACTTAATAAAATGTCTAATCAAGTAGTAATGCATTCCATCAAAAAATCCTAAACAAAATCCCAATATCATCGTTCAATAAGTAACATAATAAAATGTCTAAATAACTAGTATAACACTCCACTCAATAAATCTTTGACGAAACCCTCTTTTCGCTCATCGGGAAGGCTAAAAAAGACCACCATCAACTCCTCCTCACGAGCAAGCTTGCACATGACCTTGTTACGCTCACTATCGCCAGACCAGAGCACATTACTTAACGACATCGAGATTCTTCCGTTGCTCATTTAATGAAGCCTCCAATCCAAGAAAGTTAGCAAATTGAGTAGATGATTTCTCGAGTTGTGCAACAAGAATAGTAGCAGCCCTCTCCATTGCAGATTCAGAATCAATATCGAAACTTGATTTTCTCTTCCTTTTCTTGAAACTAGAGGACTTGCTAGATATTTCCTCACTGCGAGTTGGAATCAAGTCATCATCTCCATCATTTGTTTAGATCTCTTCATCTAACTCGACCATTTTCGCAGTCGATAGAGCATCTTTTCCAGTTACTCTATCCTTGCCAAATATAACACAGAGATCCAAATAATGTGGAAATGTCTTATTCTGCCACTTTGCTCTCTTTTGGTGCACCTAAAATAAGTAAGAGAAAAAAAATAACACAGTAATTAAAAAAAACTCTGATCATATATTCAAACATCTCAATCTTAAAACATAAAAATTACCTTAGAAATCTCAATCTTAAAACATATGAATTACCTTAGAAATCTCAGTATATTAGACTGAGATTTCAATTCTAATGCATCAAAAAATTAATTGAACTTTATTTGAGAAAGGAAACACAGAAACCCATCACACTCCTAGAGAGAAGAAAATAAGCTAGATATAGAGAACATAGAATGTTAGTGAAACACTAATTAGCAATACCAATTACCAAATATCGAAACCCATATCCCAAAACAAACAGTAAAAAATCTCAGGCGGAGAAAATTGAAGAAAACTAAATCCCTAGAAAGAAATATTACAAATTTAGACAAACCCACAAGTTCATATATATATATATATGTGTGTATAATGATTAGTCAAACTAAAATAATAACATAGATCAAAAAATTGCATTAAAAGCAAAGCTACCATTCAAAGAAAAGGGGGAAGAATAGAGATATTTTCAGCTTCATTAATGTATAAATTGACAATGAAAAGAAAAGAAAAGAAAACAGGTGACATTAAACGCTTTCCAATTCTGAGAAAATCAGAATTACCTGGAAAATCACAAGCAAGACAGTATATTTAATTGCATGATCATCTTATATGAAATTTGTAATAGTAGTAACAATCTGGTCAGTACAAGTGAACTAGGTAAAACTATGAAAAATAAAGAGGAAAGAGAAAAAAGGATTATTAGGTATTTGTACTCTTGGATTTAAAGGGTCACTGCTTTATCCGGCTAAAATGAACATAGATAGGGATTTTAAAGAGAGAGAAAAAGAATAGCAGAAAAAACCAAGAATTATTATAGAGTAGAAAACAATTAAATGCTTAAAAATGACTTACCTTAAGATATGAAATCCAGACATCTTTAAAGGCTTCAAGCACATGATTTTTAGCATCCCAACCAAATCCACTACTGTCTTTTCCGTGCAGCATATCATATACAACTGCCCATTCAACTTTCAATGTTTTCAACCTTGACTCAATATGTGGTTTTGCCTTTATTCCTGCTGCAGGCAATTTCTCAGCCAATGCTTTCTCAATGTCCAAGTAAAACCCAAGCTTAAAACCATTATCAGCCCTATACAAAGTTCCAGTAGTATTTAATATGTCTAGCATACATTCCACAAGCTTGTCATCTTCATTTTCAACCCATTTGTTCTTACTCTTGCCTGCCCCCTTTGCTTCATCATTTACTTAAGAATCCATCATAAATTAAAGTCTGGCCAAATATAAATTAGTTCTTTTACTAGTGTATACATAGTAAAAATACAGTGCATGCAGTAAATCTCAAAGCTTCGCAACATTAGTTGGTTTAGCCTGTTACAGTACATTATCAATTGACATACTTACATGGTGAGTGCCTAATAAGCTAAGGACAAATTAAGAAAGAGAATGTTTCATGGTGAATGGGTTGGACCAACCAAGTAGAGGATGGCCTGAATCATGTTAATGCATTGGCACAGCTTATAAATAGAAGCTATAATCTATATTCAGCTTTGAAAAGTAAAGATGTCTAAACAAGCCAAAACTAATCACTTTTTAGTCATCAATTAAAATGTAAGACAATCACTTAATTCAGTCCAGGCAGAGGAAGGTCCCAACATGACTAAAACTGATATTAATCACCCAAAATATAAAACAACAAGCAATCACCCAAAACAAAGATCCTGTAAAAGCAACAAAATATAAAAGCAGAAACTATTAAAGCAACAAAATATAAAAGAAAAATATAAAAGCAGAAACTATAAAAGCAATCACCCAAAATTAACAAAATATAAAACAAAACAAAATATAAAAGCAACAAAATATAAAAGCAGAAACTATAAAAGCAATCACCCAAAATATAAAAGCAGAAACTATACCTCAAAAGTATATAAGAAAAGAATATCATAAACTTGTAGATTCAAAATCGTCAATTATGAAGATCCATGTGACTACTCAAATTCGATATTGGGAAATGAAAATACCCAGTGTTCCATATATATTAATATAAGGATATCTAATCAAGATATTAACAAAGTTAGAGCAGTGATACAATCAACAAGAATTCACAATTGATGATGATGTTGCTTCTACAAGTAACAGCAGCTCAAGATCATTTTTCTTTTCTTTTTTTCGTCTCGGTCAATTGTTAAGAGGAATGTACAATATCAAGTTAATATCTCAAACTAATATCTCAAACTGATATCATACTAATATCTCAAACTGATATTAGTATCATATTCTCAAACTAATATTTTAAACTAATATCTCAAACTGATATTAGTATCATACTAATATCTTAAACTGGCTTCATCAAACTGATATTCACACTAATATCTCAAACTGGCTTCATCAAACTGAGAGGGGAGAGAGAACAAGAAAACATTTCAAACATCTCAATCTTAAAACATAAGTATCATACAAAATCCTATTAATCGATACAATAAGCATTGAAAGGTACTACTAATAATAAATAACATAATTTTAAACTATAAACTATGGTCAGCCCTCCACACATCAAACATCTCAACGGCAAGATTTTTTCTAAAGTTTGTCCACACATGGGATGTCTCAACTGTATTGATGTAGTCTTCATCAACTCTAGTTTCCTCATGGTTGACTTCTATCTCCTCATCTTTGAACGGATCAATAGCCACTTCTTGCCTTATAAAGTTGTGCATTAGGCAACAAGCAACAATTATTTTATTTTGTGTTCGAATAGGATAAAATGAAGGACTTCTAAAAATTCCCCATCTTTTCTTCAGAAGGCCAAAATAACGCTCTATGACATTTCTAGCTGAGGAGTGCTTTATGTTAAACAATTTTTTGGCAGTCGTAGGTCGATGTCCATCTAACTAATCATTTAAATGATATCTTTGACCTCTAAAAGGTGCAAGAAAGCCCTCTCCATTGGTATATCCAGCATCTACAACGTAGTAGTTACCTTAACCAAATAAAAAAGGAAGTTAAATGGGGTTGTGTTTGTTTGTTTTTGTTAGTGTAAGTCTATACATATTAAATTATATTAAGATATTTCTTATTTCTTACCTCGATTTACTTTCAAACCATGATTACGATGCATTGCAGAATAAAGTACCCTACCATCTGCCGCGGACCCTTCCTAACCAGGTAAGATGTAGATAAATTGCATCTCCGGGGAGCAAACACCTAACACGTTAGTTGTAATCTCATTTTTTTCGATTTCGATACCTAGGTTTATCTTCTTCAGGGACATGAACCTTTATATATGTTCCATCCAAAGCCCCTAGACAACCCTAGTAAGAAATACTTATCTTTTTCAAAAACATAATGATAAATATGTAATTTAAAAAAAGCTTGTTCTGGTAGGATAACAAATATCTAAGTTAAAGAAATACCTTGAACTATTTCCACTTATCGTCAGTAGAGTTTTCACGTATAGGTTCCGGTTTCTTAAAAAGTTGACCTTCCAATCTTATAACGGCATTGAGTACGTTGTTGAAATGCCTACTAATTGTCTCAACGGATCGATTTAAATTGTAATACTATGACACGATTTTTCACATGATGGGCTAGCACATACAAGAATATGGCAACTTGTTCATTTATTTGAAGGTACTTTATACTACTAAGTTTGCCTGTGGTATGTAAAATATCACATAATTTGGTAAAACTTGCCCTATCTGTAATAACCATAAATTTTATGATTTAATATTAATATTTATAAATAGAGCCGTTGATTATTTAAATGCTTACGTGGCATGAGGGGGGTAACTCAATTGAATTAAAATTGAACTCTTAATGATTGATAAGATGTGAAGAATTATGATAGGTTTATGAAATGTCATGTGTCACACAAGGATGGACTTAGTGAGGAATAATTAAGTATTTACATGTTTATAGTCCAAATAATAAATTGGGACTCTAGCCCAATAAGTTAATTGATGGACTTTCGAAGTTAGCCCAATAAACTTGGGTTATTTAAAATCCAATTCGGAATCCAACAAAATAGTTAACTGATAGTACAAGATGTTGGTTAAATAAAATGTGGCGTGGGGCAGTGGGCCCGATCGACTAGCCCCTTGTCTATGTCTGAGATCTCTTCTCTTGTCCCCAAATTAAGGGTCACCAAGTACAAGGAACAGTAGCCTAAACTCTCTTTACGCAAACTTTCAAGCTGCTAATCCTAGGCATGCAGGGCTAGCTAAGTGGGTTTGTATGGAGTGGTTAAACAACTCCTTAAGTAACCATTGTTCATTTCTATTGCACCATGAATCCCAACATTGTGTAAAGCAAGTGTCTAGTCCATGCTTTCTCTTTAAATACAAGCCACCATGGCAGTCTGTTATAGTGATAAGAGTGTTGGAGAAATCTGAGTAGAGAATTCTTAGTTGCTAAGCATTACCAAATCAGTGTGTGAGATATCAAGGTTAAAGCTCGAGAAGGTATAATTTCTACTTCGTTCTTAACTTGAGTCTTGTTTGATTCTCGATTTTTCAGATTAATAGGTCAAGTATGATGAATTAACATGATATAGGGTGTTTAGAAAGTTTACTTTCGTGCATGAATGCGTTAATAATTTTCTGGAATCAAGTTGTGGCTACTCTGCAAAACAGAGCATGTTCACTGTTTCTGAACTCTATGAGATGCAGTTGCACCGTACTTAGGAACCAGCTGATGGGTTCGGTCGTGTTAGACCATGTATTAAGAAATTTCCTTAGGTTGTATGCTTATAGTAAAGTCTTAATGAAATTAACCCGACGAACTTAGACTTTGTCGAAATAGTGTAGACCGAAGTCTGTGAAAAAACTGACTTCGGAGATGTCTTCGGACAAATCGTGATGTCTTCGGACAAAGCGTGATGTCTTCAGACAAAGCGTGATGTCCTCGGACAAAGCGTGATGTCTTCAGACAAAGCGTGATGTCTTCGGACAAAGCGTGATATCTTCGAACAAAGCGTGATGTCTTTGGACAAAAAGTGTTGTCTTCAGACAGGTCGTAATATCTTTGGACATGGCCAGACGTCTTAGGCTTCGGACATGGTGAGATGTCCTGGGACTCGGAGACAGCATCATAACTTGATATAAGGAAGGATTAATAAATATTCCTATACTGCTATAAACTATTATTACACGAATAAGTTCTAAGTAGAGAATTTTACTAACTTCGGGAAAATAAATCTGATGCCTGCAAACATGTGTAGAAAAGGGTCGGTAAGATTAATAGATGTTATGGTCTACTTAAGACAATAAATCTCTTGGAATTACGAAGAAGAAAGATTATGAATAAACTAGCAGTGGTCAATAGAATGAGCATGTTAGTGTACAGCTATGAGTTTTGATGGGTGCAGCAGTATACATAGATAGAAAGAAGTGTTATGTGTACATGTTGTTTATATATGTATATCAATTGTGTTTGGCTAATGAATACCTATACTTACATGAATAGGACATACATAGTTCATTGAGGTGATTTTCGCTATTAGTAGAAATCAACGCTAAAGGCAAGTTTCCTATCCCTAAAAACTTGTTACTTATATTATGCAAGTTTCCTATCCCTAAAAAAAAAACTTGTTACTTATATTATGCAAGTTTCCTATCCCTAAAAAACTTGTTACTTATATTATGCAAGTTTTCTATCCCTAACTTATTGTTATTGTTGGGCAAGTTCCCTAACCTCACTCAAATTTACATTGAGCAAGTATCCGAACACTATTATTATTGTGTTGCAAGTTCCTTAATTCACACATTGTATACATTTGAATTGTTGTCATATCAATCATACTTTATCAAGTAAATATCTGTTTCTATTCGAAAATCATTTGTATACCTTGACATTGTTGTAAGCATTGGACTTATCGTTCCTAAATGCATGATGAAAAAAAGCTGCTCAAGCCCTTGATTCTATTTAGACTATTATTATGTGTTAAAGAGCTATCCAAACCGATTGACTTGGTGCAGACTATCGTAAATCTACTTAGATGAACAACCCTCATAGAAGGGGAAATTATATATTGTCGGGGAACCGACGTGCGCACATGAGTATGATTAAATGTTATGCATAACGTAGGGTACTTTAGGCTGATCACCTGTTGTACTCGTTTATATTGGATTACAGTGTAATATTGTTAATTCTAGTAAGAGTTCTTAGTCCTTAGTGACTGCTTAGTACTCATTCATATTGAACCTTGAAATGAATAAATCTCAAATTTTGTTGATATCCTTGATTTATAATGACACCTATAGGATACTCTTGATATCCTTGAACTACCAATTATCATTATACCCTTGAAAGATTCAAATGCTATAACTACTTATTCTTCTGGCTATATTACTTGTTGGGCAAACTCGTTGCTCATTCTTGCTTCCTAAAACATTACAGTTAAGGCAGAGCAAGGCGGCACTTCAAGACCGGACAAGGGAAAGGGCAAGGCGACAGAATAACTTAGTCCTTAAGACTAGAAGTATTATTATTATTGTTATGCTTGTTATGATGTATTCAAGAATGATTAAGTTATGTTTAAGTTAATCACTGAATTGTCGTAGTAATGGTTACGGTACCTTGGGACGCAAATATTTATATTATATCAATATAAATCATTCTAGTATTTTCGTCGTTGATTTAGTAAGATATTCGTAGTTACACGTGATGCACCAAATTCGAGATATGGGAGTCCAATTTTGGGGGCATCACAGGTTTGTATCAAAGCCATAGTTATAAACTTTAGGAGTGAGAGCCCTTAGATTATAACTTAGGAGAACTTCGAAGATAGAAAGGGATGAAACTCATATAGAGTTTTCATAGAGATGGACTTAGCGTGTTACAGAATATAACTTCATTCTATACAATGAACTTATGTTATTTAACATTCTAATGGAGTTGTTGTTTGTTTTGTCTTGTGTTGGGGATTGTAGGATGATTGTCATGGGAGGACCTAGCCGAGTTGTAGAAGAGGAGCCACGTGACATACACGTGGTATATGAGGCACCATTGATAGCGGAGCCTATATCAACTGTAGTTCCTATCGATGATGAGGATGAGGAAGAGGAGATGGAGCCAATACCCGAAGAGTCTGATCCAGAGGAGGAGCCTATGGAGGAGCGTATGGTGGACGAGCCCATGGGGGACTCCGACGAGGCTACTTTTGAGGATAGGATGTTGGGAGAGTATGAGGAGCAGATTTTAGAGTTAGGGTGCAGAGTTGAGGAGTTAGAGGCTGAGGCTAGGGACAGGGAGTCTGAATTCCAAAAGTTGAAGGACGATGACCACCAGAGAAAGTTAGTGATGCAGGAGATGGAGGTAGAGATTGCTCACCGTAAGGAGGCAGGAATCCAGATGGGAGCTTTGTTTCACAGGGCGGTGGCTAGGAATGTAGAACTGGCAGGGAAGTTGGAAGAGATGGAGCAGAGGGAGTTGAGCGAGAAGACAGAGAAGGAAGCCATCCATACTCAGTTAGGGATGGAGGTAATGGATAGGATCCATTTCGAAGAAAAGTGGAAAGGGGCCAATGATAGGGCTAACGATCTAGAAGATGAAGTGAGGTGCAAAAGGAGGAAGATGAATAGGATGGGCTATGCAGTGCGCACGGCCATGGAGGGACTGATTGATGGGGTGAATCACTACCCGACAGAGCAAGGACAGACCTGGCACACCATAAGCCGAGATTTGGTGGTGCACATTACTCAGAGGGAGTACTAGAGTGTTGTGGAGCGCGGAATGATAGATTAAGTCTAGGCGTTAAAAGTTATTAGTTGTAGTTCGTTATGTAGGGTATTATCTGTTGTTGTAATTTCAGTCTTTTATGTAGAAGGTGAGATAGTTGTAAGCCCCAAACTTTTGAGTTATGTTAGAGGGGTAGTATGTTAATGATTGTCCCCATCTTTTGTGATATTAGGGGATAAGTTGTGTCATTTATAGAAGTATGCTGGAGATAATCATGTAATGTAACAATTTGGCATGAATATAAATGATCTTGTTCTGAAATGTATTCCGAAATCTTATTCCTTTTATGGAGAATTGTTTAAGTAATATAATTAGATAATAAAAAAATGGAAGTGTTATGATATAGGAATATGCCGCCTAGACGTAGATTAACTGCACCGGAAGAGTCGGTTAATGATGAGAGAGGACAAGTAGATCCCATTCAGAGGCTTGTAGATTTGTTAGGGGAGGCTCTTAGGGGAAGAAATGAACAAGTAACACCCAATCCCCAAGTAGCTCCAGTCGCAAACTTCAAGGACTTTAAGAGTGTAGGACCTCCGAAATTCATAGATACTACCGATCCTATTGTAGCGCAAACGTGGATCAAGGAAATGGAGAAAGCCTTCGCCATTTCTCGTGTGGGTGAAGACCAGAAAACCGTGTTCGCTACATATATGATGAGGGGTGAAGCAAACTACTGGTGGGAAGCAAATCAACAGAGAGCGGGAGAAGGGACTATAACCTGGGAAAGGTTTAAGACTTTGTTCTTCGAGAATTACTTCCCGAAGAGCATGAAGAATAGGATGGAGGTAAAGTTTCTAGAACTAAAACAAGGGGAGATGATAAAGGCACGATGCGCCAAGTTCAATGAACTCGCACGATTCGCAACACATCAAGTAGACACTGAAGAGAGGAAATCTCGACGCTTCGAACTTGGACTAAAACCTTGGTTGTTCAACAAGGTGTCGGTCCTTCAAATCGACTCATTCGCCATATTATTGGAGAAGGCGATAATTGCTGAGGGAGGTAGCGAGGCGTTGAGCCAATACAACAAGGAGAAGAAGAACAAGAATGCTGGGGGAGAGACTCGCAGAGGGAGTAGTAGTGGTGGAAGTTATCTGGGAAAGAGGAAATGGGATAACCGCAACAACGACAACAACAACAACACCAACCACCGAAACATCAACCGGTCAGAAAGTTATCAAGGAGGGTTTTAAGAAAAGAAGTGAAGCTTGCTCGAAATGTGGGAAAAACCATCAAGGGGAATGCTGGAAGGGGCGCAGCGTCTGCTACAACTGCGGCCAAGAAGGGCACATTTCACCCAACTTCCCAAAGCCGAAAAAGATCAAGGGAAGTTTCGCATGTGGCTCAACTGAGCATCAAATCAAGGATTGCCCAAAGAAGGGGAGCAACGGAGGAAGCGGCCAACAAGGAGAGGGGGTGAGAAGTCGATGATCGGCGGACCAACGCAATTCAACCGAATCAATTGCCTCAACCTTTAACATGATCGCTCCAAGACGCAGCGATGATCGCAATGGACGGGTGTCGTATATTCTCCCAATCAATAATATAAATGCCTATGTATTATTTGATTCGGTGCTACCTATTCCTTTATGTCTCAAGAATTTGCTAATCGACTAAACATACCTCCCGAACATTTAGAAAATTCATTGAACGTAGAGATTGCGAATAAGGAAGTAATTCCATAGAGTTTGTTTACATCAAACTGTTGTGCAAAAACATTGAGAGGTCACGAACTAAGCATAGACTTAATTCCTATTAAACTGGGAGAGTTTGATGTGATATTAGGAATGGATTGGTTATCCGAACACGCTGTGATAATCGATTATCAAAAGAAGAATGTGAACCTTCAGACCTCAAATCGGTCTAAGGTAGTGTTTTACGGTAGCTCGTCGCTCATGCAATCGTGTTGCCTTACGATGATGCAAGCTAAGAAATGGTTAAGGAAAGGATGTGTAGGTTATTTAGCCTATATACTGGACACTCAGCAAAAGAGAATAGAAATTAAAGATATATCAGTGGTAAGAGATTTCCAAGACGTGTTTCCAAATGAACTACCTGGTCTTCCGCCAGACAGAGAAATTGAATTCATAATAGACTTAGCACCAGGAACCGCACCAATTTCGAAAGCCCCATATCGTATGGCGCCAGTAGAAATGAAGGAATTGATGATTCAATTGCAAGAGTTACTAGATAAGGGTTACATTCGACCAAGTGTGTCTCCTTGGGGAGCACCAGTGTTGTTTGTAAAGAAAAAGGATGGATCGATGAGGCTCTGTATCGATTATCGGGAGTTAAACCGAGTGACAATTAAGAATAGATATCCATTGCCAAGGATAGACGACCTTTTCGATCAACTGAAGGGAGCGAAGTGTTTTTCCAAGATAGATTTATGAACGGGTTATCATCAGTTGAAAGTGCGAGAGGAGGACATACAAAAGACGGCGTTTCAAACTCGCTACGGACATTACGAATTTTTAGTGATGTCATTCGGGTTAACCAATGCTCCGGCAGCATTCATGGACTTGATGAACTGAATTTTCAGGCCATACTTAGATAAGTTCGTAGTAGTATTTATCGATGACATTTTGATTTATTCAAAGACGAAGGAAGAGCACACCGAACACCTGAAGATGGTATTGGAAGCATTGAGAAGGGAAAAGATGTACGCTAAATTTTCAAAATGTGAATTTTGGATGGAAAGGGTTCAATTTCTAGGACACGTGATAGATCAAAATTGAATTTCCGTGGATCCTGCAAAAGTGGAAGCGGTAAGTAACTGGGAACAGCCGAAGACGCCAACAAAAGTTAGGAGTTTCTTAGGTTTAGCCGGGTACTATCGAAGATTTATCCAATATTTTTCTAAGATAGCAACCCCGCTGACCAATCTAACGAGGAAGACAGAGAAGTTCATATGGACGAACAAATGCGAGGAGAGTTTCCAAGAATTGAAGAGGAGCTTGAGTGAGGCGTCTGTATTATCATTACTAGACGATATGGGAGGATTTGTGGTGTATAGTGATGCATCGCATAGAGGACTTGGTTGTGTGCTAATGCAACATAGCAAGGTCATTGCATATGCCTCACGACAGTTGAAAGATTTCGAAAAACGATACCTTACCCATGACTTGGAGTTAGCGGCTGTAGTCTTTGCATTGAAGATTTGGAGGCACTATTTGTATGGAGAAAAATGTGAGATATATACAGATCACAAGAGTCTGAAATATATCTTCACACAGAAGGAGTTGAACATGCGACAAAGAAGGTGGTTGGAACTAATCAAGGATTACGACTGTGAAATTATTTATCACCCGGGAAAAGCAAACGTTGTAGCCAACGCTTTGAGTAGAAAAGGAAGGGAGAAGTTATTCAAATTGACAACTCAAGAGGAATTAATAAGAGAAATGGAAAAGTTGGAAATAGAGGTGGAGGAACCAAAAGAAGCGGAAGGAAAATTACTCATGATGAGAGCTCACCCAACGTTATTGGATAAAATAAAGGAAGCACAAGAGAAAGATGAAGAATGTGAGAAGATAAAGAAGAGAATAGTAGAAGATAAGGAAGAAAGGTTCAAAGTAGATAAGGACGGTATATTGAGGTTTGAGGGTCGAGTATGGGTGCCAGCTGTAATCGAACTGAGAGAGGAAATCCTACACGAAGCACACAATACGACGTATTCCATACATCCAGGAGACACAAAAATGTACCAGGATCTTCGACACCATTTTTGGTGGCCTAATTTGAAAAAAGAGGTTGTAGAGTGTGTTAGCAGATGTCTTACTTGTCAAAGAGTCAAAGCAGAACACCAGAGACCAAGTGGACTACTTTAACTGCTGGAAATTCCAGAATGGAAATGGGAGCACGTTACGATGGACTTCGTGGTTGGACTTCCGGTTACACGGAAGGGTTATGATGCCATTTGGGTTATTGTGGACCGACTAAGAAAGACAGCTCATTTTCTACCCATCAAGATTCGATTCAATTTGAACCAGTTAGCAAATTTGTATGTAAAGGAAATCGTATCGCGACATGGAGTGCCGGTGTCGATTGTCTCCGATCGAGATCCGCGTTTCACGTCAAAATTCTAGAAAAGTTTGCAGGAACGAATGGGAACTCAATTGAGGTTAAGTACTGTTTATCACCCTCAAACTGACGGGCAGAGTGAACGAACCATACAAACGTTGGAGGACATGCTTAGAGCTTGCGTGATGGACTTCAAGGGAAATTGGGATGACCATTTACCATTAGTAGAATTCGCTTACAATAATAGCTATCATGCGAGTATCGGTATGCCGCCATATGAAGCTCTTTACGGGAGGAAGTGCAGAACACCATTATGTTGGGATGAAGTCGGGGAATGACAACTTTTGGGACCAGAATTAGTCCAGCAAATGGCCGACGTGGTAGCAACAATAAGGGGCAAATTGGTAGCAGCTCAAGATCGCCAAAAGAAGTATGCCGACTTGCATCATCAGAACCGAGACTTCGAAGTCGGTAGTTTTATGTTTTTGAAGGTATCTCCTTGGAAGGGAAAGATCTGATTCGAAAAGAAAGGAAAATTGAGTCCGAGGTTCATAGGGCCATTCGAGATAATGAAGCGAGTGGTAAGTGGCATACAAAGTTGCTTTGCCACCAATTAACGAACACATCCACAACGTGTTTCACATTTCCGTACTACAACTGTACAAGTCTGACTATAAGCACGTGATTTCCTATGAGCCCATTCAAGTAGAGAAGAATCTGGCATATGAAGAAATTCTTGTTCAAATAATAGATAAGAAAGAACAAATGCTAAGAAACAAAGTTATATCTTCTATAAAGGTTGTTTGGCGAAACCATGATGTCGAGGAGGCCACATGGGAATTAGAAGATAGGATGAGGAGAGACTATCCCCATCTTTTTGTGTAACCTTGTATCAATTCCGAGGACGAAATTTTTATAAGGCGGAGAGGATGTAATAACCGTAAATTTTATGATTTAATATTAATATTTATAAATAGAGCCGGTGATTATTTAAATGCTTACGTAGCATGAGGGGAGTAACTCAATTGAATTAAAATTGAACTCTTAATGATTGATAAGATGTGAAGAATTATGATAGGTTTATGAAATGTCTTGTGTCACACAAGGATGGACTTAGTGCGGAATAATTAAGTATTTACATGTTTATAGTCCAAATAATAAATTGGGACTCTAGCCCAATAAGTTAATTGATGGACTTTCGAAGTTAGCCCAATAAACTTGGGTTATTTAAAATCCAATTAGGAATCCAACAAAATAGTTAACTGATAGTACAAGGTGTTGGTTAAATAAAATGTGGCGTGGGGCAGTGGGCCCGACCGACTAGCCCCTTGTCTATGTCTGAGATCTCTTCTCTTGTCCCCAAATTAAGGGTAACCAAGTACAAGGAACAGTAGCCCAAACTCTCTTTACGCAAACTTTCAAGCTGCTAATCCTAGGCATGCAGGGCTAGCTAAGTGGCTGGTATGGAGTGGTTAAACAACTCCTTAAGTAACCATTGTTCATTTCTATTGCACCATGAATCCCAACATTGTGTAAAGCAAGTGTCTAGTCCATGCTTTCTCTTTAAATACAAGCCACCATGGCAGTCTGTTATAGTGATAAGAGTGTTAGAGAAATCTGAGTAGAGAATTCTTAGTTGCTAAGCATTACCAAATCAGTGTGTGAGATATCAAAGTTAAAGCTCGAGAAGGTATAATTTCTACTTCGTTCTTAACTTGAGTCTTGTTTGATTCTCGGTTTTTCAGATTAATAGGTCAAGTATGATGAATTAACATGATATAGGGTGTTTAGAAAGTTTACTTTCGTGCATGAATGCGTTAATAATTGTCTAGAATCAAGTTGTGGCTACTCTGCAAAACAGAGCATGTTCACTGTTTCTGAACTCCATGAGATGCAGCTGCACCGTACTTAGGAACCAGCTGATGGGATCGGTCGTGTTAGACCATGTATTAAGAAATTTCCTTAGGTTCTATGCATATAGTAAAGTCTTAATGAAATTAACCCGACGAACTTAGACTTTGTCGAAATAGTGCAGACCGAAGTCTCTAAAAAAGCTGACTTCGGAGATGTCTTCGGACAAAGCGTGATGTCTTCGGACAAAGCGTGATGTCCTCGGACAAAGCGTGATGTCTTCGGACAAAGCGTGATGTCTTCGAACAAAGCGTGATGTCTTTGGACAAAGGGTGTTGTCTTCGTATTGTGTCGTAATATCTTCTGGACACGGCCGTATCGTCTTAGGCTTCGATACATGGCGAGATGTCCCGGACTCGGAGACAAAGATCATAACTTGATATAAGGATGGATTAATAAATATTCCTATCTTCGCTATAAACTATTATTACACGAATAAGTTCTAAGTAGAGAATTTTACTAACTTCGGGAAAATAAATCTGATGCCTGCAAACATGCGTAGAAAAGGGTTTGTAAAGATTAATAGATGTTATGGTCTACTTAAGACAATAAATCTCTTGGAATTACTTAAGAAGAAAGATTATGAATAAACTAGCAGTGGTCAATAGTATGAGCATGTTAGTGTACAGCTATGAGTTTTGATGGGTGCAGCAGTATACATAGATAGAAAGAAGTGTTATGTGTACATGTTGTTTATATATGTATATCAATTGTGTTTGGCTAATGAATACCTATACTTACATGAATATGACATACATAGTTCATTGAGGTGATTTTCGCTATTAGTAGAAATCAACGCTAAAGGCAAGTTTCCTATCCCTAAAAACTTGTTACTTATATTATGCAAGTTTCCTATCCCTAAAAAAAAAACTTGTTACTTATATTATGCAAGTTTCCTATCCCTAAAAAACTTGTTACTTATATTATGCAAGTTTTCTATCCCTAACTTATTGTTATTGTTGGGCAAGTTCCCTAACCTCACTCAAATTTACATTGAACAAGTATCCGAACACTATTATTATTGTGTTGCAAGTTCCTTAATTCACACATTGTATACATTTGAATTGTTGTCATATCAATCATACTTTATCAAGTAAATATCTGTTTCTATTCGAAAATCATTTGTATACCTTGACATTGTTGTAAGCATTGGACTTATCGTTCCTAAATGCATGATGAAAAAATTGTCTAAGCCCTTGATTCGGCTAGACTATTATTATGTGTTAAAGAGCTATCCAAACCGATTGACTTGGTGCAGACTATCGTAAATCTACTTAGATGAACAACCCTCATAGAAGGGGAAATTATATATTGTCGGGGAACCGACGTACATATACATGAGTATGATTAAATGTTATGCATAACGTAGGGTACTTTAGGCTGATCACCTGTTGTACTCGTTTATATTGGATTACAGTGTAATATTGTTAATTCTAGTAAGAGTTCTTAGTCCTTAGTGACTGCTTAGTACTCATTCATATTGAACCTTGAAATGAATAAATCCTGAATTTTGTTGATATCCTTCAGTCTATAGCGACACCTATAGGATACTCTTGATATCCTTGAACTACCAATTATCATTATACCCTTGAAAGATTCAAATGCTATAACTACTTATTCTTCTGGCTATATTACTTGTTGGGCAAACTCGTTGCTCATTCTTGCTTCCTAAAACATTACAGCTAAGGCGGAAGCAAGGCGCACTTCAAGACCCACACAAGGAAAGGGCAAGGCTTACGTAATAACTTAGTCCTTAAGACTAGAAGTATTATTATTATTGTTATGCTTGTTATGATGTATTCAAGAATGATTAAGTTATGTTTAAGTTAATCACTGAATTGTCGTAGTAATGGTTACGGTACCTTGGGACGCAAATATTTATATTATATCAATGTAAATCATTCTAGTATTTTCGTTGTTGATTTAGTAAGATATTCGTAGTTACACGTGATGCACCAAATTCGAGATATGGGTGTCCGAATTTTATGGGCGTCACACTATCCATTCTAAGGTAATTGTGGCATATAATGTCACTGTCATACACTAGCTCCCTCATAAATTTTAGACCGCTCGAGCAAGAAAGGGTGTACTTTGGTCGATTAAGTGCTCTCATATGTCTATGTCGTGCCATAGATATAACAAATTGCATGAACAAGGTAACCATGACAACTATTTCGGACCAAAAATAAAAAAAGGCAATTAATCTCTTCATTCTCTTCCGTTTGTCTAATCTACGATGAGCCATGACTGCAATTCAATTGAAAAAGTAAGAGCAAACTCAAACAATAAACATATTGTAAAATAATTTCAAAACAAATTCAAGAAACATACTATAATGAAAGCAATAATGAAACAGTTCATTCGCTAGGCTTCAAAACAAAGATCTGTGTGTATTCAGAATAAGGAATCAATGTACTTAAATTTTCCACCTATAAACCTTGCACAGGCATGCTTCCTATTACTATTCTAACCAAAAACTACAAAGAGTATTAAGATAAACAAAGACTATGGATCAGACAAACTCACATGTTAAGGCAAATAGGCTTTGTTAAGGCAGACATGAACTATAAATAGGCTTTGTTAAGGAAGACATGAACTGCCTCGAGTCTTTTAAATGACATGAAACTAATCCAGTTACTAAAACTATTTTAATGGGTCTAAAAGGCTACAAATTTACTAAAAGTATGACAAATACAATACTAAAAATAAACGATCACTCTAAAAAATCCTAGGATAAAATTAAATCTTATATTGAAGCTGAAACTCAGTTTTTAAAAAAATTCAGATTCATGTAGACAAGTTAAGAAAGTAGAATCAATGCAACCACTATAATCATTTAAAAGCAATCAACATTTATCCATTCCCATGAAATCGAGAAGCTTTATATACGAGTATAAATGTTGTTATACAAACTTGGATGTTAAAATAAGTAGTATAACTGGGAGTTATTTTTTTGATGGATATTTTCATGTTACAACTGCTGAGCAAAGCTAAATCTTTACACATTTGTTTATCAAAGAAAAAAAGCAGGGAAAGTCAAATCAAATTTAAAGGTTTCAAAAATACAAGAAAAGCAGAGTTTTAAGCACTTTATGGAACCAATTAAATAATGATGTAGTTCGGAGAACTATCTATTCAATAAAACTCAACCGTGTAAGAGCTTTTACGATACAAATGATAGTATATTAGTATTATATATTTTCATCTAAGGAAGATGATATTGTTATAGTATTGTCTTTTCTTTCGCTTTTATTCATCATGCAATATTCTAATAAAGGCACAACTAACACACGATCCTTGTATCATATATGTTTCACCAAATCGGAAAATCTAGATGAGTGCCAAAAAATTGTCACCGACATGATAAATTACTCTTGCACTCTAGTTTACTCCAAAATGCAACACAACTCTCCACAAAAATGTTGATACGCTTATATCATTAATATGGGAGTTGTAAAATTATGCTGATCGACTTACAAAAAGGAAAAGAGTTGTCTGATTGTCCCTGAAAAATATTGGGTATTTTAAGTTTGAGTTTACAAAAAGGAAAAGAGTTGTCTGATTGTCCACAAAATGGCTAATTATATAGCTATCTAAGGTCAGTACTCTCTTTCTTTCATGCAAATAAAAATAGCTAGTGTTGTATTCAATGAGACATTTCATCAAACACCTATTGAACAATTCAATTGGACTAATATCTGGACAAATTATGCTCAAAGCAATCCCAAAATTTCTAACACTATAACTGTAATATATAATTTGATATATACTTTCAGTATGGATAAGGAAGAGCAAAATTATCCCAAAAATTTATAACACAAGAACTGTAATAGATCCGGCAACGCGATTTTAAACAAACAATCGACTGGATTTGAGACGATATGATGGTGATGGTTTTGGAGAGCCTTCAGATCTGACTTGTGAAGAAAAAAAAACAACAAAAAGAAAAAAGCACTATTATATCATCCTCCCTATGACAAACCATGGATCAATCAATTGAAGATCAAGCACTATTAACTTGGTTGCAAATAATCGAAATGAAGAAAAAAAAACAAAAAAAAAAGAAGGAATAAACTGACTTGTGAGACGATATGATGGTGAGAGTTTTGGAGAGCCTTCAGATCTGCTGGATCAATCAATTGAAGATTTGTATCTCCTCTCCTCGGCTCCTTCTCTCTCGTCGTTCCCAGATCGATCGAATCGAATGAATGTGTAGAAAGAACAATTATATCTTTAGGGGTATATTTGTCAATTACTTAAAAATAATGGATGGAATGATTTATTCCTGGCCACCCCTCAAGGAATAAAAATTAAAATTTTAAGTTAACTATCATTTCAGGAGGAATACATCATTCCGATGAAATAAACAAACCAAACAACATTTTTATCATTCCAACGAAATAATTCATTCCATTCTCCCTCCTATTCCACCAATCCAAACGTAGAGTAATGGGGTGTTTGATAAAAATTGAATGAATCTGAATCTGAATCTGAATGAGTAGAATCTGAATCTGAATGAAAAAAGTTATTTGATAATTGACATGTCTGAATCATCTGAATGACAAAACTTTATTATTTTACCCCTTTGAAAAAATTTAAAATTATTGTAAATTTATTTAATATTACTTAATATAATAGTTAATATTTTTTTTTAAAATTTTAATTTTTTTTACTTCATTCAGTCATTCAGCTAGAAAAATCTGACTTAGCCATTCAGCTCATCCATTTTATCGATTCAAATTATTCTGCACCAAAAAACAAACGACTATCCGATTCAAATGAATTCGATTCAAATTTCTATTCGACTCTAAATAAACACCCCCTAAGAGGTTACAAAACTCAAAGGTCATGAGTTTCAAACCTTAAAAGATATGAGAGTTACAAAACTTAAAGTTAATTATAATAAAAAAGGGTAGGAATGTATTTAAATATGAGTAAGAATATATCTAAATATCCACACACTATGTATAATTTTATAACATGGATATAATTATAACTCTCTTTATATTCTTCTTTATCTCTTTGCAATTTTATGTCTTCTTTTCTCTCTCTACAATTTTTCATTTTCTCTCTCTACACTCGTCAGTCAGTTATCTACTTTATAGTCACTTGGTCAATAAAGCCCCTGTTATTTAGGGCAATTATTTATTCCCAAACAGATATGAACACTTTCCAAAAACAAACGAAATACATTTTTATGTTGTTCTGTTTTGGCTGAAATTTTGTTTTTTGTTTAACAAAAAAGTACATAAAATAATGGGAAATCAGTTAACTGTATTTAATCTGAGAGTAGTAGTTTAAAACCAAAACCCTAAAATGGGATCTTTGTAAGAACTATTCGCCGCCAAATCGATCTCTCCCCGTTCTTTAGCTCACTGTTTATATTTCCTCTGTTTTTACGCAACAATTTCTTACAGCACTTTTGTTGCCAAATGAGAGAGAAAATGTTGCCCAAGTTTGCTGATTTTCTGTATTTATATAGTTTTTCTCCCAATTCATTACGAAGGAAAAGATTATTTATCAGTTGGGTTTTCATTTCTGATTGTAGAGTTTGTATAGTTTTGAATTAGTGAAGTTTCTTGAAGTTATGTGATCAAAGATTGGGATTTTATGAGTTTAAAGAGTGTAATTTTTGGTTTGCGAGGGTTTTAGAGGGTTTGGATTATAAAGTTATGTTTTTTTTGGTAGTTTAGGCTTTAGGGTTTTTAGGGTTTGTGAGATTGTTGGGGAAATGAGTAATTAGTTGATTGGTTGATAAATTAATTAATCTGTGAAGATGTTATCTGAATTGGGTAGAAGGCCAATGCTTAGTGGAACGGAAGGATCATTTGGTGATGAATTTGATAAGGAAATAGGGTTATTGCTTTGCGAACAGCGGCGGCAAGACTCCTATGATCGCGAAAAGGAGCTGAATATGTATAGAAGTGGGTCAGCTCCACCTACTGTTGAGGGTTCATTGAGTGCAGTTGGTGGATTATTTAATCATGGAGGTGGCGATTCGCTCTTTTCAGAGTTTGCCCATAATAAGAGTGGAAATGGGTTTGCCTCGGAGGAAGAGCTTAGGTCTGATCCTGCTTATTTATCTTACTATTACTCGAATGTGAATTTAAACCCTAGGTTGCCACCTCCTTTGCTGTCTAAGGAGGATTGGCGGTTTGCACAGAGGTTGCAGGGAGGGAGTTCAGCTGTGGGAGGGATTGGGGATAGGAGGAAACTTAATAGAAATGATAGTGGTGGAGTGTCACTCTTTTCGAAGCCACCGGGATTTAACTCCAAGAAACAAGAAAGTGAGAGTGAGACGGAGAAAGTGCGGGTTCCGGTGGAGTGGGGTGGTGATGGATTGATTGGTTTGCCTGGTTTGGGATTAGGTAGCAAACAAAAGAGCCTTGCTGAAATATTTCAGGTAATTCAAGTGTTTACTTGTGCCCTTACTTTTTTATAAGTGAATTGTATGCTTTGTGTTTGATGTGTTAATTTATCTGCACGGTTAGTTAATGCAGTTTTTGGTACCAAGGATGGTTATTTTTAGTTCCCATTGATAATTGATGTTTACTGGAGCCTTAAAAGCTGATTGAGTCAATATATTGAAAATTGAGCAATATTATGAGGTCCTTCTCTTGTTTGATCACCCAGTTTGGTGGCAACATGTTTCTGTTGTTAGTGGTGTGCCTTTTAATAAGTCCTCCTTACTCTATTTTGCCAATAATTTTATGTCTTTATTTATGATAACCCGATTAATTATCCCTTCCATTATTTTGTGCTACTTGGATTGGTTGATTAATCATAATAAAAGTCGGTCTAAGCAATACAAAGTCAACATATAAAGACGGGGTTGTTTGTTAGCTTGCGAGTCTTATGGCCTCTCTAACCACGCTGTTGCATGTTTAGTTTGATTATCCTTCTAGGGAGACTAGGTTGTCCCTACAGACGAGGCTGTTCTATATAAATGCCAATCTTCTTTGTTGGATGCTTCTCACTTGTCCCCTGATTTCCCTGGAGCACCCCTATTTGTAGTATTCATCTTTTTTTGTTTATTTTGTCTTGACATGTGTACCTAAGAACATACCAAATAGAAAACTAGTTCTATTTGCTTTTATAAAATTTGGTAGGTCTACTTGTTATACTTCGGCATTTCTACTACTTCTCCCGTGCAAGACAAGTTACAAAATGTGCTAAATACTGCTAATGATGGAGCACAAGAAGTGTAAGGTGGAGCACAACAATCGGTGTCTGTTAAAATGGAAAAAGCTTATGGAGCCAGAATTTCTCATAGGTTCTTTGGATGGAGTAGTGAACAGAAAAGATTTAATTATGATTAGTAAGAAAATGTAGAGACAAAGAGATGTGTATTTAGAACATCAGTGACCTCATTTCTAACTCATCAAAATATTTTTAGTTTTGCGTTATTTGGAACCCTGATAGTAAGGCAAGTGCTATCAATGATATACACTAAATTAGACAACGAGAATCATATGGACCCCCTTGGTGCCTCAATGAATAAAATTGTTTCTTATGAAAAGTTAAATTATCAATGAGAACTATAATAGCTTTCCAAGTAGTATCAGTTGGGACTCTATGTTATGTCCTTCAACTGGACGTCATTTTCTTTTCCAAATACACTTCATTTAATTTTCACGTTTATCTTGGTACTTCCTTTTAGGCTCTCCCAATTGAACTTGGTCTTCTTTACTGGTTGGAATTTCAGAAGGGCTTGCATACTTCCTGTTGTTATTGAATAGTTTGAGTACATTTACTTGAAGTTGTTTATTCCACTCGTATTGCGTGTGGATACGGTATTGCTAACCGCTGTAAATTGGAGCGCAGTACAGGCTGAACATAAACAAGCACAAACATAAAACAAATTTTTTACAAGGCATTAGATGGATCACTGGATAAAGGTATAATTTGCTGTATTTATTATTAATGTAGGTGTTTTATCCTGAGGAGAAGATTAGGGAGTTCACTGGGGATGACTTTGTTACAAATCTCAGGAAATCCTATGATAAGTAGTTCATGGTATGAGTGGAAGGGATTAAAGGTGGAGATTGTATGCAAGTCCCAGCAGAGTATAGTATGTATAGCCCCAAAGTGAGTGAGAGAAATGGCAGACTCCATGAGGTCTAAACTCAACGTGTATGGTTCCAATACCGCACTTGTGGGCCTATTATCTACCCGAAAAGTACAATATGTGTATTTTCACGTATCTTATGTTTCATGCAATTGATTGAAAATGTAGCTCTTTTAGTGGATGGAGTGATATGCCACAGGAGTGGTTATTCCAGGTTAGGAAAATGGTGATTTAAATCCTAGAACAAATATATGTAGAAGAAGATTAAGGATGTTTTAGAAATTGCACCATCAGTTAAGCTGGTATTTATTGGTGGATGTCATGTTTGCATTATTTTCATGGCACGATCTATTATATGGCCATTTGAAAGGTACATTGAGATAAGTATCTTGTGACTCGGTCTTCAAATTTTGAGGCACACCACATGCCTCAAGATTTAATTTGACATCCTATAGAGGTTAATTCAATTCTCTTTATGCGCCATTAATTTTTCAATTAGGCTCGATACAAGACTGCCCTTGTTCAGTTAAGTTGTTCTCTGTCAGGACCCTAAAGGTCTTGAACTTCAAAATAGAAAGTAAACAGATAGGTTAACAGATTTCAGAGTTCAGTTATAGAGTTTAAGGGAGAAGAATGGGCAGAAAGAGAAGAGATTGGGGAAGGACTGGAAAAGGGATAAGGGAGAAGAGCACAATTCGTGTGACTTTCTCAGTATTCAGATTAATATCAAATTCAACATGCATAATACAATGACTTCACCCTAGATTTATGAAGACTATCTTACTCTACTATGGCTAACATAAGCCTTACTTAACCTACACCCACTTCTACACATAACAACCTCACATGTTATATGCTTCTTCTAGAGAATACTAAACGACTTTCCTAAAATAACCCTAACTTCATTCTAAACTTTATGTGGTCTTGACATTCTCAGGCTTGAGTGGGGTGTTCGAATGCTTGGCGACCTGAGCCTTTTGTCAAAGCTCAAGTCTCAACCAATAGTCCCCTAATTAATCAACTTTATTGATTCATTATTTATATTTAGACTTGTTCCTTTAGACTTGTATTCCTCAGTCTTATTCCTTGAAATTTTAGTACATTCCATGTCTCAGCTCGGACTTGATCCTACACCTTCTTTGGATTAGGTATGGATAGCACCTGGTGCAACTTACTTTTGTTCCCTTGTTGGATTTTAGAGTTGATATCGGTGACAATTTAATATTTTGGTTGATATAATTGTGTGTCCCGACCTCGATAATTTGACATTTTTTTTTGAAAATGGAGAAGAGAAAGTAAGAGAGGGCTTTTGCCTGAGCAATGACCGACTTTTATTTATCAGTTTCAAAGTTTTCTGGATGCAACAGATATTTCCCACCATATCCCAAGTACATGGATCCATTTGTTGACCCAATCAATCCACTAACTTGACCAACCTAATGCAACATTGGCGATCTTAACTAAATTTGTTTGGGTGGCCTTGAAAGGATCTGTTTCATCCAGCCCGCATGAATCATATTCCTAGCATGTTGATATCGAAGTAAAGTCAACCTTAAATTAACAAATAGTACTACAACATTAAAATTATGGTAATAATTTGGAAGTAGTTTTTCACTTCAATAGTTGATATTTCCATTGGTACCATATCTTATATCTCTTTCTTTTTAAACAGTTGAAGTTTTTGATCACAAAGATTTCTAGACAATTGATTAAGTGTATTATCTGAGTTATTCTGAATAAATTTTATGTGTTGCATGTGAAACTCCTTTGCCTCTTTCTAGAGGTCATGCTTGTTTTGTATGAAGTTACATTGGAACACAGTCCACTTTTATGCTTCAGATAATTTCATTTGTTGTGTTCTTGGTATACTTATAATCTAGCATCTATGCAGGATGATTTAGTCCATGTAACTCCTTCTTCTGGGCACCCTTCTCGCACACCTAGTCGCAATACTTTTAATGAGCATTCTGACACCTTAGGGTCAGCTGAAGCTGAGCTGGCTCAACTACATCAAGATTTGGCTTCTGCAGATAATATACAATCAGGTACCAAGGCTCATAGTTCATCTGCCATGCAACATGTTGCCCCACCTGCATCATATTCTTATGCTGCTGCACTGGGTGCTTCCTTGTCAAGAAGCACAACCCCTGACCCACAGCACATTGCCAGGGCTCCTAGTCCTTGCCCTACTCCTATTGGTGGAGGGAGAGTAGGTACTTTAGAAAAGAGAAGCATAAGTTCAAACTCATTTAATGTTGTCTCTTCTCACATAAGTGAGCCTGCAGATTTGGTAGCTTCTTTATCCGGCATGAATTTGTCGAATGGTGTGATGAATGACGAGAATCATTTGCAATCACAGATTAAGCAAACCGTTGATAACCATGAGAATTATCTCTTCATATACCAGGTGGTCAAAATAATGTGAAGCAGCACTCAGTACCTGAAGAAATCTGAGCCTCAGTTACACATGCCTTCTTCTCAATCAAGAAATCTATCATACTCTAATTCTGGTATGAGCAGTGGTGATGGATACAGACTTGGTAACTCTTCCAATAATGCTTACCTAAAAGGATCTCATGCTTCTACTCTTCATGGTGGAGGTGGCATAGCGTCTCATTATCAGCATATTGATGGTACAAATTCTTCATTTCCAAACTACGGTATAAGTGGGTACGCATGAATTCACCACTTCCATCCATGATCTCGAGCCATCTTGGCAATGGTAATATGCCACCTCTCTTTGAAAACGCTGCTGCAGCATCAGCCATGGCTGGCGCCGGAATGGACTCAAGAATGATGGGGGGAAATTTTCCGTCTGAATTGAATTTGAGTTATGCTGCATTAGAATCACAAAATCTTAGCAGAATCGGGAATCAGATGGCCGGCGGTGCTCTACAGGCATCTTTTGTGGATCCAGTATATCTTCAATACTTCAGGACTGCTGAGTACGCTGCAGCACAAGCTGCTGCTGTTAATGATCCCTCTTTGGATATGAACTACATAGGTAATTCATACATTGATTTACTTCAGAAAGCTTATCTTGGATCTCTACTATCACCACAGAAATCACAATATAGCGTCCCGTTAGGTAGTAAAACTGGTGGTTCTAATCATCACGGTTACTATGGTAATGCTGCATTTGGAGTTGGCTTTTCATATCCTGGAAGTCCCTTGGCAATTCCTGTTATTCCAAACTCTCCTGTTGGACCTGGTAGTCCAATCAGGCACGGTGATGTCAATATGCGATTCCCTTCTGGAATGAGAAACTTGGCTGGGGGTGTCTTGGGAACCTGGCAATTAGATGCTGGTAACATGGACAATAACTTTGCCTCATCATTGCTGGAAGAGTTCAAGAGCAATAAAACCAGATGTTTTGAACTTTCGGAAATTGCAGGTCATGTTGTTGAGTTCAGGTATTTTTTTTATAAATCATGTGGTTGAATCATGTTCACCATGAAATCCTTATTACCGATTTAACACCCACTATGATTATCAGTGCGGATCAGTATGGGAGCCGATTTATTCAATAGAAACTTGAAACTGCAACAACAGAGGAGAAAAAAACATGGTTTACCAAGAAATATTTCCCAAGCCCTCACTTTGATGACTGATGTGTTTGGTAATTACGTGGTCCAAAAGGTATATATATTATTCTATTCCTGTCAATAATACATATTCTTTGTATTTTTGTTCACACACGATTTTCCAGTTGCATACTCTTATATTTCACGCTTTCAATTATTGCTTTCGTGTTTTTAGTTCTTTGAGCATGGAATGGCATCACAGAGAAGAGAGTTAGCTAACAAGCTCGTTGGCCATGTAATGACACTAAGCCTTCAGATGTATGGTTGTCGAGTAATCCAGAAGGTAAAGCTTTCCAACCAAATTTCATGACAATGTCACTGTGTTGCTGTATGTTTGCACAAGGTTCTCTTTCTTTATTATCTGCATCCATGTCGAAGAGGCTGTAGGTTTTATCTTTATTAGTTTATTACATTTGACGTTGAACCATATGCGATGGTATATGTTATGCCTCCATCCATTGGTATTGATTTGTTACAATCAACATATATTTTACTTGCTGAACTTTTACTTTGGGAGAAGAGTAGTATAAATCAGCAACTAGGGCTTTTATAAATTGAAACTTAATAACCTTTCTAAACAATATTTGGAACATAATTACCATCAATCCCATTGCAAAAGAGAAATAAAAGCGTGTTTTTTATCAAATAGAGAAAGAAACAAAGCAATTATCATCGTCTTCCTTTATGAGATTATTTAACCATTCAATCATTGCTCTATATTTTGATTCAAAAGTGTTCATGTGTTTCTCTTGATTGTGGGAGTCACTCATGCTGTACCTCTACTTCAAGTATCTAGACTTTCATGTTTTATAATGGATTCAGTTGAAAGCTTTCATTGATAATGTGGTTTTGTTATACAATTCAGGCAATTGAAGTAGTTGATCTGGACCAGAAAATTGAGATGGTTGGAGAGCTTGATGGTCATATTATGCGCTGTGTACGTGATCAGAATGGGAACCATGTCATCCAAAAGTGTATTGAATGTGTTCCTGAAGATCATATTCAATTCATTATCTCAACATTCTTTAATCAAGTTGTGACTCTTTCGACACATCCATATGGTTGTCGTGTGATACAGGTTGAGATTCTTTTTATCATCTTTTCCATTCTTAATTCTAGACTTGGCAATTTGAGCACAATGATTATTTTGTATTTTGTGATGATGCCTTTCTCGCAACAGAGGGTACTTGAGCACTGCGAGGACCCAAAAACACAGAGTAAGGTGATGGATGAGATTATGGGATGTGTTAGCATGTTGGCACAGGATCAGTATGGAAATTATGTTATTCAGGTTTGCATTCAATTTTCCGAATTTCCAGTGTTTATGCATATGTGCCACTTCTGGCAGCTATGATATCATGATGATTTGTATATACTTCCAAAACTGTGTCTGTCCTTGGAAACCATATAAAACCTTCTTGGATACACAACTTCTGATTCTTGAATGTTATCAATTATATTTAGTATGTTTTGATATCCAAAATTCACCTGATGGTATGAATACTCAGTAGTCAGCTTCCTCATGGAGTTGTACTTTCTGGTTTGATTTATATTCGACTCAAACAAGCCAAGACATACTAAAAGTGCAGGCCACATGTTCATAGTTTTGTATCAAACTGTGTGAGCATGTCACTGCACTAACCAAATTCCTATAATGTTCTTTAGTGTAAAATTTAATAAAGATGGAATCATCATTGAAAAGATTGGTGGATGGTTGTGTTCTCGTACCCAAAACTGGATAGTGTAGTAAAAGATAATTGTGTAGTCATCTTTCTTGAGTATATTAATCATGATCTTGACAATTGTTATTCCTACATGAGATATGTTGTTGCCTCTTGTATTCATTTTTTGTTGCTTCATCTCTTAAGCTATCTTTTACAGCATGTGCTGGGGCATGGGAAACCACATGAACGTTCAACTATAATCCAGGAATTAGCTGTGAATATAGTTCAAATGAGCCAGCAGAAGTTTGCCTCAAATGTTGTTGAGAAGTGTTTAACTTTTGGTGATCCTAGTGAACGTGAACTCCTGGTGCATGAGATGCTTGGTACTACTGATGAAAATGAGCCTCTTCAGGTATGCCATTGCTCCCGTTTTTCTATTAACAGCTCAACATATAAAATGAATATCTGTGAACAATATATTATATTTGCCTCTATACTTGTAATTACTATTCAAGTTGTTTTGTTTGACATTATCATTATAGTAATGAAAGTCTGGTTTATCAAAGAAAAAAACGTTATGGTAATCACACTGAAAAATTTGGTACTTTTTTTAGCTCACCACCAAATAATATTGCAATAGCATGATTGTAGACAACATTATAGGTCTGTGGACAATAGCCGAAAGTGGAAGCTACTACGATATTGGTTGATGAGTTCAATAAACCATGTAAGAGATTTTTCAGCAGTTTTTTGGGCATACCTGTGTTGATATTTGTTTACGATTCAGGACAAGTAGATGTTTATTATATGCTAGATAGATGAGGACAAGTAGATGCTTATTGATATAAGATTCGGGGATGTGTTAGCATGCTAGCATGCCTAGGCTTTACTTTTTATATATAACTATATAAAGTATATGTAGATGTAAGGATTCTTAATGGTACATGAAAAATAACCAAGAAAACGATCTTAAAAGGCACAACAGTTTCATTTTAAGCATTGTACAGAAAAAAATGAACCAACTTTACTTTTTATTCTCTTAAACATCATAAAAAAATTTCATTAAAAAAATATATATACCCCCTAGCCCACTTACGCGACTGCATAGGCCCCTGGAACAGTTTTTTGTTTTTGTTTTGGTAATTAGGGCCAAATTGAGAGGTGGAGGGCGGATTCCGCCTAGTTCGAGTTTTAGAACGCGAGATAGATGTAAAGTTCTTCAAAGATTGTACTTTATGATTGGTGTTGAACAATGTTCTAAAAGGCGCTAGGCGGGCGGCCGAGGGGGGCCTAGCGCCTATGCGGGGCCTGGGCGGGGCTAAGGCTAGATTTTTTATTTTAAGTCAATTTTAATATTTTATATTACATTTATCCAAACAAAACAATAATATAAAACAAGGCCTTTACTTAAAGTTCAAATACATATCTATATTGTTAATGTCAAAGTTCAAACACAAACATGCAGTTGTTCAAAGTTCAAATATATTTTTAACGTATTAGTTTTATTCATAAACAAGATTGTTATTAAATAATAAAATTTAAAATTTCAAGAATTTAATTCAATATTAAAACTTAAGAAACTAAACATAAATTTAAGAATTATATTGAATTAAACTAAATATTACAAATGTATTATCATTTATATAATTTGAAGTTGGTTAAGTTCAAAAAATTACAATTATAATAAAATTATTCATTTTGACTTGATATTGTTCACTTCTTGTTGTGATTTGATATGCTACGACCTGTATTATGAATATGTTAAATCATTAGAAAGATAAATATATCAAGATCTGGTTTGGGTAGTTATTAAAATAAAAAAAAAATTCTCCGCCTAGGCCCCGCCTAATTTCTGGAGGGGCGGGTCGCCGGGCGGGCCTAGTGCCTCGGAGGGGCACCAAGGGGCTCTAGCGCCTAGGCGGGGCCTAGGCGGAGATTTTTAGAACACTGGTGTTGAATAAAACCTTAAATCTTCTCTAAACGATTTACATGGTCTTCCTCTAAATGCTATTTTGTTGTGATGACGTTGACTTTTTGTCCTCCCTACACCGGATGAAACAAATCTTCTGGTACAACAGTTCTTGTCTATTCTCCTTTCTATGGCTTGCTTTCTTAAGAAAAATTTAAGTTGAGGTCTTATTGATCTTAGTTGTTAGTCGTCCGATGTTTCATTCTCTGTCATTCTTCTGTAGTTTGCAGTATAAGGTAATCTTGTGAGAAAAAATCATGTCTGTACCGAACTTATTGCTTAGTAATTATTATAAAAATTTCCCTAATGTTACGTTTATTAATTCTTTTGTATCAAGGCCATGATGAAAGATCAATTTGCGAATTACGTTGTACAAAAAGTGCTGGAAACATGCAGTGATCAAGAACGTGAGCTGATTCTTGCCCGAATTAAAGTTCATTTGAATGCACTGAAGAAATACACTTATGGAAAACATATTGTTGCTCGTGTAGAGAAACTTGTTGCTGCTGGAGGTACACATTTCTTCCCTATGTATTTCGCTTATATGTCTGCTTTGATGATTTATTTTGGCATTTATATAAGGAAATGTCTCTCATCCTGCCAGTTCTGTTCTTTTTTGGATGACTGCTTTACTTTTATTTCTTTAAGAAAAAGTTATATTCATCTGTTTATTGAGGCAAATTTGTTTCCCCTCTTGCATTTTAACTTTAGATAATCCAATAGACAAGGATAAGTCCGACAAAATATGGTTATTGGTTGGTTTTGGTTTATAAAATTTGGTTATGGTTCCATTTTAGAACTAAAACCATATTACCTATTTTTAATATTATGGGTTGTGTGGGTATAGGTCAACCCTTATTTCAAATTTCAAGCTTACCATTAGTATGGTCTAATTAAATAAATTATTTATGATATTTAATTTCTATATTCCTTCACCTTCTATCACTAATGTTTTATCCATTCTTCGTCCCTCTAAATTTTTTTATACACTAAAATTTTTAGATATCTATAAAATTTTTGTACACTTGCTTTCTCTAAAAAATATCATACTACTATATTAGCAGTAGTCCAAATTCCAACCTAATTCAGTGTGAACGCTTTATTAATACAGAATTTTATTTTTTAAAATAAGTTTATTTGATATTCATGGGAATTATTAAAAGTTTGATTTGATATATTTATTAATATATTCATCCAACTCAAATGTTAACCAAAACTAGTACTCCATCCAATAAGGCTTTCAAAAAATAAATAAAATAAATAAAAAATAATTATTTGTTGATCAATTGAATCTCAATTTTTTTTTAATGTAACACTAAATTAAATTCGTTTCTTCAGTTAAACTATAAAATTTTATATAATTTATCAACAATTTAAAATTTTAAAATTTTGTATATTGGTTCTGATAATCAAAATGGGACTCCTCTTTAATGGGTTATACTTTTTTAACTGGATGGATTTAATATTCAAACTAATTACTCTCTCAATCTCGCATAAACATGCACTCTGTTTCCGAAAAATATTTTATAATGGAAAAAAAGAATAGAAAACTTATATATTTTTCTTCATATTGTTATTGAATTTATAAAGGAAAAAAAAAAACTTAAGTTTTACATTTAAGTTGCTAAGTTATCCTTAATATTAGTTTTATTATGTTTATAAATTAGAGGGTGTAATAGAAATTTTAAAAGATGATCTTATATTATTTAGTTTTCCGTCCAAGGAAAAGTTTGGTAAGAAAAGTGACCAAGTTTTTTTCATCTATTTTTTTTTTTTCAATTTATTAAAAAACTCAGTAACATAGGAATTGAACAGAAAACTTAAATTTAATTTTTTTGTTCATTTCCTATTTTTTTTGTTCATTTTAAATCAAAAGAGTTTCATTTATAAAATTTATAAATATTAATAATTTGTTTTTATTTCATGTTTATTAATGATGACATGAGATAAGATTATGATAAGAATTTAATACTATCAGGAAGCTTATTGATTAAAGTCATCAAACAGGTCTATATTTGGTTCAATTTTATTAATGATTAAAGTCATCACGCAGAACTAATCTTATCAGAGGTAAGAATAAGCAGTTAATTAAAACCGAGCAGATAAGGAGAGACATGATTTCTTTTGATTTGGATTTGAAATAAAAATCTGGATCAAAATAGTTTAACCGATTTTGGCTTATATTTCTTTTTAGAAATATGGGTCCAAACTTTACCCAACTTAAATAAATAAAAGCAGTTAACCAACCCAATTGGTTCCAAATAATATGGATTGACCCAACAGTTAACTAACTAGATTGTCAGGTCTAATTGGGATTGATAAACTTGCGAATTTTCTAGTCTCTGAATGTTCTAGAATTAAATACAACATGTTGATTTATTAGCATACATCTAGCACTCTAACTATCCAATTCGTTTGCAGAAAGGCGAATTGCTGCCCAGTCCCAATATTCTGCATAGGAGCCATGGAAAAGGAAGTTGTACAGTAACTGAGGCTAGTTTGAGCTACCTCTTTCCCTTTCTCTTGTCGTATCTAGTCGCATTGCAAATAAAGTTGTTAATTGTACTAGAAAACTGTACATTGTGTAGTTTTTAAGGTTTATATACATAGAAGAATCTAGTGAAAAAGCTGAGGCTCGGCTGTTGAATCACCTGATGCCCATGCAACGGAGAGATAAAATATGACAGATACGATGTAAAGGGTGTAAAAATGATAAGAAGATGAGGTAGTGCTTGTGTCACTGTACAAATGTTTCCATGTGGAGAGATGTTTTGTTTAGGTGAAACTGGAATCTCAATATGTATGCATATTTTGACGATTTTCTTACGTGGCCAACATTATGCTGTGGCTCTGTTGATTTGTCTATATCGTGGTTTATTACTTCAGTTTCACAAGTTCTCTATTAAGTTTAGGGAAACACTTTTTACATGTGTGTTTGATATTTTTTATACTTTCAAATGTTTTTTTTTTGTTGATAAAGAGGAGTTTCTCGGCCTTGCCATCAGACTGTCTCCCATCCCCGAACAAGACTTTTAATAGCAGGCTTTCGCCCGTAGTCCGTGGTTCCTATGCTTATGCTTGATGTCAGTGGGAGTTGAATTCAAGTCCTTCGGGTTTACGGTTGGTCCCAAGTTCTCTCTTAAATTACTGAGCAGAGTTGAAATATCAGTTCCCTCTCAAGTTTAAACCTATTATAAGGCCATTAGATTCTGTTTCCTTAGAATCAGTTAGTTTAGATTCTGTGCAGAATCTATCTTGTTTCCTTTTGTTGGCTATCCTAAATAAGAATATAAGAAAATTGTAAAGCTAAAAGATTCAGAAATTTTTGTATTTCTTCAGCAAAGATCGGTTTGCTTTGCATATCAGTGTTGTCTAAATAGTTTTCTGACATGTTCAATCAGATTCAAATGCAAAGTACAATTACATATGATTTGGGGGCGATAGGATATTCAAACCACAACACTCGAATTATAGTGACTAAAAAGAAAAAAAGAACAATATGAAGCGAATGGAGAAGAAAGAAACTGTATTTGTATTTGCTCGGTTGTAGCTGCACTCTATTCACTTATCATTTCTGCACTGGCAATACAGCCATTAGAACGAGTTGACTTAAATAGTAACCAAGTTAACTTGATTTTTAATTTTTTTGCATAAGTTCATTTTTGGAGTTGAAATTTTAGACCTTCTATATTCAACCATGCAAAACTTTTCGAGGGTTATAGGTATATGCACTTAAAATTAATAGCTATTTTTTAATTGTTCACATAAATGCAACATATATACACAATTTATGAAGAATACCAAAAGCCTACTATGCTTTGTATAAGTAGCATTTTCTCATTTCTTCTTCACCATATCTTTCAATTACTTTTATTTATTTGAATATCCTTTGGAGAAGAAAAGTTAAGAAACTGGACAGGAAGAGATGGTGTAGAGTAAGCATTTGTCTTTCAACAACTCTAAAGGTGGTTACGCGGGTAAAATTATATTTACTTATCATTTTCATAAACTGTAGACGATATTTTTATATGAACAATTTTTAATTTAGATAAAAATTAAAAATTAATTTAGAGTGTAGTGTTGCTGCACTCTAATCACTTATTGTTTCTGCACTGGCTAGTGGCTGCACTGGCAATGCAGCCGCCTGAAATTGTTTCAAATCATCAATACCTTACATATATAAAAGTAGAACATGAGATAAATTAATTTGACCATTCGAGTTAACTCATCAATTAGTATGAATTGACTTGCATAATCACTAAGTTAAATTGATTTAATTTTTTTTTTTTACATAAATTCATTTTTTAGAGTTGAAATTTTACACCTTCTATATTCAACCTAACCATGCAAAACTTTGTTGAGAGTTATAAGTACATGTACTAATCACTTAAAATTAATAGCTACTATTTAATTGTTCACATAAAATGCAACCTATATACACAATTTATGACGAATACCAAAACCCTATTATGCTTTGTATAAATAGCATTTCCTCATTTCTTCTTCACTATATCTTTCAATTACTTTTATTTTTTGAATATCCTTTGGACAAGAATAGTTAAGAAACTGGACATGAAGAGATGTTATGTATTTCTTATGTTGAGTAAGTATTTGTCTTTCAACAATTCGGCTACGCTAGTGAAATTATATGTACTTATCATTTTCATATGTTGTAAATGATATTTTTATATGAACAATTTCTGTCGTTCATTTTACTTGGCCACATAAATACTTTGATCTAATTTTCAATATAAACAATTATTAATAAACAAAGTCCCAATCCTCGCACATGCTATTACGCATTATATATAATAGGTTGACAAGAGATCTTAATTTAAAATAATTCTGAATTGACTCGAGTAGTCTCTGAATTAACTCAGATAGTCACATTGACAATTACAAATCCATTATGTCAATGATGATTAATAATTATGGTTATATTGGCAATAGCAAATTTTTATCTTTAATTAATGCATACATGCATATCTAGGTCAAGGTAAAATGACTTTTGGCGTGTATATATCTATTCATATTAAATTCCCAGGTTAAAATATGAATGAATTACAAGAATAGGAAGTGCAGATATTAAGAACATTCAATTTACTCCCTGCGTCCCATAATCCATAATATATGATGCTTTAGGTAATTTTATTTATCCCAAATATTTGATGTTTTAGAAAATTTAGGAATATTAATTACAATCTTTTCAAAATTACCTCTCATTACTCCTCTATCAATATTCAGATGCTTTTAACTCTTTCTCTCTTCTTATTAATACAAAGGGTATTATAGACAAATGATATAATACTATACAATCATTTCCTTAATTGTTATATTCAATTTTAAAACATCATATATTCATATACTTATATATTATGGGACGAGAGAGTATATTAGTAAAGTGTAGCCATGCAATTTTGTTCTCGTGCATGTTTTGGGTGTATGCGTGCATTCATATTAACAATGAATAATTGGATATGTGTTCCATGCAATTGTGGATTCCCAACGATTGCATTTAATACTTATCAATATTGGATTGCCTTTATAATTGAGTAAATAAAAATGAAAAACACTAATTATCTTTGTTTTAGAGTTGTGCACAAGTATTAATTGTATAGTATTAAATATAATATCAATTATTTATATTGTCCTTGTATTAAAAAAAAGTGTTATTTATTGAAAAAAAATAATGAGAGAACCAAAGTTATACTCCCTTCGTTCCTTAATATAAGTCTAAATAGAAAACTGTTTTTATTCCTTAATACAAGTCGTTTGAGAATTTCAAGTAAGCATTAATTGTTTAGTTTCCAATATTATCCCAAGTATTAAATGTAAATTTGGTTCTATTACTATTTTTTGTCCAATAAATAACAATCTCTTATTCCAATACAGGGATAATATAGACAATTGATATTATAGTTAATGTTATACAATTATTACCTTAATATTTGTGCACAACCCTAAAACGACATATATTAAGGAACGGAGGTAGTATTTAATACTCAGGTTAATATTAAAAACTAAACAATTAATACTTGTTTAAAGTTCTCAAACGACTTATAGTACGGAGAACACATTTTTTTAAAACGACTTATATTAAATGACGAAGGGAGTACTAACTTAGTTTAAGCCCAAGTTTAATAAAACCTCCCAATTCCATCTTATGTGAACGATATTTTGATATGAACAATTATTAAATCATTCATTTTACTTAACCACATAAATAACTATTATTAATTTTGATATCAAATATTATTATTAATAAACAAAGTTTGTGCCTCGCATGGGCTATTACACTAGTCAGTTTTGATAGTCATCTACTTTCTAAATGTACGTATCGACATGTATCTAAAAACGTAGTTATTACTCCCTCTGTGCCTTAATATTAGTCGTTTTAGAGAAATGTTTATTTTTTAATATTTGTCGTTTAAAAATTTCAAATAAGTATTAATTGCTTAGTTTATAATATCACCTCAAATATTAAATATAACTTTGGTTCTCTCACTATTTTTTGTGCAATAAATAACATTTTTATTCCAATACAAGGATAATATAGATAATTGATATTATATTTAATATTATACAATCATTTTCTTAATATTTATACACGACTTTAAAACGGCTTATATTAGGGATAGAGGGAGTACTACATAGGGCAAATTACAAACGTGTCCCTCGTTGACACCAAATTGCAATATAGGTGCTAATTTTTCAATTTTTCCAATGTCGTAGGCGAAGTTTCAATTTCGCAAAATTGTCCCCTCTAACCCTGATCAAAATAAGTTAATCATGTGCATATCACGTGGGAGAGTCAGTTTGTACACTAAAATATGGTCAGCTTGTGTTGTATTGGGAGAGTAATATAGCTTGCAAGTTGACTAAGATCAATATCCTAAAAAAGGGCTTGATTTGTAAATTAAATGAACCAATTCATCAGGTTCGATCAGTTTAAAGTACCACTAGTGTATATCTTGACATATAAGCTCGATAACTGCAAAAACTTGAAACTCCCAGTGAGAACAAGCATAATATGACTTCGACTCAAAACTCGATTAACCTTGTACTCTAACCTTAACAAGTTGAGTTCAATAATTTATTAAGCGATTTCACTCCACAAGCCTTTTCTATAATTTTTAGCTAGTTTTTGCAAATTTGCTAAAGATTGACATAATATAAAAGGGATTGATTCGTGAACTTAGTAGTCAAGTTCAAAGATGCTGTTAGGCTCAAATAATAAACGAGTAACTCAAGTCATCTTATCAATAATCTAATACAAGCTCATATAGGTAGGGGTGAAAAACGGTCCGGGTTATACGGTACCCGACCCGAAAATATGATCCGAGACTCGAATTCGGTAGGCATCCGAGCCGAATATAGGCCAAACTCGTTTTTGGGATTGTAATACTGAACTCGAGTGTGAGCAGCACACCGTACGCTTGTTTTAGGGTTCGAGTACACTGCCTTCATCTGATCCATGCTCCATCCTTGCTAAATGATCCCAACTCGTTTAAGGGTTCAATACATATTCGATTCTTAGTCTCTGATTCTGATTTTTATAAAGAAGTAGAAAGGTTTTCATATTCATCTCTATCGTCTTTGCTAGCCTCGTCTCTTCATTTACTGCATATTTGTAGGCTCGAGATTTCAGATTTGTTAGGACTTATGACTGAATCATCCCACAAAAGAGGCCAAATACATAAAAAATTATTGATTCAAACTCAGAATCACAAATTCCTGATTTCCCAAAAGACGAACTGTGATGGCGAAGCATAAATGTGTAAGTTTTTGTATTTTAGTTCGTTCATATTTCTTCTTCAGTTCTTCTCTTTCACTTAAGTAATCTTTATCTATGTATAACTTTATTTCAGACTCAATTTCAAACAACTTCTAGTATACCAAAAATTCCCAATCAAAAAAAATTATAGTCCTAATTTCTAGATTTCAATTTCAATCTTATTTTGCTTTCATACATGTTTCAATAATTAAGAAGAGCTTCGGCTTGCATTTTTCAAGAGCAACACTAAGCAGAACCTTTTTACTGACATGGTATGTAGTGTTAATTCTTATTTGTTTGTACTTTGTAGTCTATTATTCATTTTCGGGTTTTCTTATTACTAGAAGTAGGAAAAGATTGCGAAGAGTTGTTGTGTTTGTGGATTAAAATTTTTATACAGAAGTAAATTGCTAGTTTTGTTTTAAATGACCATGAACTCATGTGTAGTAATTTGAATTTTATAAGAATTTACATACGAAAGATTATTAAAGGGAAGTCATTTTAGGGATAAATCCAAATGTTGGTCATGCATGCGATATCCTTACTTGGCTCAAGCGCATTCATTTGATTGCAGTCATGCTTGATTACAGTTGATGGATGCCACTTTTATGAGTGGCTATTACCAACAATAATGTCACATTAAGTTGATTTCATTGCCCCAGTTTGATTGGGTTTATAATACATGTCCTGCTTCTCCTATAATTAAACATTTTCCTGATATTTCTTTCGATTTATTCGATGTGAATCAGAATGGACATATTGACTTTGGAGAATTTGTGAGTATCTTTCATTCAAAAACTCCTGAAGCTAAGAAAGTTTTATGTAAGAAATGTTATCTTCATTGAAGAATTCTATTTGTTTTTACCTTATTTTAAATATACGGACACAGAACTAGATGGTGGAAAGAAAATTGTGTTGATTACTTCAAGTAGGTGGTTCCAAAGAACTTTTGGGCTGAAATTGATTCACACATGCTATACCCTTTAGATTTATGGAAGTAATTTATGTAAAATCCTAAATTTACAGAAGCTTATATCATTTTGTTATGTTATTGCAGATCTATCACAACCAAGAACTTCCTTACATCCATTAGAACTTAGAAGCTATCTTGAAGAGCAGCATCAGTCATCACAATTGTTGAGTGAAATGGTTACATGTAGAAGAAATAATACACTTAAATAAGTCATTATGAAGCTTGATTCCGTGAAGATCCATCGGATTGCTGCAGAGGTCAGTATTTTAATTTTTTGTGTAAAAAAAATATAATTGCTACTAAATGCATTTATTACTTCTTATTACTGCTTCTGTAAAAAAACATGGCTCAATATTACTTTTTATCATATCTCATGACATTTATACTTTGTTCATCGTAGCTTCTCTTAACTCCTATGTTAAAGTTCCTAATAGCTTAAAGTTATCTTTGATACTAACTCAAGGTAATGCCAAAGATATGAATTCAAAACTGTAATGCACCATAAGAGCTGTTATCTGTAATATATAGTATTATTTAATAATGCATATAAATAAATTATGCAAAATGAAAAAATATAAATCCGAGTCCTTTGAATTCACAAAGTCTCCTTAAAGCAAATTTATTCCCCACGTATGCTAAGGGTTAATTGAATAATTGCTTCCCAAGATAAAACGGATTTCAATTCTTAATTAGTAGCATTACAAAATTAAGAATTCATCGAACCAAAATTTATGTTATGTATCAAACTATATGAACATGAATGATGTATGCATGAGAACTTACATCAGAAAATTAATGCGTAAACTAACGGAAAAATCCACCGCAGAATCTGGGACCGTAGAAACGAACGGGATTATACGTAAGTGAACGGACGGGACGTAAAGGAACAGAATCTGGATTATCTCGCAGAATCGGAAGGAAAACTTCGAATCGGAATTTTAGAACGGGTTTTTCGTAATCTGACGACGAAAAAATTTCTAGAAATGGAAGGAAAATTTTTTTTGTATGTCTCAAATGCTTTCCCACACCATTTATTTATAGAAAAAGTTTGCATGTAACCGTCATCAAAACGACGTAGTTTCACAAACCCGCCCGTCACGACCACGACCATGACCCGATCCGACCCGAGTCAATTTTCTCATTCAAATCCCATTTCCAACAATCCCCCACATGAATGTAAAATTGGCTTTACAATATGCAAAATATGTTATGAATATGCAGACACTAGTTCGAGTACATGAGAAAAGATATTTCATCAAGTTAAGTAGCTTAGTGGCTTTGAACTTGCCCTAGTAAAATCTATCGGATTTACTCGGCTAATCAGTAGACTTGATGTCTTTGAACTGTCAGCTTTTTGTGTAAACCAAGACAATAGAATTCACAAAATATCTCTTCAGACATATTTGGTTCTCACGTTTGTGTTCATTTTGGCCTTGAAACACCTCTTGGTTCCGTAAGTATTTTAGAGAATTCAGCCTTCATAATTCTCACAGAAGTGGCCCCCTTCTTACTCACGTAGGTGACTTCTATCAAGAGTATCCTGCAATACCCCACTTGAACGTATTTCAAGATATAAAAGTCATTAAAAGTGTAACTTATCCCGATTCTCGTAGAGATGTGCACTATCTCATCTCATCTTAGGAATGGTTAGGAGTAAATATCTCCTCGCTTTATTCTTGAGTACTACATAGTTCTGGTTTGCCCATCAACCTAGATCTTGGGATCTCCAAATACCAGGTCAAGTTGCCACTATGACGACTCTTATTTAAAAAAGTAGGCTTTAAACCCATTCCCTCGATGATTTTTCCACTTGCTTCTTGTTAAACCTTTCGTAAATGGATCCGCAATATTATCTTTTTTCGACTTTACATAGTCAATCGAGATAATTCCATTTGAGAGCAATTGTCTAACGGTATATGTCTTCGTCAGATATGACGTGATTTCTTACCATTATATAAATGACTCTCAGGTTCTTCCAATCACCGATCGGCTATCACAAAGGTATACATATATACCGGCATGTGTCTTCACCAATTTGGAATATCCTCTAAGAAATTACGAAGCCACTCGCTTCTTCTCCCTTGCTTTGTCTAACGAATGAATTCTCGATTCCATCAGACCTAGCAATACACGCTTGTTTTGAGGATTTCCAAGATACTGCTGCACCTCCAAGGGTAAAGACATATCCACTTGTGGATTTCGAGTCTTTATTGTCAGATATCCAATTAGCATCACTATATCCTTCCAATACTGCTGGATATCTTGTATAGTGCAAATTATATTTTTGAGTATGTTTTAGGTATCCTAAAACTCTCAAAATTGCTTTCCAAAGATCTTTACCGATTACTCAGATACCTACTTAGCTTACTTACCTAATAAGCTATATTCTCGTCTAAGATGCAATCATGACATACATTAAACTGCCTATTATACGAGAATATTCCAGTTGAGATATGCTATCACCTTCATTTTTAGCTAGATGAAGATTTATATCAACTGGGGTTTTATTCAGAATTATATTATACTTGTTAAATTTTTCAAGTATTTTCTCAATGTAATGAGATTGAGATAACATAATTCCATCGAGGTTCTAGAAATCTTGATTCCTAAAATTATATCAAGAATCCCCAAGTCTTTCATGTCAAACCTATTTGACAACATACGCTTAGTAGAGTTGATAACTTCATTGTTGCTACCCATGATTAACATATCATCCACATAAAGACAAACAATGACATATTCCTTTTTTCGAGTGCTTTTGACATAAACACATTTGTCACACTCATTAATTTTAAATCCATTTGATAACATAACATTATCAAATTTCTCGTGCCATTGTTTTGGTGCTTGTTTTAATCCATACAAGGATTTAACAAGTTTACATACTTTCCTCTCTCTCTGTCCAGAGCAAAGTGAAACCTTCAGGTTGTTCCATATATATTTCTTCATCTAATTCACCATTTAAGAATGCGCCTTTTACATCCATTTGATGTATTTCAAGTTTATTTAAAGATGCTATTGCTATTAGCATTCGAATAGATGTAATTCTTGTAACAGTGAATAAGTGTCAAAATAATCTAATCCTTCCTTTTGTCTATAGCCTTTAAACAACAAGCCTTGCTTTGTATTTATCAATCGAGCCATCGCCTTTCAACTTCTTTTTTGAAGATCCATTTATACCCTAAGGGTTTTGAACCGTGGAAGGTCCACCAATTCCCATGTATGATTTTGCATAATGGACTCAATTTCGCTTATTTATCGCTTTCTTTCCAATGAGAAGCATCCGGAGAGGATATTGCTTCCTTATAGGTTCGAGGATCGCTTTTCAACAAAATGTTAGAAAATCCCACCAAAAGACGTTGAAGTCCTCGCCTTTTTTGCTACGCCTAGGTTCATCCACTATGCACTCTTTGTCTATATTTTCGTGATTATTACTAGTAGCATCCAAAGGTCTTTTGTTTGAATTTGAATCATTATTTCCATTATATGGAAAAATATTCTCAAAAAATGATGCATCTCTTGATTCAATAAATGTATTAACATGAATATCGTTAATTTCAGATTTATGAATAAGAAAGCGATAAGCACTGCTGTTATTTGCATAACCAATGAAAACACAGTCAATTGTTTTTGGTCCTATCTTAACCTTTTTAGGTTTAGAACCATCACTTTTGCTAAACACCCCACACTCTTAAGTATTTATAGCAAGGTCTATGACCTTTCCATAATTCATAAGGTGTTTTATGAGTTTTCTTATGAGGCACTTTATTAAGAATATAATTGGTAGAAAGCAAAGCTTCCCCTCACAAATTCTGGGGTGCTCCAGAACTGCTCAACATAGCATTCAACATTTCTTTTAATGTTCGGTTCTTGCTCAAAGAATACCGTTAGATTGAGGTGAATAAGGAGCGTAGTTTGGTGAATAATGCCATGAGTAGAGAAGATATCTCTTCAAATGGTGATTCATATTCACCACCTCTATCGCTTCTTATTGCTTTAATCTTTTTGTTAAGTTGATTTTCAACTTCATTTTTATAAAGTTGAAACATTTCTACAAATTTCATCTTTACTTCTTAGCAAATATACATAACAATATCTTGTGCAATCATCAATAAAGGTTATGAAATATTTTTCCCACCTCTAGTTTGCACAAACTTTAAGTCACATATGTCAAAGGTGAATTAAATCTAGAGGTTCGCTTTTCCTTTCAATGTAATGAAAGGGTAATCTTGTTATTTTGATTCCACACAAATTTCACATTTATGTTTTAGATTAATATCAAATTTAGGCAAGAACTCTAAATTAATTAATCTACGCAGAGTATTATAATTAATATGACCTAATCTAGCATGCCATATGTTTGAAGACTCTAAACAAATAAGCGTAAGAATTAATCTTATTATTATTAATAGACTTTGGTACAACAAATATAACATTCATCTTAAAGAGCCCATCATTCATGTAGCCCTTTCCTACAAACATATCATTCTTAGTAAGTACAAACTTATCGACACAAACACCAACTTAAAGCCATTCTTGCTAAGCAAAGACCTGTAAACTAGATTCTTCCGAATATCCGCACACGAAGCACTTCATTCAAAGTCGGCTTCTTTTGCCGATGTCATTTTCAAGATAATCTTTCCACGCCCTTGAACCTTTGAACTTGAGGAGTTTCCCATAAAGAGTCGATCATCATTTTCACCGCTTTGTAAGTAGAAAACATCCATTTGTTGAACATATGTGGCGTAGTAGCTCCAAAGTGTCCACGCATCACTCTTTTGGGTTTCCTACCAAATTACATTCGTATATAACTGCACAAAGGTTCATGTCTGAAACATCTTCAGAAAGCTTCTCCAGTTCTGTCACATGTGCTTGAGGCTTTTGTTCTTTCTTCAACTTCTTTGGCTTTCGACATTCATTAGATTTATGTCCGTGAATGCCACAAATAAACATTTGCCTTTTGAATTTCTTTTTTGGCCTCAAGGTATCTTTGCCTTCACGCTTTCTTTTGTTATTATTTGGCCTTTGTTCTACAACATTTGCCTTGGCTTCAATGAAATTCTTTCCACTTTTCTTCTCAGATCCTCGATTGTCTTCTTCAATCCTTAGTCGCACGATCAGTTTTTCAAGATTCATCTCTTTGCGTTTATGCTTCATATAATTCTTGAAGTCTTTCCATGACGGTGGAAGCTTCTCAATCATTGATGCAACTTGGAATGATTCACTTAATGACATTCCTTCAGAATGAATGTCATGTAGAATTACTTGTAATTCTTGAACCTGAGTAATAACTGCTTTGGAATCTATCATTTTATAATCAAGAAATCTACCGACTATAAATTTTTTCATGCCAAAGATCTTCGCTTTTATATTTTTATCTAAAGATTCCCACAATTCTTTTGCAGCTTTGATTGTACAATACACATTATACAATGTGTTATCTAATCCATTCATCACATAGTTCTCAAGAAGAAAATCAGATGTTTCCATGCATCAACAAAGCACCCACTTTCTCCTTGTCGGCTTTCTCCTTCAACAAGAGTAGATGATATCCTCTTGTAGAAACCTTGCCAAGTTCAACGTGGTGAGATAGAAAAGCATTTTCTGCTGCCAACGCTTGAAATCGGCCCATTGAACCTTTCAGCTTTTCTCCATGAGACATACTCACTAAGTAGAATGGTGCTTGTAGAAGCCATTTCTCATTATACAAATAAAGACTATTGTCAATAGATGTAAACAAATTTCGCTTGTACAAGATGTAACAAATAATATATATTAGCAATAAAAAATAAATATATTATATGAATTTAAAATCAATAATGTAATAATGATATTAATATGCAAACAATTTTCTGCTTACATAAAACACTATTTAAGTTACGTAATATATATAAATAAAATATTATATATCTATTAATCATGCAATATTTACAAACATATAAACATGTAATTTATGAACATGTAATTTATATATAATAACAGAATATATAAATTTAACATGGAACAACTGTTATTAACATGCAAATATATATAATCATGCCACTAATATATATAATATATATCACCTGCTCATCCTTGTATAAAATATAAAAAGTTACTGGAGCATGTAAATCTCCAAGCTAGTAACATGCAAAAGGAGAGATATTGATATTGATACTTTAAGCTAGTAAATCAAAGTTAATAACATTAATTTGTATTAAACAAATTAACAGAATAATGATGTATAAATTAACAGAATAAAGTCTCTTACCCGAATCAGTGTAATTCGGTTTTATGGTCAATTCAATTTTGCATGTATATATACTAATATATAATACATATATATATATAATGCAGTATAAATACTAATATATAATGCAGTATATATATATATATATATATATATATATATATATATTCAGTAAGTTATATGCATGTATATATATAATAATATATAATGCATGCACAACTTTTATTACGTAATGATTATATATATGATAGTTATATATATATGATAATATATTCTATTAGAGAATTCTTTGGCAGTTGGAATATATTATTACAATGCTTAATATATCAGTGCAAAACCGAACTAATATAGCAAATGACTTGACACAATCATGCAGAAATTAATAAAACATGCAGAATTAGACAGAATTTCTGTTTACAAATTTCAGTTTACCTTTTATAGCAAATGGTTATTTAGACAACAGAAATTTGTATTAAAATCAGAATATTAACATACAATTAATATATTAACATGTAATTAATATAATAACGAAATATATATAACAACAGAAATTAATTTCTAGAATTCTGTGTATTAATATATAACATGTATTAATATGCAAAAATTCAACAAAATTTTTCCAGTGAGCAAATTCAGTAACAGTAAGAATATAAATATATCATATATTATATTATACTGCAAGGATAAACAACTTGTATAATATTTACCGTTGCCCAACTATAGATTCACCATTTCAGAACTTACAGATTCATGCACTATAATATTTACCGTTGCATTATTTCAGAATACTTATTACGTTAATAAACTTGTTTTATAAAACAATTTCCTGTTTTATAATTCTGTAATAAAAATTTTATAAAACCAAAATTACATAATTATATTAAATAAAACTATAATTACAGAATAATAAATTTGCTTTAAGATTGTTATCTGTAATATATAGTATTATTTAATAATGCATATAAATAAATTATGCAAAATGAAAATATAAATCCGAGTCCTTTGAATTCACAAAGTCTCCTTAAAGCAAATTTATTCCCCCACAGATGCTAAGGGTTAATTGAATAATTGCTTCCCAAGATAAAACGGATTTCAATTCTTAATTAGTAGCATTACAAAATTAAGAATTCATCGAACCAAAATTTATGTTATGTACTGAAACTATATGAACATGAATGATGTATGCATGAGAACTTACTGTAAAAATTAATGCAGAAACGGAACGGGAAAAATCCACTGCAGAACGGGGACTGTAGAACAGAACGAGATTATACAGAAGTGAACGGGACGGGACAGAAAGGAACAGAACGGGATTATCTGCAGAACGGGACGGAAAAACTTCAGAACGGGAATTCTAGAACGGGTTTTTCAGAACGGGACGGGACAGAAAAAATTTCTAGAAATGGAAGGGAATTTTTTTTTTGTATGTCTCAAATGCTTTCCCCACACCATTTATTTATAGAAAAAGTTTGCATGTAACCGTCGTCAAAACGACGTAGTTTCACAAACCCGCCCGTCACGACCACGACCCGACCCGAGTCCACGATCCGACCCGAGTCAATTTTCTCATTCAAATCCCATTTCCAACAAGAGCTTTGTGAAATTTTAAAAAGATAAAAAATAAACAAAATTGATGATACAGTTCATGATTCCAGTTAGCGAAAACAAATCAAACTCAGCCAAGAGTATGCCCTGAGATGCTAAGTGAATGAGATTGTTAAACAGAGCAAAATCAACTTTTTTATTCTTATTATTTTTTATTATTGCTTCTGTTCATATATATATATGTTGAAGAGAAGAATTACTACTCACTTTAGTAATTTTTTTGTATTATTTCATTCTTTAAATCCGTCGTGTTCTTAACTGTTCTAGGTGGTTGAGAAAAAACGAAGTCTAGATTTTCTTTCCATTTTCAGTCACAAAAGGAAGATGTTTCTTGGGTTGTTAATGAGACTTATGTCATCCAAGGTTGTGTCATTGCTTGAAGAATCTGAGTCCATTGAGCACAAAATAGTAGAACATCTCTTGCAAATGTTGTTGGAAATAAATAGAGGGGGATGCGTATGTACGAGATTGGACAAATGTAATGATGATGTTACTAAAAATTGTATCATAATATAATTAATATTATAAATTTATCATTGTAATTTTTGTAACACATGTATTTTTTTATATAAATGAAATTAAAGTTTTTTTAAGTTTTCATTTTTATGTCTCATTTTGTTGTGAATCATCTTAGACTCGAGCTCGAATAGAAAGGCTCACGAATTACTCGTTGTGAAAACGAGTCGAGTAATTCTGAGCCGAGTAGTATCGAGTAATTCATCGAGTCGAACTTGAGCAACCTTGAAAATTATTAGTTCGAATTTGAGTCGAACCTGAACACAAAATTTTTAATCTGAGTCGAGCTTGAGCATTAGGATGTTCAGATCGACTCGAGATCATTTTCACCCCTACATATAGGCTCAATGAATTACAAATCATATATATCATGCAAGCTGGACAGCTCAAACCTGAACTCCAGGGGGTTAAATGCTTTTTTAGTCACTGTACTTTATGTTAACTTACAAATGAGTCACTCAACCGTTTTTTCTTACAGTAAACTTATTATACTTTTGTTTACTTACAAACCGTTAGAAAATCCGTTAAATCGTGTTGACTTTAAACGGTTTGTCAAGTCTGATTCCACATAAGAGAGAAAGTTGTCATGGTAAGAGAGAGAAATCTGACATTAAACTCATGTATGATGTGGCCATTCTTGAGTGAAAATGAAATATTTTTTTTTAAAAATAAAATAAAACCAGAAAAGTTAGCAAAAAAATGGAAAAAATGAAAATAAAAATTTACTTATTTTTGTGATTGTAAGAAAAATAAGTTTTTAGATAATTAGTAATAAGTATAATTATTTAAAAAATATAAAATTAAAATATACTAAAATTACAAATCAAATCTTATTGATTTTATATACATACATATTTATAAATTTGTTTTTACAATTCTTATTGATTTTATAAACATACATATTTATAAATTTATTTTGACATTTATATGCATGCATTTTACTTGGAAAATTAATAAATTAAATGTAGTAAAATGATTATTTTAACATTTAAATTAGCTATATGTTCTTACTGTTCATCTCCTTCTTCATCATCTAATTCAAACCCATCATTCACCTCCAAAAGCCTAGATCTACTAATTATTCTTTAAATTGTTTGCAGTAATCAATTGATTCATTTAACCCATTTCAAAGTTGATCAATCTTTCAGCCATAAGAGTTAGTTTGAATGTAGTTCATGTGTGATCTGCTTTTCACTTGTATTTCTTTGTGATTGCAGAAAACTTGTTCAATATGCTTAACCACCATGAAACTAGGCCAAGGCCATGCCATTTTCACTGCAGAATGCTCACACTCCCACTTCCACTGCATCACCTCCAATGTAAAACACGGAAATCAGATTCGCCCCGTTTACCAAGCAAAATGGAAGGAAGTTCCATTCCAGAATCCTTCTTTTGAGTCCCAATTTGTAAAAAGGTACATGAGAAAACCATACTATATCAAACAATCATTAATTTCAAATCTAACTGGCTATTATGATGGAGGATAAGAAGAAATCGAAATCACCGTGAAGCCCAAGTGATGACGTTAACGACATAATAGGAAACGACGATAATTGCAGCGACGAGAAGGATCATTAAGTAGCCCAGGACTTTGAGGTTAAATCATAACTTAAACGGATTCATGTCCATTCCAGGACTGAGACTGGACCTGAATTTGAACCCTTGTCGCAATCGGAGAATGACTTTACCTTGTTCGAGATGCGAATAAGCGTTTTCAGATGTCAGAAACCATATTGTATTCAAATAAGACATGAACATGATCGGTTGACGATGAGGCGACTGGAGCAGAGGGTGGAGAGAGAGAGGAGGAAGATGATAGAAACCCTATTAATTTCAGATCTAAATGTTGGATGTAAAAAATTATTTTATTGAGTTAATTTTAATATTAGATAAATGTGATTTGACATATTTACCCTCAAATGATTAATAATTGTGAAAAAATATTTGAAATAATTTTTTAAATTACACGTAAGCATGTTTAGGCCTAGTCATCAATTTATATTGAAAAAATTAAGCCACGTAAACTCCACGTCAAACTTCTGTTAAAAATTTCACAGTCAAGACGAAATTTAAATTTTTTGTTAGTAAAATAAAGTATAGTGAGTTGACTGTCAGAAAAAACGGTTGAGTGACTCACTTGTAAGTTGACATAAAGTAGAGTGACCAAAAAAACATTTAACCTGAACTCCAGTGACATGTGAGCCAAATGAGCCGAGTTTAGACACTGTATTGAGTTTGATTCAAACTCAATTTAACTCAAGGTCTATAAGAAACTTAAAAGTTACATAACTAATTACTCAGACTTGACTTGAATCGACTCTATAATAATCACATGGATGGCTAAGCCAAATCTATTGATCCTCAAAAGTACAAAGGTTATTGGCACTTATAAAAGAGCACATAGCTGTCTAAGGGTTCACATTTCCTAAAGTTGTAGTTATCTAAAGATGCATAACGTTTTCAAGTTATTTTTCTGTCTATAAATGTTAATATAGTTTATGTCTATGTTACATGACTCAGGCGCAGGTGTGTCGGGTATGAGAATATGCGTCTAGGAGCCAGATTCGAGACAATTAATTTCTTTAGACATGTAGACATGATTGAAAGTGTCTAATATTTGGATATTGTGGGTAGACAAGATGTTTGTACAAAAAGTGTGACAATTCGTGCAACTACACTGTCTTCCTTAAGTAAAACTCCATTATAAGCATTTACATGAACATGTAGACATCCGAACGAGATCAAACAATTCTTTTATTCGTTTTTCGCAAAGAATCTGTTTCTTCTTTAATTCATATTTTCCCCCTCATTTTTATTCTTATGTATCGGTGATGTGACATATGTCTCCCTATTAGAAGTGTCCATGTCATAGGTTTATGTTTTGCAACTTTTTAGTCATATTGGGAAACTAGGAGCAGCAAACAGTAACAGAAAATGTACAACAATTATATTTGTGTATCTATATACCAAAACCCAACAAAAAACAGTTGACAATATACTCATCAACTATCATTTGTATCAGAATCAATATCAACAGACCACATATTACAATACCCTATCAATCCAAACTACCATTTTGAAAGGGAAAAAAATATTGGGAGAAACTTAGTTCTTCAAGACTTCAACATATTGTGAGATTTGTAAGAGTTAAAAAGATCAAAAGTTAAGAAGCTTACATGGATTTTTAAATATCATCATCATCATCAACCTCATCAATCTTCTGTCCAAATCCTCTAGGTCCAGCTCTTGCTTTCACCTTTCTCTTCGTATTCCCCTTTGTCTTCTTAGCTGCCTCTTCTTTCTCAAATTTATCTCTTTCCCTTTTCTGCAAGTAATCTGTCACAGCTATGTAGATAACCTGGAGAATCAAAAACCACCCCAAATTAACAACTACCACATCCAAAATTATACCCGGCCCATCCTTTCGAATTCCGAAACTAAGTCATACACTGAACAGTAAAAAGTGTGAAGGAGGCTTACAGCAAGGGAGGGAAAAACTAAGCTAAAAAAATATAACTTAATTAATTCCACAATATTTTCATACTTATATAGAACCAGGCACTTGTATCAATCTCTTGGCTCCCTTTGGATCACACTTTCAAGGAAGGGATACTCTGTTCATTCTAGAAGAAATTCTCAGGATCAACATGATTTTTCACTTTGCAGAGTTTCTCAAAATTATTAAACCAGAAGTATTTCTCCCCCCAAAGTTTAGCTTGAAGCCTGGAGTGGGTTCATCCCCAAGTCTAGGTCCCTATAATTCAAGTGGACCTGGCGCTAGGTGAGTGAGTCAGAAAAGGGGCCATGTATTCATACAGTTAATTCATTCACTTGATATTATGCTTGGCTTGGCCTGGCCAGAGATGTCGTTCCAATAGATCAAATATTCTATGTTATACAATGTGTCATTTCGGTACGGAAGAAGCTAGGGGTGTAAACGAGTCAAACCGAAGCGAACAGAGAGTTACTCGGATTTGATTCGAAAAGTAATTTTTTTACTCGGATTCGAATTTTACTTGAAAAACTCTACTCAAATTTGACTCGGCTTGAATATTTATTACTTGAATTTGATCCGACTCGGATCAAATTATATTGAAACTACTCGCGGACTTTGAATTCAAGTATCCACATAGTAATTTTATAATACATATAATTACCAAACTGAACTTATTAATTTACTTAGAAATTAGAAAATATATTTAGAATTACACTTTACAAATAAAAAAATACAATTAAAATTAAATAAAAATAATAACTATTTATTTTAATTTTATTAAATTGTACATATATAAGAGAATATATTGAGTATCTATTCGAATATGTATCAATTCAGTATGTATCGAATCATGATCAAGAATTCGAAAAGTTTGAATCCTAAACGAGCCAAGTACAACTTTACTTAGATTCTATTCGTAATTTTATTCGAGCAATTTTTTGTGCTCAGATTTGGAACATATTATTAACGAATCCGAGTTTCCTTCACATTTTTTCGAATTGAGCTCGAAATGCTTGGTTGGTTCGATTTACAGCGTTAGGAAAAATAGAGGAGAGTTGTTAAATTCATCCATTATTCTCCTAAACGGTTACAATACATCAATGCTTCGTAACTTTTATTGAACAATTTCCAAATGCCTTGAAAAACACTTTAAAGAATGATGGGGCTGCTCACAAAATCGGACTTGCCTTTGTATGGACCCCCACACTTGTCAGTCCAGTTGCGCAAATTCTCCAATGGATATTCATTCCCTTTGGTTACTCCCCAATAGAGAATTGAATAGTTAATCCAGGGCATTTCATGACAGTTTGATTCCATCAAACCCAAGACCGGAAACCTCTCAGACATAATTCCCATCAATTGGGCTCTATTTCCCTAAAAGAGAGAGCTTAAGGTCACTTGGATGAAACTTTCCTTATTCTTTATTTGCAATTGTTGGAGAGCTTGGAGGGGATGTTTTGCCACTGCGAGTTCTGTGGCACTTCCACTCAAATATTTATACTTGATAAAGGCAATCACAGTTAGATAAACGCTGACTAGCCTAAGTTTCCAAGACGTGACAATCCCGAAGCTAGCCACGACCCCTCCTGTGATGGCCGAGAATAAATCCTCCCCCATGGATCCCCTATCAAGCACACGGCCATAGACGTTGACAATATGTGCGTCCAACACATTGTCGGCTCTAAGGCCGTATTTCTTAAACAACCACCCAAACCCATCGCCACTAATAAAGCGTCTAATTCCAACGCTCTGGCACGTCCCATAGGAAATGCAAGGATGAGACTTTTTTGGGAATGGCATAATATAGCTCTCCAAGCATCGCTCCTGCCTGCACCCACACATTTTGTTTGCCACATCAACGTTGATGCGTTGAAGCTGGAGCATATCAATGATGACGTAGCTTCTCTAGTGGAGAATGTGCTCAAGCGGACAGACAAGTACAATGATCCATACAAAGGCAAGTTTGATTTTGTGAGCAGCCCTATAATTCCAAAGTGTTTTTCAAGGCATTTGGGAATTGCTCAATAAAACTGACGGAACCCTAATAATATTGGAACCGCTTGAGGAATAATAGATGAATTTTCCAACTCTTCTCAGCCTTTCCTATATCGAATGGTACATTGTATAACATACAATATCTAATCTGCTGGAATAACAATGTCCCAGGCCAAGTTGAGCGCAATATAAGTGGATGAATGAATTGTATGAATACATGACCCCTTTTGTGACTTGCTTTCCAAGGTCTGCTTACTTAAATTATAGGGACCTGGAATTGGGGATGAACCCACCCCAAGGCCCAATTAACTTTTCTCAGGCTTCTTTTTTTGGAGGGGTGGGGGAATACTTCGGATTTAATAATTTTGAGAAACTTTGCAGAGTGAAGAATCAGGTTGATCGAATTTCTTCCGAAATGAGCAGAGTATCCCTCCCTTGAAAGTGTGATCTAAAGGGGGTCAAATGATTGATACAAATGTCTAGTTCTATTTAAGTATGATATTGTGGAATTAATTAAGTTACATTTTTTTAACTTTAGTTTTTCCCTCCCTTGTTGTAAGCCTCCTTCACACTTTTTTACTGTTTAGTCTATGTATGTATTAAAATTATACCCCATCCTTTCGAATTCCAAATTTATACCCCAAAGTACTACTCCATTCGTCCCTTTTTAATCAACATTTTAGGAGATAACACAAAGATTAATAAATGTAATTAATGTTTTGTCCGAAGGATCAATTGTATACAAAATTTCAAAATTCACTAAAAAGATGAAAAAGAAACAAATTAGTCCTTAATTTAGGAATAATATAGAAAACTAAGTCATTGCTTCCTTGAAATCTACAAATGACTGATAAAAATGAACAAATTACTCCCTAAAAGGATGGATAAAAAGGGACGGAGGGAGTAATAATTATCATATATGATCATATCAGTTTTCAATTTTAGAATTTTGCAAATTGACTTCAAAATGTATCTATAATTTCTGAACCAATTAAGTAGTTTTAAGACACCCATTCAACCAAAAATAAAAATAATTTATGAGTTAGTTACCTTACCCCAATAGTAAGAACGGAAAGGCCCACAAATGCAAGGAACAGAAGAACCGATATAATATTGGATACCCCATCTCCATTTGTAGCAACTATCTGCTCGGAATTCTCAACTGGATTTGCTTCTGAAAGACTAAAATTTTCAGGGACAGCAGAAATTCTCCAAATTTGGGTGGATTTTGAAGGGGTTATTACATGGGGTTTTGGTTGGTTGTGATAATGTTGGGTTCTTTTTGAGAAAATAGTGGATATTGATGAGGGCCATGAAGAAATCAAAGGAGGCGAGTTTTGGGGTTTATGAGATTTAAGAGGTTTAGAGTTGAAAATGGTGAGAATTGGTTGTGGAGATAGAGATATGGATGCTGTAACCATTTTTCATCTGCTGTTCTGCCACCTCTCTTTGTCACTCACTCATTCATCTTCAAATGGGTAAGGGTAAGGGAAAATTGTGAAGTAACTATAGCCTTAAAAAACACAACCATATATTCAACGGGATAATTAATGTTTTAGTCATTATACTATATTCGGTTTTGATTGTGATTATTAAATTTTTTTTATTACTATCGAATAATTGTACTTTCAAAAATTTATAAAATGGTCATTCCGTTCGATTTTCCATCCAAAAACGGACGGAATGCTGACTGTGCAAGTTGAGCCGTTATGGCCCGTTATTTTTGCTGATGCGGAGGTTAAAAATTTTCTTAAAAAAAATATTACTCACAAGTCTTGAACTCTAGACCTCTTCAAATTAAAAAATTATATTCCAACAAAAACCATTATGCTAACTATCCACCATGCTTAAATTTATGTAATACTAATATTTAAACTAAGTAGCATTGTTTCTAGGAATTGTAATAATACAATGACCAAAACGAGATAATACACTGTAGTATTTCAATAAAATAATAATAATAAGGCTTAAATATGATTTACTATTCTAAACTACACAATTTTTTGTAATAAAAAAGAACACAATTTTTTTGTAATAATAAAAAAAAAGCAGTTTTTTTTTTAATAAAAAAAACAAAAACAACGCAAAAAAAAAAAGCAACTAACAACGCAAAAAAAACAACGTTAAAAAAAACAAAAAAAAAAAAACAAAAAGCAACAACACAAAAAATATTTTGTTTCAACATTTGGTAAACTTTTATAATTTGCAGTTTTTATAATAAAATAAAAATGCAGTTTTTATTTTTATTAAAAAAATGCAGTTTTTATAATAAAATAAAAATGCATTTTTTTTTTGTGTTTTGTTTTTTTTTATGCAGTTTTTTTTTTTTTTATAAAAAACGCAGTTTTTATTTTCATTATAAAAATGCAGTTTTTATAACGCAGTTTTTATTTTTATTAAAAAAATGAAGTTTCTATAATAAAATAAAAATGCAGTTTTTATTTTCATTATAAAAATGCAGTTTTTATAACGCAGTTTTTTTTTTTATTAAAAAATGCAGTTTTTATAATAAAATAAAAATGCAGTTTTTATTTTTATTAAAAAAATGCAGTTTTTATAATAAAATCTAAGGTTGCTTTTTTTTTTTTTTGCGTTTTTTTTGTTTTTTTTAACTGCATTTTTTATTTTGTGTGCGTTGTTTTTTTTTTAAATTATAAAAACTGCATTTTTTTAATAAAAATAAAAACTGCATTTTTATTTTATTATAAAAACTGCAAATTATAAAAGTTTACCAAATGTTGAAACAAACTATTTTTTGTGTTGTTGCATTTTGTTTTTTTTTTTGTTTTTTTTAAACTGCTGCGTTGTTTTTTTTTTGTGTTGTTTTTGTTTTTTTTTATTAAAAAAAAAACTGTGTTTTTTTTTTATTATTACAAAAAATTTGCGTTTTTTTATTACAAAAACTTGTGTAGTTTAGGATAGTAAATCATATTTAAGCCTTATTATTATTATTTTATTGAAATACTACAGTGTATTATACCTTTTTGGTCACTGTATTATTACAATTCCTAGAAACAATACTACTTAGTTTAAATATTAGTATTACATAAATTTAAGCATGGTAGATAGTTGGCATAATGATTTTTGTTGAAATATAAGGTTTCTAATTTGAAGAGTTCTACCGTTCGAGACTTGTGAGTAACATTTTTTTAAGAAAATTTTTAACCTACACATCAGCAAAAATAACGGGCCACGTCATCAAAAATAACGGCTGAACTTGCACAGTCAGCATTCCGTCCGTTTTTTGGACGGAAAATCGAACGGAATGACCATTTTATAAGTTTTTGAAAGTACAGTTATTCGATTGTAACAAAAAAAGTTTCGATACCCACAATGAAAATCGGACCCAGTACAATGACCAAAACGTTATTTATCCCTTTATTCAAGTATATAAAATTTGAAACTTTAGTCCCTCACGTTTTAAATCGAACAAATAACCCCAATAGTAGTATGCAACGTGCGACATAATACATATTACATTATTTTGGCGAGTTGAGGTGGAAAAGAAAGAGGAGAATTAAATTTACGAGAGAAGAGAAATGAAAGAAGAGTAATAATTCAGCCACCGTATATGGTATGGTAACTGAAAAGCAATTGAGCTTAATTTTTTCAATCCATAGGAGACAATCTCCACCTTACAGGATTAGGAAAAGGATCACAATTATGTTAGAATGAGTACAAACGAAAGCTTGTCCAAGATCAATCACAAAAGAAGATAGATAGCATAGTCAATTTCAGCATCTTTATTCACTTCTTTGTTACGATTTTTCCATATAGTCCACAAGATAGCAATAAATAAAAGTGTCCAACCACATAAGAGTTTTGTTAGGTTTGTTTGAACCCACTCCAACATATGTGAGGAAAATAAAGAATTATATATTAACGGATTCGGTTATCATGAAGTTAACGTCATGGTAAATTGATTAATTGACCAATACATTGCTGACACGTAGAGAGATCACCTCCCGACCTGTATGTCAATACCGTATTAGTCAATTGAACAAAGTTAATTTTATACTAACCTCCCACCCCGAAATTGACATACTTGACCCACACAATTCTAATCCCTTAAAACATGTAAGGTACTCTTCACAAAACCGCAACTTGTACAAATAGCGGACTCACACATATAACGCCTTTTATTATCATTTGTTTTAAAAAAACACATATATGCCTTTTATTTTCATTTGTTTTAAATCTTTAAGCACTAACCATAGGAAGACTTTTTGCTTTTATGAAATTTTACGATGCCAAACCCACTTCCAATTAGTACCACTAGCAGGTTGTTGTCTTGTGGTGTTTTGGAAACCGTTGGGATATTATGAATGAATGGGTCTGGGAGATTTGGTGGGTCATGGACACTCAACATTTTAGATTGGGGAGGATTCAGCCTCTTAGTTTAGTGTGGTCAAATTTTAAAAAAAAATTTAATAAAAAATAAAAATATAATACAATAAATTACAAAATTAAATAATACTAATATATTGCTTACAATAACATTTTTCGAGATTTCATAACTTAAAATTGTTGTATGATAGCCTCATTTTTGATAATTACAAAAATATCATGTTCAATAATGTAAGTTACTAAACAATCATTCATCCATTCATCTGTGAAATTTTATTTTTTGTGATGATCGACGTTGTTGTAAAAATATCATGATAGCCTTATTTTAAATAATTGTAAAAATTCACAAACAATTACTAAATTTGTAATATTATAAAAACTACAATATGTTTTAAATAATTTTTCTTTGATGGGTTAACATTGTGACTAGATAAACTGAAAAAGAAATAGGGGAATGGGTACAAATTTGAGACCGTCATTAATTTTTTAGGTAAATTGTATACACGGGGGAGAGGGGGGGGTGGGGGGGTGGGGGAGGGGGTGGCACTACACTCCTATTCTAATTAATCTTCATAATCTCCACAACTTTCGATGCTAACAACCACCATAATTCAAAGTGAGTTGGTTCGGAGATAAAATTCACTTATTTGACAGTGTTCATGAGTAAATGATTGTGATCTGACTTAAAAATTGATACTAAATTACAACATTTATTTTTCGGGAACGTTCATTTTTCGGGAAGGAGGACAAATTGACCCCCTAAAAATCTAGTGGGGTCAATTTCCCCCACTGCTCTCAAGTGGATCCACCCTTGATTCTAGAATGATTACAATCCTGATTGACTTGTAGCATCTTTATTCTATTTTACTTCTATTACTGAGGAAGTGAAATTTTTTTATTCAGTTGGAATATTTACAGTTATCTTTATATAGGACTCCTAGTCCAATTGGGGGAGATGTGATCAAATTATAAATATATGACCATAATTCAGGTTTTAGGTACACATATACTTTTACGCACTAAAACAATTACATACCTCCATTGTTGACGTTTTTGGCATGTACTTATTTTCACACCAGAGCTATCCTCCGACAGCTATCCCCCGGCGGCCTTGACCGTCAAACTTCTCAGTGTGTTTGTTTATTTACTGTGTAGGTTTAAGTTCGTTGATTGGTGATTCGGCGAGCGGACAAATTTTGGCGTTAACATTGGCTCTATAAGGAGGGTCTGTTTTAGTGTTACTTTTTTTCAATCACTTACTTGTTTTAAGTTGAACAGATGGTGGGTAAAGGAAAGATAATTTTTGACTAGGAGAGGTCTCTGTTAGGAATAAATATGTGAATGATATTCCTATTTACATATGATTTGATTATGATATATATATGAATGAATATGCAAGTATGCTTGCATTAAAAAAAGCTGTAAAGTCCTCTGATAGATTATAGAAACATATGTACAAGGACTTAGAATGAATTGATCAAATATGTTAAGTTAATCCTACATAAGCAAAATAACTTTGTAAAGTCCTTAAAAAGAAATGATGTACAAGGACTATAAATATAGAAAGATTAAGCATGTTAGGTTGATCTTATGATGTAATAGATAGGCTTGTCTGATCGTCGGGCATTGCACCAGAAATCGTAGTCTGCCAGGAGAGTTGAGGAAAACTCGAGAGCTATCGAGGCAGAATCGTAGTCTGCAAGATAGTAGATCTCGGAGTTCTGAAATTTATCTAGGCACACTTAGAATGGAGGTTTGAATAAGTGTGTGAGCAATCTATGACCAACTTTTGAAAACTATTAATTTCAGGCTACTATAATAATTGAAATCAGTTTACCGAATTAATATAGCCTAATAAAAAACTTGATGTTAAAGAATTATCTTAATATAATGCAAGTAGTCAAATTAAGATAATTAAGTAACTTATGTGATTTTAAAGTAAAGCAGATAATAAAATCAATACCAAAATTTTTTACGTGGTTCAGCTATTATCCTCTATAATAATAGCCTTGTCCACGTCCAATACCAACTATTATTGGAGACTCACTTTATTTATTTCTTTATAAATAAATACATATTACAAAACAAATTCCAACAAAAATTAATTAACAATTAATTCCTCTTGAGCTCTCTTGCTCATTGTGCACCTATGCACTCTTCAAGCACCTTTGCTTCCTTGAACCTGTTTGTAAATCTTTTCTGTAATCCACTAGGATTAACACCTTTAGACTACTCTTAGTCTAAATAGAAAATTTAATACAAATATAGAGGTCTATGATCAATGCAAGAATAATCAATTTAACAATTAAAGACTCAACTATATGAAATGATCAAGTAGCACAAAATAAATAAGCAAATAATTTCTTACCGAATACCACCTCAAATAATACCAGAAATTAAACTGCTTAGCTTCTCAAGAATTGCACTCAGTAAATCAATTTGCTCAATAATAATAAGTGCAATAATAATTCGTGAGTTGTATATTTTTCAAATGAGAAACAACATTTTTATAGTCCTTTATACAAGTTACCGTTAATAAAAGATATGATCTAATTAAACAAACGGCAAAAACCACAACGGTAAAGCTTAAGACTAAGTCCACAGTATTTATCCAAAACCAACTTCTTGTTAGTTGCCAAAGTTTGAATAAATCAAGATACTTAAGAGATAATAACTAAAAGAATTACCCACAACAATAAAGCTTGACTTTATCTCCACATAAATGACGTGCAGAGCTAATAAAGGAACATTTGAAATGACATATGACATCATACTCTTTTCTCAACAATACTTAGAGTTCCAATAAACCATTTCACCTTGAAAACCGCAAATCCCAATAAAGAAGCTGCCGCCCTTTAGTTATTCTAGAAAATTATGATTACATGCATGCATATCACAATCCATCTTTTTAGCTAACAAGACACACTGATATATATAACCACGTGTAATTCAAGTGTGTGAATTAACTATAATTTGCATGCTAAACATGTAACACGGATAAAATATTTTTCATAAAATCATTTAAAAACATTTTTCATTCAAGACATATAATAATGCAAATAATATGTCCTAGAGCCTTTAAATGAAAAATCATTTACTATGCAATTGACCTTACATTGATTTTCCTAGAAAAGAGAAACTCCTTCAAATTCTTGAATATCCAATCAAAGCTCTTTATCACCAAAATACCTGAAATACCATAAAACAATTTAGTACTTGAACATTTCATCATCAAAATAAAAGGCTAGAATATGACTAAGTCAACATTCTCCCCCTTTTTGATGATGACAACCCAAAATTGTTTTAACTCTAAAAAACTCCCCCTGAATATATGCATAAAATAATAAGCTCCCCCTAAATCCATGCATCAATTTCATTTCAGGGTACTGAAATTCGATTTTCAGTAAAATATTTGTAAACAACCTGCAGTAGCGTTAGTCCCGCAAAATTTAAAATATTTACTGCAAATATATCAAATATTTAAAAATCATAAACCCAAATTTAAACATAATTAACCATTAGTCTTTTGGTGATGCACACCAAACCAAAAACCAACAGTTTTTAAAATTCGTCCAAAATAATCACAAAATAACCACATAAACATTCATAAAAACTCTCCCCCTTTATCATCAACAAAAAGGAACAATTCATTCGTCGAGCTCTACCACTGTCGCTCGCTGAGCTGCACGCTGAGTGAAATATGGACGATGATTGGCTCGGTGGACTTTTTCAGCAATGCTCAAATCAGCTGCAAATTGTGGAGGTCTCGGAATGACAGTGGCAGGGGGGTAGAGGGACATCCAAAAACTCTCCTTGATACTCAGCCAACCAATTGCAATGGACCCACTCCTGGACAGTTGAATGCTTGCGCTGCATATGGAGTTTAGAACCAACATCATTAAACTTCAGAGCCATAAAATCAGCTAACTCCCCAACCTGGTTACTAACGAATTTAATTTCCTGACTCAACTGACAAGAATTGCGATTAAGTTTGCGTTACATCATTTCAGCCAAGGCAGTTGTTTGCACCTCAAAACCAGCTTGCAAATCAATAAAATCATCTTCAATATTATGATAGAGTTTATTGATTTTAGGTGCACCCAAGGGCAACTTACCTTTTTCCAACACAGACATTCGATTATGAAGGGCAGTCATTTCAAGCTGCATTTTTTCTTGATTATTGACTATCACTTTCAACATGTCAATGATTTCAGGAGAGGATTGAGTAATGGGCTGAACAGGAGAAGACGGAATTGAAACTGGATGAGCAGGAGTTTCAGAAGGGATTCTAACAAATAAACCATCAAGTAAATTGATACGTGACATTTTCAGGGAACTGACACTAATAGAATCTGTAACTGAAACAGAATTTTCATTGTCAAATGAAATTTTAAAATGTTTAAACAAAGTAGTGAGAGTAGCATTGTAAGGCAAACAAGTCTTAGATTTTCGCAGACAGGCAGTCATGCGATGAAGCATGAGTTGAGACAAATTGAAAGACACTCCTCTTAAAATAAGAGCAACAATAATCAAATCCTGATATATAAAATCTGCACCTTCACCTAACCGAGGCAATAGATTATACCTAACAAGATGATGAAGGACACATGAAATTGGAGAAACGTCCACAGTTTTAGGAGTGAAAACATCAGTTAACCGATTATTGTTCATCACAATTTGAAGCTGTTCCAATGGAGTAAATGGAAAATGAACAACTCCTTTCTTTGTGAAAGGACATACACCAGAAGAAGAAATATTTAAAATACTACCAAAATGCATAACTGAAAAATAAAGAGATTTGCCTTTGACAAACGTGGTATAAGAATCACCATGGCATTCTAGATTCGTATAAAACTGTTGAACAAGACTAGGATATGCCACAGAGGGAGGAAAAAACATAGATGATATACCACAAGATTCAAATAACAGTTTGAGAGAGGATTGCTGAAAACAGATCTGATCAACAGATTTTTCGTAGACAAATTGTTTAGGAAAAATGACTATTTTAAATCGTACCTCATACGCATTACTTCGAAAGTAGTTGTCAGGTAGATCAAAGGATAGATTAGGGTTTACTGAAATCGAATGAGGTGTAACTTTTGGCTTGAAAGACTGAGTCTGACGTCGCCGTGAGGTTCTGGTAGATTTAGGCAGTGATGGACTGAAAGTGGATGCTTCAGACGCCGAAGAGTCCAAATACTCTTCCTCTGACGACACAGCCCTCTTTATTTTCCTTTTCTAGCGAGATGGTCCGACAGTAGAGTGGGGAGGAACGATGGTCTGTTCGTCGTCGGAATCCCTCATCGAGCGTTTATGTGTTCGAGTTCTCATGATCGATTGAAGATTTCAGATGAAGAACAGAGCAAGATAAGAGAGTAAGAGAGAATCGGAGGATATAAGGAGAATGAAAAGATACAGGGTATATACAAAAAATGAATGCATGTATTGTATCTTGGCATCTCCCAAGTCTTTATGTCTCCCTAGAAACCCTCACAGTCCCGTCTTTTCAGTTTTTTTTTTTAAAAAAACTTAATAGATAAAATGCATGTACTCACACGGCTCCCTAAAAACCCTTCTGTCATTCGGTCTTTTCAATTTCCAAAAACAATGATGAGATATATGTACGCTTATATTGCTCAAGAAACACTCCAGCTGACTGGACTTTTCGGTTTCCAACGCTAATCATGATATAATTCTTAATTCTCGCATCCATAAATTAAGTGATTTAAAATAGCAACCGAAAACATAATTATCCTAGTTAATGAGATATACATGCAAGTTAGGATAACACACATTTGAAAATAAATTATGCAAGACACATCCCAAGTTCTCTTCGTAACATGCAAAATCTATCTTCACTTAGTGGTTTAGTAAAAATATCTGCAATTTGATTTTCAGTTGGAATAAAAATTAATTTAATTAAACCTTTTGACACATTGTCTCTTAAAAAATGATGTCTAACTTCTATGTTCTTTGTACGTGAATGTAACACAAGATTTTTAGATATGTCTATAGCACTAGAATTATCAAAATAAATAGGCACACAATCACAAAATATGTCAAAATCACATAGAGTTTGACGCATCCATAATATCTGAGAGCAGCAACTTCCTGCAGCTAGGTATTCACCCTCAGTAGTTGAAAGAGCAACTGAGGTTTTCTTTTTACTATGCCATGATACGAGACTTTGTCCCAAGAAAGTACAAGCACCACTCGTACTTTTTCTATCGATTTGACATCTTGCATAGTCAGCATCTGAATAACCTATTAGTTCAAAGTGATTGGAAATTGGATAGAATAGCCCTAAATTTATTGTACCACTTAAATATTTCAAAATCCTTTTAACATCATTTAAGTGTGATTCTTTGGGTTTTGCTTGAAATCTTGCACATAGACAAACACAATACATTATATCGGGTTTAGAAGCAGTTAAGTATAACAAACATCCAATCATACCTCGATATTTTGTTATATCAACATCAATACCTTTGTCATCAGTGGTGAGCTTTATTGATGTGCTCATAGGTGTACCTTTTGAGTTAGATCCTTCAAAGCCAAATCGCTTGAGTAATTCTTTTGTGTATTTGGTTTGATGGATGTAAATTCCGTCCTTCGTTTTCTTGATTTGAAGTCCCAAAAAGTAGTTGAGTGCACCCATTAAGCACATATCAAATTCTTTATGCATGCACTTGGAAAACCACTCACAAAGATGATCATTAGTAGCACCAAAAATTATATCATCTACATATATTTGAACAATAATGATATCTATATTTTTATGCTTAATAAATAATGTAGAATCTATTTTACCTCTAATAAATCCATTTGATAAGAGATACTTACTTAACCTGTCGTACCATGCTCTTGGAGCTTGTTTCAAGCCATAAAGAGATTTCTTTAATTTGTAGACATGATTAGGATATTTTTCATGCTCGAATTCAGGATGTTGCTTTACATACACCTCTTCATTAATATATCCATTGAGGAAAGCACTCTTTACGTCCATTTGATACAGTTTAAACTTCTTATAGCATGCAAACGCCAAAAAAATTCGGATTGATTCTAACCTAGCCACTGGTGCATAGGTTTCTTCATAGTCGATTCCCTCTTGTTGGTTATACCCTTGGGCTACTAGCCTTGTTTTGTTTCAAGTGATTGTTCCGTGCTCATCAAGCTTGTTCTTGGATACCCATTTTGTACCAATGATGGAGGCATCTTTTGGAGGAGGCATGAGTTCCCATACTTGGCATCTTTCGAATTATTGAAGTTCTTCTTGCATTGCCAATAACCAGTTTTCATCTAAAACTGCATCTTTTGCATTCTTTGGCTCAACCTGTGACAAAAATGTAGAGAATGCACAATGATTTTGTAAACCTCTTCGTGTGGTTTCGCCTTTGTTGATATCTCCAATGATATTCTCTGGAGGATGATTCTTCACATATCTAGCTATTTTTGGCATTTGAATGTCATGAAAGACTTCCTTTTGATCATGGGACTCATCTTCAGCATCCTGCAAATTTTTAGGTTCATGTTCTTGCTGGTTGTCCATTTCAGTTTCCTAAAACTGCTCATTTGGGCTCCCATTTTGTTCTTTTTGGTTTGCTGAAATTCTGACTGTTTCTAAATTTCCTGCATCATCTTCACTTTCTTTTTGAAGATCAATGTTAGTCTCATTGAAAGTAATATGAACAGATTCTTCTACACATGACTTTCTAATATTGAAAATACGATAAGCCTTACTATTTTGAGAATAACCAATGAAAATTCCTTCATATGATTTAGCATCAAATTTCCCCAAATTATCACTTGTATTTAAGATGAAACATTTCGAACCAAAAACTTTGAAATAACTTATATTTGGAATTTTATTATTTAGAAGCTCATAAGGCGTTTTCAAAATAATAGGACGAATGAGTACTCTATTTAAAACATAACATGATGTACTTACTACTTCGGCCCAAAATTTCTTTGGAAGCTTACTTTCTTGTAGTAGAGTTCTCGCCGTCTCTTGTAGAGTCCTATTCTTTCTTTCCACCACCCCATTTTGTTGAGGAGTCCTTGGGGCTGAAAATTCATGGCTAATACCTCTTTGATCACAAAAGGTTATGAAATCTTTTTGAAACTCAGTACCATGATCACTTCTAATTCTAATGAGTTTGTAGCTATACTTAGTCTCAAGATTCCTTATTAATTTTCCAAACTCTTTAAATGCTTCATCCTTAGTTCTCAAAAATAATACCCATGTGTATCTTGAAAAATCATCAACTATTACGAAAGCATAGAATTTACCATTAATGCTTGAATGCCTTTCCGGTCCAAATAGATCAAGATGAAGTAGTTGCAAAGGAGAGGAGGTTGATACCATATTCTTTGCTTAAAAAGAAGTTCTTACTTGTTTTCCCAGTTGACAAGGAATACATAATCCTTTCTTTTCAAACCTGATTCTTGGCAATCCTTTGACGAGATTCTTTGAGGATAGTTTTTTGATTAAGTCCATGTGAACATGTCCCATCCTTTTATGACATAAGTAAGCTTCATCTTGTACAGATGTAAGACATAGCTCTTCATCCCGTTGCTCAAAATCAAGAGTATATATATTTCCTTCTCTTTGTGCAACTAGAGTAGTATTGTTAGTACCATGAAATATTGTGCATTTATCTTTTTCAAAGTTAACTTGATGACCATTATCCATTAATTGGCTAATACTAATTAAATTGAATTCAAGGCCATTAACAAGATGCACATTATTTATACTTACCTTGCCATTACCTATTTTACCTTTTCCAATTATCTCACAGGTTTTGTTGTCTCTAAACGTAACCGTTCCATTCTTCTTCTTGATATTTAGTTCTACAAATTTTGATTTATCACCGGTCATGTGCTGAGAACATCCGCTATCAAGAATCCATTTTTGAGATGGAACTCTTGCCTTTAAGCATACCGTCAAGAAAGAATAATTTATCCTTTTGGTACCCATATCTTTTTGGGTCCACTTATGTTAGTAGCAAGCAAATCACTCTTTTTCATCCATACCTTTTTAACCTTATTTCATTTCTTGAAACAATTTGTATCTAAATGACCTTTAATACCACAATGTTTACAAGTTGTGAAAGGAGAGCAATAATTTAAACTAAATCGTGACTTTGATTTTAGAATTTTCATATTACTCTTTTTATGCATAGGATCATAACCAATTCCTTGTCTTTCAAAACTAGGTCTTTGTTTTCCTAATATGACATTCAAATTTTCTTCACCTTGGACAAATTTAGCAAGAGATAATTTTAATGAAGTTATTTTTTTTGAAGCTCATTATCAAGAAGGATTTTAATAGGAGATTTATCACTAAATGCATCAATACACACATCTCTCATTTGTAACTCATTAGTCAATTTTTGGATTTCACTATTCAAGAATTTTACCTTGTTGAAAAGTATTTTGTTAAAATTTTCTAAATAATCAATCTTAGCAATCAAAACCTTCTCTTCTTTATAAATTGATTCCTTTTCAATTTCTTTCTTTTCATCTATTAGTGAATCCACTTCATTCATTAAAGTATTAACTAAATCTCTTAAGCATACATTCTTTTCTTTTAACTTCTTATTTTCTTGTTCTAATGAGTTCAATTCATTAAAAGATACCTGATTGGATTCACCTTCAATTCTCATGAAGCATACTTGAGCAATCTCATCTTTAGCATCGATCTCCACTTCGGATTCCTCATCACTCCAAGTCACAAGGGCTTTGTTCTTCTTGTTGTCTTTGTAGTTTGTCTTCCCTTTGTTCTTCAATTGAAAACAATCTTTCTTGAAATGACCAGGACGTCCACATTTGAAGCACGTCTCTTCAGTTTGCTTTCCTTTGGACTTATTTGAATTGAAAGTATTTCTTCTTTTGTTCTTCCTTTGTAGTAGCTCCTTGAGTCTTCGTGACATCATTGCTATTTCTTCATCCGAGTCATCATCAAGCTCCTCTTCGTTATCTGTATTAAGAGCTAAAACCTTTCTTCGAGGGGTTTCCTCCTCATCATCATATCTCTTTAGCTGATATTCATATTCTTCTAATTCACCAAACAAAGTTAAAGTATCCATGGAAGAAATAGTTGTAGAATCTTTAAGAGTAGTGATTTTAGAAGCAAACCTTTTGGGCATAGCCCGAAGCAACTTACGGTTGATCTCACTTTGAGGAATAGTCTTGTCCAGTAGCTTTAAGGAGTTTATAAGGACTAGAAATCTTGCTTGAGCTAGCTTAATGGTTTCATCCTTTTCGAGCTTGAACATTTCATAATCATGCATAAGCATGCTTAGCTTGACTTTTCGTACTTTGGAAGTACCTTCATGACTTACCACTAGAGTATCCCAAATTTCCTTAGCTGTGTTGCAAGAGGAAACTTTGTCTATTTCGGATTGTACCATGCCGCTGAGAAGTGTGTTCATTGCCTTTGAATCATATGAAACCATGTAGATTTCGGTTGGATCCATTTCTAGCAAAATCTTTGGTGTCCCATCATCTCTTCGTGGAATCATTGGTCCATTTTCCACAACCCACCATTCCCAAGGGTCTCTTTTCAGATAGATCCTCATTTGGAACTTCGAGAAGTTGTAATTTTCCGTTCCAAGCAGCAAAGGAGGTCTATTGGTTGATTGACCTTCTTGATTGTTGAACTGTGCCATATCAGAATCTTTCCCTACAAGTCACCTTTAAGACCAAGATAAGTAGAGCCTTGCTCTGATACTAAATGAAATTTATCTAGGCACACTTAGAATGGGGGGTTGAATAAGTGCGGGAGCAATCTATGACCAACTTTTGAAAACTATTAATTTCAGGCTACTATAATGATTGAAATCAGTTTACCGAATTAATATAGCCTAATAAAAAACTTGATGTTAAAGAATTATCTTAATATAATGCAAGTAGTCAAATTAAGATAATTAAGTAACTTATGTGATTTTAAAGTAAAGTAGATAATAAAATCAACACTAAGATTTTTTACGTGGTTCAGCTATTACCCTCTATAATAATAGCCTAGTACACGTCCAATACCAACTAGTATTGGAGACTCACTTTATTTATTTCTTTATAAATAAATACAGATTACAAAACAGATTCCAACAAAAATTAATTAACAATTAATTCCTCTTGAGCTCTCTTGCTCCTTGTGCACCTATGCACTCTTCAAGCACCTTTGCTTCCTTGAACCTGTTTGTAAATCTTTTCTGTAATCCACTAGGATTAACACCTTTAGACTACACTTAGTCTAAATAGAAAATTCAATACAAATATAGAGGTCTATGATCAATGCAAGAATAATCAATTTAACAATTAAAGGCTCAACTATATGCAATGATCAAGTAGCATAAAATAAATAAGCAAATAATTTCTTACCGAATACCACCTCAAATAATACCAGAAATTAAACTGCTTAGCTTCTCAAGAATTGCACTCAGTAAATCAATTTGCTCAATAATAATAAGTGCAATAATAATTCGTGAGTTGTATATTTTTCAAATGAGAAACAACATTTTTATAGTCCTTTATACAAGTTATCGTTAATAAAAGATATGATCTAATTAAACAAACGGCAAAAACCACAACGGTAAAGCTTAAGACTAAGTCCACAGTATTTATCCAAAACCAACTTCTTGTTAGTTGCCAAAGTTTGAATAAATCAAGATACTTAAGAGATAATAACTAAAAGAATTACCCACAACAATAAAGCTTGACTTTATCTCCACATAAATGACGTGCAGAGCTAATAAAGGAACATTTGAAATGACGTATGACATCATACTCTTTTCTCAACAATTCTTAGAGTTCCAATAAACCATTTCACCTTGAAAACCGCAAATCCCAATAAAGAAGCTGTCGCTCTTTAGTTATTCTAGAAAATTATGATTACATGCATGCATATCACAATCCATCTTTTTAGCTAACAAGACACACTGATATATATAACCACGTGTAATCCAAGTGTGTGAATTAACTATAATTTGCATGCTAAACATGTAACACGGATAAAACATTTTTCATAAAATCATTTAAAAATATTTTTCATTTAAGACATATAATAATGCAAATAATATGTCCTAGAGCCTTTAAATGAAAAATCAATAGCTATGCAATTGACCTTACATTGATTTTCCTAGAAAAGAGAAACTCCTTCAAATTCTTGAATATCCAATCAAAGCTCTTTATCACCAAAATACCTGAAATACCATAAAACAATTTAGTACTTGAACATTTCATCATCAAAACAAAAGGCTAGAGTATGACTAAGTCAACAAGTTCATAGGCTGCCAAGAGAGACGAGGAAGGATCGTAGTGTGTCGAGTAGAACTTCCTCAGAATCGTAGTCTGCTGAGGAAGTCATGTTCAGAATTATAGAGACAACCTGCCTACGAGCCGACCGAGCATTTGCCGAAGCCAAGTCAAGAATCGTAGACTACACTCAGAATCGTAGAGTCTATTGATCGTATCAAAGGCAGAGATCGTAGTCAAGCAAGATCAGATGAAGACAACAAGAACAACGACATAAATTGTAGAGTATCAAGATCTGATCTCGAAGTCGTAGTTTCTGCACAACCCAAGGCAGACTCGTAGAGTGCATAACTAAGGCTTTAACAGATGTGCTCACAACGCCAAGGTAGAATCGTAGAGTAAACACGATTCTCAATAAATGAGCACTCCCAGAATATCCAAAGGAACGAAGCCTTTGGTTGGTACTGCAAAGATACATCCCACCTGAAGGAAACTATAGAGCACTCAACGAATGGCATGCAAGCTAACAGAAGATCTAAGCATCAACCCAATTAACATCCAGATTGAGTTGTGAAGCCAGTCGAGATGAAGTCTTCCACAAGTTGATCATAAGAAGACTTTAGTTACTGACTAAGGAAAGTCAGTGAGTGCAGTAGCTGTCAAGTAATCAGAAGACAACGATCATGGAAGCAACTAGGATCGTAGTGTTTGCCAAACAAAGAAAGAACTGATGGAGTGTACACAGAGATACTGGTCAGCTTCTAAAGAACAAGGCTAAATTGATTAAGCATTGAGTCAGTCCATTAATGATAGGTGAACGGGAGATCACAAGGAGAAAACGAGTTGGACATGCCACAAATCTGAAGTGTTTTGCTATTCAGAAGGGGCTAGAACAAAGTGTCAAGCCATCAGTATCTCAGAACAGTGGAAGCAAACATAAGTGTTAAAGTACTGCACAAGAGAAGGAAGAAGTGTTCTACATTGAAGATCCAATCAACACTCTTCAAGATTATAGTGTTGACTCTACATGTTAATGAGAAATAGTCAACAAGACACTGCGATCAAGTCCAAGAAAGCAAGTATTAGAATCGTAGAGTTCGGTAATCCGAAGATTGAAGCATTGGAAACGGTTCAATCTGAAGGATTGGTATTCAGATAAGAGTTTATTGAGAGCATCGATGCAAAAGGACAACCTATGATCTAGAAATCAGAAGGGGGAAATAAAGTCGTTGACCTGCCCGAGACATCAAAATGACATCTCTGACGGGGTAGGTGAAACAGTAGACTGCAGTGTCATAAAGTCATGTCATGTCACATCTGCAGTCCACACCAAATAACTCGAGATCTGTGAAGCAAATTTGAATAGCTTTTAACGGCTACTTTCCAATGGGAAGATTGACAAGGAGTATAAATTAGAATGAGCTTCAACGATCAAGAGTGCTGATGATTGCTAAGTTGCAGAATCGTTGAGTTGTTGGAATGCTATTGTTGACTCTACGAGTTCTACCAGAGATTAAGAGAACAAGTCTCAGTGACAATGAGACTACATAGGTGGAAGTAAAGCAGCTTTGAAGAAGGACTTAAACAGATTAGAGCTTCACTCAACAAAGATGAGAATGCCACTAAAGATGGCAGCCAAGCTAAGAGCCGAGAAGGCCAAGAAGATATCATTTAGAAAAGTGGCAGAATATAAAGAAGATCAAGAGAGCCAGTCTATAGATCACCATTAACCAAAAGCTGAGAAAGAACAGAAGTAGAATCATGTTTGCAAAACATTCAAGAAGGGTTTAGGGATTACTAAGTGCCAGACAAAGTCTACCAAAAGCTCAGAGACTTAGCAAATCCAGATGGTGATGGTGCACAGCTGACACTAGATGAAGATGAGCAAAAAAGAGTAAAGACCAGCTGCACTAGAGAAGATGTGGTCCAGAATAGAGGAAAAATATAAAGAGGACCATACCAAGTTGCTAAGTACATAAGATGTTCAAGCTTAAAGACATCTTAGCAGCTCAGCACCAACAACTACAACAACTACAACAACAAGAAGCCAGGGCCTGATGGGTCCTTGTCTAGAGGGACTAAATGAAGTTCCAAGTTCCTATGGAACTAGAGGAGTTCCAAGGCTGCTGGCCTTGAAGAGTTCTTAGTGAACTGAAGTTCCAAGGCTGCTGGCCTTGAAGGAATCTTAGTGATTTAGGGTGCTGCCCTTCCTTAGTGGAAATCCTGCCAGTTTAAAGCAGAAGAGTGGATTAGGAGATTGAGTCTCTGAACCACTTAAAACCCCTTATGTCTTTTACTTTATGTCATTTACTTTATGTACATTAACTTCTATAACTGCTATGAATGTTTTAACTTCTTACCACTAAACTAACTCTACGAACAATGTATGTATGATTATGAATATATCAATGAAGGGGATCTTTTACTTATTCCGCTGTGTTTGAAAAGATTCTTGTGTTTATCATATGCTAAATAATTAGAAATATAAAATAAAATAGAAAAATATTTGAAATTAAAAATGGATCTATTTAACCCCCCTTCTAGATCTATTGTGCTCTCTGAACTAATAGGTCTAAAGCACGAAAGTGCCAGTCCGAGTCTCGAGGAAGGTTATTCTTTATATATAAAGCGACAAACGCCAAATGATTAGTAAATCCCATGCGTAGTGCCAATGCCTAATTACAAGGAATTTTTAGTTTTGTAATTGCTGAGTAATTTGATGGGGTTTTGGATTACTACTTCTTAAAGGGTTAGGACTTCACTTGGGGGTATAAATATATTCCATTAGACACTTTGAAAGACATTTTTTTAACCCTAGATTGGAGAAATGATTTAGAGGCTTGAAACAACTTTCTCTAGCACGAAGGAGGAACACGATAGAAGGCTAAGGATGAGGATCAATGTAAGACCCCAACTTTTTATAAATAAAATTAAATTTCCTCTAATTATTATTTTAAAATAGTAAGGGGTGAATTTGATTAATGTGGTTAGTTACGGGTAAAATGTGCAAATTTTGTGAAATAAGCAAGTGGTTATAAAATATTCATTGTTGTCAGAGAATATTCGTTTGGTCGTGGAATATTCTTGTTGTCGAGGAATATTCGTACGATGACACAACCATTTGTGGGCCCCATAATAGAAAATGGTCGAATGAAGAAAATGACAAGTTTGAGTTTTTATAAATAACGACGTAGTTGTTACCAATTAACAACTTGTTGGAATACACGTGGTTAAAATCTGATGTCTGGCGTGGTTGCATAGTAGCACACGGTATTACACAATATTATTGGATTATTGATTCTGACATAAGAAGACACTACTCAATAATTGTTACAGTAGTTACTATTCAATATTTTATTTTTTTGATTCAATAATTGTTACATTGATATTTTATATTGTTGTTAATTCAATAATTGTCACTGCACAATATTTCCCATTATCAGATCAATAATTCATATTATTTGAATAATATTATTAGATAATATTATTAGCAATGTCTATGGAAGTTCTGCCTAGGAAAGGATTTGGTCACCTAATTGCGCGCCAGTAAGGAGAAATCCTTATCGAAAAGCCCCCTTCTTTCCTGGGAACGACCTAGTTGTCATAATTGTGATTCTGTAATATTATTTGTGAATAATTAATTATTGATTTATATGATAAAGAAATATTTATTTTATGTGGATATAAATGAAGGAATTAATGCTGAGGTATTTTATCGATTTTGTCGAATGGGGGGGGGTTATCAATATTTTGTCAGAATGGAGGTATTAAAAATCGTCCGTATGTGGATTTCGATAACTTTCTGTTTGGAATTTGGAAAAACTTTCTTCTACAAAATTGTAGAGAATTAAAATTCCTACGAAATAGACACAAGATTCGATTTTTTTTTAATAAAAGGGCTATTTATTATGAATTATTGAAGTTTTGGAAATAAATAATGTTTTAATTAAAAACATGGGCGGACCCCACTTTTAATTGGTTTGGAAATTCTGAATTTAGTATGCCCCACTGTGGCGTGCTGAAATTTCTTCAATTGTGGCGTGCATGAATTTTTTTGATAAAATATTATTTTATTAATTTAGTCTGTTTTGGTGTTCTGGCCTTTTTCTATAAATAGGGTGCTTAGTTAGAATTGAAAATTACACTAGAATCTGAAGTTTTCTCTCTCTATAATATCGAGCGTATTTTGTGAGTATTTAGATACTTTGAGAGTTGTTATTCAGTGCAAGTTTTCTTTAGCGTTATATCCGATATTTTAGCTAGAAGTACTATTCTTTTTAGGTAAGGGATGTTATTTTCTTCGTAAATGATGTTATTTCTTTAATATCATTATACCAAAATATTGATATGAATTTTATTGTGAAAATTTTACCTTTTCATGTCGAGGTTACTATTCACGTATACGACACTATTTACGTATACGACACTATTCACGAATATGGTACTATTCCCGAGTACCATTCACGAAGTATAATTTTTTTATGTGTGGAATTTCCACCTTTTCGCGTGTCGGGATTACTATTCACATATATGGCACTTTTCACGTATACGACACTATTCATGTATACGATACTATTCATGAATACGATACTATTCACGATTACTATTCACGAAGTATGATATTTCTTGTGAAATTTCTACTTTTTCATTTCGGGGTTACTATTCACGAATATGACACTATTCACAAAAAAAATGAAATTTTCCTTTCTTTGTCCAAGTTAACTATTATGGTTACTATCTTTGATTGTATCCATGTTTTGATCTTCATTCTTGAATTTTGCTCCACAAATGATTATTATGGAGTATTTTTGAACTTGGATAAACTAAAGTATGAATCCCTAATCTTTGATCTGTTATCTTACTGGATTCGTTATCTTTAAGATATTTTTCATCATCCTCAGTCCTAAATGGTGATATAACTGAATATCTTTGGCTTGTAGTGCAAAGATGAATGATTACCTAATGAATATCTTTGGTCCATTGTGCAAAGATGAACATGTATTTAGATGAGCATGACCAACTGGTGATACAAATGAATATCTTTGGCCCGTAGTGCAAAGATAAATATTTGATTCGAGATGTATATTTATTGATGTTACAGGGATAAAATATTGATGATGGACTTTTAAATTCATAGATGATAGTAGATTTCATTCTCTATTTAAGTCTTCTAATGAATTATTATTTTTCGCTGCGAATATTGATCTAAAACTTGTTGTCCATTATATTTTATCTGATTTGTTGAAGGCTAACGATAATTTTTTGTTCATTATCTTAGTCATAATATTCTTATTAGGCTAGTTGAGCTCACCCTTTTTCTTTTTGTTCCATTATTCTTCTTAGGAGGCGAGAATATAATGGGAACTAGTCGGGGTGTGGAGTGATGTTTCAAGGCAGTTGTTTTAGTAGTCCTCACTATTTTGTAAAATAGTGTATCAATAATTGTAAAGAGGACTTATTTGAGTGTGGATATTGTCTAGAAGACAATATTTGTATTTAAACTCACAGTATATGTGTTGTCGTATTTTGCACGACAATTGTAATAATAAAAGTTGTAGTTGTTTCTGTACCATGTATTTGGTGACTCAAAATGGGTGATGTATACCTATTTTTAGGGCATCACAGTTGGTATCAGAGCCTAGGAATATGGTCTCTGGCGAAGATCGGGGAATAGAACTAGGAGGGGAGAGACGAGTAAATTCTTCGCTAGTGTGTCCTACCTAAGCTTATTTGTTGGTCGGTTAGAATATAGAGGTATTATGTGGTATGTAAATTTCTTTAATTAACCCTTATTTTATGGCAGTATTTGAGAATGGCAGCTGAAAATGTTAACAATGGAGTGAATGAGACCGTGGAGATGCCTTTAATCACCAACTAGGAGAACGTGCAACAGGACGACAATATTCTTCTTGTAAACAACACTATCGAATAAACGATGAATGATGGGATGTTTAGAAGCCTTTTGCAATTCATGAAAAATCAAACGAGAGAGACACCTATTCAAAATACGCGTGGAAATAATAGCAACACCCGGCTTGTCACAGCCAAGCAGTTCAAGGAGTTGGGACTACCAGAGTTTTTGGGAAACCGGATCTGATCGAGGCGAAAACATAGGTTAAGCAAATTACCAAGATATTTGATGTCTTGGGATGCACGGAGGAACATAAGGTTCCATTCTCCACCTTTATGTTCCGTGGTGAGGCAGATTACTGGTGGAAATCTGTGAAGCGTACCCAGTGATGAGTGAGATTTATACCTACGAATCAGATCCTTTGTGGCTTAAGTTGTTGCCTATTTTCAATTATTTAGTAGCTTTTCTTTATATTTTGTTGTTATTATATCTAATTTTTATGATGCAAGGCTTTACAGATCTTTTCCAGCTTCCAGGGGCATAATGGGCATTTTTGATGTATTGGCACCGCAGCGCCGGGGATACACTAAGAGTCCGTATTGCATGTGTACCAGTAGAAAGTTGAACATCTCGAAATCGGCGTTCTTGGCCTTGAGTTATACGTAGAGCCCACGCCGAAGTGCCGTACCACCTTGGAACATACTGGAATCTGGCGCCGCAGTGCCATACTCAGCGCCGCAGCGCCATGCCCTGTCTTAGGTTGATGTCATCCTCGCACCCCAGTGCCGAGGCCTCTTTATAGAGTTACGCCGCAGTACGAACTCCAGTGTTTCTAACCTTACGTGGCACCACAACGCCACTTGCTAGTTCAGTGCTCGCGTCACAGCGCGAGCTCTGGTGTACTATAAAGGGCTTTAAATGACCTAAAAGAGAGGGGAGATGGAGACACTTAATAATTAGTAGCCGCCTGCGATAGAAAATTAAGACAGTTAGCGTAGACTAGGATTTTTATTACAGTATTAACTTCTTAGAAGAGAAAGAAGTTGTGCTTCAAGGAGGAAGAGTTATTGCATTCGACAGAAGCTCAAGAACTACGCAGTGAAGAGAAGATTTGGAGGAAGAACACTTTAAAACTGGGGTTTTCTTATTCCAAATCTCCCATTTATTTGTGTATTATTTGTGTATTACTGATAATGTGGAATGTATTAAAAATGTGTTTTAGTACAATGGATATGAACTAACTCCATTTTTAGGATTGCAATGTAACCTGATGTTTAACTTAATTAACTTTCTCTCTTATTTTTTATAATGAATCATTTTGGAATGGGTTGTTGTATTTCTTACTTAATGACTAATTTCTTGATAGTGAAATGAGTATTGATATTAACGGAGATTGAAAAATGGATGTTTTTATCTAGCTTTAAATACAACAACGCCTGTTATGACCATGCCAATGGAATGCGTGCATAAACTGCTAATAGGATAGACATATCTCTATTTTCCTTGTGTAGCCTTGAGACTTAGCTTAATGACCTTGGCCTAGTTATTTTCACTAATAGACATATTGTGATTTATCTGGCTATAGATGTGCATTTGACCTTCGATAGAAGCTTATGCATATTTACTATTCTCGATTGACCATTCCTTGATTCGTTTGTAATGTGGAGAGTTAAGAGATTAGGCGACACATTAGGGGAATTGTAATCATATCTTGACTTCCTAGCACAACTACTTCTCTTATTTTTACAGTTTTAATCACATAGCTTTTAGATAAGGTAGTAAAGACTTTACCTTATATTTTGTTTATTTCTTAAGACTTTGTCCTCGTGGGTTCGACAACTCAACTTATCATATATTACTTGTGGACCGCGTATGCTTGCGTATGATTTAGCAATAGCGGAATCGACCAACAAGTTTTTGGCTCCGTTGCCGGGGACTTAGTATTAATTTTTTATCAATATTAAAACTAAGTCATTACGTGTTTAATTTAAACTAATTTTTCTGTTTAACTCTCTTTTCAGGTAGTCCTCACTGTTTATGCCACCTTAGAAAGGTCAGAATATAATACCTCTTGATCCCGAGGTCGATAGAACATACAGACGACTGCAGAGAGAAAAATCCAAGGACATACCTACTCCTATCAAAATGGCTGAGGAACTTCAGAAATCTTTGAGGGAGTATGCTATGCCTCATATTGACGATCTCCAGGAGAGCATTCTCAGGTCCGCCATCCAAGATAATAATTTTAAGATTAAGTCGGGCACAATTCAAATGTGCACCAATATTCAGTTTGGGGGACTACCGAATGATGATCCCAATGATCACTTAATAAATTTTGTGGAGATCTGTGACACTTTTAAGTGCAATGGAGTATTTGACGATGCCATCAGACTCTGGTTATTTCTATTCACCTTAAGGGACAAAGCTAAGAGCTGGCTCCATTCACTCCTGTTAGGCTCCATCACCATATGGGCGGACTCGGCACAGAAGTTCGTGGCAAAGTTTTTTTCGCCCGCCAAAACAGTCAGGCTCAGGAATGATATCATTTCTTTTGTCCAGTTCGAATCAGAATCCTTGTACGACTCCTGGGAGCGATTCAAGGATCTTCTGAGAAAATGCCCTCACCATGGATTGCCAGAATGGTTTCCTATCCAGACCTTTTATAATGGGCTATCCAGATCGACTCGTTCAAGTATTGATGCTGTGAAAGCCCCGAATCTGGGTCACGAATCACCGCGGATCCGGTACAATCATTCTATAACTATTTTCGGAAGATATAAACATAATTTGTTTATACATTAAACTTTACACAATATTTCCCCAAGGTCGAGTAACCTTAACTTATACACAATTCATAACATGTCTAACATATAACATTATTATCATACTATACTATTACAATTAAGTGGCACATAAAAATCCCAAGCTGAACTTGACTTTATCCTTTCCTGTATTCGACGTATGCTTCTTAATCTGCAATGTTAATCATGATATAGCAAGGGTGAGCATAAGTTTGCCCAGCAAGTATAAATTTATTTAAGGATATATATCATGATGAAAAGAATTGAACAATATGCTGGCTATAATTCTACAATATAATTGAGAACTAGCATGAATAAACTTTCATAGCTGAACGAACATTGAACATGAACATAGCAATTATATCTGGATCGAATGGTAATGAAGGTGATTAGCCTTTCATACCTGATGAATACATGCATTATGCACAGAGTGCGAATAAATATTTCATAGACATGTCAATCAGTAATGATTAACCACAAGTATATCTGAATGAAATAACTTGAGTTCGAGTTAAGAAAAACTTGTCTGTTCCGATGTTTACCATTACATAATCTATTTAGCTTTGACTGAAAACCTAATATAAATAATATCGATCTACAAATTAGAATAATATCATCACAATATTTAAAATAACCTAAACACATTAACACAACCCTATCCGTTTATACAACACATAAAACCTAACCTCAAGTTAAACTTTTACAGTCTGAGTCGAGTTTGGCATAATTCTGACATCCCGACGGCTTAGTCGGATAAATATTGAGTTTAAGTTCAATTAAACTCTGCCTAACACTTAACAATTATCTTAGATAATTATATTATCAGTCAAATATTTTTATAAGCTCGTAATAATTTTCAAATAATTATTATCATTTATAAATGATTTTTCAATCATTAACATCGTATTTATATAAATTAAATACCACATAATTCCTTTATCATTAATATTTATTTAATACCAAATATTAATGAAATACATGTTATAATATTATAATATATTTATAATATATCAAAGTATTTTTAATACCTTAAAATTACATGTGACGCCCCCAAAATAGGTATACATCACCCATTCTGAGTCGTCAAATACATGGTACAAAATTCAAATACAACTTAATTAATACAACTGTCGTGTAAATACGACAAAACATATGCTGAGAGTTTAAATACGAATATTGTCTTCTAGACAATATCCACACTCAAATTCAATCTTATTATAATTATTATCACACTATTTCATAGAATAGTGAGGACTACTAAGACACCCATCTGGACCGTCACTCCGTTCCCCGACTAGTCCCAGCTATATTCTCATTTCCTGAAGAGAACAATGAAAGAAAAGGGGTGAGCTCAACTAGCCCAGTAAGAAATATTATGACTAAGATCATGCAAATAAATTATCATTAGCTTTCAACAGTGTTAAACTAATAGAATATAATAGACAACAAGTTTAACTGCAGCGGAACAAATAATCCATTAAAAGAGTCAAGTAGAGCATGCTATCTACTATCTTCTATGATTTAATAGTTATCATCATTTTTATCGCTGAGACTTAGCTTAACAAATAAACCATGCACTACGAGCCAAGGATATTCATTATTATCACCAGTTGGTCATGTTCATCTCAACAACTGTCCATCAATGCACTACGGGCCAATGAGGATTTTTACCACATCATTCATTACATTACGATCATGATTATACCGAATAATTCCTGGTCATAATCATACCAAGTCCATCTATGCACGTAAGCCAAAGATGACTTTCATCACAATATAAGCATGAGGATGATGACAATGATATAAGAATTCAATAAAATAAGTTCAAGAATTAATTTATCTAGGAACCAATAATGTCCAAATTGTCAATATGATACTTCTTTGTAGAGTAAAATTCAAGAATGCTCAGAAGAATATTTCCATGAAAATATACTGGATGCAGCGCAAATATCAAAGATATTCCACTAATTTCATGGAGTATAGAAATCAAAACTTTAACCAACTGAGTATAATAAAGAATGGAATAACAAAAGAAATCACCAAGCATGCGATAGACCGCACAGATAGGTTATTCCAACAGAATAATAAATAATGGAACCAAATCATGCGTAACGCACATACAGGATATTCCAGCAGAATGATAAATAATAGAACCAGGTCATGCGTAAAGCACAGACAGGATGTTCCAACAGAATGATAAATAATGGAACAATAGAAGAATTTCACCATGTATGCAGTACTTCGCATAGACATGTTATTCCAACATAATAATAAAGAATGGAATAACAGAAGAATTTCACCAAGTATAGGGTAGTCCGCGTATACAAGTTATTCCAACAGAATAATAAAGAATGGAATAACAGAAGTTCTCTTCATGAATACAAAAGAAATAATATCCCTTACCTTAGTAGGAAATTGGATACCGCAATATTGTAGTAATAGAAGATTTTTCTTCTTTCTCTCTCTATTCTCTCTATTCTTTCTCACTCTATAGCTTTAGTGAATTCATGAAAAATAATGAAGGAATGAGCTTCTATTTATAAGCTTGGTAGAGTAAGGGTAAAATAGTGTTTTTGCCATAATTTATGACATCATCGCTTACATCATCAATCATATGACATCATTGCTTACATCATCGATCATATGACATCATTGCTTACATCATCCTTCCGATGATATCATTGCTTACCTCATCGTTCCGATGACATCATCGCTTACATCATCAGAATTCAAATTCAATTTGTTCTCTTCCACCTCATTTTACTTTTATACCATGAATTTACTATAATAATGCTACCATTCAAATTATAAAAAACATACTATCATATAATCACATCATACTACTATAATATAATATTATAATAATATATTTAAATGAATTATTGATTTGATAATTTGAAATCTCGTATGTAATGACAATTATTGAATCAAAAAATATCAACGTAGCAATTATTGAATCAATAAAATAAAATATTAAACAAAGAATTAATTGTAACAATTATTGAGTAATGCCTTCTTACGTAAGAATCTATAATTCAAAAATCTTTTATGCAATACTGGTAGTGTCTCTTTATGCAACAACGCGTGTTACTATATTTTAACCACCAGGTATTCCAAAAGTGTTAACAATAACACTTCCGCCGTTATTTTCATAAAAATATTTTTGTCGTTTTCTAACTCCGGCAATAATTCCGTTGTGGGGTCCACCAATGATTGCGTCGTCTTACGAATATTCCCCGATAAAAAGAATATTCTCCGACCAAACGAATATTTTATAACAACTTGCTTACTTTGCAAAATTTATAAATATTACCCACAACTATAACATTAAATCAAATCCACACCATAATATTCAAAAATGATATTTAGATAAAATTAATCTTTATTCATAAAAGTTGGGGTCTTACATCACATTTATATGATTTTTAAATAATTAAATTCATTATCCTATAATTGCCATTAATAATAAATATTAATGTTTTCATGACAAAATATCAAAAGTTATATTTTATAACTTAAAATATTTTTATAAAGACTTAAATCATTTTATATGATTTTTAAATCATTAATTATATTTTCCACAATTTATTTAATATATTTATTAAATAAATTAATTATCATTAATTTTAATTAATTAACAAAATTCATCACAAAATATTAAAAGTCATAAAAAATATCTTAAAATATTTTCTTATACCATAATATAATTTTTATGATTTTTCAAGTATAAAAATCATTTTTAACTAATTTATTTAATATTATAATTAAATAAATTAAATACCAAATTAATATTCCAAAATATTAAATATTTATAAAATATACTCTAAATAATTAAAAACTAATTTTTGGACTTTAAAATAATTTTTAGAAATTTATTTTGTATTTTTAATAATTAATAACTATTTTTTTCTATTTATTAAATAAAATAATTAATTTTCTGAAATTATCTGTCACTAAAGGGTCCTATAGCGACGAAACTGTCGCTATAGGTGTTCTTGAACTGTTCTTGCCCAAACCCAAAAACCCATGTCAGAGGCTAAGGTAGGAGATTTGACCGTAATTAGATCTAGGTTCCTGTTGATTTCTGGGCTTGTAAAAGTGTTAATGTTGTAGTACTAATGTAGTACTACAACTCTACACCAGTTCCATGGCCATTACACAACAAATCAGAGAGATCTAAAGTCCAGAAAGTCTTGTCAGAGTCGTTCTTCATTTCCAGGTTCTCCAGAAATGAAGAACAGTTGTTAGGCCTTACTTTGAGCACTCGAATCTAGGCTTTCCAGGTTTGATTAGTGTGTTCTTAAGGTTCAATCTTGTATTCCTCATGTCAGGGTACAATAATATATCATCATATCAGTATAACAACAACACTAAATGAAGATTTGATCCGGTCAAACCACCTGTCAGAAAACGGTTCTTGAAGATCTGGGTTTCCCAGAAACCTTCATCCAGAAAGTTGGTCAACAGTTATTTGACCACGATTAAGTTTCATTCCGGGCAAGATTTGGGTGATATAAGAGCATGGAAGTGTAGTCCTCATGTCAGGCTACAAGATTGAAGCACTAACATGGACTAAAACATAAACAGTAGCGAGATCAAAGGCCGTAAATATCTTGTTAGAGTTACTTGGGAATTTCTGGGCTGCCCAGAAAACATTTTCGTGATCGGTCAGACAACATTTTAGGGTTCAAAGTCAGTTTCTAAAAACTTGATTTTCGTGCCTCTAGATGTTATAGATCTATGATCTAACAACCCAGATCACTCAAAGAGACCCTAATACACATCTTTAACCAACAACTTACAACATCTAACATTAAATACAAAGATTTTCAAGATTTAGGATTTTTATACCTTTCAGGCTTTGATCTTGATTCTGATCACCATGTTCTGATCTTGGGATGCTATGGATCATACTAAGGACTGAATCACTAAGTAATTTCGTGGGTCTAGAGAGAGAAGGAGTTGATTGAGAGTTTGATAGCAAATTAGGAAAATTTGTGATCTTTCTCTCTTCAATTATTTATAAACTTGGAAGCAATAATGTGGCTGTGCTATATGGCTGATCTTTGGATTTTTAAGGCACATGGGTATATCTTAGCTAGTCACCAATTACAAATATGGCAATAATTGCAAGCTACCTTCTATAATGCATAAAGGGTATTTTAGACTTTTAGCTTTCATTAGTAAGGGCATTTTAGTAACTTGTGCAAACTCTTAGGGTTTAACCATTAGGGTTTGACCCTTAGGCTTTAACCCTTAGGGTTAAAACCTAAGGTTTTAAAATAAACTTTCTAGGATTTTCGATTTAGGTTTTAAAAATAAAAATTTAATATTTCTAAATTATAATTCGGATTCTCTAATTATATTAAGATTTCCTAATCATAAATTCAAGTTTGCTAATTAGGATTTATATTTCCTAATTAAAATTGCTAATTTAGCAATTAGGTTCATAATTGTACACTAGGGTTTATAATCCAAGAATTAGGGTTTCTAAATTATTAGAAAATCTAATTAATCATTAGGGTTATCCTTAATTAGGTTTGTAATTAAAATACATAAACCTTATACATAGCATTTAAATTCCCAAATGAGGATTTTAATATTCGAATTAGGGTTTCAAATTCCCAGAACTAAAATTAGGGTTTCCAGAACTGGTTTCTAGGGTTTTTTATAAATCGTAAGAATTTTCTAATTGAACGTTGACGTTCTTAATATAATACTAGGGTTTGCCACAGATATAGCTTATCTGGTCAACCCTTGACCCTTAACCACATACTGTACACATATAAAACCATATAAACAGAACATATATATACACTTATACCCTTAATCTTGAATAATTCACCATAAAAAATTTCAAATCCATAAAATTTCTTTCTAGAAATGTCAAATCCATTCACTTATTTTATGTCTAGGTTTATTATTTAACCTTTACTCTATCATTTAAGATTTAAATATTTTTCTAAATTCTCGGGTTGTCACAGATGCCGCCTCTAGAGGGGCCTTCATGGCTAAACATCACACAGCAGGGTATGAACTAGTGGAAATAATGGCAGCCAATAATTATCAATGGCCAAATGATAGGCAAGCCCCCAGAAGAGCAGAGGGGGTATATGAGGTTGACTCGTTCACATCATTAGCAGCTCAGGTTGCAGCGCTAACGAAAAGGCTGGAGACCATGGGAGTTCCAGTAGTGCAGAATGTGCAGAGTCTCGCAGTCCAGTGTGAATTGTGTCAAGGGAGCCACCCTACTGATCAGTGTGCAATAAGCCCTGAGTCAGTCCAATTTGTTTCCAACTATGGGCGGCAACAAAATGCTAATCTCCCCACTCATTACCACCTAGGCTTGAGGAATCATCCCAACTTCTCTTGGGGCAACAACACCAACACCAACACCAATCAAGCACAACCTTCATCCACTAGGCCGGATTTTTCTAACCCTCCGGGTTTTCAATCTCAGAATCAGTACAATCCATAACTACAGAGCTCTCAAAATCAATTCCACTACCTCAACAGGAGAGAAAGCCTAGTTTAGAATATCTCCTGTCACGGTATATTGCCCAGAATGAAACAAGGAGAAACAATCAAGAAGCTTCCATTCTGAATCTTGAAGTCCAAATGGGACAATTAGCCACTGCTTTAAACAGTCGTCCATAAGGCACATTACCTAGTGACACGGATGTTAACCCAAAACGGGAAGGCAAAGAACAATGCAAAGCAATGACACTTAGAAGTGGGAGAACTACTAATGAACAAGGTGGAGAGAGCTCTCCAATGGAAGAAGAAGTTACTGAAAAGGAACCTATAGTGGAGAAGAATAATGAGGAATCTTGGGGTGAAGAAAGTACTCAAGATATCCCTACAACACTATCCCCTCCAATAAATAAAGTCAATCCTCCTCTCCCTCAGTTGCCTTTCCCCCCAGCGTCTGCAGAAACAAAAGCTGGACAAACAGTTTTCTAAATTCCTAGAGGTGTTCAAGAGGCTTCACATAAACATCCCATTTGTGGTGGCATTGGAGCAAATGCCAAGTTATGTCAAGTTTATGAAAGACATATTATCTAAAAAGTGGGAAATGGGGGATTATGAAATAGTGGCACTAACAGAGGACTGCAGTGCCATTCTACAAAATAAGCTTCCACCGAAGCTAAAAGATCCAGGAAGCTTCATAATTCCTTGCACTATCGGGGACCAATTCATTGGCAAGGTTTTGTGTGATCTAGGGGCTAGCATCAACTTGATGCCTCTGTTTATATATAAGAAGCTAGGGCTAAATGAAGCCAAACCTACAAGTATAACTTTACAATTGGCTGATAGATCTCTTACGTACCCGAAGGGGATAATAGAGGATGTGCTTATCAAGGTTGACAAGTTCATCTTCCCAGCTGACTTTATTGTCCTAGATTTTGAGGAAGACAGGGAGGTCCCTATAATACTAGGTAAGCCATTCTTAGCGACGGGGAGGACCTTAATTGATGTACAGAAATGGGAGTTGACAATGAGGGTACATGATCAAGAAGTAAATTTCAATGTCTTCAGATAGCTGAAATATCTGAATACTCCTGAGGACTGCTTCTAGAATAATGCGATTGACAATTCAGTTAGGGAAGTGTTCTCAGAAACCTGCATTACGGGCCCTTTAGAAGCCATATTGACAAGGGCCAATACTACGGAAGAGCCCACACATGTGGAATTTGCAAGTTGCTAGATGCACCCCAAAGATCCAAACAGTTCCAAAGATAGTTTGAGTCTCTAAATGATGATGAGGCATCAACTTCCAAGGTTCAGTCGTCGATCATAGAACCTCCTGTCCTAGAATTAAAGCCTTTGCCCAATCACCTAAGGTATGCTTACATAGGGGACTCATCCACTTTATTTGTGATAATTTCTGCTTCTTTAACCGAGTGTCAGGAAGAAAAGTTGCTACTAGTGCTCAAGCAATATAAAATGGCCTTGGGGTGGTCAATTTTTGATATTAAAGGGATTAGTCCAACACTATACATGCACAAAATCTTACGGAAAGAAGGGTCTAAGCCGTCTGATGAATGGGTAGTATACCCATAATTCGGATATATTTAGACTTAAATTATTGCATTCTTAAGTTATTTAGTAGCATTTTATTGTGTTTATATCTTATTTGGCGATTTGGAAGTTTGGAAGGGCAATTATAAATTTCAAGCATTGAATGGCAATTTTGTAATTTCAATGAAGTCCAAATGGGGCTGAAATTAGATTATCCTCGTCACGGGAAGGCCGAGCCTCTGCAGCGCCGAATGAATTAGCGTGTTTGACTTACGTTTTGCCTATTAAGGGCTAATAATAAAACCTAATTGGAGGAGGATTGTGGGGACTATAAAAGAAACTAATTCTTTGAAAGTTAAAAGGGGATTGGATTTATTTGGCAGAGAGTATTGAAGGAGCTTTTCCATTGAAGATTACGGGAGATTACTTGGAGCTTCAAGATTGGCTACAGAGTTTCTTCTTTTTCTCCTTATAATTCTTTAAGGATGATTTGTCAACAATTAATGATTCTTATTTTCGTGATGAACTAATTCTTTAATTAAGATTTCAATTGAACCTTTTATGATTATAACTTAGTTATTCTGTCATTATAATTATTTATGTTGAAGTGGATTGTTTATCATGTTTTGATTTTAGTGATTAATTATTTGGCCAATAATTAGTGTGTTACTCTAGAAGGAATTGGGAGAGGAATTCTAGGGTTAGAACTAGACATGATGACATGTGACTCAGTTATTTACACTCAGAAATAATTAGGTTTATGAATTGAATGGAAATATCTGTTCACCGCATGTAACATATAAGGAATTGGGACTGGAAAGAGTTTAATCCAATTGTTTTGCATAGGAATATAGCAAGGTTAATCTGGGTTAAATAGAAGTCAATTGATCACTTGGAAGAGGGCTTTTGGCATTTGAAAATTCTCATTAACAATCTATGAGACATAGTAATTGGGATGATTAGATAACCGATTTATAATTCATAATTGGGGATATTGAAGTCTTAATATTTACCTACCGGAAGTCATTCACTCAAGTAATAGTTAGTTAATTGTTTATCTTAGTACAGTATCTTTAAGTGTTTAATTTTGAGTTAATAATTCAGAAAATCGCAATTTCTCGTTGTTTGAATAAAATTGAATTGATATAGTATTAGTAGTTGAAATTTATTAATTAGAACTCCCCGTGGGAACGATACTCAACTTATCACTTTATTACTTGTTGACCACGTATACTTGCGTGCTGTGTGTAACTAGATTTTACTCAACAAGTTTTGGCGCGCTTCTTGAGGATTTTCTTTTATTAATATTAATTTCATATTAGTTATAATCAATTTGATTTTAATTTGAACACTACTTAATCTTCTTCTTGGATTGGCGAGAATTGCAGTATGCACACTAGATCGAAAGCTAGAAAGGAACTTCTTACGTGATACGAGATAACCTTGAGAAGGAGTTCCGCATAAAGGCAAATGAATAGTGAGGTGATACATTTGGAAGAAGAACTGATAACCCAAGAATTACTCGTGAACATGGCGTAGAAATCTAACAAAATCACTTAGGGATTACGCCTCGCCAAATGTTACTGATTTACTGATCAAGTATTAAGAGACCGTGAATCAATGCGAATAGCTTCAAGATAAAACCGGATCAATTCGGATGCTCTGTATCACATGCCATTTGGGGGTAATTCGATGACGATCCTAATGAACATATCTTGAGTTTCTTGAAGTTTGCGATACCTTCAAATTTAACAATGTATCGGAAGACGCTTATAAGGTTGAGGATGTTCCCGCTTACTTTAAAAGATAAAGCACGAAGCTGGCTACACTCCTTGCCTCCCGGGTTCAATCACCACGTGGGATGACTTAGCTCAAAAAGTTTTAGCTAAGTTCTTCCCACCAAATAAGCTCGGCAAAACTACTTTAACGACATTCATACTTTCGCACAACTTGAGTCGAATCAATATATGAGGCGTGGGAAAGGTTTAAGGATATGCTCAAGTAAGTGCCCTCATCATGGAATTCCGCAGTGGATGCAATTAGGGATATTTTGTGATGGTTTGCACGCATCCACGAGGTCTAGTATTGATGCAGCAGCGGGAGGAGCGATTATGTCCAAAAATTTTGATGAGGCATATCAATTGTTAGAAACAATGGCCACCAACAACTATCAGTGGCCCATGACGAGGACCAACCATCCAAAAGCATCAGGAAAATATGAAGTGGACGCGCTAACAGCATTAACAGCACAAGTGACTGCAATAGCTAAGCATATAGAAATATGGCATCCACAAGCCACACAGCAGGTAGCGATGGTTTGTGAGTTGTGTCTTTCAGGGTCATGCTACTTGATCAATGTGCCATAAATTCTAATCAAAGACAATTAAGTAGGAAATTATAATCGTTCAACCCAACCGTATCCTACCCAAAATGCTTATAATCCGTGTTGGAAGAATCATCCAGGGTTCTCATGGAGTAACAATCAAGTCAGCAACTCAACCACCTGAACAACAACACACCTCCGGATTCCAAAATCAACCTCAACAACCGGAGAGGGTATCAAGTTGGGAAGCGACCTTGAGAAGTTTATTAGAGCCTCGACAAAAAGAACGAGGAACAAGACAAGAAATTGAATCAAGTAGATATGACGTTGCAAAGCCATGGGGCATCGTTAAAGAATCTGGAAAATCAATTGGGACAAATAAAGACATGATTGAATACCCGCCCCACTAGAACGCCCGAAAGATACTGAAAATAAATCGGCAGAAATGAGCACCGCAAGCGGTAATCTTACGAAGTGGGAAGGAGCTGCAAACAGTTAAGGATAAGGACAAGGGGGATAACGCAACAACCAAAACAGAAGAAGTTGTGGAAACCGGGAAAGATAAAGAGGAAATAGGAGAGGAAAATGCACCGGGGTCATCTACAACAATGCCACCCATACCATATCCGCAGAGATTTCAGAAATCCAAGTTAGATAAGCAGTTTTTAAGATTTTTGGATATTTTTAAAAAATTGCATATCAACATCCCATTCGCCGAAGCTTTAGAACAAATGCCGAGTTACGCTAAGTTCATGAAGGATGTGTTATCAAAGAAAAGGAAACTGGGGGATTTTGAAACAGTGGCGCTAACCGAAGAATGTAGCGCAATTATTCAGAACAAGTTACCTCCTAAGTTGAAAGATCCAGGTAGCTTTTCTATTCCATGCGACATTGGTAATCGCCGGAAAGCGCCGCTGTGATTTGGGGCGATATTAATTTGATGCCATTATCGATCTACCATCAATTCGGGCTCCAAGCACCTAAACCGACAAATATCGCCATCATTAGCGATCGATCCGCGATTACATATCCACGAGGTATCGTTGAAGACGTATTAGTAAGGGTGGATAAATTCATCTTTCCAAAGAGACTTCGTTATCTTGGATTGTGAAGCGGATATTCTAAGCGCCCATCATTCTCGGACAACCATTCTTAGCAACGGGAGAACGTTAATCGGCGTGCAAAAGGAGAATTAACGATGAGAGTTGACGATCAATGTGTCACTTTCAATGTGTTTAAAGCAATGTCGTATCGAAAGGAAAAAGGTGAGTGTTTGCGGGTGGATGTAATGGAGAGATAGTGAATCACAAGATTTGTCAGAATTACTCGTGAGGATCCGATAGAATCCATGATGGTTAGAACCGACAACGATAGTGCGGAGGCGGATAATGATGGCGAGTCAAATGGCTAGACACACCATCATTCTACAGAAAAATAATCAACCATTCGACACCCTCGAAAGGCCTAAACGGAAGAAAAAAGTGCAAACCCTCGATAGAAGTGCCACCTGTGTTGGAATTAAAGCCACCCCCTCTCATCTTGAATATGCTTACTTAGGGAAAGACTCGACTCTACCAGCTTATTGTTTCGACAACGTTAATCGACACCCCAAAAGAAAAATTTCTACGAGTTCTCTGCGAGTTCAAAACAAATGATTGGGTGGACTATAGCGGACATTCGAGGTATTAGCCCTCTTTACAGATGCACAAGATTTTAATGGAAGAGGATCAAAACCAACCATTGAGATGCAACGAAGGTTAAATCCCATTAAGAAAGAGGTGGTGAAGAAGGAAATTATAAAATGGTTGGATGTTGGGTATTATCTACCCAATCTCGCATTCACCATGGGTAAGTCCCATGCGGTGTGTACCAAAAAAAAGGGGCATAATCATGGTAAAAATGAAGCGCATGAGCTTATCCCACTAGAATCATTATAAATTTGGAGAGTATGTATGGATTACCGCAAGTTGAATAAAGCTACACGCAAGGATCACTTTCCCTTGCCGCTCATTGATCGATGTTGGACAAAGAAGCGGGACATCAATTCTACTTGTCTGTTAGATGGATATTCGGTACAATCAAATTGCCATAGCACCTAAGATCAAGAAAAGACCACGTTCACATGTCCATACTGATGCGTTTGCATTCCTACAGTATGTCCTTTGGTTTATGTAATGCGGCGACCTTTCAACGTCAGTATGATGGCAATCTTTTCCAATATGGTCGAAAGCGAAATTTAGAGGTGTTCATGGATGATTTCTCGGTGTTCGGCGATAGTTTTGACTCGTGTTTGAATAATCTGATCTTGGTGTTAAAAAAGATGTGTGAGACTAACCGGTACTTAATTGGGAAAAATGTCATTTTATGGTACAAGAAGGGGTTATTCTGGGACATAAGGTTTCGCATCCGGATTGGAGGTGGATAGAGCGAAGATTGATACAATTGAGAAACCGCCTCCTCCTTCATCCGTAAAAAGGCATTCGAGATTCTTGGGACATGCGGGGGTTCTATAGACGCTTTATTAAAGATTTTTCAAAAATCTCGAAACCCCTATGCTCACTCTTGGAGAAAGATGTAACGTTTAAGATGGATCATGCATGCATCGAGGCATTTGAGGTATTAAAGAAGAAATTGATCTCTCGCATCTACCATTTAGACTGCCTTGGATTGGTCTTTACTGCTTTGAATTGATGTGCGACGCCAGTGATTACGCGGTGGGAGCCGTATTGGGATAACGTTATGATAAAATTTTTCATACTATCTATTACTCTAGTAAGACATTGACGGATGCCCAAATTGAACTACACAACAACCGAAAAGGAATTACTTGCGGTGGTGTTTGCTTTTGACAAATTCGAGCTTATCTCCTCAAGACTAAGGTAATTGTCTACACCGATCATTCAAATATTAAATATCCGATTGAGAAGAAAGATGCTAAACCACGATTAATACTTGGTGGGTACCGTTGTTACAAGAATTTGATCCGGAGATACGGATGAGAAAAGGTACGTAAAAATCAAGTGGCGGATCATCCGTCTCTCTTGGAAAATAAAAAGAGAATGTAAAGAAGACAACTCAAGAATTAATGAAGAATTTCCGGATGAGCAAGCTGCTCCGTAACTACCATACTCGCCTTGGTATCTTGACTATGTCAACTATGTGGTTGCCAAGGTGTTACCACGGATTTGACATCACAACAACGGAAGAAGTTTCTCCACGATGCGAAACAATACTTTTGGGATGAACCATTTCAGTTTAAAGCATGTGCAGATCAAATGATAAGACGTTGTGTACCTCACGAGGAAATGGATAGTATATTAGGCCACTGTCACTCCTCAGATTACGGAGGTCATTATTCCAGTGATCGTACAGCAGCCAAAGTACTACAATCGGGATTCTTCTGGCCCTCTTTATTCAAAGATGCTTATCTCTTTGTGCTAAAATGCGATCGATGCCAACGCGTGGGTAATATCTCCAAGCGCAATGATGAAATGCCACTTAACACAATTTTAGAGGTGGAACTTTTCGACGTGTGGGGTATCGACTTTATGGGACCATTCCCATCTTCGCTGAATAATCGTTATATCTTATTAGCAGTCGATTATGTTTCCAAATGGGTAGAAGCCGCAGCGTTACCCACGAATGATGCCAACGTTGTCACCCGATTTTTAAAGAAAAACATTTTTACCAGATTTGGGACACCTGGGCTATAATAAGTGATGAGGAACGACTTCACGAATAAGCGCTTCACTAAATTGCTTGTAAAATATGGGTTCAATCACAAAATTGCAAATGATATCACCCACAAACCAATGGCCAAGCAGAGGTGTCGAATCGGGAAATTAAGAGGATCCCGGAAAAAAGTAGTCAATCCGTCACGAAAAGATCGGGCGTTAACGTCTTGACGACGCTCTATGGGCTTATCGAACAACAGACAAAAAACCGATCGGTATGTCCCGCATGTAATGGTCTTTGGAAAGGCGTGTCATCTCCCGGTCGAGCTAGAACACAGTGCACACTGGGCCATTCGAAAATTAAACTTTGATCTAGAAGCAGCAGGTGAAAAATGGTTACTGCAGTTGAACGAGATGGATGAATTCAGGTTCAACGCCTACGAAAACGCTAAGCTATACAAGGAGAAAGTCAAATCTTGGCACGATAAAAAATTCTCGATAGAACATTCGCACCGGGCCATCAAGTACTCATCGCTCAACTCACGCTTGCGTCTATTTCGTGAAAATTGAAATCCGTGGTCTGGACCATTTGTAGTCATATCTCGCCACTCCACACGGAAACATTGAGGTTGAGGAACCGAATTCAAAGCGTACATTCAAGGTCAATGGTCAACGTCTCAAACACTATTGAGCGAACCAATCGAACGCCAAGCTACGGTCCAAGACCTCTCGCACCCAATGGACAACCCGACCAACACCGCAAGGTCGGGCCGACGATTTGTAAACCAAGCGCTTCTTGGGAGGCAACCCATGCAGTTCCATAACTTTTTCGTTTTATTTGATTTTATGCCTCTTAGAGTTAAACTTTTTCTTATTTTCACTATTATTCTGTAATCGAGAAGACTCCAAGTTTACTAAATTAATTCCTACCCTGGTCCAGGTATGCACGCATACGTGAATTACCAAATACCAAGACCCACATCACTAAGGCCCAGCGCCCGGCCACCGATTCTAGTTCAATCACACACATTTCCTTGCCGCTAGGCTCCGTAAACCGAATAAGGCCCAGCGCCCGTGTTGTCTTCCGATTCAAACCAGCGCCCGTGCCACCGGGCATCCCACTGATTCTGCGCCAATACTTTGGCGCTCCTCAAGAAGTATAACCCAGTATCCGCCACTGGGTCGTTAGACCTTGTACTTTAAAACCTTGCAGGTATTCTTCACCCCAAATTCCTTCCACACGCCAAGACAAAGGTCGGTCACCACCCTCTCTCCATCTTCATAGCACAAAGTCATTAAACTTTGGATAATTGTCTTCCACTCATCCACCACGCATCAATCCCTTCCTTTCATATTGGTCTTCTGCATCTTGTGTGCCGAATTCTACTCCTCCAACTTCTTTAGAAGTAACAAAGGTATGATTTGATGTGTTTTTCAATTATTGCGAATTAAGATGCTCTTCATTCGTTCTTCTTGTCATCTGGAAATCTAATGGAGCATATAGATAACGCATTGATGTGTGACGTACTCCTACACACGAGATTCATGCACGCTACATGCATGGCATGAATAGACGAGGAATTAATAATGGATTGAACAAGTTCTCGATTCTTTGTCTAGGTGTTTGACAAATTGTCCGACTCAATAATCTCGTGTAACTTACATACTACCACCCATTTCATGCCTCACCCCCACCGCATTCTCACACTACCAAGATTTTATACAATTTCTATGTCTTTGCTAGGCGCATTATTTATCCAACCGTACATTCTTTTAAAAGCTAAACTATGAATATGTTTTATTTGCGTAATTCTCGACATGGCATCCAAACGCCATCGCACTTCGTGGTCCGGCCGCTTCAACTTCCCCGCCAAAATTTGACAAAGCAGGCATTTTGTTAGTGTTGCGGCTCAAGAACGCTTCTACCGCATGGCCACCGCCACTAGTCCCCGAATCGGGTCTCCGTCCCCGATCAAAACAAGGATGGTGACATAGCGTTGATGATTCTTTGGCGAAGCGAATCGGTTCGTCCTCACCGAATAACGATCGACATAGCAATGATTGCGTGGTCAAAGAATTATATGCCAACTTGCTCGAGCATGACCATTATGGGGTGTTTGTCGAGGTAAGACCGTGGAATTTGGCGAGGAGGATATCAATGGGTGCTATCAACTACCCTTAGAGGGCCTTCATGATGAATATGCTCGCTTAGTGGTGATGGGCCTGACTATGAAAAGATTATTCGGAGTCAGTGTCAACCGGGCACTACTTGGTCCATCCATGAGCGTGGCGCATGACCTTTCCCATTGTCTCACCTCGGTCTATACGAAAGGCATGGTATGCCTTCATATGCTGAAATTGATGCCCCGCACACATGTGAGTCACGCCACCAAAGAAAGGGCTCGTGCTATTATACTCCATCATACAAGGCCTACGAATCGATGTCGGCCATCTTATTCAAAGAATCGATGCTCACAGCATCTCGCTGGCACGGACCACAGGAGGGTTACCACATCCGCCCTCCACGATCTGCGTCTTATGTGCTAAGTTTGGGGTCAAATGGAAATCGACGAGATGATTCAAACTCCTATGCCCGTGTTGGACCACAACTTGATCCGTCGTTATAAAGTGTGGTCCGGTGGCTTAATCACCCTAGGGGACCGGGTTTCATTATCCCCCACGTTACGCTCCATGAGCCCCACCACCTCGAAGCTCCCCCTCCTTACGGCCCCTCGACAACAAGCTCATCGAGGTGTGGTCCCCAAGGTCGCCCAATGGAGATAGGCGGTGGGTTTTACAACATCGAGTCCCGTAATGTGCGCTTATCGGAACGTCAAGACGTGATTTACAAGTATTTAGTCGACCAATTTGTTTCATGTAATGCATCGACCATCCGCACCCATCCGGGCATTCCACTTAGCCATTTCCCTACGGCTCCCTGCTTACGCCAAAGATTTCCGTCCGATCAAGAGATGAGCGAGGACGATAATGTTCCCCCAGAAGAATAAATTCGTCAGGGAAGTCCTCTGTTTTATTTTGACTTATTTTTTTCGCATGAGGACATTGCTCTAGCTTAGTTTGGGGGTGGTTACATTTTATTTTCACTAGTTGTAGTTTATTATTAGTTTGTGGATTGATTATTAGTAAAGTTGCATTTAGGATTGCATGTTAATTCCAGTTTTTGAGAGTGCGTATATCTCAAATAATGAGGAAAGTAGAATTGCATGAACACGCCTAAGAAGGATTGTTGATTCAGTGATATGATTTTCGTGACTTGAATTGGATTTTTATCTGTTTGACATTGATATTATAAGAAGGCACTTGGAAATAAAACGACCATGTTAGCTATGATAGTTTAAATGGTTAGAGAATAGAGTTCTAAAGGGGGATTGCTAGTGATATGGAAGAACAATTTGAATAACTAGATGAGGCTGAATTCATGCATAAACTCGAGTTTGGGGGGAAACATTTGGAATATAAAAAAAAAAAAATGTTGAGTCTTGTGGTGGGTTGAGGGGAACCACTCCCCATAAACACAAGCGTGAGATGGAGCGTAAAACGCACTCACCAACCATCTATAATATATATATATATATATATATATATATATATATAAATAATAATGATAATATACAGGGTGACTAGTCTTGTTTCGGGGCCTGTGTTACTTGAGCAAGTACGCCCGAAGGGGCATCTTAAAACCTGGCGCCTAAGGTCTTAAATGGTCTAGGAGTCGTTGGTCGAAAGCTCGCTAAGGGGTAACACTGCTAGCCTAATGGGATGAGACATTGCACGACCATTTACGTAGAAAACAAAAACAAAAAAATAAAAATAAAAAAAATAAAATAAATATATATTCTAGTTTGATTGTTGAATTCGGGTAAGTGTTTTGAGTTCAACTTGAAACAAGTTTATTTGATGAGTTCTCAAGTTCACACCGTATGATGATGCCTACTAAGAAAGTTATTCTCTCTCATATTTTTTGTCTTTCATGGGTTCGCATGGTCGTGATTACACACGCATCGCGAATAATAGATTTAGATCCGCTGATTGTTGGGATATTGTCGATCTGCTTTTTATATGAGGAATTAGCATGTTTACGTGATTTTCTCGAGGCATATGGATCTACGTGAGCTCTTGGATTCTTTGGAATTACTTAACTTATAAATATAAATAGTTTGCATGTGCATGATGTTTAGTTTTGTTTGGTGATCTTAGGCTTTGTCGCATGAGGACACGCAACGATTTAAGTTTGGGGTGTTTGATGAATGGGTAGTATACCCATAATTCTGGATATATTTAGACTTAAATTATTGCATTCTTAAGTTATTTAGTAGCATTTTATTGTGTTTATATCTTATTTGGCGATTTGGAAGTTCGGAAGGGCAATTATGGAATTTCAAGCATTGAATGGCAATTTTGTAATTTTAATGAAGTCCAAAAAATGGCGCTGAAATTATATATCCTCGTGGCAAGCTACCGAGCCTCAACAGCAGCGTTGAATCGAATTAGCGCTTTGACTTCTCGTTTGCCTATTAAGGGCTAATAATAAAACCTAATTGGAGGAGGATTGTGGGGGACTATAAAAAGAAACTAATTCTTTGAAAGTTAAAAGGGGATTAGATTTATTTGGCGAGAGAGTATTGAAGGAGCTTTTCCATTGAAGATTACGGGAGATTACTTGGAGCTTCAAGATTGGCTCTGAGTTTCTTCTCTTTCTCCTTATTTTTAATTTGTAATTCTTTAAGGATGATTTGTCAACAATTAATGATTCTTATTTCCGTGATGAACTAATTCTTTAATTAAGATTTCAATTGAACCTTTTATGATTATAACTTAGTTATTCTCATCATTATAATTATTTATGTTGAAGTGGATTGTTTATCATGTTTTGATTTTAGTGATTAATTATTTGGCCAATAATTAGTGTGTTACTCTGAAGGAATTGGGAGAGGAATTCTAGGGTTAGAACTAGACATGATGATGATGTGACTGACTCAGATTATTTACACTCAGTAAATAATTAGGTTTGTGAATTGAATGGAAATATCTATTCACCGCATGTAACATATAAGGAATTGGGACTGGAAAGAGTTTAATCCAATTGTTTTGCATAGGAATATAGCAAGGTTAATCTTGGTTAAATAGAAGTCAATTGATCACTTGGAAGAGGGCTTTTGGCATTTGAAAATTCCTATTAACAATCCATGAGACATAGTAATTGGGATGATTAGATAACTGATTTATAATTCATAATTGGGGATATTGAAGTCTTAATATTTACCTCTACCTAAGTCATTCACTCAAGTAATAATAGCTTAGTTAATTGTTTATCTTAGTACAAGTATCTTTAAGTGTTTAATTTTGAGTTAATAATTCGTAAAATCGCAATTTCTCGTTGTTTGAATAAAATTGAATTGATATAGTATTAGTAGTTGAAATTTATTAATTAGAACTCCCTGTGGGAACGATACTCAACTTATCACTTTATTACTTGTTGACCACGTATACTTGCGTGCTGTGTGTAACTAGATTTTACTCAACACCGTCCATTAAACATCAGCGACGGTTGAACCCCATCATGAAAGAGGAGGTTCAGAAAGAGATTATAAAATTTCTGGATGCGGACATTATCTACCCCATCTCTGATAGTCCTTGGGTCAGTCCTATCTAGTGCGTGCCAAAGAAGGGCGGAATGACTGTAGTGCCCAACGAAAACAACGAGCTGATTCTAACCAGAATGGTGACTGGATGGAGGGTGTGTATGGATTACAAGAAATTAAACAAATCCACTTGTAAGGATCACTTTCCTCTTCTATTTATTGATCAGATGCTCGATAGACTTGTTGGGCATGAATTTTATTGTCTATTGGATGGTTATTCTGGATATAATCAAATTTCAATTGCTCTTGAAGATTAGGAGAAAACTACATTAACATGCCCCTATGGGAAGTTTGCCTTTCGAAAAATGTCTTTTGGGCCGTGTAATGCTCCTGCAACATTTCAGCATTGCATGATGTCGATTTTCTTTGATATGGTTGAAAAGACCCTGGAGGTCTTCATGGATGACTTTTCAGTATTCGAGAGCTCATTTGATAACTGCTTAAGAAATTTGACCGCCGTTCTCCATAGATGTGTTGAAACTAACCTTGTATTGAATTGGGAGAAGTGTCACTTCATGGTTGAGGAGGGCATTATTCTGGGCCACCGGGTTTCTATTGGTGGCATAGAGGTTGACAAGGCAAAAATTGATGTCATTAATAACCTTCCACCGCCGACATTAGTAAAAGGGGTAAGGAGCTTCCTTGGGCACGCTGGGTTTTACAGGAGGTTTATCTAGGACTTCTCACGGATAACCAAACCGCTATGTACACTTCTGGAAAAGGGCATGCCTTTCAATTTGATAGAGCCTACTTGAATGCTTTTGATCTATTAAAGGAAAAACTTATTTCGGCTCCTATTGTGGTAGCCCCTGACTAGACCTTTCCTTTTGAGCTAATGTGAGACGCAAAAGATTTTGCTATTGGGGCGGTGCTAGGCCAAAGAAGGGATAAGGTATTCCACACAATATATTATGCCAAAAAAACTTTAACTGATGCTCAGCTAAATTATACTACCACTGAGAAGGAACTGCTGGCAGTAGTCTATGTGTTTGATAAGTTTCGTTCCTACCTCATTAGAATGAAGGTGATCGTCTACACTGATCACTCGGCAATCAAATACCTGATTGAAAAGAAAGATGCAAAGTCGAGATTGATAAGGTGGGTCCTGATTCTCCAAGAGTTCTATCTGGAGATCCAAGACAAGAAGGGGATAGAAAATTAGGTAGCGGATCACTTATCAAGGTTGGAAAACACCCCGCATTCGGGAGATGATGAAAAAGCCATCAATGATTTCTTCCCAGATGAACAACTTTTTGTCATCTAAAGCAAAGCCCAGTGGTATGCGAACTTTGCTAATTTTGTCGCTTGCCAAGTGCTTCCTCCAAACCTGAGCTATCAACAGAGGAAGAAATTCCTAAAAGATGCCAAACAATATTTGTGGGATGAGCCCTTCTTATTCAAGCAGTGTTCTGATCAAATTCTATAGAGATGCTTGCCGGATGAGGAAATTAAAGGTGTGCTCCATCACTGTCATTCCTCAAATTATGGAGGTTATTTTGGGGGTCAAAGAACTGCAGCTAAAGTGATTTAGTCTGAATTTTACTGGCCCACCCTATTCAAAGATGCACATATATATGTATCGCACTGTGATAGATACCAAAGGGTGGGAACAATGTCAAGAAGGCATGAATTGCCCTTGTAGAATATCCTCGAAGTTAAATTATTTGATGTTTGGGGTATTGACTTCATGGGGTCCATTCTTGTCCTCATACAACAATCTCTATATTCTTGTGGCGGTGGATTAAGTCTCCAAGTGGGTTGAAGCAGTTGCCTTGCGGACTAATGATGCGAATGTAGTTCTTAATTTCCTTAAGAAAAACATTTTCACTCGTTTTGGCACTCCTCGGGCTATTATCAGTGATGAAGGGTCGCATTTTTGTAACAAATACTTTGAAGCCCTTCTAGCTAAGTATGGGGTGACCCATAAGATAGCCACTACTTATCATCCACAGACTAGTGGCCAAGCTAAAATTTCTAATCGAGAGGTAAAATGAATCTTGGAGAAGATTGTTAACCCCAATCGCAAGGACTGGTCAAAGAAGCTTGACGATGCCTTGTGGGCTTACCACACAGCTTACAAAATGCCTATCAGAATGTCTTCGTATAGGCTTGTCTATTGTAAGGCTTGTCATCTTCTAGTGGAATTGGAGCACAATGCTTATTGGGCTATCCAGAAGCTAAACTTTGATTTAGAAGCAACCGGTGAGAAAAGACTTTTACCACTCAATGAATAACACGAGTTTCGTCTGCAAGCGTATGAAAACGCTAAGTTGTACAAGGAGAAAATAAAGAGGTGGAACGATAAGAAAATCCTCGAAAGAAATTTTGAGCCGGGTCAAAAGGTGCTACTTTTCAACTCCCGTCTGAAATTATTCCCCGGGAAATTGAAGTCTCGATGGTCGGGGCCATTCACGGTTGCCAAGGTGTATCCGTATGGGGAAATAGAGGTTGAGGACCCTCATTCAGACAAAACCTTCAAGGTTAATGGTCAGCGCTTGAAGCACTACTGGGGCGGCAAGGTAGACCAACAAAATACCTCCATCACCTTGGGAGACCCGGTGTAAGGCGGAATAAAAGTCAAGCTGACGACTCTAAATCAAGAGCTTGATGGGAGGCATCCCCATCTCAGTATCAAAAAAATTTCTTTTTTATTCACTTCAGTCTTATTTTGGTTGTCATTAGTTACTGTCTGTAGTTCTTAGTATGACCTCTAGTCTGTATAGTGCATGTATGTTAGTATGTGTTTAAGGGCTTTCAGTAGTTAGAACTTGTGAATACATTGTGTCGACGTCAGGATTTTTAATTGTCCCTTTTTCGTTATTTATCTTTTGGTGTTCTCATGTTAATGTGAGATTTGTTTGAAAAAACAAGTGAAAAAGGTCCGACATGTGTAATGTCGACGATTGACTTTAAGAGTCGCCAGTTGGTGTTTTTAACTGGTTGCACCAACGCAACCGAAAAGGTTTGCACATTGACCCAGTGATTTGACACTGTTTAAACGGGTCTGTGAAATAGAGATTCATTAAGGGTTCGGGGGCTTGATTATGCGGAGGAAGGTGTTAGGCACCCCAGACATCCGTGTTACTACCGGTGGATCCCACTTTTCAAAGAAACTATTATATGAATGTGTGTGTGTGTGTGATCAATGTGAAATTATATGAAAGTAGTGTTAGGCCTTGTTCGCACCTATATACACAGGGTTTGAATTTTATATGAAAATTTAGTTTTAACCTGATTTAGCAATGAAGTTTTTTAAAAGAGGTTTTTCAAACCTTATGCTCAATAGGAATTGAGACCTTTTCATACTTCCATTTTATTACTATGTGTTCTACATTTGCTTTTATTTTTAGATGCGAAGCATCCTCGAGAAAATAATTTACTACAAAGATCTTAAATTCCTCATGGGCATGACAACCATCCAAGGAAACTCGAGACATTGTAAAAATAATGTACAAGTCGCTTTGTACCGGAAAATGTCCATCATGGGAATCAATCTAGATTCGAAAAATGAATCTGTGATCACATGATTCCTAGGCTCACAAGATATTGTAATTTATATGGAAAGCGATAAGTAGTTATATATATATATATATATAATTTATAAATATATATATATATATATATATATATATATATATATATATATATATATATATATATATATATAAACATGATCAACCACCACGAAGTAAACTCAAAGTGACGAAATGTAAATAAAGTTGTAAAAGCGATCAATCGCCACGAAGTAAACTCAAAGTGACTGAAATATAAATAAAGTCATAAAAGGAATCAATCGCCACAAAGTAAACTCAGAGGCATGGTAATGTAAATAAAGCTATAAAAAGCGATCACCGCCACGAAGTGAACTCAAAGTGGGATCGAATGGAAATAAAACAGTAAATGGCCAATAAGTAAACTCCAGTAGAGATGATGTAAATATATATATATATATATATATATATATATATATATATATATATATATATATATGATATATATATAAAAGCAATAAATTCACCGAGAATATGAATCCGTGCTCATCGGATATGTCTCGACCAAGACAATTATATATATGTATATATATATAAAAGCGAATAAACGCATATAGGATGTAAAATCCGTGCTCATCGAGATATGTTCGACAACAGCTATATATATATATATATATATATATATATATATATATATATATATATATTTATATATAAACAATTAAACGCTCCGCATCAAGTCTAGGCTCATCGAGTAGTCCGACCACACGATATATATATATATATATATATATATATATATATAAAGCGGAGATAAAACGCTCGCATCCAAGTTCAGGCTCAATCGAGGCATAACTCGATAATGTTAGTCAATATATACGAAATATATATATATATATATATATATATATATATATATATATATATATATATTAGTATATATATACAGACAGAAATGAAAACCACGGACAGAAGTCCGGGAAAACACACTCACATGACTCTCAATGTGTACAACAGTGTGTGACAATGGGAGAAAGATGCTTTCTTGAATGTGAGAAGGCTTACTGTGTATAGACAAAGTAGACTTCTTTGACTTTAAATATACGAACACTAAGCTTTTGAAAGATAAAAAGTATCTGTATATGGGCTGACTGGTGTTTAAAGAAGAGAAAACACTCTAAAGATGTGTATGCAGAGCTAAATGGGCAGAGCTAAATGGGCAGAGCTTCCTCGCCTTTGTCCTTCTCTCTCTCCCCTTAAATGGCTGACCCCAAGCCTTGTATATATAGATCGATGGTCATGAGTCAACTGCACTGCGGCAATGCAAGGCGTGGTGGGCCCCAGCCTCGCGTGTCTGTCTCGTTGTCTCGTAAGATGTGTGCAATCATGCCATCGTAATGTCCAATCGAACTTGCAGAACTTCAATCCGAGCATCCAAACGAAGCGTATTTGTACTTCTTCAGGATACTGGTGTCGAGAGTTACGTAATGACATGGATTAGAGGTTGTACGAAGTCGGGAAGAGGGTCTATGCCCATGGTCTTGAAAGCCAAATTCTATCCAAAAATCTTGCCACATCGTAATAGTCACTCGGGATTGTCATTCCTCGATTGTTGGGACATTGTTGTATGTATGTATGTCTGAAGTGTTGAGACGATGTGCCATTTGTCGGGATGAACAAGATGATGTTTGACTCCTTGCCGGGGTTATCGCCGGGTTGAGCTGAAAGTAGACGTTGCTCAGGGTTATAGCTGAGATTGAACCACTTGTTGGTATGCTACGATATCATCTTGCTGACGCTGCAGTAAGATGACGTTGTGACTCCTCATCGGGGTTATCGCTGGTTTAAGCGGAAAGCAGACGTTCGCTCAGTGTTATCTCTGAGATAGAACTGCTTGTTTGTGTGCCTCACTGTCATCTGTGATTGAAGCTGATTGCATGTACTTGAAACAAGCATTTCTGGAGTTATCGCCAGAACTGCGATGGCATCTCTTGGGGTTATCACCAAGGATGGGATTGCTACTCGAGTGTTGTTTACGGTGGAACTTGGAACCGAATGTGGAATATAGAATGTCAAGGTTATCGCCGAGATGCGATATCAGATTGTTCGTGTGTTCGAGTTAGGATCCGAAGCTCCCGGTTTGTGTTTCGGGTTGGAGCTGACCTTCTGGTAGTATCCAGAATGGCTTTGTATGTTGTCTTTCAGGGTTATCTCCAAAAGACGAATCTACCCTCCTGCAGGAGTGCAGAAAATTTCGAGTGTCTACATATGCCCCTCTTTATCATATTCATGCAATGCAAGGCATGGATAGGATAAAGAATCCTAGACACTTGAAATACAAGAAAGATAATCATGATGCGGTATGCAATAACATGATGCAAATATATGTAAGATGACTTCCATGTATTCCTGCTGTGGATGACAATCACTGATGGCTTGGATATGTGATCTAAATCTCCAAGGATGTTGACGTTTGGGACTACCACCAAAGTCTTGAATCCTAGACACTGGTTTATACTCTATATAGGTACCTCTTGTATGGAATAGATCTGTGGAGATAAAACGGTGCCTGTTTGAGGATGTGTATAACATGTTCCCTCAGACTGTCGGAGTTACTGCCAACAGTTGGTCGTTGTCAGGGTTGCCTGATCTTCGTTGATGTGTGTATCACCGGATGTATGGTCAACCTTATTGAGGAAGGTTACTTCAATGGATTTACTTGCCATTGGTTGATATGATGTCAAGGTTGCTTGACCTTCATTGATGTATGTATCAATGGTTACATTGCGTGGTAACCCCCACCGGGGATACGTAGATGATTTTTGGTTTTGCGTTGTAACCCCCGCCGAGGAGCTTTAGGGTTGTATCCCTGCAAACGACGGCATTGGACCTTTGTGGGGTATTGCCGAGTAAGGTTTGTGAAAGCTGAGCTCATTGGTATAGTAGACCCTGTATTTGGGCGAATTCCAATGAAGCGATGGGAGTTCAACTCTGACCGACAAGAAACCAGGATTTCAGGCTATTCCACTCAATCGCGTAGCATTTTTACTCCTGATTTGGCCTTTTCAGCCTGTGGGACCTCCTTTGTAACTCTAACTAGATCGAGCCGGAGGTGTGGGACCTATGTAGGGGGCAGCAGGTGCTGCAGGTCAACCTGCGGCCAGCCGTGCCTATGTATAGGCGTCTGGTTGCTTTCATAAGTCACTTTCAAGCTGCGTTACGAAGGGAATCTGAGAGCTTCTCTGCAGATCTGCTGTGTTCGGGCAACTTTCTGCATATTCTGTCACCATACAAGCATTCTTCACTGTCCTGGTAACACATGTATGTATTTTTTTCCAATTTCTGTCCGTTGGAAAATGACTTATAGCATGAAATGCAATTAGACACATAGTAGTGAATATGCATGCTGATATGACTTGATAAAAAATATTCAACATAACAAATGTTAGTATTAAACCATGCTGAACATAATGATGTGAAAAATTTGACTTTTAAAGCAGTCAAATTGGTACCCTTTTACTGTCATTTCTTATCCTATCTGAGGACAAATGAGTAAAGGTAGAATAGTAAATAATCCGGTAATTAGAGTACACTTACACGATTTTTCTTGTGTGATGTGATGAATGCATACAGGATGTATATGACTGTGTAAAGGTGTGCTACTGAATGGCCACCTAGTCATGCCTATGTGCACGTGGATAGTCCCATTTTCAAAGGGGACTATGGGAAACTTTTTCAAAATGTAGGCATTAGACAAATATGCATGTTTAACTCTACAGTAGATGTATGTCAAAACAAGGCATGTAATCATAGAATGCATTTTGAAAAGACTCCAGGTACAGAATTACCACACCTTCTCTGAGGTGATTTGGAGACTCGCTGTCTAGATATTATGGATCCAGATCAGCCGAGCAGTTCCCGCAGGACTACTTCTGGAGTATGGAGGAGGGCTTTTGAAGAGCCTCAGCGCCGTTCTATGAGACAGCCTCGTCGTTTGGCGGAGGCAGTGGTGCGTCCCATTCGGGTTGAGGTGCCGAATGTCAAGGACGAGGAGGAGGATGTACCATTCGAGTTCCCTGCTCCTGCGGTACGTGTTCCCCGTAGGGAATTGCCAGGTATTCAAGTGGCGAACCCAGATCTTCTGGGTGACTTGAGTAGGCATCCTTCAGTGTACCTGCACGTAAATGAGGTATGAATTTAGATCTTTAATCTTCCTTATTTCCTATTGACGAGGAGTCAAAGAGTCTGATGTTGATCTGCATTTGATGTAGGTTCCCGGCTTCACACAGCCTTGAGGGAACTGGTTTAGCATCCACTCTATGTATCAGGCCCTGCATGATGACTATAGAGAGATCGTCCATGGCTAGGGATTCGAGAGATTCTTCTCTATTCTACCCCGTCGCTGTCCCTGGGGTTATCTCAGGGCATTGTGTGAGCGGTGGTTCCACCAGACCCAGTCACTTCATTTGTTGGACTGCGAGGTGATGATGACGCCGATGGATTGGAGGTTTATCACAGGCATGGAGTTTGGAGGGGAGCCGGTACCTTGTACGACGGATATTACCCCTACTACCATCAGATCCTTGTTGGGAGTTTCGGCGGAGGCACTCAAGGGCAGGACTGTTAGGATAGGTCCTTTGAGTGTAGATGCTATGAGTGGGCTATTGAGTGAGCCCCTACCTAATGATGTGAGAGTCAGAGATCGCATTCTTCGGCGATTGTTCCTGATGATCATTAGGGGCTGCTTCATAGCATATAACTCTTCTACGGTGTCTTTCGCTCTGATCAGCGCCACTCGACACGTGGACCGTATAGGAGAGTATGATTGGGGTTCCTACACCTTTGCCTACTTCCTCAGGGGAATGCACATGCGATCGCAGGGCTTGACCGAGGCGTGGTTAGGATTCGACCCGTTTCTGCTGGTGAGTATTTCTCTTGTTTTTTCCCATGTACAGGTTAAGAGTGTTGACTGACAGCAGATGTTTGCCTTTGTGTTGGTAGTTTTGGGCCTATGAGAAGCTTCCTTGTTTGCGTCCTGTGAGTGTGTTAGGTTTAGACACCTATCCACTAGGACGGAGATGGCATCACTCTATATGGGCGGAGGTCCCTGTTGCTGAGGGTTTTACCCATTGTCGCCTACAGCTGGAGCTATTGATAGCTGATGTCATCACGTGGTTTCCCTACTCTAGAGAGCATTTGGGAGTTGGATTTGAGGATGGGTACCCGACTGGAGTAGAGTACACTATATCCACCCGTAGGATTCCTCTCTTTACAGATGGAGGATGGGAGCTCTATTTGGGAGAGCGTGCTATCAGGAGCACCATAGGAGAGATTCATATGCCGATCTTGCCTCCTGCTAGGCGTTATTTGCCTGTCACACAGTCACCCGTCATTGACATCCCATTGATGGGGATTGACGGTTTTACATTGTCAGAGGGCCCCTGCTCACAGGAGATGTTCCAGCATTGGTGGATCCCTCGTACCATTGGAGCTCAGACCCGCGCCACACAGTTTATGGGGGATATGGTTCCAGGATCCGTGATGATGACGGATTGGCTAGCCTGTGTTAGAGATCCGACTCATGCGACATAGATCGAGAGATTGACTCGGCAGCTGGACCGGTCACACCTTCTCATTCGGCATTTGGGCAGAGATCCTGCAGAGGCAGATACTTTTGATCCTTCCAGCTCTGAAGCTGGTCCCTCAGATGACCCATTTGGTTTTTCCGGCGCAGATCCTCCATCGTATAGGCCTGATATCCCTGTAGATAGAGATCCAGTGACTCAGGAGGAGTTACATTAGGTGGATAGCATCGATGATGTGGACATTGACACTATTGATTTCTTCTGATGTATTTCTCATTATCTCTTTGATAGGCCTCTGTCAACTGCTGGGTTGCTTCGCCCCATTCTCGCTATATCTTTTGATAGGCCTCTGTTAGTTGTTGGGTAGCTTCGCCCCATTTCCCTGTATTTTATCTGTATAGAGATGTATTAGCTGATGATATACTTAGGAATGTATGCATAGTTTTCCATTCCCTATATCATATTGCCATCTATTATATTATGCATGCCATTGTTATGTATATGTATGTATATCTAGAGATACTCTACATTGACCCCTGGATGGTCTTATGACACGGCCTGTACAGATGTCTTATTCGACAGTTAGCCGCATTGATCATACCCCACCATCTGCGGTGGTAGTTGGTATGCGATCATGGCATGATAGTATATCACCATCAGACATGGTGATCGTAGATGATTTGCTGCAGCATACTATGACCCTACTGACATTTCAGGTTCCTCCAGGATTCATAGAGGGCATGCTAGAGCATTGGATCTCAGCTAGATAGGTATTCCGCTTCGGGACCTATGAGTTGACTCCTACTTTGGAGGAGTATGCACGGTTGATGATGCTGCCTCTGGACAGACCTTGCGTGCACATGGTGATGGGAGACATGAGTAAACAGTTCATGACTCTCATGGGATTATGGCGCAGAGTAGTACAGGATGAGATGACATCCGGACATGTGATATCCCAGCATTTCCTGATAGACAGGTTTGGCTCTGAGGATAGTTATTCACGGCATTCCGGGGATTTCATCATACCGGAGGATCATTGGCGTGCAGCTAGAGTAGACGTACTACTTTTGTGCATATTGTCATATGTCTACATGCCGCGATACATGGATGAGTTAGACATCGGTGTGATTATGGCAGTGAGAGCTCTCAGGGAGGGTCAGACCATTATTCCGATGATCATTGTCGAGACCTTGAGGTCAGCTACATATTGCTGCACTTATCCGGCAGGGGTATTCATGGGTAGTTCGGTCATGTTATACGTGTGGTTCATGTCACACTTGAGACCGATTGGCACCTTCAGACATCACAGATTTTGTTTCACCCATGAGGTAGCCATTTCATACTCCTTCCAGCCTGCGGTGTGTACAGATGCTGCATCTTGGTCCACTTTTCTGGTAGAGATTGGAGATCCTTTTGATATATTGCCATGTTTAGGGCTTGTCTCACCCTACATCTTTATTACTCATGCTCCAGGCATGGATTACCTCCCTCTGACTGGTTTGAGGGGCATGATTACATACCACCCATTGGTCGTGATGTGTCAATTTGACCAGTTTTAGGACTTTCATCCATATGAGGGGGCATCGAGTCAGTGCTTCGCGTCACACCGTTTATCAGCGGAGGACAGATCTAGGTTGTATGCCTATTGGGATCAACGAGAGTTTGCTGAGTTTTCTATCAGTCATCCAGGTAGTTCTGCAGAGTATTCCGCATGGATAGAGACAAAGACTGCATTGACTGCGGTAGTATCCATAATGCAGGAGATAGATTATGCCGATGAGGAGCCCGTAGAGGAGGCTATCATTCCCACTGATGAGTTGACTGCTGGGCTGCCAGCATTTGTGATAGATTCTCCCACTCCGAAAAGCCATGATGCTCGATGATTCTAAGCACAACATCTGGAGCGAGCTTACATCGATGATCTACTGACGAGAGACCGAGGCTAGGGCGCGATGTTGTGACTCTTGAGGAGAGAGATCTTGGCTCGTTAGAGAGAGATGAGGCTAGATCAGCCAGGGATGCGTTGATAGTGGAGCGGGATGCCGCTTTATCTGCTAGGGATGTGGCCATTGTAGACAACACTTCAGTGAGATCCCAGATGACAGTCAGCCTTGCCGACATGAGTGCCTATATTGATGAGCACTCTGCCACCATGCAATTAGCTTCTAATCTGCTAGCTCGAGTGGATACCCTTGGGCAGGAGCTTGCAACATTACCTCCGTCTTCAGAGAGGGATGCTATGTTAGATCTGATAGTCCGCATCTTCACAGATCTGTAGATAGCTTTGTATTTTCCTGAATAGACTAGCTTAGCCATTTTTGTCATGTACAACACATATGTATATATCAAACAGTATTATATATGGTAGGGAAATATATGTTGATTCACTTCCCTTTTAGTTATGCCTTGGTACTTGCTTGATATTTGCCTGTCTCTCCAGGGCCTTTGATCTTGATGCATTCTGAACTTATCCTTGATAGATGGACATTGAGACGTCGCAAGGTCTCTCAGAACGGATCATTGATTTCTGAAAATCCCTACCATCTTTGGTGTCTTGGGACTGATATCTGTATGAAAAGGTGAAGAGGATGATAGTTTCTTCCTCTCTGAGATTTACCGCTCCACAGATGGTCGCCATTACTTCTATTTGTGAGAAGCTTAGTTAATTCCATCTCTTATGGGTTGGTATTGCACTTTGAGGCATGATCGCAGCTTAGATGGTCACCCTATCTTCTATTTAGGAGAAGAGGCTAGGTAATTCCATCCTTTTGACCTGAAACTGATGAAGTGGGGCAATTTGAAGATTGATCCCAATACCGTGTGACAAGTATGTTTATTCTGGTAGGGGTTAGACTGCACCATGAATGACTGCCTACGTACTCCTATTAAAGAGGAGATCAAGTCTGCGTAGTTCGAACCTAGTGTAGGAGGTTCAAAGCTGAATGCGGAAGGCAGAAGGGTGTAGAATTTTTGTTATTTTGATGAAGAAAGGGTAGAAATATTTTTGTTGTTTTTCTTTATTACGACCGAGCCATATAGAATATGGTTGCCTACGTACCCCCAAGTGTTTGGAAGATCAGGTCGACGTAGTTCGCCCTTCAGGACGAATCGCAGCTGAAGAGAAATGCAAATCCCATGTGCAGGCTATACTACGGGGAGAAGAAAGTTTAATCCCATGATGGGGATAAACTGCAAGTGTAGGAAAAGTTTGATCCCGTCTTCTGGATAAACTGTAATTGTAGAAACTTTGATCCCGTTTTCAGGATAAACTGCAAGTGTGAAAGTTTGATCTCGTCTTCAGGATAAACTGCAAGAATGAAAGTTTGATCCCGTCTTCAGGATAAACTACAAGAAACCAGGCTGCTGGTTTGAAGTGTATGCTTCCCTGAGGGGCTGAAGAGTTTGTAAAAAGAAGAGAGGGTTCAAAACCAGAATGACTGGTGATTTGATCAAACCAGGATGTTTGTTTGATGGTAACTTCAGACATAGTACCGTTTCACGGTGTCCGAGTTAATAAGCTGTGGAAATTCATCGCCGTCCATTTCTTGCAATCTGAGAACACCTCTTGTCAATACCTCCTTGACAACAAATGGGCCTTCCTAGTTAGGAGCGAATTTTCCCTTAGACTGATCTTGGTTGTCAATGATCTTCTTCAAAACCAAGTCATGCTGTTTGAACTATCGTAATTGGACTTTTCTATTGTAGGATTGTGCGATCCTTTGCTGATATAACTGACCATGGAAGATAGCCGCGGTTCGCCTTTCATCTATCAGAGACAATTGGTGATACCTGTCTTGTATCCATTGGTCTTTATCCAACTGAGCATCCATCAGGACTCTGAGGGATTTCATTTCCACTTCTATGGGGAGTACTGCCTCCATCCCATAGACCAGTGAGTAGGGGTTTGCCCCAGTGGAAGCTCGCATCGAAGTTCTGTAGGCTAATAAAGTCATGGGCAAGAAGTCAGGCCATCCTTTGTGATTGGCGGATATTTTCTGCATGATCTTCTTGATGTTTTTGTTAGTAGCTTCAACAACACCATTCATCTTTGGTCGGTAGATGACAGAGTTGAGATGTTTGATGTGGAACTTTCTGCACAAATCCTCCATCATTTTGTTGTTGAGGTTCTTAGCATTGTCTGACACAATGACCTCTGGTTGTCCATATCGACAAACAACATTGTTTCTAATGAACGCAATGATAACTTCTTTAGTAACCTTGGGGAAGGAAGCTGCTTCGACCCATTTGGTGAAGTAGTCGATCATGGTGAATATGAATCGATGCCCATTACTGGCTTTGGGCTCGATGGGCCTGATTACGTCCATTCCCCATATTGAGAAGGGCCAGGGTGAACTCATATTGTGGAGTTCCCTTGGAGGGACGTAAATAGCATTCCCATGGATTTGACATTGATAGCACCTCTTGACGTGATCATCACAGTCAGCTTTGAGCGTAAGCCAATAATGTCCCGTTCTGAGAATCTTCTTAACAAGTAGGGGTCCACTCATGGGAGGGCCGCACACTCCACCATGAATCTCATCCATGAGTCACTGAGCTTGGTCCTTATCTAGACATCTGAGGAGACCTAATCCAGCATCTGTTTTATAGAGTGCATCTCGGCTCAGGTAGAATTTCATGGCAAGTCGATGAATTCGACATTTCTCAATTAGGCTCGCCTCAGCGGGTGTAGATCCATTTCGCAGATATTCCTTGATATGCTGATACCAAGGGTTGTGGATGGGAGGTAGATCATCCGATACTTTTCCAATGTAATTCCCATAAACTGGGGCATTTTGCATAGCAATTGTGATGCTTGACATGCTTTCCTTGTTAGGTATGTGAACCAAGGAGGCCAACGTTGCTAATGCGTCTGCAAAATCATTCCTATTATGAGGAATGTGTTGAAAGGAGATTTCTTCAAACTCTAAAGCCATCTGTAGAACTTGCCGATGGTAAGGCAGTAAACGTAATTCTTTGGTCTGATAAATTCCTGTGGATTGCTTGATTACCAATTCGGAATCCCCAAAGACAGTTAACCGCCTGATACCCATTGAACGGGCAAGTTTGAGTCCCATGATACAGCCTTCATACTCAGTTGTGTTGTTGGTGGTGACAAACTTTAATTTGACTACGACGATACCTGCTCCCGTGCGGGATATTAAAAGCTGCTCAGACTCGAGCCTTACGAATTGATGACTCCATCAAAATACATTTTTCACTGTTGGCATGTATCATCCTGATGTGTTAGCTGAATTGTCATTACTCCTTCGTCAGGAAAGTAAGTTTCTAAGGGTTTGTAATCCCCTGCAGGAGCGGCTACCAATTGATCCTCAATTCCTTGACCTTTGATAGACTTTTGTGTTATGTAGACTATGTCAAATTGCTGTAGGATCAACTGCCATCTGGACAGTCGACAATTCAGTATGGGTTTGCTGAACACATACTTCAAAGGATCCATGCGGGATATGAGATGGATTGTATGACCATGGAGATAATGTTGTAATCTCATGGAAGCCCATGCCAAAGCACAGCAAGTTTTCTCGATCAGAGTATACTTGTGTTCACTGGTACTGAATCTTTTGCTGAGGTAATAGATAGCTCACTCTTGGCCTCTATCATCTTTCTGCCCCAGCATACAGCCCATAGCATTGTCATTTATGGACATGTACATGAATAGGGGAACGTCATCCCTGGGAGGTACCAAAACAGGAGCGTTGAGTAGCTGCTCTTTGATTGTAAGGAAGGCTTTCTGGCACTCAACATTCCATTTCATGGAGGAGTTCTTCCTTAACAATTTGAAGATTGGCTCACAGGTTGATATGAGTTGAGAAATGAATCTGCTAATGAAGTTGATTCTTCCCAAAAATCCCAATATCTCCTTCTCTGTCTGAGGAACGGGCATCTCCTTAATAGCCTGGATTTTAGCAGGATCCAGCTCAATCCCTTTATGGCTGACTAGGAACCCTAGCAACTTGCCTGATTTCACACTAAAGGAGCATTTGGCGGGATTCAACTTCAAGTTGTACTTACGCAACCTGTTGAATATTTTTCTGAGATGGTCTAAATGGTCATCCTCCTTACGGGATTTGACAATGATGTCATCTATATAGATATCTATCTCCTTGTGCATTAAATCATGGAAAAGAGCCATCATAGCTCGCTGGTAGGTTGCCCCGGCGTTGATGAGGCCAAATGACAACCGTCTGTAACAGAAGGTTCCCCAAGGCGTGATGAAAGTAGTTTTCTCACGATCTTCCTCAGCGACCATAATTTGATGGTACCCCGTGAAGCAATCAGCAAAGGAGTACATGCCGTATTGAGCAGTATTGTTAATAAGAACGTGGATAAATGGCATGGGAAAGCTATCTTTTAGGCAAGCTTTGTTCAAATCCCAATAATCCACATAGACTCGCACCTTTCCCCTGGTTTAGGCACGGGAACGATGTTGGATATCCACTCCGGATATGTAGACACCATGATGATGCCAGCTTAAAATTGTTTCACAATTTCCTCTTTAACCTTTAAACTCCATTCAGGTTTCAATCGCCTGAGCTTTTGCTTAACTGGCTTGAATCCTTCTTTGATGGGAAGGCGATGAAGAACAATGCCAGTGGACAGCCCCACCATGTCTTCATGAGACCATGCGAACACATCCTGGAATTGGGTTAGTAGTGCAACCATGTCATTCCGTTGATTTGTGGAAAGGTCTGAACCAATTTGGATTAGCTTAGGATTGTCTAAGGTTCCAAGGTTGAAAGGAGTGGTTTATTCAAGATTGGGTTTGGGCTTGTCGGCGACCCATTCCTTGATCTCTTGAGGTGTCGCAATGTCCACTTGGATGTCCATCAAGTCTGAATCCAACTTTGCATCAGAGTTATGACCCTTGTGGAGAGAAGGCACCTTATCAGCAAGTACATGCACATCTAAATTCAGAGTCCTGAAACAAAATATGCTTTCACTTAATATATGCAACTGTTCGATCATACAAAAGTGTTAGCATGTACGTGATAAAATAACTGCTAGTACTTTGTAAAGGAAAGTAAGCAATTAAAGTTATCTACAGGGCAAAGGGATTTTCTGCCCATTTTACTCTCGTCGACCAATGCATGGAGTGCTGCTCCAATTGTCGAGGGCAAAGTCCTGCAGGACTGCAATGATAGAAGGATTGTCAGTGTCCTCCTTCTCCCGAATGATAACCATGACATCTGGGCAATCATCGTCTGGGGTGTATCTGTTCGTATGTTCATCATGAACAATGACGCGAATGCCTACCATCATCAAGGCAGTGTCATGTTTGCGTTTCCGCTCCATTTCCTCCACCTTGGGATCCATAGTCAGCATCTCTTTAGCTTTGATTGGCACTGGTTTTGGAAACAGCATAGCCATAGTCTGGGCTGGAATCTTTAAGGGAGATTGCATCATCTCATGTGGTAAAGGAATGGATGATCGCCATGCGGTGGAAGTCTGAGGAACCTGCTTGTGCTTATGAGGATTACTGTGCTTAGCAATAGCAGAATAGCCTAGCCCGGCTATCCTAATTTGACTGGACATTTGAATAGGGTGCTCGATGCCCTGCTGATCTTTACCAAGTCCTTGTCCAGGCTGGTAACCCAATAACATCATCTCTTGAGTGGCTGACATAACCTCGTCAGAAATATTGGGTATGGGAAGTGGCACTCCAATAGGATGGTACTGTGTATTACTCACTTCAAGAGTGTGGAAACTGGCCGGTTAAATCTCTGAATTGAAACTGATAATAGGCATAGTCTCTGGTCGAGGACCTTCCAGCTCAGCATTAACAGTAACTAGACTGTTGTTGATGATGTATTTGAGTTGTTGATGCAAAGTGGAGGGCATAGCTCCAGCCATATGTATCCATGGTCTCCCCAATAGCAGGTTGTATCCTGAGTCTATCTTGAGGACGTGGAAGGATACGTTGAATGTATGGGGACCAATCTCAATCGGTATTTCAATCTTCCCGACGAAATTTTGCCGCGATCCATCAAAAGCTCTGATGATTGTATGGCTACTTTGGATTCAATTGGGATTGATGTTCATCTTTATTAAGGTGGCAGAAGGACAGATATTGAGAGACGAGCCTCCATCTATCAATACTCCTTCAAGCATATACCCAGAAGATAACACTGCGATGTGAAGTGGTTTACAATGACCAGTCCCTTCGGGAGGTATGTCGTCATCAGTGAAGGATATCACATTGTTATTGAAAATGTGATCAACCAAATGTTGAAATTTCTCCACATCCACTGATTTTGGCAAGTAGGCTTCTTCCAGAACCTTTAGCAAGACCTTCCGATGATCTTCGGAAGAGAAAACCAAATCCAGGATTGAAATTTGTTATGGAGCTTCTCGCAAGCTTAAAGCCACTTTGACTTCATTGTGGCCCATAGTACGGAGGAATTTTTCAATCTTCTCCATGGACAACTTCCCCTTTGCTTCGCAAGTAGGCTTGATAACCCGTCTAGGAAGGTACATTGGATTCTCTTTCGACACTACAACAGTAGTATGAGATGTAGATCCTTCAGCTTCTCCATAATTCCATGGTACTCTGTGTAAGATGACAATAGGATATTGTACTCTGCAAGGCAGGAGAATTGGCTTTGTTGCGGCCACTTTCAAAGGATTGTAGCTTCCTTTGAGTTGAATGGGTTGTATGGGAATTGTTTTGACAGTTTCATCATCATCGGATATAACTGCAACTGATCCCTTCCATTGAGTAGGGTATGTGTTCCCACCCTTAAGTTGCACAATGTAATCATCTGCTACTTGCAGGACACCGCTATCAATAAGATTCTGAATGAGATGACGGAGTGCCTAGCATCCTTCTGTTTTGTGACCGCGGGAATGCGAATGATATTGACACATTTCATCAGGATTGAACCGCCCTGAACGGGGATTGATTGGAGGTAAAAGGAATGTGATTCTTCCTTCGTTTACTAGCATTTGAAGTATTTCCTCCATAGATTGACCCAAATAAGTGAATTCCCTTTGATTAGCGAAATCCCTACGGGCTTTTGCACTTGCTCTTTTTGTAACTTTTTCCTCCAGAGCTTCGCTTTCTGAAGGTGTTGATGGAGTATTCATAACAAATGGAAGGAGATAGGCATGCTCTTGCCTAATTAATTAGCGTGTGACTTGATGTTGATGGGTCACTAGTTCGGCCAATTGTTCAATTTGCTTGCAAAGAGCTTTCATCTTTCGTTCCATTGTGAATTGGAACTTTGCATAATCCCACTTGTCAACACCGTCTTTGGTGGGTTGGGATGATTCACCAGTAGAATTTGAGCCATGTCTAGTACTCCAACTGATCATGTTGACTTCTTCCTCTTTGTGTTATGGAAGAGGGTTGTCTTGTACATGGGGTTGATCTGGCTTTGTGACCACAATCTCACCACTATCGAATAGATCTTGGATCTTGTGTTTTAAGGCCCAACAATCTTGAGTATCATGTCTAGGTGCCCCAGCATGATATGCACATTTCCGATTTGCATTGAAACCCCTACCATTAGGGTTGGCTGGCGGAAGAAGATGTGTAATTTTCTTCTGAATAGTCAGAAGAGCAAGAATGTTCTCGAGCAAATCACCTAAGGGTGTGAACGTTCGAGGTCATTTTAATTCTCCACTTTTGAGCAATGGAGGGTTTGAAGATTGTGCTGGAAAAGGAGAGTAGTTTCTCCTCTGCATAGGCATGTTTGACTTGCCTTTCTGTCCTTGTAGTATCAAGGAAACATCCTCCTCTTTCTTTTTATGGACCCTCCGGGGGTTATTTCCATAAGATCCGGACTGGATGTGCTCAAGAATTGACTTTAAGAGCTGACTAGGTCTTGAATTTTACTGGACTTCAATCCCATTTTTGCCATCTCGCCGTGTTTGATCATTTCTGAAAATGGTTTGCCAATACCAGCTAGAACTCTTTCATAGAAAGGGGCTTCCTGTACATCTATGAAGGTCATTACCATTTCTGATTCTGTCATGGAAGGAACAACTTGAGCAGCAAGGCGCCTCCACCTTTGAGCATACTCTCTGAATGACTCAGTAGACTGTTTTTTGACTTTGGTAATTTGATACCGATCAGGAGCCATCTAAGACTGAAAACTATATTGGGAAAGAAAGGCATGAGCAAGTTCTTCCCAACTATGAATCTTAGAGTTGTCTAATCTGGTATACCATGAACGGGTTTCTCCAGTCAGACTTTTTTGAAACAGCTGCATTCTAAGCTTTTCATCCTCAGCATAAGACCCAAGTTCCCTAATGAACACCTTCAAATGTGTGTAGGGATCCCCTAATCCGTCATATTTTTTGAAATCAGGGGTCTTATATTTCTCTGGATAATGAACACCAGGAAATATGCAAAGGTCTGTATAAGAAACACTGCCATGAGTTCCAATCCCCTTTAGAGTGCGAATGGTTTCCTCCATCTGAAGGACTTTCTTCCTAATGTCACTGGTGTTTGGATATGTTTTGAGATGGGTGGTTTCAGGGTCTTTGTTAGCTATATCCAACTGATGCTCTGGAATTGTTTTTTCCAGGTGTTGGACTCCCCCTTGTGCAGAGGACTCTGTATGTGTAGGGATCTTCGTACCCTGGGTAGACCGGTGTAACTCTTTCAGTATAATAGCCAAGTCTGTGATTTGTTTACTTAATCCGTCAAACTCTTCCCGGGAAATCGGATTAGACTGTTCAGAGGAGGACATGATTGGCTGTAGGCTTGATGCCTTCTTGGATTTGGAACGGGTAACCGACCCAATTGCTTCCCTACAAAAGACTTACGTAGTTTAGTCTTAGGGAAATATAAATGTCATTTTAACATGTCCGTTTTAGGAAATTTGTCCTGCAAAACCGGTTTATTTAAATGACATGCAATGCACAAGTATTCTTCATATTTTCCATTACATATGGATGAACATGGCATAAAATTACAAGTAAATGTTTTTACAAGTAATTTGAAAATGGAAAGCATCAAGAGACTTCCCTCCGTGTTTGGTTTATCAGAGGTTGACCTATCCTAGGGTTTCTCTCGCGGCTTTTTGGCAATGAAGGTTCCCAGATCATCGCAATCTACTCAACGGGAAGTTAATCCGGTCATTCAACTGGAGCGAATCCGAGTGGTGCCTCTCCTGAGCCCCGGGGAATTATTCTTCCCGCGGGTCCAGTAATCAAACACCGACAGGATAGCCTCCTGATGGAGGGACCACACAGCATACATTCACATACAACGTGTCTCACCGTTCATGCAAAATGATGATATGTGTGAAGCACTAATATGTGTGAAGCACTAATATCATATCACAGATATTTAGCAGTGCAGTAGGTAAGATGCATTAGTACACATTTATCAGAAATGTAAATGCAACAATCACACACAAGCATATAAAAATTTTGAAAAGCTTGAAATGGCAGCTTAAGCCATCTTACTGGAGTCCCCAACAGAGTCGCCACCTGTCGACGTCTGGATTTTTAATTGTCCCTTTTCGTTATTTGTCTTTTGGTGTTTTCATGTTAATGTGAGATTTGTTTGAAAAAACAAGTGAAAAAGGTCCGACATGTGTAATGTCGACGATTGACTTTAAGAGTCGCCAGTTGGTGTTTTTAACTGGTTGCACCAACGCAACCGAAAAGGTTTGCACATTAACCTAGTAATTTGACAACGCTTAAACGGTCTAATGAAACCAGATTCATTAAGGGTTCGGGGCTTGATTATGCGGAGGGAAGGTGTTAGGCACCCCCGATCCATCCGTGTTGCCACGGTGACCGCCACTTTTCAAAAGAAACTATTATATGAATATGTGTGTGTGTGTGTGGATCAATGTGCAATTATATGAAAGTAGTGTTGAGGCCTCGTTAAGCACCTATATACACAGGTTTGAATTTTATATGAAAAATTCAGGTTTAACCCAGATTTAGTAATGAAGTTTTTTAAAAGAGGTTTTTCAAACCTTATGCTCAATAGAATTGAGACCTTTTCATACTTCCATTTTATTACTAAGTGTTCTATTGTTTGCTTTTATTTTCGAGATCTGAAGCATCCTCGAGAAAATAATTCTGACGATCTTAGAATTCCTCATGGGCATGATGATCATCCAAGGAAACTCGGAGACATTTGTAAAAATAATGTACAAAGCTAACTTCTGACCAAAAATGTCCATCATGGAATCGAATCTAGATTCAATGAAATGAATCTGTGATCACATGATTCCTAGGCTCACAAGATATTGTAATTTATATGGAAAGCGATAAGTAGTTATATATATATAAAAAGTCAGTAATATATATATATATATATATATATATATATATATATATATATATATATAAACATGATCAACCACCACGAAGTAAACTCGGTGTGGGATGAAATGTAAATAAAAATTGTAAAAGCGATCAAGCGCCACAAGTAAACTCGAGCGAGGATCGAATGTAAATAAAGTTTATAAAAGCATCCGCCACGAAAGTGAACTCCAGTAAGGGACCTGAATAGAAATAAAATATATAAATGGCCACAAGTAAACTCGAATAGACGATAAATGTAAATATATATATATATATATATATATATATATATATATATATATATATATATATATATATATATATATAAAAGCAATAAACGCATAGGGATGTGAATCCGGGCTCATCGGATATGTCCGAATACAGCAATTATATATATGTATATATATAAAAGCGAATAAACGCATAGGGATGTAAAATCCGGGCTCATCGAGATCATCGTGGTCGATCTGCATCGATGTGAGCCTGAACTTGATGCAGGCGTTTAATTGCTTTATATATATATATATATATATATATATATATATATATATATAAGCGGATAAAACGCGCTCGGGCCAAGTCTAAGCTCAATCAAGGCATAACTCGATAATGTTAGTCAATATATATATATATATATATATATATATATATATATATATATATATATATATATATATATAGTATATATATACAGATGTAAATAAAACCACTGACGTAAGTCCGGAAAAAACACTCACACGACTCTCAATGTGTACAAGAGTGTGTGACAATGGGAGAAAGAGGCTTTCTTGAATGTTAGAAGGCTTACTGTGTATAGACAAAGTAGACTTCTTTGACTTTAAATATATGAACACTCAGCTTTTGAAAGATAAAAAGTATACTCAGATAATGTGGCCGACCGGTGTTTAAAGAAGAGAAAACACTCTAAAGATGTGTATGCAGAGCTAAATGGGCAGGGCTTCCTAGCCTTTTTCCTTCTCTCTCTCCCCTCAAATGTCTGACCCCAAGCCTTGTATATATAAACTGATGGCCACATGTCAATCTACTGCATGGTGGGCCCCAGCCTCATGGTCCCGTCGTCTCGTAGTACATGCGATGTCGTGCCTTTGTAATGTCCAATCGAACTTGCGAACTTCAATCAGAGCATCCAAACGAAGCGTATCTCATACTTCTTTGGGATCTTTGGTGTGAGAGTTATGTAATGACATGGATTAGAGGTTGTACGAAGTCAGGAAGAGGGGTCTATGCCCATGGTCTTCAGGCTTCAAATTCTATCCAAAGTATTGCCACACGTAATAGTCAATCGGGATTGTCATTCCTCGATTGTTGGGACATTGTTGTATGTATGTATGTCTGAAGTGTTGAGACGACGTGCCATTTATCGGGATGAACAAGCTGATGTTTGACTCCTTGCCGGGGTTATCGCCGGTTTGAGCTAAAAGTAGACATTTCTTAGGGTTATAGCTGAGATTGGACCACTTTGTGGTATGCTGCGATATCATCTTGCTGACGCTGCGGTAAGATGATGTTATGACTCCTCACCGGGGTTATCGCCAGTTTAATCAGAAAGCAAACGTTCGCTTAGTGTTATCTCTGAGATAGAACTGCTTGTTTGTGTGCCTCACTGTCATCTGTGATTGAAGCTGATTGCATATACTTGAAACAAGCATTTTTAGAGTTATCGCCGGAACTGCGATGGCATCTATTGAGGTTATCACCAAGGATGGGATTGCTACTCCCAGTGTTGTTTCTGGGACTGGAACTGAATGTCACGGGGTTATCGCCGAGATAGAGTTGTTCTCTCCAGTGTTATTGCCGGTCTTTTGATCTGCGTATCTCGGGGTTATCTCCGAGATTTAGAAATAACACGCCTGGTGTGTGTTCCGGGTTAGGATCCGAAGCTCCCGATTTGTGTTCTGGGTTGGAGCTAACCTTCTGGTAGTATCCAGAATGGCTTTGTATGTTGTCTTTCAGGGTTATCTCCAAAAGACGAATCTACCCTCCTGCAATGTTAGTAATAGGAGTGCAAAAAATTTTGAGTGTCTACACATTGTTTGCTATCTTTTTATTGTGTTGATTGCTACTATAAGGTTTGGCTTGTGCAGGAATTTATGCCTCAATTTCATAAATTCAGAAGTCGCACCACGACGCCGGTGTTATATTATGTTCTCGCGTCGTAGCGCCAAGATTCACGCTGCAGCCTCAATTTTTGCACTACAGCGCCGGACCAAAGGAGGACATTCTATAAATCCGCGTCGCGGCGCCAGTTAATAAGAAACTCTCCGCCCCGCAGCGCCATCTCAAATGGGTGCACACTGGAAACTCACGCCGCAACACCGAGTTTCAATGCTGTAGCGCCACAAAATAGAATGTTATTTTGGAAACTCATGCTTGCAGCCTACGGTCTCCCGCCACTGCCTAACGCTAGATTAGCTGCATACCATGCAGCTCCACCAACATGTTTTTGTTGATTTATGAGGCGTATCAGTTCATTTTCACAGTTCTCCTATCCTCTCTCATAACAGTTGCTTCTTTCTCCTCTCTTCAGAGCCGTTCAAGCAATTCAACCGCCGCGCCATTCGAAAAAGTCAACAGTCCTTGCGGTTACACTTCTAACCGTTGTCGTCTCTCACACGCTGATCTCTTTAAAAGGAGGAGCAAGAGGTAATGAATTTTACTTGTGCTTTTGGATTTCTGCTTAGAGTCTGAGAAATTGGGAGATAAAAACTTTGTGCCTTTAGATTATTCTTGCAAACTAATCATGGGTTCTAAGCATCCAAGAACCAGCATTGGTCCTCCTTTTCCATCCTCTTCCCGAACTCCTATTTCGGCTTGGGATGATGTCAAATTTCTAATGGAAGAGGCCTATAAGCGCTATACTTAAAATTTCCTAGCGCGTAGTTTGGTACCTGAGAGAGGGCTTAGGCCTGATGATAAATTAGACGGTCACATGATGGCTATAATTATCAACATGAAGTGGATTCATTTTACCAAGCCACTTGAATCAGCAGTTGTCGCGGCGGTAAAAGAATTTTATGTTAATGCCAATGCAGATGGCCCTTCAGCGGTGCCAGTGTGGGGAAAGTTAAACCCATTTGATAGTCGGGCTATCAATGCAGTTTATGGGACTCCCGACTATGACGGTCACGACTACTTGGAGGTTGGGCTTCAGAGTTATAACACAGACGACATCATTAGTAAACTCTACAAGCCCGAGACTGTATGGAAAGCTAATGAGTTCCATGGTGAAAAGACATCGTTCCCCCAACAGGCCTTAAGTCGTTGTGGTAAGGCTTGGTACTCATTTATCTGTGCTAATATCATTCCTACACATCACTTAAGTGATGTGACCCGGGAGAGGGCAATTCTTCTCTATGCCATTGTTACGGGTTTGAAAATTGATGTAGGGGTACTTATTAATGAGTCCATTAAGAAGGCCATAAGGAGCAATGTTATGTCAGGCCTCCCACACCCGTCTCTAATTACCCGTCTTTGCAAAAGGGTGGGTGTTCAGTGGGAGAAGGAAGATGTCACCCAGACACCCATGTCTGTTATTGATCATCATCTCATAGGCCGCTATGGAGTCTGGGAAGGAGCACCGTCGCATCCCCGAGGAGAGGGCTTTTTGCTAGCGCCTCAGCCGCCGCCATCCAGTGATCCGATGCCATCCACTGAAGCGGGTACTTCCACGCACGTGCCTGAGCCTCCTTCATCTGAGACCGTTCATTCTGGGGCCCTCACAAAAATTTTGAACAGCCTGAACTTTCTATAATGCAAGGTAGACACTGTCTCCCAATGGCAGAATCAATTCCACCATTATCATGTAGAGTTCAGAAACACACTCTCCAACATTCATGCTGCTAAGGGAGGAGAAGACACTGATTTCATGCCCTTTCCTTTTCCAGCACCTCCAATTTATGCACCTTATCCGCCATAATTTTTACCTGCTGAGGAGGCCCGCGAAGATGAGTCGGTGAATGTGGAGGATGATGATGATGAAGATGATCTTAAGATGGTCGGTGATGAAGGTGGCGATGCTCCGGATGCTTGATGATGAAGTTCAGAGGCCATTGAGGACACTAGGGGTCGAATTCCTTTTAATTTAATTATATATGAATTATGTTAATTTAGTATTATTTGAACTTCTTATGTGTAAGTTTATTATGTGAGGGTTTGAGAGAATCATTTGGGCTGGATAGCCCCAGACTACTTATTTAATTATGTTTTATCTATGTTGATTATTATTGTGGTTAATGGTTTTATGTTGTGATTGGTTTATTTTGGGTGCATGTTTTGCATAGTAGTATTTTAATTTATATATGAATGCATGTTTTTGGTTGTATATCTTATGTTTATATTTATTATCATGTTGGGATTGTGTAGTTGTCAGGTGATATTTGGGGATATCTTGACTAAATCAAATATTATTTTGTGGATAACCATAGTTTTTGGGGTTTACACTGATTATTGGTATACTTAATGCCATGTGTTATGGCTTTACCCTATTTTGTCAGGGGTACTTTATATTTTATAGTTTTTTCCTATTACATTTTTATTAACTCTAACCCCCGGTCTGTAACTGTTTATATGCTGGGTTAGGGTATTTTAGCGCTTAAGTTTTGATTGTGGCCTATGACATACGCTAGGTAATTATATCGTTTTCTTAGAGTAGTGTTAAATGTATGTGAACTAGGGGCGTGTTAATGAGATAAGTCGAGACTGTTTTTGATCCATCCTTTTAGCGAGCACTGACCAATTATCTTTTCTAGTTATGTGTCTAGACTTAGGTTGTATATTTATTGTGTTGAAAATTTGTACGCTGTTAAAACTCTGTTGATTTCAAGATAATAAAAGACTTAGAGGCTTTTACACTTTTGGGTTTATAGTTCTATTTAAATTTTTTTTTAATAACAGTCCTGTGGTGGGTTGAGATGGAGCGTGGAAACTAACACGCCCATAAATGCAGACTAGTAAAATCTATTTTGGACTTATGTTGATTACGTGGCCTTTGTTGCTTGAGTTATTAGATTCATAGGGGTGTTCTACACCTAGTGCGCTAAAGTCATCTGGCTTGGGAGTCATTGATCGAAAGCTCGCTAAAGAGTGCTCTGTTTAGCCTAAAAGTAGTCAAGTACTGTCTGAGTCAGAATTTACTTCATATTACTAGAACCTTTTGATCCTTTCTTATTTTTGTGTCTTGTTCTTAATTCTTGTTAATTATGTGGGTTGTACAGTAAGCTTATTGGTTATCACAGTCAACTGTGTGATCTTAATTTGGATTATGGCTAGTTAAGATGTTTAGTCTGCACACACACACACAGAATGGATCGATTACAGTCTCATGTTTATTAATAGACATTAAGCCCTCGTTTGTATGCATTTTGTCCTATTCTCAGAGGGTGTTTATGATTGTGCTTAAAGGCCTTAATATTAGTCTATAGGATTAGTCTTCATTTATAGCTTGTAGTAATGGGGTATGGATGTCTAATAGTTTGCTTGAGGACAAGCAAAAGCTTAAGTTTGAGGGTATTTGATGAGTGGGATTTATACCTGCGAATCAGATCCGTTGTGGCTTAAGTCGTTTCCTGTTTTCAATTATTTAGTAGCTTTTGTTTATATTTTGTTGTTATTATGTCTAATTTTTATGATGCAAGGCTTTACAGATCTTTTCCAGCTTCCAGGGGCATAATGGTTATTTTTGTTGTATTGGCCATAGCCATTTGAGGATACACTAAGAGTCCGCACGAAAGTGCCGTAAGAAGTTGAAACATATCTGAAATCGACCTTGCAGCCAGCCAGAGTTATCGTGAGCCCAAGCCAAAAGACCGTACCACCTTGGAACATACAGGAATCCGGCGCCCCAGTACCATACTCGACGCCGCAGTGCCATGCCCTGTCTTAGGCTAATGTCATCCTCGCGCCGCAGAGCCGAGGCCTCTTCATAAAGTCGCGCCGCAATGCGAACTCCAAGAGTTTTAACCTTCACGTAGGCGCATGGCCATACTTTTGTTAGTTCAAAGGCTCGTGCTGCAACACGAGCTCGTGTCTGCATACGATAAAGGACATTAAATGACCTAAAAGAGAGGGGAGATTGATAGACACGTAATTCATACATTTAATTATCCCTAATTTTGTCCTTTTAATTATATTAGTTTATTAAATTAATATGTTTTATTTTATTTTGTAGGATTTAATATTTTTTGCAATAAAGTCAAAACATTGGTGATCAAGCGATATTTAATGCTCTTATTCATATATGGAATGTCCAAGAAGAATCCTACAAGAAGAAGGAAAGAGGTTGAACAATCTTAGTGTGCAAGTCAAATCCAACAAGCGAAAGGAAAGTCAATCTAGAAGATCTCTTTATCTAGAAGATCTTTTTGAGAAGTTGATTGCCACTAAGAAGTTGAATCCTACATGGAAAGGGAATAAAAGTGTCCAAGTTCAATGAATCTAAATTAGGGTTCAAAGTTATTTTTCCTATAAATAGACCACTTGTTATTTTCTTTTTCTCAGTTTTTCACTAGTGTAGTAAGGAGTAAGATATTTAGAGTTTGTCCTTTCTCTTATTTCAATCACGTGTGGTACTACTGTCAGGGAGTATTTGTATCTTTCTTTTATTTGCATAATATAAATTCTCTTTTTAATTATTGTTCTTATTTCATGCGAATAGTAGTACTAATATTATTTGTTTTTGTTTTTAATTCCATGGCTAGCTAAATTTTTAATACCTAGGATTATGATAAAGCTAAGTATTTCATAACAATATTTTCTTTCCGTTCCTAAATTAATGCCTAATTATTCTCACCTTCATATTTTCCTCCGCCAAAATTGCATATGATTTTTATATTGATTGCAAGGTTTTGATAAGTTATAGTTAATCTATGAATTTTTCATAACTTATGCTTGCCCATATTAATTATATGAATCATTATTTTTAAAGGGAAGGGAAAATAATTTGGGAATTGATTTAGGAAATAAGAAATTATTTATTATGTTAATATTTGGTGGATTCTGATTCCTAGGTATCTTTGCTCATTAATAGTTTTTGTTATTAATTAATAGTTCGCATAATTTAGTTAATAAATTTTCTCCACCATTTTTGCTTCTAATTTTCCTAAAATATTAATTAAGGATATATTAAAGAATTAATCTAGTCTCTGTGGGTTCTACCTGTACTTGCCAGTTCTTCAATTCGACACTGTGCACTTTCAGTTACATATTTTATCACATCAGAGATGGAGACACTTAATAATTAGTAGCCGCCTGCGATAGAAAATTAAGACAGTTAGCGTAGACTAGGATTTTTTTATTATAGTATTAACTTCTTAGAAGAGAAAGAAGTTGTGCTTCAAGGAGGAAGAGTTATTGCATCCGACAGAAGCTCAGGAGCTACGCAGTAAAGAGAAGATTTGGAGGAAGAACACTTCAAAACAAGGGTTTTCTTATTCCAAATCTCCCATTTATTTGTGTATTACTGATAATGCGGAATGTATTAAAAATGTGTTTTAGTACAATGTATATGAACTAACTCCATTTTTAGGATTGCAATGTAACTTGATGTTTAGCTTAATTAATTTTCTCTCTTATTTTATATAATGAATCATTTTGGAATGGGTTGTTGTATTTCTTACTTAATGACTAATTTCTTGATAGAGAAATGAGTATTGATATTAACGAAGATTGAAAAATGGATGTTTTTATCTAGCTTTAAATACAACAACACCTGTTATGACCATGCCAATGGAATGTGTGCATAAACTGCTAATAGGATAGACATATCTCTATTTTCCTTGTGTAGCCTTGAGACTTAGCTTAATGATCTTGGCCTAGTTATTTTCACCAATAGACATATTGTGATTTATCTGGCTAGGGATGTGCATTTGACCTTCGACAGAAGCTTATGCGTATTTACTGTTCTCGGTTGACCATTCCTTGATTCGTTTGTAATGTGGAGAGTTAGGAGATTAGGCGACACATTAGGGGAATTATAATCCTATCTTGAGTTCCTAGCACAACTACTTCTCTTATTTTTACAGTATTAATCACATAGCTTAGCCAACCATCTTATTTCACTTGTTTAGATAAGGTAGTAAAGACTTTACCTTAGTATTTGTTTATCTCTTAAGACTTTGTCCTTGTGGGTTCGACAACTCAACTTATCATATATTACTTGTGGACCGCGTATGCTTGCGCGTGATTTAGCAATAGCGAAATAGACCAACACCCAGCCTGTCGCACTCAATATGTCTTGGGAAACATTTCAGAAACTGTTCAATGACAAGTACTTTCCTAAAAGTATTCGTCATATAAAGGAGGTAGAGTTTATTAGACTGGAACAGAACAACATGACCGTGTCCCAGTATGAGGCTAAGTTCGTGGTGTTATCCAGGTTTGCACCTCATTTGGTAGAGAATGATGAACGTATGACGCAGATTTTTCTGTGAGGTTTGAAACCCAAAATTCGTTAATACTTCATTTCTCATAAATTGTGTTTGTATTCAGATGCAGTGAATAGGGCTCAGTTATTAGAGCAGAATTATGAGTCAGCTCAACCAAAAGAGAACAACCAATAACACGATAATAATCGTACCGGTGGAAACGACAATCGGAACAATGATAACCATCGTGGAGGAAATTATTGTGACACCCCCAAAATAGGTATACATCACCCATTCTAAGTCACCAAATATATGGTACAGAAATAACTACAACTTCATTAATACAATTGTCATGCAAAATATAACAACACATAAACTATGAGTTTAAATACAAACATTATCTTCTAGACAATATCCACACTTAGATAAAGTCCTCATTACAATTATTGATACACTATTTTACATAATAATGAGGACTGCTAAACAACTGTCTAGAACCATCATTCCACACCCCGACTACTTACCGCTATATTCTCGCTTCCTGAGAAGAAAAATAGAACAAAAAGAAAAAGGGTGAGCTCAACTAGCCCAGTAAAGAATATTATGACTAAGATAATATACAACAAATCATCATTAGTCTTCAACAGGAAAAAATCTGAAAATATAATAGACAACAAGTTTTAGATCAACAACTGCAGCAGAAATAACAATCCATTAGAAGAGTCAAGTAGAGAATGAATTCTACGTACTTCGGTTGCTCCCAACTTTGTATTGCTTCAATCTTCGCTGGATCAACAGATACTCCATGTTTTGACACTACGTGCCCAAGGAATGCTACTTCCTTAAGCCAGAACTCACATTTCTTTAGCTTGGCATATAACTTGTTTTCACGAAGCCTTTGAAGTACCAGCTTCAAATGGTGCTCATGATCTTCACGGCTGTTGGAGTAGATGAAGATGTCATCAATAAAGGCAACAATGAACTGATCCAAATATTCCTTGAATACACGGTTTATCATATCTATGAAAGCAGCATGAGCATTAGTCAATCCAAAAGACATGACTAAGAATTCATAATGCTCGTAAAAAGTTCTGAAGGCAGTCTTTAGAATATCCTCAGTTTTAATCTTCAGCTGAAGATATCCAGAACGAAGATTGATCTTTGAAAAGAATTGTGCTCCTTGCAACTGGTCAAACAAGTCATCAATGCGAGGTAGTGGATACCTATTCTTGATGGTGACATGGTTCAATTCTCGGTAGTCAATACAAAGTTTCATACTCCTGTCTTTCTTCTTTACGAATAAAACAGGAGCACCCCAAGGAGATGTACTAGGACGAATGAAACCGATGTCTAACAACTCTTGTAGTTGGACCTTTAACTCCTGAAGTTCAATAGGAGCCATTCGATATGGGGTTTTAGAAATGGGCTTTGTACCAGGTTCAAGGTCAATAAATAATTCAACTTCACGTTCTGGGGGTAGACCAGGAAGTTCTTCAGGAAATACGTCAGGAAATTCACTAACAACAGAAATATTATTCAAATCTGACGTGGTTTTGTTCAAGTCCATAACATGGGCTAAGAAAGCTTGACATCCATTTTTTAATAAACGAATGGCTTTTTGGCTTGATATGATAGTGATTGACTTTAGTGGTTTGGTTGCTTGAATTCGTATAATAGGTTGGTTAGGAATATGAAAACTAACAACCTTACTAAAATAATCAATTTTGGCATGATGAGTAGTTAACCAATTAATCCCTAAAATCACGTCAAATGCAAGTATCTTTAAAGAGATAAGATCAACATGTAATGTGATGGTGCCAACTTGGATCAAGCAAGATTTATAAACAGTGGATGTAATAAAAGTTTCTCCTAAAAGAGATTTCAACAGATAAGTCAAAGTCTAATTTCTCCGGAGTCAAGTTCAAATTTTGAGCACAAGTAGGAGAGATAAAAGAATCGGTAGAACCAAAATCTAATAAGTTATAAACTTCACAAGAGTTTATAATTAGCTTACCCGTGATCACCTCATTTGGGTTTCTCGCGTTTTGGCCAGTCACGACAAACGCTCTTCCATGAACCGCTTACTTTGACTTATCCTGGACATCCTTTGGAGTCACCATCCCTACTGGACTTGGTTTCACTATACAACAATCTCGAGCTATATGACCTTCCTTTCCACAGTTATAACATACCTTGAACTATTGTGGGCAGTTTGGGCTGGTATGTCCCTCTTTCCCTCATTTATAACATACGACCGGTGGTTGTTCTCCTCCCCTAGAAATAGTTGATGTTGGTGCTGACGTCTTCACGTTGTCATTGTTGTACCTTCTCTTCTTGAAATCTCCTCCTAACTCGCTTCTTCTATTATCATGGCCACAATTACCACCAGAGTGGTTACTGCTTTTGTCTGTATTCTTTCCTCCCCACTGGTTATCATTGCTCCGATAGTTGCTGCCACCGGTATGACCCTGGTTGTGGTCCCTTGGTTGAACATACTCATTATCTCGCTCTAATAATTGAGCCCTATTGATAACATCTGAATATAGAGAAAATTTGTGAGAAATAAGATATTACCGAATCTCAGGTTTCAGACCTCTCAGAAACATTCGCATCATACGTTCCTCATTCTCTACCAAATGAGGTGCAATCCTAGATAACTTCGCGAACTTTGCCTCGTACTGGGACATCGTCATGTTGTTTTGTTCTAGTCTAATAAACTTTAACTCCTTCATATGACGAATACTTTTAGGAAAGTACTTGTCATTAAATAGTTTCTAAAATGTTTCCCAGGACATATTGAGTGCGGCTGGTTGGGTACGTTTCATAGATTCCCACCAGTACTCTGCCTCACCACGGAACATAAAGGTTGCGAATGGAACCTTTTGTTCCTCTGTGCAGCCCAAGACATCAAATATCTTGGTAATTTACTTGACCCAAGTTTTCGCCTTGATCGGATCCGGCTTTCCCCAGAATTCAGGTGGTCCCAACTCTTTGAACTGCTTGGCTGTGACAAGCCGCACGGTTCTATCATTTCCACCCGTATTTTGTACATGAGTCTCCCTCGTCTGATTTTACATGAACTGAAAAAGCTTTTAAACATCCCATCATTCATCATTTTTCTGTAGTGTTGTTTATAGGAGGAATATTGCCTTCTTGTTCCACGTTCTCCTGGTTGGTGATTAAAGGTTGAAAGTCCAATAATAATCTAAAGGGGGGGGGGGGGGGTTGAATAGATTATTACAGATTTAAAATTATCTTAGGCCTTTTTGATTTTTTTTTTATAATTAATTTGCAGTGTTTGAAATTAATATGCAAGACAGTAAAAAATCAATCACACAATGCACAAAGATTTGTCTGGTTCACAACATACATCCCGGGTATGCTGCTACGTCCAGTCTCAAGCTCCTCTCTAGGACTTGAGATCCTATTACTATCAGTAAAAATACTCCTTCAACAGGCGGAGAAGCCTTTACAAAATTTTATAGTCTAACTTCCAACTCTTCCCAACTAATCTATCTTGGACAACAAGCTCCCTGCTCCCTCCTCAAGCTTAGTTGTACTTCTTTTGAGTTCAGTTCTATTTTATGATTTGGTCTTGAAACAACAACCTCTTCTTCACCTCACAAGTACACTAGAGACCCAACTTCCCGCTGACCTCTCTAAGACTCTTGTCTTGGTCAAAGAATTACTCGTCTTTCTCACAGGTACATAAAATAAACTAACTCTGACCTTTTCTCTTTTTTAAATAATTTTAAAATAATTTTCTTCTCAAATAAGCAGATAAGAAATTAATACAGATTGATGCTTCTTAAATAAGCAAATAAGAATTTAGTATAGATTAATGCTTCTCAAATAAGCAGATATGAATTTAGTACAGGTGAATGCTTCTTAAATAAGCAGTTATAATTTAATACAGATTGATGCTTCTCAAATAAGCAGATATCAATTAAAGAGCAAATATATTTATAAAAGTTTAGAGACTTTTATACTTGAGAAATTATGCTTCTTTGTAAGCAGATAGTAATTTATGCTTTGATCAAATAGTGCATTTGTGTAAGCAAATATGTAAATTATGCACTGTTATAAAAGTTTAAATAACTTTTATATTTTTGTGTGAAAAGTGCTTCTTGAATAAGAAAATAGATCAATTTTAGCTTTTACTCAAAAATACTTCTGTTTAAGCAGATATATAATTTAATGCAAATTATAAAGAATTATTTATTCTTTATGGAGTAAAGAAAATCACTTTAAGTTTAAATAACTTTTAGAGTGAAAATGCTTCAAGTAAGTAAATAAGTTATTTTAAACTTTGAATCAAATATGCTTCTAATTAAGCGTATATATTCACTTAAGTTTGTGAAATAAAAGTTTAAATAACTTTTATATTATGCAACAAGTATTTTATGAATAAATAAATTTATGAACAAATACTTGTGATGATGAATATCAAGTATAATAAATAAATCGCCAAGCAATACTTGATGTAACAAATATTATTATTTAACACAAACAATATATAAAAATATTTTATCTATTATGTGAACTTTTATAAATAGTGTCACTTGGTACTATAAGGAATCGTACCGTCGGATTCCTCTCCGTAGAGGTTTATCTCCGTAGCCTTGCGGCGTCTAAGTATGATAAAATTTATAATTTTTACAATTTATATTTATATAAATATTCAATAGATCACTACGATTCTCAAATCCAGTTCGGATGACTACTCTTTTTGGAGCAGTATCTTAGTGTTTTTTTGAGCTATCAAGTGTCGTATCTATTTTACGATATTTATATAAATAATATCAATAAAAGGTTACTAAAGACTATAAGGAATCGTACGGTAGGATTCCTCTCCGTAGAGGTTTATCTCCGTAGCCTTGCGGCGCCCAAGTATCATTTTATTTGTTAAATAGATGAAATATAGATATATAGAATTGTGTAGAACAATTTATATTCGTATATCTATAATTATAAATAAGCAAGAGATAATTCAAATAAATAAATCAAACAACTTATCTCAATTTGCTTAGACCAATTTCCTCTTCTCAAATAATCAGAACTTTTGTAAGAAGAGATAGAGAAAGCTTTTTAGAGAGAGAGTGTGTGGGAGAGAAATAAGCTTTTTCTTGAAAGTGAATTGCCAAATTAGAAATGAAAGAAAGGCCTCGTATTTATAGATTTTTGAAGTCAGGGGTAAAATGGTAATTTTTGAAAACTAATTTGAAATTAATGGCTAGGATTGTTTCAATTTAAAATCAATGGATGGGATGAAAGCAAAGCACACAGATTGCAAAAAAAAATTCAAACATCTGCCCATTTTTTTTAATCACTTGATCATTTATTGCTCATTTTGACCACATTTAATTTGCCCACACATGTATTACAACTCATACACGGTTTCTTTTGTCCCAATTTGAAAGGCACGATTTTGGTCAAAGAAAATATAATTGTCAGCACACTTAAACAAAGGAATGCATGCATGTTATAATTATAATTATATATATATAAAAACATCACATCTATATATATATATATATATATATATATATATATATATATATATATATATATATATATATATATATATATATATATATATATAACCCATTGACACACACGTTAATTATTATATATATAATGCTAATGATGCATGTTTGTATATATATCAAACATAAATGCATGCATGCTTCATATATATATAATACAACACATTTAATGCACATTCACAAATTATATATATATAAACACACACATAGTATATATATATATATATATATATATATATATATATAACGGTCTGAATCAAGTGCATACCCTTATCTTACTTACTTGTTACTTTTTACTTTAGACGGACTGGCGATGGTTCGATTATATACAATCGCCGCTCATACTTTTAGCGATGCTATATGTTGTTCGTTGCTAAAAGTATAGACGACGGTTGTATGACCAAAAACCGTCACGTCCGGTCCGCTAAAAGGTGAGTGAGCACTAGTGAGTACCATAAGGGTATGAACTTGATCTCTATATATATATATATATATATATATATATATATATATATATATATATATATATATATATAGGGAGCGATCCATAGCATCTGTATGCTATGGGTTAAATATTGGCATATAGGCTGTATTCCGTCCGTTTTATAGATGAAGGGCTGGGATCCGAAGTTCTAACGCCTCGTCCGCTAGTATTACTAGCGGACGTTTAAAGTAAAAGTTCCGAACAATTTTGCCCTCAATTTGCCACAGCAACTGCTCAAGAGAATATTACGTACTGTGTACATTCCGCAAGTAATACTAGCGGACGAGGAGTGTAGGTAAAACAATACAATACAGAGGGATCGTAAAAAACTGAGCAGGAGAAATTCAGAAAAGTGAATTGGGCGAAAACCGAAGGGATCGTAAAAAACTGAGCAAGAAAAATTCAGAAAAGCGAATTGGGTGAAAAACGAAGAAACCTAGAAGATCTATGTGCGAATTGAATTGAAATAGCCACATGTTTATAACAGGAAGGAAATCGTGTGTAATCTTGGTTTTGTAGTGCTGTAATTGAATTGAAATAGCTACAGGTTTATAACAGGAAGGAAATCGTGTGTAATCTAGATGGCCATCTTCCATCCGCTAGTATTACTAGCGAACCATGGGACCATGAGCCTACTGTCTTCTATCCGCTAGTAATACTAGCGGACCATGTTGTTTTGAAGTCATGTTGGCTTTATTCGCAGTGGCTAATTTCACTCAGGAGGGGCAAAATTGTCTGAAACTTTTACTTTAAACGTCCACTAGTAAAACTAGCGGATGAGGCGTTAGAACTTCTGATCCCAACCCTTCATCTATAAAACGGACGGAATACAGCCTATATGCCAATATTTAACCCATAGCATATAGATGCTATGGATCGCTTCCCATATATATATATATATATATATATATATAATAACACACTATCATATGCATTCATTGTTCAAAATAAAAGCTAGCATTTAATGTCCAACATTAATTTATTCAAAGGAGTTTGAATTTGACCAAGTCTAAAAACTCACTTACGGTTTATACACATGCAAGGTTGGTAAGTACAATATATTATAAATGCATGCATGTTCCACACACACACACACACACACACATATATATATATATATATAATAATTTTGCCCAATTTTAAAATAAAATAACTTTTGTAAAATTTTAATTAATAAAATTAATTTGAGAATAAATAGAAAATTCCCATATGTAAAAAATGATTTAATCAAAATCTCTAGCATATGCATTCTATTTGGTCAATAAACAATAATTCGTTTAATGCCCATTTTCAAGTTCCATTCAATCAAAGCTTGTTCATGTAATGAATTCTCACATAATTATATCTCAGCACATACATGAATTGATAAGGCTTTTGTCCCAAAAAGAATGTCAACAAATTAAATTATCAAAGATCAAGAAAATCAATTAGATAATATTTAGAAAATATTTTTGGTTAAAATAAATAAGATAAATAAAACAATTATAATAAAAAAATCCTATAGAGAGGATTCTACCCTTTTAATTAAATTATTTATTAATTATTGTTATCATCAAAATAAAACTAAAAGTTGGAGACCCAACAATCTCCCCCTTTTTTATGATGACAATCAACTAAAAATATTTTCCATAAAAGCTTCCCCTCAATTTATGCAATCATAAAAAAAATTTAAATTTTTGAAAACTAACATGCAACAATATATAACACTTATTTTTCTTCTCCCCAATAATATTTTTCTTCTCCCCCTTTGTCATCATAAAAAAATGGGGGGAAAAAGTAGTATAAATTACTTTTCATAACCTGCAGAAGAAGAGATTGGCAAAATTTTTTTAAAAAAAAAAAAAATTAGTTGCGTCCTGTAAGATTTGAATTTGTGTGGTTGCCTATAATTGTCCAAAATTACTATACAATAATGGAGATTATTTACCAGTAGATGTATAAAAATAAAAAATATTCCACATTAAATCTATTATATATATGTTTTTAAAGAGAATAAATTTAAGTATTAAATATATTCTTACAAAAAATATTTTTATATATATATATATATATTTAAAAAAATATTTATATAGACACACACACACACACACACATATATATATATATATATATATATATATATATATATATAAATGCATAAATAATTATGAGAAAATTGACATGTGTCACTTGTACTTGAGTAACTATAATGACCTGCATAGTCAGAATCTTTTTCATCTGATTTCATTTGCTCTCCTAGGAAGATGTTTTAATTCTCCCTTCACGCTTTCAGAAAAATTATCACAAAGTAATATCAATAGACCCAACAATGATGTCGTCAGTTATTTTTTAATAGAGTCAGCTTCAAGACATACCTGCAACATTTATTAATTTCAAGAACTGGTACCTTTTAATAAGAAGGGTCCTTTGGGTGAGTTGTCCATTTTGTATAAGGAACGTTTGTGTTTTCCTTTACAAAAATGGGTACAGGATAATCAATCTTAGTAGACAAGAGCATTTTATGAGTAGCAGGTCTATACGATGCATGATTTACTTTATTATTATATCCTGAAAAACATTGATAAAAATTTCTGAGATTTTTGACTTTTATTATAAAACTCTTTTCTTGTATTAATAATTGGTGCAATGTATGTTCCTTTAGGCACCCAAATCATTTTTTTTATAATTTCCATTTTGAACATTACACATACGAAAAGAATGACCATTTCTGTTACAGAAAGAACATTTAGTAAATAGAGATGTATAATTTTCTTTTTTTTTTACTTTTAACATGATAAAGTCCTTTATTTTTACAAAATTCTCCAATGTATCCTAATCCTTCTTTGTTAAATCCACATCTTTGTTGATTAAGCATGACATCAAGGTTTTCTTTCCCTTTTGTGAACTTAAGAACTATAAAATTTAAATCATCACGTTCTTTAGTTAAAATATTAATTTGATCTATTAAAGAATAATCTTCATTTTGTTTTTCTAATTTTATCTTTAGAGATGCATTTTCAAAATTGAGATTTTTAATATCTTCAATTAACACTTGATTTTTTATTTGAGTATTTTCATTAATTACAACAAGTGTTGAATTTTTTATTTCAAGATTTTTATTTATTCTTTTAAATTGTTCTAATTCTTCTTTTCAAGGAATCATTTTCCAAGTTTACTTCATTTAAACTTTCATTAGTTATAATCAAGTTTGCATTTTCCATTTCCATAGTTTTGTTAATTTTAATTAATTTTTCTATTAAAATTTTTAATTCAATAAAATCTTCTTTAATAATTTTATTATCTTCATATAAACCATTATATGCTTCTTGTAGTTTATGGTGTTTTTCATTTATATTATCTAAGGTATGCATGACAAATGAAGTACTAGATAATTGATGTTCAAAATTTACCTCAGATCTTGGTGATGACTTATTGTTTGCCATTAAGCATAGATTTGCAATTTCCTCAGTTTGTTCAGCAACTTCTTCTTGATTTATAAGTAAATCTTTGAAAGCAATTCCTTACTTTTTAATATCTGTATCCAATCCTGCTTTTTCGACTAACATGTTGACTTCATGGGCTCGCAGATTTCCAATAAGGCTATCAAGAGGATAAGTAGTTAAGTCTTGCATTTCCTTAATAGCAATAACCTTCATGTTCCAGATGGATGGAAGGGCTTTGAGAATTCTTCTAGTTTTCTCATTAGTTGTATATGTCTTCCCCAGATGTTCCAGTTCATCAATGATTTTGGAAAAATGTGTTTCAATATCAATGATCTTTTCACCTTCTTCCAGCTTGAAACTTTCATATTCCTGGATTAGAGCATCTTTTCTGGTTTCTTTGATATGACTGGTTCCTTCATAGGTTAGAATCAATTTTTCCCAGATTTCTTTTACATTCTTGCAATTGCTAACTCTTTTGTATTCTTTTTCAATGAGATCACTAGTCAGCACTTGTTCAGCTAGGGATGCAATATTCATAGCCTTTTCATCATCAGCAGTGAATTCATCAACATCTTTTTCAACGAGCTTTTCTCCCACGATTTTTGTTGGAACTTTTACACCTCGTTCTATTGCAAGCCAAACTTTGATTCCTTGTGATTTGGCATAGATTCTTAATCTACTTTTCCAGGTGACAAAGTTTGTACCGCCAAATAGTGGAGGTCTGGTCATTTATAATCCTTCTCCGCAACTAGTGGCATTGTAGGCCATAGATGGATCTACTCTTAGGTATGCCCGCATTTACTCAACAAACAAGTTAAAGAGCACCGCTTTGATACCAATTGAAAGTCCAATAATAATCTTGAAAAGGGGGGGGGTTTGAATAGATTATTACAGATTAAAAATTATCTTATGCCTTTTTGATTTTTTTATAATTAATTTGCAGTGTTAGAAATTAATATGCAAGACAGTAAAAAATCAATCACACAATGCACAGAGATTTATCTGGTTCACAACATACATCCCGGTATCTTTCACGTACGCCCGATCTCAAGCTCCTCTCTAGGACTTGAGATCTTATTACTATCAGTAAAAAATACTCCTTTAACAGGCGGAGAAGCCTTTACAAAGTTTTATAGTCAAACTTCCAAATGTTCCCAACTAATCTATCTTTGACAACAAGCTCCCCGCTCCCTCCTCAAGCTTAGTTGTACTTCTTTTGAGTTCAGTTCTATTCTATGATCTGGTCTTAAAACAACAGCCTCTTCCTCACCTCACAAGTACACTAGAGACCCAAATAAGCAGATATGAATTTAGTACAGGTGAATGCTTCTTAAATAAGCAGTTATAATTTAATACAGATTGATGCTTCTCAAATAAGCAGATATCAATTAAAGAGCAAATATATTTATAAAAGTTTAGAGACTTTATACTTGAGAAATTATGCTTCTTTGTAAGCAGATAGTAATTTATGCTTTGATCAAATAGTGCATTTGTGTAAGCAAATATGTAAATTATGCATTGTTATAAAAGTTTAAATAACTTTTATATTTTTGTGTGAAAAGTGCTTCTTGAATAAGAAAATAGATCAATTTTAGCTTTTACTCAAAAATACTTCTGTTTAAGCAGATATATAATTTAATGCAAATTATAAAGAATTATTTATTCTTTATGGAGTAAAGAAAAATCACTTTAAGTTTAAATAACTTTTTAGAGTGAAAATGCTTCTAAGTAAGTAAATAAGTTATTTTAAACTTTGAATCAAATATGCTTCTAATTAAGCAGATATATTCACTTAAGTTTGTGAAATAAAAGTTTAAATAACTTTTATATTATGCAACAAGTATTTTATGAATAAATAAATTTATGAACAAATACTTGTGATGACAGATATCAAGTATAATAAATAAATCAGTTAAGCAATACTTGATGTAACAAATATTATTATTTAACACAAACAATATATAAAAATATTTTATCTATTATGTGAACTTTTATAAATAGTGTCACTTGGTACTATAAGGAATCGTACCGTCGGATTCCTCTCCGTAGAGGTTTATCTCCGTAGCCTTGCGGCGTCTAAGTATGATAAAATTTATAATTTTTACAATTTATATTTATATAAATATTTTCAATAGATCACTACGATTCTCAAATTCGGTTCGGATGACTACTCTTTTTGGAGCAGTATCTCAGTGTTGTTTTGAGCTATCAAGTGTCGTATCTATTTTACGATATTTATATAAATAATATCAATAAAAGATTACTGAAGACTATAAGGAATCGTACGGTCAGATTCCTTTTCGTAGAGGTTTATCTCCGTAGCCTTGCGGTGCCCAAGTATCCTTTTATTTGATAAATAGATGAAATATAGATATATAGAATTGTGTAGAACAATTTATATTCGTATATCTATAATTATAAATAAGCAAGAGATCAAATAAATAAATCAAACAACTGACACACACGTTAATTATTATATATATAATGCTTATGATGCATGTTTGTATATATATAAAACATAAATGCATGCATGCTTATATATATATATATATATATATATATATATATATATATATATATATACACTAACACACACTCATGGTATGTATATATAATATAACACACTATCATATGCATTCGTTGTTCAAAATAAACGCTAGCATTTAATGTCCAACATTAATTTGTTCAAAGGAGTTTGAATTTGACCAAGTCTAAAAACTCACTCACGGTTTATACACATGCAAGGTTGGTAAGTACTATATATTATAAATGCATGCATGTTCCATATATATATATATATAAAATAATAATAATAATAATAATAATAATAATTTTGCCCAATTTTGAAATAAAATATTTTTTGTAAAATTTTAATTAATAAAATCAATTTGAGAATAAATAGAAAATGCCCATATGTAAAAAATAATTTAATCAAAATCTCAAGCATATGCATTCTATTTTGGTCAATAAACAATAATTCGTTTAATGACCATTTTCAAGTTCCATTCAGTCAAAGCTTGTTCATGTAATGAATTCTCACATAATTATATCTCAGCACATACATGAATTGATAAGGCTTTTGTTCCAAAAAGAATGACACCAAATTAAATTATCAAAGATCAAGAAAATCAATTAGATAAGATTTAGAAAATATTTTTGGTCAAAATAAATAAGATAAATAAAACAATTATAATAAAAAATCCTATGGAGAGGATTCTACCCTTTTAATTAAATTATTTATTAATTATTGTTATCATCAAAATAAAACTAAAAGTTGGAGACCCAACAAAGGTGTTTCCACAGTCTCATACACTCCATTATTAACGTTCTCAGCTGTCATTCTCAAGTACTGTAATAAAATAAGGGTTAATTGTAAGACTCAAACTTATTATAAATAAAATTGAATTTCCTCTATTTATTATTTTTAAATAGTAAGGGTTAATTTGATTAATATGGTTAGTTATGGATAAAATGCGCAAATATCTTAAATAAGCAGGTGGTTATAAAATATTCATTTTTGTCGGGGAATATTCGTTTGGTCGTGGAATATTCTTGCTGTCGGGGAATATTCGTAAGACGGCGCAGCCTTGTGTGGGCCCCATAACGGAAAGTGATTGGATGAAGAAAACGACAAATATAAGTTGTTTATAAATAACAACGTAGTTATTACTGAATTAATCTTGTTGAAATACTATATTGGTTAAAACATAAGTAGCACACTGCAGATTGCACCAATTATTGATTCTTACATAAGAAGGCACTACTCAATAATTGTTACATAATTCTTACTCGCTCAATTTTATTTTATTGGTTCAATAATTGTTGCGTTGATATTTTATATTACCGTTGTTTCAATAATTGTCACTACACAAGTATTTTTCATTATCTGAGCAATAATTCATATTATCCTAATAATATTATTAAATAACATTATTGGCAATGTCTAGAAAGTTACATCAAGGAGAGGTTTGGTCATCTAATTGCGCGCCGAATGAGAAATCCTTATTGAAAGCCCCTCTTTCACAGGACCGCATGGTTGTCGATGATTGTGATTATGTAATATTATTTGTGAATAATTAATTATTGATTTATATGAGGAGGAAAATATTGATTTTATGTGGATATAGATGGAGAAATTTTTTTACTGTGACAATTGTTGAAAATTAATATTTTATCTTTTTCTGATAAAATAATTCATTTAAATATATTATTATATTTTAATAATATAATAATGGTGATATTTTTACAATGAATGTGGGATATATGAGGAGGAAGAGTATTTTTGTTGCAATAAATATTAAAAATATGTTTTGTGTGTCGATGGACCCCATTTTTTGACTGAAATTTGATTATAGCATGTAAAATCACCCGTTTGTGGATTTAGGTCAATTTCTGTTTGGAATTTAGAAAAACTTTCTTCTGCAAAGTTGTAGAGAATGGAATTTCTTATGGAAAGGACATGCCGTTTGAATTTTTCTGATAAAAGGGCTATTTATTATGAGTTATTGAAGTTTCGAGGTTCCGAAATAATTAATTTTTGGAAGTTTTAATTATTTATATCAACAAAAACGTTTTTAACAAGTTGGTGGGCTCATTTTGTTGTTAAACATGTGGGATTCTTGCATTCAAAGGTTGGCGTAGGAAAAAGTTATATATATATTATTATTTTATTAAATTTTCTGCTTTGGGGTTCTAAGCATTTTCCTATAAATAGGGTGCTTAGGTTAGAATTGAAAATCACACCAGAAACTAAAGATTTCTCTTTCTTTATCTCTCGATATATTGAGCGTATTCTTGTGAGTATTTTGATACTTTGAGTGTTGTTATACGGTGTAAGTTTCCTTCAGCACTATATTCAGCCAGAAGTACTATTCTTTCGAGGTAACGGATATTATTTTTTAAAATGATATTATTTCTTTCAATATCATTATGCCGGGATATTAGAAGTATTTTTCTTGTGAAATTTTTGTCTTTTAGTGTCGGGGTTACTATTCACGTATACATCACTATTCACGTATACGACACTATTCAAAGAAAAATTAAATTTTCATTTTTCGTCCAAAATATCTATTATGGATACTAGCTTTGATTGTATCCATGTTTTGATCATTCTTGAATTTTACTCCACTATGATTATTTATGAGGTATTTTTGGACACGGATAAACCGAAATACGAATCCTTAATATTTATTCTTTTGTTTCACTGGATTCGTTTTCTTTAAAATATTTTTCATCATCCTCAGTTCTAAATGATGATATTACTGAATATCTTTGGCTTCTAGTGCAAAGATGGTTGATTTTTTTATGAATATCTTTGGCCCGTCGTGAAAAGATGAACAGGTGTTGAGATGAACATGACCGACTGATGAATATCTTTGGCCTGTAGTGCAAAGATGAAAATTTGATTCAAGATGAATATTGATTGATATTACAGGGATAAAATATTGATGATGGACTTTTAAATTCATAGATTATAGTAGATTTCATTCTCTACATAACTCTTCTATGAATTATTATTTCCGTTGCGAATACTGATCTAACACTTGTTATTATATTCTCTCAGATTTTCCCTGTTGAAGACTGATGATAATTTATTTTATATTATCTTTGTCATAATATTCTTTACTGGGCTAGTTGAGCTCACCCTTTTCCTTTTTATTCTATTTTTCTTTTCAGGAGGCGAGAATGTAGCGAGTACTAGTCGGGGTATGGAATGAAGGTTCTAGGAAGTTATTTTAGTAATCCTCACCATTTTTGTAAAATAATGTACCAATAATTGTAATGAGGACTTATTTGGGTATGGATATTATCTAGATGACAATATTTGTATTTAAACTCATAGTTTATATGTTGTATTAATAAAGTTGTAGTTGTTTCTGTACCATGTATTTGACAACTCCGAATGGGTGATGTATACCTATTTTTGGGGCGTCAGAGTTGGTATCAGAGCTTAGGGATATGATCTTTGGCGGAGATCGGAGAATAGAACTAGGATGAGAGAGACGAGTAAATTCTTCGCTAGTGTGTCCTACCTAAGCTTATTTGTTGGTCGGTCATAATATAGGGGTATTATGTGATTTGTTAATTAACCCTTGTTTTATGGCAGTATTTGAGAATGGCAACTAAGAATGTTAACAGTGGAGTAAATGAGACCGTGGAGACGCCTGTACTCACCAATGAGGAGAACGTGCAACAGGCCGACAATGTTCCTCCTGTAAATAACACCACTGATAAAATGATGAACGACGCAATGTTTAGAAGCTTTTTGCAGTTCATGCAAAATTAGATGAGGGAGACTCGTGTTCAAAATACAGGAGGAAATGATAATAATTCACGGTTTATTACAGCCAAGCAGTTCAAGGAGTTGGGACCACCAGAATTCTGGGGAAAGCCAGATCCGATTAAGGCGGAGACGTGGGTCAAACAAATTATCAAGATATTCGATGTCTTGGGATGCACGGAGGAACAGAAGGTTCCATTCCCCACTTTTATGTTCCGTAATGAGGTTGATTACTGGTGGAAATCTGTGAAGCGTACCCATCCAGCTGCACTCAACATGTCTTGGGAGACGTTTCAAAAACTGTTCAATGACAAGTACTTTCCTGAAAGTATTCATCATATGAAGGAAGTGGAGTTTATTAGACTAGAACAAAATAACATGACGGTGTCCCAGTACGAGGCGAAGTTTGCAGAGTTATCCAGGTTTGCACCTCATTTGGTGGAGAATGAAGAACGTATGACGCGGATGTTTCTGAGAGGTTTGAAACCCGGCATACGTTAATATCTCATTTCTCATAAATTTTCTCTCTATTCAGATGTTGTCAACAGGGTTCAATTATTAGAGCGAGATAACGAGTACGTTCAACCGAGGGACCACAACCAGGATCATACCGGTGACAGAAGTCATCAGAACAATGATAACCAGCGGAGAAAAAAGAATACGGACAAGAGCGGCAACCACTCTGGTGGTAATCATGGCCATGAAAATAGAAGAAGCGAGTCGGGGGAGATTTTAAAAAGAGGAGATTCAATAATAACAATGCGAAGACGTCAGCACCAACAACAACTGGTTCTAAGGGAGGAGAACGACCACCGGTCGTATGCTACAAATGTGGAAAAGAGGGACATATCAGCCCAAACTGCCCACAATAGTTTAAGGTATGTTATAATTGTGGAAAGGAAGGACATATCGCTCGAGATTTCACTATAGCGAAACCAAGTCCAACGGGGATGGTGACTCAAAAGGCTGTCTTGAAAAAGTCAAAGTCAACGGTTCCTGAAAGAGCGTTTGTCGTAATCGGTCAAAATGCAAGGAACCCAAATGAGGTGATCACGGGTAAGCTAATCGTAAATTCTTGTGAAGTTTATACATTACTAGATATCGGTGCTACCCATTCATTTATCTCTCCTGCTTGTGCTCAATGTTTAAACTTAACTTCGGAGAAATTAGACTTTGACCTATCTGTGGAAACTCCGTTAGGAGAAACTTTCATCACATCCACTGTTTATAAATCTTGTTTGATCCAAGTTGGCACCATCACATTACCTGTTGACCTTATCTCTTTAAAGATACTTGCTTTTGATATGATTTTAGGGATTAATTGTTTAACTACTCATCATGCCAAAATTGATTGTTTTCGTCAGGTTGTTAGTTTTCATATTCCTAATCAACCTGTTGTTTGAATTCAAGCAACTAAACCACTAAAATCAATCACTGTCATATCAATTCATAAAGCTATTCATTTATTGAAAAATGGATGTCAAGCTTTCTTAGCCCATGTTATGAATTTGAATAATGACACGTCAAATTTGAATAATATTCCTGTTGTTAGTGACTTTCCTGACGTATTTCCTGAAGAACTTCCCGATCTACCCCCGGAACGTGAAGTTGAATTCTTTATTGATCTTGAACCTGGTACAAAGCCCATTTTTAAAACTCCATATCGAATGGCTCCTATTGAACTTCAGGAGTTAAAGGCCTAACTACAGGAGTTATTGGACATCGATTTTATTCGTCCTAGTACATCTCCTTGGGGTGCTCCTATTTTGTTCGTAAAGAAGAAAGACGAGAGTATGCGACTTTGTATTGATTACCGGGAATTAAATCATATCACTATCAAGAATACGTATCCACTACCTCGTATTGATGACCTGTTTGACCAGTTACAAGGAGCACAATTCTTTTCAAAGATCGATCTTCGTTCTGGATATCATCAGCTGAAGATTAGAACTGAGGATATTCCAAAGACTGCCATCAGAACTCGGTACGGGCATTATGAATTCTTAGTCATGTCTTTTGGATTGACTAATGCTCCTGCGACTTTCATGGATATGATGAATTGAGTATTCAAGGAATATTTGGATCAGTTTGTTGTTATCTTTATTGATGACATCCTCATATATTCCAAAAGCCGTGAAGATCATGAGCACCATTTAAAGCTGGTACTCCAAAGGCTTCGTGAAAATAAGTTATATGCCAAGTTGAAGAAATGCGAGTTCTGGCTTGAGGAAGTAGCATTCCTTGGGCACGTGGTATCAAAACATGGAGTATCTGTCGACCCGGCAAAGATTGAAGCAATACAAAGTTGAGAGCAACCAAAGTCGGTGACCGAAGTACGTAGCTTTCTAGGCTTAGCTGGTTATTATCGAAGATTCGTGGAAGGGTTTTCTCGAATCGCTACTCCGTTAACTCAGTTGACTCGGAAGGATACAAAATTCGTATGGAGCGAGGAATGCGGGAAGAGTTTCCAAGAGCTCAAGAGGAGACTCATTTCGGCACCTGTTCTGACAATACCATCTGGTTCGGATGGATTTGTTATCTACAGTGATGCTTCAGGAAAAGGGTTAGGATGTGTTCTCATGCAACGTGGGAAAATCATAGCCTATACCTTGCGACAACTTAAAGAATATGAGAGGAATTATCCTACTGATCATGATCTAGAGTTGGCATCAGTCATTTTAGCGCTAAAGATCTGGAGGCACTATCTATATGGGGAGAAAGTGGAGATATATTCAGACCATAAAAGCCTCAAATATTTCTTCAACCAAAAGGAACTCAACATGCGGCAACGATGTTGGCTCGAGCTGTTGAAAGATTATGACCACACTATTCAATACCATCCTGGAAAAGCAAACGTGGTAGCTGACACGTTGAGTAGAAGATCATATGCGGGAACGAGTGCGATGTTGTCAACACAAAGGCCCATTTTGTGTGGTTTACAAAAGATGAAGATAGAATTCAAGACTCCAGGGACCCATGCAATGATGACAAGTATACGTATAGAACCAACTTTAATCAAAAAAGTTAAAGTTGCTCAAGCCACAGACCTGGAGCTGATGCGTATGAAGAAAAAAGTGCAAGAAGGTGCTATTCCAGAAGCAATAATCGATGAAGAAGGAATACTTCGAGTCCACTCTAGACTTTATGTTCCTAACGATTCTGATTTGAAGTACAAGATCACGATGGAGGCACACAATACACCATTTGTAATCCATCCTGGAAGTACTAAAATGTATCGTGATCTTCGACATACATTTTGGTGGAACAATATAAAGGGAGAGGTTTCAAAGTTTATCTCGACGTGTTTAACTTGTCAATGTATAAAGGCGGAGCATCAAGTGCCTAAAGGTCTATTACAACCACTTGAGATTCCGAAATGGAAGTGGGAATATATTACCATGGATTTCGTTACGGGTCTTCCCACGGTTTCTCAAGGCATAAATGCTATATGGGTTATTGTTGATAGATTAACCAAGTCTGCTCATTTCTTGCCAATACGGGAGACTTATAACCTTGAACGTCTTGCTAGTATGTATGTAAATGAGATTGTGAGATTGCATGGCATGCCAGTATCCATAGTTTCGAATCGTGACCCAAGATTCAGTTCAAGATTTTGGGTTAGATTGCAAAAAGCTATAGGCGCAGATTCTGATTATCTTCGGCATACCATCCTCAAACGGACGGACAATCAGAGAGGACTATTCAAACTCTTGAAGATCTATTAAGACTCTGTGTCCTAGACTTCAAAGGGAGTTGGGATAAGTATTTACCATTGGTGGAATTCTCCTACAACAACAATTATCAGACAAGTATAGGTGTGGCTCCGTTCGAAGCATTGTATGGACGAAAGTGTCGCTCTCTAATATGTTGGGATGAGGTGGGTGAAGCAACATTGTTAGCACCCGAGTTGGTACGTATGACTACAGAAAAGATCCAAATGATTCGACAACGATACAAACGGCACAGGATCGACAAAAGAATTATACAGATCTTCATCGAAAGGACGTGGAATTTAGTATTGGGGATCATGTATTGTTGTGTGTTGCTCCATGGAAGGGAGTTACAAGATTTGGGAAAAGAGGAAAGCTCAATCCACGAATTATTGGTCCATTTCAGATTCTTGACCGAGTAGGAAATGTAGCCTATAGACTCGCGTTACCTCCAAGTATGTCTCGTGTTCATAATGTTTTTCACATATCCGTGCTTCGTAAATATGTGAAAGACCCGAACCACATTATTGAATTAGAACCGGATGAGATAACCGAAGACTTAACGTACGAGGAAGTACCTGTCAAGATCTTGGATAGGAAGGAGCATGTCCTACTCATAAAGGTCATACCACAAGTTAAAGTTTTGTGGAGGAACCATGCTATTGAGGAAATGACCTGGGAGTTGAAAACGGAAATGAAAGCGAGGTATCCTCACCTTTTCGAAACACCAGGTACGTACGTCAATTTCGAGGACGAAATTTTATAAGGAGGGGAGGTTGTAAGACCCCAACTTATTATAAATAAAATTGAATTTCCTCTATTTATTATTTTTAAATAGTAAGGGTTAATTTGATTAATATGGTTAGTTATGGGTAAAATGCGTAAATATCTTAAATAAGCAGGTGGTTATAAAATATTCATTTTTGTCGGGGAATATTTATTTGGTCTGGAATATTCTTGCTATCGGGGAATATTCGTATGACGGCGCAGCCTTGTGTGGGCCCCATAACCGAAAGTGATTGGATGAAGAAAATGACAAATATAAGTTGTTTATAAATAACGGCGTAGTTGTTACCGTTAATACTATTGAAATACTCGGTGCTTAAAACACAGTAGCACACGGTATTGCACCAATTATTGATTCTTACGTAAGAAAGCACTAAATAATTGTTACAGTAATTACTATTCAGTATTTTATTTTATTGATTCAATAATTCCCGCGTTGATATTTTATATTACTTTGTTGTTTCAATAATTGTCAACACACGATGCATTTCCGTTATCTCCAGACAATAATTCATATTATCTGAATAATATTATTAAATAACATTATTGGCAATGTCTAGAAAGTTACATCTAAGGAGAGGTTTGGTCATCTAATTGCAGCGCCAAGAATGAGAAATCCTTATTGAAAGCCCCTTTCTCTGGAGGCGCACTGGTTATCGATTTGTGATTCGTAATATTATTTGTGAATAATTAATTATTGATTTATATGATGAGGAAAATATTGATTTTATGTGGATATAGATGGAGAAATTTTTTTAATGTGACAATTGTTGAAAATTAATACTTTATCTTTTTCTGATAAAATAATTCATTTAAATATATTATTATATTTTAATAATATAATAATGGTGATATTTTTACAATGAATGTGGGATATATGAGGAGGAAGAGTATTTTTGTTGCAATAAATAGTAAAAACATGTTTTGTGTGTCGATGGACCCCATTTCTTGACTGAAATTTGATTATAGCTTATAAAATCGCCCGTTTGTGGATTTCGGTTAATTTTTGTTTGAAATTTGGAAAAACTTTATTCTGTAAAGTTGTAGAGAATGGAATTTCCTATGGAAAGGCATGATGTTCAATTTTTTTTGATAAAAGGGCTATTTATTATGAATTATTGAAGTTCCGAGATTCTGAAATAATTAATTTTTGGAAGTTTTAATTATTTACATCAACAAAAACGTTTTTAACAAGTTGGTGGGCTCATTTTGTTGTTAAACATTTTGGATTCTAGCATTCAAAGGTTGGCGTAGGAAAAAATTATATATATATATTATTATTTTATTAAATTTTCTGCTTTGGGGTTCTAAGCATTTTTCTATATATAGGGTGCTTAGGTTAGAATTGAAAATAACACCAGAAACTAAAGATTTCTCTCTCTTTCTCTCTCGATATATTGAGCGTATTCTTGTGAGTATTTTGATGCTTTGAGTGTTGTTATACGGTGCAAGTTCCCTTCAACACTATATTCAGCCAGAAGTACTATTCTTTCGAGGTAAGGGATATTATTTTTTTTAAAATGATATTATTTCTTTTAATATCATTATGCCGGAATATAGAAGTATTTTTCTTGTGAAATTCTTGTCTTTTAGTGTCGGGATTACTATTCACGTATACGACACTATTCACGTATATGGCACTATTCACGAATACGACACTATTCACAGAAAAATTAAATTTTTGTTTTTCGTCCAAAATATCTATTATGGATACTAGATTTGATTGTATCCATGTTTTGATCATTCTTGAATTTTACTCCACTATGATTATTTATGAGGTATTTTTGGATACGGATAAACCGAAATACGAATCCTTAATATTTATTCTTTTGTTTCACTGGATTCATTTTCTTTAAAATATTTTTTATCATCCTCAGTCCTAAATGATGATATTACTGAATATCTTTGGCTTCTAGTGCAAAGATGGTTGATTTTTTTATGAATATCTTTGGCCCGTCGTACAAAGATGAACAGGTGTTGAGAGGAACATGACCGACTGATGAATATCTTTGGCCTGTAGTGCAACGATAAAAATTTGATTCAAGATGAATATTGATTGATATTACAGGGATAAAATATTTATGATGGACTTTTAAATTCATAGATTATAGTAGATTTCATTCTCTACATAACTCTTCTATGAATTATTATTTTCGCTGCGAATACTGATCTAACACTTGTTGTTATTATATTCTCTCAGATCTTTCGCTGTTGAAGACTGATGATAATTTATTTTATATTATCTTAGTCATAATATTCTTTACTCGGCTAGTTGAGCTCACCTTTTTCATTTTTGTTCCATTTTTCTTCTCAGGAGGCGAGAATGTAGCGAGTACTAGTCGGGGTATGGAATGAAGGTTCTAGGAAGTTATTTTAGTAGTCCTCACCATTTTGTAAAATAATGTACCAATAATTGTAATAAAGACTTATTTGGGTATGGATATTGTCTAGATGGCAATATTTGTATTTAAACTCACAATTTATATGTTGTATTAATAAAGTTGTAGTTGTTTCTGTACCATATATTTGACAACTCCGAATGGGTGATGTATACCTATTTTGGGGGCGTCACATTAATTAAATAAATTAATATATCACATAATATCCCTATATTATGATCGACCAACAAATAAGCTTAGGTAGGACACACTAGCGAAGCATTTACTCATCTCTCCCCTCCTAGTTCTATTCCCCGATCTCCTCCAGAGACCATATCCCTAATCTCTGATACCAACTGCGACGCCCCCAAAATAGGTATACATCACGCATTTTGAGTTGCCAAATACATGGTACAGAAATAACTACAACTTCATTAATACAACTGTCGTGCAAAATACGACAACACATAAACTGTGAGTTCAAATACAAATATTATCTTCTAGACAATATCCACACTCAGATAAAGTCCTCATTACAATTATTGATACACTATTTTACAAAATAGTGAGGACTGCTAAACAATTGTCTAGAACCATCATTCCACACCTCGACTACTTTCCGTTATATTCTCACTTCCTGAGAAAAAAAATGGAACAAAAAGGAAAAGGGTGAGCTCAACTGGCCCAGTAAAGAATATTATGTCTAAGATAATATACAACAAATCATCATTAGTCTTCAACAGGGAAAAATCTGATAGAATATAATAGACAACAAGTTTTAGATCAACAACTGCAGCGAAAATAACAATCCATTAGAAGAGTCAATTAGAGAATGAATTCTACTATCTTCTAAGATTTAAAAGTCCATCATCAATATTTTATCCCTGTAACATCAATCAATATACATTTTGAATCAAATATCATCTTTGCACTACAGGCCAAAGATATTCATTTGTATCACCAGTTGGTCATGTTCATCTCAACACCTATTCATCTTTGCACTACGGGCCAAAGATATTCATCAGTTAATCATTCATTTTTGAACTACAGGCCAAAGATATTCAGTAATATCATCATTTAGGACCGAGGATGATGAAAAATATCTTAAAGAAAACGAATCCAGTGAGACAAAAGGACAAATATTAGGGATTCGTACTATAGTTTATCCAAGTTCAAAAATATTCCATAATAATCAATTGTGGAGCAGAATTCAAAAAGAAAGATCAAAACATGGATACAATCAAAGATAGTAACAAAAATAGACATCTGGGATAGAAAAGAGAAAATTTCATTTTTTGGTGAATAGTATCGTATTCGTGAATAGTGCTGTATACGTGAATAGTGTCGTATACGTGAATAGAAACCCCGACACAAAAAGGTAGAAATTCCACAATAAAATTCATACCAATATTTTAGCATAATGATATTGAAAGAAATAATATCATTTACGAAAAAAATAACATCCCTTACCTCAAAATAATAGTACTTCTGTCTGGAATATCGGATGCAATGCCAAAGGAAACTTGCACTAAATAACAACTCTCAAAGTATCTAAATACTCACAAAATACGCTCGATAATATAGAGAGAGAAAACTTATTTCTGGTCTGATTTTTAATTTTAATTAAGCATCCTATTTACAGAAAAATGCTAGAACGCCAAAGCAGACTAAAATAATAAAATAATAATATTATTTTTTTATCTTCTACGCACACCTTCGAACAACCCACCACATTTGAAAAATTAATCCAGCACATTTTATCAACAAAGAACAAAAGTGGGTCCCACACATAATTTTAATAAAAATATTTATTTCTGAAACTTCAATAATTCATAATAAATAGTCCTTTATCAGAAAAATACGAATTTTATGTCCATTCCATAGGAAATCAAATTCTCTACAACTTTGTAGATTTAAGTTTTCCAAATTCTAAACAGAAAATGCCCGAAATCTCCATACGGGCAATTTTTAATACCAATATTCCGATAAAATACTGATAAAATACCTCAGCATTAATTCCTTCATTTATATCCACACAAAATAAATATTTTCCTATCCATCATTTATATCCACATAAAATAAATATTTTCTTATCATATAAATCAATAATTAATTATTCCTAAATAATATTATAGAATCACAATTATGACAACCAGGTCGTTCCTAGGAAAGATGAGGCTTTTCGATAAGGATTTCTCCTTAGTGGCACGAAATTAGGTGACCAAAGCCCTTTCCTAGACAGAACTTCCTTAGACATTGCCAATAATGCTATCTAATAATATTATTCAAATAATATGAATTATTGATCTGATAATGGGAAATACTGTGCAGTAACAATTATTGAAACAATAATAATATAAAATATCAACGCAACAATTATTGAATCAATAAAATAAAATATTGAACAGTAATTACTGTAACAATTATTGAGTAGTGCCTTCTTACGTAAGAATCAATAATTTAAAATACTATGCAATACTGTGTGCTACTGTGAAACCACGCGTATTACTGTATTTTAACCATTAGGTATTCCAACAGTGTTAATAGTAATAATTACGCCGTTATTTATAAAAACTTAAACTTTTCATTTTCTTCATCTGACCGTTTCCCGTTATGGGGCCCACAAACGGCTGCGTCGTCGTACGAATATTCCCCGACAATAATGAATATTTTATAAAAATTTACTTATTTTGCAAAATTTGCACATTTCACCCATAACCAAAATATTATATCAAATTATCACCTTATTATTTGAAGATAATGAATAGAGGAAATTTAATTTTATTTATTAAAAAGTTGGGGTCTTACAATTATCATGCCAGAAATGGTAACCACTTAGGTGGTAATCATAACCAAGATAATAGAAGAAATGATTCAAGTGGAAAATTCAAGAAGAGAAGATTTAACGATGATGGGAGGACGTCGGCAGTAGCACCAGCACCAACAACAAATTCTAGGGGAGGAGAACGACCGCCAGTTAGATGCTACAGATGCGGAGAGGAAGGACACATAAGTGCAAAATATTTACAGCCTTCCAAGGTATGTTTTAGTTGTTGAAAAGACGGTCACATAGCTTAATTTTATCCTGTAGCGAAATCAAGTCCAGCTGAGACGGTGGCACCAAAGGCGGATACGGACAAAACAAAGTCGGTGGTTTCAGGAAGAGCATTTTTTGTGACTTCTCAAAAAGCGAATAGCTCGAATGAAGTTATCATGGGTTAGTTAATTATAATCTCTTGCGAAGTCTATACCCTGTTAGATACCAGTTCTACCCATTCTTTTATTTCTCCTGCTTGTGCTCTACGTTTGTACTTGACTTTGGAGAAATTAGACTTTGACTTATCTGTTGAAACTTCGTTAAGAGAAACTTTCGTTACATCTACAGTTTATAAATCTTGCTTGATTCAAGTTGGCACCATCACATTACTTGTTGATCTTATCTCTTTAAAGATACTTGCCTTTGATGTGATTTTAGGAATCGACTGGTTAAGTATTCATCATGCTAAAATTTATTATTTTCGTAAGGTTGTTAGTTTTCATATTCCTAACCAACCTGTTACACGAGTTCAAGCAACCAAACCACTAAAGTCAATCACTGTCATATCAAGCCATAAAGCCATTTATTTATTGAAAAATGGATGACAAGCCTTCTTAGCCCATGCAATGGACTTGAATGAAAATACGTCAGATTTGAAAAATATTTCTGTTGTTAATGAATTTCCTGACATATTTTCTGAAGAACTTCGCGGCCTACCCCCAGAGCGTGATATCAAATTTTGTATCGACCTTGAACCCGGTACAAAACCCATTTCTAAAATCTCATATCGAATAGCTTATATTGAACTTCAGGAGTGAAAAACCCAACTACAAGAGTTGGTACCCGAGCCTCTATTTGGTGGCTTCCTTTGATGAATGCACCGAAGCCAGACTCTCTGTAGGGGATGCCATATTCGTGCGGTGGTAAACTAATAGGTGCCATTGTGACATGCTATCCAAGATTGGGATATGAGTCATAGTTGAGAACAAGCTAAGTCAGTAATCGAAATACGTAGCTTTCTAGGCTTAGCTGGTTATTATCACAGATTCATTGAAGGATTTTTTTTCGAATCGCTACTCCATTGACTCAGCTGACTTGAAAACATACAAAATTCGGATGGAGCGAGGAATGTGAGAAGAACTTCCAAGAACTCAAGAGGAGACTTATTTCTGCACCCATACCATCGTGGAAAAGCGAACGTGGTAGCTGACGCGTTGAGTAGAAGATCATATGCGGGTACGAGTGCGATATTTTCGAACACAAAAACTCATTTCGTATAATTTACAAATGATAGAGATAGAGTTAAAGACTCTAAGGACCCACGTGATGATGTCAAATATACGCGTGGAACCGACTTTAATCTATAAAGTTAAGGCTACTCAAGCCACAGACCTGGAACTGATGAATATGAAGAAGAAAGTACAAGAATGTGTTATTCTAGAAGTAAGAGTCGATGAATAGAAGAAATCTCAACCCTCGATTTATTGGTCCATTTGAGATTCTTGACAAAGTAGGAACTGTGGCCTATAGACTCGCCTTACCGCTAAGTATGTTATGTGTTCATAACATTTTTCACATATCGATGTTACGTAAATATGTGGACAACCCGAACTACATTATTGAGTTAGAACCAGACGAGATAGCCGAAGATTTAACGTACGAGGAGGTACATGTCAAGATCTTGGATAAGAAGGAGCATGTCCTACGCACAAAGGTTATAACACAAGTTAAGGTTTTGTGGAGGAACCATGTTATTGAGGAAATGACCTGGGAGTTGGAATCAGAAATGAAAGCAAGGTACCCTCAACTTTTCGAAACATTAGGTACGTACGTCAATTTCAAGGACGAAATTTCATAAGGAGGGGAGGTTGTAAGACTCCAACTTTTTATAAATAAAATTGAATTTTCTCTAATTATTATTTTGAAATAGTAAGGGGTGGATTTGATTAATGTGGTTAGTTATGGGTAAAATATGCAAATTTTGTTAAATAAGCAAGTGGTTATAAAATCTTCATTGTTGTCGGGTAATATTTGTTTGGTCGTGAAATATTCGTACGATGGCGCAACTATTTGTGGGCCCCATAACAGAAAACGGTCGGATGAAGAAAACGACAAGTTTAAGTTTTTATAAATAACGGCATAGTTGTTAGCGTTAATAATCGTGGGAATACACGTTTGTTAAAATACGAAGAATATACGGTGGTTGCACGAAGAAGCACACCAGTATTACCAAAGATTTTGGATTATTGATTCTTACGTAAGAAGGTACTACTCAATAATTGTTACAGTAATTACTGTTCAATATTTTATTTTATTGATTCAATAATTGCTACATTGATATTGTAACAACCCGATATTTTCTATACAAATAAATCAAAAATTTTGCGTATAATTTTTTTTATTAAAATAAATATGGGGAATATGTGCCAAGATAATGTGTATATGTATTTATGTGATAAATAAAAATATATTTATTACGTGAATATTTACAAATAATTTTATTTTAGAATTATTGATTATTATAAATTATATTCTTATAATAATTAATTTTTATAGCGTAAATGTTTTTATTAATTATTTTTCATGAATATATAATTATATATTATTTAAATAATAGATAAAATGATTTTTAGAATTATTATAATAATTATTTATTTTATTATATGAATTTATGTTAGATTAATTAAGTTAATTATTTTTAACTTAATTAATAAGGTTATATATGAAGAATAAATCAGATATGAAATCCAAACCCTAATTTTGGATTTTGGTCAAGGCATGAGAATAATAATATAATATTAATTATATTTTGATTTTTCAGTGCTATAAATATGTACTGTATGTACGTATTGATAATGGTTGGTCAATTAAGGTGTATTATGACTAAACCCTAGCAATATTTTTATAAACCTTCATTTCGAAGTCAAATGAGACTTTAAAATCTGTTAAGTCAATGTGTTATGTGGTGTATGATGGATATTATAAAGATTTGATGCTAATTAGGAAACCCTAATTATTGAAGACCCTAACTGTAAATTAAAACCCTAATGTGAAATTTAAACCGGAGTTTATGTTCTGTCAGAAATTGTATTAATATGATTAATATCATGTATGGTAGATTTTTGTTGGGTAAAATCAAATTACGCACAACACGCAAGTATATGTGGTCAACAAGTAATAAAGTGATAAGTAGAGTATCGTTCTTCCCACGAGGAATTATTAATACATATTACCAAGTACTAACCCTTAATCAAACTAATTTTCTTTAAACAATCAATTTAATGTTATAAAGTAAATTATTTAATTAAACTAATTCTAATTACCACTAATTACAAATCAGATTATGGAGATTTAAGATCACAACTTCACTTATTGCTCATTTAAGTTAACACACTTCTCATCAATTATTCTTTATCCCGAATTGTTAATCAAGAACACGAAAGTAGTATTAACCACTTCTCGATGCACTAATACCGTATTAACGTCAATCCACAATTAAGATAGAAATCCGTTAAACACCTTAATTAACTAACCCACTATATCTCTATGTGAATTACAATTGAAGAAGGTTTAAGAACAAGTTCTCTATCCGATTACATGCGATGCCAAGCATATCTCTACCTTAACACACATCAAGTTTAAGCTACTAACAAAATCCTGAACACATGCTATCATGATCAGATCTAAATCTATACTTCATCTCTCGAGTTCATATAGATTATCACGGTAATTGATGGCCAATCAATTAAACAATTAAGTCCAAATCACAATAGACAATCCTCACAATAGAACATAATAATTGATAACAAAGCATATTAAAATAAACTACACAATAAGATCCATTGCAATCTCAAACAAAGAATTAGTTCATGATTATTGAATTAAAACTAAGAATCTACAATTGAATAATCATTAAAAGACAAAGATAGAAGAAGATAAGAAGATATAATCTATTATCTGTAGATTTGACGCTCCCGTCTTGCTCCAACTTTGAATCTTCAATGGTCTCCAAGTTGCTTCAATCTTCAAAACTCATTAGAACTAGGGTTTTTATCTAATTTACTCTAATCTAATTTAATAGAATTCTTCCAAAAACTCCCTAATCTCTCAATATAATCACCTCTAATCTGTGTTATTCCCCTCCTTTTATAAGCCTTTGTACATGTCTTTAAGTCCTCTTGAAAGTCCTTGAATCAAACAACTCGAAACAATCCTTTTCGGACTCAAATTCGAACAAAATCTCCTTCTTTTTGCGCATACCCAGCCCCTTGCAAATACCCAGCCCCGGCTGGATAGAAATCTGCTAATGCTCCCAGACATCCATCCCCCGCTGGATCGTAAGGCTAAAAAGGTCCAGCCCCGGCTGGGTACCAATCTGCTAATTCATTTTTCTGCTGGAACCTCCTCTGCTAAAACTGCCATATCTTTTGAACCGGAAGGAGTTACGGGGTCTTCTACCTATCAAATCGAAGCTATCGACGTGATATACAACTTTTATTCTTTGGGTTTTGAGAAATAACGAACGGACGAAGGTCAAAATTGGACTAGAAGTGACTGCTATGCAAATGGCCACCCAAAACAATGAAGTTCAACAACGTCCGTTGGTAGAAATGTCATAACTCTTTCATCCAAACTCCGATTGGAATGATTCAAGATGTTCCAGAAAGCTAAGAAGAAGCTCTACAATATAATCCAAGTTCTAAGCCAAGAACATAAAATGAACATGAAACCACAAACGATATCCGGATTGCTTTTCTTTGTATTTTCCTTGCTTTTCCTTACCAATAGTCGCTCACACCGCTTCCAAACATATAACCTACAAAATGAACATAAAATGCATGAAAAGTAACTAAGACACATGAATATAAGCAACTAATTCAAGTAAAAGATACCGGATAAGTAGGTATAAAACCTACTTATCAAATACCCCCAAACTTAAACCGTTGCTTGTCCCCAAGCAACATAACATAATGCAATGCAATGCAATGAAATGCAACTAATCTATATGCCTACGAATCCAGCAGTATTGATAAACACAAATCTATTCACTCGGCCTTAGAGAAATCAAGTAAACATGATAATACATCATATCAAAACCAATCAACAATTTCCTAGTCACTCATCAAATCTTAAACTGTTATCAGTGATATAGTGCGTGTGTGCTCAACAACCATGCTAATTGATATAAAATCAAATTTAACACATAACAAGTCTCTTCGAAGGCATCATACAATGTAAACTCAAGAAATCCAAAAATAAGCTAGATCCAACTAAAATCAAACAATTACCAATATCGAGGGTCAACATGGGATACTTATGCTTTATTTTTCATCTACGGGGGCTTTTTGCTCTTATTTCCCATTTTATTCTTTTTTTATATATATACACATAGCTATGCAATGTCTTATTCCCTTAGGCTTTTCAATGCTACCTTAACGAGCTTTCGACCAACGACTCCTAGACCATTAAGACCTTAGGGCGCTAGGTGTAAAGACAATCCCCTCGGGCTTACTTACTCAAGTAACAAAGGCCACAAAACTAGACAAGCCCGCCACGGTGTTTATTCATACTTTTTTTTTCTTTTGCTTTTCTCTTTTTTTAATAGCTTATATATCTCACATATTCCCCCAAACTTAGGTTCTTGATTAACTTTAGTCATCACTACTTATTCTTGTCATTCTTTCATTCAAACTAGTATTATCCTTTAGAGTCCCATTATGTATCAATTTAAACTCAATCAATCAACAAGTTGTTTTTATTGTGCTATCCTTATTATACCAGTTTCAAACAGAAAAAGACTCAATTCCTAACAAGAAATCACATCAAAGCTCTAATAATTAGTATTATACTTGTCTATCCAATCCCATTCTCATCATTGGCTAAAATAGACTGTAACTTATCAAACAGCTGGACTCATGCAAGATGAACATAGTAACTAACTATTATTTTTAAATTTTTGAATTTTTGAATTTTTGAATTTTTGAATTTTTTTAATAATGAACCTAAACTAAATTAACAACATATGCAAAATAACATAACATAAATATGAAACTAAACATACAATAACAAACTAAACTAAACTCCCCCAAACTTAGCAATTACAATGTCCTCATTGTAAGAATATAGCGGTAAGTAGAAGAGAACTTCCCTGTAATCAGCTAAGCGTGAGTTGATGGTAGCGATGGCTGCGATGATCATTTTGCTATCCATTGGACCTCCAATACCTGCAATGAAGTGAGATAACATGGATTAGATTATAAGAGAACTTAATAAGCAACTTAATTCATATCTACTAAATAAACTAGTAAAGTATATAAATATAAAAATTCTGGTTTTCCTCCCGGTCGGTAACGATTTATTGTCTTTCACCGACTTTATGCGGTCGAATGCTATCCAATTCCTCTTCAAAAGTTGAGGAACCCTCCATCTATCAGAAATAATATAGCTTTTGGTAGGTTCCCATTTGTGATAGCCAATGTATTAAAGTCACCTAGCATGCTTCCTTTAGATAAGAATAAATTCAAGAATGTCCAACATCTAGGTGTTTTCTCCATTGTGTCTGCGAATAAATTCTGCCATTGAGGCTTGTCAGACACAATAATCTCTTCTTCTATCTTCTCCAGCTCATCACACAATGGCTTCGAAGTTGTACTCGCTTTTACGTCACAAGGAGTATTGCCGATGACATGACTACCAATCGGACAAGGTTTTGCAAATCTAACCGGATTCTTGAACTGTGGAGGAGAAGGCACTTGAGGCATAAATAACATCTACTCATCATCGTTGGTTCTCACAATTAGTTCTTTATCGGCCTTGTTTTCATTAACCCCACGTGTCTCCTCTTTTTCAACATCTTGTGGCTCATCCAGTTGTAGATTTGGTTCGGGTTCTTCATCAATTTCGCCATCCATGTCATAAAGCCAAGTGTTTGGAGGAAGGTTGCTTACGGCTTTGGTCATTTGATCTATCTTATTCTGCAGATTTTGAATTGATATCTCTTGATTCTGAGTTGACCGCTTTAAATTCTTCATTCTCTCCTCGACATGCTACTGAACTTGGAAAATAATTCCTCCAACCTTGAATCTTCTCATTTTCGATCTCTAAGCCATGTCTTCGATGACCATTGGTTGAGGTTGTGCCAAAAACTTGTTCCATCCATTTATTGAAATTTTGGTTTGACAGCTCTTGGCTAATCCTCATCTCCTCTATGTTTGCTATGCTCTTCAACATTATATCCCTCAGATTTGGCTTTTCTTCTTGTGGCAATGGAGGTGGACATGAAAATTTTGGTGTGTATGTTGAATTTGGAGCGTAGTATTGGTCTTCATAATTGTAGCTCCATGACGAATCCGGGTGATACCCCCAAACTTGATGGTAATTATCATATGCATACTGGTTGAGGTATACACCACCTTGTTGTCCCGACCCAAAACTAACGGTGCATTGATGACTCGGATGGTTGCCAGCACAATAGTCACACATAATTGCCATCCTTCGACTCTGTTGGGCTGCGATAACGTCCAACCTCCTAAAAAGTTTTTCAATCTGTGCTGACTTTGCAGAAAGTGTCGCGAGTCTGTCAATCTCCGCTCCCCTTGGCAAAGTCATGTTTGTGTATGGCCATTGATACGCAAAGTCATCCATGGTACCTGAAAAGAGAGAAATATAGGAAGAGAATTAAAAATAAAAATATTTAAATTAAGACTAATTTGATTAAAATTAATATTGGTAAAAATTTTTAAACTAATTCCCCGGCAACGACACCAAAAACTTGTTGGGTAAAATCTAATTACGCACAACACGCAAGTATACGTGGTCAACAAGTAATAAAGTGATAAGTAGAGTATCGTTCCCACGAAGAATTATTAATACAAATTACCAAGTACTAACCCTTAATCAAACTAATTTTGTTTAAACAATTAATTTAATGTTATAAAATAAATTATTTAATTAAACTAATTCTAATTACCACTAGTTATAAATCAGATTATGGATATTTAAGATCACAACTTCACTTATTGCTCATTTAAGTTAACACACTTCTCATCAATTATTCTCTATCCCGAATTGTTAATTAAGAACACGAAAGTAGTATTAACCACCTCTCGATGCACTAATACCGTATTAACGTCAATCCACAATTAAGATAGAAATCTGTTAAACACCTTAATCAACTAACCCACTATATCTCTATGTGAATTACAATTGAAGAAGGTTGAAGAACAAGTTCTCTATCCGATTACATGCGATGCTAAGCATATCTCTACCTTAACACACATCAAGTTCAAGCTACTAACAAAATCCTGAACACATGCTATCATGATCAGATCTAAATCTATACTTCATCTCTCGAGTTCATATAGATTATCACGGTAATTGATGGCCAATCAATTAAATAATTAAGTCCAAATCACAATAGACAATCCTCACAATAGAACATAATAATTGATAACAAAGCATATTAAAATAAACTACACAATAAGATCCATTGTAATCTAAAATAAAGAATTAGTTCATGATTATTGAATTAAAACTAAGAATCTACAATTGAATAATCATTAAAAGACAAAGATAGAAGAAGATAAGAAGATATAATCTATTATCTGTAGATTTGACGCTCCCGTCTTGCTCCAACTTTGAATCTTCAATGGTCTCCAAGTTGCTTCAATCTCCAAAACTCATTAGAACTAGGGTTTTTATCTAATTTACTCTAATCTAATTTAATAAAATTCTTCCAAAAACTCCCTAATCTCTCAATATAATCACCTCTAATCTGTATTATTCCCATCCTTTTATAAGCCTTTGTACATGTCTTTAAGTCCTCTTGAAAGTCCTTGAATCAAACAACTCAAAACAATCCTTTTCTGACTCAAATTGCATAAAATCTCCTCCTTTTCACAGATACCCACTCCTTTGGTATTTGTTTTGAAAATATCCATCCCGATCGGATAGCAATCTGCTAATTCTCCCTGCACATCCAGCCCTCGGCCGGATCCTAAAACTAAAAGGTCCAAATTCCTACCGGGTACCAATCTGCCAATTCATTTTTCTGCTGGAACCTCCTCTGCTAAAACTGCCATAATGTTTGAACCGGAAGGAGTTACGGGGTCTGCGACCTATCAAATCGAAGCTATCGACGAGATCTACAACTTTCATTCTTTGAGTTTTGAGAAACAACTAACGGATGAAGGTCAAAATTGGACTGGAAATGACTGCTATGCAAATGGCCACCCAAAACAATGAAGTTCAACGACGTCCGTTGGTAGAAATGTCATAACTGAACTCCGATTGGAATGATTCAAGATGTTCCAGAAAGCTAAGAAGAAACTCTAATATATAATCCAAGTTCCTAGCCAAGAACATAAAATGAACATGAAAGCACAAACAATATCCGGATTGTTTTTCTTTGTATTTTCCTTGCTTTTCCTTACCAATAGTCGCTCACACCGCTTCCAAACATATAACCTACAAAATGAACATAAAATACATGAAAAGTAACTAAGACACATGAATATAAGCAATTAATTCAAGTAAAAGATACCGGATATGTGACGCCCCCAAAATAGGTATACATCACCCATCTTGAGTCGCCAAATACATGGTACAAAATTCAAATACAAACTAATAATACAGTAGTCGTGTAAAATACGACAAAACATATGCTGTGAGTTTAAATACAAATATTGTCTTCTTGACAATATCCACTCTCAGAATAGGTCCTCATTACATTTATTGTCACACTATTTAACATAATAGTGAGGACTACTAGCTAATACTATCATCAGGACCATCACTCCATTCCCCGACTCGTCTCATTTCGCTTCTCATTTCACGAAGAGAACGAAGAAAGAAAGGGTGAGCTCAACTAGCCCAGTAAGAAATACTATGACTAAGATAATGCAGAATAAATTATCGTTAGTCTTCAACAATGTTAAACTGATAAATACAATAGACATCAAGTTTAACTGCAGCGGATAAGCAATCCATTAAAAGAGTCAAGTAGAGAATAAAGTCTACTATCTTTTATGATTTAAAAGCTTTTTCATCACTTTTATCGCTGAGACTCAGCTAAATAATTAATCCACATCATCCTTGCACTACGACCAAGGATATTCAATAGGGTCACGACCACAAATTCCATGCACTACGGGCCAAGGATATTTGTGTATTCATCAATGGTCATGATCATGCCAACAACTGTCCATCAATGCACTACGGGCCAATGAGAACTTTTACCACATCATTTGTAATATTACGGACATGATTATACCGAAAAATCCCTGGTTATAATCATACCAAGTCCATCTATGCACTACAGGCCACAGATGACTTTCAACATAATATAAACATGAGGATGATGACAATGATATAAGAATTCAATAAAACAAGTTCAAGAATTAAGTTATTCAGGAACTAATAACGTCCAAATTGTCAACATGATACTTTTTGTAAAGTAAAATTCAAGAATGCTCGGAAGAATATTTCCATGAAAAGATCTTTGGATGAAGCACAAATATCAAGGATATTCCACTAATTTCATGGAGTATAGAAGTCAAAATGTTAACCAACCGAGTATAATAACGAATGGAATAACAAAAGAAATCACCATGCATGCGGTACTTGTGATATGAGCGAAGTTATTCAACAGAATAATAATAACTGGAACCGGTCGGATGAAATTCACCAAGCGGGATGTTCTAATGTAATAATAAATAATGGAAGAATAATAGAAATCACCATGTATGCGGTATCAGATAGACAAAGGTTATTCAAATGAATAATAAAGATTTTACCAGTCCCAAGTGTAAAACACACGAGCAGGATATTCCAAATGTAATAATAAAGACTTTTAATAATAAAGAAGGAACCAGTCCTGTGTAAAACACACGTACACATGATATTCCAAATGTAATAATAAAGACATAATAATAAAGAAGGCGGAACCGTGTTACGATTGTAAAACACATGACATGTGATATTCCAACAAAATAATAAAGATAGAATAATAGAAGAATGTCACCAAGTATAGGGTAGACCGTATATACGTAAATGTATAGGGTATATGCTCAGATACGAAGTTATTCCAATGAGAATAATAAAGAAATGGAATAACAAAGTTCTCTTCTTGAATACAAAAGAATAATATCCCTTACCGTAAAATAATACTTGATATTAGAGTAGTGAAGTATGTGAAAACTCTTCTTTCTCTCTATATAATTTCTCTCTCTAGAGTTCAAATTGAATTAAGTAAGAAAATAATGAAGGAATGAGCTTCTATTTATAGAAAAATAGAATGCATAGTAACTAACTCATGAACGGTCCAGATTGATTTATTTTAATCGACTATCCATATTTAAAGCAAAATCTTTTAAATAAAATATAATATATTCTATTTATATAAAAGATTTTTACTATGCAAACACTATGCATAATAAAATATAATATATTCTATTTATAGAATAACTTTAATAAAGTATTCTGTTTTATGTAAAAAGCTTTTCTATTTTATTATGTTAATAATACTAATAAAACAAAACTTATAAATCAAAAATAATTGAATCAAATAATGTGAGATACTATGCAACAATAATTGAACAAAACTGAATGACTTCTCACATAAGCATTAATAATCAATACCGTTTGCTACTATGCATCCACGCGTATTACTGTACTTTTACTACCGAGTAGTTCAATAGTATCAACGGTAAAATTTTCGCCGTTATTTTCAAAAAAATATTTTTGTCATTTTCTCAATCCGACAATAATTCTGTTGTGGGGTCCACCAATGATTGAGCCTTTGTACGAATATTCCCTGCTAAACCGAATATTCCCCGACCAATCGAATATAATATAACAACTCGCATACTTTGCAGAATTTATAAATACTACCCACAACTATAACATTATTTCAAGTTTATTCCATAATATTAAAAAATGATATTTTTAGAAAATTCATTTTTATTCAAAAAGTTGGGTTCTTACAACCTCCCCTTCTTAAGAAATTTCGCCCTCGAAATTAGGGTATGTACCTGGTATATCAAAGAGGTGAGGATACCTTGACTTCATTTCAGATTCTAACTCCCAGGTCATTTCCTCAACATCGTGGTTTCTCCACAAAACTTTGACTTGAAGTATAACCTTGGAGCATAGAATATGTTCCTTCTTATCCAAGATTTGAACAGAAACCTCTTCATACGTTAAATCTTCCGCTATTTCGTCCGGTTCTAACTCAATAATGTGGTTCGGGTCTTCCACATATTTACGTAATATGGATATGTGAAAACGTTATAAACACGAGACATACTTGGCGGTAAAAGGCTAGTCTATAGGCCACGGTTCTATCCGATCGAGGATTAAAAATGGGCCAATGAATCGAGGATTGAGCTTTCCTCTCTTTCCAAATCTTGTAACTCCTTTCCAAGGAGCAACATGTAACAACACATGATCTCCTATATCGAATTCCACGTCCTTTCGATGAAGATCAACATAACTCTTTTGTCGATCTTGTGAGGTTTTTATACGTTGTCGGATCATTTGAATCTTTTCCGTAGTCATACGTACCAACTCTGATCCCAACAATGTTGCTTCACCCACCTCATCCCAGCATACTGGAGAATGACACTTTCTTCCATACAACACCTCGAATGGAGCCATGCCAATACTTGCTTGATAACTGTTGTTGTAGGAAAACTCCACCAATGGTAAGAACTTATCCCAACTTCCCTTGAAATCAAGGACACAGAGGTCTTAATAAATCTTCCAAAGTTTGAATAGTCCTCTCGATTGTGCGTCCGTCTGAGGATGATATGCTGAACTAAATCGTAAATCCGTGCCCATAGCTTTTTGCAAACTAACCCAAAATCGTGAAGTGAATCTTGGGTCTCGATCAGAAACTATGGATACTGGCATACCATGCAGTCTTACAATCTCGTTTATGTACATACGAGCAAGACGTTCAAGCGTATAAGTTTCTCGTATTGGTAAGAAATGACCAGACTTGGTCAATCTATCAATAATGACCCAAATTGCATCTATGCCTTGAGAAACCTTGGGAAGACCAGTAACGAAATTCATGGTAATGTGCTCCCACTTCCATTCTGGAATTTCAAGTGGTTGCAATGGACCTTTTGGTACTTGATGCTCCGCCTTGACTCGTTGACAAGTTAGACACCTTGAGATAAATAGCGCTATCTCTCTCTTCATATTGCTCCACCAAAATGTATGACGAAGATCACGATACATTTTGGTACTCCCAAGATGGATTGCAAACGGTGTGTTGTGTGCCTCCATCATGATTTTATACTTTAAGTCAGAATCATTAGGAACACAAAGTCTGGAGTTGACTCGAAGTATTCCTTCATCATCGATTCTTGCTTCCGGCATAGCACCTTCTTGCACTTTCTTCCTCATACGCATCAACTCTAGGTCTGTAGTTTGAGCAGCTTTAACTTATCAATTAAAGTCGGTTCTACTCATATATTCGCCATCATCACGTGGGTCCCTAGAGTCTTTATCTCTATCTCCATCCTTTGCAAGTCATACAAAATGGGTCTTTGCGTTGACAATATTGCACTCGTGCCCGCATATGATCTTCTACTCAATGCGTCAGCTACCACGTTCGCTTTTCCAGAATGATATTGGATGGTATGATCATAATCTTTCAATAGTTCAAACCAACGTCGTTGTCGCATATTGAGTTCCTTTTGAGTAAAGAAATATTTGAGGCTTTTATGATCCGTAAAGATCTCCACTTTCTCCCCATACAAGTAATGCCTCCAAATCTTTAGTGCAAAGACAACAACTGCCAACTCTAGATCATGAGTAGGATAATTCCTCTCATATTCTTTGAGTTGTCGTGAGGCATAGGCTATGACTTTCCCATGTTGCATGAGAACACATCCTAACCCTTTGCCCGAAGCATCACTGCAGATGACAAATCCCTCCGAACCAGGTGGTATTGTCAGAACAGGTGCTGAAATGAGTCTCCTCTTGAGTTCTTGAAAACTCTTCTCACATTCCTCGCTCCAATCGAACTTTGTATCCTTTCGAGTCAGCTGAGTTAATGGAGTAGCGATTCAAGAAAATCCTTCCATGAATCTCCGATAATAACCAGCTAAGCCGAGAAAGCTACGTACTTCGGTCACTGATTTAGGTTGCTCCCAGCTTTGAATAGCTTCAATCTTTTCTAGGTCAACAGATATTCCATGACTTGATACCACGTTCCCAAGAAATGCTAATTCCTCAAGCCAGAACTCGTATTTCTTCAACTTGGCATAAAGCTTATATTCACGAAGCTTTTGGAGTATCAGCCTCAAGTGTTGCTCATGATCTTCACGGGTTTTGGAATATATGAGGATGTCATCAATAAAGACGACCACAAAGTGATCCAAATATTCCTTGAATACTCGGTTCATCATATCCATGAAGGTAGCAGGAGCATTAGTCAATCCAAAAGACATGACTAGGAATTCATAATGCTCGTACTGAGTTCTGAAAGCCGTCTTTGGAATATCATCGGTTCTAATCTTCAATTGGTGATATCCGGAATGAAGATTAATATTTGAAAAGAATTTGGCTCCTTGCAACTGGTCAAATAGGTCATCAATACGTGGCAATGGGTACCTATTTTTGATGGTGACGTGATTCAACTCCCGATAATCAATACAAAGTCGCATACTCCCATCTTTCTTCTTCACGAATAGAACAGGAGCACCCCAAGGAGAAGTACTAGGATGAATAAAGCCAATGTCTAACAATTCCTGCAGTTGGGTCTTTAACTCCTGAAGTTCAATAGGAGCCATTCGATATGGGGCTTTGGAAATGGGCTTTGTATCGGGTTCAAGGTCGATACAAAATTCAATTTCACGCTCTGGGGGTAGGCCAAGAAGTTCTTCAGGGAATACGTCTGGAAATTCATTAACAATAGAAATATCATTCAAAACTGACGTATTTTTGTTTAGATCTGTGACATGAGCTAAGAAAGCTTGACATCCGTTTTTTAATAAACGAATAGCTTTATGGCTTGAGATGACAGTGATTGATTTTAATGGTTTGGTTGCTTGAATTCGCATAATAGGTTGGTTAGGAATATGAAAGCTAATAACCTTACGAAAACAATCAATTTTTGCATGATGTGTAGTTAACCAATCAATCCCTAGAATTACATCAAATGCAAGTATTTTCAATGAAATAAGATCGACAGGTAACGTGCGGGTGCCGATTTGAACTAAACAAGACTTATAAATCATGGAGGTAATGAAGGTTTCTCCCAACAGAGTTTCAACAGATAAATCAAAGTCCAATCTCTCTAGAGTCAAATTTAAACATTGAGCGCAAGTAGGAGAAATGAAAGAGTGGGTAGAACCAGTATCGAATAAAGTATAAACTTCGCTAGAGTTTATGATAAGCTTACCCGTGATGACCTCGTTCGGGTTTCTTGCTTTCTGGGAGGTCACAACAAACGCTCTCCCTTGCACTACCGGCTTTGACTTTTCTGGAACGGCCTTTGGTGCCTCCCTCCCAGCTGGACTTATCTTCGGTGCATGACAAAATCGGGCCAGGTGACCTTCTCTTCCACAGTTGTAACATGCCTTGGATGGCGACACGACACAGTTTGGGGCCGATGTGTCCCTCTCCTCCACACTTAAAGCATATGATAGGTGGTCGTTCTCCTTCCTTAACGACAGGTGCTGATGCTGACGTCTTTCCATCATTGTTCAATCTCCTCTTCTTGAAATGTCCGTTCTTATTTTTTTGGCCATGATTACCACCAAAGTGGTTACCATTTCTGGCATGTTGATTCCCTCCACGCTTATTATCATCGCTTCGATGACTGTTATCACTGATATTATCATTTTTCCGACTGCTCTCTTTTGGTTCGGTTGACTCATTATCACGCTCCAATAACTGAGCCCTATTAACAACATCTGAATACAATCACAATTTATGAGAGATAAGATATTGACGTATCTCAGGTTTCAAACCTCTTAAAAACATTCGTGTCATTCTCTCCTCATTATCAAGCAAATGGGATGCAAATCGGGACAACTCGGCAAACTTGGCTTCGTACTGTGACACGGTCATGTTATTTTGCTCCAGCTTGATGAACTCTACCTCTTTCATGTGACGAATAATTTAGGGAAAGTACTTGTCGTTGAACAGTTCCTGGAACTTCTCCCAAGACATCTTTAGTGCGGCAGGTTGAGTACGTTTTACAAATTTCCACCAGTAATCTGCCTCTGCTCGCAACATGAAGGTGGCAAAGGGAACCTTTTGCTTCTCGGAGCATCCCAAGACATCAAATATCTTGTTGATCTGTTTAATCCATATTTCCGCCTTAAGTGGTTTTGGCTCTCCAAAGAACTCCGGTGGTCCTAGTTCCTTAAATTGCTTGGCGGTGACCATCCGAGAGTTGCCAGTGTTTCCACCAGCATTTTGGATAGGAGCCGCTCTTGCCTGATGTTGCACGAATTGTATGAAGCCCCGAAACATTCCATCGTTCATCATTTGGTCAGTGTTGTTATTTGCCTGAGGAACGTCGCCTTCCTGATGCACATCATCCTGATTATTGATTTGTGGAGACTCAACGGTCTCCTGTGCTCCATTGATGTTCTCAACATTCTCGGATGCCATTCTCAAATACTGCCACAAAACAAGAATTAAATAACATATCACATATTATCCTTATACTCTGACCGACCAATTAAATACCAAATAAACTTAGGTAGGTCATACTAGCGAAAGAATTCCCCGTCTCTCCCCTCCTAATTCTTGTCTCACACCTTATCCAGGGATCATATCCCTAAGCTTTGATACCAACCGTGACGCCCCCAAAATAGGTAAACATCACCCATCTTGAGTCGCCAAATACATGGTACAAAATTCAAATACAAACTAATAATACAATAGTCGTGTAAAATACGACAAAATATATGCTGTGAGTTTAAATACAAATATTGTCTTCTAGACAATATCCACTCTCAAAATAGGTACTCATTACATTTATTGTCACACTATTTAACATAATAGTGAGGACTACTAGCTAATACTATCATCCGGACCATCACTCCGTTCCCCGACTCGTCCCAGCTACGTTCTCATTTCCTAAAGAGAACAGTGAAAGAAAGGGTGAGCTCAACTAGACCAGTAAGAAATATTATGATTAAGATAATGCAGAATAAATTATCGTTAGTCTTCAACAATGTTAAACTGATAAAATACAATAGACATCAAGTTTAACTGCAGCGGATAAGTAATCCATTAAAAGAGTCAAGTAGAGAATAAAGTCTACTATCTTTTATGATTTAAAAGGTTTTTCATCACTTTTATCGCTGAGACTCAGCTAAATAATTAATCCACATCATCCCTGCACTACGGGCCAAGGATATTTGTGTATTCATCAATGGTCATGATCATGCCAACAACTGTCCATTAATGCACTACGGGCCAATGAGGACTTTTACCACATCATTTGTATTATGGTCATGATTATACCGAAAAATCCCTGGTCATAATCATACCAAGTCCATCTATGCACTACAGGCCACAGATGACTTTAAAAAAAATATAAACATGAGGATGATGACAATGATATAAGAATTCAATAAAAACAAGTTCAAGAATTAAGTTATTCAGGAACTAATAACGTCCAAATTGTCAACATGATACTTCTTTGTAAAGTAAAATTCAAGAATGCTCAGAAGAATATTTCCATGAAAAGATACTGGATGAAGCGCAAATATTAAGGATATTCCACTAATTTCATGGAGTATAGAAGTCAAAATGTTAACCAACTGAGTATAATAACGAATGAAATAACAAAAGAAATCACCATGCATGTGGTACTTCGCATAGACAGGTTATTCCAACAAAATAATAATAACAGAACCAGGTCAGGTGAAATTCACACCGACGGGATGTTCTAACAGAATAATAAATAATGGAAGAACAACAGAAATCACCATGCATGCGGTACTTCGCATAGACAGGTTATTCCAACAGAATAATAAAGGCAGAATAATAAAGACAGAACTAGGTCCGGTGTAAAACACACAGATAGGATATTCCAATAGAATTATAAAGACGGAATCATAAAGACGGAACCAGGTCCGATGTAAAACACACAGACAGGATATTCCAACAGAATAATAAAGACGAAATAATAAAGATTTTAAACCAAAGTCCTGTAAAACACACGATAAGATATTCCAATAGAATAATAAAGACGAATAATAATAGAAGAATGTCACCAAGTATAGGGTAGACCGCAGATATACGAGTTATGTATAGGGTATGCCTCAGATATCAAAGTTATTCAATGAATAATAAAGAATGGAATAACATAAGGATTTCACCAAGTATAGGGTATTCCGCGTATACAGGTTATTCCAATAGAATAATAAAGAAATGGAATAACAGAAGTTCTCTTCTTGAATACAAAAGAATAATATCCCTTACCGTAAAATAATACTTGATATTAGAGTAGTGAAGTAACAGAAAACTCTTCTTCTTTCTTTCTATAATTTCTCTCTCTAGAGTTCAGTGAATTCGTAAGAAAATAATGAAGGAATGAGCTTCTATTTATAGAAAAATGGAATGCATAGTAACTAACTCATGAATGGTCCAGATTGATTTACTTTAATCTGACGGTCCATATTTAAAGCAAAATCTTTTAAATAAAATAAAATATATTCTATTTATATAAAAAGATTTTTACTATGCAAACAATATGCCTAATAAAATATAATATATTCTATTTATAGAATAACTTTAATAAAGTATTCTGTTTTATGTAAAAAGCTTTTACTTTTATTACGTTAATAATACTAATAAAACAAAACTTATAAATCAACAATAATTGAATCAAATAATGTGAGATACTATCAAAGAATAATTGAACAAAAGCGAGTGACTTCTCACATAAGCATTAATAATCAATACCGTGTGCTTCTATGCAACCACGCCAGATTCTTGTACTTTTACTACCGAGTAGTTCAACAGTATCAACGGTAAAACTTCCGCCGTTATTTTCATAAAAATAGTTTTGTCGTTTTCTCAATCCGATAATAATTCTATTGTGGAGTCCACCAATGATTGAGCCGTTGTACGAATATTCCTTGCTAAACCGAATATTCCCCGACCAATTGAATATAATATAACAACTTGCATACTTTGCAGAATTTATAAATACTACCCACAACTATAACATTATTTCAAGTTTATTCCATAATATTAAAAAATGATATTTATAGAAAATTCATTTTTATTCAAAAAGTTAGGTTCTTACAGGATAAGTAGGTATAAAACCTAATTATCAATTTTATTGCTAATTAGGTAGAACCTAATTTGCAATTTAAAAGCCTAATATCTGGAACCCTAATTTGGTAATTAGAAACCCTGATTGTAATTTGGTAACCCTAATTATCAAAATTATAAACCCTAATTGCTAAATTAGCAAGATTAATTAAAATTAGTAAATTTTAAACCCTAATGTTCCTGTATAATGTAATTTGAAAACCTAACTGATTAATAAACCCTAAATTTCTATTTTTAGAAACTAATTTTATTTTTATTTTATTTTAAACCCTAAATAAAAACCTAGAAATTTATTTTGTGTTAAACCTTAGGGTTAAGCCCTAAGGGTTTGCCAAGATTACCAAGATTGCCATTAAATTTGTAAGGCAAATGACCATTATACCCTTTTATGCATTATTGAGACTAACATATAGGTTTTAACCTTAGGTGAAGTTGTTCACCAAATCCAATAACCCCATGTGCTCTATAATTGCAAGCACTCAGCCTCTAGATCAGCCAATTCATGCATCACTACAAAAAAATGGGGCTTCAGCAACAACCGATTTTCGTTGCTAAAGGTGCCAAATTTCATTGTAAAAGGGTTTTGGCAACGACTTGATTGTCGTTGCGTCTTTCATTGCGCAATGAGCATTGCTAATTGTTCCGCAACGAACTTTTTTTTTCCGTTGCCAAAAGTAATACATTTTGCAACGAAATTTGACTTTCATACAGAGACATCGATCCTTTAGTAACAAAATGTATTGTTGCAAAATAATTAAAATTTCGTTGCTAAAAATGCCATTTCGTTGCAAAAGCCTCCTAATTGGCAACGAAATAAACTCTTTTTTTTTTGCAACGACCATGCATTTTCGTTGCAATTGACACCATTTTTCAACGACATTTTTCGTTGCAGTAAATTATATAAACTTTTTAGCAATGATTTTCGTTGCTGATTATATTATTTGACAATGACATTATGCTGAATCAGCAACGAAAATGTATAGATTGGAGAGAGGAGAAGATCACTTGTTAGCCATTTTTGCACAAATACTCAACCTAACTCTCCAAAGCTATACACCTATATATAGATTGGAGAGAGGAGAAGATCACTTGTTAGCCATTTTTGCACAGATACTCAACCTAACTCTCCCAAGCTCTACACTTCCAAATTTTTTTGCTAGATCAGTCCCCAAGACCAACCATGAATTAGGAAAATCCGATAAGAAGAAAGGGAAAAGAATATGTTACCTTTGTGGCTATGAGGGATATACCACTCTGTATTATCTCGACTATAAACCAGGTGCATGTTTTATTTGTGGATTGGAAGGTCATCAGGCAAAAAGTTATCCAAGAAAAAGGCGAAGTACTGAATAGGTAGTATAGGTTCTGTTGTGTAGGTCTGTTTAATGTAATATATATGATAAGTATGTCTGTGTAATGTAATATTCTTAACTTTTGTGTTGGTCAAGGCTGTAAATCCTGACTTTTGTAGTCACAAAGGGATAACTGATATTTAAAGCAGTATGTGCTATGCTATGTTAAATATTCGCTAAACGAATATGAATCTAAGTTTGAGTAATGAAATAAGTTTAATATAATAAACTTATATAATAAGATTTAGAATTTAAAGAATAATTTATGGTTTTACTTAACCAGATAATGCCGCCAAGACGTTAAACTCGAAACCAAAGGGCAGAAGAATCTATCAACAATGTTGAGGGACAACAACAAGCAGACCCGATGCATCACTTTGAAAATATGGTAGCACAAGCTATACAACAAGGAATGCCAGCCGCAGGGAACCAACCGGACAACCGCTTAACGAACTTTAAAGATTTCAAGGTTGTGGGACCGCTGGAATTTAAAGGTACAACTTACCCTGTTGAAGCCCAGACTTGGGTTAAAGAAATTGAAAAAGCATTTGTGATAGCTAGGGTAGCTGAGGGGCAAAAGACCGCTTTTGCCACCTATATGATAAAGGGTGAGGCAAATTTTTGGTGGGAAGTAAATCAGGCGAGGACAGGAGAAGGTGTAGTTACATGGGATAGGTTTAAGACATTGTTTTATGAAAACTATTTTTCATCTAGCTAGTATGCAGGCTAGGATGGAGGTGAAATTTTTAGAGTTGAAGCAGAAGAATATGACTGTTGCGGAGTATGCCGCAAAGTTTAATGAGTTGGCTAGGTTTGCTCCGCATCAAGTCGATACGGAGGCTAGGAAAGCAAGAAGGTTTGAGTTGGGATTAAAACCCTGGCTCTACAATAAGGTGGCGGTGTTGCAGATCCCTACATTTGCAGCACTCATGGAGAAAGCTATTATTGATGAGGAGGGGAGTGAGGCTATGAGCCCCTACAACAAGGAGAGAAAGAACAAGGGTAAGGTCGAAGGAGTAGGGAAGGTGGAAATTAATAGTGGAGGTAGAAGTGGTAATGGAAAGAGGAAGGTGAATAACTTTGGGAATGTTCAGATCAAGTAGGAAGGTGTTAAGAAGCAAGTTGTGCAGTGTGGAAACTGTGGAAAGAACCACTCTGGAGAATGTTTGAAGGGAAAATTTTTATGCTATAAGTGCGGGTAGGAGGGCCATATCTCTCCTAATTGCCCCAATCCAAGAATGAACAGTGGGTGTTTTCTATGCGGATCGACTGAGCACAAGGTGAAGAATTGTCCGAAGAGGAGGACGGAGGCAGGAAGTGTAAATATTGGCAAGGGCAACGGGACTTTAGCAATCACGGGACCTACGTCATTGAGCAAGCCAACAAAATCAATTGCGAGGGTCTACAACATGACGGTCCAAGATACGGCGGTAGCTTGCAATGGAACTCCAGGTATTATTCATAAACTTTTATTTTATTATACATGATTTTCATATATATAGTAACCTTAGAACTGAGGGAAACATTGAAAATATAAATAACTCATTTAGAGTTTAAAAAGAGATGAATTGAATAAATTCATCGTCAAACAAAATAAAATATAACTTATATTAAACTAGTATTTGCTGTGTGAATATACTATATGCTAATCAGGATAATTTATGTGTGTAGATGTCTGGTGGAAAAGGCTTGTTATATGCTTATAGCATGAAGAAGGATTAAATCCATACCCCTGAGCTAATATCAAAGCCAATAGCTGAAATAGAGGCTCATAATGAAAATAACTCTGATGAGGTGGTTATTGTAGAAAATGTAGTACTAGATTCGGAGATGGTGGGGCTGATAGATAGTGATTTAGACACTAAAGGTGAAGCTGAACAAGCATCAACGAAGGTGCAGGATCTGAGGAACAAGGTTTCTTCTCTGGAAAAGCTGTGGAAAATAGAAAAGTGGCTAAATAGTCAACTGCATCAGGCATTAATAGAAACAATGGAAGAATAAGATAAGCTTAAAATCCAAATTGATCAGATGGGAGCCACAAGCAACACATAGTCTGCAGCTCCGAGTAAGAAGGGGAAAAGAAAGATAGAAGACCATGAAGTAGGAAAATCCGATAAGAAGTAAGGGAAAAGAATATGTTACCTTCGCGGCTATGAGGGACATACCACTCTGTATTGTCCCGACTATAAACTAGGTGCATGTTTTATTTGTGCATTGGAAGGTCATCAGGCGAAAAGTTATCCAAGAAAAAGGCGTAGTGAATAGGTAGTATAGGTTCTGTTGTGTAGGTCTATTTAATGTAATATATATGATAAGTATGTCTGTGTAATGTAATATTCTCAACTTTTATGTTGGTCAAGGCTGTAAATCCCAACTTTTGTAGTCACAAAGGGATAACTGATATTTAAAGCAGTATGAGCTATGCTATGTAATATATTCACTAAATGAATATGAATCTAAGTTTGAGTAATGAAATGAGTTTAATATACTAAACTTATATGATAAGATTTAGAATATAAAGAATAATTTATGGTTTTACTTAACTAGATAATGCCGCCAAGACGTCAAACTCAAAAACAAAGGGAAGAAGAGTCTGTCAACAACGTTGAGGGACAACAACAAGTAGACCCGATGCAGCACTTTGCAAATATGGTAGCACAAGCTATGCAACAAGGAATGTCAGCTGTAGGGAACCAGCCGGACAACCGCTTAGCGAACTTTAAAGATTTCAAGGCTGTGTGACCGCCAGAATTCAAAGGTACAACTGACCCTGTTAAAGCCCAGACTTGGGTTAAAGAAATTAAAAAAGAATTCATGATAGCTAGGGTAGTTGAGGGGCAAAAGACCGCTTTTGCCACCTATATGATGAAGGGTGAGGCAAATTTTTGGTGGGAAGCAATTCAGGCGAGGGTAGGAGAAGGTGTAGTTACATGGGATAGGTTTAAGACACTATTTTTTGAAAACTATTTTTCATCTAGTATGCAGGCTAGGATGGAGGTGAAATTTGTAGAGTTGAAGCAGGAGAATATGATTGTTGCGGAGTTTGTCGCAAAGTTCAATGAGTTGGCTAGGTTTGCTCCGCATTAAGTCGATACGGAGGCTAGAAAAGCGAGAAGGTTTGAGCTGGGATTAAAACCCTGGCTCTATAACAAGGTGGCGGTGTTGCAAATCCCTACATTTGCAGCACTCATGGAGAAAGCTATTATTGCTGAGGAGGGGAGTGAGGCTATGAGCCTCTACAAAAAGGAGAGAAAGAACAAGGGTAAGGTCGAAGTAGCAGGGAAGGTGGAAATTAATAGTGAAGGTAGAAGTGGTAATGCAAAGAGAAAGGTGAATAACTTTGGGAATGTTCAGATCAAGCAGGAAGGTGTTAAGAAGAAAGTTGTGCAATGTGGAAACTGTGAAAAGAACCACTTTGGAGAATGTTTGAAGGGAAAATTTGTATGTTATAAGTGCGGGTAGGAGGGCCATATCTCTCCCAACTACCCCCAATCCAAGAATGAACAGTGGGTGTTTTTTATGCGGGTCGACTGAGCACAAGGTGAAGGATTGTCCGAAGAGGAGGACGGAGGTAGGAAGTGTAAATATTGGCAAGGGCAGCGGGACTTTAGCCATCACGGGACCTACATCATCGAGCAAGCCAACAAAATCAACTATAAGGGTCTACAACATGACGGTCCAGGATACGACGACAGCTTGCAATGGAACTCCAGGTATTATTCGTAAACTTTTATTTTATTATACATGATTTTCATATATATAGTAAATTATTTTATAAAGAAATTTTGAAGGAGAAATTTGAGTTCTTTTAGAAATTAAATTTCAGTTTAATCAAATAGACAAGGTTTATGTGTTTAGTTAAAGATCAGTTCGATCAAAGTTGATCGAGATCTACTTGCAATGATTGTGTATGTACCCTTGTATGTATAGGTTTTAAAACGATGATTCCGGGGACGAAATCTTTATAAGGGAGGGTGAATGTAACAACCCGATATTTTTTTATACAAATAAATTAAAAATTTTGCTTCTAATTTTTTTTATTTATTAAAATAAATATGGGGAATATGTGCCAAGATAATGTGTATATGTATTTATGTGATAAATAAAAATATACAAAGAATTTTATTTTAGAATTATTGATTATTATAAATTATATTCTTATAATAATTAATTTTATACCGTAAATGTTTTTATTAATTATTTTTCATGAAAATATAATTATATATTATTTAAATAATATATGAAATAATTTTTAGAATTATTATAATAATTATTTATTTTATTATATGAATTTATGTTAGATTAATTAAGTTAATTATTTTTAACTTAATTAATAAGGTTATATATGAAGAATAAATCAGATATGGAATCCAAACCCTAATTTTGGATTTTGGTCAAGGCATGAGAATAATAATATAATATTAATTATATTTTGATTTTGTAGTGCTATATATATGTACTGTATGTACGTATTGATAATGGTTTGTCAATTATGGTGTATTATGACCAAACCCTATCAATATTTTTATAAACCCTAGTATTACTATTAAACCCTAACTTCGAAGTCAAATGAGACTTTAAAATCTGTTAAGTCAATGTGTTATGTGATGTATGATGAGTATTATAAATATTTGATGCTAATTAGGAAACCCCAATTATAGAAGACCCTAACTGTAAATTAAAACCCTAATGTGAAATTTAAATCGGAGTTTATGTTCTGTCAGAAATTGTATTAATATGATTAATATCATATATGGTAGATTTTATTGCTAATTAGGTAGAACTTAATTAGTAATTTAAAACCCTAATATCTAGAACCCTAATTTGGTAATTAGAAACCCTAATTATAATTTGGTAACCCTACATATCAAAATTGTAAACCCTAATTGCTAAATTAGCAAGGTTAATTAAAATTAGTAAATTTTAAACCCTAATATTCATGTATAATGTAATTAGAAAACCGAACTGATTAACAAACCCTAAATTTCTATTTTTAGAAACTAATTTTGTTTTTATTTTATTTTAAACCCCAAATGAAAACCTAGAAATTTATTTTATGCTAAACCTTAGGGTCAAACCCTAAGGGTTTGCCAAGATTGCCATTAAATTTGCAAGACAAATGACCATTATACCCTTTAATGCATTATTGAGGCTAACATATAGGTTTTGACCTTAAGTGAAGTTGTTCACTAAATCCAACAACCCATGTGCTCTATAATTGCCAACACTCAGCTTCAAGATCAGCCAATTCATGTATCTACCACTTCTATATATAGATTGGAGAGAGGAGAAGATCACTTGTTAGCCATTTTTGTGACGCCCCCAAAAATTGGTATACATCACCCATCTTGAGTCACCAGATACATGGTACATAAATTCAAATACAACTTAATTATACAACAGTCGTGTAAAATACGACAAAACATAGTTGAGAGTTTAAACAATAATATTGCCTTCTAGACAATATCCACTCTCAATGGAGTCCTCATTACATTTATTATCACACTATTTCACAAAATAGTGAGGACTACTAATGCTATCATCTGGACAGTCACTCCGTTCCCAGACTAGTCCCAGCTATATTCTCATTTCCTGAGGAGAACAATGAAAGAAAGGGTGAGCTCAACTAGCCCAGTAAGAAATATTATGACTAAGATAATGCAGGATAAATTATCATTAGCCTTCAACAATGTTAAACTGATAAAATACAATAGACATCAAATTTAACTGCAGCGGAACAAGCAATCCATTAGAAAAGTCAAGTAAAGAATAAAATCTACTATCTTCTATGATTTAAAATGTTTTCATCCATTTTTATCGCTGAGACTCAGCTTAATAAATAAAATTGAATCATCCCTGCATCACGGTCAAGGATATTCATTAAATCATCAATGGTCATGACTATACCAATTAATCCCTGGTCATAATCATACCAAAAACTGTCCATCAATGCACTACAGGCCACTGAGGATTTTTACCACATCATTCGTCGCCTTACGATCCTGATTACACCGAATAATCCCTAGTCATAATCACACCAAGTCCATCTATGCACGTAAGTCAAAGATGACTTTCATCAAAATATAAGCATGATGATGATGACAATATTATACGCATTAATCAAACAAAAACAAGAATAAATATTATAGACTTTAAATTTATCCAAATATTATCCATCACTTAATAAACTCATAATCTAATATTGTTAATATTATAACAATATTTTAATCACTTCTTAAACTTATAAACAATTTAATTTAATTATTTACATTTTACCAAATAATGCATTTAATCATTCAAAAATGCCATACTTATAAGATTTCATCACCAATGGTCAAATTCCTCATAAAAAATCTGCATATACCATATATAGGATTTCTAAGCCATAAAATCATATTTACCAATTTTTTAACTTCACATAACATATTTAATTCATATGTTCGTAACTAAACCATTTTCATGAAAAATACCAAATCAGTCCCAAAAATTATTCTTTTCTGGAATTTATCATAATAAGTCCCATATTGAACATATATTTTTCTCGGAATTTTTAAAATTCATTTACTATTTTTCAAAAATCAATTTCTAATTAATTCCTTAAGAAATTAGCTACCTCAAGTTTAACTCCAGAAATTTCAAATCTTGGCGGGATCTTACACATGTTAACGTGAGCTTCCAGTTTAAATTTCATGGTCATCCTGAGTTATAGAACTCCTATTATAGCATTTTTCGCCTTCGGAAAAACCTAAATATTGAAATAGTCATAACTTGCTCATTTTAAGTCAGAATGAGTTCATTTTTGGACAGGAGGTACTTTATACCATATATTTCCATGTCCCAAAAGGCCGAAATTTTTCTCATAATTTAAGTGGCCGAAAATGCCCTTTTAAATTTTTGGGCAGTAGCTTTTTTGGTATTTTGCAGTTTTTGACTCCTTTGCTAAAATCAGTCCACACGAAAATCTACAACACATTTTCTAGTGATTCCAATTGGATAAGTTAGAAAACTCATAGATCTAACTCTAGAACTTGACCACACTCAAAAATTTGAAATATAATAGGAGATATGGTCAATTGAATTTCATATTCTATTTTCACCAAAATCTGATTTTCAACCCTTTGTGATTTCTAAGAAGCTTTCATGTGTTCACATAATAACCAACATAACTCATCATGACAATGACATAATAATTCAATAAAACAAGTTCAAGAATAAATTTTAAAGATTTATAAGTTAATTTATCTTAAACTCAATAATGTCCAAATTGTCAACATGATACTACTTTGTGGAGAAAAATTCAAGAATGCTCAGAAGAATATTTCCACGAGAAGATACTGGATGAAGCGCAAATATCCAGGATATTCCACTAATTTCAAGGAATATAGAAGCCAAAGCTTTAACCAACTGTATATAATAGAATATATAAAACCGCAAATGGATTTTCGCCGCCACGCAGAATCCACGCGTATGCATCATTTCCATAATTTAATAAGGAATGAATACAAAGGATCATTCACCATGCATGTGGTAATCCACATAGACAGGTTATTCTAACAGAATAATAAAGAATGGAATAACTAAAGAATTCACCATGCATGTGGTAATCCATATAGACAGGTTATTCCCGACATAATAATAAATAATGGAACCAGGTCATGTGTAAACGCACAGTCAGGATATTTTGACAGAATAATAAAGAACGGAACCAAGTCAGGCAAAATTCGCACCAATAGGATATTCCAACAGAATAATAAAGAATGGAATAATAACAAAAATCACCATGCATGCGATAGACCGCATGACAGACAGGTTATCCCAACAGAATAATAATTAATGGAACCAGGTCAGGTGTAATACGCACCGACATGATATTCCAACAGAATGATAAAGAATGAAATAATAGAAGAATTTCACCATGTATGCGGTACTTCGCATAAACAGGTTATTCCAACATAATAATAAAGAATGGAATAACAGAAGAATTTCACCATGTATGCGGTATTTCGCATAAATAGGTTATTCCAATATAATAATGAAGAATGAAATAACAGCTCTTACGAGTATTGAAAGAAAATAATTGTCTTCATGAATACGAAAGAATAATACCCCTTACGAGTACAACAAATAATATCCCTTACCTTAAAAAGAAGAGTATTCCAACGGGTAGGGCGGGAATATACTTGAAGAAAACTTGCACTATCTTCTATGCTCAAAGCTTTCTTAAACTCTAAAGAAATACGCTCAAGATTACAGAAGAAGAACTCTCTCTATAGTTTTTCTCTTTAGAGTTTCAGTGAATTTGTAAGAAATAATGAAGGAATGAGCTTCTATTTATAGAAGAATGGACTGAATAGTAACTAATTCATGAACGGTCCAGATTGATTTACTTTTAATCGGATGGTCTAAATTGATTTAATAAAATATTCTAATAAAATAAAATCTTTTAAATAAAATATAATATATTCTATTTATAATCTAATAAAATGAATAACTTTATAAAAATATTCTGTTTTATATAAAAAAAAATTTACTATGCAAAACACTATGCAGTACTTATGCATAATAAAATATAATATATTCTATGTATAATCTAATAAAACAAATAACTTTATAAAAAGTATTCTATTTTATATAAAAGATTTTACTATGTAAAATACTATGCATAATAGAATATTTATATATTCTATTTATAGTCTAATAAAATGAATAACTTTATAAAAGTATTCTGTTTTAAATAAAAAACTTTTCTGTTTTATATAAAAAGATTTTCTATTTTATTACATTAATAATACTAATAAAACAAAACTCATCATCATTATTATAATTCACACTATTAATCGACCAGGTCGTTCCTTGGAAAGAGGGGGCTTTCAATAAGGATTTATCCCTATTGGTGCGCAATTAGGTGACCAAACCTCTCATTGGCAGAACTTCTAGACATCATTAATATTGCAAATAATAATATTAATAACTTTGTTATCTCAATTATTGATTTAATAATATATAAAATATCGACAATAATTGAATCATATAACGTGAGATACTATGCAACAATTACTGTAGCAATAATTAAACAAAACTGAGTGACTTCTCACGTAAGCATCAATAATCAATACCGTGTGCTACTATGCAACCACGCGTATTACTGTAATTTTAACACCGGGTGTTTCAACAGTTAAAAACTTCGGCCGTTATTTTCATAAAAATATTTTTGTCATTTTCTTAATCCGACAATAATTCTGTTGTGGGGTCCACCAATGATTGTGCCGTCATACGAATATTCCCTGTTAAAATGAATATTTCCCGACCAATCGAATATTATATAATAACTTGCGTACTTTGTAAAATTTATAAATATTACCCATAACTATAACATTATATCAAATTCATTCCATAATATTAGAAAAAATATTTTGAGAAAATTAAATCTTTATTCATAAAATCCGGGGTCTCACAATTTTTGCACAAATACTGAACTTGTGACGCCCCCAAAATAGGTATACATCACCCATCTTAAGTCACCAAATACATGGTACAAAATTCAAATATAATTTTAATATACAACAAGAGAGCTGTGAGTTTTAATACAAATATTGTCTTCTAAACAATATCCATTCTCAGAATAAGTCCTCATTACATTTATTTTCATACTATTTAACAGAATAGTGAGGACTACTAGCTAATACTATCATCCGGACTATCACTCCGTTCCCCGACTCGTCCCAGCTACGTTCTCATTTCCTGAAGAGAACAGTGAAAGAAAGGGTGAGCTCAACTAGCCCAGTAAGAAATATTATGACTAAGATAATGCAAAATAAATTATCATTGGCCTTCAACAATGTTAAACTGATAAAATACAATCAACATCAAGTTTAACTACAGCGGAACAAACAATCCATTAAAAGAGTCAAGTAGAGAATAGAATCTACTATCTTTTATGATTTAAAAAGTTTTTCATCACTTTATCGCTGAGACTCAGCTCAATAAATAATCCACATCATTAAATCATCCCTTCACTATAGGCCAAGGATATTCTTTAGTGTCACGACCACGAATTATCCATGCACTATGGGCCAAAGATAATCGTGTTTTCATCAATGGTCCTGATCATGCCATAAAAATATTCATCTTTGCACCCTTGGCCGAAGAGAATCCATAGCCATAATCATACCAAAAACTGTCCATCAATGCATTACGGGCTAATGAGGACTTTTTTCACATTATTTGTAATATTACGGTCATGATTATACCAAAAAATCCCTGGTCATAATCATACCAAGTCCATCTATGCACTACAGGCCATAGATGACTTTCAACAAAATATAAACATGAGGATGATGACAATGATATATGAATTCAATAAAACAAGTTCACGAATTAATTTGTCCAGGAACCAATAACGTCCAAATTGTCAACATGATACTTCTTTGTAGAGTAAACATCAAGAATGCTCAAAAGAATATTTTCATGAAAAGATATTGGATGAAGTGCAAATATCAAGGATATTCCACTAATTTCATGGAGTATAGAAGTCAAAACTTTAACCAACTGAGTATAATAAAAAATGGAATAACAAAAGAAATCACCATGCATGCGGTACATCGCATAGACAGGTTATTCCAACAGAATAATAATAACGGAACCAGGTCAGGCAAAATTCGCACCGACATGATGTTCCAACAAAATAATAAAGACGGAACCAGGTCCGGTGTAAAAACACAGACATGAAATTCCAATAGAATAATAAAGACGAAACTAGGTCCGGTGTAAAACACACAAACAGGATATTCCAACGGAATAATAAAGACGGAACGAGGTCCGGTGTAAAACACACAGACATGATATTCCAACAGAATAATAAAGACGGAACCAGGTCTGATGTAAAACACATAGACAAGATATTCCAACAGTATAATAAAGACGGAACCAGGTCCGATGTAAAACACACAAACAAGATATTCCAACAGAATAATAAAGATAGAATAATAGAAGAATGTCACCAAGTATAGGGTAACCCGCGTATACAGGTTATTCCAACAGAATAATAAAGAATGGAATAACAGAAGTTCTCTTCATGAATACAAAAGAAATAATACCCCTTACCGTAAAAGAAACTTGATATCGGAGTGGTGAAGTAGCAGAATACTCTTCTTCTTTCTCTCTATAATTTCTCTCTCTAGAGTTTCAGTGAATTCGTAAGAAAATAATGAAGGAATGAGCTTCTATTTATAGAAGAATGGATTGCATAGTAACTAACTCATGAACGGTCCAAATTGATTTACTTTAATCAGACGGTCCATAATTAAAGCAAAATCTTTTAAGTAAAATAAAATATATTCTATTTATAATCTAATAAAACGAATAACTTTATAAAATTTTTCTGTTTTATATAAAAAGATTTTACTATGCAAAATACTATGCAACACTATGTAGGCACTATGCAACCCTATGCAACACTATACAACACTATGCATAATAAAATATAATATAATCTAATTATTGTCTAATAAAACGAATAAATTTATAAAAGTATTCTGTTTTATATAAAAAGATTTTACTATTAGCCTAATAAAACAAATAACTTTATAAAAGTATTTTGTTTTATATAAAAAGTTTTTCTGTTTTATTACGTTAATAATACTAATGAAACAAAACTGAGTGACTTACCACATAAGCATCAATAATCAATGCCGTGTGCTACTATGCAACCACACGTATTATTGTACTTTTACTACCGAGTAGTTCAACAGTATTAACGGTAAAACTTCTGCCATTATTTTCAATAAATATTTTTGTCATTTTCTCAATCCGACAATAATTCCGTTGTGGGGTCCACCAATGATTGTACCATCGTACGGATATTCTCTGACAAAAAGAATATTTCCCGACCAATCGAATATAATATGACAACTTAAATACTTTGCAAAATTTGTAAATATTACCCACAAATATAACATTATATTAAATCCACACCATAATATTAAAAAAATTATTTCTAGAAAATTAAATATTTATTCATAAAATCTGGGGTCTCACAATCTCCCCTCCTTATAGAATTTTGCCCTTGAAATTTACGTACGTACCTGGTATGCCGAACAGGTGAGGATACCTTGACTTCATTTCAGATTCTAACTCTTGAGGTATAACCCTTGAGTGTTGAATACGATTCTTCTTATCCAAGATTTTAACACGTATCTCCTCAAACGTTAAATCATCCGCTATCTCGTCCGGTTCTAAATTAATAATGTGGTTCGAGTCGTCCACATATTTACGTAACATCGATACATTAAAAACGTTATGAACACTTGACATACTTGGCGGTAAAACGAGTTTATAAGCCACAGTTCCTACTCAATCAAGGATTTCAAATGGGCCAATTAAATCAAGGGTTGAGATTTCCTCTCTTCGTTGATTCTTGCTTCTAGAATAACGCCCTCTTGAACCTTCTTCTTCACATTCATCAACTCCGGGTGTGTAGCTTGAGCGGCTTTAACTTTATCGAGTAAAGTCGATTCTACTCGTATATTCGTTATCTTCACGTGGGTCCCTAGAGTCTTTAACTCTATCTTCATTATTTGTAAGTTATACGAAATGAGTCTTTGTGTTAACAACATCGAACTCATAAACGCATATAATCTTCTACTCAACACGTCAGCTACCATATTCGCTCTTCCACGATGATATTGAATGGTATGATCGTAATCTTCAACAGCTCGAGTCAACGTCTTTGGCGCATGTTACGTTCATTTTAGTTGAAGAAATATTTGAGGGTTTAAGAAATGGGTTTTGTACTGAGGTCAATACAAAATTCGATTTCACGCTCTAGGGTAGGCTAGGAAGTCTTTTGAATACGCCAGGAAATTTATTAATGATTGAAATATCATTCAAAACTATTACTCTTATCCAAGACTTGGATAGTACGTCACATTGATACCAACTGTGACTTCTATCCTTTAACCTGGATAGCACCTCACAATGATACCTATCAACTTGCCATCGTCATTCACGACGTCTCCTACGAAAAGTCTGGCTTCGGTGCATTCCACACAAGGAAGTCAACAACGAAAGGATCGGGGCTCTTTACTTATGGCTTGATATGACAGTGATTGACTTTAGTGGTTTGGGTTCTTGAATTCGTATAACAGGTTGGTTAGGAATATGAAAGCTAACAACCTTACAAAAAGCATGATGAGTAGTTAATCAATCATTTCTAAAAAAACCACATCAAAGGCAAGTATTTTCAAAGAGATAAGATCGATAGGTAACGTGAAAGTGTCAATTTGAATCAAACAAGATTTATAAATAGTGGAGGTAACGAAGGTTTCTCCCAACGGAGTTTCAATAGATAAATCAAAGTCTAATTTCTCCGGAGTCAAATTTAAACATTGAACACAACTAGGTGAAATAAAAGAGTGGATAGAACTGGTATCGAATAAAGTATAGACTTCGCAAGAGTTTATGATTAGCTTATCCGTAATAACTTCGTTCGGGTTTCTCGACAAACGCTCTCACTTAAACTACCGAATTTATCTTTGCTATAGGGTACATTCTACCCTTAAGTGTTTCCTCACATTCCTGATCCATGATTTGAATCATTACTCTCCGATCCATATCGAATTGGGATTGACCGCTATGCATGTGGTAATTCAAATTTGATGTTGATTCTCCCAATTATTGTCCAAAAGCAAAATCCATTTCATCTATTTTGACTTTATTGGATCGCATCGCCTTTTCTACCATATCCACGCCAACCGCATGCTTTTATCCATGCATCATCTATTCTCCTTCGTTCAGTTGTTTCTTCTTTCATTAGAACTTTGATCATCGCATTCTCAGATTCCAGCTCTAATATCTTATACTCTACCAAAGAGTGCTTCTGTTCAAGCATCGTACATTGGGCAACACAATTTTGAATTGTTACATCTCTTTGTTCCCACGACCACTGCTAGTTTCTTGACTGCTCTTCTAACTCATGAACACGATTTTGTAATTCTAAGTTTCGATTATAAAATTCGTCTAACCAATTCTACTCAAGTTCCTCTTCTTCATCTTTTTCCTCGCTTTCAGCTGCTACCTCTGCAACTAGCTCTGGTGCAACTATTAGTTCTTCACTCACCACGTAGATATCTCTAATTCTTTCTTCGTCTGACATCACATTAACCTAATTAGTGATTAAAGGTGTCTCAATGGTCTCATTCACTCCATTGTGAACATTTTCAGCTGCCATTTCCAAACACTGCCACAAAATAAGGGTTAAATAACATATCACATATTATCCCTATACTCTGATCGACCAATTAAATACCAAATATATTTAGGTAGGTCATACTAGTGAAGGAATTCCCCGTCTCTCCCCTCCTAGTTCTTGTCTCACATTTCAGCCATGGATCATATTCCTAATTTTTGATACCAACTGTGACGCCCCCAAAATAGGTATACATCACCCATCTTGAGTAGCCAAATACATGGTACAAAATTCAAATACAATCTTTAATATACAACAAGAGAGCTGTGAGTTTTAATATAAATATTGTCTTCTAGAAAATATCCACTCTCAGAATAAGTCCTCATTACAATTATTTTCATACTATTTAACAGAATAGTGAGGACTACTAGCTAATACTATCATCCGGACCATCACTCCGTTCCCCGACTCGTCCCAAATTTCGTTCTCATTTCACAAGAAGAAACGGTGAAAAGAAATGGTGAGCTCAACTAGCCCAGTAAGAAATATTATGACTAAGATAATTTAGAATAAATTATCATTAGCCTTCAACAATGTTAAATTGATAAAATACAATAGACATCAAGTTTAACTGCAGCGGAACAAGTAATCCATTAAAAGAGTCAAGTAGAGAATAGAATCTACTATCTTTTATGATTTAAAAAGTTTTTCATCACTTTTATCGTTGCGACTCAGCTCAATAAATAATCCACATCATTAAATCATCCCTACACTGCAGGCCAAGGATATTCTTTATTATCACGACCACGAATTATCCATGTACTACAGGCCAAAGATAATCGTGTTTTCATCAACGGTCCTGATCATGACATAAAACAATTCATCTTTGCACCCTTGGCCGAAGAGAATCCATAGCCAAAATCATAACAAAAACTATTCATCAATGCATTACGGACCAATTAAGACTTTTTCCACATCATTTGTAATATTACGGTCATGATTATACCAAAAAATCCCTGGTCATAATCATACCAAGTCCATCTATGCACTACAGGCCACAAATGACTTTCAACAAAATATAAACATGAGGATGATGACAATGATATAAGAATTCAATAAAACAAGTTCACGAATTAATTTGTCCAGGAACCAATAACGTCTAAATTGTCAACATGATATTTCTTTGTAGAGTAAAATTCAAGAATGCTCAGAAGAATATTTTCATGAAAAGATACTGGATGAAGCGCAAATATCAAGGATATTCCACTAATTTCATGGAGTATATAAGTCAAAACTTTAACCAACTGAGTATAATAAAAAATGGAATAACAAAAGAAATCACCATGCATACGGTACTTGCAGATGATTGTGTTATTCCAACAGAATAATAATAACGGAACCAGTCGGGTAAATTACGCCGCCAAGTGGATGTTCCAACAAAATAATAAAGATTTTAACCAGTCCTGTAAAAAACACATGCATGTGATCTTCCAATGTAATAATAAAGATTTTAACCAGTCCCGTGTAAAACACACGTGACAAGATATTCCAATGTAATAATAAAGATTTTAACCAGTCGTGTAAAACACACGACAAGATATTTCAACAGTAATAATAAAAAGCGGAACCAGTCCGGTGTAAAACACACGATCGGGATATTCCAAATGTAATAATAAAGATGTAATAATAGAAGAATGTCACCAAGTATAGGGTAGCTCAGCAGATATCTGAAGTTATTCCAAAAGAATAATAAAGAATGGAATAATGTAAGTTCTCTTCATGAATACAAAAGAAATAATACCCCTTACCGTAAAAGAAACTTGATATCGAAGTAGTGAAGTAGCAGAATACTCTTCTTCTTTCTCTCTATAATTTCTCTGTCTAGAGTTTCAGTGAATTCGTAAGAAAATAATGAAGGAATGAGCTTCTATTTATAGAAGAATGGATTGCATAGTAACTAACTCATGAACGGTCCAAATTGATTTACTTTAATCGGACGGTTCATAATTAAAGCAAAATCTTTTAAATAAAATATAATATATTCTATTTATAATCTAATAAAATGAATAACTTTATAAAAGTTTTCTGTTTTATATAAAAAGATTTTACTATGCAAAACACTATGCAGGCACTATGCAACACTATGCATAATAAAATATAATATAATCTAATTATTGTCTAATAAAACGAATAACTTTATAAAAATATTCTGTTTTATATAAAAAGATTTTACTATTAGCCTAATAAAACGAATAACTTTATAAAAGTATTCTGTTTTATATAAAAAGTATTTCTTTTTTATTACGTTAATAATGCTAATAAAACAAAACTGAGTGACTTATCACATAAGCATCAATAATCAATACCGTGTGCTTCTATGCAACCACATGTATTACTGTACTTTTACTACCGAGTAGTTCAACAATATTAACGATAAAACTTCTGCCGTTATTTTCAATAAAATATTTTTGTAGTTTTCTCATTCCGACAATAATTCTGTTGTGGGGTCCACCAATGATTGTATCGTCGTACGGATATTTCCTGAAAAAAAGAATATTTTCCGACCAATCGAATATAATATGACAACTTGCATACTTTACAAAATTTGTAAATATTACCCACAACTATAACATTATATTAAATCCACACCATAATATTAAAAAAATTATTTCGAGAAAATTAAATATTTATTCATAAAATCTGTTGTCTCACACAACCTAACTCTCCTAAGCTCCACACCTCCGAAATTATTTGTTATATCTGTCCCCAAGACCAGCCCCACGAACAACCACATCAAATTAGAACCGGAAGAAATAGCCAAAGACTTAACGTGTGAAGAGGTACCTGTAAAGATCTTGGATAGGAAGGAGCATGTCCTACACACCAAGGTCATACCACAAGTCAAAGTTTTGTGGAGGAACCATGCTATTGAGGAAATGACCTGGGAGTTGGAAACAGAAATGAAAGAGATGTATCCTCACCTTTTCGAAATGCCAGGTACGTACGTCAATTTCGAGGACGAAATTTCATAAGGAGGGGAGGTTGTAAGACCCCAACTTATTATAAATAAAATTGAATTTCCTCTATTTATTATTTTGAAATAGTAAGGGTTGATTTGATTAATGTGGTTAGTTATGGGTAAAATGCGCAAATATTTCAAATAAGCAAGTGGTTATAAAATATTCATTGTTGTCGGGGAAGATTCGTTTGGTCGTGAAATATTCTTACTGTCGGGAATAATATTCGTATTTATTTGAGCTTTTTTATGTGTGGGCTCCATAACAGAAAGCGATTGGATGAAGAAAACAACAAGTATAAGTTGTTTATAAATAACAACGTAGTTGTTACCGTTAATACTATTAGAATACTCAGTGGTTAAAACACAGTAGCACACGATATTGCACCAATTATTGATTCTTACGTAAGAAGGCACTACTCAATAATTGTTACAGTAATTACTATTCAATATTTTATTTTATTGATTCAATAATTGCTTCGTTAATATTTTATATTATTATTATTCAATAATTGTCACTACACAGTATTTTCCATTATTAGATCAATAATTCATATTATTTGAATAATATTATTAGATAAAATTATTGGCAATGTCTAGAAAGTTCTGTTCAAGGAGAGGTTTGGTCACCTAATTACGCCGCCAAGAAGAGAAATCCTTATTGAAAGCCCCTCTTTCCTCGGGAACAACTTTGGTTTATGATGATTGTGATTTTGTAATATTATTTATGAATAATTAATTATTGATTTATATGATAAGGGAAATATTTATTTTATGTGGATATAGATGGAGAAAATTTTTAATGTGACAATTGTTGAAAATTGATATTTTATCTTTTCTCATAAAATAATTCATTTAAATATATTATTATATTATAATAATATAATAATGATGATATTTTACAATGAATGTGTAATATATGAATAAATAAGGAGGAAGAGTATTTTTATTACAAAAAATGTTTAAGACATGTTAAACATGTTTGTGGACCCCATTTCTTGACTGAAATTTGATTATAGCCCGTAAAATCATCCGTATGTGGATTTCGGTCAACTTCTACTTGAAACTTGAAAAAACTTAAAACTACAAAGTTGTAGAGAATTGAATTTCCTATGGAATGGACACAAGATTTGAAATTTTCTGATAAAAGGGTTATTTATAATGAATTATTAATGTTCTGAAGTTCTAGAATAATTAATTTTGGGAGTTTAAAATGTTTTTTTGTAAGAAAAACGTTTTTAACAAGTTGGTGGGCCCCACAAATATGTAAAATGAGCTGAAATCAGTTGTCTAAGGTGGGCGTGAAAATTATATATATATATATATATATATAATATTTTATTAAATTTTACGCTTTGGTGTTCTAAGCATTTTCCTATAAATAGGGTCTTAGGTTAGAATTGAAAATCACACCGTAAATCAAATCTTTTCTCTCTATATTATCGAAATATTCTTGTGAGTATTTTGATACTTTGAGTGTTGCTATATGGTGCAAGTTCCCTTCAACACTATATCTAGTATTCTAGTCAGAAGTACTGTCTTTTCGAGGTAAGGGATACTATTTTTTTTAAAATGATATTATTTCTTTCAATATCATTATGTTAGAATATTGGTAATGTTTTTCTTGTGAAATTCTTGTCTTTTAGTGTCGGGGTTACTATTCACATATACGACACTATTCACGTATACGGTACTATTTACGAATATAGCACTATTCACAGAAAAATTAAATTTTCATTTTTTGTCCAAAATATCTATTACGGATACTAGCTTTGATTGTATCCATGTTTTGGTTTTCATTCTTGAATTTCACTCCACTATGATTATTTATGAATTATTTTTGAACTTGGATTGCTTGAAGTACGAATCCTTAAAATTTGTTCTTTTGTTCACTGGATTCGTTTCTTTAAAAATAATTTTCATCATCCTCAGTCCTAAATAATGATATTACTGAATATCTTTGGCCTGTAGTGCAAAGATTAATAATTTTTTGATGAATATCTTTGGCCCGTAGTGCAAAGATGAACCGGCGTTGAGATGAACATGACCAACTGATAAATATCTTTGGCCTGTAGTGCAAAGATGAATATTTGATTCAAGATGAATATTGATTGATGTTACAGGGATAAAATAATGATGATGGACTTTTAAATTCATAGATTATAGTAGATTTCATTCTCTATATAACTCATCTATGAATTATTATTTTCGCTGCGAATATTGATCTGAAACTTGTTGTCTATTATATTCTATTAGATTTTTTCCTATTTAAGACTAAAGATAATTTGTTCTATATTATCTTAGTCATAATATTCTTTTCTGGGCTAGTTTAGCTCACCCTTTTCCTTTTTGTTCCATTTTTCTTCTCAGGAGGCGAGAATGTAGCGAGTTCTAGTCAGGGTATGAAATGATGGTTCTAGAGAGTTATCTTAGTAGTCCTCACCATTTTTGTTAAATAGTATATCAATAATTATAATGAGGACTTATTTGAGTGTGGATATTGTCTAAAAGGCAATATTTGTATTTAAACTCACAGTTTATGTGTTGTCGTATTTTGCACGACAATTGTATTAATAAAGTTGTAGTTGTTTCTGTACCATGTATTTGGCGACTCAGAATGGGTGTTGTATACCTATTTTGGGGGCGTCATAGTTGGTATCAGAGCTTAGGGATATGGTCTCCGGCAGAGATCGGGGAATAGAACTAGGAGGGGAGAGATGAGTAAATTCTTCGCTAGGGTGTCCTACCTAAGCTTATTTGTTGGTTGGTCAGAATATAGGGATATTATGTGATATGGTAATTTGTTTAATTAATCCTTGTTTTATGGCAGTATTTGAGAATGGCAATTGAGAATGTTAACAGTGGAGTAAATGAGATTGTGGAGACATATTTACTCACCAATGAGGAGAACGTGCAACAGGCCGGCAATGTTCCTCCTGTGAACAACACCACTGAGCAGATGATGAACGACGGGATGTTTAGAAGCTTTTTACAGTTCATGCAAAATCAGACGAGGGAGACTCGTGTTCAAAATACAGGAGGAAATGATAGCAATAAACGGTTTGTCACAGCCAAGCAGTTCAAAGAGTTGGGACCACCAGAATTCTGGGGAAAGCCAGATCCGATTAAGGAGGAGATGTGGGTCAAGCAAATTACCAAGATATTCGATATCTTAGGATGCACAGAGAAACAGAAGGTTCCATTCGCTACTTTTATGTTCCATAATGAGGCAGATTACTGGTGGAAATCTGTGAAGTGTACCCATCCAGCCGCACTCAGCATGTCTTGGAAAACGTTTTAGAAACTGTTCAATGACAAGTACTTTCCTGAAAGTATTTATGACGCCCCCAAAACATGTATACATCACCCATCTTGGGTCTTCAGATACATGGTACATAAATCAAATACAAACTTAATTATATAACTGTCATGTAACATACGACAAAACATAAGCTGAGAGTTTAAACAAGAATATTGCCTTCTAGACAATATCCACTCTCAATGGAGTCCTCATTACATTTATTATCACACTATTTTACAGAATATTGAGGACTACTAATGAAGACTTTCACTACATCATTCGTCACATTACGGTCATGATTATACCGAATAATCCCTGGTCATAATCATACCAAGTCCAACTCTACACGTAAGCCAAAGATGACTTTCATCACAATATAAGCATGAGGATGATGACAATGACATAATAATTCAATAAAACAAGTTTAAAGATAAATTTTAAAGATTTATAATTTAATTTATCCAGAAATCAATATCGTCCAAATTGTCAACATGATACTGCTTTGTAGAGTAAAATTCAAGAATAATATTCATGTACCAAAAATAATTTGGACAGAAAAGAAATATATTTTTTGGGTAAATAGTACCCCGTGAATAGTACACCATGAATAGTAGTTCGGGAATAATACCTAGTTAATAGTACCCCGACATGAACAGTACCCCAAATACCCGAGTGAATAATATTCGGGTAAATAGTAACCCATGAATAGTAACTCGTGAATAGTACTCCGACAAGAAAAGTGCCCCGAATACCCGAGTGAATAATACTAGTAAATAGTAACCCATGAATAGTAACTCATAAATAAAATACCAAATAAAATGATATTTCATGACGAGTACAAAAGAAATGATATCTCATACGAGTATAATAGAATATACGAAACTGCAAATGGATTTTCATCCGCCTTGCGATAATCCACGTAGACAGATCATTTCCACAATTTAATAAAGAATGAATATGAAAGGTCATTCACCATGCATGTGGTAATCCGCGTAGACAGGTTATTCCAACAGAATAATAAAGAATGGAATAACAAAAGAATTCACCAGGCATACGATAGAATCACATGCATGAGTTATTCCCAATGTAATAATAAATAATGGAACCAGGTCATGCGTAATACGCATAGACAGGATATTCCAACTGTAAAATCCCAAATTTTACGAATAAAGATTTAATTTTTCTCGAAATATTTTTTTAAAAAATTATGGTGTGGATTTGAGATAATGTTATAGTTGTGGGTAATATTTATAAATTTTGAAAAGTATGCAAGTTGTTATATAATATTTGATTGGTCCAGGAATATTCTTTTTGTTTGGGAATATCCGTATTTACGACAAGACAATCATTGGTGGACCCCACAATGTAATTATTGTCGGATTAAGAAAAAGACAAAAATATTTTTATGAAAATAACGGCAGAAGTTTTACCATTAAAACTGTTGAACTACTGGGTAGTAAAAGTACAGTAATACGCGTGGTTGCATAGTAGCACACGATATGGATTATTGATGCTTACGTGAGAAGACACTCAATTTTGTTCAATTATTACTACAGTAATTGTTGTATAGTATCTCACGTTATTTGATTTAATTATTGTCGATATTTTATATATTATTAAATGAATAATTGGGATATAAAGTTGTTAATATTATTATTTGCAATATTAACGATGTCTAGAAGTTTTTCCAAGGAGAGGTTTGGTCACCTAATTGCGCGCCAATAGGGAGAAATCCTTATTGGAAAGCCCCTCTTTTCACAGGAACGACACGGTCGATTAATAGTGTGAATTATGATAATGATGATGAAGTTTGTTTTATTATTATTATTAATGTAATAAAACAGTAATCTTTTTATATAAAACAGAATACTTTTATAAAGTTATTTGTTTTATCAAACTATAAATAGAATATATTATATTCTATTATGCATAGTATTTGCATAGTAAAATCTTTTTGTATAAAATAGAATACTTTTATAAAGTTATTTGTTTTATTTGATTATAAATAGAATATATTATATTCTATTATGCATAGTATTTGCATAGTGCCTGCATAGTGTTTGCATAGTAAAATCTTTTTATATAAAACAGAATACTTTTATAAAGTTATTTGTTTTATTAGATTTAAAATTATATATATATATATATATTTATATTGAATATATTATATTTTATTGCATAGTATCCTTTCTATTTTCCTATAAATAGGATGCTTAGTTAGAATTGAAATCACACCAGAAGTTCAAAGAATTCTTCTTCTATAATCTTGAGCGTATTTCCTTAGAGTTTAAGAAAGTTTTAAGCGTAGTGCAAGTTTTCTTCAAGTATATCCTCGCCCTACCCGTCGGAGTACTCTTCTTTATAAGGTAAGAGATATTATTTGTTGTACTCGTAAGGGGTTTTATTTCTTTCGTATTCATGAAGAAAACTTCTGCTATTCCATTTTTTATTATTTTGTTGGAATAACCTGTATACGTGGACTACACTATACTTGGTGAAATTCTTCTATTATTCCATTCCTTATCGCCAGAATCACTTAAGGCAGAGACGTGGATAAAGCAGATCACCAAGATATTTGATGTCTTAGAATGCTCAGATGAGCAAAAGGTTCCCTTTGCCACCTTTATGTTGCGTAAAAAAGTAGATCAATGGTGGGAATCTGTAAAACGTACCCAGACTGATGCACTCAAGATGTCTTGGGAGAAGTTTCAAGAATTGTTCAACGACAAGTACTGTCCTGAAAGTATTCGTCACATGAAGGAGGTGGAATTCATCAAGCTGGAGCAAAACAATATGACCGTGTCGCAGTACGAGGCTAAGTTTGCAGAGTTATCCCAGTTTGCATCCCATTTGGTAGATAATGAAGAGAGAATGACGCGAATGTTTTTGCGAGATTTGAAACCCGAAATACGTCAATACCTCATTTCTCACAAACTTTGTTTATATTAAGATGTTGTGAATAGGGCTCAGTTATTGGAGCGTGATAATGAGTCAACACAACCAAAAGGCAACAACCAACAACATGATAATAATCGTACCGGTGGCAACGGCTATCAGAACAATGATAACTATCGTGGGGAAAATTATCATGCCAAAAATGGTAACCACTTCGGTGGTAATCATGGCCAAGATAATAGAAGTGGAAATTTCAAGAAGAGAAGGTTCAATAATGATGGAAAGACAGCAGCACCAGCACTCGTTTTAAAGGAAGAAGAATGACCACCGGTCGTATGTTTCAAATGCAAACAGGAGGGATACATTCTTCCAAACTATACGCAGCAATCCAAAGCATGTTACAATTGTGGAAAAGAAGGTCACCTAGCCCGATTTTGTCGTGCACCAAAGTCAAGTCCAACTGGGATGGTGGCACCAAAGGCGGATACGGACAAAACAAAGTCGGTGGTTTCAAGGAGAGCGTTTTTTGTGACTTCTCAAAAAGTGAGTAACCCGAATGAAGTTAGCACAGGTTAGTTAATTATAAATTCTTACGAAGTCTATACCTTAATAGATACAGGTTCTAGCCATTCTTTTATCCCTCTTACATGCGCTCAACGTTTAAATTTGACTTCGGAGAAATTAGACTTTGACTTATCTGTTGAAACTCCGTTGGGAGAAACCTTCATTACATGTGTTATCCAAGTCTTGGATGAGAGTCACAGTTTTCAATGATATTTCTATTGTTAATAAATTTCCTGACGTATTCTTGAAGACTTCCTGGCCTACTCCCAGAGCGTGAAATCGAATTTTGTAGTGACCCCAGTACAAAACCCATTTCTTCAACACTTAAATATTTCTTCAACCAAAACGAATGTATAATGCGCCAAAGAAGTTGGCCCGAGCTGTTGAAGATTATGATTATGCCATTCAATATCATCATAGAAGAGCGAACGTGGTAGCTGACGCATTGAGTAGAAGATCGTATGCGTTTACGAGTGCGAATATACGAACCTAAGTGAAGATAACGAATATATGATTAGAACCGACTTTAGTCGATAAAGTTAAAGCTGCTCAAGCTATAGACCCGGAGCTGATGAACACGAAAAAGAAGGTTCAAGAGGGCGTTATTCTAGAAGCAAGAATCGATGAAGAGAGGAAATCTTAACCCTCGATTTTATTGGCCCATTTGAAATCCTCGATCGAGTAGGAACTATGGCTTATAGACTCGTTTTACCGCCAAATATGTTGCGTGTTTATAACGTTTATCACGTACCGATGTTACGTAAATATGTGGACGACCCGAACCACATTATTGATTTAGAACCGAACAAGATAGCGGAAGATTTAACGTATGAGAAAATATTTGTTAAAATCTTGGATAAGAAGGATCGTATTCAACACTCAAAGGTTATACCTCAAGAGTTAGAATCTGACAAAGTGTCCTCATTTGTTCGGCATACCAGGTACGTACGTAAATTTCGAGGGCGAAATTTCATAAGGAGGGGAGATTGTAAAATCCCAAATTTTATGAATAAAGATTTAATTTTCTCAAAAAAATTTTAAAAAATTATGGTGTGGATTTGAGATAATGTTATAGTTGTGGGTACTAATTATAAATTTTGAAAAGTATGCAAGTTGTTATATAATATTCGATTGGTCGGGGAATATCCGTACGACGGTACAATCATTGGTGGACCCCACAATAGAATTATTGTCGGATTGAGAAAACGACAAATATATTTTTATAAAAATAACGGCAAAAGTTTTACCGTTAAAATTATTGAACTACTCGGTAGTAAAAGTACAATAATACGCGTGGTTGCATAGTAGCACACGTTATGGATTATTGATGCTTACGTGAGAAGACACTCAGTTTTGTTCAATTATTGGTACAGTAAATGTTGCATAGCATCTCACGTTATTTGTTTCAATTATTGTCGATATTTTATATATTATTAAATCAATAATTGAGATAACAAGTTGTTAATATTATTATTTGCAATATTAACGATGTCTAGAAGTTTTGCCAAGAAAAGGTTTAGTCACCTAATTGCGCGCCAATAGGGAGAAATCCTTATTAGAAAGCCCCCTCTTTCCTGGGAATGACCTGGTCGATTAATAGTGTGAATTATGATAATGATGATGAAGTTTTTTTTATTAATATTATTAATGTAATAAAATAGAAATCTTTTTATATAAAACAAAATACTTTTATAAAGTTATTTATTTTATTAGACTATAAATAGAATATATTATATTCTATTATGCATAGTGTTTGCATAATAAAATCTTTTTATATAAAACAAAATACTTTTATAAAGTTATTTGTATTATTTGATTATAAATAAAATATATTATATTCTATTATACATAGTGTTTGCATAGTAATTGCATAGTATTTGCATAGTAAATTTTTTTATATAAAATGTAATACTTTTATAAAGTTATTTGTTTTATTAGATTTTAAATTATATATATATATATATATATATATTTTGAATATATTATATTTTATTGCATAATATCCTTTCTATTTTCCTATAAATAAGATGCTTAGTTAGAATTAAAATCACACCAAAAGTTCAGAGAATTCTTCTTCTATAATCTTAAGCGTATTTCTTTAGAGTTTAAGAAAGCTTTGAGCGCAGTGCAAGTTTTCTTCAAGTATATCCCCGCCCTACCCGTCGGAGTACTCTTTTTTATAAGGTAAGTGATATTATTTGTTGTACTCATAAGGGGTATTATTTCTTTGGTATTCATGAAGAAAACTTCTGTTATTTCATTCTTTATTATTTTGTTGGAATAACCTGTATACGTGGACTACCCTATACTTGGTAAAATTCTTCTGTTATTCCATTCCTTATTATTCTGTTGGAATAACTTGTATATGCGAAGTACCGCATACATGGTGAAATTCTTCTGTTATTTCATTCCTTATTATTATGTTGGAATAACATGTATATGTGAAGTACAGCATACATGGTGAGATTCTTCTATTATTCCATTCTTTATTATTCGCCTTAATATCATGTCTGCGTGCGTTACGCATAACTTTTCCCATTATTTATTATTCATTAGAATAACTTTTATGCATGTAAGTTTATCGCATGCATGGTGAATTTCATTGTTATTCCATTCTTTATTATTACGTTAAATATCCTGTGCAATAACGTTTATGTGACGCCCCCAAAATAGGTATACATCACCCATCTTGAGTCGCCAAATACATGGTACAAAATTCAAATACAATCTTTAATATACAACAAGAGAGCTGTGAGTTTTAATACAAATATTATCTTCTAGACAATATCCACTCTCAGAATAAGTCCTCATTACATTTATTGTCACACTATTTAACAGAATAGTGAGGACTACTAATACTATCATCTGGACCGTCATTCCATTCCCCGACTAGTCCCATCTACGTTCTTATTTCCTGAAGAGAACAGTGAAAGAAAGGGTGAGCTCAACTAGCCCAACAAGAAATATTATGACTAAGATAATGCAGAATAAATTATCAATAGTCTTCAACAATGTTAAACTGATAAAATACAATAGACATCAAGTTTAACTGCAGCGGAACAAGCAATCCATTAAAAGAGTCAAGTAAAGAATAAAATCTACTATGTTTTATGATTTAAAAGGTTTTCATCACTTTTATCGCTGGGACTCAGCTTAATAAATAATCCACATCATCGAATCACCCCTGCACTACGGCCAAGGATATTCCTTAGTATCACAACCACAAATTATCCCTGCACTACGGGCCAAGAATATTCGTGTATTCATCAATGGTCATGATCATGACAACAACTATCCATCAATGCATTACGGGCCAATGAGGACTTTTACCACATCATTTGTAATATTACGGTCATGATTACACCGAATAATCCCTGGTCATAATCATACCAAGTCCATCTATGCACTACAGGCCACAAATGACTTTCAACATAATATAAACATGAGGATGATGACAATGATATACGAATTCAATAAAATAAGTTCACGAATTAATTTATTTAGGAACCAATAACGTCCAAATTGTAAACATGATACATCTTTGTAGAGTAAAATTCAAGAATGCTCAGAAGAATATTTCCATAAAAAGATACTGGATGAAGCGCAAATATCAAGGATATTCCACTAATTTCATGGAGTATAGAAGTCAAAACTTTAACCAACTGAGTATAATAAAGAATGGAATAACAAAAGAAATCACCATGCATGCGGTACTTCGTATAGACAGGTTATTCCAACAGAATAATAATAACGGAACCAGGTCAGGCGAATACAAAAGAAATAATACCCCTTACCGTAAAAGAAACTTGATATAAGAGTAGAAGAATGAAGAAATGAGCTTCTATTTATAGAAGAATGAATTGCATAGTAACTAATTCATGAACGGTCCAGATTAATTTACTTTAATCGGACGGTCCATAATTAAAGCAAAATCTTTTAAATAAAATAAAATATATTCTATTTATAATCTAATAAAATGAATAACTTTATAAAATTTTTATTTTTTATATAAAAAGATTTTACTATGTAAAACACTATGCAAGCACTATGCAACACTATGCATAATAAAATATAATATAATCTAATTATTGTCTAATAAAACGAATATGTGACGCCCCCAAAATTAGGTATACATCACCCATCTTGAGTCGCCAAATACATGGTACAAAATAAAAATACAAACTTAATTATACAAATGTCATGTAACATACGACAATACATAAACTGAGAGTTCTAATAGGAATATTGTCATCTAGACAATATCCATACTCAAGGAGTCCTCATTACATTTATTATCACACTATTTAACAGAATAATGAGGAATACTAATGCTATCTTCTGGACCATCACTCCTTTCCCCCGACTCGTCCCAAAGAATATTCTCATTTCAAGAAGAGAAAGAAAGAAAGGGTGAGCTCAACTAGCCCAAAGAAGAAATATTATGACTAAGATAGTGCAGAATAAATTATCAATAGTCTTTAACAATGTTAAACTGATAAAATATAATAGACATCAAGTTTAACTGCAGTGGAATAAGCAATCCATTAGAAGAGTCAAGTAGAGAATAAAACCTACTATCTTCTATGATTTAAAAATATTTTCATCAACTTTTATCATTTGAGACTCGACTTTTAAATAAACCACATCTTCTAATCATCCTTGTACTACGAGCCAAGGATATTCATTAAATCATCCACGGTCATGACTATACCGAATAATCCCTAGTCATAATCATACCAAAAACTGTCCATCAATGCATTACATGCCACTGACGACTTTTACCACATCACTTATAACATCACAGTTCATGATTATACCGAATGATCCCTGGTCATAATCATACTAAGTCCATTTATGCACGTAAGCCAAAGATGACTTTCAACATAATATAAACATGAGGATGATGACAATGTTATAGGAATTCAATAAAACAAGTTCAAGAATTAATTTATCCAGGAACTAATAATATCCAAATTGTCAACATGATACTTCTTTGTAAAGTAAAAGTCAAGAATTCTCAGAAGAATATTTCCATGAAAAGTTACTGGATGAAGCGCAAATATTAAGGATATTCCACTAATTTCATGGAGTATCGAAGTCAAAACTTTAACCAACTGAGTATAATAAAGAATATATGAAACTGCAAATGGATTTTCACCCGCCATACGGTAATCCACGTATACAGATCATTTCCACAATTTAATAAGGAATGAATACAAAGGATCATTCACCATGCATGTGGCAATCCACATAGGCAGGTTATTCCAACAGAATAATAAAGAATGGAATAATGTAAGGATTCATCATGCATGCGATAGAGACCGCATGCATGTGTTATTACCAATGTAATAATAAATGCGAATAATAAATATGGAACCAGGTCAGGTGAAATTCATACCGACAGGATATTCCGACAGAATAATAAAGAACGGAATAATAAAAGAATTTCACCAAGTATGCGGTACTTCGCATAAATAGGTTATTCCAACATAATAATAAAGAATGAAATAACAGAAGAATATCACCAAGTATTGGGTAAACCGCATATACATGTCATTCCACCAAGTATAGGGTAAACCGCGCATACAGGTTATTCCAACAGAATAATAAAGAATGGAATAAAATAAGGATTTCACCAAGTATAGGGTATGCCGCGTATACAGGTTATTCCAACAGAATAAATAAGAATGGAATAACATAAGGATTTCACCAAGTATAGGGTATGCCGCGTATACAGGTTATGTATAGGGTATGCCACTTTTACAGGTTATTCCAACAGAATAATAAAGAATGGAATAACATAAGTTCTCTTCATGAATAAGAAAGAATAACACCCCTTACCGTAAAAGAAACTGGATATAGAAGTAGTGAAGTAATAGAATACTCTTCTTATTTCTCTCTATAATTTCTCTCTCTATAGTGTCAGTGAATTCATAAGAAATAATGAAGGAATGAGCTTCTATTTATAGAAGAATGGATTGAATAGTAACTAATTCATGAACGGTCCAGATCGATTTACTTTTAAACGAACGATCTAGATCGATTTACTATTAAAACTTAAAGCAACGGTCTATACTGATTTACTATTAAAACTTTAAACCAGCCATCCATATTGATTCACTATTATAACTTTCCACCAGCGGTCCATAATGATTCACTAATAGAACTTCAACCAACGGTCTGGAAAATTAGCACATCTCCTCATGGAAAAATATTGTACCCAAATACCCGAATGCATAATAATAGAGCGAATAGTAATCGGGTGAATAGTAACTCGTGAATAGTAACTCGTAAATAGTAACTCATGAATAGTAACTCGTGAATAGTAACTCATGAATAGTAACTCGTGAATAGTAAATCCGACACAAAAGTGTCCCAAATACTCAAGTGAACAATACTAGAGTGAATAGTAATTTTGGTGAATAGTAACATGTGAATAGTAAATTGTGAATAGTAACTTTGACACAAAAGTGTCCCAAATACTCGAGTGAACAATACTTCCTCCAGACATCAATTACTATCGAAATAAATGTTTAACACAAATAATTTCAACACAATGGAACTATCAATTTCATCTTTAATCAACACGAACTTAATCATCATTAATATTATAACTCACAATATTTAACAACCAGGTTGTTCCCAGGAAAGAGGGGGCTTTCCGATAAGGATATCTCCCTATTGGCGCGCAATTAGATTATCTAACCTCTCCTTGACAGAACTTCTAGACATTATAAATATTGTAATTTAATAATATGAATAACTTTGTCGTCTCAATTATTGATTTAATAATGTATCATATAATGCAAATGCTACTATAACAATAATCGAATCAATAATATGAGATCTATGATGCAACAATTACTGTAGCAATAATTGAGTATAACTGAGTGACTTCTTACGTAAGCATCAATAACCAATACCGTGTGCTACTATGCAACCACGCGTATTACTGTACTTTTACTACCGGGTAGTTCAACAGTATCAACGGTAAAACTTCCGCCATTATTTTATAAAAAGATAATTCTGTCGTTTTCTTACTACGCCAATACTTTTGTTGTGGGGTCAACCAATGATTGTGCCGTCGTACGGATATTCCCCGACAAAAAGAATATTGCCCGACCAAATCAGATATTATATAACAACTTGCATACTTTGCAAAATTTATAAATATTACCCACAACTATAACATAATATCAAATTTATTTCATAATATTCAAAAATGATATTCATAGAAAAATTATCTTTATTCATAAAAGTTGGGGTCTTACAACCTCCCCTTCTTATGAAATTTCGTCCTCAAAATTAGGGTACGTACCTGGTATGTCGAAGAGGTAAGGATACCTTGATTTCATTTCAGATTCTAACTCCCAGGTCATTTCCTCAACATCGTGGTTCCTCCACAAAACTTTGACTTGAGGTATAACCTTAGAGCATAGAATATGCTCCTTCTTATCCAAGATTTTAACAGGAACCTCTTTATACGATAAATCTTCTGCTATTTCGTCCGGTTCTAACTCAATAATGTAGTTCGGCTCTTTCACATATTTACGTAACATGGATACGTGAAAAACGTTATGAACACGAGACATATTTGGCGGTAAAGTGAGTCTATAGGCCACAGTCCTTACTCGATCGAGGATTGAAAATGGACCAATGAATCGAGGATTGAGCTTTCCTCTCTTTCCAAATCTCATAACTCCTTTCCATGGAGAAACACGTAACAACACATGGTCTCCAATATCGAATTCCACGTCCTTTCGATGAAGATCAGCATAACTCTTTTGTCGATCTTGTGAGGTCTTTATACGTTGTCGGATCGTTTGAATCTTTTCTGTAGTCATACGTACCAATTCCGGTCCCAACAATGTTGCTTCACCCACCTCATCCCAGCATACTGGATAATGACACTTTCTTCCATACAACGCCTCGAATGGAGCCATGCCAATACTTGCTTGATAACTGTTGTTGTAGGAAAACTCTACCAATGGTAAGAACTTGTCCCAACTTCCCTTAAAGTCAAGGACACAGAGTCTTAATAAATCTTCAAGAGTTTGAATAGTCCTCTCTGATTGTCCATCCGTCTGAGGATGATATGCCGAACTAAATCGTAAATTCGTGCCCATAACTTTTTGCAAACTAACAAAAAATCTTGAAGTGAATCTTGGGTCTCGATCAGAAACTATGGATACTGGCATACCATGCAATCTTACAATCTTGTTTATGTACATACTAGCAAGACGTTCAAGTGTATAAGTTTCTTGTATTGGTAAGAAATGAGCAGACTTGGTCAATCTATCAACAATGACCCAAATCGCATCTATGCCTTGAGAAACCTTTGGAAGACCAGTAATGAAATCCATGGTAATGTGCTCCCACTTCCATTCTAGAATTTCAAGTGGTTGCAATGGACCTTTTGGCACTTGATGCTCCGCCTTGACTCGTTGACAAGTTAGACACCTTGAGATAAACAGTGTTATCTCTCTCTTCATATTACTCCACCAAAATGTATGACGAAGATCACGATACATTTTGGTACTCCCAGGATGGATTGCAAATGGTGTGTTGTGCGCCTCAATTTTATTCTATACTTTAAATCAGGGTCGTTAGGAACACAAAGTCTGGAGTTGATTCGAAGTATTCCTTCTTCATTGATTCTTGCTTCCGGCATAGCACCTTCTTGCACTTTCTTCCTCATATGCATCAGCTGCAGGTCTGTAGTTTGAGCAGCTTTAACTTTATCGATTAAAGTCGGTTCAACTCGTATATTTGCCATCATCATGTGGGTCCCTGGAGTCTTTATCTCTATCTCCATCCTTTGCAAGTCATACAAAATGGGCCTCTATGTTGACAATATCGCACTCGTACCCGCATATGATCTTCTACTCAATGTGTCAGCTACCACGTTCGCTTTTCCAGGATGGTATTGGATGGTATGATCATAATCTTTCAACAGTTCAAGCCAACGTCATTGTCGCATGTTGAGTTCCTTTTGAGTGAAGAAATATTTGAGGCTTTTATGATCCGTAAAAATCTCCACTTTCTCCCCATACAAGTAATGCCTCCAAATCTTTAGTGCAAAGACGACTATTGCCAACTCTAGATCATGAGTAGGATAATTCCTCTCATATTCTTTGAGTTGTCGTGAGGCATAGGCTATGACTTTCCCATATTGCATGAGAACACATCCCAACCCTTTGCCCGAAGCATCACTATAGATGACAAATCCCTCCGAGCCAGATGGTATTGTCAGAACAGGTGCTGAAATGAGTCTCCTCTTGAGTTCTTGAAAACTCTTCTCACATTCTTCACTCCAACCAAATTTTGTATCTTTCCGAGTCAGCTGAGTTAATGGAGTAGCGATTCAAGAAAACCCTTCTACGAATCTCCGATAATAACTAGCTAAGCCGAGAAAGCTACGTACTTCGGTCACTGATTTAGGTTGTTCCCAGCTTTGAATGGTTTCAATCTTTGCCGGGTCAACCGATATTCCATGACTTGATACCACGTGCCCAAGGAATGCTACTTCCTCAAGCCAGAACTTGCATTTCTTAAACTTGGCATAAAGCTTATATTCACGAAGCTTTTGGAGTATCAGCCTCAAGTGTTGCTCGTGATCTTCACGACTTTTGGAATAAATAAGGATGTCATCAATAAAGACGACCACAAAGTGATCCAAATATTCCTTGAATACTCGGTTCATCAATCCATGAAGGCAGCAGGAGCATTAGTTAATCTAAAAGACATGACTAGGAATTCTTAATGCCTGTACCGAGTTCTGAAAGCCGTCTTTGGAATGTCATCGGTTCTAATCTTCAATTGGTGATATCCAGAACGAAGATCAATCTTTGAAAAGAATTTGGCGCCTTGCAACTGGTCAAACAGGTCATCAATACATGGAAATGGGTACCTATTTTTGATGGTGACATGATTCAACTCCCGATAATCAATACAAAGTCGCATACTCCCATCCTTCCTCTTCACGAATATAACAGGAGCACCCCAAGGAGAAGTACTAGGGCGAATAAAGCCAATGTCTAACAATTCCTGCAGTTGGGTCTTTAAATCCTGAAGTTCAATAGGAGCCATTCGATATGGGGCTTTGGAAATGGGTTTTGTACCGGGTTCAAGGTCGATTCAAAATTTAATTTCACACTCTGGGGGTAGGCCAGGAAGTTCTTCAGGAATACTTCAGGAAATTTATTGACAATAGAAATATCATTCAAAACTGACGTATTTTTGTTTAGATCCGTGACATGGGCTAAGAAAGCTTGACATCTGTTTTTCAATAAATTAATAGCTTTATGGCTTGAGATGACAGTGATGGATTTTAATGGTTTGGTTGCTTGAATCCGCACAATAGGTTGGTTAGGACTATGAAAGCTAACAACCTTACGAAAACAATCGATTTTAGCATGATGAGTAGTTAACCAATGAATCCCTAAAATCACATCAAATGCAAGTATCTTCAAAGAAATAAGATCGACGGGTAATTTGCGGTTACCGATTTGAATCAGACAAGACTTATAAACTGTGGATGTAATGAAGGTTTCTCCCAACGGAGTTTCAACAGATAAGTCAAAGTCTAATTTCTCCAGAGTCAAATTTAAACGTTGAGCGCAAGTAGGAAAAATAAAGGAATGGGTAGAACTGGTATCAAATAAAGTATAAACTTAGCTAGAGTTTATGATTAGCTTACCCGTGATCACCTCGTTCGGATTCCTCGCTTTTTGGTAGGTTACGACAAATGCTCTCCCTTGAACTACCGATTTTGTCTTGTCTGGGACACCCTTTGATGCATCCATCCCAGCTGGACTTGACTTTGGTGCACGACAAAATCGGGCTAGATGGCCTTCTTTTCCATAATTATAACATACTTTGGATGGCATCGTGCAGTAACATACGACCGGCGGTCGTTCTCCTTCCTTAACAACGGATGCTGGTGCTGACGTCTTTCCATCCTTGCTGAACCTTCTCTTCTTGAACTTTCCACTCCTATTGTCTTGTCCATGATTACCACCGAAGTGGTTATCATTTTTGGCATATTGATTCCCTCCACATTTGTTGTCATCGCTTCGATGACTGCTACCACTGGTATTATCGACTTGTCGGCTGCTCTCTCTTGGTTGGGTTGACTCATTATCGCGCTCTAATAACTGAGCCCTATTCACAACATCTGAATACAAACACAGTTTATGAGAGATAAGATATTGACGTATCTCAGGTTTCAAACCTCTTAGAAACATCCGTGTCATTCTCTCCTCGTTGTCAACCAAGTGGGATGCAAACCGAGACAACTCGGCAAACTTAGCTTCGTATTGCGCCACGGTCATGTTATTTTGCTCCAACTTGATGAACTCTACCTCTTTCATGTGACGAATACTTTCGGGAAAGTACTTGTCGTTGAACAATTCTTGAAACTTCTCCCAAGTCATCTTCAAGGTCATGGCGGGTTGAGTACTTATAGATTCCCACCAAGAATCGCCTCCCTTTCAGTAACATGAAGGTGGCAAGGGAACCTTTTGCTCCTGAGCATCCCAAGACATCAAATATCTTATTTATCTACTTTATCCAGTCTCTGCCTTAAGTGGTTTTGGTTCTCCAAAAACTCTCAAGTGGTCCCAGCCTTGAATCGCTTAGCGGTGACCGTCGAGAGTTATCGTTGTTTACCTCCATTTTGGATGCAGAGGCGCATCACTTTGTTGTTGCATGAATTGCATAAAGCCTCTGACCATCCCATCATTCACCATTTCATTGGTGTTATTGTTTTCATGAGGATTATTGTCCTCTGGTTGCACATTACCCTGGTCATTGATCGTTGGTGACTCAATGGTCTCATGTGCTTCATTGATTATCTCAACATTTTTGGATGCCATTTTCAAATACTGCAATAAAACAAGGGTTAATTAATATATCACATATTATCCCTATAATCTGACCGATCAACTAAATACCAAATAAACTTAGGTAGGTCATACTAATGAAGGAATTCCCTGTCTCTCCCCTCCTAGTTTTTATCTCACATCTCAGCCAGGGATCATATCCCTAAGCTTTGATACCAACTGTGACGCCCCCAAAATTAGGTATACATCACCCATCTTGAGTCGCCAAATACATGGTACAAAATAAAAATACAAACTTAATTATACAAATGTCGTGTAACATATGACAATACATAAACTTAGAGTTCTAATAGGAATATTGTCATCTGGACAATATCCATACTCAAGGAGTCCTTATTACATTAATTGTCACACTATTTAACAGAATAGTGAGGACTACTAATGCTATCTTCGACCATCACTCCTTTCCCAGACTTCGTCCAAAGAATATTCTCATTTCACAAGAGAACAAAGAAAGAAAGGGTGAGCTCAACTAGCCCAAGAAGAAATATTATGACTAAGATAATGCAGAATAAATTATCAATAGTCTTCAACAATGTTAAACTGATAAAATACAATAGACATCAAGTTTAACTCCAGCGGAATAAGCAATCCATTAGAAGAGTCAAGTAGAGAATAAAACCTACTATCTTCTATGATTTAAAAATGTTTTCATCAACTTTTATCGCTGAGACTCAGCTTAATAAATAAACCACATCTTCTAATCATCCCTGTACTACGAGCCAAGGATATTCATTAAATCATCCACGGTCATGACTATACCGAATAATCCCTAGTCATAATCATACCAAAAACTGTCCATCAATGCATTACAGGCCACTGAGGACTTTTACCACATCACTTATTACTTCATAGTTCATGATTATACCGAATGATCCCTAGTCATAATCATACTAAGTCCATCTATGCACGTAAGCCAAAGATGACTTTCAACATAATATAAACATGAGGATGATGACAATGTTATAGGAATTCAATAAAACAAGTTCAAGAATTAATTTATCCAGGAACTAATAATATCCAAATTGTCAACATGATACTTCTTTGTAAAGTAAATTATAGAAAATGATAATTATAGAAAATTCATCTTTATTCAAAAAGTTGGGGTCTTACAGTTTACGCATGACCTGGTTCCATTATTTATTATTCTGTTGGAATATCCTATCGGTGCGGATTACGCATGACCTGGTTCCATTCGTTATTATTACATTGGGAATAACTCATGCATGCGATCTATCGCATGCATGGTGAATTCTTCTGTTATTCCATTCTTTATTATTCTGTTGGAATAACCTGTCTATGTGGATTACCACATGCATGGTGAATGATCTTTTGTATTCATTCCTTATTAAATTGCGGAAATGATCTATATACGTGGATTACCGCATGGCAGGTGAAAATCCATTTGCAGTTTTATATATTCTATTATACTCAGCTGGTTAAATTTTGGCTTCTATACTCTATGAAATTAGTGGAATGTCCTGGATATTTGCGCTTCATCCAGTATCTTTTCATGGAAATATTCTTCTGAGCATTCTTGAATTTTACTCCACAAAGAAGTATCATGTTGACAATTTGGACGTTATTGAGTTTAGGATAAATTAACTTATAAATCTTTAAAATTTATTCTTGAACTTGTTATATTGAATTGTCATCATCCTCATGCTTATATTATGTTGAAAGTCATATGTCGCCTGTAATGCATAGATGGACTTGGTATGATTATGACTAGGGATTATTCGGTATAATCATGACTGTAATGTTACAAATGATGTGGAAAAAGTCCTCATTGGCTCGTAGTGCATTGATGGACAGTTTTTGGTATGATTATGGCTATGGATTCTCTTCGGCCAATGGTGCAAAGATGAATTATTTTATGACATGATCAGGACTGTTGATGAAAATACGATTATCTTTGGCCCGTAGTGCATGTGTAATTCGTGGTCATGATACTAAATAATATCATTGGCCTGTAGTGCAGGGATGATTTAATGATGTGGATTACTTATTAAGCTGAGTCTCAGCGATAAAAGTGATGAAAAATCTTTTAAATCATAGAAGATAGTAGATTTTATTCTCTACTTGACTCTTCTAATGGATTGCTTGTTCATTGCAGCTTAAACTTGATGTTTGTTATATTTTATCGCTTTAACACTGTTGAAGACTAATGATAAATTATTCTGCTTTATCTTAGTCATAATATTTCTTACTGGGTTAGTTGAGCTCACCCTTTTTTCACTGTTCTCTTCAGGAAATGAGAATATAGTTGGGATGAGTCGGGGAACGGAGTGACGGTCCAGATGATACCATTAGTAGTCCTCACTATTCTAATAAATAGTGTGATAATAAATGTAATGAGGACTCCATTGAGTGTGGATATTGTCTAGATGACAATATTTGTATTAAAACTCAAAGCATATGTTTTGTCGTATTTTACACAACAGTTGTATAATTAAGTTTTTATTTGTATTTTGTACCATGTATTTGGCGACTTAAGATGGGTGATGTATACCTGTTTTGGGGGCGTCACACCAACAGAATAATAAAGAATGGAACCAGGTCATGCGTAATCCGCACATACAGGATATTCCAACAGAATAATATAGAATGGAATAACAGAATAATTTCACCATGTATGCGGTACTTCGCATAGACAGGTTATTCCTAAATAATAAGTGTGATACCCCCAAAATAGGTATACATCACCTATTCTGAGTCGCCAAATACATGGTACAGAATACAAATACAATCTTAATTATACAACTGTCGTGTAAAATACGACAAACACATATACTGTGAGTTTTAATACAAATATTGTCATCTAGACAATATCCACACTCAATGGAGTCCTCATTACATTTATTATCACACTATTTTATAGAATAGTGAGGACTACTATGACACCATCTCGGACCATCACTGCTCCCCTCGACTAGTCCCGCTTACGTTCTCATTTCCTGAAGAGAACTTTGAAAGAAAGGGTGAGCTCAACTAGCCCAAGAAGAAATATTATGACTAAGATAATGCGTAATAAATTATCATTAGTCTTCAACAATGTTAAAACCGATAAAATACAATATACATCAAGTTTAACTGCGGTAATAATAAGCAATCCATTAAAAGAGTCAAGTAGAGAATAAAATCTACTATCTTTTATGATTTAAAAGGTTTTCATCACTTTTATCGTTGAGACTCGACTTAATAAATAATCCACATCATCCCCCACTACTACTACCAAGGATATTCATTAGTATCACGACCACAAATTATCCATGCACTACGGGCCAAGGATATTCATGTATTCATCAATGGTCATGATCATGACAACAACTGTCCATCAATGCACTACGGGCCAATGAGGACTCTTTCCACATCATTTGTAACATTACGGTCATGATTACACTGAATACCCATTGGTCATAATAATACCAAGTCCATTTATGCACTACAGGCCACAGATGACTTTCAACATAATATAAACATGAGGATGATGACAATGATATAAGAATTCAATAAAACAAGTTCAAGAATTAATTTATCCAGGAACTAATAACGTCCAAATTGTCAACATGATACTTCTTTGTAGAGTAAAACTCAAGAATGCTCAGAAGAATATTTCCATGAAAAGATTCTGGATGAAGCGCATATATCAAGGATATTCCACTAATTTAATGGAGTATAGAAGTCAAAACTTTAACCAACTAAGTATAATAAAGAATGGAATAATAAAAGAAATCACCAAGCATGCGATAGACCGCACAGACAGGTTATTCTAATAGAATAATAAATAACGGAACCAGGTCATGCGAAAACGCACAGACAGGATGTTCCAATAGAATGATAAATAACGGAACCAGGTCATGCGAAAACGCACAGACAGGATGTTCCAACAGAATGATAAATAATGGAATAACAGAAGAATTTCACCATATATGCGTGATTGCTTATGCATAAAAGTTATTCCAACATAATGATAAAGAATGGAATAATGTAAGAATTTTACCAAGTATAGGGTAGCCCGTGATATACTGAGTTAGTCCAATGTAATAATAAAGAATGGAATAACAGAAGTTCTCTTCATGAATACGAAAGAAAGAAATAATACCCCTTACTTTAAAAAGAAGAGTATTCCAACGGGTAGGGCGGGAATATAATTGAAGAAAACTTGCACTATCTTCTACGCTCAAAGCTTTCTTAAACTCTAAAGAAATACGCTCGAGATTACAGAAGAAGAACTCTCTCTATAGTTTCTCTCTCTATAATTTTAGTGAATTCGTAAGAAATAATGAAGGAATGAGCTTCTATTTATAGAATAATGGACTGCATAGTAACTAATTCATGAACGGTCCAGATCGATTTACTTTTAAACGGACGGTCCAGATTGATTTAATAAAATATTCTAATAAAATAAAATCTTTTAAATAAAATATAATATATTCTATTTAAAATCTAATAAAACGAATAACTTTATAAAAGTATTCTGTTTTATATAAAAAAGATTTTACTATGTAAAATACTATGCAGGCACTATGCAACACTATGCATAATAAAATATAATATATTCTAATTATTGTCTAATAAAACAAATAATTTTATAAAAGTATTCTGTTTTATATAAAAAGACTTTACTATACAAAACACTATGCATAATAGAATATTATATATTCTATTTATAGTCTAAACGAATAACTTTATAAAAGTATTCTGTTTTATATAAAAAGCTTTTCTGTTTTATTACATTAGTAATACTAATAAAACAAAACTCATCATCATTATTATTATTCACACTATTAATCGACCAGGTCGTTCCCAAGAAAAATGGGGCTTTCCAATAAGGATTTCTCCCTATTGGCGCGCAATTAGGTGACCAAACCTCTCCTTGGCAGAACTTCTAGACATCGTTAATATTGCAAATAATAATATTAATAACTCTATCATCTCAATATATAAAATATCGACAATAATTGAATACAACTGAGTGACTTCTCACGTAAGCATCAATAATCAATATCGTGTGCTACTATGCAACCACGCGTATTACTGTACTTTTAACACCGGGTGTTTTAACAGTTAAGGGTAAAACTTCTGCCGTTATTTCATAAAATATTTTTGTCGTTTTCTCAACCCGACAATTATTCTGTTATGGGGTCCACCAATGATTGTGTCATTGTACGAATATTTCCTGTTAAAACGAATATTCCCCGACCAATCGAATATTATATAACAACTTGTGTACTTTACAAAATTTATAAATATTACCCACAACTATAATATTATATCAAATTCATTCCATAATATTTAAAATTGATATTTATAGAAAAATCATCTTTATTAAAAAGTTAGGGTCTTACAACCTCCCCTTCTTATGAAATTTCGCCCTCGAAATTAGGGTACGTACCTGGTATGTCGAAGAGGAACGGATACCTTGATTTCATTTCCTCAAAATCGTGATTTCTCCACAAAACTTTGACTTGAGGTATAACCTTGGAGCGTAGAATATGTTCATTCTTATCCAAGATTTGAACAGAAACCTCTTCATATGTCAAATCTTCCGCTATATCGTTCGGTTCTAACTCAATAATGTGGTTCGGGTCTTCCACATATTTACATAACATGGATATATGAAAAACGTTATGAACACGAGACATTCTTGACGGTAAAGCGAGTCTATACGCCACAGTTCCTACTCGATCGAGGATTAAAAATGGGCCAATGAATCTAGGATTGAGCTTTCCTCTCTTTCTAACTCTCGTAACTCCTTTCCATGGAGAAACACATAACAACACATGATCTCCAATATCGAATCCCACGTCCTTTTGATGAAGATCAGCATAACTCTTTTTTCGATCTTGTGAGATTTTTATACATTGCCAGATCGTTTGAATCTTTTCTGTAGTCATACGTACCAACTCCGGTCCTAACAACGTTGCTTCACCCACCTCATCCTAGCATACTGGAGAAAAATACTTTCTTCCATACAATGCTTCGAATGGAGCCATGCCAATACTTTCTTGATAACTGTTGTTGTAGGAAAACTCCACCAATGGTAAGAACTTGTCCCAACTTCCCTTGAAGTCTAGGACATACAGTCTTAATAAATCTTCAAGAGTTTGAATAGTCCTCTCTGATTGTCCGTCCGTCTGAGGATGATATGCCGAACTGAATCGTAAATCTGTGCCCATAGCTTTTTGCAAACTAACCAAAAATTATGAAGTGAATCTTAGGTCTTGATCAGAAACTATGGATATTGGCATACCATGCAGTCTTACAATCTCATTTATGTACATACGAGCAAGAAGTTCAAGTGTATAAGTTTCTCGTATTGGTAAGAAATGAGCAGACTCGGTCAATCTATCAATAATGACCCAAATTGCATCTATACCTTGAGAAACCTTGGGAAGACCAGTAACAAAATCCATGGTAATGTGCTCCCACTTCAATTCTGGAATTTCAAGTGGTTGCAATGGACCTTTTGGTACATGATGCTCTACCTTGACTCGTTGACAAGTTAGACACCTTGAGATAAACAGCGCTATCTCTCTCTTCATATTGCCCCACCAAAATGTATGTCGAAGATCATGATACATTTTAGTACTCCCAGGATGGATTGCAAATGGTGTGTTGTGCGCCTCCATCATGATTTTATACTTTAAATCAGGGTCGTTAGGAACACAAAGTTTGGAGTTGACTCGAAGTATTCCTTCTTCATTGATTCTTGCTTCCGACATAGCACCTTCTTGCACTTTCTTCCTCATATGCATCAGCTCCAGGTCTGTAGCTTGAGCAGCTTTAGCTTTATCAATTATAGTCGGTTCTACTCGTATATTCGCCATCATTACATGGGTCCTTGGAGTCTTTATCTCTATCTTCATCCTTTGCAAGTCATACAAAATGGGCCTTTGCACTGACAATATTGCACTCGTACACGTATATGATCTTCTACTCAGTACGTTAGCTACCACGTTCATTTTTCCAAGATGGTATTGGATGATATGATCATAATCTTTCAATAGTTCAAGCCAACATCGTTGTCGCATATTGAGTTCCTTTTGGGTGAAGAAATATTTGAGGCTTTTATGATCCGTAAAGATCTCCACTTTCTCCCCATAAAAGTAATGCCTCCAAATTTTAAGTGCAAAGACAACAGCTGCCAACTCTAGATCATATTCCTCTCATATTCTTTGAGTTGTCGCAAGGCATAGGCTATGACTTTCCCATGTTGCATGAGAAAACATTTTAACCCTTTGCCCGAAGCATCATCAGATGACAAATCCTCTCAAGCAGGATGGTATTGTCGAGCAAAAGCTAAAATGAGTCTCCTTTTGAGTTCTTAAAAACTCTTCTCACATTCCTCGCTCCAATCGAATTTTGTATCTTTCTGAGTCAGCTGAGTTAATGGAGTAGCGATTTGAGAAAATCCTTCCACGAATCTCTGATAATAACCAACTAAGCCGAGAAAGCTACGTACTTCGGGTCACTGATTTGGGTTGCTCCCAGCTTTGAATAGCTTCAATCTTTGCTGGGTCAACTGATATTCCATGACTTGACACTACGTGCCCAAAGAATGCTACTTCTTCAAGCCAGAACTCGCATTTCTTCAACTTGGCATAAAGCTTGTTTTCACAAAGCTTTTGGAGTATCAGCCTCAAGTGTTGCTCATGATCTTCACGACTTTTGGAATAAATAAGGATGTCATCAATAAAGACGACCACAAAGTGATCCAAATATTCCTTGAATACTCGGTTTATCATATCTATGAAAGCAGCAGGAGCATTAGTCAATCCAAAAGATATGACTAGGAATTCATAATGCCCGTACCGAGTTCTGAAAGCCGTCTTTGGAATGTCATTGGTTCTAATCTTCAATTGGTGATATCCGGAACGAAGATCAATCTTTGAAAAGAATTTGGCTCCTTGTAACTCATCAAACAGGTCATCAATACGTGGCAATGGGCACCTATTTTTGATGGTGACATGATTCAACTCCCAATAATCAATACAAAGTCGCATACTCCCATCTTTCTTCTTCACGAATAGAACAGGAGCACCCCAAAGAGAAGTGTAAGACCCCAACTTTTATGAATAAAGATGATTTTTCTATAATTATCATTTTTGAATATTATGGAATGAATTTTTTATAATGTTATAGTTATGAGTAGTATTTATAAATTCTGCAAAGTATGCAAGTTGCTATATTATATTCGATTGGTCAGAGAATATTCGTTTTAGCATGGAATATTCGTACAACGGCGCAATTATTGGTGGACCCCACAACATAATTATTGTCGAATTGAGAAAACGACAAAAATATTTTTATGAAAATAACGGCGGAAGTTTTACCGTTAATACTATTGAACTACTCGGTAGTAAAAGTACAGTAATACGCGTGGTTGCATAGTAGCACACAGTATTGATTATTGATGCTTACATGAGAAGTCACTTAGTTATACTCAATTATTGCTACAGTAATTGCTGCATCATATCTCTCATATTATTGATTCGATTATTGTCATAGTATCATCTACATAATATGTTATTTTATTAAATCAATAATTGAACGACAAAGTTATTCATATTATTAAATTGCAATATTTACAATGTCTAGAAGTTCTGTCAAAGAGATGTTTAGTCATCTAATTGTGCGCCAATAAGGAGAAATCCTTATTAGAAAGCCCCCTCTTTCCTGGGAATGACCTGGTTGATAAATATTGTGAGTTATAATATTAATGATGAATGTTATTAAAAATTGAAGTTGTGTTCGGAGCTGAATTTGGAGACGTGGACGTGATATTTGAGTCCGGAGCTATGAAATTAGTAAAAATAGTTTATAAACACAAAATTTTCTGGTATTAACTTTTTGGTCAAAAAGTCAACAGTTAACTTTTTTGGGAAAAGTCAAACTTCAAAATTTCAAAATTTATATTGTTGATAAAAATAGTTTCATTGTGTTGGAATTATTTGTGTTAGTGAAAATTGACATTTATTTCGATAATAATTGATGTCTGGAGGTTATATTGATCAATCGGGTATTTAACCGGATAAATGAGCAATTGATTGCTATTAATTCACATGATTATAACTATTTGTTCACATTGTGTACTATTGTTTCACATTCTTGTTACTATTAGGGGAGTTGGTGCAAGATTGATAATACTTGCATGACTAAGTTAAAAATGGAGGTATAGATGGAGGAACTATACTGTAATTCGTATTTTCACATGTCTAGAACTATTGATTCACATGATTTACTATTGAATCACATTATTTTCTATTAGGAGAGGTGGTGCAAGTTTGATAATACTTGCATGACTAAATTAAAAATAAAAGAAAAGTTGGAGGTATTGTACTATAATTTTTTGAGCCCCAAAACGTGCAATTATCGAAACTATATTTTTCTATAAATAGAAGCTCATTCCTCCTTCATTTCTCACCAATTCACTAAAGCTATAGAGCAATTATTATAGAGAGAAATTGTAGAGAGAAAATCTATAGAAGAAGAGAAGTCTGCTACCTCACTATTCTAGTATCCAGTTTCTTCTGAGGTAAGGGGTATTATTTCTTTTGTATTCATGAAGAGAATTTCTGTTATTCCATTCTTTATCATTATGTTGGAATAACCTATCTATGCGAAGTACCGCATACATGGTGAAATTCTTCTATTATTTCATTCTTTACCATTCTGTTGGAACATCCTCATGCATGCTTTCTGCATGACTTTGGTTCCGCCTTTATTATTTTGTTGGAATATCCATGCATGCATGCGTTTTATGCTTGGACTGGTTCTCGCTTTTTATTATTCTGGAATAATATCATGTCCGTATGCGTTTCACATGGGACTGGGTTCTGCCTTTATTATTATTCGTTGGAATATCCTCATGCATGCGTTTTACTGCCGGGACTGGTTCCGTTATTTATTATTCATTGGAATAACTCCTGCCTGTCTTGGCTTCACCGCATTCTTGATGATTTCTTTTGTTATTCCATTCCTTATTATACTCAGTTGGTTAAAGTTTTGACATCTATACTCCATGAAATTAGTGGAATATCCTTGATATTTGCGCTTCATCCAGTATCTTTTCATGGAAATATTCTTCTGAGCATTCTTGAATTTTACTCTACAAAGAAGTATTATGTTGACAATTGGACGTTATTAGTTCCTGGATAAATTAATTCTTGAACTTGTTTTATTGAATTCTTATATCATTGTCATCATCCTCATGTTTATATTTTGTTGAAAGTCATCTGTGGCCTGTAGTTCATAGATGGACTTGGTATGATTATGACCAGGGATTATTCGGTGTAATCATGACCGTAATGTTATAAATGATGTGGTAAAAGTTCTCATTTGCCCGTAGTGCATTGATGGACAGTTGTTGGCATGATCATGACCATTGATGAATACACGAATATCCTTGGCCCGTAGTGCATGGATAATTTGTGGTCGTGACCCTAATGAATATCCTTGGCCGTAGTGCAGGAATGATGTGGATTCTTTATTAATTTAAGTCTCAGCGATAAAAAGTGATGAAAAACCCTTTTTAAATCATAAAAGATAGTAGATTTTATTCTCTACTTAACTTTTTAATGGATTGCTTGTTCCGCTGCAGTTAAACTTGATGTCTATTGTATTTTATCAGTTTAACATTGTTAAAGACTAATGATAATTTATTCTGCATTATCTTAGTCATAATATTTCTTACTGGGCTAGTTGAGCTCACCCTTTCTTTCACTATTCTCTTGAGAAATGAGAATATAAATGGAACGAGTGGGGAAGAGCGGGTGATTCGGTCCGTATGATAGTATTAGTAGTCCTCACTATTCTGTGAAATAGTGTGATAATAAATGTATTGAGGACTTATTTGAGCTTATGTACTGTCTAAAAGACAATGATTTTATTAAAACTCACAGCTCATGTTGTATATTTAAGTTTGTATCTGAATTTTTGTACCATATATTTGACGACTCAGAATAGGTGATGTATACCTATTTTGGGGGCGTCACAATTGGTATCAAAGCTTAGGGATATGATCCATGGCTAAGATGTGAGACAAGAACTAGGAGGGGAGAGACGGGGAATTCCTTCGCTAGTATGACCTACCTAAGTTTATTTGGTATTTAATTGGTCGGTCAGAGTATAGGGATAATATGTGATATGTTAATTAACCCTTATTTTGTGGCAGTATTTGAAAATGGCATTCGAGAATGTTGAGAACATCAATGGAGCACAGGAGACCATTGAGTCTCCACAGATCAATAACTAGGACAATGTGCATCAGGAAGGCGATAATCCTCATGCAAACAACAACACTGACCAAATGATGAACTGAGTATTCAAGGAATATTTGGATCACTTTGTGGTCGTCTTTATTGATGACATCCTTATTTATTCCAAAAGTCGTGACGATCATAAGAAACACTTGAGGCTGATACTCCAAAAGCTTCGTGAATATAAGCTTTATGCCTAGTTAAAGAAATGCGAGTTCTGGCTTGAGGAAGTAGCATTCATTGGGTACGTAGTATCGAGTCATGGAATATCTGTTGACCCAACAAAGATTGAAGTTATTCAAAGCTGGGAGCAACCCAAATCAGTGACCGAAGCACGTAGCTTTCTCGGCTTAGCTGGTTATTATCGGAGATTTGTGAAAGGATTTTCTCGAATCGCTACTCCATTAACTTAGCTGACTCGGAAAGATACAAAATTCGGTTGGAGTGAGGAATGTGAGAAGAGTTTTCAAGAACTCAAGAGGAGACTCATTTCAGCACATGTTCTGATAATACCATCTGGCTCGGAGGGATTTGTCATCTATAGTGATGCTTCGGGCAAAGGGTTAGGTTGTGTTCTCATGCAACATGGGAAAGTCATAGCCTATGCCTCACGACAACTCAAAGAATATGAGAAGAATTATCCTACTCATGATCTAGAGTTGGTAGCAGTCATTTTTTCACTAAAGATTTGGAGGCATTACTTGTATGGGGAGAAAGTGGAGATCTTTACAGATCATAAAACCCTCAAATATTTCTTCACTCAAAAGGAACTCAACATGCGACAGAGACGTTGGCTTGAACTATTGAAAGATTATGATCATACCATCCCGAAAATGCAAACGTGGTAGCTGACGCATTAAGTAGAAGATCATATACGGGTACGAGTGCAATATTGTCAACGCAAAGACCTATTTTATATGACTTGCAAAGGATGGAGATAGAGATAAAGACTCTAGGGACTCACGTGATGATGGCAAATATACGAGTAGTACCGACTTTAATCGATAAAGTTAAAGATGCTCAAGCAACAGACCTGGAGCTGATGCGTATGAGGAAGAAAGTGCAAGAAGGTGCTATGCCGGAAGTAAGAATTGATGAAGAAGGAATACTTCGAGTCAACTCCAGACTTTGTGTTCTTAACGACCCTTATTTAAAGTATAAAATCATGATAGAGGCGCACAACACACCGTTCGCAATCCATCCTGGGAGTACCAAAATGTATCGTGATCTTCGACATACATTTTGGTGGAGGAATATGAAGAGAGATAGCGGGGTTTATCTCAAGGTGTCTAACTTGTCAACGAGTCAAGGCGGAGCATCAAGTGCCGAAAGGTCCATTGCAATCACTTGAAATTCCAGAATGGAAGTGGGAGCACATTACCATGGATTTCGTTACTGGTCTTCCTAAGGTTTCTCGAGGCATAGATGCGATTTGGGTCATTATTGATAGATTGACCAAGTTTGCTCATTTCTTACCGATACGAGAAACTTATACACTTGAACGTCTTGCTAGTACGTATATAAACGAGATTGTAAGATTGCATGGTATGCCAGTATCCATAGTTTCTGATTGAGACCCAAGATTCACTTCAAGATTTTGGGTTAGTTTGCAAAAAGCTATGGGCACAGATTTACGATTTAGTTCGGCATATCATCCTCAAACGGATGGATAATCAGAAAGGACTATTCAAACTCTTGAAGATTTATTAAGACTCTGTGTCCTTGACTTCAAGGGAAGTTGTGACAAGTTCTTATCAATGGTGGAGTTTTCCTACAACAACAGTTATCAAGCAAGTATTGGCATGGCTCCATTCGAGGCGTTGTATGGAAGAAAGTGTCGTTCTCCAGTATGTTGGGATGAGGTGGGAGAAGCAACGTTGTTGGGACCAGATTTGGTACGTATGACTACGGAAAAGATTCAAACGATCCGACAACGTATAAAAACCTCACAAGATCGACAAAAGAGTTATGCTGATCTTCATCGAAAGGACGTGGAATTCGATATTGGAGATCATGTGTTGTTACGTGTTGCTCCATGGAAAGGAGTTACGAGATTTAGAAAGAGAGGAAAGCTCAATCCTCAATTCATTGGCCCATTTTTAATCCTCGATTGAGTAGGAACTGTGGCTTATAGACTCACTTTACCGCCAAGTATGTCTCGTGTTCATAACGTTTTTCACATATCCATGTTGTAACGGGACAAATTTTTGAGTTGTGATTCTGGGGACAGAATCCAATTAAGAGGGGAAAGATGTGACAACCGTAATTTTGTAATTTAATTTTAATATTTATTGGATTGAATAAATATTTTTCAATGAATTAATTAGTAGATTAAATAATTAATTGATGAAGTTGTGATAGATTAATTTAATTATATGTGTTACATTTATTAATTAATGTGGAGAATTTTTATTATTCAAGTATGTGATTATGTGAGCTTATTGAATTAAAAGAAGTATTTAATAAGCCTATGTTATTTTAATTAATTTAATTATTAATTAGAGATTTAATAATTTGATATTATTATTTAATGAAAAATTTAATTATGTGACTATGTGCATTATTGAGAAATTATTATATTTAATTTAAGTAAATTAAATAAGATATTAATTTATTTTATAATGGATGTGACATTATTTAAACTATATAATAAAGTTTATTAAATTAAATGGTTTTGAAGTCCTATTCTTGCTAAACAAACAAGGCCCTAAGAGGCGATTCTTTATGATTACCCATGATTGGGTGGCGATCACTCTTCTTCATCTTGCCATTCATTTTATTTATACGCCTTCTTTTTCTTCTTCTGTTATATTTTGGCTAAGTCTGGCATTATCAGAGAGGGAAATGAGAGAGTTTGAGAAATTAGAAAATTGTTAAGGAGATTGTCAGTGTCTGATTGAAGAACAGTTGAGAAGAATTTCATCTCCTACTATTTCACTATACGCTGGGTAATTTTCTTCAACCCAATTTATAATTTACGTCTTTTAAGTTTCATGAATATGGCTTAAGTTTTCTGTGATTCTCTGTAATTGGAAAATTATGTTGTTATGTGAATATATGTAATAATTCGAGTTGTAAGGCATGTTTTATATATATATATATATATTGTGCTTCCATATCATTGGTTTCATAAGATTATGACGTATGATTTTGGCTTGTTATTTCAAAAATTTACTGATGCATTGATATGGCCATATGGCCCTTACGCACAAATTAATGCGTTGATCATATATTATCCCTAAATTTTACACTTATATATGATTATACATGCTAAAACGAACAAAATGAAACTTGAGTGGTTGGATTTGACCTTATAACGAATCCATAGTAGTAAATTCTATGTTTTTATTCAAAAACCTTCAAAAACATCAAGAACAGTATAATTTACATATTTTAATTCTGTAATTATGTGTTTTAATGGGTTTAAATTACTCTATAAATGTTGGGTAATGATTATATATAAATTCTAGTATTTGGGTATGCTTAAACTAATATATGGACAAGAAAATTGGAAGTTGTGATCATGTTCTCTGTGTTCTTCACAAGAACATATGGGTGAACTTGGGGGAGATTTTTGTTGGCCCAACCTTGTTACGTGAGAACTGCAGAAATTGCAGAAACTGAGTCTGGGTAACCCCGCCCTTGGCAGGTGTTACCAAACTAATTCCTATTATACAATACTTATTCGATTGTCTACATCTTGAATTTTATTATTCAAATTGAATATCAATTATTGTTGAACCTTGTAAGACTAGTGAACCCTTATTGATTCAACTAGTCCATAGTTGATAAGCGTTATAAATTCTAGAACTTTTATTGAGCTTACCCAATCAAAACTTCCTTTGGTGCGGACTCCGATGTCAAACTGAGATGAACAACCCTTTAATAGGGGATTATTTACGCTTTAGCGTTAAGATATTGTGCACAGTATGGTACCAAGGGCTGATCCCCCTAAGTACGAGAAGAAGAGTCCATAGTCTTATGACTGTTAAAGGTTTCAAGAATAAACACTTGACAACCTAGGACATAGTTCAAGGTCTTGTGACCCTCAGAATTTCTTTTGATTCTTGTTATTCATTCTTGATTGAAAAGTTGAGCTTTTATATTCAAAGTTATTAATTCATTCACATGTTATTATTATTCATTTATTATATTGTTATACTTGTAGGCAATCGTGCTCACTCTTGCGTAATAATAACATTGCAGTTAAGAACGAAAGAGCAGACGAACCTTCCACTAGTAAAGGCAAGGGAAAGATTAGCAAGTAATGAAGACTATTTTATTATTATGGTTATGTAATTAGATTTGAGGTTACTAAGACTTATTTTTTATGTTTCCGCACAGATGATTTAAGGTTAGAGTAACCTGGGATTTATTTATTATGCAATTGATGTAACCCCATAAGGGGAGAGATTTATTATTTATTTCTATCTATTGCATGGTTTGCATTTATTTATGGGTAGATAGATATATGATGTTTGTACAGTGAACACCAAATCCTGTGGAAATGGAAGTATCGGATTTGGGGGTGTCACAGGTTGGTATCAAAGCTGTAAGGTTATGACCCTTAGGTAGTAGCCTTGTAGGAGATTGAGAACATAGTAGTGGTTGACTCTTATCGAGTTATAAGAAATGAATTTCTAAATTCATTGAAGATAATAAAAGACTTTATGTGTTTATGTGTTAATCTATGTGTTCGCTAGCACGGATCAGTAACTAAAACTTAAAATTTTGTTGTCAGGATGTCTGATGTTGGAGGAGCTAGTCGAGCTAGGGAGGAGGAACCCCGATTACCTATAGAGGAGGAGCCCCGAGACATTCATATCATCAGGGAACAACTTGTACAGAGAGAGCAATCTCTGTTGATCACTGTTGCTGGTCAGGAGCATGAGCCAGAGACTGTTCTAGAGGAGGATCCTGAGGAGGAGGAAGAAGAAGAGGAAGAAGAGGAGTTCCCACCAAACTCCATCGATGCAGAGATGTATGATGCACTCTATGATCATAACGTAGAGTTGCAGGATACTGTTCGGGATCTGACCGAGAAAGCGGTGATTAGTCGAGATATTACTATTGAAAGCGAAGGATAGAGAGATTGTGACTCTTCACACACGCTTTGGGAAGCGTGGAGTGGGATCTGGTTCACGAGAAGGGTCGAATTGAGGATAAGTCCGCGAAATAGAAGTTAAAGAAGGATCTGAAGGAGATCTCGGAGAGGCTTGCCATAGCAGAGGAGGGATGGGTACGAGAGTCACGCCGTGCTGATCGTGCAGAAGATGATCGTTGTACGAAGAAGACTAAACTTGAGGAGACGTACTCTACACTACAAAATGCAATGGATGCGGTCCAAGAACGAGTTAGGAAGTATCCAATCCAGTTTGAGGATCTACCATCATATATGTTAGATCGCAGAACGATGTGCCGCATCATGGAGGAGGAGGAGCGTAAGGCCAACCAAATACTTTAATGAGACGGTGATAGTATTAATATAAATATGTGAAAACTATTTGATAGTTAATGAAGTAAATTCCGATATGTTCATAAATAAAGGAATATTGTGATGTTTTAAATCCTGTAGATTCTTTATCTCGGGATAGTTGATGTAAATAGCAGTGATGCTATCTTATGATGTAAAGACTTTTGAATTAAATGAAATGTCAAATTTTATTTGAAGTAATGTGTTAAGTAAGTTATGATTAAATGTTTAGTTAAGTCTTAAATATTTTAGAAATTGAATAAAAATCTAATAAGCGTATATTCTTAACAGAAATATGCCGCCTAGAAGAAGACCAAATCATCGACTAGCCCAGGAAGGGTCAACGAATAACAACAACACCACCAATGCTGACCCCGTTCAGCAGTTGGTGAATTTACTGGCTGGAGCAATTAACAATCAACCACAAGCCACACCAAACACCACGTTCAAGGATTTCAAGGCGGTGGGACCGCCAGAGTTTAAAGGTTCCATGAACCCAATCGAAGCTCAAACATTGGTTATAGAGATGGAGAAGGTGTTTGACGTCACCAGAGTAAGGGAAGACCAGAAGACCGCATATGCAACATTCATGCTGAAGTCTGAAGCCAGCTATTGGTGGCAGGCAAACAAAGTACGGGGAGGAGAAGGTGTAATAACCTGGGAGAGATTTAAGGAGATGTTTTTCGAGATATATTTTTTGACTAGTTCGCAAAACCAAATGGAAGTTCAGTTTTTTGAGTTGAAACAGGGGAATATGTCCGTAGCAGATTATGCAGCAACGTTCAACGAATTGGCTAGGTTCGCCACATATCAAGTGCATACTGACGAGAAAAGCGCAGACATTTCGACGGGGGACCGAAGCCACAGTTGTATAGCAAGGTGTCAATGTTACAATTAAACACCTTTGCTGGAGTGTTAGAGAAGGCCATACTGATTTGAAGGTGGAAGCGATCGGATATCTAAATATAATCAGGATCAGAAGAAGAAAAAGAGTGAAAATGAATGAATTAACAAGACTGGTGGAAGTAGCACGGGAGGTAATAATAATCAGAAGAGAAAGTGGTCTGATAACTCGTCAGCTAGAAGTCAACAAGGAGGGAAAAAGAAGAAGATTGAAGCGTGCTCAACCTGCGGAAAAGCTCATCTAGGAGTTTGCATGAAGGGAAAACGAGTATGCTATAATTGTGGTCAGGAAGGCCACATAACACCTAACTTTCCTAACCCAAAGAAGGGTGCATGCTTCACATGTGGATCAAAGGACCATCTAGCAAGAGATTGTCCTAAGAAGGGATCGGGAGGGACGAGTTCAGGAGGAAACAGAGGAAATACTGGTGGAAGCACTCTAACAATCGCAGGACCAATCAGAACCAATGAATCCGATTGCCGTAATTCAACATGATAGTGCGGATGCGCAGTCTGCGCTCGCGATGTGGTGTCAGGTATCATTCCGATCAATAAAGTTAATGCTTATGTATTATTTGATTCGGGTGCTACTTGTTCATTTATATCCGATGACTTTGTTAAGAACTTAGAGTTGCTTAAAGACGAGTTAGAATACCCCATGAACATAGAAATTGCGAATAGAGAAATTATCCCTATTAAGTACGTGCACAAGAACTGTAGAGTGGATATTAAGGGTAATATCATGAACGTAGATCTTATCCCTATTCGACTTGGAGAATTTGATGTTATTTTGGGTATGGATTGGTTATCCAATTATGGGGTGGTAATTGATTTGCCGGAAGAAGCGTATTAACCTTATGACTCAAAATCAAAGGTTGTGTTTTATGGTAAAGAAGTCGCCTAAACAAGCGAGTTGTCGATGATGATGATGCAGGCCAGAAGATTGTTAAAGCAAGGCTGTGTAGGATATCTAGCTTACATAGTCGATAGTCGTAAAGAGAATCCAAAAATAGATGAGATCCCGGTAGTGAGAGATTTTGCAGACGTATTTCTGGACGATTTGCCGGGACTTCCTCTAGACAGAGCAGTTGAATTTGAGATCGATTTGGCTCCAGGAATGACTCTAATATCGAAGGCACCGTACCGAATGGCACCGGTAGAGATGAAAGAACTGATGGTCCAACTACAAGAATTACTGGACAAGAAGTATATTCAACCAAGCGTATCACCGTGGGGAGCGCCGATTTTATTTGTGAAGAAGAAGGATGGGACGATGCGGCTCTGAATAAACTATAGAGAACTGAATAAGGTCACGATCAAGAATAGATATCCATTACCGCGAATTGATGACTTTTTTAATCAGTTAAATGGAGCAAGGTATTTTTCAAAGATAGACTTGAGAAGTGGTTACCATCAACTGAAGGTGAGACCAGAGGATGTACCGAAGATAGCGTTCAGAACGCGATACGGTCACTATGAATTTTTGGTAATGTCATTTGGTCTAACGAATGCTCCTGCAACATTTATGGGCTTAATGAATGGAGTGTTCAAGACGTTTTTGGACAAGTTCGTAGCGGTATTTATAGATGACATTTTGGTATATTCAAAAACCAAGGAAGAACACGAAGAGCATTTGAAGATGACACTAGAGACATTGAGAAGAGAGAAGTTGTATGCTAAGTTTTCGAAATGTGAATTTTGGATTGAAAGAGTACAATTTCTTGGACATGTGATTGATAGAGATAGAATTTCGGTGGATCCCTCCAAAGTCGAAGCTGTGATTAACTGGGATCAGCCGAAGATGCCATCGGAAGTAAGAAGTTTTCTCGGATTAGCGGGTTATTACAGAAGATTCATTCAGGATTTTTCCAAAATCGCAACTCCGTTGACGAATTTAACTAGGAAATCGGTGAAATTTGTTTGGACGGAGAAGTGTGAGGAAAGCTTTCAAGAATTAAAGAAGAGGTTAAGTTCAGCCCCTGTGTTATCTCTTCCAGATGACACAGGAAATTTGTGGTATATAGTGATGCGTCGCACAAAGGACTTGGTTGTGTGCTCATGCAAAATAAGGCGAGTCATTGCGTGCACGCGTCCATGACAATGAAGGATTATGAGAAGGGTATCCCACCCATGACTTGGAGTTAGTCTGCAGTGGTTTTGCTTTGAAAATCTGGAGGCACTATCTCTATGGGGAGAAGTGTGAAATATATACAGACCACAAGAGTCTGAAATATATTTTTACAGAGAAAGATTTGAATATGCCCCAAAGAAGGTGGTTGGAGCTAATAAAGGACTACGATTGTGAGATTCTATACCATCCGGGTAAGGCAAATGTGGTGGCCGACGCCCTAAGTAGAAAAGGTCGGGAGAAATTGATGATGTTGACCGCTCAGGAGGAGCTAATTTTAGCAATGGAAAAGCTAGAATTAGAAGTGAAGTATCCTATGGAGATTGAAGATAAACTATTTCAGATGCAAGCTGGTACAACTTTACTAGATAAAGTTAAGGAGGCTCAACTTCAGGACGAAGAATGTGAAAAAGTGAAGAAGAAGATATCTGAAGGGACTGAACCGAGATTCAAAATAGACAGTGGGGGACTAGTAAGATTTGAGAGCAAAATTTGGGTACCGCCAGTAACAGAGATTAAGGAAGAAATTTTGAGCGAGGCTCACAACTCAAGATATTTGATTCACCCTGGTAGCACCAAGATGTACCAAGATCTTCGACAACATTTTTGGTGGACAAATTTGAAACGAGAGGTTGCAGAATGTGTTGCCAAGTGCACGACAAGTCGTCGAAAGTGAAAGCGAACATCGAGGCCGAGTGGATTACTACAACCTTTAGAGATTCCGTAATGGAAATGGGAACATATTACGATGGATTTTGTGGTTGGCTTACCAATGACTCGAAAAGGCTATAATGCGAAGATGGGTTATTATTGACCATTAACAAAATCCGCACACTTCCTTCCGATCAAAATCGATTCAACCTAGATCATTGGTAAGGTTATATGTGAAAGAGATTATTTCAAGGCACGGAGTTCCGATGTCAATTATTTCGATAGAGATCCTCACTTTTACGTTAAACTTCGGAAAAGTCTACAAGAATGCATGGGTACACGATTCACGAATGAACACAACATATCACCCTCGATGCGGATGGACAAAGTGAAAGAACAATTCAATCATTGGAAGATATGTTAAGTGCTTGTATAATGGATTTTAAAGGAAATTGGGATGATCATTTACCGCTTGTAGAGTTCGATTACAACAATAGTTACCATGCTAGTATTAGAATGCCACCCTATGAAGCGTTATATGGCAGAAAGTGTAGAACTCCACTATATTGGGATGAAGTTGGCGAAAGACAACTACTAGGCCCGAAATTGGTACAACAAACAGCAGAGATAGTCAAGGTGATTCGAGCAAGATTGACAGCAGCTCAAGATAGACAGAAGAAATATGTCGATCCACACCGTAAGAATGTTGAGTTCGAACCAGGTAGTTATGTGTTCTTAAAGGTCTCTCCTTTGAAAGGAAAGATCAGATTCAGAAAGAAGGGAAAATTGAGCCCAAGATTCATCGGACCCTTTGAAGTTCTCGAGAAGGGTCTGAGAAGTCAGCATTATGAAGTAGCCTTACCTCCATCTCTAGAGAGAATGTCCACAATGTTTTCCATGTCTCGATTCTACGACCCTACAAACCCGATTACAAGCACGTGATTGAATATGAACCCTACATTTTCGACAAAGACTTGTCTTACGAAGAAATTCTTGTTAAAATTATCGTCAAAAAAGAACAAGTTACGAGAAATAAAGTAATACCTTCATTAAGGTAATTTGGAGGAACCATAACGTTGAAGAAGCTACGTGGGAACTCAAGATAATATGATGAAGAATTATCCTCATTTATTTACTTAGATTGTTATATGCGATTAAGGGACAAAATCTTTGTAAGGGGGGGAGAATGTAATCGACAAATTTTTGAGTTGTGATTCTGGGAACAGAATCCTTTTAAGAGGGGAAAGATGTGACAACCGTAATTTTGTAATTTAATTTTAATATTTATTGGATTGAATAAATATTTTTCGATGAATTAATTATTAGATTAATCTAATAATTAATTGATGAAGTTGTGATAGATTAATTTAATTATATGTGTTACATTTATTAAATTAATGTGAAGAATTTTTTATTATTCAAGTATGTGATTATGTGAGCTTATTGAATTAAAAGAAGTATTTAATAAGCCTATGTTATTTTAATTAATTTAATTATTAATTAGAGATTTAATAATTTGATATTATTATTTAATGAAAAATTTAATTATGTGACTATGTGCATTATTGAGAAATTATTATATTTTATTTAAGTAAATTAAATAAGATATTGATTTATTTTATAATGGATGTGACATTATTTAAACTATATAATAAAGCTTTACTAAATTAAATGGTTTTGAAGTCCTATTCTTGCTAAACAAACAAGCCCTTAAGGGGAGTTGCTAGTAGTTACCCATGATTGGGTAACTGATCACTACAGTGCCAGTTCATTTTATTTATACGCCTTCTTTTCCTTCTTCTGTTATATTTTGGCCAAGTCTGGCATTATCAGAGAGGGAAAGGAGAGAGTTTGAGAAATTAGAAAATTGTTAAGGAGATTGTCAGTGTCTGATTGAAGAATAGTTGAGAAGAATTTCATCTCCTACTATTTCACTATACGCTGGGTAATTTTCGTCAACCCAATTTATAATTTACGTCTTTTAAGTTTCATGAATATGGCTTAAGTTTTCTGTGATTCTCTGTAATTGGGAAATTATGTTGTTATGTGAATATATGTAATAATTCGAGTTGTAAGGCATGTTTTATATATATATATATATATATATATATATATATATATATATATATTGTGCTTCCATATCATTGGTTTCATAAGATTATGACGTATGATTTTGGCTTGTTATTTCAAAAATTTACAAAGTACGTGATATGACCATATGGCCTTTACGCACAAATTTAATGCGTTGATCATATATTATCCCTAAATTTTACACTTATATATGATTATACATGCTAAAACGAACAAAATGAAACTTGAGTGGTTGGATTTGACCTTATAACGAATCCATAGTAGTAAATTCTATGTTTTTATTCAAAAACCTTCAAGAACATCAAGAACAGTATAATTTACATATTTTAATTATGTAATTATGTGTTTTAATGGGTTTAAATTACTCTATAAATGTTGGGTAATGATTATGTATAAATTCTAGTATTTGGGTATGCTTAAACTAATATATAGACAAGGAAATCGGAAGTTATGATCATGTTCTCTGTGTTCTTCACAAGAACATATGGGTGAACTTGGGGGAGATTTTTGTTGGCCCAACCTTGTTACGTGAGAACTGCAGAAATTGCAGAAACTGAGTCTGGGTAACCCCGCCCTTGGCAGGTGTTACCAAACTAAATTATCCCGCCCAAGCGGAAAAAAAAAATAATAAAAAAATAAAAAATTAATTAATTAATAATAATTAATTAAAATATTTATCAAATAAAATAAATATTTTAATTGAGATATTTATGGAATAAAATAAATATTCGATGAAAATTATTATTAAAATATTTATAAAATAAAAGAAATATTTTAATTGAGATATTGATGGAATAAAATAAATATTCGATGAAAATTATTATTAAAATATTTATAAAATAAAATAAATATTATAATTGAGATATTGATGGAATAAAATAAATATTCGATGAAAATTATTAAAAATTTTAAAAATAAAATAAATATTTTAATTGAGATATTGATGAATAATAAATATTATGAAAATTATTATGAAATAATTTATTCGAGTGTAATAATAGTAAGAAAATGAAAATATTCTAATTACTTAATTAAATTAGAAGGGTAATGATTTGTTAAATAAAGTGGAGTTTATATTAAATAATTAAGAGAAAATGTAACTAATGAATTTTGTGAATATATATGGTATGTGTGTAGGACTTGTGGTGAACGGAAGTAGTAATCGTTTAGCCTACACACGAGGCAAGTTCCTAAACATTAATTCTTTACATAAAGCAAGTTCATTATTCTATCTTGTTTATTATTGTTCAAGTCAAGATTTCATATTAGATCTTATCATTCTTTAAAAGCATAATTCCTATTATACAATACTTATTCTATTGTATACATCTTGAATTTTATTATTCAAATTGAATATCAATTATTGTTGAACCTTGTAAGACTAGTGAACCCTTATTGATTCAACTAGTCCATAGTTGATAAGTGTTATAAATTCTAGAACTTTTATTGAGCTAACCCAATCTAAACTTCGTTTTTGGTGCGGACTCCGATGTCAAACTGAGATGAACAACCCTTTAATAGGGGATTATTTACGCTTTAGCGTTAAGATATTGTGCACAGTATGGTACCAAGGGCTGATCCCCCTAAGTACGAGACGAAGAGTCCATAGTCTTATGACTGTTAAAGGTTTCAAGAATAAACACTTGACAACCTAGGACATAGTTCAAGGTCTTGTGACCCTCAGAATTTCTTTTGATTCTTGTTATTCATTCTTGATTGAAAAGTTGAGCTTTTATATTCAAAGTTATTAATTCATTCGCATGTTATTATTAGTCATTTATTATATTGTTATATTTGTGGGCAATCGTGCTCACTCTTGCGTAATAATAACATTGCAGTTAAGAACGAAAGAAGCGATATTTAACCTTCCACTAGTAAAAAGGCAAGGGCAAGATTAACAAGTAATGAAGACTATTTGTTTATTATTATGGTTATGTAATTAGATTTGAGGTTACTAAGACTTATTTTTATATTTTCAATACGAGATGATTTAAGGTTAGAGTAACCTGGGATTTATTTATTATGCAGTTGATGTAACCCCATAAGGGGAGAGATTTATTATTTATTTCTATCTATTGCATGGTTTGCATTTATTTATGGGTAGATAGATATATGATGTTTGTAAAGTGAACACCAAATCTTGTGGAAATGGAAGTATCGGGTTTGGGGGTGTCACACATGTTACGTAAATATGTGGAAGACCCGAACCACATTATTGAATTAGAACCGGACGAGATAGAGGAAGATTTAACGTGTGAAGAGTTACCTGTTAAAATCTTGGATAAGAAGGATCATATTCTACGCTCCAATGTTATACCTCAAGTCAAAGTTTTGTGGAGAAATCACGACATGGAATAAATGACTTGGGAGTTAGAATCTGAGATGAAGTCAAGATATAGTCACCTATTCGACATACCAGGTACGTACCCTAATTTCGAGGGTAAAATTTCATAAAAAGGGGAGGTTGTAAGACCCCAACTTTTATGAATAAAGATGATTTTTCTATAATTATCATTTTTGAATATTATGGAATGAATTTGTTATAATGTTATAGTTGTAGGTAGTATTTATAAATTATGCAAAGTATGCAAGTTGTTATATTATATTCGATTGGTCGGAGAATATTCATTTTAGAAGGAAATATTCGTACAACGGCGCAATCATTGGTGGATCCCACAACAGAATTATTGTCGGATTGAGAAAACAATAAAAATATTTTTTATGAAAATAACGGCGGAAGTTTTACTGCTATTATCTTGTTGAACTACTCTAGAGTAAAAATACAAGAATGTCTGGCGTGGTTGCATAGTAGCATACAGTATTGATTATTGATGCTTACGTGAGAAGTCACTCAGTTATACTCAATTATTGCTACAGTAATTGCTGCATCATATCTCTCATATTATTGATTCGATTATTGTTACAATATCATCTACATAATATGTTATTTTATTAAATCAATAATTGAGACGAAAAATTTATTCATATTATTAAATTGCAATATTTACAATGTCTAGAAGTTCTGTTAAGGAGAGGTTTAGTCATCTAATTGCACGCCAATAAGGAGAAATCCTTATCGGAAAGCCCCCTCTTTCTTGGGAACGACCTGGTTGATAAATATTGTGAGTTATAATATTATTGATGAATGTTATTAAAAATTAAAGTTATGTTCAGAGTTGAATTTGGAGACGCGGACGAGATATTTGAGTCCGGAGCGATGAAATTAGTAAAAATAGTCTATAAACACAAAATTCTCTGGGATTAACTTTTTGGTCAAAAAGTCAACAGTTGACTTTTCTGAGAAAAGTAAAATTTCAAAATTTATATTGTTGATAAAAATAGTTTCATTGTGTTGGAATTATTTGTGTTAGTGAAAATTGACATTTATTTCGATAATAATTGATGTCTGGAGGTTATATTGACCAATCGGGTATTTAACCGGATAAATGAGCAATTGATTGCTATTAATTCACATGATTATAACTATTTGTTCACATGTGTGTACTATTGTTTCACATTCTTGTTACTATTAGGGGAGTTGGTGCAAGATTGATAATACTTGCATGACTAAGTTAAAAATGGAGGTATAGATGGAGGAACTATACTGTAATTCATATTTTCACATGTCTAGAACTATTGATTCACATGATTTACTATTGAATCACATTATTTTCTATTAGGAGAGGTGGTGCAAGTTTGATAATACTTGCATGACTAAATTAAAAATAAAAGAAAAGTTGGAGGTATTGTACTATAATTTTTTGAGCCCCAAAACGTGCAATTATCGAAACTATATTTTTCTATAAATAGAAGCTCATTCCTCCTTCATTTCTCACCAATTCACTAAAGGTATAGAACAATTATTATAGAGAGAAATTGTAGAGAGAAAATCTATAGAAGAAGAGAAGCATGCTACCTCACTATTCCAGTATCCAGTTTCTTCTGAGGTAAGGGGTATTATTTATTTTGTATTCATGAAGAGAACTTCTGTTATTCCATTCTTTATCATTATGTTGGAATAATCTGTCTATGCGAAGTACCGCATACATGGTGAAATTTTTCTGTTATTTCATTCTTTACCATTCTGTGGAAACATCCTCATGCATGCTTTTACGCATGACTGGTTCCGCCTTTATTATTCTCATTGGAATATCCTCAGATGTGCATTTTACGCCGGACCTAGTTACATCTTTTTATTATTACATTTGAATATCCCATCATGTCGGCGTTTACGCCGCATCACAGTTCCGTTATTTATTATTCTCATTGGAATAACTTTTCTGCAATGCGCGCTTCTACCTCATGCTTGGTGATTTCTTTTGTTATTCCATTCTTTATTATACTCAGTTGGTTAAAGTTTTGACTTCTATACTCCATGAAATTAGTGGAATATCCTTGATATTTGCGCTTCATCCAGTATCTTTTCATGGAAATATTCTTCTAAGCATTCTTGAATTTTACTCTACAAAGAAGTATCATGTTGACAATTGGACGTTATTAGTTCTTGGATAAATTAATTCTTGAACTCGTTTTATTGAATTCTTATATAATTGTCATCATCCTCATGTTTATATTTTGTTGAAAGTCATCTATGGCATGTAGTGCATAGATGGACTTGGTATGATTATGACCAGGGATTATTCGGTGTAATCATGATCGTAATGTTACAAATGATGTGGTAAAAGTCCTTATTGGCAGTAGTGCATTGATGATACGTTGTGGGCATGATCATGACCATTGATGAATACACGAATATCCTTGGCCCGTAGTGCATGGATAATTTATGGTCGTGACCCTAATGAATATCCTTGGCCGTAGTGCAGGGATGATGTGGATTATTTATTAAGCTGAGTGTCAGCGATAAAGAGTGATGAAAAACCCTTTTTAAATCATAAAAGATAATATATTTTATTCTCTACTTGACTCTTTTAATGAATTGTTTGTTCCGCTGCAGTTAAACTTGATGTCTATTGTATTTTATCAGTTTAATATTGTTAAAGACTAATGATAATTTATTCTGCATTATCTTAGTCATAATATTTCTTACTGGGCAAGTTGAGCTCACCCTTTCTTTCACTGTTCTCTTCAGGAAATGAGAATATAGCTGGAACGAGTTGGGGAACGGAGTGACGGTCCAAATGATAGTATTAGCAGTCCTCACTATTATGTGAAATAGTGTGATAATAAATGTATTTAGGACTTATTTGAGTTTGTGTACTGTCTAGAAGATAATGATTGTATTAAAACTCATAGCTCATGTTGTATATTTAAGTCTGTATCTGAATTTTTGTACCATGTATTTGATGACACAGAATAGGTGATGTATACCTATTTTGGGGGCGTCACAAGAAGTACTAGGACGAATAAATCCAATGTCTAACAATTCCTGCAGTTGATTCTTTAACTCCTGAAGTTCAATAGGAGCCATTCGATATGGGCCTTTGGAAATGGGTTTTGTACCGGGTTCAAAGTCGATACAAAATTCAATTTCACGCCTCTGGGGTAGGTCGAAGTTCTTGAGGAATACGTCGAAATTTATTAACAATAGAAATATCATTCAAAACTGACGTATTTTTGTTTAAATCCGTGACATGAGCTAAGAAAGCTTGACATCCATTTTTTAAGAAACGAATAGCTTTATGGCTTGAGATGACAGTGATTGATTTTAATGGTTTGGTTGCTTGAATTCGCATAATAGGTTGGTTAGGAATATGAAAGCTAATAACCTTACGAAAACAATCAATTTTTGTATGATGAGTAGTTAACCAATCAATCCCTAGAATCACATCAAATGCAAGTATTTTCAAAGAAAGAAGATCGACAGGTAACGTGCGGGTGCCGATATGAACTAAACAAGACTTATAAATAGTGGATGTAATGAAGGTTTCTCCCAACAGAGTTTCAACAGATAAGTCAAAGTCTAATTTCTCCGGAGTCAATTTTAAACGTTGAGCGCAAGTAGGAGAAATAAAAGAATGAGTAGAACCGGTATCAAATAAGGTATATACTTCGGTAGAGTTTATGATAAGCTTACCCGTGATGACCTCGTTCGGGTTCCTTGCTTTTTGGGAGGTCACGACAAATGCTCTCCCTTGAACTACCGGTTTTGTCTTGTCTGGGATGGCCTTTGATGCCTCCATCTCAGCTGGACTTGTGTTCAGTGCACGACAAAATCGGGCCAGATGACCATCTCTTCCACAATTATAACATGTTTTGGATGGCATCGCGCAGTTTGGACTGATGTGTCCCTCTCCTCCACATTTGAAGCATATGATAGGTGGTCGTTCTCCTTCCTTAACGACAGGTGTTGATGCTGACGTCTTTCCATCATTGTTGAATCTCCTCTTCTTGAAATGTCCATTCTTATTATTTTGGTCATGATTACCATTGAAGTGGTAACCATTTTTGTCATGTTGTTTCCCTCCACGCTTATTGTCACCGCTTTCGATGACTATTATCACTGGTATTATCATTTTGTCGGCTGCTCTCTTTTGGTTGGGTTGACTCATTATCGCGCTCCAATTACTGAGCCCTATTAACAACATCTAAATACAAACACATTTTATGAGAGATAAGATATTGACGTATCTCGGGTTTCAAACCTCTTAGAAACATTCGCGTCATTCTCTCCTCATTATCAACCAAATGGGACACTGGCTACCGGGATAACTCTCAAGCAAACTTGGCTTCGTCTGCGACATGGTCATGTTGTTTTTCTCCAGCTTGATGAACTCTACCTCTTTCATGTGACGAATACTTTCGGGAAAGTACTTGTCGTTGAACAGTTCTTGGAACTTCTCCCAAGACATTTTTAGTGCGGCAGGTTGAGTACGCTTTACAGATTCCCACCATTAATGTGATGCCCTCAAAATAGGTATACATCACCCATCCTGAGTCGCCAAATATCACATTATAAAACTCAAATACAAACTTCATTTATACAACTGTTAAACTGTCGTACAGAATACGACCACAGTTCAGCTGTGAGTTTTAATACAATATTGTCTCGTAGATAGTATCCAAACAAAAATTGTTACAATGCCATATAAAATACAGCAACAAATATTTTAAGACCCCAAAGAAGAACGAGAAGATTACTATCATATTCATTCTAATTAGGTGTACTTTTGACGCTTTCAAAGTCGCGTTCTCATCACCCTATTGTTGTTCGCCAAAATCAATTATTAAGTGATGTATAAAATATGACACACACATCTTAGGTCCTCAATACAATTATCGGTTGCATGTCATGCCATTTTATAATGTATTGAGAAAGTTTGACAGTCTCGGACCATCACACTATTTCCCTGTTATCCCAGCTCAAACCCAAATACACTTTTATTACACCGAAAGGAATTGTGAAGCAAAAAAAGGGTGAGCACAACTAGCCCAGTAAAGAATATCATGGCTAAGATAATTAATTTATCAACAGCCTTCATCAGAATAAATTAGAGATTTAGAACATATGGTAGATAATAAAACTTTTCAACCATAATTGCAGCGGAATCAACAATCCATTAGAAGAGTCAAGTAGAACATAATGTCTACTATCTTCTCCAAATTAAAAGTCCATCGTTAATATTTCATTCCTATAATACTCATCAACAGTTCTTTGTTGTACCCAAGACAAAAAGAATGCCCATCACCTGTATTCACCTGAACCACTAAAGATTATAATTAAGTTCACAATTCATATTTATAATCATGTAAATCAACAATTCCTCCTTGCCACAAAGGCTTAATAGAACATTTACTCAATATCCTTACCCCAAAGGCTAAAGATATTCAAATGTAATAACAATGATCATACCAATCAGTTGTCTATCTTTGCACTACTGGCCAAAGATATTCAACTATAAAACCAATGGTCATGATCATACCAATCAATTGTCTGCTAGTGAACTACGACCAAAGACATACAACTGTTAACTAATAGTCATGATTCTGCTAATCACATCATCGAATTATCCATGCACTACGGCCAAGGATATTTGCTAGTATCACCAGAGGTCATGATCATGTCATACACCTGTGCATCTTTGCACTACCGGCCAAAGCTATCAAACAACATATCATCTTTAACGTTACGGGTCATGATTATACCGAATGATCCCTGGTCATAATCATACCAACCAACAGTCCATCTATGCACATAAGCCAAAGATGACTTTCATCACAATATAAGCATGAGGATGATGACAATGACATAATAATTCAATAAAACAAGTTCAAGAATAAATTTTAAAGATTTATAAATTAATTTATCCAGGAACCAATAACGTCCAAATTGTCAACATGATACTTCTTTGTAGAGTAAAATTCAAGAATGCTTAGAAGAATATTTCCATGAAAAGATACTAGATGAAGTGCAAATATCAAGGATATTCCACTAATTTCATGGAGTATAGAAGCCAAAACTTTAACCAACTGAGTATAATAGAATATATGAAACTGCAAATGGATTTTCGCTCGCCATGCGGTAATCAACGTAGACAGATCATTTCCACAATTTAATAAGGAATGAATACAAAGGATCATTCACCATGCATGTGGTAATCCACATAAACAGGTTATTCCAACATAATAATAAATAATGAAACCAGGTCAGGCGTAATACACATCGATAGGATATTCTAATAGAATAATAAATAATGGAATAACAATAGAAATCACCGTGCATGCGATAGACCGCATAGACATGTTACTCCAACAGAATAATAAATAATGGAACCAGGTCATGCGTAAACGCACAGACAGGATATTCCAACAGAATAATAAAGAATGGAATAACAACAGAAATCACCATGGATGCGATAGACCGCACAGACAAGTTATTCCAAAAGAATAATAAATAATGGAACCAGGTCATGCGTAAATGTAAAGACAGGATATTCCAACAGAATAATAAATAATGGAACCAGGTCATGCGTAAACACACAGATAGGATATTCCAACAGAATAATAAAGAATGGAATAATAGAAGAATTTCACCATGTATGCAGTACTTCGCATAAACAGGTTATTCCAACATAATAACAAAGAATTGAATAATAGAATAATTTGACCATGTATGCAGTACTTCGCATAAACAGGCTATTCTAACATAATAACAAAGAATGGAATAATAGAAGAATTTTTCCTTGTATGCAGTACTTCGCATAGACAGGTTATTCCAACATAATAATAAAGAATGGAATAATAGAAGAATTTCATCATGTATGCAGTACTTCGCATAGACATGTTATTCTAATATAATAATAAAGAATGGAATAATAGAAGAATTTTACCATGTATGTAGTACTTCACATAGACAGGTTATTCCAATATAATAATAAAGAATTGAATAATAGAGGAATTTCACTAAGTATAGGGTAGCCCGCGTATACAGGTTATTCCAACAGAATAATAAAGAATGGAATAACAGAAGTTCTCTTCATGAATAAGAAATAAATAATACCCTTACGAGTACAACAAATAATATCCCTTACTATAATAATAATATTCCTTACCTTAGAAGAACTGGATATATGAGTAGTGAAGTAGCTAACTACTTTTTTTCTTTCTCTCTAGAGTTTCTGTCTCTAGAGTTTCAGTGAATTCGTAAGAAATAATGAAGGAATAAGCTCCTATTTATAGGAGAATGGACTAAATAGTAACTAATCCATGAACGGTCCAGATCGATTTACTTTTAAACGGGCGGTCCAGATTGATTTACTATAAAATATTCTAAAAAAACAAATCTTTTAAATAAAATATAATATATTCTATTTATAATCAAATAAAACGAATAACTTTATAAAAGTATTCTGTTTTATATAAAAAAATTTACTATACAAAATAATATGCAGGCACTATGCAACACTATGCATAATAAAATATAATATATTCTAATTATTATCTAATAAAACGAATAATTTTATAAAAATATTCTATTTTATATAAAAAGCTTTTCTGCTTTTATTACATTAATAATACTAACAAAACAAAACTTATATATATATATATATATATATATATATATAAACTTTCTATGACTAATCGAATATTCCCCGACACAACGAATATTTTATATCAACTTACTCACTTTGAAAATTTTTCACACATTACCCTTAACTTTAAACTTTTATCAATTTAACTATTACCAAAATAGAAAAATTGAATACTTTTATTTCATAAAATTCGGGGTCTCACAATCTCCCCTCCTTATGAAATTTAAGCCTCAAAATTTATGTATCGTGCTGATATTCGAAGAGATGAGAATACCTTGCTTTCTTTTCGGATTGTACCTTCCCGGTTATATCCTTTGTATCATGATTTTTCCATTGTTCATCTCCTGTATTTCAGATATCATTCTAGAATATATCTTTAAAATAAATGTTAATTGACATATCATAATTTGTCAACTCATCAAGTAAAAATTTTGGCTTATGTAAGCCACACACTAGCGAAGTATATTACTCGTCTCTCCCCTCCTAGTTCTAGACTCATATCTCTGCCAGCGACCATATCCCTAAGCTCTGATACCAATTGTGACGCTCCCAAAATAGGAATACATCACCCATCCCGAGTCGCCAAATATCACATTATAAAAGTCAAATACAAACTTCATTTATACAAACCGTGAACTGTGTGATGTAATACGACCACCAGTTCAAATTGTGAGTTTTAATACAATATTGTCTCATAGACAGTATCCAAACTCAAATTGTTACAATGCCATATAAAATACAGCAACAAATATTTTAAGACACCAAAGAAGAACGAGAAGATTACTATCATATTCATTCTAATGAGGTGCACTTTTGACGCTTTCAAAGTTGGGTTTTCATCACCCTATTGTTGTTCGCCAAAATCAGTTACTAAGTGACATATAAAATACGATACACACATCTTAGGTCCTCAATACAATTATCGGTTGCATGTCATGCCGTTTTATAATGTATTAAGAAATTTCGACAGTCTCAGACCATCACACTATTTCCCTGTTATCCCCCGCTCGACCCAGCTACAATCTTATTACCTAAAAGGAATTGTGAAGCAAAAGGGTGAGCACAACTAGCCCAGTAAAGAATATCATGGCTAAGATAATTAATTTATCAACAGCCTTCATCAGAATAAATCAGAGATTTAGAACATATGGTAGATAATAAAACTTTTCAACCATAATTGCAGCGGAATCAACAATCCATTAGAAGAGTCAAGTAGAACATAATGTTTATTATCTTTTCCAAATTAAAAGTCCATCGTTAATGTAGCATTCCCAAATCCGGGTCCCAAATCGCCACGGATCTGGTATACTATTTCTATCACTATTGCGGAAGATATAAACATAAATTGTTTATACATTAAACTTTTACACATCATTCCCAAGGTCTACAACCTTAACTTAATACATACCTTCAATATCTTAGAAGATTTACAATACTATTTTCATCGAAAATTTAATAAATTTAACTACAACATAAAGAAACTTTGCACTTTGTCTTTGCCTCATTCCTTATTCAAGCCTTCATCTTAATCAAAAAAATTTTATCATGATATAGCAAGGGTGAGCAACAAATTTGCCCAACAAGTTTTACATACAAAGGAGATATATCATGATTGAAAAGAATGGATAAACTTTCAAGTTTTTAACAATATAATAATTGTGAAATAACATGAATCAATTTTTTTTTTCAACGATTGAATGACTGAACCAATAATAATGGATGTCAACAATTAACATGAACAAGTTTAACTGAAACATATGGTAATAAAGGTGATCAGCCTTTCATACCTGATGAACATATACAACATGCACAATGTGCGAATCAATAATTTATTGACGTGGTAAAATCAACAATGATTAACCACTAACATGCTTTGAATTAACAACTCAAGTTGAGTTAGGAAACTTGCACAATAATTAGAAGTTCAAGTTTAGAACTTGCACAGCATCATTGATTACCGCTTAAGCAATCAATTTAATCTCTTATAAAAGACCTATCATTAATAAGATCGATCCTCCAATTAGCATAATACATTTTATCCCACAACACTATTACTCAAATAATAAATTAGCTAACATTTAGCCACATAATTAAACATTGAATAATTCTTTAACTCATTAGTAATATTATTATCCCTTAATAATATTACTATCACTTAACCATTATCTTAAACTTTTGTCTAATATTTTTAATCAGTTAATAGAATATTTATCATTCACAAATATTATTAATAACTTAATAATATTTAAATCCTTTACTAATATTATTATTCATTTAATAATATTGTAATCACATTCTAATATTATTAATCATGTAATAATATTTTACTAGTTTCATAAATAATAAAGGTCTCACACAATTTAAGATGCAAATATTTTACACCTTGAAACTTAAACCATTTAAATTTCATTTTAGAAATATCTTTTACTTCTCACACTAATTTTGACTTTTCTCCATAAAAGTCAACTGTTGACTTTGACCAAAAGTCAACCTTTACACATTTTGTGCTTATTGTCCATTCTGACTAAATTCGACGTTCTGGACGCAACCGAGCAGTCCATGCTTCAAAATTCTATCTCTAACTCAATTTTTGAGTTTTAAATTACTTCATTCTCATTACTAATCGTTTTAACTAACGACTTTATACTTATTCAAATTCTTATTTGTCGATCAAGGCCAACACTCAAGCTATGTTAATTACTAACATAGTTTTATCTTGATCCTCATATCATTAACTTAATTCATCATTCCTCTTGCTAAAATATATATAGCACTTTACTAAGTATATATATTTCTATACATATACTCATTTTCGCTTAACCTCATAAAGATCTCTTCATGTGAAATCTTATTTCCAATAATAAAATTTCCATATGTACTTATATAACATTTCTTAGACTATTCAACTTCACATCGAACTTACGTGTATCGTAATACCTTATTCTTGATATTCCTCCAAGTACATATTAATTCATTTCTAGGGTTTAGGAATTTTGTAATCCCATATTTTCTCTATTCTCATTCGAATAGAAAACCATATAGGTTTTACTTGAAAATTTTAAATAAATCCTCAAATTCTCATCTAGGTTTTATTCTTTAACCTTTATTCTAATCATTTAAGATTTTAGAAATTTTCGGGTTATCACATTCACCTCTTCTTCTAAGAATTTCGTCCCTCGAAATTAAAGCATACTAATCTCTGCTTATTCTCTTATTCATAACTAGGTTTTCAACTTAACCTTTACAATTTCCTCCTTTGAGGATTTCTCTTTCTATCATCATATTTCACCATAACTACTCACTAGGAGTTTACATCTTCTAAACATTCTTCAAAACTAGGTTGTCGTAATAACCTTTATTCAATCATCTCAGATTCTACTCGTACACACATATCAATCATCACGTTCTACCACAACATTACTCTGAAGGGTTTTAAAAAAACTTTTCATATCCATTCGAGGATCATAAAAATTTTGAACTCTGAGGTTTAGGGGTATTTCTACCTGCTACCTCTTTCAATTAAGAAAGAAAGGTACTCTACCTCTTAAACATTTCTTTAATAGGTATGTTTACAATCACGAAGAAGGTAAACTACTACCGATCTTTGGTACTTTAGATGATCAGTCAATTGTACCTTAGTAATCTGAACGACTATATGCGTCCTTAGATTGGAATATTTTATCCAATTAGTATATCCCCATTTTCAGGGTTGTTCACCTCAGACTTATCATAAGATTCCGCACCAAAACAATTTGGTTTGGCATAAGCTTTCAAAGAATACTTTGAATTTCATAAACATTTGTCTAGTCAATCAAATAGCTTACATCGATCAATAATTCAATTTCAATCGAAATATTTCGCCAAATTCAACAAGCATAAATTATCTTTAAAATTCTTAAAATCATTTTGACGTCATGATACCGCACTGTATATACAGTCCGTTGAGGATTCCGTCATTTTATGACTTTGTCATACTACATCATACTATAGTGGGGTGATGATCTTTAGATCACATCCAACACTAAGTAATTCTGCATTGATAACTCCATCATTTTTATCATCTTTGCACCAAGTTGCATGATACATTAATGATATAAAAATATATTTTGACATCTCAAATCATTTTCGTCTAGCCAAATCAATAAGCATAGACTCTTCTTTAAATCGTTCAAAAACCTTTGCAAATATGTTTTATCATCTCAATAGGCAACGAGGTGTCTCAGAGTCTGGTCCACGATACACAATGGTCACCCTGAGTTGAGAATAAAATTTATTTTTCAAAAGCACATATAGATGATATAGCTTGATGTTAAAAACTTTGAAGTCTAGCATAGCTAGAAGATTTGGAATACCTATGCTTCCATCATCAACTTCACTTTTTCTACTGATCTATTGCTTAATAAATCTATCTATTCTTAAAATCCTCAATGCTCCATTCACCACTTTGCTATACCCCAGTTCATCAAACTTACCACACATTATGAGTTCAGGAACTTGCCACAATCATATGAGTTTAAGAACTTATCCTAGTCGGACCATAGGCGTCCATTCATTTGAGGGTTCAAAACATACCATATGATTATGAGTCATGAACTTACCATAAGTATGAGTTTTAAGAACTCACAACTTAACCTTATATCCTCTACCTATTCGTTATATACATGAGAAAAGAATCACCTTCTCAACATGCATATAACAAATAAATACGACATTAGGTTCCAATGATTATCATTACCGTAAACTAAGTGGTTGTCAAACCAAACTCTACCACTAATCAATATAGGAAGCTAAGCGGACAATTCCACGCCCATACAAAGAATTTGTCAACCTAACCACTATATCAACCAAGAAGCTAAGTGATTCTAAAACCAAGTACAAATTCCCCCCTATATACAAGGAATCATACAACTCAAATTATTTACACAGAGTCCTCAATTGAAAACCCATATAATCTTAACTTTCTCTTTTCTTAATACGAATTTTCTTTAATCCGTATCTTAACATTTTCCACTCATTTCTGAGTTTACATTGTACCATTTCATAGTACCTTCTCTTTATAGCATCCAGCTATATCATTCCAATCACTTAACAAATCATATGTTATTCAATGATTTAATCTGATCACGTGGTGATCTTATTTCGTAATCATTTCTCCTTATGCTTACGATCGTTTATTTTACGATCTTCTTATTCTTCTCTTTAATCATATTATATTATAATTTTATTTACACTTTTCATCTTATAGACATAGTCTATTTATTTTCACTTTTCATCTCTATTACTGGAGTTAGGTAACTCCAGATTCTTATCCTTATATCTCTTCAAGATTCTTCTTTGAATCTTCTTTATCTTCTTCTTTACTTAATGATGAATTTCCATAAATTCATCTCTTATCGCTTAAACTCTATTCGAGTTTATTACTTATCATCTTTGTGGTTATAGCCTAAGGTACACCTACCTAAGGTTTATAACCTACAGCTTTGATACCAACTGTAGCATCCCCGAATCCGGGTCCCAAATCGCCACTTGATCCGTGATACTATTTCTATCACTATTGCGGAAGATATAAACATAAATTGTTTATACATTAAACTTTTACACATCATTCCCAAGGTCTACAACCTTAACTTAATACATACCTTCAATATCTTAGAAGATTTACAATACTATTTTCATCAGAAAATTTAATAAATTTAACTACAACATAAAGAAACTTTGCACTTTGTCTTTGCCTCTGTCCTTATTCAAGCCTTCATCTTAATCTGAAAATTTTATCATGATATAGCAAGGGTGAGCAACAAATTTGCCCAACAAGTTTTACATACAAAGGAGATATGAAATGATTGAAAAGAATGGATAAACTTTCAAGTTTTTAACAATATAATAATTGTGAAATAACATGAATCAATTTTTTTTTTCAACGATTGAATGACTGAACCAATAATAATGGATGTCAACAATTAACATGAACAAGTTTAATCAAAACATATGGTAATAAAGGTGATCACCTTTCATACCGATGAACATATACAACATGCACAATGTATGCGAATCAATAATTTATTGACGTGGTAAAATCAACAATGATTAACCACTAACATGCTTTGAATTAACAACTCAAGTTGAGTTAGGAAACTTGCACAATAATTAGAAGTTCAAGTTTAGGAACTTGCTCTGCATCTTGATTACCGCGCTAAGCAATCAATTTAATCTCTTATAAAAGACCTATCATTAATAAGATCGATCCTCCAATTAGCATAATACATTTTATCCCACAACACTATTACTCAAATAATAAATTAGCTAACATTTAGCCACATAATTAAACATTGAATAATTCTTTAACTCATTAGTAATATTATTATCCCTTAATAATATTACTATCACTTAACCATTATCTTAAACTTTTGTCTAATATTTTTAATCGCTTAATAGAATATTTATCATTCACAAATATTATTAATAACTTAATAATATTTAAATCCTTTACTAATATTATTATTCATTTAATAATATTGTAATCACATTCTAATATTATTAATCATGTAATAATATTTTACTAGTTTCATAAATAATAAAGGTCTCACACAATTTAAGATGCAAATATTTTACACCTTGAAACTTAAACCATTTAAATTTCATTTTAGAAATATCTTTTACCTCTACTCGCAAATTCGGAGTTTAAATAGCTAATGCATAACTTTTATAGTAAAAATCAATATACTATATTATTTCTTCACTTTAAAATAACTTTTACTTCAGTTTGTCCGTTCATGAGTCAACACCGACTATTGCCTCATATATAAACATTTTATCTCACTAAAGACATTCGCTTTATTTTTTATTTTACGATTATTAGCATTTTTGCTTCAAGATGTAAATCTCAAATTTCAAAAACTTCATTTTGAGCAATCAAAACCTCAAAATATCATTTTTATGATTAATACAATATTTCAAAGGTTTTACATTCTTTGCTCCACCACAAAATAATTTTTATAGGCAACTATATAAATATATATATATATATATCGCTTAAATATGTAATTTATATTTATTACATATTTTTATTGCTTTATTTATGCCTGAAAGAAAGTTTCTCGGCATAAAATATTACTTATAGTCAAATTTTGCACCATAAGACTTTATTAGATTATTATGACTTATTATTTCTCTATTATTTGCCCAAACACATAATATTCATTGAATATCAATTTCAACAATTACATTGAAAAATATCATAAATCTCTTATTAAATCTCCCGTCGAATATTATTAATTATGCAATAATATTTTACGCTAAGGTTATCAACCTTTTAATAACATTCCAATCAAATACTACTAATAATATCTCAATACAATATTATTAGTCATATAAAAATAACTTAAGTCATTAATCACATAAATAAACAATTATTTCAATTATTTTCCTTACCGTAAGTAATAAACTTGTTTAAACATTTTAAAATGTCATAAATATCACAACACCTTAAACCCGACCCAAAACTTCATTACAAACTTGCATAAGCCATGCTCACGGGTCTCACTTCATACATCGCATTTTCCTAGTTTTGGACACTTTTGATTTTCAAATATTTTACCCAAATTTCACTAAAATGTAAAATAATAACTCTCGCGTTTTAAAATATTTTTGAGCGATTCTTGAGCCCACGCTAAGATAACTTCCTGGCTACAACTTTTGTCTTATGACATTTTTCCAAAATCATAACACATCAGTCCCGTAAATTTACACAAAGGTGGTCATTTTCTAATTTGATTAACAGCTTTTGATACATCTCCTAACGCCATAACTACCTCATCCGAATCGGAATTAGTCCGCTCTGGAGTCTATGGAAAGCTAAATCAGAGTACTACAACATACCAAAAGCCCAGAATTTTAAAGCACAAAAACTGGACGAAATTGCCTCGCCATCGACTGCCCCCTGAATCTGCCCATTTTTGGTTATAAAAACGGAACTGCTTTCACCAAATCAGTCACTACCCCATGTAAACTCAACATTTTGAGTACTAACACTTGGGTTAACTACTAAACACATATATCTAACATCTCTTTTGACGGATCGCAAAAAGAAGTCATAGATTTAAAACGGTGAAATTTCAAAGTACTAGGAAATTTCTTGATTCAAAACTAGAAAATAAATTTTCTTTATTCTTTTGATTCCACCCAAATCAACATCAAAAAAATGAGTAAATCCATACATAAATCCATATATATCACATAGATCTTAGGGTTTTAAACACCCAAATCAAAAACCCTCATCATCAATTTCATAAAAAAAATTAGAGAGAGATTATACCTTTGCTTCATCTTTCTTCTTTCTTCCATGGAGATCTTCCACTCCATCTCACACATGGGGGCTGCCGCCCCTCTCCTCCATCTCCCATGGCTTCGGCCACTACCTTCTTCTTCTCTCTCTCTCTCTTTCTCCCGACCTCTCTCTTTCTCTTCTTTTTTTTTTTTTTTCATTTTCTTCTTTTCCCTTTCTTTCTTTTCTTTTTCTTCCTCTTTTATTCTAGCAACCTTATCTCTTTTTTTTTTCTTATAGATAACCGGCCATATGGCATTCTATTGCCACATGTTAGCTTAAATTTCTTTGTCCCAAGATGACCACAATGTCCCTCCTTCAATAATTTTAAAGTTGGGCCATTAATAAATCTTTTGGACTTTTAATTAATTTCTTTGGGCCATGCAATACTTATATGGTCCAATCATTTTCATCTTGTCTCACCCTAAAAATTTAATTAGGATACCCATTCTAAATAATTAGAATTTAAATCACCACTCTATTACACTAAATTTTATAACCCAAATAAACTTATTTTAATTAAGTTATAAAATTAATAACTTGAGATAATAAAAATATATCTCTTAACTCAGTATAATTTTAATATATTATTCTCCCACAAGTGGCTTAGCTTGGGCCTTTAATAATTCCATTGAGATAGCCATTTTACTTGTTTACTACTAACAAAAACTAACTTGGGCTCCCACCCAAAATTTGATTACGTCATTATAATACTTGTCACATACATAATATGTTGGCTAGATTAAATAATTTACTCATCCTTAATCATTTATCTACAAGTCCCATGCTTAATTAATTAATTGGGCTTGTTTAAATAATATAACCTCCTTAGCCCATTAAATCCACTTCTCTTGACTCTATTCAAAATAATTGGGCTATAACCTTATTATAGTCCATTATTTTAATTCTATTTCATTCTACCCTTATCTTTAAATTAGGGTTTACATCTCTCACTCTAGAAAATAAATTTCTTACTCATGCCCTTTTAATTTCATAAACCAAATTATACTTGGTTATAAAATTAATTATTGGAGATATATAAAATAAATCTCTTAATGTCAGTATATACATTTATATACTAATATTCTCCCATATTATAACCTCTCAAATTATTTAATCACCACACCTAATATATATATTAGGTTACATAACTTAATTCTTACTTCACCCTTATATACAAAATAAATGTATTCACATTATATAATGTATATTTATTTACTCATATTCATAATTCACATAATCATAACATATTTCACTTCTCACACTAATTTTGACTTTTCTCCATAAAAGTCAACTGTTGACTTTGACCAAAAGTCAACCTTTACACATTTTGTGCTTATTGTCCATTCTGACTAAATTCGACGTTCTGGACGCAACCGAGCAGTCCATGCTTCAAAATTCTATCTCTAACTCAATTTTTGAGTTTTAAATTACTTCATTCTCATTACTAATCGTTTTAACTAACGACTTTATACTTATTCAAATTCTTATTTGTCAGTCAAGGCCAACACTCAAGCTATGTTAATTACTAACATAGTTTTATCTTGATCCTCATATCATTAACTTAATTCATCATTCCTCTTGCTAAAATATATATAGCACTTTACTAAGTATATATATTTCTATACATATACTCATCTTCGCTTAACCTCATAAAGATCTCTTCATGTGAAATCTTATTTCCAATAATAAAATTTCCATATGTACTTATATAACATTTCTTAGACTATTCAGTTCACATCGAACTTACAGGTATCGTAATACCTTATTCTTGATATTCCTCCAAGTACATATTAATTCATTTCTAGGGTTTAGGAATTTTGTAATCCCATATTTTCTCTATTCTCATTCGAATAGCAAACCATATAGGTTTTACTTGAAAATTTTAAATAAATCCTCAAATTCTCATCTAGGTTTTATTCTTTAACCTTTATTCTAATCATTTAAGATTTTAGAAATTTTCGGGTTATCACAGTTAATATTTCATTCCTGTAATACTCATCAACAGTTCTTTGTTGTACCCAAGACAAAGAGAATGTTCATTATCTGTATTCACCTGAACCACTAAAGATTATAATTAAGTTCATAATTCATATTTATAATCATGTAAATCAAAAATTCCTCTTTGCCACAAAGGCTTAATAGAACATTTACTCAATATCCTTACCCCAAAGGCTAAAGATATTCAAATGTAATAACAATGATTATACCAATCAGTTGTCTATCTTTGCACTACTGGCCAAAGATATTCAACTATAAAACTAATGGTCTTGATCATACCAATCAATTGTCTGCCAGTGCACTACGACCAAAGACATACAACTGTTAACTAATGGTCATGATCCTGCTAATCACATCATCGAATTATCCATGCACTACGGCCAAGGATATTCGCTAGTATCACCAGAGGTCATTATCATGTCATACACCTGTCCATCTTTGCACTACGGGCCAAAGCTATCAAACAACATATCATCTTTAACATTACGGGTCATGATTATACCGAATGATCCCTGGTCATAATCATACTAACCAACAGTCCATCTATGCACGTAAGCCAAAGATGACTTTCATCACAATATAAGCATGAGTATGATGACAATGACATAATAATTCAATAAAACAAGTTCAAGAATAAATTTTAAAGATTTATAAATTAATTTATCCAGGAACCAATAACGTCCAAATTATTCAACATGATACTTCTTTGTAGAGTAAAATTCAAGAATGCTCAAAAGAATATTTCCATGAAAAGATACTAGATGAAGCGCAAATATCAAGGATATTCCACTAATTTCATGGAGTATATAAGCCAAAACTTTAACCAACTGATTATAATAGAATATATGAAACTGTAAATGGATTTTCGCCCGCCATGCGGTAATCAACGTAGACAGATCATTTTCACAATTTAATAAGGAATGAATACGAAGGATCATTCACCATGCATGTGGTAATCCACATAGACAGGTTATTCCAACAAAATAATAAATAATGAAACCAGGTCAGGCGTAATACACACCGACATGATATTCCAACAGAATAATAAAGAATGGAATAACAACAAAAATCACCATGCATGCGATAGACCGAACAGACATGTTATTCCAACAGAATAATAAATAATAGAACCAGGTCATGCGTAAACGCACAGAGATGATATTCCAACAGAATAATAAAGAATGGAATAACAACAGAAATCACCATGCATGCGATAGATCACGCATAAAGTTATTCCAATGTAATAATAAATAATGAAACCAATCGCATAATACGCACCGACAAAGATATTCCAAATGTAATAATAAAGAATGGAATAACAATAGAAATCACCGTGCATGCGATAGACCACACAAACATGTTATTCCTACAGAATAATAAATAATGGAACCAGGTCATGCGTAAACGCACAGACATGATATTCCAATAGAATAATAAAGAATGAAATAATAACAGAAATCACGATGCCTGAGATAGGATCAAGATGTATAAAGTTATTCTAATGTAATAATAAATAATGGAACTAGGTCATGCGTAAGCAGACACGTATGTGATATTCCAATGTAATAATAAAGAATGGAACCAGGTCATGCGTAAACACACAGACAGGATATTCCAACAGAATAATAAAGAATGGAATAATAAAAGAATTTCACCATGTATGCAGTACTTCACATAAACAGGTTATTCCAACATAATAACAAATAATGGAATAATAGAAGAATTTCACCATATATGTAGTACTTCGCATAAACAGGTTATTCCAACATAATAACAAAGAATGGAATAATAGAAGAATTTCACCATATATGCAGTACTTCGCATAGACAGGTTATTCCAACATAATAATAAAGAATGGAATAATAGAAGAATTTTACCATGTATGCAGTACTTCGCATAGACAGGTTATTCCAACATAATAATAAAGAATGGAATAATAGAGGAATTTCACCAAGTATAGGGTAGCCCGCGTATATAGGTTATTTCAACTGAATTATAAAGAATGGAATAACAGAAGTTCTCTTCTTGAATAAGAAAGAAATAATACCCCTTATGAGTACAAGAAATAATATCCCTTACTATAATAATAATATCCCTTACCTTAGAAGAACTGGATATAAGAGTAGTGAAGTAGCTGAATACTTTTCTTCTTTCTCTCTATAGTTTCTCTCTCTAGAGTTTCAGTGAATTCGTAAGAAATAATGAAGGAATGGGCTCCTATTTATAGGAGAATGGATTAAATAGTAATTAATCCATGAACGGTCCAGATCTATTTACTTTTAAACGTACGGTCCATATTTATTTACTATAAAATATTCTAATAAAACAAATCTTTCAAATAAAATATAATATATTCTATATATAATCTAATAAAATGAATAACTTTATAAAAGTATTTTGTTTTATATAAAATGATTTTTCTATGCAAAACACTATGCAGGCACTATGCAACACTGCATAATAAAATATAATATATTCTAATTATTGTCTAATAAAATGAATAACTTTATAAAAGTATTCTATTTTATATAAAAAGCTTTTCTGTTTTATTACATTAATAATACTAATAAAACAAAACTTATATATATATATATATATACATATATATATATATATATAAACTTCCGTGACTAATCGAATATTCCCCGGCACAACAAATATTTTATATCAACTTGCTCACTTTGAAAATTTTTCACATATTACCCTTTACTTTAAACTTTTATCAATTTAACTATTACCAAAATAGAAAAATTGAATACTTTTATTTCATAAAATTCGGGGTCTCACAATCTCCCCTCATTATAAAATTTCACCCTCGAAATTTGCGTACGTACCTGATATTCGAAGAGAGGAGAATACCTTGCTTTTTTTCGGATTGTACCTTCCCGGTTATATCCTCTGTATCATGATTTTTTCATTGCTCATCTCCTGTATTTCAGATATCATTCTAGAATATATCTTCAAAACAAAGGTTAATTGACATATCATAATTTGTCAACTCATCAAGTAAAAATTTCGGCTTAGGTAAGTCACACACTAGTGAAGTATATTACTCGTTTCTCCCCTCCTAGTTCTAGACTCATATCTCCGCCAGCGACCATATCCCTAAGCTCTGATACCAATTGTGACGCCTCCAAAATAGGTATACATCACCCATCCTGAGTCGCCAAATATCACATTATAAAACTCAAATACAAACTTTATTTATACAAATGTTGAATCGTATATATACGCACTATGGCCTCAATTTGTGAGTTTTAATACAATATTGTCTCGTAGATGATATCAAACTCAAATTGTTACAATGACATATAAAATACAGCAGCAAATATTTTAAGACCCCAAAGAAGAACGAGAAGATTACTATCATATTCATTGTAATGAGGTGCATTTTTGACGCTTTCAAAGTCGGGTTCTCATCACCCTATTGTTATTCGCCAAAATCAATTACTAAGTGACATATAAAATATGACACACACATCTTAAGTCCTCAACACAATTATCGATTGCATATCATGCCATTTTTTAATGTATTGAGAAATTTTGACAGTCTCGGACCATCACACTATTTTCCTGTTATCCCCCGCTCGACCCAGCTACACTCTTATTACCTGAAAGGAATTGTGAAGCAAAAGGGTGAGCACAACTAGCCCAGTAAAGAATATCATGGCTAAGATAATTAATTTATCAACAGCCTTCATCACAATAAATTAGAGATTTAGAAGATATAGTAGATAATAAAACTTTTCAACCATAATTGCAGCGGAATCAACAATCCATTAGAAGAGTCAAGTAGAACATAATGTCTACTATCTTCTCCAAATTAAAAGTCCATCGTTAATATTTCATTCATGTAATACTCATCAATAGTTCTTTATTGTACCCAAGACAAAGAGAATGTTCATCACCTGTATTCACCTTAACCACTAAAGATTATAATTAAGTTCACAATTCATATTTATAATCATGTAAATCAACAATTCCTCCTTACCACAAAGGCTTAATAGAACATTTACTCAATATCCTTACCCCAAAGGCTAAAGATATTCAAATGTAATAACACTGATCATACCAATCAGTTGTCTATCTTTGCACTACTGGCCAAAGATATTCAACTATAAAACCAATGGTCATGATCATACCAATCAATTGTCTACCAGTGCACTACGACCAAAGACATACAACTGTTAACTAATGGTCATGATCCTGCCAATCACATCATCGAATTATCCATGCATTACGGCCAAGGATATTCGCTAGTATCACCAGAGGTCATGATCATGTCATACACCTGTCCATCTTTGCACTACGGTTCAAAATTATCAAACAACATATCATCTTTAACATTACGGGTCATGATTATACCGAAAGATCCTGGTCATAATCATACCAACCAACAGTCCATCTATGCACGTAAGCCAAAGATGACTTTCATCACAATATAAGCATGAGGATGATGACAATGACATAATAATTCAATAAAACAAGTTCAAGAATAAATTTTAAAGATTTATAAATTAATTTATCCAGGAACCAATAATGTCCAAATTGTCAACATGATACTTCTTTGTATAGTAAAAGTCAAGAATGCTCAGAAGAATATTTCCATGAAAAGATACTGGATGAAGCACAAATATCAAGGAAATTCGACTAATTTCATGGAGTATAGAAGCCAAAACTTTAACCAACTGAGTATAATAGAATATATGAAACTGTAAATGGATTTTTGCCCGCCATGCAGTAATCAACGTAGACAAATCATTTCCACAATTTAATAAGGAATGAATACAAAGAATCATTCACCATGCACGTGGTAATCCACATAGACAGGTTATTCCAACAGAATAATAAAGAATTGAATAACAACAGAAATCACCATGCATGCGATAGACCGCACGGACAGGTTATTCCAACAGAATAATAAATAATGGAACCAGGTCATGCGTAAATGCACATACAGGATATTCCAACATAATAATAAAGAATGGAATAACAACAAAAATCACCATGCATGCGATAGACCGCACAGACGGGTTATTCCAACAGAATAATAAATAATTGAACCAGGTCATGCCTAAACGCACAGACAAGATATTCCAAAAGAATAATAAATAATGGAACCAGGTTATGCGTAAATGCACAGACAGGATATTCCAACAGAATAATAAAGAATGGAATAATTGAAGAATTTCACCATGTATGCAGTACTTCGCATAAACAGGTTATTCCAACATAGTAACAAAGAATGGAATAATAGAAGAATTTTACCATGTATATAGTACTTTGCATAAACAGGTTATTCCAACATAATAACAAAGAATGGAATAATAGATGAATTTCACCATGTATGCAGTACTTCGCATAGACAGGTTATTCCAACATAATAATAAAGAATTGAATAATTGAAGAATTTCACCATGTATGCAGTACATCGCATAGACAGGTTATGTGACGCCCCCAAAATAGGTATTCGACACCCATTCTAAGTCGCCAAATACATGGTACAAAAAGAAAACTACAACTTCAATAATACAATTGTCATGCAAAATACGACAACACATACTGTGAGTTTAAATACAAATATTGTCTTTTAGACAATATCCACACTCAAATAAGTCCTCATTACAATTATTCATACACTATTTTACAGAAATAGTGAGGAATGCTACAATAACTTTCTAGAACCATCACTCCGTACCCCGACTAGATCCTGCTATGTTCTCACCTCCTGAGAAGAAAAATTGAACAAAAAGGAAAAGGGTGAGCTCAACTAGCCCAGTAAAGAATATTATTCTGCAGGGAAAAATCTGATAGAATATAATAGACAACAAGTTTTAGATCAATATTCTGCAGCGGAAATAACAATCCATTAGAAGAGTCAAGTAGAGAATGAGTTCTACTATCTTCTAAGATTAAAAAGTACATCATCAATATTTTATCCTTGTAAATTTTCTGTACTCCTATTATTAATATTGCAGGAGGGTAGATTCGTCTTTTGGAGATAACCCTGACAGACAACATACAAAGCCATTCTGGATACTACCAGAAGGTCAGCTCCAACCCGGAACACACACCGGGCGTGTCATTTCCAATCTCGGAGATAACCCCGAGATACGCAGATCAAAAGACCCAAGAACAACAACACCGGAAATAGCGATTACATCTTAGCGATAACCCCGCGACATTCGGGCCAAATTCCTAGAAACAACACTGGGAGTAGCAATCCAATCCTTGGTGATAACCCCAAGAGATGACATCGTAGTTCCGGCGATAACTCCAGAAATGCTTGTTTCAAATACATGCTATCAGCTTCAATCATAGATGGCAGTGAGGCACACAAATAAGCAGTTCCATCTCAGAGATAACACTGAGCGAACATCTGCTTTCCGCTTAAACCGACGATAACCCCGGTGAGGAGTCACAACGTCATCTTACCACAGTGTCAACAAGATGATATCGCAGCATACCAACAAGTGGTCCAATCTAAGCTATAACCCTGAGCAACGTCTACTTTCTGCTCAACCCGGCGATAACCCCGGTAAGGAGTCAAACATCATCTTGTTCATCCCGACAAATGGCACGTCGTTTCAACACTTCAGACATACATACATACAACAATGTCCCAACAATCGAGGAATGACAATCCCGAGTGACTATTACGATAATGCGATTTTTTGATAGAATTTGAAGCTCAAGACCATGGGCATAGACCCTCTTCCTAACTTCGACAACCTCTAATCCATGTCATTACGTAACTCTCGACACCAAGGATCCCAAGAAGTATAGATACACTTCGTTTGGATGCTCGGATTGAAGTTCTGCAAGTTCGATTGGACATTACAGTGCACGACTGCACGTACTACGAGACAACGGGACCGACGAGGCCTGGGCCCACCACGCCCAGACCTGCGGCTGCCGCAGGTTCACCTACGGCCATCAGTCTATATATACAAGGCTTGGGGTCAGCCATTTGAGAGGAGAGAGAGAAGGAAAAAGGCGAGGAAGCCCTGCCCATTTAACTCTGCATACATATCTTTAGAGTGTTTTCTCTTCTTTAAACACCAGTCAGCCCATATACAGATACTTTTTATCTTTCAAAAGCTGAGTGTTCATATATTTAAAGTCAAAGAAGTCTACTTTGTCTATACACAGTAAGCCTTCTCACATTCAAGAAAGCCTCTTTCTCCCATTGTCACACACTGTTGTACACATTGAGAGTCGTGTGAGTGTGTTTGCCCGGACTTCTGTTCGTGGTTTTCATTTCATCAGATATATATATAATATATATATATATATATATATATATATATATATATATATATATATATATATATATATATATTGACTAACATTATCGAGTTATGCCTCGATTGAGCCTAGAACTTGATGCGGGACCGCTTTATCTCGCTTTTGTATATATATATACTTATATATATGAATCGTGGTCGACTTTGTCTCAGTGAGCCTGAACTTGATGCGAGCGTTTAATTGATTTTATATATATATATATATATATATATATATATATATATTTATATATATAATTGTTGTCGGATATATCTCGATGAGCCTGGTTTTATATCCTCCAGATATGTTCTTGGCATTTATATATATATATATATATATATATACATATATATAATTGTCGTCGGACATATCTGATGAGCCTGGAGTCACATCCAGTGCGTTTATTGCTTTTATATATATATATATATCTGTACATATATATATATATATATATATTTACATTTCTGTCTAGCCTGGAGTTTACTTCATGGCCATTTACAGCTTTCTTTACATTCAGTCCTGCCTAGAGTTCACTTCGTGGCGGTGATCGTTTTTTACAGCTTTATTTACATTCGGTCTTGCACAGAGTTTACTTATGTGGCGATTGATCGCTTTTGCCTTTATTTACATTTCGTCCCTCACGGAGTTACTTGTAAGCGGTTGATCATGTTCATATATATATATATATATTTATAGCTTATATATATATATATAACTGCTTCATCGCTTTCCATATAAATTGCAGATTTGTGAGCCTAGAAATCATGTGATCACAGTGTTTAGTTTATCAATCTAGATTCGGGTTCCCATGATGGACATTTTCCGTCAGAAGGCGACTTTGTACATTATTTTATAGTGTCTCGAGTTTCCTTAGATGGTCATCATGCCCATGAGGAATTCGACATCACAGACATTGTTTTCTCGAGGATGCCTCGCATCTCGAAAATAAAAGCAAACAAGCCGGACACTTAATAATAAAAAATGGAAGTATGAAAAGGTCTCAATTCCTATTGAGCATAAGGTTTGAAAAACCCTTTTTTATAAAACTTTATTGCTAAATCTGGGTTAAAACTGAATTTTTCATATAAAATTCAAACCTTGTGTATGTAGGTGCGAACGAGGCCTCGCACTACTTTCATATAATTGCACATTAATCCACACACACACATATTCATATAACAATTTCTTTGAAAAGTGGCGATCACCATGGCAACACGGATGTCGGGGGGTGCCTAACACCTTCCCTCCGCATAATCAAGCCCCCGAACCCTTAATGAATCTCGGTTTCATAGACCCGTTAAATAGTGTCAAATCACTGGGTCAATGTGCAAAACCTTTTCGGTTGCGTTGGTGCAACCAGTTAAAAACACCAACTGGCGACTCTTAAAGTCAAATCATTGACATTATACATGTCGGACCTTTTTCACTTATTTTTTCAAACAACTCTCACATTAACATTCGAACACCAAAAGACAAGTAACGAAAAGGGACAATTAAAAATCCCGACGTCGATAGGTGGCGACTCTGCTGGGGATTCCAGTAAGAGGGCTTAAGCCGCCATTTCAAGCTTTTCAAAATTGTTATATGCTTGTGTGTGATTGCTGCATTTACATTTCTGATAAATGTGTACTAATGCATCTTACCTACTGCATTGCTAAATATCTGTTATATTAGTGCTTCGCACATGTCATCATTTTGCATGAACGGTGAGACACGATGTATGTGAATGTATGATGTGTGGTCCCTCCATTAGGAGGCTATCCTGTCGGTGTTTGATTACTGGACCCGCGGGAAGAATAATTCCCCGGGGCTCAGGAAAGGCACCACCCAGATTCTCTCCAGTTGAAAGACCGGATTAACTTCCCGTTGAGTAGATTGCGATGATCTGGGAACCTTCATTACTGAAAAGCCGCGAGAGAAACCCTAGGATAGGTCAACCTCTGATAAAACAAACGCGGAGGGAAGTCTCTTCATGCTTTCCATTTTCAAATTACTTGTAAAAGCATTTACTTATAATTTTATGCCATATGTAATGAAAATATGAAGAATACTTGTGCATTACATGTCATTTAACTAAACCGGTTTTGCAGGACAAAATTCCTAAAACTGACATGTTAAAATGACATTTATATTTCCCTGCGACTAAACTACGTAAGTCTTTTGTAGGGAAGCAATTGGGCCGGTTACCCGTTCCAAATTCAAGAAGGCATCAAGCCTACAGCCAATTATGTCTTCCTCTGAACATTCTAATCCTGTTTCCCGGGAAGAGTTTGACGGATTAAGTAAACAAATCACAGACTTAGCTGTTATACTGAAAGAGTTACACCGGTCTACCCAGGGTACGAAGATCCCTACACATCCAGAGCATCAGTTGGATATAGCCAACAAAGACCCTGAAACCACCCATCTCAAAACAGATCCAGACACCGGTGACATCAGGAAGAAAATCCTTCAGATGGAGGAAACCATTCGCACTCTCAAGGACCGGAACTCATGGCGTTGTTTCTTATACGCACCTTTGCATATTTCCTGGTGTTCATTATCCAGAGAAATTTAAGACCCCTGATTTCGAAAAATATGACGGATTAGGGGATCCCTACACACATTTGAAGGTGTTCATTGGGGAACTTGGGTCTTATGCTGAGGATGAAAAGCTCAGAATGCAGCTGTTTCAGAAAAGTCTGACTGGAGAAGCCCGTTCATGGTATACCAGATTCGACAACTCTAAGATTCATAGTTGGGAAGAACTTGCTCATGCCTTCCTTTCCCAATACAGTTTTCAGTCTCAGATGGCTCCTGATCGGTATCAAATTACCAAAGTCAAAAAATAGTCTAATGAGTCATTCAGAGAGTATGCTCAAAGGTGGAGGCGCCTTATTGCTCAAGTTGTTCCTTCCATGACAGAATCAGAAATGGTAATGACCTTCATAGATGTACAGGAAACCCCTTTCTATGAAAGAGTTCTAGCTGGTATTGGCAAACCATTTTCAGAAATGATCAAACACGGCGAGATGGCAGAAATGGGATTGAAGTCCGGTAAAATTCAAGACCTAGCCGCTCTTAAATCTGTTGCTGAGGGTCCATAAAAAGAAAGAGGAGGATGTTTCCTTGATACTACAAGGACAGAAAGGCAAGACAAACATGCCTATGCAGAGGATAAACTACTCCCCTTTTCCAGCACAATCTTCAAACCCTCCATTACTCAAAAGTGGAGAAGTAAAACGACCTCGAACGTTCACACCCTTAGGTGATTCGCTCGAGAACATTCTTGCTCTTCTGACTACTCAGAAGAAAATTACACATCTTCTTCCGCCAGCCAACCCTAATGGTAGGGGTTTCAATGCTAATCGGAAATGTGCATATCATGCCAGGGCACCTAGACATGATACTCAAGATTGTTGGGCCTTAAAACACAAGATCCAAGATCTAATCGATAGTGGTGAGATTGTGGTCACCAAGCCAGATCAACCCCATGTACAAGACAACCCTCTTCCACAACACAAAGAGGAAGAAGTCAACATGATCAGTTGGAGCACTGGACATGGCTCTAATTCTACTGGTGAATCATCCCAACCCACCAAAGATGGTGTTGACAAGTGGGATTATACAAAGTTCCAATTCACAATGGAACGAAAGATGAAAGCTCTTTGCAAGCAAATTGAGCAATTGGCCGAACTAGTGACCTATTAACATCAAGTCATACGCCAATTAATTAGGCAAGAGCATGCCTATCTCTTTCCATTTGTTATGAATGCTCCATTAACACCTTCAGAAAGCGAAGCTCTGGAGGAAAAATTTGCAAAAAGAGCAAGTGCAAAAGCCCGTAGAGATTTCGCTAATCAAAGGGAATTCACTTATTTGGGTCAATCTATGGAGGAAATACTTCAAATGCTAGTCAACAAAGGAAGAATCACATTCCTTCTACCTCCAATCAATCCTCATTCAGGGCGGTTCGACCCTGATGAAATGTGTCAATATCATTCACATTCCCGCGGTCACAGCACAGAAGGATGCTGGGCACTCCGCCATCTCATTCAGAATCTTATTGATAGCGGTGTCCTGCAAGTGGCATATGATTACACTGTGCCACTTAAGGGTGGGAACACATACCCTAATCAATGGAAGGGATCAGTTGCAGTTATATCCGAAGATGATGAAACTGTCAAAACATTTCCCATACAACCCATTCAACTCAAAGGAAGCTACAATCCTTTGAAAGTGGCCGCACCAGAGCCAATTCTCCTGCCTTGCAGAGTACAACATCCTGTTGTCAGCTTACACAGAGTACCATGGAATTATGGAGAAGCTGAAGGATCTACATCTCATACTACTGCTGTAGTGTCGAAAGAGAATCCACTGTACCTTCCTAGATGGGTTATCAAGCCTACTTGCAAAGCAAAGGGGAAGTTGTCCATGGAGAAGATTGAAAAATTCCTCCGTACTATGGGCCACAATGAAGCCAAAGTGGTTTTAAGCTTGTGAGAAGCTCCACACCAGATTTCAATCCTGGATTTGGTTTTCTCTTCCGAAGATCATCGGAAGGTCTTGCTAAAGGTTCTGGAAGAAGTCTACTTGCCAAAATCAGTGGATGTGGAGAAATTTCAACATTTGGTTGATCACATTTTCAACAACAATGTGATATCCTTCACTGATGATGACATACCTCCCGAAGGGACTGGTCATTGCAAACCACTGCACATCGCAGTGTTATCTTCTGGGTATATGCTTGCAGGAGTATTGATAGATGGAGGCTCGTCTCTTAATATATGTCCTTATGCCACCTTAATTAAGATGAACATCAATCCCAATCGAATCCAAAGTAGCCATACAATCATCAAAGCTTTTGATGGATCGCGGGGAAATTCCGTCAGGAAGATTGAATTACCGATTGAGATTGGTCCCCATACATTCAACGTATCCTTCCACGTCCTCAAGATAGACTCAGGATACAACCTGCTATTGGGGAGACCATGGATACATATGGCTGGAGCTGTGCCCTCCACTTTGCATCAACAACTCAAATACATCATCAACAATAGTCTAGTTACTGTTAATGCTGAGCCGGAAGGTCCTCGACCAGAGACTATGCCTATTATCAGTTTCAATTCAGAGATTGAACCGGCCAGTTTCTACACTCTTGAAGTGAGTAATACACAGTACCATCCTATTGGAGTGCCACTTCCCGTACCCAAGATTTCTGACGAGGTTATGTCAGCCACTCAAGAGATGATGTTATTGGGTTACCAGCCTGGACAAGGACTTGGTAAAGATCAGCAGGGCATCAAGCACCCTATTTAAATGTCCAGTCAAATTGGGACAGCCGGGCTAGGCTATTCTGCTATTGCTAAGCACATGAATCCTCATAAGCACAAGCAGGTTCCTCAAACTTCTGCCTCACGGCGATCATCCATTTCTTTACCACATGAGATGATGCAATCTCCCGTAAAGGTTCCAGCCCAGACTATGGCTATGTTGTTTCCAAAACCAGTGCCAATCAAAGCTAAAGAGGTGCTGACTCCTGATACCAAGGTGGAGGAAATGGAGTGGAAACGCAAACATGACACTGCCTTGATGATGGCAGGCATTCGCGTCATTATTCATGATGAACATACGAACAGATACACCCTGCATTTATGATTGCCCGGATGTCATGGTTATCATTCGGGAGAAGGAGGATAATTGACAATCCTTCTATCATTGCGATCTTGCAGACTTTGCCCTCGACAATTGGAGCAAAGACTCCATGCATTGGTCGACGAGGGTAAAATGGGCGTAAAATCCCCGCCTCGCACATAACTTTAATTGCTTGCTTTCCTTTACAAAGATTAGCAGCTTATTTTATCACGCATATGCTAACACTTTTGTATGATCGAATAGTTGCATATATTAAGTGAAAGCATATTTTGTTTCAGGACTCTGAATTTAGATGTGCATGTACTTGCTGATAAGGTGCCTTCTCTCCATAAGGGTCATAACTTTGATGCAAAGTTGGATTCAGACTTGATGGAGATCCAAGAGGACATTGAGACACCTCAAGAGATCATGGAATGGGTCGCCGACAAACCCAAACCCAATCTCGAACAAACCACCCCTGTCAACCTTGGAACCTTAGACAATCCTAAGCTAATCCAAATTGGTTCAAACCTTTCCACAAATCAACGAAATGACATGGTTGCATTACTAACCCAATTCCAGGATGTGTTCGCATGGTCTCATGAATACATGGTGGGGCTATCCACTAACATTGTTCTTCATCGCCTTTCCATCAAAGAAGGATTCAAGCCAGTTAAGCAGAAGCTCAGGCGATTGAAACCTGAATGGAGTTTAAAGGTTAAAGAGGAAATTGTGAAAAAATTTCAAGCTGGCATCATCATGGTGTCTATATATCTGGAGTGGATATCCAACATCGTTCCCATGCCTAAACTAGAGGGAAAGGTGCGAGTCTGCGTGGATTATCGGGATTTGAACAAAGCTTGCCTAAAAGATAGCTTTCCCGTGCTATTTATTCACGTTCTTATTGACAATACGACTCAATACGGCATGTACTCCTTTGCTGATTGCTTCGCGAGGTACCATCAAATTATGGTCGCTGAGGAAGATCGTGAGAAAACTGCTTTCATCATGCCTTGGCGAACCTTCTATTACAGACGGTTGTCATTTGGCCTCATCAACACCGGGGCAACCTACCAGCGAGCTATGATGGCTCTTTTCCATGATTTAATGCACAAGGAGATAGAGATCTATGTGGTTGACATCATTGTCAAATCCCGTAAGGAGGATGACCATTTAGACCATCTCAGAAAACTATTCAACAGGTTGCGTAAGTACAACTTGAAGTTGAATCCCGCCAAATGCGCCTTTGGTGTGAAATCAGGCAAGTTGCTAGGGTTCCTAGTCAGCCATAAAGGGATTGAGCTGGATCCTGCTAAAATCCAGGCTATTAAGGAGATGCCCGTTCCTCAGAAAGAGAAGGAGATACGGGGACTTTTGGGAAGAATCAACTTCATTAGCAGATTCATTTCTCAACTCACAGCAACCTGCGAGCCAATCTTCAAATTGCTAAGGAAGAACACCTCCATGAAATGGAATGATGAGTGACAGAAAGCCTTCCTTACAATCAAAGAGCAGCTGCTCAATGCTCCTATTTTGGTACCTCCCAGGGATGATGTTCCCCTATTCATGTACCTGTCCATAAATGACAATGCTATGGGTCAGATCTTTGAGCGTAAAGATGATAGAGGCCAAGAGCGAGCTATCTATTACGTCAGCAAAAGATTCAGTACCAGTGAACACAAGTATATTCTGATCGAGAAAACTTGTTGTGCTTTGGCATTGGCTTCAATGAGATTACAACATTATCTCCATGGTTACACAACCCATCTTATATCCCACGTGGATCCTTTGAAGTATGTGTTCAGCAAACCCATACTGAATTGTCGACTGTCCAAATGGCAGTTTATCCTCCAGCAATTTGACATAGTCTACGTAACACAAAAGTTTGTCAAAGGTCAAGGAATTGCAGATCAATTGGCAGCCGCTCCTGCAGGGGATTACAAACCCTTAGAAACTTACTTTCCTGACGAAGGAGTAATGACAATTCAGCTAACACATCAGGACAATACATGCCAACAGTGGAAAATGTATTTTGATGGAGCTGTCAATTCAGAAGGCTCTGGAGCTGGAGAAATTTTAATATCCTGCACGGGGGAGCAGTATCCCGTCGCCGTCAAATTAAAGTTTATCACCACCAACAACACAGCTGAGTATGAAGGTTGTATCATGGGACTCAAACTTGCCCGTTCAATGGGTATCCGGCGGTTAACTGTCTTTGGGGATTCCGAATTGGTGATCAAGCAATCCACAGGAATTTATCAGACCAAAGAATTATGTTTACTGCCTTACCATCGACAAGTTCTACAGATGGCTTTGGAGTTCGAAGAAATCTCTTTTCTACACATTCCTCGTAACAGAAATGATTTTGCAGACGCATTAGCAATGTTGGCCTCCTTGGTTCACATACCTAACAAGGAAAGCATGTCGAGCATCACAATTGCTATGCAAAATTCCCTAGTCTATGGGAATTACATTGGAGAAGTATCGGATGAGCTACCTCCCGTCCACAACCCTTGGTATCAGCATATCAAAGAATATCTGCGAGATGGATCTACACTCGCTGAGGCAAGCCTAATTGAGAAAAGGCGGATTCATCGACTTGCCATGAAATTCTACCTGAGCGGAGATGCACTCTATAAAAGAGACGCTGGATTAGGTCTCCTCAGATGTCTAGACAAGGACCAAGCTCAGCGACTCATAGATGAGATTCATGGTGGAGTGTGCGGCCCTCACATAAGTGGACCCCTACTTGTTAAGAAGATTCTCAGAACGGGACATTATTGGCTTACGCTCAAAGCTGACTGTGATGATCACGTCAAGAGGTGCTATCAATGTCAAATCCATGGGAATGCTATTCACGCCCCTCCAAGGGAACTCCAAATATGAGTTCACCCTGGCCCTTCTCAATGTGGGGAATGGACGTAATCGGGCCCATCGAGCCCAAAGCCAGTAATGGGCATTGATTCATATTCACCATGATCGACTACTTCACCAAATGGGTCGAAGCAGCTTCCTTCCCCAAGGTTACTAAAGAAGTCATCATTGCATTCATTAGAAACAATGTTATTTGTCGATATGGACAACCAGAGGTCATTGTGTCAGACAATGCTCAGAACCTCAACAACAAAATGATGGAGGAATTGTGCAGAAAGTTCCACATCAAACATCTCAATTCTGTCATCTACCAACCAAAGATGAATGGTGCTGTTGAAGCTGCTAACAAAACCATCAAGAAGATCATGCAGAAAATGTTCGCCAATCACAAAGGATGGCCTGACTTCTTACCCCTGACTTTATTAGCCTACAGAACTTCAATGCGAGCTTCTACTGGGGCAACCCCCTACTCACTAGTCTACGGGATGGAGGCAGTACTCCCCATAGAAGTGGAAATGGAATCCCTTAGAGTCCTGATGGATGCTCAGTTGGATGAAGACCAATGGATACAAGACAGGTATCACCAATTGTCTCTGATAGATGAAAGGCGAACCACAACTATCTTCCATGGTCAGTTATATCAGTAAAGGATCGCACAATCCTACAATAGAAAAGTTCGACTACTACAGTTCAAACAGCATGACTTGGTTTTGAAGAAGATCATTGACAACCAAGATCAGTATAAGGGAAAATTCGCTCCTAACTGGGAAGGCCCATTTGTTATCAAGGATGTATTGACAGGAGGTGCTCTCAGATTGCAGGAAATGGACGGCAATGAATTTCCACAGCTTATTAACTCGGACACCGTGAAACGGTACTATGTCTGAAGTTACCATCAAACAAACATCCTGGTTTTGATTAAATCACCAGTCATTCCAGTTTTGAACCCTCTCTTCTTTTTACAAACTCTTTAGCCCCTCAGGGAATCATACACTTCAAACTAGCAGCCTGGTTTCTTGCAGTTTATCCTGAAGACGGGATCAAACTTTCACACTTGCAGTTTATCCCGAAGATGGGATCAAACTTTCATACTTGCAGTTTATCCTGAAGACGGGATCAAACTTTATACAATTACAGTTTATCCTGAAGATGGGATCAAACTTTTCCTACACTTGTAGTTTATCCCCATCATGGGATTAAACTTTCTTCTCCCCGTAGTATAGCCTGCACATGGGATTTGCATTTCTCTTCAGCTGCGATTCGTCCTGAGGGGCGAACTACGTCGACCTGATCTTCCAAACACTTGGGGGTACGTAGGCAACCATATTCTATATGGCTCGGTCGCAATAAAGAAAAACAACAAAAACATTTCTACCCTTTCTTCATCAAAATAACAAAAATTCTACACCCTTCTGCCTTCCGCATTCAACTTTGAACCTCCTACACTAGGTTCGAACTACGCAGACTTGATCTCCTCTTCAATAGGAGTACGTAGGCAGCCATTCATGGTGCAGTCTAACCCCTACCAGAACAAACATACTTGTCACACGGTATTGGGATCAATCTTCAAATTGCCCCACTTCATCAGTTTCAGGTCAAAGGGATGGAATTACCCAGCCTCTTTCTCCTAAATAGAAGATACGGTGACCATCTAAGCTATGATCATGACTCAAAGAGCAATACCAACCCATAAGAGATGGAATTAACTAAGCTTCTCACAAATAGAAGTAATGGCGACCATCTGTGGAGCGGTAAATCTCAGAGAGGAAGAAACTATCATCCTCTCCACCTTTTCATACATATATCAGTCCCAAGACACCAAAGATGGTAGGGATTTTTAGAAATCAATGATCCATTCTAAGAGACCTTGCGACGTCTCAATGTCCATCTATCAAGGATAAGTTCAGAATGCATCAAGATCAAAGGCCCTGGAGAGACAGGAAAATATCAAGCAAGTATCAAGGCATAACTAAAAGGGAAGTGAATCAACATATATTTCCCTGCCATATATAATATTGTTTGATATATACATATGTGTTGTACATGACAAAAATGGCTAAGCCAGTCTGTTCAGGAAAATACAAAGCTATCTACAGATATATGAAGATGTGGACTATCAAATCTAACATAGCATCCCTCTCTGAAGACGGAGGTAATGATACAAGCTCCTGCCCAAGGGTGTCTACTGGAGCTAGCAGATCAGAAGCTAACTGTATGGTGGCAGGATGTTCATCAATATAGGCACTCTTGTCAACAAGGCTGACTATCATCTGGGATCTCACTGAAGTGCTGTCTGCAATGGCCACATCCCTAGCAGATAAAGCGGCATCTCGCTCCACTATCAACGCATCCCTGGCTGATCTAGCCTCATCTCTCTCTAACAGAGCAGTATCTCTCTCCTCAAGAGTCACAACAACATTGCGCTTCTAGCCCGGTCTCCGCCAGTAGATCATCGATGTAAGCTCGCTCCCGATGTCGTGTCAATAATCGAGCATCGCGTGGCACCTGGAGTGGGAGAATCTATCACAAATGTCGGCAAATTTCAGCCAGCCAACTCAATGGTGGGAATGATAGCCTCCTCACGTGCTCCTCACATCAAGGCATAATCTATCTCCTACACTGTGGATACCGTCAGTAGTCAACGCAGTCTCTGTCTCCATCCATGCGAATACTCGCGAGAACTACCGGATGATGATAAAAACTTAGCAAATTCTCGCTGATCCCAACAGTATACAACCCGGATCTCATCATTCATCGATAAATGGTGTGACGCTGCTACCGACCGATGCCCCCTCATATGGATGAAAGTCCTGAAACTGGGCAAACTAACACATCACGGCCAGTGGATGGTATGTAATCATGCCCCTCAAACCAACCAGAGGGAGGTAATCCATGCCTGGAGCATGAGTAATGAAGCTGTAGGGTGAGACAAGCCCTGAACACGGCACTATATCAAAAAGATCTCCAATCTCTGCCAGAAAAGCGGACCAAGATATAGCATCTGTACACACCGTAGGCTGGAAGGAGTATGACATGGCTACCTCATGGGTGAAAAAAAATTTGTGATGTCTGAAGGTGCCAATCGGTCTCAAGTGTGACATGAACCACACGTATAGCATGACCAAACTACCCGTGAATACCCCTGCCGGATAAGTGCAACAATATGTAGCCGACCTCAAGGTCTCAGCAATGATCATCGAAATAATGGTCTGACCCTCCCTGAGAGCTCTCACTGCCATAATCACACCGATGTCTAACTCATCCATGTATCGCGTCATGTAGACATATGACAATATGCACAAAAGCAGTACGTCTACTCTGGCTACACGCCAATGATCCTCCGGTATGATGAAATCCCCGGAATGCCGTGAATAACTATCCTCAGAGCCAAACCTGTCTATCAGGAAACGCTGGGATATCACATGTCCGGATGTCACCATCCTCGCATCTACTGCTACCCGTAATCCGTGAGAGAGAGTCATGAATCGCTCACTCATGTCTCCCATCACCATGTGCATGCAAGGTCTGGCATCGAGAGGCAAAGATCGCCAATCGCGCATACCCTCCGCAGTAGAGTCAACTCACAAGTCCCGAAGCGGAATACCTGTCTATCTAAAATCCAATGCTCTAGTATGCCCTCTATGAATCCTGGAGGAACCTGAAACATCAGTAGGGTCATAGTATGCTACAGCAAATCATCTACGATCACCATGTCTGATGGTGATATACTATCATGCCATGATCGCATACCAACTACCACCGCAGATGGTGGGGTATGATCAATGCGGCTAACTGTCGAAGAAGACATCTGTACGGGCCGTGTCATAAGACCATCTAGGGGTCAATGTTGAGTATCTCTAAATATACATATATATGCATAACAATGACATGCATAATATAATAGATGGCAATATGATATAGGGAATGGAAAACTGTACATACATTCCTAAGTATATCATCAGCTAATACATCTATGTACAGATAAAATACAGGGAAATATGGCGAAGCTACCCAACAACTAATAGAGGCCTATCAAAAGATATAGCGAGAATGGGGTGAAGCTACCCAACAGCTGACAGAGGCCTATCAAAAGAGATAATGAGAAATACATCAGAAGAAATCAATAATGTCAATGTCCACATCATCGATGCTATCCACCTGATGTAACTCCTCCTAAGTCATTGGATCTCTATTTAAAGGGATATCAGGCCTATACAAGGGAGGATCTACACCAACAAAACCAAATGGGTCATCTGAGGGACCAGCTCCAGAGCTGGAAGGATCAAAAGTATCTGCCTCTGCAGGATCCCTGCCCAAATGCAGAATGAAAAAGTGTGACCGATCCAGCTGCTGAGTCAATCTCTCGATCTGTGTCGCATGAATCGGATCTCTGACACAGGCTAGCCAATCCGTCATCATCATGGATCCTGGAACCATATCCCCTATAAACTGTGTGGTGCGGGTCTGAGCTCCAATGGTACGAGGGATCCACCAATGCTGGAACATCTCCTATGAGCAGAGGCCCTCTGACAATGTAAAACCGTCAATCCCCATCAATGGGATGTCAATAACGGGTGACTGTGTGACAGGCCAATAACGCTTGGCAGGAGGAAAGATTGGCATACGAATCTCTCATGTGGTGCTCCTGATAGCACGCTCTCCCAAATAGAGCTCCCATCCTCCATTTGTGAAGAGAGGAATCCTACGGGTGGATATAGTTTACTCTACTCCAGTCGGGTAGCCATCCTCAAATCCAACTCCCAAATGCTCTCCAGAGTAGGGAATCCACTTGATGACATCAATTTGTCAATAGCTCCAAATTGCAGCGACAATGGGTAAAACCTCAAAGAATGGGACCTCCGCAAAGATAGAGTGATGCCATCTCCGTCTTCGTGGATAGGTGTCTAAACCTAACACACTCACAGGACGCAAACAAGGAAGCCTCTCATAGGCCCAAAACTGCCAACACAAAGGCAAACATCTGCTGTCAGTCAACACTCTTAACATGTACATGGGAAAAGACAAGAGAAATACTCACCAGCAGAAACGGGTAGAATCCTAACCATGCCTCGGTCCAAATCGATTTACTTTTAAACGGATGGTCCAGATTGATTTACTATAAAATGTTCTAATAAAACAAATCTTTTAAATAAAATATAATATATTCTATTTATAATCTAATAAAACGAATAACTTTATAAAAGTATTCTGTTTTATATAAAAAGATTTTACTATGCAAAACACTATGCATAATAAAATATAATATATTCTAATTATTGTCTAATAAAACGAATAACTTTATAAAAGTATTTTATTTTATATAAAAAGCTTTTCTGTTTTATTACATTAATAATACTAATAAAACAAAACTTATATATATATATATATAAACTTCCGTGACTAATCGAATATTCCCCGACACAACGAATATTTTATATCAACTTGCTCACTTTGAAAAAATTTCACATATTACCCTTAACTTTAAACTTTTATCAATTTAACTATTACCAAAATAGAAAAATTGAATACTTTTATTTCATAAAATTCGGGATCTCACAAGTAATTTGCCTCTGCCCGCAACATGAAGGTGGGAAAGGGAACCTTTTGCTCCTCGAAGCATCCCAAGACATCAAATATCTTGTTGATCTGCTTTATCCATGTCTCCGCCTTAAGTGGTTTTAGCTCTCCAAAAAACTCCGATGGTCCCAGTTCCTTAAACTACTTAGCGGTGACCGTCCGAGAGTTGCCTGTGTTTCCACCTGCATTTTGGGCAGGAGCCGCTCTTGCCTGATGTTGCATGAATTGCATAAAGCCTCTGAACATTCTATCATTAATCATCTAGTCCGTGTTGTTGTTAGCTTGAGGATTGTCGCCTTCCTGATGCACATTATCCTGATTATTGATCTGTGGAGACTCAACGGTCTCTTGTGCTCCATTGATGTTCTCAACATTCTCGGATGTCATTTTCAAATACTGCCACAAAACAAGGGTTAATTAACATATCACATATTATCCCTATACTCTGACCGACCAATTAAATACAAAATTTACATAGGTAGGTCATACTAGCGAAGGAATTCCCCGTCTCTCCCCTCCTAGTTCTTGTCTCAAATCTTAGCCAGGGAACATATCCCTAAGCTTTGATACCAACTGTGACGCCCCCAAAATAGGTATACATCACCTATTCTGAGTTGCCAAATACATGGTACAGAATACAAATACAATCTTAATTATACAACTGTGGTGTAAAATACGATATTCTCATTTCCTGAAGACAACAATAAAAGAAAATGGTGAGCTCAACTAGCCCAGTAAGAAATATTATGACTAAGATAATGCAGAATAAATTATCATTAGTCTTCAACAATATTAAGCTGATAAAATATAATAGACATCAAGTTTAACTGCAGAGTAATAAGCAATTCATTAAAAGAGTCAAGTAGAGAATAAAATCTACTATCTTTTATGATTTAAAAAGGTTTTCATCACTTTTATCGCTGAGACTCAGCTTAATAAATAATCCACATCATCCCTGCACTACGACCAAGGATATTCATTAGTCTCACGACCAAAAATTATCCATGCACTACGGGCCAAAGATATTCATGTATTCATCAATGGTTATGATCATGCCAACAACTGTCCATCAATGCACTACGGGCCAATGAGGACTTTTTCCACATCATTTGTAACATTACACTGAATAATCCCTGGTCATAAGCATACCAAGTCCATCTATCCACTACAGGCCACATATGACTTTCAACATAATATAAACATGAGGATGATGACAATGATATAAGAATTCAATAAAACAAGTTCAAGAATTAATTTATCCAGGAACTAATAACGTCCAAATTGTCAACATGATACTTCTTTGTAAAGTAAAACTCAAAAATGCTCAGAAGAATATTTCCATGAAAAGATACTGGATGAAGCGCAAATATAAAGGATATTCCACTAATTTCATGGAGTATAGATGTCAAAACTTTAACCAACTGAGTATAATAAAGAATAGAATAACAAAAGAAATCACCAAGCATGCGATAAACCGCACAAACAGGTTATTCGAACAGAATAATAAATAACGGAACCAAGTTATGCGAAAATGTACAGACAGGTTGTTCTAAGAAAATAATAAATAACGGAACTGTGTCATGCAGCGCTTGCGCATGATAGGATGTTCCAATGAATAATAAATAATGGAACCACGTCATGCAGCGCCCGCATGCATGTGATGTTCCAACATAATAATAAATAACGGAACCAGATCATGCGAAAACGCACAGACATGATGTTCTAACAGAATGATAAATAATGGAATAATAGAAGAATTTCACCATATATGTGGTACTTCGCATAAATAGGTTATTCCAACATAATGATAAAGAATTGAATAACAGAAGAATTTTACCAAGTATAGGGTAGCTCGCGTATACATGTTATTCCAATAGAATAATAAAGAATGGAATAACAGAAGTTCTCTTAATGAATACGAAAGAAAGAAATAATGCCCCTTACTTTAAAAAGAAGAGTATTCCGACGGGTAGGGCGGGAATATACTTGAAGAAAACTTGCACTATCTTCTACGCTCAAAGCTTTCTTAAACTCTAAAGAAATACGCTCGAGATTACAGAAGAAGAACTCTCTCTATAGTTTATCTCTCTATAGTTTCAGTGAATTTGTAAAAAATAATGAAGGAATGAGCCTCTATTTGTAGAAGAATGGACTGCATAGTAACTAATTCATGAATGGTCCAGATCGATTTACTTTTAAACGGACGGTCCAAATTGATTTAATAAAATATTCTAATAAAACAACATCTATTAAATAAAATATAATATATTCTATTTATAATCTAATAAAACGAATAACTTTATAAAAGTAATCTATTTTATATAAAAAGATTTTACTATACAAAACACTATGCAACACTATGCATAATAAAATATAATATATTCTAATTATTGTCTAATAAAATAAATAACTTTTTAAAAGTATTCATTTTATATAAAATATTTTACTATGCAAAACATTATACATAATAGAATATTATATATTCTATTTATAGTCTAAACAAATAACTTTATAAAAGTATTTTGTTTTATATAAAAAGCTTTTTGTTGTTTTACATTAATAATACTAATAAAATAAAACTCATCATCATTATTATTTTTCACACTATTAATCGACCAATTCGCTCCTGTGAAAGAGGGGCCTTCCATAAGGATTTCTCCCTATCGGCGCCAGTAATTAAGTGACCAAACCTCCTCGCGTAACTTCTAGACATCGTTAATATTGCAAATAATAATATTAATAACTCTATCATCTTAATATATAAAATATCGACAATAATTGAATACAACTGAGTGACTTCTCACATAAGCATCAATAATCAATACCGTGTGCTACTATGCAACCACGCGTATTATTGTACTTTTAACACCGGGTGTTTCAACATTAACTCTAAAACTTCCTATTAGTTATTTTCATAAAATATTTTTGTCATTTTCTCAATCCGACAAAAATTATGTTGTGGGGTCCACCAATGATTGTGCCGTTGTACAAATATTTCCTGTTAAAATGAATATTCCCCGACCAATCGAATATTATATAACAACTTGCGTACTTTGTAAAATTTATAAATATTACCCACAACTATGATATTATATCAAATCCATTCCATAATATTTAAAATGATATTTATAGAAAAATCATCTCTATTAAAAAGTTGGGGTCTTACAATAATAAAGAATGGAATAACAGAAGAATTTCACCATGTATGCGGTACTTCGCATAGACAGATTATTCCAACATAATAATAAAGAATGGAATAACAGAAGCTCTCTTCATGAATACGAAAGAAATAATATGTCAGGAATAAGCATGTGAATGATATTCCTACTTACATATGATTTGATTATGATATATATATATATATATATATATATATATATATATATATATATATATATGTGTGTGTGTGTGTGTGTGTGTGAATGAATATGTAAGTATGCTTGCATTAAGAAAAGATGTAAAGTCCTTTGATAGATAATAGAAACATATTTACAAGGACTTAGAATAAATTGATCAAATATGTTAGGTTGATCCTACATAAGCAAAAATAGCATTGTAAAGTCCTTAAAAGAAATGATGTACAAGAACTATAAATATAGAAAGATCAAGCATGTTAGGTTGATCTTATGATGTAATAGATAGGCTTGCCTGATCTTCGAGCACTGCACCAGATATCGTAGTCTACCAGGAGAGTCAAGGAAAACTCGAGAGCTATCAAGGCAGAATCGTAGTCTGCAAGATAGTAGATCTCGGAGTTCGTAGACTTTTAGGAGAGACGAGGAAGGATCACAGTGTGTCGAGGAGAACTTCCTCAGGGCCGTAGTCTGCTGAGGAAGTCATGTTCAGAATTGTAGAGACACCCTGCCTACGAGTCGATCGAGCATCTGCCAAAGTCAAGTCAAGAATCGTAGACTACACTCGGAGTCATAGTGTCTATTAACGGTCAAGTAAAGGATCGTAGACTACACTCAGAATCATAGAGTCTACTGATCGTATCAAAGGCAGAAATCATAGTCGAGCAAGATCAGATGAAGACAACAAGCACAACGACAGAAATTGTAGTGTCAAGATCTGATCTTAGAGTCGTAGTGTCTTTACAACCAAAGCTGAATCGAAAAGTGCAGAACTAAGACCTCAACATATATGCTCACAACGCCAAGGCAAAATCGTAGAGATAATACGACTCTCAACAAATGAGCACTCCCTGAATATCCAAAGGAATGAAGCCTCTGGTTGATACTGCAAAGATACATCTCTCTTGAAGGAAACCAGAGAGCACTCAATGAATGGCATGCAAGCTAACAGAAGACCTAAGCACTAACCCAATCAGCATCAAGATTAAGTTGTGAAGCCATTCGAGATGAAGTCTTCCATAAGGAGATCGTAGAAGACTTTCAGAATCGACAAAGGAAAGTCAAGCAAAGCATGAGTCAGCCAAGTAAAAGATAACAATGATCTTGGAAGTAACCAAGATCGTAGTGTTTGCTAAATGAAGAAGGAAATGATGTAGTACACACCGAGATACTGGTCAGCCTCTGAAGAACAAGGCTAAAGTGATTAAGCATTGGGTCAGTCCATTGACGATAAGTGAACGGGAGATCACAAAGAGAAAGCGAGCTGAACATGCCACAAATCTGAAGTGTCTTGTTATTCAAAAGGGGCTAGAACAAGGAATCAAGCCATCAGTATCTGAGAATAGTCGAGGCAAACAGAAGTGATGCAGCACTTCACAAAAGAAGAGAGAGGTGTTCTATATTGAAGATCAAGTGAACACTCTCTAAGATCGTAGTGTTAACTCTATATGTCAATACGACACTACGCTCAGGTCCAAGGAGAAGTGCATCAGAAATCGTAGAGTTCGAACAACTGAGGATTGAAGCATTGGCAACGGTTCAATCTGAAGAATGGCATTCGAACAAAAGCTTATTAAGAGCATCGATGCAAGGACAACCTCTGATCAAGAAATCAGAAGGGTGAAATAAAGTCATCGACCTGCCCAAGATATCAAAGTGACATATCTGACAGGGTAGGTGAAACAAAGAGACTCGCAAAGTCGAGAAGTCGTAAAAAGATGTCATGTCACATCTGCAGTCTGCACCAAATAACTAGAGATCTGCGAGGCAATTTGAATAGCTTTCAACGGCTACTTTCCAACAGGAAGATTGGAAAGCAGTATAAATTAGCAGAGCTTCAAAGATCAAGAGTTGTTAATGATTGTGAAGTTGTAGAATCATTGAGTTGGTGAATGCTATTGTTGACTCTACGAGTTCCACCAATGATCAACAGAACAAGTCTCAGTGACAGTGAGACTACCAAGGTGGAAGTGAAGCAGTTTTAAAGAAGAACTCAAAACAAATAAAAGCTTCACTCAACAAAGATGAGAATACCACTAAAGATGGAAGCCAAGCTTAGAGCCGAGAAGGCCAAAAAGATTGTATTCAGGAAAGTGGCTGAGTGTAAAGAAGATCAAGAGAGCCACTCTACGAATCACCATGAACCGAAATCTGGAACTGAACAAGTGTAGAACCATGTCTACAAAGTATTCAAGAAGGGTTCAGGGATTGCTAAGTGCCAGACAAAGTCTACTAAAAGCACAGAGACTTAGCAAACCCAGATGGTGATGGTGCACAATTGATACCAGATGAAGATGAGCAAAAAAGAGTGAAGATCAGCTGCACCAAAGAAGATGTGGTCCAGACTCGAAGTAGAAAGCAAAGAGGTCCACACCAAGCTGCTAAGTATAAAAGATGTTTAGAGCTTAATGACATCTTAGCAGCTCAGCATCAATAACAACAACAACAACAACAACTACAACAACAAGAAACCAGGGCCTTAGGGGTCCTTGTCCGAAGGGACTAAATGAAGTTCCAAGCCTGCTGGGCTTGAAGAGTTCCTAGGGAACTAGAGAAGTTTCAAGGCTGCTGGCCTTAAAGAGTTTTTAGTGAAGTAAAGTCCCAAGGCTGCTGGCCTCGAAGGAATCTTAGTGATTCAGGGTGGTGCCCTTCCTTAGTGGAAATCCTGCTAGTTGAAAGCAGAAGAGTGAATTAGGAGCTTGAGTCTCTGAACCACTTAAAACCCCTTGTGTCTTTTACTTTATGTCATTTACATTATGTATATTAACTGCTATAACTGATATGTATGTTTTAACTGCTTACTACTAAAGTAACTTTACGAACAATGTATGTTTGATTATGAATATATTAATGAAGGGGATCTTTTACTTATTCTGTTGTGCTTGAAAAGATTCTTATGTTTGTCATTTGCTACTTGATGAGCAATACAACTTAATAAAGAAGAAGTATTTGCAATTCTATGGATTTATTCAACCCCCCCCTTCTAGATCTATATTGTGCCTACTAGGAACTAATAATTGGTATCAGAGTAGGTTCTCATGCTATATTCAAAAGCTAATCGCTTTGAGTCTGATCCTAGGCACAAACATTATTCTAAACTTAGTTTAGTAGTAAGTCACTTGTTATATGCAGATGAGCTGACACGTTGATAATATTGTGTACAGGTAAATGTGTATATACATCTGAAGCTGCTCAGATTGGTTCATGCTCTTGATTGTCATATCAACAAGACCAATCCTTGCTCGCAGTCAATCTTGTCGTTTTGAAGACAAGGCTAGAAAGCTCAAATGACATCAACAGAAAAGAGTCAAACATCCACCAGCCTGAAGAGATGAATAGGTCATATATACATACTAAGAATTGTTTTATTAAGAGAAGAAAAAAGAACCTCTCAAACATGTATCTGGCCAACCAGCAGCTGGATGAAAGCCTTGTAAACTCAAGGATGTCAAAGACCTTAAAAATGCTGACACTCTCTTAGCATTATCTTTAAGACCACGACTGATTGACTGAAGATCAACTGGAGCAACTGGCTATCAGAAGCAAATGAGAAAACATGCACATTAATGCCTAAACTCAGTATATCTAAGATAAATGATTGTTAAGAAACTAACAGGAAAAAGGTACGGTTCCTCGCTAACATAGATATGAACATCATATTTCACCTTACTCATGAACTATAACAGTTTTCCTTCAAGTATTCATAATCTATCTAAAAAGGTGAAGAGAGAAAGTAAACTAATGATAAAAACTCAAATGTCTATAAACTTTCTCTCCATCCAAGTTTTAGGTTGAAGATGATAACTTGAAAGAGACCTAAAATGGTTTTAAGAGCCTCACAGGTCTATTAAATGTGAAGAAATCTTTGCTGATGGGTTAATGTGCTTTGTACATCCTATGGTCTAAGTGTTTAATGACACATAGAGTATGATCAGATCTACAAGAGAATCTTGAAGATTCATAGAAACTGATTACCTCCATGAATCAACCAGACGCTAATAAATCATAGAGCTGATTCTCACTCTGTGAACATTTAAACTCTGTGATCATAACTTAGCACATGATGAAACCATCAAGGAAAAGAGTGTTTTATTAAAATGACAAATTTCTCTCATACTCACCACCATGCATCTCAAAATATATTATCTAAATGAAGTATATGCATGAATTCGACTGATGGTGGTCAATATGATGATTATCCAAATATATGAAGAATAGGGGTTTAGTAAACTAACCTAGCAGGACCCATTTAACCATGGGTACCAAAAATTAGAAATGTATAACCTGCAAGTACTTGGTCTATCTGACCACACTAAGGAATGCTAAAGCAAAAGACTTCAGTCAAGAAGAGTCAACCAGCAGAAGGCTTAGGATTGTTCAAAAATGATTCTGACAAAACTCCTACATGTCAAAGCCTGTCCTTGAAGACCTGCTGAGCTAATCTAGATAAAGCTCAAATGGCTGCTAACTTTTATATGAAAGCAGGCCACTCAACCAGAGATAAAAAAGGGTCTTTGATGCTCAGGCGTGCAAAACTTGTCCTCAAGAAAACTCACATCAGAGGACTATCGAGCATCAAACATCAGGAACTTAGTACAGGAGCAGAACTCCACGAGCACAAGCGGATAAGGAAGACTACGTTCGTAGTGCCATCAAAGGATCGTAGAATGATCAACCCTGAAGATACTCATTTTTACGATATAAGAAGATTTAATGACTTCAGTCAGAAAGAGATATGCAGTGATGTTGGGTTTCAACACATAAAACACAGCGAAAATAGAACGATTCAAAGCAATTTCCGAAACCCTAAAACAGGATCCATGCAAAAATTAATTATCTCAATGGTTTAGTGATTATACCGAATATGAAAACTAGAATCTGAAATTGATGCGCTCGAATCTCCAACTCAATACAAACAGACTGCGTCTCTATGGTATCCACACAAACGCTCCACACGAATCGTCCTACGATCTGCAGAAGAAGAAAATGCGGTACTAGCCAAGGATGAGGATTTTCTATTTTTCTCTAGTCTCTCTAAGAGCGGCTAGGGTGTTGTTTTGATTAACCTCCCTAATATGCTGATATATCATATATATATATATATATATATATCATCCTTTTAATTTAAATTCGTGATTTAAATACTATCAATCATATTGATATATTTAAATCCTTACAATTTAAATTAATTCCCTTTTAATAACGTTCTATGTGTGTGACCCTATAAGTTATTATTACGTTGGCAATAATTTTAAAATCATATTATAAAATTATAAACAGTGAATGGTATCTAGTAATGCATCACTGCTACCCAAGTAATAATAAGATCGATGATTCGATGCAACCTTTTCGTGACCAATGTTTCAATGTAATTTAATCCTTTTAACCTTAATATCCTAGATTAAACTCGAGTCATGGAATGTGTCATACTCTTCATAATTTAATCTGAGTTTTCTTGATCAATGAGTAGACTATATGAAACAAATCACTATTTGAGCATGGCCATGCATTTCATAGTCCTACTAAATTAAGAGGCCTATGGATATCATCCCTAATATATATAGGAAGGTTAAATTCCATCTAGATCACTCATATTCCTCACACGATTCATGATGTACCCAATAATCACCTTTATAGTCCACCCTATTAATGGTGACATTTGATGATATCAAAGTACATAAATTCTCATGTAGTAATATAGGGATTTCAGGTCAGAGGACCATTACATCATTGTCACTATGAGAAATGCTAATGACACTTCGCATAATGCTCCACATAGAATTCTCATGGTGGGTCTGTCCAGTACATCGTTCTCTAACATATACCTATGCATTGACTTAATATCTCATATATTTATGACCAATGAGATTTGGTCATCAGTCAATCCACATACTAGTCTCAATGCATCATTGTTGTCCCATCAACAATGATATTCGACTAGGGGCATTTAAGAACAATGATACTAATTATAATTATATAATCTTATGTTCAAGTCACATACTTGAAACTATATAATTTGTATCACTATTCTAAGGATTTTTATTATGTTAACATTTATATAACGCAGTAAATAAAACCATAATAAAATCATTCATTTATTCAATCAAATATAATATCAAAATGTTAAGCAATTATATCAAATAATTGGCCTCTAGGGCATAAACTCTAATAATATCCCACTTGCACTAGAGCCAATCACTCATGTATCTAATACCCATGGAACTAGTGTGATCGTCGTGGTTCTGCTGCAACAAAGCCTTGGTCAGTGGATCTGTAACATTATCATCTGTTGACACTCTTCCTATATTTACATCTCATCTATCAATGATTTCACGGATGAGATGGTACCACTTCTAAGTATATGTTTGGATCGTTGGTGAGATCTCGGGTTCCTTAGCTCGCGTGCAATGGCTCCATTATTATCACAAAGATAGCTTAACCGGATCAACAATTGTTGGAACAACACCTAGTTCAATGATGAATTTTTAATCCATACGACCTCCTTGGCAAGACTCAGAAGCGAAGAATATACTCAAATTTCATTGTAGAAATCCGCTCATCGCCTCTTGCTTGAACTCTTCCAAATAACAAAGACCACCATTAAGGCAAAATACAAAACTCGATTGAGACTTATAATCATCATTATCGATTAAAACTAGCATCTGTGTAACCCTTTACTGCTAGTTTGTCTTCACCTCTATATACCAAGAATGAATCCTTAATCCTTTTTAGGTACTTGAGGATATTCTCGACCACTCTTGTCCGATGACCTTTCACCGGATTCGATCAGTATCGCTGCCGTCATGCTCAAAGCATACGAGACATCCAGACGAGTACATATCATTGCATACATGATAGATCCAATTGCCGAAGCATAAGGGTTCGTTCTCATATGCTCCTCATCATCTTGTGATTTAGGACATTGGGCCTTAGAGATCTTTACTCCATGAGTCATGGGTAAGTGTCCTATTTTTGCCTCTTGCATGCTGAACTATTTTAGCACTTTATCAATATATGTACTTTAACTTAGGCCAATCATTTTTCTCGATCTATCTCGATAGATCTTGATACCTAAAATATAGGCTGCATCGCCTAAAGATTTCATGGAGAAACATTTTCCTAACCATGTTTTTATAGCCTGTAATGACGGAATGTCATTCCCAATAATTAATATGTCGTCAACATATAATATCAGGAATACAATGTGACTCCCACTAACCTTCTTATATATACAAGGTTCATCTTCATTTTTAATAAAGCCAAACTCTTTGACTGCTTCATCAAATCAAAGATTCCAACTCCGAGAGGCTTGCTTCAATCCATAAATAGATCGTTGCAGCTTACATACCTTTCCAGCATCCTTTGGAGTGACAAAACCCTAAGGTTGTGTCATGTACACATCCTTAAGGAGATTTCCATTAAGGAAAGCAGTTTTGACATCCATCTACCAGATTTCGTAATCATAAAAAGCTGCAATAGCAAGTAAGATCCTGATGGATTTAACCATTGCCACTGGAGAGAAGGTTTCATCATAGTCAACACCTTGAACTTGTTTGAAACCTTTTGCTACCAGTCGGCCTTTATAGGTTTGTACATTACCATCCATGTCGGTTTTCTTCTTGAAAACCTACTTGCACCCTATTGGTTTTACCCCTTCGGGTGGATCAACCAAAGTCCATACTTGGTTAGTATACATGGAGTCCATTTCAGATCTCATGGCTTCAAGCCATCTCTTAGAATCTGGTCCATTCATAGCTTCTTGGTAGGAAGCAGGCTCATCCTGATCTATGAGCATCACATCGCCGTTTTGAGTCACAAGATATCCATAATATCTCTCGGGCTCTTGGCGTGTCCTACCAGATCTACGAATTCCTTGTGTAATTTGAGCAGGTTCACTTTCCATAACATCTTGTGGTTCCTGCTCACGTTCCAACTCAGGTTCAATGATATTCTGTGGTTCTCGAATTTCTTCGAGTTCTACTTTCCTCCTATTGTTTCCTTTAGAGACAAATTCTCTTTCTAGAAAAATACCAGTTCGAGCAACAAACACTTTGTTCTCAGAAGGTTTGTAGAAATAATACCCTTTTGTTTCTTTTGGGTATCCCACAAAATTATATTTGTCAGATTTGGGTCCGAGCTTGTCAGAATCCAAATGTTTTACAAACGCCTCGTAACCCCAAATCTTCATGAACAACATACTAGAACGTTTCCCAGTCCACATCTCATATGGTGTCTTCTGAACCGTCTTTGTAGGAACATGGTTAAGTGTGAATGTGGCTATCTCTAGGGCATGACCCCAGAAGCTTATTGGAAGATCGGCATGACTCATCATTGATCGTACCATGTCTAACAAGGTGTGATTTCTCCTTTCAGATACACCATTCCATTGTGGTGTTCCCGATGGAGTGATGTAACATTCCAGAATTTTTAATTGTTATATTAAATATTTATTAAATTATTTAAGTATTTAATGGATGTGTTTATTGTTAAATAAATAATTGTTCAAATTTGATTCAATTTGGTTAACTATTTGTTAAATAAATAATTAAGGAAATTAATTATTTTTGCTAATTTAACTTAATTATTAAGTTAGAGAATTTTGATTAAATAAATTATTATATTTTACTTTGAATTTATAAATTAAAAGGATGTGTTATGATTATAAAGAAAATTATAATTTTGTGGTATTGATTTATATGTTAAAGTGATTTAATAAATTACTTTTAGAATTAATTTAATTAAGTTAATGTGTGACAAATAACCTTGTTATAAAGGAGTTACTAAAATAAATTAAGGGAGTTTAATTCAGTTTTGCCAAACAAGGCCTAATGCCTATTAAGTCTTTAATATAATTGTGTTTTACCAAACAAGGTATAAGAATTAATTGATTATATTTTTAGTGGTTAGCCAAACAAGCCTTATGGCTTTTGATTTCAAAAATTTTAACTGATATCAGTTATGTGTTTTATATTTATATTATATAATCAATATATATTATATCCTATATACGTTATTTGTTAAGACGTAAGAATAGAGGAGAGAGGTTAGAGAGACAAAAGAAAAACTCAGAGGAAGAAGAAAAGAAGAGAGGAAGAAAGGCTAGAGATTAGAGAAGGAGAGACTTGAGAATAGAAAGGAATAGCCATATCATCTTCTTCAAGGTATTGTTCTATTCTTTTTAGTTTTAAAAATTTAGTTTTTCTCTTCCCAAATTCTCTGTAGAATCTTTGTGTAAGCATGAATTTTTGTTGTTATATGGCTTTATATGACGTACTAGTGATGTTAAAACGATTTTCATAAGTTATAATCAATGAATTAATGATATGTATGTAATTTGTGAAGAAAATCTTTTTATAGAGAGTTTTTGTGAATGAGTATAGGTTAATTCAAAGTAGAAATTAAGGGTTAATTAGTTGTTTAGTTGATAAATTGACCATTTAATTTGATAGAGTATGTATAATTATTGATAAAAATACTTTGAATTAGCTGTTTTGGTTGAAAAACAAAATTTACAGTGTTGATTTTCATTGAAATATCAAAAAAATGAGTTTCTATCAAAAAAAGTGAAATTGAATATGTTGAATTTGTTGTTTATGTTTTTGTATGGGTAGAAACATGTTAGGAGTTCTTGAATTTTGTTTACATGAAGTTTTTGTATGATTTACATGATATTTAGTCTGTTAGAAATGAGCTTGTAGGCCAAAATTGGCTTTTTCTTGTCTTGTTCTTTGGTCGTCAATCGAAACTACATTTTTGCGCCAGCGTATTGGCCAAAGAAGACGTTAGTGGCTACAGCCATCATCATCACGCCATATGACCATGCCCACGCCGGGCAACAAGTGACCCACATGTAAGCGTCGTGGCCCAATACAAGAAAGTTAAAGGAGAATGTCCGATAAAGTGTACTTTTTTGTACAACGAATTTTTAAGAAAAGTTATGTGATGATAGTAGAATTTGTAAAATGTTGATTTTAGTATTTTTATACTATGAATAATTATGTTATTAAGGATTAACTTGTGTTATAATTTGATTATGTGATTAAAAATCCAATTTTTAAATGATGTACGTACTTAGTTATGGTTGTAAAATGGTAATGGCTAACTATGTCATGATGACATATGTTTATAGGATATTGTGATTCGTATTGATTCGGTTTAGCCTACAACAAGGCAAGTTTTCTAATCTATTATCTTGTTAATTAAATTACTGTTTTCAATTCGATTATGATATAATGATGTAAGTTATTCTTGAGCAAGTTATTCTTGTATTTAACTTGTTGTTTAGCATGCAAATTTATATATTCTAATGTTGAACATTTTTATCGATCAAATTGCTATGCATGCTTAGTATTCAATTCTAATTAACCTTGGCTTAGTATTGTTCAAGCAAGGTGTTATAGTTATTCAAATTGTATGCTCTTAGATTGTTCCTAAAGCATGACTTTAGTTTACTATGATTGATTCAATCACGATTATTCTATAGTATAATGTTATTGGTTTTATTCAACTAATCCTTAGTTGATGTTCGTTGAATTCCAAATTACCTTGGAAGCTTATCCAAACCAAACTTCCTTTGGTGCGGACTTGTACTCTAAATGCTGAGATGAACAACCCTATTGTTATGATTAGGGGTTAACTTACACGTAGCGTTAAAATGTTTGTGCACAATACATTGTACGAAGGGCTGATCCCCCTAAGTACGAGGTCCTTATAGTCTTATGACTGTTAAAGTTGGAGTTGAAAGATTACTTGCAACTGTGGACATAGTTCGTGGTCTTACGACCCTCAGTAATGTATATTTTCCATATCTTGGGATTTCAGTTTCTGATTATTGTTGATAGAGTACTATTCATTGTTGATGAGCCTATTTTGGTAGTTATTATTGCTATACACCTATTAATTCCATATTATATCCAGTGAGCAATTATTTTGCTCACTCTTGAATATTTATAAACTCATTGCAGGTAAAGAAGAGAAGGTAGGTGAACCTTCGACTAGCAAAGGAAAGGGAAAAATGTGCAACTGATGAAGACTTGTAATTTTTACTTTGATTAAGATGTTAGACTTTTATTATGATGATCTTAGACTTGGTTTTAATGAACTTTATTTAATTTCCGCATTTGAATGATTGTATTTAAAGGTTAGATAACCTGGGAGATTTTATTATGTAACCCTTTAATGGGAAAGGTTTTATTTATCCAGTTTTATTATGATTGGGTAGTTAGATATGAATGTTTGATATGAATGCTCTGATACCAAGTTGGTATCAAAGCCTTAGGTTATGAACCTTGGGTGGGGGATAAGCCTTAGGAAGTAACCTTCAAAAATATAGTGATGATAAACTCTTATCGGATTTTAAGGAAGAAGTAATAAAACACTTATGTGCTTATGTGTTTACAACTTATGTGCTCGTGAGAGTCGAGTAGTAATGATTAGTAATTAAAACATAAAATTTTGTTGTCAGGATGTCGGATGTTGGAGGAGCTAGTCGAGCTGGGGAGGAGGAACCCCGAGTACCTATAGAGGAGGAGCCCCGAGACATTTATGTCGTCAGGGAACAGCTGGTACACAGAGAGACATCTCCATTGATCACTGTTGTTGGTCGTGCATGAGCACGAGATCGAGGCCGATCCGAGGAGGATCCTGAGGAAGAAGAGGAGTTCCCACCAACTCCATTGATGCCGAGATGTATGATGCACTTTATGATCGTAACATAAAGTTGCGGGATCTTGTCCGGGATCCGATCGAAGTGTGTTAGTCGGAAAATTACTATTGAGTAGAGGGATAAGGAGATTGTGACTCTTCACACACGTTTAGGAAACGTGGAGTGGGATCTGGTTCACGAGAAGGGTCAAACCAAGGATAAGTCCGCAGAAATAGAAAAATTAAAGAAGGATCTGAAAGAGAGCTCAGAGAGGCTTGCCATAGCAGAGGAGGGTTGGGTACGAGAGTCACGTCGGGCTGATCTTGCAGAAGATGATCGCCGTGCGAAGAAGGATAAACTTGAGGAGACGTACTCTACACTACAAAATGCAATGGATGCGGTCCAAGATCGAGTTAGGAAGTATCCAATCTAGTTTGAGGATCTACCATCATATATGCTAGATCGCAGAACGATGTCTCATATTGTTGCCTCTTTTATAATTCTTATAAAAGAGCTCTAACTCATGCAAGTATACACGGGTCAACAAGTAATACAGAGTAAGTAAAGTATCGATCCCACAGAGAAAGTTGTCAGCTTAGACTATTAAGCATTAATCAACTCACTATATTTATATGCTAAGACTATGGACTTAATTGTTGATTTGGACTAACTATGATTACCAACTACAAATAAGAGTATAAATGAACTAAATATAATGTGGAAACAATGGGATCCTAACTTCATTCAATATTTCATTCAATTGCCATATGTCATGCAAGAAGTGTTCACATATCACAGGATAATAGCCAAGGGCATAAAAGCGAGTTATAACCATTTTCCAATGCACTATAACCAACTCACATATCATCTACAGATGTTAGAATCCATGTAATCACCAATACCATCACAATTACCATATTCCTATTCGCAATTGCAATCCTATTGATTTTAAGCACAACCCTTATACAAGCTCATACGATGAAACAATATATTCCTATCTGATTCACAAAATATGCAAGACTTACTCTAGCCCCATATTCGCATGCTATCATGATTTCATCCATATTCATATGTTCATTTCCAATTCCATACAAATACTAACAAGAATGATTATCAGTCATTCATACATACAAGACAACCATGATAGATAACCCATATGATATGCAAAACAAATCTAACACGTAGATGTACAACCAAACTACATATTAAAATCCGTTAAAATCCCATAATGGAGTTTAGTTCATGACTGAACCAAAAGCCATTATGGGATCAAGGCTAAACATGATCAATAAACAACGAATAAGAGTAAGAGAGAAAGAACAAGAAAACCCAAATGCTGAATAGTAATCAATAATTAACCATTAAAACCCCCAAAGAATTCCATTAAACTGTAATAATAATCCACAATGGTGAAGAACTCCAAGAAGAAGAAGAGAATAAGACGTTGTGGCTTCGTTCTCCGTTGCAATCTCTCCTCAAGTGTAAACCCTAATTGTTACTACGAAAATTACGTAATAATAGTCAAGTCTCCTCTCTGACACACGTCAAAATCGTTTTAAACCAAATTACACATCATTAAGTTGAGAATTAAAAATAAAACAAATTACGACGATCAAGATCGCGCAAGGTCACAAGACGTCCATAGGTGTCTTTGTCTCATGGTAGCATGAGACTTACAATGGTCGAAGCCAAACCAGGCGGCCTCTTGAGTGGTTGCGCGCTCATGCCTCGCGGGCGCGCGCTAAGCCTCTCGCGGGTGCGCGTCCCTTGCCTCACGGGCGCTTGACTTGCAGAATGTTCCTCATGTAATGCCTCACTCAGATTGCTGGCGGCGTAGCGTCTCGCCCTTGATCGCCATGGCTACTGTGTCCTCCTGCAATTCCTGAGTCTGGTTTATGCTTTGTTGCTGCTGCTACTTGTTTGCTCTTGCCTTAACCTCCTGCTTGCTTGATTTCCATGCCTCATTGTACCCCCATGCTATGCACATCCTCGCCTTTCCACTAGCCTTCACACATCCGCTCACCGAGACCTCGAATTCCACCTAAATGAAGCCGATTCCTGCACTTATTCATCAAAAGGAGTTTTAAGTATATGCAATGCAAAATAACGTGAAATGCAACTAAAACACAATGAAATGTACTCGAGGTGGGCACAATTCGCATGGATTAATATACAATAAGTGAGTAAAAATATCACTTATCAAATACCCCCAAACTTGAACTATTGCTTGCCCTCAAGCAATGTTTATGCATAAACACTGAAAATGTAACCACAAAACTATGCAACCACTCTATGATGCAAACTAGTCTCACATAATCTTTGCCATAATAGAATTTCAGCCCAAATTACCTCAGTGAACTATCCAGATTCCAGAACATAGTTTCAAACCAAACCATAGACATAACATCATACACTCAGATAATTCATGAATGCTATAGAGATGATGTGTGTGTGTGGTGTTCACCAAAAACTTAAAGCAAAGATTATATATCCTACACTGCTCCAAACAGAAAATTATAGTCTAAATCAAGATTCATATATACTCATGCACATAAACTGTTTCGACATATCACCGCAAACTAAGATTCAACAATGGGTTTATTGCTTTATTACTACTCACGAGGGCGAATGCGCACTTTCCCGTGGTGCTTATTGCTATTTTTTCTTTTCTTTTGCTTTTTTTTTTCACATGACTGTGCAATGTCTCAATCCATTAGGCACACTGCTACCCCTTAGCGAGCTTTCAACCAACGACTCCCAGACCATGAAAGACCTTAGGGCGTTAGGTGTAGAGACAATCCCCTCGGGCGTACTTACTCAAGTAGCCAGGGCCCCGAATTAAGACTAGTCACGTTATTGCTATTTTTTTTATATACATAGCATACCCATGTTTCCCCAAAATTTGCACTTCAATGACTCATACAATCTACAACACTTTCCTCATGTTTCTCTTTTTAACACTACATGTTCTATTGAGCAATGCAAGACACACATCTTAGACTTACAAGTGAATATGAACACAATTGTGCAAACCGAAAGCATATAAACAGCAACATGAATCGCATTGTGTAAAACATTATATCTAAGTTGTATTATGCAACATATTCTGAAATCTTTCACAATTCATTCTCATCATTGGCTTAGGCAAAAATTTCTATTTATAATCAAAAATTTATGTGAGACATTAAACTAAAACATACTAACAATGAATAAAAATAAAAATTTTATGCTAAAATTTAACTAACACATATTCATGCAAAATTAAACTAAACATGCTAAAATAAAATGCAATCTAAACTACTATGCAAGTACTCCAATACCCCCAAACTTAAAATGTTCAATGTCCTCATTTAATGAAGGTAAAGGGTACTAGAAAAACTCCCCTATTGATCGGCATGACCACCCTCCTCGGGTGGTGAATCTGGTAGTGGATACGGTACTGCAGTCCCGAACTGGGGCCAATCAATCCTGGTTCCTTGCTGCGTGAATGCTTTGGCCAGAGCTCTGGTGAGGCTCCCAAGATTGTCGGACAAGCTATCGACTTTGTGCTCCAACCTTCGGAGGTGTCGATCGCTATATACCAGATGTGTTCGGGTGGATGGGCCAGCGTCATCGGTCAGCGAGGACTGTTTGGTTGGCTCTAGTGAGGTGAGTTGGAGAATGAATCCACACCCACATGGATGTGGTTCACCACCCATCCAAGCCTGGAGCCTAGCGATTGTGGCCGACGTAATGTCATGACTCGGCTTCTGCCGTGTCCTGTCAGTCCATGGGACTCTCTGCTCTATACAAAGTAATGTTGTTACCACTGCATGCGGAATGCTCCCAGTCATGTTTCCCCGCCAATATCGCTGCATGTTTTGATGAATGATGTGGCCGACGTCTATGTACTTCCCTTCAATAATACCCCATAAAATGATGGCTTGCTCCTTTATGACGACATGCTTATGAGTGGACAGAATTGTTTGGCACAGATAAATAGATGTCATGCTTGGGCGTAGCGATTCAAGGTGGAAGCTGGAAACGAGAGAGGCTCGGCTGTTCCGACCTTGTAGGTCCACTTAGTGCCTGGGATGCACAATTTCGAGATGAATACATCCAAGTATGTCGTTAAATGGTCACCCGTGACCCAGTTTGCCAACCCAGATGGTGGTGTATCAGTTATTCCATACATTGCTCTGATAGCTGAGGGGCGGAAATCCACTTGCACATGTCGAATGAACGTTATTCCTTGTTGTTCCATCTCATTTGCGTTTGCGTAGAACTCTCGAACAACTTCTACGGGGATAGGCATAGGTGTTGCGGCCAGGCTAACCCAGTTTCTCTCTCGGAGCATATGCCATAGCTGTCCATCTTTCCTGGTGGGTTTAAAGCCTCGTTCCTTCATAAACGATTTACTCAGAAGATGATAATAGGTTTGATGAGCTTCCCTGCTTAAGAAGTTTCTTCGTTCTGTGACATCGTCATCGTGATCACTGGATGAGGACTCAGAGGTTGAAGAGATGGAGATTGCACGTCTTCTTTTTGGACCCATGACCAACTACTATGTAGAGATTGTGAGGGTTTTGCAACTGATAATACCCCCAAACTAGCTTGCACCCAATTCAGCAAAATAAGCCCTAGATTGACTCCAATGAAGATGGTTGTGATATACGTATGTATTGATAGGGAAGAGGCTTTTTATTATGGGAGAATAGAGATATGCTTATAATAAACCACGTAAAAAAATCCAAGTAGACCACGGATCGGATTTTTAAATAAAAGCAATCTCTCGGTTGGACGTCGCACGCGGCCAACCGGCATTGTATAGTTATTTTCGCGCGGGCGCGCGAGGATGGTAAACTTTCTGCAGTTCGCGTGGGCGCGAGATAATACCTGTTGGGACATGCGCAGCCGCGTGCTGCAGTCCCTGAGCTGCAGTTCTAAAATTCCAAGTAGAGGTTATGATGAGTGTAACCCAAAACACCTACAACAAGATGAGTGCAACACAGATTAGGTATTAAGCAAAAGCAAAATGAATCTAACTACTATTTAACTAAAGAATTGAAAAGAGTGTAAAGATGAAATTGATGGGTTGCCTCCCATCTAGCGCTAAGTTATAGTCAATTAGCTTGACTGTCTCTGATGCTCATGTAGACGAGAGAATCATGGCGACGTTGTGTCTGTCCACTTCATCACCAAAGTAATGCTTCAACCGCTGTCCGTTTACCTTGAAGGGCTTGTCTGGGAATTGGTTATATATTTCAATTGCACCATGTGGAAAGACCGTTTTCACTGTGAATGGACCCGACCAACGCGATTTCAGTTTTCCAGGGAAGAGTTTAAGTTTGGAGTTGTAGAGCAACACCCTTTGTCCCGGTTCGAACGTTCTGTCCATTATCCTACAGTCATGCCACCTCTTCACTTTTTCTTTGTATAATTTTGCATTCTCATATGCCTGTAATCTAAACTCATCTAACTCATTGAGCTGAAGTAGCCTTTTCTCCCCTACAGATGTTAAATCAAGGTTGATCTTCCGTATTGCCCAATAAGCCTTATGCTCTAGCTCCATAGGGAGGTGATAGGCTTTGCCATACACAATTTGAAAAGGTGACATCCCCAATGGAGTTTTGTATGCGGTGCGATAGGCCCATACAGCATCATCTAACTTTAACAACCAATCCTTCCGAGTTGGATTCACAATTTTTTCAAGGATCCTTTTGACTTCTCGGTTTGATACTTCGGCTTGGCCATTTGTTTGTGGGTGATACGCTGTGGCGATGCGATGATTTACCCCGTATTTAGCTAGAAAGTTGGTGAATTGCCTGTTGCAGAAGTGACTGCCTTCGTCACTAATGATAGCCCTTGGAGTTCCAAACCTCGTAAAAATGCTTTTATGTAGAAACTTGAGGACTACCTTGGCATCGTTGGTTGGTAAAGCTGCAACCTCCACCCATTTTGAAACGTATTCCACTGCGAGCAACATATAGAGATTACCGCATGAAGAAATGAAAGGTCCCATGAAATCAATGCCCCATACATCGAAAATTTCTACTTCTAGGATGGTATTCAATGGCATCTCATTTCTTTTAGAGATATTACCCACTCGCTGACATTTGTCGCATCCCTGGACAAAACTGTAGGCGTCCTTGAAGATAGTTGGCCAGTAAAACCCTGCTTGTAGGACTCTTGCTGCTGTCCGTTCCCCACCATAATGACCTCCATACACAGAAGAGTGACACTTTTGCAAAATTCCCTCGGTCTCGCTATACGGAATACACCTTCTTATCACTTGATCCGAACACTGTTTAAACAAGTAAAGCTCATCCCATATATACCATTTGACGTCATACAGAAATTTCTTCTTTTGATATCCCACCAAGTTAGAAGGTACCATCTTACTTACTAGATAATTTGCGTAGTCTGCAAACCATGGCACTTCTCCTTTCACCACAAACAACTGCTCATCTGGAAAGGTTTCATTGATCATAACATTATCTTGTGCTTCTCTTTACGGATTCTCGAGTCGAGACAAGTGGTCCGCCACTTAGTTTTCAATTCCCTTTCTGTCCTTGATTTCTAAGTCAAATTCCTGCAGTAATAAAATCCATCTAATCAGCCGTGGTTTAGCATCTTTCTTGGCCATTAAATGTCGAATCGCTGCATGATCCGTATACACTATCACTTTTGTTCCGATCAGATATGCTAGGAATTTATCAAAAGCGTATACCACTGCCAATAACTCTTTTTCTGTGGTGGTATAGTTTAATTGCGCATCCGTTAGGGTCTTGCTGGCATAATAAATCACATGAAATATCTTTTCTTTCCATTTGTCCCAACACGACCCTACTGGTATAATCAACGCATCACACATCAATTCAAACGGTAAAGTCCAATCAGTGCGATAATCATTGATGCGAAATCGCTTTTCTCTTCAAGTGTTCAAACGGCCGACACGCAGTGTCATCAAAAGCCGAATTTCGCATCTTTCTCCAATAAATCGATAATGGTTTAGTGATTTTGAGAAATCCTTAATGAACTCAAGTAGAACCTGCGTCCCGAAAATCGCGAACTCCTTTTACTGATGTGGGTGGTGGCAGATGCTCAATAGTCTCCAGTTTTGCTCTATCCACCTCAAGTCCCATCTTTGAAACTTTGTGTCCCAAAATGATTCCTTCTTGTACCATGAAATGACATTTTTCCCAGTTTAGCACTAAATTTGTTTCACACATCTCTTCAACACCATAACTAGATTCTCAAGGCATAAGTCAAATGAATCCCCGAAGACTGAGAAGTCATCCATAAATACCTCAACATTCTATTCCACCATGTCTAAGAATATAGCCATCATACATCTCTGAAACGTGGTTGGAACATTACACAACCCAAAGGACATTCTTCTGAAAGCAAAAGTGCCATATGGGCATGTGAAAGTAGTCTTTTTCTGATCTTTTGGAGCTATCATAATTTGATTGTAACCCGAATAACCATCCCGAAGGCAATAGTACTCATGCCCTGCTAGTCTGTCCAACATCTAATCGATAAATGGGAGTGGGAAATGATCTTTCCGTGTAGACATGTTGAGCTTGCGGTAATCCATGCAAACTCTCCACCCCATTACTGTTCGTGTTGGGATTAGCTCATTATTCTCGTTAGTCACCACCAATCGCCATGCCACCCTTCTTCGAAACAAATCTGCATCTTTGGGCTTACCCGTGCCGTTTATGCGAGATTGGATAAATTATTCCTGCATCTAGCCATTTTAGTACCTCTTTCTTGATAACTTCCTTCATTATTGGATTAAGCCTCCTTTGTTGCTCGACTGTCGGCTTGCTACCCTCTTCCATTAGGATCTTGTGCATGCAATATGAAGGGCTGATTCCTTTGATATCTGCTATGGTCCATCTAATAGCTGATTTGAACTCTCTAAGCACTCGGATCAATTTTTCTTCCTGACAAGATGTTAGTGCCGCAGCAATAATCACAGGTAATTTGGAATTTGAACTTAAAAATGCATACCTGAGATGTTCCGGAAGTGGCTTTAACTTCAATTCTGGCGGTGTCTCAAGAGATGGTTTTAGCTTTATTGTGGTATTTCCAGCTATTGTCAATGGCTCTGTAGGGGGTCTAAATCTCCTGAATTGGGGATTGGTATCCAGATATTGCACAAATTCGTCAAATTCTTCATCCTCTGCATCTAAGTTCTCATCAGTGATATTCCTCAAAGGTTCATAGTCTGCTAGACTCTGTATGTCATCATCTAGAATCCGATTCACCCAATCAATGAAGAAACAATCCTCCTCATCTGTTGGGAATGTCATGGCCTTGAAGGCATTAAAAATGACCTCTTGATCCTGAACGCGCATCGTGAGTTCCCCTTTTTGTACATCTATCAAAGCTCTGCCCGTGGCCAAGAATGGTCTTCCTAGTATGATCGGTATATTCTTGTCCTCTTCAAAATCTAGAATTATGAAATCAGCCGGAAAGATGAACTTATCCACTTTAATCAATACATCTTCAACAATTCCCCGCGGATATGTGACAGACCGGTCGGCTAATAGTAATGATATGTTCGTCGGTCTTGGAGCCGGTAATCCCAACTGGTTGAATACAGACAATGGCATCAAATTTATACTTGCTCCCAGATCACATAAACATTTGTTAAACTCCATCTTTCCAATGGTGCACGAAATTGTGAAACTACCCGGATCTTTCAGCTTTGGAGGTAACTTGCATTGGAGCACTGCACTGCATTCCTCTGTCAAAGCTACTATTTCAAACTCATCTAATCTCCTCTTCCTTAACAAGATACCTTTCATGAACTTTGCGTAGCTCGGCATTTGCTCCAATGCTTCGGCAAAAGGTATATTGATTTGCAGCTTTTTGAAGACCCCTAAAAACTTGCTGAATTGTTTGTCATCCTTCTGCTTAGTTAACCTCTGCTGATATGGTACTGGAGGGTGCAGTGGTTGTAGTGAACTCTTGACCTTCTCTTCTGAACCTGCTTTATTCTTTTCTTCCTGCTGGACCTCAGATTTTTCCAGATTTTTCTCCTCGTCAGTATCCTGTTCTGCCTCGCGCGGCCTCCTTAGTGTTCTCATGCGCGAGCGCGCGACTTGTAGATACTGTCAAATCTTTCCCAGATTACAATGTTATTGCTTGGCACTGCTCCTTCTCGTCTCTTCTAGGATTTGCCTCTGTGTTACTTAGAAAAGCACCTTGGGGCCTATTAGTAAGCATGTTCGCCATCTGCCCCATTTGCATCTCTAAATTCTTAATAGCCACTTCTTGGCTTTTGATCATGACCTCAGTGTTTGCCATGTATTTCAACATCATCTCCTCCACTTCTGATTTCTTTTCAGGATGTGATGCAGCTGGAGTGTGGTGTTGTTGCTGTTGAGGAAATCCCAGTGGAAATGGTGGTTTTGGTGTAAACTGTGGCTGTGCTGACTGTTGTTGAAATAGTTGATTCGGCTGGAATTGATTTTGTTGTTGTCCTTGACTGTTAGACCAACTGAAATTCGGATGATTGCGGTTGTTGGGATGGTATGTGTTCTGAAATTGGCCTTGGTCCTTTCTGTAGTTGCTTATATACTGTACTGATTCTGAGCTAATAGCACATTGATCCGTGGAGTGTGACCCCGCACAAATCTCACAAACAAAAGAAACCGTCTTCACTTTGCTTTCTGCCAAAGTATTTATTTTCTTAGCCATGGCTGCCATTTGTGCCGATAGCTGTGTAATCGCATCCACCTCCAACACACCTACAACTTTGGGTTGAGACATTCGAGCTGTAGGATTCTGATAGTCATTTGCGGCCATAGTCTCAATAAGCGTATATGCCTCATTATAGCTTTTTGCCCATAATGCCCCTCCTGCGTCTGCATCTACAATCGGTCTAGACTGCCATCCCAAGCCATTATAAAACGAATTAATGATCAGCCAGTTTGGCAAACCATGATGTGGACATTTCCTAAGCATTTCCTTATACCTTTCCCATGCTTCATATAGGGTTTCGCCCTGTTGTTGCTCAAACTGAGATATGGTCATCCTCATCTTTGCAGTTTTAGCCATTAGGAAGAACTTGGCTAAGAATTTCTGTGCTAAGTCCACCCATGTAGTGATCGACCCAGCCGGCAATGAATGTAACCAACTTCTTGCTTTATCCCTCAATGAGAATGGGAATAACCGTAGTCTGATAGCATCCTCAGTCACACCATTGTATCTGAATGTGTCGCAAATTTTGATGAAACTTAATAGGTGCTCGTTCGGATCATCCGTAGCAGCACCCCCCAAATCAGACTTGAGTTCTCGCACCATCCTAATAGTGCCCGTTTTATTTTGAAGTCGCTTTGTTTGCTATCGGTAGCCCGACTATGCTAGACTGTAATTCATTTATGTTCGACATGGAATATTCCCTTAAAGCCCGATGCTCTTCTCTTGGCTCAATCCTTTGTTCTTCCACCATATTGACTGTAGTGCTTTCTAACTGCTCTTGCAGATTTCTCCGCACACTCGCTTTCCAACCCTTTCCGTTAATATTAGCGTGCGCTGGTGTTAACTTTGAGTTGGATGATCACGTGTGCATAAAATTCTACAAGTACCTGAAATCAAAACAAAACAAAAATAGAAATGTGAAAAGATAAGAATTGTCTAAGTCATATAATACAGCTTTAAACTAATGATAATTATCTAAATTAACGCCTTTCCCCGGCAACGGCGCCAAAAACTTATTGCCTCTTTTATAGTTCTTATAAAAGAGCTCTAACTCATGCAAGTATACACGAGTCAACAAGTAATACAGAGTAAGTAAAGTATCGATCCCACAGAGAAAGTTGTCAACTTAGACTATTATGCATTAATCAACTCACTATATTTATATGCTAAGACTATGGAGTTAATTGTTGATTTGGACTAACTATGATTACCAACTACAAATAAGAGTATAAATGAACTAAATATAATATGGAAACAATGGGATCCTAACTTCATTCAATATTTCATTCAATCACCATATGTCATGCAAGAAGTGTTCACATATCACAGGATAATAGCCAAGGGCATAAAAGCGAGTTATAACCATTTTCCAATGCACTATAACCAGCTCACATATCATCTACAAATGTTAGAATCAATGTAATCATTAATACCATCACAATTACCATATTCATATACGCAATTGCAATCCTATTGATTTTAAGCACAACCCTTATACAAGCTCATACGGTGAAACAGTATATTCCTATCTGATTCACAAAATATGCAAGACTTACTCTAGCCCCATATTCATATGCTATCATGATTTCATCCATATTCATATGTTCATTTCCAATTCCATACAAATACTAACAAGAATGATTATCAGTCATTCATACATACAAGACAACCATGATAGATAACCCATATGATATGCAAAACAAATCTAACACTTAGATGTACAAACAAACTACATATTAAAATCCGTTAGAATCCCATAATGGAGTTTAGTTCATGACTGAACCAAAAGCCATTATGGGATCAAGGCTAAACATGATTAATAAACAACGAATAAGAGTAAGAGAGAAAGAACAAGCAAACCTAAACGCTGAATAGTAATCAATGATTAACCATTAAAAACCCCAAAAAATTCCATTAAACTGTAATAATAATCCACAATGGTGAAGAACTCCAAAAAGAAGAAGAGAATAAGACGTTGTGGCTTCGTTCTCCATTGGAATCTCTCCTCAAGTGTAAACCCTAATTGCTACTATGAAAATTACGTAATAAGAGTCACGTCTCCTCTCTGACACACGTCAGAATCGTTTTAAACCAAATTACACATCATTAAGTTGAGAATTAAAAATAAAACAAATTACAGCATCAAGATCGCTCAGCGCTCATGCCTACATGGTATGTATCTAAGTCTCTCAGCAGTGCACGCATCCCTAGTCTCGCGGGCGCTTGACTTGCAAAATGTTCTTCATGTAATGCCACACTTTCATGGCAAGGCGGTACAGATGCCTTTGTTACATCGCGGCACTACCATGTCCTATAAATCCACGAGTCCGGTTTATGCTTTGTTGTTTGCGCTTTGTTTGCTCTTGCCTTAACCTCCTGCTTGATTGATTTCCATGCCTCATTGTACCCCCATGCCATGTACATCCTCGCCTTTCCACTAGCCTTCACACATCCGCTCACCGAGACCTCGAATTCCACCTAAATGAAGCCGATTCTTGCACTTATTCACCAAAAGGAGTTTTAAGTATATACAATGCAAAATAACGTGAAATGCAACTAAAACACAATGAAATGTACTCGAGGTGGGCATAATTTGCATGGATTAATATACAATAAGTGAGTAAAAATATCACTTATCACGCATCATAGAAGAGGAACGTAGAAAGGCTATTCAGCGCCTTAACAGATAGTGATAGTATTAGTTTAATTATGTGAAAATTATTTGGTAGTTAATGATGTAAATTCCGATGTGTTTATAAACAAAGGAATATTTTGATGTTTTAAATCCTGTAGATTCTTTATCTCGGGATAGTGGATGTAAATATCAGTGATGCTATTGATATGATGTTTTCAAAGAAGTTATGAATAAAAGTTATTTACCTTATTATTCCAACGTGTTATGTGATTACTACTTCTTTGGGGGCAAGTTAAGTAGAAGTTACTTAAAGTAGTTGAGTAATAATCTAATGAGTGTATTTTTTTAATAGAAAATGCCTCCAAGACATCAACCACCTCGTCAGAGAACCACCGAAGGAACCAACAACGATAATACTGAAACTAACTCTGTTCAGCAGTTGGTGACATTATTGACAGGTGCACTGCAAAATCAACCGCAGAATCAACCTCAGAACCAAGGTGCTATGTTTAAGGACTTTAAGGCGGTTGGACCACTAGAATTCCATGGATCCATGAATCCAGTTGAAGCACAGACCGGGATCATGGAAATTGAGAAGGTTTTTGATGTTGCTAGAGTAGAGGATAAACAGAAGACTGCTTTTGCAACATTCATGTTGAAAGCAGAGGCTAGTTATTGGTGGCAGGCCAATAAAACTCGGGAGGGACCAGGAATTATAACTTGGGAAAGGTTTAAGGAGATTTTCTTGAGACCTATTTCCCGAAGAGTTAAAAAAGCCGCTTAGAGGTGCAGCTTTTTAGAATCAAGCGAGGAATGATGACGGTGTTGGAGTATGCCGCAAAATTCAATAAGTTAGCGAGGTTTGCGCCATATCAAGTCAGCATAGACGAACGCAAGGCAAAGAGGTTTGAACAGGGACTGAAGCCCTGGTTGTTTAGTAAGGTTTCCTTGTTCCAGTTGAAGACGTTTGCAGTCGTGATGGAAAAGGCAATTCTCACTGAAGGTGGAGGCGAGGCTGTAACCAAGTTCAATCAAGAACAGAAAAAGAAGAAAAATGAAGTGGAGGTGAAGAATGGAAGTGGTGGTAATGGAAATGGTAACAACAACTTGAAAAGGAAGTGGAATGGAAATATGGGTGCTGGAAATCAGCAGGGTAACCAGCAGGATAAGAAGTTTGAAGCATGTGCTACTGCGGGAAGTTTCTCAAGGGTGTATGCTTAATGGGGAAACGAGTATGCTTTAACTCTGGCCAGGAGGGTCACATCGCCTCAAATTGCAATCAGCCCAAGAAGAATGTTTGCTACACTTGCGGGTCCAAGGATCACTTTGCTCGTAAGTGCCCCAAGAAGAAAACTAGAGAAACAACGGGAAGCAAGGGAAGAAGCAGTGGAGGTACATGGGCCATTACTGGACCAACGGAATCAACCAAACCCACAGCCAGAACCTTCAACATGACTGTGCAAGATGTTGTGCAATCAAAGGATGTGGTGTCAGGTATTATCCCGATCAATGATATTGATGCTTATGTATTATTTGATTCGGGTGCTACTTGCTCATTTATATCTGATGAATTTGCTATGAGACTAGGATTGCTAAGTGAAGAATTGAATTTCCCTTTAAACATAGAAATTGCGAATAAGGAAGAAGTTCATGTTAGGTTCGTATACAAGAACTGTAGGGTGAATATTAAGGGAAATATTTTGATGGTAGATTTGATTCCGATCAGGCAAGGAGAGTTTGATGTTATTTTGGGAATGGATTGGTTGTTCAATTATGGAGCAATAATTAACTGCCAAAAGAAATGTGTAAACCTTATGACTCCGTCAAAGGTAGTATTCAATGGTAGCAAATCGCCTAGACAAATAAGATGTTTGACGATTATGCAGGCCAAGAAGTTGTTGAGTCAAGGCTACGTGGGTTATTTAGCTTACATATTCGATACTCAGAAGAAGGGTGTGAAATTGGAAGAAATACCAGTAGTTAGGGAGTTTGTGGACGTATTTCTAGAGGATTTGCCAGGACTTCCGCCTGACAGAGAGATCGAGTTCGTGATCGACTTAGCGCCAGGAACCGCTCTGATATCGAAAGCCCCATACAAAATTGCTCCAGTGGAGATGAAAGAACTGATGGTACAACTACAGGAGCTATTGGACAAGAAATACATTCAACCGAGTGTCTCACCGTGGGGAGCACCGGTGTTATTCGTAAAGAAGAAGGATGGGTCAATGCGTCTTTGCATTGATTATAGGGAGTTAAACAAAGTCACTATTAAGAATAAGTATCCATTGCCGAGAATAGATGACTTGTTTGATCAATTGAAGGGTGCTAGATATTTCTCGAAAATAGATTTGAGAAGTGGGTATCATCAACTGAAGGTAAGAAAGGAGGATGTATCGAAGACGGCATTCCGAACTCGGTATGGACATTACGAATTTTTGGTGACGTCTTTTGGTTTGACAAATGCCCCTGCAGCGTTCATGGATTTGATGAAACAGGGTGTTTAAACCATTTTTTGGACAAGTTTGTGGTGGTGTTTATCGACGATATTCTGGTGTACTCTAGAACTCAAGAAGAACACGTGGAACACTTACGTCTAACGCTGGAGACGCTAAGAAAAGAAAATTTGTATGCGAAATTCTCTAAATGTGAATTTTAGCTGGAACGTGTACAATTTCTTGGGCATGTAATTGACAAGGATGGAATTTCAGTGGATCCATCAAAGGTCGAAGCTATGATAAATTGGGAACAACCAAGAACTCCATCAGAAGTAAGAAGTTTCTTAAGATTAGCAGGGTATTACAGACGGTTTATCAAGGATTTCTCCAAGATTGCCACTCCGTTTGACAAATTTGACGAGGAAATATTCTATTATTCCGTCTTTATTATTCTGTTGGAATATCATGTCTGTGTGTTTTACACCGGACCTAGTTCCGTATTTATTATTCTGTTAGAATATCATGTCCGTGTGTTTTACACCGGACCTGGTTCCGTCTTTATTATTCTGTTGGAATATCCTATGTGTGTGTTTTACACATTTACCGTTAAATCTTTATTATCCTGTTGGAATATCTTGTCTCATGTGTTTTACACCGCACACAGGTTCCGCCTTTTTTATTGTTCTCATTGGAATATCCTCATGCATGTATTTTACGATGAACCTGGTTCCGTTATTTAGTATTCTGTTGGAATAACTTGTCTATGAGAAGTACCGCATTCATGGTGATTTCTGTTGTTATTCCATTCTTTATTATTCTGTTGGAACATCTTGTCGGTGCGAATTTCGCCTAACCTAGTTCCGTTACTTATTATTCTGTTAGAATAACCTGTCTATGCGAAGTACCACATGCATGGTGATTTATGTTGTTATTCCATTCTTTATTATACTCAATTATTTAAAGTTTTGACTTCTATACTCCATAAAATTAGTGAAATATCCTTGATATTTGCGCTTCATCCAGTATCTTTTCATGGAAATATTCTTCTGAGCATTCTTGAATTTTACTCTACAAAGAAGTATCATGTTGACAATTTGGACGTTATTAGTTCCTAAATAAATTAATTTGTGAACTTGTTTTATTGAATTATTATATCATTGTCATCATCCTCATGCTTATATTATGTTGAAAGTCATCTGTAGCCTGTAGTGCATAGATGGACTTGGTATGCTTATGACCAGGGATTATTCGATATAATCATGACCGTAATGTTACAAATGATGTGGAAAAAATCCTCATTGACTCATAGTGCATTGATGGACAGTTTTTGGTATGATTATGGCTATGAATTCTCTTCGGCCAATGGAGCAAAGATAAATTGTTTTATGGCATGATCAGGACCGTTGAAGAAAAAATGATTATCTTTGGCCCGTAGTGCATGGATAATTCGTGGTCGTGATACTAAAGTATATCCTTGGCCTGTAGTGCAGGGATGATTTAATGATGTGGATTATTTATTGAGCTGAGTCTCAGCGATAAAAGTGATGAAAAACATTAAAAATCATAAAAGATAGTAGATTTTATTCCCTACTTGACTCTTTTAATGGATTGTTTGTTCCGCTACAGTTAAACTTGATGTCAATTATATTTTATCAATTTAACATTGTTGAAGTCTAATGATAATTTATTATGTATTTTCTTAGTCATAATATTTCTTACTAGGCTAGTTGAGCTCACCCTTTCTTTCATTGTTCTCTTCAGGAAATGAGAACGTAGCCGGGACTAGTCGGGGAATGGAGTGACGGTCCAGATGATAGTATTAGTAGTCCTTACTATTCTGTTAAATAGTGTGACAATAAATGTAATGAGGACTTATTCTGAGAGTGGATATTGTCTAGAAGGCAATATTATTGTTTAAACTCTCAGCTATGTTTTGTCGTATTTTACACGACTGCTGTATAATTAAGTTGTATTTGAATTTACGTACCATGTATCTGACGACTCAAGATAGGTGATGTATACCTATTTTGGGGGCGTCACAGTTGGTATCAAAGCTTAGGGATATGATCCCTGGCTAAGATGTGAGCCAAGAACTAGGAGGGGAGAGTCAGGGGAATTCTTTCGCTAGTATGACCTACCTAAGTTTATTTGGTATTTAATTGGTCGGTCAGAGTATTGGGACAATATGTGATTTGTTATTTAACCCTTGTTTTGTGGCAGTATTTGAAAATGTTGAGATAAACAATGGAGCACAGGAGACCGTTGAGTCTCCACAGATCAATAATCAGGACAATGTGCAACAGGATGGCGATAATCCTCCTATAAATAACAACATTGATCAATTGACGAACGACGGTACATTTAGGAGCTTTTTAGAATTCATGCAACATCGGGCGAAGGCGGCTCCTATTCATAATACAGGTAAAAATAATGGCAACCCACGGTCGGTCACCGCTAAGCAATTCAAAGAGTTGGGACCACCAGAGTTTTTGGGAAAGCCAGAACCACTTAAGGCGGAAACGTGGTTAAAGCAGATCACCAAGATATTTGATGTCTTGGAATGCTCAGAGGAGAAAAATGTTCCAGTCGCCACCTTTATGTTGCGTGAAGAAGCAGATCATTGGTGGGAATCTGTAAAACGTACCCAGCCTGACGCACTTAAGATGTCTTGGGAGAAGTTCCAAGAATTGTTCAACGATAAGTACTTTCCTGAAAGTATTCGTCACATGAAGGAGGTAGAATTCATCAAGCTGGAGCAAAACAATATGACCGTGTCATAGTACGACGCTAAGTTTGCGGAGTTATCCCAGTTTGCATCCCATTTGGTTGATAATGAGGAGAGAATGACGCGAATGTTTCTGCGAGGTTTGAAACCCAATATACATCAATACCTCATTTCTCATAAACTTTGTTTATATTCAGATGTTGTGAATAGGGCTCAGTTATTGGAGCGCGATAATGAGTCAGCACAACCAAAAGGCAACGACCAACAACACGATAATAATCGTACCGGTGGCAACGGCCATAGGAACAATGATAACCATCGTGGGGGAAATTATCATGCCAATAATGGTAACCACTTTGGTGGTAATCATGGCCAAGATAATAGAAGTGGAAATTTCAAGAAGAGGAGGTTCAATAATGATGGAAAGACATCAGCACCAACACCCATTTTAAAGGAAGAAGAACGACCACCGATCGTATGTTTCAAATGCGGACAGGAGGGACACATCCATCCAAACTGTACGCAGCAATCCAAAGCGTGTTTTAATTGCGGAAGAGAAGGTCACCTAGCTCGATTTTGTCGTATGGTGAAGTCAAGTCCAACTGGGATAGTGATGCCAAAGGATGTCCCAGATAAGTCAAAACCGGTAGTTTAAGTGAGACCAATTTTTTTTCCCGTGACGAGGAAGCTGAATAAAATTTTCACGGGTAAGTTAATCATAAGCTCTTGCAAAGTCTATACCGTGTTAGATACTGGTTCTACTCACTCTTTTATTCCACCTAGTTGTGTTCAATGTTTGAAGTTAACTCCGGAGAAGTTGGACTTTGATATATATGTTTAAACTCAGTTGGGAGAAGCCTTCATTACCTCCACTATTTATAAATCTTGTTCAAATCAACACTTTCACGTTATCTGTCGATCTTATCTCTTTGAAAATACTTGCCTTTGATGAGATTTTAGGAATTAATTGGTTAACTACTCATCATGCTTTTTGTAAGGTTATTAGATTTCATATTCCTAACCAACCTGTTATGTGAATTCAAGCAATCAAACCACTAAAGTCAATCATTATCATATCAAGCCATAAGTAAAGAGCCCGATCCTTTCATTGTTGACTTCCTTGTGTGGAATACACCGAAGCCAGACTTTTCGTAGGAGACGTCGTGAATGACGATGGCAAGTTGATAGGTAGCAATGTGACGTGTTATCCAAGTCTTGGGATGAGAGTCACAATTTTGAATGATATTTCTATTGTTAATAAATTTCTTGACGTATTCTTGAAGACTTCTTAGCCTACCCTTAGAGCGTGAAATCGAATTTTGTATTGACCCCAGTACAAAACCCATTTCTTAAACCCTCAAATATTTCTTTACTTAAAATGAACGTATCATGCGTCAAAGATGTTGACCTGAGCTGTTGAAGATTATGATCATACCATCCAATACCATCCTGGAAAAGCGAACGTGTTAGCTCACGTATTGAGTAGAAGATCGTATGCTGTTACAAGTGCGAATATACGAATCCACGTGAAGATAACGAATATACGAGTAGAATCGACTTTAATCGATAAAGTTAAAGTTGCTCAAGCTACGCACCTGAAGCTGATGAACACGAAGAAGAAGGTTCAAGAGGGCGTTATTTTAAATAGCAAGAGTTGCTGAAATCTCAACCCTCAATTTAATTGGCCCATTTGAAATCCTCGATCGAGTAGGAACTGTGGCTTATAGACTCGTTTTACCGCCAAGTATGTCGCGTGCTCATAACGTTTTTAATGTATCAATGTTACGTAAATATGTGGACGACCCGAACCATATTATTGATTTAGAACTGGACGAGATAGTGGATGATTTAACGTTTGAGGAGATACGTGTTAAAATCTTGGATAAGAAGAATCGTATTCAACACTCAAGGGTTATACCTCAAGAGTTAGAATCTAAACTGAAGTAAAGGTATCTTCACCTATTCGGCATACCAGGTACGTACGTAAATTTCGAGGGCAAAATTCCATAAGGAGGGGAGATTGTGAGACCCCAGATTTTATGAATAAATATTTATTTTTCTCAAAATAAATTTTTTTATATTATGACGTGGATTTGATATAATGTTATAGTTGTGGGTAGTATTTATAAATTTTGCAAAGTATGCAAGTTGTCATATTATATTCGATTGGTCGGGAAATATTCTTTTTGTCAAGGAATATCCGTATGACGGTACAATCATTGGTGGACCCCACAACGGAATTATTGTCGGATTGAGAAAACGACAAAAATATTTTATTAAAAATAACGGCGGAAGTTTTACCATTAATACTATTGAACTACTCGGTAGTAAAAGTACAGTAATACGCGTGGTTGTATAGTAACACGCGGTATTGATTATTGATGCTTATGTGATAAGTCACTTAGTTTTGTTTTATTAGTATTATTAACGTAATAAAATAGAAAAGCTTTTTATATAAAACAGAATACTTTTATAAAGTTATTCGGTTTATTAGGCTAATAGTAAAATCTTTTTATATAAAACAGAATACTTTTATAAAGTTATTCGTTTTATTAGATAATAATTAGATTATATTATATTTTATTGTGCATAGTGTTGCATAGTGCCTGCATAGTATTGCATAGTGTTTTGCATAATAAAATCTTTTATATAAAACAAAATACTTTTATAAAGTTATTCATTTTATTAGATTATAAATAGAATATATTATATTTTATTTAAAAGATTTTGCTTTAATTATGGACCGTCCAATTAAAGTAAATTAATCTGGACCGTTCATGAATTAGTTACTATGCAGTCCATTCTTCTATAAATAGAAGCTCATTCCTTCATTATTTTCTTACGAATTCACTGAAACTCTAGAGAGAGAAACTATAGAGAGAAAGAAGAAAAGTATTCTGCTACTTCACTACTCCGATATCAAGTTTCTTTTACGGTAAGGGGTATTATTCCTTTTGTATTCATGAAGAGAACTTCTGTTATTCCATTCTTTATTATTCTGTTGGAATAACCTGTATACGCGGGCTACCCTATACTTGGTGAAATTCTTCTATTATTTCATTCTTTATTATTCTGTTGGAATATCATGTCCGCATGCGTTTTCTGGGACTGGTTCTCATCTTTATTATTCTCGTTAGAATAACTTTATATCGCTGGACTCCCCCATACTTGGTGAAATCCTTCTATTATTCCATTCTTTATTATTACATTGGAATATCCTCGCTGCATGCATTTTACGCCGAACTCCGGTTCCGTCTTTTATTATTCTCGTTGGAATATCCTCATCACAATGCGTTTTACGTCGGACCTAGTTCCGTCTTTATTATTCTCTTGGAATATCCTGTTTGTACGTTTTACACCAGACCTAGTTCCGTATTTATTATTCTATTGGAATAACCTGCATGTGCTATCTATCACATGTCTGGTGATTTCTTTTGTTATTCCATTCTTTATTATACTCAGTTGGTTAAATTTTTGACTTCTATACTCCATAAAATTAGTGAAATATCCTTGATATTTGCGCTTCATCCAGTATCTTTTCATGGAAATATTTGTCTGAGCATTCTTGAATTTTACTCTACAAAGAAGTATCATGTTGATAATTTGGACGTTATTAGTTCCTGGATAAATTAATTCTTGAACTTGTTTTATTGAATTCTTATATCATTGTCATCATTCTCATGTTTATATTTTTGAAAGTCATCTGTGGCCTGTAGTGCATAGATGGACTTGGTATGATTATGACCAGGGATTATTCGGTATAATCATGACCGTAATGTTACAAATGATGTGGTAAAAGTCCTCATTGGCTCGTAGTGCATTGATGGACAGTTGTTGGCATTATCATGACCATTGATGAATACACGAATGTCCTTGGCCCGTAGTGCATGGATAATTTGTGGTCGTGACCCAAATGAATATCCTTGGTCGTAGTGCAGGGATGATGTGGATTATTTATTAAGCTGAGTCTCAGCGATAAAAGTGATGAAAAAATGTTTTAAATCATAAAAGATAGTAGATTTTATTCTCTACTTGACTCTTTTAATGGATTGCTTGTTTCGCTACAGTTAAAATTGATGTTTGTTATATTTTATCAGTTTAACACTGTTGAAGGCTAACGATAATTTATTCTGCATTATCTTAGTCATAATATTTCTTACTGGGCTAGTTGAGCTCACCCGTTTTGCTTTCATTGTTCTCTTCAGGAAATGAGAACGTAACGGGGACTAGTCGGGGAACGGAGTGACGGTCCATAGGATAGCATTAGTAGTCCTCACTATTCTGTGAAATAGTGTGTTAATAAATGTATTGAGGACTTATTTTGAGTGTGGATATTTTCTAGAAGACAATATTTGTATTAAAACTCACAACATATGTTTTGTCGTATTTTACACAACTGTTTTATAATTAGTTTGTATTTTTATTCAGTACCATGTATTTGGCGACTCAGAATAAGTGATGTATATCTATTTTGGGGGCGTCACAGTTGGTATCAAAGCTTAGGGATATGATCCCTAGCTAAAATGTGAGATAAAAACTAGGAGGGGAGAGACGGGGAATTCTTTCGCTAGTATGACCTACTTAAGTTTATTTGATATTAATTGGTCGGTTAGAGTATATGGATAATATGTGATATGTTATTTAATCCTTGTTTTGTGGCAGTATTTGAAAATGACATCCGAGAATGTTGAGAATATTAATGGAGCACAGGAGACCGTTGAGTCTTCATAGATCAATAATCAAGATAATGTGCATCAGGAAGGCGACACTCCTTAGGCAAACAACAACACTGACCAAATGATGAACGATGGAATGTTCTGAGGCTTCATGCAATTCATGTAACATCAGGCGAGAGTGGCTCCTGTCCAAAATGCAAGTGGAAACACAGGCAACTCTCGGACGGTCACCGCCAAGCAGTTTAAGGAATTAGGACCGCCGGAGTTTTTTGGAGAGCCAAAACCACTTAAGGCAGAGACATGGATTAAGTAGATCAACAAGATATTTGATGTATTGGGATGCTCTGAGGAGCAAAAGGTTCCTTTTGCCACCTCCATGTTATGGTCTTGAGGCGATTCTTCGGTGGGAATCTGTAAAACGTACTCAACCTGCCGCACTGAAGATATCTTGGGAGAAGTTCCAGGAACTGTTCAACGACAAGTACATTCCCAAAAGTATTCGTCACATGAAAGAGGTCGAGTTCATCAAGCTGGAATAAAACAACATGACCGTGTCGCAGTACGAAGCCAAGTTCGCCAAGTTGTCTCGGTTTGCGTCACATTTGGTTGATAATGAGGAGAGAATGATGAAAATGTTTCTAAGAGGTTTGAAACCCAAGATACGTCAATATCTTATCTCTCATAAACTGTATTTGTATTCAGATGTTGTTAATAGGGCTCAGATATTGGAGCGTGATAATGAGTCAACCCAACCAAAAGAGAGCAGCCGGCAAAATGATAATACCAATGATAGCAGTCATCGAAGCAGTGACAATAAGCGTGGAGGGAATCAGCATGCCAAAAATGGTAACCACTTCGGTGGTAATCATGGCCAAAATAATAGGAATGGACATTTCAAGAAGAGGAAATTCAATAATGATGGAAAGACGTCAGCACCAGTATCCGTTGTTAAAGAAGGAGAACGACCACCTATCATATGTTTCAAATGCGGAGGGGAGGGACATATCAGTCCAAACTGCGCGATGCCGTCCAAGGCATGTTATAATTATGAAAGAGAAAGTCACCTACCCCGATTTTGTCGTTCACCGAAGATAAGTTCAGCTAGGATAGAGGCACCAAAGGCCGTCCCAAAAAAGTCAAAACCGGTAGTGCAAGGGAGAGCATTTGTCGTGACCTCCCAAAAAGCAAGGAACCCGAACGAGGTCATCACGAGTAAGTTTATCATAAACTCTAGCGAAGTTTATGTGACACCCCCAAATCTGGGTTACCTGACCCCCGAGTTTGGTGCTCACAATCCAAAAAAATATAACATCTAACTACCCATTCATTTATAAATAAGAATACATTACCACATTAACATATGTTGCTAATACATTGATCCCAGGTCTTCTAACCTTAACATTTCAGTCTTACACCTTAGATATACAAAAAGGGTTTACAATACAACAATATAAATAATATTGTTCATAAAACTAATTTATTACGATGCCTTTGCCTTTATTCTTCTTCGCAGCACCTTCTGCAACTTCGTCCCTAGCTGAAAAGTTTTATTTATAGCAAGAGTGAGCAATAAGTTTGCCCCGCAAGTTAAGACATACGATAAAGATGTAGAAATAAATATCAAACCTTCTCACATTCTATGCAACAACAATTCGATAATGAAAGAGTACAACGCTTTCAAAGTTTTCTACGATATTCAAATGAATAATCAAGAATTAGTTCTACGATATAGCAAAGTGGAATATTTTCCGAATTTATGCTGAGAGATCCATTGGATCTTGAACTTCTCTTCTCGAGTAACTATCAAAGTTATACTTTGATATACCCAGGTGTATCAGATAACCATAAAGATTAAATCATACCCCTCTGCAAGTATATAAAGTGATCAGCTTTAGTATACCCTATATTATGCATAATATTTAATCGCGCGCAAAGGCCGAAAATACGACCAATAAGTTGTTCCCTTTATATAAAAGGTTGTTCCTCTCAGTCTCAGAATCAAGATTTTGATTTAACAACGAAATACTGTGATTTCAAATTCTATTTACTTCTCGATCTAGCCGAAATAGTTGGCATTGATCTGTCAATAATAATTAAATTCTCTTCTCGAACCTATCAAGTTCTATCAAATGTTCGTCTTGCCAGAATCATTAGCTAAGACATTTCTCAGTATAATTTGATAATAAACATGAATTATCTGTACTGTCAATTCTAACTTCTACAGATATGAATATCCAACAACACTTATTCTACAAATGTATATTTCTGAATCAATAATTCAATTTGAATTAATAAGCATGCACTAACTGCGAATAATCAACAATATATTCCCTGGATGTGGTGTAATTAGCAATAATTAACTACTATAATAATTGAATAAATTTAACTCAAGGTTGAGTTAGAAAACTTGCCTCTTCCGCTGATTACAGCTACACAATATAATTTACTACGTTCGTAACACCTATAATCAACAATGTCGGTCTCACAATTAGAACAATCATTTATAACACACATCACTGTAGTTTACAGTCAAACCTTCCTAGGCACATTACCACATAGCCACATCAGTGTTTATAACCTATATAAACACTTAACAAGTCAAACTAGTTCAGTCTGGTTGGACTTCGGTCCATTCTCGGTGTTCTGGTCACCCTATCCAACAACTAACACGATTATCTGTCAATCACACTTGGTCTCTAAGCTTCAATATTATTTTAGATAAATCAAATATCAAATATAATATTTTTCGTAAGCTTTTAATAATTATCAAGCAATTATTATAATTTATAATAATTTTTCAAACATCGGAATCATTTTTAAATGATTTAATTATCAAATAATCATATCATTATTAATATTTAAAAATATTAATAACATACTTGTCAAAATATTAAAGTTATTTTTAATAACTTACAATATTTTTAAATCAACAATATTCTACTTAAATAATTTTAAAATAATTAAAATTATTTTTAAATCATCACCATTAATATATAAATATTAATGAAATTATCATCAAAATATCAAAAGTCATTAATTACAACTTAAAATATTGTTAAATCATTTTTCTCATTTTTAAATGATTTTAAATCAATAAAACTATTTTTAATTCATTTATTTAATATAACAACTAAATAAATCTAACATCATTAATATTAATTTATTAATGAGAATTCTCCAAAAATATTGAAAATTATATTTTATAATTTAAAAATATTTTCTAACACTTTATTCTCATTTAAAATGATTTTTAAATCATTAAAATCATTTTTATCCTTTTATTTAATTTAATAATCAAATAAATCTAATATCATTAATATTAAATTATTAATGAAAATTCTCCAAAAATATTAAAAGTTACATTTTATACCTTAAAATATTTTAAAATACATTTATCTTATTTAAAATGATTTTTCATAATATTAAATTATTTTTCTCTAATTTATTTAATATACTAATTAAATAAATTAAATATCATTAATATTCAAATAATTATAAATATTAATGAAAAATATTCTAAATAGTCAGAAATTATTTTTCATAATTTAAAAAAAAATTAAAAATCATTTTTGGTCATTTTTAGAATTTATTTTCTATTTTTAAATAATTTTCGGAATTTCAGAAATTAAAATTATTGAAAACCGTCGCTAAAAGGCTATAGTGACAAAAAACGTCGCTGTTGGTGTTCTTGAGCTCAAGAACACTGACAGCTTCGTTATCAAGCTTCCCTGTTTGACCAACTTTTAATCTTGGTTTGAAAATCGCTGTTAGCTATCTTAAACTTTAATCATGTAGTAATCGTGTAGAACTACAACATCCAACAAGAAATTTGATCAAACAATAATACATCATCAAGATCTAAGCCTTTGATCTTGCTGTCAGAACATTTCTGGGTTTCTAGAAACCCAGAAAGTTCGACCAGCCACCTTCAAAGCCGAATTAATCCAAGTTCCAATCATGTTTTATGTGATCTAAAGGTTCAAACTTATTGTCCATACATCAAGGAACAATATTAAATCATCAACTGAGTTTATCATCAACAGAATAATCATGAAATACTCGGTCAAAGATGGTCAGATGTGATGTTCTTATTTTTCTGGGTTTTCCCAAAAAAGCAAAAATCAGATCGGGTTGGCTAGTTTGACCATCTTTCACGATCGATCTGAAGGAGTTATAAGATATCTAAGGACCCATATCTGTAGTCCATCCTACAAGATACAACATTTACCAAACAAAAACATCAAATACTTAAACTACTGACAGATCAAGAGGCTTAAACTTATTGTCAGACGCTGATTTCAATTTCTGGGCTTGCCCAGATTTTGACTGGTCATGCCCGGTCAACGGGTTTTGACCAGCAATAACTCAAAATCTGGACATCAAATGTCTGTGATTTCACTTCCAGATCTAAGACAACATAACACGCTACCAATATCAATTTTAAAACAACAAAAACAACAAACGAAAAAAGATCTGTGGCTCCTGACATTAGCTTGTCAGACCACAATTTTGTTCTTGGACAGAATTTAAAATTAACACTTTTAATGCATTTTGATGCTATGGATTCATGATAGACCATCATAGATCTTCAATAAACATCCAATAGAAATATTCTAAATACAAAAACACAAAAATTTCTCAAGCATACAAGATCAAAAATTAAAATTTGGTTATACCTTTCTAGCTTCGATTCTTGATCATAACCCTCCAATTGCTATAGATTGATCTAGGGGCTGGAGTTAAGACTGATTCACTTACTAAATTTGGAGGTTTGAGAGAAAATGAGAGTTGGTGAGAGCAAAAATAAAAATGAGCAATTTTAAGTGGCTTTCTCTCTCTAATTCTCTTATATAATATAAATGCAATGTATATAGCTCCACTTGCTGCTATAAATGACTGATGGGAGTTGTTATTTAGACACATTGGTCAACATAGTTGGTGAACAACTACAAAACTTGGTATTTTTACAAGTTACCTAATTAAAGAAACTAAAAAGGATATTTTTGTCAATTGCAAAATACATTTAAGGGCATGCTTGGCATTTGTACAAACCCTTAGGGTTTAACCCTAAGGTCCTAACTCTTGGGTTTGGCAACTTTAGTTTCTACAATTCCAATTAGGGTTTTAATAAAATTTCAAAATTAGAAATAGGGTTTGTAAAAATAAAAAATTAATATACTAAAAATATAATTAGGGCTTTCTAATTATATTTAAGTTTAAATAACACAGTAGGCTTGCCAATTAGAATTAGGGTTTCCTAATTTAGGGTTTAGGAAATCCTAGATTTTAAATTAGGGTTTCCCGACGTACAATTATGGTTTTTAACTGCGCGTTAGGGTTTCTAATCCCTTATTAGGGTTTATTAATATTAAACCTTATCCAGTCAAACATTGGTCATCACTTCTATACAGTCCTAACATATAATCAACAGTACAAATATTTTAATCATATTTTCTATCGAATCCCTATCCGGAAATTAGGGTTAGGGTTTTTAAAGTTATTAAGCACAACTCTAAACTATTTTCTCAATCAAAACACATATTGACTAATTCTCGAGACTTGTCTCACAAATACACAGTACAATATTAACAGTCAATATTAAATAAATAAAAAAATTCATAAAATTTTAATTATTCGAAATCCCGGGTTATCACAGTTTATACCTTATTTGATACCGGTTCTACCCATTCTTTTATTTCTCCTTGTGAGACCCCAGATTTTATGAATAAATATTTAATTTTCTCAAAATAATTTTTTTGAATATTATGGTGTGGATTTGATATAATGTTATAGTTATTGGTAGTATTTATAAATTTTGCAAAGTATGCAAGTTGTCATATTATATTCGATTGGTCGGAAAATATTCTTTTTGTCAGGGAATATCCGTACGATGGTACAATCATTGGTGGACCCCACAACAAAATTATTATCAGATTGAGAAAATAACAAAAATATTTTATTGAAAATAACGGCAGAAGTTTTACCGTTAATACTGTTGAACTACTCGGTAGTAAAAGTACAGTAATACGTGTGGTTGCATAGTAGCACACGGTATTGATTATTAATGCTTATGTGATAAGTCACTCAGTTTTGTTTTATTAGTATTATTAACGTAATAAAACAGAAAATCTTTTTATATAAACAGAATACTTTTATAAAGTTATTTGTTTTATTAGGCAATAAATAAAATATATTATATTTTATTTAAAAGATTTTGCTTTAATTATGGACCGTCCGATTAAAGTAAATCAATCTGGACCGTTCATGAGTTAGTTACTATGCAGTCCATTCTTCTATAAATAGAAGCTCATTCTTTCATTATTTTATTACGAATTCATTGAAACTTTAGAGAGATAAACTGTAGAGAGAAAGAAGAAAAGTATTCTGCTACTTAACTACTCTTATATCCAGTTTCTTTTATGGTAAGGGATATTATTTGTTGTACCCGTAAGGGGTATTGTTTCTTTTGTAATCATGAAGAGAACTTCTGTTATTCCATTCCTTATTATTCTGTTGGAATAACCAGTATACGCGGACTACCCTATACTTGGTGACATTCTTCTATTATTCCGTCTTTATTATTCTGTTGGAATATCATGTCTGTGTGTTTTACACCGGACCTGGTTCCGTCTTTATTATTCTGTTGGAATATCCTGTCTGTGTGTTTTACACCGGACCTGGTTCCGTCTTTATTATTCTGTTGGAATATCATGTCTGTGTGTTTTACACCGGACCTGGTTCCGTCTTTATTATTCTATTGGAATATCATATGCATGCGTTTCGCGTGACTGGTTCTGCTCTTTATTATTCTCATTGGAATAACTTTATATCTATGCAAAGTACAAACATGCATGGTGATTTCATTATTATTCCATTATTTATTATTCTCATTGGAACATCCCATGCGGTCTGAATTTCACCTCGACCTAGTTTCATTACTTATTATTCGTTGGAATAATCATCATCTGGCACCACATGCATGGTGATTTCTTTTGTTATTCCATTCGTAATTATACTCAGTTGGTTAAAGTTTGACTTCTATACTCCATGAAATTAGTGGAATATCCTTTATATTTGCGCTTCATCTAGTATCTTTTCATGGAAATATTCTTCTGAGCATTCTTGAATTTTACTCTACAAAGAAGTATCATGTTGACAATTTGGACGTTATTAAATCCTGGATAATTTAATTCGTGAACTTGTTTTATTGAAATATTGTGTCATTGTCATCATCCTCATGTTTATATTATGTTGAAAGTCATCCGTGGCCTTTAGTGCATAGATGGACTTGGTATGATTATGACCAGGGATTATTCGGTATAATCATGACCGTAATGTTACAAATGATGTGGAAAAAGTCCTCATTGGCCCGTAGTGCATTGATGGACAGTTTTTGGTATGATTATGGCTAAGGATTCTCTTCGGCCAAGGAAGCAAAGATGAATTGTTTTATGGCATGATCAGGACCGTTGATGAAAACACAATTATCTTTGGCCCATAGTGCATGGATAATTCGTGGTCGTGATACTAAATAATATCATTGGCCTGTAGTGCAGGGATGAAATGATGATGTGGATTATTTATTGAGCTGAGTCTCAAATATAAAGTGATGAAAAACCTTTTAAATCATTAAAGATAGTAGATTTTATTCTCTACTTGACTCTTTTAATGGATTGCTTGTTCCGCTGCAGTTAAACTTGATGTCTATTGTATTTTATCTGTTTAACATTGTTGGAGACTAATGACAATTTATTCTGCATTATCTTAGTCATAATATTTCTTACTGGGCTAGTTGAGCTCACCCTTTCTTTCACTGTTCTCTTCAGGAAATGAGAACGTAGCCGGGACTAGTCGGGGAATGGAGTGACGGTCCGGATGATAGTATTAGCTAGTAGTCCTCACCATTCTGTTAAATAGTGTGGCAATAAATGTAATGAGGACTTATTTTGAGAGTGGATATTGTCTAGAAGACAATATTTGTATTTAAACTCACAGCTCTCTTGTTGTATAATTAAGATTGTATTTATATTCTGTACCATGTATTTGGCGACTCAGAATAGGTGATGAATACCAATTTTGGGGGCGTCACAGTTGGTATCAAAGCTTAGGGATATGATCCCTGGCTGAGATGTGAGACAAGAACTAGGAGGGGAGAGATGGGGAATTTCTTCGCTAGTATGACCTACCTAAGTTTAATTGTTATTTAACTGGTCGGTCAGAGTATAGAGATAATATGTGATATGTTATCTAACCCTTGCTTTGTGGAAGTATTTGAAAATGGCATCTGAAAATGTTGAAATCAGCAATGAAGCACATGAGATCGTTGAGTCACCAACGATCAATACCCAGGATAATGTGCAACGGGAAGGCGATAATCCTCCTGTAAACAACAACACTGATCAAATGACGAATGACGGTCCGTTTAGGAGCTTTTTAGAATTCGTGCAACACCAAATGAGAGAGACTCCTGTTCATAATGGAGGTGGAAACAATGGCAACCCATGGTTGGTCACTGCTAAGCAGTTCAAGGAGCTGGGACCACCGGAGTATTTGGGAAAGCCAGAACCCCTTAAGGCAGAGACGTGGTTAAAGTAGATGACCAAGATATTTGATGTCTTGGGATGCTCAGAGGAGCAAAAGGTTCCCTTTGCCACCTTTATGTTGCGTGAAGAGGCAGATTACTGGTGGGAATCTATAAAACGCACTCCACTGGCGACTCAAGATGTCTTGGGAGAAGTTCCAAGATCTGTTCAATGACAAGTATTTTCCCGAAAGCATTCGTCACATGAAGGAGGTGGAATTTATCAAGTTGGAGCAAAATAACATGACCGTGTCGCAGTACGAAGCCAAGTTTGCCGAGTTGTCCCAATTTGTGTCCCATTTGGTTGATAATGAGGAGAGAGTGACGAGAATGTTTCTAAGAGGTTTGAAACCTGAGATACGTCAATATCTTATCTCTCATAAACTGTGTTTGTATTCAGATGTTGTTAATAGGGCTCAGTTATTGGAGCACGATAATGAGTCAACCCAACTAAAAGAGAGCAAACCCAAAAATGATAATACTTAAATAATACAAATATCAAAGCGGTGACAATAAGCATGGAGGGAATCAACATGCCAGAAATGCAAACCACTTCGGTGGTAATCATGGCCAAAACAATTAGAATGGACATTTCAAGAAGAGAAGGTTCAACAATGACGTAAAGACGTCGGCACTAGCACCCGTTTCAAAGGAAGAAGAACGACCACCGATCGTATGTTTCAAATGCGGACAGGAGGGACACATCCGTCCAAACTGTACGCAAAAATCCAAAGCGTGTTTTAATTGCGGAAGAAAAGGTCACCTAGCTCGATTTTGTCGTATGGTGAAGTCAAGTCCAACTGGGATGGTGATGTCAAAGGATGTTCCAGACAAGCCAAAGCCGGTAGTTTAAGAGAGAGCATTTTTTTTCTCATGACGAGGAACCTGAATAAAATTATCACGGGTATGTTAGTCATAAACTCTTGCAAAGTCTATACTGTGTTAGATACCGGTTCTACTCACTCTTTATTTCACCTAGTTGTGTTCAATGTTTGTACTTAACTCCAGAGAAGTTAAACTTTGATTTATCTATTGAAACTCCGTTGGGAGAAACCTTCGTTACCCCCACTATTTATAGATCTTGTTCAAATCAACACTTTCACGTTACCTGTCGATCTTATCTCTTTGAAAATACTTGTCTTTGATGTGATTTTTGGAAACGATTGCTTAACTACTCATCATGCTTTTTGTAAGGTTGTTAGCTTTCATACTCCTAACCAACCTGTTATGCGAATTCAAAGCTACCAAACCACTAAAGTCAATCACTATCATATCAAGCCATAAGTAAAGAGCCCCAATCCTTTCATTGTTGATTTCCTTGTGTGGAATGCATCGAAGCCAGACTTTTCGCATGAGACGTCGTGAATGACGATGGCAAGTTGATAGGTATTAATGTGATGTACTATCCAAGTCTTGGATGAGAGTCACAGTTTTGAATAATATTTCTATCGTTAATAAATTTCCTGACGTATTCTTGAAGACTTCCTGACCTACCCCTAGAGCTGAAATCGAATTTTGTATTGACCCCAGTACAAAACATATTTCTAAAACCCTCAAATATTTCTTCAACTAAAATGAACGTAACATGCACCAAAGAAGTTGACTCGAGCTGTTGAAGATTACGATCGTACTATTCAATATCATCATGCAAGAGCGAACGTGGTAGCTGACGTGTTGAGTAGAAGATCATATGCGTTTACGAGTGCGATGTTGTTAACATAAAGACTCATTTCGTATAACTTACAAATGATGAAGATAGAGTTAAAGACTCTAGGAACCCACATGAAGATAACGAATATACGAGTAGAATCGACTTTAATCGATAAAGTTAAACCCGCTCAAGCTACACACCTGGAGAGAGGGCGTTATTCTAGAAGCAAGAATCGACGAAGAGAGAAAATCTCAACCCTCGATTTAATTGGTCCATTTGAAATTCTCGATTGAGTAGGAATTGTGGCTTATAGAATCGTTTTACCGCCAAGTATGTTGCGTGTTCATAACGTTTTTAACGTATTGATGTTACGTAAATATGTGGACGACCCAAACCACATTATTAATTTAGAACCAGACGAGATAGCAGATGAATTAACATTTGAGGAGATACGTGTTAAAATCTTGGATAAGAAGAATCGTATTCAACACACAAGGGTTATACCTCAAGAGTTAGAATCTGAAATGAAGTCAAGGTATCCTCACCTGTTCCGCATACCAGGTACGTACGTAAATTTTGAGGGCAAAATTCCATAAGGAGGGGAGATTGTGAGAACCCAAATTTTATGAATAAATATTAAATTTTCTCGAAATAATTTTTTTGAATATTATGGTGTGGATTTGATATAATGTTATAGTTGTGGGTAGTATTTATAAATTTTGCAAAGTATGCAAGTTGTCATATTATATTCGATTGGTCGAGAAATATTCTTTTTATCAGGGAATATCCGTATGATGGTACAATCATTGGTGGACCCCACAAATGTAATTATTGTTTGGATTGAGAAAATGACAAAATATTTTTTATTGAAAATAACGACGAAAAGTTTTACCGCTTATCTTTGTTGAACTACTCGATAGTAAAGTATAGTAATACGGCGTGGTTGCATAGTAGCACACGGTATTGATTATTAATGCTTATGTGATAAGTCACTCAGTTTTGTTTTATTAGTATTATTAACGTAATAAAATAGAAAATCTTTTTATATAAAACAGAATACTTTTATAAAGTTATTTGTTTTATTAGGCAATAAATAGAATATATTATATTTTATTTAAAAGATTTTGCTTTAATTATGGACCGTCCGATTAAAGTAAATCAATCTGGACCGTTCATGAGTTAGTTACTATGCAGTCCATTCTTCTATAAATAGAAGCTCATTCCTTCATTATTTTCTTACGAATTCATTGAAACTCTAGAGAGATAAACTGTAAAGAGAAAGAAGAAAAGTATTCTGCTACTTAACTACTCTTATATCCAGTTTCTTTTACGGTAAGGGATATTATTTGTTGTACCCGTAAGGGGTATTATTTCTTTTGTATTCATGAAGAGAACTTCTGTTATTCCATTCCTTATTATTCTGTTGGAATAACATGTATACGCGGACTACCCTATACATGGTGACATTCTTCTATTATTTCATCTTTATTATTATTCGCTGGAATAACTCATACGTGTGTTTTACACCTAACTGGTCCGTTCCGCTCTTTATTATTCATTGGAATATCCTCACTGCGTGTGTTTTTTACACCGGACTGGTTCCATCTTTATTATTCTCGTTGGAATAACTCGCTCATCATGGCAGTACCGCATGCATGGTGATTTCATTGTTATTCCATTATTTATTATTCTGTTGGAACATCCTGTCGGTGCGAATTTCACCTGACCTAGTTCCGTTACGTATTATTCTGTTGTAATAATCTATCTATGCGAAGTACCGCATGCATGGTGATTTCTTTTATTATTCCATTCATTATTATACTCAGTTGGTTAAAGTTTTGACTTCTATACTCCATGAAATTAGTGGAATATCCTTTATATTTGCGCTTCATCCAGTATCTTTTCATGGAAATATTGTTCTGAGCATTCTTGAATTTTACTCTACAAAGAAGTATCATGTTGAAAATTTGAACATTATTAGTTCCTGGATAATTTAATTCGTGAACTTGTTTTATTGAATTATTATCTCATTGTCATCATCCTCATGTTATATTATGTTGAAAGTCATCTGTGGCCTGTAGTGCATAGATGGACTTGGTATGATTATGACCAGGGATTATTCGGTATAATCATCATGACCGTAATGTTACAAATGATATGGAAAAAGTCCTCATTGGCCCGTAGTGCATTGATGGACAGTTTTTGGTATGATTATGGCTATGGATTCTCTTCGACCAATGGAGCAAAGATGAATTGTTTTATGGCATGATCAGGACCGTTGATGAAAATACAATTATCTTTGGCCCGTAGTGCATGGATAATTCGTGGTCGTGATACTAAATAATATCCTTGGCCTGTAGTGCAGGGATGAAATGATGATGTGGATTATTTATTGAGTTGAGTCTCAGCAATAAAAGTGATGAAAAACCTTTTAAATCATTAAAGATAGTAGATTCTATTCTCTACTTGACTCTTTTAATGGATTGCTTGTTTCGCTGCAGTTAAACTTGATGTCTATTGTATTTTATCAGTTTAACATTGTTGGAGACTAATGATAATTTATTCTTCATTAACTTAGTCATAATATTTCTTACTGGGCTAGTTGAGCTCACCCTTTCTTTCACTGTTCTCTTCAGGAAATGAGAACGTAGCCGGGACTAGTCAGGGAATGGAGTGACGGTCCAAATGATAGTATTAGCTAGTAGTCCTCACCGTTCTGTTAAATAGTGTGACAATAAATGTAATGAGGACTTATTCTGAGAGTGGATATTGTCTAGAAGACAATATTTGAATTTAAACTCACAGCTCTCTTATTGTATAATTAAGATTGTATTTATATTCTGTACCATGTATTTGGCGACTCAGAATAGGTGATGTATACCTATTTTTGGGGCGTCACACTCCTACTTGCGCTCAACGTTTAAATTTGACTATGGAGAAAATGGACTTTGACTTATCTGTTGAAACTCCATATGGAGAAACCTTCATTACATCCACTGTTTATAAGTCTTGTTTGGTTCAAATCAGTACCCTCACAATACCTGTCGATCTTATTTCATTGAAAATACATGCATTTGACGTAATTCTAGGGATTGATTGGTTAACTACTCATCATGCAAAAATTGATTATTTTTGAAAGGTTGTTAGCTTTCATATTCCTAACCAACCTAGTATATGAATTCAAGCAACCAAACCATTAAAATCAATCACAGTCATCTCAAGCCATAAAGCTATTCGTTTATTGAAAAACGGATGTCAAGCTTTCTTAGCTCATGTCACGGATCTAAACAAAAATACGTCAGTTTTAAATAATATTTCTATTGTTAATAAATTTCCTGACGTATTCCCTAAAGAACTTCCTGGCCTACACCCAGAGCGTGAAATTGAATTTTGTATCGACCTTGAACCCTTGGTGACAAAACCAATTTCCAAAGCCCCATATCGAATGGCTCTATTGAACTTCGTGAGTTAAAACCCAATCAGAGGAATTGTTAGACATCAGTTTCATTCGTCCTAGTACTTCTCCTTGGGATGCTCCTATTCTATTCGTGAAAAAGAAAGATGGGAGTATGCGACTTTGTATTGATTATCGGGATTTAAACCATGTCACCATCAAAAATAGATATCCGTTGCCACGTATTGATGACCTGTTTGACCAGTTGCAAGGCACCAAATTCTTTTCAAAGATTAATCTTCGTTCTGGATATCACCAATTGAAGATTAGAACCGATGACATTCCAAAGACGGCTTTAAACTTCGAGACGGGCATTATGAATTCCTAGTCATGTCCTTTGGATTGACTAATGCTCCCCGCCGCCTTCATGGATATGATGAACCGAGTATTCAAGGAATATTTGGATCACTTTGTGGTCGTCTTTATTGATGACATCCTCATATATTCCAAAACCCGTGAAGATCATGAGCAACACTTGAGGCTGATACTCCAAAAGCTTCGTGAATATAAGCTTTATGCCAAGTTGAAGAAATGCGAGTTCTGACTTGAGGAAGTAGCATTCCTTGGGCACGTGGTATCAAGTCATGGAATGTATGTTGACCCAGCAAAGATTGATGCTATTCAAAGCTGGGAGCAACCTAAATTAGTGACCGAAGTACGTAGCTTTCTCGGCTTAGCTGGTTATTATCGGAGATTCGTAGAAGGGTTTTCTCGAATCGCTACTCCATTAACTCAGCTGACTTGGAAATATACAAAATTCGGTTGGAACGAGGAATGTGAGAAGAGTTTTCAAGAACTCAAGAGGAGACTCATTTTAGCACCTGTTCTGACAATACCATCTGGCTCGGAGGGATTTATCATCTACAATGATGCTTCGGGCAAAGGGTTAGGATGTGTTCTCATGAAACATGGGAAAGTCATAGCCTATGCCTCTAAGAACTCAAAGAATATGAGAGGAATTATCCTACTCATGATCTAGAGTTGGCAGTTGTTGTCTTCGCACTTAAAATTTGGAGGCATTACTTGTATGGGGAGAAAGTGGAGATCTTTACGGATCATAAAAGCCTCAAATATTTCTTCACTCAAAAGGAACTCAATATGCGACAACGACGTTGGCTTGAACTATTGAAAGATTATGATCATACCATCTAATACCATCCTGGAAAAGCGAACGTGGTAGCTGACGCATTGAGTAGAAGATCATATGCGGGTACGAGTGCGATATTATCAACGCAAAGGCCCATTTTGTATGACTTGCAAAGGATGGAGATAGAGATAAAGACTCCAAGGACCCACATGATGATGGCAAATATACGAGTAGAACCGACTTTAATTGATAAAGTTAAAACTGCTTAAGTTACAGATCCGGAGCTGATGCGTATGAGGAAGAAAGTGCAAGAAGGTGCTATGTCGGAAGCAAGAATTGATGAAGAATAAATACTTTGAGTCAACTCCAGACTTTGTGTTCCTAACGACCCTGATTTAAAGTATAGAATCATGATGGAGGCGCACAACACACCGTTTATAATTCATCTTGGGAGTACCAAAATGTATCGTGATCTTCGTCATACATTTTGGTGGAGCAATATGAAGAGAGAGATAGCACTGTTTATCTCAAAGTGTCTAACTTGTCAACGAGTCAAGGCAGAGCATCAAGTGCCAAAAGGTCCATTGCAACCACTTGAAATTCCAGAATGGAAGTGGGAGCACATTACCATGGATTTCGTTACTGGTCGTCCCATGGTTTCTTAAGGCATAGATGCGATTTGGGTCATTGTTGATAGATTGACCAAGTCTGCTCATTTCTTACCAATACAAGAAACTTATACACTTGAACGTCTTGCTAGTACATACATAAACGAGATTGTAAGATTGCATGGTATGCCAGTATCCATAGTTTTTGATCGAGACCCAAGATTCACTTCAAGATTTTGGGTTAGTTTGCAAAAAGCTATGGGCACGAATTTATGATTTAGTTCGGCATATCATCCTCAAACTGTGACGCCCCCAAAATAGGTATACATCACCCATCTTGAGTCGCCAAATACATGGTACAAAATTCAAAAACAAACTAATAATACATCAGTCGTGTAAAATACGACAAAACACGTGCTGTGAGTTTAAATACAAATATTGTCTTCTAGACAATATCCATTCTCAAATAGAGCCCTCGTTACATTTATTATCACAGTATTTTACATAATAATGAGGACTACTAAGACACCATCTCTCTACCATCACTCCGCTTCCGACTAGTCCCAAATATATGTTCTCATTTCACGAGAGAACAAAGGAAAGAAAGGGTGAGCTCAACTAGCCCAGTAAGAAATATTATGACTAAGGTAATGCAGAATAAATTATCGTTAGCCTTCAACAGTGTTAAACTGATAAAATACAATTGACATCAAGTTTAACTGCAGCGGAACATGCAATCCATTAAGAGAGTAAAGTAGAGAATAAAATCTACTATCTTTTATGATTTAAAAAGTTTTTCATCACTTTTATCGCTGAGACTCAGCTCAATAAATAATCCACATCATTAAATCATCCCTGCACTAAGGGCCAAGGATATTCTTTAGTATCACGACCACGAATTATCCATGCACTACGGGCCAAAGATAATCGTGTTTTCATTAACGGTCCTGATCATGCCATAAAACAATTCATCTTTGCTCCCTTGGCCGAAGAGAATCCATAGTCATAATCATACCAAAAATTAGCCATCAATGCACTACGGGCCAATGAGGACTTTTACCACATCATTTGTAACATTACGGTCATGATTATACCGAATAATCCCTGGTCATAATCATACCAAGTCCATCTATGCACTACAAGCCACAGATGACTTTCAACACAATATTAACATGAGGATAATGACAATGACATACTAATTCAATAAAACAAGTTCAAGAATTAATTTATCCAAGAACCAATAATGTCCAAATTGTCAACATGATAATGCTTTGTAGAGTAAAATTCAAGAATGCTCAGAAGAATATTTCCATTAAAAGATACTGGATGAAGCGCAAATATCAAGGATATTCCACTAATTTCATGGAGTATAGAAGTCAAAACTTTAACCAACTGAGTATAATAAAGAATGGAATAACAAAAGAAATCACCATGCATGTGGTACTTCGCATAGACAGGTTATTCCAACAGAATAATAATAACGGAACCTGGTCAGGTGAAATTCACACCGATAGGATGTTCCAACAGAATAATAAAGACGAAACCAGATCTGGTGTAAAACACACAGACAGGGTATTCCAACAGAATAATAAAGACAGAATAATAGAAGAATGTCACTAATTAGGGTAGACCGCGTATACAGGTTATTCCAATAGAATAAATAAGAATGAAATAACATAAGGATTTCACCAAGTATAGGGTATGCCGCGTATACAGGTTATTCCAATAGAATAAATAAGAATGGAATAACATAAGGATTTCACCAAGTATAGGGTATGCCGCGTATACAGGTTATGTATAGGGTATGCCACTTTTACAGGTTATTCCAACAGAATAATAAAGAATAGAATAACAGAAGTTCTCTTCATGAATAAGAAAGAATAACACCCCTTACCGTAAAAGAAACTGAATATAAGAGTAGTTAAGTAGCATAATACTTTTCTTCTTTCTCTCTTACAGTTTATCTCTCTAGAGTTTCAGTGAATTCGTAAGAAAATAATGAAGGAATGAGCTTCTATTTATAGAAAAATGGAATGCATAGTAACTAACTTATGAACGTCCAGATGAATTTACTTTAATCTGAAGGTCCATATTTAAAGAAAAATCTTTTAAATAAAATATAATATATTCTATTTTATATAAAAAGATTTTTACTATGCAAACACTATGCAGGCACTATGCAAACACTATGCAACATTATGCATAATAAAATATAATATAATATAATTATTATCTAATAAAACGAATAACTTTATAAAAATATTATGTTTTATATAAAAAGATGTTTCTGTTTTATTACATTAATAATAATAATAAAACAAAACTAATAAATCAACAAAAATTGAATCAAATTATGTGAGATACTATGCAGCAACTATTGTAGCAATAATTGAACAAACCTGAGTGACTTCTCACATAAACATCAATAATCAATATTGTGTGCTACTATGCAACCACGCGTATTAATGTACTTTTACTACCGAGTAGTTCAACAGTACTAATGGTAAAACTTTCGCCGTTATTTTCAATAAAATATTTTTGTCATTTTCTCAATCCGACAATAATTCAGTTGTGGGGTCCACCAATGATTGTACCGTTGTACGGATATTCTCTGACAAAAAGAATATTTCCCGACAAATCGAATATAATATGACAACTTGCATACTTTGAAAAATTTGTAAATATTACCCACAACTATAACATTATCTCAAAATTAAAAAAAATATTTCGATATAATTAAATATTTATTCATAAAATCTGGGGTCTCACAATCTCCCCTCCTTATGGAATTTCGCCCTAGAAATTTAAGTACGTACCTGGTATGCCGAACAGGTGAGGACACCTCGACCTCATTTCAAATTCTAACTCTTGAGGTATAACCCTTGAGTGTTGAATATGATTCTTTTATCCAAGATTTTAACATGTATCTCCTCATACGTTAAATCTTCTACTATCTCGTCCGGTTCTAAATTAATAATGTGGTTCCACATATTTACGTAACATCAATACGTGATAAACATTATGAACACGCAACATATTTGGCGGTAAAACGAGTCTATAAGCCACAGTTCCTACTCGATCTAGGATTTCAAATGGGCAAATTAAATCGAGGGTTGAGATTTCCTCTCTTCAGCGACTCTTGCTTCTAGAATAATGCCCTCTTGAACCTTCTTCTTCACATTCATCAGATTCGGGTATGTGGCTTGAGCGGCTTTAACTTTATTGATTAAAGTCGATTTTACTCGTATATTCGTTATCTTCACGTGGGTCCCTAGAGTCTTTAACTCTATCTTCATCATTTGAAAGTTATACGAAATGAGTCTTTGTGTTAACAACATCGCACTTGTAAACGTATACGATCTTCTACTCAACACGTCAGCTATCACGTTCGCTCTTCCACGATGATATTGAATAGTATGATCGTAATCTTCAACAGCTCGAGTCAATGTCTTTGGCGCATCTTACGTTCGTTTTAGTTGAAGAAATATTTTGAGGGTTTAAGAAATGGATTTTATACTTGGGTCAATACAAAATTCGATTTCACTCTCTAAGGGTAGGCTAAGAAGTCTTCAAGAATACGTCAACAAATTTATTAACAATAGAAATATCATTCAAAACTGTGACCCTCATCCAAGACTTGGATAGTACGTCACATTAATACCTATCAACTTGCCATCATCATTCACGACGTCTCCTATGAAAAGTCTGGCTTCGGTGCATTCCACACAAGGAAGTCAACAACGAAAGGATCAGGGCTCTTTACTTATGGCTTGATATGACAATGATTGAATTTAGTGGTTTGGTTGCTTGAATTCGCATAACAGGTTGGTTAGAAATATGAAAGCTAACAACCTTACGAAAAATATGATGAGTAGTTAACCAATCATTTCCAAAAATCACATCAATGCAAGTATTTTCAAAGAGATAAGATCGACAGGCAACGTGAAAGAGTTAATTTAAACAAGATTTATAAATAGTTGAGGTAACGAAGGTTTCTCCCAACGGAGTTTAAACAGATATATCAAAGTCTAACTTCTCTGGAATTAACTTCCAACATTGAACACAACTAGGCGGAATAAAAGAGTGAGTAGAACCGGTATCTAACACGTTATAGACTTCGCAAGAGCTTATGATTAACTTACTCGTGGTAATTTTATTCAGGTTCCTCGTCACGAAAAAAAATGCTTTCTCTTAAACTACCGGCTTTGGCTTGTCTGGGACATCCTTTGGCATCACTATCCCAGCTGCACTTGACTTTACCATATGATAAAATGGAGCTAGGTGACCTTCTCTTCCGCAATTAAAACACGCTTTAGATTATTGCGTACAGTTTGGACGGATATGTCCCTCCTGTCCGCATTTGAAAAATAAGACCGGTGGTCGTTCTTCTTCCTTTGAAACGGGTGCTGGTGCCGATGTCTTCACATCATTGTTGAACCTTCTCTTCTTGAAATGTCCATTCTTATTATTTTGGCCATGATTACCACTAAAGTGGTTACCATTTCTGGCATGTTGATTACCTCCATGCTTATTGTCACCGCTTTGATGACTGTTATCACCGGTATTATCATTTTACCGGCTGCTCTCTTTTGATTGGGTTGACTCATTATCGCGCTCTAATAACTGAGCCCTATTAACAACATCTTAATACAAACACAGTTTATGAGAGATAAGATATTGACGTATCTCAGGTTTTAAACCTCTTAGAAACATTCGCGTCATTCTCTCCTCATTATCAACTAAATGGGACACAAATCGGGACAACTCGGCAAACTTGGCTTCGTACTGCGACACGGTCATGTTGTTTTGCTTCAACTTGATAAACTCCACCTCCTTCATGTGATGAATACTTTCAGGAAAGTACTTGTTATTTAACAACTCTTGGAACTTCTCCCAAGACATCTTGATTGCGTCAGGCTGGGTACGTTTTACAGATTTCCACCAGTAATTTGCCTCTTCACGCAACATAAAGGTGGCAAAGGGAACCTTTTGCTCCTCGGAGCATCCCAAGACATCAAATATCTTAGTCATCTACTTTAACCACGTCTCCGCCTTAAGTGATTCTGGCTTTCCCAAAAACTTTGGTGGTCCCAGCTCCTTGAATTGCTTAGCGGTGACCGACCGTAGGTTGCCATTATTTTTACCTGCATTATGAACAGGAGCCTCCTTCGCCTGAAGTTGCATGAATTCTAAAAATCTCCTAAACGTACCATCATTCGTTATTTGATCAGTGTTGTTGTTTAGAGGAGGATTATCGCCATCCTGTTGCACGTTGTCCTGATTATAAATCTGTGGAGACTCAACGGTCTCCTGTGCTCCATTGTTGTACTCAACATTCTCAGATGTCATTTTCAAATACTGCCACAAAACAAGGGTTAAATAACATACCACATATTATCCCTATACGCTGACCGACCAATTAAATACCAAATAAACTTAGGTAGATCATACTAGCGAAACAATTCCCCGTCTCTCCCCTCCTAGTTCTTGTCTCATATCTTAGCCAGGGATCATATCCCTAAGCTTTGATACCAACTGTGATGCCCCCAAAAAAGGTATACATCACCCATCTTGAGTCGCCAAATACGTGGTACAAAATTCAAATACAAACTAATAATACAACGATGTGTAAAAATACGACAAAACACATCTTTGTGAGTTTAAATACAAATATTGTCTTCTAGACAATATCCATTCTCAAATAGAGTCCTCGTTACATTTATTATCACACTATTTTATAGAATAGTGAGGACTACTAAGACACCATCTCGGACCATCACTCCATTCCCCGACTAGTCCCAGCTACGTTCTCATTTCCTGAAGAGAACAGTGAAAGAAAGGGTGAGCTCAACTAGCCCAGTAAGAAATATTATGACTAAGGTAATGCAGAATAAATTATCGTTAGCCTTCAACAGTGTTAAACTGATAAAATACAATTGACATCAAGTTTAACTGCAGCGGAACATGCAATCCATTAAGAGAGTAAAGTAGAGAATAAAATCTACTATCTTTTATGATTTAAAAAGTTTTTCATCACTTTTATCGCTGAGACTCAGCTCAATAAATAATCCACATCATTAAATCATCCCTGCACTACGGGCCAAGGATATTCTTTAGTATCACGACCACGAATTATCCATGCACTACGGGCCAAAGATAATCGTGTTTTCATTAACGGTCCTGATCATGCCATAAAACAATTCATCTTTGCTCCCTTGGCCGAAGAGAATCCATAGTCATAATCATACCAAAAATTGTCCATCAATGTACTACGGGCTAATGAGGACTTTTACCACATCATTTGTAACATTACGGTCATGATTATACCGAATAATCCCTGGTCATAATCATACCAAGTCCATCTATGCACTACAAGCCACAGATGACTTTCAACACAATATAAACATGAGGATAATGACAATGACATACTAATTCAATAAAACAAGTTTAAGAATTAATTTATCCAAGAACCAATAATGTCCAAATTGTCAACATGATAATGCTTTGTAGAGTAAAATTCAAGAATGCTCAGAAGAATATTTCCATTAAAAGATACTGGATGAAGCGCAAATATCATGGATATTCCACTAATTTCATGGAGTATAGAAGTCAAAACTTTAACCAACTGAGTATAATAAAGAATGGAATAACAAAAGAAATCACCATGCATGCGGTACTTCGCATAGACAGGTTATTCCAACAGAATAATAATAACGGAACGTGTCGTGAAATTCACCGTTAGCGGGATGTTCCAACAGAATAATAAAGATGAAACCAGATCCGGTGTAAAACACACAGACAGGATATTCCAACAGAATAATAAAGACAGAATAATAGAAGAATGTCACCAAATATAGAGTAGACCGCGTATACAGGTTATTCCAACAGAATAAATAAGAATGAAATAACCTAAGGATTTCACCAAGTATAGGGTATGTGCGTGTCTGAGTTATTCCAATGAGAATAAATAAGAATGGAATAACATAAGGATTTCACCAAGTATAGGGTATGCAGCGTATCACAGTTATATGTATAGGGTATGCCACTTTTACAAAGTTATTCCAATGTAATAATAAAGAATGAAATAATGTAAGTTCTCTTCATGAATAAGAAAAATAACACCCTTACCGTAAAAGAAATTGAATATAAGAGTAGTTAAGTAGCAGAATACTTTTCTTCTTTCTCTCTTACAGCTTTATCTCTCTAGAGTTTCAAAGTGAATTAAGTAAGAAAATAATGAAGGAATGAGCTTCTATTTATAGAAAAATGGAATGCATAGTAACTAACTTATGAACGGTCCAGATGGATTTACTTTAATCTGACGGTCCATATTTAAAGCAAAATCTTTTAAATAAATATAATATATTCTATTTTATATAAAAAGATTTTTACTATGCAAACACTATGTAGGCACTATGCAAACACTATGCAACACTATGCATAATAAAATATAATATAATCTAATTATTATCTAATAAAACGAATAACTTTATAAAAGTATTATGTTTTATATAAAAAGATGTTTTTTGTTTTATTAAGTTAATAATACTAATAAAACAAAACTTATAAATCAACAATAATTGAATCAAATAATGTGAGATACTATGCAGCAATTATTGTAGCAATAATTGAACAAAACTGAGTGACTTCTCACATAAACATCAATAATCAATACTGGGTGCTACTATGCAACCATGCGTATTACTGTACTTTTACTACAGAGTAGTTCAACAGTATTAATGATAAAACTTCCGCCGTTATTTTCAAATATAATATGACAACTTACATACTTTGCAAAATTTGTAAATATTACCCATAACTATAACATTATCTCAAAATTAAAAAAAATATTTCGAGATAATTAAATATTTATTCATAAAATCTGGGGTCTCACACAGACGAACGGATATTCAGAGAGGACTATTCATACTCTAGAAGATTTATTAAGACTCTGTGTCCTTGACTTCAAGGGAAGTTGGGACAAGTTCTTACCATTGGTGGAGTTTTCCTACAACAACAGTTATCAAGCAAGTATTGGCATGGCTCCATTCGAAGCGTTGTATGGAAGAAAGTTTCATTCTCCAGTATGCTGAGATGAGGTGGGTGAAGCAACGTTGTTGGGACCGAAGTTGGTACGTATGACTACGGAAAAGATTCAAACGATCCGACAACGTATAAAGACCTCACAAGATCAACAAAAGAGTTATGCTGATCTTCATCGAAAGGACGTGAAATTCGATATTGGAGATCATGTGTTGTTACGTGTTGCTCCATGGAAAGGAGTTACGAGATTCGGAAAGAGGGGAAAGCTCAATCCTAGATTCATTGGCCCATTTTTAATCCTCGATAGAGTAGGAACTGTGGCGTATAGACTTGCTTTACCTGCTTTACCGCCAAGTATGTCTCGCGTTCATAACATTTTTCATATATCTATGTTACATAAATATGTGAAAGACCCGAACCACATTATTGAGTTAGAACCAGACGAAGTAGCGGAAGATTTAACGTATGAGGAGGTTCCTATTAAAATCTTGGATAAGAAGGAGCATATTTTATGCTCCAAGGTTATACCTCAAGTCAAAGTTTTGTGGAGGAACCACGATATTGAGGAAATGACCTGGGAGTTAGAATCTGAAATGAAATCAAGGTATCCTTACCTCTTCGATATACCAGGTATATACCCTAATTTCAAGGGCGAAATTTCATAAGAATGGGAGATTGTAAGACCCCAACTTTTATGAATAAAGATGAATTTTCTATAATTATCATTTTTGAATATTATGGAATGAATTTAATATAATGTTATAGTTGTGGGTAATATTTATAAATTTTGCAAAATCATGCAGTTGTTATATAATATTCGATTGGTCGGGAAATATTCGTTTTGACAGGGAATATTCGTACGACGACACAATCATTGGTGGACCCCACAACTGAATTATTGTAGGATTGAGAAAACGACAAAAATATTTTTATAAAAATAACGGCGGAAGTTTTACCGTTAATATTGTTGAACTACTCGGTAGTAAAAGTACAATAATACGCGTGGTTGCATAGTAGCACATGGTATTGATTATTAATACTTACGTGATAAGTCACTCAATTTTGTTTTATTAGTATTATTAATGTAATAAAACAGAAAAGCTTTTTATATAAAATGAAATACTTTAATAAAGTTATTCATTTTATTAGGCTAATAGTAAAATCTTTTTATATAAAACAGAATACTTTTATAAAGTTATCTGTTTTATTAGACAATAATTAGAATATATTATATTTTATTATGCATAGTGTTGCGTAGTGCCTGCATAGTGTTTTGCATAGTAAAATCTTTTATAAAGTTATTCGTTTTATTAGATTATAAATAGAATATATTATATTTTATTTAAAAGATTTTTCTTTAATTATGGACTGTCCGATTAAAGTAAATCAATCTGGACCGTTCATGAATTAGTTACTATACAGTCCATTCTTCTATAAATAGAAGCTCATTCCTTCATTATTTTCTTATGAATTCACTAAAACTCTAGAGAGAGAAACTATAGAGAGAAAGAAGAAAAGTATTCTGCTACTTCACTACTCCAATATCAAGTTTCTTTTACGGTAAGGGGTATTATTCCTTTTGTATTCATGAAGAGAACTTACATTATTCCATTCTTTATTATTCTGTTAGAATAACTTTGTACTGTGAGCTACCCTATACTTGGTGAAATTCTTCTCATTATTCCATTTTTATTATTCTATTAGAATATCCATGTCATGCATTTTACGTGGGACTGGTTCCGCCTTTATTATTCTGTTGAATAACTTTGTATACGCTTAGACTCCCCATACTTGGTGAAATCCTTCATTATTCCATTCTTTATTATTTTGTTGGAATATCCTGTGCATGCATTTTACGCCGGACTGGTTCCGCTCTTTTTATTATTACTATTAGAATATCCTATCTGTGCGTTTTATGCCAGTCCTGGTTCCGTCTTTATTATTCTGTTGGAATATCTTATCTGTACATTTTACGCTGGACCTGGTTCCGTATTTATTATTCTGTTGGAATAACCTGTCTGTGATATCTATCACATGTCTGGTGATTTCTTTTGTTATTCCATTCTTTATTATACTCAGTTGATTAAAGTTTTGACTTTTATACTCCATGAAATTAGTGGAATATCCTTGATATTTGAGCTTCATCCAGTATCTTTTCATGAAAATATTTGTCTGAGCATTCTTGAATTTTACTCTATAAATAAGTATCATGTTGATAATTTGGACGTTATTAGTTCCTAGATAAATTAATTCTTGAACTTGTTTTATTGAATTCTTATATCATTGTCATCATCCTCATGTTTATATTTTTGAAAGTCATCTGTGGCATGTAGTGCATAGATGGACTTGATATGATTATGACCAGGGATTATTCGGTATAATCATGACCGTAATGTTACAAATGATGTGGTAAAAGTCCTCATTGGCCCGTAGTGCATTGATGGATAGTTGTTGGCATGATCATGACCATTGATGAATACACGAATGTCCTTGGCCCGTAGTGCATGGATAATTTGTGGTCGTGACCCTAATGAATATCCTTGGTCGTAGTGCAGGGATGATGTGGATTATTTATTAAGTTGAGTCTCAGCGATAAAAGTAATGAAAAAACGTTTTAAATCATAAAAGATAGTAGATTTTATTCTCTACTTGAATCTTTTAATGGATTACTTGTTTCGCTGTAGTTAAACTTGATGTTTGTTATATTTTATCAGTTTAACACTGTTTAAGGCTAACGATAATTTATTTTGCATTATCTTAGTCATAATATTTCTTACTGGGATAGTTGAGCTCACCCCTTTTGCTTTCATTGTTCTCTTCAGGAAATGAGAACGTAGCGGGGACTAGTCGGGGAACGGAGTGACGGTCCAGAGGATAGCATTAGTAGTCCTCACTATTCTGTGAAATAGTGTGTTAATAAATGTATTGAGGACTTATTTTGAGTGTGGATATTGTCTAGATGACAATATTTGTATTAAAACTCATAGCATATGTTTTGTCGTATTTTACACGACTGTTGTATAATTAGTTTGTATTTGTATTCAGTACCATGTATTTAGAGACTCAGAATAGGTGATGTATACCTATTTTGGGGGCGTCACACCAGCAAAAGTGTTCAATTGAAGCATTGACACCTTGCTATACAACCAGGGCTTCAGTCCCTGCTCGAAACGTCTTGCCTTCCTCTCATCGGTATGTACTTGGTATGTGGTGAACCTAGCCAACTCGTTGAACCTTGCCGCATAATCAGCTACTGACATACTCCCCTATTTCAACTCTAGAAACTGAACTTCCATCTGATTTTGTGAACTGGTCGGAAAGTACATCTTGAAGAACATCTCTTTGAATCTCTCCCAGGTTATTACACCTTCACCTCCCCGTACTTTTTTTGCCTGCCACCAATAGCTGGCTTCGGACTTCAGCATGAACGTCGTATACGCGGTTTTCTGGTCTTCCCTTACTCTAGCGACATCGAACACCTTCTCCATTTCCATCACCCAGGTCTGAGCTTCGATTGGGTTTATGGAGCCCTTAAACTCTGGCGGTCCTACCGCCTTGAAGTCCTTGAACGAGGTGTTTGGTGGAGCTTGTGGTTGATTGTTAATTACTCCGGCTAAAAAGTTCACCAATTGCTGAACAGGGTTAGCATTGGCGTCGATGTTGTAATTCACTTATTCTTCTTGCGCTTGCTGACGGTTTTGTCTTCTTCTAGGCGGCATATTTCTGTTAAGAATATACGCTTATTAGGTCTTTATTCAATCCCTCAAACATTAAGGCTTAACTAGAACATTTAATCATAATTCACTTAACACATCAATTCAAATAAACTCTGACATTTCATTCAATTCAAAAGTTTTAACATCATAAGATAGCATCATTGCTATTTACATTAACTATCTCGAGATAAGGAATCTACAGGATTTAAAACATCAAAATATTCCTTTATTTATAAACACGTCTGAATTTACATCATTAACTACCAAATAGTTTTCACATAATTAAACTAATACTATCATTGTCTATTAAGGCACTGATTAACCTTGCTACGTTCCTCTTCTATGATGTGGGACATCGTTCTGCGATCTAGCATATATGATGGTAGATCTTCAAACTGGATTGGATACTTCCTAACTCGATCCTGGACCGCATCCATTGCATTTTGAAGTGTAGAGTACGTCTCCTCAAGTTTAGCCTTCTTCACACGGCGATCATCTTCTGCAAGATCAGTACGACGTGACTCTCTTACCCAGCCCTCCTCTGCTATGGCCAGCCTTTCTGAGCTCTCTTTCAGATCCTTCTTCAACTTTTCTATTTCTTCAGACTTTTCCTCGGTTTGACCCTTCTCGTGAACCAGATCCCACTCCATGTTTCCTAAACGTGTGTGAAGAGTCACAATCTCCATATCCCTCTGGTTAATGGTAATCTGCTAACTAACCGCCCATTCAGTCAGATCCTGGACAGTTTCCTACAACTCTATGTTACGATCATAAAGGGCATCATACATCTCAGCATCAATGGAGTTTGGTGGGAACTCCTCTTCCTCCTCTTCCTCATCAGAATCCTCCTCTGGATCAGTTTTCGGCTCATGCTCCCGACCAACAACAGTGATCAACGGAGATGGCTCTCTCTGTACCAATTGTTCCCTGACGACATGAATGTCTCGGGTTCCTCCTCTGTAGGTACTCGGGGTTCCTCCTCCCCAGCTCGACTAGCTCCTCCAACATCTGACATCCTGACAACAAAATTTTAAGTTTTAGTTACTAATCAGTGCTAGCAAACACATAGATTAACACATAAGCATATAAAGTCTTTTATTATCTTCAATGAATTTTAAAAAATCCATTTCTTATAACTCGATAAGAGTTTACCACTACTATGTTCTCAATCTCCTACAAGGCTACTACCTAAGGTTGTTCCCCCACCTAAGGTTCATAACCTACAGCTTTGATACCAACATGTAACACCCCCAAATCCAGTACTTCCATTTCTACAGGATTTGGTGTTCACTGTACAAATATCATCTATCTATCTACCCATAATAAAAGCAAACCATGCAATAGATAGAAATAATAAATAAATTTCCCATTATGGGGTTACATCAACTGCATAATAAAAATACCAGGTTGTTCTAACCTTAAACATCTGTGCAGAATCATAAACAAATAAGTCTTAAGTAACATCAAATCTAATTATCTTTACATAACCACATAAATAATCAGTCTTCATTACTTGCTAATCTTGCCCTTGCATTTACTAGTGGAAGACTCGTCTGAACTTTCGTTCTTAACTGCAATGTTATTATTACGCAAGAGTGAGCACGATTGCCCACAAGTATAACAATATAACAAATGAATAGTAACATGCGAGTGAATTAATAACTTATGATATAAAAGCTCAACTTTTGAATCAAGAATGAATAACAAGAATCAAAAGAATTTCTGAGGGTCATAAGACCTTGAACTATGTCCTAGGTTGTCAAGTGTTTATACTTGAAACCTTTAACAGTCATAAGACTATGGACCCTTCTTCTTGTACTTAGGGGGATCAACCCTTAGTACCATACTGTGCACAATATCTTAACGCTAACGCATAAGTAATCCCCTAAACAGGGTTGTTCATCTCAGTTTGACATTCGAGTCCGCACCAAAGGAAGTTTGGTTTGGATAATTCATCAAGGGTTCTGAAATTTAGAACGCTCATCAACTATGGACTAGTCGAATCATTAAGGGTTCGCTAGTCTAACAAGGTTTAACAGTAACTGAATATTTAACTTGAATAAAATCTCAAAAGGTATACAATAGAATAATTATTGTATAACAGCATCATGCTTGAAAGATTAATAGGCTTTAATGTAACGACCGAGAAATTCGGATCTTATTGTAAAATGATTTTATTAAATTAAATAATGATAAAATTATATTTTATGTGTTATCAAGATGGTTGTCATTGTATAACCTATTGATGTTAGAATGTCGTAGTATTTGAGCTACGTGAAGGAATTAAAGTGTTTGAATTTCCAAGAAAAAAATAAAAGATTTCTGAGAAATTTTTCGAAAAACACTATCCATCGGTATTTGCTTGGGATTTATTTATGAATTTCCGAGAAATACGTAATGATAGAATGACAAGGTAAAATGGATTATGTAATAATAATCTAGTTATGAAAAATATAATATTTCGCTTGCGGACTTCAGTTATAAACGTTAAGGAAAGCGAAGTAGTAATGAGTTAAGTAATAATTGTATGATACTTTGGTATTGTGCAAAGTAATGAAAACGAGTATAATACGAAGTATTATACAAGTTTGTATGAAGGATGTAATATCGTATATAATGAATTTCTATACGAATTAGAATACAAAATTTATACAAAGACAATATGTATATGTATTAGGTAATGTTAATGGACTTGGAAGATTGGTTAACAATTGGTACAAGCCCAAGTGAATTAAATGTTAAGGCCCAATATTAATTAATGAACAAGTTAATTAATGCAAGCCCAAAAGATATGTTAATCTAAGCTAATTTAAAGTCCAATGGATTACTATGACCCATGGGGCAAACCATATTAATATGGTTAATATGTGATAACCAAGATAAGTGGGGACCAAGTTAATGTTGTAACCAAGGTATGTAATGACCAAGTTAAATGAGTAATGATCAAGCAAAGGATAGGTTTTGTCCCTTGCAAATAATGAATAGTAAGGAGGTGCATAAGGAGGTGAGATTGTTTTAAAGTCCAAATTACCCTAACTTTGGAAAATCTATATATAGAGGAGGCTTACAAGCCATTTGTTAGTTGTTCAAATAATCCAAACATCTCAAAGTGCTTAATTGGTAGAGAGTTTAAGTTACAAATAAGTCACTTCCATAAGTAAGAAGAAGAAGAAGAAGAAGAAGAAGAAGCTACTTTCCAAGACTTCTAAAATAAGACTTCTTCTCTAAATTTATCTTCTATCTCTATTCATGATAGGTTGATAAGAAAAGATGGATTAAGGAACATGAATGTTAAGAAGTATGAAGAATGTGTAAGTAATGAACTTAAGCCACATAAGTTGGTAATAAGTCATTTAAACTACCATAAGTTATAAACTTATGTGAAAGTATTATGAACTTGTAATGAGTTTATTAATAGAAGTAATATGGAAGTAAAGAATTTGTATGTATATGTATCATATATACATGAATGAAAATATATGTGAAAACATGTATGCATGATGATTTAAGGACTATAACTTTCTTAAGTTAGAAACAATGAAGCTATAAGTAGTTTATAATGGAATAAGTTATAAGCTCATGAATGAATTAAGTCAAAATCCAACAATGAAAATAAGTTGTTGTATTAAGTATGTGAAGATGTTTATAGAATGAAATGAATGCAAGTGATGTAATGAACAAATCCTAAGTAATGATGATTTATCGGAAATCGCACAATTAGACGATAATTGTCGAATTCGTGACATTCCCGGATTAGAATTCAAACTTTGAGTTTGAACTCGGAAATGTTATTTTCCAATGGAGATAAGTCATGTTCGTCATTTAAGAGTTGCGAACACAAAAATGATCGAATTCTGACTTAGAACGAAGAAACGAGCGTTGAACGTTCACGAACGTTTATCGTTTTTGTTAAAAATGAACCAATAGGTGAATTTTTAGCAAACGAAGTCAAATAGATAAAATTCTTACATGAACGCATAGATTATGTAATTTGTGAACCGTAGGCTTTTGAACGAGCCAATTCAGACTTATAACGAAGAAGTTATGCGTCCGGGAAGTTCGTAAAATTTCAAAGACTGAATTTTTTTTCTGGTGCACAGAGTTGGCGCCGCGGTGCCAACCCTAGGCCAAATTGGTCATGTGATAACCCAAGAATTTAGACAGTTTATTAAAATCTTAAATGATGAGTTTAAGGTCAAATAATAGACTTAGACAGAAAATAAGTATATGCGTTTGATATTTTTGAGAAGGAATTTTGAGGGTTTCAAAATTCTGTGAAAGATTTAGGTGAATTATTCAGGATTAAGTGCATATGTGAATATGTTCTGTATATATGGTTATGTATGTGTTCCGAATGTGGTTAACGGTCATGGGTTGACCAGATAAATTTTATTAGTGTCAAACCCTAATATTATTAAGAACGTCAACGTTTTGTTAAAAAACTCTAATGACTGATAAGAAACCCTAGAAACGAATTCTGGAAACCCTAAGTTCAGTTCCGTAAATTTAAAACCCTAATTCGGTATATTAAAACCATAATTGGGGATTTAAATATAATGTATACGATTTTTGTGTATTAATGATAACCTAATTGGGGATGACCTAATTGGGGATGACCCCAATTGATTAATTATAAAATTCTGATAATTAGAAACCCTAATTATCGGGAACCCTAATTTGTAACCCTAATTTATAATTAGGGAAAAACTTGATTGTTAGTTTAATAATTTTAATGTTAATTAGAAAATATTAATCCTAATTTTCAAGTTATAAAAAAACCCTAATCTAATTAGGAAATCTAATTTCTAAAATTAGAAATATTATTTTTCTATGTAAAACCCTAATTCTTAGGTTATAAACCCTAAGGTACAAATTTTAACCCTAATTGCTAAATTAGCAATTTTAATTGGAAAATAATAATCCTAATTAGCAAGATTGAACTTCGTGATTAGGAATCTTGTTATAATTATAGAATCCTAATTACAATTTAGAAAATATTAATTTTCTATTTTTTTAAAAAAACCTACATTGAAAATTTTGGAAATCTAGTTGCCAAAACCTAAAGAGTTAAACCCTAAACCCTAAAGGGTTAAACCCTAAACCCTAAGGGTTAAAACATAAACCCTAAAGATTGTAGCAAATGACAAGTAAACCCTTAAAATTTTGTGCAAAAAGTCCAAAATACCCTTAAGGCATTATTGTGACATTACTTGTAAATCTTCTCAAATGAGTTGGCCAACAACTCTAACAACTCCATGTGACCAATAACTCCAGCTGATCAGCCTACACATCTCAGCTACATTATTGCATCACATTTATATATAGATGGAGAGAGAGAGAAACATACACTAATATGGCTCATTTGTCCAAAAAACACAACCAAGTCTCTCTCTATAGACCCACGAAAATATCAAGTATTTCAGTCCCTAGCATGATCTCTATCAAGCCAAGAACAAACATCAAGGATCAGAATCATGATCAAAGCTCAAAGTGGTATAAACCTTAATTTTCGAAATCCTTAGATTTTATGTTAAATGTTGTTGTTTGTTGGTTAGATACATGTTAGAGGGTGTCACTTGTTAATCTGGGTTGCTAGAACATGGATCTATAACATCAAAGTACTCGATTTTGAAGTTTTGAAAAATCTGGAAATCTTGAAAAATTTTGTCTGACAGTCAAATGTCAGGCTTCTTAAATCGGTCTTTGTTAATGGTTTTAGTGTTTTAAAGTTCTATACGTGTATTATGTTATGTAGACTGTGATCTGGAAGTGGAAATAGGGTCATAGCATGTATAGATCATGAGTTATAAGCAGTCAAACTGCGTTGACCGGCCATGAAATCTGGAAATCTGGGCAGCCCAGAATTTCCAGAAAGCTCTGACAAGGTTTTTAAGGCCATGAATCTTGCTGTTGTTTGCTTGTTTGGCCATGTTGTTGCTTTCATGTTATAGACTGGTATATGAACTTCACTGGTATGCCTTTAGATCACCTAGATCTGTAACAGAATGATAGAAATTTGAGGTCAAACAACCGTTGACCGAACTGCTCAAGAACATTTCTGGGTTTTCCAGAAATGTTCAAGAACAGTTCTTGGTCTGTAGGTTGACCGGCCTTGATCTCTTAATTTATGTTGTGGTTAGACTAGATTGGTATTATATAATTGTACCTTGACATAACTACTCTAGATTTGGACCTTAACATCACCTGAAGCATGATTGGAACATGGATTAAATCAAGCGTGAAAGTGACTGGGCGAACCATCTGGGTTTCTGGAAACCCAGAAATGTTCTGACAAGAAGTTTGCAAGCTCAGATCTTCTTTTTGGTTTGTTGTATGAGCAAGATGATGGTTATTAATGGTAGTGTTGCATGAATACTACAATTCTAACAAAATTACAAACTTAGAAACTTGATAACCAAGAATCTAGAACCGGTCAAACTACCCACCTTGTACACTGACATGTATTTCTGGGCAAGCTCAAGAACACATTCAGCGACGCTTTTTGTCGCCTATTGTCCCTATAGCGACAGTTTATTTAAGAAATTAATTATTTTAATTAATTTTACATAATAAATTATGAAAAATTATTTTAAAGCCTGAAAAATAGTTTTTAATTATTTTGGGTATATTTCAAAAATATTTAATATTTTTAGAATATAAAAGGTATTTATTTATTTAATTATAATATTAAATAAATTATTTAAAAATGGTTTTAATTCATAAAAAAAATCATGAAAAATTATATTATGATATTAGAAAATATTTTAAGTTATTTTTGATGACTTTTAATATTTTGTGATAAATTTCATTAATAATTTATTATTAATGGTAATTAGTTTATTTAATAAATATATTAAATAAATTATGGAAAAATAGAATTTATGATTTAAAAATTATATAAAAATGATTGAAGTGTTATAAAAATATTTTAAGTTATAAAATATAACTTTTGATATTTTGTTATGAAAATATTAATATTTTAATATTAATATCAATTATCGGATAATGAATTTAGTTGTTTAAAAAATCATATAAATATGATTTTAAGGTATTAAAATACTTTAATATATTATAATTATATTATAATATTATGATATGATTTTCATTAATATTTAATAATAAATAAATATTAATGATTAGGGTATTATGTGGTATTTAATTTAGTTAAATACTAGTATAAGTGATTGAAAACTTTTGATAAATGATATTAATTATCTAAAAAATTTTATAAGTGTATGAAAATTGTTTTGACTGATAAGAAAATTATCTATGATATTGTTAAGTGTTCAGGAAGAGTTTAATTGAACTTAAACTCGATATTTGTCTGACTAGACCGTCGGGATGATAGAATTTTGTCGGTTTCAATTCAAACCTAAATAGTTTGACCTGATACTAAGTCTTATGTGTATTGTAGACTAATAGGGTTATGTGCTATGTGTTTAGGTTATTCTTTGTGTGTTTATATATATATATATATATATATATATATATATATATATATATAATAGTATTATATTGTGATGATATTATTCTAATATTGGAGATCTATATTACTAATATTAGGTCTTCGAATAAAGCGTTATAAATTGCGTAGCGGTAATCAACGGTTCAGGCAAGTTTTTACTAAACTCTACTAAGAGTTGTTTTATTCATATATGCTTATGGTTAATCATTGCTGATTGCCATGTATAATTGTACTTTGTACATATTGCATGTATAAGTCAGGTATGAAAGGTTGATCACCTTCATTACCGGTTGGTCCAGATATATTTGTTCATGTTCAATACTTGTTCAGTCAAAAGTTTGTTCGTGCTAGTTCTCAATTATATTGATGAATTATAGCCAGCTTATTATTCAGATTCTTCAATCATGATATATCTTTAAATTATATTTAAACTTGTTGGGCAACTTTCATGCTCACCCTTGCTATTTCATGATAAACATTGCAGCTAAGGTGAATGTGTTCAGATACAGGAAAAGGTTAATGCCAAGTTCAGCTTGGGATAAAATGTGCGGCTAGTTTGTAATAGTATAGTTTGATAAATATGTTATATGTTAGATAGTTTATGAATTGTGTATATGTTAAGGTTACTCGATTTTGGGGAATAGTGTATAAAGTTTACTGTATAAACAAGTTATGTTTATATCTTCTGCAAATAGTTATAGAAATAGTATACCCGATCCGTGGTGATTTGGGACCCGGATTTGGGGCTACTCTACACAGTCACGCCAAGGTGACATAATGATGTCCTTGAAACTGCACACTGAAACTTCATGTCGCAAGGCTTAACCTTACCATAAATAGTAAAGGGCCCTCTTGCAGAGTGGCGTAGCGTTGGCGATCTTTCCCACTAAGGACTCATGGCAAGCAATACCAAGTCTGGGACTTCCATACTGTTAACTCACACCGTGGCGCCAGTCTTAGAGCAATGACAGTGAAGGTTGTTTATAAGTACAAAGAATGAATGGTAATTGATTTGAAAGTAAACATATTTTAAGGAACATAAAGTAACATTATTTAAACTTTGTTAAACCTTAGAGATGTTGATAAAGGTTGAGATAACCTAGTCAAATGAATGTAAGTATAATGATAAACCAGAATAAATAGTAAATGAATCTAATACACAATTAGATTGAGATGAAGGGTAAGATAGTCATATACATACTTGATTATATATGACCTAATGTAAGGCGTTATATGATAATGTGTTGTAGAGACTTGAAAGATTCAATCATAAAATAAATACACCATAGCAGACGCTAAAGGCAAGTATTCTAACTCTTGTCTTAGTTTAATCTGAACAAGTTTTTGAAGTTCATGTATCGTTACGCATGAATTGAAGTATGTTGAAGTTAAAGCCAATTTCTTTGGCTAGACTTGATAAATTAAGTGGATTATTCATAATCTATTCATCTGTTATCAACTATTGTTATCTTTTGTCAACTACTTGATATGGTTTTCAAAAGAAGACTGAAATGTTAAATAAATGTTTTGTCGGTAAAACGATAGGCACGTGAGGTTGCCAAATGATTAAACGTACATACGTTTAATGGATGTAGTGTTGATCAACATAGAGTACAATAGGCTAATCACCTAGAAGTGCTCGTAAGTAATATCGGGCTTACGAACTTAGTTCCGGGTTGTCCTTTTCAAAGAAAGAATGAATACTCGAGGTCTTTGACCGGAGTGAAAGTTTTACTGAATATTGCTATTATTGTAAAAAATTTTGAAAGAAAGATGAAGTGCTATTTTGATTTATCAATAGTACTTCATAACTATTGTTTAGTTATTGAAGATATACGATTCGTGTGTGTCAAGCATGTTGTTATTGAAATTATCATACTTCCTGAGCTAGTTATGCTCACTCTTGCTTGAACCATATGAATGCGGCTAAGACTAAACGTCCTGAAGGATCGAATAAGGATAAAGGAAAAGCTAAGGCAGATTATTAAGCTGTCTTGTAATAGTATAGGTCCATTATTGTAATGTAATTTATATTATGACAAAGAACATTTGTAATGGGTATAGAACCTGGGAAATGTAAATATTATTTTGATTATATATAAGAGATATCTTTTGAAGCTTTTCAATTGAATGAATGTATGAATGTTTGTACAGTATAGCACCATCTGTTGGGTTGGAAGAGACCCAGATTTGGAGGCACTACAAGTTGGTATCAAAGCCTAGGTTATAAAACTTAAGGGGGAAAGTAGAACCTTAAGTCATAACCTTAAGAAAGAATAAAGAAGTAAAAGATGAAACATAACCCTATAAAAATGCATTATATTATGTTATGTGTTTTTGTTATTATACTGACATGTACTAATCAAACTATATTGTTTTATTGTAGATGCCAGGAGAAAATGATATGTATAGGAATATACATGTAGTGAGCAAGGATTCAGTTAATCGGGTATAGATACTACCAAATCCCGTAGCAATAGAACCAGAGGTGGTGACAATCGAGTCTGGAGACTCGGACGATTTAGACTACATGTCTATATTTAATGGCATACTAGAGGAAGAGGTGGACGTGATGTCCTTTGATCAGATTCCACCTACAGAAGAGTTGACTACGGGGGAGTCGATGAAAGCACTATTTCTGTCAGTATATTGGATAGGAATGTCCATTACTGCCAAGAGGTTAAGGGGTTGAAAGAGGAACTCTAAGCTGTCCGTGAGGACTAGACTAGCATGGAAGGAATGTGGGAAGAGGAGCACGATGATAGAATTCTAGCTAAGGACAAGGTCCGAGAGCTAAAATATGAAGTCTTTGAGCTCAAGCATGAGCTAAAGACTAAACAGCAGAAGTTGGAGAGGATGTCCTATTTACATAGGAGTTCTCACGTGGATTTCCAGCAACGAGTAGCTGGGTATCCGGTAGAGGCAGGGCAGACTCGACATACCATCAGTCGGGATGTTATTGTCGGTCTGGCCAAGAAAGACTTTGAGAATGCCATTCGGCAGATGTAATCTAGCAATAGTTAGAGTAGCTTAGATATGTAAATATTATGTATCTAGTAGCGACGTAAAACCTTCTTTTGTATATCAAGGGTAGTCTTTTGTAAATCCCAATTTTAGGAAAGTAATTGTGGGATGGTAATGTAATCAGCTAAGGATGAGTAATGTAAACAATGTAGTGTTATACTACAAGTTATGAATCAATATAAGTCTTTTTATGGAACATATTGAGTAATGAGTATGAGTTATTGTTTTATCACAAATAATAACTAACCAACAAGAAGAAAGTAATAATGATGTGTTGTTTTCTTAACAGCAAAATGCCGACAAGAAGGAGACAGAGAAATCAAGATACTAATGTTAACCAACCAGAGGGTGGTCCGGTTAATCCAATGCAGGAGTTCGTTAATCTTTTAACTAATTTGCATTTACTAAAATCCGGCTAATGTACCAGAATTCTCGAGTAGTAATCGAGCTACTACTTTTAAAGACTTTAAAAGTGTAGGTCCGCCAGAGTTCAAAGGAACTACGGACCCTATAGAAGCTGTAACGCCCCAAAAAATTAAACCTTTATAAATACTTTTAATAATGAATAAAATAATATTATTTGTTATTATTATGTGTTGATAAGATGAATGTCGTTCTATAACCTAGAAACGTCGGAACGTCGTAGTATTTTAACTACGTGGAAGAATTAAAGTGTTTAAATTTCTAAAACGAAAATAAAAGTTTTCCGAAAAATACTATTCATCGATTTCTGCTCCGGAATTATTTTTGAACTTCCGAGAAATATGTAATGTTATAATATCAAGGTGAGAAGGATTATGTAATAATAATCTAAGTATGGAAAATGTAAGATTTCACATGTGGACCTAATTTGGGAATGTTAGGTTTATTAAGCGTTAAGGAAAGAAGGTTGTGATAGTATAATGTGTATTCATTATATGAAGGTATTGAATGTAAGTATAATACGACGTATTGTACTATTAGGTATGAAGAATGAGATAACGTATATTAAGAATTAATATACGAGTTAGCATACGAGAATTATACGTGGTGTATATATGTTGAGTTGATTTATGGACTTATAGAATTATTAACCAAATAGTATAAGTCCAATAGAAAGTGATACTCAAGCCCAAGTGTTTGATGTATCATATGTCCAATCTATTTGTAGTATAAGCCCAACAAGAAAGTAGCTAGATTAAATTAGCAAGCCCAATGTAAAGCCTTGATCCATGGGTCAAACCAAGTAGGAAATGGGTAGTCTTGATGGGCAAGAACTTTATGTGATGATCAAGTATTAGATAAGTGTTGTGATGATCAAGTGGTGTGGTGATCAAGAGAAGTGGCTAGCAAGTAGACTTGGAGGGTAAGAAATGAATAATAAGGAGGTGGATTAAAGGAGGTGGGATGATTTAATGTCTATTCTACCCTCACTTTGAGAGCTCTATAAATACCAAGCTTTTCAATTCATTTGTTGTTTGACAATTCCTCTCAACTTCTCTCAAAGCTAAAACAACTTAATTTTTTGAAAGAATAAGTCACTTAAGACTTATAAGCCACTTCAACCTTTGCTAAGTTTTCCAAGTGAATTGAAGTCTTAGTCTTCAAGGGTAAGACTTGTAATAACCCGAGATTTCCTAAATAAAATAATTAAGAAATTTTGCGTATAAAATTTTATTTTATTTAATGACAAGAATAAGTGTCTAGTAATGTGAACGATAAATATGAATATATTTATTACTTGAAAAATTAGAAATAATTTTGGAATTATTAATTACTACAAATTATATTTTATGGTAATTAATTTACGTAGCGAAAATATTTTATTAATTATTTTCCATGATAACATGATTGGAAATAATATATGAAGTGATAATTGGAATTATATAATAAATATTTTATTATATGATTTGTTAAGAATAATTAAGTTAACTATTTTAACTTGATTACTGATGTTGTGTAAGAAAGAGAAGTCAGATATGAGATCCAAACCCTGAATTGGGATTGTGATCAAGAGATGATAATAATAATATTATATTATTATTATAATGATTTTACAGTACAATAATTATGTACTGTGTATGCGGACAGATATTATTGAGCAATGACGGTCAGTTAGGTCATAGCATATTACCGTGCTGTGAAACCCTAATTATTAAACTCAGTTATTATAAATGACTGAGTAGTATATTAAGTTCACTGTGTATATGAAGTTATTGTGTACACGAATGTCGGTAATTAGAAGAAAAACCCTAATTATTATTTTTACGCTGATAACTAGGACAAACCCTAATTATTACAACCCTAATCGGTTGAAGTTAGAGACCAGTAATGATGGTGTGTTAGATCATACACGATAATTAGAGAACCCTAATGGTCAATTAGAAAACCCTAATCGATAACGTTAAGAAACCCTAATTAGAAAACCCTAATTTTCTAAAGGAAACCCTAATTTAAAATTATCGGGTTTAATTACGACGTTATTATATAAATGTTTTAATTTACCAAATGATAGAAATTAATTGGTAAATGGTAAGAATTATAATTTAATGGTTAAATATTACATTTAATGGCCTTTTACAAAAACGCCTTGAATTATATGTGAAATGACCAAAATACCCTTTTGTCATTTTAGTGTATTATTACTTACATTGTTGATAGGATCTTGCAACAAGGATGCCCAACATGTTTACCCTACATGCTATCAGCTCTCAAACAAGGGAATCATCCCACTTTAGCATCCAAGGTATTTTAAAATTATTTTTTAAATTAAAGGAAAGGGAAAATGCATTAATTATGTCTTATTGCTACCACTTGTCCACAAAATCCGGCCAATCCATCTAGAAATTACCTATGGGCTGTAGTATTACCATCAATCAGCCACTATAATCATTCCATTGCATTATTTTATGAATTCAAGAGAGAGAAATGCACCATTTTTGGCCTATTTATACCCAAGCACTTAGCTTCATTCTCCTAGCCTAAACCTACAAAATTCTCTCATTATATCGGTCTATAAACAAGCCCCATTCACACCAATAACAAATCAAGAGCCAAAATCGTAATCAAAGCTTAAAAAGGTATAAACCCTAGCTTGATTTTTCTTAAACTTTTTGGTGTTAGATGTTATATTTAAATGTTAAAACATGTTGATTATAGTGTCTAAGGATGATCTGGGTTGCTTGATGTTGATTCCATAACATTCAGAAGCTCGGATTTGAAGATCTTCAAAATCTGAAAATTTTAATTTTTGTGTTCTGACAACGAATGTCAGAGGCTGTAGATCCCATCCTGTTAAGCGTTTTTGATGTTTAAAGCTTGCTATGTGTAGCCTGGTATGTTGTCTTTATTCTGTAAAAGAAATCATGGTCATATCTGTTGTAGATTAGAAGTTATTTATGGTCAAACTACCATTGACCGAACTGCTCAAGAACATTTCTGGGTTTCCCAGAAATGTTCAAGAACAGTTGTTGAGGTCACATTTGACCCGCCTCTTTCTAATTGGATCTGTTGTTGTTATATGTCTTATATGTAATAGAGTTGTAGTATTACATGTTATCTAAAACCTGGAATCAATAGATCACTTAGATCAAACTCAGAATGAAAGATATAAAGATCCAAAGTAGCACATGCGATCGGGTTTTAAAATTACGAAAACCCGAATTGGCATGCAAGTTTTGTCAGAGAGTTTGATGATTTATATCTTTGGTATTGTTAATGTTTAGACTTGAAACTTGATTTAATCATGTTCTCTGTAAGTTGTACTACATAGCCCGACGTATAAAACACCTATAACATGTACGGATCGACTGAATAAGACCACTAAGGTCGTAGTTGATAAGTGTTGGCGTAATTTTCTCAAAACCCGAGCTAAACATGAAGAACACGTCTGACAAGGTTTTCTATTGATCATATCTCACAGATTTGTTGTTGTTTGGCCATGAAATGAGTATATAGTTGTAGTATTACATTAGTACTACAACATTGAAGTTTTTGCAAGTCCAGAAAACACTTAGATCATGGATTTAAAGCTCGGTCAAATTAGTACCTTTGTGCAATCGACATGAAGCTCAAGAACAACACCTATATGACGGTTACGTAAGCTATAGATGCCTTTAGCGACAGATAACATTTTATTTTCCTAAATTAATTTAAAAATTAGAAAAATTAGTTTTAATTATTAAAATACCAAATAAATTATGAAAAATTATTTTAAAGTCCTAAAAATAGTTTTTAATTATTTTGAGTATATTTCATAAATATTTAATATTTTTGAAATATAAAGGTATTTATTTATTTAATTATAATATTAAATAAATGATTTAAAAATAGTTTTAATTCATGAAAATCATGAAAAATTATTTTATGATATAAGAAAATATTTTGAGTTATAAAATATAACTTTTAATATTTAGAAGATAATTTCATTAATAATTATATATTAATGATATTTAGTTAATGATTTGTGATATTAAGTTTATTTAATATTTATATTAAATAAATAGTTTAAAAATGGTTTTATTTATTTAAAAATCATTTAAAGAGAATATTAAGGATTTAAAAATATTTTAAGTTATAATTAATGACTTTTAATATTTGGATAAATAGTACATTAATATTTATATATTAATGATGATTATTTAAAATGATTTTAATTGTTTTAAAAATCATTTAAGGATAAAATAAATGTTTTAAAAATAGTTTGAGTTATTATAAATAACTTTTATATTTTGGCAATGATTTCATTAATAATTTAATATTAATTAATTATTAATGATAATAGAATTGTTTGATGTTTAAAGTCATATAATTATAATTCCGATGTTTAAAAGTGATATCCGGTCAAACTAGTTTATTGAGAACCTAAGTTATGAAGTCCAAGATTTGGTGAAGAGCACCCATAGTAACAGTTATATCACTATAAGCCTTGAGTGATAGATTTGATTTATTTTAAATTTTTCAATTTCTGGAAAATTCAAAAATGATTAAAAGTAAAATGTCTGATATTTACAGATGTTGAGGTATAGAATAAGAGTCTTAGACTCAATTATGTACTTCGATAAAGTCAAGACGATGCAGGCAAACAATTTATCGGACCTATAATAGAAAGAAAAGACTACTTGTAAGAACATGGATGAGATATTTGAAAAATGTATAAAAGTATAGAATGTGAACTAAAAGTATGATCATCACTGCGATTATGTCTTGACCATAATTGATGAAGATTTATGTGTTATGATATATTGTTCTAATCGGACGAATGACCTCATTTTATTGATAGGTTGTGATAAAGAGATAAGACCTAAGTTGAGATTTGTAATCGACCGTCGTGCAAGTATCCTACCTTTGCATTTCCTTTATGCAATGGACATGAGTAAGAAGTTTCGAGAATTATTCTATTCTCATGCGGATTATGTACGTTTTGATTATCAACATGTTAGCTCGGATATATATTACATTAAGTTGATTTCTAAATGGTTATACAAGTGTCCCCACTTGGATAATCATGGCATTTATTCACATGTTGATATACCATGTCAATTACCCGTATACATATATGTTGAATTACATATTATTGTTGAGCAAGATTAAAACCTTGGGTTTGGAACCGGGCATGTATGAACATCCCGATAATGGGAAAATTTTTATAAACCTTTCCTGAACAAAGGATGAGCGATGAATGTCGTTCTAGTTATATAGTATTGATCAATACAGGTACAATGAAATGATCACCCTCCGTGCCCGTAAGTTATGACGGTTTGCGGATGAATTTCTGTTAAACCTTTTCGAAAATGAAAAACAATGTTCATAGTATGTTTCTTAAACCCTAATTATGGGTGGAGCCTAATTTCAAGAAATTGAAAGAGAATTGTTATGTGAATCTTTTATCAGTACAGATTACTTCACAACTTTTGATTCGTTGTAGAAGTGTTATGTAAAAAGAATACTTATATTCTTTTAGCTTATATATATAATTGCTATTACTTGCTGGGCACTCAAATGCTCATCCTTGCTTAAATTAAATGTTTTTTTTATGTATGAGCAACTTTGAAGGCTCGAACACGAACAAAGGAAAAGGAAAGGCGATCGAATAAGTGTGTATTATGAGTTAATGGTTATAGTCGTATGGATATCTATTCAAGTATTGTAAGGAATGTAATTGAAGGTCTCGTACACAGAAGTAAACTTTGATGTATGTAAATTAAGTTTGAATGTAATATAACTATTGTATTATTCAAATTTATAGAAATGGTATCGTGAAGCACCGAGTTCGGGTTTCAAGTACCCGGATTTAGAAGGCGCCACAGGTTGGTATCAAAAAGTCAGAGGTTATAAACGTTAGGAGTGCGAAACCTAGGTTATAACCTTAGTAGAATGGAGGACGAAAGATAAGATAAATATTCAAATAACCAGAGACGAAGTACTGGTGAGGAGTTATAAGATATGATGAGTCAAGAGATCCATCAAGTTTTAGTTGTACTAAATAAAATATTCCTTCATTTTACCGATGAATATATTTTATTTCGGTACTAATGTTGTCTCGTTTATTGTGGTCATAGGATGGATGACAAAAGTTAAAGTAGCAATTCCTTGACCCAAGAGACGATGGACTCTAGTGAGGAGTACACAAACAGTGAGATGATAAGAGATTTGTTAATTAGGAACGACGACTTAGCAATTAGAAAGAAGAGCAAGCGGAGAGACGTAATCGTATTCTCCAGATTTCGCACCAAAGATGACAAGGACGCCGCTCACCGAACATGATAGAATTAGCCGAGTTACGAGGGAGGTTGGAACAGAGAGAGATCTACAAGTAGATAAATTGAAGGTTGAGATAAAAGCCAAGGACACCAAGATATATACCTTGGAGCAGTTTTAGGCATCGCCTTTATGCGATTCGACATGAAGTGGATGAAGCGCCTTTTCTAGAGAGAGAAGGATAGGCGTTGATGAGAATTGAATAAATTATCGTCAAACAAAATAAAAGACAACGATATATAAAACTCTTGATTCTTTGTGTATATATACTATATGCTAATCGGGTAACTTATGTATGTAGATGTCCGTGGAAAAGATATGTGGAATAAGAAGGATCGAGATCCATACCCCAGAGCTAATATCGAGGCCAACAGCTGAAATAGAAGCTTACCAGGAACCCAAATCGGACGAGGTGGCTATAGTAGAAAACGTAGTATCAGATCCAGAAATGGTGGACTTGACGGATAGTGACTCGAGACACTAAAGTTGAAGCCGCCAAGCATCAACGGAGGTGCGAGGATCCGGAGAACAAGGTTGCTTCTGTTGGAAAGGTCATGGGAGATAGAGACGTTGCTTAATATCCAACTGCGTCAAGCATTGCTGGAAACAATGAAAGAGCAGGATAAGCTCAAAATCCAAATTAACCAAATGGGAGCCTCAAGCAACACTTCGTGTGCAGCTCCGAGAGGTAAGGGAAAAAGAAAGATAGAAGGTCCTGACTTGGGAAAACCTGATAAGAAGAAAGGGAAGAAGATATGTTCTATTTGCGGCTGTGAGGGACATACATCTCCTCGTTGCCCCAACTATAAGCAAGGTGGATGTTTTAATTGTGGAATGGAGGACATCGAAATGAATGAATGTCCGAGAAGAAAGGCTTAGTAAATGAGTGGTATGGGTTATGTTGTGTGTGTGAAAAATAATGAACTGTTTTCAACTTTATGTTGGTCAAAATTTTAAATCCCGACTTTCTTAGTCACAAAGGGATAGCTGTTGATTAAAGCAGTATGTGCTATGTAAATATTCGATAAATGAATATGAATCTAAGTTTGAGGAATGAAACGAGTTTAATACATTAATCTTATGCAATAATGTTTAAAATGTAAAGGTATAATTTATGGTTTTATTTAACCAGATAATGCCGCCAATCAAATCGAACTCGAAACCAAGGGGTAGAAGAATCTATTAATGATGGAGGACAACAACCGAATCGATACAAAACATTGCAAACATGATGGCTCAAAGCTATGAAGCGAGGAATGCCAAATTCATTGGAACCAACCGACAATCGCTTGGCAAAATTCAAAGACTTCAAAGCGGTGAGGACCACCAGAGTTCGAGAGGATCACCGACCCTGCTGTAAGCCCGCATATGGGTGAATGAAATAGAAAAGGCGTTCATAATTGCTAGAGTAGATGAGGGCAAAAGACCGCGCGTTTGCCACTTATATGATAAAAGGGAGGCTAACTTTTGGTGGGAGGTAAATAAGACTCGGGCGGAGAAGAAGAAATTGCTTGGGATAGGTTTAAAGATTTATTTTTCAAAACTATCTCTTTGTTAGTATGCACGATCTAGAATGGAGGTAAAATTCACGGAGTTAAAACAGAAAACATGATCATACGAGTATGCCAAGTTTAATGAGTTGGCTAGGTTTGCTCCACATCAAGTGAGTCTGAAGTCGAAAAGGCAAGGAGGTTTGAGCAAGGCTTAAAACCCCGGCTCTACAATAAGGTGGCAAGATCAAGAAATAGATACTTTTAACAAGACTCATGGAAAAGGCTATCATAGCGAGCAGGGGAGTGAGGCCATGAGTCTCTACAACAAGGAGAAAAAAACCAGTAAGGTGTCGGAGGAGAGGTGAAGATAGAAAGTAGTAGTGGGAATCGGGGTGAGAAGAGAATGAGGAATTTTTCAGGGACTGCTTCAAGTGAAGCGGAAGGTGTGAAGAAGCGAGATGCAGTCAAAGGTCTGAATCTGGAAAAGAATCACTCTGGCGAGTGTCTAAAGGGTAAGTTCACGTGCTTTAAAGTGCGGCAAGAGGTCATATCTCTCCAACCGCCCCAATTCAAGGAAGATTAGTGGATGCTTCATATGCGGATCGACCGAGCATCGTGAGAGAACTGTCCCAAAGAGGGGAATGGAGGCAGGAAATATAACCACGGGGAGAAACAAAGTGACCACACTCAACCAAAGACCCTAACGTTAAGAACTCAGAGGTCTACAACATACGGGTCCAGGATACATTGGCAAATGGGAACAGAACTCCAAAAAGCAGTGTGAACCACTTATATATCTTATATGTTTTCCTATATATATATATATATAAGTAAGTGATTTTATAAAGAAATTTTGAGTTCTTTCGTAAATCAAATTTCACTTTAATTAAGTGATGTGAAGAATAGTTAAAGATCAGTTCGATCAAGTATGATCGAGGTCTACTTGCAATGATTATATGTGCTATGTACCCTTATGCTTATGAGTTTTAGAACGGTGATTCCGGGGACGGAATCCTTATAAGGGAGGGTGAATGTAATAACCCGAGATTTCCTAAATAAAATAATTAAGAAATTTGCGTATAAATTTTTTTTTTTTATTTAATGACGAGAATAAGTGTCTAGTAATGTGAACGATAAATATGAATATATTTATTACTTGAAAAATTAGAAATAATTTTGGAATTATTAATTACTACAAATTATATTTTATGGTAATTAATTTCTGTAAGCAGAAATATTTTTATTAATTATTTTCCATGATAACATGATTGGAAATAATATATGAAGTGATAATTGGAATTATATAATAAATATTTTATTATATGATTTGTTAAGAATAATTAAGTTAACTATTTTAACTTGATTACTGATGTTGTGTAAGAAAGAGAAGTCAGATATGAGATCCAAACCCTGAATTGGGATTGTGATCAAGAGATGATAATAATAATATTATATTATTATTATAATGATTTTACAAATCTAATAATTATGTATCGTGTATGCGCGACAGATATTATTGAGCAAATGACGGTTTATTGTTAGGTCATAAAGATATTACCGTCTTTGTGAAACCCTAATTATTAAACTCGCTTATTATACATGACCGAGTAGTATATGAAGTTCATCGTATATGAAGTTACCGTATACACGAATGCCTGTAATTAGAAGAAAAACCCTAATTACTATTTTTACGATAATCTAGACAAACCCTAATTATTACAACCCTAAATCCAGTTGAAGTTAGAGACCGTAATGACCGTGTGTTAGATCATACACGAGATAATTAGAGAACCCTAATGGTCAATTGAAAAACCCTAATCGATAACGTTAAGAAACCCTAATTAGAAAACCCTAATTTTCTAAAGGAAACCCTAATTTAAAATTATCGGGTTTAATTACGACGTTATTATATAAATGTTTTAATTTACCAAATGATAGAAATTAATTGGTAAATGGTAAGAATTATAATTTAATGGTTAAATATTACATTTAATGGCCTTTTACAAAAACGCCTTGAATTATATGTGAAATGACCAAAATACCCTTTTGTCATTTTAGTGTATTATTACTTACATTGTTGATAGGATCTTGCAACAAGGATGCCCAACATGTTTACCCTACATGCTATCAGCTCTCAAACAAGGGAATCATCCCACTTTAGCATCCAAGGTATTTTAAAATTATTTTTTAAATTAAAGGAAAGGAAAATGCATTAATTATGTCTTATTGCTACCACTTGTCCACAAAATCCAAACCCAATCCATCTAGAAATTACCTATGGGTCATAGTATTACCATCAATCACCACTATAATCATTCCATTGCATTATTTTATGAATTCAAGAGAGAAATGCACCATTTTTGGCCTATTTATACCCAAGCACTTAGCTTCATTCTCCCTAGCCTAAACCTCACGAAATTCTCTCATTATATCACCATAAACAAGCCCCATTCACACCAATAACAAATCAAGAGCCAAAAAATCGTAATCAAAGCTTAAAATGTATAAACCCTAGCTTGATTTTTCTTAAACTTTTGGTGTTAGATGTTATGTTTAAATGTTAAAACATGTTGATTATAGTGTCTAAGGATGATCCGGGTTGCTTGATGTTGATTCCATAACATTCGTAAGCTTTCAGATTTGAAGATCTTCAAAATCAAAATTTTAATTTTTGTGTTCTGACAACGAATGTCAGAGGCTGTAGATCCCATCCTGATTAAGCGTTTTTGATGTTTAAAGCTTGCTATGTGTAGCCTGGTATGTTGTCTTTATTCTGCAAAAGGAATCATGGTCATATCTGTTGTAGATTAGAAGTTATTTATGGTCAAACTACCATTGACCGAACTGCTCAAGAACATTTCTGGGTTTCCCAGAAATGTTCAAGAACAGTTGTTGAGGTCACATTTGACCGCCTCTTTTCTCTTGGATCTGTTGTTGTTATATGTCTTATATGTAATAGAGTTGTAGTATTACATGTTATCTAAAACTGGAATCAATAGATCACTTAGATCAAACTCGTAATGAAAGATATAAAGATCCAAAGTAGCACCATACGATCGGTTTTAAAATTCGAAAACCCGAATTGGCATGCAAGTTTTGTCGAGAGTTTGATGATTTATATCTTTGGTATTGTTAATGTTTAGACTTGAAACTTGATTTAATCATGTTCTCTGTAAGTTGTACTACATAGCCCGAATGATAAAAACACCTATAACATGTACGGATCGACTGAATAAGACCATTAAGGTCGTTGGCCGAATTGTCGACTGAAATTTTCTGGGCAACCCGTAAACATGAAGAACACGTCGACAAGGTTTTCTATTGATCATATCTCATGATTTGTTGTTGTTTGGCCATGAAATGAGTATATAGTTGTAGTATTACATTAGTACTACAACATTGAATTTTTCAGCAAGTCCGTAAAACACTTAGATCATGGATTTAAAGCTCTACATCAAACTAGTACCTTTGTGCAATCGATACATGAAGCTCAAGAACACCTATATGACGGCTTACGCCGCTATAGATGCCTTTTAGCGACGTAGATAACATTTTATTTTCCTAAATTAATTTAAAAATTAGAAAAATTAGTTTTTAATTATTAAAAATACCAAATAAATTATGAAAAATTATTTTAAAGTCCTAAAAATAGTTTTTAATTATTTTGAGTATATTTCATAAATATTTAATATTTTGAAATATAAAAGGTATTTATTTATTTAATTATAATATTAAATAAATGATTTAAAAATAGTTTTAAATCATGAAAAATCATGAAAAATTATTTTATGATATAAGAAAATATTTTGAGTTATAAAATATAACTTTTAATATTTAGAAGATAATTTCATTAATAATTATATATTAATGATATTTAGTTAATGATTTGTGATATTAAGTTTATTTAATATTTATATTAAATAAATAGTTTAAAATGGTTTTATTTATTTAAAAATCATTTAAAGAGAATATTAAGGATTTAAAAATATTTTAAGTTATAATTAATGACTTTTAATATTTGATAAATAGTACATTAATATTTATATATTAATGATGATTATTTAAAATGATTTTAATTGTTTTAAAAATCATTTAAGGATAAAATAAATGTTTTAAAAATAGTTTGAGTTATTATAAATAACTTTTATATTTTGGCAATGATTTCATTAATAATTTAATATTAATTAATTATTAATGATAATAGAATTGTTTGATGTTTAAAGTCATATAATTATAATTCGATGTTTAAAAGTGATATCCCATCCAAACTAAATTGATTAGAGAACCTAAGTTATGAAGTCCAGATTTTGGTGAAGAGCACCCATAGTAACAGCTTATATCACTATAAGCCTTGAGTGATGATTTGATTTATTTTAAATTTTCAATTTCTCGAAAATTCAAAAATGATTAAAAGTAAAATGTCCGATATTTACGATGTTGAGGTATAGAATAAGAGTCTTAGACTCAAGATGTACCGATAAAGTCAAGTTTGTGACGCCGACAACCCGCTTGAATTCCCTATAATAGAAAGAAAAGACTACTGTAAAGAACATGGATGAGATATTTGAAAAATGTATAAAAGTATAGAATGTGAACTAAAAGTATGATCACTGCGATTATGTGTCAATTATAATTGACAAGATTTATGTGTTATGATATATTGTTCTAATCTGGACGAATGACCTGCTTATTGATAGGTTGTGATAAAGAGATAAGACCTAAGTTGAGATTTGTAATCAGCAAATCAGGGCAAGTATCCTACCTTTGCATTTCCTTTATGCAATGGACATGAGTAAGAAGTTTCAGAATTATTCTATTCCTGTGCAGATTATGTACGTTTTGATTATCAACATGTTAGCTCAGATATATATTCTGTTAAGTTGATTTCTAAATGGTTATACAAGTGTCCCCACTTGGATAATCATGGCATTTATTCACATGTTGATATACCATGTCAATTACCCGTATACATATATGTTGAATTACATATTATTGTTGAAAGCAAGATTAAAACCCTTGGGTTTGGAACCGTGCATGTATGAACATCCCGATAATGGGAAAATTTTTATGCGCGCTTGGCAATGACAAAGGATGAGCGATGAATGTCGTTCTAGTTATGTAGTATTGATCGATCAATACAGGTACAACTGGGTCGATCACCCTCCGTGCGTCTGTAAGTTATGACGGTTTCTTATGGATGAATTTCATTAAACCTTTTCAAAAAATGAAAACAATGTTCATAGTATGTTTCTTAAACCCCTAATTATGGGTGGAGCCTAATTTCAAGAAATTGAAAGAGAATTGTTATGTGAATCTTTTATCAAGATGATTACTTCACAACTTTTGATTCGTTGTAGAAGTGTTATGTAAAAAGAATACTTATATTCTTTTAGCTTATATATAATTGCTATTACTTGTTGGGCACTCAAATGCTCATCCTTGCTTAAATTAAATGTTTTCAAGCATGTATGAGCAACTTTGAGGCTCGAGTACCGAACAAAGGAAAAGGAAAGTCGATCGAATAAGTGTGTATTATGAGTTAATGGTTATAAATTTGTATGGATATCTATTCAAGTATTGTAAGGGAATGTAATTGAAGGTCTCAGACCGGGAAGTAAACTTTGATGTATGTAAATTAAGTTTGAATGTAATATTACTATTGTATTATTCAGCTTATAGAAATGGTATCGTGAAGCACTGAGTTCGGGTTTCAAGTACCCGGATTTGGGGGCGCCACAAGACTCATGTTTCTTTTACCTACATCTCTTCTGTGATAGGATTCATAGAGAAGGGGGATGGTTTGAGGATAACATGTAATAAGTTATAAGGAATGAACATAAGCCGAATAATTTGAATAAGCAACTTGAACATTAATAAGTTGCTAAAACCATGAAGAACTTATCATGTGTTGCCATATGATGATTAGTATGTTGATTATAGCATGAGAACATTGATTAATGGAGTTAAGTTATTAATAAGTCATGAGCATGAAGATTTATAGTTCATAAGTTGTATAAGTTAATGACTTATGAGAATAAGTCAAACCTACTTTGATTATAAGTTGGAGTATTAAGTAACTTGTAATGAGCATGTGTTGGTTAAAATCCATCTAGAACGCTTAGTATTGAAGTTTTGCCGGAATTCACACGATTAGACGATTATCGTCGAATTCGTAAAATTCTCGGAATGGAAGTCGTATTTTGTGTTTGAAGTTGGAAACGTTGGTTTTTGATGGAGACAAGTCATATTTGGAATTATAGAGTTGCGGACTCGAAAATGATTGAATTTTTACTTAGAACGAAGAAACGAGCGTTGAACGTTCACGAACGTTTATCGTTTTCGTTGAAAATGAACTCATAGGTGAAATTTTAGCAAACAAAGTCAAATAGATAAAATTCTTGCATTAACGCATAGATTATGAAATTTGTGAACCGTAGGCTTTTGAACGGACCAATTCAGACTTAAAATGAAGAAGTTATGCATCCGGGAAGTTCGCTAAAATTTCAAATCGCACAAATCGTTCGAGGCACGAGTCAGCCAAGCACGCGACTCCAAGCCTAAAAGCCTGCTTGCAATGCACATGAGGCTTAAACCGAGCATACTGTTAACTCAGTCAATGCAGCAAACAAAGATGCAGAGTAAATGTTGAGCCAAAGCATGCCAACCACAAGAAAATGATAGAAAAGAAAGATTTCAAGTGTAGAAGGAAAGAGAACTTGTTAGTAATGAATTAAGATGTAATCATAAAATGGTTAAGACATTGTAAGGTACTTGTAAGACACTAATGCATGTTGATTAAGATTTAATAATCAATCAAAGATGAGCGGAATGTGAATAACGTAATGAAAGCCGGAAACCTTAATAACAAATCTAAGTCAGGATTTATATTGAGATGAAGGGTAAGATATAATAGTATACATACTTGATTGTGTAAGACATAATGTGATACGCTATATGATTATGTATTATAGGAATCATAGAGACTTAAAGTGTACGTGTGTTAATCAGTAAGCAGACGCTAAAGGAAAGTATTCTAACCCTTGTTCCAGATTCGACCGACAAGTCGCAGGTATTCATGTATTCTTTCGCATGAAGTTTTAAATGATGAAGTCAAAGCCAATTCTTTTTGGTTAGACTTATATTATGAATCTGTCAAGCATGATTAATGATTACTGAGTTATATTGGTATGGTTTTCAATCGAAGACCAAGTATGCTAAAATGTTTTTGTTGTTTAACGACAGGCACGTGAGGTTGCCACAACTTAAACGTATACACGTTTAATGAACGTAGTGTTGATCAACATAGAGTACTATGAGCTGATCACTCAGAAGTGCTCGTAAGCTATGACGAACTTATGGACTTAGTGTCGGGTTATCCTTTTCAAAAGAAATTATGAAATGCTCTTAACCTTGAGCTTAGTTAATATTCTACTGAATATTGTTGTGGAAAATGTTTTGAAGGAAAAGAAGTACTATTTTGAATTATCGATAGTACTTCGTAACTATTATCCAGTTATTAAAGATATATTAGTTCTATGTTTCAAGCATGTTGTTTATTAGAATTGTATTACTTGCTGAGCTAGTCATGCTCACTCTTGATTGAACCATATGAACACAGCTAAACTCGAGTGGACCGAAGGCTCCGGCAAGGATAAAGGCAAAGCGAAGACGAACCCGTAGCATACTTATGTAATAGTATAGGATGAATGTTTGTAATATATTGATATTATGATAAGAACAAGTGAAAGGGTTACAAAGAACCTGGGGAATGTAATATTATTTTAATTATATTAGAGATATACTAGTCCTTTTGAGACTGTTCAATGGAATGAATGAATGAATGGTAGTACCATGTAGCATCATCTGTCGGGTTGGAAGATTCCCGGATTTAGGGGCGTCACAGGTTGGTATCAAAGCATTAGGTTATAAAACTTAAGGAGGGAAATAAAAACCTTAAGTCATAACCTTAAGAAGAGTCAAAGAAGTACAAGAAGAAAATAACCTTATAAAAATGCATTATGATTATGTTATGTGTTTTTATTATTCTACTGACGTGTACTAATCAACTTAATTGTTTTGTGTAGATGTCAGGAGTAAATGAGATGTTTGTTAATGATCAAACCATTAGCAAAGAATCGGTGAACCAAGTAGAGGTTATACCGAACCCCATAGCAGCAGAGCCAATTGTAGTGATTATTGAGTCTAGTCCTTTTGAGACTGTTCAATGGAATGAATGAATGAATGGTAGTACCGTGTAGCACCATCTGTCGGGTTGGAAGATACCCGGATTTGGGGGCATCACAGAAGCCCAAACTTGGGTAAAAGAAATCGAGAAAGCATTTGTAATAGCAAATGTTGAAGAGGGTCAAAAGGTTGCCTTTGCAACCTATTTGATGAAAGGAGAGGCCAACTTCTGGTGGGAGGCAAACCAGGCTAGGGTCGATATAGGAAACCTAACGTGGGAGAGGTTCAAGGAGATTTTCTTCGAGAACTATTTTCCCACAAGTATGCAAAGGAGGATGGAAATGAGGTTTCTTGAATTATAACAAGGGGATATGACAGTTCCCCAGTATGTTGCCAAGTTTAATGAACTGGCACGATTTGCTCCACATCAAGTGGACACTGAAGTGAGAAAGGCTAGAAGATTTGAGCAGGGCTTGAAACCCTGGCTCTATAGCCGAATTTCTGTGTTCCAAAGTACTTCCTTTGGAACCATATTAGAAAAGGCAATAATTTTCGAAGGTGGGAATGAGGCTCTCAGCCAGTACCATAAGGATAAGAAAAACAAAGGAAAAGTTGATGGGGAATCAAGACCGAGGGAGCCAGTGGAAGTGGCAACGGTCAAAAGAGGAAGGGCTTTAACTCTGGGAATACCGGAGTAAAACAAAGGGATTCCAAGAGAAGAATGGAGGCTCAGAAAACCTACTTGGAAGACTCATTTAGGAGTCTATCTCAAAGGAAAGGTCAGATAGCATAATCAGGATGTGAAGGGCATATTTCGCCTAACTGTCCAAATTCGAAGAAAAATCACGGATGCTTTGTATGTGGATCAACTGACCACATAGCGAAGAACTGCCCGAAGAAGGGTATGGAAGGAAATAAGGGCACTAATAGAGATAAGTTGGCTATTAGTGGTCCAGCTCAGCCGCGTAGACCAATGGCCCGCACTTTTAATATGACGGTCCAAGATGCAGTGGCATCAGGGATGTAAGTCAGTAGGTATTATTCCGATCAATAACATAAATTCTTACGTGCCGTTTGATTCGGGTGCTACTTGTTCGTTTATAGCATGTGATTTTGCTAGACGATTAGAATTATTTCCCAAAAAGTTGCATAAACCTTTGAACATTAAGGTAGCAAACGAAGAGATAATTCCTGTTGAAAGTATTCATAGGAGTTTTTGTGTAGATGTACGTGGTTGTAAGTTATCGGTAGATTTAATACGGATAAAGTTGGGAGAATTTGACGTAATTCTCGGAATGGATTGGTTGATTAACCATGGAGAAATTATAGATTACCAGAAGAAATGTGTGAGCATCAGAACGTTGAAACAACCTCCTATAGTATTTTACGGTAATAAATCGCCGGGACGTTCGTGTTGCCTTACGATGACACAAACTAGGAAACTTTTAAGGAAGGGATGTGTAGGTTATCTGTGCCATGTTGTTGACACCCAGCGAGTGAGAGCAACCATGGAACAAATACCTATACTGAACGAATTCATGGATGTATTTCCAAGTGAATTAAAGGGTTTACCACCGGATAGGGAGATCGAATTTGTAATAGACATTATGCCAGGAGCGGCACTAGTCTCAAGGGCACCGTACCGTATAGCGCCTGTGGAAATGAAAGAGCTAATGGTACAGCTACAAGAACTATTGGATAGAAAGTACATTCAACCAAGTGTTTCCCCGTGGGGGGCTCCGGTGTTGTTTGTCAAGAAGAAAGACGGATCATTAAGGCTTTGTATCGACTATCGAGAGTTGAACAAGTTAACGATAAAGAATAAATACCCATTTCCCAGGATCGATGATCTCTTTGATCACCAGAAAGGGGTAAAAGTATTTTCTAAAATAGATTTGCGACGGGGTATCACCAATTGAAGGTTAGAAGGAAGATGTACCAAAGATTTTATTCGTAACTCAAGTATGGTCATTACGAAGCTTCGTGATGTCATTTAATGACAAATGCACCAAATTGCATTTATGGATATGATGAGCAGAGTGTTCAAACCATATTTGGACAAGTTCGTTGTCAGTTTATCGATGATATGCTAGTCTATTCTAAGACGCCGTAAGATCATGTCAACACTTAAGATTAGTGTTGTAGACACTCAAGAAAGGAGAAAGAGTATGCAAAATTCACTAAGTGTGAATTTTGGTTGAGAATGTACAATTTTTAGGTCATGTCATTGATCAAGAAGGGATTTCAGTGGATCCAGCAAAGGTAAAAGTAGTAATGAATTGGGAACAACCGAAAACGCCGACTGAGGTACGGAGTTTCCTAGGGTTAGCGGGATACTATCGAAGATTTATCCAAGATTTTTCAAAGATAGCAACCCCGTTGACTAACTTGACAAGGAAGACGGTGAAATACGTATGGACGGATAAATGCTAAGACAGCCAAGAACCAAGAAAAGATTAAGTGAAGCACTTGTTTTAATGGATCGTTCAAGCCAGTTAAACTTGATGCTCATTGATTATTTACAGACCAATGATAATTTATTCGCGTAACTCTTTTCAGGGCTCGAGCTTCACCCTTTTTTTTCACTGCTCACTAAATCGACGTTTGCTGGAGATTGGTCTTGGTTAATCAGAGTCTCCGATAGTATGACAATGTATAAGTTATACTTATTCATTATTGTCTGTATCAATATTTCATTAAACGCATGTTTCTTGTCAGATAATTTTATTCAATTTCACTTTATCAGATGGCTGCTTATTAACCGGTTACCCATACTTGACCCTAATTGGTAAAAGTCATTTCGCCAACCTTTGTCGCAATCATAAGTTCACTCATTGACGAAATCCATCGTGATATGCCCCCACGATGGATTTCACGATGGATTTCGTGGTGGGACTTCCAACAACGGCATAAAAGGTTATGATTCGATTTGGGTAATAAGGACCTATTGACGTTAAGCCTACTACTTTTTACCAATTAGGGTCAAGTATAACTTAGACCAAGCTATTTAATGTGACGCCTCCCAAAATAGGTATACATCACCTATTCTCGAGTCGCCAAATACATGGTACAGTAATAAAAATACAATCTTAATTATACAACAAGAGAGTCAGAGTTTAAATACAAATATTGTCTTCTGTATAATATCCACTCTCGTAATAATTCCTCGTTATATTTATTGTCACACTATTTAATGTAATAAAGAGGACTACTAGCTATACTATAATCCCAACCATCACCCGCTCCCCGACTCGTCTCAAATTATGTTCTCATTTCAAGAGAATAAAGGAAAGAAAGGTGAGCTCAACTAGCCCAAAGAAGAAATATAATGACTAAGATAATGCAGAATAAATTATCATTAGTCTCCAACAATGTTAAACTGATAAAATACAATAGACATCAAGTTTAACTGCAGCGAACAGGCAATCCATTAAAAGAGTTAAGTAGAAAATAAAATCTACTATCTTTTATGATTTAAAAGGTTTTTCATCACTTTTATCGCTGAGACTCAGCTTAATAATAATCCACATCATCCATGCACTACGGCCAAGAATATTCAATAGGGTCACGACCACAAATTATCCATGCACTACGGGCCAAGGATATTCGTGTATTCATCAATGGTCATGATCATGCCAACAACTATCCATCAATGCACTACGGGCCAATGAGGACTTTTACCACATCATTTGTATCATTACGGTCATGATTATATCGAATAATCCTCGGTCATAATCATACCAAGTCCACCTATGCACTACAGCCACGATGACTTTCAACATAATATAAACATGAGGATGATGACAATGATATAAGAATTCAATAAAACAAGTTCACGAATTAATTTGTCCAGGAACCAATAACGTCCAAATTGTCAACATGATACTTCTGTGTAGAGAAAAATTCAAGAATGCTCAGAAGAATATTTCCATGAAAAGATACTAGATGAAGCGCAAATATCAAGGATATTCTACTAATTTCATGGAGTATAAAAGTCAAAACTTAAACCAACTGAGTATAATAAAGAATGTAATAACAAAAGAAATCACCATGCATGCGGACTTCACATAGACAAAGTTATTCCAATGTAATAATAAGTAATCGGAACCAGTGTCGCAAAACTCAAGACCGACAGGGATGTTCTAACGTATAATAAAGACGGAACCAGTCCTACAGTAAAAACACATGCATGTGATGTTTTAACATAATAATAAAGACGAAACCAGGTCTGGTGTAAAACATACAGATAAGATATTCTAACAAAATAATAAAGTTGGAACCAGGTCCGGTGTAAAATACACAGACAGGATATTCCAACAAAATAATAAAGACGGAACCAGGTCCGGTGTAAAACACACAGCCAGGATGTTCCAACAGAATAATAAAGACAGAATAATAGAAGAATGTCACTAAGTATAGGGTAGCCTGCGTATACAGGTTATTCTAATAGAATAATAAGGAAAGGAATAATAGAAGTTCTCTTCAGAAATACAAAAGAATAATATCCCTTATTGTAAAAGAACTGAATATAAGAGTAGTTAAGTAGCAGAATACTTTTCTTCTTTCTCTCTACAGTTTATCTCTCTAGAGTTCAGTGAATTTGTAAGAAAATAATGAAGGAATGAGCTTCTATTTATAGAAAAATGGATTGCATATTAACTAATTCCCTAATCTGGTCCGTATTGATTTACTTTAATCTGACGGTCCATAATTAAAGAAAAATCTTTTAAATAAAATATAATATATTCTATTTATAATCTAATAAAACGAAAAACTTTATAAAAAGATTTTACTATGCAAAACACTATACAACACTATGCAACACTATGCATAATAAAATATAATATAATCTAATTATTATCTAATAAAACGAATAACTTTATAAAATTATTCTGTTTTATATAAAAAGGTTTTACTATTAGCCTAATAAAACGAATAACTTTATAAGTATTTTGTTTTATATAAAAAGATGTTTCTGTTTTATTACGTTAATAATATTAATAAAACAAAACTGAGTGACTTATCACGTAAGCCTTAATAATCAATACCGTGTGCTACTATGCAACCGCCACAGACATCGTAATTTTACTAAAGAAAGTAGTTCAACAGCTTTTAACGGTAAAACTTCCGCCGTTATTTTCATAAAATATTTTTGTCATTTTCTCAATCCGACAATATTTCTGTTATGGGGTCCACCAATGATTGTACCGTCATACGGATATTTCCTGACAAAAAGAATATTTCCCGACTAATCGAATATAATATGACAACTTGCATACTTTGCAAAATTTGTAAATATTACCCACAACTATAACATTATATTATATTCATTCCATAATATTCAAAAATGATAATTATAGAAAATTCATCTTTTATTCAAAAAGTAGGGGTCTTACAGCTAAACTTTATGTTAAGGAAATCATTTCCAGACATGGAGTACCAGTATCGATTGTGTCAGATTGTGATCCACGATTCACATCGAACTTTTGGAGGAGTTTGCAAGAACAGATGGGAACACAGTTGAAGTTAAGCACAGCTTATCATCCACAAACCGATGGGCGAGAAGCGAGAGAACAATTCGAGACGTTATAAGACATGTTGAGGTCTTCACGTCATGGATTTCAAGGGTAGTTGGGATGATCACCTACCACTAGTAGAGTTCATGATAACAACAATTTATCGTGCAAGCATAGGCATGCCGCCTTATGAAGCTCTGTACGGAAGAAGGTGTAGAACACCATTGTGTTGGGATGAGGTGGGAGAACGTCGGATGCTATGACCAGAATTTGTGCAGCAGACAGCGGATGTGGTAAAGTTAATTCGAATGCATCTCATCACAGCTCAGGACAGACAAAAGAAGTATGCGGACTCGCATAGATTAAGTCGAGAGTTTGAAGTAGGTTCGTTTGTGTTTCTAAAGGTATCTCCCTGGAAAGGAAAGATACACTTTGAAAAGAAAGGAAAGTTAAGTCCAAGGTTTATAGGACCTTTTGAAGTATTAAAACGGGTGGGAGAGGTAGCCTATATGATAGCATTACCTCCAGACCTAGAAAGAATACATAACGTGTTTCACGTATCTGTATTACGTCCATATAAGCCGGACTATAAGCATGTAATCAAGTATGAGCCGATTCATATCGAGAAGGATTTAACATATGAAGAATCACCGATTCAGATCATTGATAGAAAGGAACAAGTTCTGAAGAACAAAGTAATACCATCTGTAAAGGTATTATGGAAGAACCACGATGCCGAAGAAGCAACGTGGGAATTAGAAGAAAAGATGAAGAAAAATTTTCTTCAATTATTTGAGTAAAGTAAGATGAGATTCTGAGGACAGAATCTTTATAAGGGGGGAAGAATGTAACGACCGAGAAATTCAGATCTTATTGTAAAATAATTTTATTAAATTAAATAATAATAAAATTATATTCTATGTGTTATCAAGATGGTTGTCATTTTATAACCTATTGATGTTAGAATGTCGTAGTATTTGAGCTACGTGAAGGAATTAAAGTGTTGGAATTTCCAAGACGAAAATAAAAGATTTCCGAGAAATTTTCTGAAAAACACTATCCATCGGTATTTGTTCGGGATTTATTTATGAATTTCTGAGAAATACGTAATGATAGAATGACAAGGTAAGATGGATTATGTAATAATAATCTAGTTATGGAAAATGTAATATTTCGCTTGCGGACTTAAGTTATAAACGTTAAGGAAAGCGAAGTAGTAATGAGTTAAGTAATAATTATATGATACTTTGGTATTGTGCAAAGTAATGAAAATAAGTATAATACGAAGTATTATACAAGTTTGTATGAAGGATGTAATATCGTATATAATGAATTTCTATACGAATTAGAATACAAAATTTATACATAGACAATATGTATATGTATTAGGTAATGTTAATGGACTTGGAAGATTGATTAACAATTGGTAAAAGCCCAAGTGAATTAAATGTTAAGGCCCAATATTAATTAATGAACAAGTTAATTAATGCAAGCCCAAAAGATAGGTTAATCTAAGCTAACTTAAAGTCCAATGGATTACTATGACCCATGGGGCAAACCATACTAATATGGTTAATATGTGATAACCAAGATAAGTGGGGACCAAGTTAATATGGTAACCAAGGTATGTAATGACCAAGTTAAATGAGTAATGATCAAGCAAAGGATAGGTTTTGTGCCTTGCAAGTAATGAATAGTAAGGAGGTGCATAAGGAGGTGGGATTGTTTTAAAGTCCAAATTACCCTAACTTTGGAAAATCTATATATAGAGGAGGCTTACAAGCCATTTGTTAGTTGTTTAAATAATCCAAACATCTCAAAGTGCTTAATTGGTAGAGAGTTTAAGTTACAAATAAGTCACTTCCATAAGTAAGAAGAAAAAGAAGAAGCTACTTACCAAGACTTCTAAAGTAAGACTTCTTCTCTAAATTTATCTTCTATCTCTATTCATGATAGGTTGATAAGAAAAGATGGATTAAGGAACATGAATGTTAAGAAGTAAGAAGAATGTGTAAATAATGAACTTAAGCCACATAAGTTGGTAATAAGTCATTTAAGCTACCATAAGTTATAAACTTATGTGAAAGTATTATGAACTTGTAATTAGTTTATTAATAGAAGTAATATGGAAGTAAAGAATTTGTATGTATATGTATTATATATACATAAATGAAAATATATGTGAAAACATGTATGCATAATGATTTAAGGACTATAACTTTCTTAAGTTAGAAACAATGAAGCTATAAGTAGTTTATAATGGAATAAGTTATAAGCTCATGAATGAATTAAGTCAAAATCAAACAATGAAAATAAGTTGTTGTATTAAGTATGTGAAGATGTTTATAGAATGAAATGAATGCAAGTGATGTAATGAACAAATCCTAAGTAATGAAGATTTGCCGAAAATCGCACGATTAGACGATAATCGTCGAATTCGTGAAATTCTCGGATTAGAAGTCAAACTTTGAGTTTTAACTCAGAAATGTTATTTTCCAATGGAGACAAGTCATGTTCGTCATTTAAGAGTTGCGGACTCGAAAATGATCGAATTCCGACTTAGAACGAAGAAACGAGCGTTGAACGTTCACGAACATTTATCGTTTTCATTAAAAATGAACCAATAGGTGAATTTTTAGCAAACTAAGTCAAATAGATAAAATTCTTGCATGAACGCGTAGATTACATAATTTGTGAACCGTAAGCTTTTGAACGAGCCAATTCGGACCATAACGAAGAAGTTATGCGTCCGGGAAGTTCGCAAAATTTTAAGGACTAAATTTTTTTCTGGTGCACAGAGTTGGCGCCGCGGCGCCAACCCTAGGCCAAATTGGTCACGCCGAAGCGCGTAACAGTGTCCGAGCACACTGGAAACTCGTGTCGTAGTGCAAACCTTAGTACAATTGGTGGCGCCGCAGCGCGGCCCACTAAGTAAGGACTCGCGCCGCAACGCTAAGTCCGGGACTTCCATATCATAACTCACGCCAAGCGGGAGTCAGAAGTTATAAAGTTGAAATATAGCACCAGCCCTCGAAAGCAATGACAGTGAAGGTTGTTTATAAGTACAAAGAATGAATGGTAATTGATTTAAAAGTAAACATACTTTAAGGAACATAAAGTAACATTATTTAAACTTTGTTAAACCTTAGAGATGTTGTATAAAGGTTGAGATAACCTAGTCAAATGAATGTAAGTATAATGATAAACCAGAATGAATAATAAATGAATCTAATACACAATTAGATTGAGATGAAGGGTAATATAGTCATAAACATACTTGATTATATATGACCTAATGTAAGGCGTTATATGATCATGTGTTGTAGAGACTTAAAAGATTCAATCAGAAAATAAATACACCGTAGCAGACGCTAAAGGCAAGTATTCTAACTCTTGTCTCAGTTTAATTTGAACAAGTTTTTGAAGTTCATGTATCCTTACGCATGAATTGAAGTATGTTGAAGTTAAAGCCAATTTCTTTGGCTAGACTTGATATATTGAGTGGATTATTGATAATCTATTCATCTGTTATCAACTGTTGTTATCTTTTGTCAACTACTTGATATGGTTTTCAAAAGAAGACTGAAATGTTAAATAAATGTTTTGTCGGTAAAACGACAGGCACGTGAGGTTGCCAAATGATTAAACGTACATACGTTTAATGGATGTAGTGTTGATCAACATAGAGTACAATAGGCTAATCACCTAGAAGTGCTCATAAGTAATATCGGGCTTACGAACTTAGTTCCGGGTTGTCCTTTTCAAAGAAAGAATGAATACTCGAGGTCTTTGACCGGAGTGAATGTTTTACTGAATATTTCTACTATTGTAAAACATTTTGAAAGAAAGATGAAGTGCTATTTTGATTTATCAATAGTACTTCATAACTATTGTTCAGTTATTGAAAATATACGATTCGTGTGTGTCAAGCATGTTGTTATTGAAATTATCATACTTGCTGAGCTAGTTATGCTCACTTTTGCTTGAACCATATGAATGCAGCTAAGACTGAACGTCCTGAAGGATCGAATAAGGATAAAGAAAAAGCTAAGGCAGATTATTAAGCTGTCTTGTAATAGTATAGGTCCATTGTTGTAATGTAATTTATATTATGACAAAGAACCTTTGTAATGGGTATATAACCTGGGAAATGTAAATATTATTTTGATTATATATAAGAGATATTCGTTCTTTTGAAGCTTTTCAATTGAATGAATGTATGAATATTTGTACAGTATATCACCATCTGTCGGGTTGGAAGAGACCCGGATATGGGGGCGCTATATTTAATATAACAAAATAGACCTGATCAATAATAATGAGAACTTGCTCAATGTAGAAAGGTGAATTCATCAACTTATATAATGATAACAAGTAGGGTTAGGAAACTTGCCTCGTGCGTAGATTACACTTTTAATTAAACCCGTTCCTTGATTTAAATCCTACATATCATTTACGTTCATAATACCAGTCAATTATAACGTACTAAACATCACAAGTTTATTCTTTTGTCTAACTCGAATTCATGATTATACTTAGTCAATTACTACACTTATTGTCGAAATTAAGACTTCACGAACAATAAGCTAACTATGCATTCAATCGTTCAGTTCACACGTAATTGTGTTATGGACGTGTTAAGAATTTATTTTAACACCTCATTATATGTCTAACAAGTTTTTATGTTCATTAGACTAAGTACTATCACATTTCTATACTTGAACACTTAAAAAAATGCATTTCTGGACATTCTGCTAAGTGGTAAGTTTATTACACACTGCTGTATACTAGGTCTTGGCCATTCTGGCCAGAGACATGGCGTTATGGCGCGGTGGTATTCTAATGCCACAGACTTCGATTGAGTTAGGCCACATGGCCGAAAATCAAGATTTTGATTCTCAGTTTGCGAAGAACATAAAGTTCAGCGAAATAAACACTACATGGTCATTAAATTCACCAAATTAAACATACCCACATGCTAGAATTTATACATAATCATTACCCAACACTTATAGAGTGATTTTAACCCATTAAAACATATAATTACAGAATTCAACATGCAAATTATACTGTTCTTGATGTTCTTGAAGGTTTTTGAACAAAAACATAGAATTTAATACTACGGATTCGTTATTAGACCAAATCCAACCATTCAAGTTTCATTTTATTCGTTTTAGCATGAATAATCATATACAGGTGGAAATTTTATAGAACAATTCATGTTTGACATATTAAAATCACGTATAAGGCCATATGGCCATATTCTATACTCTGCAAATTTTTGAAACAACAAGTTATAATATTACGAAACTTATGATATGGAATCATATACAATATATATTAAAACATGCTATGATACTCGTATTATTACATATATCCATAACATAATTTCTCAATTACAGAGACTTTACAGAATGAATGAAAGCCATTTTCATAAAAACTAAATGACGTAAAATATGAGAATTGGGTTGGAGAGAATTATCCAAAGCTTAGATGAACAAGGATGACAATTTCTCTCTACTTCAATCACAGTACTCACAATCCCTCTCAAAAATTTCTCAAACTCTCTCTGTTCTACTTTACAGACTTAGCCAAATAATGAAAGAAAAAGGAAGGAAGACGTATAATATAAATAATTGAACTAACGCGTTGTAATTCCGCTTTACTCGACCATGGGTAACGCCTTCTCAACTCCCACTAAGGCTATGTTTGGCTATCTTTACAAAGCTTAAACCCATTTAATTTAATAAACCTTTATAATATAGTTTGAAAAATGTCACACCCTTTATAAAATAAATCAAATATTTAGTTTAATTTATTTTAAATAAAATAAAATAATTTCTCATTAATTCTCATAGTCACATAATTAAATTTCTCCTTTGATAATAATGTCAAATTATTAAATCTCTAATTAATAATTAAATTAATTAAAATACTATTAGGCTTGTTAAATATTTTTTTTAATACAATAAGCTCACATAGTTACATACTTCGAATAATAAAAATTCTCCATATTAATTTAATAAATATAACACATACAATTAAATTAATCTACCACAACTTCATCAATTAATTATTTAATCTAATAATTAATTCATCAAAAAATATTTATTCAATCCAATAAATATTAAAATTAAATTACAAAATCTCGGTTGTCACAACATCCCAAGGGGAGAAGGAGTAAACAAATCAAACAGATGAGTAGCTGATCAATAGACATCCTGGAAACATACATGGAGCCAAAGAGGTAAATCTCTAACTAGTTAGGTATGTTCTGGATCTAGGATGTAAATTGTCATAGTGTATTAAACTCCACATTATTATAAATGACATTCATGATTATCTGTTTTAGAAATACAGCTACTCACTATATATAAGATTCATTTATAACATGCATATGCACTTATTGTTTTTGTCATAATCAAATAGGGGGAGATTGTCAGGAATAAGCATGTGAATGATATTCCTACTTACATATGATTTGATTATGATATATATATATATATATATATATGCAAGTATACTTGCATTAAGAAAAGTTGTAAAGTCCTTTGATAGATAATAGAAACATATGTACAAGGACTTAGAATGAATTGATCAAATATGTTAGGTTGATCCTACATAAGCAAAAACAGCGTTGTAAAGTCCTTAAAAGAAATGATGTATAAGGACTATAAATATAGAAAGATCAAGCATGTTAGGTTGATCTTATGATGTAATAGATAGGCTTGTCTGATCGTCGAGCACTGTACCAGATATCGTAGTTTGCCAGGAGAGTCACGGAAAACTCGAGAGCTATCAAGGTAGAATCGTAGTCTGCAAGATAGTAGATCTCGGAGTTCGTAGACTTCCAGGAGAGACGAGGAAAGATCGTAGTGTGTCGAGGAGAACTTACTCAGAGTCGTAGTTTGCTGAGGAAGTCATGTTCAGAATCGTAGAGACAGCCTGCCTACGAGTCGACCAAGCATCTGCCAAAGTCAAGTCAAGAATTGTATACTACACTTGAAGTCGTAGAGTCTACTAACGGTCAAGTAAAGGATCGTAGACTACACTCAGAATCATAGAGTCTATTGATCGTATCAAAGGCAGAAATCATAGTCGAGCAAGATCAGATGAAGACAACAAGTACAACGACAGAAATCGTAGTGTCGAGATCTCGATCTCGTGTCGTCGAGTGTCCCGCACATACCAAAGTCAATCAAGAGTGCGCGAACTAAAACCTCAACAGATGTTCTCACAATGCCAAGGTATAATCGTAGAGCTAATACGACTCTCAACAAATGAGCACTCCCTGAATATCCAAAGGAATGAAGCCTATGGTTGATACTACAAAGATATATCTCTCCTGAAGGAAACTAGAGAGCACTCAACGAATGGCATGCAAGCTAACAGAAGACCTAAGCACCAACTCAATCAGCATCAAGATTGAGTTATGAAGCCATTCGAGATGAAGTCTTCCACAAGGAGATCAGAAGAAGACTTCTGTAACTGACAAAGGAAAGTCAGCAAGTGCAGTAGCTGTTAAGTAGAAAGATAACAACGATCTTGGAAGTAACTAAGATCGTAGTGTTTGCTAAATGAAGAAGGAACTGATGTAGTACACACTGAGATACTGGTCAGCCTCTAAAGAACAAGGCTAACATGATTAAGCATTGGGTCAGTCCATTGATGATAAGTGAACGGGAGATCACAAGGAGAAGGCGAGCTAAACACGCCACAAATCTAAAGTGTCTTGTTATTCAGAAGGGGCCAGAGTAAGGAATCAAGCCATCAGTATCTGAGAATAGTCGAGGTAAACAGAAGTGATGAAGCACTGCACAAAAGAAGAGAGAGGTGTTCTACATTGAAGATCAAGTGAACACTCTCTAAGATCGTAGTGTTGACTCTACATGTCAATACGACACTACGATCAGGTCCAAAGAGAAGTGCATCAGAAATTGTAGAGTTCGAATAACTGAGGATTGAAGCATTGGCAATGGTTCAATCTGAAGAATGGCATTCAGACAAAAGCTTATTGAGAGCATCGATGCAAGGACAACCTCTGATCAAGAAATTAGAAGGGTAAAATAAAGTCGTCGACCTGCCCAAGATATCAAAGTGATATATCTGACAGAGTAGGTGAAACAGTAGACTGCAGTGTCAAGAAGTCAGAAAAAAATGTCATGTCACATCTGTAGTCTGCACCAAATAACTCAAGATCTCGAGGCAATTTGAATAGCTTTCAACGGCTACTGTCCAACGGGAAGATTGGGAAGCAGTATAAATCAACAAAGCTTCAAAGATCAAGAGTTGCAATGATTGTGAAGTTACAGAATTGTTGAGTTGGTGAATGCTATTGTTAACTCTACGAGTTCCACCAATGATCAACAGAACAAGTCTCAGTGATAATGAGACTACCAAGGTGGAAGTGAAGTAACTTTAAAGAAGAACTCAAAACAGATCAAAGCTTCACTCAACAAAGATGAGAATGCCACTAAAGATGGAAGCCAAGCTTAGAGCTGAGAAGGCCAAGAAGATAGCATTCAGGAAAGAGGCTGAGTGCAAAGAAGATCAAGAGAGCCACTCTACGAATCACCATGAACCGAAATTTGGAATTGAACAAGTGCAGAACTATGTCTGCAAAGTATTCAAGAAGGGTTAAGGGATTGTTAAGTGCTAGACAAAGTCTACTAAAAGCACAGAGACTTAGTAAACCCAGATGGTGATGGTACACAGCTGATACCAGATGAAGATGAACAGAAAAAAGTGAAGATCAGGTGCACCAAAGAAGATGTGGTCCAAACTCGAAGCAGAAAGCAAAGAGGACCACACCAAGTTGCTAAGTACAAAAGATGTTCAGAGCTTAATGACATCTTAGCAGCTCAGCACCAATAACAACAACAACTACAACAACAAGAAGCCAGGGCCTGAGGGGTCCTTATCCGAAGGGACTAAATGAAGTTCCAAGCCTGCTGGGCTTGAAGAGTTCCTAGGGAACTAGAGAAGTTCCAAGGCTACTGGCCTTGAAGAGTTCTTAGTGAACTGAAGTCCCAAGGCTGCTGGCTTTGAAGGAATCTTAGTGATTTAGGGTGTTGCCCTTCCTTAGTGGAAATCTTGCTAGTTGAAAACAGAAGAGTGGATTAGGAGCTTGAGTCTCTGAACCACTTAAAACCCCATGTGTCTTTTACTTTATGTCATTTACATTATGTACATTAACTGCTATAACCGCTATATATGTTTTAACTGCTTACTACTAAAGTAACTCTACGAACAATGTATGTTTAATTATGAATATATCAATGAAGGGAATCTTTTACTTATCCTGCTGTGCTTGAAAAGATTCTTATGTTTGTCATTTTCTACTTAATGAGCAATACAACTTAATAGAGAAAAAGTATTTGAAATTCTAAGGGTCTATTCAAACCCCCCCCCCCCCCTCCTTCTAGATCTATATTGTGCCTACTGGGAACTAACATAATACCCCTTACCTTAGAAGAAATCTGGATACTGGAATAGTGAGGTAGCAGACTTCTCTTTTTCTTCCTTTCTATAATTTTTCTCTATAATAATTGCTCTATAGCTTTAGTGAATTGGTGAAAAATAATGAAGGAATGAGCTTCTATTTATAGGAGAATATAGTTTCAATAATTGCACATTTTGGGGCTCAGAATATTACAGTATAATACCTTCCTCTTTTCTTTTATTTTTAATTTAGTCCTGCAAGTATTATCAAACTTGCACCACCTCCCCTAATAGTAAATCATGTGAATCAATAGTTCTAGACATGTAAAAATACGAAATACAGTATAGTACCTCCATCTATACCTCCATTTTTAACTTAGTCATGCAAGTATTATCAATCTTGCACCAACTCCCCTAATAGTACAAGAATGTGAATCAATAGTACACACATGTGAATAAATAGTTATAATCTTATGAATTAATAGCAATTAATTGCTCATTTATCCGGTTAATTACCCGATTGGTCAATATAACCCCCAAACATCAATTATTATCGAAATAAATGTCGATTTCCACTAACACTAATAATTCCAACACAATGGAACTATCAATTTCATCTTTAATCAACACGAACCTATTCATCATTAATATTATAATTCACAATATTTAACAACCAGGTCGTTCCCAGGAAAGAGGGGGCTTTTCGATAAGGATTTCTCCTTATTGGCACGCAATTAGGTGACCAAACCTCTCCTTGATAGAACTTCTAGACATTGTCAATATTCCAAATAATAATATGAATAACTTTGTCGTCTTAATTATTGATTTAATAATATATCATATTATAAAGATGATACTGTGACAATAATTGAATCAATAATATGAGAGATATCATGCAGCAATTACTATAGTAATAATTGAGTATAACTGAGTGACTTCTTACGTAAGCATCAATAATCAATATCGTGTGCTACTATGCAACCACGCCAGACATCGTACTTTTACTACTAAGGGTAGTTCAACAGCTTTTAACGGTAACACTTTCGCCGTTATTTTTATAAAATGATAATTCTGTCATTTTCTTACTACGACAATACTTTCGTTGTGGGGTCCACCAATGATTGTGTTGTCGTACGAATATTTTCTGTTAAAACGAATATTCCCCGACCAATCGAATATTATATAATAACTTGCATACTTTGTAAAATTTTCAAATATTACCCACAACTATGACATTATATCAAATCCACACCATAATATTCAAAAAAATATTTCGAAAAATTTAAATCTTTATTCATAAAATTTGGGGTCTCACAATCTCCCCTCCTTATGAAATTTTGCCCTCGAAATTTACGTACGTACCGGGTATGCCGAAGAGATGAGGATACATTGGCTTCATTTCAGATTCTAACTCTTGAGTTATAACCTTTGAGTGTTGAATATGATCCTTCTTATCCAAGATTTTAACATGTATCTCCTTATACGTTAAATCTTCTACTATCTCATCTTGTTCTAATTTAATAACGTGATTCGGGTCATCCACATATTTACGTAACATCGATACATGAAAAATATTATGAACACGCGACATACTTGGCGGTAAAACGAGTCTATAGACCACAGTTCCTACTCGATCAAGGATTTCAAATGGGCCAATTAAATCGAGGGTTGAGATTTCCTCTCTTCATCAATTTTTGCTTCTAGAATAACGCCCTCTTGAACCTTCTTCTTCACATTCATCAACTCTGAGTATGTAGCTTGTAGGACTTTAACTTTATCAATTAAAGTCGATTCTACTCGTATATTCGTTATCTTCATGTGGGTCCCTAGAGTCTTTAACTCTATCTTCATCATTTGTAAGTTATACAAAATGGGTTTTTATGTTAACAACATCGCACTCGTAAACGCATATGATCTTCTACTCAACGCGTCAGCTACCACGTTCGCTCTTCCACAATGATATTGAATGGTATAGTCGTAATCTTCAACAGCTCGAGCCAACATCTTTGGCGCATTATACGTTCGTTTTGGTTGAAGAAATATTTGAGAGTTTTAGAAATGGGTTTTTACTGGGGTCAATACAAAATTCGATTTCACGCTCTGGGGTAGGCCAGGAAGTTCTTCGAGAATACGTCAGGAATTTATTAACAATAGAAATATCATTCAAAACTGTGAATCTCATCCAAGACTTGGATAGTACATCACATTGATACCTATCAACTTATCATCGTCATTAACGACGTCGCCTACAGAAAGTCTAGTTTCGGTGCATTCCACACAAGGAAGTCAACAACGAAAGGATCAGGGCTCTTTACTTATGCCTTGATATGACAATGATTGATCAGTAGTGGTTTGGTTGTTTGAATTCGCATAACAGTTGGTTAGGAATATGAAATGTAACAAATTTTACGAAAAGCATGATGAGTAGTTAACCAATCGATTTCTAAAATCACATCAAAGGCAAGTATTTTCAAAGAGATAAGATCGACAGGTAACGTGAAAGTGTCGATTTGAATCAACAAGATTTATAAACAAAGTAGGTAACGGAAGGTTTCTACTAACGTTTTCAACCAATAAGTCAAAGTCTAACTTCTCTGGGGTCAAATTTAAACGTTGAGCGCAAGCAAGAGAGATAAAAGAATGGGTAGAACCGGTATCTAATAAGGTATAAACTTCGAAAGAATTTATAATTAACTAACATGTGCTAACTTCATTTGGGTTACTCGCTTTTTGAGAAGTCACAAAAAAACGCTATTCCTGAAACCACCGACTTTGTTTTGTCCGTATTCGCCTTTGGTGTCACCTTCCCAGCTGGACTTGACTTTGGTGCACGATAAAATTGGGCTAGGTGACCTTCTTTTCCACAATTGTAACATGTTTTAGACTGCATCGTGCAGCTTGGACTAATATGTCCCTCCCCTCCGCATTTGAAGCATACAATTGGTGGTCGTTCTCCTTCCTTTAAAACGGGTGTTGGTGCTGCTATCTTTCCATTATTGTTGAACCTTCTCTTCTTGAAATTTCCACTCCTATTATCTTGGCCAAGATTACCACCGAAGTGGTTACCATTTTTGGCATGATAATTTCTGTAAGACCCCAACTTTTATGAATAAAGATGATTTTTCTATATTATCATTTTTGAATATTATGGAATGAATTTGTTATAATGTTATAGTTGTGGGTATTATTTATAAATTCTGCCAAAAGTATGCAAGTTATTATATTATATTCGATTGGTCGGGGAATATTCATTTTAGCAGGGAATATTCGTATAACCACAAGAATTATTGGTGGACCCCCACAATGTAATTATCATTTCGGATTGAGAAAATGACAAAATATTTTTATGAAAATAATGGCGGAAGTTTTACTGCTAATACTATTGAACTACTCTAGAGTAAAAGCACAAAGAATGTCTGGCGTGGTTGCATAGTAGCACATAGTATTGATTATTGATGCTTACGTGAGAAGTCACTTAGTTATACTCAATTATTGCTACAGTAATTGTTGCATCATATCTCTTATATTATTGATTCGATTATTGTCACAAGATCATCCTCAGATTATATGATATATTATTAAATCAATAATTGAGATGACAAAGTTATTTATATTATTAAATTGTAATATTTACAATGTCTAGAAGTTCTGCCAAAGAGAGGTTTGGTCACCTAATTGCGCGCCAATAGGGAGAAATCCTTATTGGAAAGCCCCTCTTCCCGGGAACGACACGTTGTTAAAATATTGTGAGTTATAATATTATTGATGAATAAGTTCGTGTTGATTAAAGATGAATTTGATAGTTCCATTGTGATGGGATTATTAGTGTTAGTGGAAATCGATATATATTCTGATTATAATTGATGTCTGAGGGTTATATTGATAAATCAGGGAATTTATCGGATAAATGAGCATTTAATTGCTACTAATTCACATGCTTATATAACTATTTGTTCACATGTGTGTACTATTGAATCACATTCTTATACTATTAGGGGAGTTGGTACAAGATTGATAATACTTGCATGATTAAATTAAAGATGGAGGTATAGATGGAGGTACTATACCGTAATTCGTATTTTCACATGATTATAACTATTGATTCACATTATTGAACTATTGATTCACATTATTTACTATTAGGGGAGGTGGTGCAAGTTTGATAATACTTGCAGGACTAAATTAAAAATGAAAGAAAAATTGGAGGTATTGTACTGTAATTTTTCGAGCCCCAAAACATGCAATTATCGAAACTATATTTTTCTATAAATAGAAGCTCATTTTTCCTTCATTTCTCACCAATTCACTAAAGCTATAGAGCAATTATTATAGAGAGAAATTATAGAAAGAAGCTATAGAAAGAAAATCTATAGAAGAAGAGAAGCCTGCTACCTCACTATTCCAGTATCTAGTTTCTTCTGAGGTAAGGGGTATTATTCCTTTTGTATTCATGAAGAGAACTTCTGTTATTCCATTCTTTATTATTCTGTTGGAATAACCTGTATACGCAGGCTACCCTATACTTGGTGAAATTCTTTTGTTATTCCATTTTTTATTGTTCTGTTGGAATATCCTGTCTATGCGTTTTACGCCGGACCTGGTTCCGTCTTTATTATTCTGTTGGAATATCTTATTTGTGCGTTTTACGTCGGACCTGTTTCCGTCTTTATTATTTTGTTGGAATATCATGTCTGTGCGTTTTACGCCGGACATGGTTCCATCTTTATTATTCTGTTGGAATAACCTGCATGTGCGGTCTATCGCATGCCTGGTGATTTCTTTTGTTATTCCATTCTTTATTATACTCAATTGGTTAAAGTTTTGACTTCTATACTCCATAAAATTAGTGGAATATCCTTGATATTTGCGCTTCATCCAGTATCTTTTCATGGAAATATTCTTCTGAGCATTCTTGAATTTTACTCTACAAAGAATTATCATGTTGACAATTTGGACGTTATTAGTTCTTGGTTAAATTAATTCTTGAACTTGTTTTATTGAATTCTTATATCATTGTCATCATCCTCATGTTTATATTATATTGAAAGTCATCTGTGGCCTGTAATGCATAGATGGACTTGGTATGATTATGACCAAGGATTATTCGGTGTAATCATGACCGTAATGTTACAAATGATGTGGTAAAAGTCCTCATTGGCCCGTAAAGCATTGATGGACAGTTGTTGGCATGATCATGACCATTGATGAATACACGAATATCCTTGGCCCGTAGTGCATGGATAATTTGTAGTCGTGACCCTAATGAATATCCTTGGCCGTAGTGCAGGGATGATGTGGATTATTTATTAAGATGAGTATCAGCGATAAAAAGTGATGAAAAACCTTTTTAAATCATAAAAGATAGTAGATTTTATTCTCTACTTGTCTCTTTTAATGAATTGCTTGTTCCGCTACAGTTAAACTTGATGTCTATTGTATTTTATCAGTTTAACATTGTTGAAGGCTAATGATAATTTATCCTGCATTATCTTAGTCATAATATTTCTTACTGGGCTAGTTGAGCTCACCCTTTCTTTCACTGTTCTCTTTAGGAAATGAGAATATAAATGAACGCAGTAGGGGAACCAGAGTGTGACATCCAGATGATAGTATTAATAGTCCTCACTATTCTGTGAAATAGTGTGATAATAAATGTATTGAGGACTTATTTTGAGTTTGTATACTGTCTAGAAGACAATGATTGTATTAAAACTCACAGCTCATGTTGTATATTTAAGTTTGTATCTGAATTTTTGTGCCATGTATTTGACGACTCAGGATAGGTGATGTATACCTATTTTGGGGGTGTCACAATTTCCCCCACGATGGTTATCATTGTTTTGATGGCCGTTGCCACCGATACGATTATTATCGTGTTGTTGCTCGTTATCCTTTGGTTGGGCTGGCTCATTATCGCTCTCTAATAACTGAGTTATACTCGTTTTCTATTTAATGATACACGAGTCGAATTTGAGTATACCAGTGTTCGCTCAGATTAGGGTTCGAGTATTTTATTTTTTTCTCGAACCATACTAGATACATGCTCGATGGATCATATTCGAATACTGGTTTGATCCATACTAACACTATAAATATGTGATATTTGTATCAATCTTTATAATTTATAAAGTGTAGTTTTAAATTGTGTAAGCTTGTACTTGTAAATCAATGAATTTAATGTCAATTTATATTACATGCTTTGTAATTTCTTTAGATAAATAAAAGTAAAAAACTTTTATATATAAACATTAGTTTAATAATCAATTTAGTATGTATAGTGGTTCAGTATTAAGTGAAATGGTTCATATTCGAAACTCGATTCGAATGCTCTTGAGTAACTCGTTTTATAAACGAGTCGAGTACTTACGAGCCAAGTAGGTCCGAGTAATGATCTGAGTCGAATCTAGCGCAAAATTAGAAATTCCTTATCGAATCCGAGTCTAATTCGAGCTCAACTTTTTTGAGTCGAGCCGATTCTAAGCATTAGAGTGTTCGCTGAGATTCGATTCATTTACACTCCTAGTCCCACTAGCATAGCCACGTCAGCAATTTCTGACGTGGCAGCCTCAATTTAACAAATTGAAAAAAATTGATAGTTTAATCATCTAATTGACAAAATTAAAAGGTGGATTACCGAAGTGGAATATGCCCTATAATTTAGGGTGGGGACTAGTTGCACCCCTAACTTTCCCATTCACACCCCATAGTTCACCAAAAAACCCATAGTTAAAAAATCCCATTAAAAATCATATGATTCTGAGTACACTCATTTTTATCCAATAGTTAAAAAATCCTATTAAAAATTATATGATTCTGAGTATACCCATTTTTCATATTATTAATATCTTAATTATTATTATTATTATTATTATTATCATAATAATAATAATAATAATCATAACAATAATAATTAAGATATTAATAATATGAAAAAGGGGTGTACTAAGAATTATATGATTTTAATTGGGTTTTATAACTATGGAATAAAAAGGAGTGTACTCAAAATTATATGATTTTTAATGGGGTTTTTTAAGTATGGGGTGTAAATGAGAAAATGAGGGGTGCAACTGGCCTCCACCATAATTTAGGGTAATAAATCATATTTAAGCCATATAATAATGAAGGATAGAGAAATTGATTTGAGTATGGTGGGTGGTTACAACTTACAAGTTCCGGTGAAGTTACTGGAGTTTGGTTAGAAGTTAAGAAGGTCGGTGATGGTGATCTACAACATTTAAATATGGATTAATTACATATATTAGTACATTTTTGAATTACAAAAATCATACATTCATAAAATAATTACAAAAAAACTACACTTCATCATTTTTATTTTTAATACTAATACAATTAAAAGTCCTTAAATTAAGGGATTAATATTAATGGGCTGACATAGCAAATTAGTTTCCATCTTCCTTCGGTCTCTCTCTCTCCGCCCTTACTATTTCTCTTTTCTCCCTTACTACTTCTCTCTCTCCCTTTCTACTTCTCTCTCTCCTCTCGAAGCCACTTGTCGTCTGTTAGGTTTGTAATATTCATGAACGCAATCAAATTGTAAAAAAATGCGGAAACGTGGAAAATCAGAGTTTTAAAATTTTACAAACCATATACCTGGATCACCCTTTATGCACAATTATTAATTAAACGAAAAAGAAAGAATAAGAATCATACCCTTGAAGATCCGTGCTTCCTCAGGTACAAGTTCACCTCCAATCCTTTTCGCGTTCAACTTGAATCCACCGGGTTTGGTTCCTTCCTTTGATCAACGTTAGCCACCCAAGTGTTTGGCCTCTAGAGGTGATCCACCAGGGAAGAAGAAGAATTTAAGAAGATGGGTATTTGGCAAAATCTTAGTTTTCTATCTCTATAGAAAAGGCGTACTCTCCCAACTATTGGAATTACGTATTCACGTGTTTGTGAAAGTGCCAACCCCCTCACCCATAATAAGACTCCTCTTATTTATAGATGTAGGCAACCCTCCTTAACAATTAAGGAATTGGGTTTTATTTAATTAATTAAATTCTTTTAATTAATTAAGCTCCCTAATCTTATTAGGGATAATTAATTAAACTCTTTTAATTAATTTAACCTCCTAATCTTATTAGGAATATGTGAGAGTACTTTTATTAATTAATTTCCAAACTCCTTTAGGAATTAAATAATAATAATAGTAATAATAATAATAATAATAATAATAAGACTCCTCTTATTAATTTATATTTAGTATTTCCAAAATATTAAATAATAATATTAAGCTATTTAATTTATTCTATCACCATAGATTAAATTAAATATACTTAACTTATTATTACAATTATGCCATTAACTTCTTAAATAATTATTTTTCCTTTTATAGTGTGACCCTTTAGGTTCTCCATATTAAACCGGTTGTGAATAAATCAATTAAAACAATTCTAATCTTATTTAAATAAATAAATTAAACTATTAATTTATTTAAATAAATAATGTTTATTCTATAATAGAGATAAGCCTCCCTAGCGATCAACGACTTTCCAGATAATATAGATTTCAACATTAATCATAAAAGAACCTTTGAGTAAATAGTTACCGTACAATTCAATCCTTCAATCATACAATGTCCCAATTAAATATAAGACATGGCATTTCTGTCAAGTCTTATTTTATTTAATTATATGTATTTCGACTCTTAAATGCACAACTCCAAATAATGCAAATTAGAAACTCCTTTCTAATTTCATTCGCGCGCCAAGGACTCATCGAGTTGTCATTTATCGAATCACATAGACATGTCTCTTCTTTTACTAGAAGTGGTAGATTCTTTATTGATCATACATTATCTCCATGTTACAACTTATTATACCCAAGCATACCTTTTGATATACCCTAAGGGTCTTAAGGAATAAGTCAAAGTATAACTCATCATATACAAGATACTATGATGATCTCAAGTCCAAGGATCACATGTACTACTATCACTACAGAATTCCTATTGACAAAAAGTAAAACTCCATTAGGTATTCCTTAGCGAGCCACGCTCAAAGAACTTATTCTCCAATAAGCACCTACATACTTGCTTTTAGTGTCTCCACACAAATGATCATGAGATCAATCATCCTCATCCAATGAGCAAGTTAATATATGTACCAATCTATCCGGATTTACTAATCTCCAATTTAGTAATCCAACGATTGGGAACTATTTTAGTTTTAAGCTTTCTAAGAATTTAGATCTCATTAGAATGATCATCATCATTATTCTAAAAGCATTGCTTAAAACTATGGGTTTATCACATATTATAAAACAAAGATCATGTAGATAATTTAAAAGCCTTTAATAAATTAATACTTTTTATTAATAAATGAATAAGATTGTTACAAAGTATATGCTTTATCATCAAACATGATTGGCTTGTATGCATACTACTTTCATCATCGTCCTCTTCTCAGAGTCGCCGCTGGCTTCTTGCCTTGCACCTTGCAAGTATAACACCATAGTCTCTCAACACCGATGAAAAATTAAATATGTGACTTTCAGGCTATGTTTTCAGGCTAATACGTGACTTTCTCTCTCCAACTCTGACAGTCAAATACGTGACTTTCTCTCTCCAACTCTCTCACAACTGAAAGGATTCTAGTTTCTCTCTCTAAGGTCTGCTTCTAATTTCTGTTAATTCTCATTCTACTAATTAATTGTCAATATGATCATATATATATATACGCTATTTTTCTAACAGAATGGGGTATTGATTGTTTGGGTTTGTGTTGTTTTTATGTTTTGTATAGAATGGTTGATACAAGGAAGAAGGATGGAAAGAGGAAAATAATCACAGAGGGTGATTCTATTAAGGACTTGAAAAAATTTGTTTGGGTTTGTGCAGTTGGATTCTGATTTTGATGTTCCTGTAGTTAAGACAAAAGCTCAAGTTCATAGCCAGAAGATATTTCCAACCTAAAAAATTTTAAAGGTGTGCTAATTTAAATTTTGTTATTGTTACTATCATATAACTATTTGGTTACTTCTGCATTATATTTTGGTTACTGCTAGCTTGTGATTCGAATACTATTTTTGTTACCTTGATTTGGTATTTTGGTTACTTTTTTATGTTGTTATGATTACCATGTATTTGCTTAGTATACATGGTTGATTAAACTGGTTTTGGTGTACATGTTGTTTATATATTGGTTACCATTAAAACATGTTTTGGTTACTATCATATAAATATTTGGTTACTTCTTTAGTATGTTTTTGGTTATTGTTAGTTTCTGATTTGGATTCTATTTTTGTTTCCTTGAGTTGGGATTTTGGTTACTGTTTTTTGTTATTCTGGTTACCATGTATTTGCTTAGTATATATGGGTTGACTAAACTGTGTTTGGTTTATATGTTGTTTATGTATTGATTACCATTAATATATGTTTTGGTTACTAACATATAACTGTTTGGTTACTTCATTAGTATATTTTTTGTTGTTGTTGGCTTATGATTTGGATACCATTTTTTTCCCTCAATTGGGATTTTGGTTACTTTTATATGTTGTTTTGGTTCTAATGTATTTGATTAGTATACATTGGTCGACTAAACTGGGTTTGGTATACATGTTGTTTATGTGTTGGTTACCATTAAAACTTGGTTTGGTTATTATCATATAACTGTTTGGATACTTCTTTAGTATATGTTTTGGTATACATGTTTTTGTTTTGGTGACCTTTAAATTATGTTTTGGTTAATATTATATATAACTGTTTGTTTACTACATAAAATGGTCTGTACTACATGTTGTTTATATTTTGGTCACCATTAGATTATATAATATAACTTTTTGGTTACTGCTTTATTATGGTATGGTTAATGTTATATTATGATATGATAACTATTATTGTGCAGTCAATGTGGCATGTTGGTTATTTGTTATAGTCTATTTTGGCTACTGTGTAATTGTTATATTTTGTTTTGGTTAATATGCTTTTATTTGTTGGTCACTACGTAACTGTTTATGTTATAAATATTGTTTATATTTGGTTACTAATGACTGTGTAAATCTGATTTTGTTTATTTGCAGTTATGAGATCTTTACTATGAGGAATACAACAGAAAATTTACTGGAAAAGTTATATATTGGTGTGACATGGAAGTCCCCAGCATTATTACCAAGAAATTGAACCCAAGTCAGTTGGAGAAGTTTAAGGCATCATTAGTTTGTGGATGTATTATTTTTATAAATAATAAACCCTAGTCATAATAAACCATGTATTTGTTTAGTATACATTGATGTATTATTTTTGTAAATTCCTTCAAATATATTCTACAAAGGTTATGGTCTTCTAGAAAATTCATTGGAAAAGTTATGGTTAAATGTACATGTGAGAGTATACATGGGTTGCCTAAACTTGGTTGGATATACAGGTTGTTTATGTTTTGGTAACCATTAAAACATGTTCTGGTTACTTTCATATAACTATTTGGTTACTTCTTTATTATGTTTTGGTTACTGTTACCTTATGGTTTGGCTACTATTATTGTGTCCTCAATGTGGGATTTCAGATACTTTTATTTTTTATTCTGGTTAATATGTAATTATTTAGTATACATGGATTGCCTAAAACTGGATTTCATTATATGATGTTTCTGTTTTGGTTACCATTAAAACATGTTCTGGTTACTATCATATAATTATGTGGTTACTATTTTATTATGTTACATTATGGTTACTGTTATTAGTAACCAGATAGTTACAAGCTTGTATCAGAACAAACATCAATTGTTAAATGTACATGTGTGAGTGTCCTATTTATCTACAAGCTTGTTAGTAACCAGATAATTATCATAGATAGTTACAAGCTTGTTAGTAACCAGATAATTATAAACATGTATCAAGACTGTTATAAAGTGTTAAAGGTATATGTTTTATTTATACCTTGTCATCATGATAGAATAAGAAACTTCAATTAAGAGTTCTCATTTATATATATGATGGTCACTTATAGATCTCATATTAAAATAAAAATAGCTTAAAAGGTGCAGTTGGTAACCAAACCTGCATATAAGGGTAACCATTTTAGTTTTTGTTAGTAACCAAATAATTAAAAACTTATATCAGAACAATTATCAAGTGTTTAATGTACATGTGAGGGTTCCCATTTATCTAGCTGATGGATACTTTTAAATTACGTAGTTATAAAAGTTATTTGGAAATGGTCCATGCCAGTTGGTAACTAAATATGAATATAGATGTAACAATTTTATTTTAGATGGGTAACCAAATTTACATAAAATGCTTGTAACGCTTACCAATTGTTCAATGTATATGTTTACTTTATATTGACAACTCATGATGGAATCAAAATTAAAATATTAATCAACATCAATTTTGGTTATCAGACACACACCAAAAATGTTACCAACCATGTGGTTAATGGTTACTAACAGTAAACAATTATATATTCCTGTAAATAATTAAATTTGTTGTATTGGTTACTGTCAGTCTCCATTGCCTAACAACTGAATAAACATTGTAAAGTAACCAAATCATTATTAGACAGTAACCAAATTACATAATCTTAGTAACCAGAATATAAATCACATTTTTACATGCAATTTTGAAGGCCTAAATGATGGAATTCCAATGAAATTAGGCTCCGAAAACTCCAAAATTTGACACTCTAAACTTGACAAAAATTGTCAAATGGTCACTTGATCAAATCTTTCCATAATCTATCAAATCTTTTCATAAACTGGATCAAATCTTTCCATAAACTGACACGCCTTCTCTTCAACCGCATCAATTTGTCACCAACTAAAGACTAACAGTTGTATGAAGTTAACCAATGTAGTCAATAATTAACCATCAATATAAAACAAACCAGTATAAAACACACTAATATTATGTAGTAACCATGATAATATTACATAGTAAATAAGTTAGCATTATATACTAACCAAATTCAAATTAGACAGTAACCAACATATATTTACTTAGTATCCATAACATAAAACATATTTGACATGCATTTTACAGCAAAAAACAAACAATATAAAAAACATCAATACGTACTTAAAGATCCAACCGTTGCAAGAAGGTAACCAATGTATTTAATAAGTAACCATCAATTTAAAATACATCAGTAGAATATACATTTAAAGTATATAACAACCAAATAAACATTATACAGTAACCAAATCAATAATAAACAGTAACCAATTTTTGTGTTCTTAGTAACCAGAATATAAAACATATTTTTACATTCATTTTGCAATCAAAACAGTTAGTATACTGACTTTGTGACCAATCAAAGAGCGAAAAACTTAAGAAAGGTAACCAATATACGAGTATATAGTAACCATGTGGTAACCAAATAAACATTTAAAATATATAACAACCAAATAAGCATTATACAGTAACCAAATCAATAATAAACAGTAACCATTTTATATGTACTTAGTAACCAGAATATAAAATAGTAACCAAGACAGTATTAAACAGTAACCAAGACATCATTAGATAGTAACCAAGACAGCATTAGACAGTAACCAAGACATCATTAGACAGTATAATGTTATACAGTAACCAAGACAACATTAGAGAGTAACCAACAGTTGTAGGAAGGTAACCAATTTATTTGATGAGTAACCATTAATATAAAAAAATCAAGAGAACTCATTTAAAAATTATTAAGCCATCAAATAAACATTATTTAGCAAACAAATACACAATAAACAGTAACCAATTTATATCTATTTAGTAACCATAATATAAAAGGTATAAAACATATCAATGAATCAACCAATCGTTATAGGAATTTGTAGTAACCATTTTAAATGTGAAAAACTTAAGAAAGGTTATCAATATAGGAATTCGTAAAAAACATAGGTAACTATATGCATATGAATTTTAAACTCACATACCTCAGTATTAAGATATGTATCGAAGTTGCTGCGATTTTGTAACTGAACTTCAACAATCACTGCAGTACGATTGTTTTTTTATTCTTGAACTTGAAGTTCTTTGTTGATTTTGTATGCTATTTTATGATCTCGGCGTGCCGTCATGATTTAAAAGTTTTGTCTTCTCCGATCTCAGTGGTGTGTCGCGCCAGAAGATTTGGATTTCTTCGATATCAAAGTTGCATGTTTTGTTCAGTTGCTTGAATGTAGGAGCGGTTAGTTGCATATAGGAGAGTCCATAACTGACGTATATACATGATTTTAGCAACTTTATATTGTGTTGTTTTATTTTTATAATTATGTTATGTATTTTATTTTTATAATTACTTTCTAATTGTTGTATATTAGTGTTAAGGACCCTTTAAATATTGGAGAATATTTGTTTGGGTTTTCGAGCTGCTGCATTTTACGTTGGGTTGGTGTTTGGGATGGATTGGAGTGGGTTATTTTGCCTAGTGGCAGTGTGCGTAATTAATGGATCTTTAGTGCCTTTTTTCACCTCACAAAATGTCTAATTTAATAGACGGGCCGGATTTTTGAGTTTAAATGGATCTCAGCTTTTGAGTAACCCAAAAACTTGTAAGGGATAATTTGCAAAGCCCAAAATAAAAAGATACCCGGTTGAAAAAGAAAATCCAAAAAAGCACAAGTCAGTTTAGTCCGCTCAGAATACAAACATAAGGGGATTGGAATTAGATAGGGCTCTTGGTGCGCGCTGGACATCCTCTCCAATTTTGATCATATTTCTTCCTGCAAAATCCCTAACCCGTAAAGGTTTAGAATTGGGTTTGGTTTCTCTTCTTTTCTTTTGAATTCATCCCTCTACCAGCACTTTCCTTGCTTCCTAACCGACAGCCGCATCGCTGGTGTCCAATGGACCCTTCCAAACTCGCAAAGAAAAAGATCGAGCGCGTTGACCCCGATCTCATCCATGAGCTCGATAACCGTTATGAATGCATCCGCCGTACCTCCAACAAGGCAGAGCTGCATACGCTCTTGAAATTTTTATACCAACTTCAAATTGGATCTTCACTTTCGGTGCCGCCGCCGTCGTTACAACAGAAACACCAGGTATGTTTCCTCTCTGCTTGGCTGGTTATGTTCATTAGTTAGCCTCCTTTTAATTGTATATTATTATTTGTAATTGAGGATTAGCAGCTTATATTAAATCATGGGGGCGGATCAATGGCACCAGCTTATATTCGAGAGAAAAATCCCAAAATAAGGGGACCCTAAATCACCCTCTCACTGCTCCTATACACACACAGAAGAATGAAGACAAAATAGATGAAAAATGGAGATCCTTCAGCCCCGTTCGAGTAGATCGAACCGATTGACCCGCAAAGTCGTCGTCTTCAATTGAGACTAAATTTTGATGAATTATAACCCAGGAGATGTGAAAAGGATGGAAGCTATAAGAATAAGTGATAATTAAAGGGAGTAGAGAGAAAGAGGGAGAAATCAATTAAGAGAGTTTTTATTTTTATTTACTTTTAAATTACATGTCAGCTTTAATCTGTGTTTTAATCTAAGGTCAGAAAGTTAGGTAAAAAATATGGTGTCAGTGATCCGCCCTCTTAAATTATACATTAAGTCACTCATATATTATTATTATTATTATTATTATTTATATATTTGTCCCAACAGAAAGAAACTCCTCCGCCGAGCAGGAATGGGTATTGTTATTTGTACGTGCAGAGACATGAAAGACTGAGCCGTTTAAATGTCAGTAAATTAGCTGAGGGCCCTAAATTTGAACTTGTTTGCGATTTTGGACGCTCCCATCCTCATGACTGCTTAAGCCCCGTTGTATGTTTTAATGTGGAGTCTGAAATTTATATGGTGGGGGATGTCTATGTCCTTGAGAAACAAGGGCCGAAATGTTATAAACCCTTTTTTGACGTCCTTTCCATTGACACCGGCAAGTCTCCATCATTCCTCCCCTGCCCGCCCTGCCGGGGTACCATTGCTGCTGGATTTGCTGGTCCAAAGGTCGATCCTCTAGTGGTTACCCTTCACGGGAAAATCTATGTTCTGGCCCTACGCCTATACGTGGATCAGCCCAGTTTCGAGGTCTTTGATAATGGAAAGTGGGAAACTCTGCCTCGTCCACCCATGTATACATGCATTGAAATTGAAGACCGGGCTCCTTTAAATACTCGAACCTTCTTTCATACTCTCTATGCTTGGGGCCACAAGATTGTTGTTTGTCTTAGGGGGGGCATTTCTTACTGTTTTGACACAAAAACAGGTAAATGGATAAATATGGAGCACATCTATAAGAAAAGAGAGGATAAACCTGTTTTGCAATGTGTTGCAGAATACAACAACTTTCTGATTGCCAAGGCTTTCTTTTCGGAAGAGCTTGTTGTTTATGAGTTGGATGCAAATGGTTACCCGCATTTTTATCAGAATCTAGATGAGCTTGAGGAGATGTTTGTTGATTCCCGTATCTTAAGTTCCTCCAATGCCTTTATCATCCCATTCGACGATGATGCTGACAAATTTTGCTTCATCTGTTCTGGCCCGGGCCCCTGTACTGACATGGATAGGGGCCTTGACTACTTTTTTATAGAAGTGTGTTTCGGATGACCATCTCAAACCTTGATGGCAAGGAAAAACTCACTGCAGTGCTCGAGGCACATCAAATTTATCCTTTCTATGGACTAGTGAGTTTTGACCCACATATTTGCTCGGCTTTCCTCAAGTAAGAAAATATTTTCTGATTCATTGATTATTAGTTATTACTCTATTTTCATTAAGTTGTGATCTAGTGAGACAAATCTTATTGTATTTTGTGAATTATTCAAAGAAATATCCTCCTTGTTCATGATATCTGTGTTTTTACAACTCTGATCGAGCTCTCGATCAGTTGAGTAAGTCTTGAGCATGTAAAGCTTCTTAGAATTTTTATAAAGAAAAAGTGTCTTTGATTGATTAGGTTTTATTGAAATCCTTTCCCTCCATTTTTGTTATCCCTGAAATTAAAGTTTCTGATCTATCTGGCCTTCTCATTTTGTAGGCGTGATAATTTGAATCTGGATAATCTTAAGGCTGATCGAAGTTTCGGGAGGGCATGCTTGGATTGATTGCTTTGTTCTCTCTTTGCAATCAGTAATGGTCTACGAGTTGTTTAACATCATTTGAATTTCGTCGTATTATTACGAGTATGCACCATACTTATTTGTAATCGGAAAATGTTCCTGTGTCGCTAGTCGTGTTTCTCGTCTATGATCTGAAGTTGCAATTCTATATATTAGTTGCAAACGCAGTCTGGTAAAAATCTTCTTCGTTGTGAATGTGTACGCAATTCAGTATAAGTACTCTCTTCTTAAAGCTTCGATCTGTGTTGGAAAGAAACATGTTTCTTATTTACAGTTATTATTTATTGGTATATGTTGAGATCAGATCCATCAATATTGTTAAATCGATTGCTTCAACTTTCAACTGTGGTGTCTGGTCTAGTTGGTACATAGTAAAATTCTCCTTTGTTTTACAAATAAATTAAGTTTTCTATTTTCCCACAAAATACTCGTCTAAATGTCACGCATATAATGTCTCCCACTCTAAAGCCTTCAAGAGTCAAGACCACACCAAATGCGCACGCTTGCAGTGTATGACAGGAAAACTAACCAAGGCTTTCTGATTTCTAAACCACCTTCATTCAGCACTTTTTAATTTGGGATTAAATGCTTTCTAGGTCACTCTATTATAGGTCAATTTATCAATGGGTCACTGAACTTTTTTTTCTTTCACATTCATTACAAATTTGAACTTTAGTTTTTAACACTCAATACAAAAACCGTTAAGTTTTGACTTAACGAAAATGATGATGTGGCAGCTGACTTGTCTAAAAAAAGCCTATGTGGCAGTTAGTATGTGATGTGGCAGTGAAGATGTGGATTTGGATGACAAATTTGATGAAAGAATGGAAAAAATATTTTAAAGTATAATATAAATTAGCCAAAAAAACAAGAAAATAAATAAATAAATAAATAAAATTATTATTTTTAATAAAAATTAAAAATGCAGTTTTTTTAATAAAATAAAAAATGTAGTTTTTTTAATAAAAAAAATGCAGTTCTTTTAAAAAACAGCGTTTTTTAATAAAAAGAATTTTTTTATTACTTTTTTTATAAAATGCAGTTTTTTTATAAAATTTTAAAAAAATGCAGTTTTATAAAATTTTAAAAAATGCAGTTTTCAAAATGCATTTTTTTTAAAAAAATTATTACTTTTTTTATAAAATGCAGTTTTTTATAAAATTTTTAAAAAAGGCAGTTTTTTTAATATGCAGTTTTTAAAAATGCAGTTTTAAAAAAATATAGTTTTTTTAAAATGCAGTTTTTTTAAAAAATTTAAAAAAAATTCAGTTTTTATAAAAATTTTAAAAATGCGGCTTTTATAAAATTTTAAAAAAATGCAGTTTTTTTTAAAAAAAATTATTGCAGTTTTTTTATAAAATTTAAAAAAGGCAGTTTTTTTAAAATGCAGTTTTTTATAAAATTTTAAAAAAATGCAGTTTTTTTAAAATTTTTAAAAAATGCGGCTTTTATAAAATTTTTAAAAAATGCAGTTTTTTTTAAAAAAAATTAGTACTTTTTTTATAAAATGCAGTTTTTTTATAAAATTTTTAAAAAAGGCAGTTTTTTTAAAATGCAGTTTTTTTAAAAAGCTGTTTTTAAAAAACTGCAGTTTTTTTATAAAAAAAGTAATTAATTTTTTTTTATATATTAAAAATGCTGTTTTTTAAAAAAACTGCATTTTTATCATTAAAAATATCTACAGATTTTTTATTTTTATTAAAAAAATTATATTTTTTATTTTTATTAAAATATTTATTTTTATTAAAAAACTTTAGTTTTAATTTTTTTCATAAAACTAAAAAAAAAACCAATTATTTTATTAAAAAAATGCGTTTTAATTTTTCTTAATAAAAATAAAAAACTTCATTTTAAATTTTTATTAAAAATAATTATTTTTATTTATTTATTTATTTATTTATTTATTTTCTTGTTTTTTGACTAATTTTTATAATTTATATTATACTTTAAATATTTTTTCCATTTTTTTCATCAAAATTTTCTTCCAAATCCACATCTTCACTGCCACGTCACATACTAACTGCTACATAGGCTTTTTTTTAGACAAGTCAACTGCCACATCATCATTTCCGTTAAGTCAAACGGTTTTTGTAACAGAGTGTTAGTAAACTAAAGTTCAGTGAGTTGACTATAAGAAAAAAAAAGTTCAATGACCCATTTGTAAGTCGACCTATAGTAGAGTGACCTAGAAAGCATTTAACCATTTTAATTTGCAAGCTCCTAAGAATTGGAAAAGCAACTCTATGTGCCAATGGCCTATCCGTTTTTGTATTGCTCATGCCCTAAAAACTAGTTGGACTTCCTGGAGAAGAGTGATACATATCTGGTTCAGTAAGGCCCTCAAAACTCAAAAGCATGTAATCAACCATATCTGTTTCCATTTCCTTCGAATAGTGATTTGGGGTTGGGTTGTTCCAAATGTTCGGACTGGGGTATATGTTCAGCAAAGGTATTGTTTATCCTTTTATCATTGTGAATGATTTAGGGGTCCCACTAAACAAGAAGGTAATAACTAATCTTTGTATCGCATTTGAAGAAATAACGCAATCTATGAAGATAAGATAGAGGAATACGATTTTATAGAACTTAGATTTTTGGCAAGAATGCAAGAGTATACATCAGAACCATCCACAGGATTACAGAGCATGCGCACCATATATTCAAGTGCATCAAAACCCTTGCAAACAAATTCGAACAAGGTTTTTAAGTTCTCGGGGCTGGGTGCAGTTATAAAATATGCATGCGAGCAGAGGCGGAACTAGGGGGGTGCGGAGGGCATCTGCCCCGTGGCCGGAGGAGGGAGGGGGGGGGGGGGAGGTGGCGGGGGGGCGGCCAGTCAACTGCACGCTTCTTCCTTCTTCTTCTGCCATCATCATCATCATCTTCTTCTTCAGTGTTGTGGACTCGGGCGAGTGGGACTGAGTTTGAGGAGAAGCTGAACTCGGCTCTTGGGGAGACCATCCCTTCTTTTCCACAAAACCTCTCCATTCTGCTAAGCACGACCCTCACCATTTCTTTGCTTTGCAGTCCATCACCAACATACGAAAAGGTAATTGTTTGGATTTGTGTATTTCTTCTGTGCATTTTCTCCTCAAGGTAATTTTGATTTTAGTCAATCGGAAGTTATTTGTGGGTTAATTATTTGGATTTGTGTATTTCTTCGTGTGCATTGGTGTGATTTCCACTTTATCGAAAATCTGGTTAGAGCTCTTTTCGAGCAAGGTCATGTAGTTGGGTTTTCAGAGCTAGACACATATATAACACCCCTTCCCGAAAAGGAAAGGGAGGTCACGTCAAAAAGACAACAAACCTCAAAATAAATAAACAGAAGCACTAATAACTTCAAAATATTAATAACGATATCCATCAATGAAGTACTAAATATAATTCTCCAACTAGAATCAAAATAATCAAAAAAAAAATAAATCAAAACCACCTAGATGGTCAAAGACAACTCTCTCATCACACTAGCCCTGAATCACCCTATGCAAAACTTCTTAGGAAGAAAAACACAAAGATGAGCCAATTGCCCGATCACGGATACGAGATATACAAAAGATATACAACGATATCTGAAAATAATCGAGACAAAATCTTTGAACAAAGCCTCAAGTGCAAATACGAACTAAAATATAATATCCAAAGATCTGAATGGAATATATCTCGAATCAACGTAATGAATATATCTCGAATCAACGCAATCGATTAATGAAACCAATAAAAGAATAAAGAAATAACGAATCAAGTAACTAACTCGATGACTTGAACCGAGCGAGAAACCAACAAAACTAATCCATAAAATAATAAATTCAAACAAATGGTTTGGAGTTATTTTATACCGAATGAGCTCGAAATACACATTGCCACACATGCAAGTCAAAATAATGCCACACAGTAAGTCAAATGATGCCACACAGCAACCAAAATAATGTCACATTGTGCAAATCACACATTGGACCGCGAATCCAAATGTATGCAAATCGGATAGGTGTGTTTGGCACAACATCACAAATCCATGAGCAGAAAACTAGGGTTAACCCATACGCCTCCCACAACAAAACACCAAATGGCCCACTTCCTCCGGAGCCCAAAATGGAGACGCCGTGGACTAATCACACCGCCACGGAAAGTGTCACGTCTCTCGTGCCAAGACGACGTGCCTGTGGTACCCCCACAGGTGGTTATAACTCAGGTATACTCTACGGTATATCTCATCCTTAATTTGAACTATTCACCAAATAATATTACACCAAAGAATATACTACTAATATCTCTTTATCACCAACTCTCCTAAGTCCTTAAGAGTTTCAAAATATCATAACCTCCAATCAAATTAGTTCTCAAATATTATTACACCAAAAATATACTACTACTAAGATCTCTCCATCACCATACCAAACTCCAAATCATATATCCTACTATCTGAATAAACAAACGATAGCTTTCAAAATCTCTTAAAGATTCATCACTTAATATCTAATCATTTAATAAATCAATCATTCTCTTGGTGCAAACCTTAACCCAACAAATTCCAAAATCTCCTCATACTATCACTCAAAATTTCATATAAAATAACTCCAATATTCTACTAGGAAATAATCGCAAAATTCATTTACTCCAAAAAATTAATCTAATTACCTCGAATCTTTACAACAACTCAAAATTACAAGAGATCCTTTGTACTTAATAGTTTTCACTTTATCATATTATCCCACCGATTCACATACCTCAAATTATTCACAACTTAACAAAAATCAGAATCTAACCCAAATAAAATCCTCAATTCCAAAATCATAATAATTTGTAATTACCCTGAAATAACTCTAGCAAATAATTCTCCAATATCAAAACTCAACGATACAACCGCTTTCATATCATAATCGTATAATCATTTCTTAATTGAACAAAGTATGACATTATTCTCCTTAATGATCAAATCACCATCCTTAACTAACATTATTGCTCCAACGAATATAACAATAATAATCTTAACAAGTTAACTCGCCTTTCTCAAATCAATTACAATTTAAAGAGCTAAAAACACTTGGTCAAAATAAAGACCAACCAAACAGAGAGAACAAAATCAAATCAAACTCCTACGCCTACCCAATGATTTACCCATTAACTCACGGTGTCAAACCTAAATAGGTTTTCTACAAAAAAGAACCCAAGCTTTTACCATCTCTCAGAACACCCCTTCCCGAAAAGGAAAGGGAGGTCACGTCTGAAAGCACAACAAAAACCTCAAAATAAATAAACAGAGCACTAATAACTTCAAAATATTAATAACGATATCCATCAATGAAGTACTAAATATAATTCTCCAACTAGAATCAAAATAATCAAAAAAAAAAAAAAATCAAAGCCACCTAGATGGTCAAAGACAACTCTCTCATCACACTAGCCCTGAATCACCCCGTGAAACTGCCGGAAGAAAAACACAAAGATGAGCGATTGCCCAAAGACGGATACAGATATACAAAAGATATACAACTGATATAAGAAAATAAACGAGACAAAATAACGAACAAAACCTCAAGTGCAAATACGAACGAAAATATAATATCCAAAGATCTGAATGGAATATATCTGAATCAACGTAATGAATATATCTGAATCAACGTAATTGACGAAACCAATAAAAGAATAAAGAAATAACGAATCAAGTAACTAACTCAATGACTTGAATCAATGTAAACCAACAAAACTAATCCAATAAAATAATAAATCAAACAAATGGCTAGAGTTATTTTATACCGAATGAGCTCGAAAATACACATTGCCACACACAAGCAAGTCAAAATAATGCCACACAGTAAAGTCAACCGATGCCACCACAGCAACCAAAAATAATGTCACACAGGCAAAATCACACATTGACCGCGAATCCAAATGTATGCAAATCGGATAGGTGTGTTTGACACAACATCACAAATCCATGAGCGTAAAAAACTAGGGTTAACCCATATGCCTCCCACAACAAAACACCAAATGGCCCACTTCCTCCGAGCCCAAAATGGAGACGCTGTGGACTAATCACACCGCCACGGAAAGTGTCACGCCTCTCGTGCAAGACGACGTGTGCTGTGGTACCCCCCACAGGTGGTTATAACTCGTATACTCTACGGTATATTCTAATAAAAATATCATGTCACAACACATGCGACATAATACCAACAAAAAAAGGTTCTATATGTACATGTTGAACCGAATCAAATTATAGTCACAAGGTTTCAAAAGGAAGGTAGCAACATATACATCATTTCTACAATTATCAAAATAAATAATACTAAACATGATAACCTAATTCAAAGAGTACAAATACGAGTCATACGTATCAACTCTAAAATGAAACTAATATATTTATTTCACAAGAAACAATTATGTGAAATCATAATAGAATTCGAAATAAGGAAACAAACGAACAAATCAAATTTAACAAAGGTATTATTTGAAGAAAGATTACTAAATCCGTACCTGATACTTCTAAACCATTTATAGCACACTCCACAAAATCTTACCCTCAAATGCCAACGATATCAAATACGAAACGTTATTCATCACCTAAACATATTCACCTCAAATTAAAAATAATCCAAACTAATAATTCTAAAATAATTCATAATCTATTTAATATGCCTTTAATCATCGCTTTATATCAATTATTAATACTCCAAAATTTATATTCCAAGTATAACTCTTTAAATCCCTTCGTTCAAACTAATTACACAAATTAACAAAAATTAATAAATATCTATAAGTTAAATTACTAATTACAAATTTACCCACTAACAACATAATATCAATAAATTTATTATCAAATAAATTTTATAATTTTATCAACAAGATTAACGAGTTTAAATTAATATACATAACTTTCAATTTTATTCGCTAATTCCGCTTATAAATTTTATGGCCAAATAATTATTGAAAAATAAAATAAAATAAAAATAAAATAAAATAAATAAAAATTCACGAAAATCACCTTTGCATATTACTTACTGAAGCCCTCTAAATCAACTATATATCTTTTATATTAACAAATCAATCATATAATTATATATATATATATATATATATATATATATATATAATATAATTTACATGAATCACTACTTTGCAACTTGAACCAAAATCATGTTCAAAATTTATTTATTTAGCATATTCAATATATATATATATATATATATATATATATATATATATATATATATATATATATATATATATATAATATACACCAATGTCCTCCATTCCAAAATAATCACAAACAAACTTATATTTATATATATACACACACACACAAAAGTCAAATCAGTCACTGTATGCTTTTTTTTTTCAATTCTAAATCATGAAATTAAAAGAAGTTTGAAACATAAAAATCCTTGATATGGAGAAACACACCAAAAAAAAAAACCAACCTCGATGATCCTTTTCTCGATTATTTCGCATACAAACTTCCCTCACAATATAATTAGAGGCGCTTTCTCATTTTCTCTTTCTAAGGTTGTATAAGGAAAAAAAATAAGATTATGTTTAGTTATTTATTTATTAATAAATCTTATTAATTCTCCTAATTATAATTGGATTTATTACTACCCACATTTAATTAAATTAAACTCAATTAATTTTAAAGGCTCAAATTGTACTAAATTAATTTACCCATCTCTTATTAATATTTATTAGCCCACACAAATTAAATAACTAGTTTGACCCAACATAAATGACAAAGTCCAATTAATATGTTTTAAAACAAAATAATTTTTATTATGCAATATTTATTTATTAATTTTTTTACCGGGTATTACATCACCTACCCCTTAAAAAGGATTTCGTCCCCGGAATCAAAAGAATGAAAAGTACCTAATTATAAAAAGATGCGGATATTCCGCTCGAATGAACTCCTCCATCTCCCAAGTAGCTTCTCGCCTTCTAGTAATAAAAAGGAATTATCTTCCTCAATTTTAATTTTATCAGTTATTTAATTATCTACTAAAAGAATTTAATCTTCCAAACAAAACAAGGAAGAAAAGAGGGAAACAAAATTATTTACCTTTTTTTTTTTAATTTAAACACAATTGTATAAGATAAAATCAATTAATATTTAATAATAAAAAAATGAGTTATTACATTTTTCACCCCTTAAAAATAATTCCGTTCTCGGAATTCAAATAAGCTACAAAAAATAATAATTTAGTTACGACGTAGCGCCGCCATTTGTAACGATCAAGCCTGGTAAGTCCATAGGTCTACACAATTATCCATGTACTCGTAAAAGATTCGTCGGCTACCGTGTCAAGCCTTGGTAAGGTTCTTCGCGTTAAATCACATGATCCACTGTTGGTGCGGCCCCCCCATTAATATCTTTGAGTTTCATTCTTGTAAGCATACGTACTCTTCGGAACATAATTCGAAATCATAAACATTTTTCTTCATCTAAATATGATTCAAATAACCAAAATATTTAAAATTATTTTTAACTCGTTAGAATGTTTATATTCCACACATGACAAAGATCTAACAAATTATTTTTATTTAATTTTACATAAATTCACGCAAAACTCTAAAGACATCAGATAATCAAAACAACTATGCAAACCATATTACCAACTCTCCCCAAGTCCTTAAGAGCTTCAAAATATCTCATCCTTAATTTGAACTATTCACCAAATAATATTACACCAAAGAATATACTACTAATATCTCTTTATCACCAACTCTCCTAAGTCCTTAAGAGTTTCAAAATATCATAACCTCCAATCAAATTAGTTCTCAAATATTATTACACCAAAAATATACTACTACTAAGATCTCTCCATCACCATACCAAACTCCAAATCATATATCCTACTATCTGAATAAACAAACGATAGCTTTCAAAATCTCTTAAAGATTCATCACTTAATATCTAATCATTTAATAAATCAATCATTCTCTTGGTGCAAACCTTAACCCAACAAATTCCAAAATCTCCTCATACTATCACTCAAAATTTCATATAAAATAACTCCAATATTCTACTAGGAAATAATCGCAAAATTCATTTACTCCAAAAAATTAATCTAATTACCTCGAATCTTTACAACAACTCAAAATTACAAGAGATCCTTTGTACTTAATAGTTTTCACTTTATCATATTATCCCACCGATTCACATACCTCAAATTATTCACAACTTAACAAAAATCAGAATCTAACCCAAATAAAATCCTCAATTCCAAAATCATAATAATTTGTAATTACCTGAAATAACTCTAGCAAATAATTCTCCAATATCAAAACTCACTGATACAACTGCTCATATCATAATCGTATAATCATTTCTTAATTGAACAAAGTATGACATTATTCTCCTTAATGATCAAATCACCATCCTTAACTAACATTATTGCTCCAACGAATATAACAATAATAATCTTAACAAGTTAACTCGCCTTTCTCAAATCAATTACAATTTAAAGAGCTAAAAACACTTGGTCAAAATAAAGACCAACCAAACAGAGAACAAAATCAAATCAAACTCCTACGTCTACCCAATGATTTACCCATTAACTCATGTGTCAAACCTAAATAGGTTTTCTACAAAAAAGAACCCAAGCTTTTACCATCTCTGTAACACCCCCTTCCCGAAAAGGAAAGGGAGGTCACGTACAAAGCACAACAAACCTCAAAATAAATAAACAGAGCACTAATAACTTCAAAATATTAATAACGATATCCATCAATGAAGTACTAAATATAATTCTCCAACTAGAATCAAAATAATCAAAAAAAAAAAATCAAAACCACCTAGATGGTCAAAGACAACTCTCTCATCACACTAGCCCTGAATCACCCCTCGCAACCTCGCTTGAAGAAAACACAAGATGAGCCAATTGCCCAAAGACGGATCTGAGATATACAAAAGATATACAACTGATATACGAAAATAACTGAGACAAAATACTGAACAAAACCTCAAGTGCAAATACGAACGAAAATATAATATCCAAAGATCTGAATGGAATATATCTGAATCAACGTAATGAATATATCTCAATCAACGTAATTACGAAAACCAATAAAAGAATAAAGAAATAACGAATCAAGTAACTAACTCAATGACTTGAATCAATGAAAACCAACAAAACTAATCCAATAAAATAATAGGCTGAAACAAATGGCTAGAGTTATTTTATACCGAATGAGCTTAGAAATACACATTGCCACACATGCAAGTCAAAATAATGCCACACAGGCGCAAGTCAAAATGATGCCACACGCAACAACAAAATAATGTCACAAAATAATGCAAATCACACATTGACCGCGAATCCAAATGTATGCAAATCGGATAGGTGTGTTTGACACAACATCACAAATCCATGAGCGTAAAACTAGGGGTTAACCCATACGCCTCCCACAACAAAACACCAAATGGCCCACTTCCTCCTGGAGCCCAAAATGGAGACGCCAGTGGACTAATCACACCGCCATTTTAAAGTGTCACGCCTCTCGTGCGAAGACGACGCGCTGCTGGGTACCCCCACAGTGGTTATAACTCGTATACTCTACGGTATATTCTAATAAAATATCATGTCACAACACATGCGACATAATACCAACAAAAGGGTTCTATATGTATATGTGAACCAAATCAAATTATAGTCACAAGGTTTCAAAAGGAAGGTAGCAACATGTACCGCTTCTACAATTATCAAAATAAATAATACTAAACATGATAACCTAATTCAAAGAGTACAAATACGAAATCATACGATCAACTCTAAAATGAAACTAATATATTTATTTCACAAGAAACAATTATGTGAAATCATAATAGAATTCGAAATAAGGAAACAAACGAACAAATCAAATTTAACAAAGGTATTGCTGAAAGATTACGGAATCCGTACCTGATACTTCTAAACCATTTATAGCACACTCCACAAAATCTTACCCTCAAATGCCAACGATATCAAATACGAAACGTTATTCATCACCTAAACATATTCACCTCAAATTAAAAATAATCCAAACTAATAATTCTAAAATAATTCATAATCTATTTAATATGCCTTTAATCATCGCTTTATATCAATTATTAATACTCCAAAATTTATATTCCAAGTATAACTCTTTAAATCCCTTCGCTCAACTAATTACACAAATTAACAAAAATTAATAAATATCTATAAGTTAAATTACTAATTACAAATTTACCCACTAACAACATAATATACTATTAAATTTATTATCAAATAAATTTTATAATTTTATCGCCAAGATTAACGAGTTTAAATTAATATACATAACTTTCAATTTTATTCGCTAATTCCGCTTATAAATTTTATGGCCAAATAATTATTGAAAAATAAAATAAAAAAATAAATAAAATAAAAAAAAAAAATTCACGAAATCACCTTTGCATATTACTTTTGCAAGCACGAAATCAACTATATATCTTTTTATATTATAAAATCAATCATATATATATATATATATATATATATATAATATACACCAATGTCCTCCATTCCAAAAATAATCTGACAAACTTATATTTATATATATACACACACACACAAAAGTCAAATCAGTCGTGTATGCTTTTTTTCCAATTCTAAATCATGAAATTAAAAGAAGTTTGAAACATAAAAATCCTTGATATGGAGAAACACACCAAAAAAAAAACCAACCTGATGATCCTTTTCTGATTATTTCGTACACAACTTCCCTCACAATATAATTAGAGGCGGCTTTCTCATTTTCTCTTTCTAAGGTTGTATAAGGAAAAAAATAAGATTAGGTTTAGTTATTTATTTATTAATAAATCTTATTAATTCTCCTAATTATAATTGGATTTATTACTACCCACATTTAATTAAATTAAACTCAATTAATTTTAAAGGCTCAAATTGTACTAAATTAATTTATCCATCTCTTATTAATATTTATTAGCCCACACAAATTAAATAACTAGTTTGACCCAACATAAATGACAAAGTCCAATTAATATGTTTTAAAACAAAATAATTTTTATTATGCAATATTTATTTATTAATTTTTTAACCGGGTATTACATCACCTACCCCTTAAAAAGGATTTCGTCCCCGGAATCAAAAGAATGAAAAGTACCTAATTATAAAAAAGATGCGGATATTCCGCTTCTAATAGACTCCTCCATCTCCCAAGTAGCTTCTTTCAGAATAACAAAGGAATTATCTTCCTCAATTTTAATTTTATCGCTTATTTAATTATCTACTAAAAAGAATTTAATCTTCCAAACAAAACAAGGAAGAAAAGAGGGAAACAAAATTATTTACCTTTTTTTTTTTTAATTTAAACACAATTGTATAAGATAAAATTAATTAATATTTAATAATAAAAAAATGAGTTATTACATTTTTCACCCCTTAAAAATAATTCCGTCCTCGGAATTCAAATAAGCTACAAAAAATAATAATTTAGTTACGACGTAGCGCCGCCATTTGTAACGATCAAGCTTGGTAAGTCCATAGGTCTACACAATTATCCATGTACTCGTAAAAGATTCGTCGGCTACCGTGTCAAGCCTTGGTAAGGTTCTTCGCGTTAAATCACATGATCCACTGTTGGTGCGGGCCCCCCGTTAATATCTTTGAGTTTCATTCTTGTAAGCATACGTACTCTTCGGAACATAATTCGAAATCATAAACATTTTTCTTCATCTAAATATGATTCAAATAACCAAAATATTTAAAATTATTTTTAACTCGTTAGAATGTTTATATTCCACACATGACAAAGATCTAACAAATTATTTTTATTTAATTTTACATAAATTCACGCAAAACTCTAAAGACATCAGATAATCAAAACAACTATGCAAACCATATTACCAACTCTCCCCAAGTCCTCAAGAGCTTCAAAATATCTCATCCTTAATTTGAACTATTCACCAAATAATATTACACCAAAGAATATACTACTAATATCTCTTTATCACCAACTCTCCTAAGTCCTTAAGAGTTTCAAAATATCATAACCTCCAATCAAATTAGTTCTCAAATATTATTACACCAAAAATATACTACTACTAAGATCTCTCATCACCATACCAAACTCCAAATCATATATCCTACTATCCTAATAAACAAACGATAGCTTTCAAAATCTCTTAAAGATTCATCACTTAATATCTAATCATTTAATAAATCAATCATTCTCTTGGTGCAAACCTTAACCCAACAAATTCCAAAATCTCCTCATACTATCACTCAAAATTTCATATAAAATAACTCCAATATTCTACTAGAAATAATCGCAAAATTCATTTACTCCAAAAAATTAATCTAATTACCTCGAATCTTTACAACAACTCAAAATTACAAGAGATCCTTTGTACTTAATAGTTTTCACTTTATCATATTATCCCACCGATTCACATACCTCAAATTATTCACAACTTAACAAAAATCGAAATCTAACCCAAATAAAATCCTCAATTCCAAAATCATAATAATTTGTAATTACACAAATAACTCTAGCAAATAATTCTCCAATATCAAAACTCACCGATACAACCGCTTCATATCATAATCAGTATAATCATTTCTTAATTGAACAAAGTATGACATTATTCTCCTTAATGATCAAATCACCATCCTTAACTAACATTATTGCTCCAACGAATATAACAATAATAATCTTAACAAGTTAACTCGCCTTTCTCAAATCAATTACAATTTAAAGAGCTAAAAACACTTGGTCAAAATAAAGACCAACCAAACAGAGAACAAAATCAAATCAAACTCCTACGTCTACCCAATGATTTACCCACAACTCACAGGTCAAACCTAAATAGGTTTTCTACAAAAAAGAACCCAAGCTTTTACCATCTCTGTAACACCCCCTTCCCGAAAAGGAAAGGGAGGTCACGCATCTGAAAGTACAACAAACCTCAAAATAAATAAACAGAGCACTAATAACTTCAAAATATTAATAACGATATCCATCAATGAAGTACTAAATATAATTCTCCAACTAGAATCAAAATAATCAAAAAAAAAAAAAAAAGCCACCTAGATGGTCAAAGACAACTCTCTCATCACACTAGCCCTGAATCACCCCTGCAAACCTGCCGGAAGAAAAACACAGCATGAGCCAATTGCCCAGTACGGATACAGATATACAAAAGATATACAACTGATATACGAAAATAACTGAGACAAAATACTGAACAAAACCTCAAGTGCAAATACGAACGAAAATATAATATCCAAAGATCTGAATGGAATATATCTGAATCAACGTAATGAATATATCTGAATCAACGTAATTGACGAAACCAATAAAAGAATAAAGAAATAACGAATCAAGTAACTAACTCAATGACTTGAATCGAATGAAACCAACAAAACTAATCCAATAAAATAATAATAAAAAACAAATGGCTAGAGTTATTTTATCTGGAATGAGCTCGAAATACACATTGCCACACATGCAAGTCAAAATAATGCCACACAGTAAGTCAACTGATGCCACACAGCAACCAAAATAATGTCACACGTGCAAATCACACATTGACCGCGAATCCAAATGTATGCAAATCGGATAGGTGTGTTTGACACAACATCACAAATCCATGAGTAACGTAAAAACTAGGGTTAACCCATACGCCTCCCACAACAAAACACCAAATGGCCCACTTCCTCCCGGAGCCCAAAATGGAGACGCCAGTGGACTAATCACACCGCCATTTACGGAAAGTGTCACGCCTCTCGTGCCAAGACGACGCGTGCTGTGGTACCCCACAATTGGTTATAACTCGTATACTCTACGGTATATTCTAATAAAATATCATGTCACAACACATGCGACATAATACCAACAAAAGGGTTCTATATGTACATGTTGAACCAAATCAAATTATAGTCACAAGGTTTCAAAAGGAAGGTAAAGCACATGTATGCATTCTACAATTATCAAAATAAATAATACTAAACATGATAACCTAATTCAAAGAGTACAAATACGAGTCATACGTATCAACTCTAAAATGAAACTAATATATTTATTTCACAAGAAACAATTATGTGAAATCATAATAGAATTCAAATAAGGAAACAAACGAACAAATCAAATTTAACAAAGGTATTGGCCGAAGATTACTAATCCGTGCACGATACTTCTAAACCATTTATAGCACACTCCACAAAATCTTACCTCTCAAATGCCAACGATATCAAATACGTAAACGTTATTCATCACCTAAACATATTCACCTCAAATTAAAAATAATCCAAACTAATAATTCTAAAATAATTCATAATCTATTTAATATGCCTTTAATCATCGCTTTATATCAATTATTAATACTCCAAAATTTATATTCCAAGTATAACTCTTTAAATCCCTTCGTTCGAACTAATTACACAAATTAACAAAAATTAATAAATATCTATAAGTTAAATTACTAATTACAAATTTACCCACTAACAACATAATATCATTAAATTTATTATCAAATAAATTTTATAATTTTATCAACAAGATTAACGAGTTTAAATTAATATACATAACTTTCAATTTTATTCGCTAATTCCGTTTATAAATTTTATGGCCAAATAATTATTGAAAAATAAAATAAAAATAAAATAAAATAAATAAAAATTCACGAAATCACCACTTTGCATATTACTTTGCAAAGCTCTAAATCAACTATATATCTTTTTATATTAACAAATCAATCATATAATTATATATATATATATATATATATATATATATATATATATATATATATATATATATATATATATATATATATATAATTTACATGAATCAATTGCTTTTGACTTGAACCAAAATCATGTTCAAAATTTATTTATTTAGCATATTCAATATATATATATATATATATATATATATATATATATATACACACACACACACAAAAAGTCAAATCAAATCACTGTGTATGCTTTTTTTTCCAATTCTAAATCATGAAATTAAAAGAAGTTTGAAACATAAAAATCCTTGATATGGAGAAACACACCAAAAAAAAACCAACCTGATGATCCTTTTCTGATTATTTCGTACACAACTTCCCTCACAATATAATTAGAGGCGGCTTTCTCATTTTCTCTTTCTAAGGTTGTATAAGGAAAAAAAATAAGATTAGGTTTAGTTATTTATTTATTAATAAATCTTATTAATTCTCCTAATTATAATTGGATTTATTACTACCCACATTTAATTAAATTAAACTCAATTAATTTTAAAGGCTCAAATTGTACTAAATTAATTTACCCATCTCTTATTAATATTTATTAGCCCACACAAATTAAATAACTAGTTTGACCCAACATAAATGACAAAGTCCAATTAATATGTTTTAAAACAAAATAATTTTTATTATGCAATATTTATTTATTAATTTTTTTACCAGGTATTACACACAAGGTGTTCGATAATTTGCCTGAGAGAAAAGTTGGACTGTTTTGATTTAGAATTAGTGGGTTTAATTGGGGATTTGTTGTGCATTGCTTCAAGGGTCGTTTCTACAGAGAGTGGCACTGCTTAGGGATCGTTGTGAACCAAACCAACTGAAATTCCGACATAGCACAAAAAAGGCAAGTGGTGGTATTAATAATTTCGACCCACTTGATTTAAAAATTTTGACCCCCCTACAAAAACCTTCTAGTTCCGCCACTGCATGCGAGCATACACAAATACACAAACACACAATACCAATACATTGTTAAAGCATACTACCCTGCAGCAATAGCTCCGGCAATTGCCAAACCAAGTGCAGCTGATTTTCACCGTCCACGAGCAGCTAGCAAGGCAACAGTACTTTGGAGCGCATTGTCCAAGATTGCGTCAAGAAATGTAGCAACATCATTTCCCTGTTCAAATATATACCAACTCAAACTATGAGTTGTATTAGTAAACTACGTGATGGAGGATTTAGAACTGATCCAAATCATACAAAAGATGTCCACCTTGTCCAACGTAGAACATTTCTTTATTAAAGGGCCAATAGGAAAGGAATCACTCAGTTGTTCTTTTAGATCCTTCAATTCCCTTTTTGATTCTAATATATCTTCAGAGTCCTTTGATCATGATCAGGAGACAAAAAAAAATAGTTAGTCAAAGGTTTGTTGACCACTAAAGTTTTTGTAATAAGGCATTGACCAATAGTATCACTAAGTCAATTTTAAAACCATGAAAAAGAGAATACCTTCATGGCACATGGATGATTATCAATTCTTACAATCCGAGCCCTGTAAAATTGGAAAAAATAGTCCAGCAATTGCTCACAGAATTTCCATGGTATCTGGTCTTTGTAGATTCACGAGAAATCCGCCCCTCAAAGCAAACCTAAGGACAAAAGGATAGCAAATAAGATTTTGAGCATCAAAGAATTCAGTCTTCTTGCTATATGGACAGTTGAAAACCCTTTGAATGGAAGTCTAAGCCTTGATATCAGGAAAAAAGTTAATATTAAACCACTAATTGACGCAATGCAATAGAGGGAGAAGATAGAGAGATAAAGAGATAAAGAGAGATGAGTAGAGAGGACGAGGCTAGGGTTTCAATATATTTATTGAACTTTCAAAATTACTCTTGCAGAAGAAAAAAACAACTGCGCTTTCAAAATTACAAGAAAGAGTGGACAAGATATCGACTGGCATGCTAACCAAACAGAAAATATAAACTTTTGACAGGCTAATCCAACAATAGAATAGAACAAATGACTTCATAAAAAATACAACCAGACCTAGAAACCAACACAAAAATCTAACTGATTGCAGCTTCCAATCCAACCAAATAATGGAAAAAGCTAGGTCCATTGCCAGAGAACAGACTGACAGCTAAAGTGAAGCCCAGAGTTTTACATTATCCCAAGACCTCCCCTTGGACTAAATAAGAGCAAAAAAGTGTTCTTAACAGAATATTTAAGAGGCACCTTATGGCATTAAGTATTCTGTTCTCTTTTTTTCAGTAATAATTATTGTCATTTATTGGCATTTCACATTACGATTCAATGGAAATCACAAGCCATTAAAATGTTGGGTACAGTTAGACAAATGTTGAGACAGATAAAAGCACTAAAAAAATATTAGTTCACCACTAAAGGAATACAGATGCAAACCTGAATGACACACAGAATATCCGGAAGCTGTTTTTTGACTCATAAATAGGACCTGCACACACGAAGTAGAATCAAGTCCGGCCAATAGCAGCAAAACCAGTTCAAGAGGAAACATATATACCAAGTAGCTGATAAGTCCATATTTATGCATAGTTTCCATACCCCATTCCTATGTTTTTACTAGTTTCTTTTGTGAAATTGGTCGTTTTAATGTGTTTGTGTGAGTTTTGTAGGAAACCATCCCAAAAGGTTATTTGAGGCTAAAAGGAGAAAAATATGGTGGAGATAGGCAAAGAAGGCAAAGGATTATAATCAACAACATTGGAAGTTGATAAACTGCCTCTGCAGATCAGTCAAGTTCATGGAATAAACTGTACTTGCTCAGAGCGAACCAGATGTTGAGCCTTATACTGTTGGAAAGATATGGATGTTAGCTTTCTAAGGAATTTTACGGTTCATGATTTCGAGTTCTCTAGAGGAAGTTACATCAGTTTTCGTACCAGTAGTTCAGTGCTGGAATTACACGGACAGATTGGACCTTTGTTGCTTGTCGGAGACAGAAGAGGGTTTTTGAGTTGTTTTCTTGGAAAGTATCCTTCTTGACTTGCAAAGCTGACATTCAGATCGTTCCAAGGAGTACTCGTGCATAATTTCCTGATTAGTTTAAGGCCTCCAAACGTGGTCCACAAGGCAGCTGATGTGAAGACCCAGTGTAATTAGGAGACATGATTTACCTTCCCTTTGTGTAATCCATTTAACTTTAGGATTCTTGAGGGGCTTGGCCTAGCTTTTCTTAACTATCTTAGGGCTAGATTAGACATATAAAAAAGGGGAGAAAGAGAGTTCGAAGGGAGGTTTGGTCTGGTTTTGCAATAATTCCTTTGGGTTGTTTTGTGTTATTTCTATGGGTTGCTAAACCTTTCCTCTAGGGTTAAGATGATGCCGAACATGAATGTTTATGATTTTTAATGTAGTTTGATGGATTCTTATTGTGACGCCTCCAAAATAAGTATACATCACCCATCTTGAATCGCCAAATACATGGTATATAAATCAAATACAACATAAATATACAACTGTCGTGTAAAACATAAACTAAAAGTTTAAACAAGAATATTGCATTCTAGACAATATCCATTCTCAATGGAGTCCTCATATACAGTATTCAAACTCAAATTCAGTTCTCATTATATTTATTATCACACTATTTAACAGAATAGTGAGGACTACTAATGCTATCATCCTGACTCATCAATGTTCTCCAGACTCGTCTCAAATTATATTCTCATTTCAAGAGAACAATGAAGAAAGGGTGAGCTCAACTAGCCCAAAGAAGAAATATTATGACTAAAATAATGCGAATAAATTATCATTAGTTCTCAACAATGTTAAACCGATAAAATACAATAGACATCAAGTTTAATCTACAATAAATAAGCAATCCATTAAAAGAGTCAAGTAGAGAATAAAATCTACTATCTTTTATGATTTAAAATGTTTTCATCAATTTTATAAATTGAGACTCACCAATAAATAATCCACATCATCCCCGCACTACTACCCAAGGATATTCATTAGGGTCACGACCACAAATTATCCATGCACTACGGGCCAAGGATATTCGTGTATTCATCAATGGTCATGATCATGCCAACAATCGTCCATCAATGCACTACTGGCTAATGAGGACTTTTATCACATCATTTGTAACATTACGATCCATGATTATACCGAATAATCCCTCGATCATAATCATACCAAGTCCATCTATGCACTCTGAGTCATGTATGACTTTCAAAAGAATATAAACATGAGGATGATGACAATGATATAAGAATTCAATAAAATAAGTTCAAATTAATTTAACCAAGAACTAATAACGCCCAAATTGTCAACATCATAATTCTTTGTAGAGTAAAATTCAAGAATGCTTTCGGAAGAATATTTCCATGAAAAAGATATCGATGAAGCGCAAATATCAAGGATATTCCACTAATTTCATGGAGTATAGAAGTCAAAACTTTAACCAACCGAGTATAATAAAGAATAGAATAATAAAAGAAATCACCATGCATGCGCAGACTTGATAGACAAAGTTATTCCAATGTATAATAAAGTAACGGAACCAGTCCTATTAAAACACATGTATGTGGATATTCCAACGAGAATAATAAAGACTTTTAACCAAGTCCTATAAAACATACGCATAAGATATTCCAAAAATAATAAAGAATGGAATAACATAAGGATTTCACCAAGTATAGGTATGCCATGATACAAGTTATGTATAGGGTATCTGGATACAAAAGTTATTCCAACAAGAATAATAAAGAATGGAATAACATAAGGATTTCACCAAGTATAGAGTATGTCACAGATATCTGAGTTATTCCAATGTAATAATAAAGAATGAAATAACATAAGGATTTCACCAAGTATAGGGTATGTCACAGATATCAAAGTTATTCCAATGTAATAATAAAGAATGGAATAACATAAGGATTTCACCAAGTATAGGGTATGCCACGTATACAGGTTATTCCAACAGAATAATTAAGAATGGAATAACATAAGTTCTCTTCATGAATAATAAAGAATAACACCCTCACCGTAGTAAAAGAAACCTGGATGTAGAAGTAGTAAAGTAGCGAGAATCTTCTTCTTCTTTCTCTCTATAATTTCTCTCTCTAGAGTTTCAGTGAATTCGTAAGAAATAATGAAGGAATGAGCTTCTATTTATAGAAAAACTGAGAGTGGCTCTTGGTCTTAAGGGTCAAAATGACTCTTGGTAATATTGAAGAGACAAATACTATTTACGAAGGGGTAATTAACTCTTGGAACACCGAAGAGGCAAATAACTTTTGGTAATATTGAAGAGACAACTACTATTTACGAAGGGGCAATTAACTCTTGGTAATATTGAAGGGACAAGTTACTATTAAGACTTTAAATCAACGATCCATATTGATTTACTATTATAATTTCAACCAACGGTCTGAAAAATTAGCACATCTCCTCATGGAATAATATTGTACCCAAATACCCGAATGCACATTACTAGAATGAATAGTAATAAGGTGAATAGTAACTCGTGAATAGTAACTCATGAATAGTAACTCGTGAATAGTAACTCGTGAATAGTAACTCATGAATAGTAACTCGACACAAAAAGTGCTCCGAATACTCGATTGGTCAATATAACCTCCAGACATCAATTGTCATCAGAATAGATGTCTATTTCTACTAACACAAATAATCCCAACACAATGAAACTATCAAATTCATCTTTAATCAACACGAACTTATCCATCATTAATATCATAACTCACAATATTTAACAACCAGGTTGTTCCCAGGAAAGAGGGGGCTTTTCGATAAGGATTTCTCCCTATTGGCTGGCAATTAGATTATCTAACCTCTCCTTGACAGAACTTCTAGACATTGTAAATATTGCAATTTAATAATATGAATAACTTTGTCGTCTCAATTATTGATTTAATAAAATAACATATATGCACATGATACTGTGACAATAATCGAATCAATAATATGAGAGATATGATGCAGCAATTACTATAACAATAATTGAGTATAACTGAGTAACTTCTTACGTAAGCATCAATAATCAATACCGTGTGCTACTATGCAACCACGCGTATTATTGTACTTTTACTACCGGGTAGTTCAAAGATTAATTCAAAACCTCCATTTATTTTCATAAAATATTTTTGTCGTTTTCTAACTACGACAATACTTCCGTTGTGGGGTCTACAAATGATTGTGCCTTCGTACGGATATTCCCGACAAAAAGAATATTCCCCGACCAAACGAATATTTATAACAACTTGCATACTTTACAAAATTTTCAAATACTACCCATAACTATAACACTATCTCAAATCCACACCATAATATAAAAAAAAATATTTCGAGAAATTTAAATCTTTATTCAAAAAATCTGGGGTCTCACACCTATTTTCTTTGAGATGAATGCTTAACCACTATTTTAACTGTTGCTATTTGTTGAGTTCTTTGACTGATCACCATAGGGCTTTGCATCTAGTAAATTGGAAAGATGGATTTGAGGCTGAACTAGCAATATAATTCAATTAGCTTCTTGTGATTAAGTGTAGTGATCGAATTACATTATTGCTTGACGAAGAATAATGATTTACTTGATTCTCTTGTTTTCTAGATCTTAATGAGTTCTACATGATAAATATATGCCTTAACTAGGATACGTTGTATGTTAGGATATTTGATCTTTGTCTGAACTAGAAAAGAATCATATACTAAAGGAAAACTTTGGTCTAACATGCTTGACAAGGACTTAGATACAAGAATTGTCATCTAAAGGATCAGAAGAATTTGTTGAATGCATTGAAATATAAACTGGATTGTTTGTGGTTGATTCCGAAGCTCTACACTTTTATCATTGATTTTTCAAATTAGAATTCCAACGTTTTCTCTCATATTCGCATTGATTAAATCTCTTGTTTATTTTTCTCCGTTTATTACCATCTCTAATATCAATTCTCTCTAATCATTGGTTAAGAATTAGTTTGATTAGTCTTAGTTTTTATTTATCGTAATTGTTTAATTAGGTTTAGATTTAGGCTTATAATTTTGGATGAGTTGAGTCTTCGTGGGAACTATATATACTTGGTCTTGTAATCACTATAAGATATATACTTGGTCTTGTAATCACTATACTATTAAATTCATCCTTGTGCACTTGCAAGGCAACACCAAGTTTTTGGTGTCATTGTCGGAGACTCATAATTAATCTGGCATTTGGACCCATAAGTTATATCTAATTAAATTTTCTTGTTCATTTTTTTTCTATTATTTGTCTTTCTCTTTTGTGTTAGTTTAGAAGTCACAATTGTTGAGTCCGAGAAGAAAAGAGATACCAAGTCCTCAAACGGGAAGTTTTCCTTTCATTTTCACTTCTGGAAGTTTTTCTTTCCTTCTCAAATTAGGCTTTGTTTAATTCTTTATCGTTTTTCTTAGTTTGGTTTTGTTTCCTTTTCTCTTCTATTGTGGTCTTATTCTGTATGTAGGTCCTTCACAAATTAAGCCTTGCCTTATTACACGCACACACACACAATTTCTCAAGGTGCATGCAAGGAAGACGCTCCTTCAAACTTGAGTTTATTCCTATTGATCAAGAACTTGAGAACACTTTGAGAAGGCAGCGAGTTGTATCACAACCAGCCGTGGGTGAGTTGGTCAACAACAATAGAAATAATCCTCCACCACCACCACCACAAGGGATTACACCACATCTACAGAATATGACGCACCATCATGCATCGTGTTGGCCCCAATCACACAACGATTTGAGATTTGTCCCACCACCATTCACGGTTTGCCTCGGTTTCATGGGAAGGAGGATGAAAATTCTTACCATCACCTCAGGACGTTCTTTGGTATTTACTCCACGTTCAAATGTGATGGGGTTAGTGATGAGCAAGTGTGACTTCGATTATTCCCATTTTCCTTAAGGGACAAGGCAACAAAGAGGTTGCATTCTCTCCCGGAAGCATCAATCAATACTTGGACAGACCTATCCAAGAAGTTTCTCTCAAAAATTTTTCTGGCTCGATGAACAAATGCCTTGCTCATTGAAATCATGAGTTTTCGTCAACTAGATGGTGAACAATTTCATGAAGGTTGGGAAAGATACAAGGACTTGTTTCTTCAATGTCCGCACCATGGGTTTGATATTTGGCAAAAAGTACACTTCTTTTATAGAGGGTTGAACCCTCAAGGTAGGAGTATGGTTGATTCAAGCCTTTGAGACGATATGCGAAGACTCTGAGCATCAGGATTTTCCTATAAAAGACTCAAGAGGTCCAGCGACATCATCGAAATAAAGAGGTCTTTATGAAGTTGACACAAGAACGGGTTTAGAGGCACAAATTGCTGCACTTACTACTCTTCTCAAGCCACTAATTTCAAACGTTACCGCACAACCATGCACTTTATGCACTAGTGTAGCCCATGACACTGCAACCTACCCATCTAATCCTACTCTAGGAGATGTGCAAGAGGTTAATGCATGTAATGATCGAAGGCCTCAAAATGATCCCTATTCAAATACTTACAACCCGGGGTGGCGACAACATCACAATTTTTCTTGGAGCAACCCACCCAACACCATGGGGCATTCAAATTCTTCACTACCATACCAGCAGCCATATCTAGCTTCTCCAACACAACTAGAAGATCCTTCTACTAAGGACATGCTCTCCCTACTTTTGACGAAATCTGATCACTATGAGCAAGAGGTAGTATCGCTGAAGCAAAGTCAATTGGTGTTGGAAAAGAGTCAACAAATATTTGAGGTTTGAAGAGCATGAAGATGTGATGCTATCCGAAAAAGTGAGTGCGGTTCTTCAACGAAACTACCACCAAAACTCAAGGATACTGGAAGTTTTACAATCCCATGCATCATTGGTGAAAGAAAATTCCAAAGAGCTTTACTTGACTCAGGCGCAAGCGTGAACTTAATGCCATATTCAACGTATGGACATCTTGGGTTAGGAGAGTTGAAACCCATATCAATCTCTCTCCAATTTGCTGATCGATCTGTGAAATATTCTGGAGGCATTATTGAAGACGGACTTGTACGTGTTGATCAATTCATACTCCCTTCTAACTTTATTATTTTGGACATGGAAGAAGCAGAGATTACAGATCGTGAGCTACCTCTCATCCTTGGTAGACCCTTCATGGCTACGACAGGTACGAATATTAATGTTAAATCTAGTTTACTAACCATGTTGGTGCAAGATAGTACTATATCTTTTCAGGTCTTTGAAGCTTTGAAGCGGCCCTCAGATCCATATGATTGTTTTCATGTTGAAGTTGTTGATCGAGTTATAGCGAAGACCTTTGTTGAATCAAGTCCCACAGATCATTTGGAAATTTGTATTTCACACCATGGGATGTACTTTGAGAGGACTGCAGTACTTGCAGCAGCAACATCACTCAATGTCGTGGCACCTTATGGACCTAGAAACCTTCCAAAGTTTGAAACTTTGCCATCGACGCATGCCAAACTTGCACCCTCTACTGTTCATCCTCTAAAGCTCGAATTGAAGCCACTTCCTAATACTTTGAAGTATGCTTATTTAGGTGATTCTGAGACTCTCCCTGTGACAATAGCTTCTGATCTCAGTTCAACAGAAGAAGAAAAATTGATTCAAGTGTTAAGGGAGCACAAGATGGCATTGGGATGGAGTATTGCTAATATTAAAGGAATCAATCCTTCACTTTGCATGCATAGAATACACGAGGAAGATTCCAAGCCTTCTAGGGAAGATCAAAGGCACCTCAATCCGCATATGAAAGAGGTAGTATGTGCAGAGGTTCTCAAATTGTTAGACATTGGCATTATCTATCCAATTTCTGACTGCAGTGCAAGTGGTGCCGAAGAAATCAGGGATTATAGTCATAAAAAATGATGAGAACGAGCTCATACCTCAAAGGACAATCACAGGATGGAGGGTTTGTATTGATTACAGGAAACTCAATAGTGCCACTAGAAAAGATCACTTCCCATTGCCTTTCATTGATCAGATGCTAGAGCGACTTGCATGCTATAGTCACTACTGTTTTTTTGAAGGATGTTCGGGATATAATCAGATAGCAATTGCCCTAGAAGATTAGGAAAAGATGACCTTTACATGCCCATTCAAAACTTTTACATATCGGCGCATACCCTTCAGTTTGTGTAATACACCAACAACTTTCTAGAGATGTATGATGAGCATTTTTTTTGATATGGTAGAGAGATTTATTGAAGTTTTTATGGACGACTTTTTCATTTTTGGGTCCTCATTTGATCAATGCCTTCATCATCTGTCACTAGTGCTTCAACGTTGTCAAGAATCTAATTTGGTGCTAAATTGGGAAAAATGTCACTTTATGGTGAAAAATGGTATAGTTCTTGGCCATATTATCTCCTCCCATGATATTAAAGTCGATAAGGCTAATATAGATGTAATCTCGAAGCTCCCTCAAACTTCAGTCAAGCAAATTCGATCCTTTCTTGGGCATGCCGGGTTTTATAGACGTCTCATTAAGGATTTTTTGAAGATTATAAAACCCTTATGTGACTTGCTGAATAAAAGAGGCATCATTTAACTTCAACAAAGATTGTTTGAATACTTTTGAAATCCTCAAGAAAGAGTTGACGCAAGCCCCCATCATACGAGCTCCGGATTGGACTCTTCCCTTTGAAATCATGTGTGATGCATAGGACTATGCAATTGGGGCTGTGTTGGGGCAGCGAGAAAGAATTTCTTGCAGTAGTGTTTGCATTGGAGAAGTTTTGTAGTTATTTGATTGGATCAAAAGTCACCATTTTTTCTGATCATGCAGCCTTCCATTACTTAATGACCAAGAGAGATGCAAAGCCAAGGCTTAAAAGTGGATTCTCCTCTTGCAAGAATTCGATGTTGACATCAAAGATAAAAAGGGGACAGAAAATGTAGTTGATGACCATCTTTCAAAATTAGTGCAAGAAGGCAACGAGCTTCCTCCCAAAGAGACATTCCTTGATGGGTAGCTCTTCTCGGTTGAACAACTCCCATGGCACAAATTTTAATAGCAAATTTTATTCCGACAGATTGGGACAAGCAGCAAAGGAAACAGTTTTTCTCTACAGTGCGACACTATTATTGGGATGATCCGTATCTCTTTAAGCATTGCCCTGATCAAATTGGCGTTTTGTGTTCCTCAAGCTGAAGTTCTAAGCATATTGGCGTTTTGTCATTCATATACGCGTGGTCTGTGGTGGCCATTTTAGAGCAAAAAAGATTACGTTAAAGGTACTGCAAAGTGGATTTTATTGGCCCTCTTTATTTAAACATGCATATCACTTTATTCAAAGATATGATAGGTGCCAAAGAACAGAAAATTTATTGTGACGCCTTTAAAACAATTGATCATCACCCATCGCGTGGTCATGACATACATGGTACATAAATTCAAATACAACTTAATTATACAACGATGCAGAAAAATACGACAAAACATAGCGAGAAAGTTTAAACAAGAATATTGTCATCTAGACAATATTCACACTCAATGGAGTCCTCATTATAATTATTATCACATTATTCCGTAGAATAGTGAGGACTACTAAAGCCACTTATCCTGGACAAACACTCCATTCCCCGACTCATCCCAGTGATATTCTCATTTCCTGAAGATAACAATGAAAGAAAGGGTGAACTCAACTAGCCAAGTAAGAAATATTATGACTAAGATAATGCAGAATAAATTATCCTTAGCCTTCAACAGTATAACAACTGATAGAATACAATAGACAACAAGTTTTAGATCAACAACCGCAATGAATAAGCAATCCATTAGAAGAGTCAAGTAGAGCATAAAATCTACTATCTTCTATGATTTAAAAAGTTTTCATCAACTTTATCTGCGAGACTCGACAATAAATAAAATCAAATCATCCCCGCACTACGGCCAGGATATTCATGTAATCATCAATGGTCATGATTATACCGAATAATCCCTGGTCATAATCATACCAACAACTGTCCATCAATGAATTACAGGCCAATGATGACTTTCACCACATCATTCGTCACATTACGGTCATGATTATACCGAATAATCCCTGGTTATAATCATACCAAGTCCATCTCTGCACGTAAGCCAAAGATGACTTTCATCATAATATAAACATGAGGATGATGACAATGATATAATAATTCAATAAAATAAGTTCAATGATAAATTTTAAAGATTTATAATTTAATTTATCCAAAAATCAATAACGTCCAAATTGTCAACATGATACTACTTTGTAGAGTAAAATTCAAGAATAATATTCATGTATCAAAAATAATTTGGACAGAAAAGAAATATATTTTTTGGGTAAATAGTACCCCGTGAATAGTACCCCATGAATAGTACCTCGTGAATAGTACCTCGACATGAAAAGTACCCCAAATACCCGAGTGAATAATATTCGGGTGAATAGTAATTCGGGTGAATAGTAACTCATGAATAGTACTCCGACACGAAAAGTGCCCCGAATACCCGAGTGAATAATACTAGAGTGAATAATAATTGGGTGAATAGTGACCTGTGAATAGTAACTCGTAAATAAAATACCAAATAAAATGATATTTCATGACGAGTACACAAGAAATGATATCTCATACGAGTATAATAGAATATATGAAACTGCAAATGGATTTTCATCCGCCATGAGGTAATCCACGTAGACAGATCATTTTCACAATTTAATAAAGAATGAATACAAAAGGTCATTCATCATGCATGTGGTAGTCCGCATAGACAAGTTATTCCAACAGAATAATAAAGAATGGAATAACAAAAGAATTCACCAGGCATGCGATAGACCGCACAGACAGGTTATTCTCAACAAAATAATAAATAATGGAATAATAGAAGAATTCACCACACATGCGATAGACCGCACAGATAGGTTATTCCCAACAGAATAATAAATAATAGAACCAGGTCATGCATAATATGCACAGACATGATATTCCAATAGAATAATAAAGAATGGAACCAGGTCATGCGTAATCCGCACATACAGGATATTCCAACAGAATAATAAAGAATGGAATAACAGAAGAATTTTACCATGTATGTGGTATCAGATGTATATAAAAAGTTATTCCAACATAATAATAAAGAATGGAATAACAGAAGAATTTCACCATGTATGCGGTACTTCGCATAGACAGGTTATTCCAACATAATAATAAAGAATGGAATAACAAAAGCTCTCTTCATGAATACGAAAGAAATAATACCCCTTACCTTAGAAGAAATCTGGATACTGGAATAGTGAGGTAGCTGACTTCTCTTCTTCTTCCTTTCTATAATTTCTCTCTATAATAATTGTCGATGTTGGGATTTTTAAATGTCCCCTTTTCGTTACTTATTCTTTGGTGTTCTCATGTTAATGTGAGATTTGTTTGAAAAAACAAGTGAAAAATGTCTGACATGTATAATGTCGACTATTTGACTTTAAGAGTCGCCAGTTGATGTATTTAACTGGTTGCACCAACGCAATCGAAAAGGTTTGCACATTGACCCAGTGATGTGACACTGCTAAACGGGTCGGTAAAACCGAGATTTATTTGGGTTCGGGGGCTTGATTATGAGGAGGGAAGGTGTTAGGCACCCCCCGACATTCGTGTTGCCACGGTGATCGCCACTTTTCGTGAAACTGTTATATGAATGTGTGTGTGTGGATCAATGTGCAATTATTTGAAAGTAGTGCGAGGCCTCGTTCGCACCTATATACAAAGGGTTTGAATTTATAGAAAAATTCAGTTTTAAACAAGATATAGTAATGAAGTTTTGTAAAAAGAGGTTTTTTCAAACCCTGTGCTTAATAGTAATTGAGGCCTTTGATACTTCTATTTTATTATTAAATGTTTGGCTTGTTTGCTTTTATTTTCGAGATGTGAGGCATCTTCGAGAAAACAATACAAAGAAGGATCTTACTCTCTCTCACGAACATGACAACCATCCAAGGAAATTCGAGACACGTAAATAATGTACAAGTCGCTTACAATGAAAAAATATCCATCACTAAAACCGAATCTAGATTCATTATTCTCAATCAGATCACATGATTCCTAGGCTCACATGATACCGCATGCTTTATATGAAAAGTGGCGGTATATATATATATAAGCTATATATATATATATATATATATATATATATATATATATATATATATATATATATATGCATATGATCACCACCACGAATCGCCTCCATGGGGATCGAGAAAAGTAAAAAAGCGATAAACTCTAAAGCGGGACAAAATGTAAATAAAAGCGGTAAAAGGCCAATGAAGTAACTCCGAGCCCTGAAAATGTATATATATATATATATATATATATATATATATATATATATATAAAAGCAAAACACACATGATGTAAATCCAGTGCTCATCGGATATGTCCGACAACAATTATATATATATATATATATATAAAAATATATAAAAGCAAGTAAACGCTCCACATAAGTCAGGGCTGAATCGAGGCATAACTCGATAATGTTAGTCCATATAAAATATATACATATATACATATATATATATATATATATATATATATATATATATATATATATATCTGAGAATGAAAACTACTTGATCAAGTCCTCGCATATACACACAACACGACTCTCAATGTGTATAACAAAGTGTGCAAATATGAAGAAAAGGCTTTATAGGTGTAAGAAGAAACTACGGTGTAATGCAAAAGAAAACTTTTATAACTTTAAATGGATGAAGGCTCCCGCCGATTAAAATATGACAGAATATGTGATGCCCCCAAAATAGGTATACATCACCCATCTTGAGTCGCCAGAAATACATGGTACAAAATTCAAATACAACTTAATTATACAACAGTCGTGTAAAATACTGCAAAACATAATCTAAGAGTTTTAATAAGAATATTGTCATTTAGACAATATACACACTTAATGGAGTCCTCATTACATTTATTATTACACTATTGCACAGAATAATGAGGACTACTAATGCAAACATCTAGACCGTCACTCTGTTCCCCGACTAGTCCCAGCTACGTTCTCATTTCTTGAAGAGAACTATGAAAGAAAAGGGTGAGCTCAACTAGCCCAGTAAGAAATATTATGACTAAGATAATGCAGAATAAATTATCCTTAGCCTTCAACAGTATAACAACTGATAGAATATAATAGACAAAAAGTTTTAGATCAACAACTGCAGCGGAATAAGCAATCCATTAGAAGAGGCAAGTAGAGCATAAAATCTACTATCTTCTATGATTTAAAAAGTTTATCATTAATTTTATCGCTGAGACTCAGCTTAATAAATAATCCACATCATCGAATCATCTCTGCACCACGGTCAAAGATATTCATGTAATCATCAATGGTTATAATTATACCGAATAATCCCTAGTCATAATCATATCAACAACTATCCATCAATGAACTACAGGCCAATGAGGACTTTCACCACATCATTCATCACATTACGGTCATGATTATACCGAATAATCCCTGGTCATAATCATACCATGTCCATCTATGCACGTAAGCCAAATATGACTTTCATCACAATATAAGCATGCGGATGATGACAATAATATAAACATTAATCAAACGAAAACAAGGATAAATATTAAAGACTTTAAATTTATCCAAATATTTATCAATCACTCAATAAACTCATAATCTAATATTATAACAATATTTTAATCACTTCTTAAACTTATAAACAATTTATTCTAATTGTTTACACTTTACCAAATAATACATTTTAATCATTCAAAAATGCCATACTCATAAGATTTTATCACCAATGATCAAATCCCTCATCAAAAATCTGCATATACCTTATATAGAATTCCAAGCCATAAAATCCATTTTACCATTTTTTTCAATTTCACATAACATATTTAATTCATATGTTCGTAACTAAATCATTTTCATAAAAAATACCAAATCAGTCCAAAAAATTATTCTTTTCTGGGATTTAGCAGAATATAGTCCCATATTGAGCATATATTTTTCTCGGAATTTTTGAAATTTATTTACTATTTTTCATATGGCCAAAACTGCCGAATATTTAGACATTTATCATAAATTGTACTTTTGTCCAAAAATTTGAAAATTACAGGGTATACTCCTATTATATACATGTACTCCCAATAAAAATTTCACCAATTTTGGAGTTAACCACAAGGAGATATAATGGTTTACTTTTTAAATAGTCTTTTCCAATAAAATTCATAACTTCTAATCTATACATCCAAAAATCATCATTTTTGGACACAATCTAGAAAACTCAACAAATTATCATTTCAAAATTTTCAAGAATTTTTGAGGGTCAAAAAAATTACGTAACTGCAAATGGATTTTCACCCACCGTGCGGTAATCCACGTAGACAAATCATTTCCACAATTTAATAAGAAATGAATACGAATGGTCATTCACCATGCATGCGATAGTCCGCATAGACAGGTTATTCTAATAGAATAATAAAGAATGTAATAACAGAAGAATTCACCATGCATGCGATAGATCCGATGCATAGAAAGTTATTCCAATGAGAATAATAAAGAATGGAATTAGGTCATGCGTAATCCGCATGCATGTGATATTCCAATGTAATAATAAAGAATGGAACCAGTCATGCGTAATCCGCACAGATGTGATATTCTAAACGTAATAATAAAGAATGGAATAACAACAAAATTCACCGTGCATGCGATAAATCAAGACAAACAAAGTTATTCCAATGAATAATAATAAAGAATGGAATAACAGAAGAATTTCACTATGTATGCGGTACTTCGCATAGACATGTTATTCCAACATAATAATAAAGAATGGAATAACAATACTTACGAGTATTGAAAGAAAATAACTCTCATCATGAATACGAAAGAATAATACCCTTTACCTCAGAAGAAAACTGGATACTGGAATAGAGAGGTAGCAGACTTCTCTTCTTCTTTCTCTATATAATAATTACTCTATAGCTTTAGTGAATTGGTGAAAAATAATGAAGGAATGAGCTTCTATTTATAGGAAAATATAGTTTTAATAATTGCACATTTTGGGACTCGAAATATTACAGTATAATACCTTCCTCTTTTTCTTTATTTTTAATTTAGTCCTGCAAGTATTATCAAACTTGCACCACCTCCCCTAATAGTAAATAATGTAAATCAATAGTAAATCATGTGAATCAATAATTCTAGACATATGAAAATACGAATTACAGTATAATACTTACATCTATACCTCCATTTTTAACTTAGTCATGCAAGTATTATCAATCTTGCACCACCTCCCCTAATAGTAAATGAATGTGAATCAATAGTACACACATTTGAACAAATAGTTATAATCATGTGAATTAATAGCAATTAATTGCTCATTTATCTGATTAATTACCCGATTGGTCAATATAACCTCCATACATCAATTATTATCGAAATAAATGTTGATTTTCACTAAGACTAATAATTCCAACACAATGGAACTATCAATTTCATCTTTAATCAACACGAACTTATTCATCATTAATATTATAATTCACAATATTTAACAACTAGGTCGTTCCCAGGAAAGAGGGGGCTTTTCGATAAGGATTTCTCCCTATTGGCGCGCAATTAGATTATCTAACCTCTTATTGACAGAACTTCTAGACATTATCAATATTGAAAATAATAATATGAATAACTTTGTCGTCTCAATTATTGATTTAATAATATAACATATTATACGTATGATAATTGTGACAATAATTGAATCAATAATATGAGAGATATGATGCAACAATTCTTCAGAAAGCAATAATTGAGTATAACCGAGTGACTTCTTATGTAAGCATCAATAATCAATACCGTGAGCTACTATGCAACCACGCGTATTACTATACTTTTACTACCGGGTAGTTCAACAGTTTTAACGGTAATACTTTCGCCGTTATTTTATAAAAGATAATTACATCGTTTTCTTACTACGATAATACTTACATTAGGGGTCCACTAATGATTGTGCCGCGTCATTTAATATTCCCTATTAAAACGAATATTCCCCACCAATCGAATATTATATAACAACTTGCTTACTTTGCAAAATTTATAAATATTACCCACAACTATAACATTATATCAAATCCACACCATAATATTCAAAAAAAAAATTCAAGAAATTTAAATCTTTATTCATAAAATTTGGGGTCTCACAAAATATAAGCTCAAAAGTGTTTGAAATAAGACAACACTCAGTTTATGGGGCGTACAAAGCCAATTGGATAGGGTTTCCTCGCTATCCCTCTTCTAATTAATGCCACCCCAAGTCCCATATTTATAGAGGGAGGGGGGGTGCCGCAGGTCTACCCGCGGCTACCCGAGATGCCCAGGGCAGTATGAGTCGTGCCATGTCGCAGTACGTACATTCGGACAACGCGTTGTTTGCTCAGTCGCTCATAACTTTCAATCCGGGAGTCCGATTGAAGCGTGCCATACCATTCTGTAAAAGCTCTTTCTAAGAGCTACACAATGACATAGGATTTGACCTCTTTTGATTCCAGGAAGATGGGTTCATCATCGAAATAGCATTTTTGGGTTTCCGTCAGGCAATCCGGTGAGCCGTTTTGCGTAGTTTTCGCTCCGAAGTTAAGGTATGGTTCTTGTGGTACTTATCTTGAAGCAATTTGGGTTGAAATGAGTGTATTTGGTTTGAAGTGAAGTTGAGTTGACAAAATGACCATTTTGCCCCTCCCGGGGTTATCTCTGGTTTTCGCACATTTATAGCGGGTTTTTCCCTGGGTTATCTCTGACATAGTTATGCTATTGACTCTAAATGTCCTCAGGGTTATCTCTGAGGTTACCTTGACCTCTCGGGGTTAACTCCGGGGTTGGGAAATGATGTTGTAGTCCTCTAGGGTTACCTCTAGAGTGTGAAAAGGACGCTTTTGCCCTCCTACATAGTTAGTAACAAGAAAAGAAAATTTTGAGTGTCTACAGATGCCCCTCTTTATCATGTTCATGCAATGTAATGGAATGGACATGATAAAGATTAGTAGACACTTGAAATATGACAAGGTATTCTTAATGATGCAAATCGAAATGTAATGAATGTTATGATGAATGTTAAAATTGTGACGTCCCCAAAATAGATATACATCACCTATTCTGAGTCGTCAAATACATGGTACAGAATACAAATACAATCTTAAATATACAACATGAGCTGTGAGTTTTAATACAAACATTGTCTTCTAAACAGTACTCAAACTCAAAATAAGTCCCCAATACATTTATTTTCACACTATTTCATAGAATAGTGAGGACTACTAATGCTATCATCTGAACCATCACTCCGTTCCCTGACTCGTCCCAGCTATATTCTCATTTCTTGAAGAGAACAGTGAAAGAAAGGGTGAGCTCAACTAGCCCAGTAAGAAATATTATGACAAAATAATGCAGAATAAATTATCATTAGCCTTCAACAATGTTAAACTGATAAAATACAATAGACATCAAGTTTAACTGCAGCGGAACAAGCAATCCATTAAAAGAGTCAAGTAGAGAATAAAATCTACTATCTTTTATGATTTAAAAAGGTTTTTTTTATCACTTTTATCGCTGAGACTCAACTTAATAAATAATCCACATCATCTCTGCACTATGGCCAAGGATATTCATTAGTGTCACGACCACAAATTATTCATGCACTACGGGCTAAGGATATTCGTGTATTCATCAATGGTCATGATTATGCCATAAAATAATTCATCTTTGCTCCCTTGGCCAAAGAGAATCCATAGCCATACTCATACCAAAAATTGTCCATCAATGCACTACGGGCCAATGGGGACTTTTTCCACATCATTTGTAACATTACGGTCATGATTACACCGAATAATCGCTGGTCATAATCATACCAAGTCCATCTATGCACTACAGGCCACATATGACTTTCAACAAAATAATAAACATGAGGATGATGACAATGATATAAGAATTCAATAAAACAAGTTCAAGAATTAATTTATCCAGAACTAATAACGTCCATATTGTCAACATGATACTTCTTTGTAGAGTAAAATTCAAGAATGCTCAGAAGAATATTTCCATGAAAAGATCTTTGAACGACGCGCAAATATCAAGGATATTCCACTAATTTCATGGAGTATAGAAGTCAAAACTTTAACCAACTGAGTATAATAAAGAATGGAATAACAAAAGAAATCACCAAGCATGCGATAGACCGCATAGACATGTTATTTCAACAGAATAATAAATGATGGAACCAGGTCATGCGTAACGCACAGACATGATGTTTTGACATAATAATAAATAATAGAACCAGGTCCGGCGTAAATGCACAGACAGGATATTCTGACAAAATAATAAATAATGGAACCAGGTCCGTCGTAAACGCACAGACAGGATATTCCGACAAAATAATAAAGAACAGAATAATAGAAGAATTTCACCATGTATGCGGTACTTCGCATAAATAGGTTATTCTAACATAATAATAAGGAATGGAATAAGAGAAGAATTTCACCAAGTATAGGGTAGCCCCTGTATACAGGTTATTCCAATAGAATAATAAAGAATGGAATAACAGAAGTTCTCTTCATGAATACGAAAGAAATAATACCCCTTACCTTAGAAGAAACTGGATATAGGAGTAGTGAAGTAGCAGAATACTTTTCTTCTTTCTCTCTATAGTTTCTCTCTCTAGAGTTTCAGTGAATTCATAATAAATAATGAAGGAATGAGCTTCTATTTATAGGAGAATGGACTGAATAGTAACTAATTCCTGAACAGTCCAGATTGATTTACTTTTAAATGGACGGTCCAGATTGGTTTACTATAAAATATTCTAATAAAACAAAATCTTTTAAATAAAATATAATATATTCTATTTATAATCTAATAAAACGAATAACTTTATAAAAGTATTCTGTTTTATATAAAAAGATTTTACTATGTAGGCACTATGCAAACACTATGCATAATAAAATATAATATATTCTAATTATTGTCTAATAAAACAAATAACTTTATAAAAGTATTCTATTTTATATAAAAGATTTTACTATGCAAAATACTATGCATAATAGAATATAATATATTCTATTTATAGTCTAATAAAACGAATAACTTTATAAAAGTATTCATTTTTATATAAAAAGCTTTTATGTTTTATTACATTAATAATACTAATAAAATAAAACTTCATCATCATTATTATAATTTACACTATTAATCGACCAGGTCGTTCCCAGGAAAGAGGGGGCTTTCCAATAAGGATTTCTCCCTATTAGGCGCCGCAATTAGGTGACCAAACCTCTCCTCGATGTAAGTTCTAAACATCGTTAATATTGCAAATAATAATATTAATAACTCATCATCTCAATTATTGATTTAATAATATATAAAATATCGACAATAATTGAATCAAATAATGTGAGATACTATGCAACAATTACTGTAGCAATAATTGAACAAAACTGAGTGACTTCTCACGTAAGCATCAATAATCAATATAGTGTGCTACTATGCAACCACGCGTATTATTGTACTTTTACTACCGGGTAGTTCAACAGTATTAACGGTAAAACTTCCGTCGTTATTTTCATAAAAATATTTTTGTCGTTTTCTCATTCCGATAATAATTCCGTTGTGGGGTCCACCAATGATTGTGCCGTCGTACGAATATTTCCTGTTAAAACGAATATTTGCCGACCAATCGAATATTATATAACAACTTGCATACTTTGTAAAATTTATAAATACTACCTACAACTATAACATTATCTCAAATTCACACCATAATATTTAAAAAAAATATTTCGAGAAAATTAAATCTTTATTCGTAAAATTTGGGATTTTACAATCTCATTTCCTTATGAAATTTCGCCCTCGAAATTTACGTACGTACCTGGTATGCCGAACAGATGAGGACACTTCGTCAGATTCTAACTTTTGAGGTATAACCTTTAAGCGTAAAATATATTCCAGGATTTTAACAGGTATATCTTCATACATTAAATTATTCGCTATCTCGTCCGGTTCTAAATCAATAATGTGGTTTGTGTTGTCCACATATTTACGTAAAATCGATACCTTAAAAATATTATGAATACGCGACATACTTGGCGGTAAAACAAGTCTATAAGCCACATTTCCTACTTGATCGAGGATTTCAAATGGGCCAATTAAATCGAGGGTTGAAATTTCCTCTCTTCAGCAATTCTTGCTTCTAGAATAACTTCCTCTTGAACCTTCTTCTTCACATTTGTGACGCCCCAAAATAGGTATACATCATCCATTCTGAGTTGTCCAATACATGGTACAGAAATAACTACAACTTTATTATTACAACATATAAACTCTGAGTTTAAATACAAATATTGCCATCTAGATAATATCCACACACAAATAAATTCTCATCACAATTATTGATACATTATTTTACAAAAATGGTGAGGACTACTAAACAACTCTCTAGAACCATCATTCCATACTCCGACTAGACTGCTTACATTCTCGCCTCCCGGAGAAGAAAATGGAACAAAAAGGAAAAGGGTGAGCTCAACTAGCCCAGTAAAAAATATTATGACTAAGATAATATAAAACAAATTATCGTTAGTCTTCAACAGGGAAAAATCTGATAAAATACAATAGACAACAAGTTTCAGATCAATATTCGCAGCGAAAAATAATAATTCATAGAAGAGTTACGTAGAGAATGAAATCTACTAATATCTATGAATTTATCAGTCCATCAACAATATTTTTTATCCCTGTAACATCAATCAATGCACATCTTGAATCATATATTCATCTTTGCACTATAGGCCAAAGATATTCATCAGTTGGTCATGTTCATCTCAACACTTGTTCATCTTTGCACTACGACCAAAGATATTCATAGTAAAATCAACCATCTTTGCACTACAGGCCAAAGATATTCAGTAACATCATCATTTAGGACTGAGGATGATGAAAAATATTTTTAAAGAAAACGAATCTAGTGAAACAAAAGAACAAATATTAAGGATTCGTACTTTAAACAATCCGAGTTCAAAAATATTTCATAAATAATTATACTGAAGTAAAATTCAAGAATGATCAAAACATTGATACAATCAAAGCTAGTATCCATAATAGATATTTTGGACGAAAAGGAAAATTTTAATTTTTTTTGATGAATAGTGTCGTATTCGTGAATAGTGCCGTATACGTGAGTAGTGTCGTATACGTGGATAGTAACCCTGACACAAAAAGTTCCAAATTTGATTAAAATTCAGATTAATACTTCGGCATCATGATATTGAAAGAAATAATATCATTTTTTTAAAAAAATAATATCCCTTACCTCGTAAGAATAGTACTTCTAGTTGAAACACCGGATATAAGCTATGACTTGAACTTGCACCGTATAGCAACACTCAAAGTATTAAAATACTCACAAGAATACGCTCAATATATCGAGAGAGAAAGAGAGAGAAAACTTCAGTTTTTGGTGTAATTTTCAATTTTAACCTAAGCACCCTATTTATAGAAAAATGCTTAGAACACCAAAGTAAAATATTTAATAAATTAATAATATATTTTTTCCAAATCTCTCTACGCATACTACCATCTGAATTCCACCACTAACACATGTCCCATAAATGAAAAAAACGTTTTTTGTAAAAAAATATATTTAAAACTTCAAAAATTAACTATACTGGAACTTCAGAACTTTAATAATTCATAATAAATAGCCCTTTTATCAGAAAAATTTGAACCACGTGTCCTTTCTATAGGAAATTTCATTTTCTACAACTTTGTAAGTTTAAGTTTTTCCAAATTCCAAACAAAAATTGACCAAAATCCACAAACGGGCAATTTTATAGGCTATAATCAAATTTCAGTCAAGAAGTGGGCCCACAGACATGTTTAACATGTTTTAAACAATTTTTGTAAAAAAAAATACTCTTCCTCCTTATATACTCATATATCCCACATTCATTGTAAAAATATCACCATTATTATATTATTAAAAATATAATAATATATTTAAATGAATTATTTTATCGAGAAAAGATAAAATATTAATTTTCAACAATTGTCACATTAAAATTTTCTCCATCTATATCCACATAAAATCAATATTTTCCTCATTATATAAATCAATAATTAATTATTCACAAATAATATTACGTAATCACAATCGACAACCCGGTAGTTCCGAGGATGATGGGGGCTTTCCAATAAGGATTTCTCATTCTCGGCGCCGCAATTAGATGACCTAACTAACCTCTCCTTAGATGTAACTTTCTAGACATTGCCAATAATGTTATCCAATAATATTATTCAGATAATATGAATTATTGCTCTATAGTGGAAAATCTTTGTGTAATGACAATTATTGAAACAACAAAGTAATATAAAATATCAATGCAAAGAATTATTGAATCAATAAAATAAAATAAAATATTGAGCGATAATTCATCGTAACAATTATTGAATAGTGCCTTCTTACGTAAGAATCAATAATTGGTGCAATACCGTGTGCTACTGTGTTTTTAACCACCGAGTATTTCAACAGTATTAACGGTAACAACTCTGCCGTTATTTATAACCAACTTATACTTGTCGTTTTCTTCATTCAATCGCTTTCCATTATGGGGCCCACAATTAAGTCGCTACCGTCGCATTTAATATTCCCAAACAAGAAGAATATTCCACGACCAAACTAATATTTTATAACCACTTGCTTATTTGAAATCTTTGCGTATTTTACCCATAACTATGCACATTAATCAAATCAACCCTTACTATTTCAAAATAATAAATAGAGGAAATTAAATTTTATTTATTAATAATTTGGGGTCTTACAACCTCCCCTCCTTATGAAATTTCGTCCTCGAAATTGACGTACGTACCTGGTGTTTCGAAAAGATTAGGGTACCTCGCTTTCATTTCCGTTTCCAACTCCCAGGTCATTTCCTCTATAGCGTGGTTTCTCCAAAAAACTTTCACTTGTGGTATGACCTTCGCGCGTAGGACATGCTCCTTCCTATCCAAGATCTTGACAGGTATCTCTTCATATGTTAAGTCCTCGGCTATCTCATCCGGTTCTAACTCAATGATGTGGTTCGGGTCTTTCACATATTTACGAAGCACATATATGTGAAAAACATTATGAACACGAGACATACTTGGAGGTAACGCGAGTCTATAGGCTACATTTCCTACTCGGTCAAGAATCTGAAATGGACCAATAAATCGTGGATTGAGCTTTCCTCGTTTCCCAAATCTTGTAACTCCCTTCCATGGAGCTACACGCAACAATACGTGATCCCCAATACTAAATTCCACGTCCTTTCGATGAAGATCCGCATAACTCTTTTGTCGATCCTGTGTCGTTTGTATACGTTGTCGAATCATTTGGATCTTTTCCGTAGTCATACATACAAACTCGGGTCCCAACAATGTTGCTTCACCCACTTCATCCCAACATATTGGAGATCGACACTTTCATCCATATAATGCTTCAAATGGAGCGACACCTATAGTTTCCTCATAACTGTTGTTGTAGGAGAATTCCACCAATGGTAAATACTTATCCCAACTGCCTTTGAAGTCTAGGACACAGAGTCTTAATAGATCTTCAAGAGTTTGAATAGTCCTCTCTGATTGTCCGTCCGTTTGAGGATGGTATGCCGAACTAAATCATAAATCCGTGCCCATAGCTTTTTGCAAGCTAACCCAAAATCTTGAAGTGAATCTTGGGGCACGATCCAAAATTATGGATACTGGCATGCCATGCAATCTCACAATCTCATTTACGTACATTTGAGCAAGACGTTCAAGGGAATAAGTCTCCCGTATCGGCAAGAAATGAGCAGACTTGGTTAATCTATCAACAATAACCCAAATAGCATTTATGCCTTGAGAAACTGTGGGAAGACCCATAACGAAATCCATGGTAATGTGTTCCCACTTTCATTTCGAAATCTCAAGTGGTTGCAACGGACCCTTTGGCACTTGATGCTCCGCCTTTACACGTTGATAAGTTAAACACATCGAGATAAACTTTGTAATCTCTCTCTTCATATTGTTCCACCAAAATGTATGTCGAAGATCACGATACATTTTAGTACTTCCAGGATGAATTGCAAACGGTGTATTGTGTACCTCCATCATGATCTTGTACTTCAAATCAGAATCAATAATTGGTGCAATACCGTGTGCTACTGTGTTTTTAACACCGAGTATTTCAACAGTATTAACGGTAACAACTCCGCCGTTATTTATAACCAACTTATACTTGTCGTTTTCTTCATTCAATCGCTTTCCATTATGGGGCCCACACAAGGCTGCGCCGTCGTACGAATATTCCCCGACAGCAAGAATATTCCACAACCAAATGAATATTTTATAACCACTTGCTTATTTGAAATCTTTGCGTATTTTACCCATAACTATCCACATTAATCAAATCAACCCTTACTATTTCAAAATAATAAATAGAGGAAATTAAATTTCATTTATTAATAATTTGGGGTCTTACAACATTTATCAGCTTTGAGTATGTAGCTTGCACTGCTTTAACTTTATCGACTAAAGTCGGTTCTAATCATATATTTGTTATCTTCACGTAGGTTCATTTATTCGCACTCGTAAACGCATACGATCTTCTACTCAACGCGTCAGCTACCACGTTCGCTTTTCCACGATGATACTGAATGGTATGATCGTAATCTTCAACAGCTCGAGCCAACGTCTTTGGCGCATTATACGTTCGTTTTGGTTGAAGAAATATTTAAGGGTTGAAGAAATGGGTTTTGTACTAGGGTCAATACAAAATTCGATTTCACGCTCTAGGGGTAGGCTAAGAAGTCTTCAATAATACATCAGAAAATTTATTAACAATAGAAATATCATTCAAATCTGACGTATTTTTATTTAAATCCGTGACATGGGCTAAGAAAGCTTGACATCCATTTTTCAATAAACGAATAGCTTTATGACTTGATATGACAGTGATTGATTTTAGTGGATTGGTTGCTTGAATTCGCATAATAGGTTGGTTAGGAATATGAAAGCTAACAACCTTACTAAAAGCATGATGAGTAGTTAACCAATCGATTCCTAAAATCACATCAAAGACAAGTATTTTCACAGAGAGAAGATCGACAGGTAACGTGAAAGTGTCGATTTGAATCAAATAAGATTTATAAACAGTGGAGGTAACGAATGTTTCTACTAACGAAGTTTCAACCAATAAGTCAAAGTCTAACTTCTCTGGGGTCAAATTTAAACGTTGAGCGCAAGCAAGAGAGATAAAAGAATGGGTAGAACCGGTATCTAATAAGGCATAGACTTCAAGAAGAATTTATAATTAACTAACCTGTACTAACTTCGTTCGGGTTACTCACTTTTTGAGAAGTCACAAAAAACGCTCTTCTTGAAACCACCGACTTTGTTTTGTCCGTATCCGCCTTTGGTGCCACCGTCCCAGCTAGACTTGACTTTGGTGCATGACAAAATTGGGCTAGGTGACCTTCTTTTCCACAATTGTAACATGCTTTGGACTGCATCACGCAATTTAGACTGATATGTCCCTCCCCTCCGCATTTAAAACATACGACCGGCGGTCGTTCTCCTTCCTTTGAAACGAGTGTTGGTGCTACTGTCTTTCCATCGTTGTTGAACCTCCTCTTCTTGAAATTTCCACTCCTATTATCTTGGCCATGATTACCACTGAAGTGGTTACCATTCTTGGCATGATAATTTCCCCACGATGGTTATCATTGTTCCGATTGCTGCCCACCACCGAATGCGATTATTATCGTGTTGTTGGTCATTGCCTTTTGGTTGTCTTTGACTCATTATCGCGTTCGATGAATCGAGCCCTATTCACAACATCTGAATATAAACAAAGTTTGTGAGAAATGAGGTATTGACGTATATCAGTTTTCAAACCTCTTAGAAACATTCGCGTCATTCGCTCATCATTATCGACCAAATGGGATGCAAACTGGGATAACTCCGCAAATTTAGCCTCGTATTGCGACACGGTCATATTGTTTTGCTCCAACTTGATAAACTCCACCTCCTTCATGTTACAAATACTTTCGGGAAAGTACTTGTCGTTGAACAGCTCTTGGAACTTCTCCCAAGACATCTTGAGTGTGTCAAGCTGGGTACATTTTACAGATTCCCACCAGTAATCTGCCTCTTCACACAATATAAAGGTGGCGAAGGAAACCTTTTGCTCCTCTGAGCATTCCTAGACATCAAATATCTTGGTAATCTGCTTTATCCACGTCTCCGCCTTAAGTGGTTCTGGCTTTCCCAAAAACTCCGGTTGTGACGGCCCCAAAATAGGTATACATCACCTATTCTGAGTCGTCAAATACATGGTACAAAAATTCAGATACAAACTTAAATATACAACATGAGCTATGAGTTTTAATACAATCATTGTCTTCTAGACAGTATACAAACTCAAAATAAGTCCTCAATACATTTATTATCACACTATTTCACAGAATAGTGAGAACTATTAATACTATCCTCTGGACAGTCACTCCGTTCCCCGACTCGTTCCAACTATATTCTCATTTCCTGAAGAGAATAGTGAAAGAAAGGGTGAGCTCAACTAGCCCAGTAAGAAATATTATGACAGAGATAATGAAGGATAAATTATCATTAGCCTTCAACGATGTTAAACTGATAAAATACAATAGACATCAAGTTTAAGCTGCAATGAACAAGCAATCCATTAAAAGAGTCAAGTAGAGAATAAAATCTACTATCTTTTACAATTTAAAAGGTTTTCATCACTTTTTATCACGAGACTCGACTTTTAATAAATGATCCACATCATCCACGCATCTCTGACCAGGATATTCATTAGGGTCACGACCACAAATTATCCATGCACTACGGGCAAATGATATTTGTGTATTCATCAATGATCATGATCATGCCAACAAATGTCTATCAATGCTTTACGGGCCAATGAGAACTTTTACCACATCATTTGTAACATTACGGTCATGATTACAATTTAATAATCCTCGGTCATAATCATACCAAGTCCATCTATGCACTACAAGCCACGTATGACTTTCAACATAATATAAACATGAGGATGATGACAATGATATAAGAATTCAATAAAACAAGTTCAAGAATTAATTTAACCAAGAACTAATAACGTCCAAATTATCAACATGATACTTCTTTGTAGAGTAAAATTCAAGAATGCTCGTAAGAATATTTCTATGAAAAGATCTTTGGATGAAGCGCAAAATATCAAGGATATTCCACTAATTTCATGGAGTATAGAAGTCAAAACTTTAACCAACCGAGTATAATAAAGAATGGAATAACAAAAGAAATCACCGGGCATGCGATAGACCACACAAAGTGCAAAGTTATTCCAATGAGAATAATAAAAGACGGAACCCGGTCCCACAGAAACGACAGACATGATATTTCAATGAATAATAATAAAGATTTTAACCAGTCCCACAGAAAAACGCATGCATGTGATATTCCAATGAAATAATAAAGACTTTAACCAGGTCCTACAGAAAATGCACAAACAAAATATTCCAACAGAACAATAAAGAATGGAATAACAGAAGAATTTCACCAAGTATAGGGTAGCCTGCGTATACAGGTTATTCCAACAGAATAATAATGAATGGAATAACAGAAGTTCTCTTTATGAATACAAAAGGAATAATACCCCTTACCTCAGAAGAAACTGGATACTAGAATAGTGAGGTAGCATGCTTCTCTTCTTCTATAGATTTTCTCTCTATAGCTTCTTTCTATAATTTCTCTCTATAATAATTGCTCTATAGCTTTAGTGAATTGGTGAGAAATGAAGGAAGAATGAGCTTCTATTTATAGAAAAATATAGTTTCGATAATTACACGTTTTGGGGCTCAAAAAATTATAGTACAATACCTCAACATTTTCTTTCATTTTTAATTTAGTCCTGCAAGTATTATCAAACTTGAACCACCTCCCCTAATAGTAAATAATGTGAATCAATAGTTCAATCATGTGAATCAATAGTTATAATCATGTGAAAATATGAATTACGGTATAATATCTCCATCTATACCTCCATCTTTAATTTAATCATGCAAGTATTATCAATCTTGCACCAACTCCCCTAATAGTATAAGAATGTGATTCAATAGTACACACATGTGAACAAATAGTTATATAAGTATGTGAATTAGTAGCAATTAACTGCTCATTTATTCGATAAATTCTCTGATTTATCAATATAACCCTCAGACATCAATTATCATCGGAATAGATGTCGATTTCCACTAAAACTAATAATCCCATCACAATGGAACTATCAAATTCATCTTTAATCAATACGAAATTATTCATCATTAATATTATAACTCATAATATTTAACAACCAGGTCGTTCCCAGAAAGAGGGGGCTTTTCAATAAGGATTTCTCCCTATTGGCGCGCAATTAGGTGACCAAACCTCTCCTTGGCAGAACTTCTAGACATTGTAAATATTGTAATTTAATAATATGAATAACTTTGTCATCTCAATTATTGATTTAATAATATATCATATAATGCAGATGATACTATGACAATAATTGAATCAATAATATGAGAGATATGATGCAATAATTACTGTAGCAATAATTGAGTATAACTGAGTCACTTCTCACGTAAACATCAATAATCAATACCGTTTGCTACTATGCAACCACGCGTATTACTGTACTTTTACTACCGAGTAGATCATCAGTATTAACGGTAAAACTTCCGCCGTTATTTTCATAAAAATATTTTTGTCGTTTTCTCAATCCGACAATAATTACATTATATGGGTCCACCAATGATTGCACTATTGCATTTAATATTCCCTGCTAAAACGAATATTCCCCGACCAATTGAATATAATATAACAACTTGCATACTTTGTAGAATTTATAAATACTACCCACAACTATAACATTCTAACAAATTCATTCCATAATATTCAAAAATGATAATTATAGAAAAATCATCTTTATTTATAAAAGTTGGGGTCTTACAACATCCCCTTCTTATGAAATTTCTCTCTCGAAATTACGGTACGTACCTGGTATATCGAAGAGGTAAGGATACCTTGATTTCATTTTAGATTCTAACTCCCAGGTCATTTCCTCAACATCGTGGTTTCTCCACAAAACTTTGACTTGAGGTACAACCTTGGAGCGTAGAATATGTTCCTTCTTATCCAAGATTTGTACAGGAACCTCTTCATACGTCAAATCTTCTGCTATTTTATCCGATTCTAACTCAATAATGTGGTTCGGGTCTTCCACATATTTACGTAACATAGATATGTGAAAAACGTTATGAACACGAGACATACTTGGCGGTAAAGCGAGTCTATACGCCACATTTCCTACTCAATCGAGGATTAAAAATGGGCCAATGAATCGAGGATTGAGCTTTCCTCTCTTTCCAAATCTCGTAACTCATTTCCATGGAGCAACACGTAACAACACATGATCTCCAATATCGAATTCCACGTCTTTTCGATGAAGATCAGCATAACTCTTTTGTCGATCTTGTGAGGTTTTTATACGTTGTTGGATCGTTTGAATCTTTTTCGTAGTCATACGTACCAACTCTGGTCCCTACAACGTTATTTCACCCACCTCATCCCAACATACTGGAGAACGATACTTTCTTCCATACAACGCTTCGAATGGAGCCATGCCAATACTTGCTTGATAACTATTGTTGTATGAAAACTCCACCAACGGTAAGAACTTGTCCCAACTTTCCTTGAAGTCAAGGACACAGAGTCTTAATAAATCTTCAAGAGTTTGAATAGTCCTCTCTGATTTTCCATCCGTCTGAGGATGATATGCCGAACTAAATCGTAAATCCGTGCCCATAGCTTTTTCCAAACTAACCCAAAATCTTGAAGTGAATATTGGGTCTCGATCAGAAACTATGGATTCTGGCATACCATGCAATCTTACAATCTCGTTTATGTACATACGAGTAAGATGTGTAAGTGTATAAGTTTCTTGTATAGGTAAAAAATGAGCAGACTTGGTCAATCTATCAACAATGACCCAAATTGCGTCTATACCCTGAGAAACCCTAGGAAGACCAGTAATGAAATCCATGGTAATGTGCTCCCACTTCCATTTTTGGAATTTCAAGTGGTTGCAATGGACCTTTTGGCACTTGATGCTCCGCCTTGACTCGTTGACATGTTAGACACCTTGAGATAGACAGCGCTATCTCTCTCTTCATATTGCCCCACCAAAATGTATGTCGAAGATCATGATACATTTTAGTACTCCCAGGATGGATTGCAAACGGTGTGTTGTGCGCCTCCATCATGATTTTATACACTAAATCAGGGTCGTTAGGAACACAAAGTCTGGAGTTGACTCGAAGTATTCCTTCTTCATCAATTCTTGCTTTCGGTATAGCACCTTCTTGCACTTTCTTCCTTATACGCATCAGCTCCATGTCTGTAGCTTGAGCAAATTTAACTTTATCGATTAAAGTCGGTTCTACTCGTATATTCGCCATCATCACGTGGGTCCCTGGAGTCTTTATCTCTATCTCCATCCTTTGCAAATCATACAAAATCGGCCTTTGCGTTGACAATATCGCACTCGTACCCGCATATGATCTTCTACTTAATGCGTCAGCTACCACGTTCGCTTTTCCAAGATGGCATTGAATGGTATGATCATAATCTTTCAACAGTTCAAGCCAACGTCGCTGTTGCATGTTGAGTTCCTTTTGAGTGAAGAAATATTTGAGGCTTTTATGATCCGTAAAGATCTCCACTTTCTCCCCATACAAGTAATGCCTCCAAATCTTTAGTGCAAAAACGACTGCTGCCAACTCTAGATCATGAGTAGGATAATTCCTCTCATATTCTTTGAGTTGTCGTGAGGCATAGGCTATGACTTTCCCATGTTGCATGAGAACACAACCTAACCCTTTGCTTCAAGCATCATCAGAGATGACAAATCCCTCCTCCGAGCCAGATGGTATTGTCGAGCAGTCTTTGAAATGAGTCTCCTCTGGAGTCCTTGAAAACTCTTCTCACATTCCTCGCTCCAACCGAATTTGTATCTTTCCGAGTCAGCTGAGTTAATGGAGTAACGACTCGAGAAAATCCTTCCACAAATCTCTGATAATAACCAGCTAAGCCGAGAAAGCTACGTATTTCGGTCATTGATTTGGGTTGCTCCCAGCTTTGAATAGCTTCAATCTTTGTTGGGTAAACATATATTCCATGACTTGATACTACTTGCCCAAGGAATGCTACTTCCTCAAGTCAGAACTCGCATTTCTTCAACTTGGCATAAAACTTATATTCACGAAGCTTTTGGAGTATTAGCCTCAAGTGTTGCTCATGATCTTCACGGCTTTTGGAATAAATAAGGATGTCATCAATAAAGACGACCACAAAGTGATCCAAATATTCCTTGAATATCGGTTCATCATATCCATGAATGCAGCAGGAGCATTAGTCAATCTAAAAGACATGACTAGGAATTCATAATGCCCGTACCGAGTTCTAAAAGCCGTCTTTGGAATGTCATCGTTTCTAATCTTCAATTGGTGATATCCGAAATGAAGATCAATCTTTGAAAAGAATTTGGCACCTTGCAACTAGTTAAACAGGTCGTCAATACGTGGCAATGGGTACCTATTTTTGATGGTGACATGGTTCAACTCCCGATAATCAATACAAAGTCGCATACTCCCGTCTTTCTTTTTCACGAATAGAACAGGAGCACCCCAAGGAGAAGTACTAGGATGAATGAAACCGATGTCTAACAATTTCTAGAGTTGGGTCTTTAACTCCTGAAGTTCAATAGGAGCCTTTCGATATGGGGCTTTGGAAATAGCTTTTGTGTCAGGTTCAAGGTCAATACAAAATTTAATTTCACGCTCTGGGGGTAGGCCAGGAAGTTCTTCAGGGAATACGTCAAGAAATTCATTAACAATAGAAATATCATTCAAAACTGACGTATTTTTATTTAGATTCGTGACATGAGCTAAGAAAGCTTGACATCCATTTTTCAATAAACGAATAGCTTTATGGCTTGAGATGATAGTGATTGATTTTAATGGTTTGGTTGCTTGAATTCGCATAATAGGTTGGTTAGGAATATGAAAGCTAACAACCTTACAAAAATAATCAATTTTTGCATGATGAGTAGTTAACCAATCAATCCCTAGAATTACGTCAAATGCAAGTATTTTCAATGAAATAAGATCGACAGGTAATGTGAGGGTACCAATTTGAACTAAACTAGACTTATAAACAGTGGATGTAATGAAGGTTTCTCCCAATGGAGTTTCAACAGATAAGTCAAAGTTCAATTTCTCCGGAGTCAAATTTAAACATTGAGCGCAAGTAGGAGAAATGGGTAGAACCGGTATCAAATAAGGTATATACTTCGCTAGAGTTTATGATAAGCTTACCCGTGATGACCTCGTTTGGGTTCCTTGCTGTGAAGCCCCCAAAATAGGTATACATCACCCATTCTGAGTCGCCAGATATCACACTATAAATATCAAATACAACTTCATTTATACAACTATTGAACTGTCGTATAGAATATGACCACAGTTAACTGTGAGTTTTAATACAAATGTATGTAACTCTCATGGTGCCTCAACCACAACCTTACAATGGTAATTTACATAAAAGTATAGTCAAAAAATATTTTAAGAATTAAAATCTTTGGGAAGTGCTCAATGAAACCTTCGTACATAGGAGGCCATACGGCTAGGTTATGGTAGATATCATATGTCCATAGAATTATCCTTGGTTGACCCAATAGACCCCAAAGAAGAATGAGAAGATTACTATCATCTTCTTTCCAATGGTGAGTCTTCTCTTGGCATATAACTATCTCCACTGTCTCCAAGTGGAAATTATATTTCAAATAAACTCCAAGATCATATAGGTAGTGCTCGTAGATATACTCAGCAAGTGGATATGCACAACCTTGTCTTATGATAACACGAGGTTGTATGTCATTAGACATCTTTTATGATAGTGGCAAAACACCCTTTCAAAGTTGGGTTCACCTCACCCTATTTGGTTCACCAAAATTAAATATCAAATGACATATACAATACGACACACTTATCTAAAGTCTCAATAAAATTATTTCCATACTATTTAGGAGAACCTCAATGACTATAGACCACCGCTCTATTCCCCCTCATTATCCACGCTCAACCCAAATTACACTCTTATTACACGAAAGGAATTGTGAAGCAAAAGAGGTGAGCACAACTAGCCCAGTAAAGAATATCATGACTAAAGATAATTACATTATCAATAGCTTTCATCAATAATAACTCGGAGATTTAGAACATATGGTAGATGATAAAAGTATTCAACCATAGATGCAACGGAACGAGCAATCCATTAAAAGAGTCAAATAGACCATCAGGTCTATTATCTTCTCCATGTTAAAAGTCCACCAATAATGTTTTATCCCTGTAACATCAATCAACAATTCCTATCCACAATCATGTGAATAACTCATCAAAAATTATGGTTATACCAAATCATAATTCCTGCTTATAACCATATTAATAAATTTATCTTTGCACTACGGCCAAAGGTATTCATTAATATCACATCCATGAATTATCCATGCACTACGGGCCAAGGATATTCATTATCATCACATCCATGAATTAATATTTCATTGCTGAGACTCAGCTCAATAATTAATCCACATCATCGAATCATCCCTGCACTACAGGCCAAATGATATTCGTTAATATCACGACCACGAATTATCTATGCACTACGGGCCAAGATAATCGTGTTTTCATCAATGGTCCTGATCATGCCATAAAATAATTCATCTTTGCACCCTTGGCCGAAGAGAATCCATAGCCATAATCATACCAAAAACTGTCTATCAATACACTACAGGCCATTGATGACTTTTTCCACATCATTTGTAACATTACGGTCATGATTATACCGAATAATCCATGGTCATAATCATACCAAGTCCATCTATGAACTACAGGCCACATATGACTTTCAACATAATATAAATATGAGGATGATGACAATATTATAAGCATTAATCAAACTAAATCAAGGATAAATATTAAAGACTTTAATTTTATCCAAACATTATCAATCACTTAATAAAATCATAATATAATATTGTTAATATTATAACAATATTTTAATCACTTCATAAACTTATAAACAATTTCATTTAATTGTTTACACTTTTCCAAATAATGCATTTAATCATTCAAAAATGCCATACTCATAAAATTTCATCACCAATAATCAAATTACTCATAAAAAATCTGCACATACTTTATATAGGATTTTCAAGCCCTAAAATCCTATTTACCAATTCTTCAACTTCATATAACATATGTAACTCATATGTTTGTAACTAAACTATTTTTATGAAAAATACCAAATCAGTTCCAAAAATTTTTCTTTTCTGGGATTAGGCAGAATATAGTCCCATATTGAACATATATTTTTCTCAGAATTTCTAAAATTCATTTACTATTTTTCAAAAATCAAGTTTTAATTAATTCCTTAAGAAATTAGACACCTCAAGTTTAACTCCAGAAATTCCCAAATCTTGGCAGGATCTTACACATGTTAACGTGAGCTTTTAGTTTAAATTTCATGGTCATCGGAGTTATAGAACTCAAGTTATAGCGTTTTTCGTTGAAAAAACCTAAATATTGAAATGGTCATAACTTGCTCATTTTAAGTCGGAATGAGCTCATTTTTGGACAGGAGGTACTTTATACCATATATTTCCATGTCCCAAAAGGCCGGAATTTTTCTCACAATTTAAGTGGCCGAAAATGCCCTTTTAAAAATCTGGGCAGTAGCTTTTTCGAAATTGGCAGTTTTTGACTCCTTCGCTAAAATCAGTCCACACAAAAATATACAATACCTTTTCCAGTTATTCCACTTGGATAAGTTAGGAAAGTCATAGATCTAACTCTAGATCTTGACCACACTCAAAAATTCGAAATATAATAGGAGATATGGTCAATTGAATTTCATGTTCCATTTTCACCAAAATCTATTTTTTCAATCCTTTATGATTTCTAAGAAACTTTCATGTTTTCACATATTAACCAACATAACTCCTCATAACACTTACTAATACCACATATACCCATAATTTTTATTAGTCCAATGCTTTTATTATGACTTTCTTCATAATCCACGTAAACAAATCATTTCCACAATTTAATAAGGAATGAAATACAAAGGATCATTCACCATGCATGTGGTAATCCACGTAGACAGGTTATTCCAAAAGAATAATAAATAATGGAACCAGGTCAGGCGTAATACACACCGACAGGATATTCCTATAGAATAATAAAGAATGTAATAACAACAGAAATCACCATGCATGTGATGTAGGCACATGCATGAAAAGTTATTCCAACGTAATAATAAATAATGGAACCAGTCATGCGTAAACGCACGCATGTGATATTACTGACGTAATAATAAAGAATGGAATAATAGAAGAATTTCACCATGTATGCGATATCAGCATAAAATAAAGTTATTCCAACATAATAATAAAGAACGGAATAATGTAAGAATTTTACCAAGTATAGGGTAAGATGCTGGATATCTGTGTTATTCCAATGAGAATAATAAAGAACGGAATAACAGAAGTTCTCTTCATGAATATAAAAGAAATAATACCCTTTACGAGTACAACAAGTAATATCCCTTACCTTAGAAAGAAACTGAATACTGGAGTAGAGAGGTAGCAGACTTCTCTTCTTCTTTCTCTCTATAGCTTCTCCCTCTATAATTTCTCTATAATAATTACTGTATAGCTTTAGTGAATTGGTAAGAAATGAAGAAGAATGAGCTTCTATTTATAGGAAAATATAGTTTCGATAATTGCACGTTTTGGGGCTCAGAATATTACATTATAATACCTTCCTCTTTTCCTTCATTTTTAATTTAGTCCTGCAAGTATTATCAAACTTGCACCACCTCCCCTAATAGTAAATAATGTGATTCAATAGTAAATCATGTGAATCAATAGTTCTAGACATGTGAAAATATGAATTACAGTATAGTACATCCATCTATACCTCCATTTTTAACTTAGTCATGCAAGTATTATCAATCTTGCACCAACTCCCCTAATAGTAACAAGAATGTGAATCAATAGTACACACATGTAAATAAATAGTTATAATCATGTGAATCAATAGCAATTAATTGCTCATTTATCCGATTACTTGCCCGATTGGTCAATATAACCTCCATACATCAATTATTATCGAAATAAATATCGATTTTCACTAACACTAATAATTCCAACACAATGGAACTATTTTTATCAATAATATAAATTTTGAAATTTCGAAGTTTGACTTTTCTCGAAAAAGTCAACTGTTGACTTTTTGACCAAAAAGTCAACCCCGAAAAATTTTGTGTTTATAGTCTATTTCTATTAATTTAATCGTTCCGGAATTAAATATCACGTCCGCGTCTCCAAATTCAACTTCGAACTCAAATTGATTTTTAATAACATTTATTCATTATTGTTATAATTCGCAATATTTAACAACCAGGTTGTTCCTAGGAAAGAGGGGGCTTTTCGATAAGGATTTTTCCTTATTGGCGCGCAATTAGATGACCAAACCTCTCTTTGACAGAACTTCTAAACATCATAAATATTGCAATTTATTAATATGAATAACTTTGTCGTCTTAATTATCGATTTAATAACATATCATATAATGCAGATGATACTGTGACAATAATTGAATCAATAATATGAGAGATATGATGCAGCAATTACTGTAGCAATAATTGAGTATAACTGAGTGACTTCTTACGTAAGCATCAATCATTAATACCGTGTGCTACTATGCAACCACGCATATTACTGTACTTTTACTACCGGGTATTTTATGACAACTTGCTTACTTTGAAAAAATTTCACATAACACCCTTAACTTTAAACTTTTATCAATTTAACTATTTACCAAAATAGAAAAATTGAATACTTTTATTTCATAAAATTTGGGATCTCACAATCTCCCCTCCTTATAAAATTCTGCCCTCGAAATTTACGTACCTGGTAGTTCGAAGAGATGAGAATGCCTTGCTTTCTATTCGGACTATACCTTCCCGGTTATTTTACTCTGTATCATGATTTTCTCATTGCTCATCTCCTGTATTTCAGATATCATTCTAGAATACAGTTTCAAAATAAGGGTTAATTGACATGCCACATATTATCCCTATACTTTGACCGGCCAATTAAATACCAAATAAACTTAGGTAGGTCATACTAGCGAAGGAATTCCCCGTCTCTCCCCTCCTAGTTCTTGTCTCACATCTCAGCCAGGGATCATATCCCTAAGCTTTGATACCAACTGTGACACCCCCAAAATAGGTATACATCACCCATTCTGAGTCGCCATATATCACACTATAAATATCAAATACAACTTCATTTATACAACTGTTGAACTGTTGTATAGAATACGACCACAGTTAACTGTGAGTTTTAATTCAAATGTATGTAACTCTCATGGTGCCTCGACCACAACCTTACAATGGTACTTTACATAAAAGTATAGTCAAAAACTGTTTTAGGAATTAAAATCTTTGGGAAGTGCTCAATGAAACCTTCGTACATGGGAGGCCATGTGTCTAGGTTATGGTAGATATCATATGTCCACAGAATTATCCTTGGTTGACCCAATAGACCCCAAAGAAAAATGAGAAGATTACTATCATCTTCTTTCCAATGGTGAGTCTTCTCTTGGCATATAACTATCTCCACTGTCTCCAAGTGGAAATTATATTTCAAATAAACTCCAAGATCATATAGGTAGTGCTCGTAGATATACTCAGCAAGTGGATGTGCACAACCTTGTCTTATGATAACACGAGGTTGTATGTCATTAGACATCTTGTATGATAGTGGTAAAACACCCTTCTAAAGTTGGATTCACCTCACCCTATTTGGTTCACCAAAATTAAATATCAAATGACATATACAATACGATATACTTATCTAAAGTTTTAAATAAAATTATTTCCATACTATTTAAGGAGAACCTCAACAGCTATATACCACCGTTCTATTCTTTCTCGTTATCCCCGCTCAATTCCCTATAATTACACTCTTATTTCCTGAAAGGAATTGTGAAGCAAAAGAGGTGAGCACAACTAGCCCAGTAAAGAATATCATGACTAAAGATAATTACATTATCAATAGCTTTCATCAATAATAACTTGGAGATTTAGAACATATGGTAGATGATAAAAGTATTCAACCATAGATGCAACGGAACAAGCAATCCATTAAAAGAGTCAAATAGACCATCAGGTCTATTATCTTCTCCATGTTAAAAGTCCACCAATAATGTTTTATCCCTATAACATCAATCAACAATTCGTGTTCACAATCATATGAATAACTCATAATCATAATTGTGATTCTGAATTCCTTTTCGCACCCAGGACGAAGATAATTTTCATCACCTATCTTCACCCGAAACATCAAAAATCATGGTTATACCAAATCACAATTCCTGCTCATAATCATATTAATAAATTCATCTTTGCACTACGGCCAAAGATATTCATTAATTCACATCCATGAATTATCCATGCACTACGGGCCAAGGATATTCATTATTATCACATCCATGAATTAATATTTCATTGCTGAGACTCAACTCAATAATTAATCCACATCATCGAATCATCCCTGCACTACAGGCCAATGATATTCGTTAATATCACGACCACGAATTATCTATGCACTACGGGCCAAAGATAATCGTGTTTTCATCAATGGTCATGATCATGCCATAAAACAATTCATCTTTGCACCATTGGCCGAAGAGAATCCATAGCCATAATCATACCAAAAACTGTCCATCAATGCACTATGGGCCAATGAGGACTTTTTCCACATCTTTTATAACATTACGGTCATGATTATACCGAATAATTCCTAGTCATAATCATACCAAGTCCATCTATGCACTACAGGCCACAGATGACTTTCAACATAATATAAATATGAGGATGATGACAATATTATAAGCATTAATCAAACTAAATCAAAGATATTTATTAAAGACTTTAAATTTATCCAAACATTATCAATCACTTAATAAAATCATAATCTAATATTGTTAATATTATAACAATATTTTAATCACTTCATAAACTTATAAACAATTTCATTTAATTGTATACACTTTTCCAAATAATGCATTTAATCATTCAAAAATTCCATATTCATAAGATTTCATCACCAATAATCAAATTACTCATAAAAAATCTGCACATACTTTATATAGGATTTTCAAGCCCTAAAATCCTATTTACCAATTCTTCAACTTCACATAACATATGTAACTCATATGTTTGTAACTAAACTATTTTCATAAAAAATACCAATCAGTTCCAAAAAATTTTCTTTTCTGGGATTAGGCAGAATATAGTCCCATATTGAACATATATTTTTCTCGGAATTTCTAAAATTCATTTACTATTTTTCAAAAATCAAGTTTTAATTAATTCCTTAAGAAATTAGCTACCTCAAGTTTAACTCCAGAAATTTCCAAATCTTGGCAGGATCTTACAAATGTTAACGTGAGCTTTCAGTTTAAATTTCATGGTCATCGGAGTTATAGAACTCCGGTTATAGCATTTTTCGTCGAAAAAACCTAAATATTGAAATGGTCATAACTTGCTCATTTTAAGTCGGAATGAACTCATTTTTGGACATGAGGTACTTCATATCATATATTTCTATGTCTCAAAATTCCAGAATTTTTCTCACATTTTAAGTGGCCAAAAATGCCCTTTTAAAAATATGGGCAGTAGCTTTTTCGAAATTGGCAGTTTTTGACTCCTTCGCTAAAATCAGTCCACACGAAAATCTACAATACCTTTTTCAGTTATTCCACTTAGATAAGTTAGGAAACTCATAGATATAACTCTAGAACTTGACCACACTAAAAAATTCAAAATATAATAGGAGATATGGTTAATTTAATTTCTTGTTCCATTTCACCAAAATCTGAATTTCATGGTCAATTGAATTTTATGTTCTATTTATAGGAAAATATAGTTTCGATAATTGCACGTTTTGGGGCTCAGAATAATACCTTCCTCTCTTCCTTCATTTTTAATTTAGTCCTGCAAGTATTATCAAACTTGCACCACCTCCCCTAATAGTAAATAACATGATTCAATAGTAAATCATGTGAATCAATAGTTCTAGACATGTGAAAATTCGAATTACAGTATAGTACATTCATCTATACCTCCATTTTTCACTTAGTCATGCAAGTATTATCAATCTTGCACCAACTCCCCTAATAGTAAGAAGAATGTGAATTAATAGTACACACATGTTAACAAATAGTTATAATCATGTGAATTAATAGCAATTAATTGCTCATTTATCCGGTTACTTACCCGATTTGTCAATATAACCTCCAGACATCAATTATTATCGAAATAAATATCGATTTTTACTAACACTAATAATTTCAACACAATGAAACTATTTTTATCAACAATGTAAATTTTGAAATTTCAAAATTTGACTTTTCTCGAAAAAGTCAACTGTTGACTTTTTGACCAAAAAGTAATCCCCGGACAATTTTGTGTTTATAGTCTATTTTTATTAATTTCATCATTCCGGACTCAAATATCACGTCTGCGTCTCCAAATTCAACTTCGAACTCAAATTTGATTTTTAATAACATTTATTCATTATTGTTATAATTCGTAATATTTAACAACCAAGTCGTTCCCAGAAAAGAGGGGGCTTTCCGATAAGGATTTCTCCTTATTAGCGCGCAATTAGATGACCAAACCTCTCCTTGACAGAACTTCTAGACATTGTAAATATTGCAATTTATTAATATGAATAACTTTGTCGTCTCAATTATCGATTTAATATCATATCATATAATGCTGACAATAATTGAATCAATAATATGAGAGATATGATGCAACAATTACTGTAGCAATAATTGTGTATAACTGAGTGACTTCTTACGTAAGCATCAATAATTAATACCGTGTGCTACTATGCAACCACGCGTATTACTGTACTTTTACTACCGAGTATTTTATGACAACTTGCTTACTTTGAAAAAATTTCACATATCACCCTTAATTTTAAACTTTTATCAATTTAACTATTTACCAAAATAGAAAAATTGAATACTTTTATTTCATAAAATTCGGGATCTCACACATGCTTTCTAGGAGGTCATGACAAACGCTCTCCCTTGAACTACCAATTTTGTCTTGTCTGGGACTGCCTTTGATGCCTCCATCCCAGCTGGACTTGTCTTCGGTGCACGACAAAATTGGGCCAGGTGACATTCTCTTCCACAATTGTAACATGCTTTGGAGAGCATCGCTCAATTTGGACTGATGTGTCCCTCCCCTCCACATTTGAAGCATATGATAGGTGGTCGTTCTCCTTCCTTAACGACAAGTGCTGATGCTGACGTCTTTCCATCATTGTTGAATCTCCTCTTCTTAAAATGTCCATTCTTATTATTTTGGCCATGATTACCACCGAAGTGGTTACCATTTCTGGCATGTTGATTCCCTCCACGCTTATTGTCACCGCTTCGATGACTGTTTTCACTGGTATTATCATTTTGCTGGCTGCTCTCTTTTGGTTGGGTTGACTCATTATCGCGCTCCAATAACTGAGCCCTATTAATAACATCTGAATACAAACACAGTTTATGAGAGATAAGATATTGACGTATCTTGGGTTTCAAACCTCTTAGAAATATTTGCGTCATTCTCTCCTCATTATCAACCAAATGGGATGCAAACCGAGACAGCTCGGCAAACTTGGCTTCGTACTGCGACACGGTCATATTGTTTTGTTCTAGTTTAATGAACTCTACCTCTTTCATGTGACAAATACTTTCGGGAAAGCACTTGTCGTTGAACAGTTCTTGGAACTTCTCCCAAGACATCTTCAGTGTGGCAGGTTGAGTACGCTTTACAGATTCCCACCAGTAATCTGCCTCTGCCTGCAACATGAAGGTGGAAAAGGGAACCTTTTGCTCGTCGGAGCATCCCAAGACATCAAATATCTTGTTGATCTGCTTTATCCATGTCTCCTCCTTAAGTGGCTTTGGCTCTCCAAAAAACTTCGGTGGTCCCAGCTCTTTGAACTGTTTAGCGGTGACCGTCCGAGAGTTGCCAGTGTTTCCACCTGCATTTTGGACAGGAGCCACTCTCGCCTGATGTTGCATGAATTGCATGAAGCCTCGGAACATTCCATCGTTCAACATTTGGTTAGTGTTGTTTCTTGCATGAGGATTGTCGTCTTCCTGAAGAACATTGTCCTGGTTATTGATCTGTGGAGACTCAACGGTCTCCTATGCTCCATTGATGTTCTCAACATTCTCGGATGCCATTTTCAAATACTGCCACAAAATAAGGGTTAATTAATGTAAGACCCCAACTTATTATAAATAAAATTGAATTTTCTCTATTTATTATTTTGAAATATTAAGGTTTGATTTGATTAATGTGGTTAGTTATGGGTAAAATGCGCAAATATTTCACATAAGCAAGTGGTTATAAAATATTCATTGTTGTCGTGGAATATTCTTGCTATCGGGGAATATTTGTATGACGGTGCAGTCTTGTGTGGGCCCTATAACGGAAAGCGATTGGATGAAAAAAATGACAAGTATAAGTTGTTTATAAATAACAGAGTAGTTGTTACCGTTAATACTGTTGAAATACTCGGTGGTTAAAAACACAGCAGCACACGGTATTGTACCAATTATTGATTCTTACGTAAGAAGGCACTACTCAATAATTGTTTTAGTAATTACTGTTCAGTATTTTATTTTATTGATTCAATAATTACTATGTTGATATTTTATATTATTGTTGTTTCAATAATTGTCACTACACAATATTTTCCATTATCGAAGCAATAATTCATATTATCTGAATAATATTATTAGATAGCAATATTGGCAATGTCTAGAAAGTTCTGTCTAAGGAGAGGTTTGGTCATCTAATTGCACGCCAGTAAGGAGAAATCCTCATTGGAAAGCCCCATCTTTCCTAGGAACTGTCTGGTTGTCAGTATTGTGATTCTGTAATGTTATTTGTGAATAATTAATTATTAATTTATATGATGAGAAAAATATTGATTTTATGTGGATATAGATGGAGAGAATTTTTAATGTGACAATTGTTGAAAATTAATATTTTATGTTTTTTTGATAAAATAATTATATTTTAATAATATAATAATGATGATATTTTTATAATGAATGTGGGATATATGAGGAGGAAGAGTATTTTTGTTGTAATAAATGTTAAAAGCATGTTAAATATGTCGGTGGACCCCATTTCTTGACTGAAATTTGATTATAGCTTGTAAAATCGTCCGTTTGTGGATTTCGATAAATTTCTATTTGGAATTTGGAAAAACTTTCTTCTGCAAAGTTGTAGAGAATGAAATTTCCTATGGAAAAGACATAAGGTTCAAATTTTTCTGACAAAAGGGCTATTTATTATGAATTATTGAAGTTCCGGATTAATTGATTAACATTTTTTTGGAGTTTTAAGTGACTTTTGCATGAAAAACATTTTTGTTACTTTAATTGAGTGGGAGGCTGATCTCTTGATTCAATTAGTGTGCGTAGTAGGTTTTAGAAAAATAATAATATTATTTATTAAATTTTCTGCTTTGGTGTTCTAAGCATTTTCCTATAAATAGGGTGCTTAGGTTAGAATTGAAAATCATACAAGAAACTGAAATCTTCTCTCTCTTTCTCTCTTAATATATTGAGCGTATTCTTGTGAGTATTTTGATACTTTGAGTGTTGTTATACGGTGCAAGTTCCCTTCAACACTATATATTCCGAATTCTAGTCAGAAGTACTGTCTTTTCGAGATAAGGGATATTATTTTTTTTAAAATGATATTATTTCTTTCAATATCATTATGCCGAAGTATTGATCTGAAATTTTAATCAAACTTAGAACTTTTTGTGTCGGGGTTACTATTCACGTATACGACACTATTCACGTATATGGCACTATTCACGAATATTGCATTATTCACAGAAAAATTAAATTTTTGTTTTCGTCCAAAATATCTATTATGGATACTAGCTTTGATTGTATCCATATTTTGATCATTCTTGAATTTTATTCCACTATGATTATTTATGAGGTATTTCTGGACAAGGATAAACCGAAAGACGAATCCTTAATACTTATTCTTTTGTTTCACTGGATTCGTTTTCTTTAAAATATTTTTCATTATCCTCAGTCTTAAATGATGATATAATTGAATATCTTTGGCCTGTAGTGCAAAGATTAATGATTTTATGATGAATATCTTTGGCCCGTAGTGCAAAGATGAACAAGTGTTGAGATGAACTTGACCGACTGATGAATATCTTTGGCCTGTAGTGCAAAGATGAATATTTGATTCAAGATGTATACTGATTGATGTTACAGGGATAAAATATTGATGATGGACTTTTAAATTCATAGATAATAGTAGATTTCATTCTCTACGTAACTCTTCTATGAATTATTATTTTCGCTGCGAATATTGATCTGAAATTTGTTGTCTATTATATTCTCTCAGATTTTTCTCTGTTGAAGACTAACGATAATTTGTTTTATATTATCTTAGTCATAATATTCTTTACTGGGCTAGTTGAACTCACCCTTTTCCTTTTTGTTCCATTTTTCTTCTCAGGAGGTGAGAATGTAGCGAGTACTGGTAGTCGGGGTATAGAATGATGGTTCTAGAAGTTATTTTAGTAGTCCTCACCATTTTTTTTAAAATAATGTATCAATAATTGTAATGAGGACTTATTTGGGTGTGAATATTGTCTAAAAGACAATATTTGTATTTAAACTCACAGTTTAAGTGTTGTCGTATTTTGCACGATAATTGTATTAATAAAGTTGTAGTTGTTTCTATACCATGTATTTGACAACTCAGAATGGGTGATGTATACCTATTTTGGGGGCGTCACAATTGGTATCAGAGCTTAGGGATATGATCTCTGGCGGAGATCGGGGAATAGAACTAGGAGGGGAAAGACGAGTAAATCCTTCGCTAATGTGTCCTACCTAAGCTTATTTGTTAGTTGGTTAGTATATAGGGATATTATGTGATATGTTGATTTCCTTAATTACCCCTTGTTTTATGGCAGTATTTGAGAATGTCGACTGAGAATGTTAACAGTGGAGCGAATGAGACCGTGGAGACACCTTTGCTCACCAATGAGGAGAACGTGCAACAGGCTAGCAATGTTCCTCCTGTAAACAATACCACTGAGCAGACGATGAACGATGAGATGTTTAGAAGCTTTTTGCGGTTCATGCAAAACCAGACGAAGGAGGTTCCTGTTCAAAATACAGGAAGAAACAATGGCAATGCATGTACCGGTCACAAATGCAAGCGCTTCAAGAGTTGGGACCACTGTGCAGGGAAAGCCGGATCCGATTAAGGCGGAAATGTGGGTCAAGCAAATTACCAAGATATTTGATGTCTTGGGATGCACTGAGGAACAGAAGGTTCCATTCACCACTTTTATGTTCCGTAATGAGGCAGATTACTGGTGGGAATCTGTGAAACGTACCCCATCCAAATTCAAGGCCAAAGATGTCTTGGGAGACATTTCAGTAACTGTTTTATGACAAATACTTTCCTGAAAGTGTTCGTCATATGAATGAGGTAGAGTTTATTAGATTGGAACAAAACAACATGCCGGTGTCCCAGTACGAGGCGAAGTTCGCGGAGTTATCCAGGTTTGCACCTCATTTGGTGGAGAATGAGGAACGTATGACGCAGATGTTTCTGAGAGGGTTGAAACCCGACATACGTCAATATCTCATTTCTCATAAATTTTCTCTCTATTCAGATGTTGTCAATATGACTCAATTATTAGAGCGAGATAATGAGTATGGTCAACCGAGGGACCACAACCAGGATCATACCGGTGACAGCAGTCATCAGAACAACGATTACCAGCGGAGAAAGAAGAATACAGACAAGAGCGGCAACCACTCTGGTGGTAATCATGGCCATGAGAATAGAAGAAGCGAGTCGGGGGGAGATTTTTAAAAAAGGAGATTCAACAATGACAATGCGAAGACGTCAGCACCAGCAATTGGTTCCAAGGGAGGAGAACGACCACCGGTCATATGCTATAAATGTGGGAAAGAAGGACATATCAGTCCAAACTGCCCACAACAGTTCAAGGTATGCTATAATTATGGAAAGAAAGGACATATCACTCGAGATTGTACGGTAGCGAAACCAAGTTCAGTGGGGACGGTGACTCAAAAGGCTGTCCCAGAAAAGTCAAAGTCAACGGTTCCTGGAAGAGCGTTTGTCGTGATTGGTTAAAATGCGAGGAACCTAAACGAGGTGATCATGGGTAAGCTAATCATAAATTCTTGGGAAGTTTATACCTTACTAGATACCAGTGCTACCCATTCATTTATCTCTCCTACTTGTGCTCAATGTTTAAATTTAACTCCGGAGAAATTAGACTTTGACTTATTTGTGGAAACTCCGTTAGGAGAAACTTTCATCACATCCACTGTTTATAAATCTTGTTTGATCCAAGTTGGCCCCATCACATTACCTGTTGACCTTATCTCTTTAAAGATACTTGCTTTTGATGTGATTTTAGGGATTGATTGGTTAACTACTCATCATGCCAAAATTGATTATTTTCGCAAGGTTGTTAGTTTTCATATTCATAACCAACTTGTTGTTTGAATTCAAGCAACTAAACCACTAAAATCAATCACTGTCATATCAAGTCATAAAGCTATTCATTTATTAAAAAATGGATGTCAAGCTTTCATAGCCCATGTTATGGATTTGAATAAAGACACGTCAAATTTGAATAATATTCCTGTTGTTATTGACTTTCCTGACGTATTTCCTGAAGAACTTTCCGGTCTACCCCCGGAACGTGAAGTTGAATTCTTTATTGACCTTGAACCGGGTATAAAGCCCATTTCTAAAACCCCATATCGAATGGCTCCTATTGAACTTCAGGAGTTAAAGGTCCAACTACGGGAGTTATTGGACATCGGTTTCATTTGTCCTACTACATCTCCTTGGGGTGCTCCTGTTTTATTTGTAAAGAAGAAAGACGGGAGTATGCGACTTTGTATTGACTATCAGGAATTGAACCATGTCACTATCAAGAATAGGTATCCGCTACCTCGTATTGATGACTTGTTTGACTAGTTGAAAGGAGCACAATTCTTTTCAAAAATCGATCTTCGTTCTGGATATCATCAGCTGAAGATTAGAACTGAGGATATTCCAAAGACTGCCTTCAGAACTCGGTACGGGCATTATGAATTCTTAGTCATATCTTTTGGATTGACTAATGCTCCTGTGGCTTTCATGGATATGATGAACCGAGTATTCAAGGATTATTTGGATCAGTTCATTGTTGTCTTTATTGATGACATCCTCATATATTCCAAAAGCCGTGAAGATCATGAGCACCATTTGAAGTTGGTACTCCAAAGGCTTCGTGAAAACAATCTTTATGCTAAGTTGAAGAAATGCGAGTTCTGGCTTGAGGAAGTAGCATTCCTTGGGCACGTTGTGTCAAAACATGGAGTATCTGTTGACCCGGCGAAGATTGAAGCAATACAAAGTTGGGAGCAACCGAAGACGGTGACCGAAGTACGTAGCTTTCTGGGCTTAGCTGGTTATTATCGGAGATTCGTGGAAGGATTTTCTCGAATCGCTACCCCGTTAACTCAGCTTACTCAAAAGGATATAAAATTCGTATGGAGCGAAGAATGCGAGAAGAGTTTCCAAGAGCTTAAGAGGAGACTCATTCCGGCACCTATTTTAACAATACCATCTAGTTCGGATGGATTTGTTATCTACAGCAATGCTTCAGGCAAAGGGTTAGGATGTGTTCTCATGCAACGTGGGAAAGTCATAGCCTATGCCTCGCGACAACTTAAAGAATATGAGAGGAATTATCCTACTCATGATCTAGTTGTTAAGCATTGATGCTTTCAGCTAAAGATCTGGAGGCATTATCTATATAGGGAGAAAGTGGAGATATATTCAGACCATAAAAGCCTCAAATATTTCTTCACCCAAAAAAAACTCAACATGCGGCAATGACGTTGGCTCGAGCTGTTGAAAGACTACGACCATACCATTCAATACCATCCTGGAAAAGCGAACGTGGTAGCCGACGCATTGAGTAGAAGATCATACGCGGGAATGAGTGCGATGTTGTCAACATAAAGGCCCATTTTGTGTGATTTACAAAAGATGAAGATAGAATTCAAGACTCCGGGGACCCATACAATGATGTCAAGTATACGTATAGAACTAACTTTAATCAAAAAAGTTAAAGTTGCTCAAGCTACAGACCCGGAGCTGATGCGTATAAAGAAGAAAGTACAAGAAGGTGTTATTCTAGAGGCAAGAATCGATGAAGAAGGAATACTTCAAGTCCACTCCAGACTTTGTGTTCCTAAAGATTCTAATTTGAAGTACAAGATTATGATGGAGGCACACAATACACCATTTGCAATCCATCCTGGAAGTACCAAAATTTATCGTGATCTTCGACATACATTTTTGTGGAACAATATGAAGAGAGAGATTGCAAAGTTTATCTCGATGTGTTTAACTTATCAACGTGTAAAGGCAGAACATCAAGTGCCTAAGGGTCCATTGCAACCACTTGAGATTCCAAAATAGAAGTGGGAACATATTACCATGGATTTCGTTACGGGTCTTCCCACGGTTTCTCAAGGCATAAATGTTATTTGGGTTATTGTTGATAGATTAACCAAGTCTGCTCATTTCTTGCCGATACGGGAGACTTATTCCCTTGAACATCTTGCTAGTATGTTTGTAAATGAGATTGTGAGATTTCATGGCATGCCAGTATCCATAGTTTCGGATCGTGACCCAAGATTCACTTCAATATTTTGGGTTAGCTTGCAAAAAAGCTATGGGCACGGATTTACGATTCAGTTTGGCATACCATCCTCAAACGGATGGACAATCAGAGAGGACTATTCAAACTCTTGAAGATTTATTAAGACTCTGTGTCTTAGACTTCAAAGGGAGTCGGGATAAGTATTTACCATTGGTGGAATTCTCCTACAATAATAGTTATCAGGCAAGTATAGGTGTGGCCCCATTTGAAGCATTGTATGGATGAAAGTGTCGCTCTCCAATATGTTGGGATGAGGTGGATGAAGCAACATTGTTGGGACCCGATTTGATACGTATGACTACGGAAAAGATCCAAATGATTAGATAATGTATACAAACGACACAGGATTGACAAAAGAGTTATGCGGATCTTCATCGAAAGGACGTGAAATTTAGTATTGGGGATCATGTATTGTTGAGAGTTGCTCCATGGAAGGGAGTTACAAGATTCGGGAAAAGAGGAAAGCTCAATCCACAATTTATTGGCCCATTTCACATTCTTGATCGAATAGGAAATGTAGCCTATAGACTCGCGTTACCTCTAAGTATGTCTCGTGTTCATAATATTTTCACATATCGGTGCTTCGTAAATATGTGAAAGACCCGAACCACGTTTTTGAGTTAGAACCGGACGAGATAGCCGAAGACTTAACGTACGAGGAGGTACCTGTCAAGATCTTGGATAGGAAGGAGCATGTCCTACGCACAAAGGTCATACCACAAGTCAAAGTTTTGTGGAGGAACCATGCTATTGAGGAAATGACCTGGGAGTTGTAAACGAAAATGAAAGCGAGGTATCCTCACCTTTTCGAAACACCAGGTACGTACGTCAATTTCAAGGACAAAATTTCATAAGGAGGGGAGGTTGTAAGACCCCAACTTATTATAAATAAAATTGAATTTTCTCTATTTATTATTTTGAAATAGTAAGGGTTGATTTGATTAATGTGGTTAGTTATGGGTAAAATGCGCAAATATTTCAAATAAGCAAGTGGTTATAAAATATTCATTGTTGTCGTGGAATATTCTTGCTGTAGAGGAATATTCGTACGACGGCGCAGTCTTGTGTGGGCCCCATAACGGAAAGCGATTGGATGAAAAAAATGAAAAGTATAAGTTGTTTATAAATAACGGCGTAGTTGTTAATGTTAATACTGTTGACATACTCGGTGGTTAAAAACACAACAACACACAGTATTGCACCAATTATTGATTCTTACGTAAGAAGGCACTACTCAATAATTGTTACAGTAATTACTGTTCAGTATTTTATTTTATTGATTAAATAATTGCTATGTTGATATTTTATATTATTGTTGTTTTAATAATTGTCACTACATAATATTTTCTATTATCAGAGAAATAATTCATATTATATGAATTATATTATTAGATAGCAATATTGGCAATGTCTAGAAAGTTCTGCCATACAAGGAGGTTTTGTCATCTAATTGCTTGCGCCAGATGAAGAAGAAATCCTTATTGAAAAACCCCTCTTTCCTCGAACCTGCTCACGTTTCAATGATTGTGATTCTGTAATATTATTTGTGAATAATTAATTATTGATTTATATGATGAGAAAAATATTGATTTTATGTGGATATAGATAGAGAAAATTTTTAATGTGACAATTGTTGAAAATTAATATTTTATCTTTTTCTGATAAAATAATTATATTTTAATAATATAATAATGGTAATATTTTTATAATGAATGTGGGATATATGAGGATGAAGGGTATTTTTGTTGCAATAAATGTTAAAAACATGTTAAATATGTCGGTGGACCCCATTTCTTGACTGAAATTTGATTATAGCTTGTAGAATCGCCCGTTTGTGGATTTTGGTCAATTTCTGTTTGGAATTTGGAAAAACTTCTTCTGTAAAGTTGTAGAGAATGAAATTTCCTATGGAAAAGACATAAGTTTTGATTTTTTCTGACAAATGGGCTATTTATTATGAATTATTGAAGTTCCGGATTAATTGATAAACATTTTCTTGGAGTTTTAAGTGACTTTTGCCTGAAAAATGTTTTTGTTACTTTAATTGAGTGGGTGGCTGATCTCTTGATTCAATTAGTGTGCGTAGTAGGTTTTAGAAAAATAATAATATTATTTATTAAATTTTCTGCTTTGGTGTTCTAAGTATTTTCCTATAAATAGGGTGCTTAGGTTAGAATTGAAAATCACACCAGAAACTGAAATCTTCTCTCTCATTCTCTCTCGATATATTGAACGTATTCTTGTGAGTATTTTGATACTTTGAGTGTTGTTATACTATTAATTTCCTTCAAAGACTATATATATTCGTAATTCCAAATGGAAGTCTTGTCTTTTTGAGGTAAGTGATATTATTTTTTTTAAAATGATATTATTTCTTTCAATATCATTATGCCGAAGTATTGATCGAACTTTTAATCAAAGTTGGAACTTTTTGTATAGGGGTTACTATTCACGTATATGGCACTATTCACATATACGACACTATTCACGAATACGATATTATTCACAGAAAAATTAAATTTTTGTTTTTCGTCCAAAATATCTATTATGGATACTAGCTTTGACTGTATCCATGTTTTGATCATTCTTGGACATGGATAAACTGAAAGATAAATCCTTAATACTTATTCTTCTGTTTCACTGGATTTGTTTTCTTTAAAATATTTTTCATCATCCTCAGTCCTAAATGATGATATAATTTAATATCTTTGGCTTGTAGTGCAAATATTAATGATTTTATGATGAATATCTTTGGCCCGTAGTGTAAAGATGAACAGGTGTTGAGATGAACATGACCGATTGATGAATATCTTTGGCCTGTAGTGCAAAGATGAATATTTGATTCAAGATGTATATTGATTGATGTTACAGGGATAAAATATTGATGACGGACTTTTAAATTCATAGATAATAGTAGATTTCATTCTCTACGTAAATCTTCTATGAATTATTATTTTCGCTGCGAATATTGATCTGAAACTTGTTGTCTATTATATTCTCTCAGATTTTTCTCTGTTGAAGACTAACGATAATTTGTTTTATATTATCTTAGTCATAATGTTCTTTACTGGGCTAGTTGAGCTCACCCTTTTCCTTTTTGTTCCATTTTTCTTCTCAGGAGGCGAGAATGTATCGAGTACTAGTCAGGATATGGAATGATGGTTCTAGAAGTTGTTTTAGTAGTCCTCACCATTTAAAAAAAAATAATGTATTAATAATTGTAATGAGGACTTATTTGGGTGTGGATATTGTCTAGAAGACAATATTTGTATTTAAACTCACAGTTTAAGTGTTGTCGTGTTTTGCACGACAATTGTATTAATAAAGTTGTAGTTGTTTTTGTACCATGTATTTGACAACTCAGAATGGGTGATATATACCTATTTTGGGGGCGTCACAATTAACATATCATATATTATCCCTATACTTTGACCGACCAATTAAATACCAAATAAACGTAGGTAGGTCATACTAGCGAAGGAATTTTTCGTCTCTACCCCCCCTATTTCTTGTCTCAGATCTTAGCCAGGGATCATATCCCTAAGCTTTGATACCAATTGTGACGCCCCCAAAATAGGTATACATCACCTATTCTGAGTCGTCAAATACATGGTACAAAAATTTAGATACAAACTTAAATATACAACATGAGCTGTGAGTTTTAATACAATCATTGTCTTCTAGACAGTATACAAACTCAAAATAAGTCCTCAATACATTTATTATCACACTATTTCACAGAATAGTGAGGACTATTAATACTATCCTCTGGACCGTCACTCCGTTTCCCGACTCGTTCCAGCTATATTCTCATTTCCTGAAAAGAACAGTGAAAGAAATCAAGTAGAGAATAAAATCTACTATCTTTTACAATTTAAAAAGGTTTTTCATCACTTTTTATCGCCGAGACTCAGCTTAATAAATAATCCACATCATCCCTGCACTACAGCCAAGGATATTCATTAGGGTCATGACCACAAATTATCCATGCACTATGGGCAAAGGATATTTGTCTATTCATCAATGATCATGATCATGCCAACAACTGTCTATCAATGCTTTACGGGCCAATGAGGACTTTTACCACATCATTTGTAACATTACGGTCATGATTACACCGAATAATCCCTGGTCATAATCATACCAAGTCCATCTATGCACTACAAGCCACAGATGACTTTCAACATAATATAAACATGAGGATGATGACAATGATATAACAATTCAATAAAACAAGTTCAAGAATTAATTTAACCAAGAACTAATAACGTCCAAATTATCAACATGATACTTCTTTGTAGAGTAAAATTCAAAAATGCTTAGAAGAATATTTCCATGAAAAGATACTGGATGAAGCGCAAATATCAAGGATATTCCACTAATTTCATGGAGTATAGAAGTCAAAACTTTAACCAACTGAGTATAATAAAGAATGAAATAACAAAAAAAATCACCAGTGCATGCGATAGATCAAGACAGGAGTTATTCCAATGAATAATAAAGACGGAACCAGTCCTAAGAAAGTCCGTAGAAACACACAAACATGATATTCCAATGTAATAATAAAGACGGAACCAGTCCAACAGAAATGCATGTATATGATATTCCAACAGTAATAATAAAAGATTTTAACTGTGTCCCAAGTAAAACGCATGCATACATGATATTCCAACGTAACAATAAAGAATGGAATAATCAAGAATTTCACCAAGTATAGGGTAGCTCACAGATATCTGAGTTATTCTAATAGAATAATAAAGAATGGAATAATGAAGTTCTCTTCATGAATACAAAAGGAATAATACCCCTTACCTCAGAAGAAACTGGATACTAGAATAGTGAGGTAGCAGACTTTTCTTCTTCTATAGATTTTCTCTCTATAGCTTCTTTCTATAATTTCTCTCTATAATAATTGCTCTATAGCTTTAGTGAATTGGTGAGAAATGAAGGAAGAATGAGCTTCTATTTATAGAAAAATATAGTTTCGATAATTACACGTTTTGGGGCTCGAAAAATTACAGTATAATACCTCCAACTTTTCTTTCATTTTTAATTTAGTCCTCTAAGTATTATCAAACTTGCACCACCTCCCCTAATAGTAAATAATGCGAATCAATAGTTCAATCATGTGAATCAATAGTTATAATCATGTGAAAATACGAATTACGGTATAGTACCTCCATCTTTAATTTAACCATGCAGTATTATCAATCTTGCACCAACTCCCCTAATAGTATAAGAATGTGATTCAATAGTATACACATGTGAATAAATAGTTATATAAGCATGTGAATTAGTAGCAATTAACTGCTCATTTATCCGATAAATTCCCTGATTTATCAATTTAACCCTCAGACATCAATTATCATCGGAATAGATGTCGATTTCCACTAACACTAATAATCCCATCACAATGGAATTATCAAATTCATCTTTAATCAACACGAACTTATTCATCATTAATATTATAACTCACAATATTTAACAACCAGGTTGTTCCTAGGAAAGAGGGGGCTTTCCAATAAGGATTTCTCCCTATTGGCGCACAATTAGATGACCAAACCTCTCCTTGGCAGAACTTCTAGACATTGTAACTATTATAATTTAATAATATGAATAACTTTGTCGTCTCAATTATTGATTTAATAATATATCATATAATGCAGATGATACTGTGATAATAATTGAATCAATAATATGAGAGATATGATGCAACAATTATCAGTAGTAATAATTGAGTATAACCGGTGACTTCTCACGTAAGCATCAATAATCAATACTTGTGTAAGCTATGCAACCACGCCAGATTCGTGTACTTTTACTACCGAGTAGGTCAACAAAGATAATTTGTAAAACTTCACCGTTATTTTCATAAAAATATTGTTGTCATTTTCTCATTCCGACAATAATTCTGTTGTGGGGTCCACCAATGATTGCGCCGTTGTACGAATATTCCCTGCTAAAACGAATATTCCCCGACCAATCGAATATAATATAACAACTTGCATACTTTGCAGAATTTATAAATACTACCCACAACTATAACATTATAACAAATTCATTCCATAATATTCAAAAATGATAATTATAGAAAAATCATCTTTATTCATAAAAGTTGGGGTCTTACACCGGTGGTCCCAGCTCCTTGAACTGCTTAGCGGTGACCAACTGTGGGTTGTCATTGATTCCACCTGCATTATGAACAAGAGTCTCTCTCGTTTGGTGCTGCATGAATTCTAAAAAGCTCCTAAACGTACCGTCGTCCGTCATTTGATCAATGTTATTGTTTGCATGAGGATTGTCGCCTTCCTGATGCACATTATCCTGATTATTGATATGTGGAGACTCAACGGTCTCTTGTGCTCCATTGCTATTCTCAATATTTTCGGATGCCATTTTCAAATACTGCCACAAAACAAGGGGTTAATTAACATATCACATATTATCTTTATACTCTGAACGACCAATTAAATACCAAATAAACTTAGGTAGGTCATACTAGCGAAGGAATTCCCCGTCTCTCCCCTCCTAGTTCTTGTCTCACATCTCAGCCAGAGATCATATCCCTAAGCTTTGATACCAACTGTGACGCCCCCAAAATAGGTATACATCACCTATTCTGAGTCGTCAAATACATGGTACAGAATACAAATACAATCTTAAATATACAACATGAGCTGTGAGTTTTAATACAAACATTGTCTTCTAAACAGTACTCAAACTCAAAATAAGTCCTCAATACATTTATTTTCACACTATTTCATAGAATAGTGAGGACTACTAATGCTATCATCTGAACCGCCTGTTGGGTTTCGGCACATAAAATGCAGCAGAAATAGAACGATTCAAAGCAATTTCCGAAACCCTAAAACAGGATCCATGCAAAAATCAATTAACTCAGTGGTTTAGAGATTATACAGAATATGAAAACTAGAATCTGAAATTGATGCGCTCGAATCTCCAACGCAATACAAACGGACTGCATCTCTACGGTATCCACACAAACGCTTTGCACGAATCGTCCTACGATCTGCAGAAGAAGGAAACGCGGTACTAGCCACCAATGATGAGGATTTTAGAACTATTTCTCTCTAGTCTCTCTCTAAGAGCGGCTAGGGTTATGATGTTATGATGTAACCCTAAGTAGCTGCTATATATCTCATATATAGTAGTTAAAAGGAATTAATCAAAACCTAATTTCATAAAATCCAAATTTATATATATATAACTTAATTAAGTCTTACTTAATTAATATACATATATACAAATTTTCCTTTTAATTTAAATTCGTGATTTAAATACTATTAATCATATTAATATATTTAAATCCTTAAAATTTAAATTTATTCCATTTTAAATTACGTTCTATGTGTGTGACCCTATAGGTTATTATTACGTTGGCAATAATTTTAAAATCATATTATAAAATTATAAACAGTGAGTGGCATCTAGTAATGCATCACTGCTACCCAAGTAATAATAAGATCGATGATTCGATGCAACCTTTTTGTGACCAATGTTTCAATGTAATTTAATCCTTTTAACCTTAATATCCTAGATTAAACTCGAGTAATGGAATGTGTCATACTCTTCATAATTTAATATGAGTTTTCTTGATCAATGAGTAGACTATATGAAACAAATCACTATTTAAGCATGGCCATGCATTTCATAGTCCTACTCAATCAAGAGGCCTATGAATATCACCCCTAATAAATAGGAGGGTTAAATTCCATCTAGATCACTCATATTCCTCACACGATTTATGATGCACCCAATAATTACCTTTATAGTCCACCCTATTAAAGGTTACATTTGATGATATCAAAGTACATAAATTCCCGTGTAGTAATATAGTGATTTCAGGTCAGAGGACCATTACATCATTGTCACTATGAGAATTTCTAATGACACTTCACATAATGCTCCACATAGAATTCTCATGGTGGGTCTGTCCAGTACATCGTTCTCTAACATGTAACTATGAATTGACTTAATATCTCATATATTTATAACCAATGAGATTTGGTCATCAGTCAATCCACATACTAGTCTCAATACATCATTGTTGTTCCATCAACAATGATACTCGACTAGGGACATTTAAGAACAATGATACTAATTATAATTATATAATCTCATGTTCAAGTCACATACTTGAAACTATATAATTTGTATCACTATTCTAAGGATTTTTATTATGTTAACATTTATATAACGCAATAAATAAAACCATAATAAAATCATTCATTTGTAACATTACGGTCATGATTACATCGAATAATCCTTGGTCATAATCATACCAAGTCCATCTATGCACTACAGGCCACATATGACTTTCAAAAGAATAAAAACATGATGATGATGACAATGATATAAGAATTCAATAAAACAAGTTCAAGAATTAATTTATCCAGGAACTAATAACGTCCATATTGTCAACATGATACTTCTTTATAGAGTAAAATTCAAGAATGCTCAGAAGAATATTTCCATGAAAAGATACTAGATGAAGCGCAAATATCAAGGATATTCCACTAATTTCATGGAGTATAGAAGTCAAAACTTTAACCAACTGAGTATAATAAAGAATGGAATAACAAAAGAAATCACTAAGCATGCGATAGACCGCACAGACAGGTTATTCCAACATAATAATAAATGATGGAACCAGGTCATGCGTAACGCACAGACATGATATTCCGATAGAATAATAAATAATGGAACCAGTCCCACAGAAATGCACGAATGTGATATTACGATAGAATAATAAATAATGGAACCCGTGTCCTAAAATGCACATACATGATATTCCGACAAAATAATAAATATTGGAACCAGGTCCGGCGCAAACCCACAGACAGGATATTTCGATAGAATAATAAAGAACGGAATAATAGAAGAACTTCACCATGTATGTGGTACTTCGCATAAATAGGTTATTCCAACATAATAATAAGGAATGGAATAACATAAGAATTTCACCAAGTATAGGGTAGCTGGCATGATCTGAGTTATTCAACGAATAATAAAGAATGGAATAAAAGAAGTTCTCTTCATGAATACGAAAGAAATAATACCCCTTACCTTAGAAGAAACTGGATATAGGAGTAGTGAAGTAGAATAATACTTTTCTTCTTTCTCTCTATAGACACCGGGGCGGGCATTTCTAGTTCATTACCCCCCACCGGGGCGGGGGTCCAGGAATATTGACAGACATGGGCAGTTAATTGGTCTTCTATCCTTCCCAATAACCCCCCACCTTCACACTTCCCCACTTCCTCATTACTTCATAACCACCACCCACTTTCCCCACATTCCCAACACTCCATTATTTTTCCCCACCTCTCCACCTCCTCACTCCACCAATGCTAGCCTTCCCTCTCCATCTATAAATACCACAACAACTCGTCCAAACTCCTCCACCACACTTCATAGAAGGTAAATAGAGAGCATAGTTGTGAGCTAGAGAGTTACTTTGAAAAGTTTGGGGGAGAGTTAGGGCAAAAACCAGAAATAGGGAGAAATGGCTTCAGAATCATTGTCTAAACGCCAACGGGGGGAGAGTTCACGACCATCCCAACCTATCCGCACCTTCGATCGTCGAAAATTTGCAAGTGCCGTCGTCGCTAACCGGTATGACTACATGCTCATAAAAGCCCTTACATCAGAGCGGGGGTTGGCACCTGATGCTAACGACGGGGAGCTCATGCCACAAATTTATCAAAAGGGATGGATAAAATTCACCGAGGAGCCTGAACTAGCCGTAGTAAACATTGTCAAGGAGTTTTACGCGAATGCTGAAGACAAAGAGCCATTTCGCGCTTTTGTGCGAGGACGGTTGGTTCCATTCAGTGCCGCCGCCATAAGCCCATACTAGCAACTGCGGGTGCCAAGCCAATGCCAATATGAGGATCTCGGTACTTCTGACCCGGATTTTGATGAAATCATTATGGAGATGACAAATCTAGGAACATCATAGATGAAAGGTCGAAAGGGAGGCACCGTGTTCCACAGCAAGGACCTTAGCAGGTATGGAAAAATTTGATATGCCTTCCTCTGCGCGAAATTGCTTCCGTCCCAACACACTTCAGACGTCACCAAGGAGAAGGCGTTACTGTTGTAAGCCATTGTGCAAGATTTTATTATTGACGTCGAAGCTATCATCTGCTTCTCCATCCGCCAGTGTTTACGTGGAAATTTTTCTGGAGGCTTGCCACACCCATCACTCATATGTGGGTGGTGTCGTCAAGCATGAGTTAGATAGTCTGTTGACGAGCCCACTCAAATGCTGCTAGCACTGCTTGATTCAAGAATGATAACGCGGTATTCTGTATGGGCAGGAGGCCAGTCACACCCGCGTGGAGTGGGTTTGATTTTTTCGTCATCATTAGAAGAAGATGTGGATGCTACAGAGGTATCGGGGGTTAATGATGACGAATTGGGTAATCAAGGGGATGAGCAGGAACCGCAGGCCGAGGTGATTTCTAGATCTCAATTCCTGGAGTTCCAAAATCAAATGACTGAAAACACTAAGGCCACTCGTCGGGAAATACGCCGATTGGCAATGAGGTAAGATCACATGTTCAATGCAATGCACACATCTTTTGCATCGTTGAACACAACTCTTCAAAGTTTTAACCCGATGACACAATTTCCGTATCAACAACCCGATCCAATGCTAAGATTCCCACCAAGTGATTCCGATGAAGAAGACCAACAACCACCTCCTCAGACTTAAGGATCAGCAGGGAAGTCCTCACACACTTATTTGACTTACCATATAATGAGGACATTGTCTAACTTAAGTTTGGGGGATTTAAATACATGTTTGGCATGCATTTTAACTTGGGTTGCATTTTTAATTTGATTAAATTTCTATATTGCATTTTAGTTTCAGTATCGCATGATAGCTTATGGCATTCATGGTAGCTTAGGTTTGCATACCAGAGAATAGTGTAATGCATTTTGTTATCTGCATTTTGTTATCCATCTATATTAAAATAAAAAAAATGTTAATTAGTAATTATTGTGTTGTTTTAAGTCCTTCAATGTTGTGTTTCATGTGTTGTGGGCCTATGATGTGATTGTCAATAAGTAGCAAATCTAGTATGGAGTATTAAGACCGTGACATAATCATCATTTATGAATCAAATCTTGAGTTTGTTTAAAGCTGGTATAAAAAGTAAGAACGTTTAACAAACATCTGTGTTGATTGGTTAAGTTCAAACTGGTACCTAAATGATCTCTAAAGGATAATGCTAGAGTGAATGATAGAATGACAAGGATGGACGATAAAGGCTGAAGTTAGGCAAGAACCTAAGTTTGGGGGATGATATATATATATATATATATACAATAAACATCATAGTTTTGTGGCCTTTGTTACTTGAGCAAGTAAGCCCGAGGGGATTGTCTTTACACCTAGCGCCCTAAGGTCTTAATGGTCTGGGAGTTGTTGGTCGAAAGCTCATTAAGGTAGCATTGAAAAGCCTAAGGGAATAAGATATTGCATTACTATGTGTATAAAAATAAAGCGGGAAATAAGAGTGAAAAGCCCTCGTATAAAATAATTGTATGAATTAAGCATAATTACCCCGCGTGAACCCTTGAGATTTGTGATTGCTTGACTTTAATTGGAACTATCTATTTTTGAAATTTTTAAGTTTGTATTGCGTGATTCCATCTAAGAGATTGGTTATGTATTGGAATTGAGTCTGTATCGGTTACCAGGGATGTACACACACACACTATACCAGTGATGATGGCTTGAGATTCGAGAATTAAGGTGTAATTGTAGATTGGTTTTTTATGGTTAATATTGTATAGTTGCTTATTTTCGCTGAGGCCATTCAGATAATTTTGATTCCGCGTTATTGTTGGATTTGAATGCATATTAGTAAATTATATTCATATCATTGCATTGCATGTAGTTGATTTGTGCTCAAGGACTAGCACGATTTAAGTTTGGGGGATTTTGATAAAGGTATTTTATATACGCGATTTAATATCCAATTCATGCTTATTTGTTGCTAAGTTCTTGTGATCATGTTCAATTTTACTTGTTTTATGTTATTTCATGTGTAGGTTGGTGGTTGTGGCATTTAACATACATTTGAAGAGATTTGGTGTGATTTGGAATCAAATGGAGCATAAGTTGAACCAAGGCATCAGAGCAGCAAAGTAGTTAACAGAAGGTACCCCCGCCGGGGCGGGGGGTCTTACATTTCAGTTAACAGAGATAAGACCCGTCGGGGCGGGCATTACTAGGCTATACACCCCCGCTGGGGCGGGGGTCTTTATTCGAGCAAGACAGGAGGCAAGCCCGCCGGGGCGGGCATCTATAGTATACAAACCTCCGCCGGGACGGGGGGTGGAAAATTCTGAGTGTCCTGTTATGATTATAATTCTTCTTGGGCACGAACTTTAGCTATTTGTTTGGCATTATAACTCTATTGGATAGGGAATGCGGTTGGAGTTTTATGCTAGATAGACTAATCTATCAAACACATTGGGACATCATGTAGAGAGATAACGAAGATCTAGGTGGAGTTTTTTGATAGCAAGTGTGGAGGATTATCTTGAGGAATTTTTCAAGACGATTGCAACTTTAGTCTACATGAAGGGTGTTTTCCAATATTCTTTGTGTTACATTGTTATTTATAATTGGAAGGATGAATTCTATGATTTATTTAGTGTTTATTTCGTTTATTATGAACTAATTCACTTTTTAGGCTTGTGATGGATCCTTAAGTGAATCGATGGTTTTTTAAGCTTTGATTCCCAATTTAATAAGCTCTCTACAGTTTATCTATATTAATTTGTGCTTGAATCTATGAATTGCCTGATCAACAATTCTTGGTGGAGTTGGATGGAATCGAGAGAGGATATTCAAATCTAGACCTAGTTGATATAGCATGTGTTCAGGATTTTGTTAGTAGCTTAAACTTGACGAGTGTTAAGGTAGAGATATGCTTGACACCGCATGTAATCAGATAGAGAACTTATTCTTCAACCTTCTTTAATTATAATTTACATATAGATATATTGGGTTAGTTGATTAAGGTGTTTAACGGATTTCTATCTTAATTGTGGATTGAAGTTAATAGGGTATTAGTGCATCGAGAGGTGGTTAATACTACATTTGTGTTCTTGATTAATAAATTGGGATAGTGCGTTAAATTGGGATAAAGGTGTTAAAATCAAAGTGAAGCTTAGGGTAAAATAATGAGTCTAATTCTCCATTAATTATTTGAAAATTCAGATTTTGGTATTCGTGGTTGTTGTATGTTAGTTTAATTATTCTTAATTTTAGTTTCGTTAATTTAAATCATTGAGTTTGATTTGTTTAATAAAATTAGGGTTAATAGAAGATTGGTAATTTTAAGTTAAGGTATTTTGCTAATTAATCTTTGTGGGAACGATACTCTACTCATCACTTTATTACTTGTTGATCACGTATGCTTGCGTATTGTGCGTATATAGATTTTACCCAACAAGTTTTTGGCGCCATTGCTGGGGATTATTTAGTATAATTCTTAATATTTTTTCAATATCAGTTTAATTAATCCAGTTTTACTTAGACAAATATTATTTTTGTTTTGTGCTTCCTATTTCAGGTATTGGACGTAGTTTATGCGAACTCGGTCCCAAAATCTAGACTTGATGCCTTTTGAGGACGACATTGAGAAAAGGTTTCAGAGGTTGAGTAAGTGGATTAAAGAAACGAGGCAAGAATTCAAAACACCTGAAAAGGAAGAGGAAATAGTCATGGCAGCCGAAGATCGGAAAGCGTTGAGGGACTTCGCAATGCCCAAGGTAACGGAACTGCATTCAAGCATCACCAGACCAACAATAGCAGCGAACACATTCAAAATTAAGCCTGGGATGATACAAATGATTCAGAATTCAGTTCAGTTTGGGGGATTGGCAAATGACGATCTGAACGAGCACCTAGTCAGTTTTCTGGAAATGTGCGACACTTTTAGGTTTAATGGGGTTTCAGATGAGGTGGTGAGACTTCGATTGTTCCCATTTTCTTTACGGTACAAGGCAAAGAGTTGGTTGCATTTTTTACCGTCCGGTTCGATAACTACATGGGAGGATTTAGCTCAGAAATTCCTTGCAAAATTCTTTCCGCCAGCGAAAACTGCAAAGATGAGGAACGAGATTACAATGTTTGAACAGCAACATGGGGAGTCATTATATGAGGCTTGGGAAAGATACAAAGAACTGCTCAGAAAATGCCCATATCATGGATTGCCCCAGTGGCTACAAATGAACACCTTCTATAATGGACTACATGGGAATATCAGGACAAGTATCGATGTAGCATCGGGCAGAGCGTTCATGACTAAGAGTTACGAGGAAGCTTACGAGTTGATTGAAACCATGCCGGCTAATAATTACCAGTGGCCCACATCAAGAATGACACAAGCAAAGGTAGCTGGAGTATTAGAAGTAGATAATATGATAGCAATACAAGCACATATATCTGTAATTTCAAAGAACTTGGAGTCAGTGGTAGCAACACAAACACAACAAACACAGAAAGCACCGCAAGTGGCAATAGTATGTGAGTTATGCGCAGGAGAACACCCAATGGAGCAATGTGCAATTAATCCAGCAGCTGTGCAGTTCATCGACAATTACAACCGAATTCCTCAAAACACATATCAGAACATATACAATCAAGGAAATAGGAATCATCCGAATTTCTCATGGAGCAACAACCAGCAAAATCAAGCTCCACGACAAGCACACCCTCCAGGTTTTCAGAACCAGCAACAACCAGGTCAATATTAAGAAAAGAACCCTAATCAGGATGAAAAGTGGGAAAAATTTAGGACTAGCACCGAGTTGGCTATACCCAATCACACCTTGATGATGAAAGCACAAGCGATGTCGATCAAGAATCTAGAGAATCAGATGGGTAAGATTGCATTGGCATTGAATATTAGACCACAAGGGACATTACCGAGTGATTCCGAGAAAAATCCTAAGGGTAATCACGAGTAGTGTCAAGCCATTATGTTGAGAAGTGGAAAACAGCTTGTTTGTCAAGACTCAGAAATTTCAGCTACAAAGGAGGTTGAATCAGAGACAGAAAATACAGTGGGAAAGGTAAAACAAAGGAACGAAAAACAAATGGAAAAGAATAAACCAGTTAACGAACCAGCTGCGTATCCTCCCCCACCATTCCAGCAAAGAGTTCAAAAACAAAAGTTAGACAAGCAATTTTCAAAATTTTTGGAAGTTTTTAAGAAACTTCAAATTAACATACCATTTGCAGAGGCCCTAGAACAAATGCCGAGTTACGCAAAATTTATGAAAGGGATTCTATCAAGGAAAAAGAAATGGGAAGAATTTGAGACGGTGGAATTAACAGAGGAGTGTAGTGCGGTATTACAGCAGAAATTACCACCAAAACTCAAGGACCCGGGGAGCTTTACTATTCTATGAACGATTGGGGAGATGAATTTCAGCAAGTGTTTGTGTGATTTGGGGGCGAGTGTAAACCTTATGCCATTGTCAGTATACTTAGAATTGGGGTTGCCCACACCAAGGCCTACGAACATCTCCTTACAGTTGGCGGATAGGTCAGTCACGTATCCGAGAGGCATAGTAAAGGACATCTTAGTGAAAGTGGATAAGTTTATATTCCCCGCGGACTTTATCATTCTGGATTTTGAGGAGGACAAGAACATCCCAATTATCCTAGGGAGACCATTTTTGGCTACAGGGAGAACTCTCATAGATGTACAAAAGGGAGAACTCACTATGAGGGTCCAAGATCAAGAAGTGAAATTCAATGTGTTTAAGGCCATGAAATTCCCTACGGATGAGGAAGAATGTTTTCGAATGGATCTAGTGGAGCAAATCATTAGTGATGACATGATCAAATGTTTGGTGAATGATCCGTTAGAAACAACATTATTGGGAGATGAAGAGATCGACGATCCAGAATTGGTGGATTACCTTCAATTGCTAGACTCATTGCCACGAGTACCAAGATTTAGAACAACATTTGAACCATTGCAAACGGAAGAGGTAACTGCAGAAAAATTGTAAGACCCCAACTTTTTGAATAAAGATAACTTTTCTATAATTATCATTTTTAAATATATTATGGAATGAATTTAATATAATGTTATACTTATGGGTAATATTTACAAATTTTGCAAAGTATGCAAGTTGTCATATTATATTCGATTGGTCGGAAAATATTCTTTTTGTCAGGGAATATCCGTACGACAGTACAATCATTGGTGGACCCCACAACAAAATTATTGTCGGATTGAGAAAACGACAAAAATATTTTATGAAAATAACGGTGGAAGTTTTACCGTGAATACTGTTGAACTACTCGGTAGTAAAAGTACAGTAATACGTGTGGTTGCATAGTAGCACACGGTATTGATTTTAATGCTTACATGATAAGTAACTCAGTTTTCTTTTATTAGTATTATTAATGTAATAAAACAGAAAAACTTTTTATATAAAACATAATACTTTTATAAAGTTATTCGTTTTATTAGGCTAATAGTAAAATCTTTCAATATAAAACAAATTACTTTTATAAAGTTATATGTTTTATTAGACAATAATTAGAATATATTATATTTTATTATGCATAGTGTTTGCATAGTGCCTGCATAGTATTTGTATAGTAAAATCTTTTATAGAGTTATTTATTTTATTAGATTATAAATAGAATATATTATATTTTATTTAAAAGATTTTGCTTTAAATATGGACTGTCAGATTAAAGTAAATTAATATGGACCGTTCATGAGTTAGTTACTATGCAGTCCATTTTTCTATAAATAGAAGCTCATTCCTTCATTATTTTCTTACGAATTCATTGAAACTCTAGAGAGAGAAATAATAGAGAGAAAGAAGAAGAGTATTCTGCTACTTTACTACTTCGATATCAAGTTTCTTTTACGGTAAGGGGTATTATTTCTTTTGTATTCATGAAGAGAACTTACATTATTCCATTCCTTATTATTCATTGGAATAAAGCAGATACGTGTGGCACCTTATACTTGGTGAAATTCTTCATTATTCCATTCTTTATTATTACATGCTGGAATATCCATGCTCATGACGTTTCTGTGGGACTGGTTCTCATTATTTATTATTACATTAGAATATCTCATACATGCATTTTGTGCCGACACTGGTTCCGCCTCTTTATTATTACATTGGAATATCCTCATGCGTATGTTTATGCGGACACTGGTTCCGCTCTTTATTATTCATTTGGAATATCCCGTCGGTCGTGTTACGCTGCACTGTTCCGTTATTTAGTATTACATTGGAATAACCTATCTATCTAAGTAATCTTGCATGTATGGTGATTTCTGTTATTATTCCATTCTTTATTATTCTGTTGGAACATCCTGTCGATGCAAATTTCTCCTGACCTGGTTCCGTTACTTATTATTCTATTGGAATAACGTGTCTATGCGAAGTACCGCATGCATGGTGATTTCTTTTGTTATTCCATTCTTCATTATACTCAGTTGGTTAAAGTTTTGACTTCTATACTCCATGAAATTAGTGGAATATCCTTGATATTTGCGCTTCTTCCAGTATCTTTTTATGGAAATATTCTTCTGAGCATTCTTGAATTTTACTCTACAAAGAAGTATCATGTTGACAATTTGGACGTTATTGGTTCCTGGACAAATTAATTCGTGAACTTGTTTTATTGAATTCTTATATCATTGTCATCATCCTCATGTTTATATTATGTTGAAAGTTATTTGTGGCCTGTAGTGCATAGATGGACTTGGTATGATTATGACCAGTGATTATTCGGTATAATCATGGTAGTAATGTTACAAATGATGTGGTAAAGGTCCTCATTGGCTCAGTAGTGCATTGATGGACCGATTGTTGGCATGATCATGACCATTGATGAATACACAAATATTCTTGACCCGTAGTGCATGGATAATTGTGGTGCATGATACTAAAGAATATCCTTGGTCGAGTGAGTGCGGGGGTGATTCGATGATGTGGATTATTTATTGTTTGAGTCCCAAATGATAAAAGTGATGAAAAACCTTTTAAATCATAAAAGATAGTAGATTTTATTCTCTACTTGACTCTTTTAATGGATTGCTTGTTCATTAGTTAAACTTGATGTTTGTTATATTGTATCGGTTTAACATTGTTGAAGACTAATGATAATTTATTCTGCATTATCTTAGTCATAATATTTCTTCTTGGGCTAGTTGAACTCACCCTTTCTTTCACTGTTCTCTTCAGGAAATGAGAACTTAGGCTGGAGACGAGTCGGGGAGCGGAGTGATGGTCCTGGATGATAGTATTAGCTAGTAGTCCTCACTATTCTATTAAGAAGTGTGACAATAAATGTAATGAGGACTTATTCTGAGAGTTGATATTGTCTAGAAGACAGTATTTGTATTAAAACTCACAGCTCTCTTGTTGTATAATTAAGATTGTATTTATATTCTGTACCATGTATTTGGCAACTCAGAATAGGTGATGTATACCTATTTTGAGGGTGTCACAGTTGGTATCAAAGCTTAGGGATATGATCCTGGCTAAGATGTGAGACAAGAACTAGGAGGGGAGAGACGGGGAATTTTTTTTCGCTAGTGTGACCTACCTAAGTTTATTTGGTATTTAATTGGTTTGTCAGAGTATAGGGATAATAGGTGATATGTTATTTAACTCTTGTTTTGTGGCAGTATTTGAAAATGACATCCGAGAATGTTGAGAATATCAATGGAGCACAGGAAACCATTGAGTCTCCACAGATCAATAATCAGGATAATGTGCATCAGGAAGACGACATTCCTCAGGCAAACAACAACACTGACCAAATGATGAACGATGGAATGTTCAGAGGCTTTATGCAATTCATGCAACATCAGGCAAGAGTGACTCCTGTCCAAAATACAGGTGGAAATACTGGCAACTCTCGGACGGTCATCGCTAAGCAGGTTAAGGAACTGGGACCACCGGAGTTTTTTGGAGAGCCAAAACCACTTAAGGCAGAGACGTGGATTAAACAGATCAACAAGATATTTGATATCTTAGAATGCTCAGAGGAGCAAAAGGTTCCCTTTGCCACCTTCATGTTGCGGGCAGAGGTAGATTACTGGTAGGAATTTGTAAAGCGTACTCAACCTGCCGCACTGAAGATGTCTTGGGAGAAGTTCCAAGAACTGTTCAACGACAAGTACTTTCTCGAAAGTATTCATCATATGAAAGAGGTAGAGTTCATCAAGCTGGAGAAAAACAACATGACCTTGTCGCAGTACGAAGCCAAGTTTTCCAAGTTGCCCCGGTTTGCTTCCCATTTGGTTGATAATGAGGAGAGAATGACGCGAATGTTTTTAAGAGGTTTGAAACCGGAGATACGTCAATATCTTATCTCTCATAAACTGTGTTTGTATTTAGATGTTGTTAATAGGGCTCAGTTATTGGAGCGTGATAATGAGTCATCCCAACCAAAAGATAGCAACCGGCAAAATGATATTACTAGTGAGAGGAGTCATCGAAGCGGTGACAACAAGCGTGGAGGAAATCAACAGGCCAAAAATGGTAACCACTTCGGTGGTAATCAGGGCCAAAATAATAAGAATGGACATTTCAAGAAGAGGAGATTCAATAATGATGGAAAGACGTCACCACCAGCACCCGTTGTGAAGGAAGGAGAACGACCACCTATTATATGCTTCAAATGTGGAGGGAGGGACATATCAGTCCAAACTGCGCAATGCCGTCCAAAGCATGTTATAATTATGGAAGAGAAGATCACCTAGCCCAATTTTGTCGTTCATCGAAGACAAGTTCAGCTAGGATAGAGGCACCAAAGGCCATCCCAAAAAAGTCATAGCCGGTAGTACAAGGGAGAGCGTTTGTTGTGACCTCCCAGAAAGCAAGGAACCCAAACGAGGTCATCACGGGTAAGCTTATCATAAACTCTAGCTAAGTTTATACCTTATTTGATACCGGTTCTACCCATTCTTTTATTTCTCCTACTTACGCTCAACGTTTACATTTGACTCCGGAGAAATTAGACTTTGACTTATCTGTTAAAACTCCGTTGGGAGAAACCTTCATTACATCCATGGTTTATAAGTCTTGTTTGGTTCAAATCGGTACCCTCACATTACCTGTCGATCTTATTTCATTGAAAATACTTGCATTTGATGTAATTCTAGGGATTGATTGGTTAACTACTTATCATGCAAAAATTGATTATTTTCGTAAGGTTGTTAGATTCTATATTCCTAACCAACCTATTATGCGAATTCAAGTAACCAAACCATTAAAATTAATCACTGTCATCTCAAGCCATAAAGTTATTTGTTTATTAAAAAATGGATGTCAAGCTTTCTTAGCTCATGTCATGGATCTAAACAAGAATACGTTAGTTTTGAATGATATTTCTATTTTTAATGAATTTCCTGACGTATTCCTTGAAGAATTTCCTGGCCTACCCCCAGAGCATGAAATTGAATTTTGTATCGACCTTGAACCCGGTACAAAACCCATTTCCAAAGCCCCATATCGAATGGCTCCTATTAAACTTCAGGAGTTAAAGACCTAATTGCAGGAATTGTTAGACATTGGCTTTATTCATCCTAGTACTTCTCCTTGGGGTGCTCCTGTTTTATTCGTGAAGAAGAAAGATGCGAGTATGCGATTTTGTATTGATTATCGGGAGTTGAATCATGTCACCATCAAAAATAAGTACCCATTGCCACGTATTGATGACCTGTTTGACCAGTTGCAAGGAGCCAAATTCTTTTCAAAGATTGATCTTCGTTCCGGATATCACCAGTTGAAGATTAGAACCGATGACATTCCAAAGACGGCTTTCAGAACTCGGTACGGGCATTATGAATTCCTAGTCATGTCTTTTGGATTGACTAATGCTCCTGCTGCCTTCATGGATATGATGAATCGAGTATTCAAGGAATATTTGGATCACTTTGTGGTCGTCTTTATTGATGACATCCTCATATATTCCAAAACCCGTGAAGATCATGAGCAACACTTGAGGCTGATACTCCAAAAGCTTCGTGAATATAAGCTTTATGCCAAGTTAAAGAAATGCGAGTTCTGGCTTGACGAAGTAGCATTCCTTGGGCACGTAGTATCAAGTCATGGAATATCTGTTGACCCAGCAAAGATTGAAGCTATTCAAAGCTGGAAGCAACCTAAATCAGTGACCGAAGTATGTAGCTTTCTCGATTTAGCTGGTTATTATCGAAGATTCGTAGAAGAATTTTCTCGAATCGCTACTCCATTAACTCAGCTGACTCAAAAATATACAAAGTTCAGTTGGAGCGATGAATGTGAGAAGAGTTTTCAAGAACTCAAGAGGAGACTCATTTCAGCACCTGTTCTGACAATACCATCTGGCTCGGAGGGATTTGTCATCTACAGTGATGCTTTGGGCAAAGGGTTAGGATGTGCTCTCATGCAACTTGGAAAAGTCATAGCCTATGCCTCACGACAACTCAAAGAATATGAGAGGAATTATCTTACTCATGATCTAGAGTTGGCAGATGTTGTCTTCGCACTAAAGATTTGGAGGCATTACTTGTATGGGGAGAAAGTGGAGATCTTTACGGATCATAAAAGCCTCAAATATTTTGTCACTTAAAAGGAATTGAACATGCGATAGCGACGTTGGCTTGAACTGTTGAAAGATTATGATCATACCATCCAATACCATCCTGGAAAAGCAAACGTGGTAGCTGACGCATTGAGTAGAAGATCATATGCGGGTACGAGTGCGATATTGTCAACACAAAGGCCCATTTTGTATGACTTGCAAAGGATGGAGATAGAGATAAAGACTCCAGGGACCCACATGATGATGGCAAATATACGAGTTGAACCGACTTTAATCGATAAAGTTAAAGCTGCTCAAGCTATAGACCTGGAGCTGATGCATATGAGGAAGAAGGTGCTATGCCGAAAGCAAGAATCAATGAAGAAGGAATACTTCGAGTCAACTCCAGACTTTGTGTTCCTAACGACCATGATTTAAAGTATAAAATCATGATAAAGGCACACAACACACCGTTTGCAATCCATCCTGGAAGTACCAAAATGTATCGTGATCTTCGTTATACATTTTGGTGGAGCAATATGAAGAGAGAGATAGCGCTGTTTATCTCAAGGTGTCTAACTTGTCAACGAGTCAAGGCAGAGCATCAAGTACCAAAAGTTCCATTGCAACCACTTGAAATTCCAAAATGGAAGTGGGAGCACATTACCATGGATTTTGTTACTGGTCTTCCTAAGGTTTCTCAAGGCATAGATGCAATTTGGGTCATTGTTGATAGATTGACCAAGTCTGCTCACTTTTTACAAATACGAGAAACTTATACACTTGAACGTCTTGCTCGTATGTACATAAACGAGATTGTAAGGCTGCATGGTATGCCAGTATCTATAGTTTCTGATCGAGACCCAAGATTCACTTCACGATTTTGAGTTAGTTTATAAAAAGCTATGGGCACGAACTTTTGATTTAGTTTGGCATATCATCCTCAGACGGACGGACAATAAGAGAGGACTATTCAAACTCTTGAAGATTTATTAAGACTCTGTGTCCTTGACTTCAAGGGAAGTTGGGACAAGTTCTTACCATTGGTGGAGTTTTTATACAACAACAATTATCAAGCAAGTATTGGCATGGCTCCATTCGAGGCGCCATGGAAGAAAGTGTCGTTTTCAAGATATCTTTGGGATGAGGTGGGTGAATCAACATTCTTTGGGGCCGGAGTTGGTACGTATGACTACGGAAAAGATTCAAACGATCCGATAATGTATAAAAACCTCACAAGATCGACAAAAGAGTTATGCTGATCTTCATCGAAAGGACGTGGAATTCGATATTGGAGATCATGTGTTGTTACGTGTTGCTCCGTGGAAAGGAGTTACGAGATTTAGAAATAGAGGAAAGCTCAATCCTCGATTCATTGGCCCATTTTTAATCCTTGATCGAGTAGGAACTGTGGCGTATAGACTCGCTTTACCGCCAAGTATGTCTCGTGTTCATAACATTTTTCAGATATCCATGTTACGTAGATATGTGGAAGACCCGAACCACATTATTGAGTTAGAACCGGACGAGATAGCGGAAGATTAACGTATGAAGAGGTTCCTGTTTAAATCTTGGATAAGAAGGAACATATTCTACGCTCCAAGGTTATACCTCAAGTCAAAGTTTTGTGGAGAAACCACGATGTTGAGGAAATGACCTGGGAGTTAGAATTTGAAATGAAGTCAAGGTATCCTTACCTCTTCGATATACTAGGTACGTTCCCTAATTTCGAGGGCAAAATTTCTTAAGAAGGGGAGGTTGTAAGACCCTAACTTTTTGAATAAAGATGAATTTTCTATAATTATCATTTTTGAATATTATGGAATGAATTTAATATAATGTTATAGTTGTGGGTAATATTTACAAAATTTTCAAAGTATGCAAGTTGTCATATTATATTCGATTGGTCGAGAAATATTCTTTTTGTCAGGGAATATCTGTACGACGGTACAATCATTGGTGGACCCCACAACGGAACTATTGTCAGATTGAGAAAACGACAAAAATATTTTATGAAAATAACGACTGAAGTTTTACCGTGAATACTATTGAACTACTCGGTAGTAAAAGTACAGTAATACACGTAGTTACATAGTAGCACACGGTATTGATTTTAATGCTTATGTGATAAGTCACTCAGTTTTATTTTATTAGTATTATTAATGTAATAAAACAGAAAAGCTTTTTATATAAAACAGAATACTTTTATAAAGTTATTTATTTTATTAGGCTAATAATAAAATCTTTCTATATAAAGTTATCTGCTTTATTAGATAATAATTAGAATGTATTATATTTTATTATGCATAGTGTTTGCATAGTGCCTGCATAGTATTTGCATAGTAAAATCTTTTATAAAGTTATTCGTTTTATTAGATTATAAATAGAATATATTATATTTTATTTAAAAGATTTTGCTTTAAATATGGACCGTTAGATTAAAGTAAATTAATCTGGACCGTTCATGAGTTAGTTACTATACAGTTAATTTTTCTATAAATAGAAGCTTATTCCTTCATTATTTTCTTACGAATTCATTGAAACTCTAGAGAGAGAAATAATAGAGAGAAAGAAGAAGAGTATTCTTCTACTTTACTACTCCGATATCCAGTTTCTTTTACGGTAAGGGGTATTATTTCTTTTGTATTCATGAAGAGAACTTATGTTATTCCATTCCTTATTATTCTGTTGGAATAACTCAGATATCGCTGCCGCCTTTATACTTGGTGAAATTCTTACATTATTCCATTCTTTATTATTCATTGGAATATCACATGCATGCGTTTTTGTGGGACTGATTTTCCGTTATTTATTATTTTCTTGGAATATTACGTCTCATGTGTTTCGACGGGACTGGTTCCGCTTTATTATTCATTGGAATTTCCTATCTCGTATGCGTTTTACGCCAAATCGTTCCGTTATTTAGTATTATGTTGGAATAACTTTTGTCTATCTGCAATACCGCATGCATGGTGATTTCGTTGTTATTCCATTCTTTATTATTCTGCTTGGAACAACTTTGCTTGGTCTTAATTTACTTAACTTTGGTTCCGTTACTTATTATTCTTTTGGAATAACGTGTCTATGCGAAGTACCGCATGCATGGTGATTTCTTTTGTTATTCCGTTCTTCATTATACTCAATTGGTTAAAGTTTTAACTTCTATACTCCCTGATATTAGTGGAATATCCTTGATATTTGCCCTTCATCCAGTATCTTTTCATGGAAATATTCTTCTAAGCATTCTTGAATTTTACTCTACAAAGAAGTATCATGTTGACAATTTGGACGTTATTGGTTCCTGGACAAATTAATTCGTGAACTTGTTTTATTGAATTCTTATATCATTGTCATCATCCTCATGTTTATATTATTTTGAAAGTCATCTATGGCCTATAGTGCATAGATGTACTTGATATGATTATGACCAGGGATTATTCGGTATAATCATGACCGTAATGTTACAAATGATGTGGTAAAGGTCCTCATTGGCCCGTAGTGCATTGATGGACAGTTGTTGGCATGATCATGACCATTGATGAATACACAAATATTCTTGGCCCGTAGTGCATGGATAATTGTGGTCGTGATACTAAAGAATATCCTTGGTCGTAGTGCAGGGGTGATTCGATGATGTGGATTATTTATTAAAATGAGTCCCAAATGATAAAAGTGATGAAAAACCTTTTAAATCATAAAAGATAGTAGATTTTATTCTCTATTTGACTCTTTTAATGGATTACTTGTTCCGCTGCAGTTAAACTTGATGTTTGTTATATTGTATCAGTTTAACATTGTTGAAGACTAATGATAATTTATTCTGCATTATCTTAGTCATAATATTTCTTACTGGGCTAGTTGAGCTCACCCTTTCTTTCACTGTTCTCTTTAGGAAATGAGAACGCAGCTGGGACGAGTCGGGGAACGGAGTGATGGTCCGGATGATAGTATTAGCTAGTAGTCCTCACTATTACATAAGAAGTGTGACAATAAATGTAATGAGGACTTATTACGAGAGTGGATATTGTCTAGAAGACGATGATTTGTATTAAAACTCACAGCTCTCTTGTTGTATAATTAAGATTGTATTTATATTCTGTACCATGTATTTGGCGACTCAGAATAGGTTATGTATACCTATTTTGGGGGCGTCACAAAAATTGAAACCATCATTGGAAGAACCTCCAAAGTTGGAACTTAAGCCACTTCCTAAGCACCTCAGGTATTCATATTTAGGCAATTTAAATTCTTTACTTGTTATTATTTCAGCTGCACTTAACGAAGTGCAGGAAGAAAAGTTGCTGAGGGTGCTTCGGGAACACAAATCAGCTATTAGATGGACAATTGCTGACATAAAGGGAATCAACCCGTCATTTTGCATGCACAAGATCCTAATGGAAGACGAAGCAAAACCAACGGTGGAACAACAGAGACGGCTCAATCCAATTATGAAGGAAGTGGTAAAGAAGGAAATTTTGAAATGGTTAGATGTTGGTATCATCTACCCGATTTCCGACAGCAAATGGGTTAGTCCAGTCCAGTGCGTACCGAAAAAAGGAGGAATGACGGTGGTGCAAAATGATGATAACTAGTTAATCCCAACTAGAACAGTGACCGGTTGGCGGGTTTGCATGGATTACAGAAAATTGAATAAGGCAACCTGAAAAGGCCATTTCCCGCTGCCCTTTATTGACCAAATGTTAGATAGATTGGCGGGACACCAATATTACTGTTTGTTGGATGGATATTCGGGTTACAACTAAATAGTCATTGCTCCAGAGGATCGAGAAAAGACCACATTCACATGCCCATACGACACATTTGCATTCAGGAGGATGTCATTTGGATTATGAAATGCACCAGCAACTTTCCAACGGTGTATGATGGCAATTTTTTCAGATATGATGGAGAAAAATATTGAGGTCTTCATGGATGACTTTTCGGTGTATGGGGACAGCTTTGATAATTACTTGAAGAATCTAGTCATAGTGCTGCAAAGATGCAAGGACACGAATCTTGTTCTAAATTGGGAAAAATGCCACTTCATGGTTGAAGAGGGCATCTTTTTGGGCCATAAGGTATCAGCTCAAGGATTAGAAGTTGACAAGGCAAAGTTGGAAACTATTGAAAAATTTCCTCCACCAACCTCAATAAAGGGTATTAGGAGTTTCTTGGGACACGCTGGGTTCTACAGGAGGTTTATAAAGGACTTCTCTAAAATTGCGAAACCTCTATGCAGTCTTTTAGAGAAGGATGCGACGTTTAGCTTTGATGAAGAATGCAAGACATCATTTGAATTGTAAAGAGGAAATTGACTACAGCCCCCGTTATAGTTGCACCAGATTGGAGCATGCCATTTGAGCTTATGTGTGATGCAAGAGACTTCGCGGTTGGGGCTATTTTGTGGCAGCGTAGAGACAAGGTGTTTCACGCTATATACTACACAAGTAAAACACTTACAGAAACTCAAATGAACTACACAACCACAGAAAAGGAGTTGCTTGCCGTGGTATATGTGTTCGACGGTGCATCCCATATAGCGAAGTGAAGAATATTCTACATGAGTGTCACTCATCGGTGTATGGCGGGCATTATGGGAGTGAGAGGACAGCAGCGAAGGTGCTGCAATGTGGTTTTTATTGGCCCACATTATTCAAAGACGCCCACCAGTTTGTCAAACAATGCGATAGGTGTCAAAGAGTGGGAAACATTTCGAAACATAATGAGATGCCCTTACAACCGATACTGGAAGTGGAAATTTTTGACGTATGGTGTATCGATTTCATGGGACCATTTCCCTCATCCTTGAACAATCAATACATTCTACTCGTAGTGGACTACATGTCAAAGTGGGTTGAAGCTGCAACTCTACCAACAAACGATGCCAAGGTGGTCCTCAAATTCCTTCAAAAGAATATCTTCACGAGGTTTAGCACACCATGAGCAATTATAAGTGATGAAGGTAGTCACTTTTGCAATAGATCATTTACTACTCTGTTGACCAAGTATGGGGTGAACCACAAGATAACTACAACATATCACCCTCAAACCAGTGGCCGAGCTGAGGTATCAAACAGAGAAGTCAAAAAGATATTGGAGAAAGTGGTGAATCCGAGTCGAAAAGATTGGTCACTTAGATTGGACGATGCTCTATGGGCCTACTGAACTTCATACAAGACGCCAATCGGGATGTCTCCATATCAACTATTGTACGGGAAAACATGCCATTTACCGGTGGAACTACAACATAAGGCATATTGGGCGGTGAAAAAACTCAATTTTGATCAAAAGTTATAGGAGAGAAGAGATTACTTCAGTTGAATGAACTCGACGAGTTTCACCTTCATGCCTATGAGAATGCCAAGATATACAAAGAAAAAGTTAAAAGATGGCATGACCAGAAAATTTTGCGTCGAACATTCGAGCCCGACCAATCAGTACTATTATTCAACTCAAGGCTGCGTTTGTTCCCCGGAAAGCTCAAATCAAGATGGTCGGGACCATTCACAGTCAAGCAAGTATTCCCTCATGAGGCAATTGAAATTTACAGTCGTAATTGTGACGCCCCCAAAATAGGTATATATCACCCATTCTGAGTTGTCAATACATGGTACAGAAACAACTACAACTTTATTAATACAACGATTAAACTGTGAGTTTAAATACAAATATTGTCTTCTAGACAATATCCATACCTAAATAAATCCTAATCACAATTATTGATACATTATTTTACAAAAATGGTGAGGACTACTAAATAACTCTCTCTAGAACCATCATTCCATACCCCGACTCGTACTCGCTACATTCTCGCGTCCTGAGAAGAAAAATGGAACAAAAAGGAAAAGCGTGAGCTCAACTAGCCCAGTAAAGAACATTATGACTAAGATAATATAGAACAAATTATCGTTAGTCTTCAACAGGGAAAAATCTGATAAAATATAATAGACAACAAGTTTCAGATCAATATTCGCAGCGGAAATAATAATTCATAGAAGAGTTACATAGAGAATGAAATCTACTATTATCTATGAATTTAAAAGTCCATCAATAATATTTTATCCCTGTAACATCAATCAATACACATCTTGAATCAAATATTCATCTTTGCACTACAGGCCAAAGATATTAATCAGTTGGTCATGTTCATCTTTGCACTACGGGCCAAAGATATTCATTATATAATCATTAATCTTTGCACTACAGGCCAAAGATATTCAATAATATCATCATTTAGGACTGAGGATGATGAAAAATATTTTAAAGAAAACGAATCCAGTGAAACAAAAGAATAAATATTAAGGATTCAGTTTTAAATTAATTCATGTCCAAAAATACCTCATAAATAATCATAGTGGAGTAAAATTCAAGAATGATCAAAACATGGATACAATCAAAGCTAGTATCCATAATAGATATTTTGGACGAAAAGAAAAAAAATTATTTTTCGATGAATAATCTCCGTATTAAGTGAATAGTCTTGAGTAATGCGTGAATAGTAACCCCGGACACAAAAAGTTCCAAATTTGATTAAAAGTTCAAACCAATATTTTGGCATAATGATATTGAAGAAAATAATATCATTTAAAAAGAAAATAACATCCCTTACCTCGTAAAGACAGTACTTCTAGTTGAAACACTGGATATAGGCTATGACTTGAACTTGTACCGTATAGCAACACTCAAAGTATTAAAATACTCACAAGAATACGCTCAATCTATCGAGAGAGAAAGAGAGAGAAATCTTTAGTTTCTGGTGTGATTTTCAATTCTAACCTAAGTACCCTATTTATAAGAAAATGCTTAGAACACCAAAGCAAAAAATTTAATAAATTATTAATATTTTTAAATTATATTCCTACGCACACCACACCAGACCAAAATCATCAGCCAACATATGTGCCAACATCCCAAAAACATTTTTGTTATTTAAAATATTTTAAACTTCCAAAAATTAATTATTTCAGAACTCTGAAACTTCAATAATTCACAATAAATAGCCCTTTTATCAGAAAAATTCGAACCTCATGTCTTTTCCATAGGAAATTCCATTATCTACAACTTTGCAGAAGAAAGTTTTTCCAAATTCCAAACAAAAATTGACTGAAATCCATAAACGTGCAATTTTACAGGCTATTATCAAATTTCAGTCAAGAAATGGGGTCCACCAACATGAAAAACATGTTTTTAACATTTTTAGTAACAAAAATACTCCTCCTCCACATATACTCATATATCCCACATTCATTGTAAAAATATCACCATTATTATATTATTAAAATATAATAATATATTTAAATAAATTATTTTATCAGAAAAAGATAAAATATTAATTTTCAACAATTGTCACATTAAAAATTTTCTCCATCTATATCCACATAAAATCAATATTTTTCTCATCATATAAATCAATAATTAATTATTCACGAATAATATTACAGAATCACAATCTCGACAACCAGTGCGTCCTGGATAGAGGGGCTTTCCAATAAGGATCTCTCCTTACTAGCGCGGAATTAGATGACCTAACCTCTCCTTAGACAGAACTTTCTAGACATTGCCAATAATGTTATCCAATAATATTATTCAGATAATATGAATTATTGCTCCGATAATAGAAAATATTGTGTAGTGACAATTATTGAAACAATAATAATATAAAATATCAACGCAGCAATTATTGAATCAATAAAATAAAATAACTGAGCAATAATTACTTATAATAATTATTGAGTAGTGCCTTCTTACATAAGAATCAATAATTAGTGCAATACATGTGCTTGTGTTTTAACCAATTTAGTATTTTAACAAGATTAATCTGTAACAACTACGCCTGCTATTATAAAACAACTTATACTTGTAGTTTTCTTCATCCAATCGCTTTTCGTTATGGGGCCCACACAAGACTGCGCCGTCGTACAAATATTCTCCGACAATAAGAATATTCCATGACCAAACGAAGATTTTATAACCACTTGCTTATTTGAAATATTTGCGTATTTTACCCATAACTATCCACATTAATCAAATCAACCCTTACTATTTCAAAATAATAAATTGAGGAAATTCAATTTTATTTATAATAAGTTGGGGTCTTACAACCTCCCCTCCTTATGAAATTTCGTCCTCGAAATTGACATACGTACCTGGTTTTTCGAAAAGGTGAGGATACCTCGCTTTCATTTCTGTTTCCAACTCCCAGGTCATTTCTTCTATAGCATGGTTCCTCCATAAAACTTTAACTTGTGGTACGACCTTCGTGCGTACGTTAAGTCTTCAGCTATCTCATCCAGTTCTAACTCAATAATGTGGTTTGGGTCTTTCACATATTTACAAAGCACGGATATGTGAAAAACATTATGAACACGAGACATACTTGGAGGTAACTCGAGTCTATAGGCTACATTTCCTATCCGGTCAAGAATCTGAAATGGACCAATAAATCGTGGATTGAGCTTTCCTCTCTTCCCAAATCTTGTAACTCCCTTCCATGGAGCTACACGCAACAATACGTTATCCCCAATACTAAATTCCACATCCTTTCGATGAAGATCCGCATAACTCTTTTGTCGATCCTGTGCCATTTGTATACATTGTCGAATCATTTAGATCTTTTCTGTAGTCATACGTACCAACTCGGGTCCCAACAATGTTGCTTCACCCACCTCATCCCAACATATTAGAGAGTGACATTTTCGTCCATATAATGCTTCAAATGGAGCCACACCTATACTTGCCTAATAACTATTGTTGTAGGAGAATTCCACCAATGGTAAATACTTATCCCAACTGCCCTTGAAGTCTAGGACAAAGAGTCTTAATAGATCTTCAAGAGTTTGAATAGTCCTCTCTGATTGTTCATCCGTTTGAGGATGGTATGCCGAACTAAATTGTAAAACCGTGCCCATAGCTTTTTGCAAGCTAACCCAAAATCTTGAAGTGAATCTTGGGTTACAATCCGAAACTATGGATACTGGCATGCCATGCAATCTCACAATCACATTTACATACATACGAGCAAGACGTTCAAGGGAATAAGTCTCCCATATCGGTAAGAAATGAGCAGACTTGGTTAATCTATCAACAATAACCCAAATAGTATTTATACCTTGAGAAACCGTGGGAAGACCCGTAACGAAATCCATGGTAATGTGTTCCCACTTCCATTTCGGAATCTCAAGTGGTTGCAACGGACCCTTAGGTACTTGATGCTCCGCCTTTACACGTTGACAAGTTAAACACATTGAGATAACTTTGTAATCTCTCTCTTCATATTGTTCTACCAAAATGTATGTCGAAGATCACGATACATTTTAGTACTTCCAGGATAAATTGCAAACGGTGTATTGTGTGCTTCCATCATGATCTTGTACTTCAAATCAGAATCGTTAGGAACACAAAGTCTGGAGTGGACTCGAAGTATTCCTTCTTCATCGATTCTTGCTTACGGAATAGCACCTTCTTGTACTTTCTTCTTCATAATCATCACTTCCTCGAATTTCCAGGCTCTTGAGCAACTTTAACTTTCTCGATTAAAGTTGGTTCTATACGTATACTTGACATCATTGCATGGGTCCCCGGAGTCTTAAATTCTATTTTCATCTTTTGTAAATCACACAAAATGGGCCTTTGTGTTAACAACATCGCACTTTTCGTTCCGCGTCGATCTTCTACTCAATCGTCGCTACTACCACGCTCGCTTTTCGGGATGGTATTGAATGGTGTGGTCGTTGTCTTTCAATAGCTCGAGCCAACGTTAACGCCGCATGTTGAGTTATTTTTGAGTAAAGAAATATTTGAGGCTTTTATGGTCCGAATATATCTCCACTTTCTCCCGTGATAGATAGTGCCTCCAGATCTTTAAGCGCGAAATGATGGGCTGCCAACTCTAGATCATGAGTATGATAATTCCTCTCATATTCTTTAAGTTGTTGTGAGGCATAGGCTATGACTTTTCCACGTTGCATGAGAACACATCCTAACCCTTTGCCTGAAGCATCGCTGTAGATAACAAATCCATCTGTACTGCGGATGGTATTGTCGAAACAGTGCGAAATGAGTCTCCTCTTGAGCTCTTGGAAACTCTTCTCGCATTCCTCGCTCCATACGAATTTTGTATCCTTCCGAGTCAGATGAGTTAACAGAGTAGCGATTCAAGAAAACCCTTCCACGAATCTCCGATAATAACCAGCTAAACCCAAAAAGCTACGTACTTCGGTCACCGTCTTCGGTTGCTCCCAACTTTGTATTGCTTCAATCTTCGCCGGGTCAACAGATACTCCATGTTTTAACACTACGTGCCCAAGGAATGCTACTTCCTCAAGCCAGAACTCGCATTTCTTCAACTTGGCATAAAGCTTGTTTTCACGAAGCCTTTGAGTACCAGCTTCAAATGGTGCTCATGATCTTCACGGCTTTTGGAATATATGAGGATGTCATCAATAAAGACAACAACGAACTGATCCAAATATTCCTTGAATACTCAGTTCATCATATCCATGAAAGCTGCAGGAGCATTTGTAACACCCCCTTCCCGAAAAAGAAAGGGAGGTCACGTGCAAAGAACAACAAACCTCGAAATAAGTAAATAAACCCACTTTATATAATGTATAATATACTTACTTGTTACTGATGAAATTTCCCCACTAGTGATCAAAATCTCTAGTCTTTCTTCACCCGAGCCCCCTTTGTAGCTGTTCCCTTTATCTCCAAAGTAGCCACCTCTTCTTATTCAGTTTGTATAATGAAGTAATATTAGGTTAATTTAGCTATTTATTAATTAAGTTGCCCTAATAAACTTCTATTTGGGTTAAATTAATATTAAGGCCCAAATTTTAACCACCTAATATTATCTATCACTTATTAATATTTATTAGCCCACATAATTTAAATGACTACTTGACCCAATTTAAAGACAAAAAAAATTCAAACAATATATTTAAAACACAAACATAAATACTTTTTTTTCCGGGTATTACATTACCTCCCCCTTAAAAAGGATTCCGTCCCCGGAATCAAAAGAATGGAAAGTACCTAATTATCAAAAAGATGCGGATACTCCGCTCGAATAGACTCCTCAATCTCCCAAGTAGCTCCGCGTTCCGGATGATTTTTTTTTTTCACAAAATTTTAACAAATGGGATTGTCTTCCTCCTCATAACCCGCTTTTGACAATCTAAAATTATCTCAAGTTGCTTACTTCTTCAAAATTGTAGAGGACAAAAAACTGAAGGAACCTGATTTGGATTCACTCAATTCCGACATCAGATGAATTAATTATAATTTTTTCTAATGGACTGCAGTACGTATAAGTATTCTACTCGAAAATTCAACTAATCAAATTAGAATATGATTAAAGTTACAACTTCACTCTTTAAATATAAATATAGCTCAATATAGGAGCTACCAAAACTCTAATGGACTTCCCATTTTTAATTTAATCGATTATTTAATTATCTACTAAAATAATTTAACTTTCCAAACAAAACAAAGAAAAAAAATAGTCACTTATTTTTTTTTTCCTAATTTGAATACAATTGTATAAAATAAAATAAATTAATATTTAATTTTAAAAAAATATGGGTTATTACATTTTTCACCCCTTAAAAATAATTCCGTCCTCGGAATTCAAATAAGCTACAACGAATTATTTTTTTTTGTTCAAACGTAGCATCACCTTTTGTAACAATCAACGCTGGTAAGTCCATCGGTCCACATAATTATTTATGTACTTGTAAAAGATTCGTCAGCTGCCGTGTCAAGCCTTGGTTAGGTTCTTCGCGTTGCATCAAATTATATCACATGATCCATCGTTGGTGCTGGTCGTCGTTAATATCTTTGAGTTTCATTCTTGCAAACGTACGTAATCTTCGGAACATAATTCGAGAACACATAATTTGCTCTTCATCTAAATACGATTCGAATATCCAAAACTTTAAAATTATCTTTAATTCGTAAAATGTTTAAGTTCCACACATGACAAAGATCTAAAAAAAAATTATTTTATTTTACATAAATTCATACAAGACTCTAATGACATCAGATAAACAAAACAACTATGCAAATTATATTACCATCTTTCTCCAAGTTCTCAATAGCTTCAAAATATCACATCCTCAATTTAAACTAGTCCTCAAATCTTATTACACCAAAAAAAAATAAACTATTAATATCTCTTTATCACCAACTCTCCTAAGTCCTTAAGAGTTTCAAAATATCATAACCTCAAATCAAATTAGTTCTCAAATATTATTACACCAAAAATATACTACCAAGATCTCCTTATCACCACATCAAATTCCAAGTCACATATTTTACCATCTGTATAAGCAAACTACAACTATTCAAGATCTCTCAAAATCAACTGAATTTCATCACTTGCTATCTAATCATATAATAAATCAATCATCCCTTATTGCAAACCTTCATCCAATAAATTTCAATATCTCCCCATACTATCACAAAGAAACCTCATAGAAAATAACTCCAATATCTTACTAGAAAATAGCCACAAAATTGATAATTAACTCCAAATGATTAATCTAATTACCTCAAATATCAACGACTCAAATTTATAAAAGATCCTCTATACTTAATAATTTTCATTTTATCATAGTATGCCATCAATACACAAACCTCAAATTATCCACAAGCTTAACATAAATCAAAACTTAACTCAAATCAAATCCTCAATTCAACGATCATAATAATTGTCACAAAAAAAAAACAACTCTAAAAGATTAATTTTCCAAAATCAAATACTCGTCGATATATACAAATACTCACATCATAATCACATCTCATATAAGATAACTTCTTATTTGTGCAAAGTAAAACTTTATTCACCTCAATGATTGAATCACAATTCTTAACTAATATCATTACTCAATCACCTTAATAAATTATTCCACTTTCCTCAAATCAACTATAAATCAAAAAGAAATCGACAGTTAGTTAAAATAGAGACCAACCAAACAAAGGACAAAATCGAATCAAACTCTTACGTCTACCCAATGGTTTACCCACAACTCACAGGTCAAACCTAAATAGGTTTTCTACAAGAAAGAACCTAAGCTCTGATACCATATCTTTAACACCCCCTTCCCGAAAAAGAAAGGGAGGTCACGTGCAAAGCACAACAAAACTCAAAATAAGTAAACAAAGTACTAATAACTTCAAAATATTAATAATGGTGATCCCTTAATAAAGTACTAAATACAATTCTCCAACTAGAGTCAAAATAATCAAACTTAAAATCGAAACAACCTAAATGGTCAAAGGCAACACTCTCATCACAGTAGCCCTGAATCACCACTGCAAACCTGCCGGAAGAAAAACACAGCATGAGCCAATTGCCCAGTACGGATATAATTTATAAAAGATATATAACTGATATACGAAAACAACTGAGACAAAATACTGAACAAAGCCTCAAGTGTAAATACTGACGAAAATATAATCTCCAAAGATCTGAAAGAAATATATTTAAATCAACATAATTGACGAAACCAATAGACGAATAAAGAAATAACAAACTGAAGTAACTAACTCAATGAATTGAACTGAACAGAAACAAACAAAATTAATACAATAAAATAATAGGCTGAAACAAATGGCTGGGGTTATTTCATACCAATTGAGCTCAAAAATATATCTTGCCACACAGACAAGTCAAACTAATGCCATACAGGCAAATCAAATGATGCCACACATGCAACCAAAATAATGCCACACAGGCAAATCACACATTGGACCGCGAATCCAAATGTATGCAAATCGGATAGTGTGTTTGGCACAACATCACCAATCCGTAGAACAAAAAACTAGGGTTAACCCATACGCCTCCCACAACAAAACACCAAATGGCCCACTTCCTCTGGAGCCCAAAACGGAGACGCCGTGGACTAATCACACCGCCACGGAAAGTGTCATGTCTCTCATGCCAAGATGACATGCCTGTGGTACCCCCACAGGTGGTTATAGCTCAGGTATACCCTACGGTATATTCTAACAAAAATATCATGTCACAACACATGCGACATAATACCAACAAAAGGGTTCTATATGTACATATTGAACCAAATCAAATTATAGTCACAAGGTTTCAAAAAGAAGGTAGCAACATGTACCGCTCTATAATTATCAAAATAAATATTAGACATGATAACCTCATTCAAAGAGTACAAGTACAAGTCCAATGTGTCAACTCCAAAATAAAATAAATATATCAATTTCACAAGAAACAATTATGTGAAATAATAACAGAAATTCGAAACGAGGAACAAAACGAACAAATCAAAATTAACAAAGGTATCGCTAAAAGAGTACGGAATCCGTACCTGATACTTCCAAACCATTTATAACACACTCCTCAAAATCTTATTCTCAATTGCCAACGTTATCAAATACGAAATGTTATTCATCACCTAAACATATTCACCTCAAATTAAATATAATCCAATTCAATAATTCCAAAATAATTCATAATCTATTTAATATGCCTTTAATCATCGCCTTATATCAATTATTAATACTCCAAAATTTATATTCCAAATATAACTCTTTAAGTTCCTTCCGTCCTAATTAATTGCACAAATTAATAATACTAAATGTATGTACATTTATAAAAATATGAACACTTCTATTTGGTACGACTATAAAATATAATTACTTATAATATTAAAATTTAATTCATTCTATATAATCTTACATATTTATTTGTATAACATCTCTTGCAAATTATGCAAGTTTTAAGTAAACTTTAATTACTATTGCTATATATATATATATTTTTTTTTTTTTATTTAAAGAAATCATCAATTTATTATTTTAGGATCTCCAAAATCAATCACATACTACTCCCTCCGTTCAATCTGATTGGAATAAAGTGATAATAATAATAAGTACATCCGCATAAGTATTACATTAATAAATAAACTCTCCCATATTTAAAGATCGTTCTTAGTTCTTGAATTACAAAAGTACTTGCTCATGATGAAAAAAAACAACATACTAAATTTAATAATTTAATATGGAACCACGTGATTAACCCCACTTTATATAATGTATAATATACTTACTTGTTACTGATAAAATTTTCCCACTAGTGATCAAAATCTCTAGTCTTTCTTCACCCAAGAGCCCCTTTGTATTTGCTCCTTTATCTCCAAAGTAGCCACCTCTTCTTATTCAGTTTGTATAATGAAGTAAAATTTAGGTTAATTTAGCTATTTATTAATTAAGTTGCCCTAATAAACTTCTATTTGGGTTAAATTAATATTAAGGCCCAAATTTTAACCACCTAATATTATCTATCACTTATTAATATTTATTAGCCCACATAATTTAAATGACTACTTGACCCAATTTAAAGAAAAATAAAATTCAAACAATATATTTAAAACACAAACATAAATACTTTTTTTTTCGGGTATTACAGCATTAGTCAATCCAAAAGACATGACAAAGAATTCATAATGCCCGTACCGAGTTCTGAAGGCGGTCTTTGGAATATCCTCAATTCTAATCTTCAGCTGATGATATCCAGAACGAAGATCAATCTTTGAAAAGAATTATGCTCCTTGTAACTGGTCAAACAAGTCATCAATACGAGGTAGATGATACCTATTCTTGATGGTGACATGGTTCAATTCCCGATAGTCAATACAAAGTCGCATACTCCCGTCTTTCTTCTTTACAAATAAAACAGGAGCACCCCAAGGAGATGTAGTAGGACGAATGAAACCGATGTCCAATAACTCCCGTAGTTGGACCTTTAACTCCTGAAGTTCAATAGGAGCCATTCGATATGGGGTTTTAGAAATGGGCTTTATACCCAGTTCAAGGTCAATAAAGAATTCAACTTCACGTTCCGGGGGTAAACCGGAAAGTTCTTCAGGAAATACGTCAGGAAAGTCAATAACAACAGGAATATTATTCAAATTTGACGTGTCTTTATTCAAATCCATAACATGGGATATGAAAGCTTGACATCCATTTTTTAATAAACGAATAGCTTTATGACTTGATATGATTGATTTTAGTGGTTTAGTTTCTTGAATTCGAACAAAAAGTTGGTTAGGAGTATGAAAACTAACAACCTTGCGAAAATAATCAATTTTGGCATGATGAGTAGTTAACCAATCAATCCCTAAAATCACATCAAAAACAAATATCTTTAAAGAGATAAGGTCAACAGGTAACGTGATGGTGCCAACTTGGATCAAACAAGATTTATAAACAGTGGATGTAATGAAAGTTTCTCCTAACGGAGTTTCCACAGATAGGTCAAAGTCTAATTTCTCCGGAGTCAAGTTTAAACGTTGAGCACAAGCAGGAGAGAAAATGAATGCGTAGCACCGGTATCTAGTAATGTATAAACTTCGCAAGAATTTATGATTAGCTTACCCGTGATCACCTCGTTTGGGTTCCTTGCATTTTGACCAGTCACGAAAAATGCTCTTCCAAGAACCGTTGATTTTGACTTTTTTGGGACAACATTTTAAGTCACCGTCCCCGCTGAACTAGGTTTCACTACTGTATAATCTCGAACGATATGTCCTTCTTTTCCACAATTATAGCATACCTTGAACTGTTGTGGGCAGTTTGGGTGGATATGTCCCTCTTTCCCTCATTTGTAGCATGCAACCGGTGGTCGTTCTCCTCCCTTCGAACTAGTTGCTGTTTGTGCTGACGTCGTCACATTGTTATTGTTGAATCTCCTCTTTTTAAAATCTCCCCCCGACTCGCTTCTTCTATTTTCATGGCCATGATTACCACCGGAGTGGTTACCATTTTTGTCCATATTTTTCTTTCTCCGCTGGTTATCGTTGTTCTGTTAACTACTATCTCCGGTATGATCTTGGTTGTGGTCCCTCGGTTGAACGTACTCGTTATCTCGCTCTAATAATTGAGCCCTATTGACAACATCTAAATAGGGAAAATTTTTATGAAAATGAGTTACTGACGTATGCCGGGTTTCAAACCTCTCAGAAACATCCGCGTCATACGTTCCTCATTCTCCACCAAATGAGGTACAAACCTGGATAACTCTGCAAACTTTGCCTCGTACTGGGTCACCGTCATGTTATTTTGTTCCAGTCTAATGAACTCCACTTCCTTCATATGACGAATACTTTCAGGAAAGTACTTGTCATTGAAAAGTTTCTGAAACGTCTCCTAAGACATGCTGAGTGCGGCTGGATGGGTACGCTTCATAGATTCCCACCAGTAATCTGCCTCATTACGGAACATAAAGGGGGCGAATGGAACCTTCTGTTCCTCCGTGCATCCCAAGACATTAAATATCTTGGTGATTTGTTTGACCCACGTTTCCGCCTTAATCGGATCCGGCTTTTCCCAGAATTCTAGTGGTCCCAACTCTTTGAACTGCTTGGCTGTGACAACCTGTGAATTGCTATCATTTCCTCCTGTATTTTGAACACGAGTCTCCCTCGTCTGATTTTGCATGAACTGCAAAAAGCTTCTAAACATCCCATCGTTCATCATCTGCTCAGTGGTGTTGTTCAAAGGAGGAACATTGTCAGCCTATTGCACGTTCTCCTCGTTGGTGAGTACAGGCGTCTCCACAGTCTCATTTACTCCACTGTTATATTTTCAGTTGCCATTCTTAAATACTTCCATAAAACAAGGGTTAATTAAACAAATTAATAAATCACATAATACCCCTATATTATTACCGACCAACAAATAAGCTTAGGTAGGTCACACTAGCGAAGGATTTACTCGTCTCTCCCCTCTTAGTTCTATTCCCCGATCTCCGTCAGAGATCATATCCCTAAGCTCTGATACCAACTGTGATGCCCCCAAAATAGGTATACATCACCCATTCTGAGTTGTCAATACATGGTACAGAAATAACTACAACTTTATTAATACAACGATAAAACTGTGAGCTTACATACAAATATTATCTTCTAGACAATATCCATACCCAAATAAATCCTCATCATAATTATTGATACATTATTTTACAAAAATGGTGAGGACTACTAAACAACTCTCTCTAGAACCATCATTCCATACCCGACTCGTACTCGCTACATTCTCGCATCCTGAGAAGAAAAATGGAACAAAAAGAAAAAGGGTGAGCTCAACTAGCCCAGTAAAGAACATTTTGACTAAGATAATATAGAACAAATTATCGTTAGTCTTCAACAGGGAAAAATCTGATAAAATACAATAGACAATAATTTTCAGATCAATATTCGCAGCGGAAATAATAATTCATAGAAGAGTTACGTAGAGAATGAAATCTACTATTATCTATGAATTTAAAAGTCCATCAACAATATTTTATCCCTGTAACATCAATCAATACACATCTTGAATCAAATATTCATCTTTGCACTACAGGCCAAAGATATTCATCAGTTGGTCATGTTCATCTCAACAACTGTTCATCTTTGCACTACGGGCCAAAGATATTCATTATATAATCATTAATCATTGCATTACAGGCTAAGGATATTCAATAATATCATCATTTAGAACTGAGGATGATGAAAAATATTTTAAAGAAAACGAATCTAGTGAAACAAAAGAATAAATATTAAGGATTCGTATTTCAGCTATTTCATGTCCAAAAATACCTCATAAATAATCATAGCGGAGTAAAATTCAAGAATTATCAAAACATGGATACAATCAAAGCTAGTATCCATAATAGATATTTTGGACGAAAAGGAAAATTTTCATTTTTCGATGAATAGTCTTAGTATTCGTGAATAGTCTTTGTATAATGTGAATAATCTAGTATCGTGAATAGTAACCTCGACACAAAAAGTTCCAAATTTGATTAAAAGTTCAAACCAATATTTTGGCATAATGATATTAAAGAAAATAATATCATTTAAAAAGAAAATAACATCCCTTACCTCGTAAAGACAGTACTTCTAGTTGAAACACTGGATATAGGCTATGACTTGAACTTGTACCGTATAGCAACACTCAAAGTATTAAAATACTCACAAGAATACGCTCAATATATCGAGAGAAAGAGAGAGAAATCTTTAGTCTCTGGTGTGATTTTTAATTTTAACCTAAGCACCCTATTTATAGGAAAATGCTTAGAACACCAAAACAGAAAATTTAATAAATTATTAATATTTTCAAATTATATTCCTACGCACACCACACCAGACCAAAATCATCAGCCAACACATGTGCCAACATCCCAAAAACGTTTTTGTTATTTAAAATATTTTAAACTTCCAAAAATTAATTATTTCAAAACTCCAGAACTTCAATAATTCATAATAAATAGCCCTTTTATCAGAAAAATTCGAACCTCATGTCTTTTTCATAGGAAATTCCATTATCTTCAACTTTGCAGAAGAAAGTTTTTCCAAATTCCAAATAGAAATTGACCGAAATTCACAAACGGGCAATTTTACAAGCTATAATCAAATTTCATTCAAGAAATGGGGTCCACCAACATGAAAAACATGTTTTTAACATTTTTAGTAACAAAAATACTCCTCCTCCATATATACTAATATATCCCACATTCATTGTAAAAATATCACCATTATTATATTATTAAAATATAATAATATATTTAAATAAATTATTTTATTAGAAAAAGATAAAATATTAATTTTCAACAATTGTCACATTAAAAATTTTCTCCATCTATATCCACATAAAATCAATATTTTTCTCATCATATAAATCAATAATTAATTATTCACGAATAATATTACAGAATCACAATATTGACAACCAGGCAGTTCACAAGATAGAGGGGGCTTTCCAATAAGGATCTTTTCTTACTGGCGCGCAATTAGATGGCCTAACCTCTCTTTAGACAGAACTTTCTAGACATTGCCAATAATGTTATCCAATAATATTATTCAGATAATATGAATTATTGTCTCGATAATAGAAAATCTTGTAGTGACAATTATTGAAACAACAATAATATAAAATATCAACGCAAAACAATTATTGAATCAATAAAATAAAATCTTGAGCAAAGAATTACCGTAACAATTATTAAGTAGTGCCTTCACGTAAGAATCAATAATTAGTGCAATCTTGTGTCTTCGTGTTTTTAACCACCAAGTATTTTAACAAGATTAATCTGATATGTATACTGTAGTTATTATAAACAACTTATACTTGTCGTTTTCTTCATCCAATCGCTTTCCGTTATGGGGCCCACATAAGGTTGCGCCGTCGAACGAATATTCTCCGACAGCAAGAATATTCCACGACCAAACGAATATTTTATAACCACTTGCTTATTTAAAATATTTACGTATTTTACCCATAACTATCCACATTAATCAAATCAGCCCTTACTATTTCAAAATAATAAATGGAGGAAATTCAATTTTATTTATAATAAGTTGGGGTCTTACAGCAATCCTCTCAAAACATTCAAAGTCAACGGACACCGGTTGAAGCATTACTGGGGCGGAGAAGCCAATACCGACGTGATCACCATCACGTTGGCCGACACAACTTAAGCTGGAAGTAGTCAGGCTGAACAACATAAAACCAAGAGCTAATTGGGAGCAACCCAATTTTTATTTCCTTATCGTGTTTTCCATTCATATTTGCTTAATTATAGTTTTTATTAAATTACTAGGTAGAAGAATAAAATTAATTCTCATTACTTTCTTCACATCACAACATGTCATAAACAACTCACTAATCTTCATGTTTTATGTCATGCAGAATGGAAAAAGGATCATCAAGCGAGTACATTGCAGCAAAAGGAAGCTAATTTGTAGCAAAACAAAAAAACCAGACAGTGACCAAGCCCGTCGGGGCGGGGGTCTTCAAATCAGAAATCAGGGACCAAGCCCGTCGGGGCGGGTATTCCTAGTTCATTAACCCCGTAGGGCGGGGTCCTCAACAATAATCAAGGGCCTAGCTTGTGGGGTAATGTATTCCTAGTTCATTACCCCCCACCGAGGCGGGGGTCCAGGAATATTGACAGACATGGGCAGTTAATTGGTCATCTATCCTTCCCAATAACCCCCCACCTTCACCCTTCCCCACTACCCCATTACTTCATAACCACCACCCACTTTCCCCACATTCCCAACAGTCCATTATTTTTCCCCACCTCTCCACCTCCTCACTCCATTAATGTTAGCCTTCACTCTCCATCTATAAATACCACAACAACTCGTCCAAACTCCTCCACCACACTTCATAGAAGGCAAATAGAGAGCATAGTTATGAGCTAGAGAGTTACTATTAAAAAGTTTGGGGAAGAGTTAGGGAAAAAACCAGAAATAGGGAGAAATGGCTTCACAATCATCGTCTAAACGCCAACGGGGGGAGAGTTCACGACCATCCCAACCTATCCGCACCTTCGATCGTCGAAAATTTGCAAGTGTCACCGCCGCCGACAGGTATGACTACATGCTCACAAAAGCCCTTACACCAGAGCGGGGGTTGGCACCTGATGCTAATGACGGGGAGCTCATGCCGCAAATTTATCAAAACGGATGGATAAAATTCACCAAGGAGCCGGAACCAGCCGTAGTAAACATTGTCAAGGAGTTTTATGTGAATGCTGAAGACAAAGAGCCATTCCGCGCTTTTGTGTGAGGATGGTTGGTTCCATTCAGTGCCACCGCCATAAGCATATACTACCAACTGTGGGTGCCAAGCCACTGCCAGTATGAGGATCTCCGTACTTCTGACCCGGATTTTGATGAAATCATCATGGAGATGAGAAAGCCAAGAACATCATGGATGAAAGGTCGAAAGGGAGGCACCGTGTTCCACAGCAAGGACCTTAGCAGGTATGGAAAAATTTGGTATGCCTTCCTCTGCGCGAAATTGCTTCCGTCCCAACACACTTCAGACATCACCAAGGAAAAGGCGTTAATGTTGTACGCCATTGTGCAAGATTTTATTATTGACGTCTGTTGTGTAAAATCTAATTACGCACAACATGCAAGTATACGTGGTCAACAAGTAATAAAGTGATAAGTTTTGTATCGTTCCCACAGAGACAATTAACAAAAACTCAAGCTTACAACTATCAATCTTCACTAATCCAAATTTTATTAAACTATTTAAACCAATGATGATAAAATCTAAACAATTAATACCCTAGCTATCACTAATAAACCACAATGGTAAATCTCAATTTTCAAACAATACTTGGAGAATTAGGCTCATGATTTCACTTTAAGCTTCACTCAGATTAATTCGCTTATACCTCAGTTCAACTCAATATCCTAGTTTATTAATCAAGAACACGATTGTAGCATTAACCACCTCTCGGTGCACTAATACCATATTAACTCAAATCCACAATTAAGATAGAATTAAGTCAAACACTTCAATCAAATAACTCACAATATCTCTATGCAAATTAAATCAAAAGAAGTTTAAGATTAAGTTCTCTTTCCAATTACATGCGATGTCAAGCATATCTCTACCTTAACATTCATCACAATTCTGCTATTCACAAAATTCATGAACACATGCTATATAGATTAAGTCTAGATTTAAACATCTTCTCTCGAATCTATTCAAATCCACAAAGAAATGTTGATCAGGCAATTCACAAATTCAAGCTCAAATCAATATAGATAAACTATTGAACATTTTATTAAACTGAGAATTTAAACTAATTAACCATTGTTCCACTCAAAGATCCATCAATCACCTAAAAAGATAATTAGTTCATAATAAATAAATTAACTACTGAATAAATAAAAGGAAACATCATCCCAATTACAAGTAATAAAAATTAAAGAATAATAAAACACCACCCTTCTCTGAATTCAATTCCTGCAATTTTCGTGAAGTTTTTCCCTCTTCTCTAGACCTCCAAGCTTGATCTTCAATGTCGTTCTTTTTTCAAAGTGTTGTGTTTGATTCCTTGTCCTCCTCTCTTTTGTAGACCCAACTAATTATTTTGATACTCTCCTAAATCAACTACACTTACTATCCAAAACAACCTTAAAACAATCCCACTTCTTATCAAATACCGCCTCCTTCTAGCTCTTTAAAAAAAATACACGGTTCTTCGCACCAGTAACCTCCTACTACGGCCTAACTTCTGCTTTCTAACATCGATAGTAAGTCAAGATCCAATAGTTCATCGCTACACTCAGTGAAGTCCGCGCTATCCCAACAGTAGGTGCCCAACTTGGTAGCATTCGATTCATTATCCTCACAACGCATCGCGCCAAACTAACAAAACTTACAATTCAAATCAAATGCTTCTACACGCGAGATGCCTCTGCATTTCCTTCATTAAACGAAAAACCCATCAACAGAAACATAAAAATGCCTAAAAACAAACACAAAAACACTCCAACTGAACACAATTCATGGTTTAAAAACCTACTCATCAAAATCCCCCAAACTTAAACATTATTTGTCCTCAAGAAAACATAATGTCACGTAATGCAATGCAACTAATCCTAAAATGTTGAATCCAATATTAAGTTAGTAACAATAGTTCACTGACAAGGCCTCAGAGAAATCATGTAAATATAGCAATACCTCATAGCGAAACCAATCCACAATTTCTAGCCAACCATTGAATCTTAAACTGATATCACTACTATAGTGTGTGTGTGCACCAACAACATAGAATGACATACTATCACATTTAAAACATAACACACCTCTTCTAAGGCATTAAACAGAATAAATATAAGAAATCCAAAAACAAGCTCATTCCAACCAATGCTAGACATAAACCATCATAAAGGGTCAACCTGGGATATTTATGCCTCATTTATCATTCATGGGGGCATTTTGCTCTTATTTCCCGTTTTTTTTTCATTTTTTTTATACACATATAACTATGCACCGTCTTATTCCCTTAGGCTTTTCAATGCTACCTTAACGAGCTTTCGACCAACGACTCCCAGACCATTAAGACCTTAGGGCGCTAGGTGTAAAGACAATCTCCTCGGGCTTACTTACTCAAGTAACAAATGCCACAAAACTAGACAGACATGCCACAGTGTTTATTCATACTTTCTCTCTCTTTTTTTTTTTTTTACAGGCTTATATACCCCAAATATTCCCCCAAGCTTAGGTTCTTGTCTAATAATAGTCATCACTACTTATTCTTATCATTCTCGCATTTAAACTAGTGATGCCTTTTAGAGCCTTATTATGAATCAATTTAACGCAATCAATCTACAAGTTGGTATGTTCGTGCAATCCTTTTATAATAGTTTCAAACAGTAGAAAGATTCAACTTATAACACAAAATTACTTCAAAGTTCCCTTACTAAGTATCACACATTTTCTCCAAATTCCAATCTCATCATTGGCCCTGAAAAATAGCAACATATCCCAACTATCCACTGGATTCATGCAAAAAAACTTTATTTTTTTTCATCTAAACTGAGACATATGAAGAAAACTAATATATAAAAAAAACTAATATGCAAATGAAGAACTACAAACTAATATGCAAATTAAAACTAAAAACTAACATGCAAATGAAGAAAAACACCTTAATCCCCCAAACTTAAATCAAGGAATGCCCTCATTACTTCAAATATGCTAAAAAATAAAAAAAAAATTGAGGACTTCCCTGAAAACGCATTACTGCGCGTCGTCGTCCGAAGGAGGATATATTGGCAGGATAGGAGGAATAGGCATAACGACTGGCTGAGCATTAGGATTACAACGAGAAAACGCCTCAGCAAGCGTGTAGAAAGCATTTGCATTATACTGATACATTAAATCTTGACGGTCAGCCAACCACATGAATTGATTCCTTGGGACCCGTGCTTGTTCCTCACGAGCGGGTTCCTCATGAATTGGTTCCTCATGAACTGGTTCCTCACTAGCCGAGGATGATGGTTGGCGGATCATGATGTAACCTTCACCACGCGGGTGTGATTGTGCGCCATCCCACGCTTTGTACCTCTCAATAGTTGCATGGTCAATTATGGTCGTTGGTTGTTGATTTGGCTCATTAGGATGCCACTGCACCCCGGCTTTTCGGCATAAGTCAGTGATTAGAAACCCGTGAAGTAACCCGCCTGTGGTACATCCCTGTAGCGCTCGGTCAATGGATTCTTGAATACATTCCCCCACATCAACATTGTAGAAAGCAATTGAATTGTTCACAAGATAGTGGTGGTGAATAATTCCATATAATAATCGGGCCCATACTTTAGTAACATCGGTTTGATGACGCGTGGGCATCAAATGAGCACATATAAACGCATGCCATGCTTTACCATATCAACTCAATGCCGCTTGGGGAAAACTTATCTTTTCATTCGTGCCAGCTTTAATTGCCCATTTTGTTCCTGGTTTGCATAATCGGGCAATCAACTCATCTAGCTCGGGCAACCCATCTTCATATCGGTCCTCTTGTGGCGCTTCTAACCCAAAATATTCGTTGATAGCTTGAAAGATGAAAGCTCTACGGTTTTCACGAACCATGACAACATGATTGACATGTTCAATTGCATTCGCACAAAACTCCTTAACTATATTGATTGCCGCTGGAAGTGGTTGCTCTACTAGTTGAAACCAATTGCGTTCCACAATTTCCAGTGCCATACCACCATCCAAATTCGCATTTGGCTTCAATCCTAGTTCTAGCACCAAATTTTTCTTGTCAATTGATGTGTGGAATCTCTCTGCGGCCCTCTCACTAACAAATTTTGTATGGTCATATGTTGGGCGAGTCGAAGAGGTTGATGCCCTTTGTCTTTTGTGTGAAGACATGTTGCTTCTGGTGTTGTTGAGCAAAAAAATCTGATTCTGGCTTTTTATCAAACAGGTGGTGGGCGGAATGTGTGACTCCCCCAAACTTGATTTGTTGATGATGGTTTGCTACCCAACAAATTCAAAACTCAGCACCTTCTCCTTGATTATTCTATTTCTCAGCTTTTCCACTCAATTTTGATGTCACAACAAGAGATTTTGTGAGGGATGAAGAGAATTAATGTACCTTTAGTAAGTTGGGTTTACCTCTTTGAATAGAAGTCCCAATTTGTATCAATTTGTGCAAGGGTAGTGTTAGATTTAGGATTGGGTTGTGATTTTTGAGCTTTGTAGTATCAATATGCCTAGAATGGAGGGGCTTCATATAGACAATAGGACACCAACGTGGGTGGGAGTTGGAACTTGAAAAGGTTAGTGGGTTTGGAATTTGGAAAGGAGAAGGAGTGTAAAGATGAATTAATGTGAAGTTATGGGGAAGAGGAAGTGTAATAGAATTAGGAGAAGTGGAGAAGTGGTATTGATGTAATAGAGAGGTGGAGAGGTGGGATTATTCAATTTAAACACGCCTCTTTAGTTGCAGAATTTCGATGCGGTCTTGATCCGCGCATTCTAGGCCTGTTGTACTTGTGTGTGATCGCTTGTAGTCTTGTTGCTTTGATGAAAGGATAAGTTACTGACCTTGTAACGAGGTCCATGGCCATCCCAGCGCTAAAGCGCTACTTATGCGATATGTTGGCTTAATATGGTGATCCGATCTAGTAGTGGTATGGCTTCGTAACTCTTGCAGTCGGCGCGCCATTAGTTTTTCGACGTTGATGGCGCGGTCAGCACTAGTTTCCAACGTTGATGGCGCGGTTCATCTCGGTGTGGCGCATTGAGTGGGTGAAGCGTTGAAGCCGAGTCGCCTTGGTGAGTCGACCAAGATCGGCTTTCAGCGCACTCAGGCTCCTTAGTTCTAATGCTCTTTGCGCTTTATAATGTTGCTGTTTGACTGCTCCTGCTTGGGGTTTCTGCAATTATAGAGATTTTGTTACTCTCCAAGTATACATTCTATTGACTAAGCTATAACTAAAAATTTAAATCTAAGTAAGAGATAGAGTTTAGAGCTTGGGTTGCCTCCCAAGTAGCGCTTGGTTTAATGTCGCTAGCCCTACAGTCCTCATGTCTTATTGCGTGTCTGAAAGGGTAATGTTGATGGTGTCCATATTTGCACCCTCACCCCAGTAGTGCTTCAATCTTTGACCGTTTACCTTGAAAGTTTCCAATGGATTTCTACTATACAGCTCCATGGCGCCATGTGGGAACACAGTTTTTATGGTGAATGGCCCTGACCACCGTGATTTAAGTTTTCCTGGAAACAATCTCAGTTTTGAATTGAACAACAACACTGCTTGACCTAGCATGAAAGTTCGGTGCTTGATTTTCTGGTCGTGCCATTTTTTTACCTTTTCCTTGTATAATTGTGCATTCTCGTATGCTTGTAATCTGAATTTGTCAAGCTCATTTAGCTGTAGTAATCTCTTTTCCCCTGCTGCTGCTTGATCGAAATTCAGTTTTTGAAAATCCCAATAAGCCTTGTGTTGTAGCTCGACCGGAAGGTGACATGCTTTTCCATATAACAATTGGTAGGGTGACATGCCGATTGGAGTCTTGTATGCAGTCCGGTATGCCCAAAGTGCATCATCTAATCGAAGCGACCAATCCTTACGATTTGGGTTGACTACTTTTTCCAATATTTTCTTGACCTCCCTGTTTGACACCTCTGCTTGTCCATTGGTTTGGGGATGATAAGCCGTCGCTATTTTGTGGTTGACCCCATATTTTTCCAGAAGGGTTGTAAACGCTTTGTTGCAGAAATGACTTCCCTCATCACTTATTATGGCCCTCGGTGTTCCAAACCTTGTAAAGATATTTTTTTGTAGAAACCTTAAGACCACTTTGGCCTCGTTTGATGGTAGTGCTGTGGCTTCCACCCATTTTGAGACGTAGTCCGCCGTGAGTAAAATGTATTGATTGCTGAGAGACCAGGGGAATGGTCCCATGAAGTCAATGCCCCATACATCGAAGATTTCGACCTCTAAAATTGTTTGTAACGGCATCTCATTTCTTTTTGATATGTTACCCACTCTTTGACATCGATCGCATGTTTTGACAAATTGGTGGGTGTCTTTAAATAGCGTTGGCCAATAAAACCCTGATTACAGCACCTTCGTTGCTGTTCTTGTGCTACCATAATGCCCACCATATGCAGATGAGTGACATTCGTGCAAGATGTTCTTCACTTCACTGTAAGGCACACATCTTTGGATCATCTTGTCGGCACACTGTTTGAACAAGTACGGCTCGTACCACATATACCATTTGACATCGTGCAGAAACTTCTTTTTCTACTGTCGTGTAAGATCAGGAGGTAGTATGTTACTCACTAGATAATTGATAAAGTCTGCATACCATGGCACTTCTGACTGAATCCCGAATAATTGCTCATCAGGGAAGGACTCATTGATGACACAGTTGTCCTCTTTCTGTTTGTCAAGATTTTCCAGCCTCGACAGATGATCAGCGACTTGGTTCTCTGTCCCCTTTCTATCCTTGATCTCTAAGTCAAACTCTTGTAGGAGGAGAATCCATCTGATAAGACGTGGTTTTGCGTCTTTTTTCGCGATCAAATACCGAATTGCCGCATGATCTGTATAGACTATCACCCTTGTTCTGATCAAGTAGGCCCAAAATTTATCAAACGCGTATACCACTGCAAGTAATTCTTTTTCTGTAGTTGTGTAGTTCAATTGAGTCTCTGTGAGTGTTTTACTTGCATAGTAAATAGCATGAAATATCTTGTCTCGGCGTTGACCCAACACCACCCCAATTGCATAATCACTTGCATCACACATTAATTCAAACGACATGCTCCAATTTGGGGCGGCGAAGATGGGAGCTGTGGTTAGCTTTTTCTTTAACAATTCAAAGGCCAACTTACACTCCTCATCAAACTTGAATACTGAATCCTTCTCCAGGAGGCTGCACAATGGTTTTGCTATTTTTGAAAAATCCTGTATGAACCTCCTATAGAACCCTGCGTGTCCTAGAAAGCTTCTAATACCTTTGATTGAACTAGGTGTAGGCAATTTCTCAATTGTTTCCAACTTTTCTTTATCGACCTCCAATCCTTACGCCGAGACTTTGTGTCCCAAAATTATGCCTTCTTCCACCATAAAGTGGCATTTCTCCCAATTAAGCACCAGATTTGTGTCGGCGCATCTTTGTAAGACCATTACTAAATTTTCCAAGCACGCATCAAAATTATCCCCATAGACAGAAAAATCGTCCATGAAGACTTCCACATTCTTTTCTACCATATCTGAGAAGATGGCCATCATGCACCGTTGGAAAGTGGCAGGTGCATTACACAGTCCGAATGATATTTTCCTGAATGCGAACATACCATATGGGCACGTAAATGTTGTCTTCTCTTGATCCTCAAGAGCGATGACATCTAATTGTACCCCGAGTATCCATCCAATAAGCAACATTATGCATGACCCGCCAGTCTGTCCAGCATTTGATCGATGAAGGGTAGAGGGAAATGATCTTTGCGAGTTGCTTTATTCAATTTTCTGTAGTCCATGCAAACTCTCCATCCAGTCACTGTTCTTGTTGGAATCAGCTGATTATTTTCGTTCTGAACCACAGTCATTCCTCCCTTTTTTTGCACACATTGCACTGAACTAACCCACTTGCTATCTGAAATTGGGTAGATGATACATGCGTCTAACCACTTCAGAATTTCCTTCTTGACTACCTCTTTCATGATAGGGTTGAGCCATCTCTGTTGTTCCACGACCGGTTTTACATCGTCCTCCATCAAAATTTTGTGCATACAAAAGGATGGACTGATTCCTTTGATATCAGCAATTGTCCATCCTATCGCCGATTTATGTTCCCGAAGCACTCGCAGCAGCTTTTCTTCCTGCAATTCGTTAAGTGCAGCAGAAATAATAACAGGTAAAGAATTTTAACTGCCTAAATACGCATACCTGAGGTGTTTAGGTAGTGGTTTCAACTCAAGAGTTGGTGGCTCCTCCAATGACGATTTCATTCTTGTTGTTGTTCGCTCTTCCATGTGCAATGTTTCGAATGGTGTTTTGAATCTGCTCACTCATGGCAGAGAGTCCAATACTTGCAAATATTCTCCAATTTCTGGATCGTCGAGTCCTTCATCTCCCACTAATGTTGTCACCAATGGATCGTTCTCCAAGCTCTTGTTCATATCTTCGCCAATTATGTGGTCAATAAGATCCATCCTAAAACATTCTTCACCATCCGTCGGGAATTTCATGGCCTTAAACACATTGAATTTAATTTCCTGGTCTTGAACCCTCATAGTCAGTTCTCCTTTTTGTACGTCGATGAGTGTCCTACCCGTAGCCAAGAAAGGCCTCCCTAGAATGATTGGGATGTTTTTATCTTCCTCATAATCTAAGATAATGAAGTCTGCATGGAATATGAACTTGTCCACCTTCACTAGAATGTCCTCTACAATGCCTCTTGGGTATGTTACTGACCTATCTGCCAATTGCAAAGAAATGTTTATAGGCTTGGGTGCAGGCAACCCCAACTCTGTGTAGACTGATAGCAGCATAAGATTCACACTCTCTCCCAAGTCACACAAACATTTGTTGAATGCCGTATTACCAATTGTGCATGGGATGGTGAAACTACCTGGGTCTTTCAACTTGGGTGGCGATTTTTGACATTTGTAACCGCACTACACTCTTCTTGGTTAATACTCTTTGTCTAAAGTCTTCCAACTTCTTCTTCCTTGAAAAAATCCCTTTCATGAATTTAGCATAACTAGGCATCTGCTCCAGGGTTTCTGCAAACGGGATGTTGATTTGAAGTTTCTTAAAAACTTCTAAAAATTTTGCAAATTGCTTATCTACTTTCTACTTTTGGATTCTTTGCCGAAATGGTGGGGGGAGGATAGCTAACTGGTAAACTCACTGGGCTGCTCGTTTCCCTTGGTTTATCGTCCCCCTTCTTCGTCTCAATCTCTGTATTTTCCATATCTGTCTGAACTTCCTTTACACCCGATGCTTTTGTTTCTTGCCCCTAAAGATGTTTTCCACTTCTCAACATAATAGCTTGACATTGCTTGTGATTACCTTTCGGGTTTCTCTCAGTGTCACTTGGTAGTGTTCCTTGTGGTCTATTATTCAATGCCAATGCAATTTGTCCTATCTGATTCTCCAAATTCTTGATTGGAGTTTCTTGTGATTTCATGGCCATTTCTTGTGCCTTCATAGCCATTGCTTGATTTTTCATGGCCACTTCATTGCTGGTTATGTACTTTGTCACCAACTCCTCCAGATCTGATTTCCTTTCTTGGTATTGGGTTGGTTGTTGATGTGTCGGAAATCCTGGGGGATAAGATGACCTTGGAGCTTGTTGCTGCTGGTTATTACTCCACGACAGATTTGGATGATTTCTATTCCCTTGGTTGTACGTATTCTGATAAGTGTTTTGCGGAATTCTATTGTAGCTACCCAAAAATTGCACAGAGGCTGGATTAATTGCACATTGGTCCGTAGAATGTTCTTCCGCGCACAACTCACAAATAATTGCCACTTGTTGTACCTGTTGTGCTTGTTGCAATTGCACCCCTACCATAGAATCAAATTTCTTTGAGAGTGCTGAAATCTGTGCTTGTATTACCATCATTCCATCAACTTCTAACACTCCTGCGACCTTTACTTGATTCATTCTCGTCGCGGGCCACTGGTAATTGTTAGCTGCCATAGTCTCTATCAAATCATACGCCTCCTCATAGCTCTTTGCCATAAATGCTCCACCTGAAGCTGCATCAATGCTCGTTCTGATGTTCCCATTCAATCCATTATAAAATGTGTTCAATTGCAACCATTTTGGCAACCCACGATGTGGACATTTTTGAAGTAATTCTTTATATCTTTCCCATGCCTCATACAATGACTCCCCGTGTTGCTGTTCAAACATCGTTATCTCCTTCCTCATTTTTGCCATTTTTGCTGGTGGAAAAAATTTGGCAAGGAATTTCTGAGCTAGGTCTTCCCATGTAGTTATAGATCCGGATGGTAGAGAATGTAACCAACTCTTCACCGTGTCCCGTAGGGTGAATGGGAACAAGCGAAGTCTTACTGCATCATCTGACACTCCATTATACCAAAAGGTGTCGCATATCTCTAGGAAACTGACCAGATGCTCGTTCGGATCGTCATTCGCCAATCCCCCAAACTGAACCGAATTCTGAATCATTTGAATTGTTCCCGGCTTAATTTCAAACGTATTTATAGCTATTGCGAGTCTCGTGATACTTGACTGCAGTTCAGTCACCTTTGGTGTGGCGAAGTCCCTTAGTGCTTTGTGATCTTTGGCTGCCATTTCCTCTTCTTTTTCAGGTGTTTCAAATTCCTGTGTTATTTCCTTAATCCACTTACTCAATCTTTGGAATCTTTTTTCAATGTCGTCCTCCAAAGGAAGCAAGTCAGGATTTTTGGACCGAGTTTGCATAAACTGCTTAATCACCTGAAATAAGATAAATGAACAAAATAAAAAAAATTGTTTAAGTAAAACAGAATTAATTTAACTGATATTGTAATAAATTAGGAACTATGCTAATATGTCCCCGGCAACGGCGCCAAAAACTTGTTGTGTAAAATCTAATTACGCACAACACGCAAGTATACATGGTCAACAAGTAATAAAGTGATAAGTTGAGTATCGTTCCCACAGAGACAATTAACAAAAACTCAAGCTTACAACTATCAATCTTCACTAATCCAAATTTTATTAAACTATTTAAACCAATGATGATAAAATCTAAACAATTAATACCCTAGCTATCACTAATAAACCACAATGGTAAAACTCAATTTTCAAACAATACTTGGAGAATTAGGCTCATGATTTCACTTTAAGCTTCACTCAGATTAATTCGCTTATACCTCAGTTCAACTCAATATCCCAGTTTATTAATCAAGAACACGATTGTAGCATTAACCACCTCTCGGTGCACTAATACCATATTAACTCAAATCCACAATTAAGATAGAATTAAGTCAAACACTCCAATCAAATAACTCACAATATCTCTATGCAAATTAAATCAAAAGAAATTTAAGATTAAGTTCTCTTTCCAATTACATGCGATGTCAAGCATATCTCTACCTTAACATTCATCACAATTCTGCTATTCACAAAATTCATGAACACATGCTATATCGATTAAGTCTAGATTTAAACATCTTCTCTCGAATCTATTCGAATCCACAAAGAATTGTTGATCAGGCAATTCACAAATTCAAGCTCAAATCAATATAGATAAACTATTGAACATTTTATTAAACTGAGAATTTAAACTAATTAACCATTGTTCCACTATAAGATCCATCAATCACCTAAAAAGATAATTAGTTCATAATAAATAAATTAACTACTGAATAAATAAGAAGAAACATCATCCCAATTACAAGTAATAACAATTAAAGAAGGATAATAAAACACCACCCTTCTCTGAATTCAATTCCTGCAATTTTCGTGAAGTTTTTCCCTCTTCTCTAGACCTCCAAGCTTGATCTTCAATGTCGTTCTTTTTTCAAAGTGTTGTGTTTGATTCCTTGTCCTCCTCTCTTTTGTAGACCCAACTAATCATTTTGATACTCTCCTAAATCAACTACACTTACTATCCAAAACAACCTTAAAACAATCCCACTTCTTATCAAATATCGCCTCCTTCTAGCTCTTTAAAACAAAGTCATCACTTACAGTAGCATCCGCGCCCCAAGTAACCTCCATGACGTGCTCACTTTTCTAACATCGATAGTAAGTCAGCATCCAGTGCGTTCAACGCTACACTCAAATGCGATCACGCTATCCCAACAATGAGGTGCCCACTTGGTAGCATTCAAATATCATCCACGTACAAATTGATCAAATACCCGACAAGGTAGCTTACAATTCAGCCTCAAATGCTTCTACACGCGAGATGCCTCTGCATTTCCTTCATTAAACGAAAAACCCATCAACAGTAACATAAAAATGCCTAAAAACAAACACAAAAACACTCCAACTGAACACAATTCATGGTTTAAAAACCTACTCATCAACGTCGGAGCTATCATCTGCTTCTCCATCCGCCGGTGCCTACATGGAAATTTTTCTGGAGGCTTGCCACACCCATCACTCATATGTGGGTTGTGCCGTCAAGCAGAAGTTAGATGGTCTGCTGACGAGCCCACTCAAATGCCGTTGGCGCTGCTTGATTCAAGAATGATAGCGCGGTATTCTGTATGGGCAGGAGGCGAGTCACACCCGCGTGGAGTGGGTTTCATTTTTTCGTCATCATCGGAAGAAGATGTGGATGCTATAGAGGTATCGGGGGATGGTGATGACGAATTGGGTAATCAAGGGGATGAGTAGGAACCGCAGGCCGAGGCGATTTCTAGATCTCAATTACTGGAGTTCCAAAATCAAATGACTGAAAACACCAAGGCCACTCGTCGGGAAATGCGCCGATTGGCAATGAGGCAAGAGCACATGTTCAACACAATGCACACATCTTTTGCATCGTTGAACATAACTCTTCAAAGTTTTAACCCGGTGACACAATTTTCATATCAACAACCCGGTCCAATGCCAAGATTCCCACCGAGTGATTCTGATGAAGAAGAACAACAACCACCTCCTCAGACTTAAGGATCAGCATGGAAGTCCTCACACACTTATTTGACTTACCATACAATGAGGACATTGTCTAACTTAAGTTTGGGGGATTTAAATACATGTTTGGCATGCATTTTAACTTATATAGGTTGCATTTTTAATTTGATTAAATTTCTGTATTTCATTATAGTTTCAGTATCGCATGATAGCTTAAGGCATTCATGGTAGCTTAGGTTTGCATACCAGAGAATAGTGTAATGCATTTTGTTATCCATCTATATTAAAATAAAAAAAATATTAATTAGTAATTATTGTGTTGTTTTAAGTCCTTCAATGTTGTGTTTCATGTGTTGTGGGCCTATGATGTGATTGTCAATAAATAGCAAATCTAGTATTGAGTATTAGGACCGTGACACAATCATCGTTTATGAATTGAATCTTGAGTTTGTTTGAAGTTGGTATAAAAAGTTAGCACGTTTAACAAACATCTGTGTTGATTTGTTAAGTTCAAACTGGTACCTAAATGATCTCTAAAGGATAATGCTAGAGTGAATAATAAAATGACAAGGATGGACGGTAAAGGCTGAAGTTAGGCAAGAACCTAAGTTTGAGGGATGATATGTGGGGTATATAAGTTTTATCTAAAAAATAAAATATATATATATATATATATACAATAAACATCGTAGCCTGCTTGTCTAGTTTTGTGGCCTTTGTTACTTGAGCAAGTAAGCCCGAGGGGATTGTCTTTACACCTAGAGCCCTAAGGTCTTAATGGTCTGGAAGTCGTTGGTCGAAAGCCCGTTAAGGTAACTTTGAAAAGCCTAAGGGAATAAGACACTGCATTACTATGTGTATAAAAAAAAGCAGGAAATAAGAGCAAAAAGCCCCCGTATAAAATAATTGTATGAACAAAGCATAAGTACCCAGCGTGAACCCTTGAGATTTGTGATTGCTTGACTTTAGTTGGAACTATCTATTTTTGAAATTTTTAAGTTTGTACTGTGTGATTCCATCTAAGAGATTGGTTATGTATTGGAATTGAGTCTGTATCGGTTACCATGGATGTACACACACACACACACACTATACCAGTGATGATGTCTTGAGATTCGATAATTAAGGCGTAATTGTAGATTGGTTTTTGATGGTTAATGTGATGCCCCCAAAATTTGGTATATATAGCCCATCTTGGGTCGCCACTTACATGGTACATAAATTCAAATACAACTGTCGTGTAAAATACGACAAAACATAATCTAAGAGTTTTAATACGTATATTGTCATCTAGACAGTATACAAACTCAAAGGAGTCCTCATTACATTTATTATCACACTATTTAATCAGAATAGTGAGGACTACTAATGCTATCATCTGGACCGTCACTCCTTTCCCCGACTCGTCCCAGCTATATTCTCATTTTCTGAAGAGAACAATGAAAGAAAGGGTGAGCTCAACTAGCCCAGTAAGAAATATTATGACTAAGATAATGCAGAATAAATTATCATTAGCCTTCAACAATATTAAACTGATAAAATATAATAGACATCAAGTTTAACTGCAATTTGAATAAGCAATCCATTAGAAAAGAGTCAAGTAGAACATGATATCTACTATCTTCTATGATATAAAAATGTTTTCATCAATTTTATATCATCAGAATAATTCTCAACAGCTTTTTGTTATACCCAAAACAAAGAGAACTCTCATCACCGTCTTCACCGAACCACCACAAAGTTATAATTAAATTCATAATTCATATTTATAATCGTAAAATCAACAGTTTCCCTTTGCCACAAAGGCTTAATAGAACGTTTACTCAATATCCTTACCCCAAAGGCTAAAGATATTCAAATGTATTAACAATGATCATACCAATCAGTTGTCTACCTTTGCACTACGTGCCAAAGATATTCAACTATAAAACCAATCGCTGAGACTCAGCTTAATAAATAATTCCCATCATCGAATCATCCCTGCACTACGGGCCAAGGATATTCGTTAGTATCACCAGTGGTCATGATCATGTTATACACCTGTCCATCTTTGCACTATGGGCCAAAGCTATCAATTAACAATTCATCTTTGCACGTAAGCCAAAGATATACAACTGTAAAACCAATAATCAACAGTCCATCTTTGCACGTAAGCCAAAGACAACTTTCATCACAATATAAACATGAAGATGATGATAATGATATAAGCATTAATCAAACGAAATCAAGGATAAATATTAAAGACTTTAAATTTATCCAAATATTATCAATCACTTAATAAACTCATAATCTAATATCATTAATATTATAACAATATTTTAATCACTTCTTAAACTTATAAACAATTTATTTCAATTGTTTACACTTTACCAAATAATGCATTTAATCATTCAACAATGCCATACTCATACGATTTCATCACCAATGATCAAATCACTCATCAAAAATCTGCACATACCTTATATAGGATTTTCAAGCCCTAAAATCCTATTTACCAATTCTTCAACTTCACATAACATATTTAACTCATATGTTCGCAACTAAACTATTTTCATAAAAAATACCAAATCAGTTCCAAAAATTATTCTTTTATGGGATTAAGCATAATATAGTCCCATATTGAACATATATATTTTTCAGAATTTTTAAAATTAATTTTACTATTTTTCAAAAATCAATTTCTAATTAATTCCTTAAGAAATTAGCTACCTCAAGGTCAACTCCAAAAATTACCAAATCTTGGCAGGATCTTACACATGTTAATGTAAGCTTCCAGTTTAAATTTCATGGTCATCGGAGTTACAGAACTCTGATTATAGCATTTTTTGTCGGAAAAATCTAAATATTGAAATGGTCATAACTTGCTCATTTTAAGTCGAAATGGGCTCATTTTTGGACAGGATGTTCTTTATACCATATACTTTCATGTCCCAAAAGGCCAAAATATTTCTCACAAATTAAGTGGCCGAAACACCCCCTCTAAAAATCGGGACAGTAGCATTTCGGTAATTTCCAGCTTTTTCATCCTTTACTAAAATCAGTCCACAAGAAAATCTAGAACATCGTTTCCAGTGATTCCACTTGGATACGTTACAAAACTCATAGACCTAACTCTAGAACATGACCTCACTCAAAAATCAAAATATAATAGGAGATATGGTTAATTGAATTTCGTGTTCCGTTTTCACCAAAATCTAATTTTCAACTCTTTGTGATTTCTAAGAAACTTTCATGTTTTCACATAATAACCAACATAACTCATCATAACACTTACTAATACCACATATACCCATGATTTTCATCAGTCCAATGCTTTTATTATGACTTTCATCATAATCCACATAAACAGATCATTTCCACAATTTAATAAGGAATGAAATACAAAGGATCATTCACCATGCATGCGGTAATCCACATACACATGTTATTCCAACAGAATAATAAAGAATGGAATAACAGAAGGATTCACCATGCATGCGATAGAGACACATGCATATGTTATTCCCAATGTAATAATAAAGATGGAACAAGGTCCCACATAAACGCATAAAATGTGAAATATTCCAATGTAATAATAAAAAGACGGAACCAGTCCAACGCCAAAAACGCATAGATGGATATTCCAATGAATAATAAAGAATGGAATAACAACAAAATCACCATGCATGCGATAGACCACATATACAGTTATTCTAATGAAATAATTAATGGAACTGTGTCAAAGCGTGTCTGACGCAATGATTATGATATTATTCCACAAAATAATAAAGAACGGAATAATAGAAGAATTTCACCATGTATGCGGTACTTGGCATAAACAGGTTATTCCGACAATATAATAAAGAATAGAATAATAGAAGTTCTCTTCATGAATATGAAAGAAATAACAACCATTACCTTTGAACAAATAATATCCCTTACCTTAGAAAGAAACTCGATATTTGGAGTAGAGGTAGTAGAGACTTCTCTTCTTCTTTCTCTCTATAACTTCTCCTCTATAATTTCTCTATAATAATTGTTCTATAGCTTTAGTGAATTGGTGAGAAATGAAGAAGAATGAGCTTCTATTTATAGAAAAATATAGTTTCGATAATTGCACGCTTTTGGGGCTCAAATATTACAAGACAATACCTTCATCTTTTCTTCCATTTTTAATTTAGTCCTACAAGTATTATCAAACTTGCACCACCCCCTAATAGTAAATCATAACTAAATAGTAAATCATGTGACTCAATAGTTCTAGACATGTGAAAATACAAATTACAAAGATATAGTACCTCCATCTATACCTCCATTTTTAACTTAGTCATGCAAGTATTATCAATCTTGCACCAACTCCCCTAATAGTAACAAGAATGTGAATCAATAGTACACACATGTGAACAAATAGTTATAATCATGTGAATTAATAGCAATCAATTGCTCATTTATCTGGTTAATTACCCGACTGGTCAATATAACCTCTAGACATCAATTTTTATCGAAATAAATATCGATTTTCACTAACACTAATAATTCCAACACAATGGAACTATTTTTATCAACAATATAAATTTTGAAATTTCGAAGTTTGACTTTTCCTAAAAGTCACCAAAAAGTCATAAAAAAAGTCAACATCGAAAATTTTGTGTTTATAGTCTATTTTTACTAATTTCATCGCTCCAGACTCAAATATCACGTCCGCGTCTCCAAATTCAACTCCGAACACAACTTTGATTTTTAATAACATTCATCATTAATATCATAACTCACAATATTTATCAACCAGATCGTTTCCAGGAAAGAGGGGGCTTTCCGATAAGGATTTCTCCTTATTGGCGCGCAATTAGATGACCAAACCTCTCATTGACAGAACTTCTAGACATTGTAAATATTGTAATTTATTAATATGAATAACTTTGAAAAAATTTCACATTTCACCCTTAACTTTAAACTTTTATCAATTTAACTATTTACCAAAATAGAAAAATTGAATACTTTTATTTCATAAAATTGTGCGCTACTATCTCACAATCTCCCTCAACTTACTTTGAAATTTTTTCAAATGTCACCTCTTAACTTTAACCTTTATCAATTTAACCATATTACTTTTAAAAATTCGGGTGAGAATACCTCCTTATGAAATTTCTTTTTACAGATTGTATGTGAATACCTTGCTTCCTTTTCTGGATTGCACTTTCTGATGTAATTCCCTCTCTCTATCATGATTTTCCTATTGCTCATCTCCTGTATTTCAGAGATCATTCTAGAATACAGTTTCAAAATAAGGGTTAATTGACATATCATATATTATCCCTATACTATGACCGACCAATTAAATACCAAATAAACTTAGGTAGGTCATACTAGCGAAGGAATTCTCCGCCTCTCCCTCCTAGTTCTTATCTCACATCTCACCAGGGATCATATCCTAAAGCTTTGATACCAACCGTGACTTCTATACCCCAATTAGGTATTCATCATAGCATCTCACAATGATACCTATCAACTTCAAATACAACTTAATTATACAATCCCCTCTGAAAATATGACGACATATATATTATGATCCCAAGACTTGGATTGTCACGTATATAAGGCAGAGGCTCTTTTCTATACTTTGATTAATACATGTGGCCCCCAAAAATTTGGTATACATCACCCATCTTGGGTCGCCACTTACATGGTACATAAATTCAAATACAACTGTCATTTAAAATACAACAAAACATAATCTAAGAGTTTTAATACGTATATTTTCATTTAGATAGTATACAAACTCAAAGGAGTCCTCATTACATTTATTGTCACACTATTTAATCAGAATAGTGAAGACTACTAATGCTATCATCTGGACCGTCACTCCTTTCCCCGACTCGTCCCAGCTATATTTTCATTTCTTGAAGAGAACAGTGAAAGAAAGGGTGAGCTTAACTAGCCCAGTAAGAAATAATATGACTAAGATAATGCAGAATAAATTATCATTAACCTTCAACAATGTTAAACTGATAAAATACAATAGACATCCAGTTTAACTGCAGCAGAATAAGCAATCCAGTAGAAGAGTCAAGTAGAACATGATATCTATTATCTTCTATGATATCATTTTTTATCACTTTTATACTCATCAACAGTTCTTTGTTATACCCAAAACAAAGAGAACTCTCATCACCTGTCTTCACCTGAACCACAACAGGTTATAATTAAATTCACAATTTATATTTATAATCAGGTAAATCAACAGTTTCCCTTTGCCACAAAGGCTTAATAGAAGGTTTACTCAATATCCTTACCCCAAAGGCTAAAGATATTCAAATGTAATAAAAATGATCATACCAATCAGTTGTCTACCTTTGCACTACGTGCCAAAGATATTCAACTATAATACCAATCGTTGAGACTCAGCTTAATAAATAATTCCCATCATCGAATCATCCCTGCACTACGGGCCAAGGATATTCGTTAGTATCACCAGTGGTCATGATCATGTTATACACCTGTCCATCTTTGCACTATGGGCCAAAGCTATCAATTAACAATTCATCTTTGCATGTAAGCCAAAGATATACAACTGTAAAACCAATAATCAACAGTCCATCTTTGCACGTAAGCCAAAGATAACTTTCATCACAATATAAGCATGAAGATGATGATAATGATATAAGCATTAATCAAACGAAATCAAGGATAAATATTAAAGACTTTAAATTTATCCAAATATTATCAATCACTTAATAAACTCATAATCTAATATCATTAATATTATAACAATATTTTAATCATTTCTTAAACTTATAAACAATTTATTTCAATTGTTTACACTTTACCAAATAATGCATTTAATCATTCAACAATGCCATACTCATAAGATTTCATCACCAATGATCAAATCACTCATCAAAAATCTGCACATACCTTATATAGGATTTTCAAGCCCTAAAATCCTATTTACCAATTCTTCAACTTCACATAACATATTTAACTCATATGTTCGTAACTAAACTATTTTCATGAAAAATCCCAAATTAGTTCCAAAAATTATTCTTTTATGGGATTAAGCATAATATAGTCCCATATTGAACATATATTTTTCTCAAAATTTTTAAAATTAATTTACTATTTTTCAAAAATTAATTTCTAATTAATTCCTTAAAAAATTAGCTACCTCAAGGTCAACTCCAAAAATTCCCAAATCTTGGCAGGATCTTACACATGTTAATGTGAGTTTCAGATCTAAATTTCATGGTCATCGGAGTTATAGAACTCCTAAGTATAGCATTTTTTTGTCAAAAAACCTAAATATTGAAATGGTCATAACTTGCTCATTTTAAGTCGGAATTAGCTCATTTTTAGACAGGATGTTCTTTATACCATATACTTTCATGTCCCAAAAGGCCAGAATTTTTCTAACAAATTAAGTGGCCGAAACAGCCCCTCTAAAAATCTGGATAGTAGCATTTCGGTAATTTCCAGCTTTTTCACTCTTTACTAAAATCAGTCCACAAGAAAATCTAGAACATCGTTTCCAGTGATTCCACTTGGATAAGTTACAAAACTCATAGACCTAACTCTAGAACTTGACCTCACTCAAAAATTCGAAATATAATAGAAGATATGGTCAATTGAATTTCATGTTCCGTTTTCACCAAAATCTGATTTTCAACTATTTGTGATTTCTAAGAAACTTTCATGTTTTCACATAATAACCAACATAACTCATCATAACACTTACTAATACCATATATACCCATGATTTTAATCAGTCCAATGCTTTTATTATGACTTTCATCATAATCCACGTAAATAGATCATTTCCATAATTTAATAAGGAATGAAATACAAAGGATCATTCACCATGCATGCGGTAATCCACATAGACAAGTTATTCCAACAGAATAATAAAGAATGCAATAATAGAAGGATTCACCATGCATGCGATAGAGACCGTATAGACAAGTTATTCCCAACAGAATAATAAAGACGGAACCAGGTCCGGCGTAAAATGTACAGACATGATATTCCAACAAAATAATAAAGACGGAACTAGGTCCTGCGTAAAACGCACAGACAGGATATTCCAACAGAATAATAAAGAATGGAATAACAACAGAAATCACCATGTATGCGATAGAATGCACAGACAGGTTATTCCAACAGAATAATTAATGGAACCAGGTCAGGCGTAATACGCATCAACAGGATATTCTGACAGAATAATAAAGAACGGAATAATAGAAGAATTTCACCATGTATGCGGTACTTCGCATAAACAAGTTATTCCAACATGATAATAAAGAATGGAATAACAGAAGTTCTCTTCATGAATACGAAAGAATAACACCCCATACGAGTACAACAAATAATATCCCTTACCTTAGAAAGAAACTGAATACTAGAGTAGAGAGGTAGCAGACTTCTCTTCTTCTTTCTCTTTATAGCTTCTCCCCTATAATTTTTCTATAATAATTGCTCTATAGCTTTAGTGAATTGGTGAGAAATGAAGAAGAATGAGCTTCTATTTATAGAAAAACATAGTTTCGATAATTGCACGTTTTGGGGCTCGAAATATTACAGTACAATACCTTCATCTTTTTCTTCCATTTTAATTTAGTCCTGCAAGTATTATCAAACTTGCACCACCTCCCCTAATAGTAAATCATGTGACTCAATAGTAAATCAAGTGACTCAATAGTTCTAGACATGTGAAAATACAAATTACAGTATAGTACCTCCATCTAAACCTCCATTTTTAACTTAGTCATGCAAGTATTATCAATCTTGCACCAACTCCCCTAATACTAACAAGAATGTGAATCAATAGTACACACATGTGAACAAATAGTTATAATCATGTGAATTAATAGCAATCAATTGCTCATTTATCCGGTTAATTATCCGACTGGTTAATATAACCTCCAGACATCAATGTTTATCGAAATAAATATCGATTTTCACTAACACTAATAATTCCAACACAATGGAACTATTTTTATCAACAATAAAAATTTTGATATTTCAAAGTTTGACTTTTTTAGAAAAAGTCAATTGTTGACTTTTTGACCAAAAAAGTCAACCCCAAAAAATTTTGTGTTTATAGTCTATTTTTACTAATTTAATCGCTCCGGACTCAAATATCACGTCCGTGTCTCCAAATTCAACTCCGAACACAACTTCAATTTTTCATAACATTCATCATTAATATCATAACTCACAATATTTATCAACTAGGTCGTTCTCAGGAAAGAGGGGGCTTTCCGATAAGGATTTCTCCTTATTGGCGCGCAATTAGATGACCAAACCTCTCCTTGACAGAACTTCTAGATTTTGATTTCACGTTATTGTTGGATTTGAATGCATATTAGTAAATTATATTCATATCATTGCATTGCATGTAGTTGATTTGTGCTCGAGGACTAGCACGATTTAAGTTTGGGGGATTTTGACAAAGGTATTTTATATACGCGATTTAATATCCAATTCATGCTTATTTGTTGCTAAGTTCTTGTGATCATGTTCAATTTTACTTGGTTTATTTTATTTCATGTGTAGGTTGGTGGTTGTGGCATTTAACGTACATTTGAAGAGATTTGGTGTGATTTGGAATCAAATGGAGCATAAGTTGAAACAAGGCATCAGAGCAGCAAAGTAGTTAATAGAAGGTACCCACCAAAGTGGTACATACTGTTTTCTAACCCCCGCCGGGTGGGTCTTACATTTTAGTTAATAAGGATAAGGCCGCGTAAGGCATTACTAAACTATACACCCGGCGGGGGTGGGGTCTTCATTCGAGTAAGACAGGAGGCAAGCCCACCGGGACGGGTATCTATAGTATACAATCCCCTGCCGGTGCAGGGGGTGGAAAATTCTGAGTGTCCTGTTATGGTTATAATTCTTCTTGGGCACGAACTTAAGCTATTTGCTTGGCATTATAACTCTATTGGATAGGGAATGCGGCTGGAGTTTTATGCTAGATATCTACTACTCTGTCAAACACATTGGGACATCATATAGAGAGATAACAAAGATCTAAGTGGAGTTTTTTGATAGCAAGTGTGGAGGAGTATCTTGAGGAATTTTTCAAGACAATTGCAACTTTAGTCTACGTGAAGGGTGTTTTCCAATATTCTTTGTGTTAGATTATTATTTGTAATTGGAAGGATGAATTCTATGATTTATTCAGTGCTTATTTCGTTAATTATGAACTAATTCACTTTTTAAGCTTGTGATGGATCCTTAAGTGAATCGATGGTTTTGTAAGCTTTGATTCCCAATTTAATAAGCTCTCTACAGTTTATCTATATTAATTTGTGCTTGAATCTATGAATTGTCTGATCTACAATTCTTGGTAGAGCTGGATGGAATCGAGAGAGGATATTCAAATCTAGACCTAGTTGATATAGCATGTGTTCAGGATTTTGTTAGTTGCTTAAACTTGATGAGTGTTAAGGTAGTACACCGCATGTAATCAGATAGAGAACTTATTCTTCAACCTTCTTTAATTGTAATTTACATAGAGATATAGTGGGTTAGTTGATTAAGGTGTTTAACGGATTTCTATCTTAATTGTGGATTAAAGTTAATAGGGTATTAGTGCATCGAGAGGTGGTTACTACTATATTCGTGTTCTTGATTAATAAATTGGGATAATACGTTAAATTGGAATAAAGGTGTTGAAATCAAAGTGAAGCTTAGGGTGAAATCATGAGTCTAATTCTCCATTAATTATTTGAAAATTTAGATTTTGGTATTCGTGGTAGTTTTATGTTAGTTTAATTATTCTTAATTTTAGTTTCGTTAATTTAAATCATTGAGTTAGATTTGTTTAATAAAATTAGGGTTAATAGAAGATTGGTAATTGTAAGTTAAGGCATTTTGCTAATTAATCTCTGTGGGAACAATACTCTACTCACCACTTTATTACTTGTTGATCACGTATACTTGCGTGTTGTGCGTATATAGATTTTACCCAACAATAGTAACTAATTCCTGAATGGTCCAGATTGATTTACTTTTAAACGGACGGTCTAGATTGGTTTACTATAAAATATTCTAATAAAACAAAAATTTTTAAATAAAATATAATATATTCTATTTATAATCTAATAAAATGAATAACTTTATAAATGTATTCTGTTTTATATAAAAAGATTTTACTATGCAAATACTAATCAGGCACTATGCAAACACTATGCATAATAAAATATAATGTATTCTAATTATTATCTAATAAAACAAATAACTTTATAAAAATATTCTGCTTTTATATAAAAAGATTTTACTATACAAAATACTATGCATAATAGAATATAATATATTCTATTTGTAGTCTAATAAAACGAATAACTTTATAAAAGTATTCTGTTTTATATAAAAAGCTTTTCTGTTTTATTACATTAATAATACTAATAAAACAAAACTTCATCATCATTATTATAATTCACACTATTAATCGACCAGGTCGTTCCCAAGAAAGAGGGGGCTTTTCAATAAGGATTTCTTCTTATTGGCGCGCAATTAGGTGACCAAACCTCTCCTTGGCAGAACTTCTAGACATCGTTAATATTACAAATAATAATATTAATAACTCTGTCATCTCAATTATTGATTTAATAATATATAAAATATCAACAATAATTGAATCAAATAACGTGAGATACTATGCAACAATTACTGTAGCAATAATTGAACAAAACTGAGTGACTTCTCACGTAAGCATCAATAATCAATATTGTATGCTACTATGCAACCACACGTATTACTGTACTTTTACTACCGTGTAGTTCAACAGTATTAACGGTAAAACTTCCGCTGTTATTTTTATAAAAATATTTTTGTCGTTTTCTCATTCCGACATAATTCCGTTGTGGGGTCCACCAATGATTGTGCCGTCGTACGAATATTCCCTATTAAAACAAATATTTCCCGACCAATCAAATATTATATAAAAACTTGTATACTTTGCAAAATTTATAAATACTACCCACAACTATAACATTATCTCAAATTCACACCATAATATTCAAAAAACATATTTCGAGAAAATTAAATCTTTATTCGTAAAATTTGGGATTTTACAAAAAATATTTTCGCAAATCACACATCACATTTCGCTTTTCGCATTTGGCCAAATTCGCACATCGCATATCGCATATCGTATATCGCAAATCGCAATGTAGTGAATGTTATGATGCATGTTAAAATGTTTTCTCAAATCGCTTTACCTTTACCGGGGATTGCTGATGCTTATGCTGGTGTTGACTACAATGGTTTTGCTTTTTGTCGGTGTCGTTGATGCCTGTTTGTGGCGCCCCCAAAATAGGTATACATCACCTATTCTGAGTCGCCAAATACATGATACAGAATACAAATACAATCTTAAATATACAACAAGAGCTGTGAGTTTTAATACAAATATTGTCTTCTAGACAATATCCACTCTCAGAATAAGTCCTCATTACAATTATTATCACACTATTTCATAGAATAGTGAAGACTACTAATGCTATCATCTGGACCATCACTTCGTTCCCCGACTAGTCCCTGCTACGTTCTCATTTCCTGAATAGAACAAGGAAATCAAAATGGTGAGCTCAACTAGCCTAGTAAGAAATATTGTGACTAAGATAATATAGAATAAATTATCACTAGCCTTTAACAACGTTAAACTGATAAAATATAATAGACATCAAGTTTAACTGCAGCGGAACAAGCAATCCATTAAATGAATCAAGTAGAGAATAAAATCTACTAACTTTTATGATTTAAAAAAGTTTTTCATCACTTTTATCGTTGAGACTCAGCTTAATAAATAATCCACATCATCCCTGCACTACGGTCGAGGATATTCATTAGTATCACGACCACAAATTATCCATGCACTACGGGCCAAGGATATTCATGTATTCATCAATGGTCATGATCATGCCAACAACTGTCCATCAATGCACTACGGGCCAATGAGGACTTTTACCACATCATTTGGAATATTACGGTCATGATTATACCGATTAATCCCTGGTCATAATCATACCAAGTCCATCTATGCACTACAGGACACATATGACTTTCAACATAATATAAACATGAGGATGATGACAATGATATAAGAATTCAATAGAACAAGTTCAAGAATTAATTTATCCAGGAACTAATAACGTCCAAATTGTCAACATGATATTTCTTTGTAGAGTAAAATTCAAGAATGCTCAGAAGAATATTTCCATGAAAAGATACTGGATGAAGAGCAAATATCAAGGATACTCTACTAATTTCATGGAGTATAGAAGTCAAAACATTAACCAACTGAGTATAATAAAGAATGGAATAACAAAAGAAATCACCAGGCATGCGATAAACTGTACAGATAAGTTATTCCAACAAAATAATAAATAACGGAACCAGGTCATGAGTAAACGCACAGACAGGATATTCCAATAGAATAATAAATAATGGAACCAGGTCATGCGTAAATGCACAGATAGGATATTCCAACAGAATAATAAATAACAGAACCAGGTCATGCGTAAACGCACAGACAGGATATTCCAATAAAATAATAAATAACGGAACCAGGTCATGCATAAACGCATAGACAGGATGTTCCAATAGAATAATAAAGAATGGAATAATAGAGGAATTTCACCATGTATGCGGTACTTCAAATAGACAGGTTATTCCAACATAATGATAAAGAATGGAATAACAGAAGAATATCACCATGTATGCGGTACTTCGCACAGACAGGTTATTCCAACATAATGATAAAGAATGGAATAACAGAAGAATTTCACCAAGTATAGGGTAGCCCCCATATACAGGTTATTCCAACAGAATAATAAAGAATGGAATAACATAAGTACTCTTCATTAATACGAAAGAAATAATACCCTTTACCTTAGAAGAAACTGGATATAGTAGTAGTGACCTAGCAGAATACTTTTCTTCTTTCTCTCTATAGTTTCTCTCTCTAGAGTTTCAGTGAATTCATAAGAAATAATGAAGGAGTGAGCTTTTATTTATAGGAGAATGGACTGAATAGTAACTAATTCATGAACGGTCCAAATTGATTTACTATGCAGAACACTATACAGGCACTATGAAACACTATACATGTGACGTCCCCAAAATAGGTATACATCACCTATTCTGAGTCACCAAATACATGGTACAAAATATAAATACAATCTTAATTATACAACAATAGAGCTGTGAGTTTAAATACATATACTGTCTTCTAGACAATATCCACTCTCAGAATAAGTTCTCATTACATTTATTATCACACTATTTAACAGAATAGTGAGGACTACTAGCTAATACTATCATCCGCATCATTACTCCGCTCCCCGACTTGTCCCAAATTATATTCTCATTTCAAGAAGAGAATGAATTGAAGGAAATGGTGAGCTCAACTAGCCCAAGAAGAAATATTATGACTAAGATAATGCAGAATAAATTATCATTAGTCTACAACAATGTTAAACTGATAAAATATAATAGACATCAAGTTTAACTGCAGCGGAACAAGTAATCCATTAAAAGAGTCAAGTAGAGAATAAAATCTACTATCTTTTATGATTTAAAAGGTTTTTCATCACTTTTATCACGAGACTCGACAATAAATAATCCACATCATCGAATCACCCCCCTGCACTACGGCCAAGGATATTCTTTAGTATCACGACCACAAATTATCCATGCACTATGGGCCAAGGACATTCGTGTATTCATCAATGGTCATGATCATGCCAACAACTGTCCATCAATACACTACGGGCCAATGAGGACTTTTATCACATCATTTGTAACATTACGGTCATGATTATACCAAATAATCCCTGGTCATAATCATACCAAGTCCATCTATGCACTACAGGCCACAGATGACTTTCAAAAAAAATATAAACATGAAGATGATGACAATGATATAAGATTTCAATAAAATAAGTTCACGAATTAATTTATCCAGGAACTAATAACGTCTAAATTGTCAACATGGTACTTCTTTGTAGAGTAAAATTCAAGAATAATATTCATGCATCAAAAATAATTTGGACAAAAAAGAATCAATTTTTCATCGTGAATAGTATCCCGTGAATAGTACTTCAGGAATAGTACCTCGTGAATAGTTCCCCGACATGAAAAGTACTCCAAATACCTGAGTGACTAATATTTAGGTGAATAGTAATTTTGGTGAATAGTAACCCGTGAATAGTAACTCGTGAATAGTATTCCAGCATGAAAAGTACCCCGAATACCCGAGTGAATAATAGTAGAGTGAATAGTAACCGGGTGAATAGTAACCCATGAATAGTAACTCGTAACAGAAAATACCAAATAAAATGATATTTCATGACGAGTATAGAAGTCAAAACTTTAACCAACTGAGTATAATGAAGAATGGAATAACAAAAAAAATCACCATGCATGCCGTACTTCGCATATACAAGTTATTCCAACAGAATAATAAATAATGTAACTAGGTCGGTAGAAATTTGCAAGCGGTGATGTTCCAATGTAAATAATAAAGAATGGAATAACAACGAAAATCACCATACATGCGGTACTTTGCATAGACAAAGTTATTCCAATGTAATAATAAGTAATCGGAACCAATGTCAGGCGTAAAATGCATGCAGACGGGATATTCCAATGAATAATAAAGATTTTAACCAGTCCAGCGTAAAAAGCGCCTGCATGACGAGGATATTCCAAATGAATAATAAAAAGATGTAACCGGTCCCACGTAGAAACGATCAGATAGGATATTCCAACAGAATAATAAAGAATGGAATAATAGAAGAATTTCACCATGTATGCGATACTTCACATAAACAGGTTATTCCAACATAATAATAAAGAATGGAATAACAGAAGAATTTCACCAAGTATAGGGTAGTCCACGTATACAGGTTATTCCAACAGAATAATAAAGAATGGAATAATAGAAGTTCTCTTCATGAATACAAAAGAAATAATACCCCTTACCTTTGAAAGAAACTGGATATAGGAGTAGTGAGGCAGTAGATTTCTCTTCTTCTTTTTCTCTATAGATTTTTTCTATAATTTCTCTCTATAATAATTACTCTATAGCTTTAGTGAATTGATGAGAAATGAAGAAGAATGAGCTTTTATTTATAGAAAAACATAGTTTCAAAGTTTGACTTTTCCCGAAAAAGCTAACTATTGACTTTTTGACCAAATAGTGAATCCCCGAAAATTTTGTGTTTATAGACTATTTTTACTAATTTCGTCGTTCCGGACTCAAATATCACGTCCGCGTCTCCAAATTCAACTCCAAACACAACTTAAATTAACAATCATCATTAATATTATAACTCACAATATTTATCAACCAGGTCGTTCCCAGGAAAGAGGGGGCCTTCTGGTAAGGATTTCTCCTTACTGGCGCGCAATTACCTAACCTCTCCTTGACAGAACTTCTAGACATTGTAAATATTGCAATTTAATAATATGAATAACTTTGTCGTCTCAATTATTGATTTAATAACATATCATATAATGCGGATAATACTGTGACAATAAATGAATCAATAATATGAGAGATATGATGCAGCAATTACTATAGCAATAATTGAGTAAAACTGAGTGACTTATCACATAAGCATTAATAGTCAATACCGTGTGCTACTATGCAACCACGCGTATTACTGTACTTTTACTACCGGGTAGTTTAACAGTTTTAACGGTAAAACTTCCGCCGTTATTTTCATAAAAATATTTTTGTCGTTTTCTCAATCCGACAATAATTGTGTTGTGGGGTCCACCAATGATTGCGCCGTTGTACGAATATTCCCTGCTAAAATGAATATTCCCCCAATGGAATATAATATAACAACTTGCATACTTTGCAAAATTTATAAATACTACCCATGTACAACTATAACATTATATCCAATTCACACCATAATATTAAAAAAAATATTTTGAGAAAATTAAATATTTATCATTATTATAATTCACAATATTAATCGACCAGGTCATTCCTAGGAAAGAGGGGGCTTTCCAATAAGGATTTCTCCCTATTGGCGCGCAATTAGGTGACCAAATCTCTCCTTGGCAGAACTTCTAGACATCGTTAATATTGTAAATAATAATATTAATAATTCTGTCATCTCAATTATTGATTTAATAATTTATAAAATATCAACAATAATTGAATCAAATAACGTGAGATACTATGCAACAATTACTGAAGTAATAATTAAACAAAACTGAGTAACTTCTCACGTAAGCATCAATAATCAATACCATGTGCTACTATGCAACCACGCGTATTCCTGTACTTTTAACACCGGGTGTTTCAACAATTAATGGTAAAACTTCCGTCGTTATTTTCATAAAAATATTTTTGTCATTTTTTCAATCCGACAATAATTCCGTTGTGGGGTCTACTAATGATTGTGCCGTCGTACGAATATTCCATGTTAAAACGAATATTCCCCGACCAATCGAATATTATATAACAACTTGCGTACTTTGCAAAATTTATAAATATTACTCACAACTATAACATTATATCAAATTCATTCCATAATATTTAAAAATGATATTTATAGAAAAATCATCTTTATTAAAAAAACTTGGGGTCTTTCAACCTCCCCTTCTTATGAAATTTTGCCCTCGAAATTAGGGTACGTACCTGGTATGTCGAAGAGGTAAGGATACCTTGATTTCATTTCAGATTCTAACTCCCAGGTCATTTCCTCAACATCGTTGTTTTTACACAAAACTTTGACTTGAGGTATAACCTTAGAGCGTAGAATATGTTCCTTCTTATCCAAGATTTGAACAGGAACCTCTTCATACGTTAAATCTTCCGCTATTTCGTCCGGTTCTAACTCAATAATGTGGTTTGGGTCTTCCACATATTTACGTAACATGGATATATGAAAAATGTTATGAACAAGAGACATACTTGGCGGTAAAGCGAGTCTATACGCCACAGTTCCTACTCGATCGAGGATTAAAAATGGGCCAATAAATCGAGGATTGAGCTTTCCTCTCTTTCCAAATCTTGTAACTCCTTTCCATGGAGTAACACATAACAACACATGATCTCCAATATCAAATTCTACGTCCTTTCGATGAAGATCAGCATAACTCTTTTGTCGATCTTGTGAGGTTTTTATACGTTGTCATATCGTTTGAATCTTTTCCGTAGTCATATGTACTAACTCTAGTCCCAACAATGTTGCTTCACCCACCTCATCCCATCATACTAGAGAATGACACTTTCTTCCATACAACGCTTCAAATGGAGCCATGCCAATACTTGCTTGATAACTGTTGTTGTAGGAAAACTTCACCAATGGTAAAAACTTATCCCAACTTCCCTTGAAGTTAAGGACACAGAGGCTTGATATATCTTCGAGAGTTTGAATAGTCCTCTCTGATTGTCCGTCCGTCTGAGGATGATATGCCAAACTAAATCGTAAATCCGCGCCCATAGCTTTTTGCAAACTAACCCAAAATCGTGAAGTGAATCTTGGGTCTCGATCAGAAACTATGGATACTAGTATACCATACAGTCTTACAATCTCGTTTATGTACATACGAGCAAGACGCTCAAGTGTATAAGTTTCTCATATTGGTAAGAAATGAGCAGACTTGGTCAATCTATCAACAATGACCCAAATTACATCTATGCCTTGAGAAACCTTGGGAAGACCAGTAACGAAATCCATGGTAATGTGCTCCCACTTCCATTCTGGAATTTCAAGCGGTTGCAATGGACCTTTTGGTACTTGATGCTCCACCTTAACTCGTTGACAAATTAGACACCTTGAGATAAATAGAGCTATCTCTCTCTTTATATTGCTCCACCAAAATGTATGACGAAGATCACGATACATTTTGGTACTCCCAAGATGGATTGCAAACAGTGTGTTGTGCACCTCCATCATGATTTTATACTTTAAAACAGGGTCATTAGGAATAAAAAGTCTGGAGTTGACTCGAAGTATTCCTTTTTCATTAATTCTTTCTTCCGGCATAGCATCTTTTTTCACTTTCTTCCTCATACGCATCAGCTCCAGGTCTATAGCTTGAGCAGCTTTAACTTTATCAATTAAAGTCGGTTCTACTCGTATATTCTCCATCATCACGTGGGTCCCTAGACTCTTTATCTCTATCTTCATCCTTTCCAAGTCAAAGAAAATGGGCCTTTGCGTTGACAATATCGCACTCGTACCCGCATATGATCTTCAACTTAATGTGTCAGCTACCACGTTCGCTTTTCCAGGATGGTATTGGATGGTATGATCATAATCTTTCAACAGTTCAAGCCAACGTCGCTATCGCATGTTGAGTTCCTTTTGAGTGAAGAAATATTTGTGGCTTTTATAATCCGTAAAGATCTCCACTTTCTCCTCATACAAGTAATGACTCCAAATCTTTAGTGCAAAAATGACTGCTGCCAACTCTAGATCATGAGTAGGATAATTCCTCTCATATTCTTTGAGTTATCGTGAGGCATACGCTATGACTTTCCCATGTTACATGAGAACACATTCTAACCCTTTGCCCGAAGCATCACTATAGATGACAAATCCTCTCCGAGCTGATGGTATTGTCGTAACAAAATAAATGAGTCTCCTCTTGAGTTCTTAAAAACTCTTCTCACATTCCTCGCTCCAACCGAATTTTATATCTTTCCGAGTCAGCTGAGTTAATGGAGTAGCGATTCAAGAAAATCCTTCCACGAATCTCCGATAATAATCAGCTAAGCTGAGAAAGCTACGTACTTCGGTATCCGATAATAACTAGCTAAGCCGAGAAAGCTACGTACTTCGGTCACTGATTTTCCGCGGATATCCCTAGAGGGTGCAATTCATTCTTTCGCTGCCGAACTTTGAACTTTAGTATAGAGGCCTCAACTTGTGAGGACTTGACGCATGTTTGATGGCGTAGATTTCATTCGCAAGACCTTTTGTCGTTGGGCTTCTGCTCTTAAGTTAAGAACTTTCTTGAGAATTTTCCCCTTCTTTTTTAGGGGCAAGCTAATGTCGCCATGATTTCTTTCAGGAGTTTTCCTTCGTTTGATGAGAGGCCTAATATCGCCTTAAAATCCTTCACTTTCTTAGAATCGAAAAGTGTCGCAGTCCTTTCGAATAATGATGTCGGGGATTCATATGAGAAACTCTTTCTGTTGATGAAGTCGCAAGTGAGTAATATTCAAATTGATAGTGAGCTGATGTTAGGGAATCTCTGATGGTGATGTACTATACTGATGGTGCTGACTGGTGCATTTCCCCCCTTAGGATTGTTGATAAATGCCCCAGTGTTGAGTTGTCGTTGTTTCCAATATTGCCCTAATCTTGTTGTAAGGGTCCCAATATCAAGTTATCGCAGATGTGAAATTGCCCCAGCCTCGCTTGTTGTCTAGGATAGCTGCTTGGACAGATGAGCTGATAAGATGTCAAAATTACAAGATGCTTTTATCTCTATACCATATGGTGCACAAGTAGTGGATTTGGGTTTTGATGACCTCAATCATAGTTCTTGGACTTGTTTCTACAATTGGCTTTGACAATTTTCTTCTGATTTGATGAAGACTTGTGATTAAGGGTGTCGAATCTTTGAAGGTTCTCGCTGCTGGTTGTCTTGACGTATCGTTGTTTTAAGGATTTATGCTAGGTTTGATGGAATGACATTAAAGTGTTGTTGGGTCTTCTCCACATGGGCCGCTGACTTGGAGGGTTATTCTTTTGAGAGTTAGACCGTACCACTAATGGTTGCCTACGTACTCCTGTGTGTAAGGGAGATCAGGTCTGCGTAGTTCCTTCTTGATAAAAAATGGTTTGAGAGGTGTTTGTTTGAAAAGTGTTTGTTTGGATTTTTTGGGTTTTTGTTTGGTTTGACCGCACCATAAATGGCTGCCTACGTACTCCAATTGAAGAGGGGAGATCAGGTCTTTTGTAGTTCAGGCTTGATGACTTGAAACCTGAATGACTTAATTTTTAATTTTTTTTTCTTTTTTTTTCTTTTTTCTTTTTTCTTTTTTTTACATGTAGGAAAAATAAAAGGCATACTATGAAGAAAGTGATACCGTCCCAACATCTTCTGGGACTCGCAACTTTATCCCCTGGATCTACATCTTCTTGGCTAGTTGAGGCCTGATAGTCCAGTTGTCAGTGGCTATGTTGCCTTCAAGCCTCGTGATAGAGGTTGCTTCTTGGTTCTGAATGTCTTCACTTAGAGCCATAACTTAATTGCTTCCTGATTTAACACATTCCTCAGGGACGCCTGAACTAGACCCATCGCAAAAATGGATGAACTCTGGATTCTTTAATGGGTTGGTTTCCCCGATAACCTCATCACCTTTTCCTTCATCTGTTCCTTCACCTTTTTCTTGGGCTTGAGAGGATTCGACCATGAAATCCCCCTCGAACTGTTGTCGCATTTCTTGCAAAGAACTCTCCTTTTTTGCTTTTTCTTCCTTGGAAAGGATTAGTATTTCCTCTGCATCATCCAAGGTGATAAAATCAGGAACGTGGTTGTTGTCTTTGGACCACAGGATGTTGGATGTTGGTGGAGGAATCTCCTTCAGGGATTCCCTTGTCTCCTCTGTCATTTCGTGCATTAGGATCACTCCATCTTGTGTTCTGCCAGGATTATCGCTCATAGCCTTCACCCAATTTGAAATACCTGTCTCGAGTGGACATCTTAAGCTTTTTATTGCCTTTTCACCTTTTTTGGTCATGGGATTTCTATCTCCAGCCCTCCATTTTCAATGAGATCCTGGATTTTATGTCGCAAAGACCAGCATTCCTCATTCGTATGTCCAAGTGAGTTAGAATGGTAGATCATATCTTGGTGGAATCATAGCTCTTTATCTTGGGATTTACAGGAAGCAACAACTTAGTAATCCTTCCTTCACTTAACAGAAAGTATAGCATTTCTTCGTTAGATTTGCTTAGAGGGGTAAACTTTTGGCTCTTATGGAGTTTGTTTGATCTTTCTTCTTTGAGAATTCGCATTCGCTTGATCAATTTTTTCGTTGGCGAGATCTTTTAGCAATTCTATCATCCCCCTTTTCTTGTCCTTCTTATAGTTAAATGAAAAACTGCCTCGTATCCTGATGGTGGCATACTATCAGTTTAGCTAGCAGATTTACTTGATTCTGGGTCGTCTCTAATTTTTGCATTACTATCATACCCTCCTCAGAGTTTTCCCACTTTAGGACATTTGTTTTGTACCTTTGGGGGTATTCTTCTATCCTTCGAATTGGATACCTTTTAGCGCTTTCTGAACCAATCATGTTTACTTCCCCCGTATCATGCTGCAATGGAAGGTTGATGTTGACATTCTGTTGATCAGGTTGCTGAACCACAATATTGCCACTTTCGATTAGATTTTGAATTTTATGCTTTAAGGACCAACAATCTTCGGTATCGTGTCCGGGAGACCCTGAGTGGTAAGCACATCTCTGGCTTGGATTGTATCTTTTGCTCCCTGGTTCTAGTGGTGGAGCCAGTTCGGTAATTTTTTTGTGATCTATTAATATCGCCAATACATTTTCAAGGGAATCACCTAGTGGAGTGAACACCCGATTTTCCGTTGTTTCAAATTTTCTTTTCCTATCTGGGTATTGGTTGAATGCAGCCTGTTGTTGAGATGGCAAATTATCTTGCATTTTCTAAATGGGGGGACTGTAGGTTAATTTCCTAACTTGCCCCTGTACAACAAGGGATGCATCTTCATTGCCTTTGTCGGGTACCCCCTTGGGATCGCTCGCATACTTGCCAGTCTGTATATGTTTGGCTACTGCTTCTAAGGCAGTGAAGTCTTTATTCTTGCCTGCCTTTAGGCCCATCTCTGCCATTTCACCGTGTTTGATCATTTCTGAGAATGGCTTTCCTATGCCTGCTAGGATCCTCTAGTAGTACGGAGCCTCTTGGATTTTAATAAATGTCATTACCATCTCAGTTTCTGTCATTGATGGACTGACTTGCGCTGCTAGATGTCTCCACCTTTGGGCATATTCTCGGAAAGATTCAGTATTTTGCTTTTTGACTTTAGTCTTTGGTATCGATCAGGTGCCATTTGTGACTGAAAAATGTACTGATTTAGAAAGGCGTGGGCCAATTCTTTCCAGTTGTGGATTTTGGCATTGTCAAGCCGGGCATACTAGGCTTTAGTCTCTCTAGTGAGACTTTTTTGAAAAAGTTGCATCCTGAGGCTTTCATCTTCAGTATAAGACCCCAACTCGCCAATGTACACTTTCAGGTGCATATAGGGATCGCCTTCTCCATTGTACTTTTCAAACTCTGGGACTTTGAATTTGGCAGGATAGCGAACCCTTGGGAATATTCAAAGATCTGAATAGGTGACACTCCCATAATTTCTAATCCCTTTGATTGACCGGATGGTCTCCTCCATTTGTTGGATTTTCTTTCTTATATCCCCAGTTTCCCGATTATTCCTGAGATTTGTGATTTCTTTATTGGAATGGAGTTTAGGTATCTGGGTTTCAATCTTTTGCCAATACCCTGACTGCCCCCTGGTGTGGATGAATCTGGTTGAGTAGATATTGTTTGGCCCTGGATTCCTCCATGTATAGAGGATTCTATGTGGATGGGTATTTGTGGACCCTGAATAGATTGATGTAGTTCTTTGAGCATAACAGCCAACTCTATCATTTGATAGCTTAATTTTTCAAACTCTTCGCGAGAGACAAGAGTAGGATCAGGTTGGTCACTTTTATCCATGTCTGACCGTGGGCTTAATGCCCTTTTGGACTTTGAACGGGAAATAGGATCAATTGCTTCCCTACAAAAAGACTTACGTAGTTTAGTCTTAGGGAGTGTATAAATGATTTTACATGCTATTATGATGTGTCCATTTTAGGAGTATTATCCTGTAAAACGGATGTCAGCTGTTTGTCAAGTATGTCAGGTTTTAAATATGTATGTACATATATTTCTTCATATTATTCATTACATTGAGATTGACAAGTAATTGAAATTAAAAGTAATTAAAATGGGAAAGTATGAAGAGACTTCCCTTCATGTTTGGTTTATCAGAGGCTGACCTATCTTAGGTTTACTCTCGCGGCTTTTCATTGTGAAGGTTCCCAGATCATCGCAATTTACTTGACGGGAAGTTAATCCGTTCTTTCAACTGGAGCGAATCTGGGTGGTGCCTTTCCTGAGCCTCGTTGGAATTATTCTCCCTACGAGTCCAATAATCAAACACCGACAGGATAGCCTCCTGGTGGAGGAACCACACAACATACATTCACATATAACGTGTCTCACCGTTTTTGAAAATGATGACATGTGCGAAGCACTAATATCACAGATAAATATAGTATAATGCAGTAAGTAAAATGCATTCGTACACATTCATCATAAATGTAAATGCACCATTCACACATAAGCATATAGCAGTCTTGAAAAGCTTGTAATAGTGGCTTAAACCCTCTTACTGGAGTTCCCAGTGGAGTCGCCACCTGTCGACGTCGGGATTTTTAAATGTCCATTTTCATTACTTGTTCTTTGGTGTTCACATGTTAATGTGAGATTTATTTGAAAAAACAAGTGAAAAAGGTCCGACATGTATAATGTCGACTATTTGACTTTAAGAGTCGCCAGTTGGTGTATTTAATTGGTTACACCAACGCAACCGAAAAGGTTTGCATATTGACCCTGTGATGTGACACTACTAAACGGGTTGGTGAAACCGAGATTTATTTGGGTTCCGGGGCTTGATTATGAGGAGGGAAGGTGTTAGGCACCCCCCGACATCTGTGTTGCCACAGTGACCACCACTTTTCAAGTAACTGTTATATGAATGTGTGTGTGTATGGATCAATGTGCAATTCTTTGAAAGTAGTGTGAGGCCTCGTTCGCACCTATACACAAAGGGTTTGAATTTATAGAAAAATTCAATTTTAAACAAGATATGGTAATGAAGTTTTGTAAAAAGAGGTTTTTTGAAACCCTGTGCTTAATAGTAATTGAGGCCTTTGATACTTCCATTTTATTATTAAATGTTCGGCTTGTTTGCTTTTATTTTCGAGATGCGAGGCATCTTCGAGAAAATAATATACAGCAGTGCCGAACTCTTCACGGGCATGACATCCATCCAAGAAAATTCGGACACTATAAATAATGTACAAGTTGCTTACAACTAAATTTTTTTTTAGTTTTTATTAGGTTTTATATTAGTAGTTTTGAATTTTCATTTATTTAGGATTTAATAAAATTGCTTTTATCATGGTTTTACAGGTTATTCAAGTCAAATTCAAGTGTAGTGCCTAATTTGTCCCATGTGCTTAGCCTATTCTCCAAACTTAGTGGACAAGGCAGAAGATTGTTATATTTTCAGGGAAGTCTTCTGCTCTACTTTTTTTCTATTTCAGCCATTGAGGACAATGTCTTGTTTAAGTTTGGGGGCAATTTAGTGTCGTATTGCATATAGTTAGTTATCTGCATGGTAGTTCATTTTTTTATGTGTTAGCATTGTGTGTTCATGTAGTATAATTGCATTTTTTTTGCATGAATCTGTGTGATCGGTTGGTGTGGTCTTAGCTCGGCCTATGATAAATTGGTTTTGCATGTTAATTTGAACAGTGTTGATAATTGATGATGAGTTCTAATTTTAATCATGATGATAATCTGAGCCTGTCTTAAACTTATGTAACTGGTTAACACTTAATGTGAGATCCCGAATTTTATGAAATAAAAATATTTAATTTTTCTATTTTGGTAAATAGTTAAATTGATAAAAGTTTAAAGTTAAGGGTGATATGTGAATTTTTTTTTCAAAGTAAGCAAGTTGTCATAAAATACCCGGTAGTAAAAGTACAGTAATACGCATGGTTGCATAGTAGCACACCTTATTAATTATTGATGCTTACGTAAGAAGTCACTCAATTATACTCAATTAGTGCTACAGTAATTGCTACATCATATCTATCATATTATTGATTCAATTATTGTCACAGTATCATCTGCATTATATGATATATTATTAAATCAATAATTGAGACGACAAAGTTATTCATATTAATAAATTGCAATATTTACAATGTCTAGAAGTTCTGTCAAGGAGAGATTTGGTTATCTAATTGCGCGCCAATAAGGAAAAATCCTTATCGGAAAGCCCCCTCTTTCCTGGGAACGACCTGATTGATAAATATTGCGAATTATAACAATAATGAATAAATGTTATTAAAAAAATCAATTTTGAGTTCGGAGTTGAAATTGGAGACGCGGACGTGATATTTGAATCCAGAACGATGAAATTAGTAAAAATAGACTATAAACACAAAAATTTTCGAGGTTGACTTTTTGGTCAAAAAGTCAACAATTGACTTTTTCAGGAAAAGTCAAACTTCGAAAATTCAAAATTTATATTGATAATAAAAATAGTTCCATTGTGTTGGAATTATTAGTGTTAGTGAAAATCGATATTTATTTCGATAATAATTGATGTCTGGAAGTTATATTGACCAGTCGGGTAATTAACCGGATAAATGAGCAATTAATTGTTATTAATTCACATGATTATAACTATTTGTTAACATGTGTATACTATTGATTCATATTTTTGCTACTATTATGAGAGTTGGTGTAAGATTGATAATACTTGAATGACTAAGTTAAAAATGGAGGTATAGATGGAGGTACTATATTGTATTTCGTATTTTCACATGTCTAGAACTATTGATTCACATGATTTACTATTGAATCACATTATTTACTATTAGGGGAGGTGGTGCAAGTTTGATAATACTTCCAGGACTAGATTAAAAAGGAAGAAAAAGAGGAAGGTATTATACTGTAATATTTCGAGCCCCAAAACGTGCAATTATCGAAACTATATATTTTTTATAAATAGAAGCTCATTCTTCCTTCATTTTTCACCAATTCACTAAAGCTATAGAGCAATTATTATAGAGAGAAATTGTAGAGAGAAAATCTATAGAAGAAGAGAAGCTTGCTACCTCACTACTCCTATATCCAGTTTCTTTCAAAGTAAGGGGTATTATTTCTTTTGTATTCATGAAGAGAACTTCTGTTATTCCATTCTTTATTATTATGTTGGAATAACTCGCCATGCTGAAGCACCGCATACATGGTGAAATTCTTCTATTATTCCATTCTTTATTATTCTCGTTGGAATATCCTGTCACATGCGTTTTACGTGGGACTGATTCCGCTCTTTTTATTATTCTCATTGGAATATCCTCGTCATGCATTTTACGCCGACTGGTTCCGTCTTTATTATTCTGATGGAATATCATGTCTGTGCGTTTTACGCCGGACCTGTTTCCATCTTTATTATTCTGTTGGGAATAACCTGTCTGTGCGGTCTCTATCGCATGTATAGTGAATCCTTCTGTTATTCCATTTTTAATTATTCTGTTGGAATAACCTGTTTATGTGGATTACCACATGCATGGTGAATGATCCTTTGTATTTCATTCCATGTTAAATTGTGGAAATGATCTGTTAACGTGGATTATGATGAAAGTCATAATAAAAGCATTGGACTAATGAAAATCATGGGTATATGTGGTATTAGTAAGTGTTATGATGAGTTATGTTGGTTATTATGTAAAAACATGAAATTTTCTTAGAAATCACAAAGGGTTGAAAATCAGATTTTGGTGAAAATGGAACATGAAATTCAATTGATCATATCTCCTATTATATTTCAAATTTTTGAGTGAGGTCAAGTTCTAGAGTTAGATCTATGAGTTTTATAAATTATCCAAGTGGAATCACTAGAAAAGGTATTGCAGATTTTTGTGTGGACTGTTTTTAGCAAAGGAGTCAAAAGCTGCAAAAGAGAAAAATGCTACTGCCGAGAAATTTAAAAGGGCTGTTTTGGCAACTTAATTTGTGAGAAAAATTCTAGCCTTTTGGGATATGAAAGTATATGGTATAAAGTATCTCCTGTCCAAAAATGAGCTCATTCCGACTTAAAATGCGCAAGTTATGACCATTTTAATATTTAAGTTTTGTCGACAAAAAACACTATAACCGGAGTTCTATAACTCCGATGACCATGAAATTTAAACTGGAAGCTCACGTTAACATGTGTAAGATCCTGCTAAGATTTGGGAATTTCTAGAGTTATAAGGTAGCTAATTTCTTAAGGAATTAATTAGAAATTGATTTTTGAAAAATAGTAAATGAATTTTAAAAAATCCGAGAAAAATATATGTTCAATATGGGACTATATTCTGCTTAATCCCAAAAAAGAATAATTTTTGGGACTGATTTGGTATTTTTCATGAATTAGTTACGAACTTGTGAGTTAAATATGTTATGTGAAATTGAAGAATTGATAAATAAGATTTTATGGCTTGGGAATCCTATATAAGGTATGTACAGATTTTTGATGAATAATTTGATCATTGGTAATGAAATCTTTTGAGTATGACATTTTTGAATGATTAAATGTATTATTTGATAAAGTGTAAATAATTAAATTAAATTGTTTATAAGTTTAATAATTGATTAAAATATTATTATAATATTAACAATATTAGATTATGATTTTATTAAATGATTGATAATATTTAGATAAATTTAAAGTCTTTAATATTTATCCTTATTTTCGTTGGACTAATGTTTATATCATTGTCATCATTCTCATGCTTATATTATGTTGAAAGTCATATATGGCCTGTAGTGCATAGATGGACTTGGTATTATTATGACCAGGGATTATTCGGTATAATCATGACCGTAATGTTACAAATAATGTGGAAAAAGTCCTCATTGGCCCGTAGTGCATTGATGGGCAGTTTTTGGTATAATTATGGCTATGGATTCTCTTTAGCCAAGGGTGTAAAGATGAATTGTTTTATAGCATGATCAGGACCGTTGATGAAAACACGATTATCTTTGGCCCGTGGTGCATGGATAATTCGTGGTCGTGATACTAAAGAATATCCTCGGCACATAGTGCGGTGGATGATTCGATGATGTGGATTAATTATTGAAATTTGAGTCTCAAAGAATGAAATATTAATTCATGGATGTGATAATAATGAATATCCTTGGCCGTAGTGCATGGATAATTCATGGATGTGATATTAACGAATATCCTTGGCCATAGTGCAGGGGTGATTCGATGATGTGGATTATTTATTCAACATTACTGGTTTTACAGTTGAATATCTTTGGCCATAGTGAAAAGATGAATTTATTAGTGTGATTATAAGCAGGAATTATGATTTGGTATAACCACGATTTTTGATGTTTCAGGTGAAGGTAGGTGATGAAAATTATCTTCGTCCTGGTGCGAAAAGGAATTCAGAATCACAATTATGATTATGAGTTATTCATATGATTGTGGACAGGAATTGTTGATTGATGTTACATGGATAAAACATTATTGGTGGACTTTTAACATGGAGAAGATAATAGACCTGATGGTCTATTTGACTCTTTTAATGGATTGCTCGTTCCGCTGCATCTATGGTTGAAAAGTTTTATCATCTACCATATGTTCTAAATCTACGAGTTATTATTGATGAAAACTATTGATAATGTAATTATCTTTAGTCATGATATTCTTTACTGGGCTAGTTGTGCTCACCCTTTTGTTTCACAATTCCTTTCAGGTAATAAGTGTCGACGTCGGGATTTTTTTATCCCTTTTCATTACTTGTCTTTTGGTGTTCTCATGTTAATGTGAGATTTGTTTGAAAAAACAAGTGAAAAAGGTCCGACATGTATAATGTCGACGATTGACGTTAAGAGTCGCCAGGTGGTGTTTTTAACTGGTTGCACCAATGCAACCGAAAAGGTTTGCACATTGACCTAGTGATTTGACACTGTTAAACGGGTCTGCGAAACCGAGATTCATTAAGGGTTCGGGGGCTTGATTATGCGGAGGGAAGGTGTTAGGCACCCCCCGACATTCATGTTACCACGGTAACCGCCACTCTTCAAAGAAATTGTTATATAAATGTGTGTGTGTGTGTGTGTGTGTGAATCAATGTGCAATTATATGAAAGTATTGCGAGGCCTCGTTCGCACCTATATACACAAGGTTTGAATTTATATAAAAATTCAGTTTTAACCAAGATTTAGCAATGAAGTTTTGTAAAAAAAAAAGGTTTTTCAATCCCTGTGCTCAATAGGAATTGAGACCTTTTCATACTTTCATTTTATTATTAAATGTCCGGCTTGTTTGCTTTTATTTTTGAGATGCGAAGCATTCTCGAGAAAATAATATATAGCAATGTCGAACTCCTCATTGGCATGACAGCCATCTAAGGAAACTCAGACACTGTAAAATAATGTACAAGCTACTTACAGCCAGAAAATGTCCATCATGGGAACCGAATCTGGATTCAGTAGATTGAACCTGTGATCACTTGATTCCTAGGCTCACATGATACTGTAATTTTGTATGGAAAGTAGTAAGTAGTTATATATATATATATATATATGAACATGATCAATCGCCACAAAGTGAACTCTAGGCGGGACGAAATGTAAATAAAGCTGTAAAAGCAATCAACTGCCACGAAGTGAACTCAAGGCAGGACGAAATGTAAATAAAAGTCAGAAGAAGCCACGGAGTAAAACTCCGTGCTGTGACAGAAATATATATATATATATATATATATATATATATATATATATAAATATATATATAAAAAAGCGATAGAACGCATTTGGATGTGAATCCGGGCTCATCGGATATGTCCGATGTTAGAATTATATATATGTATATATATAAAAGCAAATAAATGCACCGGATGTAAATTCAAGCTCATCGAGATATAATCGACAACAATTTTTATTTTATATATATATATATATATATATATATATATATATATATATATATATATATATATATATATATAGCAAGCAATTAAACGCTCCGGATGTAAAATCCGGGCTCATTAGATGTCGACCCACTACGCTCATATATATATATATATATACAAACACAAATAAACGCTCCAGACCGAAGTCTAGGCTCAATCGAGGCATAACTCGATAATGTTAGTCCATATATATGAAATATATACATATATTAGTATATATATACAGACAGAAATGAAAACCAAGGACCGAAGTCTAGGCAAACACACTCACACGACTATCAACGTGTACAACAATGTGTGATAATAGGAGAAAAAGGCTTTATAGAATGTAAGAAGGCTTACAGTGGGCTGCCAACGTAGACTACTTAGACTTTAAATGGATAAACACTCAGCTCCCACCAGATAAAAAGTAGCTATGTGTGAGCTAACTAGAGTTTAAAGAAGAGGAAACACTCAAAAGATGTGTATGCAGAGTAAAATGGACAGGGCTTCCTCGCCTTTTTCCTTCTCTCTCTCTCTCTTCTCAAATGGTTGACCCCCCTCTATATTTATAGATTTGATGGCATGATTGATCCTGCGGCTGGTCTTGGTGGGCCCGGGCCTTGCGGGTCCCATCGTCTCGTAGTACATGCACTCGTACACTGTAATGTCCAATCGAACTTGTAGAACTTCAATCGAGCATCCAAACAAAGTATATCTGTACTTCTTCGGATCGCTTGTGTCGAGAGTTACGTAATGACATGGATTAGAGGTTGTCTGAAGTCGTCGAAGAGGGTCTATGCCCATGGTCTTCAAGCTTCAAAGTCTATCCAAAGTACTGCCACACGTAATAGTCACTCGGGATTGTCAATCCTCGGCTCTTGTGGGACATTGTTGTATGTATGTATGTATGAATTGTTGAGACGACGTGCCATTTATCGGAGGAACAAGATGATGTGTGACTCCTTGCCGGGGTTATCGCCGGGTTGAGTTGAAAGTAGACGTTGCTCAGGGTTACAGCTGAGATTGGACTACTTGTTAGTATGTTGCGATATCATCTTGTTGCCGTGGTAAGATGACGTTGTGACTTCTCACCGGGGTTATCGTCGGTTTAAACGGAAAACAGACGTTGCTCAGGGTTACATCTGAGATTGGACTGCTTGTTTGTGTGCCTCACTGTCATCTGTAGGTTGAAGCTGATTGTATGTGGTTGAAATAAGCATTTCTGGGGTTATCGCCGGAACTGCAATGGCATCCCTTGGGGCTATCACCAAGGATGGGGTTGCTACTCCTAGTGTTGTCTTTGGGATTGGAACTGAACGTCACGGTGTTATCGCCGAGACAGAACTGTCCTCTCCAGTGTTGTTGTCGATCTTTTGATCTGTATATCTCGGGGTTATCTCCGAGATTGGAAATGACATTTCCGGTGTGTGTTCTGGGTTTGGAACTAGTCTTCCGATAGTATCCGGATTGGAGCTGATGTTCCCGGTTTGTGTCCCGGGTTTGGAGCTGAACTTTCGGTAGTATCCGAAATGGTTGTAAGCTGTCTTTCAGGGTTATCTCCAAAAGATGAATCTACCTTCCTGCAATGTCAGTAATAGGAGTGCAGAAAATTTTGAGTGTCTACAGATGCCCTCTTTATCATATTCATGCAATGCAAGGCATGGATAGGATAAATAATCCTAAACACTTGAAATGCAAGCAAGATAATCATGATGCGATATGCAGCAACATGATGCAAATGTATGTAGAATGTATAGATGATTGTCAGGAAATCCTGCTGGGATGACAATTAGTGATGGCTTGGATGTGCGATCCAAGTCTCCAAGGATGTTAACGTTGGGACTACCACCAAAGTATTGAATCCTAGACACTGGTTTATATTCCATAGAGGTACCTCTTATGTGGAAGAGATCTATGGGAATAAAGCTTTGTCTGTTTTGAGGATGTGTATAACATGTTCCCTCATACTTTCGGAGTTACTGCCAACAGTTGGTTGTTATCAGGGTTGCCTGATCTTCGTTGATGTGTGTATCACCGGATGAATCCCTCTTGGGTGCATAGTCAAGGTTGCTTGACCTTCATTGATGTGTGTAAATGGTAGAATTGTGCTGTCGACCTTGCTGAGGAAGGTTGCTTCAATGGGTTTACTTACCATTGGTTGATATGACGTCAAGGCTGCTTGACCTTCATTGATGTGTATGTCAATGGTTGCATTACGTTGTAACCCCCGCCGGGGATACGTAGATACTTGAAAGGTGTGCGTTGTAACCCCCACCGGGGAGGTTTGATATTTTGTGATTTTGCATTGTAACCCCCGCCGGGGATACATAGATGCTTGATAACTTCGGCGTTGTAACCCCCGCCGGGGAGGTTCAGGATTGTAACCCTACAAATGACGACATTGGACCTTTATGGGGTATTGCCGAGCATGGTTTGTGAAAGCTGAGCTTATTGGTATAGTATACCTTGCATTCAGGTGAATACCATTGAAGCGACGGGAGTTTAACTCTGACCGACAAGAAACCAGGATTTTAGGCTATTCCGCTCAATCGCGTAGCGTTTTTATTCCTGATTTAGCCTTTTTCAGCTTATGAGACCTCCTTTGCAACTCTAACTAGATCGAGCCGGATATGTGGGACCCATGTAGGGGGCCCGCAGGTGTACCTGCAGGAGCCGCATGTTAACCTGCGGCCAGCCGTGCTTATATATAGGCGGCTGGTTGCTTTCATAAGTCATTTTCAAGTTGCGCAGCGAAGGAAATCTGAGAGCTCTTCTGCAGATCTGCTGAGTTCGGGCAACTTTCTGCATATTCTGTCACCGTACAAGCGTTCTTCACTGTCCTGGTAACATGCATGTATTTTTTTCCAACTTCTGTCCGTTGAAAAATGACTTATCACATGAAATACATTTAGACACATGGTAGTGAATATGCATGCTGATATGACTTGATAAAAAATATTCAACATAGCAAATGTTAGTATTAAACCATGCTGAACATAATGATGTGAAAAAAATTTGACTTTTGAAGCTGTCAAATTTGACACCTTTTACTGTCATTTCTTATCCTATCTAAGGACAAATGAGTAAAGGTAGAATAGTAAATAATCTTAGTTAATTGACTACACTTACGGATTTTTACTGTGATGTGATGAATGGATACAGGATGTATATGACTGTGTACAAGTGTGCTACTGAATGGCCACCTAGTCATGCCTATGTGCACGTGGATAGTCCCATTTACAAAAGGGGCTATGGCAAAAAATTTCCAAAATGTAGTCATTGAATAGTTATGCATTTTTAACTCTATAGTAGATGTATGTTAAAATAATGCATGTATGCATGTAATCATAGAATGCATTTTGAAAAAGACTCCAGGTACGAAATGACCACACCCTTTCTGAGGTGATTTGGAGACTTGCTGTCCAGATATTATGGATCCAGATCAGCCGAGCAGTTCCCGTAGGACCACTTCTGGTGTACGGAGGTGGGCTTTTGAAGAGCCTCAGCACCGTTCTATGAGATAGCCTCGTCGTTTAGCGGAGGCGGTGGTACGTCCTATTCGGGTTGAGGTTCCGAATGTCGAGGACGAGGAGGAGGATGTACCATTCTAGGTTCCTGCTCCTGCTGTACGTGTTCCCCGTAGGGAATTGTCAGGTATTCAAGTGGCAAACCCAGATCTTTTGGGTGACTTGAGTAGGCATCCTTCAGTATACCTGCACGCAAACGAGGTATGAAATTAGATCTTTAATCTTCCTTATTTCCTATTGATGAGGAGTCAAGGAGTCTGATCTTGATCTTCATTTGATGTAGGTCCCCGGCTTCACACAGCCTCGAGGGAACTGGTTTAGCATCCACTCTATGTATCAGGCCTTGCATGATGACTATAGTGCGATCGTCCATGGCTGGGGATTCAAGAGATTCTTCTCTATTCTACCCCATCGCTGTCCCTGGGGTTACCTCAGGGCACTGTTTGAGAAGTGGTTCCACCAGACTTAGTCACTTCATTTGCTAGACTGTGAGGTGATGATGACGCCGATGGATTGGCAGTTTTTCACAGGTACGGAGTTTGGAGGGGAGCCGGTGCCTTGCACGGAGGATATCACCCCTACTGCCGTCAGATCCTTGTTAGGAGTTCCGGCGGAGGCACTCAAGGGCAGGACTATTCGGACAGGTCCTTTGAGCATAGATGCTATGAGTGGGTTGTTGAGTGAGCCCATACCCGATGATGTGAGAGTCAGGGATCGCATTCTTCGGTGATTGTTCCTGATGATCATTAGGGGCTGCTTCATAGCAGATAACTCTTCTACGGTGTCTTTCTCTTTGATTAGTGCCACTCGACACGTGGACCGTATAGGAGAGTATGATTGGGGTTCCTACACCTTTGCCTACTTCCTCAGGGGAATGCACATGCGATTGCAGGGCTTGACCGAGGCGTGGTTAGGATTCCACCCATTTCTGTTGGTGAGTGTTTCTCTTGTCTTTTCCCATGTATAGGTTAAGAGTGTTGACTGACAGCAGATGTTTGCCTTTGTGTTGGCAGTTTTGGGCCTATGAGAGGCTTTCTTGTTTGCGTCCTGTGAGCGTGTTAGGTTTAGACACCTATCCACGAGGACGGAGATGGCATCATTCTATACTGACGGAGGTCCCTGTTGTTGAGGGTTTTACTCATTGTCGCCTGCAGCTGGAGCTATTGACAGCTGATGTCATCACGTGGATTCCCTACTCTAGAGAGCATTTGGGAGTTGGTTTTGAGGATGGGTACCCAAATGGAGTAGAGTACATCATATCCACCCATAGGATTCCTCTCTTTACAGATAGAGGATGGGAGCTCTATTTAGGAGAGCGTGCTATTAGGAGCACTACAGGAGAGATCCGCATGCCGATCTTGCCTCCTTCCAGGCTTTATTCGCCTGTTTCGCAGTCACCCGTCATTGACATCCCATTGATGGGGATTGACAGTTTTACATTGTTAGAGGGCCCTTGTTCTCAGGAGATGTTCCAGCATTGGTGGATCCCTCGTACCATTGGAGCTCAGACCCGCGCCACACAGTTAATGGGGGATATGGTTTCAAGATCCGTAATGATGACGGATTGGCTTGCCTGTGTCAGAGATCCGACTCATGTGACACAGATTGACAGATTGACTCGGCAGCTGGACCGGTCACTCTTTTCATTCGGCATTTGGGCAGAGATCCTGCAGAGGTAGATACTTTTGATCCTTCCAGCTCTGGTGCTGGCCCCTCGGATGACCCATTTGGTTTTGTCGGCGCAGATCCTCCTTTGTATCGGCCTGACATCCCTGTAGATAGAGATCCAGTGACTCAGGAGTTGTTACATCAGGTGGACAGTATCGATGACGTGGATATTGACACCATTGACTTTTTCTGATGTATTTATTTTGATAGGCCTTTGTTAGCATCTGGGTAGCTTCGCCCCATTCTCGCTATATCTTTTGATAGGACTCTATTAGACGTTAAGTAGCTTTGCCCCATTTCCCTGTATTTTAGCAGTATAGAGATGTATTAGATGATATACTTAGGAATGTATGCACAGTTTTCCATTCCCTATATCATATTGCCATCTATTGTATTATGCATGTTATTGTTATGCATATGTATGTATGTCTAGAGATATTCAGCATTGACTCCTGGATGGTCTTATGACACAGCCCGTACAGATGTCTTCTTCGATAGTTAGCCGTATTGATCATACCCCACCATTTGTGGTGGTAGCTGGTATGCGATCATGGTATTATAGTATATCACCATCAGACATGGTGATCGTAGATGATTTTTTGCAGCATACTATGACCCTACTGATGTTTCAGGTTCCTCCAGGATTTGTAGAGGGCATGCTAGAGCACTGGGTATCAGACAGACAGGTATTCCGCTTTGGGACCCGTGAGTTGACTCCTACTTTGGAGGAGTATGCACTATTGACGATGCTGCCTCTAGACAGACCTTGTGTGCACATGGTGACGGGAGACATGAGTAGACAATTGATGACTCTCATAGGATTGAGACGCAGAGTAGTGCATGATGAGATTACATCCGGCCATGTGATATCCCAGCATTTCCTAATTTTTAGGTTTGGCTCTGAGGACAGCTATGCACGACATTCTGGGGATTTCACCACACCAGAGGATCATTGGCGTCAAATTTTAGTAGATGTATCGCTTCATGCGTATATGTCATACGTGATACATGCCTCGGTACATGGATGAGCTAGACATCGCAGTTATCATGACGAAGAGAGCTCTCGTGGAGGGTCATCTCAGAAAAACCGAATCCCGTCCCAAATCACAAATGGATTCGGTTCACTAATTCTATAACTAATGCGGAAGATATAAACATAAATTGTTTATACATTAAACTTTACACACTATTCTCCAAAATCGAGTAACCTTAACTTATACACAAATCATAAACTATCTAACATATAACACATTTAGCAGACTATACTATTACAAACTAGCCGCACATTTTAACCCAAGCTGAACTTGGCATTAACCCTTTTCCAGTATCCGAACGCGTTCGCCTTATCTGCAATGTTTATCATGATATAACAACGGTGAGCATGAAAGTTGCCCAGCAAGTTTAAATATAATTTAAAGATATCATGATTGAAGAGTCTGAATAATAAGCTGGCTATAATTCATCAATATAATTGAGAACTAACACGAACAAACTTTTGACTGAACAAGTATTAACATGAACAAATATATTTCTGAACCAACTGGTAATGAAGGTGATCAGCCTTTCATACCTGACTTATACATGCAATATATATAGAGTACAATTCAACATGGCAATCAACAATGATTAACCATAAGCATATCCGAATGAAACAACTCTTAGTAGAGTTAAGTAAAACTTGCCTGAACCGTCGATTACCGCTACGCAATTTATAACGCTTTATCCGAAGACCTAATATTAGTAATATAGATCTCCAATATTAGAATAATATCATCACAGTATAATATATATATATACAAAGAATAACCTTAAACACATAGCACATAACCCTATCAATCTATAACACAAATAAGACTCAACATCAAGTCAGACTATTGCAGTCCGAGTTGATACCGACATAATTTTATCATTCCGACGGTCTAGTCGGATAAATAACGAGTTTAAGTTCAATTAAACTCTGCCTAACACTTAAAAATTATCACAGATAATCATATTATCAGTCAAAACATTTTTCATAGACTTGTAATAATTTTCAGATAATTAATATCATTTATAAAAAAAATTTCAATCATTTATACCGTAATTAAATGAATTAAATACCACATAATTCCTTAATCATTAATATTTATTTAATATAAAATATTAATGCAAATTATACCATAATTTTATAATATAATTATAATATATCAAAGTATTTTAATACCTTAAAATCATATTTCTATGATTTTTAAACAATCAAATCCATTATCCAATAATTAATATTAATATTTAAATATTAATATTTTCATGACTAAATATCAAAAGTTACATTTTATAACTTAAAATATTTTTATAACACTTAAATCATTTTTATATGATTTTTAAAATATTAATTATATTTTTCCACAATTTATTTAATATATTTATTAAATAAATTAATTACCATTAATATTAAAATATTAATGAAATTCATCACAAAATATTAAAAGTCATCAAAAAATAACTTAAAATATTTTCTAACACCATAAAATAATTTTTCATTATTTTTCATGAATTAAAATCATTTTAAATAATTTATTTAATATAATAATTAAGTAAATAAATACCTTTTATATTCCAAAATACTAAATATTTTTTAAATATACTCAAAATAATTAAAAACTATTTTTCAGGCTTTAAAATAATTTTTCAGAATTTATTATGTATTTTTAATAATTAAAAACCATTTTTCTCTAATTATTTAATTAATTAATCTATTTTTCGAAAATAAGTGTTGCTATAGGGGCTTTATGCGACAAATCCGTCGCTGTTGGTGTTCTTGAGCCTCAAGAACACTGACAGCTTCGTGATCAATATGCCATGTTTGACCATCCTTAAATTTCGATACAAATTGTTTCTGGGAAATTTCTAACCATGATCTTGTAGTCATTATGTAACACTACAACTAGCAATCCGTTTCTAGATCAAACAACAAACACACAAATAGATCTGAGCAATCAAAATGCTTGTCAGAACATGCCTGGGTTTTCTGGGCAACCCAGAAACCCAAGGCAATTCGAGTGTCTACTTTTGAGCTCAAATTACAAAGTGTTCTGGTAATTATTTTGGTTGTTTCTTGGTTATAACCGTAGTACACAAGACAAAGAACAACGAGATAACAAGATCTCAGTCCAGAAACAAAAGATCCATAGATTATGACACGGTCAAACTCTGTCAGAATACTTATACTAACTGTTACTGGGTTTTTCCTAGAAACATAAAAACTGACGGTCAATGCTACTTTGACCAGGCATATCTTTGTTCCTGTTGTGGATTTAAGTGTTATAAAGACTTTTATGTGTATCTCACATACCAGACTACAAAGATAAACACAACAACATAGACTAAACACCAAAACATAGGAAGATCTGAAGCACAAAAAAGCTTGTCAGAGAATTCTGGAAATATGGGAATTTTCTGGGTTTTTCAGAAACATGTTTTGTGTTCGGTCAACGTACTTTGACCATTAATAATTTTTGATCTATACATGATCTAGGCTTGATTCAAGTTCCAGAGTAGAGACCACATGGCATAGAACAGATCAATATCATAAAACACCACAAACAATTAACATGTAAAGATCTATGGGACCTGACATATGGCTGTCAGGCCACTTTTCCAACTTTTCCAAGATTTGATAAATCTTTAAAATCGAGCATCAAAATGATATGGATCTAAGTTTTGACAACCCAGACCATCAAATGACACCCTCTATCATAACTTTAACCAACAAATAACAACATCTAACATCAAATCTAAGGATTTCAAAAATTAGGGTTCTTATACCTTTTAGGCTTTGATCCTTAAATCTGATCTTTGATTCTGTTCTTGAAAGGCTAGAGACTTGATATAGGCTTGTCTTTACTCCCTTTCCATTCTCATTTTCGGATTTTAGAGAGAAGGAATGGCTTTGGCTAGCAAGGAAAATAAAGTGAGTTTTCTCTCACTTTAGTCTTTTATATTTTTGGAATTCAATGAATGTGGCTGATGTATTGAGTTTTTTAGTCACATGCTAAGCTAAGTTTAGGTCTAGGGTTGGTGAACAACCAAACTAGGACATAACTTACAAGTTATCTACATAAAGAATGCAATAAGGGCATTTTAGTCATTTCCAAACCATTTTTATTCTAGAATGGTCATTTTGATGAAACCCTTAGGGTTTAGGGTTTAGCATTTTAGGGTTTAGGGTTTAACCCTTAGGGTTTAGGTTTTAACCCTAAAAAATTTAGCAAATTAAATTTCTAACATTTTCAATTAGATTTTAAAATAGAAAATCATGATTTAAAAATTATAATTAGGGCTTCCTAATTATATTATAATTTCCTAATTACATTAGGACTTAAAAAAAAATAGGATTAATATTTCCTAATTAAGATTGCTAATTTAGCAGTTATATCCACCACTGTATATTAGGGTTTCTGACGGAACAATTAGGGTTTAAAAATTTGAAACTAGGGTTTGCTAATTAATTAAGCTTTACCCTGATTACTATTTTAATTAATAGCACTTAAGCATTATAATTATCTGATAAGTTCCCAAATTAGGGTTTTTAATTATCGAAATCTGAAATTAGGGTTTTCAGATCTGGTATGAGAGTTTTCTAATAATCAATTAGGGTTTCAGGTAATTCATTAGGGTTTTCCCTAATTAAATTATAATTAATAACGTTTATCCTTATATATAGCATTTGCATTCCCAATCTAGGGTTTTCAATATCCGAATTAAGGTCTCGGATTCTCGGAACGAAAATTAGGGTTTCAGAACCGATTTCTAGGGTTCCTTATCAGACGTTAAGGTTTCCTAACTGAACGTTGACGTTCTTAATATATACTTAGGGTTTGACACTGATAAAATTTTTCTGGCCAACCCTTGACCCTTAACCACATTCTGTACACAAACATAACCATAAACACGGAACATATTCACATAAATCCTTAATCCTGAATAATTCACCTAAATCCTTCACAGAATTTTGAAATCCTCAAAATTCTTTCCCAATAACATTAAACGCATACACTTATTTTCTGTCTAGATCTAATATTTGATCTTAAATCAATCATTTAAGATTTTAATAAATTATCTAAATTCTCGGGTTGTCAAATTCACCCCTCCTTCTAAGAATTTCGTCCCCAAAATTCACCTTACACCTTACACCAAACAGCTTACACCATTCACACATATCACATGCTACCCAATACACCACTCACAAGAGTAAAAGTTTTCAAATTGTGTTGAGGGGTCATATAGACCATGAACACATAGTTTTATCGGTATTCATACCGCAAAACAGTACATTACTTGGTATGTTTACAATCACAAAGAAGGTAAACTACCATTACTAATACTTTAGGTGATTAGCCTATCATACTCTTACGTCATGCATAACGTATTAATCATTTTTAGCGAATATTTACGCTACTAGATTGGATTATTTATCCAAACAACATTGTTCACCTCAGTCTTATCATAGGATTCCGCACCAAAACAATTTAGTTCGGGAAATTTCTTTCAATGAACACTTAGAGTTTTCATAACATTAGTCTAGCTGAATCAAATAGCATAGACTCATATCAATAATTCAATTCAATCGAATTATTTAGGTGTAGCCAAACCCCGTTGGCAAATTAAAATTTTGAAAACATTTTCGAGAATGACGTCATGATGCCGTACTGTATTAACAGTCCATTTGAGAATGTCGTCATTGTATGACTTTGTCATAACACATCATACAATACTGGAACAACGACTTTAGGTCAAATTCACACTAAGTATTCCTGTATTTACAACTCCATCACATTTTTATCATCTCTGCACCAGGTTACATGGTACATGAGTGATAATTAAAATAACTTTTGATATTTCAAATCATTTGCGTCTAGTCGAAATAAATAGCATAGACTGTATTTTAAACCGTTTCAAAAATGGTTACGAGTCTACATTTTTTTTTAAAAGCACATAGTGCGTATTTAGCTTGATGTCAAAAATTTGAAGTCTAGCATAGCTAGGAGTTTTGGAAAACTTAATGCCTCCACTAATAATCATTTGCTTAACAATCTATCTGTTCTTATAATCCTTAACACTCCATTCACACAAAACTATACCCAGTTCGTCAAACCACACTTATGAGTCCATAAACTTGCCAATATTATATGAGTTTACGAACTTACCCTAGTCAGACCTTTGGCGTCCATTTGCTGAGGGGTTCATAAATATTTCATATAACTATGAGTCAAGAATGTCACATAAGTATGAGTTTTAAGAACTCGTACTTAACCTTATACTCTCTACCTATGACCTATGTATCTGTTATACACATGAGAAAGGAATCACCCTCTTAACATGCATATAACAAATAACGCGACACAAACATTTCAATGATTATCAATGCCAGATACTAAGTAGTTTTTACACCAAGTACAATTCCCCGCCCATACAAAGAATCATACAACTCAGTTGCCGACATGAGTCCTCAATTGAAATCCCCACCTAATCTTAATTCCCTTCTCAATACGAATTTCATTTAATCCGTATTCATAATCCATAACTCTTTCATGAGTTTTCATAGTACAACTTACACACAACATCTTGCTGTAAACTTTTCAATCATCAGATTGATTCTTTCTGGCTGTCATAACCTTATCAGATCACGGGGTGATCTCATCGTATATATTACGATTCAATTCTATGACTTGATCGGTTTGTTTTACGATCTCCTATCCCTGTACTTTCAGTCTTTTAGACTCTATCTATTCACCTTTACTGTTCAACTTTATTATCAGAGTTAGGGAACTCTGTGTCTTAACAACTCATAGAGATTCGCCTTTTGAATCTTATCTTGACACACTAACTCGATTTGAGTTAGTACTTAATCCTAATCACTGCGGTTATTGGTCTCAGGTATTCCTACCTATGCTTCATAACCAACAACTCTGATAGCAACTGTAGCAACCCCGAATCCGGGTCCCAAATCACCACAGATTCGGTTCACTAATTCTACAACTATTGCGGAAGATATAAACATAAATTATTTATACATTAAACTTTACACACTATTCCCCAAAATCGAGTAACCTTAACTTATACACAAATCATAAACTATCTAACATATAATACATTTAGCAAACTATACTATTACAAACTAGCCGCACATTTTAACCCAAGCTGAACTTGGCATTAACCCTTTTCCAGTATCCGAACGCGTTCGCCTTATCTGCAATGTTTATCATGATATAGCAAGGGTGAGCATGAAAGTTACCCAGCAAGTTTAAATACAATTTAAAGATATATCATGATTGAAGTGTCTGAATAATAAGCTAGCTATAATTCATCAATATAATTGAGAACTAGCACGAACAAACTTTTGACTGAACAAGTATTAACATGAATTAATCTATTTCTGAATCAACTGGTAATGAAGGAGATCAGCCTTTTATACCTGACTTATACATGCAATATGTACAGAGTACAATTCAACATGGCAATCAGCAATGATTAACCATAAGCATATTCGAATGAAACAACTCTTAGTAGAGTTAAGTAAAACTTGCCTGAACCGTCGATTACCGCTACGCAATTTATAACGCTTTATCCGAAGACCTAATATTAGTAATATAGATCTCTAATATTAGAATAATATCATCACAGTATAATATATATATACACAGAATAACCTAAACACATAGCACATAACCCTATCAATCTATAACACATAAAGACTAAAAGATCAAGTCGATTATATTGCGATGCGAGTTTGAAACCGAACAAATTCTATCATTCCGACGGTCTAGCCGGATAAATAACGAGTTTAAGTTCAATTAAACTCTGCCTAACACTTAAAAATTATCACAGATAATCATATAATTAGTCAAAACATTTTTCATAGACTTGTAATAATTTTCAGATAATTAATATCATTTATCAATTTTTTTTCAATCATTTATACCGTAATTAAATGAATTAAATACCACATAATTCCTTAATCATTAATATTTATTTAATATAAAATATTAATGAAAATCATAACATAATATTATAATATAATTATAATATATCAAAGTATTTTTAATACCTTAAAATCATATTTCTATGATTTTTAAACAATCAAATCCATTATCCAATAATTAATATTAATATTAAAATATTAATATTTTCATGACTAAATATCAAAAGTTACATTTTATAACTTAAAATATTTTTATAACACTTAAATCATTTTTATATGATTTTTAAAACATTAATTCTATTTTTCCATAATTTATTTAATATATTTATTAAATAAATTAATTACCATTAATATTAAAATATTAATGAAATTCATCACAAAATATTAAAAGTCATTAAAAATAACTTAAAATATTTTCTAACACTATAAAATAATTTTTCATGAATTAAAACCATTTTTAAATAATTTATTTAATATAATAATTAAATAAATAAATACCTTTTATATTCCAAAAATACTAAATATTTTTTTGAAATATACTCAATATAATTAAAAACTATTTTTCAGGCTTTAAAATAATTTTTCAGAATTTATTATGTATTTTTAATAATTAAAAACCATTTTTCTCTAATTATTTAATTAATTAATCTATTTTTTGAAAATAAGTGTCACTATAGTGGCTTTTTGCGACAAATCCGTCGCTGTTGGTGTTCTTGAGCCTCAAGAACACTGACAGCTTCGTGATCAATATGCCATGTTTAACCATCCTTAAATTTCGATACAAACTGTTTCTGGGAAATTTCTAACCATGATCTTGTAGTCATTATGTAACACTACAACTAGCAATCCGTTTCTAGATCAAACAACAAACACACAAATAGATCTGAGCAATCAAAATACTTGTCAGAACATGCCTGGGTTTTCTTGGCAACCCAGAAACCCAAGGAAGTTCGAGTGTACTTTTGAGCTCAAATTACAAAGTGTTCTGGTAATTATTTTGGTTGTTTCTTGGTTTATAACCATAGTACACATGACAAAGAACAACGAGATAACAAGATCTTAGTCCAGAAACAATAGATCCATAGATTATGACACGGTCAAACTCTGTCAGAATACTCATACTAACTGTTTCTGGGTTTTCCCAGAAACATGAAAACTAACGGTCAATGCTACTTTGACCAGGCATATCTTTGATCCTGTTGTGGATCTAAGTGTTATAAAGACTTTTATGTGTAGCTCACATACCAGACTACAAGATAAACACAACAACATAGACTAAACACTAAAACATTGGAAGATCTGAAGCACAGAAAAGCTTGTCAGAGAATTCTGGAAATCTGGGAATTTTCTGGGTTTTCCAGAAACATATTTTGTGTTCGGTCAACATACTTTGACCATTAATAACTTTTGATCTATACATGATCAAGGCTTGATTAAAGTTCCAGAGTAGAGACCCATGGCATAGAACAGATCCATATCATAAAACACCACAAACAATTAACATGTAAAGATCTATGGGCCCTGATATATGACTGTCAGGCCACTTTTCCAACTTTTTCTAAATTTGATAAATCTTTAAAATCGAGCATCTAAATGATACGGATCTAGGTTTTGACAACCCAGATCATCAAATGACACCCTCTATCATAACTTTAACCAACAAACAACATCTAACATCAAATCTAAGGATTTCAAAAATTAGGGTTCTTATACCTTTTAGGCTTTGATCCTTAAATCTGATCTTTGATTCTATTCTTAGAAGGCTAGAGACTTGATATAGGCTTGTCTTTACTCCCTTTCCATTCTCATTTTCGGATTTTAGAGAGAAGGAATGGCTTTGGCTAGCAAGGAAAATAAAGTGAGTTTTCTCTAACTTTAATCTTTTATATTTTTGGAATTCAATGAATGTGGCTAATGTATTTAGTTTTTTAGTCACATGCTATGCTAAGTTTAGGTCTAGGGTTGGTAAACAACCAAACTAGGACATAACTTACAAGTTATCTACATAAAGAATGCAATAAGGGCATTTTAGTCATTTCCAAACCATTTTTATTCTAGAATGGCCATTTTGATGAAACCCTTAGGGTTTAGGGTTTAGCATTTTAGAGTTTAGGGTTTAACCCTTAGGGTTTAGGTTTTAACCCTAAAAAATTTAGCAAATTAAATTTCTAACATTTTCCAATTAGATTTTAAAATAGAAAATCATGATTTAAAAATTATAATTAGGGCTTCCTAATTATATTATAATTTCCTAATTATATTAAAATTTCCTAATCACATTAGGACTTAAACAAATTAGGATTAATATTTCGTAATTAAGATTGCTAATTTAGCAATTATATCAACCACTGTATATTAGGTTTCTAACGGAATAATTAGGGTTTAGAAATTTGAAACTAGGGTTTGCTAATTAATTAAGCTTTACCCTAATTACTATTTTAATTAATAGCACTTAAGCATTAAAATTATCTGATAAGTTCTCAAATTAGGGTTTCAAATTACCAGAATCTGAAATTAGGATTTTCAGATCTGGTATGAGGGTTTTTTAATAATCAATTAGGGTTTCAGGTAATTCATTAGGGTTTTCCCTAAATAAATTATAATTAATAACGTTTATCCTTATATATACCATTTGCATTCCCAATCTAGGGTTTTCAATATTCGAATTAAGGTCTCGGATTCTCGGAACGGAAATTAGGGTTTCAGAACCGATTTTTAGGGTTCCTTATCAGACGTTAAGGTTTCCTAACTGAACGTTGACGTTCTTAATATATACTTAGGGTTTAACACTGATAAAATTTATTTGCCCAACCCTTGACCCCTAACCACATTCTGTACACAAACATAACCATAAACACGGAACATATTCACGTAAATCCTTAATCCTGAATAATTCACCTAAATCCTTCACAGAATTTTGAAATCCTCAAAATTCCTTCCCAATAACATCAAACGCATACACTTATTTTCTGTCTAGATCTAATATTTGACCTTAAATCAATCATTTAAGATTTTAATAAATTGTCTAAATTCTCGGGTTGTCACACATACCATCATTCCGATGATTATCGCAAAGACCTTGAGGTCAACTACATACAGCTGCACTTATCCGGCAGGAGTGTTCACAGGCAGTTCGGTCATACTGTATGTGTGGTTCATGTCACACTTGTGACCGATTGGCACATTTAGACATCATGGATTTTGTTTCACCCTTGAGATAGCCATGTTGTACTCCTTTCAACCTACGGGGTGTACAGATGGTGCATCTTGGTCCGCTTTCTTGGCAAAGATTGGAGATCCTTTTGATATATTGCTGTGTTCAGGGCTCAGCTCACCCTATAGCTTCATTACTCATGCTCCGGGCATGGATTATCTCCCTCTGGCTGGTTTGAGGGGCATGATTACTTACCACCCACTGGTCGTGATGAGTCAGTTTGACCAGTTTCAGGACTTCCATCCATATGAGGGGGCAGCGAGTCAGTGCTTCGCCTCACATCGTTTGTCAGCGGAGGACAGATCCAGGTTGTATGCCTATTGGGATCAGCGAGAGTCTGCTAATTTTTCTGTCAATCATCCAGGTAGTTCTGTAGAGTATTATGCATTGATGGAGACACAGACTGCATTGGCTGTGGCAGTATCCACAGTGCAGGAGACTGATTCTGACGATGAGGAGCCTATAGAGGAGGCTGTCATTCCCACCGATGACTTGACTGCTGGGCTGCCAGCATTTGTGATGGATTCTCCCACCCCGAAAAGCCATCATTACATACTCGAGATCTCGCCTGAAGATTTGGAGCAGAGCTTACATCTGATGACCTATGAGAGAGATCAGGCTAGGGCCACGATGTTGATAGCTCGTGATGAGAGAGACACCGCTCTGTTGGAGAGGGATGAGGCTAGATCAACCAGGGATGCATTGATATTGGAGCGAGATGATGCCTTATCTGCTAGGGATATGGCCATTACATACAGTACTTCCATTAGATCCAAGATGACAGTCAGTCTTGCCGACATGAGTGCATACATTGATGAGCAGTCCGCCACCATGCAGTTAGCCTCTGATTTGCTAGCTCGTGTAGATACCCTTGGGCAGGAGCTTGCAGCATTACCTCGGTCTTCAGAGAGGGATGCTATGTTAGATTTGATAGTTTGCATGTACAGATCTCTAGATAGCTTTGTATTTTCCTACACAGACTAGCTTAGCCATTTTTGTCATGTACAACACATATGTATATATCAAACAGTATTATGTATGGTAGGGAAATATATTTTAATTCACTTCCCTTTTAGTTATGCCTTGATACTTGCTTGATATTTGCCTGTTTTTCTAGGGCCTTGTGATCTTGATGCATTCTAAACTTATCCTTGATAGATGGACATTGAGACGTTGCAAGGTCTCTCAGAACGGATCATTGATTCTTTGAAAATCCCTACCATCTTTGGTGTCTTGGGGAACCGTATCTCAGATGAAAAGTGTGGAAAGGATGGTAGTTTCTTCCTCTCCGAGATTGACCGCTCCACAGATGGTCGCCAGTACTTCTATTTGTGAGAAGCCTAGTTAATTCCATCTCTTATGGGTTGGTATTACTCTTTGAGGCACTATCGCAGCTTAGATGGTCACCGAATCTTCTATTTGTGAGAAGAGGTTGGATAATTCCATCCCTTTGATCTGAAACTGATGAAGTGGGGCAATTTGAAGGTTGATCCCAGTACCGTGTGACAAGTATGTTTGTTCTGGTAGGGGTTAGACTGCACCATGAATGGCTTCCTACATACTCCTATTGAAGAGGAGATCAAGTCTGCGTAGTTCGAACCTAGTGTAGGAGGTTCAACGCTGAATGTGACAGCAAAAGGGTGTATAAGTATTTTTGTTGTTTTTTCTTTATTGCGACCAGGCCATATAGAATATGGTTGCCTATGTACCCCCGAGTATCAGGGAGATCAGGTCGACATAGTTAAGCCCTTCGAGACGAATTATACAATTGAAAGAGAAGCGCAAAATCCCATGTGCGAAGCTATATCATGGGAGAAGAAAGTTTAATCCCATAATGGGGATAAACTGCAAGTGTGAGAAAAGTTTGATCCCGTCTTCAGGATAAACTATAAGCATAGAAAAGTTTAATCCCATCTTCAGGATAGACTGCAGGTGTGAAAAGTTTAATCTCGTCTTCAGGAGAAACTGCAGGTGTGAAAAGTTTAATCTCGTCTTCAGGAGAAGCTACAATTGAGAAAGGTTCAATCCCGTCTACAGGATAACCAAAATTGTATGAAAGATTTGAAACGAAATGAAACCAGGCTGTTGGCTTGAAATGTATGTTTCCCTGAGGGGTAGAAGAGTGTGTAAAAAGGAGAGGGCTTAAAACCGGAATGACTGGTGATTTGATGATCAAAACCAGGATGTTTGTTTGATGGTAACTTCAGACATAGTACCGTTTCACGGCGTCCGAGTTGATAAGCTGTGGAAATTCATCACCATCTATTTCCTGTAACCTGAGAGCACCTCCTGTCAATACTTCATTGATAACAAATGGGCCTTCCCAGTTAGGAGCGAACTTTCCTTTAGATTGATCTTGGTTGTCAATGATCTTCTTCAAAACGAAGTCTTATTGTTTGAATTGTCGTAGTCGGACTTTTTTGTAGGATCGTGAGATCCTTTACTGATATAACTGACCATGGAAGATAGCCGCGGTTCGCCTTTCATCTATCAGAGACAATTGGTGATACCTGTCTTGTACCCATTGGTTTTCATCCAACTGAGCATCCATCAATGCTATGAGGGATTCCATTTCCACTTCTATGGGGAGCACTGCTTCCATCCCATAGACTAATGAGTAGGGTGTTGCCCTAGTGGAAGCTCGCATTGAAGTTCTGTAGGCTAATAAAGTTAGGGGCAAGAGGTCAGGCCATCCTTTGTGATTGGCGGACATTTTCTGCATGATCATCTTGATGTTTTTATTAGCCGCTTCAACAACACCATTCATCTTTGGTCGGTAGATGACAGAGTTGAGATGTTTGATGTGGAATTTTCTACATAATTCCTCCATCATTTTGTTGTTGAGGTTCTTAGCATTGTCTAACACAATGACCTCTGGTTGTCACTATCGACAAACAACATTGTTTCTGATGAACGCAATGATGACTTCTTTAGTAACCTTGGGGAAGGAAGCTTCTTCTACCCATTTGGTGAAGTAGTCGATCATGGTGAATATGAATCGATGTCCATTACTGGCTTTGGGATCAATGGGCTCGATTACGGCCATTCCCCACATTGAGAAGGGCCATGGTGAACTCATATTGTGGAGTTCCCTTGGAGGGGCGTGGATAGCATTCCCATGGATTTGACATTGATAGCACCTCTTGACGTGATCGTCACAGTCAGCTTTGAGTGTAAGCCAATAATGTCCTATTCTGAGAATTTTCTTGACAAGTAGGGGTCCACTTATGTGAGGGCCACATACTCCACCATGGATCTCATCAATGAGTCATTGAGCTTGGTCTTTGTCCAGACATTTGAGGACACCTAATCCTACATCTCTCTTGTAAAGTGCATCTCCGCTCAGGTAGAATTTCATAGCAAGTCGATGAATCCGCCTCTTCTCAGTTAGCCTCGCCTCAGCGGGTGTAGATCCATCTCGTAGATACTCCTTGATATGCTGATACCAAGGGCTGTGGATGGGAGGTAGTTCATCCAATACTTCTCCAATATAATTCCCATAGACTAGGGCGTTATGCATAGCAATCGTGATGCTTGGTATGTTTTCCTTGTCAGGTATGTAAACCAAGGAGGCCAACATTGCTAATGCGTCTGCAAAGTCATTCCTATTACGAGGAATGTGTAGAAAGGAGATTTTTTCAAACTCCAAAGCCATCTGTAGAACTTGTCAATGGTAAGGCAGTAAATGTAATTCTTTGGTTTGATAGATTCATGAGGATTGCTTGATTACCAATTCAGAATCCCCAAAGACAGTTAACCACATAATACCCATTGAACGGGAAAGTTTGAGTCCCATGATACAACCTTCATACTTAGTTGTGTTGTTAGTGTTGACAAACGGCAATTGGACGGCGATGGGATACTGCTCCCCCATACAGGATATTAAAACTACTCCGGCTCCAGAGCCTTCTGAATTAACAACTCCATCAAAATACATTTTCCACGATCGGGATGTATCGTAATGATGTGTTAGCTGAATTGTCATTGCTCCTTCATCAGGAAAGTACGTTTCTAAGGGTTTGTAATCCCACTGCAGGTGTGGCGGCCAGTTGATCTGCAATTCCTTGACCTTTGACCGACTTTTGAGTCACAGAGACGATGTCAAATTGCTGGAGGATCAACCGCCATCTGGACAGTCGACAATTCAGTATGGGTTTGCTGAACACATACTTAAGAGGATCCACGCGGGATATGAGATGGGTTGTGTGACCATGTAGATAATGCTGTAATCTCATGGAAGCCCATGCCAAAGCACAACAAGTCTTCTCAATCAGAGTGTACTTGTGTTCACTGATGCTGAATCTTTTGCTGAGGTAATAGATAGCTCGTTCTTGGCCTCTATTGTCTTTCTGTCCCAGCATACAGCCCATGGCATTGTCATTTATGGACAGGTACATGAACATGGGAACATCATCCCTGAGAGGTACCAAAACAGGAGCATGAATCAGTTGTTCCTTAATTTTGAGGAAGGCTTTCTGACACTCATCATTCCATTTCATGGAGGAGTTCTTCCTTAACAATTTGAAGATTGGTTCACAGGTTGCTGTGAGTTGAGAAATGAATCGGCTAATGAAGTTGATCCTTCCCAAAAATCCCCATATTTCCTTCTCTGTCAGAAGAATGGGCATTTCCTTGATAGCCTAGATTTTGGTAGGATCCAGTTCAATCCCTTTATGGCTGACTAGGAACCCTAGCAACTTGCCTGACTTTACACCAAAGGCGTACTTGGCGGGATTCAACTTCAAGTTGTACTTATGCAACCTGTTGAATAGCTTTTTGAGATGGTCTAAATGGTCATCCTCCCTCCGGGATTTGACAATGATGTCATCAACATAGATCTCTATCTCCTTATGCATTAAATCATGAAAAAGGGCCATCATAGCTCGCTGATAGGTTGCCCCAGCATTGATGAGGCCGAATGACAATCGTCTGTAGCAAAAGGTTCCCTAAGGCGTGATGAAAGCAGTTTTCTCACGATCTTCCTCAGTGACCATAATTTGATGGTACCCATGCAGCAATCAAAGAAAGGAGTACATGCCGACTTGCAAAGATTATCGATAAGAATGTGGATAAATGGCACGGGAAAGCTATCTTTAAGGCAAGCTTTGTTCAAATCCCGGTAATCCACGCAGACTCGCACCTTTCCCCCTAGTTTAGGCACGGGAACAATGTTGGATATCCACTCCGGATATGTAGACACCATGATAATGCCAGCTTGAAATTGTTTCACAATTTCTTCTTTAACTTTTAAACTCCACTCAGGTTTCAATCGCCTGAGCATTTGCCTAACTGGCTAGAATCCTTCTTTAATAGGAAGGCGATGAAGAACAATGTCAGTGGACAAACCCACCATGTCTTCATGAGACCATGCAAACACATCCTAGAATTGGGTTAACTGTGCAACCATGTAATTCCGTTGATTTGTGGTAAGGTCTGAACCAATCTGGATTAGCTTAGGGTTGTCTAAAGTTCCAAGATTGAAAGGAGTGGTTTGATCAAGATTGGGTTTGGGTTTGTCGGTGACCCATTCCTTGATCTCTTGAGGTGTCTCAATGTCCTGTTGGATGTCCATCAAGTCTGAGTCCAACTTTGCATCAAAGTTACAGCCCTTGTGGAGAGAAGGCACCTCATCAGCAAGTACAGGCACATCTAAATTCAGAGTCCTGAAACAAAATATTCTTTCACTTAATATATGCAACTGTTCGATCATACAAAAGTGTTAGCGTGTACGTGATAAAATAACTGATAGTGCTGTAAAGGAAAGTAAGCAATTAAAGTTATCTACAGTGCAGAGGGATTTTCTGCCCATTTTACCCTCGTCGACCAATGCTTGGAGTGCTGCTCCAATTGTCGAGGGCAAAGTCCTGAAGGACTGCAGTGATAGAAGGATCGCCAGTGTCCTCCTTCTCCCGAATGATAACCATGACATCTGGGCAATCGTCATCTGGGGTGTATCTGTTTGTATGGTCATCATGAACAATGATGCGAATGCTTGCCATCATCAAGGCAAGGTCGTGTTTACGTTTCCACTCCTTCTCTTCCGCCTCGGGATCAGGAATCAATATCACTTTATCGTTGATTGGCACTGGCTTCGGAAACAGCATAGCCACAACCCTGGATGGAACCTTTACTGGAGACTATATCAACTCATGCGGTAAAGGCATAGAAAATCGCCGTGTGACGGAAGCCTGAGGAATTTGCTTGTGCTTATGAGGATTCCTGTGCTTGGAATTAGCAGAATAGCCTAGCCCAGCTGTCCCAATTTGACTGGACATTTGGATAGGGTGCTTAATACCCTGCTGATCCTTACCAAGCCCTTGTCCAGGTTGGTAACCCAATAACATCTTTTCTTGAGGAGCTGACATTACTTCATCAAAAATCTTGGGTATGGGAAGTGGCACTCCAATAGAATGGTATTGCGTGTTACTCACTTCCAGAGTATGAAAATCGGCCGCTCAACTTCCGAATTGAAGGCGATAATTGGTAGAGTTCCCCTGTCTAGGACCTTCCTATTTCAAAGATAGCGATGACTACTCAGATCGTTGTTGATGATGTATTTGAGTTATTGATGTAAGGTGGAGGGAACAGCTCCAGTCATGTGTATCCATGGTCTCCCCAATAGCAGGTTGTATCCTGAATCTATCTTGAGGACGTGGAAGGATACATTGAATGTATGGGGGCCAATCTAAATTGGCAATTCAATCTTTCCAACAGAATTTCGCCGAGATCCATCAAAAGCTCTGATGATCGTATGGCTACTTTGGATTCGGTTGAGATTGATATTCATCTTCACAAGGTGGCATAAGGACAAATATTTAGAGATGAGACTCCATCTATCAAAACTCCAGCTAGCATATACCCGGAAGACAACACTGCAATGTGCAGTGGTTTGCAATGATCGGTCCCTTCGGGAGGTATATCGTCATCAGTGAAGGATATCACATTGTTGTTGAAAATGTGATCAACCAAATGTTGAAATTTTTCCACATCCACTGATTTTGGCAAGCAGGCTTCTTCCAAAACCTTCAGCAAGATCTTTCGATGATCTTCGAAAGAGAAAAACAAGTCCAGTATTTAAATCTGGTGTAGAGCTTCTCGCAAGCTTAAAACCACTTTGGCTTCATTGTGGCCCATAGTATGGAGGAATTTTTCAATCTTCTCCATGGAAAACTTCCCCTTTGCTTCGCAATTAGGCTTGATAACCCGTTGAGGAAGGTACAATGGATTCTCTTTCGATAATGTAGCAGTAGTAGGAGACATAGATCCTTCAGCTTCTCCATAATTCCATGGAACTTTGTGTAAGCTGACAAAAGGATGTTGTATTCTGCAAGGAAAAGGAATTGGCTCTGGTGGGGCCACTTTCAAAGGATTGTCAGCTCCTTTGAGTTGAATTGGTTGTATGGGAAATGCTTTAACAGTCTTATCATCCACCTCGGATATAACTGCTACTGATCCCTTCCGTTGAGTAGGGCATGTGTTCCCACCCTTAAGTTGCACAGTGTAATCATCTGCTACTTACAGGACACCGCTATCAATAAGATTCTGAATGAGATGGCGAGTGCCCGGATTCTTCTCATCTTTGTGACCATGAGAATGTGAATGATATTGACACATTTCATCGATTGAACCGCCTGGCGAGGGATTGATTGGAGGGAGAAGGAATGTGATTCTTCCTTCATTAATCAGCATTTGAAGTATCTCCTCCAGAGATTGGCCCAGATAAGTGAATTCCCTTTGATTGGCGAAATCCTGACGGGCTTTAGCACTTGCTCGCTTTGCAACCTTATCCTCCATAGCTTCTCTTTCTGAAGGTGTTGATGAAGCATTCATAACAAATGGAAGGAGATAAGCATGCTCCTGCCTGATAAATTGGCGTGTAACTTGGTGGCGGTGAGTTACCAGTTCTGCCAACTGCTCAATTTGTTTGCAAAGAGCTTTCATTTTTCGTTCCATGGCAAACTATAACTTTGCATAATCCCATTTGTCCACACCGTCTTTGATGGGTTGGGATGATCACCAGTAGAATTGGAACCATGTCCAGTGCTCCAACTGATCATGTTGACCTCTTCCTCTTTGTGTTGAGGGAGAGGGTTGTCTTGTACATGAGGTTGATCTGGCTAGGTGACCACAATCTCACCATTGACTATCAGACCTTGGATCTTGTGTTTCAAGGCCAAACAATCTTGAGTATCATGTCTGGGTGCCCCAACATGATAAGCACACTTCCGATTAGCATTGAAACCCCTCCCATTAGGGTTGGCAGGCGGAAGAAGATGTATAATTTTCTTCTAAGTAGTCAGAAGAGCAAGAATGTTCTCGAGCGAATCCCCTAAGGGTGTGAACGTTCGAGGTCACTTTACTTCTCCACTTTTGGGCAATGTAGGATTTGAAGATTGTGCTGGAAAAGGGGAGTAGTTTCTCCTCTGCATAGGCATGCTTGGATTGCCTTTCTGTCCTTGTAGTATCAAGGAAACATCCTCCTCTTTCTTTTTATGGACCCTCCGAGGGTTGTTTCCATTAGATCCAGACTGGATGTGCTCAGCAACAGCTTTAAGAGCGGCTAGGTCTTGAATTTTACCGGACTTCAATCCCATTTCAGCTATTTCGTCGTGTTTGATCATTTCAGAAAATGGCTTGCCAATACCAGCTAGAACTCTTTCATAGAAAGGAGCTTCCTATACATCTATGAAGGTTATGACCATCTCTGACTCTGTCATGGAAGGAATAACTTGAGCAGCAAGGCGCCTCCACCTTTGAGCATACTCTCTGAATGACTCATTAGATTGTTTCTTGACTTTGGTAATTTGGTACCGGTCAGGAGCCATCTGAGATTGAAAACTGTATTGAGTGAGGAAGGCATGAGCCAGCTCTTCCTAGCTATGGATCTTAGAGTTGTCTAATCTGGTATACCATGAATGGGCTTCTCCAGTCAGACTTTTCTGAAACAGCTGCATTCTGAGCTTTTCAACCTCAACATAAGATCCGAGTTCTCCAATGAACACCTTTAAATGTGTGTAAGGATCCCCTAATCCATCATATTTCTCAAAATCAGGGGTCTTGAATTTCTCTGGATAATGCACACCAGGAAATATTCAAAGGTCTGTATATGAAACACTATCATGTGTTCCAATCCCTTTGAGAGCGTGAATGGTTTCCTCCATTTGGAGGACCTTCTTCCTGATATCACCGGTGTCTGGATCTCCTTTGAGATGGGTGCTTTCAGGGTCTTTGTTGGTTGTATCCAACTGATGTTCTGGAATTGCTTTTTCCAGATTTTGAACTCCCCCTTGTGCAGAGGACTCTGTATGTGTAGGTATCTTTGTACCCTGAGTAGACTGGTGTAACTCTTTCAATAGAATAGCCAAGTCTGTGATTTGTTTACTTAATCCGTCAAATTCTTCTCGGGAAACAGGATTAGACTGTTCAGAAGAAGACATGATTGGTTGTAGGCTTGAGGCCTTTTTGGATTTTGAGTGGGTAACAGGCCCAATTGCTTCCCTACAAAAGACTTACGTAGTTTAGTCTTAGGGTAATATAAATGTTATCATAACATATCCGTTTTAGGAATTTGTCCTGCAAAACCGGTTTGTTAATTGATAACATGTCATGCACAGATATTCTTCATATTTTCCATTACATATGGATGAACATGGAATAAAATTACAAGTAAATGCTTTTACCAATAATTGAAAATGGAAAACATGAAGAGACTTTCCTCGGCGTTTGATTTATCAGAGGCTGGCCTATCTTAGGGTTACTCTCGCGGCTTTTCAGCAATGAAGGTTCCCAGATCATCGTAATTTACTCGATGAGAAGTTAATCCGGTCTTTCAACTGGAGCGAATCTGGGTGGTGCCTTTCTTGAGCCCCGGGGAATTATTCTTCCCACGATCCAGTAATCAAACACCGACAGGATAGCCTCCTGGTGGAGGGACCACACAACATACATTCACATACAACGCGTCTCACCGTTTATGCAAAATGATGACATGTGCGAAGCACTAATATGTGTGAAGCACTAATATGTGCGAAGCACTAATATCACAGATATATATTTAGCAGTGTACTAAGAAAGATGCATTCGTACACATTTATCAGAAATGTAAATGTAGGAATCACACACAAGCATATAACAATTTTGAAAAGCTTGTAATAGCGGCTTAAGCCCTCTTACTGGAGTCCCCAGCTGAGTCGCCACCTGTCGACGTCAGGATTTTTTAGTGTCCCTTTTCGTTACTTGTCTTTTGGTGTTCTCATGTTAATGTGAGATTTGTTTGAAAAAACAAGTGAAAAAGGTCCGACATGTATAATGTCGACGATTGACTTTAAGAGTCGCCAGTTGGTGTTTTTAACTGGTTGCACCAACGCAACCAAAAAGGTTTGCACATTGACCCAGTGATTTGACACTGTTAAACGGGTCTGCGAAACTGAGATTCATTAAGGGTTCGGGGGCTTGATTATGCGGAGGGAAGGTGTTAGGCACCTCCCGACATCCGTGTTACCACGGTGACCGCCACTCTTCAAAGAAATTATTATATGAATGTGTGTGTGTGTGGATCAATGTGCAATTATTTGAAAGTAGTGCGAGGCCTCGTTCGCACCTATATACACAAGGTTTGAATTTTATATGAAAATTTAGTTTTAACCAAGATTTAGCAATGAAGTTTTGTAAAAAAGAGATTTTTCAAACCCTGTGCTTAATAGGAATTGAGACCTTTTCATACTTCCATTTTATTATTAAATGTCTGGCTTGTTTGCTTTTATTTTTGAGATGCGAAACATTCCCGAGAAAATAATATACAGCAGTGTCGAACTCCTCATGGGCATGACAGCCATCCAAGGAAACTCGAACAATCGTAAAATAATGTACAAAGTCGCCATGACCTGAAAAATGTCCATCATGGGAACCGAATCTAGATTCAAGAGATCAACTCAGTGATCACATGATTCCTAGGCTCACATGATACTGCAATTTTGTATGGAAAGCAATAAGCGATTATATATATATATATATATATATATATATATATATATATATATATATAAAAAAGTCAGAATATATATATATATATGAACATGATCAACCGCCACGAAGTGAACTCCAGGAGGGACGAAATGTAAATAAAGCTGTAAAAGCAATCAACTGCCACGAAGTGAACTCCAGGTAAGACAAAATGTAAATAAAGCAGTAAAAAGCCACGGAGTAAACTCCATGCCTAATAGAAATGTAAATATATATATATATATATATATATATATATATATGTGTGTGTGTGTGTGTGTGTGTGTGTGTGTGTGTGTGTGTGTGTGTGTGTGTGCAAATATATATATAAAGCAAGAACGACCGGATGTGAATCCAGTGCTCATCGAGATATGTCCGACGACAATTATATATATGTATATATATAAAAGCGAATAAATGCAACTTGATGTAAATCCGTGCTCATCGATATAATACGACAACAATTTTATATATATATATATATATATATATATATATATATATATATATAAGCAATTAAACGCTCCAGATGTAAAATCCGGGCTCATCGATGAGTCCCACCACGCTCATATATATATAAGTATATATATATATATATACAAAAGCAAATAAATGCTCGAAGTCTAGGCTCAATCGAGGCATAACTCGATAATGTTAGTCCATATATATGAAATATATATATATTGGTATATATATACAGACATAAATGAAAACCACGGACCAAAGTCCGGGCAAACACACTCACACAACTATCAACGTATACAACAGTGTGTGATAATAGGAGAAAGAGGCTTTATAGAATGTAAGAAGGCTTAGAGTGGGCTGCCCAAATAGACTTCTTAGACTTTAAATAGATAAACACTCAGCTCCCGTCGGATAAAAACTAGCTATATGTTAGCTAACTAGTGTTTAAAGAAGAGAAAACACTCAAAAGATGTGTATGTAGAGAAAAATGGATAGGGCTTCCTCTCCTTTTTCCTTCTCTGTCTCTTCTCAAATGGCTGACACCCCCTCTATATTTATAGACGGATGGCCGCAGGTCAACCTGCGGTAGCCGTACTTGATCCTGCAGCTAGTCGTGGTGGGCCCAGGCCTCGCGGGTCCCGTCATCTCGTAGTACGTGCACTCGTGCACTATAATGTCCAATCGAACTTGCAGAACTTCAATCCGAGCATCCAAATGAAGTATATGTGTACTTCTTCGGATCGCTTGTGTCAAGAGTTACGTAATGACATGGATTAGAGGTTGTACGAAGTCCGGAAGAGGGGTCTATGCCCATGGTCTTCAAGCTTCAAAGTCTATCCAAAGTACTGCCACACGTAATAGTCACTCGGGATTGTTAATCCTCGGCTCTTGTGGGACATTGTTGTATGTATGTATGTATGAAGTGTTGAGAGGACGTGCCATTTGTCGGAGGAACAAGATAATGTGTGACTCCTTGTCGGGGTTATCGCCGTGTTGAGTTAAAAGTAGACGTTGCTCAGGGTTACAGCTGAGATTGGACTACTTGTTAGTATGCTGTGATATCATCTTATTGCTATGGTAAGTTGACGTTGTGACTCCTCACCGGGGTTATCGCCGGTTTAAACGAAAAACAGACGTTGCTCAGGGTTACATCTGAGATTGGACTGCTTGTTTGTGTGCCTCACTGTCATCTGTAGGTTGAAGCTGATTGCATGTGGTTGAAACAAGCATTTCTGGGGTTATCACCGGAACTGCAATGGCATCCCTTGGGGCTATCACCAAGGATGGGGTTACTACTCGAAAGTTGTCTCTAGGATCGAACCCAAACGTAATGGTGTTATCGCCAGAAGTAATCTGTCATCTCCTATTGTTGTTGTTGGGTCTTTTGATCTGTATATCTCGGGGTTATCTTCGAGATTAGAAATGACATTCCTGGTGTGTGTTCCAGGTTTGGAACTGGTCTTCCAGTAGTATCCGGATTGGAGCTGATGTGTGACGCCCCCAAAATAGGTATACATCACCCATCTTGAGTCGCCAAAAACATGGTACAAAATTCAAATATAATCTTTAATATACAATAAGAGAGCTGTGAGTTTAAATACAAATACTGTCTTCTAGACAATATCCACTCTCAAAATCAGTCATCATTACATTTATTGTCACACTATTTAACAGAATAGTGAGGACTACTAGCTAATACTATCATCCGGACCATCACTCCATTCCCCGACTAGTCCCGAATACGTTCTCATTTCCTGAAGAGAACAGTGAAAGAAAGGGTGAGCTCAACTAGCCCAGTTAAAAATATTATGAATAAGATAATGCAAAATAAATTATCATTAGCCTTTAACAATGTTAAATTGATCAAATACAATAGACATCAAGTTTAACTGCAGCGGAACAAGCAATCCATTAAAAGAGTCAAGTAGAGAATAAAATCTACTATCTTTTATGATTTAAAAAGTTTTTCATCACTTTTATCGCTGAGACTCAGCTCAATAAATAATCCACATCATTAAATCATCCCTGCACTACAGGCCAAGGATATACATTAGTATCATGACCACGAATTATTCATGCACTACGGGCCAAAGATAATCTTGTTTTCATCAACGGTCCTGATCATACCATAAAATAATTCATCTTTGCTCCCTTGGCCGAAGAGAATCCATAGCCATAATCACACCAAAAACTATCCATCAATGCACTACGGGCCAATGAGGACTTTTTCAACATCATTTGTAACATTACGGTCATGATTATACCAAATAATCCCTGGTCATAATCATACCAAGTCCATCTATGCACTACAGGCCACAGATGACATTCAACATAATATAAGCATGAGGATGATGACAATGATATAAGAATTCAATAAAAATAAGTTTACGAATTAATTTGTCCAAGAACCAATAACGTCCAAATTGTCAACATGATACTTCTATGTAGAGTAAAATTCAAGAATGCTCAGAAGAATATTTCTATGAAAAGATACTGGATGAAGCGCAAATATCAAGGATATTCCACTAATTTCATGGAGTATAGAAGTTAAAACTTTAACCAACTAAGTATAATAAAGAATGGAATAACAAAAGAAATCACCATGCATGCGGTACTTGATGACAAAGTGTTATTCCAATAGAATAATAATAACGGAACCAGTCGTGCAAAATTAAGCATCCGACTCGGATGTTCCAATGTAATAATAAAGAATAGAATAACAATGAAATCACCATGCAAGCGGTATTGCGATGAGACAAAGTTATTCCAACAGAATAATAAGTAACGGAACCAGTCCGACGTAAAATGCATGCACGTGATATTCCAATGTAATAATTAAGATTTTAACCAGTCCTGTAAAACACATAGACATGATATTCCAACGTAATAATAAATACGTAACCAGTCCGATGTAAAACACATGCATGTGATATTCCAACAGAATAATAAGGACGGAACCAGGTCCGATGTAAAACACACAAACATGATATTTCAACAGAATAATAAAGACGGAATAATAGAAGAATGTCACCAAGTATAGGGTATTCCGCGTATACAGGTTATCCCAACAGAATAATAAAGAATGGAATAACAGAAGTTCTCTCCATGAATAAGAAAGAAATAATACCCCTTACGGGTACAACAAATAATATCCCTTACCGTAAAAGAAACTTGATATCGAAGTAGTGAAGCAACAGAATACTCTTCTTCTTTCTCTCTATAATTTCTCTCTCTAGAGTTTCAGTGAATTCGTAAGAAAATAATGAAGGAATGAGCTTCTATTTATAGAAGAATGGACTGCATAGTAACTAACTCATGAACGGTCCAGATTAATTTACTTTAATCGGACGGTCCATAATTAAAGCAAAATCTTTAAAATAAAATATAATATATTCTAATTATTGCCTAATAAAACAAATAACTTTATAAAAGTATTTTATTTTATATAAAAAGATTTTACTATACAAAATACTATGCAATACTATGCAGGCACTATGCAATACTATGCATAATAAAATATAATATAATCTAATTATTGTCTAATAAAATGAAATAACTTTATAAAAGTATTCTATTTTATATAAAAAGATTTTACTATTAGCCTAATAAAACGAATAACTTTATAAAAGTATTCTGTTTTATATAAAAAGTTTTTTCTATTTTATTACGTTAATAATACTAATAAAACAAAACTGAGTGACTTATCAAGTAAGTATTAATAATCAATACCGTGTGCTACTATGTAACCACACGTATTATTGTACTTTTACTACCAAGTAGTTCAACAGTTTTAACGGTAAAACTTCCGTCGTTATTCTCATAAAAATATTTTTGTCATATTTTTCAATCCGACAATAATTCCGTTGTGGAGTCCACCAATGATTATACCGTCGTACGGATATTTCCCGACAAAAAGAATATTTCCCGACCAATCAAACATAATATGACAACTTGCATACTTTATAAAATTTGTAAATATTATCCACAACTATAACATTATATTAAATCCACACCATAATATTAAAAAATTATTTCGAGAAAATTAAACATTTATTCATAAAATCTGGGGTCTCACAATCTCCCCTTCTTATGGAATTTCGCCCTCGAAATTTAAGTGCGTACCTGGTATGCCAAACATGTGAGAATATCTTGACTTCATTTCAGATTCTAACTCTTGAGGTATAACCCTTGAGTGTTCAATACGATTCTTCTTATCCAAGATTTTAACACGTATCTCCTCAAATGTTAAATCATCTGCTATCTCGTCTGGTTCTAAATTAATAATGTGGTTTGGGTCATCCACATATTTACGTAACATCGATACGTGTAAAACCTTATGAACACGCGACATACTTGGCGGTAAAACGAGTCTATAAGCCACATTTCCTACTCGATCGAGGATTTTAAATAGGCCAATTAATTCGAGGGTTGAGATTTCCTCTCTTCAGCAACTCTTGCTTCTAGAATAACGCCCTCTTGAACCTTCTTCTTCACATTCATCAAATTCGGGTATGTAGCTTGAGCGGCTTTAACTTTATCGATTAAAGTCGATTTTACTCGTATATTCGTTATCTTCACGTAGGTCCCTAGAGTCTTTAACTCTATCTTCATCATTTGTAAGTTATACGAAATGAGTCTTTGTGTTAACAACATCGCACTCGTAAGCGCATACAATCTTCTACTCAACACGTCAGCTACCACGTTCGCTCTTCCATGATGATATTGAATGGTACGATCGTAATCTTTAATAGCTCGAGTCAACGACTTTGGCGCATGTTACGTTCATTTTAGTTGAAGAAATATTTGAGGGTTTTAAGAAATGGGTTTTTGTACTGGGGTCAATACAAAATTCGATTTCACGTTCTGGGATAGGCTAAGAAGTCTTCAAGAGTACTTCAGGAATTTTTTAATGATAGAAATATCTTTCAAAATTGTTACTCTCATCCAAGACTTGGATAGTACGTCACATTGATACCAACTGTGACATTTATCCCTTAACCTGGATAGCACCTCACAATGATACCTATCAACTTGTCACCTTCATTCACAATGTCACCTACAGAAAGTCTGGCTTTGGTGCATTCCACACAAGGAAGTCAACAACGAAAGGATCAGGGCTCTTTACTTATGGCTTGATATAACAATGATTGACTTTAGTGGTTTGGTTGCTTGAATTTGCATAACAGGTTGGTTAGGAATATGAAAGCTAACAACCTTACGAAAAGCATGATGAGTAGTTAACCAATCGATTCCTAAAATTACATCAAAGGCAAGTATTTTCAAAGAGATAAGATTGACAGGTAACGTGAAAGTGTCGATTTGAATCAAACAAGATTTATAAATGGTGTAGGTAACGAAGGTTTCTCCCAACGGAGTTTAAATAGATAAATCAAAGTCTAACTTCTCCGGAGTTAAGTACAAACATTGAACACAACTAGGTGAAATAAAAGAGTGAGTAGAACTGGTATCTAACACTGTATAGACTTTGCAAGAGTTTATGACTAACATACCCGTGATAATTTTATTCAGGTTCCTCGTCACGAGAAAAAAATGCTCTCTTAAACTACTAGCTTTGGCTTGTCTAGGACATCCTTTAACATCACTATCCCAGCTGGACTTAACTTCACCATACGACAAAATCGAGCTAGGTTGTAAGACCCTAGATTTTATGAAGTAAAAATTTTCAATTTTTCTTATGATTATTATTCAGTAAATGGTTAAATTGATAAAAGTTTAAAGTTAAGGGTGATATATGTAAAATTTTCAAAATACGCAAGTGGTTATAAAATACTCATTTCTGTCGGGGAATATTCGTTTGGTCGTGGAATATTCTTATTGTCGGAGAATATTCGTATGACGACGCAGTCATTTGTGGGCCCCATAATAGAATATCTGTCGGATGAAGAAAACGAAAATTTTGAGTTTTTATAAATAACGGCGTAATGGTTACCGTTAACACTGTTGGATTACCTGGAGGTTAAAATACAGTAATACGCGTTGTTGCACAGTAACACACGGTATTACACAGTATTTTTGAATTATTGATTCTTACATAAGAAGGCACTACTCAATAATTGTTATAGTGATTACTGTTCAATATTTTATTTTATTGATTCAATAATTGTTGAGTTGATAGTTTATATTATTGTTGTTTTAATAATTGTCATTGCACAATATTTTCTATTATCAGATCAATAATTTATATTATTTGAATAATATTATTAGCTAGCATTATTGGCAATGTCTAGAAAGTTCTGCCGAGGAGAGGTTAGATAATCTAATTGCTCGCCAGTAAGGAGAAATCCTTATCGGAAAGCCCCATCTTTCCTGGGAACCGCTTGGTTGTCATTATTGTGATTCTGTAATATTATTTGTGAATAATTAATTATTGATTTATATGATAAAGAAATATTTATTTGATGCAGATATAAATGATGGATTTATTTATGTGGTTATAAATGAAGGAATTCTTCATTGAGGTATTTTATCGAAGATTTTGTCGGATTAGAGGTATTAATGGATCAAATCATTTATTCTTCTAAAGCTCTATTAAGTGAGTTATAATTTTGATCCTAACCGCTGGATCGTTGTGATTTTTGGATATGTTATACATATATGAGTTGAGAATATGTCCACAAATTTTGAACCGTTAAAAATTAACACATGATTTGTTATGAATTTTTAAAAGGTGTTGAAACGGTGTTGAAAATCATCCGTTTGTGGATTTTGGATATTTTTGGTTTGGAATTTTAACAAACTCAAAGCTACAAAATTGTAGAGAATTCGATTTTAGGCAGAATGGACATAAAATTCGTATTTTTCTGATAACCGGGCCATTTTCTATGAATTGTTGAAGTTTCGAAGAATAAAATGATTTTTATTAAAATTATGGGTGGGACCCACACTTACTTTTCAAACCATGTGCTGAATTGATTTCAATGTTGGCTGCTGATGGCTTTCAAAATTGGTTGGTGGGTGTGCGTGGAATTGGAAAAAAAAATAATAATATTTTATTATTTAGTCTCCTATAACGTTCTAGCATTTTCATATAAATAGGTGCTTATATTAGAATTGAAAATCACACCAGAAACATAAGTTTTCTCTCTCTATATTATCAAACATATTTTTGAGAGTATTTAGATACTTTGAGAGTTTCTATTCAGTACAAATTCCCTCCGACTTTTCATCCGATATTCCAGTCAGAAGTACTGCTCTTTTGAGGTAAGGGATTTTAAGGGTTGTTATGTTTTTCATGTTTCGTAACTTTTCAAACCTTCAAAAATTCTAGAAAAATTTAAAATGATAATTTGATGAGTTTTATTGATTGTGTCCAAAAATGGTGATTTTTGGATGTATAGATTAGGAGTTAATAATTTTATGAGAAAAGACTATTTTAAAAATAAACCCTTATAATTCCTTGTGGTTAACTCCAAAATTGGTGAAATTTTTATTGGGAGTACATGAATATCATAAAAGTATACTCTGTAAATTTCTAAATTTTTGAACAAAAGTAGAAATTATGATAAATGTCTAAATATTCAGCAGTTATGGCCATATGAAAAATAGTAAATGAATTTTAACAATTCCGAGAAAAATATATGTTCAATATGGGACTATATTATGCTAAATCCCAGAAAAGAAATATTTTTGGAACTGATTTGGTATTTTTCATGAAAATGGTCTAGTTATGAGTAAATGAATTAAATATGTTATGTGAAGTAAGAAAATTAGAAAATAGGATTTTATGGTTTGAGAATCCTATATGATGTATATGTAGATTTTTGATGAGAGTTTTGGTTATTGGTGATGAAATCTTATGAGTTTGGCATTTTAGGATGATTAAATACATTATTTAGTAAAGTATAAACAATTAAAATAAATTATTTATAAGTTTAAGAAATGTTATTCTGTCAATATCATTATATAGAAATATTGGTATGAATTTTATTGTGGAATTTCTACTTTTTTCATGTCGGGGTTACTATTAATGAGTTACTATTCACGAGTTACTATTCATGAGTTACTATTCATGACAAAATTGGTTTCTTTTTCTGACCAAATTATCGTTGATTTATGAATCTTACTCTTGAAATTAAATCCATATTTTGATCATATTGTTTTTATTATCATATATAACATTTTTATAATACTGGTGAAGAAATTTCTCTTTGACTTAAGTGTAAAAATGGGTAGATTATTGGTACAATCGTGACTATGGGTTCTCTTTGGCCAGTAGTGCAAAGTTGAATCATTGACTGGTATGATCATGACCATTGAATGTACAATTGAATATTTTTAGCTTATGTGTAAAGGTGAATCGATCAACATGGTTATAATTATGGTTTATATAAATTCTGTAATGATTATGTATTTATTTGAGATATTAATATCTTTGGCCCGTAGTGCAAAGATGAATTATCGATGAATATCTTTGGCCTGTAGTGCAAAGATGACCAGTTGTTAAATATCTTTGGCCCGTGATGCAAAGATGACCTGTTGTTGAATATCTTTGGCCTGTGGTGCAAAGATGGAATGATAATGAATATCTTTGGCCCGTAGTGCAAAGATGAATTTACTAGTATGATTATAAAAAGGAACTGTGATTTGGTATAATCATAATCTTTGATGTTTCAGGTAAAGATAGGTGATAAAAATTATCTTCGTCCTGGATGAGAAGAGAAATTTAGAATCACAATTATGATTATGAGTTATTGTGGAAAGGAACTGTTGATTGATGTTACAGGGATAAAACATTATTGGTGGACTTTTAATGTGGAAAAGATAATAGATTTTATAGTCTATTTGACTCTTCTAATGGATTGCTCGTTCCGCTGCAACTATGGTTGAAAAGTTTTATAATCTACCATATATTCTAAATCTCTGATTTATTACTGATGAAGGCAATTGATAATTTAATTATCTTTAGTCATGGTATCCTTTACTGGCTATTTGTGCTCACCCTTTTGCTTCACAATTCCTTTCAAGTAATAAGAGTGTAGCTGGGTCGAGCGGGGATAACAGGGGAATAGAACGATGGTCTATAACTGTTGAGGTTCTCCCTAAATCGTATGGAAATAATTATATTGAGGACCTAAGATGTGTGTGTCGTATATTGTACGTCACTTAATAATTGATTTTGGTGAACAACAATAGGGTGAGGTGAACCCAACTTTGGAAGGGTGTTTTGCCACTATCATACAAGATGTCTAATGACATACAATCTCGTGTTATCATAAGACAAGGTTTTGCATATCCACTTACTGAGTATATCTACGAGCACTACCTATATGATCTTGGAGTTTATTTGAATTATAGTTTTCAACTGGAGATACTGGAGATAGTTATATGTCAAGAGAAGACTCACCCTTGGAAAGAGCATGATAGTAATCTTCTCATTTTTCTTTGGGATCTATTGGGTCAACCAAGGATAATTCTGTGGACATATGATATCTATCATAACCTAGACGCATGGCCTCCCATGTACGAAGGTTTCCTGAAGCACTTTTCAAAGATTTTAATTTCTAAAACAGTTATTGATTGTTCTTTTATGTAAGGTGCCATGTGACGTGCTATCTAAGGTTGGGACATGAGTCACAGTTGGTATATATTTGTATCAAAACTTACAGCATACGTGTTGTTGTATTTTTGCACGACAATTGTTGTAATAAAGTTGTAGTTATTTTCTGTACCATGTATTTGGCGACTCAGAATAGGTTGGATGGAATGGACCTATTTTGGGGGCGTCACAGTTGGTATCAGAACTTAGGGATATGATCTCTGGCGGAGATCGGGGAATAGAACTAGGAGGGGAGAGATGAGTAAATCCTTTGCTATTGTGTCCTACCTAAACTTATTTGTTGGTCAGTCATAATATCGGGATATTATGTGATATGATTAACCCTTGTTTTGAAGCTGTATTCTAGAATGATATCTGAAATACAGGAGATGAGCATTGGAGAAATCCTGATGACTGGGAATATGGAATCAGAAATGAAGCAAGGTATTCTCAACTCTTTGAAATACCAGGTACGTAAATTTCGGGGACGAAATTTCATAAGGAGGGGAGATTGTAAGACCCCAGATTTTATGAAATAAAAGTATTCAATTTTTCTTATGATTATTATTCAGTAAATGGTTAAATTGATAAAAGTTTAAAGTTAAGGGTGATATATGTAAAATTTTCAAAATACGCAAGTGGTTATAAAATACTCATTTTTGTCGAGGAATATTTGTTTGGTCGTAGAATATTCTTGTTGTCGGAGAATATTCGTACGACGACACAGTCATTTGTGGGCCCCATAACAGAATAACTTTTGGATGAAGAAAACGAAAATTTTGAGTTTTTATAAATAATAACAGTAATGGTTACCAAGTAACAATCGTTGGATTACACGGTGGTTAAAATACGATGTCTGGCGTTGTTGCAAAGAAAGAATACTCGGTATTACACAATATTTTTGAATTATTGATCCTTACATAAGAAGACACTACTCAATAATTGTTATAGTGATTACTGTTCAATATTTTATTTTATTGATTCAATAATTGTTGCGTTGATAGTTTATATTATTGTTGTTTCAATAATTGTCATTGCACAATATTTCCCATTATCAGATCAATAATTTATATTATTTGAATAATATTATTAGCTAGCATTATTGGCAATGTCTAGAAAGTTCTGCCAAGGAGAGGTTAGATAATCTAATTGCGCGCCAGTAAGGAGAAATCCTTATCGGAAAGCCCCTCTTTCCTGGGAACCGCCTGGTTGTCATTATTGTGATTCTGTAATATTATTTGTGAATAATTAATTATTGATTTATATGATAAGGAAATATTTATTTGATGCGGATATAAATGATGGATTTGTTTATGTGGTTATAAATGAAGGAATTACTGTTGAGGTGTTTTATCAGTATTTTGTCGGATTTGAGGTATTAAAGGATCAAATCGATTTTCTTAAAGCTCTATTGAATGAGTTATAATTTTGATCTGACCGTTGGATCGTTGTGATTTTTGGATATGTTATACATATATGAGTTGAGAATATGTCCACAAATTTTGAACCGTTAAAAATTAATGCATGATTTTTTATGAATTTTTTAAAGGTGTTGAAATGATGTAGAAATCATCCGTTTGTGGATTTCGGATATTTGTGGTTTAGAATTTGAAAAAACTCAAAGCTACAAAGTTGTAGAGAATTCGATTTTAGGCAGAATGGACATAAAATTCGTATTTTTCTGATAACCGGGCCATTTTCTATGAATTGTTGAAGTTTCAAAAAATAAAATGATTTTTATTAAAATTATGGGTGGGACCCACTCTTACTTTTCAAACCATGTGCTGAATTGATTTCAATGTTGGCTGCTGATGGCTTTCAAAATTGGTTGGTGGGTGTGCGTGGAATTGGAAAAATAAATAATAATATTTTATTATTTAGTCTCCTATGACATTCTAGCATTTTCATATAAATAGGTGCTTATGTTAGAATTGAAAATCACACCAGAAACATAAGTTTTCTCTCTCTATATTATCAAGCATATTTTTGAGAGTATTTAGATACTTTGAGAGTTGCTATTCTATTGCAAGTTTCCTCCTTTTTTCATCCCATATTCCAATCAAATCTTTGCTTTCTTTTGAGGTAAGGGGATTTTAAGGGTTGTTATGTTTTTCATGTTTCAGTAACTTTTCAAACCTTCAAAAATTCTAGAAAAATTTGAAATGATAATTTGATGAGTTTTATTGATTGTGTCCAAAAATGGTGATTTTTGGATGTATAGATTAGGAGTTAATAATTTTATGAGAAAAGACTATTTTAAAAATAAACCCTTATAATTCCTTATGGTTAACTCCAAAATTGGTGAAATTTTTATTGGGAGTACATGAATATCATAGAAGTATACTCTGTAAATTTCTAAATTTTTTAACAAAAGTAGAAATTATGATAAATGTCTAAATATTCGGCAGTTATGGCCATATGAAAAATAGTAAATGAATTTTAAAAATTCCGAGAAAAATATATGTTCAATATGGGACTATATTATGCTAAATCCCAGAAAAGAAATATTTTTGGAACTGATTTGGTATTTTTTATGAAAATGTTCTAGTTATGAGTAAATGAATTAAATATGTTATGTGAAGTAAGAAAATTGGAAAATAGGATTTTATGGTTTGAGAATCCTATATGATGTATATGCAGATTTTTGATGAGAGTTTTGCTTATTGGTGATGAAATCTTATGAGTTTGGCATTTTAGGATGATTAAATACATTATTTAGTAAAGTATAAACAATTAAAATAAATTGTTTATAAGTTTAAGAAATGTTATTCTGCCAATATCATTATACCGAAATATTGGTATGAATTTTATTGTGGAATTTCTACTTTTTTTCATGTCGTGGTTACTATTAATGCGTTACTATTCACGAGTTACTATTCATGAGTTACTATTCACGACAAAATTAGTTTTTTTTTCTGACCAAATTATCGTTGATTTATGAATCTTACTCTTGAAATTAAATCCATATTTTGATCATATTATTTTTATTATCATATATAACATTTTTATAATACTGGTGAAGAAATTTCTCTTTGACTTAAGTGTAAAGATGGGTAGATTATTGGTACGATCGTGACTATGGGTTCTCTTTGGCCAGTAGTGCAAAGTTGAATCATTGACTGGTATGATCATGACCATTGAATTTACAATTGAATATTTTTAGCTTATGTGCAAAGGTGAATCGATCAACATGGTTATAATTATGGTTTATATAAATTCTGTAATGATTATGTATTTATTTGAGATATTAATATCTTTGGCCCGTAGTGAAAAGATGAATTATCGATGAATATCTTTGGCCTGTAGTGCAAAGATGACCAGTTGTTAAATATCTTTGGCCCGTGATGCAAAGATGACCTGTTGTTGAATATCTTTGGCCTGTGGTGCAAAGATGGAATGATAATGAATATCTTTGGCCCGTAGTGCAAAGATGAATTTACTAGTATGATTATAAAAAGGAACTGTGATTTGGTATAACCATAATCTTTGATGTTTCAGGTAAAGATAGGTGATAAAAATTATCTTCGTCCTGGATGAGAAGAGAAATTTAGAATCACAATTATGATTATGAGTTATTGTGGAAAGGAACTGTTGATTGATGTTACAGGGATAAAACATTATTGGTGGACTTTTAATGTGGAAAAGATAATAGATTTTATAGTCTATTTGACTCTTCTAATGGATTGCTCATTCCGCTGCAACTATGGTTGAAAAGTTTTATCATCTACCATATATTCTAAATCTCTGATTTATTACTGATGAAGGCAATTGATAATTTAATTATCTTTAGTCATGGTATCCTTTACTGGGCTATTTGTGCTCACCCTTTTGCTTCACAATTCCTTTCAGGTAATAAGAGTGTAGCTGGGTCGAGCGGGGATAACAGGGGAATAGAACGATGGTCTATAACTGTTGAGGTTCTCCCTAAATAGTATGGAAATAATTATATTGAGGACCTAAGATGTGTGTGTCGTATATTGTACGTCACTTAATAATTGATTTTGGTGAACAACAATAGGGTGAGGTGAACCCAACTTTGGAAGGGTGTTTTGCCACTATCATACAAGATGTCTAATGACATACAATCTCGTGTTATCATAAGACAGGGTTTTGCACATCCACTTGCTGAGTATATCTACGAGCACTACCTATATGATCTTGGAGTTTATTTGAATTATAGTTTTCAACTGGAGATAGTGGAGATAGTTATATGTCAAGAGAAGACTCACCCTTGGAAAGAGCATGATAGTAATCTTCTCATTTTTCTTTGGGGTCTATTGGGTCAACCAAGGATAATTCTGTGGAAATATGATATCTATCATAACCTAGACGCATGGCCTCCTATGTACGAAGGTTTCCTGGAGCACTTTTCAAAGATTTTAATTTCTAAAACAGTTATTGATTGTACTTTTATATAAGGTGCCATGTGACGTGCTATTTAAGGTTGGGACATGAGTCACAGTTGGTATATATTTGTATCAAAACTTACAGCATACGTGTTGTTGTATTTTTGCACGACAATTGTTGTAATAAAGTTGTAGTTGTTTTCTATACCATGTATTTGGCGACTCAGAATAGGTTGGATGAAATGGACCTATTTTGGGGGCGTCACATAGGTGACCTTCTCTTCCGCAATTAAAACACGCTTTGGATTGCTACGTACAGTTTCGATGGATGTGTCCCTCCTGTCCGCATTTGAAACATATGACCGGTGGTCGTTCTTCTTCCTTTGAAACGGGTGCTGGTGCTGACGTCTTCACGTCATTGTTGAACCTTCTCTTCTTGAAATTTCCACTTCTATTATCTTGGCCATGATTACCACCAAAGTGGTTACCATTCTTGACATGATAATTTCCCCCATGATGGTTCTCATTGTTCCGATGACCGTTGCCACCGGTATGATTATTATCGTGTTGTTGGTCGTTGCCTTTTGGTTATGCTAACTCATTATTGCGCTCCAATAACTGAGCCCTATTCACAACATCTGAATATAAACAAAGTTTGTGAAAAATAAGGTATTGACGTATATTGGGTTTCAAACCTCACAGAAACATTCGCGTCATTCTCTCCTCATTATCGACCAAATGGGATGTAAATCGGGATAACTCCGTAAACTTAGCCTCGTACAGCGACACGATCATATTGTTTTGCTCCAGCTTGATGAACTCCACCTCCTTCATGTGACGAATACTTTCAGGAAAGTACTTGTCGTTGAAAAATTCTTGGAACTTCTCCCAAGACATCTTAAGTGTGTCAGGCTAGGTATGTTTTACAGATTCCCACCAATGATCTGCTTCTTCACGCAACATAAAGGTGGCAAATGGAACTTTTTGCTCCTCTGAGCATTCTAAGACATCAAATATCTTGGTGATTTGCTTAATCCACGTCTCTGCCTTAAGTGGGTTTGGCTATCCCAAAAACTCCGGTGGTCCCAACTCCTTGAACTGCTTAGTGGTGACCAACCGTGGGTTGCCATTGTTTCCACCTGCATTATGAACAGGAGTCTTTCTCGTTTGGTGTTGCATGAATTCTAAAAAGTTCCTAAACGTACCGCCGTTCGTCAATTAATCAATGTTGTTGTTTACAAGAGGATTATCGCCATCCTGTTGCACATTGTCCTGATTATTGATCTGTGGAGACTCAACGGTCTCCTGTGCTCCATTACTTATCTCAAAATTTTCAGATGCCATTTTCAAATATTGGCACAAAACAAGGGTTAATTAACATATCACATATTATCTCTATACTCTGACCGACCAATTAAATACCAAATAAACTTAGGTAGGTCATACTAGCGGAGGAATTCCCCGTCTCTCCCCTCCTAGTTCTTGTCTCACATCTCAGCCAGGGATCATATCCCTAAGCTTTGATACCAATTGGGACGCCCCCAAAATAGGTATACATCACCCAATTTGAGTCGCCAAATACATGGTACAAAATTCAAATACAATCTTTAATATACAACAAGAGAGTCATGAGTTTAAATACAAATACATCTTCTAGACAATATCCACTCTCGAATCACCCCTCATTACATTTATTGTCACACTATTTAATGTAATAGTGAGGACTACTAGCTAATACTATCATCCTGATTTGTCACTCCATTCCCCGACTAGTCCCGCCACGCTCTCATTTCACGAAAAATAAACGGTGAAAAGAAAGGGTGAGCTCAACTAGCCCAGTAAGAAATATTATGACTAAGATAAGGCAAAATAAATTATCATTAGCCTTCAACAATGTTAAACTGATCAAATACAATAGACATCAAGTTTAACTGCAGCGGAACAAGTAATCCATTAAAAAAGTCAAGTAGAGAATAAAATCTACTATCTTTTATGATTTATAAAGTTTTTCATCACTTTTATCGCTGAGACTTAGCTCAATAAATAATCCACATCATTAAATCATCCCTGCACTACAGGCCAAGGATATACTTTAGTATCACGACCACGAATTATCCATGCACTACGGGCCAAAGATAATTGTGTTTTCATCAACGGTCCTGATCATGCCATAAAATAATTCATCTTTGCTCCCTTGGCCGAAGAGAATCCATAGCCATAATCATACCAAAAAGTGTCCATCAATGCACTACGGGCCAATGAGGACTTTTTCCACATCATTTGTAACATTACGGTCATGATTATACCGAATAATCCCTGGTCATAATCATACCATGTCCATCTATGCACTACAGGCCACAGATGACTTTCAACATAATATAAGCATGAGGATGATGACAATGATATAAGAATTCAATAAAACAAGTTCATGAATTAATTTGTCCAAGAACCAATAACGTCCAAATTGTCAACATGATACTTCTGTGTAGAATAAAATTCAAGAATGCTCAGAAGAATTTTTCCATGAAAAGATACTGGATGAAGCGCAAATATCAAGGATATTCCACTAATTTCATGGAGTATAGAAGTCAAAACTTTAACCAACTGAGTATAATAAATAATGGAATAACAAAAGAAATCATCATGCATACGGTACTTCACATAGACAAAGTTATTCCAATAGAATAATAATAAGCGGAACCAATCGTCGTGAAATTACATCAAGCGAGATTTTCCAACGAATAATAAAGAATGAAATAACAATGAAAATCACCATGCAAGCGGTACTTGCGATGATGGCAGTCATTCAAATGTATAATAAGTAACGGAACTAGGTCCGACGTAAAATGCAAAGACAGGATATTCCAATAGAATAATAAAGACGGAACCAGGTCCGGTGTAAAACACACAGACATGATATTCCAACAGAATAATAAAGACGAAACCAGGTCCGATGTAAAACACACAGACAGGATATTCCAACAGAATAATAAGGACGGAACCAGGTCCGATGTAAAAAACACAAACAGGATATTTCAACAGAATAATAAAGATGGAATAATAGAAGAATGTCACCAAGTATAGGGTATTCCGCGTATACAGGTTATTCCAACAGAATAATAAAGAATGGAATAATAGAAGTTCTCTCCATGAATAAGAAAGAAATAATACCCCTTACGGGTACAACAAATAATATCCCTTACCGTAAAAGAAACTTGATATCGAAGTAGTGAAGCAATGTATACTCTTCTTCTTTCTCTATAATTTCTGCTCTAGAGTTTCAAAGAATTCGTAAGAAAATAATGAAGGAATGAGCTTCTATTTATAGAAGAATGGATCATAATAAGAATTAACTCATGAACGGTCCGCATTAATTTACTTTAATCGGACGGTCCATAATTAAAGCAAAATCTTTTAAATAAAATATAATATATTCTAATTATTGCCTAATAAAACAAATAACTTTATAAAAGTATTTTATTTTATATAAAAAGATTTTACTATACAAAACACTATGCTAGGCACTATGCAACACTATGCATAATAAAATATAATATAATCTAATTATTGTCTAATAAAACAAAATAACTTTATAAAAGTATTCTATTTTATATAAAAAGATTTTACTATTAGCCTAATAAAACGAATAACTTTATAAAAGTATTCTGTTTTATATAAAAAGTTTTTTCTGTTTTATTACGTTAATAATACTAATAAAACAAAACTGAGTGACTTATCACATAAGCATTAATAATCAATACTGTGTGCTACTATGCAACCACGCGTATTACTGTACTTTTACTACCGAGTAGTTCAATAGTTTTAACGGTAAAACTTCCACCGTTATTCTCATAAAAATATTTTTGTCGTTTTCTCAATCCGACAATAATTCTGTTGTGGGGTGCACCAATGATTGTACCGTCGTACGAATATTTCCCGATAAAAAAATATTTCCCGACCTATCAAATATAATATGACAAATTGCATACTTTGTAAAATTTATAAATATTACCCACAACTATAAAATTATATTAAATCCACACCATAATATTAAAAAAAATTATTTCGAGAAAATTAAACATTTATTCATAAAATCTGGGGTCTCACATGATGTTCCCGGTTTGTGTCCCGGGTTTGGAGCTGAACTTCCGATAGTATTCGAAATGGTTGTAAGCTGTCTTTCAGGGTTATTTCCAAAAGATGAATCTACCCTCCTGCAATGTCAGTAATAGGAGTGCAGAAAATTTCGAGTGTCTACAATAAGAGTGTAGTTGGATCGAGCGGGGATAACAGGAGAATAGAACGGTGGTCTATAGCTATTGATGTTCTCCCTAATTGTATGGAAATAATTTTATGGAGAACTTTAGATAAGTGTGTCGTATTGTATACGTCATTTGATATTTAATTTTGGTGAACCAAATAGGGTGAGGTGAACCCAACTTTTGAAGCGTGTTTTGCCACTATCATACAAGATGTCTAATGATATACAACCTCGCGTTATCATAAGATAGGGTTATGCACATCCACTTGCTGAGTATGTCTACGAGCACTACCTATATGATCTTGGAGTTTATTTGAAATATAATTTTCACTTGGAGACAGTGGAGATAGTTATATGCTAAGAGAAGACTCACCATTGGAAAGAAGATGATAGTAATCTTCTCATTTTTCTTTGGGGTCAATTGGGAAAACCAACGATAATTCTGTGGACATATGATATCTATTATAACCTAGACGCATGGTCTCCCATGTACGAAGGTTTCATTGAGCACTACCAAAAGATTTTAATTCCTAAAACAGTTTTTGACTATACTTTTATGTAAAGTACCATTCTAAGGTTGTGGTCAAGGCACCATGAGAGTTACATACATTTGAATTAAAACTCACAGTTTTACTATGGTCGTATTCTGCACGACAGTTCAACAGTTGTATAAATGAAGTTGTATTTGATTTTTATAGTGTGATATCCGGCAACTCAAAATAGGTGATGTATACCTATTTTGGGGGCGTCACACTTAAAGTTTAACTGTTTTAATCCACTTGGTTCAAGGGTTTCATAATTTGTTTCTGAGGGAAAATCTTGGTTAAAATTTAAAGAAATTAGCGAACTGGCAGTAAAGGTTGGAATGACGTAAAAGCTTGAGTTTGGAGAAATCTATGCGATATATATTACAAAAAGAGAAAAAAAAGAAATGATGAAGAAAAAAAAAGAATAAAAAATTCAAAAAAAGAAAAAAAAAAAGAGAATAAACACCGTGGCATGCTTGTCTAGTTTTGTGGCCTTTGTTAATTGAGTAAGTAAGCCCGAGGGGATTGTCTTTACACCTAGCGCTGTAACGCCCCGGAAAAATCAAACATTTTGTAATTTCTTTTACTAATGAATAAAATATTATTATTTATTATTATTATTATGTGTTGAGAAGTTGAATGTCGTTCTATAACCTAGAAACGTCAGAATGTCATAGTATTTTAACTACGTGGGAGAATTTAAGTGTTTGAATTTCTAAAACAAAAATAAAAGTTTTTCGAAAAATTTTCTGAAAAACACTATTCATCGATTTCTGTTCGGGAATTATTTTTGAATTTCTGAGAAATATGTAACGTTATAATATCGAAGTGATATTGATTATGTAATAATAATATATGTATGGAAAATGTAATATTTCGCATGCGGACGTAATTAGAGAACGTTAAGTTATTAAGCGTTAACGGAAGAGAATTGTGATCGTATAATGTCTAGACATTATATGAAGTAAAGAATGAAAGTATGATACAACGTATTGCACTATTATGTATAAAGAATGAAATAACGTATATTACGAACTAATATACGAGTTAGTATACGAAGAATATATGTAAGGTATGTATGTTAAGTTATTGAATTAAAGATTAAGTTGATGGACTTGTAGGAATGACTAGTTATTGGTAGAAGTCCATTGAAATGTGATCATCAAGCCCAAGTGTTTGATTATCAAAAAGCCAAACTATTTGTAGCATAAGCCCATTAGTAAAGTAATTAAATTAATAATCCAAGCCCAATGTGAAGCCATAACCCATGGGTCAAACCAAGTGTGAAATGGGTAAGTGTGATGGGAAAACAAGAAGAGTGATGCCCAAGAATGTTATGTAGCTAGCAAGATAACTTAATGAGCACACAAGGAATAATAAGGAGGTGGAATGAGGAGGTGGGTGGTTTATTGTCTAAATTACCCTAGCTTTGAGAGCCTATAAATACAAGAGCCACAATTCAAATTATTGGTTATTTTATTTCATTCAAACTTCTCTCAAGCATAAGCAACTTATTTGTTAGAGCCAATAAGCACATAAGCCAAGAATAAGTCAATCATCTTTTGATAAACCTTCAAGGAAGAAAAGCAAATAGAAGTCTTCAAGGGTGAGACTCATCTTCTTTTATCTATATCTTTTCTCTGATAGGATTGATAGAGAAGGGGGTTGGCTTGAGGATATCATGTAATAAGTTATTAAGTAATGAACTTAAGCCGAATAAGTTGAATAAGCAACTCGAACATTAATAAGTTGCTAGAACCATGAAGAACGTATCATGTGTTGCCATATGATGATTAGTATATTGAATTTAGCATGAAAACATTGATTAGTGGACTTAAATTGCTAATAAGCCTTGTGCATGGAGATTTCTAGGTCATAAGTTAAATAAGTTAATGACTTATGGAAATAAGTCAAAACCTACTTTGATTATAAGTTCGTATAGTAAGTAACTTGTAATAATCTTATGTTGATTAAAATCCATTAAGAACGCTTAGTATTGTAGTTTTGTCGGAATTCACATGATTGGACGATTATCGTTGAATTCGTGAGATTCTCGTAATGAAAGTCGTATTTTGTGTTTGAAGTCAAAAACGTTGGTTTTCGATGGAGACAAGCCATTTCATTATAGAGTTGCGGACTCAAAAATGACCGGATTCCGACTTGAAACGAAGAAACGAGAGTTTAACGTTCACGAACGTTTATCGTTTTCGTTAAAAATGAACTCATAGGTGAATTTTTAGCAAACAAAGTTGAATAGATAATATTCTTGTATGAACGCGTAGATTATGAAATTTGTGAATCGTAGGCTTTTGAACGAACCAATTCGGACTTAAAACGAAGAAGTTATGCGTCTGGGAAGTTTGTAAAAATTTTCAAAACTGCAAAATTTTCTAAGGCACAGTCAAGGCCATACAAGACGACTCTAAGCATAGGATGGCCATACGCATGACGCGGAGGTCGAGATCGATGCATCGCTAACTCATACCAAGAAAGGCGAAGTCACAAGGCAATACTTGGCGCCATGATGCGTGTCAAGAAAAATGACAGTGAAGAATGATTTCAAGTGTAGAAGGAAAGAGAACTTGTTAGTAATGAATTAAGATGTAATCATAACATGGTTAAGACATTTTAAAGTACTTGTAAGACACTAATGTGTGTTAATTAAGAGTTAATAATCAATCGAAGATTAGCAGAATGTGAATGACGTAACGAAAGCTGGAAACCCTAATTACCGAATCTAAGTTAGGGTTTACGTTAAGATGAAGTGTAAGATATAATACTAATCATGCTTGACTGTGTATGACCTAATGTGCAAATTTATGTGATTATGTATTGTAGAATCATAAAGACTTAAAGTACTGTACGGGTATTAATCAGTAATTAGACGTCAAAGGCAAGTATTCTAACCTTTGTTCCAGTTCAGTCTGGACAAGTTTTGAAATTCATGTATTCTTTCACATGAAATCTTGAATGATGAAGTCTTAAGCCAATTCTTTCGGCTAAACTTATATTATGAATCTATCAAGCATGATTAATGTTTACCGAGTTATATTGGTGTGGTTTTCAATCGAAGACCAAGTGTACTAAAATGTTTTTGTCGTTTAACGACAGGCACGTGAGGTTTCCACAACTTAAACATATATATGTTTAATGAATGTAGTGTTGATCAACATAGAGTACTATGAGTTGATCACCCAGAAGTGCTCGTAAGTTATGCCGGACTTACGGACTTAGTGTCGGGATGTCCTTTTCAAAAGAACTTATGAATGCTCATTGACTTGAGCCATAATTGTTATTCCATTGAGTATGGTTGTGTAAAACGTTTTGAAGGAAAAGAAGTGCTATTTTGAATTATCGATAGTACTTCGTAACTATTGTTCAGTTATTGAAGATATATGTGTTCTATGTTTCAAGCATGTTGTTTATTAGAATTATAGTACTTGCTGAGCTAGTTATGCTCACTCTTTCTTGAACCATATGAACACAGCTAAAATCGAGTGGACCGAAGGCTCCGGCAAGGATAAAGGCAAGGCGAAGACGAACCCGTAGTATACTTGTGTAATAGTACAGGGTGAATGTTGTAATATATTGATATTATGACAAGAACAACTGAAAAGGGTTACAAAGAGCCTGGGGAATGTAATATTAATTTGATTATATATAAGTTATATTAGTCCTTTTGAGACTATTCAATGGAAAGTATGAATGAATGGTAGTACCGTGTAGCACCATCTATCGGGTTGGAAGAGACCCGGATTTGGGGGCGTCACAAGCGTCCTAAGGTCTTAATGGCTTGGGAGTCGTTGGTTGAAAACTCGTTAAGGTAGCACTGAAAAGCCTAAGGGAATAAAACATTGCACATCCATGAGAAACATAAAAAAATGAATAAAATACGAGAAAGAGAAAAAATTCCCTCGTGGTTGAATAAAAGTATAAATAAATCTTGTATTTACTCTTAGACTTGGTAATTGCTTAGTTTTAACCGGAGTTGTCATGTTCACAAAAGTAATTGAATTAGAACTGAAATTTTCCTTATAAAAAGTTTGTTATGTGATTATCTTGAACTGTGGTTGGTTAGAATGGTTAACAAGCACACACAAACAACATGGGTGATGACTGGTTTGGATTGACTAACTAGTTAGAGTTATGGACTTTGATTTGATCGGATATATTGTTTGAGTATCATTGATATCTTTGAGGCCTGTTGCTATATATCATACTAATTTAATACTGGGTTCGTAGGTCTATTAGGAAGTAGATCATGCATATGCATTCATGTAGTTTAGTTCGGTTATTTATTTTTAGTTCTTTTGTATTTTTGCTTGAGGACAAGCAAATGTTTAAGTTTGGGGGTATTTGATGAGTGAGTTTTATACTCATAATTGAGTGCATTTAAGCTTAATCTTTTTGTTGATTTTAAGTGTTTATGTCTATTCATGTATGTTTTACATTGTTTTGTAGGATTTGGGACAAAAGTTACTTGGATCGACGTTTGGGGTGGCTAGATTCGCGTTTTCGGCTTGCCATTTACACAACAGTCACTTCAGAACCAATTTGAATATTTCTACGGACTTTATATCGAAAACATCAAAGAATGAAAGTTGTAGATCTATGTCTGCTCTTTCCGGAACATCTTGAATAATCGAAATTGGAGTTCGGACGAAAAAGTTATGGCCATTTTCCCAAAAGATGTCGGAAAGTAAAATTTTAAAAATGGGGCCATAAGCCAAGCCCAAACCAAGGCTATTTGCCACGTAGGGTGCTATAATGCAAGAGTGTTCAAAATACGTGCCCAAAGACCGGGAAGGGTCCGTTAGGCTTGGCTGCATTTTGGGGCGAATTTTGACACCTTTTTGACTCCAAATTGGATTGTGTTTGTTCCTAAGCTAAAAATTGGACTTGTAACCTATAAATACATGATGTAAGGCATAAAATAGGGAGAGATTACTTAGATTAGATTAAAGATACACTCCATTAGATTAGAACATAACCCTAGTTCTTATGAGTTTTGGAGATTGAAGCAACTTGAGGATCATTGAAGATTCAAAGCAGGAGCGAAAAAGGAGTCTCAAGACTACTAACAATAGATTCTCTTCTCTTCTCTTCTCTTACTTTTATCTTTTAATGTTTATTCAATTGTGGATTCTTGATTTTAATTCAATGACAATGAACTAAATTTCTTTTATTAAGATTTCAATTGAACCTTTTATGTCTATAAATTAGTTATTCGATTTATTCCAATTATTTGTGTCAAAGTGAATTGTTTATCTTGCCTTGTGCTTATTGATAAATCGTTTGGCTAATAATTACCTTGTTACTCTAGAAGGAATTAAAAGAGGAGATCTAGGGTTAGAACTGGGCATGATAACATGTGACTTAGTTATTTGCATGGCAAATAATTAGGTTTGTGAATTGAATAGAAATATCTGTTCACCGCATGTAACACATAAGGAATTAGAATTGAAGGAGTTTAATTCAATTGTTTTGCATAGGAATATAGCAAAATTAATCTGGATTACATAGAAGTCATTTGATCACTTGGAAAAGGGCTTTGGCATTTGAGAATTCCCATTAACAATTCAGTAGGCATAATAATTGGGATAATTGAATAATTTATTTATAGTTCATAATTGAGGATATTGTAGTCTTAACATTTATTTATTTGAATTCATTTATAAAGCAATTCAGTTTAATTAGTTAATTTAGTTTGCTTGATTTTAAAAATCATAAATTGCAGCTATTTAAATAAAATTGATTTGGTTAAGACTTAGTACTTGGTAATTTTTATTAAATAATTCCTCGTGGGAACGATATTTTTCTTATCACTTTATTACTTGTTGACCATGTATACTTGCACATATATTTTGATTGTGAAATCGATCAACAAGTTTTTGGCGCCGTTTCTGGGGAATTAATTTAATAATTATTTACCAATATTAATTTCAATCAAATTTGTCTTAATTTAAACATTTTTATTTTTATTTTTAATTCTCTTCCTATATTTCTCTCTTTTCAGGTACCATGGATGACTTTGCGTATCAATGGCCATACACGAACATGACTCAACCAAGGGAAACATGGATTGATGGACTTAATACATTTTCTGTAGAGCCAATACAAATTGAGGCAAATTCGAAGACGGAGGTTATCGCAGCCCAACGGAGGCATAGGATGGCAAACATGACTCAACCAATGGAAACAGAGATTAACGGACTCGTGACACTTTCAGAATTGGCAGCACATATGTCCACAATAACTAAGAAAATGGAAACATGGAGTCCACCATCCACGCATCAAGTAGCTATGGTTTGTGAGTTATGTGCTGGGAGTCATGCTACAGATCAATGTGCCATAAACACTGAATCAGCTCAGTTCGTAGGGAGCTAGAGTGGATCAACCCAACCGTATACGAATCAAAACGCATATAATACGGGTTGGATAAATCATCTGGGATTTTCTTAGAGTAACAATCAAACTCAAGCGCCTAGACAGCAAAACACATCTGGATTTCAAAATCAGACTCCACAACAACCAGAAAGGAAATCAAGTTTGGAAGAAGCCTTGGAAAAATTCATTAGAGCTACTGAAAAAAAGGAACGATGAACAAGACAAAATATTGAATCAAGTAGAGCTGAATATGAAAAGCCAAGGTGCGTCGATAAAGAATCTGGAAAATCAATTGGGGCAGATAGCACTTGCATTGAATAACCGCCCACTTGGAACACTCCCTAGTGATACAGAGATAAATCCGGGCAGAGATGAGCATTGCAAGGCTGTGACTCTACGTAGTGGAAAGGATTTACAAGAGACAATCAAGGAAAAGGAGATCGACGAAGATTTAACTATAGGATTCAACGAAGATGAACCAATTTCATTAGTATCCCATGTGCCTCCTCCACCAAAGTTCAATAATCCGGGCAGTTTTGCAAAACCATGCCCAATTGGCAGTCATGTCGTCGGCAAAGCTCTTTGTGACATAAGAGCTAGTACAGTTGTGGAGTCATGGTGGGATTAAAAGGAGAAGCTAGAGGAAAATTCCATTATGTTTATTAAGCTTCAATGTCCTAATCTGATCATCGACATAATGAAGAAAACACCTAGTTGTTGGACGTTCTTAATAAGGAACCTATCTACAAAGAGCATGCTAGGTGACTTTAATTCAAGGGTCTTTGCTAATGGGAACCTCCCAAAAGAGACATTGCTACTGATGGATGGAGGGTTCCTCAATTTTCGTAGGGGAATTGGATAGAGAATTGAAGAAGTCAGGCTGAGACTATAAAATAAGCGCTTATTGGGAGGCAACCCAAGTTTAATTTTATTTTTAGTTTTTATTAGGTTTTATATTAGTAGTTTTGAATTTTTATTTATTTAGGATTTAATAAAATTGCTTCTATCATGGTTTTACAGGTTATTCAAGTTAAATTCAAGTGTGGTGCCCAATTTGTCCCATGTGCTTAGCCTATTCTCCAAACTTAGTGGACAAGGCAGAAGATTGTTATATTTTTAGGGAAGTCCTCTGCTCTACTTTTTTTCTATTTCAGCCATTGAGGACAATGTCTAGTTTAAGTTTGGGGGCAATTTAGTGTCGTATTGCATATAGTTAGTTATCTGCATGGTAGTTCGATTTTTTTATGTGTTAGCATTGTGTGTTCATGTAGTATAATTGCATTTTTTTTTGCATGAATCTGTGTGATCGGTTGGTGTGGTCTTAGCTCGACCTATGATTAGATTGGTTTTGCATGTTAATTTGAACAGTGTTGATAATTGATGATGAGTTCTAATTTTAATCATGATGATAATCTGAGCCTGTCTTAAACTTATGTAACTGGTTAGCACTTAAAGTTTAACTGTTTTAATCCACTTGGTTCAAGGGTTTTATAATTTGTTTCTGAGGGAAAATCTTGGTTAAAATTTAAAGAAATTAGCGAACTGGCTGTAAAGGTTGGAATGACGTAAAAGCTTGAGTTTGGGGGAATCTATGGGATATATATATTACAAAAAGAGAAAAAAAGAAAAGATGAAAAGAAAAAAAAAGAATAAAAATCCAAAAAAAGAGAAAAAAGAGAATAAACACCGTGGCATGCTTGTCTAGTTTTGTGGCCTTTGTTACTTGAGTAAGTAAGCCCGAGGGATTATCTTTACACCTAGCGCCCTAAGGTTTTAATGGCTTGCGAGTCGTTGGTCAAAAACTCGTTAAGGTAGCACTGAAAAGCCTAAGGGAATAAGACATTGCACAGCCATGAGAAACATAAAAAAATGAATAAAACACGAGAAAGAGCAAATATGCCCTCGTGGTTGAATAAAAGTATAAATAAATCTTGTATTTACCCTTAGACTTGGTAATTGCTTAGTTTTAACCGGAGTTGTCATGTTCACAAAAGTAATTGAATTAGAACTGAAATTTTCCTTATAAAAAGTTTGTTATGTGATTATCTTGAACTGTGGTTGGTTAGAATGGTTAACAAGCACACACAAACAACATGGGTGATGACTGGTTTGGATTGACTAACTAGTTAGAGTTATGGACTTTGATTTGATCGGATATATTGTTTGAGTATCATTGATATCTTTGAGGCCTGTTGCTATATATCATACTAATTTAATACTGGGTTCGTAGGTCTATTAGGAAGTAGATCATGCATATGCATTCATGTAGTTTAGTTCGGTTATTTATTTTTAGTTCTTTTGTATTTTTGCTTGAGGACAAGCAAATGTTTAAGTTTGGGGGTATTTGATGAGTGAGTTTTATACTCATAATTGAGTGCGTTTGAGCTAAATCATTTGGTTTTTAAGTATTTGTGTCTATTCATGCATTTTTTACATTGTTTTGTAGGAATTGGGACAAAAGTTACTTGGATCGACGTTTGGGGTGGCTATATTCGCATTTTTGGCTTGCCATTTACACAACAGTCACTTCAGAGCCAATTTGAGTATTGCTCTGGACTTTATTTTGAAAAACTCAAAGAATGAAAGTTGTAGATCTACGTCTCCTCTTTTAGGAACATCTTTAATCATCAAAATCGGAGTTCGGACGAAGAAGTTATAGCTATTTTCCCTAGGACGCCGGAGTAGAAAATTTTCAAAAATGAGGCCAGCACCGGGGCTCCCAAACCAGGGCTATTTCAGTAGTAGGTGCGCTTATAATGCATTGTTCCAATAGCAGTGCCCAAGCGTTGAGGCTACTGGGAAGGGTCTGGTTAGGCTTGGACGCATTTTAGGGCGAATTTTGACACCTTTTTGACTCCAAATTGGATTGTGTTTGTTCCTAAGCTAAAAATTGGACTTGTAACCTATAAATACATTATGTAAGGCATAAAATAGGGAGAGATTACATAGATTAGATTAGAGATACACTCCATTAGATTAGAACATAACCCTAGTTCTTATGAGTTTTGGAGATTGAAGCAACTTGAGGATCATTGAAGATTCAAAGCAGGAGCGGAAAAGGAGTCTCAAGACTACTGACAATAGATTCTATTCTCTTCTCTTCTCTTACTTTTATCTTTTAATGTTTATTCAATTGTGGATTCTTGATTTTAATTCAATGACAATGAACTAAATTTCTTTTATTAAGATTTCAATTGAACCTTTTATGTCTATAAATTAGTTATTCGATTTATTCCAATTATTTGTGTCAAAGTGAATTGTTTATCTTGCCTTGTGCTTATTGATTAATTGTTTGGCTAATAATTACCTTGTTACTCTAGAAGGAATTAAAAGAGGAGATCTAGGGTTAGAACTGGGCATGATAACATGTGACTTAGTTATTTGCATGGCGAATAATTAGGTTTGTGAATTGAATAGAAATATATGTTCACCGCATGTAACACATAAGGAATTAGAATTGAAGGAGTTTAATTCAATTGTTTTGCATAGGAATATAGCAAAATTAATCTGGATTACATAGAAGTCATTTGATCACTTGGAAAAGGGCTTTGGCATTTGAGAATTCCCATTAACAATTCAGTAGGCATAATAATTGGGATAATTGAATAATTTATTTATAGTTCATAATTGAGGATATTGTAGTCTTAACATTTATTTATTTGAATTCATTTATAAAGCAATTCAGTTTAATTAGTTAATTTAGTTTGCTTGATTTTAAAAATCATAAATTGCAGCTATTTAAATAAAATTGATTTGGTTAAGACTTAGTACTTGGTAATTTTTATTAAATAATTTCTCGTGGGAACGATATTTTTCTTATCACTTTATTACTTGTTGACCGTGTATACTTGCACGTATATTTTGATTGTGAAATCGATCAACATGCCCCTCCCGGGGTTATCTCCGATTTTCGCACATTTATAGCTAGTTTTTCCCAAGGTTATCTCTGAGATTGTTATGCTATTGACTCTAAATGTCCTTAGCGTTATCTCTCAGGTTGCCTTGACCTCTCGGGGTTAACTCCGGGGTTGAGAAATGATGTTGTAGTCCTCCAGGGTTACCTCTGGAGTATGAAAAAGATGCTTTTGCCCTCCTGCATAGTTAGTAACAGGAAAAGAAAATTTTGAGTGTCTACAATAATTGCTCTATAGCTTTCGTGAATTGGTGAAAAATAATGAAGAAATGAGCTTCTATTTATAAAAAATTATAGTTTCAATAATTGCACGTTTTGGGGCTCAGAATATTACAGTATAATACCTTTCTCTTTTCTTTTATTTTTAATTTAGTCCTGCAAGTATTATCAAACTTGCACTACCTCCCCTAATAGTAAATCATGTGAATCAATAGTTCTAGACATGTAAAAATACGAATTACAGTATAATACCTCCATCTATACCTCCATTTTTAACTTAGTCATGCAAGTATTATCAATCTTGCACCAACTCCCCTAATAGTACAAGAATGTGAATCAATAGTACACACATATGAATAAATAGTTATAATCATGTGAATTAATAGCAACTAATTGCTCATTTATACGGTTAATTACCCGATTGGTCAATATAACCCCCAGACATCAATTATTATTGAAATAAATATCGATTTCCACTAACACTAATAATTCCAACACAATGGAACTATCAATTTAATCTTTAATCAACACGGACTTATTCATCATTAATATTATAATTCACAATATTTAACAACCAGGTCGTTCTCAGGAAAGAGGGGGCTTTTCGATAAGGATTTCTCCTTATTGGCGCGCAATTAGGTGACCAAACCTCTCCTTGACAGAACTTCTAGACATTGTCAATATTGCAAATAATAATATGAATAACTTTGCCTTCTCAATTATTGATTTAATAATATATCATATTATACAGATTATACTGTGACAATAATTGAATCAATAATATGAGAGATATGATGCAGCAATTACTGCAGCAATAATTAAGTATAACTGAGTGACTTCTTACGTAAGAATCAATAATCAATACTGTGTGCTACTATGCAACCACGTGTATTACTGTACTTTTACTACCGGGTAGTTCAACAGTTTTAACGGTAACACTTTCGCCGTTATTTTTATAAAATGATAATTCTGTCGTTTTCTTACTACGACAATACTTCCGTTATGGGGTCCACCAATGATTGTGTCGTCGTACGAATATTCCCTGTTAAAACTAACATTCTCCGACCAATCGAATATTATATAACAACTTGCATACTTTGTAAAAAATTCAGATATTACCCAAAACTATAAAATTATATCAAATCCACACCATAATATTCAAAAAAATATTTCGAGAAATTTAAATCTTTATTCCTAAAATTTGGGGTCTCGAATTTATCCTCACGACAGCAAATGCCATTAACTAATATTTTGGAAGTTGAATAGTTTGATATTTGGAGCATTGACTTCATCGGACCCTTTCCTATATCTCTTGGTTATCTCTATATTATTGTCGATGTAGATTACATTTCCAAATGGGTGGAGGTGCTGCCCACAAGGACCAACGACCATAAGGTGGTGCTCAATTTTCTTAAGGAGCTTATTTTTACCCGGTTTGGTACACCACGTGCTATCATTAGTGATGGAGGCTCCCACTTCATCAATAAGTCTTTCGAAGCTCTTATGAGGAAATGCAATATCACTCATAGGGTTGCTACTCCCTACCATCCACAAACTAATGGACATGTTGAAGTTTCAAATAGGGAGATCAAACACATTCTGGAGAAAACAGTGAGTCAAAACCACAAGGATTGGGCTCTAAAAGTGAGTGATGCATGTTGGGCATATAGGGCAGCTTTCAAGACTCCCTTAGGCATGTCTCCTTATCGGCTTGTCTTTGGGAAAACATGTCATCTTCCAGTGGAGTTAGAACATCGTGCGTTTTGGGCCTTAAAGCAATTGAATTTTGACATCAACCAAATAGGTACTTCCCGGAAGCTTCAATTGAATGAACTGGATGAGATGTGGAACTAAGCTTTATTATAATGCATAGATTTATAAAGAGAAGACCAAGATTGCTCATGGCAGGGCCTTACTTCCCAAGCACTTCGAGCCAAATCAAAAAGTATTGCTCATCAACTCTAGGCTTCGGTTATTTCCTGGCAAACTTTGTTCGAGATGGTTTGAACTTTTTCTGGTGGTTCAAGTGTTTCCTCATGGGGCAGTGGAACTGTGGAAGTTCAAGACCTAAAGACTGGTTCCATCTTCAAGGTGAACGAACATCGTCTCAAACCTTACTTGGAGAAGTAAACCAAAATTCTCGAGGTGCAATATCTCGATCATCCTCCCTCCATATGAAGATAGCTGAGTCTGGCTGCGGACTTTAAACCAAGCGCTTGTTGGTAGAAAACCCAGCCATGTTATTTCCTTCATTTATTTTTTTTGTTATTTTTGTATTTTCTTCCTTTTCTCACGCATACTAATCATTGCACGTTCTTACTGATTTTTCACATTGAGGACAATGTTTAGTTCAGGTTTGGGGGTGGAACATAAATTTGAGTTAGATTTTAGGATGAGTCATTTGAATTTTTGTTATTAAGGGCAACATATTTCAAAAGTGTAAATAATGATTTCTTCACTCATCCAATGTTTCTAGCATGTTCAGTTGGTCATATCAGGTATGTTAGATGTGGTTTTCTTGTTAAAGGCTAAAGAAATAGTAAAAATTCATTTTGAGTTCATATTTTGGTCATAATCAACCTAGCTGTCTAAATTATTTTTTAAGTGTTTTTCAAGCCAATCTCATGTTGTTAACGTGTTAGAGGGATGTATATGATGTTTTGAACCAGGTTTGGGGGTCCAAATCGACCCACATTGTGAATTAAGAGGTTTAGAAGCTCAAAAAGTAGAAAATAGGCAAAAATCATCACTACGGAATTTCCTGATGTTCATTAGATTTTTCATCACTAAAGCACTTTTAGTGACGATCTTCAAAGAACTTTTCATCGCTAAAGGGGGTGTTCATATCTTTTGGGACAGTTTTTTGGAAATTTTTTAGTTGCCAAAAATTGTTTTTTTGGGGTACTTTTTTAGGTTACGAACCCTCGATGGAGTCCATGACTTTCAACCAATTTCTCAAAGTCTATCCCTTCATCACTTAGGTTATGTTTGTTTGTAAAAAGCAAGCTTGAGATTGTACTATTTATCTTAATTTAACACTACTTTAGACTATTTAATTATTCGACAATGAACTATTAGTCCCTTAATGTGGGATTATTAGTCCTATAAAGCCATTTGATAGCTTAAAATAGGGGGGGGGGACTATTAATCCCACATTTATCCTGAGATTATATAATCCCTCAGAAATAGCCTTAGAAATGACAAAAAATAGTCCATAGGACTATTTACAGGATTATTAATCCCCCATCATATGATAAAATAGTCGGAAATAGTCTTAAATAAAGAGAAATAGTCCAATCCCAAACATGTTTTTTGCAAACAAACATAGCCTTAAGGTGTAAAAATTGGTGTATTCTTTCCTTTTTCTTAAATTTTTAATCTATGATCATTCATGTCAATTTTTGTGATGAGAATTTACACTTAGAAATCTAAGGGAGGAGGTAGGCAAATTCATGTTACGGTGGGTGTTTAGAAATTATTTGAGTAACAAGAGTTTTGAAACATATGCTGATGTTAAGGGTATCATTTTTACTCACTAATGGAGATTTATATGTTATGCTTTGATAATTAATTCTTTACTAAAGTGTTGCCATGAAGTTTTTTGCATCATAAATACATTTCACTTCACATTGTTATGCTCTTAATGTTGTGGTGGACGAGATTTCCATGCTGGGAGTTGGGTCTCTAGTGAACTTGTGAGGTGAGGAAGAGACTGTTGTTTCAAAACCAGATCATAGAGTAGAACTGAACTCAAGAAAAGGTGCAAGTAAGCTTGAGGAGGGAGCTGGGAGCTTGCTGTCCAATAGAGTTAGTTGTTGATAGTTGTAAGTTTATCTTTAAAACTTTGTAAAGGCTTCTCCGCCTATTGAAGGAGTATTTATGTAACACCCTTCCCGAAAAGAAAAGGGAGGTCACGTGCAAAGCACAACAAACCTCAAATAAGTAAACAGACCACTAACAACCTCAAAATATTAATAGTGGTGATCCATTAATAAAGTAATAAGTACAATTCTCCAAACTGAGTCAAAATAATCAAAACTTAAAATTTGAATCAACCTAAATGGTCAAAGGCAAAACTCTCATCACATTAGCCATGAATCACCCCTACAAACCTGCCGGAAGAAAAATACAGCATGAGCCAATTGCCCACTACGGATACAGATATACAAAAGATATACAACTGATATACGAAAACAACTAAGACAAAATACTGAACAAAGCCTCAAGTGCAAATACGAACTAAAATATTATATCCAAATATCTGAATGGAATATATCTGAATCAACATAATTGACGAAACCAATAAAAGAATAAAGAAATAACGAACTGAAGTAACTAACTCAATGACTTGAACTGAACAGAAACTAACAAAACTAATCCCATAAAATAATAGGCTGAAACAAATAACTGGAGTTATTTCATACCGAATGAGCTCAGAAATATACCTTGCCACACAGACAAGTCAAAATAATACCACACAGGCAAATCAAATGATGCCACACAGGCGAATCAAAACAATGCCACACAGTCACATCAAAATAATGCCACACAGGTAAGTCAAAATAATGCCACACAGGCAAATCGCACATTGGACCACGAATCCAAATGTATGAAAATCGGATAGGTGTGTTTGGCACAACATCACCAATCCGCAGAACAGAAAACTAGGGTTAACCCATACGCCTCCCACAACAAAACACCAAATGGCCCACTTCCTCCAGAGCCCAAAACGGAGACGCCATGGACTAATCACACCGCCACAGAAAGTGTCATGCCTCTCATGCCAAGACGACATGCCTATGGTACCCCCATAGGTGGTTATAGCTCAGGTATACCATACAGTATATTCTAATAAAAATATCGTGTCACAACACATGCGACAAAATACCAACAAAAGAGTTCTATATGTACATGTTGAACCAAATCAAATTATAATCACAAGGTTTCAAAAAGAAGGTAGTAACATGTACCGCTCTACAATTATCGAAATAAATAATATTAAACATGATAACCTAATTCAAAGAGTACAAATATGAGTCATATATATCAACTCTAAAATGAAACTAATATATTTATTTCACAGGAAACAATTATGTGAAATCATAACAGAATTCGAAAAACGGAAACCAACGAACAAATTAAAAACAAAAGAGTATCGCTGAAAGAGTACGGAATTCGTACCTGATGCCTCCAAACCATTTATAACACACTCCACAAAATCTTACCCTCAAATGCCAACGATATCAAATACGAAACGATATTCGCAACCTAAACATGTTCACCTCAAATTAAAAACAATCCAAACTAATAATTCCAAAATAATTCATAATTTGTTTAATATGCCTTTAATCATCACCTTATATCAATTATTAATACTCAAAAATTTATATTCCAAATATAACTCTTTAAATTCCCTCCTTCCGATCTAATAAAAAGTAATAATAATACAATTATAAGTTACTTACTAATTATAATATATATTAATATGAAATTAATTTCTCCAATTGCATTAATTTTATAAGACAATTCAAATTAAATTAATTTATCATCTAATCATTTTTTTTAACATAAAAATAATCTTAATATAATATATATATTATATACATCATTCATTCATAAAAAAATTCAGCAACCTAGCTTCTTCACATGCCCACGATTTTAGTATTTTTTTTATTTTAAACAACCCAAGGCAATCATTACATTAATCTTTAAAAAAACTGCTATATTGTTATATATATATATATATATATATATATATATATATATATATATATATATATATATATCATAACACATTATTAGAATTCTTTCTTTTTTTTTTTAGAGCACGTGAACTATAATAATAATAACAAGTACTATGTTAATTATTAAGATATAAGAATTCATCTTATACACTGTCATCTCCTGGACTAACTATAATGACATGAACTGAACTATCATATTGTGTCAGTCTGATCAACCGACTTCCTCCACATATGCGATCTTCTTTGCCCAAAATAATTGATTACACTAATATATAGAAAATAAATTTTACATACCTTAACTTTACTCAGTTCGTTCCTTTTCTTTTTCTCCCTTCTCTGTAATGCGGCTGCGCTACTTCTTTTTCCTTTCACAGTCAATTATTAGAGATACGTGAGATAGGTTAGGGTTTAAATATTTATTTATATAACTGATGAACTCTCCTAATTTAAATAAAATTTTAATTTTACCCACACATATAAATTAAACCAAATTAGTTTTAAGGCCCAATTTTATCAACTTAATTTGTATCGCTTATTAATACTCCTTAGCCCACATAAATTAAATACAACTTGACCCAAATAAAAAAAAAGTCAAATTAATATGTTTTAAAATTAAATATTTTTTTTTCGGGTATTACAATTTATTACTGGGAGTAATAGGATCTCAAGTCCTGGAGATGAGCTTGAGACTAGACATAGCAACATACCCAAGATGTATGTTGTGAACCAGATAAATCTCTGTGTATTGTGTGATTGAATTTTTACTATCTTGCATATTAATTTCTGACATTGCAAATTAATTTACTAAAAATTCAAAAAGGCCTAAGATAAATTTCTAATCTGTAATAATCTATTCAACCACCCTTCTAGATTGTTATTGGACTTTCAATATTAAACCACTAATTGATGCAATGCAATAGTGGGAGAAGATAGAGAGATAAAGAGAGATGAGTAGAGAGGACAAGGCTAGTGTGAAACCCCGAATTTTATGAAATGAAAGTATTCAATTTTCTTATAATTATTATGTTATTTAGTAAATGGTTAAATTGATAAAGGTTAAAGTAAGGGTGATATTTGAAAATTTTGCAAAGTAAGAAAGTTGATATAAAATATTCTTTTTGTTGGAGAATATCCGTACGAAGGCACAATCATTGGTGAACCCCACAACGAAAGTATTGTCGTATTTAGAAAACGACAGTATTATCATTTTATAAAAATAACGGCAGAAGTGTTACCGTTAAAACTGTTAAACTACCCGGTAGTAAAAGTACATTAATACGCGTGGTTGCATAGTAGCACACGGTATTGATGATTGATGCTTACGTAAGAAGTCACTCAGTTATACTCAATTATTGCTACATGATTCTTGCGCATCATATCTCTCATATTATTCATTCAATTATTGTCACAGTATCATCTGCATAATATGTTATATTATTAAATCAATAATTGAGACGATAAAGTTTTTCATATTATTAGTTGCAATATTCACAATGTCTAGAAGTTCTGTCAAGGAGAGGTTTGGTCACCTAATTGCGCGCCAATAAGGAGAAATCCTTATCGGAAAGCCCACTCTTTCTTGGGAACGAACTGGTTGTTAAATATTGTGAGTTATAATATTAATGATGAATAAGTTCGTGTTGATTAAAGATGAAATTGATAGTTTTATTGTGTTAGAATTATTAGTGTTAGTGAAAATCGACATTTATTTCGATAATAATTGATGTCTGGACGTTATATTGACCAATCGGGTAATTAACCGGATAAATGAGCAATTAATTGCTATTAATTCACATGCTTATAACTATTTGTTCACATGTATGTACTATTGATTCACATTCTTGTACTATTAGGGGAGGTGGTGCAAGATTGATAATACTTACATGACTAAGTTAAAAATGGAGGTATAGATAGAGGTACTATACTGTAATTTGTATTTTTACATGTCTAGAACTATTGATTCACATGATTTACTATTAAGGGAGGTGGTGCAAGTTTGATAATACTTGCAGGACTAAATTAAAAATGATGGAAAAGATGAAAGTATTATACTGTAATATTTCGAGTCCCAAAATGTGCAATTATCGAAACTATAATTTTCTATAAATAGAAGCTCATTCCTTCATTATTTTTCACCAATTCACTAAAGCTATATAGTAGTTATTATAGAGAGAAAGAAGAAGAGAAGTCTGCTACCTCACTATTCCAGTATTCATTCTTCTTCTGAGGTAAGGGATATTATTATTATGGTAAGGGGTATTATTTCTTTCGTATTCATGAAGAGAGTTATTGTTATTCCATTCCTTATTATTTTGTTGGAATAACCTGTATATGCGGACTACCATATACATGGTGAAATTCTTCTGTTATTCCATTCTTTATTATCCTATTGGAATATCCTATCTGTGTGGATTACACATGACCTGGTTCCATTCTTTATTATTACATTGGAATATCCTCATGCATGCGATTACGCGTAACTTTGTTCAATTATATATTATTCTCGTTGGAATAACTTTGTTTTGTGCGATCTATCGCATGCACGTGAATTATTCTGTTATTCTATTTTTTATTATTCTGTTGGAATAACCTATCTCTGTGGATTACCACATGCATGGTGAATGATCCTTTGTATTCATTCTTTATTAAATTGTGGAAATGATCTATCTACGTGGATTACCGCATGGCGGATGAAAATTCATTTACAGTTTTGTATATTCTATTATACTCGTATGAGATATCATTTCTTTTGTATTCGTCATGGAATTTCATTTTCTTTGATATTTTTTTTACGAGTTACTATTCACAGATTACTATTCACCCAGTTACTATTCACTCTAGTATTATTCACTCGGGAATTCTGGGCACTTTTTGGGTCAGAGTACTATTCACAAGTTACTATTCATGGGTTACTATTCACCTAAATTACTATTCACCTGAATATTATTCACTCAGGTATTTTGGGTACTTTTTATGTTGGGGTACTATTCACGAGGTACTATTTCTAAAGTACTATTCATGGGGTACTATTTACCCAAAAAATATATTTCTTTTCTGTCCAAATTATTTTTGGTACATGAATATTATTCTTGAATTTTACTCCATAAAGCAGTATCATGTTGACAATTTGGATATTTTTAAACTCTGGATAAATTTAAAGTCTTTAATAATTATCCTTGATTTTGTTTGATTAATGCTTATATCATTGTCATCATCCTCATGCTTATATTGTGATTGAAGTCATCTTTGGCTTACGTGTATAGATGGATTGTTGATTATTGGCTTTATAGTTGTATATCTTTGGCTTACGTGTAAAGATGGACTGTTGACTATTGGTTTTACAGTTGTATATCTTTGTCTTACGTGTATAGATGAACTATTGATTGATGAGTATCTTTGGCTTATGTGTATAGATGAACTGTTTACTGGTATGATTATGACCAGGGATCATTCGGTATAATCATGACCCGTAATGTTATAGATGATGTGGTAAAAGTCCTCTTTGGCCCGAAGTGTGAGACCCCGTATTTTATGAAATAAAAGTATTCAATTTTTCTATTTTGGTAAATAGTTAAATTGATAAAAGTTTAAAGTTAAGGATAATATGTGAAATTTTTTGCAAAGTAAGCAAGTTAATATAAAATATTCTTTTTTCGGGGAATATCCATATGACGGTACAATCATTGGTTGACCCCACAATGGAATTATTTTTGGATTAAGAAAATGACAAAAATATTTTTATGAAAATAACGGCGGAAGTTTTACCGTTAAAACTGTTGAACTACTCGGTGGTAAAAGTACAATGTATGTCTGGCGTGGTTGCATAGTAGCACACAGTATTGATTATTAATTCTTACGTGATAAGTCACTCAGTTTTGTTTTATTAGTATTATTAATGTAATAAAACAGAAAAACTTTTTATATAAAACAGAATACTTTTATAAAGTTATTCAATAAATAGAATATATTATATTTTATTATGCATAGTGCCTGCATAGTATTTTGCATAGTAAAATCTTTTTATATAAAACAGAATACTTTTATAAAGTTATTCATTTTATTAGATTATAAATAGAATATATTATCTTTTATATAAAAGATTTTGCTTTAAATATGGACCGTCCGATTAAAAGTAAATCAATATGGACCGTTCATGAATTAGTTACTATGCAGTCCATTCTTCTATAAATAGAAGCTCATTTCTTCATTATTTCTTACGAATTCACTGAAACTCTAGAGAGAGAAACTATAGAGAGAATTCTTCTTCTATAATCTTGAGCGTATTTCTTTAGATGTTAAGAAAGCTTTGAGCGTAGTACAAGTTTTTTTCGAGTATATCATCGCCCTACATGTCGAAATACTCTTCTTTCAAAGGTAAGGGATATTATTTATTGTATTTGTAAGGGATATTATTTGTTGTACCTGTAAGGGGTATTATTTCTTTTGTATTCATGAAGAGAACTTCTGCTATTCCATTCTTTATTATTCTGTTGGAATAACTCAGATATCGCTGAACTACCCTATACTTGGTGAAATTCTTCTATTATTTCATTCTTTATTATTATGTTAGAATAACCTGTCTATGCGAAGTACTGCATACATGGTGAAATTCTTCTGTTATAACATTCTTTATCATTCTGTTGGAGTATCCTGTCGGTGCGTATTACGCCTAACTTGGTTCCAATAATTATTATTCTGTTGGAATAACCTGTCTGTGTGGTCTATTACATGCATAGTGATTTCTGTTGTTATTTCATTCTTTATTATTCTGTTGGAATATACTGTCGGTGCGTATTACGCTTGACCTGGTTCCATTATTTATTATTCTGTTGGAATAACCTGTTTGTGCGGTCTATCGCATGCATGGTGATTTCTGTTGTTATTCCATTCTTTATTATTCTCATTGGAATATCCTGTTGCGGTCTTAATTTCGCCGACTCGTTCCGCTTCTTTATTATTCGCTTTAATATCCTCGCATCGTATGCGTTACGCATGACCTGGTTCCATGATTTATTATTCTTTTGGGAATAACCTGTCGATGCGATCTATGGCATGCATGGTGAATTTTTCTGTTATTCCATTCTTTATTATTCTGTTGGAATAACCTGTCTATGTGGATTACCACATGCGTAGTGAATGATCCTTTGTATTCATTCCTTATTAAATTGTGGAAATGATCTGTTTACTTGGATTATGATGAAAGTCATAATAAAAGCATTAAATTGATGAAAATCACAGGTATATATAGTATTAGTAAGTGTTATGATATGTTATGTTGGTTATTATGTGAAAACATGAAAGTTTTTTAGAAATCACAAAGGGTTGACAAATCAGATTTTGGTGAAAATGTAACATTAAATTCAATTGACCATATATCCTATTATATTTTGAATTTTTGAGTGTGGTCAAGTTCTATAGTTAGATCTATGAGTTTTCTAACTTATCCAAGTGGAACCACTAGAAAAGGTGTGTTAGATTTTCGTGTGGACTGATTTTAGCAAAGGAGTCAAAAACCGAAATTTTCAAAAAGGCTACTGTCCAAAATTTTAAAAGGGCATTTTCGGCCACTTAAAGTGTGAGAAATATTTTGGCCTTTTGGGACATGAAAATATATGGTATGAAGTACTTACTGTCCAAAAATGAGCTCATTCCGACTTAAAACGAGCAAGTTATGACCATTTCAATATTTAGGTTTTTCCGCCGAAAAACGCTATAACTGGAGTTCTATAACTCCGATGACCATGAAATTTAAATTGGAAGCTCACGTTAACATGTGTAAGATCCTGCCAAGATTTGGGAATTTCTGGAGTTAAACTAGAGTTTAAGAAAGCTTTGATCGTAGTACAAGTTTTCTCCGAGTATATCATCGCCTTACCAGTCGGAATACTCTTCTTTCAAAGGTAAGGGATATTATTTGTTGTATTCGTAAGGGATATTATTTGTTGTACCTGTAAGGGGTATTATTTCTTTTGTATTCATGAAGAGAACTTCTGTTATTCCATTCTTTATTATTCTGTTGGAATAACCTGTATACGCGGGCTACCCTATACTTGGCGAAATTCTTATGTTATTCCATTCTTTATTATTATGTTGGAATAACTTTGCCATCAAATCGCATACATGGTGAAATTCTTACATTATTACATTCATTATCATTCTGTTGGAATATCCTGCTTGGCATGTATTACGCTTTGACACAGTTCCATTAATTATTATTCTGTTGGTGGCATAACTCGTCTGCATGCGGTCTATCGCATGCATGGTGATTTTTGTTGTTATTCCATTCTTTATTATTCTGTTGGAATATCCTATCGGTGTGTATTACGCCTGACTTGGTTCCATTATTTATTATTCTGTTGGAATAACCTGTGACGCCCCCAAAATGGGTATACATCACCTATTCTGAGTCGCCAAATACATGGTACAAAATTCAAATACAATCTTTAATATACAACAAGAGAGCTGTGAGTTTTAATACAAATATTGTCATCTAGACAATATGCACTCTCAGAATAAGTCCTCATTACATTTATTGTCACATTATATAACAGAATAGTGAGGACTACTAATACTATCATCTGGACCATCACTCCATTCCCCGACTAGTAGTCTCTACCGCGTTCTCATTTCACAAGAGAACAAAGAAAAGAAAGGGTGAGCTCAACTAGCCCAGTAAGAAATATTATGACTAAGATAATGCAGGATAAAATATCATTAGTCTTCAACAATGTTAAACTGATAAAATACAATAGACATCAAGTTTAACTGCAACGGAACATGCAATCCATTAAAAGAGTCAAGTAGAGGATAAAATCTACTATCTTTTATGATTTAAAAGATTTTTCATCACTTTTATCGCTGGGACTCAGCTTAATAAATAAATCCACATCATCGAATCACCCCTGCACTACGGCCAAGAATATTCTTTAGTATCACGACCACAAATTATCCATGCACTACGGGCCAAGGACATTTGTGTATTCATCAATGGTCATGATCATGCCAACAATCATCCATCAATGCACTTTCTACGCCAATGAGGACTTTTACCACATCATTTGTAACATTAAGGTCATGATTACAATCAATAATCCTCGGTCATAATCATACCAAGTCCATCTATGCACTTTCAAAGCCACAGATGACTTTCAACATAATAGAAACATGAGGATGATGACAATGATATAAGAATTCAATAAAATAAGTTCACGAATTATGTAAGACCCCAACTTTTTGAATAAAGATGAATTTTCTATAATTATCATTTTGAGTGTTATGGAATGAATTTAATATAATGTTATAGTTGGGGGTAATATTTATAAATTTTGCAAAGTATGCAAGTTGTCATATTATATTCGATTGGTCAGAAAATATTCTTTTCAGGGAATATCCGTACGATGGTACAATCATTTGTGGACCCCACAACAGAATTATTGTCGGATTAAGAAAACGACAAAAATATTTTTATGAAAATAACGGCGGAAGTTTTACCGTTAATACTATTGAACTACTTGGTAGTAAAAGTACAGTAATACGTGTGGTTGTATAGTAGCACACGGTGTTGATTATTGATGCTTATGTGATAAGTCACTCAGTTTTGTTTTATTAGTATTATTAACGTAATAAAACAAAAACATCTTTTTATATAAAACAGAATACTTTTATAAAGTTATTCGTTTTATTTGATAATAATTAGGTTATATTATATTTTATTATGTATAGTGTTGCATAGTGTTTTGCATAGTAAAATTATAAATAGAATATATTATATTTTATTTAAAAGATTTTGCTTTAAATATGGACCGTCAAATTAAAGTAAATCAATCTGGACCGTTCATTAGTTAGTTACTATGGAGTTCATTCTTCTATAAATAGAAGCTCATTCCTTCATTATTTTCTTACGAATTCAATTGAAACTCTAGAGATAAATAAACTCAGAGAGAGAAGAAGAATAGTATTCTGCTACTTAACTACTCTTATATTCAGTTTCTTTTACACTAAGGGATATTATTCTTTTGTGTTCATGAAGAGAATTTCTGTTATTCCAATTCTTATTATTCTATTGGAATAACCTGTATACGCGGGCTACCCTATACTTGGTGACATTCTTCTATTATTCTGTCTTTATTATTCTGTTGGAATATCTTGTCTGTGTGTTTTACACCGGACCTGGTTCCGTCTTTATTATTCTGTTGGAATATCCTATCTGTGTGTTTTACACTGGATCTGGTTCCATCTTTATTATTCTGTTGGAACATCCTCGCTTGCAGTGAATTTCACCGACTTCGGTTCCGTTATTATTATTCTGCTGAATAACTCGCTCTATGTGAAGTACCGCATGCATGGTGATTTCTTTTGTTATTCCATTCTTTATTATACTCAATTGGTTAAAGTTTTGACTTCTATACTCCATGAAATTAGTAGAATATCCTTGATATTTGCGCTTCATCCAAAGATTCTTTTCATGGAAATATTCTTCCGAGCATTCTTGAATTTTACTCTACACGTAAGTATCATGTAGACAATTTGGACGTTATTGATTCCTCGGACAAATTAATTCTTGAACTTGTTTTATTGAATTCTTATATCATTGTCATCATCCTCATGTTTATATTTTTTTGAAAGTCATCTCGTGGCCTCAGAAGTGCATAGATGGACTTGGTATGAGTATGACCGTGGATTATTCGTGTAATCATGACCGTAATGTTACAAATGATGTGGTAAAAGTCCTCATTGGTAGTAGTGTTGATGGATGCTTGTTGGCATGATCATGACCATTGATGAATACACAAATATCCTTGGCCCGTCGTGCATTGAATTTGTGGTCGTGACCCTAATGAATATCCTCGGTAGTAGTCGGTGGATGATGTGGATTATTTATTTAGCTAAGTCTCAGCGATAAAAGTGATGAAAAATGTTTTAAATCATAAAAGATAGTAGATTTTATTCTCTACTTGACTCTTTTAATGGATTGCTTGTTCCACTGCAATTAAACTTGATGTCTATTGTATTTTATCAGTTTAATATTATTGGAGACTAATGATAATATATTTTGCATTATCTTAGTCATAATATTTCTTGCTGGGCTAGTTGAGCTCACCCTTTCTTTCACTGTTATCTTCGTGAAATGAGAAACGAATGGGACGAAGCCTGTGGAACCAGAGTGATGGTCCTGGATGATAGTGTTAGCTAGTAGTCCTCACTATTCTGTTAAATAGTATGCCAATAAATGTAATGAGGACTTATTCTGAGAGTGGATATTGTCTAGAAGACAGTATTTGTATTTAAACTCACAGCTCTCTTGTTATATAATTAAGATTGTATTTATATTTTATACCATGTATTTGGCGACTCAGAATATGTGATGTATACCTATTTTGGGGGCGTCACAGTTGGTATCAAAGCTTAGGGATATGATCCCTGGCTAAGATGTGAGACAAGAAGTAGGACGGGAGAGACGGGGAATTCTTTCGCTAGTATAACCTACCTAAGTTTATTTGGTATTTAATTGGTCGGTCAGAGTATAAGGATAATATGTGATATGTTATTTAACTCTTGTTTTGTGGCAGTATTTGAAAATGACATCCGAGAATGTTGAGATTATCAATGGAGCACAAGAGACCGTTCAGTCTCCACAGATCAATAATCAGGATAATGTGCATCAGGAATGCGACGTTCCTCAGGCAAATAACAACACTGACCAAATGATGAACGATGGAATATTCAAAGGCTTTATGCAATTCATGCAACAACAGGCAAGAGCGGCTCCTGTACAAAATGCAGGTGGAAATACTGGTAACTCTCGGATTGTCACCGCCAAGCAGTTTAAGGAACTGGGACCACCGGAGTTTTTTGGAGAGCCAAAACCACTTAAGGCGGAGACATGGATTAAGCAGATCAACAAGATATTTGATGTCTTGGGATGCTCCGAGGAGCAAAAGGTTCCCTTTGCCACCTTCATGTTATGCGCAGGCGCATTACATCGTGGGGAATATGTAAAGCATACTCAACTTGCCGCACTGAAGATGTCTTGGGAGAAGTTCCAAGAACTTTTCAACGACAAGTACTTTCCTGAAAGTATTCATCACATGAAAGAGGTAGAGTTCATCAAGCTAGAGCAAAACAACATGACTGTGTCGTAGTACGAAGCCAAGTTTATCGAGTTGTTCCGGTTTGCGTCTCATTTGGTTGATAATGAGGAGAGAATGACGCAAATGTTTTTAAGAGGTTTGAAACCTGAGATACGTCAATATCTTATCTCTCATAAACTGTGTTTGTATTCAAATGTTGTTAATAGGGCTCAGTTATTGGAGCGTGATAATGAGTCAACCCAACCAAAGGAGAGCAAATTAAAAAATGATAATACCAAAGGAGAATAACATCGTGAAGGTGACAACAAGCGTGGAGGGAATCAACAGGCCAGAAATGGTAATCACTTCGATGGTAATCATAGCCAAAACAATAAGAATGGACATTTCAAGAAGAGGAGATTTAACAATGATGGAAAGACGTCAGCATCAGCACCTGTCGTTAAGGAAGGAGAATGACCACCTATCATATGCTTCAAGTGTGAAGGAGAGGGACACATCAGTCCCAACCGTGCGATGCCATCCAAGCCATGTTACAACTGTGGAAGAAAATGTCACTTGGCCTAATTTTTTCGTGCGCCGAAGACAAGTCCAGCTGGGATGGAGGCACCAAAGGCCATCTCAGAAAAGTCCAAGCCGGTAGTGCAAGGGAGAGCGTTTGTTGTGACCTCCCAGAAAGTAAGGAACCCGAACAAGGTCATCACGGGTAAGCTAATCATAAACTCTAGCGAAGTTTATACTTTGTTTGATACTGGTTCTACCCACTCTTTCATTTCTCCTACTTGCGCTCAACGTTTAAATTTGACTCCAAAGAAATTGGATTTTGATTTATCAGTTGAAACCCCGTTGGGAGAGACCTTCATTACATCCACAGTTTATAAGTCTTATTTGATTTAAATTGGTAACCGCACGTTACCTGTCGATCTTATTTCTTTGAAAATACTTTCATTTGATGTGATTCAAGGGATTGATTGGTTAACTACTCATCATGTAAAAATTGATTATTTTCGTAAGGTTGTTAGCTTTCATATTCCTAATCAACCTATTATGCGAATTCAAGCCACGAAACCATTAAAATCAATCACAGTCATCTCAAGCCATAAAGCTATTCGTTTATTAAAAAACGGATGTCAAGCTTTCTTAGCTCATGTCACAGATCTACACAAAAATACGTCAGTTTTGAATGATATTTCTATTGTTAATGAATTTCTTGATGTATTCCCCAAGAACTTCCCCTCGCCTACCCCGCAGAGCGTGAAATTGAATTTTGTATCGACCTTGAACCCTTGTGACAAAGCCCATTTCCAAAGCCCCATATCGAATGGCTTCTATTGAACTTCGTGAGTTAAAGACCCAACCGCAGGAATTGTTAGACATTGGCTTCATTCGTCCTAGTACTTCTCCTCGGGTGCTCCTGCTCTATTCGTGAAGAAGAAAGATGGGAGTATGCGACTTTGTATTGATTATCGGAGTTGAATCATGTCACCATCAAAAATAGGTACCCATTGCCACGTATTGATGACCTGTTTGACCAAATTGCAAGGAGCCAAATTTTTTCAAAGATTGATCTTTGTTCCAGATATCACCAATTGAAGATTAGAACCGATGACATTCCAAAGACGGCTTTTCGTAACTCCCCAAGACGGGCATTATGAATTCCTAGTCATGTCTTTTGGATTGACTAATGCTCTGATGCCTTCTTCATGGATATGATGAACCGAGTATTCAAGGAATATTTGGATCACTTTATGGTCGCTTTTTTGATGACATCCTCATATATTCCAAAACCCGTGAAGATCATGAGCAACACTTGAGGCTGATACTCCAAAAGCTTCGTGAATATAAGCTTTATGCCAAGTTGAAGAAATGCGAGTTCTGGCTTGATGGAGTAGCATTCCTTGGGCACGTGGTATCAAGTCATGGAATATCTGTTGACCCAGCAAAGATTGAAGCTATTCAAAGCTGGGAGCAACCTAAATTAGTGACCGAAGTACGTAGCTTTCTCGGTTTAGCTGGTTATTATTGGAGATTCGTGAAAGGATTTTCTCGAATCGCTACTCCACTAACTTAGCTGACTTTGAAAGATACAAAGTTTGGTTGGAGCGAGGAATGTGAGAAGAGTTTTCAAGAACTCAAGAGAAGACTCATTTCAGCACATGTTCTGACAATACCATCTGGTTCGGAGGGATTTGTCATCTACAGTGATGCTTCGGGCAAAGGATTAAGATGTGTTCTCATGCAACATGGGAAAGTCATAGCCTATGCCTCACGACAACTCAAAGAATATGAGAGGAATTATCCTACTCATGATCTAGAGTTGGCAGCTGTTGTCTTCGCACTAAAGATTTGGAGGCATTACTTGTATGGGGAGAAAGTGGAGATATGTACGGATCATAAAAGCCTCAAATATTTCTTTACTCAAAAGGAACTCAACATGCGACAACGACGTTGGCTTGAACTATTGAAAGATTATGATCATACCATCCAATACCATCTTGGAAAAGCGAACGTGGTAGCTGACGCATTGAGTAGAAGATCATATGCGGGCACGAGTGAAATATTGTCAACGCAAAGGCCCATTTTATATGACTTACAAAGGATGGAGATAGAGATAAAGACTTCAGGGACCCACGTGATGATGGCGAATATACGAGTACAACCAACTTTAATTGATAAAGTTAAAGCTGCTCAAGCTACAGACCTGGAGCTGATGCGTATGAGGAAGAAAGTACAAGAAGGTGTTATGCCGGAAGTAAGAATCGATGATGAAGGAATACTTCGAGTCAACTCCAGACTTTGTGTTCCTAACGATCCTGATTTAAAGTATAAAATCATGATGGAGGCGCACAACACACCGTTTGTAATCTATCCTTGGAGTACCAAAATGTACAGTGATCTTCGTCATACATTTTGGTGGAGCAATATGAAGAGAGAGATAGCGCTATTTATCTCAAGGTGTCTAACTTGTCATTGAGTCAAGGCGGAGCATTAAGTGCCAAAAGGTCCATTATAACCACTTAAAATTCCAAAATGGAAGTGGGAGCACATTACCATGGATTTCGTTACTGGCCTTCCCAAGGTTTCTCAAGGCATAGATGCGATTTGGGTCCTTGTTGATAGATTGACCAAGTCTGCTCATTTCTTACCAATACGAGAAACTTATACACTTGAACGTCTTGCTCGTATGTACATAAACGAGATTGTAAGACTGCATGGTATGCCAGTATCCATAGTTTCTGATCGAGACCCAAGATTCACTTCACAATTTTGGGTTAGTTTGCAAAAAGCTATTGGCATGGATTTACGATTTAGTTCGGCATATCATCCTCAGACGGACGGACAATCAGAGAGGACTATTCAAACTCTGAAAGATTTATTAAGACTCGTGTCCTTGACTTCAAGGAAGTTGATAAGTTCTTACCATTGGTGGAGTTTTCCTACAACAACAGTTATCAAACAAGTATTGGCATGGCTCCATTCGAGGCGTTGTATGGAAGAAAGTGTCATTCTCCAGTATGCTGGGAAGAGGTGGGCGAAGCAACGTTGTTGGGACCGGAGTTGGTACGTATGACTACGAAAAAGATTCAAACGATCCGATAACGTATAAAAACCTCACAAGATCAACAAAAGAGTTATGCTGATCTCCATCGAAAGGACATAGAATTCGATATAGGAGATCATGTGTTGTTACGTGTTGCTCCTTGGAAAGGAGTTACGAGATTTGGAAAGAGAGGAAAGCTCAATCCTCGATTCATTGGCCAATTTTTAATCCTCGATCGGGTAGGAACTGTGGCCTATAGACTCGCTTTACCGCCAAGTATGTCTCGTGTTCATAACGTTTTTCACATATCCATGTTACGTAAATATGTGGAGACCCGAACCACATTATTAAGCTAGAACCAGACGAAATAGCGGAAGATTCAACGTATGAAGAGGTTCCTGTTCAAATCTTGGATAAGAAGGAACATATTCTACGCTCCAAGGTTATACCTCAAGTCAAAGTTTTGTGGAGAAACCACGATGTTGAGGAAATGACCTGGGAGTTAGAATCTGAAATGAAGTCAAGGTATCCTTACCTCTTTGATATACCAGGTACGTACCCTAATTTTGAGGGCTTAAATTTCTTAGAAGGGAGGTTGTAAGACCCCAACTTTTTGAATAAAGATGAATTTTCTATAATTATCATTTTTGAGTATTATGGAATGAATTTAATATAATGTTATAGTTGGGGGTAATATTTACAAATTTTGCAAAGTATGCAAGTTGTCATATTATATTCGATTGGATGGAAAATATTCTTTTCAGGGAATATCCGTACAACGGTACAATCATTGGTGGACCCCTTTAATGTGTTATTATTGTTTGATTAAGAAAACGACAAAAATATTTTTATGAAAATAACGACTTTTAAGTTTTACTGCTAATCATGTTGAACTACTCTCAGTAGTAAAAAATACAAGAATACGTGTGGTTGCATAGTAGCAATACACTATTGATTATTGATGCTTATGTGATAAGTCACTCAGTTTTGTTTTATTAGTATTATTAACGTAATAAAATGTAAATATCTTTTATATAAAAGCAGTAATACTTTTATAAAGTTATTCGCTTTATTTGATAATAATTAGGTTATATTATATTTTATTATGTATAGTGTTGCATAGTGTTTTGCATAGTAAAATTATAAATAGAATATATTATATTTTATTTAAAAGATTTTGCTTTAAATATGGACCATCAAATTAAAGTAAATCAATCTGGACCGTTCATTAGTTAGTTACTATGGAGTTCATTCTTCTATAAATAGAAGCTCATTCCTTCATTATTTTCTTACGAATTCATTGAAACTCTAGAGAGATAAACTGTAAGAGAGAAAGAAGAATAGTATTCTGCTACTTAACTACTCTTACATTTAGTTTCTTTTACGGTAAGGGATATTATTCTTTTGTGTTCATGAAGAGAATTTTTGTTATTCCATTTCTTATTATTCTATTGGAATAACCTGTATACGCGGGCTACCCTATACTTGGTGACATTCTTCTATTATTTTATCTTTATTATTCTATTGGAATATCCTGTTTGTGTGTTTTACACCTGGTTAAAAGTCCGCTTTTATTATATTGTTGAATATCATGTTCAGGTGTTTTACACCGGACCGGTTCCGCTTTTTATTATTCTCATTGGAATATCCTCGTCTGTGTTTTACACCGACCGGTTCCATCTTTATTATTCTCGCTGGAATAACCTATTTGTGTGTTTTACACCGATCCGGTTCCGCTTTTATTATTCTCATTGAAACATCCTCAGCATTGAATTTCACCCGACCCGTTCCGTTATTATTATTCTGCTGAATAACTCGCTTGGCGCGGCACCGCATGCATGGTGATTTCTTTTGTTATTCCATTCTTTATTATACTCAAATGGTTAAAGTTTTGACTTCTATACTCCATGAAATTAGTAGAATATCCTTGATATTTGCGCTTCATCCAAAGATCTTTCATGGAAATATTCTTCCTAACATTCTTGAATTTTACTCTACACGTAAGTATCATGTAGACAATTTGGACGTTATTGATTCCTGGACAAATTAATTCTTGAACTTGTTTTATTGAATTCTTATATCATTGTCATCATCCTCATGTTTATATTTTTTTTGAAAGTCATCTCGTGGCTCAGTAGTGCATAGATGGACTTGGTATGATTATGACCGTGGATTATTCAAAGTAATCATGACCGTAATGTTACAAATGATTTGGTAAAAGTCCTCATTGTCAGAAGTGTTGATGGACAATTGTTGGCATGATCATGACCATTATCGATGAATACACAAATATCCTTGGCCCGTAGTGCATGGAATTTGTGGTCGTGACCTCAATGAATATCCTCGGCAGTAAAGTGTGGGGATGATGTGGATTATTTATTTAGCTGAGTCTCAGCGATAAAAGTGATGAAAAATGTTTTAAATTATAAAAGATAGTAGATTTTATTCTCTACTCGACTCTTTTAATGGATTGCTTGTTCCGCTGCAGTTAAACTTGATGTCTATTGTATTTTATCCGTTTAACATTATTGGAGACTAATGATAATTTATTTTGCATTATCTTAGTCATAATATTTCTTGTTGGGCTAGTTGAGCTCACCCTTTCTTTCACTGTTCTCTTCAAGAAATGAGAACGTAGCTGGGACGAGTCGGGGAACGGAGTGATGGTCCGGATGATAGTGATAGCTAGTAGTCCTCACTATTCTGTTAAATAGTGTGATAATAAATGTAATGAGGACTTATTCTGAGAGTGAATATTGTCTAGAAGACAGTATTTGTATTTAAACTCGCAGCTCTCTTGTTATATAATTAAGATTGTATTTATATTTTGTACCATGTATTTGGCGACTCAGAATAGGTGATGTATACCTATTTTGGGGGCGTCACAAATTAATTTGTCCAAGAACTAATAACGTCCAAATTGTCAACATGATACTTCTATGTAGAGTAAAATTCAAGAATGCTCATAAGAATATTTCCATGAAAAGATACTGGATGAAGCGCAAATATCAAGGATATTCTACTAATTTCAGGGAGTATAGAAGTTAAAACTTTAACCAACTGAGTATAATAAAGAATGGAATAACAAAAGAAATCACTATGCATGTGATAATTCACATGTACAAAGTTATTCCAATGTAATAATAATAATGTAACCAGTCGTGCAAAAATTGCACCGATCGGATGTTCCAACAAAATAATAAAGATTTTAACAAGGTCCTGTAAAAAACACATGCATAAGATATTCCAACAAAATAATAAAGACATAATAATAAAGATTTTAACCAGTCCTATAAAACACATGTATATGATATTTCAAACATAATAATAAAGACGTAATAATAGAAGAAAATCAACAAGTATAGGTAGACACAGATACAAAGTTATTCCAATGTAATAATAAGAAATGGAATAACAATGCTTCTCTTCATGAATAAGAAAGAATAACACCCTTACCGTAAAAAGAACTTGATAACGGAATAGTAAAGTAGCAGAATACTCTTCTTCTTTCTCTCTATAATTTCTCTCTCTAAGTTTCAATGAATTTGTAAGAAAATAATGAAGAAATGAGCTTCTATTTATAGAAGAATGGATCAGATAAGAATTAAACTCATGAACGGTCCGTATTGATTTACTTTAATCGAGACGGTTCATAATTAAAGCAAAATCTTTTAAATAAAATATAATATATTCTAATTATTGCCTAATAAAATAAATAACTTTATAAAAGTATTTTATTTTATATAAAAAGATTTTACTATGCAAAAACACTATGCAACACTATGCAAAATAAAATATAATATAATCTAATTATTATCTAATAAAACGAATAACTTTATAAAAGTATTCTGTTTTATATAAAAAGATTTTACTATTAGCCTAATAAAATGAATAACTTTATAAAAGTATTCTGTTTTATATAAAAAGTTTTTCTGTTTTATTACGTTAATAATACTAATAAAACAAAACTGAGTGACTTATCACATAAACATCAATAATCAATACCGTGTGCTACTATGCAACCACGCGTATTACTGTATTTTTACTACCGAGTAGTTCAATAGTATTAACGGTAAAACTTCCGCCGTTATTTTTAATAAAATATTTTTATCATTTTCTCAATTCGACAATAATTCCATTGTAGGGTCCACCAGTGATTGTACCGTCGTATGGATATTCCCTGACAAAAAGAATATTTCCTGACCAATCGAATATAATATGACAACTTGCATACTTTGCAAAATTTATAAATATTACCCACAACTATAACATTATCTCAAATCCACACCATAATATAAAAATAATATTTCGAGAAATTTAAATCTTTATTCATAAAATCTGGGATTTTACAATCTCCCCTCCTTATGAAATTTCGCCCTCGAAATTTACGTACGTACCTGGTATGCTGAACAGGTGAGGATACCTTGACTTCATTTCAGATTCTAACTCTTGAGGTATAACCCTTGAGTGTTGAATACGATTCTTCTTATCCAAGATTTTAACACGTATCTCCTTAAACGTTAAATCATCCGCTATCTCGTCCGGTTCTAAATTAATAATGTGGTTCGGGTCGTTCACATATTTACGTAACATCTATATGTTAAAAACGTTATGAGCACGCGACATACTTGGTGGTAAAACGAGTCTATAAGCCACAGTTCCTACTCAATCAAGAATTTCAAATGGGCCAATTAAATCGAGGGTTGACATTTTAGCAACTCTTGCTATTTAAAATAACGCCCTCTTGAACCTTATTCTTCACATTCATCAGCTCTGAGTATGTAGCTTGAGCGGCTTTAACTTTATCGATTAAAGTCGATTCTACTCGTATATTCGTTATCTTCATGTGGGTCCCTAGAGTCTTTAACTCTATCTTCATCATTTGTAAGTTATACGAAATGAGTCTTTGTGTTAGCAACATTGCACTCAGAACGATACGATCTTCTACTCAACACGCCGCCTACCACGTCGCTTCTTCCACGATTTATATCGAATGGTACGATCATAATCTTTAACAGCTCGAGCCAATGTCTTTGGAGCATGATGCGTTCGTTTTAAGTAAAGAAATATTTGAGGGTTTATGGGGTCAATACAAAATTCGATTTCACGCTCTAGGGGTAGGCTAGGAAGTCTTCAAGAATACGTCAAGAAATTTATTAACGATAGAAATATCATTCAAAACTGTGACTCTCATCCAAGACTTGGATAGTACGTCACATTAATACCTATCAACTTGCCATCGTCATTCACGACGTCTCCTATGAAAAGTCTGGCTTCGATGCATTCCACACAAGGAAGTTAACAACGAAAGGATCTGGGCTCTTTACTTATGGCTTGATATAACAATGATTGACTTTAGTGGTTTGGTTACTTTGAATTCGCATAACAGGTTGGTTAGGAGTATGAAAGCTAACAACCTTACGAGAAGCATGATGACTAGTTAACCAATCATTTCCAAAAAAAATCACATCAAAGGCAAGTATTTTCAAAGAGATAAGATCGACAAGTAACGTGAAAGTGTTGATTTGAACAAGATTTATAAATAGTGGAGGTAATGAAGGTTTCTCCCAACTGAGTTTAAGCAGATATATCAAAGTCTAACTTCTCTGGAGTTAACTTTAAACATTGAACACAACTAGGTGAAATAAAAGAGTGAGTAGAACTGGTATCTAACACGGTATAGACTTCGCAAGAGCTTATGATTAACTTACCCGTGATAATTTTATTCAGGCTCCTCGTCACAAAAAAAAAATGCTCTCTTAAACTACCGGCTTTGACTTGTCTGGGACATCCTTTGGCATCACTATCCCAGCTGGACTTGACTTCACCATACGACAAAATCGAGCTAGGTGACCTTCTCTTCCGTAATTAAAACACGCTTTGGATTGTCACAGTCACAGTTTGACGGATGTGTCCCTCCCCGTCCAAGATTTGAAACATACGACCGGGTGGTCGTTCTTCTTCCTTTGAAACGGTAAGTTTGGTGCCGACGCCTTCACGCCATTGTTGAACCTTCTTCTTGAAATTTCCACTTCTATTATCTTGGCCATGATTACCATCAAGTGGTTACCATTCTTGCATGATAATTTCCTCCACGATGGTTATTATGTACCAATGACCGCTACACCCGGATGATTATTATCGTGTTGTTGGTCGTCACCTTTTTGTTGTAGATTGACTCATTATTGCGCCCAATAATTGAGCCCTATTCACACCATCTGAATATAAACAAACTTTATGAGAAATGAGGTATTGACGTATATTGGGTTTCAAACATCTTAGAAACATTCGCGTCATTTGCTCCTCATTATCGACCAAATGGGATGCAAACCGGGATAACTCCTCAAACTTAGCCTCGTATTACAACACGGTCATATTGTTTTGCTCCAGCTTGATGAACTCCACCTCCTTCATGTGACGAATTGTGACGCCCCCAAAATAGGTCCATTCCACCCAACCCATTCTGAGTCGCCAAATACATGGTACAGAAAGCAAACTACAACTTCAATAATACAATTGTCGTGCAAAATACGACAACACATACTGTGAGTTTAAATACAAATATTGTCTTCTAGACAATATCCATACCCAAATAAGTCCTCATTACAATTATTCATACACTATTTTACAGAAATAGTGAGGACTGCTAAAACATCTTTCTAGAATCATCACTCCATACCCCGACTAGATCCTGCTATGTTCTCACCTCCTGAGAAGAAATATGGAACAAAAAGGAAAAGGGTGAGCTCAACTAGCCCAGTAAAGAATATTATGACTAAGATAATATACAACAAATTATCTTTAGTCTTCAACAGGGAAAAATATGATAGAATATAATCGACAACAAATTTTAGATCAACAACTGCAGCGGAAACAACAATTCATTAGAAGAGTTAAGTAGAGAATGAAATCTACTATTATCTATGAATTTAAAAGTCCATCATCAATATTTTATCCTCAGAACATCAATCAATATACATCTTTGCACTACGGGCCAAAGATATTCATTTATATCACCAAATGGTCATGTTCATCTCAACACATGTTCATCTTTGCACTACGGGCCAAAGATATTCATCAATTAATCATTCATCTTTGCACTACAGGCCAAAGATATTCAGTAATATCATCATTAAGGACTGAGGATGATGAAAAACATTTTAGAGAACGAATCCAGAGAAAGAGAAGGATAAATATTAGGGATTCGTATTTCGGTTTATCTAAATTCAATAATACTCCATAATAACCAAGTGTGAAGCAGAATTCAAAAATAAAGATCAAAACATGGATTCAATCAAAGATAGTAACCATAAAAGACATCTGGAAGAAAAAAGAAATTTTTTATTTTTTGGTGAATAGTGTCGTATTCGTGAATAGTATCGTATACGTGAATAGTGTCGTATACGTGAATAGTAACCCCGACACAAAAAGGTAGAAATTCCACAATAAAATCATACTTTGTGAACAATACTCGTGAATAGTACCATATTCGTGAATAGTGCCGTATACGTGAATAGTAACCCTGACACAAAAAGTTCCAAATTTGATTAAAAGTTTAGATCAATACTTCGGCATAATGATATTGAAGAAAATAATATCATTTAAGAAGAAAATAACATCCCTTACCTCAAAATAACGGTACTTCTGACTGGAATACCGGATATAAAATCCGAAGGAAACTTGTACCGTATATCAACACTCAAAGTATCAAAATACTCACGAAATACGCTCAATAATATAGAGAGAGAAAGAGGGAAAACTTGTTTCTGGTGTGATTTTTAATTCTAACTTAGCCCTCTATTTATAGGAAAATGTTAGCACGCCGAAACAGACTTGACCTGCTACCTGATGGCTTTACCTGCTACTATTGCCACCCATCACATTTGAAATAAAATTCAGCACATTTTTTCACCAACCACAAGTGGGGTCCACTCAATTCTAGAATTTTCCACCAAAATCATTTATAACCCTAATTTCTGAAGCATTCACCTCTTAAAATTCATAACAAATCATTCGTTCATTTTTAACGGTTCAAAATTTGTGAACATATATCCAACTTATATATGTATAACATATCCAAAAATCACAACGATCCAACGGTCGGATTAAAAATTATAACTCATGCAATATATCGTAAAAATACTGATTTGATTTTTAATACCTTTATTCTGACAAAGATACTGATAAAATACCTCAACATTAAATCCTTCAATTATAACCACATAAAATAAATAAATCCATCATTTATAATAAATATTTCCTTATCATATAAATCAATAATTAATTATTCATAAATAATATTACGTAATCACAATTATGACATAACCAAAGCCGCTTCCTGTGAAAGATGGGGCTTTCCGATAAGGATTTTCCTTCTCAAGCGCCGCAATTAGGTGACCAAACCTCTCCTTAGACAACTTTCTAGACATTGCCAACAATGCTATCTAATAATATTATTCAAATAATATGAATTATTGATCCGATAATGGAAAATATCAGATAAAGTGACAATTATTGAAACAACAATAATATAAAATATCAACGCAAATTAATTATTGAATCAATAAAATAAAATATTAAATAAAGAATTATTGTAACAATTATTGAGTAGTGCCTTTTACGTAAGGATCAATAATTCAAAATCTTCGTGCAATACCGGGTGCTACCATGCAACCACGCCAGACATCGTATTTTAACCACCGTGTATTCCAACAAATGTTAATCGCAGTAAATAATTACGTCGTTATTCATAAAAACTCATACTTTGTCGCTTTTCTTCATCCAACAGCTTATTTCAAGTTATGGGTCCCACAAATGATCGCACTGGTCGCATTTGGATATTCCTGACAAAAAGAATATTCCACGACCAAACGAATATTCTCCGACAACAATGAATATTTTATAACCACTTGCTTATTTTGCAAAATTTGCATATTTCACTCATAACCAAAACATTATATCTAATTAACCCTTATTAATTCAAAATAATAATTGGAGTAAAATTCAATATTATTTATAAAAAGTTGGGGTCTTACAACCTCACCTCCTTATGAAATTTCATCCTCGAAATTGACGTAGGTACCTAGTGTCTCGAAAAGGTAAGGATACCTCGCTTTCACTTCTGATTCCAACTCCCAGGTTATTGCTTTAATAGCATGGTTCCTCCATAAAACCTTAACCTGTGGTATAACCTTTGTGCGTAGGACATGCTTTTTCCTACCCAAGATCTTGACAGGTACCTCCTCGTACATTAAATCTTCAGCTATCTCATCTGGTTCTAACGCAAAAATATGGTTCGGGTCGTCCACATATTTATGTAACATCGATACGTGAAAAATGTTATGAACACACGACATACTTAGCATTAAGGCGAGTCTATAGGCCACAGTTCCTACTCGATCGAGGATTTCAAATAAATTGAAGGTTTGAGCTTTCTTCTCTTCATCGACTCTTACTTCTAGAATAACGCCTTCTTGCACCTTTTTCTTTATATTCATCAGCTCTTGTGTGTAGCTTGAGCAGTTTTAACTTTATCAATTAAAGTCGATTCTACTCGTATATTTAACAGCATAATGTGGGTCCCTAGAGTCTTTAACTCTATCTTTATCGTTTGTAAATCATACAAAATGGGTCTCTGTGTTCAACAATATCGCACTCGTACTCGCGTACGATCTTCTACTCAATGTGTCAGCTACCACGTTCGCTTTTCCAAGATGGTATGGTCAGAACATGTCCCGAAATGAGTTGCCTCTTGAGCTCTTGGAAAATCTTCTCGCATTCCTCGCTCCATACGAATTTTGTATCTTTCCGAGTCAACTAAGTTAACGGAGTAGCGATTCGAGAAAATCCTTCCATGAATCTCCGATAGTAACCAGCTAAGCCTAGAAAGCTAGATATTTCGATTACTAACTTAAGTTGCTCTCAATTATGACTCATATCCCAATCTTGGATAGCACGTCACAATGACACCTATCGTTTTACCACCACATAAATATAGCGTCCCCTACAAAGAGTCTGGCTTTAGTGCATTCCACAAAGGAAGTCACCAGATAGAGGCTCGAGTACCAACTTCTATAGTTGGGTTTTTAACTCTTGAAGTTCAATAGGAGCCATTTGATATGAATTTTTTGAAAATGGGTTTTGTGCCGGGTTCAAAGTCGATACAAAATTCAATATCACACTCTGGGGGTAGGCCAACAAGTTCTTCAGGAAATACGTCAGGAAATACACTAACAACAGAAATATCATTCAAATCTGACGTATTTTTGTTCAAGTGCATGACATGGGCTAAGAAAGCTTGACATCCATTTTTCAATAAACGAATGGCTTTATGGCTTGATATGAAAGAGTTTGACTTCAATGGTTTGGTTGCTTGAATTAGAATAACAGGTTGCTTAAGAATATGAAAACTAACAACCTTACGAAAAATAATCAATTTTGGCATGATGAGTAGTTAACCAATCAATCCCTAAAATTACATCAAAAACAAGTATCTTTAAAGAGATAAGATCAAGAGGTAATGTGACTGTGCCCACTTGGATCAAACAAGATTTATAAACAGTGGATGTAACAAAATTTTCTCCTAACGGAGTCTCCACAGATAAGTCAAAGTCTAATTTCTACGGAGTCAAGTTTAAACGTTGAGCACACGCATGAGAGATAAAAGAATGGGTAGAACCGGTATCTAATAAGGTATAGATTTCACAAGAATTTATAATTAACTAACCCGTGATACCTTCGTTCGGGTTTCTCGCATTTTGGGCAGTCACGACAAACGCTCTTCCAGAAATAGTTGACTTTGACTTGTCCGTATCCGCCTCTGGTACCACCGTCCCAGCTGGACTTGATTTCGCTACAGGACAAAATCGAGCTATGTGACCGTCTTTTCCATAACTAAAACATACCTTGGAAGGATGTGAACAGTTTGGACTTATATGTCCATCCTCTCCGCATATGTAGCATCTAACTGGCGGTCGTTCTCCTCTCCTAGATTTTGTTGTTTGGTCTTTGGTCTGTCACGACGCCTTCCCATCATCGTTAAATCTTCTCTTCTTGAAATTTTCACTTGAATTATTTCCTCTATTATCTTGGCCATGATTACCAATTCGGCAAGTGGTTACCATTTCTAGCATGATAATTTCTGCGCACGATGGTTATCATCGCCTCGGATGATCGCCATCACCGATATGACCTCGTTGTTGTCCTCTGATGAACATACTCGTTATCACGCCTAATAATTGAGCCCATTTACAACATCCTAATATAAAGAAAATTTATGAGAGATAAGATATTGCCAATCTCGGTTTTAGACCTCTCGTAAACATCCGCTGCGTCGCTGCGTTCCATTTTCTACCAAATGAGGTGCAAACCGATAACTCTGCGAACTTTGCCTCGTCATCGAGACACCGCCATGTTGTTCTATTCTAGTCTAATAAACTCTACCTCCTTCATATGACGCGAATACTTTCGTGAAAGTACTTATCATTGAACAGCTTTCAAATCTTTCCCACTACATGTTAAGTGCGCTTTGGTCAGTACGCTACATGATTCCCACCAATGTCGCTTCACCACGAAACATAAAGGTGGCGAATGAAACCTTCTGTTCCTCTGTGCATCCCAAGACATCGAATATTTTGGTCATTTGCTTGACCCACGTCTCTGCCTTAATCGGATCTGGCTTTCCCCAGAAATCTGGTGCTCCCAACTCCTTGAACTGCTTGGCCGTGACAAACCGCGCGTTGCCATTATTTCCACCCGTATTTTGTACATGAGTCTCCCTCGTCTGATTTTGCATGAACTGCAAAAAGCTCCTAAACATTCCATCATTCATCGTTTGCTCGGTAGTGTTGTTTACAGGAGGAATATTACCTTCCTGTTGCACGTTCTCCTGGTTTGTAACTAAAGGTTGTTCCACAGTCTCATACACTCCATTGTTAACGTTCTCAGCAGCAATTCTTAAATACTGCCATAAAACAAGGGTTAATTAAACAAATTAACATACCACATAATATCCCTATATTATGACCGACCAACAAATAAGCTTAGATAGGACACCCTAGCGAAGGATTTACTCATCTCTCCCCTCCGAGTTTTATTCCCCAATCTCCGCCAGAGACCATATCCCAAAGCTTTGATACCAACTATGACGCCCCCAAAATAGGTCCATTCCACCCAACCCATTCTGAGTTGCCAAATACATGGTACAAAAAGCAAACTACAACTTCAATAATATAATTGTCGTGCAAAATACGACAACACATACTGTGAGTTTAAATACAAATATTGTCTTCTAGACAATATCCATACCCAAATAAGTCTTCATTACAATTATTCATACACTATTTTACAGAAATAGTGAGGACTGCTAAAACATCTTTCTAGAACCATCACTCCATACCCCGACTAGATCCTGCTATGTTCTCACCTCCTAAGAAGAAAAATGGAACAAAAAGGAAAAGGGTGAGCTTAACTAGCCCAGTAAAGAATATTATGACTAAGATAATATACAACAAATTATCCTTAGTCTTCAATAGGGAAAAATCTGATAGAATATAATCGACAACAAGTTTTAGATCAACAACTGCAGAGGAAACAACAATTCATTAGAAGAGTTAAGTAGAGAATGAAATCTACTATCATCTATGAATTTAAAAGTCCATCATCAATATTTTATCCCTGTAACATCAATCAATATACATCTTTGCACTACGGGCCAAAGATATTCATTTATATCACCAGTTGGTCATGTTCATCTCAACACCTGTTCATCTTTGCACTACGGGCCAAAGATATTCATCAATTAATCATTCATCTTTGCACTACAGGCCAAAGATATTCAGTAATATCATCATTAAGGACTGAGGATGATGAAAAACATTTTAGAGAACGAATCCAAAGAAAGAGAAGGATAAATATTAGGGATTCGTATTTCGGTTTATCTAAATTTACACTACAAAAAAAATAGTCATAGGCGACGGGGGTATTAGCGACGGCTTATGTACCTCGAGAATGACGTTCATGCCGACGGGACAGCTGTCGCTAATGGGTGCCGTCGTTAATAACATTTTCCCAGAAAAAATGGTGCGAAGATTTGGCGGTGGAGGGAAAACGCATTGGCGACGGCTATGGATGTCAATACCGACGGTATCGCCGTCGGGAATGACTCATGGGTGACGGTACATTAACGACGGTACATGCCGTCGAGAATGAGGTCCTATTTTTAATTCAACAGATTCAATTTCTTTTTCCTCTCCATTTTATTTCCCTCTCTCGTTTTGTTCCTTCCCTCTGTTTCTCTTACCACCACTGTCCTCGCCGTCACCGTCGGTCCTCGCCGCTTCTCACTGTCGTCGTTAAATGCTTCGGTCCCCACCGTCGGTCCTCCACTGTCTGGCCTCCCCCTTTCTTTCTAGCTCCCCTTTCTTTGGCCTGATACACTGTTATAATCTCCCCCAATTTTCGTTCCCTCTCAGCCCTGGTTCTACATTTGTTATTGTTGGCTTCCATTAGTAAGTTACACTTTTTTTCTTATTAAGGTTTTATTTGTATATAAGTTCCAATTTAGTTATCTTAGGGTTTAATTTGGGTTTTTTTTCTATTACTTGTATGTCTTGTTTTGGGCAGTAAGAAACGAGCATTGACCTTCTCTGCATCTCTCTCTTTTTTGTAAGTTTTTCTTTTATCTCCTCTCTTTTTTTTGGAGTATTATGCATGTCAGTTGATCATGTATATATGTTTAATATTGTAAGTAAAATCACTGATTCACTTAATTTAATTTTTATTGCTATTAATGAATATTCGAATTTTTCATTGATTTGGAGAATTCGTGACTTGTTGAATAGAGAGTGGGAGTTTAACTTGTTGGCGAGGAGGTAATTGGTATGCTGATTTATTGAACAAAACAAATGAAATTAGAGAGAGTATAAACAGATTCTACATTACCTCTATGAAAAATTATGTATTCTTATTTTCTTAGTAGGGATGTCGTTAGGGTTAATATAATATATACATAAGACATTGGTATTTTATTGCGAAAAGACCAAGTGAATGGTGGTAGAATACTGAAGACATTGGTATTTTATTGCAAAAAGACTATATGTGAATGTGGTAGAATAAGTAAATACATTTTAGAGATAATCGATAACAGACCCTCAAGAAGCTCAGAGAACATGGTGTAGATACTTTTTCTCTCAGTTTTTCTTATCTCTTTCAACTAGTGTTAAATTTGAGAAGTCTTGTATCATGTGAATCAATATATTTGGGAAGCGAAACCTATATCCAGCTTAGACTCCTTACTTTTTTGAATATATATCATATCCTCGTCTCGCATAATATTCTTAATGTGATACGTTTGAAAGTTTGAACTATGTGTTTACTTATGTGATACGTTTGAAAGTTTTCCTCAAGAAAAAGGTGTTGGGATATTTAAAACTGAAGTTCTTTAATTTGTTCCTTGTTCTAAATTTCAAGCAAAAGTTGTTGGGATATTTGAAGCAAAAGTTGTTGGGATATTTGATACATATATGAATGTTAGCAGATTTCAAGAAGTGGATGCATTCCTGTTATAGTCTGATTGATTGAATCTCTTTTTAGCTTATATAGATAAGTATGTTATGTTAATTCTCTCATGAAACTATTTTGAGCTTTTATGTCAAAGAAAATCAAAAACAGTTTTTATGAGTAAGAACCATAAAATTTCTAGGTTCATAATTCATATAGTTTAGGAAGCTTAGAAACTGCTTGAGATTCACTTAGTAGGAGTGAATCTCAAATAGTCCCCTGCTTTGGGATCTGTTCTTGTATGTTTCGATCTCACTTAGGTCGGTGTTAACGACTTGAGCACGCCTTTATATTTTTTTTAATTTTTGGTCAAGATATATCTCTTGATGTTCTTCGTGCATATTTAGACTACGATGTGTTAGTCTATTTCGTGTACTTGAAGACCATGGGGAGGTGTTCTTAAAAATTCTCAAAAAATGTAAAGATGTGTTCAAGTTGTTAGCATCGATGAGGCGACACATCCGGAATGGGATAAAGCCCCACCTGTTAGAGTGGGAGATGAAGTTAGAAACTCATAAGCTTGCATATACATTAACTTGGAGACTTGATTGTGTTTGTCTAACTTTCCATATATATAGCAGCATAGCTTGTCCGAGATGTCTCTGCATGATCGAAGTTGGATGGAACGTAGGGTAGCCACCGATAGGAGTGGGCTTAGCTCGAGTATCGTAGTGGGGTTGAATAGCTTTCTCAACTTCGCGTTTGAGCAAGTCAATGGCATGGCGATGAGATCGGATGTCCTTGTAAGAGGTGTGTGAATGAAATGTGGAAGGAAAGGAGTGATGTCATGTGCGACTTATTTGCGTATGGGTTCAAGCAGGGTTATACGACATGGATCTATCATGGGGAAACCTGGTTGGATGAACATGAATCGAACCTAATCCATAGGTGATTTAAAACTTTGATCATATTAACATGATAGTCGAAGCTGCTGGTTCGTACTTTCAGTGGAATACAGACAGGGATGGCAGTAGCGTCGAGCAAGAGCCGAATGATGGGGCTAAGGGTTTCTATGAGTTATTGCATGGAGCAGCGACACCACTGTATGACGGGCACGAAAAACACACCGTCTTATCTGCTGTGACTAAGTTTTTACACTTCAAGAATGAGCATGATCAGAAGCGAGAGGTTTTTAATGAACTGCTAAGCATTGTGAAGGAGTGTTTACTGCGATGCAATAAGTTACCGAGTCGTACTATGATGTGAAGAAAATGGTCAAAAGCTCAATCTAGGGTATGAGAAGATTGATGCTTGTGAGAATGACCGTATGTTGTATTACGGTGATGTCAATAAAGATAAGAGGTCATGTGATATTTGTGGTACAAGTAGATATCATGTGAATAAGTATGAAGAAAAAAAGGGAAAAGACGCGTGCAAGAAAGATCTTACGTTACTTTCCCATTGCCCCAGGCTTCTTCAGCGATTGTTCATGTCAATACATACCGTCGAGGATATGAGGTGGCACTCTACACGGGACATAGTCGAAGGTCAACTTGACGCCCTTAAATGGGCTTGAGTGGAAAAATTTTGATAACAAGCACCCTCGCTTGTCAAGAGGTTCGTAATGTTAGGCTTGGACTTGCTACGGATGGGTTTAATCCGCTTAACCTGCCTTACACAAAGCCCTACTCAACTTGGCCAATGATTATTGTGGTGTATAACCTCCCACCTTCGATGTGCATGAAAGATCCCTACATGTTCATGCCTTTACCGATTCCGGGTGATAAGAGTCCGAGTAAAGACATCAATGTATACCTCGGTAGTTAGTTGATGAGTTGAAGATGTTGTGGGAAAAAGGGTTCAAACTTATGATGTATCTCTTAAGCGTAACTTTGACATGAGGGCGCCTTTTCTCAGGACAATAAATGACTTCCGGCGTTAGGAATGATCGGCGGATGGTCGACTCATGGGGCTTATCATGTCCCGTGTGCATGGGGTCGATTAAAGTCGTCTTGCTCAAATATGGGGGAAAATGAGTTTCTTCAAGAACATCCAGATAGTTTTGGCGATTGAACATCGTTATCAACGGATGAATAGACAATTCAATCGAAAAAAGAGAGAAACGCTGGTACTGGCCGCCGCTTTTCCGGGTCAGCAGTGTTGAGTTGGATTAGTCATTTGAAGTTTCCACCTCCAGGGAAGAATCACAGATTAGAGCGAGCTTATGGTTACGGTAAGGTTCACAACTGGACACACAGATCCATGTTCTTTGACCTGCCTTATTGGGCTACACTCTGCATCCGTCATTGTTTAGATCCGATGCATACTGAGAAGAACGTATTTGATAATATTTTTTATACAGTCATAGATGCCATTGGTAGAACAAAGGACAACAACAAGTCGAGGCTTGATTTGGTCGAAATGAACATTAGGGAAGATTTGTGGGTCGATGTCGAGAGGGTAGTAAGACTCAGTAATGCCTAAAGTCGAATATACTTTGACCAGGAACAGTTGATATTGATATATAATTGGATCAATGGATCAAGCTCCTGTATGGATATTCTTCAATATAGCAAGGTGTTGTAAAGTTGAAGAGTCAAGTTTCGGTCTCAAAAGTCATGATTGTCACGTATTCATGCGTGATCCCTCGTGGCATTTATCGACTTATTACCAAAGCGTGTGGTTGAAGCACGATGAGCTTTCTAATTTCTTCAGAGATCTATGCTTGACGAGAGCTTCGGTCAAAGACATAGATAAAATGGAGATGCAGATAGTGGAAATAATGTGCAAGTTAGAAATGATCTTCCCTCCATCGTTTTTTGATTCAATGGAGCATTTACCTATTCACTTGCCATACGAAGCTAAGTTTGGCGGTCCCGTACAATATAGATGGATGTATCCATTCGAGAGGTAATGACATTAATGTTTTTAATACGGTAAAATGTTCATTATTTTTTTGTTAATCTATATATCACATAGGTATATGCGACGTCTAAAGCAAAAGGTGAAGAATAGAGCCCGTGTAGAGGGGTCGATTGCTGAAAGTTATGTTATGGAGGAACTTGTTAATTTCTGCTCGTTGTACTTTGAGCCGAATGTTCATACGAAGCACAATCGCTTACGCCGAATGAGGTCATTATTGCATTTAGGAAAATGGAGAATTAACCTTTTTAGTCATCCTCCTCGCCCCCATTCGGTAAAAAAAGCGATTCTTGACCGATAGTGAGTATGCAGCTGCCACATTGTATGCACTTGTCAACATGAATGAAGTAGCGCCATACATTAAGTAAGTAGTCATAACTATATATGCCTGGTGTAATTGTGTCAAGTTCCTTTCCAAACACATTGAGTATATAACTGTGTTGCAGTCAATATGATGTTGAAGTACGTGAAGCGAATCCGAGTATATCGGACGAGGATTTGCAAAATTTGAGAAATGGAGAATTTGTGCAATGGTTTAAGGATCATGTAAGTCTAACCTTTAAACGTTCAATGAATCTTCCATCATAGACTTATTCTTATGGCGTAATTAACTTTAGAATATGTTGTGTTAATGTACATTAGGTCCTCACAGATGAGTTAGCTGACAATCGACTAAAGCTTATAGCCGACTTTACCTAAAGATCTGTGTAGATACTTATACATGTTGCATTGTCAATCTGATTCTGATTTAAGTGTTGCGATATTGGGGAAGTCGCTTCATTGATTCTCGTGTTGTGGTGAAAGGTAGTCACTACGATAACATTTGGGATGACCGGTATGGACGATTGCTAGAAGTTGTCGTTCTCAAATATTGGGGTCATAAAGAATTAGTTTGCTTCAATTGTCATTGGTTTGATGTTCGTAATGGAGTTAAAGTAGATAAAAATTCGTGACGGTGATCGTTAATGTTAAGTCAAAACTAAGACCTGATGAGTGGTATGGACGAGCCTTTTATTTTAGCAAGTCAAGCGACACGGTGTGTACTACTGCTACGCGAGTGTTAAAGACTCTGCAAAGCCCATGGCATCTTGTTATAACCACCAAAGCCCGTGTTTTTCAAGGCACAACTCCTCATCCAGACGATGAACCTTTACAAGTCGAGTCTACTAGTGTCACACCTGCTGATGTGACAATTATTAGTGAGTCTAGTGAAGAAGAGGATGATGTTGTCGCTGTCGAAAGTGAAGATGATGTTGTTGAGGAGGTAAATATAATTGAAGAAATCGTTGAAGACGACGAAGATGGTGATGACAACGATAGTGAAGATCTACTGCTCGAACATGACGATTCTGATATTAATGGCTTTGACGATATAAATGATTAGGAGTATGTACTATTTGTGTCATTTTAGTTGTATTCAAATGTAATAGTTTGTAGTAGTGAAATCATTATCTTCAACTTATATTAATCTACTAAATAAGGTGTTGAGTTGTTTTAGGAGTATGTACTATTTGTGTCAGTTTAGGTTATTATTTATGCTATATCCTTTTAGGTTACTATTTATGTTGCATTCTTTTAATTGTATCCTTTTAGGTTACTATTTATGCTGTAACTTTTTAGGTTACTATTTATGTTGCATTCTTTTAATTGTATCTGTATGTTATCCTCTATGTTATCCCTCTTTTACTGTATGTTGCATTCTTTTAGTTGACAGTATACATACATATGGCGCACACACCACACGGCGATCGTGTTGGGCGTGCAGGTCGTGGGGGCCGTGGAGATTCTACGCGTGATGATCAGGCGGGATCGTTAGGTATAATTATATATGTTATTGGGATACACCTTATTATTTTTTATTTTATATTGTATTGACATTATATTCATTTATATAAATATTGATGTATTTCAATACATAGGTGATCGACGTAGGCCTCCGCGGGGACTAGCACGCTTATATGTCGTGTTGGGACTCATAGGTAATTTCATAATCCTATATAATATTACTATAATATAAGTATTTAGTTCTTATATATTCTTTGTAATTTGCAATTTCAATTGTAGTATCCTTGACGCCACGCCAAGGAACACGTTGCTTGGGATCGTCCATGAACCGATTCTCAAGCCCGAAGTGGATGAGGTGGGCAGATGTGGATGATCGTACACGTCAGTTGATTATTGCCGAATTTAAGGTAGGATGCCAATCATTCATATGCTAGTTTTATTAGACATTTGAATATGTTGTTACCTCTTTGATTTATGTTGTCTACTAAACTTCTTAATATGTAATGTGCAGAGATATTATCGTTTTGAGGACGGGCAGGAAGCCCATGGCATGACTGTTCTGCACAGATACCTAGAGATGAATTGGCACAAGTGGGTCTACGACTAGAAGAAAAAGGCCCGACGAAGATGGTCGATGGATGGATACACTTAAGGATGTCCTACCAGATTTCATATCTGCCGCAGGGTGGGACGGATGTGCGAGATTTGGGACTACGAGACCTTCAAGAAGATGTCAAGACAAATGCTCACCGCCTCGACAACAGTAGTCATCTCCCACACTGTGACTGGGTCTCAATCGTGCGACTTGCACTGGAGAGACTTGAGGTGAGTTTAAAGCATGCACCTCCCGCTTGAGTTTTGGTGGCACGCCCACCAAAAGAAAGGTGACGATGGTTATATCTCACCGAGGCGTAACGCATTGTCAAAGTTATTTAATGCTCTTATTTAATATGTATTTAAAATTCGGATATTCTTTTATATTATTTCATTTTATACTTTGCGTATCATCCACTAATGTGTTTTTTGTCAGCGACGGCTCAAGATCTTGAAAGGGTCTTAGGTAGCCTGTAGAGGTGACACTTCATGATTTGTCTACGTGTCGCACGAGGAGATAGAGGACCGGCCGCAGCTGCTGTGGGGACCGAAGAAGGGTAGAGTTGTGGGCATTCCCCATGTCCCAGCTTACACCCTAGTCCCTTGCTGCGAGATCTCGACGACGCCCACCCACTGGAGGTAGTGGTGCGAGTGGATCGGGCGCCAGCCCTTCATTATCCGATGACTTTTTCCAGCGGATCATAGAGGGGTGCATGTCGAGCGATGTTGTGCAGTCAGGCGCACCATCACGCGAGCGGATATATCAGCTGGCTCAGGAAGTTGTCCACGGCTCTATCGATCCTACAGCTGCCATTGACGATCTCATGGGTGTAGTACGGGAGGAGGCCATCCGCGTGTGTGCAGTTGTCTTGGCCAACATCTTCCCACCACATATTCGACAGGTAAAAATAATTAAATTCTGTATTTCCATATTTAATTTATGTAATTTGTAATTGTATTTCTTAGATAAACATAAGATAAAACCCTAACACCATTATACACACACAGAACCGCGTAGGTATTAGACATGCATTACAACTGAAGGTACTCGATTCCGACATACGGAGACCGAGTTATCGCCTAGTTTGCGAAACTGAACAAGACTTAGGCAAAAGCCGAAAAAGAGCCCAAAACCCGCATCTTCTTCTGCTCAACGCCACGCAAACACACACACAAAGACCGCTGTAGGTATTAGACGTCGCGTTATAATCGACGCACTCGATTCCGACATACGGAGACCGAGTTATCGCCTAGTTTACAAAACTGAACAACACTTAGCCAAAAAGCCGAAAAAGAGCCCAAAACCCGCATCGTCCGTCCGAACGCCACGCAAACACACACACAGCACCGCGTAGGTATTAGGCACGCGTTACAACTGACGGTACTCGATTCCGACATACGGAGACCGAGTTATCGTCCTGTTTGCGAAACTGAACAACACTTAGCCAAAAAGCCAAAAAGAGCCCGAAACCCGCATCGTCCGTCCGAACGCCACGCAAACACACACACAGCACCGCGTAGGTATTAGGCACGCTATAACCGACGATTGCATTTCGATTCCGACATACAGAGACCGAAAGTTATCGTCCCTGCTTATGTAAATCGAACAACACTTAGCCAAAAAGCCAAAAAGAGCTCAAACCCGCATCGTCTGGTCCGAACGCCACGCAAACACACACACAAAGACCGCGTAGGTATTAGGCATGCGTTAAATCGACGGTGCCTTCGATTCCGGCATACGGAGACCGAAAGTTATCGCCCTGCTTATGTAAATCAACAACACTTAGCCAAAAAGCCAAAAAGAGCCCGAAACTCGTGATCGCCCATCCGAACGCCACGCAAACACACACACAAAGACTGCAGTGAGGTATTAGGCACGCTTATAATCGACGGTATTGATTCCGACATACGGAGACCGAAGTTATCGATCTGTTTATAAATCAACAACAACTTAGCCAAAAAGCCAAAAAGAGCTCCGAAACCCGCATCGTCTGGTCCAAACGCCACGCAAACACACACACAAAGACCGCTGTAGGTATTAGTCACGCTACTATAACCGACGGAGACTTCGATTCCGACATACGAAGACCGAAAGTTATCGATCTGTTTATGAAATCAACAAAACTTAGCCAAAAGCCGAAAAGAGCCCGAAACCCGCATCGTCTGGTCCAACGCCACGCAAAACACACACACAAAGACCGCGTAGGTATTAGGCACGCATTACCACCGACGGTACTCAATTCCGGCATAAGGAGATCGAAGTTATCGCCCCGCTTGCTGGCCAACAACAACTTAGCTAAAAAGCCAAAAGAGCTCGAAACCCGCATCGTCTGTCCGAACGCCACGCAAACACACACATGGCACCGCGTAGGTATTAGGCACGCTATAACCGACGGTACTTTCGATTCCGACATACGGAGACCGAAAGTTATCGCTTAGTTTATGTAAATCAATAAGACTTTAGCAAAAGCCAAAATAGCCCAAAACTCGCATCGTCCCGTCCGAACGCCACGCAAACACACACACAAAGACCACAGTAGGTATTAGGCACGCGCTATAACCGACGGTACTTTATTCTCGACATACGGAGACCGAAAGTTATCGCCTGCTTATAAAACTAAATAACACTTAGCCAAAAAGCCAAAAAAGAGCCCGAAACCCGCATCGTCTGTCCGAACGCCACGCAAACACACACACAGCACCGCGTAGGTATTAGACACGCGTTACAACTGACGGTACTCGATTCCGACATACGGAGACCGAGTTATCGCCTGCTTATAAACCGAACAACACTTAGCCAAAAGCCAAAAAAGCCCGAAACCCGCATCGTCTGTCCGAACGCCACGCAAACACACACAAGATCACAGAGGTATTAGGCACGCTGCTATAACCGACGGTACTCGATTCGACATACGAAGACCGAAGTTATCGCCTGCTTTGCGAAACTAAATAACACTTAGCCAAAAGGCCGAAAAGAGCCCAAACCCGTGATCGTCTGGCCCGAACGCCACGCAAAACACACATACAAAGACCGCGTGAGGTATTAGGCATGCATTATAATCGACGGTACTTCGATTCCGACATACGGAGACCGAGTTATCGTCCTGTTTGCGAAACTGAACAACACTTAGCCAAAAAGCCAAAAAAGAGCCGAAACCCGCATCGTCCCTCCGAACGCCACGCAAACACACACACAAGACCGCCAGAGGTATTAGACACACGCTACATAACCGATGGTACTCAATTCGACATACGGAGACCGAGTTATCGCCTGCTTATAAAACTAAACAACACTTGTAGAACACAAACTAAAATAATATAAATATGATCTATTTTGGGGACTCAAGTATTAATATTTTAATTTTGTAGGGTCTTGGTGATGAGACTGTGGAGGTGGAGATGGCGGCACAGGTGATGCTCGTGGAGGAGATGGTGATGATCTCCGAGCTGATGTTGATGATCTCCGACCTGATGCTGATGAGACTATGGAGGATGGGACCCAAGTTGGGGATGTAGATTCCTGATCTTGGGCAGTAGTTGTTTATATTTATATTTTGACTTTCATGTATGTATTTAGCTTTTGAGTTGTACAGATTTGAGTTTGGTATCTAATTATATTAATTGTTGATAGTAAAAGATATGATTGTTATTGATATGCGTATATTGTCATTATTTATTTTTCTTAGTTTATAACAGGTACAATGTATATGTAAATGAACAGGGGAATTTTGCTATTTTATTATTTTTTTAAAGTGGGTCATTGGCGACGGGGCATTGGATTTTTATCGCTTGCTTTAAGAATGAGTCATTTATGACGGCAAGTCGTTTAAGAATGACCCTCGTCGCTAATGACCAACTTGCATTGACCAATGACGGGAGGCTGTATGCGGACAACCCATACTAATGACGGTAAATAATACTCCATAATAACCAAGTGTGAAGCAGAATTCAAAAATAAAGATCAAAACATGGATACAATCAAAGATAGTAACCATAAAAGACATCTGGAAGAAAAAAGAAATTTTTTATTTTTTGGTGAATAGTGTCGTATTCGTGAATAGTATCGTATACGTGAATAGTGCCGTATACGTGAATAGTAACCCCGACACAAAAAGGTAGAAATTCCACAATAAAATCATACTTTGTCAACAATACTCGTGAATAGTAACATATTAAGTGAATAATGCCGCAGTATCGTGAATAGTAACCACGACACAAAAGTTCCAAATTTGATTAAAAGTTTAGATCAATACTTCGGCATAATGATATTGAAGAAAATAATATCATTTAAGAAGAAAATAACATCCCTTACCTCAAAATAATTGGTGCCACATTGGAATACCGGATATAAAATCGAAGGAAACTTGTACCGTATATCAACACTCAAAGTATCAAAATACTCACGAAATACGCTCAATAATATAGAGAGAGAAAGAGAGAAAACTTGTTTCTGGTGTGATTTTTAATTCTAACTTAGCCCTCTATTTATAGGAAAATGTTAGCACGCCGAAACAGACTTGACTCTACTACTGATGGCTTTACTCGCTACTATTGCCACCCACCACATTTGAAATAAAATTCAAAGACATTTTTTCACCAACCACAAGTGGGGTCCACTCAATTCTAGAATTTTCCACCAAAATCATTTATAACCCTAATTTCTGAAGCATTCACCTCTTAAAATTCATAACAAATCATTCGTTCATTTTTAACGGTTCAAAATTTGTGAACATATATCCAACTTATATATGTATAACATATCCAAAAATCACAACGATCCAACGGTCGGATTAAAAATTATAACTCATGCAATATATCGTAAAAATACTGATTTGATTTTTAATACCTTTATTCTGACAAAGATACTGATAAAATACCTCAACATTAAATCCTTCAATTATAACCACATAAAATAAATAAATCCATCATTTATAATAAATATTTCCTTATCATATAAATCAATAATTAATTATTCATAAATAATATTACAGAATCACAATTATGACAACCAGGCCATTCCCAGGAAAGATGGGGCTTTCCGATAAGGATTTCTCCTTACTGACGCGCAATTAGGTGACCAAACCTCTCCTTAGACAGAACTTTCTAGACATTGCCAACAATGCTATCTAATAATATTATTCAAATAATATGAATTATTGATCCGATAATGGAAAATATCATGCGTTGACAATTATTGAAACAACAATAATATAAAATATCAACGCAAAGAATTATTGAATCAATAAAATAAAATATTAAACAGTAACTACTATAACAATTATTGAGTAGTGCCTTCTTACGTAAGGATCAATAATTAAAAAATATTGTGCAAAACCGTGTGCTACTGTGCAACCACGCATATTACTGTATTTTAACCACCAGGTATTCGAACAATGTTAACGATAACAATTACGCCGTTATTCATAAAAACTCATACTTTGTCGTTTTCTTCATCCAACAGTTATTCCGTTATGGGTCCCACAAATGATTGCGCCGTCGAACGGATATTCCCGACAAAAAGAATATTCCACGACCAAACGAATATTCCCCGACAACAATGAATATTTTATAACCACTTGCTTATTTTGCAAAATTTGCACATTTCACCCATAACCAAAACATTATATCAAATTAACTCTTATTAATTCAAAATAATAATTGGAGGAAAATTCAATATTATTTATAAAAAGCTAGGGTCTTACACGAATACTTTCAGGAAAGTACTTGTCGTTGAACAATTCTTGAAATTTCTCCCAAGACATCTTGAGTGCGTTAGGCTGGGTACGTTTTACAGATTCTCACCAGTAATCTGCCTCTTTACTCAACATAAAGGTGGCGAATGGAACTTTTTGCTCCTCTAAGCATTCCAAGACATCAAATATCTTGGTGATCTGTTTAATCTATGTCTCTGCTTTAAGTGGTTCTGGCTTTTCCAAAAACTCTGGTGGTCCCAGCTCCTTGAACTACTTAGTGGTGACCAACCGTGGGTTGCCATTATTTCCACCTGTATTATGAACAGGAGTCTCTCTCGTTTGGTGTTGCATGAATTCTAAAGAGCTACAAAACGTACCGTCGTTCGTCATTTGATCAGTGTCCTTATTTACAGGAGGATTATCGCCTTCCTGTTGCACATTATTCTGGCTATTAATCAGCGGTGACTCAACAGTCTCATGTGCTCCATTGCTTACCTCAACATTTTCAGATGCCATTTTCAAATACTGCCACAAAACAATTGTTAATTAACAAATCACATATTATCCCTATACTCTGACCGACCAATTAAATACCAAGTAAATTTAGGTAGGTAATACTAGCGAAGGAATTCCTCGTCTCTCCCCTCCTAGTTCTTGTTTCACATCTCAGCCAGGGATAATATCCCTAAGCTTTGATACCAACTGTGACGCACCCAAAATAGGTATACATCACCTATTCTTAATCGCCAAATACATGGTACAAAATTCAAATACAATCTTTAATATACAATAAGAGACCTGTGAGTTTTAATACAAATATTGTCATCTAGACAATATCCACTCTCAGAATAAGTCCTCATTACATTTATTGTCACATTATATAACAGAATAGTGAGGACTACTAATACTATCATCTGGACCATCACTCCATTCTTCGACTAGTCTCGGCTACGTTCTCATTTCCTGAAGAGAACAGTGAAAGAAAGGGTGAGCTCAACTAGCCCAGTAAGAAATATTATGAATAAGATAATGCAGGATAAAATATCATTAGTCTTCAACAATGTTAAACTGATAAAATACAAAAGACATCAAGTTTAACTGCAGCGGAATATGCAATCCATTAAAAGAGTCAAGTAGAGGATAAAATCTACTATCTTTTATGATTTAAAAGGTTTTTCATCACTTTTATCGCTGGGACTCAGCTTAATAAATAATCCACATCATCGAATCACCCCTGCACTACGGCCAAGGATATTCTTTAGTATCACGACCACAAATTATCCATGCACTATGGGCCAAGGACATTCGTGTATTCATCAATGGTCATGATCATGCCAACAACTATCCATCAATGCACTACGGGCCAATGAGGACTTTTACCACATTATTTGTAACATTAAGGTCATGATTACACCGAATAATCCCTGGTCATAATCATACCAAGTCCATTTATGCACTACAGGCCACAGATGACTTTCAACATAATATAAACATGAGGATGATGACAATGATATAAAAATTCAATAAAACAAGTTCACGAATTAATTTGTCCAAGAACCATTAACGTCCAAATTGTCAACATGATACTTCTGTGTAGAGTAAAATTCAAGAATGCTCAGAAGAATATTTCCATGAAAAGATACTGGATGAAGCGCAAATATCAAGGATATTCTACTAATTTCATGGAGTATAGAAGTCAAAACTTTAACCAACTGAGTATAATAAAGAATGGAATAACAAAAGAAATCACCATGCATGCGATAATTCGCATAAACAGGTTATTCCAACAGAATAATAATAACGGAACCAAAGTCGTGGCAAAAATTTGTACCGGCGGGATGTTCCAATGTAATAATAAAAAAGCGGAACCATGTCCTGTAAAACACATGCATATGATATTCCAAATGTAATAATAAAGACATAATAATAAAGATTTTACCAGTCCGGTGTAAAACACACGAGACAGTGATATTCCAACGAATAATAAAAGATTTTAACCAGTCCGGTAAAAACACACGATGCAGGATATTCCAACATAATAATAAAGACAAAATAATAAAAGAATATCACAAAGTATAGGGAAGACCGCGTATACAGGTTATTCCAACAGAATAATAAGAAATGGAATAACAACAGTTCTCTTCATGAATAAGAAAGAATAACACCCCTTACCGTAAAAGAACTTGATAACGGAATAGTAAAGTAGCAGAATACTCTTCTTCTTTCTCTCTATAATTTCTCTCTCTAAGTTTCAATGAATTCGTAAGAAAATAATGAAGGAATGAGCTTCTATTTATAGAAGAATGGACTGCATAGTAACTAACTCATGAACGATCCAGATTGATTTACTTTAATCGGACGGTCCACAATTAAAGAAAAATCTTTTAAATAAATATAATATATTCTAATTATTGCCTAATAAAACAAATAACTTTATAAAAGTATTTTGTTTTATATAAAAAGATTTTACTATGCAAAATACTATGCAACACTATGAAAAATAAAATATAATCTAATCTAATTATTATCTAATAAAACGAATAACTTTATAAAAGTATTCTGTTTTATATAAAAAGATTTTACTATTAGCCTAATAAAATGAATAACTTTATAAAAGTATTCTGTTTTATATAAAAAAAATTTCTGTTTTATTACGTTAATAATACTAATAAAACAAAACTGAGTGACTTATCAAATAAGCATCAATAATCAATACCGTATGCTACTATGCAACAACGCGTATTACTGTACTTTTACTACCGAGTAGTTCAACAATATTAACGGTAAAACTTTCGTCGTTATTTTCAATAAAATATTTTTGTCATTTTCTCAATCTGACAATAATTCCGTTGTGGGGTCCACCAATAATTGTACCGTCGTACGGATATTCCCTGACAAAAAGAATATTTCCCGACCAATCGAATATAATATGACAACTTGCATACTTTGCAAAATTTGTAAATAATACCCACAACTATAACATTATCTCAAATCCACACCATAATATAAAAAAATATTTCGAGAAATTTAAATCTTTATTCATAAAATTTGGGATTTTACATAACCTGTCTGTGCGGTCTATCGCATGCATGGTGATTTCTGTTGTTATTCCATTCTTTATTATTCTGTTGGAATATCCTGTCGGTGCGAATTTTACCTGACCTGGTTCCGTTCTTTATTATTCTGTCGAAATATCCTGTCTGTGCGTTACGCATGAAATGGTTCCATTATTTATTATTCTGTTGGGAATAACCTGTCGGTGCGATCTATCGCATGCATGGTGAATTCTTCTGTTATTACATTCTATATTATTCTGTTGGAATAACCTGTCTATGTGGATTACCACATGCGTGGTGAATGATCCTTTGTATTCATTCCTTATTAAATTGTGGAAATGATCTGTTTACTTGGATTATGATGAAAGTCATAATAAAAGTATTGAACTGATGAAAATTATAGGTATATATAGTATTAGTAAGTGTTATGATAAGTTATGTTGGTTATTATGTGAAAACATGAAAGTTTCTTAGAAATCACAAAGGGTTGAAAAATCAGATTTTAGTGAAAATAGAACATGAAATTGAATTGACCATATATCTTATTATATTTTGAATTTTTGAGTGTGGTCAAGTTCTATAGTTAGATCTATGAGTTTCCTAACTTATCCAAGTGGAATCACAAGAAAAGGTGTTGTAGATTTTCGTGTGGACTAATTTTAGCAAATGAGTCAAAAACCAAAATTTCCAACAAGGGTATTGTCCAAAATTTTAAAAGGGAATTTTCGGCCACTTAAATTATGAGAAAAATTCTGGCCTTTTGGGACATGAAAATATATGGTATGAAGTACCTATTGGCCAAAAATGAGCTCATTCCGACTTAAAATGAGCAAGTTATGACCATTTCAATATTTAGGTTTTTTCGACGAAAAACGCTATAACCGGAGTTCTATAACTCCGACGACCATGAAATTTAAACTAGAAGCTCACGTTAACATGTGTAAGATCCTGCCAAGATTTGGAAATTTCTGGAGTTAAACTTGAGGTAGCTAATTTCTTAAGGAATTAATTAGAAATTGATTTTTGAAAAATAGTAAATGAATTTTTAAAATTCCGAGAAAAATATATGTTCAATATGGGACTATATTCTGCTAAATCCCAGAAAAGAATAATATTTGGGACTAATTTGGTATTTTTCATGAAAATGGTTTGGTAACGAACATATGGGTTAAATATGTTATGTGAAGTTGAAGAATTGGTAAATAGGATTTTAGGGCTTGAAAATCCTATATAAAGTATATGCAGATTTTTGATGAGGGATTTGATCATTGATGATGAAATCTTATGAGTATGGCATTTTTGAATGATTAAATGCATTATTTGATAAAGGTTAAACAATTGAAATAAATTGTTTATAAGTTTAAAAAATGATTAAAATATTATTATAATATTAATGACATTAGATTATGAGATTATTAAGTGATTGATAATATTTGGTTATTATTGAACGCTGGATAAATTATATTATAAAAGTTTAATATTTATCCTTTATCTCATTTGATTGATTCTTTATGTCATTGTCATCATCCCTATGCTTATATTATGTTGAAAGTCATATGTGGCCTGTAGTGCATAGATGGACTTGGTATGATTATGACCAGGGATTATTCGGTATAATCATGACCGTAATGTTACAAATGATGTGAAAAAAGTCCTCATTGGCCCGTAGTGCATTGATGGACAATTTTTGGTATGATTATGGCTATGGATTCTCTTCGCCAAGGGTGCAAAGATGAATTGTTTTATGGCATGATCAGATCATTGATGAAAACACGATTATCTTTGGCTCGTGAGTATGGATAATTCGTGGTCGTGATACTAAAGAATATCCTTGGCCTCAGAGTGCGTGGATGATTCGATGATGTGGATTAATTATTGAAATGAGTCTCAAAGAATGAAATATTAATTCATAGATGTGATAATAATGAATATCTTTGGTCATAGTGCAAAGATGATTTAATTAGTATGATTATGAGCAGAAATTGTGATTTGGTATAACCATGATTTTTGATGTTTCAGGTAAAGATATGTGATGAAAATTATCTTCGTCCTGGGTGCGAAGAGGAATTTAGAATCACGATTATGATTATGAGTTATTCATATGATTGTGGACAGGAACTGTTGAATGATGTTACAGGGATAAACATTATCGGTGGACTTTTAACATAGAGAAGATAATAGATCTGATGGTCTATTTGACTCTTCTAATGGATTGCTCGTTCCGCTGCAACTATGGTTAAAAAGTTTTATCATCTACCATATGTTCTAAATCTCTGATTTATTATTGATGAAAGCTATTGATAATTTAATTATCTTTAGTCATGATATTCTTTACTGGGCTAGTTGTGCTCACCCTTTTTGCTTCACAATTCCTTTCAGTTAATAAGAGTGTAGCTGGGTCAAGCGGGGATAATAGCGAAATAGTGTGATGGTCCGAGACTGTCGAAGTTTCTCAATACATTATAAAACGGCATGACATACAATAGATAATTGTATTGAGGACCTAAGATGTGTGTGTCGTATTTTATACATCACTTAATAATTGATTTTGGCGAACAACAATAGGGTGATGAGAACCCGACTTTGAAAGCGTCAAAAGTGCACCTCATTAGAATGAATTTGATAGTAATCTTCTCGTTCATCTTTGGGGTCTTAAAATATTTGCTGTTGTATTTTATATGGTATTGTAACAATTTGAGTTTGGATACTGTCTATGTGACGCCCCCAAAATAGATATACATCACCCATCTTGAGTCGCCAAATACATGGTACAAAATTCAAATACAATCAGTAATATACAACAAGAGAGCTGTGAGTTTTCATACAAATATTGTCTTCTAGACAATATCCACTCTCAGAATAAGTCCTCATTACATTTATTGTCACACTATTTAACAGAATAGTGAGGACTACTAATACGATCATCTGGACCGTCACTCCATTCTCCGACTAGTCCCGGCTACGTTCTCATTTCCTGAAGAGAACAGTGAAAGAAAGGGTGAGCTCAACTAGCCCAGTAAGAAATATTATGACAAAGATAATGCAGAATAAATAATCATTAGTCTTCAACAATGTTAAACTGATAAAATACAATAGACATCAAGTTTAACTGCAGTGGAACAAGCAATCCATTAAAAGAGTCAAGTAGAGAATAAAATCTACTATCTTTTATGATTTAAAAGGTTGTTCATCACTTTTATCGCTGAGACTAAGCTCAATAAATAATCCACATCATCAAATCATCCTTGCTCTACAGGCCAATGATATTCTTTAGTATCACGACCACGAATTATCCATGCACTACGGGCCAAAGATAATCGTGTTTTCATCAACGGTCTTGATCATGCCATAAAACAATTCAGCTTTGCACCCTTGGCCAAAGAGAATCCATAGCCATAATCATACCAAAAACTGTCCATCAATGCATTACGGGCCAATGAGGACTTTTTCCACATCATTTGTAACATTACGGTCATAATTATACCGAATAATCCCTGGTCATAATCATACCATGTCTATCTATGCACTACAGGCCACAGATGACTTTCAACATAATATAAATATAAGGATGATGACAATGACATAATAATTCAATAAAACAAGTTCACGAATTAATTTATCCAGGAACCAATACCGTCCAAATTGTCAACATGATACTTCTTTGTAGAGTAAAATTCAAGAATGCTCATAAGAATATTTCCATGAAAAGATATCGGATGAAGCGCAAATATCAAGGATATTCCACTAATTTCATGGAGTATAGAAGTCAAAACTATAACCAATCGAGTATAATAAAGAATGGAATAACAAAAGAAATCACCATGCATGCGGTATTTCATAGATAAAGTTATTCCAATAGAATAATAAGTAACGGAACCAGTGTCGGGCATAATACATGCGGCGGTGATATTCCAAATGTAATAATAAAGAATGGAATAACAATGTAAATCACCATGCATGTGGTGCGTCGCATGTATGATTATTCCAACATGTAATATTAAATAACGGAATCAGTCCCACAGAAACGCATGCATGATATGAGATACTCAACAATGTAATAATAAAGACTTAACCGTGTCCGGGGTAAAACGCATGCATGTGATATTCCAACGTAATAATAAAGACTTTTAACTAGATCCCAAAGGTAAAATGCATGTATGTGGATATTCCAACAAAATAATAAAGAATGGAATAACAAAAGAATTTCACCAAGTATAGGGTAGCCCGTATATACAGGTTATTCTAACAGAATAATAAAGACTGGAATAACATAAGTTCTCTTCATGAATACAAAAGAAATAATACCTCTTGTAGGTACAACAAATAATATCCCTTACCGTAAAATAAACTTGATATCGGAGTAGTGAAGTAGCAGAATACTCTTCTTCTCTCTCTCTATAATTTCTCCTTCTAGAGTTTCAGTGAATTCATAAGAAAATAATGAAGGAATGAGCTTCTATTTATAGAAGAATGGACTTCATAATAACTAACTCATGAACGGTCCAGATTAATTTACTTTAATCGGACGGTCTATAATTAAAGTAAAATCTTTTAAATAAAATATAATATATTCTAATTATTGCCTAATAAAACAAATAACTTTATAAAAGTATTTTGTTTTATATAAAAAGATTTTACTATGCAAAACACTATGCAACACTATGCAGGCACTATGCAACACTATACAACACTATGTAATACTATGCATAATAAAACATAATATAATCTAATTATTGTCTAATTAAACGAATAACTTTATAAAAGTATTCTGTTTTATATAAAAAGATTTTACTATTAGCCTAATAAAACAATTAACTTTATAAAAGTATTATGTTTTATATAAAAAGTTTTCTTGTTTTATTACGTTAATAATACTAATAAAACTAAACTGAGTGACTTATCACGTAAGCATTAATAATCAATACTTTGTGTTTTCTATGCAACCACGCCAGACATCGCTTTTTTACTACCGAGTAGTTCAACAAAGATAATCTGTAAAACTTCCGCCGTTATTTTTAATAAAATATTTTTGTTGTTTTCTCAATCCGACAATAATTATGTTGTGGGGTCCACCAATGATTGTGCCATCGTACGGATATTCCCCGACAAAAAGAATATTCCCCGACCAATCGAATATAATATGACAACTTGCATACTTTGCAAAATTTATAAATACTACCCACAACTATAACATTATATCAAATCCACATCATAATATAAAAAAAATTATTTTGAGAAAATTAAATATTTATTCATAAAATCTGAGGTCTCACAATCTCCCCTCCTTATGGAATTTTGCCCTCGAAATTTATGTACGTACCTGGTATGCCGAACAGGTGAGGATACCTTGACTTTATTTCTGATTCTAACTCTTGAGGTATAACCCTTGAGTATTGAATACGATTCTTCTTATCCAAGATTTTAACACGTATCTCCTCAAACATTAAATCATCTCCTATCTCGTCCGATTCTAAATTAATAATGTGGTTTGGGTCGTCCACATATTTACGTAACATCGATATGTTAAAAACGTTATGAACACGCAACATACTTGGCAGTAAAATGAGTCTATAAGCCACAGCTCCTACTTAATCGAGGATTTCAAATGGGCCAATTCAATCGAGGGTTAAGATTTCCTCTCTTCGTCGATTCTTGCTTCTAGAATAACGCCCTCTTGAACCTTCTTCTTCACTTTCATCAGCTCCGGGTGTGTAGCATGAACGACTTTAACTTTATAGATTAAAGTCGATTCTACTCGTATATTCGTTATCTTCATGTGGGTCCCTAAAGTCTTTAACTCTATCTTTATCATTTGTAAGTTATACGAAATGACTCTTTGTGTTAACAACATCGCACTTGTAAACACATACAATCTTCTACTCAACATGTCAGCTACCACGTTCGTTCTTCCACGATGATATTGAATAGTACGATCGTAATCTTCAACAGCTCGAGTCAATGTCTTTGGCGCATGTTACGTTCATTTTAGTTGAAGAAATATTTGAGGGTTTTAGAAATGTGTTTTGTACTGAGGTCAATACAAAATTCGATTTCACGCTCTAAGGGTAGGCTAAGAAGTCTTAAAGAATACGTCAGGAAATTTATTAACAATAGAAATATCATTCAAAACTGTGACTCTCATCCAAGACTTGGATAATACATCACATTGATACCTATCAACTTGTCATCTTCATTCACGATGTCGACTATAGAAAGTCTGGTTTCGATGCATTCCACACAAGGAAGTTAACAACGAAAGGATCGGGCTCTTTACTTATGGCTTGATATGACAATGATTGACTTTAGTGGTTAGGTTACTTTGAATTCGCATAACAGGTTGGTTAGGAGTATGAAAGCTAACAACCTTACGAAAAGCATGATGAGTAGTTAACCAATTGATACCTAAAATCACATCAAATGCAAGTATTTTCAAAGAGATAAGACCAATAGGTAACGTAAAAGTGTTGATTTGAATCAAACAAGATTTATAAACAGTAGAGGTAACGAAGGTTTCTCCCAACGGAGTTTCAATAGATAAATCAAAGTCTAATTTCTACGGAGTCAATTTTAAACATTGAACACAACTAGGTGAAATAAAAGAGTGGGTAGAACTGGTATCGAATAAAGTATAGACTTTGCAAGAGTTTATAATTAACTTACCCGTAATAACTTCGTTCGGGTTTCTCGACAAACGCTCTCACTTAAACTACCGGATTTGACTTTACTATAGGGTACATTCCACCCTTAAGTGCTTTGTCACATTCCTGATCCATGATTTGAATCATTATTTTCTGATCCATATCGAATTGGGGTTGACCGCTATGTACAGGGTAATTCCGAATTCGATGTTGGATTCTCCCAATTGTTGTCCAAAAAGCAAAATCCATTTCATCTATTTTGACATTATTGGATCGGACGTCTTTTTCTACCATATCCACTCGTCGTGCGACTTTTACCCACGCATTATCTATTCTCCTTCGTTCAGTTGTTTCTTCTTTCATTAGAACTTTGATCATCGCATTCTCATATTCCAGCTCTAATATCTTATACTCTGCCAAAGAGTGCTTTTGTTCAAGCATCGCACATCGGGAAACACAATTTTGAATTGTTACATCTCTTTGTTCCACGACCGCCTACCGTTCTTCAGCATGCTCTTCTAACTCATGAACACGATTTTGTAATTCTAAGTTTCGATCATAAAATTCGTCTAACCAATTCTCCTCAGGTTCCTCTTCTTCTTCGCTCTCAGCTGCTACCTCTGCAACTAGCTCGGGTGCAATTATTAGTTCTTCTCTCACCACGTAGATTTCTGTAATTTCTTCTTCGTCTGACATCACATTAACCTGATTAGTGATTAAAGGTGTCTCAACGGTCTCATGTGCTTCATTGCTTATCTCAACATTTTCAGATGCCATTTTCAAATACTACCACAAAACAAGAGTTAAATAACATATCACATATTATCCCTATACTCTGACCGACCAATTAAATACCAAATAAACTTAGGTAGGTCATACTAGCGAAGGAATTCCCCGTCTCTCCCCTCCTAGTTCTTGTCTCACATCTCAGCTAGGGATCATATCTCTAAGCTTTGATACCAACTGTGACGCCCCCAAAATAGGTGTACTTCACCCATCTTGAGTCGCCAAATACATGGTACAAAATTCAAATACAATCTTTAATATACAACAAGAGAGCTGTGAGTTTTAATACAAATATTGTCTTCTAGACAATATCCACTCTCAGAATAAGTCCTCATTACATTTATTGTCACACTATTTAACAGAATAGTGAGGACTACTAATACTATAATCTGGACCGTCACTCCATTCCCCGACTAGTCCCGGCTATGTTATCATTTCCTGAAGAGAACAGTGAAAGAAAAGGTGAGCTCAACTAGCCCAGTAAGAAATATTACGACTAAGATAATGCAGAATAAATTATCATTAGTCTTCAACAATGTTAAACTGATAAAATACAATAGACATCAAGTTTAACTGCAGTGGAACAAGCAATCCATTAAAAGAGTCAAGTAGAGAATAAAATCTACTATCTTTTATGATTTAAAAGGTTTTCATCACTTTTATCACGAGACTCAAATTTCAATAAATAATCCACATCATCAAATCATCCTCGCTTTCTACGTGCCAATGATATTCTTTAGTATCACGACCACGAATTATCCATGCACTACGGGCCAAAGATAATCGTGTTTTCATCAACTGTCTTGATCATGCCATAAAACAATTCAGCTTTGCACCCTTGGCCAAAGAGAATCCATAGCCATAATCATACCAAAAACTGTCCATCAATGCATTACGGGCCAATGAGGACTTTTTCCACATCATTTGTAACATTACGGTCATAATTATACCGAATAATCCCTGGTCATAATCATACCATGTCCATCTATGCACTACAGGCCACAGATGACTTTCAGCATAATATAAATATAAGGATGATGACAATGACCTAATAATTCAATAAAACAAGTTCACGAATTAATTTATCCAGGAACCAATAACGTCCAAATTGTCAACATGATACTTCTTTGTAGAGTAAAATTCAAGAATGCTCATAAGAATATTTCCATGAAAAGATACTGGATGAAGCGCAAATATCAAGGATATTCCACTAATTTCATTGAGTATAGAAGTCAAAACTATAACCAACTAAGTATAATAAAGAATGGAATAACAAAAGAAATCACCATGCATGCGGTATTGCGACATGATGCAAAGTTATTCCAATGTAATAAGTAACGGAACCAAATCGTGCATAATACGCAAGCGACAGGATATTCCAATAGAATAATAAAGAATGGAATAACAACAAATCACCATGCATGCGGTGCATCGCATGTATGCATTATTATTCCAATGTAATATTAAATAACGGAACTGTGTCTCATGTAAAACGCATGCATCGGATACTCCAACCGAATAATAAAGACGGAACCAGTCCGGTAAAACGCATGCATGTGATATATTCAACAAAAATAATAAAGAATGGAATAATGTAAGAATTTCACCAAGTATAGGGTAGCCCGTATATATAGGTTATTCTAACAGAATAATAAAGACTGGAATAACATAAGTTTTATTCATGAATACAAAAGAAATAATACCTCTTATAGGTACAACAAATAATATCCCTTACCGTAAAATAAACTTGATATCGGAGTAGTGAAGTAGCAGAATACTCTTCTTCTCTCTCTCTATAATTTCTCCCTCTAGAGTTTTAGTGAATTCATAAGAAAATAATGAAGGAATGAGCTTCTATTTATAGAAGAATGGACTGCATAGTAACTAACTCATGAACAGTCCAAATTAATTTATTTTAATCGAACGGTCTATAATTAAAGTAAAATCTTTTAAATAAAATATAATATAATCTAATTATTGCCTAATAAAATAAATAACTTTATAAAAGTATTTTGTTTTGTATAAAAAGATTTTACTATGTAAAACACTATGCAAGCATTATGCAACACTATGCAACACTATGCAATACTATGCATAATAAAATATAATATAATTTAATTATTGTCTAATAAAACGAATAACTTTATAAAAGTATTCTGTTTTATATAAAAAGATTTTACTATTAGCCTAATAAAATGAATAATTTATAAAAGTTTTTTGTTTTATATAAAAAGTTTTTCTGTTTTATTACGTTAATAATATTAATAAAGCAAAACTAAGTGACTTATCACGTAAGCATTAATAATCAATACCGTGTGCTACTATGCCACCACGCGTATTACTGCACTTTTACTACCGAGTAGTTCAACAGTATTAACGGTAAAACTTCTGCCGTTATTTTTAATAAAATATTTTTGTTGTTTTCTCAATCCGACAATAATTCCGCCAGGGATCCACCAATGATTGTACCATCGCATGATATTCCCCCGACAAAAAAAAGAATATTTCCCGACCAATCGAATATAATATGACAACTTGCATACTTTGCAAAATTTATAAATACTACCCACAACTATAACATTATATCAAATCCACATCATAATATAAAAAAAATTATTTCGAGAAAATTAAATATTTATTCATAAAATCTGAGGTCTCACAGTCTACGAGACAATATTATATTAAAACTCACAGTTAACTGTTGTCGTACTCTGCTCGACAGTTCAACAGTTGTATAAATGAAGTTTGTATTTGATTTTTTTAGTGTGATATTTGGCGACTCAAGATGGGTGATATATACCTATTTTGGGGGCGTCACACGTAGTGCATTGATGGATAGTTATTGGTATGATTATAACCAGAGATTATTTGGTATAATCATAACCATTAATGATTACATGAATATCTTTGGCCGTAGTGCAGGGATGATTCGATGATGTGGATTATTTATTAAGTTGAGTCTCAGCGATAAAATATTGATTATACACTTTTAATTCATAAAAGATAATAGTTATCATGCTCTACTTGACTCTTCTAAAATACAGTTGTATATCTTTGGCCTGTAGTGCAAAGATGAATTGTTAATGAATATCTTTGGTCGTAGTGCAAAGATGAATTTATTAGTATGATTATGAGCAGGAATTGTGATTTGGTATAACCATGATTTTTGATGTTTCAGGTGAAGATAGGTGATGAAAATTATCTTTGTCCTGTGTGCAAAGAGGAATTTAGAATCACAATTATGATTATGAGTTATTCATATGATTGTGGACAGGAATTGTTGATTGATGTTATAGGGATAAAACATTATTGGTGGACTTTTAACATGGAGAAGATAATAGACTTGATGGTCTATTTGACTCTTCTAATGAATTGCTCGTTCCGCTGCAACTATGGTTGAAAAGTTTTATCATCTACCATATGTTCTAGATCTCTGATTTATTACTGATGAAGGCTATTGATGATGTAAATTATCTTTAGTCATGATATTATTTACTGGGATAGTTATGCTCACCCTTTTTGTTTCACAATTCCTTTCAGGTAATAAGAGTGTTGCCGGGTGGAGCGAGGATAACAGGGGAATAGAACGGTGGCTTATAGTTGTTGAGGTTCTCCCTAAATAGTATGGAAATAATTTTGTTGAGAACTTTAGATAAGTGTGTCATATTGTATACGTCATTTGATATTTAATTTTGGTGAACCGAATAGGGTGAGGTGAACCCAACTTTGGAAGAGTGCTTTGCAACTATCATACAAGAAGTCTAATGACATACAACCTCGTGTTATCATAAGACAGGGTTGTGCACATCCACTAGCTGAGTATATCTACGAGCACTAGCTATATGATCTTGAAGTTTATTTGAAATATAATTTTCACTTGGAGACAACGGAGATAATTATATGTCAAGAGAAGAAAAAAGATGATAGTAATCTTCTCGTTTTTCTTTGGGGTCTATTGAGTCAACCAAGGATAATTCTGTGGACATATGATATCTATCATAACCTAGATGCATAGCCTCCCATGTACGAAGGTATCCTTGAGTATTTTCCAAAGATTTTAATTTCTAAAACAATTATTGACTGTACCTTTATGTAAGGTACCATTGTAAGGTCTTGTGGTCAAGGCACCAGTTATATATATTTGTATTAAAACTCACAGTTTATCTGTTGTCGTACTCTGCACGACAGTTCAACAGTTGTATAAATGAAGTTTACATTTGATTTTTATAGTGCGATATCTGGCGACTCAGAATGGGTCGTGTGGACCTATTTTGGGAGCATCACAGCTAGGGTTTCGATATATTTATTAAACTTTCAAAATTACTCTTGCAGAAGAAAAAAACAACTGCGCTTTCAAAATTACAAGAAAGAGTGGACAAGATATCGACTGGCATGCTAAACCAAACAGACAATATAAACCTTTGACAGGCTAATCCAACAATAGACTTCCTAAAAAATACAACTACACCTAGAAACCAACACAGAAATCTAATTGATTGCAGCTTCGAATCCAACCAAATAATGGAAAAAGCTAGGTCCATAGCCACAGAACAGACTGACAGCCAAAGTGAAACCCAGAGTTTTACATTATCCCAAGACCTCCCCTCTAACTAAATAAGAGCAAAAAATTGTTCTTAACAGAATATTTAAGAGGCACCTTATGGCATTAAGTATTCTGTTCTCTTTTTTTAGTAATAATTACTGTCATTTATTGGCATTTCACATTACGATTCAATGGAAATCACAAACCATTAAAATGTTGGGTACAGTTAGACAAATGTTGAGACAGATAAAAGCACTAAAAAAGTATTAGTTTACCACTAAAGGAATACAGTTTTTTTTATATGAATTATATTATGAATGAAATGTGAAATGATCTTTTTTGTTTTTTATATACTATAAACTTAAAAAATGAATGAAAAATATTTTTTTTACTAGAAACATATTTTTATGCATTTAAAATTCAAATAAACAATTTCATGGAAATAAGAGAGCCTTAAAGCCAATACAAATCATATATAGAAATAAACAAAAAGTAATATAATATGCACTAACAAACAATTATTCAAGCTAAAGTATATATATAATTTTGAATCAAACACCACACTTTTGAGACTATGGTTTTTGAAGTATTCACTTAATAATAGATTCTATATAATACCATGACATGATATGTCCTATGAGAGGAAAATAATTATTACCATTCATATACTGGGCCTAAAATTTAAATTAACTACATTTTCAAATGTCTCCACCAAGTAAAGCTTGTACAAAATCATATTTTTCTTCATTTTGGTGCTACAAACAACAATATCATGATATTCTCATTATCGACCATCTTGTTCGCAGCTTGATACCTTTTCACTCTGGAAATTCCAGAAATATTAGAAAGCTCCTCATTGAGTTTCTTTTTTTTGTTCCATTAGATTGTCCTCACAAATTGGTTTACTAAACATTTTGGCAGTTTCATGAAGTTGAGTAGCTATCATCCTTGAAGCAGTACAAACTTCTATATCAAGCTCCTCATGCACATCAGCTGCAGTTTGGGCATCATGACCAGTTGACCTATCTTTTCCAAAGATTATACAAAGATCATCAAACCATGGAAAACGATTATATCTCCACTTAGCAGCCTTGTCATGAACCTGCATACCAAAGTTTTACATAACATTAAATTGCATATACTTTTAAGCTAAATTGTAACAGTTAATAAAAAAACTCAGTCTCATACAAGAGAAAAGCTTTAGCAATAACCATACATGCAAAATACAGATTCATGCCCTAGCCGCATAAACTGAACAAGCCAAATTACACACTGTTGTTATTTCAAAAAAAAAATCTTCTCCAGAAGTTAACGCAATGAAACTGAAGATGAAGAAGAGCCTTGAATACTTGAATTACCATAGAAGTGATCAAAACATGATCTGAAATTCTAGATAGCAAGTTTGGCTAAAAATTTGATCCAAGTAGTAGTTATAAATGACCAAAGGTTATGATGATGTCCTCAGATTATGATGCAAACTTATTATTCAGCATGTCATGTTTATAAGTCAACAAACATCTTATGTATGTACTTTTGAAAGCTCTAATGTAGCCCAATCACTTGTACTTCCACATAAAAATTAGACCGAAATGATTGTTGAAGTGCACTCAGCAGCAATGTAGCCCAATGACTTATCCAGCACATGGTTGTTGAAGTGCACTCAGCAGTAATGTGACTGACAAGAAAATAATGTAGCAGAGATCACAAACCCATTCTTCGAGCCAACGTTTTCCTAAGAATTGCAGTTGTATATTCCTAAAAATATATTTGCTTCTATGGGCACGTGAAGAAGCCCTTTCTGCTAGAAGATAAATCATGTTTAACCACTTAAATAATCAGCCTAAATTTCCATGCTATCAATCAGGTTCAGTGCAATATCAGCTAGAACCGGACATGTTGTATATGAAGGATTATCTAGATATTTCCAGTTTCCAATTAAATTCCCATAAAAGATGTAGATTTCAAAAGTAAACACAGGACAAAATAAAAGATTCCCATACAGCAAGAGAGAATATCCAATTCCAGTAGATTTGATTTACTTAAGAAAATGGAAAACAATTCAATAAGAAGGAATGGTCATCTTACCCAGGAAATCCGCAGTTGTTGCACACAGTCACATTATGGGTGCTTTGTTTTTCCTTTTCTTTTTCTTTTATGTGTATTTTTCAAGAACACATTTTGGAATTATTAATATTTAAATGATTCTTGATTTTCCCTTCTGAAAATAGAGTTTTTTTCCTTGTGGATTTTTAGTACCCATTTGATTATTTTTTGTTGGGAGTTTATTTCTTGAATATATAGGGGAGTTCAAGGTCAGGAGGGGAGAGTACTGATTCAAGATCAGCAGTGAACACACTTTCTAGTAAAGCTAGAGTCTAGTTTGAGCCAGAATCTCCAATTAGTAGGAAGGCATCTTCAGATCAACAACAACAGGCTTTTGACCAAAAGCATCTGCAGCGGATAATACCACAACAACAGCAAGAACAGCAGCAGCAAGGGGAGATGGCAAGTGATAGTCCAAGATCAGGACCATCACAAACTCAACCAGCTGCCAAATCCACCCCTGAAAAGGTTCTAATCTCCCACTTTCCCCCTTCCATTTCCCAAAAATTCAGGAAAAAGGTGGCATCTTTTATTTGCTACTATACATATATATATATATATATATATATATATATATATATATACGGTCCAGATCAAGTGCATACCCCTTATCTTACTCACCCGTGCTCATCCCCATTTAGCGACGGACCCGGCGACGATTCGGTCATACAACCATCGTCTATACTTTTAGCGACGCTATATGTTGTCCGTCGCTAAAAGTATAGACGACAGTTGTGTGACGCCCCCAAAATAGGTATACATCACCTATTCTGAGTCGTCAAATACATGGTACAGAAAACAACTACAACTTTATTATTACAATTGTCGTCCAAAATATGACAACACATACTGTGAGTTTAAATACAAATATTGTCTTCTAGACAATATCCACACCCAAATATGTCCTCATTACAATTATTGATGCACTATTTTACGAAATGGTGAGGACTACTAAATCAGCTATCTTGAATCATCACTCCATACCGCGGCTAATCCCAGCTAAATTCTCACCTCCTGAGAAGAAAAATGGAACAAAAAGGAAAAGGGTAAGCTCAACTAGCCCAGTAAAGAACATTATGACTAAGATAATATACAACAAATTATTCTTAGTTTTCAACGGGGAAAAATCTGATAGAATACAATAGACAACAAGTTTTAAATCAACAACTGCAGCGGAAACATCAATTCAAGAGTTAAGTAGAGAATGAAATCTACTATCATCTATGAATTTAAAAGTCCATCATCAATATTTTATCCCTGTAACATCAATTAATATACATCTTTGCACTACGGGCCAAAGATATTCATTTGTATCACCAGTTGGTCATGTTCATCTCAACACCTGTTCATCTTTGCACTACGGGCCAAAGATATTCATCAGGTAATCATTCATCTTTGCACTACAGGCCGAAGATATTCATCAAGTATCACCATTAAGGACTGAGGATGATGAAAAACATTTTAGAGAACATGTCCAATGAGACAGAAGGACAAATATTAGGGATTCGTATTTCGGTTTATCCAAATTCAATAATACTCCATAATAACCAAGTGTGAAGTAGAATTCAAAAATAAAGATCAAAACATGGATACAATCAAAGATAGTAACCATAAAAGACATCTAGAAGAAAAGATAAAATTTCATTTTTCGGTGAATAGTGTCGTATTTGTGAATAGTGCCGTATACGTGAATAGTAACCCTGACACAACAAGTTCCAAATTTGATTAAAAGTTTAGATCAATACTTCGGCATAATGATATTGAAAGAAATAATATCATATATGAAGAAAATAACATCCCTTACCTCAAAATAATCGTATTTCCATTGGAATCTTTGGATATAGTCTTTGAAGGAACTTGCAATCAGATAGCAAACACTCAAGTATCAAAATACTCACAAGAATACGCTCGATAATATAGAGAGAGAAAGAGAGAAAGCTTATGTTTCTGGTGTGATTTTCAATTTTAACTTAGCCCTCTATTTATAGGAAAATGTTAGTCCGCCGAAGCAGACTTGACATGCTACCTGATGGCTTTACCTGCTACTATTTCCACCCACCAAATTTGAAATTCAATTTGAGCACATTTCTCACCAACCACAAGTGGGGCCCATTCAATTCTAGAATTTTCCACCAAAATCATTTATAACCCTAATTTTCAAGCAAATAACTCTTAAAATTCATAACAAATCATTCGTTCATTTTTAACGGTTCAAAATTTGTGGACATATACCCAACTTATATATGTATAACATATCCAAAAATCACAACGATCCAATGGTCAGATTAAAGATTATAACTCACGCAATATATCGTAAAAATACTGATTTGATTTTTAATACCTCCATTTCGACAAAAATACAGATAAAACACCTCAACATTAACTCCTTCAATTATAATCACATAAAACAAATAAATCCATCATTTATATAAAATAAATATTTCCTTATCATATGAATCAATAATAAATTATTCAAAAATAATATTACAGAATCACAATTATGACAACCGGGCCGTTCCCAGGAAAGAGGGGGCTTTCCAATGAGGATTTCTCCTTACTGGCGTGCAATTAGATGACCTAACCTCTCATTGACAGAACTTTCTAGACATTGTCAATAATCCTATCGAATAATATTATTCAAATAATATGAATTATTGATCTAATAATGGAAAATATAGTGCAGTGACAATTATTGAAACAACAATAATATAAACTATCAATGCAGCAATTATTGAATCAATAAAATAAAATATTAAACAAGAATCACCGTAATAATTATTGAGTAGTGCCTTCTTACGTAAGAATCAATAATTCATCTCTCTTGTAATAATACCGCAGTGCTATTTCTTTGTGCACGCCAGACATCGTATTTTAACCACCGTGTATTCCAATAGTGTTAATTGTAATGATTACGCCAGATTATTTGTAACAACTCAAATTTGTCATTTTCTTCATCCGATGCTTATTCTCATTATGGGGCCCTGAAATGACTACGTCGTCGTACGGATATTCCAGACAAAAAGAATATTTCACGACCAAACGAATATTCTCCAACAGAAATGAATATTTTATAACCACTTGCTTATTTTGTAAAATTTGCACATTTCACCCATAACTAAAGTATTATATCAAATTAACTCCTTATTATTTCAAGATAATAAATAAAGAAAATTTAATTTTATTCATAATATATTGGGGTCTTACAACCTCCCCTCCTTATGAAATTTTGTCCTCGAAATTGACGTACGTACCTGGTGTTTCGAAAAGGTGAGGGTACCTCGCTTTCATTTCTGATTCTAACTCCCAAGTCATTTCCTCAATAGCATGGTTCCTCCACGAAACCTTGACTTGTGGTATAACCTTTGTTCGTAGGATATGCTCTTTCCTATCCAATATCTTGACAGGTACCTCCTCGTACGTTAAATTCTCGGCTATCTCGTCTGGTTCTAATGCAATAATGTGGTTTGGGTCTTTCACATATTTACGAAGCATAGATATGTGAAAAATATTATGAACACGAGACATACTTGGAGGTAATGCAAGTCTATAGGCCACATTTCCTATTCGGTCAAGAATCTCAAATGGTCCAACAAATCGTGGATTGAGCTTTCCTCTCTTCCCAAATCTTGTAAATCCCTTCCATGGAGCAACACGTAACAATACATGACCCCCAATATTAAATTCCACGTCTTTTCGATGAAGATCAGCATAACTCTTTTGTCCATCTTGTGAGTTTTGAATACGTTGTCGAATCATTTGGATCTTTTTTGTAGTCATGCGTACTAATTCTGGTCCCAACAACGTTGCTTCTCCCACCTCGTCCCAATATACTGGAGAATGACACTTTCGTCCATACAACGCCTCAAATGGAGCCATGCCTATACTTGCTTGATAATTGTTGTTGTAAGAGAATTCCACCAATGGCAAGTACTTATCCCAACTTCCTTTGAAATCTAGGACACAGAGTCTTAATAAATCTTCAAGGGTTTGAATAGTCCTTTCCGATTGTCCGTCCGTTTGAGGATTGTATGCTGAACTAAATCATAAATCCGTGCCTATAACTTTCTGCAAACTAACCCAAAATCTTGAAGTGAATCTTGGGTCATGATCCGAAACTATGGATACTGGCATGCCATGCAATCGCCCAATCTCATTCATGTACATACGAGCAAGATGTTCAAGGGAATAAGTTTCTCGTATAGGTAAGAAATGAGCAGACTTGGTTAATCTATCAACAACAACCCAAATCGCATCTATGCCTTGAGAAACTTTGGGAAGACCCGTAACAAAATCCATGGTAATGTGTTCCCACTTCCATTCCGGAATCTCAAGTGGTTGCAATGGACCTTTTGGCACTTGATGCTCCGCCTTTACCCGTTGACAAGTTAAACACCTTGAGATAAACTCCGCGATCTCTCTCTTCATATTGTTCCACCAAAATATATGTCGAATATCATGATACATTTTGGTACGCCCAGGATGGATTGCAAACGGGGTGTTGTGTGCCTCCATCATAATTCTATGCTTCAAGTCAGAATCGTTAGGAACACAAAGTCTAGAGTTGACTCGAAGTATTCCTTCTTCATCGATTCTTGCTTCTGGAATAGCACCTTCTTGCACTTTCTTCTTCATACGCGTCAGCCCCAGGTTCGTAGCTTGAGCAGCTTTAACTTTATTGATTAAAGTCGGTTCTACTCGTATATTTGCCATCATCATGTGGGTCCCTGGAGTCTTTAATTCTACCTTCATCCTTTGCAAGTCGTACCAAATGGGCTTTTGTGTTAACAACATTGCACTTGTATCCGCATATGATCTTCTACTCAATGCATCAGCTACAACGTTTGCTTTTCTAGGATGATATTGGATGCTATGGTCGTAATCTTTCAACTGCTCGAGCCAACGTCGTTGCCGCATGTTGAGTTCCTTTTGAGTGAAGAAATATTTGAGGCTTTTATAATCCGTATAAATCTCCACTTTCTCCCCATACAGGTAGTGTCTCTAGATTTTCAACGCAAAAACGACTGCTGCCAACTCCAGATCATGAGTAGGGTAATTCCTCTCATATTCTTTGAGTTGTCGTGAGGCATAGGCTATGACTTTCCCATGTTGCATTAGAACACATCCTAACCCTTTACCTGAAGCATCGATGTAGATAAAAAATCCATCCGAGCCAGATGGTATTGTTAGAACAGGTGCCGAAATGAGTCGCCTCTTGAGCTCTTGGAAACTCTTCTCGCATTCCTCGCTCCATACGAATTTTGCATCTTTCGAGTCACCGAGTTAACGGAGTAGTGATTCAAGAAAATCCTTCCACGAATCTCCGATAATAACCAAATTAAGCCCAAAAAGCTACGCACTTGGTCATGTCACTTCGGCTTGGCTTGCTCCCAACTTTGGATTGCTTCAATCTTTCTTGGGTCAACAGATACTCCATGTTTTGATACCACGTGCCCAAGGAATGCTACTTCCTTAAGCCAGAACTCGCATTTCTTCAGCTTGGCATATAGTTTGTTGTCACGAAGTCTTTGAAGTACCAACTTCAAATGGTGCTCATGATCTTCACTTTTGGAATAAATGAGGATGTCATCAATAAAGACAACAACGAATCCCGATCCAAATATTCCTTGAATACACGGTTCATCATATCCATGAAAGCAAATAGGAGCATTAGTCAATCTAAAAGACATGACTAAAAATTCATAATGCCCGCTGCGAGTCCTGGGCGCCTTTGGAATATCCTCGGTTTTAATCTTCAAATGATGATATCCGAATCGAAGATCGATCTTTGAAAAGTATTGTGCTCCTTGCAATCGGTCAAACAGGTCATCAATGCGAGGTAGTGGATACCTATTCTTGATGGTGACATGGTTTAATTCTCAGATTAGTCAATACAAAGTCGCATACTCCCATCTTTCTTCTTTACAAATAAAACAGAGCACCCCAAAGAGATGTACTAGGACGAATGAAACGATGTCTAACAATTCCTCATAGTTGGACTTTTAACTCCACGAAGTTCAAGAGAGCCATTCGATATGGGATTTTAGAAATCGGTTTTGTACCCGGTTCAAGATCAATAACGAATTCAACTTCACGCTCTAGGGGTAGACCAGGAAGTTCTTCAGGAAATACGTCAGGAAATTCATTAACAACAGGAATATTATTCAAATCTGACGTATTTTTATTCAAGTCCATAATCTGGGCTAAGAAAGCTTGACATCCGTTTTTCAATAAACGAATAGCTTTATGGCTTGATATGATAGTGACTGATTTTAATGGTTTAGCTGCTTGAATTCGTATAACAGGTTGGTTATGAATATGAAAACTAACAACCTTACGAAAATAATCAATTTTGGCATGATGAGTGGTTAACGAATCAATCCCTAGAATCATATCAGATGCAAGTATCTTTAAAGAAACAAGATCAACGAGTAATGTAATTGTGCCAACTTGAATCAAGCAAGATTTATAAACTGTAGATGTAATGAAGGTTTCACCCAAGGGAGTTTCAACAGATAAGTTAAAGTCCAATTTCTCCGGAGTCAAGTTTAAACGTTGAGCACAAGTAGGAGAGATAAAAGAATGGGTAGAACCGATATCTAGTAAGGTATAAACTTCGTAAGAGTTTAAGATTAGCTTACCCGTGATCACCTCGTTCGGGTTTCTCGTGTTTTGGCCAGTCACGACAAACGCCCTTCCTTGAACCACCGACTTTGTTTTGTCCGTAGTCGCTTTTGGTGCTGCCGTCCCAGTTGGACTTGACTTTGCTACTGGACAAAATCGGGCTATGTGACCATCTTTTCCATAATTGAAACACACCTTGGAAGGCTGTGAACAGTTTGGACTTATGTGTCCCTCCTCTCCGCATCGTAGCATCTAACTGGCGGTCGTTCTCTTCCCCTAGAATTTGTTGTTGGTGCTGGTGCTGCTGCTGATGTCTTCCCGTCATTGTTGAATCTCCTCTTTTTGAAATTTCCACTTGACTCACCTCTCTTATTGTCATATCCACGATGACCACCCGAGTGGTTATCGCTTTTGTCTGTATTATTCCCTCCTCGCTGGTTATCATCGTTCCGATGACTGCTGTCACCGGTATAACCCTGATTGTGGTCCCTTGGTTGAACATACTCATTATCACGCTCTAATAATTGAGCCCTGTTTATAATATCTGAATATAAAGAAAATTTATGAGAGATAAGATATTGCCGAATCTCGGGTTTTAGACCTCTCAGAAACATCCGCGTCATACGTTCCTCATTTTCTACCAAATGAGGTGCAAACCTGGATAACTCTACGAACTTTGCCTCGTACTGAGACACCGTCATGTTGTTTTATTCTAGTCTAATAAACTCTACCTCCTTCATATGACGAATACTTTCAGGAAAGTACTTATCATTGAACAGTTTCTGAAATCTTTCCCAAGACATGTTAAGTGCGCTTGGCTGGGTACGCTTCACAGATTCCCACCAAAAATCTGCTTCACCACGGAACATAAAGGTGGCGAATGGAACCTTACATTCCTCAAATGCGACAAGACATCAAATATCTTGGTAATTTGCTTAACCCACGCTTTCCGCTTTAATCGGATCGGGCTTTCCCAAAATCTGGTGGTCCCAACTCCTTGAATCTTGGTTTTGTGATGCATCACGCATTGCTATCATTTCCACCCATATTTTGTACACAAGTCTCCCTCATCTGATTTTGCATAAACTGCAAAAAAAACTTCTAAACATCGCATCATTCATCATTTGCTCGATAGTGTTGTTTACAGGAGGAATATTGTCTTCCTGTTGCACGTTCTCTTGGTTGGTAATCAAAGGTTGTTCCACAGTCTCATAGACTCCATTGTTAACGTTCTCAGCTGCCATTCTTCAAAATTGCCATAAAACAGGGGTTAATTAAATAAATTAACATATCACATAATATCCCTTATATTATGACCGACCAACAAATAAGCTTAGGTAGGACACACTAGCGAAGGATTTACTCGTCTCTCCCCTCCTAGTTCTATTACCCGATCTCCGCCAGAGACCATATCCCTAAGCTCTGATACCAACTGTGACGCCCCCAAAATAGGTATACATCCCCTATTCTGAGTCATCAAATATATGGTACAGAAAACAACTACAACTTTATTATTACAATTGTCGTGCAAAAAACAACAACACATACTATGAGTTTAAATACAAATATTGTCTTCTAGACAATATCCACACCCAAATATGTCCTCATTACAATTATTGAAGCACTATTTTACAAAATAGTGAGGACTTCTAAAACAGCTATCTTGAATCATCACTCCATACCCCGGCTAGTCCCAGCTAAATTCTCACATCCTGAGAAGAAAAATGGAACAAAAAGGAAAAGGGTGATCTCAACTATCCCAGTAAATAACATTATGACTAAGATAATATACAACAAATTATCCTTAGTCTTCAATGGGGAAAAAGCTGATAGAATACAATAGACAACAAGTTTTAAATCAACAACTGCAGCGGAAACATCAATTCAAGAGTTAAGTAGAGAATGAAATCTACTATCATCTATGAATTTAAAAGTCCATCATCAATATTTTATCCTCAGAACATCAATCAATAAACATCTTTTACTACGGGCCAAAGATATTCATTTATATCACCAGATTGGTCATGTTCATCTCAACACTGCTCATCTTTTGCACTACGGGCCAAAGATATTCATCGTGTAATCATTCATCTTTTGCACTTTCAGTCAAGATATTCATCAAGTATCACCATTAAGGACTGAGGATGATGAAAAATATTTTAGAGAACATGTCCAATGAGACAGAATGACAGATATTAGGGATTCGTATTTCGGTTTATCCAAATTCAATAATGCTCCATAATAACCAAGTGTGAAGTAGAATTCAAAAATAAAGATCAAAACATGGATACAATCAAAGATAGTAACCATAAAAGACATCTAGAAGAAAAGATAAAATTTCATTTTTCGGTGAATAGTACCGTATTTGTGAATAGTGCCGTATACGTGAATAGTAACCCTGACACAACAAGTTCCAAATTTGATTAAAAGTTTAGATCAATACTTCGGCATAATGATATTGAAAGAAATAATATCATATATGAAGAAAATAACATCTCTTACCTCAAAATAACCGTACTTCTGACTGGAATACTGGATATAGTGCTGAAGGAACTTGCACCGTATAGCAACACTCAAGTATCAAAATACTCACAAGAATACGCTCGATAATATAGAGAGAGAAAGAGAGAAAGCTTATGTTTCTGGTGTGATTTTCAATTCTAACTTAGCCCTCTATTTATAGGAAAATGTTAGTCCGCCGAAGCAGACTTGACATGCTACCTGATGGCTTTACCTGCTATTATTTCCACCCACCACATTTGAAATTTAATTTGAGCACATTTCTCACCAACCACAAGTGGGGCCCATTCAATTCTAGAATTTTCCACCAAAATCATTTATAACCCTAATTTTCGAAGCAATCAACTCTTAAAATTCATAACAAATCATTCGTTCATTTTTAACGGTTCAAAATTTGTGGACATATACCCAACTTATATATGTATAACATATCCAAAAATCACAACGATCCAATGGTCAGATTAAAGATTATAACTCACGCAATATATCGTAAAAATACTGATTTAATTTTTAATACCTCCATTCGGACAAAAATACAAATAAAACACCTCAACATTAACTTCTTCAATTATAATCACATAAAACAAATAAATCCATCATTTATATAAAATAAATATTTCCTTATCATATGAATCAATAATTAATTATTCAAAAATAATACTACAGAATCACAATTATGACAACCAGGCCGTTCTCAGGAAAGAGGGGACTTTCCAATAAGGATTTCTCCTTACTGGCGCGCAATTAGATGACATAACCTCTCTTTGACAGAACTTTCTAGACATTGTCAATAATGTTATCTAATAATATTATTCAAATAATATGAATTATTGATCTAATAATGGGAAATATAGTGCAGTGACAATTATTGAAACAACAATAATATAAACTATCAATGCAGCAATTATTGAATCAATAAAATAAAATATTAAACAGTAACTACTGTAACAATTATTGAGTAGTGCCTTCTTACGTAAGAATCAATAATTCATCTCTACTGTGTAATACCGTGTGCTACTGTGCAACTACGCGTATTACTGTATTTTAACTACCAGGTATTCCAATAGTGTTAACGGTAATGATTACGCCGTTATTTGTAACAACTCAAATTTGTCATTTTCTTCATCCGACAGTTATTCTGTTATGGGGCCCACAAATGACTACGCCGTCGTACGGATATTCCAGACAAAAAGAATATTTCACGACCAAACGAATATTCTCCGACAGAAATGAATATTTTATAACCACTTGCTTATTTTGTAAAATTTGCACATTTCACCCATAACTAAAGTATTATATCAAATTAACTCCTTATTATTTCAAGATAATAAATAAAGAAAATTTAATTTTATTCATAATAAATTGGGGTCTTACAACCTCCCCTCCTTATGAAATTTTGTCCTCGAAATTGACGTACGTACCTGGTGTTTCGAAAAGGTGAGGGTACCTCGCTTTCATTTCTGATTCCAACTCCCAAGTCATTTCCTCAATAGCATGGTTCCTCCACAATACCTTGACTTGTGGTATAACCTTTGTTCGTAGGATATGCTCTTTCCTATCCAATATCTTGACAGGTACCTCCTCGTACGTTAAATCTTCGGCTATCTCGTCTGGTTCTAATGTAATAATGTGGTTTGGGTCTTTCACATATTTACGAAGCATAGATATGTGAAAAATATTATGAACACGAGACATACTTGGAGGTAATGCGAGTCTATAAGCCAAATTTCCTATTCGATCAAGAATCTCAACATGGATACAATCAAAGATAGTAACCATAAAAGACATCTGGAAAAAAAGAGAAAATTTCATTTTTCGGTGAATAGTGTCGTATTTATGAATAGTGTCGTATACGTGAATAGTAACCCCGACGCAACAAGTTCCAAATTTGATTAAAAGTTTAGATCAATACTTCGGCATAATGATATTGAAAGAAATAATATCATATATGAAGAAAATAACACCCCTTACCTCAAAATAATCGTACTTCTGACTGGAATACTGGATATAGTGCTGAAGGAACTTGCACCGTATAGCAATACTCAAGTATCAAAATACTCACAAAAATACGTTCGATAATATAGAGAGTGAAAGAGAGAAAGCTTATGTTTCTGGTGTGATTTTCAATTCTAACTTAGCCCTCTATTTATAGGAAAATGTTAGTCCGCCGAAGCAGACTTGACCTGCTACCTGATGGCTTTACCTGCTACTATTGCCACCCACCACATTTGAAATTCAATTTGAGCACATTTCTCACCAACCACATGTGGGGCCCATTCAATTCTAGAATTTTCCACTAAAATCATTTATAACCCTAATTTTCGAAGCAATCAACTCTTAAAATTCATAACAAATCATTCGTTCATTTTTAACGGTTCAAAATTTGTGGACATATACCCAACTTATATATGTATAACATATCCAAAAATCACAACGATCCAATGGTCAGATTAAAGATTATAACTCACGCAATATATCGTAAAAATACTGATTTGATTTTTAATACCTCCATTCCGACAAAAATACAGATAAAACACCTCAACATTAACTCCTTCAATTATAATTACATAAAACAAATAAATCCATCATTTATATAAAATAAATATTTCCTTATCATATGAATCAATAATTAATTATTCAAAAATAATATTACAGAATCACAATTATGACAACCAAAGTTCTCTCAGAAAGAGGGACTTTCCAATAAGGATTTCTCCTTACTGGCGCGCAATTAGATGACATAACCTCTCTTTGACAGAACTTTCTAGACATTGTCAATAATGTTATCTAATAATATTATTCAAATAATATGAATTATTGATCTAATAATGGGAAATATAGTGCAGTGACAATTATTTAAACAACAATAATATAAACTATCAATGCAACAATTATTGAATCAATAAAATAAAATATTAAATAGTAACTACTGTAATAATTATTGAGTAGTGCCTTCTTACGTAAGAATCAATAATTCATCTCTACTGTGTAATACCGTGTGTTACTGTGCAACTATACATATTACTGTATTTTAACTACCAGGTATTCCAATAGTGTTAACAGTAACGATTACGCCGTTATTTGTAACAACTCAAATTTGTCATTTTCTTCATCCGACAGTTATTCTGTTATGGGGCCCATAAATGACTGCGCCGTCGTACGGATATTCCCGACAAAAAGAATATTCCACGACAAAACGAATATTCCCCGACAGAAATGAATATTTTATAATCACTTACTTATTTTGTAAAATTTGCACATTTCACCCATAACTAAAGTATTATATCAAATTAACTCCTTATTATTTCAAGATAATAAATAAAGAAAATTTAATTTTATTCATAATAAATTGGGGTCTTACAGGTTGTATGACCGAAATAGTGTCGGGTCCGTCACTAAAAGGGGGTGAGCACGGGTGAGTAAGATAAGGGGTATGCACTTAATCCTTGATATATATATATACACACACAGAACCGATCAGGTAATGACTCCCTCATTTTGTTAAAATACGGACTTTTTTTTTCTCCTTTTTTTTAAACAACTAAAAAAAACGTTTAATATTTTATGGAACTGAAATTTTTCTATAATACAGTGTTTTGGGTGTGATTTGGATACATACGCACTGCTTTTATTATATGTATCTAAATCACACCCAAAACACCGACATTATGAAAAATTTCAGCCCATAAAATATTAAACTTTTTTTAGTTGTTTAAAAAAAAGCAAAAAAAAAAGTCCGTATTTTAACAAAATGAGGGAGTCCTTACTTGAACCTGACCCATATATATATATATATATATATATATATATATATATAAAGCCAAATTAAGCCAATATTTATAGGCTACGGTACATATATATGATATGAGCCTTCCAAAAGAAATGTACATATTTATTAGATGTTTGGAGCCACAAAAATAAAGGCAAGCGATATTTCCACAATAATTTCTGATATTTTCACACGTAAAGTGTAAAATCCCAAATTTTACGAATAAAGATTTAATTTTCTCAAAATATTTTTTTGAATATTATGGTGTGGATTTGAGATAATGTTATAGTTGTGGGTAGTATTTATAAATTCTTCAAAGTATGCAAGTTGTGGTGTTATATTCTATTGGTCGGAGAATATTCTTTTTGTCGGGAAATATCCGTACGATGGCACAATCATTGGTGGACCCCATAACGGAATTATTGTCGGATTGAGAAAACGATAAAAATATTTTTATGAAAATAATGGCGGAAATTTTACCGTTAATACTGTTGAACTACTCGGTAGTAAAAGTACAATAATACGCGTGGTTGCATAGTAGCACACGGTATTGATTATTGATGCTTACGTGAGAAGTCACTCAGTTTTGTTCAATTATTGCTTCAGTAATTGTTGCATAGTATCTCACATTATTTGATTCAATTATTGTCGATATTTTTTATATTATTAAATCAATAATTGAGATGACAAAGTTATTAATATTATTATTTGCAATATTAACGATGTCTAGAAGTTCTGCCAATGAGAGGTTTGATCACCTAATTGCGCGCCAATAGGGAAAAATCCTTATTGGAAAGCCCCCTCTTTCCTGGGAACGATCTGGTCGATTAATAGTGTGAATTATAATAATGATGATGAAGTTTTGTTTTAATAGTATTATTAATGTAATAAAACAGAAAAGCTTTTTATATAAAACAGAATACTTTTATAAAGTTATTTGTTTTATTAGACAATAATTAGAATATATTATATTCTATTATGCATAGTGTTTTGCATAGTAAAATCTTTTTATATAAAAAGCGTAATACTATTATAAAGTTATTTGTTTTATTAGACAATAATTAAAATATATTATATTTTATTATGCATAGTATTTTCATAATGCTGCATAGTATTTTCATAGTAAAATCTCTTTATATAGAACATAATACTTTTATAAAGTTATTCGTTTTATTAAATTATAAATAGAATATATTATATTTTATTTTAAAGATTTTTTTTTATTAGAATATTTTATTAAATCAATATGGACCGTCCGTTTAAAAGTAAATCAATCTGGACTATTCATGAATTAGTTACTATTCAGTCCATTCTTCTATAAATAGAAGTTTATTCCTTCATTATTTCTTACGAATTCACTGAAACTCTAGAGAGAGAAACTATAGAGAGAAAGAAGAAAAGTATTTTGCTACTTCACTACTCCTATATCCAGTTTCTTCTAAGGTAAGGGGTATTATTTAATTTCTTTCGTATTCATGAAGAGAAATTCTGTTATTCCATTCTTTATTATTCTGTTGGAATAACCTGTATACGCGGGCTACCCTATACTTGATGAAATTCTTATGTTATTCCATTCCTTATTATTATGTTTGAATAACCTGTCTATGCGAAGTACCGCATACATGGTGAAATTCTTCTGTTATTCCATTCCTTATTATTATGTTGGAATAACTTTGTCTACATCAAGTAATCGCATACATGGTGAAATTCTTCTATTATTCCATTCTTTACTATTCTGTCGGAATATCCTGTCTGTGAATTTTACGCATGACCTGGTTCCATTCTTTATTATTCTGTCAGAATATTCTGTTTGTACGTTTTACGCATGACCTGGTTCTTCCATTCTTTATTATTCTGTCGGAATATCCTGTCTGTGCGTTTACGCATGACCTGGTTCCATTATTTATTATTCTGTTGGAATATCCTGTCTGTGCGTTTACGCATGACCTGGTTCCGTTATTTAATATTCTGTTGGAATAACCTGTCTGTGCGGTTTATCACATGCCTGATGATTTCTTTTGTTATTCCATTCTTTATTATACTCAGTTGGTTAAAGTTTTGACTTCTATACTCCATGAAATTAGTGGAATATCCTTGATATTTGCATTTCATCCAGTTTCTTTTCATGGAAATATTCCTCTGAGCATTCTTGAATTTTACTCTACAAAGCAGTATCATGTTGACAATTTGGACGTTATTGGTTCCTGGATAAATTAATTCTTGAACTTGTTTTATTGAATTATTATCTCATTGTCATCATCCTCATGTTTATATTATGTTGAAAGTCATCTGTAGCCTGTAGTGCATAGATAGACTTGGTATGATTATGACCAGGGATTATTCGGTATAATCATGACCGTAATGTTATAAATGATGTGGAAAAAGTCCTCATTGGCCCGTAGTGCATTGGTGGACATTTTTTGGTATTATTATGGCTATGGATTCTCTTCGGCCAAGGGAGCAAAGATGAATTATTTTATGGCATGATCAGGATCGTTGATGAAAAAATGATTATCTTTAGCCCGTAGTGCAGGAATAATTCGTGGTCGTGATAATAAATAATATCCTTGGCCTGTAGTGCACGGATGATTTGATGATGTTGATTATTTATTAAGCTGAGTCTCAGCGATAAAAGTGATAAAAATATTTTTAAATCATAGAAGATAGTAGATATCATGCTCTACTTGACTCTTCTAATGGATTGCTTATTCCGCTGCAGTTAAACTTGATGTCTATTGTATTTTACCAGTTTAACATTATTGAAGACTAATGATAATTTATTCCGCATTATCTTAGTCATAATATTTCTTACTTGGCTAGTTGAGCTCACCCTTTCTTTCATTGTTCTCTTCAGGAAATGAGAACGTAGCCGGGACTAGTCGGGGAACGGAGTGACGGTCCAGATGATAGTATTAGTAGTCCTCACTATTCTATTAAATAGTGTGATAATAAATGTAACGAGGACTCCTTAGAGTGTGGATATTGTCTAGATGACAATATTCTTATTAAAACTCTCAATTTATGTTTTATCGTTTTTTACACGACTTCTGTATTATTAAGTTGTATTTGAATTTTGTACCATGTATTTGGCGACTCAAGATGGGTGATGTATACCAATTTTGGAGGCGTCACACAAAGTGTTAATGTAGATGTAAAAATCGTCGCTATAGGATCTATAGCGACACTTTTCATGTAGAAATATCAAAAATAGTTGTAGAAATATCATTTCGCAAAATAAATAGACAGATAACTTGATGCATTTATAAGATCAAGAAACATCACCAGAAAAATTGCTCGAATAATCAAACATTTTTTTATTGAAATTTTACTTTTCATTTTAACACACTCCTAAAAAGTGCTTCATTTTCAAAACTACAGGCTGCAGTAACTACTTCTCTCTATTATGCAACTAAGAATTGTTACAGTTAAAATAACTAGAGATTAATCTCATCACATTTTCAAGTAAACAAGTTTCATATCTCAACCTAAAAAATTACCTAAAATACCAAAATCACAGTATATAATTTTGTAAATTGTTGAGTTACCTTGAGATATGCATCCCAGAGGGGCAGTGACAACATGAGTCTTATCATTCCAACCAAAGCCTGAAGTAGGTCCAGAGCGCATGTCATAAACAGTAGTGAAGTCCTTTAGAATCTTAATTCGAGACTCTATATGAGGCCTTGCCTTAAGATCCGATCATGGAAGCTTAGTAAACAATGCATCTTCAAGAACAACCAAGTATCCAGGCCTAAATCTGTTGTCCGCCTTGTGGGTTCCAGCATTCACTAACTCAAGTAAAGCTTCAATCAACTTTTCATCTTCCATTTTACTCCATTTTCTCTTATTCTTTCCAGCACCTCTCTCCGAATCTTGAGTACTTGGCTCCATAATTAATGAATAAGAAAAATAAACTCATGTCATAACTAGTATATGAAACAAATTTGTATATAGTTAGTACCAAATATATAGCTTAGTTTATTATTCATCAATAACAAAAATAATAACGACATGTAACTAGATCAAATTTTTTCTCAAACATGTAGGAGCATATAGTTATTATTTGCAGTGCACACATTGATTGAGTTTGAGTTGATTTTTACCTTCATTTTGGTGGAGGTAAAAATAATTAATAATCATAATTAATACACCCAAACAATTACTACCAAACCATTTATATTGAATTACATTACAGATCCCATGTTTTGTTAAACAAAAATAAGAGTACATGTTTATTCATAGGCATACCTTCATCTTGGTGGAGCTTGAGTGTGGCTGCTGATCCAAATTTTGTTAACAAAATTAACAGTATAATAAATGAAAATTTGATGACGATGACATGATGAAACAATAGTTATTTTGGAATCAAATCACCTCCCCTAAAATCTAATTTGATCTTTGGTATTATCAAATTTGTGTGTAAATATCAAATAGGGAGAGTTCAACTACAAGTACAATATCAACTTATAGAAAATGGAAGAGAAAATCTAGATTCAAACAGCCAATTATGGGAATTGAAAGCTAGATTAAAGTACTAATTATGGTATGTAGATCAATTGGATACGAGAACGAGATCGGTGAAAATATTGAACGAGAATGATGAAAAGAACCAAATTGATAATGCCTTTATTCTCTTCCAACGATTTTCTCCATCAATTCGATGTTAGGACCAGATTTAATTTGCTTCTTCGATCAGTGAGAGAAAGGTAGGGAGAGAAGGTACTGTGAAGAGAAGGTGGGGCTGATGATGAGATGTTTGATTAAGTCGAACGAGGATAAAGTCGAATGAAGGGAAGAAGATAAAGTCGAACGAAGCCGGAAGGAATGAAATAAACCCACCTATTTCAAAAGGAATGAAAAATAACTTTCAGATTTGGAAGGGAATGACTAAAGGAATGGAATGATCATTCCAATTAAGCAACCAAAAATGTTTTAATCCATTCCTTATGGAATGATCATTCCATTCGTAGCCCATTCTATTCCATTCCCACCAACCAAACACAACATTAGTGCTCAATTCCTTTCATGAGATCTAATTTCAGAAAGTACGGTTCTTCAATGTTAAGACATGTGTATTATCTTGATTCTCATTACATAACATTATACACATATGTAGGGTAAAAGTGTGATCCTTTGGTTCTGAGTGAATAAAGATACATCTGTGAGGACTAAAGTCAAGGCAAAGAATAATGGTTTGCTTGATTCTCTTGTTTTCTAGATCTTAATGAGTTCTACATGTTAAATTTATGCCTTAACCAGAATACGTTGCATGTTAGGATATTTGATCTTTGTTTAAACTAGAAAAGAATCATATATTTAAGGAAAACTTTGGTCTAACATGCCTGACAAGGACTTAGATACGGAATTATCATCTAAAGAATCTGTTGAATGCATTGAAATATAAACTGGATTATTTGTGGTTGATTTTGAAGCTCTAGAGTCACATCATTGATTTTTCAAACTAGAATTCCAACATTTTCTTCCATATTCGCGTGGATTAAACCTCTTATTTGTTTTTCTCCGTTTATTGTTGTGACGCCCCCAAAATAGGTATACATCACCTATTCTGAGTCGCCAAATACATGGTACAGAATACAAATACAATCTTAAATATACAACAAGAGCTGTGAGTTTTAATACAAATATTGTCTTCTAGACAATATCCACTCTCAGAATAAGTCCTCATTACAATTATTATCACACTATTTCATAGAATAGTGAGGACTACTAATGCTATCATCTGGAACGTCACTCCGTTCCCCGACTAGTCCATGCTACATTCTCATTTCCTGAAGAGAATAATGAAAGCAAAAGGGTGAGCTTAACTAGCCTAGTAAGAAATATTATGACTAAGATAATGCAGAATAAATTATCGTTAGCCTTCAACAATGTTAAACTGATAGAATATAACAAATATCAAGTTTAACTGCAGCGGAATAAGCAATCCATTAAAAGAGTCAAGTAGAGAATAAAATCTACTATCTTTTATGATTTAAAAAGGTTTTTCATCACTTTTATCGCTGAGACTCAGCTTAATAAATAATCCACATCTTCCCAGCACTACGACCAAGGATATTCATTAGTATCACGACCACAAATTATCCAGGCACTACGGGCCAAGAATATTCGTGTATTCATCAATGGTCATGATCATGCCAACAACTGTCCACCAATGCACTACGGGCCAATTAGGACTTTTACCACATCATTTGTAACATTACTACCATGATTACAATCGAATAATCCTCGGTCATAATCATACCAAGTCCATCCATGCATTACAGGCCACAGATGACTTTCAACAAAATATAAACATGAGGATGATGACAATGATATAAGAATTCAATAAAACAAGTTCAAGAATTAATTTATCCAGGAACCAATAGTGTCCAAATTGTCAACATGATACTGCTTTGTGGAGTAAAATTCAAGAATGCTCAGAAGAATATTTTCATGAAAAGATACTGGTTGAAGCGCAAATATCCAGGATATTCTACAAATTTCATGGAGTATAGAATCCAAAACTTTAACCAACTGAGTATAATAGAATATATGAAACTGCAATTGGATTTTCACCCGCTATGCGGTAATCCACGTATACAGATCATTTCCATAATTAATAAGGAATGAATACAAAGGATCATTCACCATGCATGTGGTAATCCATATAGACAGGTTATTCCAATAGAATAATAAAGAATGGAATAACAGAAGAATTCACCATGCATACGATAGATCGCACAAACATGTTATTCCCAACACAATAATAAATAATGGAACCAGGTCATACGTAAACGCACAGACAGGATATTCTGACAGAATAACAAAGAATGGAACCAGGTCATGCGTAAATGCACAGACAGGATATTTTGACAGAATAATAAAGAATGGAACCAGGTTATGCGTAAACGCACAGACATGATATTCCGACAGAATAATAAAGAATGGAATAACAACAGAATTTCACCATGTATGCGGTACTTCGCATAAACAGGTTATTCCAACATAATAATAAAGAATGGAACAACATCTCTTATGAGTATTTGAAAGAAAATAATTCTCTTAATGAATACGAAAGAAATAATACCCCTTACCGTAAAAGAAAAGTATTCCGACTGGTAGGGCAAGGATATTCTTGAAGAAAACTTGCACTATGCTCAAAGCTTCTTAAAACTCTAAAGAAATACGCTCAAGATTATAGAAGAGAATTCTTTGAATTTCTGGTGTGATTTCAATTCTAACTAAGCATCTTATTTATAGGAAAATGGAAAGGATACTATGTAATAAAATATAATATATTCTATATATATATATTAAAATCTAATAAAACAAATAACTTTATAAAAGTATTTTGTTTTATATAAAAAGATTTTACTATGCAAAACACTATGCATAATAGAATATAATATATTCTATTTATAGTCTAACAAAACAAATAACTTTATAAAAGTATTATGTTTTATATAAAAAGCTTTTCCATTTTATTACATTAATAATACTAATAAAACAAAATTTATATATATATATACATATAAACTTTCGTGACTTCATAAAAAGACACCTCAATATATTTAACAACATTTATAATCATTATTATAATTCACAATATTAATCGACTGTGTCGTTCCTGTGAAAGAGGGGCTTTCCAATAAGAATTTCTCCCTATCATGCCTATGATTAGGTGACCAAATCTCTCCTTGGCGTAACTTCTAGATATCGTTAATATTGTAAATAATAATATTAATAACTCATCATCTCAATTATTGATTTAATAATATATAAAATATCGACAATAATTGAATCAAATAACGTGAGATACTATGCAACAATTACTGAAGCAATAATTGAACAAAACTGAGTGACTTCTCACGTAAGCATCAATAATCAATATCGTGTGCTACTATACAACCACGTGTATTCTTGTACTTTTAACACCGGGTGTTTCAATAGTTAACGGTAAAACTTCCGCCGTTATTTTCATAAAATATTTTTGTCATTTTCTCAATTCGACAATAATTCCGTTGTGGGGTCCACCAATGATTGTGGCGTCGTATGAATATTTTCTATTAAAATGAATATTCCCCGACCAATCGAATATTATATAACAACTTGCGTACTTTGCAAAATTTATAAATATTACCCACAACTATAACATTATATCAAATTCATTCCATAATATTTAAAAATGATATTTATAGAAAAATCATCTTTATTAACAAAAATTGGGGTCTTACAACCTCCCCTTCTTATGAAATTTCGCCCTCGAAATTAGGGTACGTACCTGGTATGTTGAAGAGGTAAGGATACCTTGATTTTATTTCAGATTCTAACTCCCAGGTCATTTCTTCAACATCGTTGTTTCTCCACAAAACTTTGTCTTGAGGTATAACCTTAGAGCATAGAATATGTTCCTTCTTATCCAAGATTTGAACAGGAACCTCTTCATACATTAAATCTTCCGCTATTTCTTCCGGTTCTAACTTAATAATGTGTTTCGGGTCTTCCACATATTTACGTAACATGGATATATGAAAAACGTTATGAACACGAGACATACTTGGTGGTAAAGCGAGTCTATACGCCACTGTTCCTACTCGATCGAGGATTAAAAATGGGCCAATGAATAGAGGATTGAGCTTTTCTCTCTTTCCAAATCTCGTAACTCCTTTCCATGGAGCAACACGTAACAACACATGATCTCCAATATCGAATTCCACGTCCTTTCGATGAAGATCAGCATAACTCTTTTGTCGATCTTGTGAGGTTTTTATATGTTGCCGGATTGTTTGAATCTTTTCCATAGTCATACGTACTAACTTCGATCCCAGCAACGTTACTTCACCCACCTCATCCCAGCATACTGGAGAACGACACTTTCTTCCATACAATGCCTCGAATAGAGCCATGCCAATACTTGCTTGATAACTGTTGTTATAGGAAAACTCCACCAATGGTAAGAACTTATCCCAACTTCCCTTGAAGTCAAGGACACAAAGTCTTAATAAATCTTCAAGAGTTTAAATAGTCCTCTCTGATTGTTCGTCCGTCTGAGGATGATATGTCGAACTAAATCGTAAATCCATGCCCATAGCTTTTTGTAAACTAACCCAAAATCTTGAAGTGAATGTTGGGTCTCGATCAGAAATTATGGATACTGGCATACAATGCAATCTTACAACCTCATTTAAGTACATACGAGCAAGACGTTTAAGTGTATAAGTTTCTCGTATAGGTAAGAAATGAGCAGACTTGGTCAATCTATCAACAATGACCCAAATTGCATCTATGCCTTGAGAAACCTTGGGAAGACCAGTAACGAAATCCATGGTAATGTGCTCCCACTTCCATTCTAGAATTTCAAGTGGTTGCAATGGACCTTTGGGTACTTGATGCTTCGCCTTGACTCGTTGACAAGTTAAACACCTTGAGATAAACAGTGCTATCTCTCTCTTCATATTGCCCCACCAAAATGTATGTCAAAGATCATGATACATTTTGGTACTCCCAGGATAGATTGCAAACAGTGTGTTGAGCGCCTCCATCATGATTTTATACTTTAACTCAGGGTCGTTAGGAACACAAAGTCTGGAGTTGACTCAAAGTTTTCCTTCTTCATCGATTCTTGCTTCCGGCATAACACCTTCTTGTACTTTTTTCCTAATACGCATCAGCTCCAGGTCTGTAGCTTGAGCAGCTTTAACTTTATCAATTAAAGTTGGTTCTACTCGTATATTCGCCATCATCACGTGGGTCCCTCGAGTCTTTATCTCTATCTCCATCCTTTGCAAGTCATACAAAATGGGCCTTTGCGTTGACAATATCGCACTCGTACCCGCATATGTTCTTCTACTCAATGCGTCAGCTACCACATTCGTTTTTCCAGGATGGTATGATCATAATCTTTCAACAGTTCAAGCTAACGTCATTGTCGCATGTTGAGTTCCTTTTGAGTGAAGAAATATTTGAGGCTTTTATGGTCCGTAAAGATCTCCACTTTCTCCCCATACAAGTAATGCCTCTAAATCTTGAGTGCAAAAACGACTGCTGCCAACTCTAGATCATGAGTAAGATAATTCCTCTCATATTCTTTAAGTTGTCGAGAGGCATAGGCTATGACTTTCCCATGTTGCATGAGAACACATCATAACCCTTTGCCCGAAGCATCACTGTAGATGACAAATCCCTCCGAGCCAGATAGTATTGTCAGAACAGGTGCTGAAATGAGTCTCGTCTTGATTTCTTGAAAACTTTTCTCGCATTCCTCACTCCAACCGAATTTTGTATCTTTCTGAGTCAGCTGAGTTAATGGAGTAGCGATTTGAGAAAACCCTTCTACGAATCTCCGATAATAATCAGCTAAGCCGAGAAAGCTACGTACTTCGGTCACTGATTTAGGTTGTTCCCAGCTTTAAATAGCTTTAATCTTTGTCGGGTCAACAGATATTCCTTGACTTGATACCACGTGCCTAAGGAATGCTACTTCCTCAAGCTAGAACTCGCATTTTTCAACTTGGCATAATGCTTGTTTTCACGAAGCTTTTGGAGTATCATCCTCAAGTGTTGCTCATGATCTTCACGGCTTTTGGAATATATGAGGATGCCATCAATAAAGACGACCACAAAGTGATCCAAATGTTCCTTGAATACTTGGTTCATCATATCCATGAAGGCAACATGAGCATTAGTCAATCTAAAAGATATGACTAGGAATTCATAATGCTCGTACCGAGTTCTGAAAGCCGTCTTTGGAATGTCATCGGTTCTAATCTTTAATCGGTGATATCCGGAACGAAGATCAATCTTTGAAAAGAATTTGGCGCCTTGCAACTGGTCAAACATGTCATCAATACGTGGCAATGGGTACCTATTTTTGATGGTGACATGATTCAACTCTCGATAATCAATATAAAGACGCATACTCCCATCTTTCTTCTTCATGAATAGAATAGGAGCACCCCAAGGAGAAGTACTAAGACGAATGAAATCGATGTCTAACAATTCCTGCAGTTGGGTCTTTAACTCCTAAAGTTCAATAGGAGCCATTCAATATGGGGCTTTGGAAATAGGTTTTGTACCAGGTTCAAGGTCGATACAAAATTCAATTTCACACTCTGGGGGTAGGTCAGGATGTTCTTCAGAGAATACGTCAAGAAATTTATTAACAATAGAAATATCATTCAAAACTGATGTATTTTTGTTTAGATTCGTGACATGAGCTAAGAAAGCTTGACATCCGTTTTTCAATAAACGAATAGCTTTATGGCTTAAGATGACAGTGATTGATTTTAATGGTTTGGTTGCTTGAATTCGCATAATAGGTTGGTTAGGAATATGAAAGCTAATAACCTTACGAAAATAATTAATTTTTGTATGTTTAGTAGTTAACCAATCAATCCCTAGAATTACATCAAATGCAAGTATTTTCAATGAAATAAGATCGACAGGTAATGTGAGGGTACCGATTAGAACCAAACAAGACTTATAAATAGTGGATGTAATGAAGGTTTCTCCCAACGGAGTTTCAACAGATAAGTCAAAGTCTAATTTCTCCGGAGTCAAATTTAAACGTTGAACGCAAGTAGGAGAAATAAAAGAATGGGTAGAACTGGTATCAAATAAGGTATATACTTCGCTAGAGTTTATGATAAGCTTACCCGTGATGACCTCGTTCGGGTTCCTTGCTTTCTGGGAGGTCACAACAAACGCTCTCCCTTGAACAACCAGTTTTATCTTGTCTGGGACGGTCTTTGATGCCTCCATCCCAGCTGGACTTGTCTTCGGTGCACAAAAAAATCAGGTCAGGTGGTCTTCTCTTCCACAATTGTAACATGCTTTGGATGGCATCGCGCAGTTTGGACTGATGTATCCCTCCCCTCCACATTTGAAGCATATGATAGGTGGTCGTTCTCTTTCCTTAACGACGGGTGCTGATGCTGACGTCTTTCCATCATTGTTGAATCTCCTCTTCTTCAAATGTCCACTTTTATTGTTTTGACCATGATTACCACCAAAGTGGTTACCATTTCTGGCATGTTGATTCCCTCCACGCTTGTTCTCACCGCTTTGATAACTGCTATCACTGGTATTATCATTTTGACGGCTGTTCTCTTTTGGTTGGGTTGACTCATTATCGCGCTCCAATAACTGAACCCTATTAACAACATCTGAATACAAGCAAAGTTTATAAGAAATGAGGTATTGACGTATCTCAAGTTTCAAATCTCTTAGAAACATTCATGTCATTTTCTCCTCATTATCAACCAAATGGGACGCAAATCGGGATAGCTCGGCAAACTTGGCTTCGTACTGCGATACGGTCATGTTGTTTTGTTCTAGTTTAATGAACTCTACCTCTTTCATGTGACGAATACTTTCGGGAAAGTACTTGTCGTTGCACAGTTCTTGGAACTTTTCCCAAGACATCTTCAGTGCGGCAGGTTGAGTACGCTTTACAGATTCCCACCAGTAATCTGCCTCTGCCCGCAACATGAAGGTGGCAAAGGGAACCTTTTGCTCCTTAGAGTATCCCAAGACATCTAATATCTTGTTGATCTGCTTTATCCATGTCTCCGCCTTAAGTGGTTTTGGCTCTCCAAAAAACTCCAGTGGTCTCAGCTCCTTGAACTGCTTAGCACTGACCGTCCGAGAGTTGCCAGTGTTTCCACCTAAATTTCGGACAGGAGTCTCTCTTGCCTGATGTTGCATGTATTGCAGAAAGCCTCTGAACATTCCATCGTTCATCATTTGGTTAGTGTTGTTGTTTGCATGAGGATTGTCGCCTTCCTGATGCACATTGTCCTGATTATTGATCTGTGGAGACTCAACGGTCTCATGTGCTCCATTATTATTCTCAACATTATCGGATGCCATTTTCAAATACTGCCACAAAACAAGGGTTAATTAACATATCACATATTATCCCTATACTCTGACCGACCAATTAAATACCAAATAAACTTAGGTAGGTCATACTAGCAAAGGAATTCCCCGTCTCTCCCCTCCTAGTTCTTATCTCACATCTCAGTCAGGGATCATATCCATAAGATTTGATACCAAATGTGACGCCCCCAAAATAGGTATACATCACCTATTCTGAGTCGCCAAATACATGGTACAGAATACAAATACAATCTTAAATATACAACAAGAGCTGTGAGTTTTAATACAAATATTGTCTTCTAGACAATATCCACTCTCAGAATAAGTCCTCATTACAATAATTATCGCACTATTTTATAGAATAGTGAGGACTACTGATGCTATTATCTGGACCGTCCCTCCGTTCCCCGACTAGTCCTTGCTACGTTCTCATTTCCTGAAGAGAACAATGAAAGCAAAAGGGTGAGCTCAACTAGCCCAATAAGAAATATTAGGACTAAGATAATGCAGAATAAATTATCGTTAGCCTTCAACAGTGTTAAACTGATAAAATATAACAAACATCAAGTTTAACTGCAGTGGAACAAGCAATCCATTAAAAGAGTCAAGTAGAGAATAAAATCTACTATCTTTTATGATTTAAAAGGTTTTTCATCACTTTTATCACTGAGACTCAGCTTAATTAATAATCCACATCATCCCTGCACTACGGCGAAGGATATTCATTAGTATCATAACCACAAATTATCCAAGCACTACGGGCCAATGATATTCTTGTATTCATCAATGGTCATGATCATGCCGACAACTGTCCATCAATGCACTACGGGCCAATGAGGATTTTTACCATATCATTTGTAACATTATGGTCATGATTACACCGAATATCCCTGGTCATAATCATACCAAGTCCATCTATGCACTACAGGCCACAGATAACTTTCAACATAATATAAACATGAGGATGATGACAATGAGATAATAATTCAAAAAAACAAGTTCAAGAATTAATTTATCCAGGAACCAATAACGTCCAAATTGTCAACATGATACTGCTTTGTGGAGTAAAATTTAAGAATGCTCAGAAGAATATTTCCACGAAAAGATACTGGATGAAGCGCAAATATCCAGGATATTCTACTAATTTCATGGAGTATAGAATCCAAAACTTTAACCAACTGAGTATAATAGAATATATTAAACTGCAAATGGATTTTCACTCGCCATGCGGTAATCCACGTATAGAGATCATTTCCACAATTTAATAAGGAATGAATACAAAGGATCATTCACCATTCATGTGGTAATTCACATAGACATGTTATTCCAACAGAATAATAAAGAATGGAATAACAAAAGAATTCACCATGCATGCGATAGATCGCACAGACAGGTTATTCCCAACACAATAATAAATAATGGAACCAGGTCATGCGTACGCACAGACATGATATTCTGACAGAATAATAAAGAATGGAACCAGGTCATGCGTAAATGCACAGACAAGATATTCCGACAGAAAAAATAAAGAATGATACCAGGTCATACATAAACACACAAACAGGATATTCCGACAGAATAATAAAGAATGGAATAACAACAGAATTTCACCATGTATGTGGTACTTCGCATAAACAGGTTATTCCAACATAATAATAAATAATGGAACAACAGCTCTTATAAGTATTTGAAAAAAAATAATTCTCTTTATGAATACAAAAGAAATTGAGAGTTAGTAAGATCATACATTAGATTCACAAATTGAGAGTTTAAGGCTACCGCTAATAACACCTTTCAATAGAAGTGCAGAAATGACATCAATATGAGTTAATCAACCATAGAATGATGAACACTATCTTTACAGGATCTGTTCACTTTTGAAAAGCCAGTATGAGATGAGGAACACACAACATTTTCGTTCAGATGAATTAGTGCTTCGACTTCTCTAGTTGTTGCAGACCATGCACATTCCTCATCCTCCTAGTGATTCCAAAACCAGGAAAACTACATTTGTTCGTACTCTCATGCCTCAAGGAGATGGATTGAATTCGGAGCACGTTGTTTTCCTTTACCTTTAAATTAGAGGTAAGGCTAGTGTTTTAGATTAAGAAAGCAAAATTGTTTATTGTATACCTCATCATCAGATATGATTTCTTCATCTGAACTGCAAGTATATGCTTTCCTCAGAAGGCAAGTGAAGTCACCCTGATTGTTGAAGACTAGTATACCAACCTCATCTTGAACACAGATTCCTGTTTCCCTCTAATTACATGGACATATTGAGAAATAAAACATCCCAATGAAATTTAATTACTCAATTCCATTGTGTGCAAAATGGGTCTTGCAAAAGTGTAATACTGCAACACTCAAAAACCACTAATAACTTTATATTCTCAACTTAAACAAGTCAGCTATAACAAACAATGAACAATAACAAACAGAAACAGAACCATTATTACAATGAGAATTCTAAAGACCAACTTCTAACATTATTTGCAACCCCCAAATACATAAAGGAAACCATCAAGTTCATGTGATTATTGCTAAGGAATTGTAAAACACCCTTATTTTCTAATAAAGAACATGCTATATATGGAGTTTAACTGAAGCTAAATATCTAGCTAGCAAACTCTTCAAGATTTATGCTTATAAAATAGAATACCACAGTGGAGTTCAAAAGTTTAAAAAATATATCTATTATGCAATTACCACAAATATCAACAAAACAAAATTATATATATCACTGAAAATCATATATCTTGCATTTTTGCAACTTTTGTTGCGAGTATACACAAATAGATTATCCAATCTGCACTTATTTACATGTGTCATTGTATATACAGGTCGTAGTAAACAGGACCATAGGAACTTAAATCAGCTCATGGCCAATTTATGTTAATATTAACATACCTGGACCAAGATTATATATGTGGTGGGTAACCACATCGAACTTGGGTGTTTTGCCAAAAAATTCTTTGAACCAATTTAATTTGCATAAAAAAAACTCCCGCTGCTATGATTTGTTGCTGAAATTCTTCACCCTTGTAGATATCTTGCACTATCTTTTGTAGAGAGATTGTGTCCGAGGAGTATTGATCTGCTGCAACACAATTCATTTCCTGAAATGATATAAGATAATGTTAATAATTATTTTGTGGAATCCCATGCTCCAACAGCAGAGCCATCAGACCTTATGGTTTTCCATTGAGAGCATTCAATCCGAAAATAATCACAGTCCTGAATTTGAAAAACGGGATTGTAAGTCATTTTGCTTACATCTATTAAGTTCAAGGTAAATGAAAAATTGGTTGGAATTCCTTTTTTACCAAGATTTATTGAAGAAGGCGTTTAGTTCATCCCATATATATATATATATATATATATATATATATCGAGATCGAGTAAGGGATCACTTCTTTTTCTTAAAATGAGGATTTTTTTTTTTGCTTTTTTTAAAAAAACTAAAAAAAAAAAAGTTTAATATTTATGGGCTCGAATTTTTTCATAATACATGTTTTGGGTGTGATTTGAGTGCGTATATAAAAAAATATGTATATACGATGCAGGCATTTGTATTCACCACTTTTTGGTATAGGTATTCAAAACACGCCCAAAACATCATGAAAAAATTCGATTCCATAAATATTAAACTTTTTTAAGTTGTTTTAAAAAAAACAAAAAAAAGTCCTCATTTTAAGAAAGTAAAGATCCACTTACTGATCATTTCTGTATATATATATATATATATATATATATATATATATATATATATATATATGTACAAGGGTAGGCAGCCCCGAGTGAAACCAAACAGCTCTCTAGTTTAGTTCCTCCCATGGACTCTTCTCTAAGATAGGAAAATAAGGACAAAACTGTAAACAAGTTGTCCCCCCTAAGGTTTACTAATTAGTGGCAACCACCTCTACCACAACTTAGTACCCTTTAGCCTGTATAAATTAGTCTCCCCGACTAAATAGTAATCTCTTTAGTTTTTGCCAAAGATTATACTTATGGCGCCCACGAAGAGGTTAAGAATTATTAAACCCCAAGCAAATGACCCCTTTAGGGTATAGAGAGCCTAGAGCAATAAAAAATGAAAAAAGAAGTAATAAATCTTCAACTGCCATAAACACACAGTAGTTATTCAAAAAACTATTTTTACACATGGATTTCTTATTCGAAATGCTAGCATAAATAATTACAGGGTTGATGTTGCTCAATTCTGCAATGAAAAACAATTGTGGAACCCATAAGAGTTAGCTTAAGTATAAGGATAAGAAAGGATTAACAATTACGTGCAAATGATTCCTTTAGAAAGCTTAATAAGGAAAGGAAGCTTGAAAACTAAAGGTACCATATAACGAAATCATTTTGAATAGTTCACCGTACCTCGTCGTCCAATGCAGAGAAAGCATCAACAGACAACACCTTAGCCCATTGCCAAAATCAGATATGTAATATTAATAAAGATTGTCAAGAAAAAGTCTTGGACTAAATCCACTACTGGTCTAGGCCATCAAAAAGTTTTATAATTTCTACTTTGTAGGCAACCTTTAACAAGGTTTTAGGCCTTTAGCAGGATTCCCACTAGACAAAAGCATTACACTTCATAATTTGGTTGGCAAGTGAAACAAGTTTAGACCAGGCATCCACCAGACATCAAATATCACAACGATATCAGATAAGAGTGACTGTCAGTGGGGCCAGGATGGCAAATAAGGAAAAAAGGAAATGAAAACATACATATGAAAAAGGAATAAATAAATGGAAGTCGTACCTTGTAACTGTAGTATCCAGCTGCATATCCACCTGTTAGTCCATCCCACCAACCCCAAAAAGGAAATATTAAACCCAAATGGAAGACGAAGAAACAAATTTAATCAACAAAAAGTTTCAGTTTGCAAACTAGACTACTAGATACATCAATGAAGTAAGATTACTAGCAAGAACAAACCTGCAAAAAACAAAAAACTTACACATTTACACTTTGTCATCGCAGTTCGTCTTTTGGAAAATCAGGAATTTATGATTCTGAATTTAAATCAATAAATTTTCATGTATTTAGCCTCTTTTGTGGGATAATTCAGTCATAAGTCCCAACAAATCTGAAATCTCGAGCTTACAAATCAACAATAAACGAAGAGGCGAGATTGGTAAAGATGATAGAGATGAATAGGAAAACCTTTCCATTTCTTTATGAAAATCAGAATTAGAGATTAAGAATTGAGTATGTATTGAACCCCTAAATGAGTAGGGTTCATTGAGTAAGGATCAAGCATGGATCAGATGAAGGCAGCGTACTCGAACCCCAAAACGAGCGAACGGTGTGTTGCTCACATTCGAGTTCAATATTATAACCCCAGAAACGAGCTTGGTCCATATTCGGCTCGGATGTCTACCGAATTCGAGTCTCAGATCATATTTTCTGGTCGAATTCGAGTCGGGTACCGAGTAACCCGGACCGTTTTCACCCCAAAGTGAGATGCAATGTAAGACCCCAACTTTTATGAATAATAATGAATTTTTTATAATTATCATTTTTGAATATTATGGAATGAATTTGATATAATGTTATAGTTGTGGGTAATATTTATAAATTTTGTAAAGTACGAAAGTTTTTATATAATATTCGATTGGTCAGGGAATATTCTTACGACGGCACAATCATTGGTGGACCCCACAACGTAATTATTGTCGGATTGAGAGAACGACAAAAAATATTTTATGAAAATAACGGCGAAAGTTTTATCGTTAACTGTTGAAACACCCGGTGTTAAAAGTACAGGAATACTCGTGGTTGCATAGTAGCACACGACATTGATTATTGATGTTTATGTGAGAAGTCACTCGGTTTTGTTCACTGAAACTCTAGAGAGAGAAAATTTTAGAAAGAAAGAAGAAAAGTGTTCTACTACTTCACTACTCCTATATTCAGTACTCTTCTTTTCAAGGTAAGGGGTATTATTTCTTTTGTATCCATGAAGAGAACTTCTATTATTCCATTATTTATTATTACATTGGAATAACTTTTGATATCTGTGCTACCCCATACTTGGTGAAATTCTTCTATTATTCCATTCTTTATTATTCATTGGAATATTACATGCAGACGTTTTACTGTGGGACTGGTTCCGCCTCTTTTTATTATTCTATTGGAATATCCTGTTTTTGTGCGTTTTACGTCGGACTGGTTCCGTTATTTATTATTCTGTTGGAATAACCTGACTATGCGGTCTATCGCATGCCTGGTGATTTCTTTTGTTATTCCATTCTTTATTATACTCAGTTGGTTAAAGTTTTGACTTCTATACTCCATGAAATTAGTGGAATATCCTTGATATTTGCGCTTCATCTAGTATCTTTTTCATGAAAGTATTCTTACGAGCATTTTGAATTTTACTCTCTAAAAAGTATATCATGTTGACAATTTGGGCGTTATTAGTTCTGGATAAATTAATTCTTGAACTTGTTTTATTGAATTCTTATATCATTGTCATCATCCTCATGTTTATATTTTCGTTGAAAGTCATCTCATGGCTCATGGTGCAATGATGGACTTGGTATGATTATGACCAAGATTATTACGTGTAATCATGACCGTAATGTTACAAATGATGTGGTAAAAGTCCTCAATGGCCCGTAGTGCATTGATGGGATGATTGTTAACATGATCATGACCATTCTTTGAATACACAAATATCCTTGGCAGTAGTGCATGGATAATTTTGTGGTTGTGATACTAATGAATATCCTTGGTAGTAGTCGTGAGATGATGTGGATTATTTATTAAGCTAAGTCCAGTGATAAAAGTGATGAAAAAACCTTTTTAATCATAAAAGATAGTAGATTTTATTCTCTACTTGACTCTTTTAATGGATTGCTTGTTCCGCTGCAGTTAAACTTGATGTTTGTTATATTGTATCAATTTAACATTATTTAAGGCTAATGATAATTTATTCTGCATTATCTTAGTCATAATATTTCTTACTGGGCTAGTTGAGCTCACCCTTTCTTTCACTGTTCTCTTCAGGAAATGAGAATATAGCTGGGATGAGTCGGGGAACGAAGTGATGGTCCAGAGGATATCATTAGTAGTCCTCACTATTCTGTGAAATAGTGTGTTAATAATGTATTGAGGACTTATTTTGAGTTTTAATACTGTCTAGAAGACAATATTTGTATTAAAACTCACAGCTTATGTTGTATATTTAAGATTATATTTGTATTCTGTACCATGTATTTGGCAACTCAGAATAGGTGATGTATACCTATTTAGGGGGCATCATAGTTGGTATCAAAGCTTAGGGATATGATCCCTGGCTAAGATGTGAGATAAGAACTAGGAGGGGAGAGACGGGGAATTCCTTCGCTAGTATGACCTACCTAAGTTTATTTGGCATTTAATTGGTCGGTCAGAGTATAGGGATAATATGTGATATGTTAATTAACCCTTGTTTTTGTGACAGTGTTTGAAAATGGCATCCGAGAATGTTGAGAACATCAATGGAGCACAGGAGACCGTTGAGTCTCCACGGATCAATAATCGAGATAATGTGCATCAAGAAGGCGACAATCCTCGAGCAAACAACAACATTGACCAGATGATGAGCGATGAAATGTTCGGAGGCTTTATGCAATTCATATAACATCGAGCAAGTCGACTCAAATCCAAAATGCGGTAGAAATCATGGCAACTCTCGGACGGTCACCGCCAAGCGCTTTAAGGAACTGGGACCACCGGAGTTTTTGAGAGCCAAAACCACTTAAAGGCGAGAGGCGTGGATAAAACAGATCTATAAGATATTTGATGTCTTGGGATGCTCAGGAGGAAAAAAAGTTCCCTTGCCACCTTCATGTCATATGCGTGCGAGAGGCAGATTCTTGGTGGGAATCAGAAAACATACTCAACCTGCCGCACTGAAGATGACTTGGGAGAAGTTCCAAGAATTGTTCAATGACAAGTACTTTCCCAAAAGTATTCGTCACATGAAAGAGGCAGAGTTCATCAAGCTGGAACAAAACAACATGACCATATCGCAGTACGAAGCCAAGTTTGCCGAGTTGTCCCGGTTTGCGTCCCATTTGGTTGATAATGAGGAGAGAATGACGCAAATGTTTTTAAGAGGTTTGAAACCTGAGATATGTTAATATCGTATCTCTCATAAACTGTGTTTGTATTCAGATGTTGTTAATAGGGCTCAGTTATTGGAGCATGATAATGAGTCAACCTAACCAAAAGATAGCAACCGGCAAAATGATAATACCAGTGAGAGCAGTAATCGAAGCGGTGACAACAAGCGTGGAGGGAATCAACAGGCCAGAAATGATAACCACTTCGGTGGTAATCAGGGCCAAAACAATACGAATGGATATTTCAAGAAGAGGAGATTGAACAATCAGCACCAGCACCCGTTGTTAAGGAAGGAGAACGACCACCTATTATATGCTTCAAATGTGGAGGGGAGGGACACATCAGTCCAAACTACGCGATGCCGTCCAAAGCATGTTATAATTGTGGAAGAGAAGGTCACCTAGCCCGATTTTGTCGTTCACCGAAGACAAGTTCAGCTAGGATGGAGGCACCAAAGGCCATCCCAGAAAAGTCAAAGCCAGTAGTGCAAGGGAGAGCGTTTGTTGTGACCTCCCAGAAAGCAAGGAACCCGAACAAAGTCATCACGGGTAAGCTTATCATAAACTCTAGTGAAGTCTATACCTTATTTGATATCGGTTCTACCCATTCTTTTATTTCTCCTACTTGCGCTCAACGTTTAAATTTGACTCCAGAGAAATTAGACGTTGACTTATCTGTTGAAACTCCGTTGGGAGAAACCTTCATTACATCCACTATTTATAAGTCTTGTTTAGTTCAAATTGGCACCCACACGTTACCTGTCAATCTTATTTCTTTGAAAATACATGCATTTGATGTGATTCTAGGGATTGATTGGTTAACGACTCATCATGCAAAAATTGATTATTTTCGTAAGGTTGTTAGCTTTCATATTCCTAACCAACCTATTATGCAAACTCAAGCAACCAAACCATTAAAATCAATCACTGTTATCTCAAGCCATAAAGCTATTCGTTTATTAAAAAATTGATGTCAAGCTTTCTTAGCTCATGTCACAGATCTAAACAAAAATACGTCAGTTTTGAATGATATTTCTATTGTTAATAAATTTCCTGACGTATTCCTTGAAGAACTTCCTGACCTACCCCCAGAGCGTGAAATTGAATTTTGTATTGACCTTGAACCCGGTACAAAACCCATTTCCAAAGCCCCATATCGAATGGCTCCAATTGAACTTCAGGAGTTAAAGACACAACTGCAGAAATTGTTAGACATTGGCTTTATTCATCCTAGTACTTCTCCTTGGGGTGCTCATGTTCTATTCGCGAAGAAGAAAGATGGGAGTATGCGACTTTGTATTGATTATCGGGAGTTGAATCATGTCACCATCATAAATAGGTACCCATTACCATGTATTGATGACATGTTTTACCAGTTGCAAGGAGCCAAATTCTTTTCAAAGATTGATCTTTGTTCCGGATATCACCAATTGAAGATTAGAACCGATGACATTCCAAAGACGGCTTTCAGAACTCGGTACAGGCATTATGAATTCCTAGTCATGTCTTTTGGAATGACTAATGCACCTGCTGCCTTCATGGATATGATGAACCGAGTATTCAAGGAATATTTGGATCACTTTGTGGTCGTCTTTATTGATGACATCCTCATATATTCCAAAACCCGTGAAGACCATGAGCAACACTCGAGGCTGATACTTCAAAAGCTTCATGAAAACAAGATTTATGCCAAGTTGAAGAAATGCGAGTTTTGGCTTGAGGAAGTAGCATTCCTTGGGCACGTGGTATCAAGTCATGGAATATCTGTTGACCTGACAAAGATTGAAGCTATTCAAAGCTGGGAGCAACCTAAATCAGTGACCGAAGTACGTAGCTTTCTCGGGTTAGCTGGTTACTATCGAAGATTCGTAGAAGGGTTTTCTCTAATCACTACTTCATTAACTCAGCTGACTTGAAAAGATATAAAATTCGGTTGGAGCGAAGAAATTGAGAAGAGTTTTCAAGAACTAAAGAGGAGACTCATTTCAGCACCTGTTCTAACAATACCATCTGCCTTAGAGGGATTTGTCATCTACAGTGATGCTTCGGGCAAAGGGTTGGGATGTGTTCTCATGTAACATGGGAAAGTCATAACCTATGCCTCTCAACAACTCAAAGAATATGAGAGGAATTATCCAACTCATGATCTAGAGTTGGCAGCTGTTGTCTTCGCACTTAAAATTTGGAGGCATTACTTGTATGGGGAGAAAGTGGAGATCTTTACGGATCATAAAAGCCTCAAATACTTCTTCACTCAAAAGGAACTCAACATGCGACAACGACGTTAGCTTGAACTGTTGAAAGATTATGATCATATCATCCAATACCATCCTGGAAAAGCGAACGTGGTAGCTGACGCATTGAGTAGAAGATCATATGCAAGTACGAGAGCGATATTGTCAACGCAAAAGCCCATTTTGTGTGACTTGCAAAGGATGGAGATAGAGTTAAAGACTCCAGGGACCCATGTGATGATGGCGAATATACGAGTTGAACCGACTTTAATTGATAAAGTTAAAGCTGCTCAAGCTACAGACCTGGAGCTGATGCGTATAAGGAAGAAAGTGCAAGAAGGTGCTATGTCGGAAGCAAGAATCGATGAAGAAGGAATACTTCGAGTCAACTCCAGACATTGTGTTCCTAGCGACCCTGATTTAAAGTATAAAATCATGATGGAGGCGCATAACACACTGTTTGCAATCCATCCTGGGAGTACCAAAATGTATCATGATCTTCGTCATACATTTTGGTGGAGCAATATGAAGAGAGAGATAGCGTTGTTTATCTCAAGGTGTTTAACTTGTCAACAAGTTAAGGCGGAACATCAAGTACCAAAAGGTCCATTGCAACCACTTGAAATTCCAGAATGGAAGTGGGATCACATTACCATGGATTTCGTTACTAGTTTTCCCAAGGTTTCTCAAGTCATAGATGCAATTTGGGTCATTGTTGATAGATTGACCAAGTCTGCTCATTTCTTACCAATACGAGAAACTTATACACTTGAATGTCTTGCTCGTATGTACATAAACGAGATTGTAAGACTGCATGGTACGCCAGTATCCATAGTTTCTGATCGAGACTCAAGATTCACTTCACCATTTTGGGTTAGTTTGCAAAAAGCTATGGGCACGAATTTACGATTTAGTTCGGCATATCATCCTCAGACGGACGGGCAATCAGAGAGGACTATTCCAACTCTTGAAGATTTATTAAGACTCTGTGTCCTTGACTTCAAGGGAATTTGAGACAAGTTCTTACCATTGGTGGAGTTTTCCTACAACAACAGTTATCAAGCAAGTATTGGCATGGCTCCATTCGAGGCGTTTTATGGAAGAAAATGTCGTTCTCCAGTATGCTGGGATGAGGTGGGTGAAGCAACGTTGTTGGGATCGGAGTTGGTACGTATTGTGACGCCCCCCAAAATAGGTTTACATCACCTATTTTGAGTCGCCAAATACATTGTACATAATAAAAATACAATCTTAATTATACAACAAGAGAGCTGTGAGTTTAAATACAAATACTGTCTTCTAAACAATATCCACTCTCAGAATAAGTCCTCGTTACATTTATTGTCACACTATTTAATAGAATAGTGAGGACTACTAGCTATACTATCATCTGGACCATCACTCCCTTCCCCGACTCGTCCCACCTACGTTCTCATTTCCTGAAGAGAACAGTGAAAGAAATGGTGAGCTCAACTAGCCCAACAAGAAATATTATGACTAAGATAATGCAGAATAAATTATCATTAGTCTCCAACAATGTTAAACTGATAAAATACAATAGACATCAAGTTTAACTGCAGCGGACAAGCAATCCATTAAAAGAGTCAAGTAGAGAATAAAATCTACTATCTTTTATGATTTAAAAGGTTTTTCATCACTTTTATCGCTGAGACTCATCTTAATAATAATCCACATCATCCCTGCACTACGACCAAGGATATTCATTAGGGTCACGACCACAAATTATCCATGCACTACGGGCCAAGGATATTCATGTATTCATCATTGGTTATGATCATGCCAACAACTGTCCATCAATGCACTACGGGCCAATGAGGATTTTTACCACATCATTTGTAACATTACGATCATCATTATACTTTAATAATCCTCGGTCATAATCATACCAAGTCCATCTATGCACTACTGAATACGATGAATTTCAACATAATATAAACATGAGGATGATGACAATGATATAAGAATTCAATAAAACAAGTTCATGAATTAATTTGTCCTGGAACCAATAACGTCCAAATTGTCAACATGATACTTACGTGGTGAGAGTAAAATTCAAGAATGCTCGGAAGAATATTTCCATGAAAAGATCTTTGGATGAAACGCAAATATCAAGGATATTCTACTAATTTCATGGAGTATAGAAGTCAAAACTTTAACCAACCGAGTATAATAAAGAATGTAATAACAAAAGAAATCATAATGCATGTTTGTACTTAGCATATAGGCGAGTTATTCCAATGAGAATAATAAGTAACGGAACGAGTCGGGAAAAAACTCAAGACCGGCGGGATGTTCCAACCGAGAATAATAAAAGACGGAACGAGTTGATTGTAAAACACATGCATGTGATGTTCTAACGAGAATAATAAAGATTTTAACCAGTCCGGTGTAAAACACACAGACATGATATTCCAACAGAATAATAAAGATGGAACCAGGTCCAGTGTAAAACACACAGACAGGATATTTCAATAGAATAATAAAGACGGAACTAGGTCCGATGTAAAACACATAGACAGGATGTTCCAACAGAATAATAAAGACAGAATAATAAAAGAATGTCACCAAGTATAGGGTAGCCCGCGTATACAGGTTATTCCAACAGAATAATAAGGAAATGAATAACAGAAATTCTCTTCATGAATACAAAATAATAATATCCCTTATCGAAAAGAACTGAATATAAGAGTAGTTAAGTAGCAGAATACTTTTCTTCTTTCTTTTTACAGTTTATCTCTCTAGAGTTCAGTGAATTCGTAAGAAAATAATGAAGGAATGAGCTTCTATTTATAGAAAAATAGATTGCATAGTAACTAATTCCTGAATGGTCCAGATTGATTTACTTTAATCGGACAGTCTATAATTAAAGCAAAATCTTTTAAATAAAATATAATATATTCTATTTATAATCTAATAAAACGAAAAACTTTATAAAAAGATTTTACTATGCAAAATACTATGCAACACTATGCATAATAAAATATAATATAATCTAATTATTATCAAATAAAACGAATAACTTTATAAAAGTATTCTGTTTTATATAAAAATATTTTACTATTAGCCTAATAAAACGAATAACTTTATAAAAGTATTATGTTTTATATAAAAAGATGTTTCTGTTTTATTACGTTAATAATACTAATAAAACAAAACTGAGTGACTTATCATGTAAGCCTTAATAATCAATACCGTGTGCTACTATGCAACCACGCGTATTACTGTACTTTTACTACCGAGTAGTTCAAAAGTTTTAACGGTAAAACTTTCGTCATTATTTTTATAAAATATTTTTGTCGTTTTCTTAATCCGACAATAATTCTGTTGTGGGGTCCACCAATGATTGTACCATCGTACGGATATTTTCTGACAAAAAGAATATTTCCCAACCAATCGAATATAATATGACAACTTGCATACTTTGCAAAATTTATAAATATTACCCACAACTATAATATTATATTATATTCATTCCATAATATTCAAAAATGATAATAATAGAAAATTCATCTTTTATTCAAAAAGTAGGGGTCTTACAACCTCCCCTTCTTAAGAAATTTCGCCCTCAAAATTAGGGTACATACCTGGTATATCGAAGAGGTAAGGATTCTTTGACTTCATTTCAGATTCTAACTCTCAGGTCATTTCCTCAACATCGTGGTTTCTCCACAAAGCTTTGACTTGAGGTATAACCTTAGAGCGTAGAATATGTTCGTTTTTATCCAAGATTTGGATAGGAACCTCTTCATACGCTAAATCTTCCGCTATTTCGTCTGGTTCTAACTCAATAATGTGGTTCGGGTCTTCCACATATTTCCGTAACATGGATATGTGAAAAATGTTATGAACACGAGACATACTTGGCGGTAAAGCGAGTCTATAGGCCATAGTTCCTACTCGATCGAGGATTAAAAATGGGCCAATGAATCGAGGATTGAGCTTTCCTCTCTTTCCAAATCTCGTAACTCCTTTCCATGGAGCAACACGTAACAACACTTAATCTCCAATATCGAATTCCACGTCCTTTCGATGAAGATCAGCATAACTCTTTTGTCGGTCTTGTGAGGTTTTTATACGTTGTCGGATCGTTTGAATCTTTTCCGTAGTCATATGTACCAACTTCGGTCCCAACAACGTTGCTTCACCCACCTCATCCCAGCATACTGGAGAATGACGCTTTCTTCCATACAACGCCTCGAATGGAGCCATGCCAATGCTTGCCTGATAACTGTTGTTGTAGGAAAATTCCACCAACGGTAAGAACTTATCCCAACTTCCCTTGAAGTCAAGGACATAGAGTCTTAATAAATCTTCAAGAGTTTGAATAGTCCTCTCTGATTGTCCGTCCGTCTGAGGATGATATGTTGAACTAAATCGTAAATCTGTGCCCATAGCTTTTTGCAAACTAACCCAAAATCGTGAAGGGAATCTTGGGTCTTGATCAGAAACTATGGATACTGGCATACCATGCAGTCTTACAATCTCGTTTATGTACATACGAGCAAGACGTTCAAGTGTATAAGTTTCTCGTATTGGTAAGAAGTGAGCAGACTTGGTCAATCTATCAACAATGACCCAAATTGCATCAATGCCTTGAGAAACATTGGGAAGACCAGTAACGAAATCCATGGTAATGTGCTCCCACTTCCATTCTGGAATTTCAAGTGGTTGAAATGGACCTTTTGGTACTTGATGCTCCGCCTTGACTCGTTGACAAGTTAGACACCTTGAGATAAACAGCGCTATCTCTCTCTTCATATTGCCCCACTAAAATGTATGACGAAAATCACGATACATTTTGGTACTCCCAGGATGGATTGCAAACGGTGTGTTGTGCGCCTTCATCATGATTTTATACTTTAACTCAGGATCGTTAGGAACACAAAGTCTGGAGTTGATTCGAAGTATTCCTTCATCATCGATTCTTGCTTCCGACATAGCACCTTCTTGCACTTTCTTCCTCATACGCATCAGCTCCAGGTCTGTAGTTTGAGCAGCTTTAACTTTATCAATTAAAGTCGGTTCTACTAGTATATTTGCCATCATCACGTGGGTCCCTGGAGTCTTTATCTCTATCTCCATTCTTTGCAAGTCACATAAAATGGGCCTTTGCGTTGACAATATCGCACTCGTACCCGCATATGTTCTTCTACTCAATGCGTCAGCTACCACATTCGTTTTTCCAGGATGGTATGATCATAATCTTTCAACAGTTCAAGCTAACGTCATTGTCGCATGTTGAGTTCCTTTTGAGTGAAGAAATATTTGAGGCTTTTATGATCCGTAAAGATCTCCACTTTCTCCCCATACAAGTAATGCCTCCAAATCTTTAGTGCGAAGACAACAGCTGCCAACTCTAGATGATGAGTAGGATAATTTCTCTCATATTCTTTGAGTTGTCGTGAGGCATAGGCTATGACTTTCCCATGTTGCATGAGAACACATCCCAACCCTTTGCCCGAAGCATCACTGTAGATGACAAATCCCTCTAAGGCAGATGGTATTGTTAGAACAGGTGCTGAAATGAGTCTCCTCTTGAGCTCTTGAAAACTCTTCTCACATTCCTCGCTCCAACCGAACTTTGTATCTTTTCGAGTCAGCTGAGTTAGTGGAGTAGCGATTCGAGAAAATCCTTCCATGAATCTTCGATAGTAACCAGCTAAACCGAGAAAGCAACGTACTTCGGTCACCGATTTAGGTTGCTCCAAGCTTTGAATAGCTTCAATCTTTGCTGGGTCAACAGATATTCCATGACTTGATACCACGTGCCCAAGGAATACTACTTCCTCAAGCTATAATTCGCATTTCTTCAACTTGGCATAAAGCTTATATTCACGAAGCTTTTGGAGTATCAGCCTCAAGTGTTGCTCATGGTTTTCACGGGTTTTGGAATATATGAGGAGGTCATCAATAAAGACGACCACAAAGTGATCCAAATATTCCTTGAATACTCGGTTCATCATATCCATGAAGGCAGCATGAGCATTAGTCAATCCAAAAGACATGAATAGGAATTCATAATGCCCGTCTGGGGAGTTACGAAAGCCATCTTTGGAATGTCATCGGTTCTAATCTTCAACCGGTGATATCCTAACGAAGATCAATCTTTGAAAAGAATTTGGCTCCTTGCAAGCGGTCAAATAGGTCATCAATACGTGGCAATGGGTACCTATTTTTGATGGTGACATGATTCAACTCCACGATAATCAATACAAAGTCGCATACTCCCATCTTTCTTCTTCACGAATAGAAACAGTAGCACCCAAGGAGAAGTACTAGGGACGAATAAAGCCAATGTCTAACAATTCCAGTGATTGGGTCTTTAACTCCTGAAGTTCAATAGGAGCCATTCGATATGGGGCTTTGGAAATGGGTTTTTTACCGGGTTCAAGGTCCATACAAAATTCAATTTCGCTCACGGGGGTAGGCCGGAAGTTCCTCGGGGAATACGTCGGAAAATTCATTAACAATAGAAATATCATTCAAAACTGACGTATTTTTGTTTAGATCCGTGACATGAGCTAAGAAAGCTTGACATCCATTTTTTAATAAACGAATAGCTTTATGACTTGAAATAACAGTGATTGATTTTAATGGTTTGGTTGCTTGAATTCGCATAATAGGTTGATTAGGAATATGAAAGCTAACAACCTTACGAAAACAATCAATTTTTGCATGATGAGTAGTTAACAAATCAATCCCTAGAATCACATCAAATATAAGTATTTTCATATAAATAAGATCGACAGATAACGTGCGGTTACCAATTTGAATCAAACAAGACTTATAAACCGTGGATGTAATGAAGGTTTCTCCCAACGGAGTTTCAACAGATAAGTCAAAGTCCAATTTCTCCGGAGTCAAATTTAAACGTTGAGCGCAAGTAGGAGAAATAAAAGAATTGGTAGAACCAGTATCAAATAAGGTATATACTTCGCTAGAGTTTATGATAAGCTTACCCGTAATGACCTCGTTCGGGTTCTTTGCTTTCTGGGAGGTCATAACAAACGCTCTCCCTTGGACTACCGGTTTTGACTTTTCTGGGACGACCTTTGGTGCCTCCATCCTAGCTGAACTTGTTTTCGGTGAACGATAAAATTGGGCTAGGTGACCTTCTCTTCCATAATTATAACATGCTTTGGACGGCATTGCGCAGTTTGGATTGATGTGGCCCTCCCCTCCACATTTGAAGCATATAATAGGTAGTCGTTCTCCTTCCTTCACAACAGGTGCTGGTGCTGAAGTCTTTCCATCATTGTTGAATCTCCTCTTCTTGAAATGTCCATCATTGTCTCACACCTTAGCCAGGGATCATATCCCTAAGCTTTGATACCAACTGTGACACCCCCCAAAATAGGTATACATCACCTATTTTGAGTCGCCAAATACATTGTACATAATAAAAATACAATCTTAATTATACAATAAGAGAGCTGTGAGTTTAAATACAAATACTGTCTTCTAGACAATATCCACTCTCAGAATAAGTCCTCGTTACATTTATTGTCACACTATTTAACAGAATAGTGAGGACTACTAGCTATACTATCATCCCACCATCACTCCGCTTCCCGACTCGTCCCAAATCGTTCGCTCTCATTTCTTGAAGAGAACAGTGAAAGAATGGGTGAGCTCAACTAGCCCAGCAAAAAATATTATGACTAAGATAATGCAGAATAAATTATCATTAGTCTCCAACAATGTTAAACTGATAAAATACAATAGACATCAAGTTTAACTGCAGCGGACAAACAATCCATTAAAAGAGAAGTAGAGAATAAAATCTACTATATTTTATGATTTAAAATGTTTTTCATCACTTTTATCGCTGAGACTCAGCTTAATAATAATCCACATCATCCCTGCACTACGGCCAAGGATATTCAATAGGGTCACGACCACAAATTATCCATGCACTACGGGCCAAGGATATTCGTGTATTCATCAATAGTCATGATCATGCCAATAACTGTCCATCAATGCACTACAGGCCAATGAGGACTTTTACCACATCATTTGTAACATTACGGTCATGATTATACCGAATAATCCCTGGTCATAATCATACCAAGTCCATCTATGCACTACAGGCCACATATGAATTTTAACATAATATAAACATGAGGATGATGACAATTGTAAGACCCCAACTTTTTGAATAAAGATGAATTTTCTATAATGATCATTTTTGAGTTTATGGAATGAATTTAATATAATGTTATAGCTGTGGGTAATATTTATAATTTTTGCAAAGTATGCAAGTTGTCATATTATATTCGATTGGTCGGAAAATATTCTTTTTGTCAGGGAATATCCGTAATGCAATTTAGACAATCATTCTTTGGACCCCACAACAATTATTATTGTCGAATTGAGAAAATGACAAAAATATATTTATGAAAATAACGGCGGAAGTTTTACCGTTAATACTGTTGAACTACTCAGTAGTAAAAGTACAGTAATACGTGTGGTTGCATAGTAGCACACGGTATTGATTATTGATGCTTATGTGATAAGTCACTCAGTTTTGTTTTATTAGTATTATTAACTTAATAAAACAGAAACATCTTTTTATATAAAACAGAATACTTTTATAAAGTTATTCGTTTTATTTGATAATAATTAGATTATATTATATTTTATTATGCATAGTGTTTTGCATAGTAAAGTTATAAATAGAATATATTATATTTTATTTAAAAGATTTTGCTTTAAATATGGACCGTTAGATTAAAGTAAATTAATCTGGACCGTTCATGAATTAGTTACTATGCAATCCATTATTCTATAAATAGAAGCTCATTCCTTCATTATTTTCTTACGAATTCACTGAAACTCTAGAGAGATAGACTATAAGAGAGAAAGAAGAATAGTATTCTGCTACTTAACTACTCTTATATTCAGTTTCTTTTACGGTAAGGGATATTATTCTTTTGTATTCATGAAGAGAACTTCAGTTATTCCAGTTCTTATTATTTTGTTGGAATAACTTTTGTACCATGAGCTACCCTATACTTGGTGACATTCTTCTATTATTCTCGTCTTTTTATTATTCTATTGGAATATCACATGCATGTTTTTACACAGACTCGGTTCCGCCTCTTTATTATTACATTGGAATATCCCGTCATGTGTTTTACACCGGACTGGTTCCGCCTTTTATTATTCTATTGAAATATCCTATCGTGTGTTTTACACCGGATGCAGTTTAAATCTTTATTATTGTAAGACCAAAATTTTTTAAATAAAAAGGAATTTCCTTTATTTATTATTTTGAAATAGTAAGGGTGGATTTGATTAATATGGTTAGTTATGGGTAAAATGCTAAATATTTTAAATAAGCAAGTGGTGATAAAATATTCATTGTTGTGGGGAATATTCGTTTGGTCGTGGAATATTCATACTGTTGGGGAATATTAAATGCGGCGACGCAAACCATGTGTGGGCCCCATAACGAAAGCGATTGGATGAAGAAAATGACAAGAATAAGTTGTTTATAAATAACTGGCCTAGATTATTACTGAGTTATCTTGTTGGAATACCCAGTGGTTAAAACACGATGTCTGCGTTGTTGCCAAGATAGCACATCAGATTGCACCAATTATTGATTCTTACGTGAAGAAGACACTACTCAATAATTGTTACAAAGAATTACTTGCTCAATTATTTTATTTTATTGATTCAATAATTCTGCATTGATATTTTATATTGCTGTTGTTTCAATAATTGTCATTACACAGTATTTTTCATTATCGAAGCAATAATTCATATTATCTGAATAATATTATTAGATAACATTATTGGCAATGTCTAGAAAGTTATGTCTAAGGAGAGGTTTGGTCACCTAATTGCTTGCCAAGATGAAGGAGAAATTCTTATTGAAAGCCCCTCTTCCTGGAACTGCCTGGTTGTCAATATTGTGATTCTGTAATATTATTTGTGAATAATTAATTATTGATTCATATGATGAGGAAAATATTGATTTTATGTGGATATAGATGGAGAAAATTTTTAATGTGACAATTGTTGAAAATCGAAATTTTATCTTTTTCTGATGAAATAATTCATTTAAATATATATTATTATATTTTAATAATATAATAATGGTGATATTTTTACAACGAATGTGAGATATATGAGTATCTGAGGAGGAAAAGTATTTTTGTTGCAATAAATGTTTAAAACATGTTAAACATGTCGGGACCCCATTTCTTGGTTGAAATTTGATTATAGCTGTAAAAATCGCCTGGTTGTGGATTTGGCCAATTTACATTTGGAATTTGGGAAAACTTTCTTCCGCAAAGTTGTAGAGAATTGAATTTCCTATAAAAACACGTGAGATTTGAATTTTTACGATTAAAGGGCTATTTATTATGAATTATTGAAGTTCCGAAGCTCAAAATAATTGATTTTTGAAGTTTAAAATATTTTTAATTACAAAACGTTTTTTTTCATTTTTGAAAGTCATTTAACATGTGTATTGGTGAAGTTTGGACCAGATTTGTGTGCGTAGAGAATTTTGATTATATATATTATTATTATATTAAATTTTACTCGCTTTGGTGTTCTAAGCATTTTCCTATAAATAGGGTGCTTAGGTTAGAATTGAAAATCACACCAGAAACTGAAGTTTTCTCTCTCTATATTATCGAGCGTATTCTTGTGAGTATTTTGAGTATACTTTGAGTATTGCTATACTGGTGCAAGTTCAAGTCATAGCCTATATCCTGTTTCAACTAAAAGTCTTTGTCTTTCGAGGTAAGGGATATAATTTTTTAAAAATGATATTATTTCTTCAATATCATTATGCCAAAATATTGGTTGAAACTTTTTATCAAATTTGGAACTTTTTCATGTCGGGGTTACTATTCATGAGTTACTATTCACAAGTTACTATTTATGAGTTACTATTCATGAGTTACTATTCATGAGTACTATTCACGAAAGCGTGAAGATGTTTTTTGTGAAATTTCTATCTTTTGGTGTTTGAGATTCTTTGTTCACGTGTACTGGCACTATTCACGATATCTGACACTATTCCCGAATACGGCACTATTCATCGAAAAATGAAATTTCTTCTTTTAAGTCTAAAATATCTATTCGGATACTAGCTTTGATTGTATCCATGTTTTGATCATTCTTGAATTTTACACCACTATGATTATTTTTGAGGTATTTTGGGCGTGAATAAAACAAAGTACGAATCCTTAATCCTTAATCCTTGTCATTTTGTTTCCTGGATTCGTTTTTTAAAATATTTTCATCATTCTCGGTTTTAAATGATTATATTATTGAATATCTTTGGCTTTGTAGTGCAAAGATGAATGATTCGATGAATATCTTTGGCACAGTAGTGCAAAGATGAATGATTTCGATGAATATCTTTGGCCAGTAGTGCAAAGATGAACAGGTGTTTAGATGAACATGACCAACTGGTGAATGTCCTTGGCCTGTAGTGCAAGGATGAATATTTGATCCCAGATATATATTGATTGATGTATAGGGATAAAAAAAAATAGATGATGAACTTTAAAATTCATACATAGAAGATAGTAGTTTGCATTCTCTACTTAACTCTTCTAATGAATTATTATTTCCACTACGAATATTGATCTAAAACTTGTTGTTTAATGTATTCTCTTAGATTTTTCCCTGTTGAAGACTAACGATAATTTGTTGTATATTATCTTAGTCATAATATTCTTTACTGGGCTAGTTGAGCTCACCCTTTTCCTTGTTGTTCCATTTTTCTTCTCAGGAGGTGAGAATGTAGCGAGTACTAGTCGGGGAGTGGAATGATGGTTTTAGAAAGAGTTGTTTAGTAGTCCTCACCATTTTTGTAAAATAATGTATTAATAATTGTGATGAGGATTTAGTTGGGTATGGATATTGTCCAGATGATAATAATTGTATTTAAACTCACAGTTGTTATGTTGTATTAATAAAGTTGTAGTTGTTTCTGTATCATGTTATTGACGACTCAAAATGGGTTGGATGGGATGGGCCTATTTTGGGGGCGTCAAAGTTGGTATCAGAGCTTAGGGATATGATCTCTGGCGGAGATCGGGGAATAGAACTAGGAGGGGAGAGACGAGTAAATCCTTCACTAGTGTGTCCTACCTAAGCTTATTTGTTAGTTGGTTAGTATATAGGGATATTATATGATATATTGATTTCCTTAATTAACCCTTGTTTTATGATAGTTTTTAAGAATGGCTGCTGAGAACGTTAACAATGGAGTGAATGAGATCGTGGAGACACCTCTAATCGCCAACCAGGATAATATGATGTCAGGCGAAGAAGGAATTAGAGATATCCATGTGGTGAGTGAAGAATTGATAGTTGCACCCGAGATAGTCGCAGAGGTAACAGTTGAGAGTGAGGAAGAAGAGGAAGAAGAGGTACCTGAGGAGAGTTTATTAGAGGTATTTTATGATCAAAATGTAGAATTGCAAAATTGTATTTATGAGTTAGAAGAGCAGGCTGAAGAATTGCAGGCAGTCGTGGAGCAAAAGGATGCAACGATTCAAGCTTGTGTTACCCGATATGTGATGCTTGAATAGAAGCACTCTTTGGCAGAGTATAAGATGATAAAGCTGGAATCTGAGCTGAAAGAAGAAATAACTGAACGAGTGAGAATGAGTGATGCATGGGTAAAAGCCGCACGACGTGTTGATATTATGGAAAGAGATGTCCAATCTAAACAGAGAAGATTTAACGATGACGGGAAGACGTCGGCAGCAGCATCAGCACCGGTAACAAATTCTAGGGGAAGAGAACAATCGCCAGTTAGATGCTACAGATGCGAAGAGGAGGGACATATAAGGTCAAACTATTCAAAGCCTTCCAAGGTATGTTTTAGTTGTGGAAAAGACGGTCACATAGCTCAATTTTGTCCTATAGCGAAATCAAGTCCAGTTGGGACGTTGGCACCAGAGCCGGATATAGAAAAGTCAAAGTCAACGATTACTAGAAGAGCGTTTTTCGTGACTTCTCAAAAAGCGAGTAACCCGAACGAAATTAGCACGGGTTAGTTAATTATAAATTCTTGCGAAGTTTATACCTTATTAGATACTGGTTCTACCCATTCTTTTATCTCTCTTGCTTGCGTTCAACGTTTGAACTTGACTACGGAGAAATTAGACTTTAACCTATCTGTGGAGACTCCGTTAGGAGAAATTTTAATTACATCAACGGTTTAGAAATCTTGCTTGATTCAGATTGGCACCCTTATCTTACCTGTTGACCTTATCTCTTTAAAGATGTTTTCTTTTGATGTGATTTTAGGGATTGATTGGTTAACTACCCATCATGCCAAAATTGATTATTTTCGTAAGGTTGTTAGTTTTCATATTCCTAATCAACCTGTTGTTCGAATTCAGGCAACTAAACCATTAAAATCAATCACTGTCATATCTAATCATAAAGCGATTCGTTTATTGAAAAACGGATGTCAAGCTTTCTTAGTCCATGTTATGGATTTGAATAAAGACACGTCAGATTTGAATAATATTCCTGTTGTTATTGATTTTTCCTGACGTATTTTCTGAAGAATTTCTTGGCTTACTCCCAAAGCCTGATATTAAATTTTGTATCGACTTTGAACCCGGTACAAAACTCATTTCTAAAATCTCATATCGAATGGCTCCTATTGAACTTCAGGAGTTAAAAATTCAACTATAGAATTTGGTACCTGAGCCTTTATCTGGTGACTTCCTTTGCGAAATACACCGAAGCCAGACTCTTTGTAGGGGACGCCATATTCGTGCGGTAGTAAACTGATAGGTGATATTGTGACGTGTTATCCAAGATTGGGATGTGAGTAACAATTGAGAGTTACCTAAGTCGGTAATCGAAATACGTAGCTCTCTAGGCTTAGTTGGTTATTATCGGAGATTCGTGGAAAGATTTTCTCAAATTGCTACTCCATTAACTTAGCTGACTCGTAGAGATACAAAATTCGAATGGAGCAAGGAATGTGGGAAGAGCTTCGAAGAACTCAAGAGGAGACTCATTTCAGCACATGTTCTGACCATGCCATCTTGGAAAAGCGAACGTGGTAGCTGACGTGTTGAGTAGAAGATCGTATAGGAGTACGAATGCGATATTGTCAAAAGACCCATTTCATATAACTCACAAATGATAGTTATAGAGTTAAAAACTCTAGGGACTCACGTGATGATATACAAGTAGAACCGACTTTTATCGATAAAGTTAAAATCTCTTAGGCTACACACCGAAGCTGATGCGTATGAAGAAGGAGGTGCAAGAAGTTGTTATTTCAAAAGCGAGAATCGGTGAAGTGAGGAAAGCTCAAACCTTTGATTTATTAATCCATTTGAAATTCTCGATCGAATAAGAACTGTGGCATATAGATTCGTTTTATCGCTAAGTATGACGCGTGTTCATAACGTTTTTCACGTATCGATATTACGTAAATATGTGGACGACCCGAACCCCGTCATTGAGTTAGAACCGTACGAGATAGCCGAAGACTTAACGTACGAGGAGGTACCTGTCAAGATCTTGAATAAGAAAGAACATGTCCTATGTACCGAGGTTATACCACAAGTTAAAGTTTTGTGGAGAAACCATGTGACGCCCCCAAAATAGGTCCATTCCATCTAACCCATTCTGAGTCGCCAAATACATAGTACAGAAATAACTACAACTTTATTATTACAACATATAAACTGTGAGTTTAAATACAGATATTGCCATCTAGACAATATCCACACGCAAATAAATCCCCATCATAATTATTATGTTACAAAAATGGTGAGGACTATTAAACAACTCTCTCTAGAACCTTCATTCCATACCCCGACTAGTAATCGCTACATTCTCGTCTCCTGAGAAGAAAAATGGAACAAAAACCGAAAAGGGTGAGCTCAACTAGCCCGAGAAGAATATTATGACTAAGATAATATACAACAAATTATCGTTAGTCTTCAACAGGGAAAAATTTAATAGAATACAATAGACAACAAGTTTTAAATCAATACTGCATGATGGAAAATATTAATTCATAGAAGAGTTACGTAGAGGATGAAATCTACTAATATCCATGAATTTAACGGTCCATCATCAATATTTTTATCCTCGTAACATCAATCAATATATATCCGAATCATATACTCATCCTTGCACTACAGCCAAGGATATTCATCACTTGGTCATGTTCATCTAAACACTGCTCATCTTTGCACTACGGGCCAAAGATATTCATCGAAAATCATTCATCTTTTGCACTACGTGCCAAAGATATTCATCATAAATCATTCATCTTTGCACTACGGAGCCAAAGATATTCAATAATATCATCATTTAAGACCGAGGATGATGAAAATATTTTAAATAAACGAATCCAAAGAAACAAAATGACAAGGATTAAGGATTAAGGATTCGTACTTTGTTTTATTCACGTCCAAAAATACCTCAAAAATAATCATAGTGGTGTAAAATTCAAGAATGATCAAAACATGGATACAATCAAAGCTAGTATCCAGAATAGATATTTTGGACGAAAAGAAGAAATTTCATTTTTCGATGAATAGTGCCGTATTCGGGAATAATGTCGTATACGTGAATAGTGCCGTATACGTGAACAGTAACTCCGACACCAAAAGATAGAAATTTCACAAAAAAAAACATCTTCACGCTTCGTGAATAGTACTCGTGAATAGTAACTCATGAATAGTAACTCGTGAATAGTAACTCATGAATAGGTAACCCGACATGAAAAAGTTCCAAATTTGATAAAAAGTTTCAACCAATATTTTGGCATAATGATATTGAAGAAATAATATCATTTTTAAAAAATAATATCCCTTACCTCGAAAGACAGTACTTCTAGTTGAAACACCGGATATAGGCTATGACTTGAACTTGCACCGTATAGCAATACTCAAAGTATACTCAAAATACTCACAAGAATATGCTCGATAATATAGAGAGAGAAAACTTCAGTTTCTGGTGTGATTTTCAATTCTAACCTAAGCACCCTATTTATAGGAAATTGCTTAGAACACCAAAGCAGAAAATTTAATAAAATAATAATATATATTATAAATTCTCTACGCACACTTCTTGAATCTGAAAATCTGCATTCAACACATTCAAATCATATGCTAGACCCAGAAAAAACGTTTTTCATATTTAAATTATTTTAAACTTTCAAAAATCAATTATTTCGGAGCTTCAGAACTTCAATAATTCATAATAAATAGCCCTTTTGCCAAACAATTCGAATCTCGCGAATTTTTATAGGAAATTCAATTATCTACAACTGTGAAGAAGAAAGTTTTTCCAAATTCCAAACAGAAATTGGCCGAAATCCACAAACGGGCGATTTTACAGGCTATAATCAAATTTCAGTCAAGAAATTGTGTCCACCAACACACAAAATATGTGTTAAACATTTAATGCCACAAAAATACTCTTCCTCCTCATATACTCATATATCCCACATTCGTTGTAAAAATATCACCATTATTATATTATTAAAATATAATAATATATATATTTAAATGAATTATTTTATCAGAAAAGATAAAATTTCAATTTTCAACAATTGTCACATTAAAAATTTTCTCCATCTATATCCACATAAAATCAATATTTTCCTCATCATATGAATCAATAATTAATTATTCACAAATAATATTACTGAATCACAATATTGACAACCTGCATACGCTTCCTAGAAAGAGGGGGGCTTTCCAATAAGAATTTCTCCTTCTTGCCAAGAATTAGGTGACCAAACCTCTCCTTAGATGTAACTTTCTAGACATTGCCAATAATGTTTTCTAATAATATTATTCGAGATAATATGAATTATTGCTTCGATAATGAAAAATACCGTAATGACAATTATTGAAACAACGGTAATATAAAATATCAATGCGAAAGCAATTATTGAATCAATAAAATAAAATATTTGAATAAGAATTATCAGTAACAATTATTGAGCGGTGTCTTCTTACGTAAGAGTCAATAATTGGTGCAATACTGCTTGTGCCATCGCAAGCAACAACGCCAGACATCGTGTTTTAACCACCGGGTATTCCAACAGTGTAAACGGTAATAACTATGCCGTTATTTTTTTAAGCAACTTATATTTGTCGTTTTCTTCCTCCAATCGCTTTCCGCTATGGGGCCTACACATGGTCATGCCATTGCATTTAATATTATTCACAAAGATTTAATATTCCACGACCAAATGAATATTCCCCACAACAATGAATATTTTATAACCACTTGCTTATTTTGTAAAATTTGCGCATTTTACCCATAACTAACCACATTAATCAAATCAACCCTTACTATTTCAAAATAATAAATAAAGGAAATTCCATTTTATTTATAAAAATTTCGGGGTCTTACAACCTCCCCTCCTTATGAAATTTTGTCCTCGAAATTGACGTACGTACCTGGTGTTTCGAAAAGATGAGAATACCTCGCTTTCATTTTCGTTTCAAACTCTCAGGTCATTTCCTCAATGGCATGGTTTCTCCACAAAACTTTAACTTGTGGTATAACCTCGGTACATAGGACATGTTCTTTCCTATCCAAGATCCTGATAGGTACCTCCTCGTACGTTAAGTCTTCGGCTATCTCGTCCGGTTCTAACTCAATGACGTGGTTCGGATCGTCCACATATTTATGTAACATCGGTACGTAAAAAAAATGTTATAAACACGCGACATACTTGGTAGTAAAGCGAGTCTATAGGCCACAGTTTCTACTCGATCGAGAATTTCAAATGGATTAATAAATCGAAGGTTTGAGCTTTCCTCACCTCACCGATTCTCGTTTTTGAAATAACAACTTCTTGCACCTTCTTCTTCAAATTCATCACCTCCTGTGTAGCTTGAATGTTTTTTAACTTTATCGATTAAAGTCGATTATACTCAGATATCATCACGTGGGTACCTAGAGTTTTCATCTCCATCTCTATTATTTGTAAGTTATACAAAATGATTCTTTGACAATATCGTACTCGTACTCGTATACGATCTTCTACTCAACACGTCAGCTACCACGTTCGCTTTTCCAGGATGGCATGGTCAGAACATGTGCTAAAATGAGTCTCCTCTTAAGTTCTTCGAAGCTCTTCCCATATTCCTTGCTCCATTTGAATTTTGTATCTCTACGAGTCAGCTGCGTTAATGGAATAGCGATTCGAGAATATCCTTCAATGAATCTCCGATAATAACCAATTAAGTCTAGAAAGCTACGTATTTTGATTACCAACTTAGGTTGCTCTCAACTGTGACTCATATCCCAATCTTGGATAGCACGTCACAATGACACCTATCAGTTTACTATCGCACGAATATGGTGTCCCCTACGGAGAATCTGGCTTCGGTGCATTCCACAAAGGAAGTCACCAGATAGAGGCTCGGGTATCAACTTCTACAGTTAGGTTTTTAACTCCTGAAGTTCAATAGGAGCCATTCGGTATGAGATTTTAGAAATGGGGTTTGTACTGGATTCAAAGTCGATACAAATTCAATATCACGCTCTGGGAGTAGGCCAATGAATTCTTCAGGAAATACGTCAGGAAAAATCAATAACAACAGAATATTATTCAAATCGGCGTGTCTTTATTCAAATCCATAACATGGACTAAGAAAGCTTGACATCCGCTTTTCAATAAATGAATCGCTTTATGATTAGATATGATGGTGATTGATTTTAATGGTTTAGTTGCTCGAATTCAACAACAAAGTTGATTAGGAATATGAAAACTAACAACCTTACGAAAACAATCAATTTTGGCATGATGAGTAGTTAACCAATCAATCCCTAAAATCACATCAAAAGCAAGTATCTTTAAAGAGATAAGGTCAACAGGTAAGATAAGGGTGCCAACCTGAATCAAGCAAGATTAAACAATGGATGTAATGAAAGTTTCTCCTAACAGAGTCTCCATAAATAAGTCAAAGTCTAATTTCTCCGTAGTCAAGTTCAAACGTTGAACGCAAGCAAGAGAGATAAAAGAATGGGTAGAACCAGTATCTAATAAGGTATAAACTTCGCAAGAATTTATAATTTACTAACCCGTGCTAACTTCATTCGGGTTACTCGTTTTTTGAGAAGTCACGAAAAACGCTCTTCCAGTAATCGTTGACTTTGACTTTTTTGTATCCGCCTCTGGTGCCAACGTCCCAACTGGATTTGATTTCGCTATAGGACAAAATCGAGCTATGTGGCCACCGCTCTTTTCCACAACTAAAACATACCTTGGAAGGCTTTGAGCAGTTTGACCTTATATGTCCCTCCTCTCCGCATCAGTAGCATCTAATCGGCGATTGTTCTCTTCCCTAGAATTTGTTCTTTGGTCTTGATGTCTTTTATACGCCTTCCGCCATCGTTAAATCTTCTCTTTTAGATTGGACATCTCTTTCTATAATATCAACGCGTCGTGCGGCTTTTACCCATGCATCACTCATTCTCACTCGTTCGCTTATTTCTTCTTTCACTTCGATTCCACTTTATCATCTTATACTCGCCAAAGAGTGCTTCATTCAAGCATCACATATCGGGTAACACAAGCTTGAATCGTTGCATCCTTTTGCTCCACGACCTTGCAATTCTTCACCGCTTCTTCTAACTCATAAATCTGATTTTGCAATTCTACATTTTGATCATAAAATACCTCTAATAAACTCTCCTCGTGTACCTCGTCTTCCTCTTCTTCCTCACTCTCACTTGTTACCTCTCTGCGACTATCTCAAAAAGCAACTGACTATCAATTCTTCACTCACCACATGGATATCTCTAATTCCTTCTTCGCCTAACATCACATTATCACCGTTGGCGATTAGAGGTGTCTCCACGATCTCATTCACTCCATTGTTAACGCTCTCTCAGCCCATTCTTAAAACTATCATAAAACAAGGGTTAATTAAGGAAATCAATATATCATATAATATCCCTATATACTAACCAATTAACAAATAAGCTTAGGTAGGACACACTAGCGAAGGATTTACTCGTCTCTCCCCTCCTAGTTCTATTCCCCGATCTCCGCCAGAGATCATATCCCTAAGCTCTGATACCAACTATGACGCCCCCAAAATAGGTCCATTCCATCCAACCCATTCTGAATCGCCAAATACATGGTACAGAAATAACTACAACTTTATTATTACAACATATAAACTGTGAGTTTAAATACAGATATTGCCATCTAGACAATATCCACACGCAAATAAATCCCCATCATAATTATTATGTTACAAAAATGGTGAGGACTATTAAACAACTCTCTCTAGAACCTTCATTCCATACCCCGACTAGTAATCGCTACATTCTTGTCTCCTGAGAAGAAAAATGGAACAAAAAGGAAAAGGGTGAGCTCAACTAGCCCAGTAAAGAATATTATGACTAAGATAATATACAACAAATTATCGTTAGTCTTCAACAAGGAAAAATTTAATAGAATACAATAGACAACAAGTTTTAAATCAATACTCGCAGCGAAAAATATTAATTCATAGAAGAGTTACGTAGAGGATGAAATCTACTAATATCCATGAATTTAACAGTCCATCGTCAATATTTTTATCCCTGTAACATCAATCAATATATATCTGGAATCATATACTCATCCTTGCACTACATGCCAAGGATATTCATCTGTTGGTCATGTTCATCTAAACACCTGTTCATCTTTGCACTATGGACCAAAGATATTCATCAGAAATTATTCATCTTTGCACTACAGGCCAAAGATATTCAATAATATCATCATTTAAGGCGAGGATGATGAAAATATTTTAAATAAGCGAATCGATGAAACAAAATAACAAGGATTAATGATTAAGGATTCGTACTTTATTTTATCCATATCCAAAAATACCTCAAAATAATCATAGTGGTGTAAAATTCAAGAATGATCAAAACATGGATACAATCAAAGCTAGTATCCAAAGATATATATTTTGGACGAAAAGAAGAAATTTCATTTTTCGATGAATAATGTAAATTATTATGAATAGTGTCATTATATCGTGAATAGTATATGTATATCGTGAGCGAAACTCAAACACCAAAAGATAGAAATTTCACAAAAAAAAATCTTCTTCACGCTTAGTGAATAGTACTCATGAATAGTAACTCATGAATAGTAACTTTCGTGAATAGTAACTCATGAATAGTAACTTGAGCATGAAAAAGTTCTAAATTTGATAAAAGTTTCAACCAATATTTTGGCATAATGATATTGAAGAAATAATATCATTTTAAAAAATAATATCCACTTACCTCGAAAGGCGATACTTCTAGTTGAAACAGGATATAGGCTATGACTTGGACTTGCCGTAGTATAGAAATACTCAAAGTATACTCAAAATACTCACAAGAATACGCTCGATAATATAGAGAGAAAAACTTGATTTAAAATGTGATTTTCAATTCTAACATAAGCACCTATTTATAGGAAATTGCTTAGAACACCAAAGCGAAAAATTTAATAAAATAATAATATATATTATAAATTCTCTATGCACACTTCTTGAATCTGAAAATCTGCATTCAACACATTCAAATCACATGCTAGACCCACAAAAAATGTTTTTCATATTTAAATTATTTTAAACTTCCAAAAATCAATTATTTCGAAGCTTCAGAACTTCAATAATTCATAATAAATAGCCCTCTTGCCAAAAAATTCGAATCTCGCGAGTTTTTATAGGAAATTCAATTATCTACAACTTTGCAGAAGAAAGTTTTTCCAAATTCCAAACAGAAATTGGCCGAAATCCACAAACGGGCAATTTTACAGGCTATAATCAAATTTCAATCAAGAAATTGTGTCCACCAACACACAAAATATGTGTTAAACATTTAATGCTACAAAAATATTCTTCCTCCTCATATACTCATATATCCCACATTCGTTGTAAAAATATCACCATTATTATATTATTAAAATATAATAATATATATATTTAAATGAATTATTTTATCGAGAAAAGATAAAATTTCAATTTTCAACAATTGTCACATTAAAATTTTCTCCATCTATATCCACATAAAATCAATATTTTCCTCATCATATGAATCAATAATTAATTATTCACAAATAATATTAGAATCACAATATTGACAACGAGTGGGTTCCGGAAGGGGGCTTTCGATAAAATTTCTCACTTCTTGGTAGCATGATTAGGTGACCAAACCTCTCCTTAGATGCGAACTTTCTAGACATTGTCAATAATGTTTTCTAATAATATTATTAGGATAATATGAATTATTGATTCGATAATGAAAAATCTTGTGTAATGACAATTATTGAAACAACGGTAATATAAAATATCGATCGGCAATTATTGAATCAATAAAATAAAATCTTTGAGCGATAATTCTTTGTAACAATTATTGACGATGTCTTCTTACGTAAGAGTCGATAATTGGTGCAATCTGGTAATATCTTCTTGTGCAACAACAGCGTATTATTGTGTTTTAACCATAGGGTATTCCAGCGGTTAATAAGCGGTAATAACTATCTAGTTATTTTTTAAACAACTTATATTTGTCGTTTTTCTTCCTCCAATCTTTTCCGTTATGGGGCCCACATATTCAGCATAAATGCGAATATTCTGAAAGCGATCTGAATATTCCACGACCAAATGAATATTCTAAACAACAATGAATATTTTATAACCACTTGCTTATTTTGTAAAATTTAGCATTTTACCCATAACTAACCACATTAATCAAATCAACCCTTACTATTTCAAAATAATAAATAAAGGAAATTCCATTTTATTTATAAAAATTTTGGGGTCTTATAAACCATGCTATTGAGGAAATGACCTGAGAGTTGGAAACGAAAATGAAAGCGAGGTATTCTCATCTTTTCAAAACACCAGGTACGTACGTCAATTTCGAGGACGAAATTTCATAAGGAGGGGAGGTTGTAAGACCCTAAAATTTTTTTAAATAAAAAGGAATTTCCTTTATTTATTATTTTGAAATAGTAAGGGTGGATTTGATTAATGTGGTTAGTTATGGGTAAAATACGCAAATATTTTAAATAAGCAAGTGGTGATAAAATATTCATTATTGTCGGGGAATATTCGTTTGGTCGTGGAATATTCAGATCGCTTGTGAATATTCGTATTTAACACGTTAAACATGTGTGGGCCCCCCCATAACGAAAGCGATTGGATGAAGAAAACGACAAGAATAAGTTGTTTATAAATAATTGCATAGCTAATTTATTCACATTATCTTGTTGGAATACCCAAAGGGTTAAAACACAAGATGAATCGTTTGTTGAACAAGAAGATGACACAGATTGCACCAATTATTGATTCTTACGTAAGAAGGCACTACTCAATAATTGTTACAGTAATTACTGTTCAATATTTTATTTTATTGATTCAATAATTGCTGCATTGATATTTTATATTGCCGTTGTTTCAATAATTGTCATTACATAGTATTTTTCATTATCGAAGCAATAATTCATATTATCTGAATAATATTATTAGATAACATTATTGGCAATGTCTAGAAAGTTCAGTCTAAGGAGAGGTTTGGTCACCTAATTGCGCTACCAAGAAGGAGAAATTCTTATTGAAAAGCCCCTCTTCCTCAGGAACCGCCTCGTTGTCAATATTGTGATTCGTAATATTATTTGTGAATAATTAATTATTGATTCATATGATGAGGAAAATATTGATTTTATGTGGATATAGATGGAGAAAATTTTAATGTGACAATTGTTGAAAATCTAATTTTATCTTTTTAATCGATGAAATAATTCATTTAAATATATATATTATTATATTTTAATAATATAATAATGGTGATATTTTTACAACGAATGTGGGATATATGAGTATACTGAGGAGGAAGAGTATTTTGTTGCAATATGTTTAAAACATGTTAAACATGTCTGGTGGGACCCCATTTATCGACCAAATTTGATTATAAAGACGAAAAATCGTCCGTTTGTGGATTTCGCCAATTTCGCTTTGGAATTTGAAAAACTTTCTTCTGTAAAGTTGTAGAGAATTGAATTTCCTATAAAACTCGCGAGATTTGAATTTTCTGATAAAAGGGCTATTTATTATGAATTATTGAAGTTCAAGCTCAAATAATTTATTTTGGAAGTTTAAAATATTTTTAATTACAAAAATGTTTTTTCATTTTGAAAGTCATTTAACATGTGTGGCTGAAGTTTGGACCAGCTTTGTGTGCGTAGAGTATTTTGATTATATATATTATTATTATATTAAATTTTCTGCTTTGGTGTTCTAAGCATTTTCATATAAATAGGGTGCTTATGTTAGAATTGAAAATCACACCAGAAACTGAAGTTTTCTCTCTCTATATTATCGAGCGTATTCTTGTGAGTATTTTGAGTATACTTTGAGTATTGCTATACGGTGCAAGTTCAAGTCATAGCCTATATCCTGTATTTCAACTAGAAGTACTGTCTTTCGAGGTAAGGGATATTATTTATTTAAAAATGATATTATTTCTTCAATATCATTATGCCAAAATATTGGTTGAAACTTTTATCAAATTTGGAAATTTTTCATGCTCGGGTTACTATTCATGAGTTACTATTCACGAGTTACTATTCATGAGTTACTATTCACGAGTTACTATTTATGAGTACTATTCACGGCGTGAAGATGTTTTTTTGAAATTTCTATCTTTTGGTGTCTGAGTTCTCGCTCACGTACTACGACTATTCACGATATCGACACTATTCCCTAATACTTGGCATTATTCATCTAAAATGAAATTTCTTCTTTTCGTCTAAAATATCTATTCGGATACTAACTTTGATTGTATCCATGTTTTGATCATTCTCAATTTTACACCACTATGATTATTTTGAGGTATTTTTGGACGTGAATAAAACAAAGTACGAATCCTTAATCCTTAATCCTTGTCATTTTGTTTCCCTAGATTCGCTTTCTTTAAAAATATTTTTCATCATTCTCGCTTTTAAATGATGATATTATTGAATATCTTTGGCTTTGAGTGCAAAGATGAATGATTTCTCGATGAATATCTTTGGCTCGTAGTGCAAAGATGAATGATTTCGATGAATATCTTTGGCCAGTAGTGCAAAGATGAACAGTGTTTAGATGACCATGACAATCTGGTGAATGTCCTTGGCTCAGTAGTGCAAGGATGAATATTTGATCCCGATATATATTGATTGATGTTACGAGGATAAAAAATAGAGCGATGAACTTTAAAATTCATACATAGAAGATAGTAGTTTGCATTCTCTACTTAACTCTTCTAATGAATTATTATTTCATTTGCGAATATTGATCTAAAACTTGTTGTTTAATGTATTCTCTCGATTTTTCCTCGTTGAAGACTAACGATAATTTGTTGTATATTATCTTAGTCATAATATTCTTTTATGGGCTAGTTGAGCTCACCCTTTTCCTCATTGCTCCATTTTTCTTCTCGGGAGGCGAGAATGTAAAGTACTAGTCTGGGTGTGGAATGATGGTTTTAGAAAGAGTTGTTTAGTAGTCCTCACCATTTTGTAAAATAATGTATTAATAATTGTGATGAGGATTTAGTTGGGTATGGATATTGTCCAGATGATAATAATTGTATTTAAACTCACAGTTGTTATATTGTATTAATAAAGTTGTAGTTGTTTCTGTACCATGTTATTGACGACTCAAAATGGGTTGGATGGAATGGACCTATTTTGGGGGCGTCACAATTATTCTGTTGGAATATCCTATCTGTGTGTTTTACACCGGATCTAGTTCGTCTTTATTATTCTTTTGGAACATCCTGCTTGCAGGTGTGAATTTCACGACTGGTTCCGTTATTATTATTCTATTGAATAACTTTGTCTGCTGAAATACGCATGCATGGTGATTTCTTTGGTTATTCCATTCTTTATTATACTCGATTAAGTTAAAGTTTTGACTTCTATACTCCATGAAATTAGTGGAATATCCTTGATATTTGCTTCATCCAATATCTTTCATGGAAATATTCTTCGAGCATTCTTGAATTTTACTCTATAAAGCGAGATCATGTTGACAATTTGGGCGTTATTAGTTCCTGAATAAATTAATTCGTGAACTTGTTTTATTGAATTCTTATATCATTGTCATCATCCTCATGTTTATATTTTTTTTGAAAGTCATCTGTGACCTGTAGTGCATAGATGGACTTGGTATGATTATGACCAGGGATTATTCGGTGTAATCATGACCGTAATGTTATAAATAATGTGATAAAAGTCCTCATTGGCCCGTAGTGCATTGATGGATGCTTGTTGGCATGATCATGACCATTGATGAATACACGAATATCCTTGGCCCGTAGTGCATGGATAATTTGTGGTCGTGACCCTAATGAATATCCTTGGTAGTAGTCGGTGGATGATGTGGATTATTATTAAAAATTTGAGTCTCAAATATAAAAGTGATGAAAACCTTTTAAATCATAAAAGATAGTAGATTTTATTCTCTACTTGACTCTTTTAATGGATTGCTTATCCGCCGCTATGATTAAACTTGATGTCTATTGTATTTTATCAGTTTAACATTGTTGAAGACTAACGATAATTTATTCTGCATTATCTTAGTTATAATATATCTTACTGGGCTAGTTGAGCTCACCCTTTCTTTCACTGTTCTCTTCAGGAAATGAGAACGTAGATAGGACGAGTCGGGGAACGGAGTGATGGTCCGGATGATAGTATTAGCTAGTAGTCCTCACTATTCTGTTAAATAGTGTGACAATAAATATAATGAGGACCTATTCTGAGAGTGGATATTGTCTAGAAGATAATAATTATATTTAAACTCACAACATATGTTTTGTCGTATTTTACACGACTGCTGTATTGTTAGTTTGTATTTGAATTTTGTACCATGTATTTGGTGACTCAAGATGGGTGATGTATACCTATTTTGGGGGCATCACAGTTGGTATCAAAGATTAGGGATATGATCCCTGGCTAAGATGTGAGACAAGAACTAGGAGGGGAGAGACGGGGAATTCTTTCGCTAGTATGACCTACCTAAGTTTATTTGGTATTTAATTGGTCGGTCAGAGTATAAGGTTAATATGTGATATGTTATTTAACTCTTTTTTTGTGGCAGTATTTGAAAATGACATCCGAGAATGTTGAGATTATCAATGGAGCACAGGAGACCGTTGAGTCTCCACAGATCAATAATCAGGATAATGTGCATCAGGAAGGTGACAATCCTCAGGCAAACAACAACACGGACCAGATGATGAATGATGGAATGATCAGAGGCTTTATGCAATTCATGCAACATCAAGAAAGAGCGGCTCCTGTCCAAAATGCAGGTGGAAACACTGGCAACTCTCGGATGGTCACCGCCAAGCAGTTTAGAGAACTAGGACCACCGGAGTTCTTTGGAGAGCCAAAACCACTTAAGGCAGAGACGTGGATTAAGAAGATCAACAAGATATTTGATGTCTTGGGATGCTCCGAGGAGCAAAAGGTTCCCTTTGCCACCTTCATGTTACGGGCAGAGGCAGATTACTGGTTGGAATCTGTAAAGCGTACTCAACCTTCCGCATTGAAGATGACTTGGGAGAAATTCCAAGAACTGTTCAACGACAAGTACTTTCCCAAAAGTATTCATCACATGAAAGAGGTAGAGTTCATCAAGCTAGAACAAAACAACAGGACCGTATCGCAGTACGAAGCCAAGTTTGCCGAGTTGTCCTGGTTTGCGTCCCATTTGGTTGATAATAAGGAGAGAATGACGCGAATGTTTTTAAGAGGTTTAAAACTTGAGATACGCCAATATCTTATCTCTCATAAACTATGTTTGTATCAGATGTTGTTAATAGGGCTCAGTTATTGGAGCGTGATAATGAGTCAACCCAACCAAAAGAGAGCAGCCGATAAAATGATAATACCAGTGATAACAGTCATCGAAGCGGTGACAATAAGCGTGGAGGGAATCAACATGCCAGAAATGGTAACCACTTTGGTGGCAATCATGGCTAAAATAATAAGAACGGACATTTCAAGAAGAGGAGATTCAACAATGATGGAAAGACGTCAGCATCAGCACCTATCGTTAAGGAAGGAGAACGACCACCTATCATATGCTTCAAGTGTGGAGGAGAGGGACACATCAGTCCCAACTGTGCGATGCCATCCAAGGCATATTACAACTATGGAAGAGAAGGTCACCTGGCCTAATTTTGTCTTGCACCGAAGACAAGTCCACCTGGGATGGAGGCACCAAAGGCCATCCCAGAAAAGTCAAAGCCAGTAGTGCAAGGTAGAGTGTTTGTTGTGACCTCCCAGAAAGCAATAAACCCGAACGAGGTCATCACGGGTAAGCTAATCATAAAATCTAGCGAAGTTTATACTTTATTTGATACTGGTTCTACCCACTCTTTCATTTCTCCTACTTGCGCTCAACGTTTAAATTTGACTCCGGAGAAATTGGACTTTGACTTATCTGTTGAAACTCCGTTGGGAGAAACCTTCATTACATCCACGGTTTATAAGTCTTGTTTGATTCAAATTGGTAACCGCACATTACCTGTCGATCTTATTTCTTTGAAAATACTTGCATTTGATGTGATTCTAGGGATTGATTGGTTAACTACTCATCATGCAAAAATTGATTATTTTAAATAAGGTTGTTAGCTTTCATATTCCTAACCAACCTATTATGCTGAATTCAAACAACAAACCATTAAAATCAATCACTTTGTCATCTCAAGCCATAAAGCGATTCATTTATTGAAAAGCGGATGTCAAGCTTTCTTAGCTCATGTCACGGATCTAAACAAAAATACGTCGATTTTTGAATGATATTTCTATTGTTAATGAATTTTACGCGTATTCCTGAAGAACTTCTGGCCTACCCTCGGGCGTGAAATTGAATTTTGTATCGACCTTGAACCCGGTACAAAGCCCATTTCAAAGCCCCATATCGAATGGCTCTATTGAACTTGAGGAGTTAAAGACCCAATGCAGGAAATTGTTAGACATTGGCTTTATTCGTCCTAGTACTTCTCCTTGGGGTGCTCCTGTTCTATTCGTGAAAAAGAAAGATGGGAGTATGCGACTTTGTATTGATTATCGGGAGTTGAATCATGTCACCATAAAAAATAGGTACCCATTGCCACGTATTGATGACCTGTTTGACCAGTTGTAAGGAGCCAAATTCTTTTCAAAGATTGATCTTCGTTCCGGATATCACCAATTGAAGATTAGAACTGATGACATTCCAAAGACGGCTTTCAGAACTCGGTACGGGCATTATGAATTCCTAGTCATGTCTTTTGGATTGACTAATGCTCCTGCTACCTTCAATATGATGAACCGAGTATTCAAGGAATATTTAGATCACTTTGTGGTCGTCTTTATTGATGACATCCTCATATATTCCAAAAGCCGTGAAGATCATGAGCAACAGTTGAGGCTGATACTCCAAAAGCTTCGTGAATATAAGCTTTATGCCAAGTTGAAGAAATGCGAGTTCTGGCTTAAGGAAGTGGCATTCCTTGGGCACGTGGTATCAAGTCATGGAATATCTGTTGACCCAACAAAGATTGAAGCTATTCAAAGCTGAGAGCAACCTAAATCAGTGACCGAAGTACGTAGCTTTCTTGGTTTAGTTGGTTATTATCGGAGATTCGTAGAAGGGTTTTCTCGAATCGCTACTCCATTAACTCAGCTGACTAGGAAAGATACAAAGTTCGGTTGGAACGAGGAATGTGAGAAGAGTTTTCAAGAATTCAAGAGAAGACTCATTTCAGCACCTGTTCTGACAATACCATCTGGTTCGGAGGGATTTGTCATCTACAATGATGCTTCGAGCAAAGGGTTAGGATGTGTTCTCATGCAACATGGGAAAGTCATAGACTATGCCTCACAATAACTCAAAGAATATGAGAGGAATTATCCTACTCATGATCTAGAGTTGGCAGCTGTTGTCTTCGCACTAAAGATTTGGAGGCATTACTTGTATGGGGAGAAAGTGGAGATCTTTACGGATCATAAAAGCCTTAAATATTTCTTTACTCAAAAGGAACTCAACATGCGACAACGACGTTGGCTTGAACTATTGAAAGATTATGATCATACCATCCAATACCATCCTGGAAAAGCGAACGTGGTAGCTGACGCATTGAGTAGAAGATCATATGCGGGTACGAGTGCGATATTGTCAACGCAAAGGCCCATTTTGTATCAATCTTGAACCTGGTACAAAACCTATTTCCAAAGCCCCATATTTAATGGCTCCTATTGAACTTCAGGAGTTAAAGACCCAACTGCAGGAATTGTTAGACATCGGTTTCATTCGTTTTAGTACTTCTCCTTGGGGTGCTCCTATTCTATTCGTGAAGAAGAAAGATGGGAGTATGCGTCTTTGTATTGATTATCGGGAGTTGAATCATGTCACCATCAAAATTAGGTACCCATTGCCACGTATTGATGACCTGTTTGACCAGTTGCAAGGCGCCAAATTCTTTTCAAAGATTGATCTTCGTTCCGGATATCACCAATTGAAGATTAAAATCGATTACATTCCAAAGACGGCTTTCAGAACTCGGTACGGGCATTATGAATTCCTAGTTATATCTTTTGGATTGACTAATGCTCCTGTTGCCTTCATGGATATGATGAACCAAGTATTCAAGGAATATTTGGATCACTTTGTGGTCGTCTTTATTGATGACATCCTCATATATTCCAAAAGCCGTGAAGATCATAAGCAACACTTGAGGCTGATACTCTAAAAGCTTCGTGAAAACAAGCATTATGCCAAGTTGAAAAATGCGAGTTCTAGCTTGAGGAAGTAGCATTCCTTAGGCACGTGGTATCAAGTCAAGGAATATCTGTTGACCCGGCAAAGATTGAAGCTATTCAAAGCATGGAACAACCTAAATTAGTGACCGAAGTACGTAGCTTTCTCGGCTTAGCTGATTATTATCGGAGATTCGTAGAAGGGTTTTCTTGAATCGCTACTCCATTAACTCAGCTGACTCAGAAAGATACAAAATTCGGTTGGAGTGAGGAATGCGAGAAAAGTTTTCAAGAAATCAAGAGGAGACTCATTTCAGCACCTATTCTGACAATACTATCTGGCTCGGAGGGATTTGTCATCTACAGTGATGCTTCGAGCAAAGGGATAGGATGTGTTCTCATGCAACATGGGAAAGTCATAGCCTATGCCTCTCGACAACTTAAAGAATATGAGAGGAATTATCTTACTCATGATCTAGAGTTGGCAACAGTCGTTTTTGCACTCAAGATTTAGAGGCATTACTTGTATGGGGAGAAAGTGGAGATCTTAACGGATCATAAAAGCCTCAAATATTTCTTCACTCAAAAGGAACTCAACATGTGACAACGACGTTGGCTTGAACTTTTGAAAGATTATGATCATACCATCCAATACCATCCTGGAAAAGTGAACGTGGTAGCTGATGCATTGAGTAAAAGATCATATGCGGGTACGAGTGCGATATTGTCAACGCAAAGGCCCATTTTGTATGACTTACAAAGGATGAAGATAGAGATAAAGACTCCAGGGACCCACGTGATGATGGCGAATATCTGAGTAGAACCGACTTTAATTGATAAAGTTAAAAATTTGCTCCGAGAATTCTGAGATCCGGAGGCGATCGTATGAGGAAGAAAGTGCAAGAAAGTGCTATACCGGAAGCAAGAATCAATGATGAAGGAATACTTCGAGTCAACTCCAGACTTTGTGTTCCTAACGATCCTGAGTTAAAGTATAAAATCATGATGGAGGTGCACAACACACAGTTTGCAATCCATCATGGGAGTACCAAAATGTACCGTGATCTTCGTCATACATTTTGGTGGAGCAATATTAAGAGAGAGATAGCGTTATTTATCTCACGGTGTCTAACGTGTCAATGAGTCAAGGCGGAGCATCAAGTACCAAAAGGTCCATTGCAACCACTTGAAATTCCAGAATGGAAGTGGGAGCACATTACCATGGATTTCGTTACTGGTCTTCCCAAGGTTTCTCAAGGCATAGATGCAATTTGGGTCATTGTTGATAGATTGACCAAGTTTGCTCACTTCTTACCAATACGAGAAACTTATACACTTGAACGTCTTGCTCGTATGTACATAAACGAGATTGTAAGACTGCATGGTATGCCAGTCTTCATAGTTTCTGATCGAGACCCAAGATTCACTTCATGATTTTGGGTTAGTTTGCAAAAAGCTATGGGCACGGATTTACAATTTAGTTCGGCATATCATCCTCAGACGGACGGACAATCAGAGAGGACTATTCAAACTCTTAAAGATTTATTAAGACTCTGTGTCCTTGACTTCAAGGGAAGTTGGGACAAGTTCTTACCATTGGTGGATTTTTCCTACAACAACAGTTATCAAGCAAGTATTGGCATGGCTCTATTCGAGGCGTTGTATGGAAGAAAGTGTCATTCTCCAGTATGCTGAGATGAGGTGGGTGAAGCAACGTTGTTGGGGCCGGAGTTGGTACGTATGACTACGAAAAAGATTCAAACGATCCGACAACGTATAAAAATCTCACAAGATCGACAAAAGAGTTATGTTGATCTTCATCGAAAGGACGTGGAATTCGATATAGGAGATCATGTGTTGTTACGTGTTGCTCCATGGAAAGGAGTTACAAGATTTGGAAAGAGAGAAAGCTCAATCCTAAATTCATTGGCCCATTTTAATCCTCGATCGGGTAGGAGCTGTGGCCTATAGACTCAAACTTTCCGCTTGAGTATATCTCATGTTCATAACGTTTTCACATATCCATATTACGTAAATATGTGGAAGACCCGAACCACATTATTGAGTTAGAACCAGGACGAAATAGCGGAAGATTTAACGTGTATGAAGAGGTTCTGTTCAAATCTTGGATAGAAGGAACATATTCTACGCTCTAAGGTTATACCTCAAGTCAAAGTTTTGTGGAGAAACCACGATGTTGAGGAAATGACACAGGAGTTAGAATCAGAAATGAAGTCAAGGTATCCTTACCTCTTCGATATACAGTCGTACCCTAATTTTGTGGGTGAAATTTCTTAAGAAGGGGAGGTTGTAAGACCCCAACTTTTTGAATAAAGATAAATTTTCTACAATGATCATTTTTTAGTATTATGGAATATATTTAATATAATGTTATAGTTGTGGGTAATATTTACAAATTTTGCAAAGTATGCAAGTTGTCATATTATATTCGATTGGTCGAAAAATATTCTTTTTGTCAGGGAATATCCGTACGTCGGTACAATCATTGGTGGACCCCACAACAGAATTATTATCGGATTGAGAAAACGATAAAAATATTTTTATGAAAATAATGGCGGAAGTTTTACAGTTAATACTGTTGAACTACTCGGTAGTAAAAGTACAGTAATACATGTGGTTGCATAGTAGCACACGGTATTGATTATTGATGCTTATGTAATAAGTCACTTAGTTTTGTTTTATTAGTATTATTAACGTAATAAAACAGAAACATCTTTTTATATAAAACAGAATACTTTTATAAAGTTATTCTTTTTATTTGATAAATTAGATTATATTATATTTTATTATGCATAGTGTTTTGCATAGTAAAGTTATAAATAGAATATATTATATTTTATTTAAAAGTTTTTGCTTTAAATATGGACCGTCAGATTAAAGTAAATCAATCTGGACCGTTCATGAATTAGTTACCATGCAATCCATTCTTCTATAAATAGAAGCTCATTCCTTCATTATTTTCTTACGAATTCACTGAAACTCTAGAGAGATAGACTATAAGAGAGAAAGAAGAATAGTATTCTGCTACTTAACTACTCTTATATTCAGTTTCTTTTATGGTAAGGGATATTATTCTTTTGTATTCATGAAGAGAACTTCAGTTATTCCATTTCTTATTGTTCTATTGGAATAACCTATATATCTGCCGAGCTACCCTATACTTGGTGACATTCTTCTATTATTACTGCTTTTATTATTACATTGGAATATCATGTACGTGTGTTTTACACGGGACCAGTTCCGTCGTTATTATTACATTGGAATATCACATGCGTGTGTTTTTACAGGACACAGGTTCCGTCTTTATTATTACATTGGAATATCACATGCATGTGTTTTTACAGGACTGGTTCCGTCTTTATTATTCATTTGGAATATTCTATCATGTGTTTTACACGGGATGCAGTTCCGCTCTTTATTATTATGTTGGAATATCCTATCTGTGTGTTTTACACCGGATCTGGTTACGTCTTTATTATTCTGTTGGAACATCCTATCGGTGTGAATTTCACCTGACCTGGTTCCGTTATTATTATTCTGTTGGAATAACCTGTCTATGCGAAGTACCGCATGCATGGTGATTTCTTTTGTTATTCCATTCTTTATTATACTCAATTGGTTAAAGTTTTTACTTCTATACTCCATAAAATTAGTGGAATATCCTTGATATTTGCGCTTCATCCAGTATCTTTCATGAAAATATTCTTCTGAGCATTCTTGAATTTTACTCTACAAAGCAGTATCATGTTGACAATTTGGGCGCTATTAGTTCTGAATAAATTAATTAAGAACTTGTTTTATTGAATTCTTATATCATTGTCATCATCCTCATGTTTATATTTTTTTTTGAAAGTCATCTATGGCCTGTAGTGCATAGATGGACATGGTATGATTATGACCAGGGATTATTCGGTGTAATCATGACCGTAATATTATAAATGATGTCATAAAAATCCTCATTGGCCCGTAGTGCATTGATGGACAGTTGTTGGCATGATCATCACCATTGATGAATACACGAATATCCTTGGCCCGTAGTGCATGGATAATTTGTGGTCGTGACCTTAATGAATATCCTTGGCTGTAGTGCAGGGATGATGTGGATTATTATTAAGCTGAGTCTCAGCGATAAAAGTGATGAAAAACCTTTTAAATCATAAAAGATAGTAGATTTTATTCTCTACTTGACTCTTTTAATGGATTGCTTATCCGCTGCAGTTAAACTTGATGTCTATTGTATTTTATCAGTTTAACATTGTTGAAGACTAACGATAATTTATTTTTCATTATCTTAGTCATAATATTTCTTACTGGGCTAGTTGAGCTCACCCTTTCTTTCCTTTGTTCTCTTGAGAAAAATGAAAGCGTGGTTGGGGACGAGTCGGGGAACAGAGTGATGGTCCGAATGATAGTATTAGCTAGTAGTCCTCACTATTCTGTTAAATAGTGTGACAATAAATGTAATGAGGACCTATTCTGAGAGTGAATATTGTCTAGAAGATAATATTTGTATTTAAACTCACAACATATGTTTTGTCATATTTTACACGACTGCTGTATTATTAGTTTGTATTTGAATTTTGTACCATGTATTTGGCGACTCAAGATGGGTGATGTATACCTATTTTGGGGGCGTCACAACAATGATATAAGAATTCAATAAAACAAAGTTCATGAATTAATTTGTCCAGGAATCAATAACGTCCAAATTGTCAACATGATACTTTTGTGTAGAGTAAAATTCAAGAATGCTCAGAAGAATATTTCCATGAAAAGATACTAGATGAAGCGCAAATATCAAGGATATTCTACTAATTTCATGGAGTATAGAAGTCAAAACTTTAACCAACTGAGTATAATAAAGAATGTAATAACAAAAGAAATCACCATGCATGCAAGATTACTTACATAAAGCGGAGTTATTCCAACGAATAATAATAAGTAACGGAACGAGTCGGGCAAAACTAGAACCGAAGCGGATGTTCCAATAGAATAATAAAGATTTTAACTAGGTCCTGTAAAACACACACAACGAGATGATCCAATGAATAATAATAAAGATGGAACTGTGTCCTGTAAAACACACGCATGTGATATTCCAACGAATAATAAAGATGGAACCGAGTCCATGTAAAGCACACAGACGAGATATTCCAACATAATAATAAAAAGATTTTAACCAGTGTCCTGTAAAACACACGCATGTGATATATTCTAATAGAATAATAAAGATGAATAATAATAAGAATATCACCAAGTATAGGGTAGCTCACATATACGAAAGTTATTCCAATGAATAATAAGGAAAGGAATAATGTAGTTCTCTTCATGAATACAAAAAAGAATAATATCCCTTATGAAAAAGAACCTAATATAAGAGTAGTTAAGTAGCAGAATACTTATCTTCTTTCTCTCTACAGTTTATCTCTCTAGAGTTCAGTGAATTCGTAAGAAAATAATTAAGGAATGAGCTTCTATTTATAGAAAAATGGATTTCATAGTAACTAATTCCTGAACGGTCCAGATTGATTTACTTTAATCGGACGGTCCATAATTAAAGCAAAATCTTTTAAATAAAATATAATATATTCTATTTATAATCTAATAAAGAGAAAAACTTTATAAAAAGATTTTACTATGCAAAACACTATGCAACACTATGCATAATAAAATATAATACAATCTAATTATTATCAAATAAAATGAATAACTTTATAAAAGTATTACATTTTATATAAAAAGATTTTACTATTAGCCTAATAAAACGAATAACTTTATAAAAGTATTACATTTTATATAAAAGATGTTTACGTTTTATTACGTTAATAATACTAATAAAACAAAAGCGAAGTGACTTATCACGTAAGCCTTAATCATCAATCACGTGTGCTACTATGCAACCCGCAGCGTATTCTTTGTACTTTACTAAAGGTAGTTCAACAGTTTTAACAGTAAAACTTCCGCCGTTATTTTCATAAAATATTTTTGTTTTTTTCTCAATCCGACAATAATTCTGTTGTGGGGTCCACCAATGATTGTACCGTCGTACATATATTTTCTGACAAAAAGAATATTTCCCGACCAATCGAATATAATATGACAACTTGCATACTTTGTAAAATTTGTAAATATTACCCACAACTATAACATTATATTATATTCATTCCATAATATTCAAAAATGATAATTATAGAAAATTCATCTTTTATTCAAAAAGTAGGGGTCTTACACGTATGACTACGGAAATGATTCAAACGATCCGATAATGTATAAAAACCTCACAAGACCGACAAAAGAGTTATGATGATCTTCATCGAAAGGACGTGAAATTCAATATTGGAGATCATGTGTTGTTACGTGTTGCTCCATGGAAAGGAGTTACGAGATTTAGAAAGAGAGGAAAGCTCAATCCTTGATTCATTGGCCCATTTTTAATCCTCGATCGAGTAGGGACTGTAGCTTATAGACTCGATTTACCTCCAAGTATATCTCGTGTTCATAACATTTTTCATATATCCATGTTACATAAATATGTGAAAGACCCGAACCACATTATTGAGTTAGAACTAGACGAAATAGCGGAAGATTTAACGTATGAAAAGGTTCCTGTTCAAATCTTGGATAAGAAGGAACATATTCTACGCTCCAAGGTTATACCTCAAGTCAAAGTTTTATGGAGGAACCACGATGTTGAGGAAATGACACCGGGAGTTAGAATCTAAAATGAAATCAAGGTATCCTTACCTCTTGACATACCGAGTGCGTATCCTAATTTCGAGGGCTTAAATTTCATTAGAAGGGAGATTGTAAGACCCCAACTTTTATGAATAAAGATGAATTTTCTATAATTATCATTTTGAATATTATGGAATGAATTTGATATAATGTTATATTTGTGGGTAATATTTATAAATTTTACAAAATGCATAAATTGTTATATAATATTCGATTGGTCGGGAATATTCGTTTTAGCGAGGAATATTAAATACAATGGCACAATCATTGGTGGAATCCACAACGGAATTATTGTCGGATTGAGAAAACCACAAAAAATATTTTATGAAAATAACGGCAGAAGTTTTATCGTTAACTATTGAAACACCCGGTGTTAAAAGAAATGCGAGAATACGGCGTGGTTGCATAGTAGCACACCAGTATTGATTATTGATGTTTACGTGAGAAGTCACTCGGTTTTGTTCAATTATTGCTACAGTAATTGCTGTATAGTATCTCACGGTATTTGATTCAATTATTTTCGATATTTTATATATTATTAAATCAATAATTGAGACGATGAAATTATTAATATTATTATTTGCAATATTAACGATGTCTAAAAGTTACTGTCGAGGAGAGGTTTGCTCACCTAATTGCGGCACCATAGGGAGAAATCCTTATTGAAAGCCCCTCTTTCACAGGAACGACACAGTCGATTAATATTGCAATTATAATAATGATGATAAATGTTGTTAAAAATATTGAGGAGATTTTTATGAAGTATTTGTTGTAGGGTGGCGTATTATATGAACCCCCACTTCCTCATTTTTCAAAATTATCGGGAGAAAGTTATCTCTCGCTTTTGTTTTATTACTTATATATATATATATATATATATATATATATATATATATATATATATATATATATTATATGTGTTAGTTGGCTTCTTTGGTGGGGAATTAAGAAAGTGGTGAGGTGTGTGATTGATATGTATTTATATATGTATATATTAAATGTGGGTGAGTGGGTTGTGGTGGAGGATGAAAAGTTGGCAGGATATGTGATTATTTTCAAGCTTGCACCTTATTGGTTGAACAAACCAATAATGCTATCAAACATGTGCATAAAACCATTTTCTCAAACTTGGCGTGTACTAGTTTTTTTTTCTCTTTCTTCTAATTGGCTAGCACCTTGACAAATGATGCACGGGTGGTAGGATTTTTCTAATATAGCATGTGTTATATTATATATATATATATATATATATATATATATAAAATTTTGGTTTTAAAAATCTAGCGTATGATTTCATCCAGTGAATTACACAGTGCCTTTCCATTCTCCTATAAATAGAAGCTCATTCCATCATTATTTCTTACGAATTCACTGAAACTCTAGAGAGAGAAAATTATAGAAAGAAAGAAGAAAAGTGTTCTGCTACTTCACTACTCCTATATTCAGTACTCTTCTTTTTAAGGTAAGGAGTATTATTTCTTTTGTATTCATGAAGAGAACTTCTGTTATTCCATTATTTATTATTCTGTTGGAATAACCTGAATACGCGGGCTACCCTATACTTGGTGAAATTCTTCTGTTATTCCATTCTTTATTATTTTGTTAGAATATCCTGTCTGTGCATTTTACGTCGGACCTGATTCCGTCTTTATTATTCTGTTGGAATATCCTGTCTGTGCATTTTACGCTAGACCTGGTTCCGTCTTTATTAGTCTGTTGGAATATCCTATCTGTGCGTTTTATGCTAGACCTGGTTCCGTTATTTATTATTCTATTGGAATAACCTGCCTGTGCGGTCTATCGCATGCTTGGTGATTTCTTTTGTTATTCCATTCTTTATTATACTCAGTTGGTTAAAGTTTTGACTTCTATACTCCATGAAATTAGTGGAATGTCATTGATATTAGTGTTTCATCCAGTATCTTTTCATCGAAATATTCTTCTGAGCATTCTTGAATTTTACTCTACAAAGAAGTATCATGTTGACAATTTGGACATTATTAGTTCCTGGATAAATTAATTCTTGAACTTGTTTTTATTGAATTCTTATATCATTGTCATCATCCTTGTGACACCCCCAAATTCGGTACTTCCATTTTCACAGGATTTGGTGTTCACTGTACAAATATCATCTATCTATCTACCCATAAATAAATGCAAATCATGCAATAGATAGAAATAATAAATAAATCTCCCCTTATGGGGTTACATCAACTGCAATAATAAGAATTCCAGGTTGGTCTAACCTTAAACAACTGTGCGAAATCATAAACAAATAAGTCTTAAGTAACATCAAGTCTAATTATCATTACATAATCACATAAATAATTAGTCTTCATTACTTGCTAAGCTTTCCTTTGCCTTTACTAGTGGAAGGCTCGTCAGATTGTTCGTTCTTAACTGCAATGTTATTATTACGCAAGAGTGAGCACGATTGCCCACAAGTATAACAATATAACAAATGAATAATAACATGCGAGTGAATTAATAACTTCTGATATAAAAGCTCAACTTTTGAATCAAGAATGAATAACAAGAATCAAAAGAAACTCTGAGGGTCATAAGACCTTGAACTGTGTCCTAGGTTGTCAAGCGTTTATACTTGAAACCTTTAATGATCATAAGACTATGGACTCTTCTTCTTCGTATTTAGGGGATCAAATTTAGTACCATCACGTATGCATAATATCTTAACGCTTAACGCATAAGTAATCCCCTATACAGGGTTGTTCGTCTCAGTTTGACATTCGAGTACGCACCAAAGGAAGTTTGGTTTGGATAATTCATCAAGGGTTCTGAAATTTAGAACGCTCATCAACTATGGACTAGTCGAATCATTAAGGGTTCGCTAGTCTAACAAGGTTTAATGGTAACTGAATAATTAACTTGAATATAATCTCAAAAGGTATACAATAGAATAATTATTATATAACAGGATCATGCTAGAAATGTTAATAAACTTTGATATAACAAAACAGACTTAATCAATAATAATGAGAACTTACTCAATGTAGAAAGGTGAATTCATCAACTTATATAATGATAACAAGTATGGTTAGGAAACTTACCTCGTGCGTAGATTACACGTTAATTAAACTCGTTCTTTGATTAAAATCCTACATATCATTTATGTTCACAATACCAGTCAATTATAACGTACTAAACATCACAAGTTTATTCTTTTGTCTAACTCGAATTCATGACTATACTTAGTCAATTACTACATTTATTGTCAAAATAAAGATTTCACGAACAATAAGCTAACTATCCATTCAATCATTCAATCCACACGAAATTTTGCTATGGACATGTTAAGAATTTATTTTAACACCTCATTATATGTCTAACAAGTTTTTATGTTCATTAGACTAAGTTACTATCACATTTCTATACTTGAACACTTAAAAAAAACATTTCTGGACATTCTGCTAAGTGGGCTGCTTGCACCATCACAGTATTAGGTCTTGGTGAGGTCTTGTATTGCCATATACTGTGGTCGGAGGAGACATGACTTGCTGGATTTGAAACATCGATTCGAGTTGATTGGCGCCCGCATAGCGAAACTCTAGATTTTGATTCTCAGTTCGCAAAGAACATAGAGTTCAATGAAATAAACACTACATGATTAATAATTTCACCAATTTAACATACCCACATGCTAGAATTCATACATAATCATTACCCAACATTTATAGAGTGATTTTAACCCATTAAAACATATAATTACAGAATTAAAATATGTAAATTTCACTGTTCTTGATGTTCTTGAAGGTTTTGAACATAAATCATAAAATTTAATGCCACGGATTCGTTATAACACCAAATCCATCAATTCAAGTTTTGTTTACTTCGTTTTAACATGCATAATTATATACATGTGTAAAATTTAGGGATAATATATGATTGACATATTAATTTGTGTGAGTAAGGGCCATATGGCCATATTTCTCTACTCTATGATTTTTTTTGAGGCCATAACATACGTTCTAATTATAATATTATGAAACTTATGATACGGAACCATACACAATATATATAAAACATGTTATGCTACTCGTATTATTACATATATCCCTAAAATAATTTCCCAATTTACAGAGACTTTACAGAATTTTGAAAGCCGTATAGTTTTGTGAAAGCCAATTATTTACAAAACTTAAACAATCTTAAATAAACTAGGTTTAAGAATTTACCCAAAGCATAGAGTAGATTAATAAGAGATGAACTCCTTCTCAGATTCTCCTTAACTCTCACAATTCTCTTAACAAATCTCTGAATTCTCAAACTCTCTCTTTTTCCCTCTCTGTTTTGCCAAACTTAGCAGATAATAGGAAAAAGAAAAGAAAGACGTATAATATAATAGAAATTAAACTGACGCGTTGTGGAGGTCAGTTACCCATGCTCCCAACCTCCCTTAGTGCCATGTTTGGCTAACATAAAGGGTTTCAAAACCATTTAATTAAATAAAACATTTATAGTATAATTTGAAAAAATGTCACACCTCTTTATAAAATAAATCCAATATCTTATTTTAATTTATTTTAAATAAAATAAAATAATTTCTCATTAATTCATATAGTCACATAATTAAATTTCTCCTTTAATAATAATGTCAAATTATTAAATCTCTAATTAATTATTAATTTAATTAAAATAACATTAGGCTTATTAAATATATTTTTTAATACAATAAGCTCACATAATTACATACTTCGAATAATAAAAATTCTCGACATTGATTTAATAAATATAACACATATAATTAAATTAATCTACCACAACTTCATCAATTAATTATTTAATCTAATAATTAATTCATCAAAAAATACTTATTCAAACCAATAAATATTAAAAATTAAATTACAAAATCTCAGTTAATCTCGGTTGTCACATCTTTTCCCTCTTAAAAGGATTCTGTCCTCAGAATCACAACTCAAATAATTCGTCCCGTTACATTCTCCCCCCTTACAAAGATTCTGTCCCCAGAATCGATTATACTAATCTAAGTAAATAAATGAGGATAATTCTTCATCATATTCTCTTCGAGTTCCCACGTTGCTTCTTTAGCATTGTGGTTCCTCCAAATTACCTTAACAGAAGGAATTACTTTATTTCTTAGAACTTGCTCTTTTCGGTCGATAATCTGAACAGGAATTTCTTCGTTAGATAAGTCTTTGTCAAAATGTAGGGGTTCATATTCAATCACGTGCTTGTAATCGAGTTTGTAGGGTCGTAAGACTGGGACATGAAAAACGTTGTGGACATTCTCTAGAGCTGGAGGTAAGGCTACCTCATAAGCAACTTCTCTGACCCTTCTCAGAACTTCAAAGGGTCCAATGAATCTTGGGCTTAATTTCCCTTTCTTTCCGAACCTGATCTTTCCCTTCTAGGGAGAGAGCTTTAAGAACACATAACTACCTGGTTCGAACTTAACATTTTTACGGTGTGGATTGGCGTATTTCTTCTGCCTATCTTGAGCTGCTGTCAATCTTGTTCAGATCACTTTGACTATTGCTGTTATTTGTTGTACTAATTACGGGCCTAGTAATTGTTTTTCGCCAACTTCATCCCAGTATAGCGGAGTTCTGCACTTTCTGTCGTATAACGCTTCATAAGGTGGCATGCCAATACTAGCGTGGTAACTGTTGTTGTAACCGAACTCTACGAGCGGTAGATGATCATCCCAATTTTGTTTAAAGTCCATTATACAAGCTCTTAACATATCTTCCAATGTCTGAATTGTTCTTTCACTCTGTCCAACTGTTTGAGGGTGATATGCCATGCTCATTCGCAACTGTGTACCCATGCATTCTTGTAGACGTTTCCAGAAGTTCGACGTAAAGTGCGGATCTCTGTCAGAAATAATTGACACCGGAACTCCGTGCCTTGAAACAATCTCTTTTACATATAACCTTGCCAACTGATCTAAGTTGAATCTGATTTTGATCGGAAGGAAGTGTGCAGATTTCGTCAATCGGTCAACAATAACCCACACTACGTCGTAGCCTTTCTGAGTTGTCTGTAGGCCAACCACGAAATCCAACGTAATATGTTCCCATTTCCATTCTGGAATCTCTAAAGGTTGTAGTAACCCACTCGGCCTCTGTGATTCTGCTTTCACTTTCTGACATGTCAGGCATTTGGCAACACATTCTGCAACCTCTCATTTTAAATTTGGCCACCAAAAATGTTGTCGAAGATCTTGATACATCTTGGTGCTACCAGGGTGAATCGAATATCTTGAGTTATGAGCCTCGCTCAAAATTTCTTCTTTAATCTCTATTACTGGCGGTACCCAAATTCTTTTCTCAAACCTCAATATTCCTTCCTTATCCATCTTGAATCTTGATTCGGTTCTTTCAGATATCTTCTTTTTCACTATTTTACATTCATCATCCTGAAGTTGAGCCTCCTTAACCTTGTCTAGTATAGTTGTACCAGATTACATCTGAAATAGTTTCTCATCAATCTCCATAGGACACTTCACTTCCAATTTCAGCTTTTCCATTGCTGAAATTAACTCCTCCTGATCGGTCAACATCATCAGTTTCTCCCGACCCTTTCTACTTAAGGCATCGACAACCACATTTGCCTTACCCAAATGGTATAGAATCTCACAATCGTAGTCCTTAATTAACTCCAACCACCTTCTTTGGCGCATATTCAAGTCTTTCTGTGTAAAAATATATTTCAGACTCTTGTGATCTGTATATATTTCACACTTCTCCCCGTAGAGATAGTGCCTCCAGATTTTCAAAGCAAAAACCACTACAGCTAACTCCAAGTCATGGGTCGGATACCCCTTCTCATAATCCTTCAGTTATCGTGACGCGTACGTAATGACTCTACCATTTTGCATAAGCACACAGCCAAGTCCTTTGTGCGAAGCATCGCTATATACCATAAAATTTCCTCTGTCATCTGGAAGAGATAACACAGGTGCTGAACTCAACCTCTTCTTTAATTATTGAAAGCTTTCCTCACACTTCTCCGTCCAAACAAATTTCACCAATTTCCTAGTCAAATTCGTCAACGGAGTTCCGATCTTGGAGAAATCTTGAATGAATCTTCTGTAATAACCCGTTAATCCAAGAAAACTTCTTACTTTTGACGGTGTCTTTGGCTGATCCCAGTTAATTACAGCTTCGACTTTGGAGGGATCCACTGAAATTCCATCCCTATCAATCACATGTCCAAGAAATTGTACTCTTTCAATCTAAAATTCATATTTTGAAAACTTAGCATATAACTTCTCCCTCTTCAATGTCTCTAATGTCACCCTCAAATGCACTTCATGTTCTTCCTTGGTTTTCGAATATACCAAAATGTCATCTATAAATACCACTACGAATTTGTCCAAAAATGACTTGAACACTCCATTCATTAAGCCCATAAATGCTGTAGGAGCATTCGTTAGACCAAATGACATTACCAGAAATTTGTAGTGACCGTATCGTGTTCTGAACGCTGTCTTCGGTACATCCTCTGGTCTCACATTTAGTTGATGATAACCACTTCTCAAGTCTATCTTTGAAAAGTATCTTGCTCCCTTTAACTGATCGAACAGATCGTCAATCCGCGGTAATGGATAACTATTCTTAATCGTGACCTTATTCAGTTCTCTATAGTCTATGCAGAGCCGCATTGTCCCATCCTTTTTCTTCATAAATAAAACCGGCGCTCCCCACGGGGATACGCTTGGTTGAATATACTTCTTGTCCAGTAATTCTTGTAGTTGGACCATCAGTTCTTTCATCTCTACCGGTGCCATTCGGTACGGTGCCTTCGATATTGGAGCCGTTCCTGGAGCCAAATCGATCACGAATTCAACTGCTCTATCTGGAGGAAGTCCCGGCAAATCGTCCGAAAATATGTCTGCGAAATCTCTCACTACTGGTATCTCATCTATTTTCGGATTCTCTTTACGACTATCGACTATGTAAGCTAGATATCCTACACGGCCTTGCCTTAACAACCTCCTGGCCTGCATCATCGTCAAACAACTCACTTTTCTAGGTGACTTGCTACCATAAAACATAACCTTTGACGGAGTCATAAGGTTAATACGCTTCTTCTGGAAGTCAATTACCGCCCCATAATTAGATAACCAGTCCATACCCAAAATAACGTTGAATTCTCCAAGTAGAATAGGGATAAGATCTACGTTCATGATATTACCCTTAATATCCACTCTACAGTTCTTATGCACGTACTTAATAGAGATTATTTCTCTATTCGCAATTTCTATGTTCATGGGGTATTCTAACTCGTCTTTAAATAATTCTAAGTTCTTAGCAAAGTCATCGGATATAAATGACTAAGTAGCACCCGAATCAAATAATACATAAACATTAACTTTATTGATCGAAATGATACCTGACACCACATCATGAGAGGCCCTTCGCATCCTGCCTTTGTCATGTTGAATGTTCTGGCGGTCGGTTGGTTGGTTACGGTTGGTACTGCGATAGTCAGAGTGCTTCCACCGGTATTTCCTCGATTTCCTCCTGAACTCGTCCCTCCAGATCCCTTCTTAGGACAATCCCTTGCAAGATGGTCCTTTGAACCACAAGTGAAGCAGGCACCCTTCTTTGGGTTTGGACAGTTTGGTGCTATGTGGCCTTCCTGACCGTAATTGTAGCACACTCGCTTCCCTTTCATTCAAACTCCCAAATAAGTTTTTCCGCAGGTTGGGCATGCTTCGATCTTCTTCTTCTGCCCTCCTTGTTGACTTTCAGCTGACGAGTTATCCATCCACTTCCACTTCTGATTATGGCTACCCCTAGTGCTACTCCCACCAGTCTTGTTATTACCTTTATTCTCACTCTTCTTCTTTTTCTGCTCCTGATTATATTTTGTTACTTCATCACTTCCACCCTCAGTGAGTATGGCCTTCTCTAACACTCCAGCAAAAGTGTTCAATTGAAACATTGATACCTTGCTATACAACCAGGGCTTCAGTCCCTGCTCAAAACGTCTTTCCTTCCTCTCATCGGTATGTACTTGCTATGTGGTGAACCTATCCAACTCGTTGAACCTTGTTGCATAATCAGCTACTGACATACTCCCCTGTTTCAACTCTAGAAACTGAACTTCCATCTGATTTTGTGAACTGGTCAGAAAGTACATCTCGAAGAACATCTCTTTGAATCTCTCCCAGGTTATTACACCTTCACCTCCCTGTACTTTGTTTTCCTGCCACCAATAGCTGGCTTCGGACTTCAGCATGAACGTTGCATACACGGTTTTTTGATCTTCCCTTACTCTAGCAACATCGAACACCTTCTCCATCTCCATCACCCAGGTCTGAGCTTCGATTAGGTTTATGGAGCCCTTAAACTCTGGCGGTCCCACCGCCTTGAAGTCCTTGAACGAGGTGTTTGGTGGACTTTGTGGTTGATTATTAATTTCTCCGGCTAATAGGTTTACCAACTGTTGAACAGGGTTAGCATTGGCGTCGATGTTGTTATTCACTGATTCTTCTTGCGCTTGCTGACGGTTTTGTCTTCTTCTAGGAGGCATATTTCTGTTAAGAATATACGCTTATTAAGTCTTTTTTCAATCCCTTAAACATTTAAGACTTAACTAAAACATTTAATTATAATTCACTTAACACATAAATTCAAATAAACTGTGACATTTCATTTAATTGAAAAGTTTTAACATCATAAGATAGCATCACTGCTATTTACATCAACTATCCTGAGATAAAGAATCTACAGGATTTAAAACATCAAAATATTTCTTTGTTTATAAACACATCGGAATTTACATCTTTAACTACCAAATAGTTTTCACAAAATTAAACTAATACTATCACTGTCTATTAAGACGCTGAATAGCCTTGCTACGTTCCTCTTCCATGATGTGAGAAATCGTTCTGCGATCTAGCATATATGATGGTCGATCCTCAAACTAGATTGGATACTTCCTAACTCGATCTTGGACCGCATCCATTGTGTTTTGAAGTGTAGAGTACGTCTCTTCAAGTTTAGCCTTCTTCGCACGGCGATCATCTTCTGCAAGATCAGGACGACGTGACTCTCTTACCCAGCCCTCCTCTGCTATGGCAAGCCTTTCTGAGCTCTCTTTCAGATCCTTCTTCAATTTTTCTATTTCTTCGGACTTTTCCTCGATTTTACCCTTCTCGTGAACCAGATCCCACTCCACGTTTCCTAAACGTGTGTGAAGAGTAACAATCTCCCTATCCCTCTGCTCAATGGTAATATGCTTACTAACTGCCCGTCCAGTCAGATCCTGGACAGTGTCCTGCAACTCTATGTTACGATCATAAAGTGCATCATACATCTCAGCATCAATGGAGTTCGGTGGTAACTCCTCTTCCTCCCCTTCTTCATCAGAATCGTCCTCTGGATCGGTCTCAGGCTCATGCTCCCGACCAATAACAGTGATCAACGGAGATGGCTCTCTCTGTACCAGTTGTTCCCTGACGACATGAATGTCTCGGGGCTCCTCCTCTGTACGTACTCAGGGTTCCTCCTCCCCAGCTCGACTAGCTCCTTCAACATCCGACATCCTGATAACAAAATTTTAAGTTTTAATTACTAATCCGTGCTAGCGAACACATAGATTAACACATAAACACATAAAGTCTTTTATTATCTTCAATGAATTTAAAAAAAAAAATCATTTCTTATAACTCGATAAGAGTTTACCACTACTATGTTCTCAATCTTCTACAAGGCTACTACCTAAGGTTGTTCCCCCACCTAAGGTTCATAACCTACAGCTCTGATACCAACCTGTGACACCCCCAAATCCGGTACTTCCATTTCCACAGGATTTGGTGTTCACTGTATAAATATCATCTATCTTTCTACCCATAAATAAATGCAAATCATGCAATAGATAGAAATAATAAATAAATATCCCCTTATGGGGTTACATCAACTGCAATAATAAGAATCTCAAGTTGCTCTAACCTTAAACATCTGTGCAGAATCATAAACAAATAAGTCTTAAGTAACATCAAGTCTAATTATCATTACATAATCACATAAATAATCAGTCTTCATTACTTGCTAAGCTTGCCCTTGCCTTTACTAGTGGAAGGCTCGTCAGATCGTTCGTTCTTAACTGCAATGTTATTATTACGCAAGAGTGAGCACGATTGCCCACAAGTATAACAATATAACAAATGAATAATAACATGCGAGTGAATTAATAACTTCTGATATAAAAGCTCAACTTTTGAATCAAGAATGAATAACAAGAATCAAAAGAAACTCTGAGGGTCATAAGACCTTGAACTATGTCCTAGGTAGTCAAGCGTTTATACTTGAAACCTTTAACAGTCATAAGACTATGGACTCTTCTTCTCGTACTTAGAGGGATCATCCCTTAGTACCATATTGTGCACAATATCTTAACGCTAACGCATAAGTAATCCCCTATACAAGGTTGTTCATCTCAGTTTGACATTCGAGTCCGCACCAAAGGAAGTTTGGTTTGGATAATTCATCAAGGGTTCTAAAATTTAGAATGCTCATCAACTATGGACTAGTCGAATCATTAAGGGTTCACTAGTCTAACAAGGTTTAACAGTAACTGAATATTTAACTTGAACAAAATCTCAAAAGGTATACAATAGAATAATTATTGTATAACAGTATCATGTTAGAAAAGTGAATAAACTTTGATATAATAAAATAGACTTAATCAATAATAATGAGAACTTGCTCAATATAGAAAGGTGAATTCATCAACTTATATAATGATAACAAGTATGGTTAGGAAACTTACCTCGTGCGTAGATTACACGTTAATTAAACTCGTTCTTTGATTAAAATCCTACATATCATTTATGTTCACAATACCAGTCAATTATAACGTACTAAACATCACAAGTTTATTCTTTTGTCTAACTCGAATTCATGACTATACTTAGTCAATTACTACATTTATTGTCAAAATTAAGATTTCACGAACAATAAGCTAACTATCCATTCAATCATTCAATCCACATGAAATTGTGCTATGGACATGTTAAGAATTTATTTTAACACCTCATTATATGTCTAACAAGTTTTTATGTTCATTAGACTAAGTTACTATCACATTTCTATACTTGAACACTTTAAAAAAATATTTCTGGACATTCTGCTAAGTGGTCTTTGTGGTATACACTGTTATCATTAGGTCTTAGCTGCTACAGCATACAGGTATATGCTTAATTTGGAGACATATGCGTTGCGGCTATGGTGATTCTTACATGAGACTTCGATTACGAGTTAGCGTGCCATGTAAAACTCCAGATTTTGATTATCAGTTCGTGAAGAACACAGAGTTCAGCGAAATAAACACTACATGATTAATAATTTTACCAATTTAACATACCCACATGCTAGAATTCATACATAATCATTACCCAACATTTATAAATTGATTTTAACCCATTAAAACACATAATTACATAATTAAAATATGTAAATTTCACTGTTCTTGATGTTCTTGAAGGTTTTGAACATAAATCATAAAATTCAACGCCACGAATTCGTTATAACACCAAATCCATCCATTCAAGTTTTGTTTACTTCGTTTTAACACGCATAATTATATACAAGTGTAAAATTTAGGGATAATATATGATTGGCATATTAATTTGTGTGAGTAAGGGCCATATGGCCATATTTCTCTACACTGTGATTTTTTTTTTGAGGCCATAACATACGTTGTAATTATAATATTATGAAACTTATGATATGGAACCATATACAATATATATATATAACATGCTATGCTACTCGTATTATTACATATATCCCTAACACAATTTCCCAATTTACAGAGACTTTACAGAATTTTGAAAGCCGTATAGTTTTGTGAAAGCCTATTATTTACAAAACTTAAACAATCGTAAATAAACTGGGTTTAAGAATTTACCCAAAGCGTAGAGTAGATTAATAAGAGATGAACTCCTTCTCAGATTCTTCTTAACTCTCACAATTCTCTTAACAAATATCTGAATTCTCAAACTCTCTCTCTTTCCCTCTCTGTTTTGCCAGACTTAGCAAATAATAGGAAAAAGAAAAGAAAGACGTATAATATAATATAAATTAAACTGACTCATTGTGGAGGTCAGTTACCCATCATGGGTAACTGCTGCTAACCTCCTTTAGTGCCATGTTTGGCTAACATAAAGGGTTTCAAAACTATTTAATTAAATAAAATATTTATAATATAGTTTGAAAAAATGTCACACCTCTTTATAAAAGAAATCCAATATCTTATTTTAATTTATTTTAAATAAAATAATTTCTCATTAATTCACATAGTCACATAATTAAATTTCTCCTTTAATAATAATGTCAAATTATTAAATCTCTAATTAATTATTAATTTAATTAAAATAACATTAGGCTTATTAAATATTTTTTTAATACAATAAGCTCACATAATTACATACTTCGAATAATAAAAATTCTCCACATTGATTTAATAAATATAACACATATAATTAAATTAATCTACCACAACTTCATCAATTAATTATTTAATCTAATAATTAATTCATCAAAAAATACTTATTCAATCCAATAAATATTAACAATTAAATTACAAATTCTCGGTTGTCACAATCCTCATATTTATATTTTGTTGAAAGTCATCTGTGGCCTGTAGTGCATAGATGGACTTGGTATGATTATGACCAGGGATTATTCGGTGTAATCATTACCGTAATGTTACAAATGATGTGGTAAAAGTCCTCATTGGCCCGTAGTGCATCGATGGACAGTTGTTGGCATGATCATGACCATTGATGAATACACGAATATCCTTGGCCCGTAGTGCATGAATAATTTTGTGGTTGTGATACTAATGAATATCCTTGGCGGTAGTGTTGTGATGATGTGGATTATTTATTAAGCTGAGTCACAGCGATAAAATTGATGAAAAAACCTTTTAAATCATAAAAGATAGTAGATTTTATTCTCTACTTGACTCTTTTAATGGATTGCTTGTTCCGCTGCAGTTAAACTTAATGTTTGTTATATTGTATCAGTTTAACACTGTTTAAGGCTAATGATAATTTATTCTGCATTATCTTAGTCATAATATTTCTTACTGGACTAGTTGTGCTCACCTTTTCTTTCACTGTTCTCTTAAGGAAATGAGAATATAGCTGGGACGAGTCGGAAAACGGAGTGATGGTCCAGATGATAACATTAGTAGTCCTTACTATTCTGTGAAATAGTGTGCTAATAATGTATTGAAGACTTATTTTGAGTTTTAATAATGTCTAGAAGACAATGTTTGTATTAAAACTCACAGCTTATGTCGTATATTTAAGATTATATTTGTATTATGTACCATGTATTTGACGACTCAGAATAAGTGTTGTATACCTATTTGGGGGACGTCACACGCAACATATAGCGCCATCATCTGCCGGAAATATTAAAATATGTAAGCACCAGTTATATGAAACTTAAAACAACTCGTTGTCTTTGTGATATGAAAATAGTGTATCACGGTTCACATAGTAAAGATCGCACTCACTAGGTGCAAGTAACCTGGTGGCATTGATAAGAAATGGATATAATGGAAATGGTTTCATCTTCTGAAGTTCTAAGCATAGTTAATTTTACTCGTGAAGTTTAGGGATGTAATTCATACTATCCAAGAAAATTTAACCATGAAACCAGGTTGAATTGGATCACCAGAAGCATATGTGATAGATTCTTTCAATTTTATATTTTGAAAAGCCGACCTTCAAGCAGTGAAATTTATCAATTAAGAAAATAATGTCCAACTATCAAAAAACACTTATTAATTAAATTCTCCCTTTCAAGAGTCAATAATTCTAGTATTTCAGAACCAAGAAACCAACTCACATATTTTAAATTCTAATTTCTCAAATTCGGTGCAAGGTAAAAAATTGCTGGATGACATTTAAAATTGAAAGTAAAGTCAAATGTTGGGTTTCAAAGATAAGCCAATAAGAAAGAAAAAACATGCTCATTGGAGGATAAGCATAACAGATATAGGGCCTTTAGCAGTCATCTGGCTTTGCTCTTCCAATTGTTGTAGAAGTTTTATGGACAAAGACCGACCAATATCATAGCTTTCAGTGTAAAAGAACAAAGAAATGTGTTTTAGTAAAAATTGCACTCAAACAGTTTTGCCAAAAGATTTCATTCATGTTGACCTCGTAATTAGAAGACAACACCAAGCATGAGAGGAAAAGTCGAAATAGTACGTGGAAGTTAAATTTCTTTCATGACATCAGGCGTGTTCCTTCCTTCTCCTTCTCTTGCAAAAAGAAAATTAAACAATTCAACTAATTACTTAAACAATAGATACAGAAGTTCAATAACATAGGAAATTCAAACCTCCTCCTCTGTAAGATCATGTCCAACAGTGATGTATATATGATAGTAAAAAAGAGCTTCATGCACGCACATCAAAAAATTTGAAATAATTTTATCCATTTCAGAGATAATTTCCTCATGTGTGAAGGCACCCTAAAGAACATCACACAAATACAAAATTAAGATACTACCTAAAAGAATAATGAAGTTAACAACAACAAAAATATTCAAAGTTCTTACTTTCTTCTTCATGTGCACAACCAAATTCCTATAAAATTCTAAGAATGACGAGGGTGTATCTCTATTGTGACGCCCCCAAAACAGGTATACATCACCTATCGTGAGTCGCCAGATACATGGTACATAAATTCAAATACAACTTAATTATACAACAGTCGTGTAAAATACGATAAAACATAGCTGAGAGTTTAAACAAGAATATTGTTATCTAGACAATATCCACACTCAATGGAGTCCTCATTATAATTATTATCACATTATTCCGTAGAATAGTGAGGACTACTAAAGCCACTTATCCTGGACCATCACTCTATTTCCTGACTCATCCCAGCGATATTCTCATTTTCTGAAGAAAACAATGAAAGAAAGGGTGAGCTCAACTAGCCAGTAAGAAATATTATGACTAAGATAATGCAGAATAAATTATCCTTAGCCTTAAATAGTATAACAACTGATAGAATACAATAGACAACAAGTTTTAGATCAACAACTGCAGCGGAATAAGCAATTCATTAGAAGAGTCAAGTAGAGCATAAAATCTACTATCTTCTATGATTTAAAAAGTTTTTCATCAACTTTATCACTGAGACTCGGCTTAACAAATAAAATCGAATCATCCCTGCATCACGGCCAATGATATTCATGTAATCATCAATGGTCATGATTATACTTAGAATAATCCTCGGTCATAATCATACCAACAACCGTCCATCAATGAACTACAGAATGATGAGGACTTTCACCACATCATTCGTCGCATTACGGTCCATGATTATACCGAATAATCCCTGGTCATAATCATACCAAGTCCATCTCTGCACGTAAGCCAAAGATGACTTTAATCACAATATAAGCATTAGGATGATGACAATGACATAATAACTCAATAAAATAAGTTCAAGGATAAATTTTAAAGATTTATAATTTAATTTATCCAGGAATCAATAACTTTCAAATTGTCAACATGATACTGCTTTGTAGAGTAAAATTCAAGAATAATATTCATGTACCAAAAATAATTTAGACAGAAAAAAAAAATATTTTTCGGGTAAATAGTACCCCGTGAATAGTATCCCGTGAATATTACTTCGGGAATAGTACCTCGTGAATAGTACCCCGACATAAAAAGTACCCCAAATACCCGAGTGAATAATATTCGGGTGAATAGTGATTTGGGTGAATAGTAACCCGTGAATAGTACTCTGACATGAAAAGTGCCCCGAATACCTGAGTGAATAATACTAGAGTAAATAGTAACTGGGTGAATAGTAACTCATAAATAAAATACCAAATAAAATGATATTTCATAACGAGTACAAAAGAAATGATATCTCATACGAGTATAATAGAATATACGAAACTGCAAATGGATTTTCACCCGCCATGCGGTAATCCACGTAGACAGATCATTTCCATAATTTAATAAGGAATGAATACAAAGGATCATTTACCATGTATGCGATAGCCCACACAGATAGGTTATTCTAACAGAATAATAAAGAATGGAATAACAAAAGAATTCACCAGGAATGCGATAGAATCGCATGCATGTGTAATTCCAATAGAATAATAAAGAATGGAACCAGTCATGCGTAATCCGCATGCATGTGATATTCCAAATGGGTAATAATAAAGAATGTAACCGGGTCATGCGCAATCTGCACAGACAGGATATTCCAACAAAATAATAAAGAATAAAATAACAACAGGCATTCGATAGACCGCACAGACAGGTTATTCCTACAAAATAATAAAGAATGGAATAACAGAAGAATATCACCATGTATGCGGTACTTCGTATAAATAGGTTATTCTAACATAATAATAAAGAATGGAATAACAGAAGAATTTTACCATGTATGCGGTACTTCACATAAACAGGTTATTCCAACATAATAATAAGGAATGGAATAACAATAGCTCTCTTCATGAATACAAAATAAATAATACCCCTTACCTTAGTATAAGACTGGATACTGGAGTAGTGAAGTAACAAAATACTTTTCTTCTTTCTCTCTATAGTTTCTTGCTCTAGAGTTTCAGTGAATTCGTAAGAAATAATGAAGGAATGAGCTTCTATTTATAGAAGAACTGAAAATAGCTCTTGGTCTTAACGAATGGACAAAATGACTCCTAGTAATATTGAAGAGACAACTACTATTTGCGAAGGGGCAATTAACTCTTGGAACACCAAAGAGACAAATAACTCTTGGAAAATCGAAGGGACAAATAACTCTTGGAAAATCGAAGAGACAAATAACTCTTGGAAAATCGAAGGGATGAGTTACTATTTGCGAAAGTGACTCTTAGATGATGACATAGGGTCCCACTTACAAAATGACACATATAACCATTATTTCCTTCGAGTATTATCAATCTTGTACCACCTCCCCTAATAGTACATACATATGAATCAATAGTTATAAATATGTGAATAATAACAATTAATTGCTCATTTATCCGATTAATTACCCGATTGGTCAATATAACATCTAAACATCAATTATTATCGAAATACATATCGATTTCCACTAACACCAATAATTCCAACACAATGGAACTATCAATTCCGTCTTTAATCAACACGAACTTATTCATCATTAATATTATAACTCATAATATTTAACAACCAGGTCATTCCCAGGAAAGAGGGGGATTTCCAATAAGGATTTCTCCCTATTGGTGCGCAATTAGATTATCTAACCTCTCCTTGACAGAACTTCTAAACATTGTCAATATTGCAATTTAATAATATTAATAACTTTGTCGTCTCAATTATTGATTTAATAATATAAGATATTATGCACATAATACTATGACAATAATTGAATCAATAATATGAGAGATATGATGCAGTAATTACTGTAGCAATAATTGAGTATAACTGAGTGACTTCTCACGTAAGCATCAATAATCAATACCGTGTGCTACTATGCAACCATGCGTATTACTGTACTTTTACTACCGGGTAGTTCAATAGTTTTAACGGTAACACCTTCACCATTATTTTTATAAAAAGATAATTTTGTCGTTTTCTAACTACGACAATACTTCCGTTATGGGGTCCACCAATGATTGTGTAATCGTCGCATTTAATATTCCCTCGTTAAAATGAATATTCCTCGACCAATCGAATATTATATAACCACTTGCTTACTTTGCAAAATTTGTAAATATTACCCACAACTATAACATTATATCAAATCCACACCATAATATTCAAAAATATATTTCGAGAAAATTATTCTTTATTCATAAAAGTTGGGGTCTTACAACCTCCTCTTCTTATGAAATTTCATCCTCGAAATTAGGGTACATACTTGGTATATCGAAGAAATGAGGATACCTTGACTTCATCTCAGATTCTAACTCCCAAGTCATTTCCTCCATATCGTGGTTTCTCCACAAAACTTTGACTTGAGGTATAACCTTGGGGCGTAGAACATGATCCTTCTTATCCAAGATTTTAACAAGTAACTCTTCATACGTTAAATCTTCCTCTATCTTGTCTGGTTCTAACTCAATAATGTGGCGCGGGTGTAAGACCCCAACTTATTATAAATAAAATTGAATTTTCCTTTATTCATTATTCTAAATTAATAAGGGTTAATTTGATATAATGCTTTGGTTACGGGCGAAATGTGCAAAGTTTACAAAATAAGTAAGTGGTTATAAAATATTCATTATTGTCGAGGAATATTCATTTGGTCGTGGAATATTCTTTTTGTCAGGAATATCCGTATTGCACTGCAAGATCATTTGTGGGCCCCATAATGTAATAATTGTTTGGATGAGGAAAACGACAAGTATGTGTTTTTATAAATAACGACGTAGTTATTACCAATTAACAATTGTTGGATTACCCGTGGTTAAAATACGATAATATGCGTGGTTGCACAAAAAGTTATTACCGGTATTGCATGTATTGTTGAATTATTGATTCGTACGTAAGAAGGCACTACTTAATAATTATTACGATGAGTTCTTGTTCAATATTTTATTAATTCAATAATTGTTGCGTTGCTAGTTTATATTATTACTGCTTCAATAATTGTCATCGCACAAAGATTTTCCATTATCGCATCAATAATTCATGTTATTTGAATAATATTATCTGAGATAACATTATTGGCAATGTCTAGAAAGTTCTCGCTCAAGGAGAGGTTTGGTCACCTAATTGCGCCCAAGAAGGAGAAATCCTTATTGAAAGCCCCTCCATCTAGAACCTCTGGTTGTCAATAATGTGATTACAGTAATATTATTTGTGAATAATTAATTATTGATTTATATGATGAGGAAAATATTGATTTTATGTGGATATAAATAAAGAAAATTTTAATGTGACAATTGTTGAAAATTAATATTTTATCTTTTTCCGATAAAATAATTTATTTAAATATATTATTTTAATAATATATTAATGGTGATATTTTTTTACAATGAATGTGGGATATATGAATAAATGAGGAGGAAGAGTATTTTTGTTGGATTAAATGTTTAACACATGTTTTGTGTGTCGGTGGACACAATTCTTGACCGAAAATTTATTATAGACTGTAAATCGGCCGTTTGTGGATTTTGGTCAATTTCGCTTTTGGAATTTGGGAAAACGCGATCTTACGCAAAGTTGTAGATAATGGAATTTCCTATGGAAAATCGCTAGTTTCGAATTTTCTAATAACCGAGCTATTTTTTATGAATTGTTGAAGTTTCGGAGAATAAAATGATTTTTATTAATTTATGGGTGAGACCAACTTTTTGGTTGGTGGATACAACATGTGGGCTGCTGATTTTTGGGGTGGCTGGTCTTTGTTGGCAACTTAGGTTGCATAGGAAGAAAATAAGAATATTATTATTATATTTATTTAGTCTCCTTTGGCGCTCTAACATTTTCCTATAAATAGAGGGCTAAGTTAGAATTGAAAATCACACCGTAAACTAAGTTTCTCTCTTTCTCTCTCTATTTATTCGAACGTATTCTTGTGAGTATATTTTGAGTGTTGCTTTATACGGTCATGAAGTTTCACAAAGACTATATCTGAAATTCAATCGGTAATACGGTTATTTTGAGGTAATGGATGTTATTTCTTTCATAAATGATATTATTTTCTTCAATATCATTATGCCAAAATATTGGTTGAACTGCTTTATCAAATTTGAAACTTTTTCATGTCGGGTTACTATTCATGAGTTACTATTCACGAGTTACTATTCACAGAGTACTATTCACGAAGCGTGAAGATGTTTTTTTTTGTGAAATTTCTATCTTTTGTGTTGGGGTTACTATTCACGATACTACGGCACTATTCACGATACTCAAGACTATTCACTTAATACGGCACTATTCACCTAAAAAATGAAAATTTTTCTTTTGTTCAAGATGTCTATTTTGGCTACTATCTTTGATTGTATCCATGTTTTGATCGTTATTATTTTGAGTTCTGCGCTTCAAAATCGCTTATTATGAAGTATTATCGATCTTGGATAAACTGTTAAACGAATCCCTAATATTTGTCCTTCTATCTCACTAGATTCGTTCTTAAAAATATTTTCATCATCCTCGGTCCTTAATGGTGATACTCGATGAATATCTTTGGCTTTTGTAGTGCAAGATGAACGATTAATCGATGAATATCTTTGGCCTCAGAGTGCAAAGATGAACAGTGTTGAGATGAACATGACCAATCGGGTGATTTAAATGAATATCTTTGGCACAGTGGTGCAAAGATGAATATTGATTGTTGTTACAGGGATAAAATATTGATGATGGACTTTTAAATCTTAGAAGATAGTAGAATTCATTCTCTACGTGACTCTTCTAATGGATTGTTGTTTCCGCTGCATTTGTTGATCTCAAACTTGTTGTCTATTGTATTCTATTAGATTTTTCCCTGTTGAAGACTAACGATAATTTGTTGTATATTATCTTAGTCATAATATCCTTTACTGGGCTAGTTGAGCTCACCCTTTTTCTTGTTGTTCCATTTTTCTTCTCAGGAGGTGAGAACATAGCAGGATCGAGTCGGGGTATGGAGTGAAGGTTCTAGAGAGAGTTGTTTAGTAGTCCTCACCATTTTTGTAAAATAATGTATCAATAAATGTGATGAGGATTTATTTGAGTATAGATATTATCTAGAAGATAATATTTGTATTCAAACTCACAATTTTACTGTTGTAATAATAAAGTTGTAGTAATTTCTGTACCATGTATTTGGCGACTCAGAATGGGTTGGGTGGAATGGACCTATTTTGGGGGCGTCACATCGGGTCTTTCACATATTTACATAACATAGATATGTGAAAATGTTATGAAAACGAGACATACTTGGCGATGAAGCGCTAGTCTATAGGCCACGCCCTACTCGCCGAGGATTAAAATGGGCCAATGAATCGAGGATTAAGCTTTCCTCTCTTTTCAAATCTCGTAACTCCTTTCCATGGAGCAACACATAATAACACATGATCTCCAATATTGAATTCCACGTCCTTTCGATGAAGATCAGCATAACTCTTTTGTCGATCTTGTGAAGTTTTTATACGTTGTCAGATCATTTGAATCTTTTCTGTAGTCATACATACCAACTCCGGTCCCAACAACGTTGTTTCACCCACCTCATCCTAGCATACTGGAGAACGACACTTTCTTCCATACAACGCCTCAAATGGAGTCATGCCAATACTTGCTTGATAACTATTGTTGTAGGAAAACTCCACCAATGGTAAGAACTTGTCCCAACTTCCCTTGAAGTCAAGGACACATAGTTTTAATAAATCTTCAAGAGTTTGAATAGTCCTTTCCGACTGCCCGTCCATTTGAGGATGATATGCCGAACTAAATCGTAAATCTGTGCCCATAGCTTTTTGCAAACTAACCCAAAATCTTGAAGTGAATCTTGGGTCTCGATCAGAAACTATGGATACTGGCATACCATAAAATCTTATAAATCTCATTTATGTATATACTAGCAAGACGTTCAATTGTATAAGTTTCTCGTATTGGTAAGAAATGAGCAGACTTGGTCAATCTATCAACAATGACCCAAATCGCATCAATGCCTTGAGAAACCTTGGGAAGACCAATAACGAAATCCATGATAATGTGCTCCCACTTCCATTCTAGAATTTCAAGTGGTTGCAATGGACCTTTTGGCACTTGATGCTCCGCCTAGACACGCTGACAAGTTAGACACTTTGAGATAAACCCCGCTATCTCTCTCTTCATATTGCTCCACCAAAATGTATATCGAAGATCACGATATATTTTGGTACTCTCAGGATGGATTGCAAACGGTGTGTTGTGCGCCTCCATCATGATTTTATACTTTAAGTCAGAATCGTTAGGAACACAAAGTCTGGAGTTGACTCGAAGTATTCCTTCTTCATCGATTCTTGCTTCCAGAATAACACCTTCTTGTACTTTCTTCCTCATACGCATCAGCTCCAGGTCTGTAGCTTTAGTAGCTTTAACTTTATCGATTAAAGTCGATTCTACTCGTATATTCGCCATCATCACATGGGTCCCTGGAGTCTTTAACTCTATCTCCATCCTTTGTAAGTCATATAAAATGGGTCTTTGCATTGACAATTTCGCACTCGTACCCATGTATGACCTTTTACTCAATGCATCAGCTACCACGTTCGCTTTTCCATGATGGTATTGAATAGTAAGATCGTAATCTTTCAATAGTTCAAGCCATCGTCGGTGCCGTATGTTGAGTTCCTTTTGAGTGAAGAAATATTTGAGACTTTTATGATATGTATAGATCTCCACCTTCTCTCCATACAGGTAATGCCTGCAAATCTTAAGCGCAAAAACGACTATTGCCAACTCTAGATCATGAGTAGGATAATTCCTCTCATATTCTTTGATTTATCGTGAGGCATAGGCTATGATTTTCCCATGTTATATGAGAACACATCCTAACCCTTTGCCTGAAGCATCACTGTAGATGACAAATCCCTCCGAGCCAGATGGTATTGTTAGAACATATTCTGAAATGAGTCTTCCCTTGAGTTCTTGAAAACTCTTCTCACATTCCTCGCTCCAACCGAACTTTTTATCTTTGCGAGTCAGCTGAGTTAATGGAGTAGCGATTCGAGAAAATCCTTCCACGAATCTTTGATAATAACCTGCTAAGTCGAGAAAGCTACGTACTTTGATCACTGACTTAGGTTGCTCCCTGCTTTAAATAGCTTCAATCTTTGCCAGGTCAACAGATATTCCATGACTTGATACTACGTGCCCAAGGAATACTACTTCCTCAAGCCAGAACTCGCATTTCTTCAACTTGGCATAAAGCTTATTTTCACGAAGCTTTTGGAGTATAAGCCTCAAGTGTTGCTCATGATCTTCACGGCTTTTGGAATATATGAGGATGTCATTAATAAAGACGACCACAAAGTGATCCAAATATTCTTTGAATACTCGGTTCATCATGTCCATGAAGGCAGCAGGAGCATTAGTCAATCCAAAAGACATGACTAGGAATTCATAATGACAACCGTACCGAGTTCTGAAAGTCATCTTTGGAATGTCATCAGTTCTAATCTTTAACTGATGATATCTGGAACGAAGATTGATCTTTGAAAAGAATTTGGCGCCTTGCAACTGGTCAAACAGGTCATCAATACGTGGCAATGGGTACCTATTTTTGATGGTGACATGATTCAACTCCCGATAATCAAAACAAAGTCGCATACTCCCATCCTTCTTTTTCACGAATAGAACAGGAGCACCCCAAGGAGACGTACTAGGACTAATGAAACAGATGTCTAACAATTCCTGCAATTGGGTCTTTAACTCCTGAAGTTCAATAGGAGCCATTTGATATAGGGCTTTGGAAATGGGTTTTGTACCGGATTCAAGGTCAATACAAAATTTAATTTCATGCTCTGGGGGTAGGCCAGGAAGTTCTTCAGGGAATACGTCAGGAAATTTATTAACAATAGAAATATCATTCAAATCGTATGTATTTTATTTAAATCCGTGACATGGGCTAAGAAAGCTTGACATCCGTTTTTCAATAAACGAATAGCTTTATGACTTGATATGACAGTGATTGACTTTAGTGGTTTGGTTGTTTGAATTCGCATAATAGGTTGGTTAGGAATATGAAAGATAACAACCTTACGAAAATAATCAATTTTAGTATGATGAGTAGTTAACCAATCAATCCCTAAAATCACATCAAATGCAAGTATTTTCAAAGAAATAAGATCGACAGGAAACATACGGTTACCGATTTGAATCAAACAAGACTTATAAATAGTAGATGTAATGAAGGTTTCTGCCAACGGAGTTTCAACAGATAAGTCAAAGTCTAATTTCTCTGGAGTTAAATTTAAACGTTGAGCGCAGGTAGGGGAAATAAAAGAATGGGTAGAACTGGTATCAAATAAGGTATATACTTCGCTAGAGTTTATAATAAGCTTACCCGTGATGACCTCGTTCGGGTTCCTTATTTTCTGGGAGGTCACGACAAACGCTCTCCCTTGCACTACCAGCTTTGACTTTTCTGGGACGGCCTTTGGTGCCTCCATCCCAGCTGGACTTGTCTTCGGTAAATGACAAAATCGAGCTAGGTGACCTTTTCTTCCACAATTGTAGCATGCTTTGGACTGCATCATGCGGTTTGGACTGATATGTCCCTCCCCTCCGCATTTGTAACATACGACCGGCGGTCGTTCTCCTTCCTTAACAACAAAAGTCTTTGGTCGACGCTTTCCACCATTGTTAAATCTCCTCTTCTTGAAATGTCCACTCTTGTTGTCATGGCCATGATTACCACCGAAGTGGTTACCATTTCTGGCATGTTGATTCCCTCCACGCTTGTTGTCACCGCTTCGATGACTACTACCACTAGTATTATCGACTTGTCAGCTGCTCTCTCTTGGTTGGGTTGACTCATTATCGCGTTCCAATAACTGAGCCCTATTCACAACATCTGAATATAAGCAAAGTTTGTGAGAGATACGGTATTGACGTATCTCGGGTTTCAAATCTCTTAGAAACATCCGCGTCATTCTCTCCTCATTATCAACCAAGTTGGACGCAAACTGAGACAACTCGGCAAACTTAGCTTCGTACTGTGCCCTTGTCATATTGTTTTGCTTAAGCTTGATGAACTCTACCTCTTTCATGTGACGAATACTTTCGAGAAAGTACTTATCATTGAACGTTCTTGGAACTTCTCCCAAGACATCTTCAGTGCGACAGGTTGAGTACGCTTTACATATTTCCACCAGTAATCTGCTTCTTCTCGCAACATGAAGGTGGAAAAGGGAACCTTTTGCTCCTCGGAGCATCCCATGACGTCAAATATCTTGTTGATCTGCTTTATCTACGTCTCCGCCTTAAGTGGTTTTGGCTCTCCAAAGAACTCCAGTGCTCCCAGCTCCTTGATCTGCTTAGCGATGACCGTCTAAGAGTTTTCAATGTTTCCACCTGCATTTTGGACAGGAGCTGCTCTCGCCTGATGTTGTATGAATTGCATAAAGCCTCTGAACATCCCATCTTTCACTATTTTATCGGTGTTATTGTTTACCTGAGGATTATGGTCTTCCTGTTGCACATTACCCTGGGTATTAATCTGTGGTGACTCCACGATCTCATGTGCTTCATTGCTTATCTCAACATTTTTGGATGCCATTTTCCAATACTGCCACAAAATAAGGGTTAATTAACATATCACATATTATCCCTATACTCTGACCGACCAATTAAATACCAAATAAACTTAGGTAGGTCATACTAGCGAAGGAATTCCCCGTCTCTCCCCTCATAGTTCTTGTCTCACATCTCAGCCAGGGATCATATTGTGAGACCCCAGATTTTATGAATAAAGATTTAAATTTCTCGAAATATTTTTTTGAATATTATGGTGTGGATTTGATATAATGTTATAGTTGTGGGTAATATTTATAAATTTTGCAAAGTAAGCAAGTGGTTATATAATATTCGATTGGTCGGGGAATATTCGTACGGCGGCACATGTAAGACCCCAACTTATTATAAATAAAATTGAATTTCCTCTATTTATTATTTTGAACTAGTGAGGGTTGATTTGATTAATGTGGTTAGTTATGGGTACAAATGCATCTATTCAATACAGGCCACAGATGACTTTCAACATAATATAAACATGAGGATGATGACAATGACATAATAATTCAATAAAATAAGTTCAAGAATTAATTTATCCAAGAAATCAATAATGTCCAAATTGTCAACATGATACTGCTTTGTAGAGTAAAATTCAAGAATGCCCAGAAAAATATTTCCACGAAAATATACTGGATGAAACGCAAACATCAAGGATATTTCACTAATTTCAAGGAATATAGAAGTCAAAGCTTTAACCAACTGAGTATAATAAAATATATGACACTGCAAATAGATTTTCATCCGCCATGCGATAATCCACGTATACAGATTATTTCCATAATTTAATAAGGAATGAATACAAACGATCATTCACCATGCATGTGGTAATCCACATGAGCGAGTTATTCAACGTAATAATAAAGAATGGAATAACGAAGGATTCACCATGCGTGTAATAGATCGATGCATGTTATTCCCAATGTAATAATAAATAATGGAACCCGAGTCCCAAACGTAACGCATACGTACATGATATTCCGGCGAATAATAAATAATGGAACAGTCCCACGTAAGCGCACGAACATGTGATATTCCAACATAATAATAAAGAATGGAATAACAACCGAAATCACCATGCATGCGATATAGGCCGCATGCATGTGTTATTCCAATGTAATAATAATTAATGGAACCGGTCAGCGTAATGTACGCACCGGCAGGATATTCCAACGTAATAATAAAGAATAGAATAATGTAAGAATTTCACCATATATGTGGTACTTCTTGATATATCTGAGTTATTCCAACAGTAATAATAAATAATGGAATAATAGAAGAATTTGACCATGTACTCAGATTTTGATGTGACGGAGTTATTCCAACATAATAATAAAGAATGGAATAATGTAAGAATTTCACCAAGTAGAGGGTAGTCCACGTATACAGGTTATTCCAACAAAATAATAAAGAATGAAATAACAGAAGTTCTCTTCATGAATACGAAAGAAATAATACCCCTTACCTTAGAACAAACTGGATATAGGAGTAGTGAAGTAGTAGAATACTTTTTTTCTTTCTCTCTATAGTTTCTCTCTCTAGAGTTTCAGTGAATTCGTAAGAAATAATGAAGGAATGAACTTCTATTTTTAGAAGAATGGACTAAATAGTAATTAATCCATGAACGGTCCAGATTGATTTACTTTTAAACGGACGGTCCAGATTGATTTAATAAAATATTCTAATAAAACAAAAATCTTTTAAATAAAATATAATATATTCTATTTATTGTCTAATAAAACAAATAACTTTATAAAAGTATTCTATTTTATATAAAAAGATTTTACTATGCAAAATACTATGTAGGCACTATGCAACACTATGCATAATAAAATATAATATATTCTAATTATCGCCTAATAAAACGAATAACTTTATAAAAAGTATTCTATTTTATATAAAATGCTTTTCTGTTTTATTACACTAATAATACTAATAAAACAAAACTTATATATATAATATAACAATCGACAATAATTGAATCAAATAACATGAGATAATATGCAACAACTATTGTAGCAATAATTGAACAAAATTGAGTATTTTCTCACGTAAGTATCAATAATCAATACCGTGTCCTACTATGCAACCACGCCAGATTCTCGTACTTTTATTACCGAAAGTAGTTCAACAAAGATTAATCTGTAAAATTTTCGCCGTTATTTTCATAAAACTATTTTTGTCGTTTTCTCAATCCGACAATAATTCCGTTGTGGTGTCCACCAATGATTGTGTCGTTGTACGAATATTCTTTGTTAAAACAAATATTCCCCGACCAATCGAATATAAGATAACAACTTGCGTACTTTTAAAAATTTATAAATATCACCCACAACTATATTATCTTAAATCCACACCATAATTTTGAAAAAAATATTTCAAGAAATTTAAATCTTTATTCATAAAACTTGGGGTCTCACAGTTTTAATACGTATATTGTCATCTAGACAGTAAACAAACTCAATGAAGTCTTCATTACATTTATTGTCACACTATTTAACAGAATAGTGAGGACTACTAATGCTATCATCTGACCGCCACTCACTCGTTCCCACTTCGTCCCAAATTATATTCTCATTTCACAAGAAGAAAGAAAGAAAGAAAGGGTGAGCTCAACTAGCCCAATAAGAAATATTATGACTAAGATAATGCAGAATAAATTATCATTATCCTTCAACAATGTTAAACTAATAAAATACAACAGACATCAAGTTTAACTGCAGCGGAACAAGCAATCCATTAGAAAAATCAAGTAGAGAATAAAATCTACAATCTTCTATGATTTAAAAAAAATGTTTTCATCAATTTTTATCGCTGAGACTCAGCTTAATAAATAAACCACATCATCGAATCATCCCTGCACTACGGGCCAAGGATATTCATTAAATCATCAATGGTTATGACTATACCGAATAATCCCTGATCATAATCATACCAACAACTGTCCGTCAATGAACTATAGGCCAATGAGGACTTTTATCACATCAATCGTCACATTACGGACATAACTATACCGAAAAATCCCTGATCATAATCACACCAAGTCCATCTATGCACGTAAGCCAAAGATGACTTTTATCACAATATAAACATGAGTATGATGACAATGATATAAACATTAATCAAACGAATACAAGGATAAATATTAAAGACTTTAAATTTATCCAAATGTTATCAATCACTTAATAAACTCATAATATAATATTATTAATATTATAACAATATTTTAATCACTTCTTAAACTTATAAACAATTTATTTCAATTGTTTATACTTTACCAAATAATGCATTTAATCATTCAAAAATGTCATACTCACAAGATTTCATCACCAATGATTAAATCCCTCATCAAAAATCTGCATAAACCTTATATAAGATTTTCAAGCCATAAAACCCTATTTTCCAACTGTGTTACTTCACATAACATATTTAACTCATATGTTCGTAATTAAACCATTTTTATGAAATATACCAAATTAGTCCAAAAAATATTTCTTTTCTGGGATTTAGCAGAATATAGTCCCATAATGAATATATATTTTTCTCAGAATTTTTAAAATTTATTTACTATTTTTCAAAAATAAATTTCTAACTAATTCCTTAAGAAATTAGCTACCTCAAGTTTAACTCCAGAAATTTCCAAATCTTGGCAGGATCTTACACATATTAACGTGAGCTTCCAGTTTAAATTTCATAGTCATCGGAGTTATAGAACTCCTTATATAGCGTTTTTCATTTAAAAACCTAAATATTGAAATGGTCATAACTTACTCATTTTAAGTCGGAATGAGCTCATTTTTGGACAGGAGGTGCTTTATACCATATACTTTTATGTCCCAAAAGGCAGGAATTTTTCTCGTAATTTAAATGGCCGAAAATGCCCTTTTAAAATTTCTGGCAATAGCTTTTTGGCACTTTTCAGTTTTTAACTCCTTTGCTAAAATTAGTCCACACGAAAATCTACAATAGCTTTTCCAGTGATTCCACTTGGATAAGTTAGAAAACTCATAGATCTAACTCTAGAACTTGACCACACTCAAAAATTCGAAATATAATAGGAGATATGGTCAATTAAATTTCATGTTCCATTTTCACCAAAATCTGATTTTAATCCCTTTGTGATTTCTAAGAAACTATCATGTTTTCACATAATAACCAACAGAACTCATCATGACAATGACATAACAATTCAATAAAATAAGTTCAAGAATAATTTTTAAAGCTTTATAAGTTAATTTATCCTGAACTCAATACTGTCCAAATTGTCAACATGATACTTCTTTGTAGAGTAAAATTTAAGAATGCTCAGAAGAATATTTCCATGAAAAGATACTGGATGAAGCGCAAATATCAAGGATATTCCACTAATTATGGAGTATAGAAGTCAAAACTTTAACTAACTGAGTATAATAGAATGTATGAAACTGCAAATGGATTTTCACCTGCCATGCGGTAATCCACGTATACAGATCATTTCCATAATTTAATAAGGAATGAATACAAAGGATCATTCACCGTGCATGTGGTAATCCACATAGACAAAGTTATTCCAATGTAATAATAAAGAATGGAATAATGTATGATTCACCATGCGTGTAATAGATCGGGATGCATGTTATTCTCAACAGAATGATAAATAATGGAACCAGGTCATGCGTAAACGCACCGAAAGGATATTCCGACAGAATAATTTATAATGGAACCAGGTCCGGCGTAAACGTACAGACATGATATTTCGATAGAATAATAAATGATGGAACCAGGTCCGACATAAAAGCACGCATGTGATATTATTCTGATGTAATAATAAATGATGGAACCAGTCCAAATAAAATGCATGCACGAGGATATTCTGATAGAATAGTAAAGAATGGAATAATAGAAGAATTTCACCATGTATGTTGTACTTCGCATATACAGGTTATTCCAACATAATAATAAGGAATGGAATAACAGAAGAATTTCACCATGTATGCGGTACTTCGCATAGACAGGTTATTCCAACATAATAATAAAGAATGGAATAGCAGAAGTTCTCTTCATGAAAACAAAAGAATAATACCCCTTACGGGTACAACAAATAATATCCCTTACCTTTGAAAGAAGAGTATTCCAACTGGTAGGGCGAGGATATACTTGAAGAAACTTGCACTACGCTCAAAGCTTTCTTATACTCTAAAGAAATACGCTCAAGATTATAGAAGAAGAACTCTCTCTATAGTTTTTCTCTCTAGAGTTTCAGTGAATTCGTAAGAAATAATGAAGGAATGAGCTTCTATTTATAGAAGAATGGACTGCATAGTAACTAATTCATGAACAGCCCAGATTGATTTACTTTTAATCGGACGGTCCAGATTTAAAGCAAAATCTTTTAAATAAAATATAATATATTCTATTTATAATCTAATAAAACGAATAACTTTATAAAAGTATTATGTTTTATATAAAAAGATTTTACTATGCAAAACACTATGCAGGCATTATGCAATACTATGCATAATAAAATATAATATATTCTATTTATAGAATAACTTTATAAAAATATTCTATTTTATATAAAAAGATTTTACTTGCAGTAAAACACTATGTATAATAGAATATAATATATTCTATTTATAGAATAACTTTATAAAAGTATTTTGTTTTATATAAAAAGCTTTTCTATTTTATTACATTAATAATATCAATAAAATAAAACTGAGTGACTTATCACGTAAGCATCAATAATCAATATCGTGTGCTACTATGCAACTAATGCCAGACATCGCATTTCTTTTAACACCGAAAGTGTTTCAACAGCTAATCTGTACAACTTTCGCCAATTATTTTCATAAAAATATTTTTATCATTTTCTCAATCTAACAATAATTTCGTTGTGGGGTCCACTAATGATTGTGTCGTTGTACGAATATTCCCTGATAAAACGAATATCCCCGACCAATCGAATATAATATGACAACTTACATACTTTGCAAAATTTATAAATACTACCCACAACAATAACATTATATCAAATCCACACCATAATATTAAAAATTATTTCAAAAAAAAATTAAATCTTTATTCTTAAAATTTGGGGTCTCACAATCTCCCCTCCTTATGGAATTTCGCTCTCAAAATTTACGTCCGTACTTGGTATGCCGAACAAATGAGTTCATTTCGTCAGATTCCCACTCTTGAGATATAACCTTTGAGCGCAAAATATATTTCAAGATTTTAACAGGTACATCTTCATAAGTTAAATTATCCTCTATCTCGTCCGGTTCTAAATTAATAATGTGGTTCGGGTCGTCCACATATTTACATAACATCGATACGTTAAAAACGTTATGAACTTGCGACACACTTGACGGTAAAACGAGTCTATAGGCTGCAGTTCCTGCTCAATCGAGGATTTCAAATAGGCCAATTAAATCGAGGGTTGAGATTTCCTCTCTTCATCGATTCTTGCTTCTAGAATAACGCCCTCTTGAACCTTCTTCTTCACATTCATCAACTCTAAGTATGTAGCTTGAGCGTGTAAGACCTCAAATAATTAATAAATGAAATTTAATTTCCTCTATTTATTATTTTGAAATAGTAAGGGTTGATGTGATTAATGTGGTTAGTTATGGGTAAAATGCGCAAATATTTCAAAATAAGCAAGTGGTTATAAAATATTCATTGTTGTCGGAGAATATTCGTTTGGTCGTGGAATATTCGTACGACGGCGCAGCCATGTGTGGGCCCCATAACGGAAAGAGATTGGAGGAAGAAAACGACAAATATAAGTTGTTTAAAAATAACGGCAGAAGTTGTTACCGTTACCTTTGTTGGAATACCCGGTGGTTAAAACACGAAGTCTACGCCGTTGTTGCACAAGAAGATGACTTCGGTATTGCACCAATTATTGACTCTTACGTAAGAAGGCACTACTCAATAATGGTTACGTGAATTATCGCTCAAAGATTTTTTATTTTATTGGTTCAATAATTGTTGCGCTGATATTTTATATTCTCATTGTTTCAATAATTGTCATTACACAAGATTTTTCATTATCGAAGCAATAATTCATATTATCCTAATAATATTATTAGATAAAATTATTGGCAATGTCTAGAAAGTTCATCCTAATGAGAGGTTTGGTCACCTAATTGCGCTACCAAAGAAGGAGAAATTCTTATTGAAAGCCCCTCTTTCCCGAACCTGCCGGTTGTCAATATTGTGATTCTCAGAATATTATTTGTGAATAATTAATTATTGATTCATATGATGAGGAAAATATTGATTTTATGTGGATATAGATGGAGAAAATTTTTAATGTGACAATTGTTGAAAATTAATATTTTATCTTTTTCTCGATAAAATAATTCATTTAAATATATATTATTATATTTTAATAATATAATAATGGTGATATTTTTACAACGAATGTGGGATATATGAGTATATGAGGAGGAAGGGTATTTTTGTTGCAATAAATGTTTAAAACATATTAAACATGCTCATGGACCCCATTTATCGATCGAAATTTGATTATAGCCTCTAAAATCGCCTGCTTGTGGATTTCACCAATTTATGTTTGGAATTTGGAAATTCTTTCTTCGTAGAAGTTGTAGAGAATTGAATTTCCTATAAAAACTCAAGAGATTCAATTTTCTGACAAAAAGGCTATTTATTGTGAATTATTGAAGTTCTTGAGTTCAAATAATTGATTTTTGGAAGTTTTAAATATTTATATTAACAAAAACGTTTTTTTACATTTGTAAGCCTCATGAATCACATGTTAAGTTGTTTAAATCGTAAGTCTATATAGGCGATGAAAATTTTAATATAAATTAATATTATATTAAATTTTCTGCTTTGGTGTTCTTCTAAGCATTTTCCTATAAATAGGTGCTTAGGTTAGAATTAAAATCACACCGTAAATCAAGTTTTCTCTCTATATTATCGAGCGTATTCTTGTGAGTATTTTGAGTATACTTTGAGTATTGGTATACGGTTGCAAGTTCAAGTTATAGCCTATATCCAAAGATTCCAAAGGAGAAGATCTTGCTTTCCGAGGTAAGGGATATTATTTTTTTTTTAGTAATGATATTATTTCTTCAATATCGTTATCTTTGAATATTGATCTGAAGTTTTTATCAAATTTGGAACTTTTGGTGTCTGAGTTACTATTCACGATATCGACACTTTCACGATATCTGATACTATTCACGAATACGACACTATTCATTAAAAATGAAAATTTTTCTTTTCGTCCAAATATCTATTGTGGATACTAGCTTTGATTGTATCCATGTTTTGATCATTCTTGAATTTTACATCACTATGATTATTTTTGAGGTATTTTTGACGTGGATAAAACGGGCATACTGAATCCTTAATCCTTAATCCTTGTCATTTTGTTTCACTTTGGATTCGCTTTTTTTTTTTAAAAAATATATATTTTTCACCATCCTCGGTCTTAAATGATGATATTATTGAATATCTTTGGCCCGTGGTGCAAAGATGAATGATTTCTCGATGAATATCTTTGGCCCAGAAGTGCAAAGATGAATGATTTCTCGATGAATATCTTTGGCCTGTAGTGCAAAGATGAATGATTTCGATGAATATCTTTGGCCCGTAGTGCAAAGATGAACAGTGTTTAGATGAACATGACCAATCGGTGAATGTCCTCGGCCTCAGTAGTGCAAGGATGAATATTTGATCCCGTATATATATTGATTGATGTTACAGGATAAAAAAATAGACGATGAACTTTAAAATTCATACATAGAAGATAGTAGTTTGCATTCTCTACTTAACTCTTCTAATGAATTATTATTTCATCATGCGAATATTGATTTAAAACTTGTTGTCTATTGTATTCTATTATATTTTTCCTCGTTGAAGACTAACGATAGTTTTGTTGTATATTATCTTAGTCATAATATTCTTTATCGGGCTAGTCGAGCTCACCCTTTTCCTTTTTGTTCCATTTTTCTTCTCGTGAGGCGAGAATATAAATAGTACGAGCCTGGGGTATGGAATGAAGGTTCTAGGGAGAGTTGTTTAGTAGTCCTCACCATTGTTGTAAAATAATGTATCAATAATTATGATGAGGATTTATTTGTATGTGGATATTGTCTAGATGGCAATATCTGTATTTAAACTCACAGTTTTACTATTGTAATAATAAAGTTGTAGTTATTTCTATACCGTGTATTGACAACTCAGAATGGGTGATGTAGACCTGTTTTGGGGGCTCATAGTTGGTATCAGAGCTTAGGGATATGATCTCCTCATGAGATCGAGGAATAAAACTAGGAGGGAGAGACGAGTAAATCCTTCGCTAGTGTGTCCTACCTAAGCTTATTTGATAGTTAGTCAAGATATAAGGACATTATGTGATATATTGATTTGCTTAATTAACCCTTGTTTTATGACAAGATTTGAGAATGTCGAATCGAGAATATTAATGGGAAATGAGATCGTGGAGACGCCTCAGTACTCACCAACGAGGAGAACGTGCAACAAAGTCGGTAATGTTCCTCCCGTGAACAACACTACTGGAAAGCGAGATGATGAACGAGGGATGTTTAGAAGCTTTTTGCAGCTCATGCAAAAAATCGCATTTAGGAGACTCGTGTTCAAAACATAGGATGAAATGGTAACAATTCACGAGTTGTCACAAACCAAGCAAGGCTCAAAGAGTTGGGACCACCGAATTTAAGGGAAAGCCCGATCCGATCATGGGCGGAAACATGGGTCAAGCAAATTACCAAGATATTCGATGTCTTGGGATGCACGGAGAACACGAAGGTTCCATTCGCCACCTTTATGTTTTGTGGCGAGGCGCACTACTCGGTGGAGAGTCGTGAAGCGTACTCGTCCATCCAAATGCTACCAAAAGATGTCTTGGGAGACGTTTGAAACTATTTAATGACAAATACTTTCCGAAAGTGTTCGCTATATGAAGGAAGTGGAGTTTATTAGACCGAGAAGAACAACATGACGGTGTCTCAAAGACGAGGCGAAGTTTGCAGAGTTATCCAGTTTGCACCTCATTTGGTGGAGAATGAGGAACGTATGACGCAGATGTTTCGAGAGGTTTGAAACCCAAGATACGTCAAGATCTCATCTCTCATAAATTTTCTCTTTATTCAGGATGTTGTTAATAGGCTCAATTGTTAGAGCGAGATAACGAGTACTGGCCAACCGAGGTACCACAATCGGGATCATACCGGAGATAGTAGTCAACAAAACAACAATAACCAAAGGGAGAAAGAAAAAGACGGACAAAATGGTAACCACTCGTGGTAATCATGGCCATGAAAATAGAAGAAGCGAGTCGTGAGGAGATTTTAAAAGAGGAGATTTAACAACGACCATGTGAAGACGACAAAGTCTTGCAGAAGAATTGGTTCTAAGGGAGGAGAACGACCACCCATTATATATGCTACAAATGCGAAAAGAGGGACATATCACCAAACTACCCACAACAGCCCTGTATGCTATAATTGTGGAAAGGAAGGACATATCGCTCGAGATTGCACGGTAGCGAAACCTAGTTCAGCGGGGACGGTGACTCAAAAGACTGTCCCAGAAAAGTCAAAGTCAACGGTTCCTGGAAGAGCGTTTGTTGTGACTGGTCAAAATGCGAAGAACCCAAACGAGGTGATCAAGGGTAAGCAATTTATAAATTCTTGTGAAGTTTATACTTTACTAGATACCGGTGCTACCCATTCATTTATCTCTCCTACTTGTGCTCAACGTTTAAACTTGACTCGGAGAAATTAGACTTTGACCTATCTCGTGGAAACTCCGTTAGAGAAACTTTCATCACATCCAATCGCTTATAAATCTTGTTTGATTCAAGTTGGCACCATCACCTTACCTCGTTGACCTTATCTCTTTAAAGATACTTGCTTTTGATGTGATTTTAGGGATTGATTGGTTAACTACTCATCATGCCAAAATTGATTGTTTTCGTAAGGTTGTTAGCTTTCATATTCCTAAACAACTTTGTTGTATTTAATTCAAGCAACTAAACCATTAAAATCACCACTATCATATCTAATCATAAAGCTATTCGTTTATTGAAAAACGGATGTCAAGCTTTCTTAGCCCATGTTATGGATTTGAATAAAGACACGCCAAAATTGAATAATATTCTGTTGTTATTAACTTTCCTGACGATTTCTGAAGAACTTCCCCTGTCTACCCCGTAACGTGAAGTTGAATTCTTTATCGACCTTGAACTCGCACAAAGCCCATTTCTAAAACACCATATCGAATGGCTCCTATTGAACTTCAGAGTTAAAGGTCCAACTACGAAATTGTTGGACACATCGGTTTCATTCGTCCTAGTACATCTCCTCGGGGTGCTCTGCTTTTTATTCAGTAAAGAAGAAAGACGGGAGTATGCGACTTTGTATCGACTATCGGAATTGAACCATGTCACCATCAAGAATAGGTATCCTCTACCTCGTATTGATTACTTGTTTGACCAAATTGCAAGGAGCACAATTCTTTTCAAAATCGATCTTTGTTCGGATATCATCACCAAGATTAGAATCGAGGATATTCCAAAGACCGCCTTTTAGAACTTCTGATGACGGGCATTATGAATTCTTAGTCATGTCTTTCGGATTGACTAATGCTCCTGCGGCTTTCATGGATATGATGAATCGAGTATTCAAGGAATATTTGGATCAATTCGTTGTTGTCTTTATTGATGACATCCTCATATATTCCAAAAGTCGTGAAGATCATGAGCACCATTTGAAGCTGGTACTCCAAAGGCTTCGTGAAAATAAGTTTTATGCCAAGTTGAAGAAATGCGAGTTCTGGCTTGAGGAAGTAGCATTCCTTGGGCACGCGTGTCGAAACATGGAGTATCTCGTTGATCCGGCCAAGATTGAAGCAATACAAAGTTGGGAGCAACCAAGCCTCGGATCAAGAAATACGTAGCTTTACGGCTTATCTGGTTATTATCGAGATTCGTGGAAGGGTTTTCTCGAATCGCTACTCGCTAACTCCGCTTAACTCGGAAGGATACAAAATTCGCTTGGAGTGAAGAAGGCGAGAAGAGTTTCCAAGAGCTTAAGAGGAGACTTATTTCGCAGCACCTATTCTAACAATACCATCCGGTTCGATGGATTTGTTATCTCTGAATGATGCTTCGGGCAAAGGTTAGGATGTGTTCTCATGCAACGTGGGAAAGTCATAGCCTTTATGCCTCGCGACAACTTAAAGAATATGAGAGGAATTATCCTACTCATGATCTAGAGTTAAGCAATCGTTTCGCTACTAAAGATCCGGAGGCACTATCTATATGGGGAGAAAGTGGAGATATATTCGCACCATAAAAGTCTTAAATATTTCTTCACCCAAAAGAACTTAACATGCTAAGCAATGACGTTGGCTCGAGCTATTGAAAGACTACGACCACACTATTCAATACCATCCTCGAAAAGCGAAACGTGGTAGTGACGCGTTGAGTAGAAGATCATATGCGAGGAACGAAAAGCGATGATGTCAAGTATACGATAGAGCCAACTTTAATAGAAAAGTTAAGGTTGCTCAAGCCACCCAATCCGGAGTGATGCATATGAAGAAGAAAGTACAAGAAGGTGCTATTCCTAAAGGCGAGAATTGATGAAGAAGGAATACTTGAGTCCACCTGCACTTTGTGTTCCTAACAATTACGATTTGAAGTACAAGATCATGATGGAGGCACACAATACACCATTTGCATTTCATCCTGGAAGTACCAAAATGTATCGTGATCTTCTACATACATTTTGGTGGAACAATATGAAAGAGAGATTGCAAAGTTTATCTCAACATGTTTAACTTGTCAACGTGTAAAGGCGGAGCATCAAGTGCCTAAGGGACCATTGCAACCACTTGAGATTCCGAAATGGAAGTGGAACACATTACCATGGATTTCATTATGGGGTCTTCCCACGGCTTCTCAAGGCATAAATGCTATTTGGGTTATTGTTGATAGATTAACCAATTCGCACATTTCTTGCCGACACGGAGAATTATTCTCTTGAACGCCTTTGCTCAAATGTACGTAAATGAGATTGTGAGATTGCATGGCATGCCAAGATCCATAGTTTCGCATCGTGACCCAAGATTCACTTCAAGATTTTGGGTTAGCTTGCAAAAAGCTATGGGTACGGATTTCTTTATCTGGGCTTCGCATACCATCCTCAAACCAGACGGACAATCGAGAGGACTATTCAAATTCTTGAAGATTTATTAAGACTTTGTGTCCTAGACTTCAAGGGCGCTTGGGATAAGTATTTACCATTGGTGGAATTCTCCTACAACAACAGTTATCAGGCAAGTATAGGTGTGGCCCCATTCGAAGCATTATATGGACGAAGGTGTCGCTCTCCAATATGTTGGGATGAGGTGGGTGAAGCAACATTGTTGGGACCCGAGTTAGTACGTATGACTCACCGAAAAAGATCCAAATGATTCGACAACGAAACAAAACGGCACAAGATCGACAAAAGAGTTATGCGGATCTTCATCGAAAGGACGTGGAATTTAGTATAGGGGATCATGTATTGTTGCGTGTTGCCCCATGGAAGGGAGTTACAAGATTAGGGAAGAGAGGAAAGCTCAATCCACGATTTATTGGTCCATTTCAAATTCTTGACCGAGTAGGAAATGTAGCCTATAGACTCGCGTTACCTCCAAGTATGTCTCGTGTTCATAATGTGTTTCACATATCTGTACTTCGTAAATATGTGAAAGACCCGAACCACGTTATTGAGTTAGAACCGGACGAGATAGCCGAAGACTTAACGTATGAGGAAGTACCTGTCAAGATCTTGGATAGGAAGGAGCATGTCCTATGCACGAAGGTCATACCACAAGTTAAAATTTTATGGAGGAACCATGCTATAGAGGAAATGACCTGGGAATTGGAAACGGAAATGAAAGCGAGGTATCCTCACCTTTTCGAAACACAAGGTACGTATGTCAATTTCGAGGACGAAATTTCATAAGGAGGGGAGGTTGTAAGACCCCAAATAATTAATAAATGAAATTTAATTTCCTCTATTTATTATTTTGAAATAGTAAGGGTTGATGTGATTAATGTGGTTAGTTATGGGTAAAATGCGCAAATATTTCAAAATAAGCAAGTGGTTATAAAATATTCATTGTTGTCGGAGAATATTCGTTTGGTCGTGGAATATTCGATCGCTTCTGGGGATATTCGTATGCGATTTGCCAAGCAGCCCATGTGTGGGCCCCATAACTAAAAGAGATTGGAGGAAGAAAACGACAAATATAAGTTGTTTAAAAATAACTACAGTAGTTGTTACCGCTTACATCGTTGGAATACCCGGTGGTTAAAACACGAATACGCTGTTGTTGCACAAGAAGATATACCAGTATTGCACCAATTATTGACTCTTACGTAAGAAGGCACTACTCAATAATGGTTACGATAATTCATCGCTCAAAGATTTTATTTTATTGGTTCAATAATTGTTGCATTGATATTTTATATGTCATTGTTGTTTTTCAATAATTGTCATTACACAAAGATTTTTTCATTATCGAAGCAATAATTCATATTATCCGAATAATATTATTAGATAACATTATTGGCAATGTCTAGAAAGTTCTCATCTAATGAGAGATTTGGTCACCTAATTGCGGCGCCAAGAAGGAGAAATTCTTATTGAAAGCCCTCTTTCCTGAACCGCACGGTTGTCAATATTGTGATTCTCAGTAATATTATTTGTGAATAATTAATTATTGATTCATATGATGAGGAAAATATTTATTTTATGTGGATATAGATGGAGAAATTTTTAATGTGACAATTGTTGAAAATTAATATTTTATCTTTTTCGATAAAATAATTCATTTAAATATATATATTATTATATTTTAATAATATAATAATGGTGATATTTTTACAACGAATGTGGGATATATGAGTATACGAGGAGGAAGGATATTTTTGTTGCAATAAATGTTTAAAACATATTAAACATGCTCATGGACCCCATTTATTGATCGAAATTTGATTATAGCCTCTAAAATCGCTTTGTTTGTGGATTTCGCCAATTTCGCTTTGGAAATTGGAAAACCTTTCTTCGCAAAGTTGTAGAAATTGAATTTCCTATAAAAACATGCGAGATTCGAATTTTCTGACAAAAGGGCTATTTATTGTGAATTATTGAAGTTCTGGAGTTCTGAAATAATTGATTTTTAGAAGTTTTAAATATTTATATTAACAAAAACGTTTTTTACATTTGTAAGCCTCATGAATCACATGTTAAGTTGTTGAAATCAGAAGTCTAAGTGGGCGTATGAAAATTTTAATATAAATTAATATTATATTAAATTTTCTGCTTTGGTGTTCTAAGCATTTTCCTATAAATAGGGTGCTTAGGGTTAGAATTAAAAAATCACACCGTAAATCAAGTTTTCTCTCTATATTATCGAGCGTATTCTTGTGAGTATTTTGAATATACTTTGAGTATTGGTATACGGTGCAAGTTCAAGTTATAGCCTATATCCAGTATTCCAGTGAGAAGTACTGTCTTTCCGAGGTAAGGGATATTATTTTTTTTCGTAATGATATTATTTCTTCAATATCGTTATGCTGAAATATTGATCTGAAGTTTTTATCAAATTTGGAACTTTTGGTGTCGGAGTTACTATTCACGTATACGACACTATTCACGTATACGGTACTATTCACGAATACGACACTATTCATTAAAAAATGAAAATTTTTCTTTTTGTCCAAAATATCTATTGTGGATACTAGCTTTGATTGTATCCATGTTTTGATCATTCTTGAATTTTACATCACTATGATTATTTTTGAGGTATTTTTGGACGTGGATAAAACGAAGTACGAATCCTTAATCCTTAATCCTTGTCATTTTGTTTCACTGGATTCGTTTCTTTTTTTAAAAAAAATAAATATATTTTTCATCATCCTCAGTCTTAAATGATGATATTATTGAATATCTTTGGCCTGTAGTGCAAAGATGAATGATTTCTGATGAATATCTTTGGCCTGTAGTGCAAAGATGAATGATTTCGATGAATATCTTTGGCCGTAGTGCAAAGATGAATAGGTGTTTAGATGAACATGACCAATCGGTGAATGTCCTTGGCACAGTAGTGTAAGGATGAATATTTGATCCCGATATATATTGATTGATGTTACAGGATAAAAAAAATAGATTTATGAACTTTAAAATTCATACATAGAAGATAGTAGTTTGCATTCTCTACTTAACTCTTCTAATGAATTATTATTTCATTGCGAATATTGATTTAAAACTTGTTGTCTATTGTATTCTATTATATTTTTCCCCTGTTGAAGACTAACGATAGTTTTGTTGTATATTATCTTAGTCATAATATTCTTTCTTTCGGCTAGTCGAGCTCACCCTTTTCCTTTTTGTTCCATTTTTCTTCTCGGGAGGCGAGAATATAAGCGAGCATGCAGCCTGGGGTATGGAATGAAGGTTCTAGGGAGAGTTGTTTAGTAGTCCTCACCATTGTTGTAAAATAATGTATCAATAATTATGATGAGGATTTATTTGTATGTGGATATTGTCTAGATGGCAATATCTCAGATTTAAACTCACGTTTTACTATTGTAATAATAAAGTTGTAGTTATTTCTATACCGTGTATTGACAACTCAGAATGGGTGATGTAGACCTGTTTTGGGGGCGTCACAGAGTGGCTTTAACTTTATCGATTAAAGTCGATTCTACTCATATATTCGTTATCTTCACGTGGGTCCCTAGATTCTTTAACTCTATCTTCATCATTTTTAAGTTATACGAAATGGGTCTTTGTGTTAACAACATCGCACTCGTAAACGCATACTATCTTCTACTCAACACATCAGCTATCACGTTCGCTTTTCCACGATGGTATTGAATGGTATGATCGTAATCTTCAACAACTCGAGTCAACGTTTTTGACGCATGCTATGATCGTTTTAGGTGAAGAAATATTTAAGGGTTTAAGAATTGGGTTTGTACTGGGGTTAATACAAAATTCGATTTCACGCTCTAAGGTAGGCCAAGAAGTCTTCAAGAATACGTCAGGAAATTTATTAACAATAGAAATATCATTCAAAACTGTGACTCTCATCCAAGACTTGGATAACACGTCACATTGATACCTATCAACTTGCCACTGTTATTCACGACGTCCCCTACAGAAAGTTTGGCTTCGGTGCATTCCACACAAGGAAGTCACCAGATAAAGGCTCATGGCTCTTTACTTATGGCTTGATATGACAATGATTGACTTTAGTGGTTTGGTTACTTTGAATTCGCATAACAGGTTGGTTAGGAGTATGAAAGCTAACAACCTTACGAAAAGCATGATGAGTAGTTAACCAATCGACTCTTAAAATCACATCAAAGGAAAGTATTTTCAAAGAGATAAGATCGACAGGTAACGTGAAAGTGTCGATTTAAATCAACAAGATTTATAAATAGTAGAGGTAACGAAGGTTTCTACTAACGAAGTTTCAACCAATAAGTCAAAGTTTAATTTCTCCGGAGTCAAATTTAAACGTTGAGCGCAAGTAGGATAAATAAAAGAATGGGTAGAACCGATATCTAATAAGGTATAGACTTCGCAAGAATTTATGATTAACTTACCCGTAATAACCTTGTTCGGGTTCCTCGACAAACGCTCTCACTTAAACTACCAACTTTGACTTGTCTGAGACATCCTTTGGCATCACTATCCCAGCTGGACTTGACTTCACTACACGACAAAATCAAGCCAGGTGACCTTCTCTTTTTGAAAATTCCACTTCTATTATCTTGGTCATGATTACCACCGAAGTGGTTACCATTCTTGGCATGATAATTTCCCCCACAATGGTTATCATTGTTCCGATGGCCGTTGCCACAGGTATGATTATTATCGTGTTCTTGGTCGTTACCTTTTGCTTGAGCTGAATCAACGCTCTCATGTCCTTCATTGCTTATCTCAGTATTTTCAGATGCCATTCTCAAACACTGTCACAAAAAAGGGTTAATTATCATATCACATATTATCCCTATACTCTGACCGACCAATTAAATACCAAATAAACTTAGGTAGGTCATACTAAGCGAGGAATTCCCCGTCTCTCCCCTAGTTCTTGTCTCACATCTCAGCCAGGGATCATATCCCTAAGCTTTGATACCAACTGTGACGCCCCCCAAAATTAGGTATACATCACCCATCTTGAGTCGCCAGATACATGGTACAAAATTCTAATACAACTTAATTATACATTAGTCGTGTAAAATACGACAAAACATAATCTAAGAGTTTTAATACGTATATTGTCATCTAGACAGTATACAAACTGAATGAAGTCCTCATTACATTTATTGTCACACTATTTAACAGAATAGTGAGGACTACTAATGCTATTATCTAGACCATCACTCCGTTCCCCGACTCGTCCCAGCTATTTTCTCATTTCTTGAAGAGAACAGTGAAAAAAAGGGTGAGCTCAACTAGCCCAGTAAGAAATATTATGGCTAAGATAATGCAGAATAAATTATCATTATCCTTTAACAATGTTAAATTGATAAAATACAATAGACATCAAGTTTAACTGCAGCGGAACAAGCACTCCATTAGAAAAGTCAAGTAGAGAATAAAATCTACTATCTTCTATGATTTAAAAAAAATGTTTTCATCAATTTTTATCACTGAGACTCAGCTTAATAAATAAACCACATCATCGAATCATCACTGCACTACGGGCCAAGGATATTCATTAAATCATCAATGGTCATGACTATACCGAATAATCCCTGGTCATAATCATACAAACAACTATCCGTCAATGAACCATAGGCCAATGAGGACTTTTACCACATCAATCGTCACATTACGATCATGAATATACCAAATAATCCCTGGTCATAATCACACCAAGTCCATCTATGCACATAAGCCAATGATGACTTTTATGACAATATAAACATGAGTATAATGACAATGATATAAGCATTAATCGAACGAATACAAGGATAAATATTAAAGACTTTAAATTTATCCAAATGTCATTAATCACTTAATAAACTCATAATCTAATATTATTAATATTGTAACAATATTTTAATCACTTCTTAAACTTATAAACAATTTATTTCAATTATTTACACTTTACCAAATAATGCATTTAATCATTCAAAAATGCCATACTCACAAGATTTCATCACCAATGATTAAATCCTCATCAAAATCAGATATACCTTATATATAGGATTTCCAAGCCATAAAATCCTATTTTCCAACTTTGTTACTTCACATAACATATTTAATTCATTTACTCATAACTAGTTCATTTTCATGAAAAATACCAAATTAGTCCAAAAAATATTTCTTTTATGGGATTTAGCAGAATATAGTCCCATATTGAACATATATTTTTCTCAAAATTTTTAAAATTCATTTACTATTTTTCATATGGCCAAAACTGCCGAATATTTAGACATTTATCATAAATTGTACCCTTGTCCAAAAATTCCGAAATTTACAGGGTATACTCCTGTTATATACATGTACTCCCAATAAAGATTTCACCAATTTTGGAGTTAACCACAAGGAGTTATAAGGGTTTAGTTTTAAAATAGTATTTTCCCATAAAATCCATAACTCTTAATCTATACATCCAAAAATCTCCATCTTTGGACACAATATAGAAAACTCATCAAATTATCATTTCAAATTTTTCTAGAATTTTTGAGGGTCAGAAAAATTACGAAACTACAAATGGATTTTCACCCGCCATGCGGTAATCCACCTAAACAGATCATTTCCACAATGTAATAAAGAATGAAAACAAAGGATCATTCACCATGCATGTTTGAATCCACATGTAGACAAAGTTATTCCAACGTAATAATAAAGAATGGAATAACAAAAGAATTCACCATGCATGCGATAGAATCGCATGCATAAAAGTTATTCCAACAAAATAATAAATAATAGAACCGAGTCATGCGTAGAACGCATGCATGTGATATTCCGGCGAAATAATAAAGAATGGAATAACAACAGAATTCACCATACATGCGATAAAACCGCATGCATGTGTTATTCCAATGTAATAATAAATAATGGAACTGTGTCATGCGTAAACGCACGCATGTGATATGCCGAATGAAATAATAAAGAATGGAATAATAGAAGAATTTCACCATGTATGTGGTACTTCGCATATACAGGTTATTCCAACATAATAATAAGGAATGGAATAACAAAAGAATTTTACCATGTATGCGATACTTCGCATAGACAGGTTATTCCAACATAATAATAAAGAATGGAATAACAGAAACTATCTTCATGAATATGAAAGAAATAATACCTTTTATGAGTACAACAAATAATATCCTTTATCTTAAAAAGAAGAGTATTCCGACGGGTAGGGCGAGGATATTCTTCAAGAAAACTTGCACTATTTCTACGCTCAAAAGCTTTCTTAAACTCTAAAGAAATACGTTCAAGATTATAGAAGAAGAATTCTCTGAATTTCTGGTGTGATTTTCAATTCTAACTAAGCATCCTATTTATAGGAAAATAGAAAGGATACTATGCAATAAAATATAATAATATATATATATATAAATATATATTTATATTTTATTTAAAATCTAATAAAACAAATAACTTTATAAAAGTATTCTATTTTATATAAAAAGATTTTACTATGCAAACACTATGCATGCATTATGCAAACACTATGCATAATAAAATATAATATATTCTATTTATAATCTAATAAAATAAATAACTTTATAAAAGTATTCTGCTTTATATAAAATGATTTTACTATCCAAACACTATGCAGAGCACTATATCAAAATACTATGCATAATAAAATATAATATATTCTATTTATAATCTAATAAAACAAATAACTTTATAAAAGTATTCTGCTTTTATATAAAAAGTTTTTCTATTTTGTTACATTAATAATACTAATAAAACAAAATTTATAATATATATATATATATATATATATATATATATAAAACTTCCGTGACTTCATAAAAAGATACCTCAATATATTTAACAACATTTATCATCATTATTATAATTCACAATATTAATCGACCGATTCTGTTCCCAAGAAAGAGGGCTTCCAATAAAGATTTCTCCCTATCAAGCGCCTGATTAGGTGACCAAACCTCTCCTTGGCGTAACTTACGAACATCGTTAATATTGTAACTAATAATATTAATAACTTTGTTATCTCAATTATTGATTTAATAATATAAAAAATATCGACAATAATTGAATCAAATAACGTGAGATACTATGCAACAATTACTGTAGCAATAATTGAACAAAATTGAGTGTCTTCTCACGTAAGCATCAGTAATCAATACCGCGTGCTACTATGCAACCACACGTATTACTGTACTTTTACTACCGAGTAGTTCAACAGTTTTAACGGTAAAACTTCCGCCGTTATTTTCATAAAAATATTATTGTCATTTTCTCAATCCGACAATAATTCCGTTGTAGGGTCCAACAATGATTGTGCCATTGTACGAATATTCCCTGTTAAAATGAATATTCCCTGACCAATCGAATATTATATAACAACTTGCGTACTTTGCAAAATTTAAAAAATATTACCCACAAATATAACATTATATCAAATCCACACCATAATATTAAAAAAAATATTTCGAGAAATTTAAATTTTATTCGTAAAATTTGGGATTTTACAATGATTATACCGAATAATCCCTGATCATAATCATACCAAGTTCATCTATGCATGTAAGCCAAAGATGACTTTCATCACAATATAAGCACGAGGATGATTACAATGATATAATAATTCAATAAAACAAGTTCAAGGATAAATTTTAAAGATTTATTATTTAATTTATCCAGGAATTAATAACGTCCAAATTGTCAACATGATACTGCTTTGTGGGGTAAAATTCAAGAATGCTCAGAAGAATATTTCCATGAAAAGATACTGGATGAAGCGCAAATATCAAAGATATTCCACTAATTTCATGGAGTATAAAAGCCAAAATTTTAACCAACTGAGTATAATAGAATATATGAAACTGCAAATGGATTTTCATCCGCCATGTGGTTGTAAGACCCCAACTTTTATGAATAAAGATGATTTTTCTATAATTATCATTTTTGAATATTATGGAATGAATTTGTTATAATGTTATAGTTGTGGGTAGTATTTATAAATTCTGCAAAGTATGCAAGTTATTATATTATATTCGATTGGTTGGGGAATATTCATTTTAGCAGGGAATATTCGTACAATGGTGCAATCATGTGTGGACCCCATAATAGAATTATTGTCGGATTGAGAAAACGACAAAAATATTTTTATGAAAATAACGGCGGAAGTTTTACCGTTAATACTGTTGAACTACTCGGTAGTAAAAGTACAGTAATACGCATGGTTGCATAAGTAGCACACGGTATTGATTATTGATGCTTACGTGAGAAGTCACTCAGTTATACTCAATTATTTCTACAGTAATTGTTGCATCATATCTCTCATATTATTGATTCGATTATTGTCATAGTATCATCTGTATTATATGATATATTATTAAATCAATAATTGAGACTACAAAGTTATTCATATTATTAAATTACAATATTTACAATGTCTAGAAGTTCTGCCAATGAGAGGTTTGGTCACCTAATTGCGCGCCAATAGGGAGAAATCCTTATTAGAAAGCCCCCTCTTTCCTGGGAACGACCTGGTCGTTAAATATTATGAGTTATAATATTAATAATGAATAAGTTTGTGTTGATTAAAGATGAATTTGATAGTTCCATTGTGATAGAATTATTAGTGTTAGTGGAAATCGACATCTATTCCGATGATAATTGATGTCTGAGGGTTATATTGATAAATCAGGGAATTTATCGGATAAATGAGCAGTTAATTGCTACTAATTCACATGCTTATATAACTATTTATTCACATGTGTGTACTAATGAATCACATTCTTATACTATTAGGGGAGTTGGTGCAAGATTGATAATACTTGCGTGATTAAATTAAAGATGGAGGTATAGATGGGGGGTACTATACCGTAATTCATATTTTCACATGATTATAACTATTGATTCACATGATTGAACTATTGATTCACATTATTTACTATTAGGGGAGGTGGTGCAAGTTTGATAATACTTGCAGGATTAAATTAAAAATGAAAGAAAAGTTAGAGGTATTGTCTCGTAATTTTTTCAAATTTCAAAACGCAATTATTATCGAAACTATATTTTTCTATAAATAGAATCTCATTCTTCCTTCATTTCTCACCAATTCACTAAAGCTATAGAGCAATTATTATAGAGAGAAATTATAGAAAGAAGCTATAGAGAGAAAATCTATAGAAGAAGAGAAGCATGTTACCTCACTATTCCAGTATCCAGTTTATTCTGAGGTAAGGGGTATTATTCCTTTTATATTCATGAAGAGAACTTCTGTTATTCCATTCTTTATTATTCTGTTGGAATAATCTGTATACGCGGGCTACCCTATACTTGGTGAAATTCTTCTATTATTTAATTCTTTATTGTTCTATTGGAATATCCTCATCTGCATGCTTTTACGCCTCGGACTTGGTTTCGCTCTTTATTATTCTCATTGGAATATCCTCGTGCATGCGCTTTTACGCCGGACCGGTTCTCGCTTTTTATTATTCTGCTGGAATATCCTCGTTCAGACATTTTACGCGGACTGGTTCCGCTTTTATTATTCTCGTTAGAATATCCTCGCTTGTGCGCGTTTTACGTTGGACTGGTTCCATCTTTATTATTCTGTTGGAATAACCTGCATGTGCGGTCTATCGCATGCCTGGTGATTTCTTTTGTTATTCCATTCTTTATTATACTCGGGTTGGTTAAAGTTTTGACTTCTATACTGATGAAATTAGTGGAATATCCTTGATATTTGCGCTTCATCCAAAGATCTTTCATGGAAATATTCTTCTGAGCATTCTTGAATTTTACTCTACAAAGAAGTATCATGTTGACAATTTGGACGTTATTAGTTCTTGGTTAAATTAATTCTTGAACTTGTTTTATTGAATTCTTATATCATTGTCATCATCCTCATGTTTATATTATATTGAAAGTCATCTGTGGCCTGTAGTGCATAGATGGACTTGATATGATTATAACCAGGGATTATTCGGTGTAATCATGACCATAATGTTACAAATGATGTGGTAATAGTCCTCATTGGCTCGTAAAGCATTGATGGACAGTTGTTGGCATGATCATGACCATTGATGAATACACGAATATCCTTGGCCCGTAGTGCATGGATAATTTGTGGTCGTGACCCTAATGAATATCCTTGGTCGTAGTCTGCGGTGGATGATGTGGATTATTTATTGTCGAGTCTCAAAGAATAAAAAGTGATTAAAAACCTTTTTAAATCATAAAAGATAGTAGATTTTATTCTCTACTTGACTCTTTTAATGGATTGCTTGTTTCGCTACAGTTAAACTTGCTGTCTATTGTATTTTATCAGTTTAACATTGTTGAAGGCTAATGATAATTTATCCTGCATTATCTTAGTCATAATATTTCTTACTGGGCTAGTTGAGCTCACCCTTTCTTTCACTGTTCTCTTCAGGAAATGAGAATATAGATGGAATGAGTCGGGGAACGGAGTGACGGTCCAGAGGATAGTATTAATAGTCCTCACTATTCTGTGAAATAGTGTGATAATAAATGTATTGAGGACTTATTTTGAGTTTGTATACTATCTAGAAGACAATGATTGTATTAAAACTCACAGCTCATGTTGTATATTTAAGTTTGTATCTGAATTTTTGTACCATGTATTTGACGACTAAGAATAGGTGATGTATACCTATTTTGGGGGCATCACAGTTTGTATCAAAGCTTAGGGATATGATCCCTGGCTAAGATGTGAGACAAGAACTAGGAGGGGAGAGACGAGGAATTTCTTCGCTAGTGTGACCTACCTAAGTTTATTTGGTATTTAATTGGTCGGTCAGAGTATAGGGATAATATGTGATATGTTAATTAACCCTTGTTTTGTGGCAGTATTTGAAAATGGCATTCGAGAATGTTTAGAACATTAATGAAGCATAGGAGACCGTTAAGTCTCCACAGATCAATAACTAGGACAATGTGCATCAGGAAGACGACAATCCTCATGCAAACAACACTGACCAAATGATGAATGATGGAATGTTCCGAGGCTTCATGCAATTCATGAAACATCAGGCGAGAGCAGCTCCTGTCCAAAATGCAGGTGGAAACACTAGAAACTCTCGGACGGTCACCGCCAAACAGTTCAAGGAGCTGGGACCACCGATGTTTTTGGGAGAGCAAAAGCCACTTAAGGCGGAGACATGGATAAAGCAGATTGTTGGGTAAAATCTATATACGCACAACACGCAAGTATACATGGTCAACAAGTAATAAAATGATGAGTAGAGTATCGTTCCCACAGAGATTAATTAGCAAAATACCTTAACTTACAATTACAAATCTTTTATTAACCCTAATTTTATTAAACAAATCTAACGTAATGATTTAAATTAACGAAACTAAAATTAAGAATAATTAAACTAACATAAAAGAACCACGAATACCAAAATTTGAATTTTCAAACAATTAATGAAGAATTAGACTTATGATTTCACCCTAAGCGTCACTTTGATTTCAACAAATTTATCCCAATTTAATGCACTATCCCAATTTATTAATCAAGAACACGAACGTAGTATTAACCACCTCTCGATGCAGTAATACCCTATTAACATCAATCCACAATTAAGATAGAAATCTGTTAAACACCTTAATCAACTAACCCACTATATCTCTATTTGAATTATAATTAAAGAAGGTTGAAGAATAAGTTCTCTATCCGATTACATGCGGTGTCAAGCATATCTCTACCTTAACACTCATCAAGATTAAGCTACTAACAAAATCCTGAACACATGCTATATCAACTAGGTCTAGATTTGAATATCCTCTCTCGATTCCATCCAACTCCACCAAGAATTGTTGATCAGACAATTTATAGATTCAAGCAAAAATTAATATAGATAAACTGAAGATAGCTTATTAAATTGGGAATCAAAGCTTACAAAACCATCGATTCACTTAAGGATCCATCACAAGCCTAGGAAGTGAATTAGTTCATATTAAACGAAATAAACACTGAATAAATCATAGAATTCATCCTTCCAATTATAAATAATAATCTAACACAAAGAATATTGGAAAACACCCTTCACGTAGACTAAAGTCGTAATCGTCTTGAAAAACTCCTCGAGATACTCCTCCACACTTACTATATAAAACTCAACTTAGTTCTTTGTGCTCTCTCTATCTCATGATCCAATGTGTTTGATAGAGTAGTAGATATCTAGCATAAAACTCCAGCCGCATTCCCTATCCAATAGAGTTATAATGCCATGAAAATAGCTAAAGTTCGTGCCCAAGAAGAATCATAACCATAACAGGACACTCAGAATTTTCCACCCCCCGCCCCGGTGGAGGTTTGTACACTATAGATGCCTGCCCCGATGGGCCTGCCTCCTGTCTTGTTCGAATGAAGACCCCCACCCCGACAGGGAAGTATAGCCTAGTAATGCTCGCCCCGGCGGGCCTTGTCTCTATTAACTGGAATGTAAGACCCCCCGCCCCGGCGGGGGTACCTTCTGTTAACTACTTTGCTGCTTTACTGCCTTGTTTCAACTTATGCTCCATTTGATTCCAAATCACACCAAATCTCTTCGAATGTACGTTAAATGCCACAACCACCAACCTACACATGAAATAACATAAAACAAGTAAAATTGAACATAATCACAAGAACTTAGCAACAAATAAGCATGAATTGGATATTAAATCGCGTATATAAAATACACTTATCAAAATCCCCCAAACTTAGCTCGTGCTAGTCCTCGAGCACAACTCAACTACATGCAATGCAATGATATGACTACAATTTGCTAATATGCAGTCAAATCCAACAATAACGCGGAATCAAAATTATCTGAATGGCCTCAGCGAAAATAAGCAACTATACAATATTAACCATCAAAAACCAATCTATAATTACGCCTTAATTCTTGAATCTCAAGCCATCATCACTGGTATAGTGAGTGTGTGTGTGTGTACATCCATGATAACCGATACAGACTCAATTCCAATACATAACCAATCTCTTAGAAGGAATCACGCAGTACAAACTTAAAAATTTCAAAAAAATAGAAAGTTCCAACTAAAATCAAGCAATCACAAATCTCAAAGGTTCACGCAGGGTACTTATGCTTTATTCATACAATTATTTTATACGGGGGCTTTTTGCTCTTATTTCCCGTTTTATTTTTATACACATAGTAATGTAGTGTCTTATTCCCTTAGGCTTTTCAATGCTACCTTAACGAGCTTTCGACCAATGACTCTCAGACCATTAAGACCTTAGGGCGCTAGGTGTAAAAAAAATCCCCTCGGGCTTACTTGCTCAAGTAACAAAGGCCACAAAACTAGACAAACAGTCTACGGTGTTTATTGTATTATTTTTTTCATAGATAAAACTTATATACCCCACATATCATCCCCCAAACTTAGGTTCTTGCCTAACTTCAGCCTTTACCGTCCATCCTTGTCATTTTATCATTCACTCTAGCATTATCCTTTAGAGACCATTTAGGTACCAGTTTGAACTTAACCAATTAACACAGATGTATGTTTAATGTGCTAACTTTTTATACCAGCTTCAAACAAACTCAAGATTCGATTCATAACGATGATTGTGTCACGGTTCAAATACTTAATACTAGATTTGCTACTTATTGACAATCACATCATAGGCCCACAACACATGAAACACAAACATTGAAGGACTTAAACAACACAGTAATTACTAATAAACAATTTTTTTTATATAGATGGATAATGGATAACAAAATGCAGATAACAAAATGCATTACACTATTCTCTACCATGCAAACCTAAGCTACCATGAATGCCCTAAGCTATCATGTAATACTGAAACTAAAATGCAATATAGAAATTTAATCAAATAAAAAAAATTCAACCTAAGTTAAAATGCATGCAAAACATGTATTTAAATCCCCCAAACTTGAGTTAGAAAATGTCCTCATTGTATGATAAGTCAAATAAGTGTCTGAGGACTTCCCTGCTGATCCTTAAGTCTGAGGAGGTGGTTGTTGTTCTTCTTCATCAGAATCACTCGGTGGGAATCTTGGCATTGGACCGGGTTATTGATACAGAAATTGTGTCGTCGGGTTAAAACTTTGAAGAGTTGTGTTTAACGATGTAAAAGATGTGTGCATAGCATTGAACATGTGCTCTTGCCTCATTGCCAATCGGCGCATTTCCCGACGAGTTGCCTTGGTGTTTTCAGTCATTTGATTTTGGAACTCAAGGAATTGAGATCTAGAGATCGCCTCAGCCTGTGGTTCCTGCTCATCCCCTTGATTACCCAATTCATCATCATCCCTCGATACCTCTGTAGCATCCGCATCTTCTTCCGACGATGACAAAAAAATGAAACCCACTCCACGCGGGTGTGACTTGCCTCCTGCCCATACAGAATATCGCGCTATGATTCTTGAATCAAGCAGCGCCAGCGGTATTTGAGTGGGCTCGTCAGTAGACCATCTAACTCCTGCTTGACGGCACAACCCACATATGAGTGATGGGTGTGGCAAGCCTCCAGAAAAATTCCCACGTAGGCACCGACGGATGGAGAAGCAGATGATAGCTCCGACGTCAATAATAAAATCTTGCACAATGGCGTACAACAGTAACGCCTTCTCCTTGGTGACGTCTGAAGTGTGTTGGGACGGAAGCAATTTTGCACAGAGGAAGGCATACCAAATTTTTTCATACCTGCTAAGGTCCTTGCTGTGGAACACGGTGCCTCCATTCCGACCTTTCATCCATGACGTTCCTGGCTTCGTCATCTCCATGATGATTTCATCAAAATTCGGGTCAGAAGTACGGAGATCCTCATACTGGCAGTGGTTTGGCACCCTCAGTTGGTAATATGTGTTGATGGCGGCGGCACTGAATGGAACCAACCGTCCTCGTACAAAAGCGCAGAATGGCTCTTTGTCTTCCGCATTCGCGTAAAACTCGTTGACAATGTTTACTACAGCTGGTTCTGGCTCCTCGGTGAATTTTATCCATCCCTTTTGATAGATTTGCGGCATGAGCTCCCCGTCGTTAGCATCAGGTGCCAACCCCCGCTCTAGTGTAAGGGCTTTTGTGAGCATGTAGTCATACTTGTCGGTGATGACGGCACTTGGAAATTTTCGACGATCGAAGATGCGGATAGGTTGGGATGGTCGTGAACTCTCCCCCCGTTGGCGTTTAGACGATGATTGTGAAGTCATTTCTCCCTATTGCTGGTTTTTTCCCTGACTCTCCCCCAAACTTTTTAATAGTATCTCTCTAGCTCACAACTATGCTCTCTATTTGCCTTCTATGAAGTATGGTGGAGGAGTTTGGATAAGTTGTGGTATTTATAGATGAAGAGGGAAGGCTAGCATTGGTGGAGTGAGGAGGTGGAGAAAAGTAATGGAGTGTTGGGAATGTGGGGAAAGTGGGTGGTGGTTATGAAGTAATGAGGTAGTGGGGAAGTGTGAAAGTGGGGGGGGGGGGGTTATGGGGAAGGATAGAAGACCAATTAACTACCCATGTCTGTCAAAATTCTAGGACCCCTGCCCCGGTGGGGGGTAATGAACTAGTAATGCCACCTTGGGCTTGGTCCCCATTTTTATTTGAAGACCTCTCCTTCATGGGTTATATTAACTTTAGGGCATACCCTGCGGGCTTGGTCACTGTCTGGCTTTCTTATTTTTCTATAATTTGGCTTACTTTTGCTGCAATTGACTCGCTTGATGATCCTTTTTCCATCCTGCATGACATAAAACATGAAGATTAGTGAGTTGTTGATGACATGTTTTGATGTGGAGAAAGTAACGAGAATTTATTTTATTCTTCTACCTAGTAATTTAATAAAAACTGTAATTAAGCAAATATGAATGGAAAACACGATAAAGAAATAAAAATTGGGTTGCCTCCCAATTAGCGCTTGATTTTAAGTCGTTCAGCCTGACTACTTTTAGCTCAAGTTGTGTCAGCCAACGTGATGGCGATCACGTCGGTGTTGGCTTCTCCACCCTAGTAATGCTTCAACCGGTGTCCGTTGACTTTGAATGTTTCGAGAGGATTACAACTATAAATTTCAACTGCCCTGTGAAGGAATACTTGCTTGACTGTGAATGGTCCCGACCATCTTGATTTGAGCTTTCTGGGGAACAAACGCAGCCTTGAGTTGAATAATAGTACTAACTGGCCGGGCTCGAATGTTTGACGCAAAATTTCCTGGTCGTGCCATCTTTTGACTTTTTCTTTGTATATCTTGGCCTTCTCATAGGCATTAAGGTGAAACTTGTCAAGTTCATTCAACTGAAGTAATCTCTTCTCTCCTACAGCTTTTTGATCAAAATTTGGTTTTTTCACCGCCCAATATGCTAAGTGTTGTAGTTCCACCGATAAATGGCATGCCTTCCCGTACAACAGTTGATATGGTGACATCCCGATTAGCGTCTTGTATGCAGTTCGGTAGACCCATAAAGCATCGTCCAATCTAAGTGACCAATCTTTTCGACTCGGATTCACCACTTTCTCCAATATCTTTTTGACTTCTCTGTTTGATACCTCAGCTTGGCCACTGGTTTGAGGGTGATATGTTGTAGCTATCTTGTGGTTCACCCCATACTTGGTCAACAGAGTAGTAAATGATCTATTGTAAAAGTGACTACCTTCGTCACTTATAATTGCTCTTGGTGTGCCAAACCTCGTGAAGATATTCTTTTGAAGGAATTTGAGGACCACCTTGGCATCGTTTGATGGTAGAGCAGCAGCTTCAACCCACTTTGACACGTAGTCCACTGCGAGTAGAATGTATTGATTGTTCAAGGATGAGGGAAATGGTCCCATGAAATCGATACCCCATACGTCAAATATTTCCACTTCCAGTATCGGTTGTAAAGGCATCTCATTACGTTTCGAAATGTTTCCCACTCTTTGGCACCTATCGCATTATTTGACAAACTGGTGGGCATCTTTGAATAATGTGGGCCAATAAAAACCATATTGCAGCACCTTCGCTGCTGCCCTCTCACTCCCATAATGCCCGCCATACATCGATGAGTGACACTCATGCAGAATATTTTTCACTTCACTATATGGGATGCACCGTCGAATCACCTTGTCGGCGCACTGCTTGAACAAATATGGATCATCCCACATGTACCATTTCACGTCGTGAAGAAATTTCTTTTTCTGTTGCCTTGTGAGGTCAGGCGGTAGAATGTTGCTCACAACGAAATTTGCATAGTCGCCATACCACGGAATCTCTGCCGACATCCCAAGAAGTTGTTCATCTCGGAAAGATTCGTTGATTTCACATTTGTCGTCTTTGTCTTTCCCGTGGTTTTCCAACCTTAATAAGTGATCGGCTACTTGGTTCTCAGTCCCCTTCCTATCCTTTATTTCTAAATCGAATTCTTGCAGTAGGAGAATCCACCTGATAAGGCATGGTTTAGCATCCTTTTTCGCTATCAAGTACCGAATCGCTGCATGGACTGTATAGACTATCACCTTAGTCCCGATCAAGTAAGCCCGAAATTTGTCGAACACATATACCACGACAAGCAACTCCTTTTCTGTGGTTGTGTAGTTCATTTGAGTTTCTGTAAGTGTTTTGCTTGTGTAGTATATAGTGTGAAACACCTTGTTTCTACGCTGACCCAAAATAGCCCCAATCGCGAAGTCGCTTGCATCACACATAAGCTCAAATGGCATGCTCCAATCCGGTGCAACTATAACGGGGGCTGTAGTCAATTTCCTCTTTAACAGTTCAAACGCTGTCTTACATTCTTCATCAAAGCTGAACGTCGCATCCTTCTCTAAAAGACTACATAGAGGTTTCGCAATTTTAGAGAAGTCCTTTATAAACCTCCTGTAGAACCCAGCGTGTCCCAAGAAACTCCTAATACCCTTTACTGAGGTTGGTGGAAGCAATTTTTCAATAGTTTCCAGCTTTGCCTTGTCAACTTCCAATCCTTGAGCTCATACTCTATGGCCCAAAACGATGCCCTCTTCCACCATGAAGTGGCATTTTTCCCAATTTAGAACAAGATTCGTGTCCTTGCATCTTTACAGCACCATGACCAGATTCTTCAAGCAATTATCAAAGCTATCCCCATAAACTGAAAAGTCATCCATGAAGACCTCAATATTTTTCACCACCATATCTGAAAAAATTGCCATCATACACCGTTAGAAAGTTGTTGGTGCATTTCATAACCCGAATGACATCCTCCTGAATGCAAATGTGCCGTATGGGCACGTGAATGTGGTCTTTTATTGATCCTCCGGAGCGCTAACTATCTGGTTGTAACCCGAATATCCATCCAACAAACAGTAATATTGGTGTCCCACCAATCTATCTAATATTTGGTCAATAAAGGGCAACAGGAAATGGTCTTTTCGGGTTGCCTTATTTAATTTTCTGTAATCCATGCAAACCCGCCAACCTGTCACTATTCTAGTTGGGATTAACTCGTTGTCGTCATTTTGCGTCACCGTTATCCCTCCTTTTTCGGTACGCACTGGACTGGACTAACCCATTTGATGTCGAAAATCGGGTAGATGATGCCAGCATCTAACCATTTCAAAATTTCCTTCTTTACCACTTCCTTCATAATTGGATTGAGCCGCCTCTGTTGTTCCACCGTTGGTTTTGCTTCGTCTTCCATTAGGATCTTGTGCATGCAAAATGAAGGGTTGATTCCCTTTATGTCAGTAATTGTCCATCCAATAGCTAATTTGTGTTCCAGAAGCACCCTCATAAACTTTTCTTCCTTCAATTCGTTAAGTGCAGCTGAAATAATAACAGGTAAAGAATTTAAATTGCCTAGATATGCATACCTGAGGTGCTTAGAAAGTGGCTTAAGTTCCAGCTTTGGAGGCCCTTCCAATGATGGTTTTAATTTTTCTGCAGTTACCTCTTCCGTTTGCAATGGTTCAAACGGTGTTCTAAATCTTGGTACTCGTCGCAATGAGTCTAGCAATTGAAGGTAATCCACTAATTTCGGATCGTCGATCTCTTCATCTCCCAATAATGTTGTTTCTAACGGATCATTCACCAAACTTTTGCTCATGTCATCACTAATGATTTGCTCCACTAGATCCATTCGGAAACATTTTTCCTCATCCGTAGGGAATTTCATGGCCTTAAACACATTGAATTGCATTTCTTGATCTTGGACCCTCATAGTGAGTTCTCACTTTTGTACATCTATGAGAGTTCTCCCTGTAGCCAAAAATGGTCTCCCTAGGATAATTGGGATGTTCTTGTCCTCCTCAAAATCCAGAATGATAAAGTCCGCGGGGAATATAAACTTATCCACTTTCACTAAGATGTCCTCTACTATGCCTCTCGAATACGTGACTGACCTATCCGCCAACTGTAAAGAGATGTTCGTAGGCCTTTGTGACGCACCCAAAAGAGGTCCACACGACCCATTCTGAGTCGCCAGATATCACATTATAAAAATCAAACACAAACTTCATTTATACAACTGTTGAACTGTCGTGCAGAGTACGACAACCGTTAACTGTGAGTTTTAATACAACATTGTCTCGTAGACAGTATCCAAACTCAAATTGTTACAATGCCATATAAAATACAGCAGCAAATATTTTAAGACCCCAAAGAAGAACAAGAAGATTTCTATCATATTCATTCTAATGAGGTGCACTTTTGACGCTTTAAAAGTCGGGTTCTCATCACCCTATTGTTGTTCGTCAAAATTAATTATTAAGTGACGTATAAAATATGACACACACATCTTAGGTCCTCAATACAATTATCTGTTGCATGTCATGTCATTTTATAATGTATTGAGAAACTTCGAAAGTCTCGGACCATCACACTATTTCCCTGTTATCCCCGCTCAACCCAGCTACACTCGTATTACCTTTAAAAGAAGAGTATTTCAACTGGTAGGGCGAGGATATACTCAAACAAAACTTGTACTACACTCAAAGCTTTCTTAAACTATAAAGAAATAGACTCAAGATTATAGAAGAAAAACTCTCTCTAGAGTTTCAGTGAATTCGTAAGAAATAATGAAGGAATGAGCTTCTATTTATAGAAAAATGGACTGCATAGTAACTAACTCATGAACGGTCCAGATTGATTTACTTTAATCGAACGGTCCGTAATTAAAGCAAAATCTTTTAAATAAAATATAATATATTCTATTTATAATCTGATAAAACGAATAACTTTATAAAAGTATTTTGTTTTATATAAAAAGATTTTACTATGCAAAACACTATGCAACACTATGCAGGTACTACGCAACACTATGCATAATAAAATATAATATATTCTAATTATTGTCTAATAAAACGAATAACTTTATAAAAGTATTCTGTTTTATATAAAAAGATTTTACTATTAGCCTAATAAAACAAATTACTTTATAAAAGTATTCTGTTTTATATATAAAGTTTTTTTGTTTTATTACGTTAATAATACTAATAAAACAAAACTTCATCATCACTTACTTTGAAAAATTTTCAAATGTCCCCCTTAACTTTAAACTTTTATCAATTTAACTATTCACCAAAATATAAAAATTGAACACTTTTATTTCATAAAATTCGAGGTCTCACAATCTCCCCTCCTTATGAAATTTCGCCTTCGAAATTTACGTACGTACCTGATATTCGAAGAGATGAGAATACCTTACTTTCTTTTCAGATTGTACCTTCCTGGTAATTTCCTCGCTATCATGATTTTCCCATTTCTCATCTTCTGTATTGCAGATATCATTCTAGAATATAGTTTCAAAAAAAGGTTAATCGATATATCACAATTTGTCAATTTATCAAGTAAACAATTTCAGCTTAGGTAAGTCACGCACTAATGAAGTATATAACCTGCCTCTCCTCCTAGTTCTAGACTCTTATCTCCGCCAAATAATTATATGTGACAACCCGATATTTTCTATATAAATAAATCATAAAGTTTGCATATAATTTTTTTTTTTTATTATTATTATTATTTATGGGGAATATGTGCCAAGGTAATGTGTATGTATTTATGTGATGAATATAAAATATATTTATTACATGAATAATTGTAAATGATTTTATTTTAGAATTATTGATTATTATCAATTATATTCTTATAATAATTAATTCCATATTGAAATGTTTTTATTAATTATTTTCCATGAAAATATAAGTATATATTGTTTAAATAATATATGAAATGATTTTAGAATAATTATAATCATAATTATTTTATTATATGAATTTTGTTCATTTATTAAGTTAATTATTTTAACTTAATTTATAATGTTATTTATGTAAGATAAATCAGATATGGAATCCAAACTCTAATTTTGAATTTTGATCAAGGAATAAAAATAATAGTATTATATTAATTATATTTTGATTTTTTCAGTGTTATAGATATGTAATGAATGCATAGACTGAAAATGGTTGGTCAGTTGTAGTGTATTATGTCAAACCCTAATTTAAAACTCGAATACGAGTTCGAAGCTATTTGGTAACTGTGAATAATGAGTTTAAGACTATTATATAACTGTGTTATATGATTTACATTTTGTGTTACATAATGTTATGATAATTAGGAAAACCTAATTGTAAATTTAAAACCCTAGTTTATATTTGAATTTCTAATAATTAGAAACCCTAATTGGAAACCTAAACCAGAGATTTTGATCAGTCAAAAATTGTGTTACTGTGATTAATAACGCGTATGATAGATGTTATTGCTAATTAAGGTAAACCTAATTAGTAAATTAAAATTATAATGTTAATTAGAAAACCCTAATTATTTAAAAACCCTAAATTTTATTTAGTAAGTTATAATAAAAATTTTATTGAACTTTAAACTTGAATTTCTAAACCCTAGAAATTATTTGGGAAACCTTAAGGTTGAAGATCTATTGATTTTAACCTAGATTCAAGCATCATGGACAAGAATACCCTTAAATTAATTTGTTAGTTTACTAAAATAGCCTTTTTGGATTTTATTTATTGAGCTAGATGGCAAGTCACCACTCTAAATTGTATAGCAAATGCCTAAAACCATCCAAGCTTATCCACTTTGACACCTTGCATTCTAGTTTCATTGCATTTAGGAGTTATAAATAGATTGGAGGAGAGAGAAAATCATTTTCTAGCTCATTTTTGTACAACACTCAACCTTAAGCCTCTCTCACTAGAACCAACGAAATATAGAAGTAAATCAGTCTCATATCAAATCCCCACGAAATCCATTAACCAAATCGTGGCTAGAATCAAAGATTGGATCATAAAGGTATAAACCCTAAGCTTACAAACTGATCTTGATCGATGTGTTAGATGTTATGTTTGAGTGTTAGAATATGCTCGGTTATAGTGTCTAGTGATGATCTAGGTTGCTAAATGTTGGATCCATAATATTTAGAAGCTCAGATTTGAAGATCTACAAAATCTGGAAATTTTGTTTTGGATGTCCGACAACCAAATATCGTGCCTTGTAGATCTCTCGTCATGCATGTTTGATATTTGTGTTTTAAGTGTTGGATATTGTATTCGGTATGTGTTCTTTAATCTGGAACAAGAATCAAGTTTATATCCGGTCTAGATTTGTAGTTATTGATGGTCAAAGGTCGCTGACCGACCATGACCGAAGGAAATCAAGGCGATCGTGAACATGCCCAAATCGCTCGACAAGAAGTTAGAAGGCTTGGATCCGACAAAGGTATTGATTGTTTGTGTTTGTCTTTAGATCTAAGTTGTAATATGTTGTTTATACTACATGTTTATGCCTTAAAATCTCCTATATATCAAATAGGTGAATCATGGGTTGATGGTCAATCCAAGTTGATTGAAGATGAAAGTCAAGTTTACGGGTAACCCAGAAAACGCTTGAACATGTCGTCTGACATGATTTGACCAGCTTGTATCTGTTTGATCTATTGTTGTTATTGTGATTTTTTGTGATAGATCTACTCTTTGACATGTTGGCTAGACACTGCAACTCTTAGATCACAAAAAGAACACAAGATTAGCAAGTTGTGGAAGCCCAAAGGGGATAATCGAATCGTTTCTTCATTTCGGGTAACCTGAAAAATGAAGAACGATCCCCGACAACATTTTTTGAAGGCTCGATCTCTCTTGTGTTATGTGTTATGATCATTTTTATTGTTGGTTCATGTAGACGCGCACTAATACTACAAGATCTAGTTCATAGTTAGTCCAGAAACACTTTGTGTGATGAAAGATTCGTGGTCAAACATGCCAACTCGGTTACTGACTTGATTTCTAGGTTTTGCATGAAGAACACGAAGAACACCTACAACGACGGTTCTGTCGCTATAGGTGGTCTTTAGTGACAGTTTATTTATAAAAATCATATTTCTAATAAATAATTATAGAAAATTAGTTTTAAATTATTAAAAATACAAAATAAATTATTAAAAATTATTTTAATGTCCGAAAATTATATTTTAATTATTTTGAATATATTTCATAAATATTTAATATTTTTGAATATTAAAAGTATTTAATTTATTTAATTATAATATTAAATAAATTATTTAAAATGATTTTAATTCATGAAAAATCATTTAATATTATATTATGCTATAAGAAAATATTTAAGTTATTTTTAATGACTTTTAATATTATGTGATAATTTTCATTAATAAATTAATATTAATGATAATTAAGTTATTTAATAAATGAATTAGATAAATAAATTAAAAATGATTTTATTATATTAAAAATCATTTTAAATAATAATAAGGTATTTAAAGATATTTTAAGTTATAAAATATAACTTTTAATATTTAAAGGATAAGTTCATTAATAATTTAATATTAATGATATTAAGATAATATTAATGATATTAAGTTTATTTAATAATTATATTAAATAAATAGTTTAAAATGGTTTATTTGCTTTAAAAATCATTTAAAAAGGAATAAAAATGAATTAACAATATTTTAAGTGATAATTAATGACTTTTAATTTTTGGATAATGGTACATTAATATTTAAATATTAATGATAATTATTTAATAATAATTTTAAATGTTTTAAAAATCATTTAACTAAGTATATAAAAATGTTTTAAAAATATTTTGAGTTATTATACATAACTTTAATACTTTAGCAATGGTTTCATTAATAGTTTAATATTAATGATGATAGAATTGTTTGATATTTAAATCATTTAATTATGATTCCAATGTTTGAAAATTCATGATAAATTATATTAAATGTTTAAAATTTTTATTAAGTCATTTAATAATAATATGACTGATATTTACGGATGTTGAACTTCGAGATAGAGTCTTAGACTCGATTATTACCCGATAACGCTATCGGTAGACTGAAATGTTTCAGAAATTGATCTGGACTTAGATATTTTGGTTGTGTTAATGCTTGTTTGTGATTCAATGGATGTTGAACATGTGTGATAATGTAATTAGGTTATGTGATGACTGTGAAATAAAATATTATGTGTTATAGTATATTATTTTAATCGAACGAATGATCTGATTAATGATAGGTCGTGACATAAAAGATAGAACTAAGTTGAGAATTGTAAGCAGCAGATCAGGCAAGTATCCTACCTTTGCATTTTATTTATGCAATGGACAAATGTAAGAATGTTTCAAAATTATATTATTACTGTACAGATTGTTAAACCTATATTATATACGCCTATTGATTATCAACATGTTAGTATATGGTAATTCAGATATATATTCTATTCGTTAATTTCTATAAATGGTTATACAAGTGTCCCCACTTGGATAATTATTGTATTTAATCACATGTTGATACACCTTTGATATATATATATATATATATATATATATATATATATATATGTTGAATTATAGATTATTGTTGAACAAGATAAGACCTTTGTTATGGAACCCTGACAAGTATGAACATCCCATTCACGGGACAAAAATTTTATGCGCTAAGGCGGACAAAGGATGAACGATAATATCGTTCTAGCAATGTTGATCAATACAGGGCACGTTGGGATGATCACCCTCGAGCCCATAAGTTATGACGGTTTGCGGATGAAGTTCTGTTAAACCTTTTCAAAAATGAAAATAATGTTCATAGCATGTCACATAAACCCTATATCTATAGTCAATACGTAGTTTTAAAAATTTGAAAGAGGGTTGTTATGTTATTATTATTGGTACAGATTACTTCACAACTATTGACTTGTTGTAGAAGGGTATTATAAAGAAAACATTTAAATTCTTTCAGCTTATATATATATATATATATATATAATTAATACTTGTTGGGCACTCAAATGCTCATCCTTGCTTAATTTAAATGTTTTTAGATAATTGTGAACAATCAGAAGGATCGGACAAGAACAAGTGAAAAGGAAAGCAAACAGAATATGTTTATGGTATCTTGTGTATTAGTTAAGTTGTATTAAGATAATGATATGTATTAAATATCATGTAAAGAATTATAGTAAAGGTTGCGTACTTGGGATTAAACTCTGATGAATGTAAGTTAAGTTTGAAATTCATATTATTGTTATTATTATTAGTATTATTCCGCACATAGAAATGGTATCGTGAAGCACCGAGTTCGAGTTTCAAGTATCCGGATTTGGGGGCGTCACAAAATGGTATCAGAGCTTTAGGGTTAAAAACCTTAGGTGGGTTAGATCTTAGGCTATAACCTTGGGACAGAGGGAAATGTTGAAAATATGTTATCATAGAATGGTATCACAGAATGTGTTTTCTGCAGTTACCTCTTTCGTTTACAATGGTTCAAACGGTGTTCTAAATCTTGGTACTCGTGGCAATGAGTCTAGCAATTGAAGGTAATCCACCAATTTCGGATCGTCAATCTCTTCATCTCCCAATAATGTTGTTTCTAACGGATCATTCACCAAACTTTTGCTCATGTCATCACTAATGATTTGCTCCACTAGATCCATTCAGAAACATTCTTCCTCATCCGTAGGGAATTTCATGGCCTTAAACAAATTGAATTGCACTTCTTGATCTTGGACCCTCATAATGAGTTCTCCCTTTTGTACATCTATGAGAGTTCTCCCTGTAGCCAAAAATAGTCTCCATAGGATAATTGGGATGTTCTTGTCCTCCTCAAAATCCAGAATGATAAAGTCCGGGGGGAATATAAACTTATGCACTTTCACTAAGATGTCCTATACTATGCCTCTCGGATACGTGACTGACCTATCCGCCAACTGTAAAGAAATGTTCGTAGGCCTTTGTGACGCACCCAAAAGAGGTCCACACGACCCATTCTGAGTCGCCAGATATCACATTATAAAAATCAAACACAAACTTCATTTATATAATCGTTGAATGAGCGTAAATGCAGTACGACAATCGATTAATCGTGAGTTTTAATACAACATTGTCTCGTAGACAGTATCCAAACTCAAATTGTTACAATGCCATATAAAATACAGCAGCAAATATTTTAAGACCCCAAAGAAGAACAAGAAGATTTATATCATATTCATTCTAATGAGGTGCACTTTTGACGCTTTCAAAGTCGGGTTCTCATCACCCTAGTGTTATTCGTCAAAATCAATTATTAAGTGACGTATAAAATATGACACACACATCTTAGGTCCTCAATATAATTATCTTTTGCATGTCATGTCATTTTATAATTTATTGAGAAACTTCGAAAGTCTCGGACCATCACACTATTTCCCTGTTATCCCCGCTCGACCCAGCTACACTCTTATTACCTTTAAAAGAAGAGTATTTCGACTGGTAGGGCGAGGATATACTCAAACAAAACTTGTACTACACTCAAAGCTTTCTTAAACTCTAAAGAAATACACTCAAGATTATAGAAGAAAAACTCTCTCTAGAGTTTCAGTGAATTCGTAAGAAATAATGAAGGAATGAACTTCTATTTATAGAAGAATGGACTGCATAGTAACTAACTCATGAACAGTCCAGATTGATTTACTTTAATCGGACGGTCCATAATTAAAGCAAAATCTTTTAAATAAAATATAATATATTCTATTTATAATCTGATAAAACGAATAACTTTATAAAAGTATTTTGTTTTATATAAAAAGATTTTACTATGCAAAACACTATGCAACACTATGTAGGTACTATGCAACACTATGCATAATAAAATATAATATATTCTAATTATTGTCTAATAAAATGAATAACTTTATAAAAGTATTGTGTTTTATATAAAAAGATTTTACTATTAGCCTAATAAAACAAATTACTTTATAAAAGTATTCTGTTTTATATAAAAAGTTTTTTTGTTTTATTACGTTAATAATACTAATAAAACAAAACTTCATCATCACTTACTTTGAAAAATTTTCAAATGTCCCCCTTAACTTTAAACTTTTATCAATTTAACTATTCACCAAAATATAAAAATTGAACACTTTTATTTCATAAAATTCGGGGTCTCACAATCTCCCCTCCTTATGAAATTTCGCCTTCGAAATTTACGTACGTACCTGATATTCGAAGAGATGAGAATACCTTACTTTCTTTTCAGATTGTACCTTCCTGGTAATTTCCTCGCTATCATGATTTTCCCATTTCTCATCTTCTGTATTGCAGATATCATTCTAGAATATAGTTTCAAAAAAAGGTTAATCGATATATCACAATTTGTCAATTTATCAAGTAAACAATTTCAGCTTAGGTAAGTCACGCACTAGCGAAGTATATAACTCGTCTCTCCCCTCCTAGTTCTAGACTCTTATCTCCGCCAGCGACCATATGTGACAACCCGATATTTTCTATATAAATAAATCATAAAGTTTGCATATAATTTTTTTTTTTTTTATTATTATTATTATTTATGGGGAATATGTGCCAAGGTAATGTGTATGTATTTATGTGATGAATATAAAATATATTTATTACATGAATAATTGTAAATGATTTTATTTTAGAATTATTGATTATTATCAATTATATTCTTATAATAATTAATTCCATATTGGAAATGTTTTTATTAATTATTTTCCATGAAAATATAAGTATATATTGTTTAAATAATATATGAAATGATTTTAGAATAATTATAATCATAATTATTTTATTATATGAATTTTGTTCAGATTATTAAGTTAATTATTTTAACTTAATTTATAATGTTATTTATGTAAGATAAATCAGATATGGAATCCAAACCCTAATTTTGAATTTTGATCAAGGAATAAAAATAATAGTATTATATTAATTATATTTTGATTTTTTCAGTGTTATAGATATGTAATGAATGCATAGACTGACAATGGTTGGTCAGTTGTAGTGTATTATGTCAAACCCTAATTTAAAACTCGAATACGAGTTCAAAGCTATTTGGTAACTGTGAATAATGAGTTTAAGACTATTATATAACTGTGTTATATGATTTACATTTTGTGTTACATAATGTTATGATAATTAGGAAACCCTAATTGTAAATTTAAAACCCTAGTTTATATTTGTATTTCTAATAATTAGAAACCCTAATTGGAAACCTAAACCAGAGATTTTGATCAGTCAAAAATTGTGTTACTGTGATTAATAACGCGTATGATAGATGTTATTGCTAATTAAGGTAAACCTAATTAGTAAATTAAAATTATAATGTTAATTAGAAAACCCTAATTATTTAAAAACCCTAAATTTTATTTAGTAAGTTATAATAAAAATTTTATTGAACTTTAAACTTGAATTTCTAAACCCTAGAAATTATTTGGGAAACCTTAAGGTTGAAGATCTATTGATTTTAACCTAGATTCAAGCATCATGGACAAGAATACCCTTAAATTAATTTGTTAGTTTACTAAAATAGCCTTTTTGGATTTTATTTATTGAGCTAGATGGCAAGTCACCACTCTAAATTGTATAGCAAATGCCTAAAACCAGCCAAGCTTATCCACTTTGACACCTTGCATTCTAGTTTCATTGCATTTAGGAGTTATAAATAGATTGGAGGAGAGAGAAAATCATTTTCTAGCTCATTTTTGTACAACACTCAACCTTAAGCCTCTCTCACTAGAACCAACGAAATATAGAAGTAAATCAGTCTCATATCAAATCCCCACAAAATCCATTAACCAAATCAGAAGCTAGAATCAAAGATTGGATCATAAAGGTATAAACCCTAAGCTTACAATCTGATCTTGATCGATGTGTTAGATGTTATGTTTGAGTGTTAGAATATGTTGGTTATAGTGTCTAGTGATGATCTGGGTTGCTAAATGTTGGATCCATAATATTTAGAAGCTCAGATTTGAAGATCTACAAAATCTGGAAATTTTGTTTTGGATGTCGGACAACCAAATGTCAGGCCTTGTAGATCTCTGTCTGTGTTTGATATTTGTGTTTTAAATGTTGGATATTGTAGTCTGGTATGTGTTCTTTAATCTGGAACAAGAATCAAGTTTATATCTGGTCTAGATTTGTAGTTATTGATGGTCAAAGGTCGTTGACCGACCATGACTGAAGGAAATCTGGGCAGTCATGAACATGCCCAAATCGTTCTGACAAGAAGTTAGAAGGCTTGGATCTGACAGTGTATTGATTGTTTGTGTTTGTCTTTAGATCTAAGTTGTAATATGTTGTTTATACTACATGTTTATGCCTTAAAATCTCCTATATATCAAATAGGTGAATCGTGGTTGATGGTCAAACCAAGTTGGACGAGCATTAAAGCTGTTTTCTGGGTAACCCAGAAAACGCTTGAACATGTCGTCTGACATGATTTGACCAGCTTGTATCTGTTTGATCTATTGTTGTTATTGTGATGTTTTGTGATAGATCTACTCTTTGACATGTTGGCTAGACACTGCAACTCTTAGATCACAAAAAGAACACAAGATTAGCAAGTTGTGGAAGCCCAAAGGGGACAAGTCGAACTGTTCTTCATTTCTTGGTAACCCAGAAAATGAAGAACAGTCCTGACAACATTTTTGAAGGTTCAGATCTCTCTTGTGTTATGTGTTATGATCATTTTTATTGTTGGTTCATGTAGACATGCACTAATACTACAAGATCTAGTTCATAGTTAGTCTAGAAACACTTTGTGTGATGAAAGATTCGTGGTCAAACATGCCAACTCGGTTACTGACTTGATTTTTGGGTTTTGCATGAAGAACACGAAGAACACCTACTGACGCGGTTACGTCGCTATAGGTGGTCTTTAGTGATGCTTTATTTATAAAAATCATATTTCTAATAAATAATTATAGAAAATTAGTTTTAAATTATTAAAATACAAAATAAATTATTAAAAATTATTTTAATGTCCTAAAATTATATTTTAATTATTTTGAATATATTTCATAAATATTTAATATTTTTGGAATATTAAAAGTATTTAATTTATTTAATTATAATATTATATTATGCTATAAGAAAATATTTAAGTTATTTTTAATGACTTTTAATATTATGTGATAATTTTCATTAATAAATTAATATTAATGATAATTAAGTTATTTAATAAATGAATTAGATAAATAAATTAAAAATGATTTTATTATATTAAAAATCATTTTAAATAATAATAAGGTATTTAAAGATATTTTAAGTTATAAAATATAACTTTTAATATTTAAAGGATAAGTTCATTAATAATTTAATATTAATGATATTAAGATAATATTAATGATATTAAGTTTATTTAATAATTATATTAAATAAATAGTTTAAAATGGTTTATTTGCTTTAAAAATCATTTAAAAAGGAATAAAAATGAATTAAAAATATTTTAAGTGATAATTAATGACTTTTAATATTTGGATAATGGTACATTAATATTTAAATATTAATGATAATTATTTAATAATAATTTTAAATGTTTTAAAAATCATTTAAGGGTAATATAAATGTTTTAAAATATTTTGAGTTATTATACATAACTTTAATACTTTGGCAATGGTTTTATTAATAGTTTAATATTAATGATGATATAATTGTTTGATATTTAAATCATTTAATTATGATTCCAGTGTTTGAAAATTCATGATAAATTATATTAAATGTTTAAAATTTTTATTAAGTCATTTAAAAATAATATGACTGATATTTACGGATGTTGAACTTCGAGATAGAGTCTTAGACTCGATTATTACCCAATAACGCTATCGGTAGACCGACATATTTCAGAAATTGATCTGGACTTAGATATTTTGGTTGTGTTAATGCTTGTTTGTGATTCAATGGATGTTGAACATGTGTGATAATGTAATTAGGTTATGTGATGACTGTGAAATAAAATATTATGTGTTATAGTATATTATTTTAATCGAACGAATGATCTGATTAATGATAGGTCGTGACATAAAAGATAGAACTAAGTTGAGAATTATAAGCAGCAGATCAGACAAGTATCCTACCTTTGCATTTTATTTATGCAATGGAAAAATGTAAGAATGTTTCAAAATTATATTATTACTGTACAGATTGTTAAACCTATATTATATACGCCTATTGATTATCAACATGTTAGTATATGGTAATTCAGATATATATTCTATTCGTTAATTTCTATAAATGGTTATACAAGTGTCCCCACTTGGATAATTATTATATTTAATCACATGTTGATACACCTTTGATATATATATATATATATATATATATATATATATATATATATATGAATTATAGATTATTGTTGAACAAGATAAGACCTTTGTTATGGAACCCTTACAAGTATGAACATCCCATTCACGGCACAAAATTTTATGTGCTAAGGCGGACAAAGGATGAACGATAATATCGTTCTAGCAATGTAGTATTGATCAATACAGGGCACATTGGGATGATCACCCTCGAGCCCATAAGTTATAACGGTTTACGGATGAAGTTCTGTTAAACCTTTTCGAAAATGAAAATAATGTTCATAGCATGTCACATAAACCCTATATATATAGTCAATACGTAGTTTCAAAAATTTGAAAGAGGGTTGTTATGTTATTATTATTGGTACAGATTACTTCACAACTATTGACTTGTTGTAGAAGGGTATTATAAAGAAAACATTTAAATTCTTTCAGCTTATATATATATAATTAATACTTGTTGGGCACTCAAATGCTCATCCTTTCTTAATTTAAATATTTTTAGATAAGTGTGAACAATCAGAAGGATCGGACAAGAACAAGTGAAAAGGAAAGCAAACAGAATATGTTTATGGTATCTTGTGTATTAGTTAAGTTGTATTAAGATAGTGATATGTATTAAATATCATGTAAAGAATTATAGTAAAGGTTGCGTACTTGGGATTAGACTATGATGAATGTAAGTTAAGTTTGAAATTCATATTATTGTTATTATTATTAGTATTATTCCGCACATAGAAATGATATCGTGAAGCACCGAGTTTGGGTTTCAAGTATCCGGATTTGGGGGCGTCACAGAATGGTATTAGAGCTTTAGGGTTAAAAACCTTAGGTGGGTTAGACCTTAGGCTATAACCTTGGGATAGAGGGAAACGTTGAAAATATAAATAACTCATATAGAGTTTAAATAGGAGATGAAGTGGATAAATTTATCGTCAAATAAAATGAAAGATAACTTATATAAAACTATTATGTGCTGTGTGTATATACTATATGCTAGTTTAGATAATTATGTGCGTAGGTGTCTGATAGAAAAGAATTAGGATACCCTCAGATAGTAAGAAGGAGTCTACCTTCATAACCGAGCCAATATCAAAGCCAATAGCTGAAATAGAGGCTCACATTGAAAGCTACCTCAATGAGGTGGTTATTTTGGAAAGTATAGTACCGGACCCAGAAACGATAGTATAGCTGATAGTTAAAGTATAGTTAAGAAATATGTGGTCATGATTGAGTTCTTAAACTCATATGTTTGTGGTGAGTTCTTAAACTCATAATGTGTTATAAGTTGAATGAACTTGGTATAGTTAGTTGTGAATGGATTATTGAGGATGATGGGAATAGATAAGATACTAAGCAATTGATCTTTAGTGAAGGCGAAAGAAATAGGTAGTATTAGTATTAGTTGAATATGTATGATTCTATGTGGTGTATATGATAAGTATGTCATTGTAATGTAATATTTTGTATAAGTTATGGCAGCAATTCCCGACTTTTGAGTCACAAAGGGATAGCGAATGTTTAATGCAGAATGTTCTATGGTATGTCAAGTGATATGAATATGAGTTTATGTTGGATTAATGAAATAAGTTGGTATAAAGATAGTAATTATTTATCTGAGCATTGGTTAATGCAGTTTTCAGAATCTAATATTTTGAATACGTGATTATTTGAGTAGAAAATTTCGTGTGATATGATAAACGTATACGATAAGGCTTAGAATGTAAGGAATAATTTATGATAATACCGTCAAGATGAAAGCGAAACCAAAGGGCAGAAGAATCTGTCAACAAAGCTGGAGGACAACCAGACCCGATACAGAATCTTGCGAATATGAACGATCAAGCTATGCAGAACGGGATACCAGCCGCAGGGAACCCGCCGGGTAATCACTTGGCGAATTTCAAAGACTTTAAGGCTGTAGGACCGCTGGAATTCAAAGGTACAACTGACCTTATAAAAGCCCAAATTTGGGTTACGGAAATTGAAAAGGTGTTCGTGATAGCTAGGGTAGCTGAGGGGCAAAAGACCGCTTTTGCCACCTACATGATAAAGGGTGAAGCAAAATTTTTGGTGGGAAGCGAATTAGACGAGGGCATAAGTAGGTGTGGTAACATGGGATAGGTTTAAGACTTTATTTTTTGAAAGATTATTTTCTGCTAGTATGCATGCTAGAATGGAGGTGAAATTTCTGGAATTGAAGCAAGGGGATATGTCAGTTGCGAAATATGCCGCAAAATTTAATGAGTTGGCTAGGTTTGCTCCGCATCAAGTTGATACGGAGGCTAGAAAGGCACGAAGGTTTGAGCTGGGATTAAAACCCTAGCTCTATAACAAGGTGGCAGTGTTGCAGATCCCTATATTTGCATCACTCATGGAGAAAGCGATCATTGTTGAGGAGGGGAGTGAGGCCAGGAGCCTCTACAACAAGGTAAGAAGGTCAACATAATGGCTTGACACTACTCGTGATTACCCTTAGGATTTTTCTCGGTATCACTTAGTAATGTCCCTTGTGGTCTAATATTCAATGCCAATGCAATCTGACCCATCTGATTCTCTAGATTCTTGATCGACATCGCTTGTGCTTTCATCATCAAGGTGTGATTAGCTATAGCCAACTCGGTGTTAGTCCTAAATTTTTCCCACTTTTCATCCCGATCAGGGTTCCTTTCTTGATATTGGCCTGGTTGTTGCTGGTTCTGAAAACCTGGAGGATGTGCTTGTCGTAGAGCTTGATTTTGCTGGTTGTTGCTCCATGAGAAATTTGGATGATTCCTATTTTCTTGATTATATGTGTTCTGATATGTGTTTTGAGGAATTCTGTTGTAATTGCCGATGAACTGCACAGCTGCTGGATTAATTGTACATTGCTCCGTTGGGTGTTCTCCTGCGCACAACTCACATACTATTGCCACTTGCGGTGCTTGTTGTGTTTGTTGTGTTTGTGCTGCTGCCACTGACTCCAACTTCTTTGAAATTGTAGATATCTGTGCTTGTATTGCTGTCATATTATCTACTTCTAATACTCCAGCTACCTTTGCTTGTGTCATTCTTGATGTGGGCCACTGGTAATTATTAGCCGCCATGGTTTCAATCAAGTCATAGGCTTCCTCGTAACTCTTAGCCATGAACGCTCCGCCTGATGCTGCATCGATACTTGTCCTGATATTTCCATGTAGTCCATTGTAGAAGGTGTTCATTTTTAACCACTAGGGCAATCCATGATGTGGGCATTTTCTGAGCAGTTCTTTGTATCTTTCCCAAGCCTCATAGAATGACTCCTCGTGTTGCTGTTCAAACATTGTAATCTCGTTCCTCATCTTTGCAGTTTTCGCCAGCGAAAAGAATTTTGGAAGGAATTTCTAAGCTAAATTGTGACGCCCCCAAAATAGGTCCAATCCATCCAACCTATTCTGAGTCGCCAAATACATGGTACAGAAAATAACTACAACTTTATTACAACAATTTTCGTGCAAAATACAACAACACAAATGCTGTGAGTTTGGATACAAATATATACCAACTGTGACTCATGTCCCAACCTTAGATAGCAAGTCACAATGGCACCTTACATAAAGGTACAGTCAATAACTGTTTTAGAAATTAAAATCTTTGGAAAGTGCTCAAGGAAACCTTCGTACATGGGAGGCCATGAGTCTAGGTTATGATAGATATCATATGCCCACAGAATTATCCTTGGTTGACCTAATAGACCCCAAAGAAAAATGAGAAGATTACTATCATGTTCCTTCCAATGGTGAGTCTTCTCTTGATATATAACTATCTCTACCGTCTGCGATTGAACATTATGTTTCAACCAAACTCCAAGATCATACAGGTAGTGCTCGTAGATATACTCAGTAAGTGGATGTGCACAACCCTGTCTTATGATAACACGAGGTTGTATGTCATTAGACATCTTGTATGATAGTGACAAAACACTCTTCCAAAGTTGGGTTCACCTCACCCTATTATAGTTTCACCAAAATTAAATATTACGTGACGTATAATATACGACACACACATCTTAGGTCCTCAATACAATTATATATTGTATGTCATGCCGTTTTATAATGTGTTGAGAAACTTTGATAGTCTCGGACCACCACACTATTCCCCTGTTATCCCCGCTCGACCCAGCTACACTCTTATTACCTGAAAAGAATTGTGAAGCAAAAAGGGTGAGCACAAATAGCCCAGTAAAGAATATCATGACTAAAGATAATAATATTATCAATAGCCTGCGTCAGTAATAAATCAGAGATTTAGAACATATGGTAGATGATAAAACTTTTCAACCATAATTGCAGCGGAACGAGCAATCCATTAGATTAGTCAAATAGACTATAAAGTCTATTATCTTCTCCACGTTAAAAGTCCACCAACAATGTTTTATCCCTATAACATCAATCAACAGTTCTTTTCCACAACCATATGAATAACTCATAATCATAATTGTGATTCTAATTACTCTTCTCATCCAGGACGAAGATAATTTTCATCACCTGTCTTTACCTGAAACATCAAAGATCATGGTTATACCAAATCATAGTTCCTGCTCATAAGCATACTAATAAATTCACTTTGCACTACTAGGGCAAAGATATTCATCAATCAGCTCATCTTTGCACTACATGCCAAAGATATTCAAAGAATGTGTCATCTTTGCACTACGGGCCAAAGATATTCAACAACATGTCGCCTTTGTATTACGGTGCCAAAGATATTCAACAACGAGATCATCTTTGCACTACAGGCCAAAGATATTCAACAACAAAATCATCTTTGCGATGACGGCCAAAGATATTTATATCTCAAATAAATACATAATCATTTCGAATTTATATAAACTATAATTATAATCATGTTGATCAATTCACCTTTGCACTTAAGCTAAAAATATTCTCTCAAGAATTCAATGGTCATGATCATACCAAATAATGATTCAACTTTGCACTATCGCCAAAGAGAACCCATAGTCACGATCATACCAATAATCTACCCATCTTTACACTCAAGTCAAAGAGAAATTTCTTCACCAAGATTATAAAAATGTTATATATGATAATAAAAATAATATTATCAAAACATGGATTCAATCAAAGATAGTAACCATAATAATCATCTTGGATAAAAAGAAAAATTACATTTTTTGGTGAATAGTATCGTATTCGTGAATAGTAACCCCGACACAAAGAGATAAAGTTTCACAATAAAATTCATATCAATATTTATAACACCTTAATCCAAATGTTATAAATCACATAAAATCTCATAATCTAATATTATTAATATTACAATAATATTTTAATCATTCTTAAACTTATAAATAATTTAAGCCAATTGTTTACACTTTATTAATTAATGCATTTAATCATCATAAAATGCCAAACACATAAGATTTCATCACCAATAACCAAAACCCTCATCAAAAATCTGTATATACATCATATAGGATTCTCAAGCCATAAAATCCTATTTTCCAATTTTCTTCCTTCATATAACATATTTAATTTATTTATTCATAACTAGATCATTTTCATAAAAAATACCAAATCAGTTCTAAAAATATTTCTTTTCTGGGATTTAGCAGAATATAGTCCCATATTGAACATATATTTTTCTCAAAATTTTTAAAATTTATTTACTATTTTTCATATGGCCAAAACCGCCGAATATTTAGACATTTATCATAAATTGTACCTTTGTCCAAAAATTCCAAAATTCACAAAGTATACTCATGTTATATACATGTACTCCCAATAAAAATTTTACCAATTTTGGAGTTAACCACAAGGAGTTATAAGGGTTTTCTTTTAAAATAGTCTTTTCTCATAAAATCCATAACTCTTAATCTATACATCCAAAAATCGTCATTTTTGGACACAATCAACAAAACTCATCAAATTATCATTTCAAATTTTTCCAGAATTTTTGAAGGTCTGAAAAGTTACGAAACATGAAAAACATAACAACCCTTAAAATCCCTTACCTCAAAAGAGCAGTACTTCTGACTGGAATATCGGATGAAAGCTGAAGGAAACTTGCACCGAATAGAAACTCTCAAAGTATCTAAACACTCACAAAAATATGCTTGATAATATATAGAGAGAGAAAACTTATGTTTCTGGTGTGATTTTCAATTCTAACATAAGCACCTATTTATAGAAAAATGCTAGAACGCCAAAGGAGACTAAATTAATAAAATATATTATTTTATTTTATTTTTCTCTCTTCCACGCCCATACTTGCTGAAAATCTAAGCATCCAACCTTGAACCAAATTCAGCACATTTTTTTTTTCTACACCAACCAAAGTGGGTCTCACCCATAAATTTAATAAAAATTATTTTATTTTTTGAAACTTCAATAATTCATAGAAAATAGCCCGGTTATCAGAAAAATACGAATTTTATGTCCATTCTGCCTGAAATTGAATTCTCTACAACTTTGTAACTTTGAGTTTTTCCAAATTTCAAATAGAAAATATCCGAAATCCACAAACGGATAATTTTTAACACTGTTTCAACACCTTGTAAAATTCATAACAAATCATACGTTAATTTTTAACGGTTCAAAATTTGTGAACATATACTCAACATATATATGTATAACATATCCAAAAATCACAACGATCCAACGGTCAGATCAAAATTATAACTCACGCAATAGAGCTTTAAGAACACCGATTTGATCTATTAATACCTCCAATCCGACAAAATACTGATAAAACACTTCAACAGTAATTCCTTCATTTATAACCACATAAATAAGTCCATCATCTATATCCACATCAAATAAATATTTCATTATCATATAAATCAATAATTAATTATTCACAAATAATATTACAGAATCATAATTATATTATGACAACCAGGCAGTTCCCAAGAAAGAGGGGGCTTTCCAATAAGAATTTCTCCTTACTGGCGCGCAATTAGATGACCTAACCTCTCCTTGACAGAACTTTCTAGACATTGCCAATAATGTTATCTAATAATATTATTCAAATAATATGAATTATTGATCTGATAATGGAAAATATCATGCAAAGTTGATAATTATTGAACAACAATAATATAAAATATCAACGCAAAGAATTATTGAATCAATAAAATAAAATATTGAACAGTAATTACTGTAACAATTATTGAGTAGTGCCTTCTTACATAAGAATCAATAATTCAAAAATAATGTGCAATACCGTGTGCTACTGTGCAACAATGTGTATCACTATATTTTAACCACCAGGTATTCCAACAGTGTTAACGGTAAAAAAACTCAAACTTGTCGTTTTCTTCATCCGACAGTTATTCCGTTATGGGGCCCACACATGATTGCGCCGTCGTACGGATATTCCGGACAAAAAGAATATTCCACGACCAAACGAATATTCTCTGACAACAATGAATAATTTATAGCCACTTGCGTATTTTGTAAAATTTTTATATTTCACCCATAACTTTAAACTTTTATCAATTTAACCATTTACTGAATAATAATTATAAGAAAAATTGAATAATTTTATTTCATAAAATTCGGGGTCTTACATAAATCCTCCCATGTAGTTATCGAACCGGACGGTAAAGAATGCAACCAACTCTTTGCCTTGTCCCGTAAAGAAAATGGGAACAATCGAAGTCTCACCACCTCATCTGAAACCCCATTAAGCCTAAAAGTGTCGCACATTTCCAGAAAGCTGACTAAGTGCTCGTTCGGTTCATCATTTGCCAATCCCCCAAACTGAACTAAATTCTAAATCATTTATATCATCCCAGGCTTAATTTCAAACGTGTTCGCTGCTATTGCTGGTCTGGTGATGCTTGAATGCAGTTTTATTACCTTGGGCATTCTGAAGTCCCTCAACGCTTTCCGATCTTCGGCTGCCATTACTATTTCCTCTTCCTTTTCAGGTGTTTCGAATTCTTGCCTCGTTTCTTTGATCCACTTACTCAACCTCTGAAACCTTTTCTCAATGTCGTCCTCAGAAGGTAGCAAGTCTGGATTTTGGGATCGAGTTCGCATAAACTACGTCCAATACCTGAAATAGGAAGCACAAAACAAAAATAAAAATTGTCTAAGTAAAACTGGATTAATTAAACTGATATTGTAAGAATATTAAGAATTATTCTAAATAATCCCCGACAGCTGCGCCAAAAACTTGTTGGGTAAAATCTATATATGCACAACACGCAAGTATACGTGGTCAACAAGTAATAAAATGATGAGTAGAGTATCGTTCCCACAAAGATTAATTAGCAAAATACCTTAACTTACAATTACCAATCTTCTATTAACCCTAATTTTATTAAACAAATCTAACGCAATGATTTAAATTAACGAAACTAAAATTAAGAATAATTAAACTAACATAAAAGAACCACGAATACCAAAATCTGAATTTTTAAACAATTAATGGAGAATTAGACTCATGATTTCACCCTAAGCTTCACTTTGATTTCAACACCTTTATCCCAATTTAACGCACTATCCCAATTTATTAATCAACAACACGAACATAGTACTAACCACCTCTCGATGCACTAATACCCTATTAACATCAATCCACAATTAAGATAGAAATCTGTTAAACACCTTAATCAACTAACCCACTATATCTCTATGTGAATTACAATTAAAGAAGGTTGAAGAATAAGTTCTCTATCCGATTACATGCGGTGTCAAGCATATCGCTACCTTAACACTCATCAAGATTAAGCTACTAACAAAATCCTGAACACATGCTATATCAACTAGGTCTAGATTTGAATATCTACTCTCGATTCCACCAACTACACCAAGAATTGTTGATCAGGCAATTCATAGATTCAAGCACAAATTAATATAGATAAACTGAAGATAGCTTATTAAATTGGGAATCAAAGCTTACAAAACCATCGATTCACTTAAGGATCCATCACAAGCCTAAGAAGTGAATTAGTTCATAATAAATGAAATAAACACTGAATAAATCATAGAATTCATCCTTCCAATTACAAATAATAATCTAACATAAAGAATATTGGAAAACACCCTTCACGTAGACTAAATTCGCAATCGTCTTGAAAAACTCCTCGAGATACTCCTCCACACTTGCTATATAAAACTCAACTTAGATCTTCGTGCTCTCTCTATCTCATGATCCAATGTGTTTGATAGAGTAGTAGATATCTATCATAAAACCCCAGTCGTATTCCCTATCTAATAGAGTTATAATGCCATGCAAATAGCTAAAGTTCGTGCCCAAGAAGAATCATAACCATAACAGGACACTCTGAATTTTCCACCTTTCACTTCCCGGGGTTTTATACACTATAGATGCTCGCATACAAGACAGCCCGCCTCCTGTCTTGCTCGAATGAAGACCCCCACCCCGGCGGGGGTGTATAGCCTAGTAATGGTCATACAAGGCGGGCTCTTGTCTCTGATAATCGAATGTAAGACCCCACTTTACGTGGGTTTATAAGTCATTGGTGCCCGCCTCAAGTGGGTACCTTCTGTTAACTACTTTGCTGCTCTGCTGCCTTGTTTCAACTTATGCTCCATTTGATTCCAAATCACACCAAATCTCTTCAAATGTACGTTAAATGCCACAACCACCAACCTACACATGAAATAACATAAAACAAGTAAAATTGAACATGATCACAAGAACTTAGCAACAAATAAGCATGAATTGGATATTTAATCGTGTATATAAAATACACTTATCACAAATCAACAAGATATTTGATGTCTTGGGATGCTCTAAGGAGCAAAAGGTTCCCTTTTCCACCTTCATGTTATTGCGCAGGCGCGATTCTTTGGTGGGAATCAGTAAAAGCGTACTCAACTTCGCCAGACCAAGATGTCTTGGGAGAAGTTCCAAGAATGCTCAACGACAAGTACTTTCCTAAAGTATTAAATCACATGAAAGAGGTAGAGTTCATTAAACTAGAACAAAACAACATGACCGTGTCGCAGTACGAAGCTAAGTTTGCCGAGCTGTCCCGGTTTGCGTCCCATTTGGTTGATAATGAGGAGAGAATGACGCGAATGTTTCTAAGAGGTTTGAAACCCGAGATACGTCAATATCTTATCTCTCATAAACTGTGTTTGTATTCAGATGTTGTTAATAGGGCTCAGTTATTGGAGCACGATAATGAGTCAACCCAACCAAAAGAGAGCAACCGGCAAAATGATAATACTAGTGAAAGTAGTCATCGAAGCGGTGACAATAAGCGTGGAGGGAATCAACATGCCAAAAATGGTAACCACTTCGGTGGTAATCATGGCCAAAATAATAAAAATGGACATTTCAAGAAGAGGAGATTCAACAATGATGGAAAGACGTTAGCATCAGCACCTGTCGTTAAGGAAGGAGAACGACCACCTATCATATGCTTCAAATGTGGAGGGGAGGGACACAGCAGTCCAAATTGCGTGATGCCCTCCAAAGCATGTTATAATTGTGGAAGAGAATGTCACCTGGCCCAATTTTGTCATGCACCGAAGATAAGTCTAGCTGGGATGGAGGCATCAAAGGTCGTCCCAGACAAGACAAAATCGGTAGTTCAAGGGAGAGCGTTTGTCGTGACCTCCCAGAAAATAAGGAACCCAAACGAGGTCATCACGGGTAAGCTTATCATAAACTCTAGCAAAGTATATACCTTATTTGATATCGGTTCTACCCATTCTTTTATTTCTCCTACTTGCGCTCAATGTTTAAATTTGACTCCAAAGAAATTGGACTTTAACTTATCTGTTGAAACTCCATTGGGAGAAACCTTCATTACATCCACTGTTTATAAGTCTTGTTTAGTTCAAATCGATACCCTCACATTACCTGTCGATCTTATTTCATTGAAAATACTTGCATTTGACGTAATTCTAGGGATTGATTGGTTAACTACTCATCATGCAAAAATTGATTGTTTTTAAAAGGTTGTTAGCTTTCATATTCCTAACCAACCTATTATGCGAATTCAAGCAACCAAACCATTAAAATCAATCACTGTCATCTCAAGCCATAAAGCTATTCATTTATTGAAAAACGGATGTCAAGCTTTCTTAGCTCATGTCACGGATTTAAACAAAAATACGTCAGTTTTGAATGATATCTCTATTATTAATAAATTTCCTGACGTATTCCACGAAGAACTTCCCCGCCTACCCCGGGCGTGAAATTGAATTTTGTATCGACCTTGAACCCTGCAGACAAAACCTATTTCCAAAGCCCTATATCGAATGGCTCTATTGAACTTCAGGAGTTAAAGACCCAACTGCAGGAATTGTTAGACATCGGTTTCATTCGTCCTAGTACTTTTCCTTGGGGTGCTCATGTTCTATTCCTGAAACAGAAAGACGGGAGTATGTGTAAGACCCCAACTTATTATAAATAAAATTGAATTTCCTCAATTTATTATTTTGAAATAGTAAGGGTTGATTTGATTAATATGGATAGTGTAAGACCCTGAATTTTATGAAATAAAAGTATTCAAATTTTCTTATAATTACTATTCATGAGTTACTATTTATGAGTTACTATTTACGAGTTACTATTCATGAGTTACTATTCACGAGTTACTATTCATGAATACTATTCATGAAGCATGATGATTTTTGTTACAGTAATTACTATTCAATATTTTATTTTATTGATTCAATAATTGCTGCGTTGATATTTTATATTGCTGTTGTTTCAATAATTGTCATTACACAGTATTTTTCATTATCGAAGCAATAATTCATATTATCTGAATAATATTATTAGATAACATTATTGGCAATGTCTAGAAAGTTCATCCTAAGGAGAGGTTTGGTCACCTAATTGCATACCAAGAAGGAAAAATTCTTATTGAAAGCCCCTCTTTCCTGGAACCGCACGTTGTCATGATTGTGATTCTCGTAATATTATTTGTGAATAATTAATTATTGATTTATATGATAAGGAAAATATTGATTTTATGTGGATATAGATGGAGAAAATTTTTAATGTGTCCTGAAAAGAATAGAAAAAGGTGATTTCACTATATTTTTGACCAGAATGTGGCCTATCACAAGAATATTTTTTTTTAGTGGGCGATAGCTCTGAAAAGAAAGATTGCCTATCCTTTCTTTCATCTCGGAGAAATCAGATCAACAGAGCTAATTCAAAACCCTCCTAGAAAATAAGAACATTTCTACATTCAAAGCCCCTTTTACCATTAGCAAGAACTTGTTTTAGTTGCATATCATAAGGGATTCGAACAACTTGACAATTGTTGAAAATTAATATTTTATCTTTTTCTGATAAAATAATTCATTTAAATATATTATTTTAATAATATATTAACGATGATATTTTTATAATGAATGTGGGATATATGAGTATATGAGGAGGAAGAGTATTTTTGTGGCATTAAATGTTTAACACATATTTTGTGTGTTGGTGGACACAATTATTGACCGAAATTTGATTATAGCTTGTAAAATCGCCCGTTTATGGATTTCGGTCAATTTCTGTTTGGAATTTGGAAAAACTTTCTTCTGTAAAGTTGTAGAGAATTGAAATTCCTATAAAAATTAGCGAGATTCAAATTTTCTGACAAAAGGGCTATCTATTGTGAATTATTGAAGTTCCGAAGTTCCGAAATAATTGATTTTTGGAAGTTTAAAATATTTTTAATTACAAAAACGTTTTTTACATTGTTGGGACTCATTTAACATGTGATATAAATGTGTTGAGAGCTGAAATTCAGATTTCAAATGATGCGTATAATATTTGTATAAATAATATTAATTTATTAAATTTTCTACTTTGGTGTTCTAAGCAATTTCCTATAAATAGGGTGCTTAGGTTAGAATTGAAAATTACACCAGAAACTGAAGTTTTCTCTCTCTATATTATCGAGCGTATTCTTGTGAGTATTTTGAGTATACTTTGAGTGTTGTTATACGGTGCAAGTTTGTTCAGCGTTATTCCAGTCAGAAGTACTGCTCTTTTGAGGTAAGGGATAGTAAGGGATTTTATTCCAGTCAGACCTTCAAAAATTCTGAAAAAATTTGAAATGATAGTTTGATGATTTTTGTTGATTGTGTCCAAAATAGCAATTTTTGGATGTATAGATTAAGAATTATGGATTTTATGAGAAAAGACTATTTTAAAAGTAAACGCTTATAACTCCTTGTGGTTAACTCCAAAATTGATGAAATTTTTATTGGAAGTATATCTATATAATATCAGTATACCTTGTTAATTTCTAAATTTTTGGATAAAAGTACAATTTATGATAAATGTCCTAATATTCTATGGTTTTGGCCATGTGAAAAATAGTAAATGAATTTTAAAAATTAAGAGAAAATATATGTTCAATATGGAACTATATTATGCTAAATCCCAGAAAAGAAATATTTTTGGAACGGATTTGATATTTTTCATGAAAATGTTCTAGTTATGAGTAAATGAATTAAATATGTTTTGTGAAGTAAGAAAATTGGAAAATATGATTTTATGGCTTGAGAATCATATATGAGGTATATGCAGATTTTTTGATGAGGGTTTTGGTTATTGGTGATGAGATCTTATGAGTTTGACATTTTTAGATGATTAAATGCATTAGATATGTCAAGAGAAGACTCGCCATTGGGAAGAATATGATAGTAATCTTCTCGTTTTTCTTTGGGGTCTATTGGTCAACCAAGGATAATTCTGTGGCCATATGATATCTATAATAACCTAGACGCATGGCCTCCCATGTACGAAGGTTTCCTTGAGCACTTCCCAAAGATTCTAATTTCTAAAACAGTTTTCGACTATACCTTTATGTAAGGTGTCATTATGAGGTGCTGTCCACGGTTGGGACATGAGTCACGGTTGATATATATTTATATCCAAACTCATAGCATATATGTTGTTGTATTTTGCACGACAATTGTTATAATAAAATTGTAGTTGTTTTCTGTACCATGTATTTGGCGACTCAGAATGGGTTGGATGGAATGGACCTATTTTGGGGGCGTCACAGATAGTTATGGGTAAAATACGCAAATATTTCAAATAAGCAAGTGGTTATAAAAATATTCGTTTAGTCGTGGAATATTCTTTATCTAGAATATTCGTGATGACTGCCGCAAAATTTCTTTGTGTGGGCCCCATAACGAAAAATGATTGGATGAAGACAACGACAAGTATAAGTTATTTATAAATGACGGCGTAGTTGTTACCGTTAATACTGTTAAAATACTCGGTGGTTAAAACACAGTAGCACACGGTATTGCACCAATTATTGATTCTTACGTAACAAGGCACTACTCAATAATTGTTATAGTAATTACTTTGTTCAAAGATTTTATTTTATTGATTCAATAATTGTCAGCGTTGATATTTTATATTATTGTTGTTTCAATAATTGTCACATACATTTTTTCTATTATCGGAGCAATAATTCATATTATCTGAATAATATTATTGGATAACATTATTGGCAATGTCTAGAAAGTTCTGTCTAAGGAGAGGTTAGGTCATCTAATTGCGTGCGATGAAGGAGATCCTTATTGGAAAGACCCTCTATCCTGGAACTACACGTTTGTCGATTGTTGATTACGTAATATTATTCGTGAATAATTAATTATTGATTTATATGATGAGGAAAATATTGATTTTATGTGGATATAGATGGAGAAAATTTTAATGTGACAATTGTTGAAAATTAATATTTTATCTTTTTCTGATAAAATAATTTATTTAAATATATTATTATATTTTAATAATATAATAATGGTGATATTTTTACAATAAATGTGGGATATATGAGTATATGTGGAGGAGAAGTATTTTTGTTACTAAAAATGTTAAAAACATGTTTTTTCATGTTGGTGGACCCCTTTTCTTGACTGAAATTTGATTGTAGCCTGTAAAATCGCCCATTTGTAGATTTCGGTCAATTTCTGTTTAGAATTTGGAAAAATTTTCTTCTGCAAAGTTGTAGATAATAGAATTTCCTATGGAAGGATATGAGGTTCGAATTTTTCTGAAAAAAGGCTATTTATTGTGAATTATTGAAGTTCTGAAGTTCCGAAATAATTATTTTTTAAAAGTTTTAAATTTATTTTTAAAGAAAAATGTTTTTGTTGATGGTTGGTGGGCTCATGTGTTGATAAACATGTTGGAAATCTGAATTCAAAGGTTGGCGTAGAAAATTTTTAATATATATTATTATTATATTAAATTTTTTGCTTTGGTGTTCTAAGAAATTTTCTATAAATAGGGTGCTTAGGTTAGAATTGAAAATCACACCAAAAACTAAAGTTTTCTCTCTCTTTCTCTCTCGATATATTGAGCGTATTCTTGTGAGTTTTAATACTTTGAGTGTTGCTATACGGTGCAAGTTCAAGTCATAGCCTATATCCGGTGTTTCAACTAGAAGTATTGTCTTTACGAGGTAAGGGATGTTATTTTCTTTTTAAATGATATTATTTTCTTCAATATCATTATGCCAAAATATTGGTTTGAACTTTTAATTAAATTTGGATCTTTTTGTGTCGGGGTTACTATTCACGTATACGGAACTATTCACGTATACGGCACTATTCACGAATACGACACTATTTATCAAAAAATGAAAAATTTCCTTTTCATCCAAAATATCTATTATGGATACTAGCTTTGATTGTATCCATGTTTTGATCATTCTTGAATTTTACTCCACTATGATTATTTATGAGGTATTTTTGGACATGAAATAGCTGAAATACGAATCCTTAATATTTATGCTTTTGTGTCACTGGATTCGTTTTCTTTAAAATATTTTTCATCATCCTCAGTCCTAAATGATGATATTATTGAATATCTTTGGCCTGTAGTGCAAAGATGAATATTTGATTCAAGATGTGTATTGATTGATGTTACAGGGATAAAATATTGTTGATGGACTTTTAAATTCATAGATAATAGTAGATTTCATTCTCTACGAAACTCTTCTATGAATTATTGTTTTCCTTGCAAATATTGATCTAAAACTTGTTGTCTATTATATTTTATCGATTTTTTTTCCCTGTTGAAGACTAACGATAATTTGTTCTATATTATCTTAGTCATAATATTCTTTACTGGGCTAGTTGAGCTCACCCTTTTCCTTTTTGTTCCATTTTTCTTATTAGGAGGCGAGAATATAGCGAGTACGAGTCAGGGTATGGAATGATGGTTCTAGAGAGAGTTGTTTAGTAGTCCTCACCATTTTTGTAAAATAATGTATCAATAATTGTGATGAGGATTTATTTGGGTATGGATATTATCTAGAAGACAATATTTGTATTTAAACTCACAGTTTTATTGTTGTATTAATAAAGTTGTAGTTGTTTCGCACCATGTATTGACAACTCGTAATGGGTGATGTATACCTATTTTGGGGGCGTCCACAGGTTGGTATCGAGCTTAGGATATGATCTCTTCGCGGAAATCGGGAATAGAACTAGGAGGGGAGAGACGAGTAAATCCTTCGCTAGTGTGTCCTACCTAAGCTTATTTGTTAGTTGGTCAGTATATAGGGATATTATGTGGTATATTGATTTCCTTAATTAACCCTTGTTTTATGGTAGTATTTGAGAATGTCGAATGAGAATATTAGCAGTGGAGTAAATGAGACCGTGGAGACGCCTGTACTCACCAAAGAGGAGAGCGTGCAACAGGCTGGCAATGTTCCTCCTATGAATAACACCACTGAGCAGATGATGAACAATGGGATGTTTAGAAGCTTTTTGTAGTTCATGAAAAATCAGATGAAGGAGACTCGTGTTCAAAATACAGGAGGAAATGATAGCAATTCACGAGTTGTCACAGCCAAGCAGTTCAAAGAGTTGGGACCACCAGAATTCTGGGGAAAGCCGGATCCGATTAAGGCAGAGACGTGGGTCAAACAAATCATGAAGATATTCGATGTCTTGGGATGCACGGAGGAACAGAAGGTTCTATTCACCACCTTTATGTTCCGTAATGAGGCAGACATCGGTGGGAATCAGTGAAGCGCACTATCCAAATTTCCCACTCAAAGATGTCTTGGGAGACGTTTCAGAAACTTTTCAATGATAAGTACTTTCCTGAAAGTATTCGTCATATGAAGGAAGTAGAGTTCATTAGACTAGAACAAAATAACATGACGGTGTCCTAGTACGAGGCAAAGTTTGTAGAGTTATCCAGGTTTGCACCTCATTTGGTGGAGAATGAGGAACGTATGACGCAGATGTTTCTGAGAGGTTTGAAACCCGGCATATGTCAGTATCTCATTTCTCATAAATTTTCTCTCTATTCAGATGTTGTCAACAGGGCTCAATTATTAGAGCGAGATAACGAGTACGTTCAACCGAGGGACCACAACCAGGATCATACCAGAGATAGTAGTCAACAGAACAACGATAACCAGAGGAGAAAGAAAAAGACGGACAAAAATGGTAACCACTCTGGTGGTAATCATGGCCATGAAAATAGAAGAAGCGAGTCGGGGGGAGATTTTAAAAAGAGGATATTCAACAATGACAATGCGAAGACGTCAGAACCAGTAGCAACTGGTTCTAAGGGAGGAGAACGACCACCGGTCGTATGCTACAAATGCGGGAAAGAGGGACATATCAGCCCAAACTGTCCACAACAGTTCAAGGTATGCTATAATTGTGGAAAGGAAAGACATATCGCTCAAGATTGTACGGTAGCGAAACCTAGTTCAGCGGGGACGGTGACTCAAAAGGCTATCCCAGAAAAGTCAAAGTCAACGGTTCCTGGAAGAGCGTTTGTCGTGACTGGTCAAAATGCGAGGAACCCAAACGAGGTGATCACGGGTAAGCTAATCATAAATTCTTGTGAAATTTATACCTTACTAGATACCGGTGCTACCCATTCATTTATCTCTTCTGCTTGTGCTCAACGTTTAAACTTAACTCCGGAGAAATTAGACTTTGATTTATCTGTGGTGACTCTGTAAGACCCCAACTTTTTGAATAAAGATGAATTTTCTATAAATGTCATTTTTAAATATTAAGGTATGAATTTGAAATAATATTATAGTTGTGGGTAATATTTTTTAATTCTGCAAAGTATGCAAGTTGTTATATTATATTCGATTGGTCGGGGAATATTCAGTTTAGCAGGGAATATTCGTACAACGGCTCAATCATTAGTGGACCCCACAACAAAATTATTGTCGGATTGAGAAAATGACAAAAATATTTTATTGAAAATAATGGGAAGTTTTACCGTTAATACTGTTGAAATACTCGGTAGTAAAAGTACAGTAATACGCGTGGTTGCATAGTAACACACGGTATTGATTATTAATGCTTACGTGAGAAGTCACTCAGTTTTGTTCAATTATTGCTATAGTAATTGTTGTATAGTATCTCACGTTATTTGATTCAATTATTGTCGATATTTTATATATTATTAAATCAATAATTGAAATGACAGAGTTATCAATATTATAAATTGCAATATTAACGATGTCTAGAAATTCTGCCAAGGAGAGGTTTGGTCACCTAATTGGGCGCCAATAGGGAGAAATTCTTATTGGAAAGCCCCCTCTTTCCTGGGAACGACCTGGTCGATTAATATTATGAATTATAATAATGATGATAAATGTTGTTAAAAATGTTGAGGAGATTTTTTATGAAGTATTGGTTGTATTTATGGACCTCCCATTTACCCATTTTTTTAAATAATCGGTAGGAAGTTATTCAGTATATATATAGTGGTACCCACCTATGATTATGAGATGTTGGGGGGAGGGGAACACGTGGGACCCACGTTGGAAGAAAAAAATGAGGGGGAGAGGAATCTTGCAAAAATTACTTCACGGGTAGGTGGATGTTTTCAATTAAACATGTATTATTGTATATATATGTATTATATTATTATTTTGGTTGATATCAAGCATCCATTATTGCATCAGTCATTGAAAATTAAGCAAAGCATCCATTATTGCATCAGTCATTGAAATAATTAAGCATCCGTGAATTATTTTTCTAAACAGTGCATTTCCATTCTCCTATAAATAGAAGCTCATTTCTTCATTATTTCTTACGAATTTACTGAAACTCCGGAGAGAAAAATTATAGAGAAACTATGGAAAAGTATTCTGCTACTTCCCTACTCTTATATTCAGTTTCTTTTACGGTAAGGGATATTATTCTTTTGTATTCATGAAGAGAACTTCTGTTATTCCATTTATTATTATTCTGTTAGAATAACCTGTATATGCGGGCTACCCTATACTTGGTGACATTCTTCTGTCTCTATTATTCTGTTAGAACATCCTCAGATATGTGTGTTTTTACATCGGACCGGTTCTCATTTTTTTTATTATTACATTGAATATCCTATCTGTGTTTTTACACCTGACCGGTTCCATTATTTATTATTCAGCCTTTATTATTCGTTTAATATCCTCGTCTGTGTTTTACACCGACCGGTTCCATTATTTATTATTCCGCACTTAGTATTCTCATTGGAACATCCCGTCGATGTGAATTTCACCGACACGGTTCTTATTATTATTATTCTGCTGAATAACTCCGCCTATGCGAAGTACCGCATGCATGGTGATTTCTTTTGTTATTCCATTCGTTATTATACTCGGGTTGGTTAAAATTTTGACTTCTATACTCCATGAAATTAGTAGAATATCCTCGATATTTGCGCTTCATCCAAAGATTTTCATGGAAATATTCTTCCGAGCATTCTTGAATTTTACTCTACAAAGCAGTATCATGTTGACAATTTGGACGTTATTAGTTCCTGGACAAATTAATTCTTGAACTTGTTTTATTGAATTCTTATATCATTGTCATCATCCTCATGTTTGTATTTTTTTTAAAGTCATCTATGGCCTGTAGAGCATGGATGGACTTGGTATGATTATGACCGTGGATTATTCTGTAATCATGACCATAATGTAACAAGTGATGTGGTAAAAGTCCTCATTGGTCAGTAGTGCATTGATGGACGCTTGTTGGCATGATCATGACCATTGATGAATACACAAATATCCTTGCCCGTAGTGCATGGAATTTGTGGTCGTGACCCTAATGAATATCCTTGGCAGAGTAGTGTAGAATATGTGGATTATTTATTGTCAATCTCAAATATAAAAGTGATGAAAAACTTTTAAATCATAAAAGATAGTAGATTTTATTCTCTACTTGACTCTTTTAATGGATTGCTTGATCCGCCGCAGCTTAAACTTGATGTCTATTGTATTTTATCGCTTTAACTTTGTTGAAGGCTAATGATAATTTATTTTGCATTATCTTAGTCATAATATTTCATGTCAATAGTTGAGCTCACCTTTTTTTTCACCGTTTCTCTTGGTGAAATGAGAACGTAGTCGACGACAGTCGGGGAACGGAGTGATGTTCTGGATGATAGTGTTAGCTAGTAGTCCTTACTATTCTGTTAAATAGTGTGACAATAAATGTATTGAGGACTTATTCTGAGAGTGGATATTGTCTAAAAGACAGTATTTGTATTTAAACTCACAGCTCTCTTGTTGTATAATTAAGATTGTATTTATATTCTGTACCATGTATTTGGCGACTCAGAATAGGTGATGTATACCTATTTTGGGGGCGCCACAGACTCCGTTAGGAAACTTTCATCACATCCACTATTTATAAGTCTTGTTTGATCCAAGTTGGCACTATCACATTACCTGTTGACCTTATCTCTTTAAAGATACTTGCTTTTGATGTGATTTTAGGGATTGATTGGTTAACTACTCATCATGCCAAAATTGATTGTTTTCTTAAGGTTGTTAGTTTTCATATTCCTAACCAACCTGTTGTTCAAATTTAAGTAACTAAACCACTAAAATCAATCGCTATTCATTTATTAAAAAATGGATGTCAAGCTTTCATAGCCCATGTTATGGATTTGAATAAAGACACGTCAAATTTAAATAATATTCCTGTTGTTATTGGCTTTTCTGACGTATTTCCCGAATAACTTCCCGGTCTACCCCCGGAATGTGAAGTTGAATTTTTTATTGATCTTGAACCTAGTACAAAGTCCATTTCTAAAACCCCATATCGAATGGCTCCTATTGAACTTCAGGAGTTAAAGGTCCAACTACAGGAGTTGTTGGACATCGGTTTCATTCGTCCTAGTACATCTCCTTGGGGTGCTCCTGTTTTATTTGAAAAAAAGAAAGACGGGAGTATGCGACTTTGTATTGACTACCGGGAATTGAACCATGTCACCATCAAGAATAGGTATCCGCTACCTCGTATTGATGACCTATTTGACTAGTTGCAAGGAGCACAATTCTTTTCAAAGATCGATCTTCATTTTGGATATCATCAGCTGAAGATTAGAACTGAGGATATTCCAAAGACTGCCTTCAGAACTCGGTACGGGCATTATGAATTCTTAGTCATGTCTTTCGGATTAACTAATGCTCCTGCGGCTTTCATGGATATGATGAACCGAGTATTCAAGGATTATTTGGATCAGTTCGTTGTTGTCTTTATTGATGACATCCTCATATATTCCAAAAGCCGTGAAGATCATGAGCACCATTTGAAGCTGGTACTCCAAAAGCTTCGTGAAAACAAGCTTTATGCCAAATTGAAGAAATGCGAGTTCTGGCTTGAGGATGTAGTATTCCTTGGGCACGTGGTGTCAAAACATGGAGCATCTGTTGATCCGACGAAGATTGAAGTAATACAAAGTTGGGAGCAACCGAAGTCGATGACTGAAGTACGTAGCTTTATGGGCTTAGCTGGTTATTATCGGAGATTCGTGGAAGGATTTTCTCGAATCACTACTCCATTAGCTCAGCTGACTCAGAAAGATATCAAATTTATATGGAACGAGGAATGCGAGAAGAGTTTTCAAGAACTTAAGAGGATACTCATTTCGGCACCTATTCTGACAATACCATCTGGTTCGGATGGATTTGTTATCTACAGCGATGCTTCGGGAAAAGGGTTAGGATGTGTTCTCATGCAACGTGGGAAAGTCATAGCCTATGCCTCGCGACAACTTAAAGAATATGAGAGGAATTATCCTACTCATGATCTAGAGTTAGCGGCAATGTTTTCGCTTAAAGATCCGGAGGCACTATCTATACGGGGAGAAAGTGGAGATATATTCAGACCATAAAAGCCTCAAATATTTCTTCACCCAAAAGGAACTCAACATGCGGCAACGACGTTGGCTCGAGCTTTTGAAAGACTACGACCACACCATTCAATACCATCCTGGAAAAGCGAACGTGGTAGCTGGCGCATTGAGTAGAAGATCATATGCGGGAACGAGTGCAATGTTGTTAACACAAAGGCCCATTTTGTGTGATTTAAAAAAGATGAAAATAGAATTCAAGACTCCGGGGACCCATAAATGATGTCAAGTATATGCATAGAACCAACTTTAATCAAAAAAGTTAAAGTTGCTCAATCCACAGACCCGGAGCTGATGCGGATGAAGAAGAAAGTGCAAGAAGGTGCTATTCCAGAATCAAGAATCGATGAAGAAGGAATACTTCGAGTCCACTCCAGACTTTGTGTTCCTAACGATTCCGATTTGAAGTACAAGATCATGATGGAGGCACACAATACACCGTTTACAATTCATCCTGGAAGTACTAAAATGTATCGTGATCTTCGACATACATTTTGGTGGAACAATATGAAGAGAGAGATTGCAAAGTTTATCTCGATGTGTTTAACTTGTCAACGGTAAAGGCGAGAATCAAGTACCTAAGGGTCCGCTTGCAACCACTTGAGATTCCAAAATGGAAGTGGGAACACATTACTATGGATTTCAAGCACGGTCTTCCCACGGTTTCTCAAGGCATAAATGTTGTTTGGGTTATTGTTGATAGATTAACCAAGTTCCGCTCATTTCTTGCCGATACGGAGACTTATTCCTTGAACGCCTTTCTCTATATGTATGTAAATGAGATTGTGAGGTTGCATGGCATGCCAAGATCCATAGTTTCGGATCGTGACCCAAGATTCACTTCAAGATTTTGGGTTAGCATGCAAAAAGCTATGAGCATGGATTTATGATTCAGTTCGGCATACCATCCTCAAACGACGGACAATCGAGAGGACTATTCAAACTCTTGAAGATCTATTAAGACTCGTGTCCTAGACTTCAAAGGGAGTTGGGATAAGTATTTACCATTGGTGGAATTCTCCTACAACAACAGTTATCAGGCAAGTATAGGTGTGGCTCCATTCGAAGCATTGTATGGACGAAAGTGTCGCTCTCCAATATGTTGGGATAAGGTGGGTGAAGCAATATTGTTAGGACCCGAGTTGGTACGTATGACTACAGAAAAGATCCAAATGATTCGACAACGTATACAAATGGCACAGGATCGACAAAAGAGTTATGCGGATCTTCATAGAAAGGACGCGGAATTTAGTATTGGGGATCATGTATTATTGCGAGTTGCTCCATGGAAGGGAGCTACAAGATTTGGGAAAAGAGGAAAGCTCAATCCACGATTTATTGGTCCATTTCAGATTTTTAACCGAGTAGGAAATGTGGCCTATAGACTCGCGTTACCTCCAAGTATGTCTCGTGTTCATAATGTTTTGCACGTGTCTGTGCTTCATAAATATGTGAAGGACCCGAACCACGTTATTGAGTTAGAACCAGACGAGATAACCGAAGACTTAACATACAAGGCGGTACCTGTCAAGATCTTGAATAGGAAGGAGCATGTCCTACGCACAAGGTCATACCACAAGTTAAAGTATTGTGGAGGAACCATGCTATAGAGGAAATGACCTGGGAGTTGGAAACAGAAATGAAAACGAGGTACCCTCACCTTTTCGAAATACCAGGTATGTACGTCAATTTCGAGGACGAAATTTTATAAGGTGGGGAGGTTGTAAGACCCCAACTTATTATAAATAAAATTGAATTTCCTCCATTTATTATTTTGAAATAGTAAGGGTTGATTTGATTAATGTGGATAGTTATGGGTAAAATATGCAAATATTTCAAATAAGCAAGTGGTTATAAAATATTCGTTTGGTCGTGGAATATTCTTGTTGTCGGGAAATATTCGTACGACGGCACAGCCTTGTGTGGGCCCCATAACGGAAAGCGGTTGGATGAAGAAAACGACAAGTATAAGTTGTTTATAAATGACGGCGTAGTTGTTACTGCGTTAATCTTTAAAAATAATACTTTTGGTTAAAACACAAGAAGACACCTGTATTGCACCAATTATTGATTCTTACATAACAAGACACTACTCAATAATTGTTATATTAATTACTGTTCAGTATTTTATTTTATTGTTTCAATAATTGTTGCGTTGATATTTTATATTATTGTTGTTTCAATAATTGCCACTACACAGTATTTTCTATTATCGGAGCAATAATTCATATTATCTGAATAATATTATTGGATAACATTATTGGCAATGTCTAGAAAGTTCTGTCTAAGGTGAGGTTAGGTCATCTAATTGCGCGCCAGTAAGGAGAGATACTTATTGGAAAGCCCCCTCTATCTTGGGAACCGTTTGTCGTCAAGATTGTGATTCTCGTAATATTATTCGTGAATAATTAATTATTGATTTATATGATGAGGAAAATATTGATTTTATGTGGATATAGATGGAGAAAATTTTTAATGTGACAATTGTTGAAAATTAATATTTATCTTTTTCTGATAAAATAATTTATTTAAATATATTTTTATATTTTAATAATATAATATTGGTGATATTTTTATAATAAATGTGGGATATATGAGTATATGTGGAGGAGAAGTATTTTTGTTACTAAAAATGTTAAAAACATGTTTTTCATGTTGGTGGACCCCTTTTCTTGACTGAAATTTGATTATAGTCTGTAAAATCGTCCGTTTGTGGATTTCGGTCAATTTTTGTTTGGAATTTGGAAAAAATTTCTTCTACAAAGTTGTAGATAATGGAATTTCCTATCAAAGGACATGAGGTTTGAATTTTTCTGATAAAAGGGCTATTTATTGTGAATTATTGAAGTTTTGAAGTTCCGAAATAATTATTTTTTAAAAGTTTTAAATTTGTTTTTAAAGAAAAACGTTTTTGTTGATGGTTGGTGGGCTCATGTGTTGATAAACATGTTGGAAATCTGAATTCAAAGGTTGGCGTAGAAAATTTTTCATATATATTATTATTATATTAAATTTTCTGCTTTGGTGTTCTAAGCAATTTCCTATAAATAGGGTGCTTAGGTTAGAATTAAAAATTACACCAGAAACTAAAGTTTTCTCTCTCTTTCTCTCTCGATATATTGAGTGTATTCTTATGAGTATTTTAATACTTTGAGTGTTGTTATACGGTGCAAGTTCAAGTCATACCCTATATCCGGTGTTTCAACTAGAAGTATTGTCTTTACGAGGTAAGGGATGTTATTTTCTTTTTAAATTATATTATTTTCTTCAATATCATTATGCCAAAATATTGGTTTAAACTTTTAATCAAATTTGGAACTTTTTGTGTCGGGGTTACTATTCATGTATACAGCACTATTCACGTATACGGCACTATTCACGAATACGGCACTATTTATCGAAAAATAAAATTTTTTCTTTTCGTCCAAAATATCTATTATGGATACTAGCTTTGATTGTATCCATGTTTTGATCATTCTTGAATTTTACTCCACTATGATTATTTATGAGGTATTTTTGGACATAAAATAGCTGAAATATGAATCCTTAATATTTATTCTTTTGTGTCACTGGATTCGTTTTCTTTAAAATATTTTTCAACATCCTCAGTCCTAAATAATGATATTATTGAATATCTTTGGCCTGTAGTGCAAAGATTAATGATTATATAATAAATATCTTTCGCCCGTAGTGCAAAGATGAACATGTGTTGAGATGAACATGACCGACTGATGAATATCTTTGGCCTGTAGTGCAAAGATGAATATTTGATTCAAGATGTGCATTGATTGATGTTACAGGGATAAAATATTGTTGATGGACTTTTAAATTCATAGATAATAGTAGATTTCATTATCTACGTAACTCTTCTATGAATTATTATTTCCACTGCGAATATTGATCTGAAACTTGTTGTCTATTATATTTTATCAGATTTTTTTCCCTGTTGAAAACTAACGATAATTTGTTCTATATTATCATAGTCATAATATTCTTTACTGGGCTAGTTGAGCTCACCCTTTTCCTTTTTGTTCCATTTTTCTTATTAGGAGGCGAGAATGCGAGTACGAGTCAGGGTATGGAATGATGGTTCTAGAGAGAGTTGTTTAGCAGTCCTCACCATTTTTGTAAAATTATGTATCAATAATTGTGTTGAGGATTTATTTGGGTATGGATATTGTCTAGAAGACAATATTTGTATTTAAACTCACAGTTTTATTGTTGTATTAATAAAGTTGTAGTTGTTTATGTACCATGTATTGACAACTCAGAATGGGTGATGTATACCTATTTTGGAGGCATCACAGTATGCGACTTTGTATTGATTATCGGGAGTTGAATCATGTCACCATCAAAAATAGGTACCCATTGCCACGTATTGACGACCTGTTTGACCAGTTGCAAGGCGCCAAATTCTTTTCAAAGATTGATCTTCGTTCCGGATATCATCAATTGAAGATTAGAACCGATGACATTCCAAAGACGGCTTTGAAAACTCGGTACGGGCATTATGAATTCCTAGTCATGTCTTTTGGATTGACTAATGCTCCTGTTGCCTTCATGGATATGATGAACCGAGTATTCAAGGAATATTTGGATCACTTTGTGGTTGTCTTTATTGATGATATCCTTATTTATTCCAAAATCCGTGAAGATCATGAGCAACACTTGAGGCTGATACTCCAAAAGCTTCGTGAATATAAGCTTTATGCCAAGTTGAAGAAATGCGAGTTCTGGCTTGAGGAAGTAGCTATGACGCCCCCCAAATAGGTATACATCACCTATTCTGAGTCACCAAATACATGGTACAGAATACAAATACAATCTTAAATAAACAACATAAGCTGTGAGTTTTAATACAAACATTATCTTCTAGATAGTATTAAAACTCAAAATAAGTCCTCAATACATTATTAACACACTATTTTTGTAAGACCCCTACTTTTTAAATAAAAGATGAATTTTCTATAATTATCATTTTTGAATATTATGGAATGAATATAATATAATGTTATAGTTGTGGGTAATATTTACAAATTTTGCAAAGTATGCAAGTTGTCATATTATATTCGATTGGTTGGAAAATATTCTTTTTGTCAGGAAATATATGACGGTACAATCATTAGTGGACCCCACAATAAAATTATTGTCGGATTGAGAAAACGACAAAAATATTTTATGAAAATAACGGCGGAAGTTTTACCGTTAAAACTGTTGAACTACTTTAGGTAGTAAAGTACAAATGAATGGCATTAGTTGCATAAGTAGCACACGGTATTGATTATTAAGGGTTACGTGATAAGTCACTCAATTTTGTTTTATTAGTATTATTAACGTAATAAAACAGAAACATCTTTTTATATAAAACAGAATACTTTTATAAAGTTATTCATTTTATTTGATAATAATTAGATTATATTATATTTTATTATGCATAGTGTTACATAGTGTTACATAGTGTTTTGCATAGTAAAATCTTTTTATAAAGTTTTTCATTTTATTAGATTATAAATAGAATATATTATATTTTATTTAAAAGATTTTGTTTTAATTATGGACCATCCGATTAAAGTAAATCAATCTGGACCGTTCAAGAATTAGTTACTATGCAATCCATTTTTCTATAAATAGAAGCTCATTCCTCAATTATTTTCTTACGAATTCACTGAACTCTAGAGAGATAAACTGTAGAGAGAAAGAAGAAAAGTATTCTGCTACTTAACTACTCTTATATTCAGATCTTTTACGGTAAGGGATATTATTCTTTTGTATTCATTAAGAGAACTTCTGTTATTCATTTCCTTATTATTCTGTTGGAATAACCTATATACGCGGGCTACCCTATACTTGGTGACATTCTTCTATTATTCTGTTGGAACATCCTGTCTGTGTGTTTTACACCGAACCTGGTTCCGTCTTTATTATTTTGTTGGAATATCCTCGTCACGTGTTTTTTACCGACTGCTCCATCTTTATTATTCTCGTAGAATATCTTGTCTGCAGTGTTTTACACCGGACCGGTTCCCGCTTTTTATTATTCTATTGGAACATCCTCGCCTGTGTGTTACAACCGGACTGGTTCCGCTTTTTTTATTATTCATTGGAACATCCTTGCTTGGCAAGTAGTTTTGCCTCGACCTTTGTTCCGTTACTTATTATTCTCGTTGGAATAACTTTGCTCTATGCTAATAATCGCATACATGGTGATTTCTTTTGTTATTACATTCTTTATTATACTCAGTTGGTTAAAGTTTTGACTTCTATACTCAATGAAATTAGTAGAATATCTTTGATATTTGCGCTTCATCCAGTATCTTTTCATGGAAATATTTTTCTGAACATTCTTGAATTTTACTCTATATAGAAGTATCATGTTGAAAATTTGGACGTTATTGGTTCCTGGACAAATTAATTCGTGAACTTGTTTTATTGAATTCTTATATCATTGTCATCATCCTCATGTTTATATTATGTTGAAAGTCATCTGTGGCCTGTAGTACATAGATGGACTTGGTATGATTATGACTAGGAATTATTCGGTATAATCATGACCGTAATGTTACAAATGATGTGGTAAAAGTCCTTATTGACCCATAGTGCATTGATGGACAGTTGTTGGCATGATCATGACCATTGATGAATACACGAATATCCTTGGCCCGTAGTGCATGGATAATTTGTGGTCGTGACCCTAATGAATATCCTTGGCCGTAGTGCAGAGATGATGTGGAATATTATTAAGCTGAGTGTCAACGATAAAAGTGATGAAAAACCTTTTAAATCATAAAAGATAGTAGATTTTATTTTCTACTTGACTCTTTTAATGGATTGCTTGTCCGCTGCAGTTAAACTTGATGTATATTGTATTTTATCAGTTTAACATTGTTGGAGACTAATGATAATTTATTCTGCATTATCTTAGTCATAATATTTCTTGCTTTGGGCTAGTTGAGCTCACCCTTTCTTTCATTGTTCTCTTGAAATGAGAACGTAGCCGTGATTTAGCCTGGGGAATGGAGTGATGGTCCGGATGATAGTATAGCTAGTAGTCCTCACTATTCTGTTAAATAGTGTGACAATAAATGTAACGAGGACTTATTCTCGAGTGGATATTGTCTAAAGACGGTATTCGTATTTAAACTCACACTTCTCTTGTTGTATAATTAAGATTGTATTTTTATTCTCAGATAATGTATTTGGCTACACTCGAGAATAGGTGATGTATACCTATTTTGGGGGCGTCACAGTTGGTATCAAAGCTTAGGGATATGATCCCTGGCTAAGGTGTGAGACAAGAACTAGGAGGGGAGAGACGGGGAATTCTTTCGCTAGTATGACCTACCTAAGTTTATTTGGTATTTAATTGGTCGGTCAGAGTATAAGGATAATATGTGATATGTTATTAAATCCTTATTTTGTGGCAGTATTTGAAAATGGCATCCGATAATTTTGAGATTAGCAATGGAGCATAGGAGACCGTTGAGTCTCCACAGATCAATAATCAGGATAATGTGCATCAGGAAGGCGACGTTCCTCAGGCAAATAACAACACTGACCAAATGATGAACGATGGAATGTTCAAAGGCTTTATGCAATTCATGCAACAACAGGCAAGAGTGGCTCCTATACAAAATGCAGGTGGAAATACTGGTAACTCTCGGATGGTCATCGCCAAGCAGTTTAAGGAACTGGGACCACTGGAGTTTTTTGGAGACCCAAAACCACTTAAGGCGGAGACGTGGATTAAGCAGATCAACAAGATATTTGATGTGTTGGGATGCTCCGAGGAGAAAAAGGTTCCTTTTGCCACCTTCATGTTACGTGTAGAGGCAGATTACTGGTGGGAATATGTAAAACGTACTCAACCTGCCGCACTGAAGATGTCTTGGGAGAAGTTCTAGGAATTGTTCAACGACAAGTACTTTCCTGAAAGTATTCATCACATGAAAGAGGTAGAGTTCATCGTTTTAACAAAACAACATGACAAAGATTGCAAAGACGGGCCAAGTTTGCCGAAAGTTGTCCTGGTTTATGTCCCATTTGGTTGATAATAAGGAGAGAATGACGCAAATATTTTTAAGAGGTTTGAAACCTGAGATACGTCAATATCTTATCTCTCATAAATTGTGTTTGTATTCAGATGTTGTTAATAGGGCTCAGTTATTGGAACGTGATAATGAGTCATCCCAATCAAAAGAGAACAAATGTAAGAAAATGATAATACCAAAGGAGAAATACCATCGAGCGGTGACAACAAGCATGGAAGGAATCAATGGGTTAGAAATGTTTACCACTTTGGGTAATCGTACAAAACAGAAGAAGAATGGACATTTCAAGAAGAGGAGATTCAATAATGATGGAAAGACGTCAGCACCAGCACCCGTTGTTAAAGAAGGAGAACGACCACCTATTATATGCTTCAAATGTGGAGGGGAGGGGCATATTAGTCCAAACTGCGCGATGTCGTCCAAAGAATGTTATAATTGAAAATAGAGAGTCACCTAGCCCGATTTTGTCGTTCATCGAAGACAAGTTCAGCTAGGATGGATGCACCAAAGGCCGTCCCAGAAATGTCAAAGCCGGTAGTGCAAGGGAGAGCGTTTGTTGTGACCTCCCAGAAAGTAAGGAACCCGAACGAGGTCATCACGGGTAAGCTAATCATAAACTCTAGCGAAGTTTATACTTTATTTGATACTGGTTCTACCCACTCTTTCATTTATCCTACTTGCGCTCAACGTTTAAATTTGACTCCGGAGGAATTAGCCTTTGACTTATCTGTTGAAACTCCGTTGGGAGAAACCTTCATTACATCCACTGTTTATAAGTCTTGTTTAGTTCAAATTGGCACCCGCACGCTACCTGTCGATCTTATTTCTTTGAAAATACTTGCATTTGATGTGATTCTAGGGATTGATTGGTTAACTACTCATCATGCAAAAATTGATTATTTTCTTAAGATTGTTAGCTTTCATGTTCCTAACCAACCTATTATGAAAATTCAAGCAACCAAACCATTAAAATCAATCACTGTCATCTCAAGCCATAAAGCTATTCGTTTATTAAAAAAAGGATGTCAAGCTTTCTTAGCTCATGTCACGGATCTAAACAAAAATACGTCAGTTTTGAATGATATTTCTATTGTTAATGAATTTCCCGACGTATTCCCGAAGAACTTCCCTGCCTACCCTGGCGTGAAATTGAATTTTGTATCGACCTTGAACTCGATACAAAACCCATTTCCAAAGCCCCATATCGAATGGCTCTATTGAACTTCGTGAGTTAAAGACCTAACCTGCAGAATTGTTAGACATTGGCTTTATTCGTCCTAGTACTTCTCCTTGGGGTGCTCCTGCTCTATTCGTGAAGAAGAAAGATGGGAGTATGTGACTTTGTATTGATTATCGGGAGTTGAATCATGTCACCATAAAAAATAGGTACCCACTGCCACATATTGATAACCTATTTGACCAGTTGCAAGGAGCCAAATTCTTTTCAAAGATTGATCTTCATTCCGAATATCACCAATTGAAGATTAGAACCGATGACATTCCAAAGACGGCTTTAACTCCTATGCATGCGGAATTATGAATTCCTAGTCATGTCCTTCGGATTGACTAATGCTCCTGCTGCCTTTATGGATATGATGAACCGAGTATTCAAGGAATATTTGGATCACTTTGTGGTCGTCTTTATTGATGACATCCTTATATATTCCAAAAGCTGTGAAGATCATGAGCAACGCTTGAGGCTGATACTCCAAAAGCTTCGTGAATATAAGCTTTATGCCAAGTTGAAGAAATGCGAGTTCTGGCTTGAGGAAGTAGCATTCCTTGGGCACGTGGTATCAAGTCATGGAATATCTGTTGACCAGCAAAGATTGAAGCTATTCAAAGCTGGGAGCAACCTAAATCGGTGACCAAAGTACATAGCTTTCTCGGTTTAGCTGGTTATTATCGGAGATTCGTGGAAGGATTTTCTCGAATCGCTACTCCTTTAACTTAGCTGACTCGGAAAGATACAAAGTTCGGTTGGAGCGAGGAATGTGAGAAGAGTTTTCAAGAACTCAAGAAAAGACTCATTTCAGCACCTGTTTTGACAATACCATCTGGTTCGGAGGGATTTGTCTTCTACAGTGATGCTTCGGGCAAAGGGTTAGGATGTGTTCTCATGCAACATGGGAAAGTCATAGCCTATGCCTCACAACAACTCAAAGAATATGAGAATAATTATCCTACTCATGATCTAGAGTTGGCAGCTGTTGTCTTCATACTAAAGATTTTGAGGCATTACTTGTATAGGGAGAAAGTGAAGATCTTTACGGATCATAAAAGCCTCAAATATTTCTTCACTCAAAAGGAACTCAACATGCAACAACGACGTTCGCTTGAACTATTGAAAGATTATGATCATACCATCCAATACCATCCTGGAAAAGCAAACGTGGTAGCTGGTGCATTGAGCAGAAGATCATATGCGGGTACGAGTGCGATATTGTCAATGCAAAGGCACATTTTGTATGACTTAAAAAGGATGGAGATAAAGATAAAGACTCCAGGGACCCACATGATGATGGCAAATATACGAGTAGAACCGACTTTTATTGATAAAGTTAAAGCTGCTCAAACTACAGACCTTGAGCTGATGCGTATAAAGAAGAAAGTGCAAGAAGGTGCTATACCGGAAGCAAGAATTGATGATGAAGGAATACTTCGAGTCCACTCCAGACTTTGTGTTCCTAACGATCCTGAGTTAAAGTATAAAATTATGATGGAAGCGCACAACACACCGTTTGCAATCCATCCTGGGAGTACCAAAATGTATCGTGATCTTCGTCATACATTTTGGTGGAGCAATATGAAGAGGGAGATAGCGCTGTTTATCTCAAGGTGTCTAACTTGTCAACGAGTCAAGGTGGAGCATCAAGTACCAAAAGGTCCATTGCAACCACTTGAAATTCTAGAATGGAAGTCGGAGCACATTACCATGGATTTCGTTACTGGTCTTCCCAAGGTTTCTCAAGGCATTGATGCAATTTGGGTCATTGTTGATAGATTGACTAAGTCTGCTGACTTCTTACCAATACAAGAAACTTATACACTTGAACGTCTTGCTCATATGTACATAAACGAGATTGTAAGACTGCATGGTATGCCAGTATCCATAGTTTCTGATCGAGACCTAAGATTCACTTCACGATTTTGGGTTAGTTTGCAAAAAGCTATGGGCACAGATTTACGATTTAGTTCAGCATATCATCCTCAGACAGACGGACAAATAAAGAGGACTATTCAAACTCTTGAAGATTTATTAAGACTCTGTGTCCTTGACTTCAAGGGAAGTTGGGACAAGTTCTTACCGTTGGTGGAGTTTTCCTACAACAACAGTTATCAAGCAAGTATTGGCATGGCTCCATTCGAGGCGTTATATGGAAGAAAGTGTCGTTCTCCAGTATGCTGGGATGAGGTGGGTGAAGCAACGTTGTTGGGACCAGAGTTGGTACGTATGACTACGGAAAAGATTCAAACGATCCGACAACGTATAAAAACCTCACAAGATCGACAAAAGAGTTATGCTGATCTTCATCGAAAGGACGTGGAATTCGATATAGGAGATCATGTGTTGTTACGTGTTGCTCCATGGAAAGGAGTTACGAGATTTGGAAAGAGAGGAAAGCTCAATCCTCGATTCATTGGCCCATTTTGAATTTTCAATCGAGTAGGAACTGCGGCCTATAGACTCGCTTTACCGCCAAGTATGTCTCGTGTTCATAACGTTTTTTACATATCCATGTTACGAAAATATGTGGAAGACCCGAACCACATTATTGAGTTAGAACCAGACGAAATAGCGGAAGATTTAACGTATGAAGAGGTTCCTATTCAAATCTTGGATAAGAAGGAACATATTCTACGCTCCAAGGTTATACCTCATGTCAAAGTTTTGTGGAGAAACCACGATGTTGAGGAAATGACCTGGGAGTTAGAATCTGAAATGAAGTCAAAGTATCCTTACCTCTTCTATATACCAGGTACGTACCCTAATTTCGAGGGAGAAATTTCTTAAGAAGGGGAGGTTGTAAGACCCCTACTTTTTGAATAAAAGATGAATTTTCTATAATTATCATTTTTGAATATTATGGAATGAATATAATATAATGTTATAGTTGTGGGTAATATTTATAAATTTTGCAAAGTATGCAAGTTGTCATATTATATTCGATTGGTCGGGAAATATTCTTTTTGTCAGTAAATATCCATACTGACGGTATAAATCATTGGTGGATCCCACAATGTAATTATTGTTTGGATTGAGAAAATGACAAAAATATTTTATAAAAATAACTATGGAAGTTTTACCGTTAAAAGCTGTTGAACTACTTTCAGTAGTAAAAGTAATGCGATGTACTGCGTGGTTGCATAGTAGCACATGGTATTGATTATTAAGGCTTACGTGATAAGTCACTCAGTTTGTTTTATTAGTATTATTAACGTAATAAAATAGAAATATCTTTTTATATAAAACAGAATACTTTTATAAAGTTATTCATTTTATTAGGCTAATAATAAAATCTTTTTATATAAAAATGTAATACATTTTATAAAGTTATTCATTTTATTTTATAATAATTAGATTATATTATATTTTATTATGCATAGTGTTGCATAGTATTTTGCAATAAAATCTTTTTATAAAGTTTTTTTGTTTTATTAGATTATAAATAGAATATATTATATTTTATTTAAAAGATTTTGCTTTAATTATGGACCGTCCATTAAAGTATATCAATCGGACCGCTCAGAATTAGTTACTATGCAATCCATTTTCTATAAATAAAGCTCATTCCTTCATTATTTTCTTACGAATTCAATTTAACTCTAGACATATAAACTGTAAAGAGAAAGAAGAAAAGTATTCTGCTACTTAACTACTCTTATATTCAGTTCTTTTACTGTACGGGATATTATTCTTTTGTATTCATGAAGAGAACTTCTGTTATTCCTTTCCTTATTATTCTATTAGAATAACCTGTATGCGCGGGCTACCCTATACTGGGTGACATTCTTCTATTATTCTGTCTTTATTATTCTGTTGGAACATACCATCATGTGTTTTTACATCGGACTCGGTTCCGCTCTTTATTATTCTCATTGGAATATCATGTCTGTGTGTGTTTTACAATCAACTCCGGTTCCATCTTTATTATTCTCGCTGGAATATCACATGCGTGTGTTTTACACCGGACTGGTTCCGCTCTTTATTATTCTCGCTGGACATCATGTCGTCTGTGTTTTTATACCGACCGGTTCCATCTTTATTATTCTGTTGGAACATCCTCGCTTGTCAAGTAGTTTTGCTCGACTCGGTTCCGTTACTTATTATTCTATTGAATAACTCCGCATACTATGGCACCGCATGCATGCATGGTGATTTCTTTTGTTATTACATTCTTTATTATACTCAGTTGGTTAAAGTTTTGACTTCTATACTCCATGAAATTAGTAGAATATCCTTGATATTTGCGCTTTATCCAGTATCTTTTCATGGAAATATTCTTCTGAGCATTCTTGAATTTTACTCTACACAGAAATATCATGTTAAAAATTTGGACGTTATTTGTTCCTGGACAAATTAATTCGTGAACTTGTTTGATTGAATTCTTATATCATTGTCATCATCCTCATGTTTATATTATATTGAAAGTCATCGGTGGCCTGTAGTGCATAGATGGACTTGGTATGATTATGACCAGGGATTATTCGATATAATCATGACCGTAATGTTACAAATGATGTGGTAAATGTCCTCATTAGCCCGTAGTTCATTGATGGACAGTTGTTGGCATGATCATTACCATTAATGAATACACGAATATCCTTGGCCCGTAGTGCATGGATAATTTGTGGTCGTGACCCTAATGAATATTCTTGGACGTAGTGCAGGGATGATGTGGATTATTATTAAGCTGAGTCTTAGAGATAAAAGTGATGAAAAACCTTTTAAATCATAAAAGATAGTAGATTTTATTCTCTACTTGACTCTTTTAATGGATTGCTTGTCCGCTGCAGTTAAACTTGATGTCTATTGTATTTTATTAGTTTAACATTGTTGGAGACTTATGATAATTTATTCTGCATTATCTTAGTCATAATATTTCTTGCTGGGCTAGTTGAGCTCACCCTTTCTTTCACTGTTCTCTTTAGGAAATGAGAACGTAGCTGGGACGAGTCGGGGAATGGAGTGATGGTCCGGATGATAGTATAGCTAGTAGTCCTCACTATTCTGCAATTAAATAGTGTGACAATAAATGTAACGAAGACTTATTCGAGAGTGGATATTGTCTAGAAGACGATGATTTGTATTTAAACTCACGACTCTCTTGTTGTATAATTAAGATTGTATTTTATTACAGACAATGTATTTGGTGACTCGTAATAGGTGATGTATACCTATTTTTTTTGGGCGTCACAATATTGGTATCAAAGCTTAGGATATGATCCTGCCTAAGGTGTGAGACAAGAACTAGGAGGAGAGATTTTAGAATCCTTTTCGCTAGTATGACCTACCTAAGTTTATTTGGTATTTAATTGGTCGGTTAGAGTATAAGGATAATATCTGATATGTTATTAAATCCTTGTTTTGTGGCAGTATTTGAAAATGGCATCCGAGAATGTTGAGATTAGCAATGGAGCACAGGAGACTGTTGAGTCTCCACAGATCAATAACCAGGATAATGTGCATCAGGAAGGCGACGTTCCTCAGGCAAATAACAACACTGACCAAATGATGAACGATGGAATGTTCAAAGGCTTTATGCAATTCATGCAACAACAGGCAAGAGTGGCTCTCAGACAAAATGCGAATTCGAAAATACGGTAACTCCCTCGACTCGTCCCAGCTATATTCTCATTTCCTGAAGAGAACAATGAAAGAAAGGGTGAGCTCAACTAGCCCAGTAAGAAATATTATGACTAAGATAATGCAGAATAAATTATCATTAGCCTTAAACAAAGGTTAAACCGATACAATATAACAAACATCAAGTTTAATCATAATGAGCATGCAATCCATTAAAAGAGTCAAGTAGAGTATAAAATCTACTATCTTTTATGATTTAAAAGGTTTTTTCATCACTTTTATCGCTGGGACTCAACTTAATAAATAATCCACATCATCACTGCACTACGGCTAAGGATATTCATTAGTATCACAACCACAAAATTATCCATGCACTACGGGCCAAGGATATTCGTGTATTCATCAATGGTCATGATCATGCCAACAACTATCCATCAATGCACTACGGGCCAATGAGGACTTTTACCACATCATTTGTAACATTACGGTTATGATTACACCGAATAATCCCTGGTCATAATCATACCAAGTCCATTTATGCACTATAGGCCACAGATGACTTTCAACAAAATATAAACATGAGGATGATGATAATGATATAAGAATTCAATAAAACAAGTTCAAGAATTAATTTATCCAGGAACTAATAACGTCCAAATTGTCAACATGATACTTCTTTGTAGAGTAAAATTCAAGAATGCTCAGAAGAATATTTCCATGAAAAGTTACTGGATGAAGCGCAAATATCAAGGATATTCCACTAATTTCATGGAGTATAGAAGTCAAGACTTGAAGCAACTACATATAATAAAGAATGGAATAACAAAAGAAATCACCAGGCATGCGATAGACTGCAAAGGCAGATTATTCCAACAGAATAATAAATAACGGAATCAGGTACGGCGTAAAACGCATGAGCATGGAAATTCCAACGTAATAATAAAGATTTAAACAGTCCCGAAACGTAACATTGCACCAGGATATTCCAAATGAATAATAAAGATTTAAAACCAGTCCCAAGCATAAAACGCATGCGATGACGAGGATATTCCAACAGAATAATAAAGAATGGAATAACATAAGAATTTCACCAAGTATAGGGTAGCCCGCGTATACAGGTTATTCCAATAGAATAATAAATAATGGAATAACAGAAGTCCTCTTCATGAATACAAAAGAAATAATAACCCTTACCTTGAAAAGAAGAGTACTGAATATAGGAGTAGTGAAGTAGCAGAACACTTTTCTTCTTTCTTTTTATAATTTTCTCTCTCTAGAGTTTCAGTTAATTCGTAAGAAAAAGTGAAGGAATGAACTTCTATTTATAGGAGAATGGAAAGGCACTGTATAATTCACTGGCTGAAATCATACGCTATATTTTCAAAACCAAATTTTTATAATATATATATAATATAACACATGCTATATTAGAAAAATCCTACCACCCGTGCATCATTTGTCAAGGTGCTGGCCAATTAGAAGAAAGAGAAAAAAAACTAGTACACGCCAAGTTTGAGAAAATGGTTTTATGCGCATGTTTGATAGCATTATTGGTTTGTTCAACCAATAAGGTGCAAGCTTGAAAATAATCACATATCCTGCCAACTTTTCATCCTCCACCACAACCCACTCACCCACATTTAATATAGACATATATAAATACATATCAATCACACACCTCACCACTTTCTTAATTTCCCCACCAGCATGCTAACTAACACATATAATATATATATATATATATATATATATATATATATAACCTATATATATATAAGTAATAAAACAAAAATGAGATAACTTTTTCCCGACAATTTTGAAAAATGAGGAAGTGGGGAGTTCATATAATACGCCACCGTACAACAAATACTTCATAAAAATCTCCCCAATATTTTTAACAAAATTTATCATTATTATTAGAATTCGCAATATTAATCGACCAGGTCGTTCCCAGGAAAGAGGGGGCTTTCCAATAAGGATTTCTCCTTATTGGCGCGTAATTAGGTAACCAAACCTCTCCTTGACAGAACTTCCAGACATCGTTAATATTGCAAATAATAATATTAATAATTTCGTCGTCTCAATTATTGATTTAATAATATATAAAATATCAACACCAATTGAATCAAATAATGTGAGATACTATGCAGTAATTACTGTAGCAATAATTGAACAAAACTGAGTGACTTCTCACGTAAACATCAATAATATCGTGTGCTACTATGCAACCACGTGTATTCCTGTACTTTTAACACCGGGTATTTCAACAGTTAACGATAAAACTTCCGCCGTTATTTTTATAAAATATTTTTTGTCGTTTTCTCAATTCGACAATAATTCCATTGTGGGGTCCACTAATGATTGTGTCGTCGTATGAATATTCCCTACTAAAACGAATATTCCCCAACCAATCGAATATTATATAACAACTTGTGTACTTTGCAAAATTTATAAATATTACCCACAACTATAACATTATATCAAATTCATTCCATAATATTCAAAAATGATAATTATAGAAAATTCATCTTTATTCATAAAAGTTGGGGTCTTACAATCTCCCCTTCTTATGAAATTTTGCCCTCAAAATTAGAATACGTACCTGGTATGTCGAAGAGGTAAGGATACCTTGATTTCATTTCAGATTCTAACTCCCAGGTCATTTCCTCAATATCGTGGTTCCTCCATAAAACTTTGACTCGAGGTATAACCTTAGAGCGTAGAATATGTTCCTTCTTATCCAAGATTTGAACAAGAACCTCTTCATACGTTAAATCTTCCGCTATTTCATCTGGTTCTAACTCAATAATGTGGTTCGGGTCTTTCACATATTTACGTAACATGGATATATAAAAAACGTTATGAACACGAGACATACTTGGCAATAAAGTGAGTCTATAGGCTACAGTCCCTACTCGATCGAGGATTAAAAATGGGCCAATGAATCGAGGATTGAGCTTTCCTCTCTTTACAAATCTCGTAACTCCTTTCCATGGAGCAACACGTAACAACACATGATCTCCAATATTGAATTCCACATCCTTTCGATGAAGATCAGCATAACTCTTTTGTCGGTCTTGTGAGATTTTTATACGTTGTCTGATTGTTTGAATCTTTTCCGAAGTCATACGTACCAACTCTGATCCCAACAACGTTGCTTCACCCACCTCATCCCAGCATACTGGAGAACGACACTTTCTTCCATACAACGCCTCGAATGGAGCCATGTCAATACTTGCTTGATAACTATTGTTGTAGGAAAACTCCACCAATGGTAAGAACTTGTCCCAACTTCCCTTGAAGTCAAGGACACAGAGTCTTAATAAATCTTCAAGAGTTTGAATAGTCCTCTCTGATTATCCGTCCGTCTGAGGATGATATGCCGAACTAAATCGTAAATCCTTGCCCATAGCTTTTTGCAAACTAACCTAAAATCGTGAAGTGAATCTTGGGTTTCAATCAGAAACTATGGATACTGACATACCATGCAATCTTACAATCTCGTTTATGTACATACGAGCAAGACGTTCAAGTGTATATATTTCTCGTATTGGTAAAAAATGAGCAGACTTGGTCAATCTATCAACAATGACCCAAATTGCATCTATGCCTTGAGAAACCTTGGGAAGACCAGTAACAAAATCCATGGTAATGTGCTTCCACTTCCATTCTGGAATTTCAAGTGGTTGCAATGGACCTTTTGGTACTTGATGTTCCGACTTGACTCGTTGACAAGTTAGACACCTTGAGATAAATAGCGCTATCTCTCTCTTCATATTGCTCCACCAAAATGTATGACAAAGATCATGATATATTTTGGTACTCCTAGTTTGGATTGCAAACGATGTGTTGTGCGCCTCCATTATTATTTTATACTTTAAATCAGGGTTGTTAGGAACACAAAGTCTGGAGTTGACTCGAAGTATTCCTTCTTCATCGATTCTTGCTTCCGGCATAACACCTTCTTGCACTTTCTTCCTTATACGCATCAGCTTCAGGTCTGTAGCTTGAGCAGATTTAACTTTATCAATAAGTCAGTTCAACTTGTATATTCGCCATCATCACATGGGTCCCTAGAGTCTTTAACTCTATCTCCATCCTTTGCAAGTCACACAAAATGGGACTTTACGTTGACAATATCGCACTTGTACTTGTATATGATCTTCTACTCAATGCGTCAGCTACCACGTTCGCTTTTCTAGGATGGTCATGGATGGTATGATCATAATCTTTCAACAGTTCAAGCCAACGTCGCTGTCGCATATTGAGTTCCTTTTGAGTGAAGAAGTGTTTGAGGCTTTTATGATCCATAAAGATCTCCACTTTCTCCCCATACAAGCAATGCCTCCAAATTTTAAGTGCGAAGACAACAGCTACCAACTCTAGATCATGAGTAGGATAATTCCTCTCATATTCTTTGAGTTGTTGAGAGGCATAGGCTATGACTTTCCCATGTTACATGAGAACACATCCCAACCCTTTGCCCGAAGCATCACTGTAGATGACAAATCCTTCCGAGCCAGATGGTATTGTTAGAACAGGTGCTAAAATGAGTCTCCTCTTGAGTTCTTGAAAACTCTTCTCACATTCTTCGCTCCAACTGAATTTTGTATCTTTTTGAGTCAGTTGAGTTAATGGAGTAGCGATTCGAGAAAACCCTTCTACGAATCTCCGATAATAACCAGCTAAGCCGAGAAAGCTACGTACTTCGGTCACTGATTTAGGTTGCTCCTAGCTTTGAATAACTTCAATCTTTGTTGGGTCAACAGATATTCCATGACTTGATACCACGTGCCCAAGGAATGCTACTTTCTCAAGTCAGAACTCGCATTTCTTCAACTTGGCATAAAGCTTGTTTTCACGAAGCTTTTGGAGTATCAGCCTCAAGTGTTGCTCATGGTCTTCACGGGTTTTGGAATATATGAGGATGTCATCAATAAAGACGACCACAAAGTGATCCAAATATTCCTTGAATACTCGGTTCATCATATCCATGAAGGCAGCAGGTGCATTAGTTAATCCAAAAGATATGACTAGGAATTCATAATGCCCGTACCGAGTTCTGAAAGTCGTCTTTGGAATGTCATCGGTTCTAATCTATAATTGGTGATATCCGGAATGAAGATTAATATTTGAAAAGAATTTAGCTCCTTGCAACTGGTCAAACAGGTCATCAATACGTGGCAATGGGTACCTATTTTTGATGGTGACATGATTCAACTCCCGATAATCAATACAAAGTCGTATACTCCCATCTTTCTTCTTCACGAATAGAACAGGAGCACCCCAAGGAGAAGTACTAGGACGAATAAAGCCAATGTCTAACAATTCCTGCAGTTGGGTCTTTAACTCCTGAAGTTCAATAGGAGCCATTCGATATAGGGCTTTAGAAATGGATTTTGTATCGGGTTCAAGGTCGATACAAAATTTAATTTCATGCTCTGGGGGTAGGCCAAGAAGTTCTTCAAGGAATACGTCAGGAAATTTATTAACAATAGAAATATCATTCAAAACTGACGTATTTTTGTTTAGATCCGTGACATGAGCTAAGAAAGCTTGACATCCATTTTTTAATAAATGAATAGCTTTATAGCTTGAGATAACAATGATTGATTTTAATGGTTTGGTTGCTTGAATTCGCATAATAGGTTGGTTAGGAATATGAAAGCTAACAACGTTACAAAAATAATCAATTTTTGCATGATGAGTCGTTAACCAATCAATCCCTAGAATCACATCAAATGCAAGTATTTTCAAAGAAATAAGATCGACAGGTAACGTGCGGGTGCCGATTTGAACTAAACAAGACTTATAAATAGTGGATGTAATGAAGGTTTCTCCCAACGGATTTTCAACAGATAAGTCAAAGTCTAATTTCTCCGGAGTCAAATTTAAACGTTGAGGGCAAGTAGGAGAAATAAAAGAATGGGTAGAACCGGTATCAAATAAGGTATAGACTTCGCTAGAGTTTATGATATGCTTACCCGTGATGACTTCGTTTGGGTTTCTTGCTTTCTGGGAGGTCACAACAAACGCTATCCCTTGCCACTTCTGGGCTTTGACTTTTCTCGATGACCTTTGGTGCCTCCATCCTAGCTAAACTTGTCTTCGGTGGATCGAAAAATCGGGCTAGGTGACCTTCTCTTCCATAATTATAACATGCTTTGGACTGCATCGCAGATTTGGTGATGTGTCCTCCCTCCACATTTGAAGCATATAATAGGTGGTCGTTCTCCTTCCTTAACAACAAAATTGGTCTTGGCGTCTTTCCATCATTGTTGAATCTCCTCTTCTTGAAATGTCCATTCTTATTTTTTTGGCCATGATTACCACCAAAGTGGTTACCATTTCTGGCCTGTTGATTCCCTCCACGCTTGTTGTCACCACTTCGATGACTGCTCTCACTGGTATTATCATTTTGCCGGTTGCTATCTTTTGGTTGGGTTGACTCATTATCATGCTCCAATAACTGAGCCCTATTAACAATATCTGAATACAAACACAGTTTATGAGAGATAAGATATTGACGTATCTCAGGTTTCAAACCTCTTAAAAATATTCGCGTCATTCTCTCCTCATTATCAACCAAATGGGACGCAAACCGGGACAACTCGGCATACTTGGCTTCGTACTGCGATACGGTCATGTTGTTTTGTTCCAGCTTGATGATGTATGTGACGCACCCAAAATAGGTATACATCACCCATTCTGAGTTATCAATACATGGTACAGAAACAACTACAACTTTATTAATACAACATAAAAACTGTGAGTTTAAATACAAATATTATCATCTAGATAATATCCATACCCAACTAAGTCCTCATTACAATTATTGAAACATTATTTTACAAAAATGGAGAGGACTACTAAACAATTCTCTCTAGAACCATCATTCCATACCCCGACTCGTACTCGCTACATTCTCGCCTCTTGAGAAAAAATGGAACAAAAAGGAAAAGGGTGAGCTCAACTAGCCCAGTAAGGAATATTATGACTAAGATAATATAAAACAAATTATCGTTAGTCTTCAACAGGGAAAAATCTGATAGAATATAATAAACAACAAGTTTTAGATCAATATTTGTAGCAGAAATAATAATTCATAGAAGGGTTACGTAGAGAATGAAATCTAATATTATCTATGAATTTAACAGTCCATCAACAATATTTTTATCCCTGTAACATCAATCAATTCACATCTTGAATCATATATTCATCTTTGCACTACAGGCCAAAGATATTCATCAGTTGGTCATGTTCATCTCAACACTTGTTCATCTTTGCACTACGAGCCAAAGATATTCATTATATAATCATTAATCTTTGCACTATAGGCCAAAGATATTCAATTATATCATCATTTAGGACTGAGGATGATGAAAAATAGTTTAAAGAAAACGAATCTAGTGAAACAAAAGAATAAGTATTAAGGATTCGTATTTCGGCTTATTCATGTCCAAAAATACCTCATAAATAATCATAGTGGTATAAAATTCAAGAATGATCAAAACATGGATACAATCAAAGCTAGTATCTATAATAGATATTTTAGACGAAAAAGAAAATTTTCATTTTTTCGATGAATAGTGTCGTATTCGTGAATAGTGTCGTATACGTGAATAGTAACCCCGACACAAAAAGTTCCAAATTTGATTAAAAGTTCAAACCAATATTTCGGTATAATGATATTGAAGAAGATAATATCATTTAAGAAGAAAATAACATCCCTTACCTCGAAAGAATAGTACTTCTGGCTGGAATACTGGGTATAATACTGAAGGGAACTTGCACCATATAACAACACTCAAAGTATCAAAATACTCATAAGAATACGCTCAAAATATCGAGAGAGAAAGAGAGAGAAAATTTAATATAATAATATTATTTTTAATCAAAATTCTTACGCATACCTTTGAATCTGATTTCAGCCATTGAACACATGTATATCACATGTGGAACACTCACCAAAAACGTTTTTTTTAAAAAAAAATAATTAAAACTTCAAAAATTAATTATTTCGGAACCTTAGAACTTTAATAATTCACAATAAATAATCTTTTTGTCAGAAAAATTCGAAACTTGCATCTTTTCCATAGGAAATTCCATTATCTACAACTTTCCAGAAGAAAGTTTTTCCAAATTCCAAACAGAAATTGACCGAAATCCACAAACGGGCGATTTTACAAGCTATAATCAAATTTTAGTCAAGAAATGGGGTCCACCGACATGTTTAACATGTTTTTAACATTTATTGCAACATAAATACTCTTTCTCCTCATATAATCATATATCTCACATTCATTGTAAAAATGTCACCATTATTATATTATAAAAATATAATAATATATTAAAATGAATTATTTTATCAGAAAAAGATAAAATATTAATTTTCAATAATTGTCACATTAAAAAATTTTTCCATCTTTATCCACATAAAATCAATATTTTCTTCATCATATAAATCAATAATTAATTATTCACAAATAATATTATAGAATCACAATCATCGACAACAAGGCCGCTCCTGTGATAGAGGGGCTTTCAAATAAGTATTTCTCCTTCTTGGTAGCCTGAATTAGATGACTTAACCTCTCCTTAGTCGAACTTTCTAGACATTGCCAATAATGTTATCCAATAATATTATTCGGATAATATGAATTATTGTCTCGATAATGGAAAATACCGTAAATGACAATTATTGAAACAACGGTAATATAAAATATCAACGCAGCAATTATTGAATCAATAAAATAAAATAATGAACAATAATTACTTTAATAATTATTGAAAGATGTCTTCTTACTTAAGAATCAATAATTGGTGCAATACCGCAAAGCTTCTTGTGTTTTTAACCAATTTAGTATTTTAACAAGATTAATTGGTAACAACTACGTCGTTATTATAAACAACTTATACTTGTCGTTTTCTTCATCCAATCATTTTCCGTTATGGGGCCCACACAAGGTTGCGCCGTCGTACGAATATTCCCCGACCGCAAGAATATTCCACGACCAAACGAATATTCCCCGACAAAATATGAATATTTTATAACCACCTGCTTATTTAAAATATTTGCGTATTTTACCCATAACTATCCACATTAATCAAATCAACCCTTACTATTTCAAAATAATAAATAGAGGAAATTAAATTTTATTTATTAATAATTTGGGGTCTTACAACCTCCCCTCCTTATGAAATTTCATCCTCGAAATTGACGTACATACCTGGTGTTTCGAAAAGATGAGGGTACCTCGCTTTCATTTTCGTTTCCAACTCCCAGGTCATTTCCTCTATAGCATGGTTTCTCCACAAAACTTTCACTTGTGGTATGACCTTCGTGCGTAGGACATGTTCCTTCCTATCCAAGATCTTGACAGGTACCTCTTCATATGTTAAGTCTTCGACTATCTCGTCCGGTTCTAACTCAATAACGTGGTTCGGATCTTTCACATACTTACGAAGCACGGATATGTGAAAAACTTTATGAACACGATACATACTTGGAGGTAACGCGAGTCTATAGGCTACATTTCCTACTCGGTCAAGAATCTGAAATGGACCAATAAATCGTGGATTGAGCTTTCCTCTCTTCTCAAATCTTGTAACTCCCTTCCATGGAGCAACTCGCAACAATTCATGATCCCCAATACTAAATTCCACGTCCTTTCGATGAAGATCCGCATAACTCTTTTGTCGATCTTGTGATGTTTGTATACGTTGTCGAATCATTTGGATCTTTTCTATAGTCATACGTACCAACTCGGGTCCCAACAATGTTGCTTCACCCACCTCATCCCAACATATTGGAGAGCGACACTTTCGTCCATATAATGCTTCAAATGGAGCCACACCTATACTTGCCTGATAACTGTTGTTGTAGGAGAATTCCACCAATGGTAAATACTTATCCCAACTTCCTTGAAGTCTAGGACACGAGTCTTAATAAATCTTCAAGAGTTTGAATAGTCCTCTCGATTGTCCGTCTGCTTTGAGGATGGTATGCCAAATCAATCAGAAATCAGTGCCCATAGCTTTTTGAAGCTAACCCAAAATCTTGAAGTGAATCTTGGGTCACGATCCAAAACTATGGATACTGGCATGCCATGCAATCTCACAATCTCATTTACGTACATTTGAGCAAGACGTTCAAGGGAATAAGTCTCCCGTATCGGCAAGAAATGAGCAGACTTGGTTAATCTATCAACAATAACCCAAATAACATTTATGCCTTGAGAAACTATGGGAAGACCCGTAACAAAATCCATGGTAATATGTTCCCACTTCCATTTCAGAATCTCAAGTGGTTGAAATGGACCCTTAGGCACTTGATGCTCTGCCTTTACACGTTGACAAGTTAAACACATCGAGATAAACTTTTCAATCTCTCTCTTCATATTGTTCCACCAAAATGTATGTCGAATATCACGATACATTTTTGTACTTCCAGGATGGATTGCAAATGGTGTATTGTGTGCCTCCATCATAATCTTGTACTTCAAATCAGAGTCGTTAGGAACACAAAGTCTGGAGTGGACTCTAAGTATTCCTTCTTCATCGATTCTCGCTTCCGGAATAGCACCTTCTTGTACTTTCTTCTTCATACGCATCAGCTCCGGGTCGGTGGCTTGAGCAACCTTAACTTTTTCTATTAAAGTTGGCTCTATGCGTATACTTGACATCATCGCACTTGTTCCTGCATATGATCTCCTACTCAATGCGTCAGCTACCACGTTCGCTTTTCCAGGATGATATTGAATGGTGTGGTCGTAGTCTTTCAATAGCTCGAGCCAACGTCGCTGCCGCATGTTGAGTTCTTTTTGAGTGAAGAAATATTTGAGGCTTTTATGGTCTGAATATATCTCCACTTTCTCCCCGTATAGATAGTGCCTCCAGATCTTTAGCACGACAACGACTGCTGCCAACTCTAGATCATGAGTAGGATAATTCTTCTCATATTCTTTAAGTTGTCGTGAGGCATAGGCTATGACTTTCCCACGTTGCATGAGAACACATCCTAACCCTTTGCCTGAAGTATCGCTGTGGATAACAAATCCATCCGTACCAGATGATATTGTTAGAACAGGAGCCGAAATGAGTCTCCTCTTGAGCTCTTGGAAACTCTTCTCGCATTCCTCGCTCCACACGAATTCTGTATCCTTCAGAGTCAGATAAGTTAATGGAGTAGTGATTCGAGAAAACCCTTCCACGAATCTCCAATAATAACTAGCTAAGCCCAAAAAACTACGTACTTCAGTCACCGTCTTCGGTTGCTCTCAACTTTGTATTGCTTCAATCTTCGCCGGATCAACAGATATTCCATGTTTTGACACCACATGCCCAAGGAATGCTACTTCCTCAAGCCAGAACTCGCATTTCTTCAACTTGGCATATAGCTTGTTTTCATGAAGCCTTTGGAGTACCAGCTTCAAATGGTGCTCATGATCTTCACGGCTTTTGGAATATATGAGGATGTCATCAATAAAAACAACAACGAACTGATCCAAATACTCTTTGAATACTCGGTTCATCATATCCATGAAAGCCGCAGGAGCATTAGTCAATCTGAAAGACATGACTAAGAATTTATAATGCCCATACCGAGTTCTGAAGGCAGTCTTTGGAATATCCTCAGTTCTAATCTTCAACTGATGATATCCAGAACGAAGATCGATTTTTGAAAAAAATTGTGCTCCTTGCAACTGGTCAAACAGGTCATCAATACGAGGTAGTGGATACCTATTCTTGATAGTGACATGATTTAATTCTCGGTAATCAATATAAAGTCGCATACTCACGTCTTTCTTCTATACAAATAAAACAGGAGCACCCCAAGGAGATTTACTAGGACGAATAAAACCGATGTCCAATAACTCCTCAGTTGGACCTTTAACTCCTGAAGTTCAATAGAGCCATTCGATATGGGGTTTTAGAAATGGGCTTTGTACGGGTTCAAGATCAATAAAGAATTCAACTTCACGCTCGGGGTAGGCCGGAAGTTCTTGAGAAATACGTCAGGAAAGTCAATAACAACAGGAATATTATTGAAATTTGACGTGTCTTTATTCAAATCCTTAACATGGGCTAAGAAGGCTTGACATCCGTTTTTCAATAAACGAATAGCTTTATGACTTGATATGACAGTGATTGATTTTAATGGTTTAGTTACTTGAATTCGAACAACAGGTTGGCTAGGAATATGGAAACTAACAACCTTACAAAAATAATCAATTTTGGCATGATGAGTAGTTAACCAATCAATCCCTAAAATCACATCAAAAACAAGTATCTTTAAAGAGATAAGGTCAACAGGTAAGGTGATGGTGCCAACTTGGATCAAACAAGACTTATAAACAGTGGATGTGATGAAAGTTTCTCCTAACGGAGTTTCCACAGATAGGTCAAAGTCTAATTTCTCCGGAGTCAAGTTTAAACGTTGAGCACAAGCAGGAGAGATAAATGAATGGGTAGCACCAGTATCTAGTAAGGTATAAACTTCGCAAGAATTTATGATTAGCTTACCCGTGATCACCTCGTTTGGGTTCCTCGTATTTTGACCAGTCACAACAAACGCTCTTTCAGGAACCGTTGACTTTGATTTTTTGACGGGATGACCTTTTGAGTCACCGTCCTCACTGAACTTGGTTTCATTCTGCATACAATCTCGAGCGATATGCCCTTCCTTTCCACAATTATAGCATACATTGAACTGTTGTGGGCAGTTTGGGCTGATATGTCCCTCTTTCCCGTATTTGTAGCATATGACCGGTGGTCGTTCTCCTCCCTTAGAACCAGTTGTTGCTGGTGCTGTCGTCTTCACATTGTCGTTGAATCTCCTCTTTTTAAAATCTCCTCCTGACTCGCTTCTTCTATTCTCATGGCCATGATTACCACCAAAGTGGTTACCATTTTTGTCCGTCTTTTTCTTTCTCCGCTGGTTATCATTGTTTTGTTGACTGCTATCTCTGGTATGATCCTGATTGTGGTCCCTCGGTTGAACGTACTCGTTATCTCGCTCTAATAATTGAGCCCTGTTGATAACATCTAAATATAGAGAAAATTTATGAGAAATGAGATACTGACGTATGCCGGGTTTCAAACCTCTCAGAAACATCCGCGTCATACGTTCCTCATTCTCCACCAAATGAGGTGCAAACACGGATAACTCGCAAACTTTGCCTCGTCTTTGGGACACCGTCATGTTATTTTGTTCGATCTAATGAACTCCACTTCCTTCATATATGACGAATACTTTCGTGAAAGTACTTCTCATTGAATAGCTTCTGAAATGTCTCCCAAGACATGCTAAGTGCGGCTGGATGGGTACGCTTCACAGACTCCCACCAAGAATCGCCTCATTACTGGAACATAAAGGTGGCGAATGGCACCGCTTTGCTCCTCCGTGCATCCCAAGACATCGAATATCTTGGTAATTTGTTTGACCCACGTCTCCGCCTTAATCGGATCCGGCTTTCCCCAGAATTCTGGTGGTCCCAACTCTTTGAACTGCTTGGCTGTGACAACCCGTGCGTTGTTATCATTTCCACCGGTGTTTTGAACACAAGTCTCCCTCGTTTGATTTTGAATGAACTGCAAAAAGCTTCTAAACATCCCATCATTCATCATCTGCTCCGTGGTGTTGTTCATAGGAGGAACATTGCCAGCCTGTTGCACGTTCTCCTCGTTGGTGAGTACAGGCGTCTCCACGGTCTCATTTACTCCACTGTTAATATTCTCAATCGACATTCTCAAATACTACCATAAAACAAGGGTTAATTAAGAAAATCAATATATCACACAATATCCCTATATACTGACCAACTAACAAATAAGCTTAGGTAGGACAAACTAGCGAAGGATTTACTCGTCTCTCCCCTCCTAGTTCTATTCCACGATCTCCGCCAGAGATCATATCCCTAAGCTCTGATACCAACTGTGATGCCCCCAAAATAGGTATACATCACCCATTCTGAGTTGTCAATACATGGTACACAAATAACTACAACTTTATTAATACAACATAAAAACTGTGAGTTTAAATACAAATATTATCATCTAGACAATATCCATACCCAACTAAGTCCTCATTACAATTATTGAAACATTATTTTACAAAAATGGAGAGGACTACTAAACAATTCTCTCTAGAACCATCATTCCATACCCCGACTCGTACTCGCTACATTCTCGCCTCCTGAGAAAAAATGGAACAAAAAGGAAAAAGGTGAGCTCAACTAGCCTAGTAAAGAATATTATGACTAAGATAATATAAAACAAATTATCGTTAGTCTTCAACAGGGAAAAATCTGAGAGAATATAATAAACAACAAGTTTTAGATCAATATTCGCATTGAAATAATAATTCATAGAAGGGTTACGTAAAGAATGAAATCTACTATTATCTATGAATTTAACAATCCATCAACAAAGATTTTTATCCTCAGTAACATCAATCAATGCACATCTTGAATCATATATTCATCTTTTTTTTCTGAGCCAAAGATATTCATCATTAATCATGTTCATCTCAACACTTGTTCATCTTTTTTACTTTTCTGGGCCAAAGATATTCATTATATAATTATTAATCTTTGCACTACAGGCCAAAGATATTCAATTATATCATCATTTAGGACTGAGGATGATGAAAAATAGTTTTAAAAAAATGAATCCAGTGAAACAAAAGAATAAGTATTAAGGATTCGTATTTCGGTTTATTCATGTCCAAAAATACCTCATAAATAATCATAGTGGTGTAAAATTCAAGAATGATCAAAACATGGATACAATCAAAGCTAGTATCCATAATAGATATTTTAGACGAAAAAGAAAATTTTCATTTTTCGAAGAATAGTGTCGTATTCGTGAATAGTGTCGTATACATGAATAGTGTCGTATACGTGAATAGTAACCCCGACACAAAAAGTTCTAAATTTTATTAAAAGTCCAAACCAGTATTTCGGTATAATGATATTGAAGAAGATAATATTATTTAAGAAGAAAATAACATCCCTTACCTCGAAAGAATAGTACTTCTGGCTGGAATACTAGGTATAGTGCTGAAGGGAACTTGCACCGTATAACAACACTCAATGTATCAAAATACTCACAAGAATACGCTCAAAATATCGAGAGAGAAAGAGAGAGAAAATTTCAGTTTCTGGTGTGATTTTCAATTCTAACCTAAGCACTCTATTTATAGGAAAATGCTTAGAACACCAAAATAGAAAATTTAATATAATAATATTATTTTTAAACAAAATTCTTACGCATACCTTTGAATCTGATTTCAGCCATTGAACACATGTATATCACATGTGGAACACTCACCAAAAACGTTTTTTTTAAAAAAAAGTAATTAAAACTTCAAAAATTAATTATTTTGGAACCTCGGGACTTTAATAATTCACAATAAATAATCCTTTTTGTCAGAAAAATTCAAAACTCGCACCTTTTCCATAGGAAATTCCATTATCTACAACTTTGCAGAAGAAAGTTTTTCCAAATTCCAAGCGAAAATTGGCCAAAAATCCACAAGCACAGGCGATTTTACAATTTATAATCAAATTTCGATCGAGAAATGGGGTCCATTGAGCATGTTTAACATGTTTTTAACATTTATTGCAACAAAATACTCTTTCTCCTCATATACTCATATATCCCACATTCATTGTAAAAATATCACAATTATTATATTATTAAAATATAATAATATATTAAAATGAATTATTTTATTAGAAAAAGATAAAATATTAATTTTCAACAATTGTCACATTAAAAATTTTCTCCATCTTTATCCACATAAAATCAATATTTTCCTCATCATATAAATCAATAATTAATTATTCATAAATAATATTATAGAATCACAATATTATTGACAACGGTAGTTCACAGGATGGGGGCTTTTCATAAGGATTTCTCCTTCTTGTTGCCGATTAGATGACCTAACCTCTCCTTATAAAGAACTTTTTAGACATTGCCAATAATGTTATCCAATAATATTATTCAGATAATATGAATTATTACTCAGATAATGGAAATCTTGTGTAATGACAATTATTGAAACAACGATAATATAAAATATCAACATGACAATTATTGAATCGATAAAATAAAATCTTGAGCGATGTTCTTTGTAACAATTATTGAGTAGTGTCTTCTTACGTAAGAATCAATAATTGGTGCAATCTGGTAAGGTATCTTGTGTTTTAACCTTTGAGTATTTTAACGATATTACTTGGTAACAACTTCTGTAATTATTATAAACAACTTATACTTGTCGTTTTCTTCATCAATCTTTTTTTTCGTTATGGGGCCCACACAAATTTAGCCTTCAATACGAATATTCACAAGACGGCAATGAAAGAATACTCCACGACCAAACGAATATTCCCTGATAAAATATGAATATTTTATAACCACATGCTTATTTGAAATATTTGCGTATTTTACCCATAACTATCCACATTAATCAAATCAACCCTTACTATTTCAAAATAATAAATAGAAAATTAAATTTCATTTATTAATAATTTGAGGGTCTTACAATATAAGACCCCAAATTTTATAATAAAATTAAATTTCTTATTTTTATTATTTTGAAATAATGAAATTGATTTGATTAATAATTTTATTATAGGTAAAATCTTATAAATTATATAAAATAGCATTGGTTATAAAATATTCATTGTTAGAAGAATATTACGTTTGATAAATGAAATATAAATATTCATCTGATGCAGTAACGACCTTGTGAGCTATATGCAAATGCAGTGGATGGAGAAAATAAGTTATAAATAGCAAAATAGATTGATTTATAAATGAAAATGGCTTCTAAAAGGATAGCGAGGTTATTCAATTATACTGAGGCTGTATTGAATGGTCGATGAATGGAGAATGATTATTGATTATTATGAAAAATTTATGAAATTTTTTAATGTGCATTTAATTATTCATTTCTTTTAATAAATTAATTTCATTTTATGTGGATATGATGTAATGAAATAATTGATTATAACTAATAAGTAGCTACGTTTATGGATTGGTTCAATTTGGAATTTGGAAAAACTTTCTTCCGCAAGTGTTTGAGAATGGAATTTCTATGGAAAGGACATGAGGTTTCGAATTTTTACGATAAAAAACTATTTATTATGAATTATTGAAGTTTCAAATTATTGAGTCTGAATTGATTTCATTACAAAAATTGTTTAAAACATGTTTTTCATTTTTGGTGCATTTGTGTGGAAAATGTGTTTTTGATGTGGTGGGCTAAGGAAAATTTGGTTATAAATATATTATTATATTCAATTTTCTGCTTTGGTGTTCTAAGCATTTTCCTATAAATAGGGTGCTTAGGTTAGAATTGAAAATCATTCCAGAAACTAAAGTTTTCTCTCTACTTCTCTCTCTATATTATCGTGCGTATTCTTGTGAGTATTTTGATACTTTGAGTGTTGCTATATCTGATTGCAAGTTCCTTCAAGACTATATCCAGATTCCATCGGAAGTACTTGTCTTTTTCGAGGTAAGGGATGTTATTTTTTTAAAATGATATTATTTCTTTCAATTTCATTATACCGGAATATTGGTAAGATTTTTCTTGTGAAATTCTGATCTTTTTATGTTAGAGTTATTATTCACGAGTTACTATTCACGAGTTACTATTCACGAGTTACTATTCATGAGTTACTATTCATAAGTTACTATTCACAAGTACTATTCACGAAGCATGATGATTTTTCTTGTTAAAGTTCTATCTTTTAGTATCGGAGTTACTATTCACGTATACAGTACTATTCACGTATACGACACTATTCACAAATACGACACTATTCACAGAAAAATTAAATTTCTTTTCTGTGTCCAAGATTATCTATTATGGATACTAGCTTTGATTGTATCCATGTTTTGATCATTCTTGAATTTTACTCCACCATGATTATTTATGAAGTATTTTTGAACTCGGATTGTTTAAAGTACGAATTCTTAATATTTGTTCTTTTCTTTCACTGGATTCATTTTCTTTAAAATATTTTTCATCATCCTCAGTCCTAAATGATGACATTACTGAATATATTTGGCCTGTAGTGCAAAGATGGTTGATTTTATTATAAATATCTTTGGCCCGTAGTGTAAAGATGTACAGGTGTTGAGATGAACATGACCGACTGATGAATATCTTTGGCATGTAGTGCAAAGATGTACAGGTGTTGAGATGTACATGACCGACTGATGAATATTTTTGGCTTGTAGTGCAAAGATGAATATTGATTGATGTTACAGGGATAAAATGTTGATGATGGACTTTTAAAATCCATAAATTATAGTAGATTTCATTCTCTACGTAACTCTTCTATGAATTTTTATTTTCGCTGCGAATATTGACCTGAAACTTGTTGTCTATTGTATTCTATCAGATTTTTCCCTGTTGAAGACTAACGATAATTTATTGTACATTATCTTAGTCATAATATTCTTTACTGCGCTAGTTGAGCTCACCCTTTTCCTTTTTGTTCCATTTTTCTTCTTAGGAGGCGAGAATATAGTGGGAACTAGTTGGGGTGTGGAGTGATGGTTCAAGATAGTTGTTTTAATAGTCCTCACTATTCTGTAGAATAGTGTTGTCGACGTCGGGATTTTGAGTGTCCCTTTTCGTTACTTGCTCTTTGGTGTTCTCATGTTAATGTGAGATTTGTTTGAAAAAACAAGTGAAAAAGGTCCGACATGTATAATGTCGACGATTTGACTTTAAGAGTCACCAGTTGGTGTATTTAATTTGGTTGCACCAACGCAACAAAAAAAGGTTTGCACATTAACCCGATGATTCGATCTTGCTAAATTGATGCATGAAAGCGAGAGATTCATTAAGGGTTCGGGGGCTTGATTATGCGGAGGCAAAGTGTTAGGCACCCCCCGACATCCGTGTTGCCACAGTAACCGCCATTCTTCAAAGAAACTGTTATATGAATGTGTTTGTGTGTGGATCAATGTGCAATTATATGAAAGTAGTGCGAGGCCTCGTTCGCACATATATACACGGGTTTGAATTTTATTTAGAAAATCCAGTTTTAACCACAAGATATAGCAATGAAGTTTTGTAAAGAGGTTTTTTTCAAACCACATGCTCAATAGGAATTGAGACCTTTTCATACTTCCATTTTATTATTAAATGCCCTATTGTTTGCTTTTATTTTTTAGAAGCGAGGCATTCTTGAGAAAACAATATCTGGCAGTCTTAACTCCTCATGGGCATGACAACCATCCAAGAAACTTCGAGACCTTTTGTAAAATAATGTACAAACCGCTTCGGACGGAAAATGTCCATCATGGAACCCGAATCTAGATTCAATGAGATCGAATCTGTGATCACATGATTCCTAGGCTCACAAGATACTTCAATTGATATGGAAAGCAATAAGCGATTATATATATAAAAGTCAGTAATATATATATATATATATATATATATATATATATATATATATATATGGACATGATCAATCGCCACGAAGTGAACTCCGAAGCGGGACAAAATGTAAATAAAGTCATAAAAGCGATCAAGCATCACAAAGTAAACTCCAGGCGGGGACGTCCAAGTAAATAAAAGTCATAAAGCGATCAATCGCCACCACGAAGTAAACTCGAGGCAGGACGTAATGTATATATATATATATATATATATATATATATGTACAAATATATATATATATATAAAAGCAGTAAATGCACCGGATATAAATCCGGCTCATCGGATATGTCCGATAACGATTATATATATGTATATATATATATATAAAAAGCGAGTAAGCATACCTGGATATAAATCCAAAGCTCATCGAGATATATACGACAATAATTATATATATATATATATATATATATATATATATATATATATATATATATATATATATATAAAAGCAATTAAACGCGCTCCGGATGTAAAATCCAGGGCTCATCGAATGATCGACCACGATTCATATATATAAGTATATATATATATATAAGCAAATAAATGCTCCAAACCGAAGTCTAGGCTCAATCGAGGCATAACTCGATAATGTTAGTCCATATATAAGAAATATATACATATATTAGTATATATATACAGACAGAAATGAAAACCACGGACAGAAGTCCTGGCAAACACACTCACACGACTCTCAACGTGTACAACAGTGTGTGATAGTAGAAGAAAGAGGCTCTCTAAAATGTAGAAAGGCTTACGATGGATTGCCAAAGTAGACTTCTTTGACTTTAAATGGATAAACACTCAGCTCCCACTGGATAAAAAGTATCTATATATGAGCTAACTAGTGTTCAAAGAAGATGAAACACTCAAAAGATGTGTATGCAGAGCTAAATGGAAAGGGCTTCCTCGCCTTTTTCCCTCTCTTCTTCTTCTCAAATGGCTGACCCCCCACCCCTCTATATTTATAGGCGATGGATTGCTGCGAGTTAACTCATGGTACGCCATGATTGAACTCTTGTTGGTCATGGTGGGCCCGGGCTTCGCGGGTCCCGTCGTCTCGTAGTACATGCACTCGCGTACTGTAATGTCCAATCAAACTTGCAGAACTTCAATCCAAGCATCAAAACGAAGCGTATCTATACTTCTTCAGATTGTTGGTGTCGAGAGTTACGTAATGACATGGATTAGAGGTTGTACGAAGTTAGGAAGAGGGGACTATGCCCATGGTCTTCAAGCTTCAAATTCTATCCAAAGTACTGCCACACGTAATAGTCACTTGGGATTGTCATTCCTCGGTTATTTGGCACATTGTTGTATGTATGTATGTCTGAAGTGTTGAGATGACGTGCCATTTGTCGGATGAACAAGATGATGTTTGACTCCTTGCCAGGGTTATCGCCGGGTTGAGTTGAAAGTAGACGTTGCTCAGGGTTACAGCTGAGATTGGACTACTTGTTGAAATGCTACGATATCATCTTGTTGACGTTGTGAGATGACATTGGTGACTCCTCACCGGGGTTATCGCCAGTTTAAGTGGAAAGCAGACGTTGCTTAGGGTTATCTCTGAGATTGGACTGCTTGTTTGTGTGCCTCACTGTCATCTGTGATTGAAGCTGATTGCATGTGGTTGACACAAGCACTTCCGGAGTTATCGCCGGAACTGCGACGGCATCTCTTGGGGTTATCACCAAGGATGGGATTGCTATTCCCAGTGTTATCTCTAGGACTGGAACTGAACATCGCGGTGTTATCGCCGAGACAGGACTGTCCTCTCCGGTGTTATTGCCGGTCTTTTGATCTGCATATCTCGGGGTTATCTCCGAGATTGGAAATGACATTCCCGGTGTGTGTTCCGGGTTTGGAACCGATGCTCCCGGTTTGTGTTCCGGGTTGGAGCTGAACTTCTGGTAGTATCCGGAATGGTTGTAAGCTGTCTTTCAGGGTTATCTCCAAAAGACGAATCTACCCTCCTGCAATGTTAGTAATAGGAGTGCAGAAAATTTCGAGTGTTTACAGATGCCCCTCTTTATCATATTCATGCAATGTAATGCATGGATAGGATAAAGAATCCTTGACACTTGAAATACAAGCAAGACCACCATGATGCGATATGCAGGAACACGATGCAAATGTATGTAGAATGCATGAATGATTGTCAGGAACTCCTGCTGGGATGACAATTAATGATGGCTTGGACATGCGATCCAAGTCTTCGAGGATCCTGACGTTGGGACTAACACCAAAGTCTTGAATCCTAGACACCGGCCTATACTCCATAGAGGTACCTCTTATGTGGAAGAGATCTATGGGGATAAAATTGTGCCTGTTTTGAGGATGTGTATAACATGTTCCCTCATACTGTCGGAGTTACTGCCAACAGTTGGTTGTTATCAGGGTTGCCTGATCTTCGCTGATGTGTATCACCGGATGTATTGGGTTGTCGACCTTGCTAAGGAAGGTTGCTTCAATAGATTTACTTGCCATTGGTTGACATGATGTCAAGGTTGCTTGACCTTCATTGATGTGTGTATCAATGGTTGTATTGCGTGGTGACCCCCGCCGGGGATGCATAGATGTTTGATAACTTTGACGTTGTAACCCCCGCCGGGGATACTTAGATGATTCATGGTTTTGCGTTGTGACCCCCGCCGGGGATACTTGATATTTCATAGTTCTACGTTGTAACCCCCGCCGGGGATGGTTTAGGGTTGTAACCCTGCAAATGACGGCATCGGACCGTTGTGGGGTATTGCCGAGCATGGTTGGTGAAAGCTGAGCTTTTTGGTATCGTATACCCTTTATCCAGGTGTATACCATTGAGGCGACAAGAGTTTAACTCTGACCGACAGAAAACTAGGATTCCAGGCTATTTCGCTCAATCGCGTAGCGTTTTTACTCTTGATTTGGCCTTTTCAGCTTGTGGGACCTCTTTTGCAACTCTAACTGGACCAAGCCGGAGGTGTGGGACCCATGTAGGGGCGTGGTGGACTGCAAGTGCCTCAGAGTTGACTGCTGCGGTCACCGTGCCTATGTATAAATTTGGTTGCTTTCATAAGTCATTTTCAAAAATTTGCTTTCTGAAGGAAATCTGAGAGCTTCTCTATAGATCTACTGAGTTCGGGCAACTTTCTGCATATTCTGTCACCATACAAGCGTTCTTCACTGTCCTGGTAACACATGCATGTATTTTTTCCAATTTCTGTCCATTGGAAAATGACTTATCGCATGAAATGCATTTAGACACGTAGTAGTGAATATGCATGCTGATATGACTTGATAAAAAATATTCAACACAGCAAATGTTAGTATTAAACCATGCTGAACATAATGATGTGAGAAAATTTGACTTTTGAATTAGTCAAATTAGTACCTTTTACTGTCATTTCTTATCCTATCTAAGGACAAATGAGTAAAGGTAGAGTAGTAAATAGTCTTGGTAATTAGAGTACACTTACGGATTTTCACTGTGATATAATGAATGCATACAGGATGTATATGACTATGTACAGTTGTGCTACTGAATGGCCACCTAGTCATGCCTATATGCACGTGGATAGTCCCATTTACAAAGGAAACTATGACAAAATTTTCCAAAATGTAGGCATTGAACAGCTATGCACTTTTTAACTCTACAGTAGATGTATGTTAAAATATGCATGTATGCATGTAATCATAGAATGCATTTTGAAAAAGACTCCAGGTATAGAATTACCACACCCTTTCTGAGGCGATTTGGAGATTTGCTGTCCAGATATTATGGATCCAGATCAGTCGAGCAGTTCCCGCAGGACTACTTCTGGTGTACAGAGGAGGGCTTTTGAAGAGCCTCAGCGCCATTCTATGAGACAGCCTCATCGTTTGGTGGAGGCGGTGGTGCGTCCAATTCAGGTTGAAGTGCCGAATGTCGAGGACGAGGAGGAGGATGTACCGTTCGAGGTTCCCGCTCCTACTGCACGTGTTCCCCATAGGGAATTGCCAGGTATTCAAGTGGAGAACCCAGATCTTTTGGGTGACTTGAGTAGGCATCCTTCTATATACCTGCACGCAAACGAGGTATGAAGTTAGATCTTTAATCTTCCTTATTTCCTATTGATGAGGAGTCAAGGAGTCTGATGTTGATCTGCATTTGATGTAGGTTCCCGGCTTCACACAGCCTCGAGGGAACTGGTTTAGCATTCACTCCATGTATCAAGCCTTGCATGATGACTATAGAGCGATCGTCCATGGCTGGGGATTCGAGAGGTTCTTCTCTATTCTACCCCATCGCTGTCCCTGGGGTTACCTCAGGGCGTTATCTAAGCGGTGGTTTCACCAGACTCAGTCACTTCATTTGTTGGACTGTGAGGTGATGATAACGTCGATGGATTGGCGGTTTATCATAGGCATGGAGTTTGGAGGGAAGCCGGTGCCTTGCACGGCGGATATCACCCCTACTACCGTCAGATCCTTGTTGGAAGTTCCATGAGGCGCTTCGGGCGGGGATTGTTGGGACAGTCCTTTGAGCATAGATGCTATGAGTGGGTTGTTGAGTGAGCCCATACCCGATGATGTGAGAGTCAGGGATCGCATTCTTCGGCGATTGTTCCTGATGATCATTAGGGGCTGCTTCATAGCAGATAACTCTTCGACGGTGTCTTTCGCTTTGATTAGAGCCACTTGACACGTGGACCGTATAGGAGAGTATGATTGGGGTTCCTACACCTTTGCCTATTTCCTCAGGGGAATGCACATGCGATCGCGGCTTGGCCGAAAGCGTGGTTATGATTCTACCCGTTTCTGCTGGTGAGTGTTTCTCTTGTCTTTTCCCATGTACAGGTTAAGAGTGTTGACTGACAGCAGATGTTTGCCTTTGTGTTGGCAGTTTTGAGCCTATGAGAGGCTCCCTTGTTTGCGTCCTGTGAGCATGTTAGGTTTAGACACCTATCCACGAGGACGAAGATGGCATCACTCTATACTGGCGGAGGTCCATGTTCTTTGAGGTTTTACTCATTTCACTGCTTGTTTTGGAGATATTGACAGTTGATGTCATCACGTGGATTCCCTACTCTGGAGAGCATCTGGGAGTTGGTTTTGAGGATGGGTACCTGACTGGAGTAGAGTACTTCATATCCTCCCGTAGGATTCCTCTCTTTACAGACGGAGGATGGAGCTCTATTTAGGAGAACGTGCTATTAGGAGCACCACAGGAGAGATCCGTATGCCGATTTTGCCTCCTTCCAGGCGTTATTGGCCTGTTTCGCAGTCACCCATCATTGACATCCCATTGATGGGGATTGATGGTTTCACATTGTCAGAGGGCCCTTGTTCTCAGGAGATATTCCAGCATTGGTGGATCCCTCGTACCATTGGAGCTCAGACCCGCACCACACAGTTCATGGGGGATATGGTTCTAGGATCCGTGATGATGATGGATTGGCTAGCCTATGTCAGAGATCTGACTCATGCGACACAGATCGAGAGATTGACTCGGTAGGTGGACCGATCACATCTTTTCATTCGGCATTTGGGCAGAGATCCTTCAGAGGTAGATACTTTTAATCCTTCCAGTAGTGGAGCTGGCCCCTCAGATGACCCATTTGATTTTGCCAGCACAGATCCTCCTTTGTATAGGCCTGACATCCCTGTAGATAGAGATCCAGTGACTTAGGAGGAGTTACATTAGGTGGATAGCATCGATGATGTGGACATTGACACTATTGACTTTTTCTGATGTATTTCTCGTTATCTCTTTTGATAGGCCTATGTTAGATGTTGGGTAGCTTCGCCCCATTTCCCTGTATTTTAGCTGTACAGAGATGTATTAGATGATGATATACTTAGGAATGTATGCATAGTTTTTCATTCCCTATATCATATTGCCATCTATTGTATTATACATGTTATTGCTATGCATATGTATGTATGTCCAGAGATATTCAACATTGACCCCTGGATAGTCTTATGACACGGCCTGCATAGATGTCTTCTTCGACAGTTAGCCGTATTGATCATACCCCACCATCTGCGGTGGTAGTTGGTATGCGATCATGGTATGATAGTTTATCACCATCAAACATGGTGATCGTAGATGATTTGTTGCAGCATACTATGACCCTACTGATGTTTCAGGTTCCTCCAGGATTTATAGAGGGCATGCTAGAGCACTGGATATTAGATAGACATGTATTCCGCTTCGGGACCCGTGAGTTGACTCCTACTTTGGAGGAGTATGCACGGTTGACGATGCTGCCTTTGGATAGACCTTGGATGCATATGGTGATGGGAGACATGAGTAGACAGTTCATGACTCTCACAGGTTTGAGGCGGAGAGTAGTGCAGGATGAGATTACATCCAGCCATGTGATATCCCAGCGTTTCCTGATCGACAGGTTTGGCTCTGAGGATAGCTATGCACGACATTCCGGGGATTTCACCACACCAGAGGATCATTGGCGTTCAGCCCGAGTAGATGTACTGCTTATGTGCGTATTGTCATACGTTTACATGCCACGGTACATGGATGAGCTAGACATCGGCATTATTATGGCAGTAAGAGCTCTCAGGGAGGGTCATACCATCATTCCGATGATCATTGTAAAGACCTTGAGGTCGGCCATATACTGCTGTACTTATTTACAGGCAGTTCGGTCATGCTATACGTGTAGTTCATGTCACACTTGCGACCGATTGGCACCTTTAGACTTCATGGATTTTGTTTTACCCATGAGATAGCTATGTCATATTCCTTCCAGCCTGCAGAGTGTACAGATGCTGCATCTTGGTCCCCTTTCCTGGCAGAGATTGGAGATCCGTTTGACATACTGCCGTGTTTAGGGTTCATCTCACCCTACAGCTTCATTACTCATGCTCCGGGCATGGATTACCTCCCTCTAGATGGTTTGAGGGGCATGATTACCTACCATCCACTGGCCGTGATATGTCAGTTTGACCAGTTTCAGGACTTCCATCCTTACGAGGGGACAGTGAGTCAGCGCTTCGCGTCACACTAGTTATCAGCGGAGGACAGATCCAGGTTGTATGCCTGTTGGGATCAGCGAGAGTTGGCTGAGTTTTCTGTCAGTCATCCAGGTAGTTCTGCAGATTATTCAGTATGGATAGAGATAGAGACTACATTGGCTGTGGCAGTATCCACAGTGCAGGAGACTGATTATGATGATGAGGAGGCTTTCATTTCCACCGCTGAAGTGATCGCTTTCGGTTGCGGCATTTGTGATGATTCTCCCACCCCGAAAAGCCACTTGTTGCTCGATTCTTGGCACAGCATTTGGAGCAGAGCTTACATCTGATGACCTATGACAGAGATCAGGCTAGGGCCGCAATGTTGACATCTCTTGATGAGAGATATACTGCTCTGATAGCGAGAGATGGGGAGATATCAGCCAAAGAGGCATTGATAGTGGAGCGGGATGTCGCCTTGTCTGCTAGGGATGTAGCCATTACATACAATGCTTCCATTAGATCCCAGATGATGGCCAGTCTTGCCGACATGAGTGCATACATTGATGGTCATTCCGCCACCATGCAGTTAGCTTCTGATCTGCTAGCTCGTGTAGATACCTTTGGGCAGGAGCTTGCAGTGTTACCTCCGTCTTTAGAGAGGGATGCTATGTTAGATCTGATAGTCCGCATATATACAGATATATAGATAGCTTTGTATTTTCCTGCACAGACTAGCTTAGCCATTTTTGTCATGTACAGAACATATATATATATCAAACAGTATTATGTATGGCAGAGAAATATACGTTGATTCACTTCTCTTTCAGTTATGCCTTGATACTTTCTTGATATTTGCATGTCTCTCTAAGGCCTTCGATATTGATGCATTCTGAACTTATCCTTGATAGATGGACATTGAGACGTCGCAAGATCTCTCAGAACGAATCATTGATTTCTGAAAATCCCTACCATCTTTGGTGTCTTGGGACTGGTATCTATATGGAAAAATGGAGAGGATGATAGTTTCTTCCTCTCGAGATTGACATTCATGATGGTGGTGCATGATGCTTCTATTAATGAGAAGTCTAGTTAATTCAATCTCTTATGGGTTGGTATTGATCTTTGAGGTACGATCGCAACTTAGATGGTCACCGTATCTTCTATTTGTGAGAAGAGGTTGGATAATTCCATCCCTTTGATCTGAAACTGATGAAGTGGGGCAATTTGAAGGTTGATCCCAGTACCATATGACAAGTGTTTGTTCTGGTAGGGGTCAGACTGCACCATGAATGGCTTCCTACGTACTCCTATTGAAGAGGAGATCAAGTCTGCGTAGTTCGAACCTAGTGTAGGAGGTTCAACGCTGAATGTGGAAGGCAGAAGGGTGTAGAAGTATTTTTGTTGTTTTTGTGAAGAAAGGGCAGAAATGTTTTTGTTATTTTTTCTGGATTGTGACCGGGCCATATAGAGTATGGTTGCCTACGTACCCTCGGGTATCAGGACGAATCGCAGCTGAAGAGAAGTGCAAATCCCATGTGCAGGCTATACTGCGGGGAGAAGAAAGTTTAATCCCATGAGGGGGATAAACTGCAAGTGTGGAGAAATTTTAATCCCGTCTTCAGGATAAACTGCAGGTGTGTAAAGTTTGATCCCGTCTTCAGGATAAACTGCAAGTGTAAAAAAGTGTAATCCCGTCTTCAGGATAAACTGCATATGTGTGTGAAAAGTTTATTCTCGTTTTCAGGAAAAACTGAAGATGTGTGAAAAGTTTATTCTCGTTTTCAGCTTTTCATTCTCGTTTTCAGGAGAAACTGAAGATGTGTGAAAAGTTTATTCTCGTTTTCAGGAGAAACTGAAGATGACCAGGCTGCTGATTTGAAGTGTATGTTTCCCTGAGGAGCAGAAGAGTGTGTAAAAGAAAGGGTTCAAAATCGGAATGACTGGTGATTTGATGATCAAAATCAGGATGTTTGTTCGATGGCAACTTCAGACATAGTACCGTTTCACGGTGTCCAAATTAATCAGCTGTGGAAATTCATCGCCATCCATTTCCTGTAATCTGAGAGCACCTCCTGTCAATACTTTCTTGACAACAAATGGGCCTTCCCAGTTAGGAGCGAATTTTCCTTTAGACTGATCTTGGTTGTCAATGATCTTCTTCAAAACCAAGTCATGTTGTTTGAATTACCGTAGTCGAACTTTTCTGTTGTAGGATCGTGCGATCCTTTTCTGATATAACTGACCATGGAAGATAGCCGCAGTTCGCCTTTCATCTATCAGAGACAATTGGTGATACCTGTCTTGTACCCATTGGTCTTCATCCAACTGAGCATCCATCAATACTCTGAGGGATTCCATTTCCACTTCTGTGGGGAGCACTGCTTCCATCCTATAGACTAGTGAGTAGGGGGTAGCCCCAGTGGAAGCACGCATTGAAGTTCTATAGGCTAATAAAGTTAGGGGCAAGAGGTCAGGCCATCCTTTGTGATTAGCGGACATTTTCTTCATGATCTTCTTGATATTTTTATTAGCAGCTTCAACAGCACCATTCATCTTTGGTCGGTAGATGACGGAGTTGAGATGTTTGATTTGGAACTTTTACATAAGTCCTCCATCATTTTGTTGTTGAGGTTCTTAGCATTGTCCGACATAATGACCTCTGGTTGCCCATATCGATAAACAACATTGTTTCTGATGAAAGCAATGATGACTTCTTTAGTAACCTTGGGGAAGGAAGCTGCTTCGACCCATTTGGTGAAGTAGTTGATCATTGTGAATATGAATCGATGTCCATTACTGGCCTTGGGCTCGATGGGCCCGAGCACGTCCATTCCCCACATTGAGAAGGGCCATGGCGAACTCATATTGTGGAGTTCCCTTGGAGGGTCGTGGATAGCATTCCCATGGATTTGACATTGATAGCACCTCTTGACGTGATCATCACAGGTAGCTTTGAGTGTAAGCCAATAATGTCCCGTTCTGAGAATTTTCTTAACAAGTAGGGGTCCACTCATGTGAGGGCCGCATACTCCACCATGAATTTCATCCATGAGTCTCTGAGCTTGGTCTTTGTCCAGACATCTGAGGAGACCTAATCCTACATCTCTTTTGTAGAGTGCATCTCCGCTCAGGTAGAATTTCATAGCAAGTCAATGAATCCGCCTCTTCTCAATTAGGCTCGCCTCGGCGGGTGTAGATCCATCTTGCAAATACTCCTTGATATGTTGATACCAAGGGTTACAGATGAGAGGTAGCTCATCTGATACTTCTCCAATATAGTTCCCATAGACTGAGGTCATATGCATAGCAATCGTGATGTTTGGCATGTTTTCCTTGTCAGGTATGTAAACCAAGGAGGCCAACTGTAAGACCCCAAATTATTAATAAATGAAATTTAATTTCCTCTATTTATTATTTTGAAATAGTAAGGGTTTATTTGATTAATGTGGATAGTTATGGGTAAAATACGCAAATATTTCAACTAAGCAAGTGGTTATAAAATATTCGTTTGGTCGTGGAATATTCTTACTGTTGGGGAATACTCGTACGACAGCGCAGCCTTGTGTGGGCTCCATAACGGAAAGCGATTAAATGAAGAAAATGACAAGAATAAGTTGGTTATAAATAACGGCGTAGTTGTTACCGTTAATACTATTGAAATACTCGGTGGTTAAAACACAGTAGCACACGATATTGCACCAATTATTGATTTTTACGTAAGAAGGCATTACTCAATAATTGTTATAGTAGTTATTGTTCAGTATTTTATTGATTCAATAATTGATTTGTTGATATTTTATATTATTGTTGTTTCAATAATTGTCATTACACAGTATTTTCCATCAATAATTCATATTATTTGAATAATATTATTAGTTAGCAATATTGGCAATGTCTAGAAAGTTCTGTCTAAGGAGAGGTTAGGTCATCTAATTACATGCGCTTGATAAGGAAAAATCCTTATTGGAAAGCCCCTCTATCTTAGGAACCGCACGGTTGTCGATATTGTGATTTTGTAATATTATTCGTGAATAATTAATTATTAATTTATATGATGAGGAAAATATTGATTTTATGTGGATATAGATGGAGAAAATTTTTAATGTGACAATTGTTGAAAATTAATATTTTATCTTTTTCTGATAAAATAATTTATTTAAATATATTATTATATTTTAATAATATAATAATGATATTTTTGCAATGAATGGGGGATATATGAGTATATGTGGAGGAGAAGTATTTTTGTTACTAAAAATGTTAAAAACATGTTTTTCATGTCTGTGGACCCCATTTCTTGACTGAAATTTGATTATAGCCTATAAAATTATCCGTTTGTGGATTTCGGTCAATTTTTGTTTGGAATTTGGAAAAACTTAAACTTACAAAGTTGTAGAAAATGAAATTTCCTATGGAAAGGATATGTGGTTTGAATTTTTCTGACAAAAGGGCTATTTATTATGAATTATTGAAGTTTCGAAGCTCCGAAATAATTAATTTTTGAAGATTTAATTATTTTTATTAAGAAAAATGTTTTTTACATTTTGTGAGACTCATTTAACATGTGCTAGGGGCTGAGTTCAGTTGAAGATTGTGTGCGTAAGAATTTAATAAAAATATATTAATATTTTATTAAATTTTCTGCTTTGGTGTTCTAAGCATTTTCCTATAAATAGAGTGCTTAGGTTAGAATTGAAAATCACACCAGAAACGGAAGTTTTCTCTCTCTTTCTCTCTCGATATATTGAGCGTATTCTTGTGAGTATTTTGATATTTTGAGTGTTGTTATACGGTGCAAGTTCCCTTCAGCACTATACCCAGTATTCCAGCCAGAAGTACTATTCTTTCGAGGTAAGGGATATTATTTTTTTAAAATGATATTATTTCTTCCAATATCATTATACCGAAGTATTGATCTGAAATTTTAATCAAATTTGGAACTTTTTATGTCAGGATTACTATTCATGTATACGACACTATTCACGTATACGGCACTATTCACGAATACGGCACTATTCATCAAAAAAATGAAAATTTTCCTTTTCGTCCAAAATATCTATTATGGATACTAGCTTTAATTGTATCCATGTTTTGATCATTCTTGAATTTTACACCACTATGATTATCTGTGAGGTATTTTTTGGACATGAAATAGCTGAAATACGAATCCTTAATATTTATTCTTTTGTTTCACTGGATTCGTTTTCTTTAAAATATTTTTCATCATCCTCAGTCCTAAATGATGATATTATTAAATATCTTTGGCCTGTAGTGCAAATATTAATGATTATATAATGAATATCTTTGGCCCGTAGTGCAAAGATGAACAGGTGTTGAGATGAACATGACCAACTGATGAATATCTTTGGCCTGTAGTGCAAAGATGAATTTTTGATTCAAGATGAATATTGATTGATGTTACAGGGATAAAATAATGATGATGGACTGTTAAATTCATAGATATTAGTAGATTTCATCCTCTACGTAACTCTTCTATGAATTATTATTTCCGCTGCGAATATTGATCTAAAACTTGTTGTTTATTATATTCTCTTAGATTTTTCTCTGTTGAAGACTAACGATAATTTGTTTTATATTATCTTAGTCATAATATTCTTTAATGGGCTAGTTGAGCTCACCCTTTTCCTTTTTGTTCCATTTTTCTTCTCAGGAGGCAAGAATGTAGCGAGTACGAGTTAGGGTATGGAATGATGGTTCTAGAGAGAGTTTTTTAGTAGTCCTCACCATTTTTGTAAAATAATGTATCAATAATTGTGATGAGGATTTATTTGGGTATAGATATTGTCTAGAAAACAATATTTGTATTTAAACTCACAGTTTTTATGTTGTATTAATAAAGTTGTAAGTTGTTTCTATACCATGTATTGACAATTCAGAATGGGTGATGTATACCTATTTTGGGGGCGTCACAGTTGGTATCAGAGCTTAGGGATATGATCTCTGGCGGAGATCGGGGAATAGAACTAGGAGGGGAGAGATGAGTAAATCCTTCGCTAGTGTGTCCTACCTAAGCTTATTAGTTGGTCAGCATATAGGGATATTATGTGATATATTGATTTCCTTAATTAACCCTTGTTTTATGGCAGTATTTGAGAATGTCGACTGAGAATGTTAACAATGGAGCAATTGAGACCGTGGAGACACCTTTACCCACCAACGAGGAGAACGTGCAGCAAGCCAATAATGTTCCTCCTGTGAAAAACACCACTAAGCAGATGATGAACGACGGGATGTTTAGAAGCTTTTTGCAGTTCATGCAAAATCAGACAAGGGAGACTCGTGTACAAAATACCGGTGGAAATGATAACAACGCACGGTTTGTCACGGCAAAGCAGTTTAAAGAGTTGGGACCACCAGAATTCTGGGGAAAGCCGGATCCGATTAAGGCGGAGACGTGGGTCAAACAAATTACCAAGATATTCGATGTCTTGAGATGCACGGAAGAATAGAAGGTTACATTCGCCACTTTTATGTTCTGTAATGAGGCAGATTACTTGTGGGAATTTGTGAAGCGTACCCATCCAGCCGCACTCAGCATGTCTTGGGAGACCTTTCAAAAACTATTTAATGACAAATACTTTCCTGAAAGTGTTCGTCATATGAAGGAAGTGGAGTTCATTAGACTAGAACAAAACAACATGACGGTGTCCCAGTACGAGGCAAAGTTTGCAGAGTTATCCAGGTTTGCACTTCATTTGGTGGAGAATGAGGAACGTATGACGCGGATGTTTCTTAGAGGTTTGAAACTCGGCATACGTCAGTATCTCATTTCTCATAAATTTTCTCTCTATTCAGATGTTGTAAACATGGCTCAATTGTTAGAGCGAGATAACGAGTACATTCAACCGAGGGACCACAACCAGGATCATACCGGAGATAGTAGTCAATAGAACAACGATAACCAACGGAGAAAGAAAAAAGATTTGACAAAATGGTAACCACTCACGATGGTAATCATGGCCATGAAAATAGAAGAAGCGAGTGGGGAGATTTTAAAAGAGGAGATTTAACAATTACAATGTGAAGGCGTCGGCTGTGAGAATCGGTTCTAAGGGAGGAGAACGACCACCGGTCGTATGCTACAAATCTTGGGAAGAGGGACATATCATTGAAAATTGCCCACAGCAGTTCAAGGTATGCTATAATTGTGGAAAGGAAGGACATATCGCTCGAGATTGCACGCAGTAGCGAAACCTAGTTCAATGAGGATTGTGACTCAAAAGATCGTCCCGAAAAGTCAAAGTCAAAAGTCGGCGGTTCTAGAAGCGTTTGTTGTGGTCGGGTCAAAATGCGAGGAACCCAAACGAGGTGATCACGGGTAAGCTATTTATAAATTCTTGTGAAGTTTATACCTTACTAGATACCGGTGCTACCCATTCATTTATCTCTCCTGCTTGTGCTCAACGTTTAAACTTAACTCCGGAGAAATTAGACTTTGATTTATCTGTGGAGACTCCGTTAGGAGAAACTTTCATCACATCCACTGTTTATAAATCTTGTTTGATTCAAGTTGGCACCATCACCTTACCTGTTGACCTTATCTCTTTAAAGATACTTGCTTTTGATGTGATTTTAGGGATTGATTGGTTAACTACTCATCATGCCAAAATTGATTGTTTTTGTAAGGTTGTTAGTTTTCATATTCCTAAACAACCTGTTGTTCGAATTCAAGCAACTAAACCATTAAAATCAATCATTGTCATATCAAGTTATAAGGCTATTCGTTTATTGAAAAACAGATGTCAAGCTTTCTTAGCCCATGTTATGGATTTGAATAAAGACACGTCAAATTTGAATAATATTCTTGTTGTTATTGACTTTCCTGACGTATTTCCTGAAGAACTTCCCGGTCTACCCTCGGAACGTGAAGTTGAATTCTTTATTGATCTTGAACCTGGTACAAAGCCCATTTCTAAAACCCCATATCGAATGGCTTCTATTGAACTTCAGGAGTTAAAGGTCCAACTACAGGAATTATTGGACATCGGTTTCATTCGTCCTAGTACATCTCCTTGGGGTGCTCCTATTTTATTTGTAAAGAAGAAAGACGGGAGTATGCGACTTTGTATTGACTATCGGGAATTGAACCATGTCACCATCAAGAATAGGTATCCACTACCTCGTATTGATGACCTGTTTGACCAGTTGCAAAGAGCACAATTCTTTTCAAAGACGATCTTCGTTCTGGATATCATTATCTGAAGATTAGAACTGAGGATATTCCAAAGACTGCTTTTAGAACTCGGTACAGGCATTATGAATTCCTAGTCATGTCTTTTGGATTGACTAATGCTCTTGCGGCTTTCATGGATATGATGAACCGAGTATTCAAGGATTATTTGGATCAGTTCGTTGTTGTCTTTATTGATGACATCCTCATATATTCTAAAAGTCGTGAAGATCATGAGCACCATTTAAAGCTGGTACTCCAAAGGCTTTGTGAAAACAACCTATATGCCAAGTTGAAGAAATGCGAGTTCTGGCTTGAGGAAGTAGCATTCCTTGGGCACATGGTGTCAAAACATGGAGTATCTGTTGATCCGACAAAGATTGAAGCAATACAAAGTTGGGAGGAACCGAAGACGGTGACCTAAGTACGTAGCTTTCTGAGCCTAGCTGGTTATTATCGGAGATTCATGGAAGGGTTTTCTCGAATCGCTACTCCATTAACTCAGCTAACTCGGAAGGATACAAAATTCGTTTGGAGCGAGGAATGTGAGAAGAGTTTCCAATAGCTTAAGAGGAGACTTATTTAGACACCTGTTCTGACAATACCATCTGGTTCGGATGGATTTGTTATCTACAGTGATGCTTCGGACAAAGGCTTAGGATGTGTTCTCATGCAACGTGGGAAAGTCATAGCCTATGCCTCATGACAACTTAAAGCATATGAGAGGAATTATCCTACTCATGATCTAGAGTTGGCAGCAGTCGTTTTCACGCTAAAGATCTGGAGGCACTATCTATACGGGGAGAAAGTGGAGATATATTCAGACCATAAAAGCCTCAAATATTTCTTCACTCAAAAAGAACTCAACATGCGGCAGCGACGTTGGCTCGAGCTATTGAAAGACTACGACCACACTATTCAATACCATCCTGGAAAAGCAAACGTGATAGCTGACGCATTGAGTAGAAGATCATATGTGGGAACGAGTGCGATGTTGTTAACACAAAGGCCCATTTTGTGTGATTTACAAAAGATGAGAATAGAATTCAAGACTCCGGGGACCCATGCAATGATGTCAAGTATACGTATAGAACCAACTTTAATTGAGAAAGTTAAAGTTGCTCAAGCCATAGACCCGGAGCTGATGATTATGAAGAAGAAAGTACAAGAAGGTGCTATTCGAGAAGCAAGAATCGATGAAGAAGGAATACTTCGAGTCCACTCCAGACTTTGTGTTCCTAACGATTCTGATTTGAAGTACAAGATCATGATGGAGGCACACAATACACCGTTTGCAATTCATCCTGGAAGTACTAAAATGTATCATGATCTTCGACATACATTTTAGTGGAACAATATGAAGAGAGAGATTGCAAAGTTTATCTCGACGTGTTTAACTTGTCAACGTGTAAAGGCGGAACATCAAGTACCTAAGGGTCCGTTGCAACCACTTGAGATTCCAAAATAGAAGTGGGAACACATTACCATGGATTTCGTTATGGGTCTTCCCATGGTTTCTCAAGGCATAAATGTTATTTGGGTTATTGTTGATAGATTGACCAAGTCTGCTCATTTTTTGCCGATACGGGAGACTTATTCCTTTGAACGCCTTGCTCATATGTATGTAAATGAGATTGTGAGATTGCATGGCATGCCAATATCCATAGTTTCGGATCGTGACCCAAGATTCACTTCAAGATTTTGGGTTAGCTTACAAAAAGCTATGGGCACGGATTTACGATTCAGTTCGGCATACCATCCTCAAACGGACGGAAAATCAGAGAGAACTATTCAAACTCTTGAAGATCTATTAAGACTTTGTGTCCTAGACTTCAAGGGCAGTTGGGATAAGTATTTACCATTGGTGGAATTCTCCTACAACAACAGTTATCAAGCAAGTATAGGTGTGGCTCCATTTGAAGCATTATATGGACGAAAGTGTCGCTCTCCAATATGTTGGGATGAGGTGAGTGAAGCAACATTGTTGGGACTCGAGTTGGTACGTATGACTACAGAAAATATCTAAATGATTCGACAAGGTATACAAATGGCACAGGATCGACAAAAGAGTTATGCGGATCTTCATCGAAAGGACGTGGAATTTAGTATTGGGGATCACGTATTGTTGCGTGTAGCTCCATGGAAGAGAGTTACAAGATTTGGGAAATGAGAAAAGCTCAATCCACGATTTATTGGTTCATTTCAGATTCTTGACCGAGTAGGAAATGTAGCCTATAGACTCGCGTTACCTCCAAGTATGTCTCGTGTTCATAATGTTTTTCACGTATCCGTGCTTCATAAATATGTGAAAGACCCAAACCATGTTATTGAGTTAGAACCGGACGAGATAGCCGAAGATTTAACGTATGAAGAGGTACCTGTCAAGATCTTAGATAGGAAAGAGCATGTCCTACGCCCAAAGGTCATACCACAAGTCAAAGTTTTATGGAGGAACCATGCTATAGAGGAAATGACCTGGGAGTTGGAAACGGAAATGAAAGCGAGGTATCCTCACCTTTTCGAAACACTGTGTAGTCATCGTCGTCAATTTCGAGGACGAAATTTCATAAGGAGGAGAGGTTGTAAGACCCCAAATTATTAATAAATAAAATTTAATTCCCTCTATTTATTATTTTGAAATAGTAAGGGTTGATTTGATTAATGTGGATAGTTATGGGTAAAATACGCAAATATTTTAAATAAACAAGTGGTTATAAAATATTCGTTTGGTCGTGGAATATTCTTACTATCGGGGAATATTCGTACGACGGCGCAGCCTTGTGTGGACCCCATAACGGAAAGCGATTGGATGAAGAAAATGACAAGAATAAGTTGGTTATAAATAATTGGCGTAGTTATTCTGAATTATCTTTATTAAAATACTTGGTGGTTAAAACACAGTAGCACACGGTATTGCACCAATTATTGATTTTTACGTAAGAAGGCATTACTCAATAATTGTTACAGTAGTTATTGTTTAGTATTTTATTGATTAAATAATTGATTCGTTGATATTTTATATTATTGTTGTTTCAATAATTGTCATTACACAGTATTTTTCATCAATAATTCATATTATTTGAATAATATTATTAGATAGCAATATTGGCAATGTCTAGAAAGTTCTGTCTAAGGAGAGGTTAGGTCATCTAATTGCGCGCCAATAAGGAAAAATCCTTATTGGAAAGCCCCCTCTATCTTGAGAACTGCCTGGTTGTCAATATTGTGATTTTGTAATATTATTCGTGAATAATTAATTATTGATTTATATGATGAGGAAAATATTGATTTTATGTGGATATAGATGGAGAAAATTTTTAATGTGACAATTGTTGAAAATTAATATTTTATCTTTTTCTGATAAAATAATTTATTTAAATATATTATTATATTTTAATAATATAATAATGATATTTTTGCAATGAATGGGGGATATAAGAATATATGTGGAGCAGAAGTATTTTTGCTACTAAAAATGTTAAAAACATGTTTTTCATGTTTGTGGACCTCATTTCTTGACTGAAATTTGATTATAGCCTATAAAATTGCCCGTTTGTGGATTTCGGTCAATTTCTATTTGGAATTTGGAAAAACTTAAACTTACAAAGTTGTAGAAAATGAAATTTCCTATGGAAAGGACATGTGGTTTGAATTTTTCTGACAAAAGGGATATTTATTATGAATTATTGAAGTTCCAAAGTTCCGAAATAATTAATTTTTGAAGTTTTAATTATTTTTATTAAGAAAAACATTTTTTACATTTTGTGAGACTCATTTAACATGTGCTAGGGGCTGAGTTTAGTTGAAGATTGTGTGCGTAGGAATTTAATAAAAATATATTAATATTTTATTAAATTTTCTGCTTTTGTGTTTTAAGCATTTTCCTATAAATAGGGTGCTTAGGTTAGAATTGAAAATCACACCAGAAACGGAAGTTTTCTCTCTCGATATATTGAGCGTATTCTTGTGAGTATTTTGATACTTTGAGTGTTGTTATACGGTGCAAGTTTCCTTCAGCACTATACCCAGTATTCCAGCCAGAAGTACTATTCTTTCGAGGTAAGGGATATTATTTTTTTAAAATGATATTATTTCTTCCAATATCATTATACCAAAGTATTGATCTGAACTTTTAATCAAATTTAGAACTTTTTGTGTTGGGGTTACTATTCACGTATACGGCACTATTCACGTATACGGCACTATTCATAAAAAAAATGAAATTTTTCCTTTTCGTCCAAAATATCTATTATGGATACTAGCTTTGATTGTATCCATGTTTTGATCATTCTTGAATTTTACACCACTATGATTATCTATGAGGTATTTTTTGGACATGAAATAGCTGAAATACGAATCCTTAATATTTATTCTTTTGTTTCACTGGATTCGTTTTCTTTAAAATATTTTTCATCATCCTCAGTCCTAAATGATGATATTATTGAATATCTTTGGCCAGTAGTGCAAAGATTAATGATTATATAATGAATATCTTTGGCCCGTAGTGCAAAGATGAACAGATGTTGAGATGAACATGACCAACTGATGAATATCTTTGGCCTGTAGTGCAAAAGATGAATATTTGATTCAAGATGAATATTAATTGATGTTACAGGGATAAAATAATGATGATGGACTGTTAAATTCATAGATATTAGTAGATTTCATCCTCTACGTAACTCTTCTATGAATTATTATTTCCGCTGCGAATATTGATCTAAAACTTGTTGTTTATTATATTCTCTCAGATTTTTCCCTGTTGAAGACTAACGATAATTTGTTTTATATTATCTTAGTCATAATATTCTTTACTGGGCTAGTTGAGCTCACCCTTTTCCTTTTTGTTCCATTTTTCTTCTCAAGAGGCGAGAATGTAGCGATTACGAGTCGGGGTATGGAATGATGGTTCTAGAGAAAGTTGTTTAGTAGTCCTCACTATTTTTGTAAAATAATGTATCAATAATTGTGATGAGGATTTATTTGGATATAGATATTATCTAGAAAACAATATTTGTATTTAAACTCACAGTTTTTATCTTGTATTAATAAAGTTGTAAGTTGTTTCTGTACCATGTATGGACAACTCAGAATGGGTGATGTATACCTATTTTGGGGGCGTAACACCAATATTGCTAATGCATCTGCAAAGTCATTCCTGTTGCGAGGAATGTGTAGAAAGGAGATTTCTTCGAACTCCAAAGCCATCTGTAGAACTTGCCGATGGTAGGGCAGTAGATGCAATTCTTTGGTCTGATAGATTCCCGTGGATTGCTTGATTACCAATTCGGAATCCCCAAAGATAGTTAACCGCCTGATACCCATTGAACAGGCAAGTTTGAGTCCCATGATACAACCTTCATACTCAGCTGTTGTTGTTGTTGGATGAAGCGCAAATATCAAGGATATTCCACTAATTTCATGGAGTATAGAAGTCAAAACTTTAACCAACTGAGTATAATAAAGAATGGAATAACAAAAGAAATCACCATGCATGCGGTACTTCGCATAGACAGGTTATTCCAATAGAATAATAATAACGGAACCAGGTCAGGTGAAATTCGCATCGACAGGATGTTCCAACAGAATAATAAAGAATGGAATAACAACAGAAATCACCATGCATGCGGTACTTCGCATAGACAGGTTATTCAAATGTAATAATAAATAATCTGGAACCGGTCCCACGTAAAAGCATACGAGACATGATATTCCAACGGAATAATAAATACGGAACCAGTGCGGTGTAAAACACACAGACGGGATATTCCAACATAATAATAAAGATTTTAACCGGTCCGGTGTAAAACACACAGACAGGATATTCCAACAGAATAATAAAGACGGAACCAGGTCCGGTGTAAAATACACAGACAAGATATTCCAATAGAATAATAAAGACGGAATAATAGAAGAATGTCATCAAGTATAGGGTATTCCGCGTATACAGGTTATTCCAACAGAATAATAAAGAATGGAATAACAGAAGTTCTCTCCATGAATAAGAAAGAAATAATACCCCTTACGGGTACAATAAATAATATCCCTTACCATAAAAGAAACTTGATATCGGAGTAGTGAAGTAGCAGAATACTCTTCTTCTTTCTCTCTATAATTTCTCTCTCTAGAGTTTCAATGAATTCGTAAGAAAATAATGAAGGAATGAGCTTCTATTTATAGAAGAATGGATTGCATAGTAACTAACTCATGAACGGTCTAGATTGATATACTTTAATCGGACGGTCCATAATTAAAGCAAAATCTTTTAAATAAAATATAATATATTCTAATTATTGCCTAATAAAATAAATAACTTTATAAAAGTTTTTTATTTTATATAAAAAGATTTTACTATGCAAAATACTATGCAACACTATGCAGGCACTATGCAACACTATGCATAATAAAATATAATATAATCTAATTATTATCTAATAAACGAATAACTTTATAAAAGTATTCTGTTTTATATAAAAAGTTTTTCTGTTTTATTACGTTAATAATACTAATAAAACAAAACTGAGTGACTTATCACATAAGCCTTAATAATCAATATCGGTGTACTACTATGCAACCACGCGATTATCTTATACTTTTACTACTACTAGTAGTTCAACAAAGATAATCAGGTAAAACTTCCCCCGTTATTTTTAATAAAATATTTTTGTCGTTTCCTCAATACGACAATAATTCAGTTATGGGGTCCACCAATGATTGTACCGTCGTACGGATATTCCCTAACAAAAAGAATATTTCCCGACCAATCGAATATAATATAACAACTTACATACTTTGCAAAATTTATAAATATTACCCACAACTATAACATTATATTAAATGCATTCCATAATATTTAAAAAATTATTTCGAGAAAATTAAATATTTAATCATAAAATCTGGGATCTCACACAAACATCCTGGTTTTGATCATCAAATCACCAGTTATTTCGATTTTAAACCCTCTCTTTTTACATACTCTTATGCCCCTCAAGGAAACATATACTTCAAACCAGCAGCCTGGTATCACTTCACTTCAAACTTTTCATACAATTTCGATTATCCTGAAGACGGGATTGAACCTTTCTCAATGCAGTTTCTCCTGAAGACGAGATTAAACTTTTCACACCTACAGTTTATCCTGAAGACGGGATTAAACTTTTCACACCTGCAGTTTATCCTGAAGACGAGATTAAACTTTTCTACGCTTCCAGTTTGTCCTAAAGATGGGATCAAACTTTTTCCACACTTGCAGTTTATCCCCATTATGGGATTAAACTTTCTTCTCCCCACAGTATAGCTTGCACATGGGATTTGCGCTTCTCTTCATCTGCGATTCGTCCTGAGGGACGAACTACGTCGACCTAATCTCCCTGATACCCGGGGGTACGTAGGCAACCATATTCTATATGGCCCGGTTGCAATAACGAAAAACAACAAAAACATTTCTGCCCTTTCTTCACAAAAACAATCAAAATACTTCTACACCTTTCTGCCTTTCACATTCAGCGTTGAACCTTCTACACTAGGTTCGAACAACGCAGACTTGATCTCCTCTTCAGTAGGAGTACGTAGGCAGCCATTCATGGTGCAGTCTAACCCTTACCAGAACAAACATACTTGTCACACGGTACTGGGATCAACCTTCAACCTCACTCCATTTCATCGGTTTCAAATCAAAGGGATGGAATTATCCAACCTCTTCTCATAAATAGAAGATTCGGTAACCATCTAAGCTGCGATCATGCCTCAAAGAGCAATACCAACCCATAAGAGATGGAATTAACTAGGCTTCTCACAAATAGAAGTACTGGCGACCATCTGTGGTGCGGTCAATCTTAGAGAGGAAGAAACTACCCTCCTCTCCACTTTTCCATACAGATACCAGTCCCAAGACACCAAAGATGGTAGGGATTTCAGAAATCAATGATCCGTTCTGAGAGACCTTATGACGTCTCAATGTCCATCTATCAAGGATAAGTTCAGAATGCATCAAGATCACAAGGTCCTGGAGAAACAGGCAAATATCAAGCAAGTATCAAGGTATAACTAAAAAGGGAAGTGAATCAAAATATATTTCCCTGCCATACATAATACTGTTTGATATATACATATGTGTTGTACATGACAAAAATGGCTAAGCTAGTCTATGCAAGAAAATACAAAGCTATCTACAGATCTGTATATATACGGACTATCAAATCTAACATAGCATCCCTCTCTGAAGACGGAGGTAACGCAAGCTCACCTTGATAGCATCTACACGAGCAAGCGGATCGTAGAGCTAACCGCATGGTGGCATAATGCTCATCAATGTATGCAATCATGTCAAGCAAGGCGAGCGATCATCTGGGATCTAATAGAAGTGCTATCTGCAATGGCCACATCCCTAGCAGATAAGCAGCATCCCGCTCCCCAATCAATGCATCCCTGGCTAATCTAGCCTCATCCCTCTCCAACAGAACGGTATCTCTCTCATCAAGAGCTGTCAACATCGTGGCCCTAGCCTGATCTCTCTCATAGGTCATCAGATGTAAGCTCTACTATCAAATGCTCTCTAGAGTAGGGAATCCATGTGATAACATCTGCTGTCAATAGCTCCAGCTATAGGCGACAATGAGTGAAACCCTCAGCAACAGGGACCTCCACCGGTATGGAATGATGCCATCTCCGTCCTCGTGGATAGGTGTCTAAACCTAACATGCTCACATGATGCAAACAAGGAAGCCTCTCATAGGCCCAAAACTACCAACACAAAGGCAAACAACTGTTATCAGTCAACACTCTTAACCTATACATAGGAAAAGACAAGAGAAACACGCACCAGCAGAAATGGGTAGAATCATAACCAGGCCTCGGTCATGCCCTGCGATCGCATACGCATTCCCCTGAGGAAGTAGGCAAAGGTGTAGGAACCCCAATCATACTCTCTTATATGGTCCACGTGTCGAGTGGCGCTGATCAAAGCGAAGGACACCGTAGAGGAATTATCTGCTATGAAGCAGCCCCTAATGATCATCAGGAACAATCGTCGAAGAATGCGATCCATGACTCTCACATCATCGGATATAGGCTCACTCAATAGCCCGCTCATAGCATCTACGCTCAAAGGACCTGTGCGAACAGTCCTGCCCTTGAGCGCCTCCGCTGGAACTCCCAACAAGGATCTGACGGCAGTAGGGGTGATATCTGTCATGCAAGGCACCAGCTCCCCTCTAAACTCCATACCTGTGACGCCTCCAAAATTAGATATTCATCACCCATTCTGAGTCGCCAAATACATGGTACAAACTACAAATACAAACTTAATTATACAACTGTCGTGTAATATCGACAATACATAAACCGAGAGTTCTAATAGGAATATTGTCATCTAGACAATATCCATACTCAAGAGTCCTCATTACATTTATTGTCACACTATTTAACGAGAATAGTGAGGACTACTAATGCTATCTTCCGGACCATCACTCTTTTCTCCGGCTAAGTCCCAACTATATTCTCATTTCACAAGAAAAAAGGAAAGAAAGGGTGAGCTCAACTAGCCCAAGAAGAAATATTATGACTAAGATAATGCGAGAATAAATTATCATTAGTCTTCAATAATGTTAAACCGATAAAATACAATAGACATCAAGTTTAATCTGCGGTTTAATAAGAAATCCATTAGAAGAGTCAAGTAGAGAATAAAACCTACTATCTTCTATGATTTAAAAATGTTTTCATCGACTTTTATCATTTGAGACTCGACAATAAAAATAAACCAAATCTTCTAATCATCCACGTACTACGAGCCAAGGATATTCATTAAATCATCCACGGTTAAGCTGACTATACCGAATAATCCCCGATCATAATCATACCAAAAATTGTCCATCAATGCATTACAGGCCACTAAGGACTTTTATCACATCACTTATAACATCACAGTTCATGATTATACCGAATGATCCCTGGTCATAATCATACTAAGTCCATCTATGCACGTAAGCCAAAGATGACTTTCAATATAACATAAACATGAGGATGATGACAATGTTATAGGAATTCAATAAAACAAGTTCAAGAATTAATTTATTCAGGAACTAATAATATCCAAATTGTCAACATGATACTTCTTTGTAAAGTAAAAGTCAAGAATTCTCAGAAGAATATTTCCATGAAAAGATACTGGATGAAGCGCAAATATCAAGGATATTCCACTAATTTCATGGAGTATAGAAGTCAAATATTTAACCAACTGAGTATAATAAAGAATATATAAAACTGAAAATGGATTTTCACCCGCCATGCGGTAATCCATGTATACAGATCATTTCCACAATTTAATAAGGAATGAATACAAAGGATCATTCACCATGCATGTGGCAATCCACATAGACAGGTTATTCCAACAGAATAATAAAGAATGGAATAACAGAAGGATTCACCATGTATGCGATAGAGACCGCACAGACATGTTATTCCTAATAGAATAATAAATGCGGAATAATAAATATGGAACCAGGTCAGGTGAAATTCACACAAGCGGATATTCCGGCGTAATAATAAAGAACGGAATAATAAATATGGAACCGAATCGTGAAATTCACACCGAAACATGATATTCCGAGAATAATAAAGAACGGAATAATAAAAGAATTTCACCAAGTATGCGGTACTTCGCATAAATAGGTTATTCCAACATAATAATAAAGAATGGAATAACAGAAGAAGATCACCAAGTATTGGGTAAACCGCATACACAGGTCATTCCACTAAGTATAGGGTAAACCGTGCATACAGGTTATTCCAACAGAATAATAAAGGACGGAATAATAAAAGAATTTCACCAAGTATGCGGTACTTCGCATAAACAGGTTATTCCAACATAATAATAAAGAATGGAATAACATAAGAAGATCACCAAGTATTGGGTAAACCGCATATCTGAAAGTCATTCCACCAAGTATAGGGTAACTCATGACATCTGAGTTATTCCAATGAATAATAAAGAATGGAATAACATAAGGATTTCACCAAGTATAGGGTATGCCGCGTATACAGGTTATTCCAACAGAATAAATAAGAATAGAATAACATAAGGATTTCACCAAGTATAGGGTATGCCACGTATACAAGTTATGTATAGGGTATGCCACTTTCATAGGTTATTCCAACAGAATAATAAAGAATGGAATAACATAAGGATTTCACCAAGTATAGGGTATGCCGCGTATACAGGTTATGTATAGGGTATGCCACTTTTACAGGTTATTCCAACAGAATAATAAAGAATGGAATAACAGAAGTTCTCTTCAAGAAGAAAGATTAACACCCCTTACCGTAAAAGACACTAGATATCAAAGTAGTGAAGTAGCAGAATACTTTTCTTCTTTCTCTCTATAATTTCTCTCTCTAGAGTTTCAGTGAATTCATAAGAAATAATGAAGGAATGAGCTTCTATTTATAGAAGAATGGAATGAATTGTAACTAATTCATGAATGGTCCAGATCGATTTACTTTAAACGAACGGTCCAGATCAATTTACTATTAAAACTTAAAGCAATGGTCCTTACTGATTCACTATTCTAACTTTAAACCAGCGACCCATATTGATTCACTATTATAACTTTTCACCAGCGGTCCATATTGATTCATTCAACCAACGGTCTGAAAAATTAGCACATCTCCTAATGGAATAATATTGTACCCAGATACCCGAATGCACAATAATAGAATGAATAGTAACTGGGTGAATAGTAACTCATGAATAGTAACTCATGAATAGTAACTCATGAATAGTAACTCGTGAATAGTAACTCCGACACAAAAAGTATCCCAAATACTCGAGTGAACAATACTAGAGTGAATAGTAATTTTGGTGAATAGTAATTCTGACATAAAAAGTGTCCCAAATACTCGAGTGAACAATACTAGAGTGAATAGTAATTTTGGTGAATAGTAACCCGTGAATAGTAACTCGTGAATAGTAACTCCAACACAAAAAGTGTCCCAAATACTCTAATGAACAATACTAGAGTGAATAGTAATTTCAGTGAATAGTAACCTATGAATAGTAACTCGTGAATAGTAACTCTGACACAAAAAGTGTCCCGAATACCTGATTGAACAATACTACCTCTAGACATCAATTATCATCGGAATATATGTCAATTTTTACTAACACAAATAATTCCAACACAATAAAATTATCAAATTCATCTTTAATCAACCTGAACTTAATCATCATTAATATCATAACTCACAATATTTAACAACCAGGTTGTTCCCAGGAAAGAGGGGGTTTTCCGATAAGAATTTCTTCCTATTGGCGCGCAATTAGGTAACCAAACCTCTCCTTGACAGAACTTCTAGACATTGTAAATATTGCAATTTAATAATATGAATAACTTTGTCGTCTCAATTATTGATTTAATAAAATAACATATTATGCATATGATACTGTGACAATAATTGAATCAATAATATGAGAGATATGATGCAGCAATTACTGTAGCAATAATACAATACAACTGAGTGACTTATCACATAAGCATCAATAATCAATACCGTGTTACATGCAACCACGCGTATTACTGTACTTTTCTATCGGGTAGTTCAACAGTATCAATGGTAAAACCTCCGCCGTTATTTATAAATATTTTTATCGTTTTCTCAATCCGACAATAATTACATTGTGGGGTCCACCAATGATTGTTAATAGTTATGCGAATATTCCTGCAAAAGAATATTCCCGGACCAATCGAATATTTATAAGACAACTTGTGTACTTTGCAAAATTTATAAATACTACCCACAACTATAACAATATATCAAATCCACACCTTAATATTCAAAAAATATTTCAAAAAAAATTAAATATTTATTCATAAAATCTGGGGTCTCACAATCTCCCCTCCTTATGGAATTTTGCCCTCGAAATTTACGTACGTACCTGGTATGCCTAACAGGTGAGGATACCTTGACTTCATTTCAGATTCTAACTCTTGAGGTATAACCTTTGAGTGTTGAATACGCTTCTTCTTATCCAAGATTTTAACAGATACATCTTCATACGTTAAATCATCCGCTATCGCGTCCGGTTCTAAATTAATAATGTGGTTCGGGTCTTCCACATATTTATGTAACATCGATACGTGAAAAACGTTATGAACACGCAACATACTTGACAGTAAAACGAGTCTATAGGCCACAGTTCCTACTCGATCAAGGATTTCAAATGGGCCAATAAAATCTAGGATTGAGATAACGCCTTCTTGAACCTTCTTCTTCACATTAATCAAATTTGGGTGTGTAGCTTGAGCGGCTTTAACTTTATCGATTAAAGTCAATTCTACTCGTATATTCGTTATCTTCACGTGGGTCCCTAGAGTCTTTAACTCTATCTTCATCATTGTAAGTTATACAAAATGAGTCTTTATGTTAACAACATCGTACTAATAAACGTATACGATCTTCTACTCAACGTATCAGCTACCACGTTCGCTTTTCCACAATGATATTGAATGGTATGATTGTAATCTTCAACAGCTCGAGCCAACGTCTTTGGCACATGTTATGTTCGTTTTAGTTGAAGAAATATTTGAGGGTTTAAGAAATGAGTTTTGTACTGGGGTTAATACAAAATTCGAATTTCACGCTCTAAGTAGGCTAAGAAGTCTTCAAGAATACGTCAGGAAATTTATTAACGATAGAAATATCATTCAAAACTGTGACCTTCATCCAAGACTTGGATAGTACGTCACATTGATACCAACTGTGACTTCTATCCCTTAACCTGGTTAGCACCTCACAATGATACCTATCAACTTGCCATCTTCATTCACGATGTCACCTACAGAAAGTCTGGCTTTGGTGCATTTCACATAAGGAAGTAAACAATGAAAGGATCGGGGCTCTTTACTTATGGCTTGATATGACAATGATTGACTTTAGTGGTTTGGTTACTTTGAATTCGCATAACAGGTTGGTTAGGAATATGAAAGCTAACAACCTTACCAAAAGCATGATGACTAGTTAACCAATCGATTCCTAAAATCTCATCAAAGAAAAATATTTTCAAAGAGATAAGATCGACAGGTAACGTGAAAGTGTTTATTTGAATCAAACAAGATTTATAAATAGTGGAGGTAACAAAGGCTCCTACTAACGAAGTTTCAATCAATAAGTCAAAGTCTAACTTCTCCGGAGTCAAATTTAAACGTTGAACGCAAGTAAGAGTGATAAAATAATGGGTAGAATGGGTATCTTATAAGGTATAGACTTCGCAAGAGTTTGTAATTAACTTACCCGTAATAACTTCATTTGGGTTTCGCAATAAACGCTCTTACTTAAACTATCGGATTTGGCTTTGCTATAGAGTACATTCTACCTTTAGTTGCTTCGTTACATTCCTGATCCATGATTCGAATCATTATCTCCGATCCATATCGAATTGGGGTTGACCGTTATGCACAGGATAATTTCGAATTAGATGTTGAATTCTCCCAATTGTTGTCCAAAAAGCAAAATCCATTTCATCTATTTTGGCTTTATTAGATCGGACATCTTTTTCTACACTATCAACGTGTCGTCGTACGGTATACCCCACGCATCATCTATTCTTCTTCGTTCGATTGTTTCGCTTTCATCGTAACTTTGATCGGTGCATTCTCGATTCGGCTCTAATATCTTATACTCTGCCAAAGAGTGCTTTTGTTCAAGCATCGCACATCGGGTGACACAATTTTGAATTGTTGCATCTCTTTGCTCCACGATCGCTTTCATTGTTCTTGACTGCTCTTCTTCAACTCATGAACACAATTTTGTAATTCTAAGTTTCGATTATAAAATTCGTCTAACCAATTCTCCTCAGGTTCCTCTTCTTCCTCTTCCTCCTCACTTTCAGCTGCTACCTCTGCAACTAGCTCGGGTGCAGCTATTAGTTTTTCATTCACCACGTAGATATCTCTAATTTGTCCTTCGTCTAACACCAAATTAACCTGATTACTGATTAAAGGTGTCTCCATGGTCTCATTCACTCCATTGTGAACATTTTCAGCTGCCATTTCCAAACACTGCCACAAAACAAGGATTAGATAACATATCACATATTATCCCTATACTATGACCGACCAATTAATAACAAATAAACTTATGTAGGTCATACTAGCGAAGGAATTCCCCGTCTCTCCCCTCCTAGTTCTTATCTCACATCTTAGCCAGGGATCATATCCCTAAGCTTTGATACCAACTGTGACGCCCCCAAAATTAGGTATACATAACCCATCTTGAGTCGCCAAATAAATGGTACAAACTACAAATACAAACTTAATTATACAACTGTCGTGTAATATATGACAATACATAAACTGAGAGTTCTAATAGGAATATTGTCATCTAGACAATATCCATACTCAAGGAGTCCTCATTACATTTATTGTCACACTATTTAACAGAATAGTGAGGACTACTAATGCTATCTTCTGGACCATCACTCATTTCTCCAACTCGTCCCAGCTATATTCTCATTTCCTGAAGAGAACATTGAAAGAAAGGGTGAGCTCAACTAGCCCAGTAAGAAATATTATGATTAAGATAATGCAGAATAAATTATCATTAGTCTTCAACAATGTTAAACTGATAAAATACAATAGACATCAAGTTTAACTACAGCGGAATAAGCAATCCATTAGAAGAGTCAAGTAGAGAATAAAACCTACTATCTTCTATAATTTAAAAATGTTTTCATCAACTTTTATCGCTGAGACTCAGCTTAATAAATAAACCACATCTTCTAATCATCCTTGTACTACGAGCCAAGGATATTCATTAAATCATCCACGGTCATGACTATACCGAATAATCCCCGATCATAATCATACCAAAAATTGTCCATCAATGCATTACAGGCCACTAAGGACTTTTATCACATCACTTATAACATCACAGTTCATGATTATACCGAATGATCCCTGGTCATAATCATACTAAGTCCATCTATGCACGTAAGCCAAAGATGACTTTCAATATAACATAACCATGAGGATGATGACAATGTTATAGGAATTCAATAAAACAAGTTCAAGAATTAATTTATCCAGGAACTAATAATATCCAAATTGTCAACATGATACTTCTTTGTAAAGTAAAAGTCAAGAATTCTCAAAAGAATATTTCCATGAAAAGATACTGGATGAAGCGCAAATATCAAGGATATTCCACTAATTTCATGGAGTATAGAAGTCAAACATTTAACCAACTGAGTATAATAAAGAATATATAAAACTGCAAATGGATTTTCACCCGCCATGCGGTAATCCACGTTATCCGAATCATTTCCACAATTTAATAAGGAATGAATACAAAGGATCATTCACCATGCATGTGGCAATCCACATAGACAGGTTATTCCAACAGAATAATAAAGAATGGAATAACAGAAGGATTCACCATGTATGCGATAGAGACCGCACAGACAGGTTATTCCCAACAGAATAATAAATGCGGAATAATAAATATGGAACCAATCGTGAAATTCACCTTCACAAGCGGAGGATATTAAAACGAATAATAAAGAACGGAATAATAAATATGGAACCAAGTTCGTGAAATTCACACCGACATGATATTCCGACAGAATAATAAAGAACGGAATAATAAAAGAATTTCACCAAGTATGCGGTACTTCGCATAAATAGGTTATTCCAACATAATAATAAAGAATGGAATAACAGAAGAAGATCACCAAGTATTGGGTAAACCGCATATACAGGTCATCTCACTAAGTATAGGGTAAACCGTGCATACAGGTTATTCCAACAGAATAATAAAGGACGGAATAATTAAAGAATTACACCAAGTATGCGGTACTTCGCATAAACAGGTTATTCCAACATAATAATAAAGAATGGAATAACAAAAGAAGATCACCAAGTATTGGGTAAACCACATATACAGGTCATTCCACCAAGTATAGGATAAACAATAGCATCTGAGTTATTCCAATGAAATAATAAAGAATGGAATAACATAAGGATTTCACCAAGTATAGGGTATGCCGCGTATACAGGTTATTCCAATAGAATAAATAATAACGGAATAACATAAGGATTTCACCAAGTATAGGGTATGCCACGTATACAGGTTATGTATAGGGTATGCCACTTTTACAGGTTATTCTAACAGAATAATAAAGAATAAAATAACATAAGGATTTCACCAAGTATAGGGTATGCCGCATATACAGGTTATGTATAGGATATTCCACTTTTATAGGTTATTCCAACAGAATAATAAAGAATGGAATAACATAAGTTCTCTTCAAGAAGAAAGAATAACACCCCTTACCGTAAAAGACACTAGATATCAAAGTAGTGAAGTAGCAGAATACTCTTCTTCTTTCTCTCTATAATTTCTCTATCTAGAGTTTCAGTGAATTCATAAGAAATAATGAAGGAATGAGCTTCTATTTATTGAAGAATGGAATGAATAGTAACTAATTCATGAACGGTCCAGATCGATTTACTTTTAAACGAACGATCCAGATCGATTTACTATTAAAACTTAAAGCAACGGTCCATACTGATTCACTATTCTAACTTTAAATCAGAGACCCATATTGATTCACTATTATAACTTTTCACCAGCGGTCCATATTGATTCATTCAACCAACGGTCTGAAAAATTAGCACATCTCCTAATGGAATAATATTGTACCCAGATACCCGAATGCAAAATAATAGAATGAATAGTAACTGGGTGAATAGTAACTCGTGAATAGTAACTTATGAATAGTAACTCGTGAATAGTAACTCATGAATAGTAACTCGTGAATAGTAACTCATGAATAGTAACTCTGACACAAAAAGTATCCCAAATACTCGAGTGAACAATACTAGAGTGAATAGTAATTTTGGTGAATAGTAATTTCGACACAAAAAGTGTACCAAATACTCGAGTGAACAATACTAGAGTGAATAGTAATTTCGGTGAATAGTAATCTATGTTTAGTAACTCATGAATAGTAACTCTGACAAAAAAGTGTCCCAAATACTCTAATGAACAATACTAGAGTGAATAGTAATTTTAGTGAATAGTAACCTATGAATAGTAACTCGTGAATAGTAACTCTAACACAAAAAGTGTCTCAAATACCTGATTAAACAATACTACCTCCAAACATCAATTATCATCGGAATATATGTCAATTTTTATTAACACAAATAATTCCAACACAATGAAATTATCAAATTCATCTTTAATCAACATGAACTTAATCATCGTTAATATCATAACTCATAATATTTAACAACCAGGTTGTTCCCAGGAAAGAGGGGGCTTTCTGATAAGAATTTCTTTCTATTGGCGCGCAATTAGGTGACCAAACCTCTCCTTGACAGAACTTCTAGACATTGTATATATTGCAATTTAATAATATGAATAACTTTGTCGTCTCAATTATTGATTTAATAAAATAACATATTATGCACATGATACTGTGACAATAATTGAATCAATAATATGAGAGATATGATGCAGCAATTACTGTAGCAATAATGCAATACAACTGAGTGACTTATCACATAAGCATCAATAATCAATCTGGTATACTCTTATGCAACCACGCCAGTATTCTTTGTACTTTACTTCCGGGTAGTTCAACAGTATCAATGGTAAAACCTCCGCCATTATTTATAAAATATTTTTGCCATTTTCTCAATCCGACAATAATTCTGTTGTGGGGTCCACCAATGATTGTGTCGGTGTACGAATATTCCCTGCAAAAAGAATATTCTCCGACCAATCGAATATTTATAAGACAACTTGACTACTTTGCAAAATTTATAAATACTACCCACAACTATAACAATATATCAAATCCACACCTTAATATTCAAAAAATATTTCGAAAAAAAATTAAATATTTATTCATAAAATCTGGGGTCTCACAATACCTGTGATAAACCGCCAATCCATCGGTGTCATCACCACCTCGCAATCTAAGAAATGGAGTGACTAAGTCTGGTGGAACCACCGCTCAGATAATGCCCTGAGGTAACCCCAGGGACAGCGACAGGGTAGAATAGAGAAAAACCTCTCGAATCCCCAGCCATGGACAATCGCTCTGTAGTCATCATTCAAGACCTGATACATAGAGTGGATGCTAAATCAGTTTCCTCGAGGCTGCTTAAAGCCGAGAACCTACATCAAATGCAGATCAACATCAGACTCATTGACTCCTCGTCAATAGGAAATAAGGAAGATTAAATATCTAACTTCATACCTCGTTTGCGTGCAGGTATACTGAAGGATGCCTACTCAAGTCACCCAGAAGATCTAGGTTCGCCACTTAAATACCTGGCAATTCCCTACGGGGAACACGTACAGCCAGAGCGGGAACCTCAAATGGTACATCATCCTCCTCGTCCTTGACATTCGGCACCTCAACTCGAATTGGACGTATCACTGCCTCCGCCAGACAACGAGGCTGTCTAACAGAACGGTGTTGAGGCTCTTCAAAAGCCCTCCTCTGTACACCAGAAGTGGTCCTGCGGGAACTACTTGGCTGATCCGGATCCATAATATCTGGACAACAAGGCTCCAAATCACCTCAGAAAGGGTGTGGTAATTTCTTACTTAGAGTCTTTTCAAAATGCATTCTATGATTACATGCATGCATGCATTATTTTAACATACATCTATAGTAGAGTTAAAAATGCATGACTACCCAATACCTACATTTTGGGAAAATTTTGCCATAGCCCCCTTTGTAAATGGGACTATCCAAATGTACATAGGCATGACTAGGTGGCCATTCAGTAGCACACCTATACACAGTCATATACATCCTGTATGCATTAACCACATCACAATAATAATCCATAAGTGTACTCTAATTACCAGGATTATTTCACTTTATGCCTTTACTCATTTGTCCTCAGATAGGATAAGTAATGAAAGTAAAAGGTGCCAATTTGACTGTTTCAAAAGTTAAATTTTTTCACATCATTACGTTCAGCATAGTTTAATACTAACCTTTACTATGTTGAATATTTTTTATCAAGTCATAACAGCATGCATATTCACTACTGTGACGCCCCCAAAATTAGGTATACATCACCCATCTTGAGTCGCCAAATACATGGTACAAAATACAAATACAAACTTAATTATACAAATGTCGGGTAACATACGACAATACATAAACTGAGAGTTCTAACAGGAATATTGTCATCTAGACAATATCCATACTCAAGGAGTCCTCATTACATTTATTGTCACACTATTTAACAGAATAGTGAGAACTACTAATGCTATCTTCTAGACCATCACTCCTTTCCCCGACTCGTCCCAGCTATATTCTCATTTCCAGAAGAGAACATTGAAAGAAAGGGTGAGCTCAACTAGCCCAATAAGAAATATTACGACTAAGATAATACAGAATAAATTATCATTAGTCTTCAACAATGTTAAACTGAAAAAAATACAATAAACAACAAGTTTAACTGCAGCGGAATAAGCAATCCATTAGAAGAGTCAAGTAGAGAATAAAACCTACTATCTTCTATGATTTAAAAATGTCTTCATCAACTTTTATCGCTGAGACTCAGCTTAATAAACAAACCACATCGTCTAATCATCCATGTACTACGAGCCAAGGATATTCATTAAATCATCCATGGTCATGACTATACCGAATAATCCCTGGTCATAATCATACCAAAAACTGTCCATCAATGCATTACAGGCCACTAAGGACTTTTATCACATCACTTATAACATCACAGTTCATGATTATACCGAATGATCCCTGGTCATAATCATACTAAGTCCATCTATGCAAGTAAGCCAAAGATGACTTTCAACATAATATAAACATGGGGATGATGACAATGTTATAGGAATTCAATAAAACAAGTTCAAGAATTAATTTATCTAGGAACTAATAATATCCAAATTGTCAACATGATACTTCTTTGTAAAGTAAAAGTCAAGAATTCTCAGAAGAATATTTCCATGAAAAGATACTGGATGAAACACAAATATCAAGGATATTCCACTAATTTCATGGAGTATAGAAGTCAAAACTTTAACCAACTGAGTATAATAAAGAATATATGAAACTGAAAATGGATTTTCACCCGCCATGCGGTAATCCATGTATACAGATCATTTCCACAATTTAATAAGAAATGAGTACAAAGGATCATTCACCATGCATGTGGCAATCCACATAGACAGGTTATTCCAACAGAATAATAAAGAATAGAATAATAGAAGGATTCACCATGCATGCGATAGAGACCACACAGACAGGTTATTCCCAACAGAATAATAAATGCAGAATAATAAATATGGAACCAAGTCAGGTGAAATTCACACCGACGGGATATTTCGACAGAATAATAAAGAACGGAATAATAAAAGAATTTCACCAAGTATGCGGTACTTCGCATAAACAGGTTATTCCAACATAATAATAAAGAATGGAATAACAGAAGAAGATCACCAAGTATTGGGTAAACCGTATATATAGGTCATTCCACCAAGTATAGGGTAAACCGCTCATACAGGTTATTCCAACAGAATAATAAAGAATTGAATAACAACAGACTTCACCACGTATAGGGTATGCCACTTATACAGGTTATGTATAGGGTATGCCGCGTATACAGGTTATTCCAACAGAATGATAAATAATTGAATAACAACAGACTTCACCAAGTATAGGGTATGCCAGTTATACAGGTTATGTATAGGGTATCTGGCATATCTGAGTTATTCAACGAGAATGATAAAAATTGAATAACAACAGACTTCACCAAGTATAGGGTATGCCACTTATACGGGTTATGTATAGGGTATACCGCGTATACAGGTTATTCCAACAGAATGATAAAGAATTGAATAACAACAGACTTCACCAAGTATAGGGTATACCACTTATACAGGTTATGTATAGGGTATGTCAAGCGTATCTGAGTTTATTCAACGAGAATAATAAAGAATGGAATAATGAAGTTCTCTTCATGAATAAGAAAGGATAACACCCTTCCGTAAAAGACCTTTGGATATCAAAGTAGTGAAGTAGCGAGAACTCTTTTCTTTCTCTCTATAATTTCTCTCTCTAGAGTTTGAAATGAATTAAGTAAGAAATAATGAAGGAATGAGCTTCTATTTATAGAAAAATGGAATGAATAGTAACTAATTCATGAACGATCCAGATCGATTTACTTTTAAACGAACGATCTAGATCGATTTACTATTAAAACTTAAAGCGACGGTCCATACTGATTTACTATTAAAACTTTAAACCAGCGACCCATATTGATTCACTATTATAACTTTCCATCAGCGGTCAATATTAATTCATTCAACCAACGGTCTGAAAAATTAGCACATCTCCTCATGGAATAATATTGTACCCAAATACCCGAATGCACAATAATAGAGTGAATAGTAACTCATGAATAGTAACTCGTGAATAGTAACTCGTGAATAGTAACTCCGACACAAAAAGTGTCCCAAATACTCGAGTGAATAATACTAGAGTGAATAGTAATTTCGGTGAATAGTAACTCCGACACAAAAAGTGTCCCAAATACTCAAGTGAACAATACTAGAGTGAATACTAATTTTGGTGAATAGTAACCCGAGAATAGTAACTTGTGAATAGTAACTCTGACATAAAAAGTGTCCCAAATACTCTAGTGAACAATACTAGAGTGAATAGTAATTTTGGTGAATAGTAACCCGTGAATAGTAACTCCGACACAAAAGGTGTCCCGAATACCCGATTGAACAACATAACCTCTAGACATTGTAAATATTGTAATTTAATAATATGAATAACTTTGTCGTCTCAATTATTGATTTAATAAAATAACATATTATGCACATGATACTGTGATAATAATTGAATCAATAATATGAGAGATATGATGCAGCAATTACTGTAGCAATAATGTAGTACCACTGAGTGACTTATCACGTAAGCATCAATAATCAATATCGTGTGCTACTATGCAACCATGCGTATTACTGTACTTTTACTACCGGGTAGTTCAACAGTATCAATGGTAAAACCTCCGCCGTTATTTTCATAAAATATTTTTTGTCGTTTTTTCTAACTACGACGCTTCTTACCGTTATGTGGGTCCACCAATGATTGTAATAAATGCATTTAATATTCTCCGACAAAAAGAATATTCCCCGACCAATCGAATATTATATAACAACTTGCATACTTTTGCAAAATTTTTAAATACTACCCCCAACTATAACATTATCTCAAATCCACACCTTAATATTAAAAAAAATATTTTGAGAAATTTAAATCTTTATTTATAAAATATGGGGTCTCACAACTACTATGTGTCTAAATGCATTTCATGTGATAAGTCATTTTCCAACGGATAAAAATTGGAAAAAAATACATGCATACGTTACCAGGACAGTGAAGAACACTTGTACGATGACAGAATATGCAAAACGTTTCCCGAACTCAGCAGATCTAAAGAATAGCTCTCGGATTTCCTTTGATGAGCAACTTGAAAATAACTTATGAAAGCAATCAGCCACCTATACATAGACGCGGTGGTCGCAGAGCTAACTTTCTCCTCCTAGTACTGCGCGGCCCCTACATGGGTCCCACACCTCCAACTCGCTCCAGTTAGAGTTGCAAAGGAGGTCTAACAAGCTGAAAAGGCCAAATCAGGAATAAAAATGCTACGCGATTGAGCGAAACAGCCTGAAATTCTGGTTTCTCGTCGGTCAGAGTTAAACTCCCATCGTCTCACTGGTATTCGTCTTAATTCAAGGTATACTATATCAATGAGTTAAGCTTTCACAAACCATGCTAAATAATACCCCCACAAAGGTTCGATGTCGTCATTTGCAGGGTCACAACCCTACGTATCCCCTATGGGGTTATTCTGGCCTTGAAAGTTATCAAGCGTCTCCGTGTCCCGGTGAAAAGTCTGTCACAACGCGCATCCTTCAAACATCCCTGTATCCTTGGCGGGGGTTACAATGCAATGCAACCATTGATACACAGATCAATGAAGGTCAAGCAACCTTGACGTCATGTCAACCGATGGCAAGTAAACCTATCGAAGCAACTCAGCTACGTATCCTCAGCGGAGGGTTACAATGCAATGCTACCATTGACACATACATCAATGAAGGTCAAGCAGCCTTGACAATGCACCCAGTAGGGATCTATCCAATGATACACACATCAGCAAAGATCAGGTAACCCTGATAACAACCAACTGTTGGCAGTAACTCCGACAGAATGAGGGAATATGTTATACACATCCTCAAACAGACAAAGTGTGACGCCCCCAAAATAGGTATACATCGCCCATCTTGAGTCGCCAAATACATGGTATAAAATTCAAATACAAACTAATAATACATCAATCGTGTAAAATACGACAAAACATATGCTGTGAGTTTAAATACAAATATTGTCTTCTAGACAATATCCACTCTCAGAATAAGTCCTCATTACATTTATTGTCACACTATTTAAATACAAATATTGTCACGCTTTGGATTGCTGCGTACAGTTTGGACGGATGTATCCCTCCTGTCCGCATTTGAAACATATGACCGGTGGTCGTTCTTCTTCCTTTGAAACGGGTGCTGGTGACGACGTCTTCACGTCATTGTTGAACCTTCTCTTCTTGAAATGTCTATTCTTATTGTTTTGGCCATGATTATCACCGAAGTGGTTACCATTTCTGGCATGTTCATTCCCTCCATGCTTATTGTCACCGCTTTGATGACTGTTATCACCGGTATTATCATTTTGTCGGCTGCTCTCTTTTGGTTGGGTTGACTCATTATCGCGCTCCAATAACTGAGCCCTATTAACAACATCTGAATACAAACACAGTTTATGAGAGATAAGATATTGACGTATCTTAGGTTTTAAACCTCTTAGAAACATTTACGTCATTCTCTCCTCATTATCAACCAAATGGGACGCAAATCGGGACAACTCAGCAAACTTGGCTTCGTACTACAACACGATCATGTTGTTTTGCTCCAACTTGATAAATTCCACCTCCTTCATGTGACGAATGCTTTCAGGAAAGTACTTGTCATTGAACAGCTCTTGGAACTTCTCCCAAGACATCTTGAGTCGTCCAAGTCAAGTATGTTTCTGATTCCCACCGATGTCGCCTCTTCACGCAACATAAAGGTGGCAAAGGGAACCTTTTACTCCTCGGAGCATCCCAAGACATCAAATATCTTAGTCATCTGATTTAACCACGTCTCTGCCTTAAGTGGTTCTGGCTATCCCAAAAACTCTGATGGTCCCAGCTCCTTGAATTGCTTAGCGGTGATCGACCGTGGGTTGCCATTATTTTTACCTGCATTATGAACAGGAGCCGTCTTCGCCTGAAGTTGCATGAATTCTAAAAAGCTCCTAAACGTACCGTCATTCGTCATTTGATCAGTGTTGTTGTTTAGAGGAGGATAATCGCCATCCTGTTGCATGTTGTCCTGATTATTAATCTGTGGAGACTCAACGGTCTCCTGTGCTCCATTGATGTTCTCAACATTCTCGGATGTCATTTTCAAATACTGCCACAAAACAAGGGTTAAATAACATATCACATATTATCCCTATACTCTGACCGACCAATTAAATACCAAATAAACTTAGGTAGGTCATACTAGCGAAGGAATTCCCGTCTCTCCCCCTAGTTCTTGTCTCACATCTCGGCCGGGATCATATCCTAAGCTTTGATACCAACTGTGACACCCCCAAAATAGGTATACATCACCCATCTTGAGTCGCCAAATACATGGTACAAAATTCAAATACAAACTAATAATCACAATGATGATAAAATACGACAAAACATATCTTTGTGAGTTTAAATACAAATATTGTCTTCTAGACAATATCCACTCTCAGAATAAGTCCTCATTACATTTATTGTCACACTATTTAACAGAATAGTGAGGACTACTAGCTAATACTATCATTCGGACTATCACTCCATTCCCCAACTCGTCCCAGCTACGTTCTCATTTCCTGAAGAGAACAGTGAAAGAAAGGGTGAGCTCAACTAGCCCAGTAAGAAATATTATGACTAAGATAGTGCAGAATAAATTATCATTAGTCTCTAACAATGTTAAACTGATAAAATACAATAGACATCAAGTTTAACTGTAGCAGAACAAGCAATCCATTAAAAGAGTCAAGTAGAGAATAAAATCTACTATCTTTAATGATTTTAAAAGTTTTTCATCACTTTTATCGTTGAGACTCAGCTCAATAAATTATCCACATCATTAAATCATCCCTGTACTACAGGCCAATGATATTCTTTAGTATCACGACCACGAATTATCCATGCACTATGGGCCAAAGATAATCGTGTTTTCATCAACGGTCCTGATCATGCCATAAAACAATTCATCTTTGCTCCCTTGGCCGAAGAGAATCCATAGCCATAATCATACCAAAAATTGTCCATCAATGCACTACGACCAATGAGGACTTTTTCCACATCATTTGTAATATTACGGTCATGATTATACCAAATAATCCCTGGTCATAATCATACCAAGTCCATCTATGCACTACAGGCCACAGATGACTTTAAAAAAATATAAACATGAGGATGATGATAATGATATAAGAATTCAATAAAACAAGTTCAAGAATTAAATTATCCAGGAACTAATAACGTCCAAATTGTCAACATGATACTTCTTTGTAGAGTAAAATTCAAGAATGCTCAGAAGAATATTTCCATGAAAAGATACTGGATGAAGCGCAAATATCAAGGATATTCCACTAATTTCATGGAGTATAGAAGTCAAAACTTAAACTAACTGAATATAATAAAGAATGGAATAACAAAAGAAATCACCATGCATGCGGTTGCTTACATGATAGACGAAAGTTATTCAAACTCGAATAATAAATAACGGAACCACGTCAGGTGAAATTCACACCGACAGGATGTTCCAACAGAATAATAAGTAATGGAATAACAACAGAAATCACCATGCATGCGGTACTTTGCATAGACAGGTTATTCCAACAGAATAATAAAGACGGAACCAGGTCCGGTGTAAAACACACAGACAGGATATTCCAACAGAATAATAAAGACGGAACCAGGTCCGGTGTAAAATACACAGACAGGTTATTCCAATAGAATAATAAAGACGAAATAATAGAAGAATGTCACCAAGTATAGGGTATTCCGCGTATACAGGTTATTCCAACAGAATAATAAAGAATGGAATAATTGAAGTTCTCTTCATGAATACAAAAGAATAATATCCCTTACCGTATAAAGAAGAACTGAATAAAGAAGTAGTGAAGTAGCAGAATACTTTTCTTCTTTCTCTCTATAGTTTCTCTCTCTAGAGTTTCAATGAATTCGTAAGAAAATAATGAAGGAATGAGCTTCTATTTATAGAAGAATGAAATGCATAGTAACTAATTCATGAACGGTCCAGATTGATTTACTTTAATCGGACGGTCCATATTTAAAGCAAAATCTTTTAAATAAAATATAATATATTCTATTTATAATCTAATAAAATGAAAACTTTATAAAAAGATTTTACTATGCAAAACACTATGCAACACTATGAATAATAAAATATAATCTAATCTAATTATTATCAAATAAAACGAATAACTTTATAAAAGTATTCTGTTTTTTATAAAAAGATGTTTCTGTTTTATTACGTTAATAATAATAATAAAAAAAACTTATAAATCAACAATAATTGAATCAAATAATGTGAGATACTATGCAGCAACTATTGTAGCAATAATTGAACAAAACTGAGTGACTTCTCACATAATAATCAATATAGTGTGCTACTATGCAACCACGCATATTACTGTACTTTTACTACCGAGTAGTTCAACAGTATTAACGATAAAACTTCCGCCGTTATTTTTAATAAAATATTTTTATCGTTTTCTCAATCCGACAATAATTCAGTTGTAGGGTCCACTAATGGTCGTACCGTTGTACGGATATTCTCTAACAAAAAGAATATTTTCCGACCAATCGAATATAATATAACAACTTGCATACTTTGCAAAATTTATAAATACTACCCACAACTATAACATTATATCAAATCCACAACATAATATTAAAAAAATATTTCGAGAAATTTAAATCTGTATTCATAAAATCAGGGGTCTCACACAAAGCTTTATCCCCGCAGATCTCTTTCACACAAGAGGTACCTCTATGGAATATAAGCCAGTATCTAGGATTCAAGACATTGGTGATAGCCCCAACGTCAACATCCTTGAAGACTTGGATCGCATGTCCAAGCCATCACTGATTGTCAACCCAACAGGATTATTAGGGAACCGACAATCATTCATGCATCCTACATACATTTGCATCATGTTGCTGCATATAGCATCATGTTTATCTTGCTTGCATTTCAAGTGTCTAGGATTCTTTATCTTATCCATGCCTTGCATTTCATGAATATGATAAAGAGGGGCATCTGTAAACACACAAAATTTTCTGCACTCCTATTACTAACATTGTAGGAGGGTAGATTTGTCTTTTGGAGATAACCCTAGAAGATAACTTACATCCATTACGGATACTACCGGAAGTTCATCTCCAACCCGGAACACAAACTGGGAAAATTAGTTCCAACCCGGAGCACAAACTAGGAACATCATCTCAAAACCCAGAACACACACCGGGAGTGTCATTACCAATCTTGGAGATAACCCCGAGATGTGCATATCAAAAGACCAGCAACAACACCAGAGAGGACAGTTCTGTCTCGGCGATAACATCGCGACATTCAGTTCCAGTCCTAGAGACAACACTGGGAGTAGCAACCCCATCCTTGGTGATGGCCCCAAGAGATGCCCTCGCAGTTCCGGCGATAACTCCGGAAGTGCTTGTTTCAACCACATGCAATCAACTTTAACCCACAGATGACAATGAGATATACAAACAAGCAGTAGTCCAATCTCAGCTGTAACGTTGAGCAACGTCTACTTTCCGTTTAAACTGGCGATAACCCCGGTGAGGAGTCACAACGTCATCTCATCACAAGATGATATCATAGCATACCAACAAGTAGTCCAATCTTAGTTGTAACCCTGAGCAACGTCTACTTTCAACTCAAACCGGTGAAAACCCCAGTGAGGAGTCAAACGTCATCTTGTCCCTTCGACAATGGCACGCCATCTCAACACTTCATACATACATACATACAACATTGTCCCACAAGAACCAAGGAGTGACAATCCCGAGTGACTATTACATGTGGCAGTACTTTGGATAGAATTTGAAGCTTGAAGACCATGGGCATAGACCCCTCTTCCTGACTTCGTACAACCTCTAATCCATGTCATTACGTAACTCTCGACACAAGCGATCTGAATAAGTACAGATATACTTCGTTTGGATGCTCGGATTGAAGTTCTGCAAGTTTGAATGGACATTACAGTGCATGAGTGCATGTACTACGAGACGACGGGACCCGCGAGCCTCGGATGCATCACGACTAGCGCAGGTACAACTACGGCTACCGCAGGTGTACCTGCGGCCATCCGTCTATATATACAAGGCTTGGGTCAGCCATTTGAAAGGAGAGAAAGAAGGAAAAAGGCGAGGAAGCCCTGTCCATTTTGCTCTGTATACACATCTTTTGAGTGTTTTCTCATCTTTAAACACTAGTTAGCTCACATATAGCTATCTTTTATCCGGCGGGAGCTGAGTGTTTATCCATTTAAAGTCATAGAAGTCTACTTTGGCAGCCCACTGTAACCCTTCTTACATTTTATAAAGCCTTCTTCTCATCCATCACACACTATTGTACACGTTGAGAGTCGTGTGAGTGTGTTTGCCCGGACTTCAGTCCGAGGTTTTTATTTCTGTCTGTATATATATACTTATATATATATATATATATATATATATATATATATATAAGCAAATAAACTCGTGGTGGGACTACATCTAATGAGCACTGATTTTACATTTGTGCGTTTAATTGCTTATATATATATATATATATATATATATATATATATATATATATATATATATATATATATATATATATATATATAATCGTTAGACATATTCGATGAGCCCGGATTTACATCCAATCGTTTATTCGCTTATATATATATATATATATATATATATATATATATATATATATATATATATATATTTACATTTCATCTGCACAGAGTTCACTTCGTGGCCTTTTACAACTTTTATTTACATCCTTGTCCCGCCTCGAGTTTACTTCATGGCGATTGATCGCTTCTGACTTTATTTATATTTTTTCCGCTTTGGAGTTTACTTACGTGGTGGTTGATAATGTTCATATATATATATATATATATATATATTCTGACTTTTATATATATAATCGCTTCGCTTTCCATACAAATTGCAGTATCATGTGAGCCTAGGAATCATGTGATCACAGGTTCAGTCTACTGAATCTAGATTCGGTTCCCATGATGGACATTTTCGTCTGTAAGAAGCTTGTACATTATTTTATTGTGATTGAATTTCACAGGATGGTCATTATGTTATGAGGAGTTCTACACTCATCATATTATTTTCTCGAGAATGCTTCCCATCTTGAAAATAAAAGCAAACAAGCCGAACATTTAATAATAAAATAGAAGTATAAAAAGGTCTCAACTCCTATTGAGCACAAGGTTTGAAAAACCTCTTTTATAAAACTTCATTGATATATCTTGGTTAAAACTGAATTTTTCTATAAATTTAAACCTTGGGTATATAGGTGCGAACGAGGCCTCGCACTACTTTCAAATAATTGCACATTGATCCACACACACACACAAACACACACACTCGTATAGCAATTTCTTTGAAGAGTGGCGGTCACCATGGTAACACGGATGTCGGGGGGTGCCTAACACCTTCCCTCCGCATAATCAAGCCCCCGGACCCAAATTGAATCTCGGTTTCACAGACCCGTCTAGCAGTGTCAAATCACTAGGTCAATGTGCAAACCTTTTTCAGTTGCATTGGTGCAACCAGTTAAATACACCAACTGGCGACTCTTAAAGTCAAATCGTCGACATTATACATGTCGGACCTTTTTCACTTGTTTTTTCAAACAAATCTCACATTAACATGAGAACACCAAAAGACAAGTAACGAAAAGGGACACTCAAAAATCCCGACGTTGACACTACCTAAGTTTATTTGGTATTTAATTGGTCAGTCAGAGTATAGGGATAATATGTGATATGTTAATTAACCCTTGTTTTGTGACAGTGTTTGAAAATGGCATCTGAAAATGTTGAGATCAGCAATGAAGCACATGAGACCGTTGAGTCACCAACGATTAATACCCAGGATAATGTGCAATAGGAAGACAATAATCCTCAGGTAAATAATAACACCGATGAAATGATGAACGATGGGATGTTCAGAGGCTTTATGCAATTCATGCAACATCAGGTAAGAGAGACTCCTGTTTAAAATATAGGTGGAAATAATGGCAACCCACTACTGGTCACACCGCTAAGCGCTTCAAGGAGCTGGGACCACCGGAGTTTTGGGAAAGTCGAGAACCACTTAAGGCGAGGCGTGGTTAAAGCAGATCACCAAGATATTTGATGTCTTGGGATGCTCCGAGGAGCAAAAGGTTCTCATTGCCACCTTTATGTTGCGTAAAGAGGCATATTATTTGTGGGAATCTATAAAGCGTACCCAGTCTGATGCACTCAAGATGTCTTGGGAGAAGTTCCAAGAGTTGTTCAACGACAAGTACTTTCCCGAAAGTATTGGTCACATGAAAGAGGTGGAATTAATCAAGTTGGAGCAAAAAAATATGACCGTGTTGCAATACGAGGCTAAATTTGTGGAGTTATCTCGATTTGCATCCCATTTGGTCAATAATGAGGAGCGAATGACGCGAATATTCTAAGAGGTTTGAAACCCGATATACGTCAATACCTCATTTCTCACAAACTATGTTTATATTCAGATGTTGTGAATAGGTCTCAGTTATTAGAGCGCGATAATGAGTCAGCACAACCAAAAGGCAATGACCAATAACACGATAATAATTGTACTGGTGGCAACGACCATCGGAACAATGATAACCATCGTGGGGGAAATTATCATGCAAAGAATGGTAACCACTTCGGTGGTAATCATGGCCAAGAAAATAGAAGTGGAAAATTCAAGAAGAGAAGATTTAACGATGATGGGAAGACGTCGACAGCAACACCAACACCAGCAAAAAATTCTAGGGGAGGAGAACGACCGCTAGTTAGATGCTATAGATGCGGAGAGGAGGGACACATAAGTCCAAACTGTTCACAGCCTTCCAAGGTATGTTTTAGTTGTGAAAAAGGCGGTCACATAGCTTAATTTTGTCCTGTAGCAAAATCAAGCCCAGCTTGGACGATGGCACCAAATGCGGATACGGACAAAATAAAGTCGGTGGTTTCAGGAAGAGCATTTTTCGTGACTTCTCAAAAAGTGAGTAACCCGAACGAAGTTAGCACGGGTTAGTTAATTATAAATTCTTGCGAAGTCTATACCTTATTAGATACCGGTTCTACCCATTCTTTTATCTCTCTTGCTTGTGCTCAACGTTTAAATTTAACTCTAGAGAAGTTAGACTTTGACTTATCAATTAAAATTTTGTTAGGAGAAACCTTCATTTCATGTGTTATCCAAGTCTTGGATGAGAGTCACAATTTTTAAATGATATTTCTATCGTTAATAAATTTCCTGACGTATTCTTGAAGACTTCTTAGCCTACCCCTAGAACGTGAAATTGAATTTTGTATTGACCCCAGTACAAAACCCATTTCTTTAACCCTTAAATATTTCTTTAACCAAAATGAACGAATAATGCGCCAAAGATGTTGGCTCGAGCTGTTGAAGATTACGACTATACCATTCAATATCAGTGTGGAAGAGCGAACATGGTAGGTGACGCGTTGAGTAGAAGATCGTATACGTTTATGAGTGCGACGTTGTTAACACAAAAACCCATTTCGTATAACTTACAAATGATGAAGATGGAGTTAAAGACTCTAGAAACCCACGTGAAGATAGCGAATATACAATTAGAATCGACTTTAATCGATAAAGTTAAAGCCGCTCAAACTACACACCTAGAGCTGATGAATATGAAGAAAAATGTTCAAGAAGGCGTTATTATAGAAGCAAGAGTCGATGAATAGAGGAAATCTCAACCCTCGATTTAATTGGTCCATTTGAAATCCTCGATCGAGTAGGAATTGTGGCCTATAGAATCGTTTTACCGCCAAGTATGTCGCGTGTTCATAATATTTTTCACGTATCGATGTTACGTAAATATGTGGATGACCCGAACCACATTATTAAATTAGAACTAGACGAGATAGCAGAAGATTTAATGTATGAGGAGATACGCGTTAAAATCTTGGATAAGAAGGATCGTATTCAACACTCAAAGGTTATACCTCAAGAGTTAGAATCTGAAATGAAGTCAAGGTATCCTCACCTCTTCGGCATACCAGGTACGTACGTAAATTTTGAGGGTAAAATTTCATAAGGAGGGGAGATTGTGAGACCCCAAATTTTATGAATAAAGATTTAAATTTCTCGAAATATTTTTTTAATATTATGGTGTGGATTTGATATGATGTTATAGTTGTGGGTAATATTTATAAATTTTGCAAAGTATGCAAGTTGTTATATAATATTCGATTGGTCGGGGAATATTCGTTTTGTCGGGGAGTATCCGTACTATGGCACAATCATTGGTGGACCCCACAACGGAAGTATTGTCGTAGTTAGAAAACGACAGAATTATCTTTTTATAAAAATAATAGCGAAAGTGTTACCATTAAAACTGTTGAACTACCTAGTAGTAAAAGTATAGTAATACACGTGGTTGTATAGTAGCACACGGTATTGATTATTGATGCTTACATAAGAAGTCACTCAGTTATACTCAATTATTGCTACATCATATCTCTTATATTATTGATTAAAGTATTGTCACAGTATGATCTTCATAATATGTTATATTATTAAATCAATAATTGAGACGGCAAAGTTATTCATATTATTATTTGCAATATTGACAATGTCTAGAAGTTCTGTCAATGAGAGGTTTGGTAACCTAATTGCGCCTAATAAGGAGAAATCCTTATTGAAAGCCCTTCTTTCACGAGGAACGACACAGTTTGTTAAATATTGTGAGTTATAATATTAATGATGAATAAGTTCGTGTTGATTAAAGATGAATTTGATAGTTCCATTGTGTTGGGATTATTAGTTTTAGTGGAAATCGACGTCTATTCTGATGATAATTGATGTCTGGGGGTTATATTGATAAATCGGGTAATTAATCGGATAAATGAGCAATTAATTACTACTAATTCACATGCTTATATAACTATTTGTTCACATGTGTGTACTATTGAATCACATTCATGTACTATTGGGGGAGTTGGTGCAAGATTGATAATACTTGCATGACTAAGTTAAAAATGGAGGTATAGATGGAGGTACTATACTGTAATTCGTATTTTCACATGATTATAACTATTGATTCACATGATTGAACTATTGATTCACATTATTTACTATTAGGGAAGGTGGGGCAAGTTTGATAATACTTGCAGGACTAAATTAAAAATGAAAGAAAAGTTGAAGGTATTGTACTGTAATATTTTGAGCCACAAAACGTACAATTATCGAAACTATACTTTCCTATAAATAGAAGCTCATTCTTCCTTCATTTCTCACCAATTCACTAAAGCTATAAAGCAATTATTGTAACGCCCGAGAAAATTGGATTTTTATGACAATTAAATTTTTATTTGATTATCTGAAGTAAATGAATTTAATGGATTATTATGTGAGTAAGTTGTGTGAAGGTCGTTCTATGACCTAGAATGTGCTAACGTGGTTAGTATTCTGGCTTTGTGCTAGAATTATTTGTTTGGAATTTCCAAGACGAAAATAATTATTTTCTGAGAAATTTCTGTAAAAACACTATTCATCCGTTTCTGTTCGGGGAATTATTTTGAAATTCCGAGAAAAGCATAATGATAGAATATCGTGATAAGATGGAATATTTGATAATATTTAATTTATTGCAAACGCAGTTTTTGCCTGAGGACTTAAAACTTAAGGGTTGAGTATATTGATTTCCGAGAAGGAAATAATATGCGTAGAAGGAATTGTGTTAAGGTTAATGCGTGTGTTATACATTTATGATATTATTTAGTATCTATGTATAATACGTTGAGTAAATACCAAGTACAATATGATTATTGTACAAGTAGTATACGGAGAGAATACGTGAATTGTACATATGGGATATGATTCATATTATAAAATTAAGTTAGGACTTAATGTCAATTCATTTGAGTTGAATTATGTTTGGTCCAATTGATTTAATGAGCAAGCCCAAGGGATTAATTGGTTAAGCCCAATTCAAGGCCCAAGGATAGATTGATTAAGCCCAATTCAAGAAAACTGAACCGTGGATCGAACCGGTGGGTCACAGAATGGGTAAAACCCATGGGGCAACTCATGGGATGAACAGTGGCAATGGGTGGGCCGGCCACCTTGGTGTGGAAGCCAAGCATAAGGCTTGGTCACCAAGTATTTTACTTGGTGACCACATATGAATAGTAAGGCGGTGATGGTTCTTTGTCAATTATGCGCTCCATTCTAGTTTTCTATAAATAAGAGGCTAGATTGATTCATTTGAGGAGTTTTACAAATTCCAACCTAGATTATTTGAGAGAGAAAGAGAGCTAGACTCATAAATTATATACTTTGGAAGTTTGATCTTAGAGTTTTCCAAGAAAGAACACCAAGAGTTCTTAAGGTATAATCCTTACCTTTCATCTCCATCTCTTTTAGATTTTCTTTTATCTTAGAGAATCATAGAATGGGTGGTATATGTCTTGTATGAGGGATTAAAGATAACTTACCATAGATTCAATCTCTATAAGTCATGAGATCGTAAGAATCATAAGGTTCAATATAGTTTGAACCATGAAAATATTGGTTGTTGAGATCAATTGTTTATAAACGATTGAACTCCATCAATACGTTAATATATGCATCTTGCTTGGTTAGGATGTAGATATGAAATCCATGGAGTATTCCATGTGATTTGGCTTAGAGAACCCTAGTAACGAAGTTATGGCGAATTTTACGTAATTAGACATTAAACGTCAAAAATGTTGAATTCCGGATTAGAGGTCAAAAGTTACTGTGAGACTTGAAAATGTTGGTTTTCAATGTCAACACGTGAGATAGGGTGATTAAGAGTTGTGGGTTTGAGAATCGTCAGATTCTGACTTAAAACGAAGAAAACGAGCCTTGAACGCTCATTAACGTTTACGAACGCTTAGAAAATGAACTCAATAGTGAATTTCTAGTTATCGAATTCGAAAGTGTAGAATTCTTATATGAACACGTAGAGTATGTCATTTATGATGTGTAGACTTTTGAACGGACCAAATCGGGCTTACAACGAAGAAGTTACTACCCCGGGAATTTCACAAAATTTTTCTAAGTTCTGGGAATTCTGCAACTGAGGTCTGGTGCCGCGGGGTCAGACATAGTGTAAATCGTCATATCGCAGCGCCAACACAGTAACATTGCATACTGCTAATTGGCACCGCAGCGCCATTGATAGCATAGAGTCTCGCACCGAAGCGCCGAGACCGGGAGTTAGCTACTACTAACTGGCCAGAATACCAATCTAATCTTTGCATAAATAGCCACAGCAATGCGAGTGTAAGGTCTTGGATTATGATTTAGGTTTTGAAATTCAATTGATCAGGGACCTAAAGGGATAAGGTTTGTACACTTCATAAGTGTATTAAAGTTATTCCTATACTACTTATACTAAGGTATATGGTACGAAACTTTGAAATGTAATGCATGATAACAAGATATATACGATGAATAAAGTTGGTACCTTATCAACGATGTTTGAGTCCGGTTAATAAAAGTCAGTTGAATGATAAACCGGGATGAAGGGTAATAAGTCTTGTTGACTTTAATAAAGATATTAATTTAACAAAGACATAAATCCTTTGGTAAAACAGGCATAACTTTTGATCCGCTAGGAGTTACGGGGCCTGCCACCTATCAAATCGAAGATATCGACGAAATCTACAGCTTTCATTCTTTGAGCTTTGATAGTTCGGGTCAGATAAAGGTCGAAATTGAGCTTGAAGTAGATGTTATGTAAATGGCAAGCATGATAACTCTTAGTTTTGATCTTTGTTGATAAAAAGGCCATAACTCTCACATCCGAGCTCCGATTAGGATGATTCAAGATGTTACGGAAAGCTAAAAAGTAGAGCTACAATAAAATCCAAGTTCTAAGCCAAGAACATGCATCCAACTTAGTGTTAAAAGTCCTTCAATATTCCCTTCTTGCATTTACTTATGTATTTTAGTCCAAAAGATGTCCAAATTGCTTTTCCTTGCTCCTTCATGCCAATTCCATGTCATAGCCTACAAAATAACATAAAATGTATGAAATGAACACACAATGCATGCAATGTAACTAGGAAACATGAGATTAAGCAACTAATTCAAGTAACAGACACCAGATAAGTAGGTATAAAATCTACTTATCAAATACCCCCAAACTTAAACCTTTTCTTGTCCTCAAGCAAAAACACAAAACAACAATGCTATACAATGCAACTAATCTACATGCTTACGAATCCAGTAGTAATGACAGAAACAAGTCTAATCAATCGGCCTTAGAGAAATCAAGTAAACATGATAATACATCATATCAAAATAAATTATTAACTTCTCAATCAATCATCAAATCTTAGACTGTTATCACTAATATAGTGCGTGTGTGTTCCACAATAATGTTAACTGATATGGGATACTTATGCTTCATTTTTCATCTACGGGGGCTTTTTGCTCTTATTTCCCGTTTTATTCAATTTTTTTTTTGCTTATATACACATAGCTATGCAATGTCTTATTCCCTTAGGCTTTTCAAAGATACCTTAACGAGCTTTCGACCAACGACTCCTAGACCATTAAGACCTTAGGGTGCTAGGTGTAAAGACAATCCCCTCAGGCTTACTTACTCAAGTAATAAAGGCCACAAAACTAGACAAGCACGCCGCAGTATTTATTCATACTTTTTTTTTCTTTTTTTTATAGCTTATATGTGAGACCCCAAATTTTATGAATAAAGATTTAAATTTCTCAAAAAAAAAAATTTGTATATTATGGTGTGGATTTGATATAATGTTATAGTTGTGGGTAATATTTATAAATTTTGCAAAGTAAGCAAGTTGTTATATAATATTCGATTGGTCGGGGAATATTCGTTTTAACAGGGAATATCCATACGACGGCACAATCATTGGTGAACCCACAACGGAAGTATTGTCGTATTTAGAAAATGACAGAATTATCTTTTTATAAAAATAACGACGGAAGTGTTACCGTTAAAACTGTTGAACTACCCGGTAGTAAAAGTACAAGAATGTCTGCTGTGGCATAAGTAGTAGCACACAGTATTGGTTATTGATGCTCACGTGAGAAGTCACTCAGTTATACTCAATTATTGCTATAGTAATTGCTGCATCATATCTCTCATATTATTGATTCGATTATTGTCACAGTATCTTCTTCATAATATGATATATTAGTAAATCAATAATTGAGACGACAAAGTTATTCATATTATTATTTGCAATATTGACAATGTCTAGAAGTTCTGTCAAGGAGAGGTTTGGTAACCTAATTACGCGCCAATAGGGAGAAATCCTTATTGGAAAGCCCCCTCTTTCCTGGGAATGACCTATTTGTTAAATATTGTGAGTTATAATATTAATGATGAATAAATTCGTGTTGATTAAAGATGAATTTTATAGTTTCATTGTGTTGGGATTATTAATGTTAGTGGAAATCGATATCTATTCCGATGATAATTGATGTCTGGGGGTTATATTGATGAATCGAGTAATTAATCGGATAAATGAGCAATTAATTGCTATTAATTCACATGCTTATATAACTATTTGTTCACATGTGTGTGCTATTGAATCACATTCATGTACTATTGGGGGAGTTGGTGCAAGATTGATAATACTTGCATGACTAAGTTAAAAATGGAGGTATAGATGGAGGTACTATACTGTAATTCATATTTTCACATGATTATAACTATTGATTCACATGATTGAACTATTAATTAATATTATTTACTATTAGGGGAGGTGGGGCAAGTTTGATAATACTTGCAGGACTAAATTAAAAATAAAAGAAAAGTTAAAGGTATTGTACTGTAATATTTCGAGCCCCAAAACGTACAATTATCGAAAATATACTTTCCTATAAATAGAAGCTCATTCTTCCTTTATTTCTCACCAATTCACTAAAGCTATTGAGCAATTATTATAGAGAGAAGTTATAGATAGAAAGAAGAAGAGAAGTCTGCTACTTCTCTATTCCAGTATCCAGCTTTATTCTAAGGTAAGGGGTATTATTTCTTTCGTATTCATGAAGAAAGCTATTGTTATTCTATTCCTTATTATTCTGTTGGAATAACCTGTATACGCGGACTATCGTATACATGGTGAAATTATTCTGTTATTCTATTCTTTATTATTATGTAGGAATAACCAATCTATGCGGAGTACCGCATACATGGTGAAATTCTTCTATTATTCCATTCTTAATTATTCTGTCGGAATATCCTGTCTGTGCGGATTACGCATGACCTGATTTTATTCTTTATTATTCTGTCGGAATATCCTATCTGTGTGTTTACGCATGACCTTGTTCCATTATTTATTATTCTTTTGGGAATAACCTGTCTATGCGATCTATCGCATACATGGTGAATTCTTCTGTTATTCCATTCTTTATTATTCTGTTGGAATAACCTGTCTATGTGGATTACCACATGCATGGTGAATGATCATTTGTATTCATTCCTTATTAAATTGTGGAAATGTTCTGTTTACGTGGATTACCGTATGACGAGTGAAAATCCATTTGCAGTTTCGTAATTTTTCTGACCCTCAAAAATTCTGGAAAAATTTGAAATGATAATTTGATGAGTTTTCTATATTATGTCCAAAGATGGCTATTTTTGGATGTATAGATTAAGAGTTATGGATTTTATGGGAAAAGACTATTTTAAAAGTAAACCCTTATAACTCTTTGTGGTTAACTACAAAATTGGTGAAATATTTATTGGGAGTACATGTATATAACAAAAGTATATCCTGTAAATTTCAGAATTTTTGGACAAAGGTACAATTTATGATAAATGTCTAAATATTCGGCAGTTTTGGCCATATGAAATATAGTAAATTAATTTTAAAAATTTCGAGAAAAATATATGTTGAAGATGGGACTATATTCTGCTAAATCCCAAAAAAGAAATATTTTTGGGACTGATTTGGTATTTTTCATGAAAATGAACTAGTTATGAGTAAATGAATTAAATATGTTATGTGAAACAACAAAATTGGAAAATAGGATTTTATGGCTTAGAAATCCTATATAGGGTATATGCAGATTTTGATAAGGGATTTGATCATTGGTGATGAAATCTTATGAGTATGGCATTTTTTGAATGATTAAATGCATTATTTGGTAAAGTGTAAACAATTGAAATAAATTGTTTATAAGTTTAAGAAGTGATTAAAATATTTTTATAATATTACTAATATTAGATTATGAGTTTATTAAGTGGTTGATAATATTTGGATAAATTTAAAGTCTTTAATATTTATCCTTGTTTTGGTTTGATTAATGCTTATATCATTGTCATTATCCTCATGCTTATATAGTGATGAAAGTTATCTTTGGCTTACGTGCAAAGATGGACTGTTGATTATTGAATTGTATATCTTTGGCTTACGTGCAAAGATGGACTGTTGATTATTGGATTTATAGTTGTATATCTTTGGCTTACGTGCAGAGATGGACTTGGTATGATTATGACCAGGGATCATTCGGTATAATCATGACCTGTAATGTTATAAACGATGTGGTAAAAGCCCTAAGTGGCCATAGTGCATTGATGGACGCTTTTGGTATGATTATGACCGTGGATTATTCTTATAGTCATGACCATTGATGATTTAATGAATATGCTTGGCCCGTAGTGCAGGGATGATTCGATGATGTGGTTTATTTATTTAGCTGAGTCTCGGCGACAAAAATTGATGAAAACATTTTAAATTATAGAAGATAGTAGATATCATGCTCTACTTGACTCTTCTAATGGATTGCTTATTCCGCTGCAGGTTAAACTTGATGTCTATTGTATTTTATCAGTTTAACATTGTTGAAGGCTAATGATAATTTATCCTGCATTATCTTAGTCATAATATTTCTTACTGGGCTAGTTGAGCTCACCCTTTTGCTTTCATTGTTCTCTTCAGGAAATTAGAACATAGCCGGGACTAGTGGAGGAACGGAGTGATGGTCCGAGATGGTGTTATAGTAGTCATCACTATTCTATAAAATAGTGTGACAATAAATGTAATGAGGACTCTGTTTGAGAGTAGATATTGTCTAGAAGGCAATATTCCTGTTTAAACTCCCAGCTATATTTTGTCGTATTTTGCACAACTGTTGTATAATTAAGTTGTGACGCCCCCAAAATAATGCCACACGACCCATTCTGAGTCGCCAGATATCACATTATAAAAATCAAATACAAACTTCATTTATACAACTATTGAACTGTCATATAGAATACAACCACAATTAAGCTGTGAGTTTTAATACAATATTGTCTCATAGACAGTATCCAAACTCAAATTATTACAATGCCATATAAAATACAGCAGCAAATATTTTAAGACCTCAAAGAAGAACGATAAGATTACTATCTTGTTCATCCTAATGAGGTGCACTTTTGACGCTTCCAAAGTCGGGTTCTCATCACCCTATTGTTGTTCACCAAAATCAATTATTAAGTGACGTATAAAATACGACACCCACATCTTAGGTCCTCAATACAATTATATATTGTATGTCATGCCATTTTATAATGTATTGAGAAACTTCGACAGTCTCGGACAATCACACTATTTCCTTGTTATCCCCGCTCGACCCAGCTACACTCTTATTACCTGAAAGGAATTATGAAGCAAAAGGGTGAGCACAACTAGCCCAGTAAAGAATATCATGACTAAAGATAATTACATTATCAATAGCTTTCATCAAAAATAAATCAGAGATTTAGAACATATGGTAGATGATAAAACTTTTCAACCATAGTTGCAGCGGAACGAGCAATCCATTAAAAGAGTCAGATAGACCATTAGGTCTATTATCTTCTCCATGTTAAAAGTCCAACAATAATATTTTATCCCTGTAACATCAATCAACAATTCATGTCCACAATCATATGAATAATTTATAATCATAATTGTGATTCTGAATTCCCTTTTCGCACCCAGGACGAAGATAATTCTCATCACCTATCTTCACCTGAAATATCACAAATCATGGTTATACCAAATCACAATTCCTGCTCATAATCATAAATTCATCTTTGCACTACGGCCAAAGATATACAGCTATAAAACTAATAATGCTGAGACTCAGCTTAATAAATAATCCACATCATCGAATCATCCCTGCACTACGGCCAAGGATATTCGTTAATATCACATCCATGAATTATCCATGCACTACGGCCAAGGATATTCATTATTATCACATCTATGAATTAATATTTCATTGCTAAGACTCAGCTCAATAATTAATCCACATCATCGAATCATCCCTGCACTACAGGCCAAGGATATTCTTTAGTATCTCGACCACGAATTATCCATGCACTACGGGTCAAAGATAATCGTGTTTTCATCAACGGTCCTGATTATGCCATAAAACAATTCATCTTTGCTCCCTTGGCCGAAGAGAATCCATAGCCATAATCATACCAGAAACTGTCCATCAATGTACTACGACAAATGAGGATTTTTACCACATCATTCGTCACATTACGGTCATGATTATACCGAATAATCCCTGGTCATAATCACGCCAAGTCCATCTATGCACTACGGGCCAAAGATGACTTTTACCACATCATTTGTAACATTACGGTCATAATTATACCGAATAATTCCTGATCATAATCATACCAAGTCCATCTATGCAGTACAGGCCACAGATGACTTTCAACATAATATAAATATGAGAATGATGACAATATTATAAGCATTAATCAAACGAAATCAAGGATAAATATTAAAGACTTTAAATTTATCCAAACATTATCAATCATTTAATAAAATCATAATCTAATATTGTTAATATTATAACAATATTTTAATCACTTCTCAAACTTATAAACTATTTCATTTAATTGTTTACACTTTTCCAAATAATGCATTTAATCATTCAAAAATGTCATACTCATAAGATTTCATCACCAATGATCAAATTACTCATCAAAAATCTGCACATACCTTATATAGGATTTCCAAGCCATAAAATCATTTTTTCCAACTTTGTTACTTCATATAACATATTTAACTCATATGTTCGTAACTAAACTATTTTCATGAAAAATACCAAATCAGTCCCAAAAATTATTTTTTTCTGGGATTAAGCATAATATAGTCCCATAATGAACATATATTTTTCTCGGAATTTTTAAAATTCATTTACTATTTTTGAAAAATTAATTTCCAATTAATTCCTTAAGAAATTAGCTACCTCAAGGTTAACTCCAAAAATTCCCAATTCTTGACACAATTTTATACATGTTAACATGAGCCTCCAGTTTAAATTTCATGGTCATCGGAGTTATAGAACTCTGGTTATAGCATTTTTCGTTGGAAAAACCTAAATATTGAAATGGTCATAACTTGCTCATTTTAAGTCAGAATGAGCTCATTTTTGGACAGGAGGTACTTTATACCATATACTTTCATGTCCCAAAAGGCCAGAATTTTTCTCACAAATTAAGTGGCTGAAACAGGCCTTGCAAAATTTTGGACAACAACTTTTTGGTATTTTACAGCTTTTGACTCCTTTGCTAAAATCAGTCCACACAAAAATCTACAACACCTTTTCCAGTGATTCCACTTGGATAAGTTACAAAACTCATAGATCTAACTCTAGGACTTTACCACACTCAAAAATTCAAAATATAATAGGAGATATGGTCAATTGAATTTCATGTTCCATTTTCACCAAAATCTGATTTTCAACCCTTTGTAATTTCTAAGAAACTTTCATGTTTTCACATAATAACCAACATAACTCATCATAACACTTACTACTACCACATATGCCCATGATTTTCATTAGTCCAGTGCTTTTATTATGACTTTCATTATAATCCACATAAACAGATCATTTTCACAATTTAATAAGGAATGAATACGAATGATTATTCACCATGCATGTGGTAATCCACATAGACATGTTATTCCAATAGAATAATAAAGAACGGAATAACAGAAGGATTCACCATACATGCGATAGAGACCGCATGCATGTGTTATTCCCAATGAATAATAAAGATGGAACCAGTCCCATGAAAACGATAGACAGGATATTCCAATAGAATAATAAAGAATGGAATAACAACAGAAATCACCATGCATGCGGTACTTCGCATAGACAGGTTATTCTAACAGAATAATAAAGATTGGAATAACAACAGAAATCACCATGCATGCGGTACTTGATAGACAAAGTTATTCCAACAGTAATAATAAAGATGTAACAAGGTCCCACAAAAATGCATGCAGACGAGGATATTCCAATAGAATAATAAAGAATGGAATAACAGAAGAATTTCACCAAGTATAGGGTATGCCGCATATACAGGTTATGTATAGGGTATGTCGCGTATACAGGTTATTCCAACAAAATAATAAAGAATGGAATAATAGAAGAATGTCACCAAGTATAGGGTAGCCCGCGTATACAGGTTATGTTAGGTTTGTAATATTTATGAACGCAATTAAATTACATAAAATAAGTAGAAATGTGTAAAAATTAGAGTTTAAAATTTTACAAACCATATACCCGGATCATCCTTTATGCACAATTAAAAATTAACGAAAAGATAAAGAATAAAAATCATACCCTTGAAGATCGAGCTTCCTCAGGTACAAGTTCACCTCCAAATCCTTTCGCGTTCAACTTGAATCCACCGGGTTTGGTTCCTTCCTTTGATCAACGTTAGCCACCCAAGTGTTTGGCCTCTAGAGGTGATCCACCAAGGAAGAAGAAGGATTCAAGAAAATGGGTATTTGGCAAAACCCTAGTTTTTCAATCTCTATAGAAAAAGACGTACTCTCCCAACTATTGGAATTACGTATTCACATGTTGTGAAAGTGTCAATCACCTCACCCATAATAAGACTCCTCTTATTTATAGATGTAGGCAACCCTCCTTAACAATTAAAGAATTGAGTTTTATTTAATTAATTAAGCTCCCTAATCTTATTAGGGATAATTAATTAAATACATTTAATTAATTTGCCTCCTAATCTTATTAGGATATTTGAGAGTACTTTTATTAATTAATTTCCAAACTCCTTTAGGAATTAAATAATAATAATAGTAATAATAATAATAAGACTCCTCTTATTAATTTATATTTAATATTTCCAAAATATTAAATAATAATTATTAAGCTATTTAATTTAATCTATCACCATAGATTAAATTAAATACACTTTATTTATTATTACGATTATGCCATTAACTTCTTAAATAATTATCCTTCCTTTTATGGTGTGACCCTTTAGGTTCTCCATATTAAACCGGTTGTGAATAAATCAATTAGAACAATTCTAATCTTATTTAAATAAATAAATTAAAATATTAATTTATTTAAATAAATAATATTTATTCTACAATAGGGATAAACCTCCCTAGCGATCAACGACTTTTCAGATAATATAGATTTCAAAATTAGTCATAAAAGAAACATTTGAGTAAATAGTTACCGTACAATTCAATCCTTCCACCATACAATGTCCCAATTAAATATAAGACATGGAATTACTGTCAAGTCTTATTTTATTTAATTATATGTATTTCGACTCTTAAATGCACAACTCCAAATAATGCAAATTAGAAACTCCTTTCTAATTTTATTCTGCCTTGGCCAAGGACTACTGAGTTGTCATTTATTGAATCACATAGGACATTTCTCTTCTTTTACTAGAAGCGGTAGATTCTTTATTGATCATACATTATCTCTATGTACAACTTATTATACCCAAGCATACCCTTTGATATACCCTAAGGGTCTTAAGGAATAAGTCAAAGTATAACTCATCATACACAAGATACTATGATGATCTCAAGTCCAAGAATCACTTGTACTACTATCACTACAGGAATTCCTATTGACAGACAAGTAAAACTCCATTAGGTATTCCTTAGCGAGCCAATGCTCAAAGGAACTTATTCTCTAATAAGCACCTACATACTTGCTTTAGTGTCTCCACACAAATGAGCATGAGATCAATCATCCTCGTCCAATGAGCAAGTAACGTATGTACCAATCTATCCGGATTCACTAATCCCTAATTTAGTAATCCAACGATTCGGAACTATTTTAGTTTTAAGCTTTCTAAGAATTTAGATCTCATTAGAATTATCATCATCATTATTCTAAAAGCATTGCTTAAAACTATGGGTTTATCACATATTATAAAACAGCATCATGTACATAATTAAAAGCCTTTAATAAATTAATATTTTTTATTAATAAATGAATAAGATTGTTACAAAGTATATGCTTTATCATCAAACATGATTGGCTTGAGTGCATACTACTTTCAATCTCCCACTTGCACTAAAGCCAATCGCCACGGTATGTCATACCCTTCTTCTCTAAGTGACGATTATCCTGCTGTTAGATAAGCTTTAGTTAATGGATATGTAATGTTGTTCTTGAGAGTCCACTATCTCTATAGTGATTTTTCATCTTTCAATGATTCTTATAATCAAATGAAAGTGCCACAACACATGTTTAGATCCAAGATGAGACTTAGGAACTATTTTTAGTTCTGTAATGAACTTTTCATCCAAACAATCAACTTGTAGCTTCATTTACAGCTATATACTTTGTCTTTATCACTAAACCAGCAACTCTTTGCTGTTTGAAACCTTTTCAATTCACTGCACCACCGTTCAAGGTAACCCTTTACCTTAAAGTGGATTTTCTGTCGTCTTGGTCTGTCTGAAAAATTTGAGTCTGTTAAGCTCTCTAGTTTTAATTTAGACCCACCATGAATATGATCACATCCTTAGTGTCGGTTAAGTACTTTAAGATATTTTTCACTGTTTCACAGTGAACTTCTCCAGAATATGACTGATCAACATCAGGTCTCGTATATTTCATTGCATACATGATAGTTACTCATGCGATCTCTCTTTTAGGATTCTATGGGGACTATTAAGAGAGATACACTCCAGGGCTCATCAACATGAGACATCCCATGGAGTTTACCATGCTAAACGACTTTAGCATCAAATGAATATACGTTCCTTGGGATAAGCTGAGCATCCTTTTAAATCTATCTATATAGATTTGTATCCCCAATTAAGATACTCTTCCCAAATCATTCATGGAAAAATGTTTAGACAACTTTATCTTTACTGATTGTAGCTGTAAGACCCCGAATTTTATGAAATTAAATTATTCAATTTTTTCTTATAATTATTATTCAGTAAATGGTTAAATTGATAAAAGTTTAAAGTTATGGGTGAATTATGCAAATTTTATAAAATACGCAAAGTGGCTATAAAATATTCATTGTTGTTTGAGAATATTCGTTTTGGTCGTGGAATATTCTTGCTTTGTCGTGGAATATTCGTAGATGCAATCGTAGCCTAGCCTTTTTGTGGGCCCTATAACGTAAAAGCGATTGGATGAAGAAAACAACAAATATAAGTTGTTTATAAATGACATATTAGTTGTTATTCACGTTAATCTTTGTTAAACTACTCGGTTGGTTAAAACACAAGAGACACAGTATTGCACCAATTATTGATTCTTACGTGAAAGACACTACTCAATAATTGTTACATGTAATTACGGTTCAATATTTTATTTTATTGATTCAATAATTCTTTGCATTGATATTTTATATTACCGTTGTTTCAATAAATTGTCATTACACAATATTTTCCATTATCGAACAATAATTCATATTATCTAAATAATATTATTAGATAACATTATTGGCAATGTCTAGAAAGTTCTCATCTAAGGAGAGGTTTGGTCACCTAATTGCGCGCCCAAGAAGCCCTTCTTTCTGAACCTGCACGGTTGTCAATATTGTGATTATATAATATTATTTGTGAATAATTAATTATTGATTTTTATGATGAGGAAAATATTCATTTTATGTGAATATAGATGGAGAAAATTTTAATGTGAAAATTATTGAAAATTAATATTTTATCTTTTTCCTCGATAAAATAATTCATTTAAATATATTATTATATTTTTTAATAATATAATAATGGTGATATTTTTACAGTGAATGTGGGATATATGAGTATATGAGGAGTATTTTTGTTACCAAAAATGTTTAAAACATGTTAAACATGCTCAATGGACCCCATTTCTTGGCTGAAATTTGATTATAGCTTTATAAAATCGCTTTCGTTTGTGGATTTCGGTCAATTTTTGTTTGGAATTTGGAAAAACTTTCTTCTGCAAAGTTGTAGAGAATTGAATTTCCTATAAAAACTTGTGAGATTCGAATTTTCTAATAAAAGGGCTATTTATTATGAATTATTGAAGTTTCAGATTAATTAATTATCATTTTTTGGAGTTTTTAATTAATTAATTAAGAAAAACGTTCTTGACATGTTTGGGGGCATCTTTAACATGTGTTTGATGGCTAAAAATTTGATTCTAGGCATGCGTAGAAGATTATATATATATATTAATATTTTAATAAATTTTCTGCTTTGGTGTTCTAAGCAATTTTCTATAAATAGGTGCTTAGGTTATAATTGAAAATCACACCGTAAACTCAAGTTTTCTCTATATTATCGATCGGCGTATTCTTGTGAGTATTTTGAGTATACTTTGAGTATTGCTATACTTGCAAGTTCGCTTTAAGCGTTATTCCAAATGTAAGTACTTTTTTTTTTGAGGTAAGGGATAATAAGGGATTTTAAGGGTTATTATTTCGAAATTCTTCTGGACCTTCAAAAATTCTGGAAAAATTTGAAATGATAATTTGATGAGTTTTGTTGATTGTGTCCAAAATGGCGATTTTTGGATATATAGATTAGGAGTTATGGATTTTATGAGAAAAGACTATTTTAAAAGTAATCGCTTATAACTCCTTGTGATTAACTCCAAAATTGATGAAATTTTTATTGTGAGTACATCTATATAATATCAATATACTGATTAAAATTTCAGAATTTGTGGATAAAAGTACAATTTATGATAAATGTCTGAATATTCGGTTGGTTTTGGCCATGTGAAAATAGTAAATGAATTTTAAAAATTTTGAGAAAAATATATATTCAATATGGGACTATATTCTTCTAAATCCCGGAAAAGAAATATTTTTAAAACTGATTTGGTATTTTTCATGAAAATGGACTAGTTATGAGTAAATGAATTAAATATGTTATGTGAAGTAAGAAAATTAGAAAATAGGATTTTATGGATTGAGAATCCTACATGAGGTATATGCAGATTTTTGATGATGATTTTGGTTATTGGTGATGAAATCTTATGAGTTTGGCATTTTAGAATGATTAAATGCATTATTTAGTAAAGTGTAAACAATTAAAATAAATTGTTTATAAGCTTAAAAAATATTATTCTTTCAATATCATTATACCGAAATATTGGTATGGATTTTATTGTGGAATTTCTACCTTTTTGAGTCGGGTTTACTATTCATGAGATACTATTCACGAGTTACTATTCATGAGTTACTATTTACGAAGTTACTATTCATGAGTTACTATTCATGACAAAATTGTTTTTTTTTTTCTAACCAAATTATAGTTGATTTATGAATATTACTCTGGAGATTAAAACTATATATTGATTATATTGATTTTATTATCATATATAACATTTTTATAACCCTGATGTTGAAATTCTCTTTCACTGGGGTGTAAAGATGGGTAGATTATTGGTATGATCATGGCTAGGGTTCTCTTTGGCCAGTAGTGAAAAGTTGAATTGTGACTGGTATGATCATGACCATTGAATTTATAATTGAATATCTTTAGCTTAAGTGCAAAGGTGAATTGATCAACATGGTTATAATTATTGTTTATAAAAATTCTGAAATGATTATATATTTCTTTGAGATATTAATATATTTGGCCTGTAATGCAAATATGAACTGTTGAGGAATATCTTTGGCCTGTAGTGCAAAGATGAATTGTGGATGAATATCTTTGGGTCGTAGTGCAAAGATGACCTGTTGTTGAATATCTTTGGCCTGTAGTGCAAAGATGAACTGTTGATGAATATCTTTGGCCCGTAGTGCAAAAAAAATAAATTTATTAGTATGATTATGAACAGGAATTGTGATTTGGTATAACCATGATCTTTGATGTTTCAGGTAAAGACAAGTGATGAAAATTATCTTCGTCCTGAATGAGAAAAGGAATTTAGAATAACAATTACGATTATGAGTTATACAGTGATTGTGGACAGGAATTGTTGATTGATGTTACAGGGATAAAACATTGTTGGTGGACTTTTAACATGGAGAAGATAATAGACTTTATGGTCTATTTGACTCTTCTAATGGAGTGCTCGTTTCGCTGCAACTATGGTTGAAATTTTTTTTATCATCTACCATATGTTCTAAATCTCTGATTTATTACTGTTGAAGGCTATTGATAATTTATTTATCTTAGTCATGATATTCTTTACTGAGCTAGTTGTGCTCACCCTTTTGCTTCACAATTCCTTTCAGGTAATAAAAGTGTAGCTGGGTCGAGTGGGGGAATAACAAGGGAATATATCGGTGGTCTATAGATGTTGAGGGTGAGGTGAATTTAACTTGGAAGGGTGTTTTGCCACTATCATACAAGATGTCTAATGACATACAACCTCGTGTCATCATAAGACAGGTTGTGCTTTCATCCACTTGGCGAGTATATCTACCAAAGACTACCTATATGATCTTGAGTCTATTTGAAATTTAACTCTCAATTAGAGACAGTAAAGATAATGATATGTCAAGAGAAAACTCACCATTGGGAAGAATATGATAGTAATCTTCTCATTTTTTTTAGGGTCGTTACAGTAGCATTAGTATGTCATTCCTTATGTGAGACCCCAGATTTTATAAATAAAGATTTAAATTTCTCAAAATATTATTTTGAATATTATGGTGTGGATTTGATATATTGTTATAGTTGTGGGTAGTATTTGAAAATTTTGCAAAGTATGCAAGTTGTTATATAATATTTGATTGGTCGGGGAATATTCGTACGATGACACAATCATTGGTGGACCCAAATCCGAAGAACTGTCGTAGTTAGAAAACGACAAAAATATTTATGAAAATAACGGCGGAGGTTTTACCGTTGATACTGTTGAACTACCCGGTAGTAAAAGTACAGTAATACGCGTGGTTGCATAGTAGCACACGATATTGATTATTGATGCTTACGTAAGAAGACACTCAGTTATACTCAATTATTGCTACAGTAATTGTTGCATCATATCTCTCATATTATTGATTCGATTATTGTCACAGTATTATGTGTATAATATGTTATTTTATTAAATCAATAATTGAGACGACAAAGTTATTCATATTATTAAATTACAATATTTACAATGTCTAGAAGTTCTGTCAAGGAGAGGTTTGGTCACCTAATTGCGCGCCAATAGGGAGAAATCCTTATTTGAAAGCCCCCTCTTTCCTGGGAACAACCTGGTTGATAAATATTGTGAGTTATGATATTAATGATGGATAAGTTCGTGTTGATTAAAGATGAATTTGATAATTTCATTGTGTTGGAATTATTTGTGTTAGTAAAAATTGACATATAGTCCGATGATAATTGATGTCTGGAGGTAGTATTGTTCAATCGGGTATTCGGGACACTTTGTGTGTCAGAGTTACTATTCACGAGTTACTATTCATGAGTTACTATTCACGGGTTACTATTCACCGAAATTACTATTCACTCTAGTATTGTTCACTAGAGTATTTGGGACACTTTTTGTGTCGGAGTTACTATTCACGAGTTACTATTCATGGGTTACTATTCACCAAAATTACTATTCACTCTAGTATTATTCACTCGAGTATTTGGGACACTTTTTGTGTCGGAATTACTATTCACCGAAATTACTATTCACTCTAGTATTGTTCACTCGAGTATTTGGGATACTTTTTGTGTCGGAGTTACTATTCATGAATTACTATTCATGAGTTACTATTCACCCAGTTAATATTCACACAGTTAATATTCATTTTATTATTGTGCATTCGGGTATCTGGGTACAATATTATTCCATTAGGAGATGTGCTAATTTTTCAGACCGTTGGTTGAATGAATCAATATGGACCGCTGGTGGAAAGTTATAATAGTGAATCAATATGGGTCGCTAGTTTAAAGTTAGAATAATGAATCAGTATGGACCGTTGCTTTAAGCTTTAATAGTAAATCGATCTGGATCGTTCATTTAAAAGTAAATCGATCTGGACCGTTCATGAATTAATTACTATTCATTCCATTCTTCTATAAATAGAAGCTCATTCCTTCATTATTTCTTACGAATTCACTAAAACTCGAGAGAGAGAAATTATAAAGAGAAAGAAGAAGAGTATTCTGCTACTTCACTACTTTGATATCCAATGTCTTTTACGGTAAGGGGTGTTATTCTTTCTTCTTGAAGAGAACTTTTGTTATTCCATTCTTTATTATTCTGTTGGAATAACCTGTAAAAGTGGCATACCCTATACATAACCTGTATACGTGGCATACCCTATACTTGCTTTAAAGCCTTATGTTATTCCATTCTTTATTATTCTCGTTGAATAACTCAGTAAAAGTGGCATACCCTATACATAACTTCGTGTATACGCAGATACCCTATACTTGGTGAAATCATTATGTTATTCCATTCTTATTTATTCTGGCTGGAATAACTCAGATACGCCAGATACCCTATACTTGGTGAAATCCTTATGTTATTCCATTCTTTATTATTCGATGGAATAACTCAGATGCGTGATTTACCCTATACTTGGTGGAATGACCAGATATGCTGGTTTACCCAATACTTGGTGATCTTCTTCTCATTATTCCATTCTTTATTATTATGTTGAATAACTCGCTTTATGCGCAAGTACCGCATACTTGGTGAAATTCTTTTATTATTCCGTTCTTTATTATTCATTTTAATATCCTGTTGTGAATTTCACCGACACGGTTCCATATTTATTATTCCGCATTTATTATTCTCATTGGGAATAACTCGTCTGCATGCGGTCTCTATCGCATGCATGGTGAATCCTTTTGTTATTCCATTCTTTATTATTCGCTTGGAATAACTTTTCGCCTATGTGGATTGCCACATGCATGGTGAATGATCCTTTGTATTCATTCCTTATTAAATTGTGGAAATGATCTCATATCGTGGATTATCGCATGGCGGGTGAAAATCTATTTGCGAGCTTCATATATTCTTTATTATACTCATTTGTTAAAGTTTTGACTTCTATACTCCATGAAATTAGTGGAATATCCTTGATATTTGCGCTTCATCCAGTATCTTTTCATGGAAATATTCTTCTGAGAATTCTTGACTTTTACTTTACAAAGAAGTATCATGTTGACAATTTGGATATTATTAGTTCCTGGATAAATTAATTCTTGAACTTGTTTTATTGAATTCCTATAACATTGTCATCATCCTCATGTTTATATTATGTTTAAAGTCATCTTTGGCTTACGTGCATAGATGGACTTAGTATGATTATGACCAGGGATCATTCGGTACAATCATGAACTTTGATGTTATAAGTGATGTGATAAAAGTCCTCAAAGGGCCCAGAATGCATTGATGGACGCTTTTGGTATGATTATGACTGTGGATTATTCTAAGATAGTCATGAATTGTGGATGATTTAATGAATCTTGGCTCAGTAGTACGTGGATGATTAGAAGATGTGGTTTATTTATTGTCGAGTCTCAAATGATAAAAGTTGATGAAAACATTTTTAAATCATAGAAGATAGTATGTTTTATTCTCTACTTGACTCTTCTAATGGATTGCTTATTCCGCTGCAGTTAAACTTGTTGTCTATTGTATTTTATCAGTTTAACATTGTTGAAGACTAATGATAATTTATTCTGTATTATCTTAGTCATAATATTTCTTACTGGGCTAGTTGTGCTCACCCTTTCTTTCAATGTTCTCTGCAGGAAATGAGAATATAGCTGAGACGAGTTGGGGAAAGGAGTGATGGTCCAAAAGATAGCATTAGTAGTCCTCACTATTCTGTTAAATAGTGTGACAATAAATGTAATGAGGACTCCTTGAGTATGGATATTGTCTAGATGACAATATTCCTGTTAGAACTCTCAGTTTATGTATTGTCGTATGTTACACGACATTTGTATAATTAAGTTTGTATTTGTATTTTGTACCATGTATTTGGCGACTCAAGATGGGTGATGTATACCTAATTTTGGGGGTGTCACACCTTATCCGTAGTATATCAACATATAATACTAGTAATATCACAACGCTCCCACTGACCCTTTTGTACACACTAGGTTCATTCTTGTTTTTTGATAAAATCAAACTCTTTTGATTGTCTCATCAAAACGAATGTTCCATATTTGAGAAGATTTCTTCAATCCATTTCTCTGAGTGTCTACAACTCTTACCTCATCGTATGTAACTAAATCATCATCTTCTATGATACGTACCTCATCATCATCATCCATGATGAATCTATACCTCCCAGGTATCTTTGGTACTATTCCAGATTTACGATTCGGTTGTGGTACAATAGGTCTATCTACAAGTTCCTCTTATTTGACTTATAGTGCTTTGTGGTTCTTGAACTCTTCAAGATGTATTATCCTCCCACTAGTCCATTCAATGATAATCATCTTTATCTTAGAAGGTAGCGTGTTTCGCAACAAACACCTTTCGCTAAGTAGGATTATAGAACATATACCCTAAACTTACTTTATGATGTCCCACAAATCTATATTTGTCAAATTTTGTCCCAAGCTTATCCTTTTGAAACTTTTTCACATAAGTTGGACAACCCTTATCTTAACATACTTAAGATTAGGAATCCTCCCTGTCCAAAACTTTTATGGAGTCTTGGGGCCGAATTTTGAGGTTACCTTTTTCGTAGATATGCAGCCATTTCTAGGGCATGACCCAGAAGGATACTGGAATGTCGGTAAAATCATTATGGACCGCACCATGTCCAACAAGATACGATTTTTCTTTCAGATACATCAATCAATTATTGCGTATCAGGAGGCGTCCTTTGTGAGAAAACCATTTGAGATGTTCTAGAAACTTATTGCACAAGTATTTATTCCTTGATCCGATCAAAGAATTCTAATACTTTACAAATTAGTTTCAGTTCTGAATTCTTTGAACCTTTCAAATAATTCACACTTGTATTTCAACAAATACATACATTCAACTCTTTGAATGATCATCTCCTTTTCTTATACTAGTTTGTTCAATTTGCAAAATTATTTTTACATAAGTCAAGTACACAAAATCCATTAAGTAATATTCCAGTTCTATACAAAACATTATTATTATAAATAGAACAACAATTGTTCTTAATTATAATACCAAAGATTTCATTGTCCAACAATAAAATGGAAATAATGTTTCCAACGAGAACTGGAATACAATAACAACTTATTGACTTAATAGATTTTCCCGTAGGCATTGCTAAACTGTAAGTTCCTATGGCTAATGCAGCAACCTTTGCTTCATTTCCCACACATAGGATTGCTTATCTTTGTTTAGCTTTCTACTTCTGCTTGGTCCCTTCATAAATCTATATTTATGATAACCAAAGTCGGTATCAAATACCCAAGTAGAACCTTAACTTAAAGAAAAAATTATTTTAAATCATGAACAAATTTGTATTTATAACCGAAACTTCACTAAGCTTCTTTGGTTAGCCTCTGCAAGATGCTTCTTGCAATTTCTTTCCAGTGTCCATGCTTATTGCAGTGGAAGCAAACTCCTTTGCTATACATATCAGTTTTGTTCTTATTATCCTTTGTTTTTTCCTTTTCTATTTACCTTCTTAGAATCATTCTTCTTTTTCAGAAGATTCTTTGGCCCCTACCAGTAAGACTTGGTCTTTCTTGGTTGGAAAGTGACTCTCAACATTTTTCAACATGTTAAGCAAATCAGCGAGACTGATATCTAGCTTGTTCATATGAAAAATTCACAACAATTATGAAAGGAGTCCGGGAATGAGTGCAAGATCAAATCTTAGCTCAACTCTCCATCCATGACAAAACCCGTTGTCCTAATTGATCAATCAAATTGATAATGTTAAGGACTTGTGTCTATACTGTAGTGTCACTGGTCATTCTAAATCGGAAGAGCTCCTTAGATATCTGATATCTAATAGTCCTACTTTCCTCACCATCAACTACTTGATGTGCAGGAATATAGTAAGAGCATCCATAGTTTCATGCTGACGCTGAAGCTCGTTACTCATGGATGCGAGCATGATGAATTGAGCCAACTATGCATTATCTTGCCACTTTCTAAAAGTAGCAATCTCTTCCTCAGAGGCAATGTCTGCAACCATTGCAGGGATAGGCGTATTAAGAACATAAGATATCTTTTCAGCCATGAGAACTATTCTCGAATTCCTTAACCAATTCGAGTAATTCGGTCCGGTTAATTAACATCTAATATGTTTCGCAGTGATAGTAATTTAGACATTGTAAAATTCTATAAATGAATTTATAATTAACAACATTTTAGCATACATTCTTTTATTAATTACCAAAATAATTTAGGTCTTGTTTAAAATTGGTATCTCCCACTATTTTCTTCAAACTATATTACCCTCAATATATATAGTTCGGCAATATCTAATTAAAGATATGCTAGTGAGAATAAGGATCTCATTTCAAATGTATATAGCCTTGTGTGTGCACAACAAACTATATATAAATAAATAGGTAGACAACTCTTGTCAATTACATCAACTATGTAACTCCTTGTATTTTGCCTCTTAAATCATAATGGTCAAGTGTGTGTACATCCCAACTAAAATGATTTAAGTTAAGTCGAAACCAAATTTTCCATATAAGTGAAGAGAAAACTACAAAACTTGTGTGTGCACAAACAAAGCAAAGAATGTTCAATTCCTTATAAACATCATATGTAATAAAAATAATATCTTAAATATTTAATACTCGCCTTGTGTGTTCACAACAAACTCATATTAAATATTCAATACTCTATTGTTTATATCATGCTAGAAGGCGACGTTCGATATTCCAAATATCTTTGAACGTTACAACTTAATATAAAAAATTTGAGGGTTTTGTTATTAATTTGTCTCATCTTGTTTAACGCGCATGCAAATATATATATAAAATACGCGTCATATTAATGAACATGCGAAGCATGTTTGCATAATATATAATATATATAGTATAAGCATGCACATATAGAATATTATATTCTACCTGAATTGATTATGGACTTTTATTCTAGTTTGGTTCACTAGAGCTACCAAATGAACCAAAAGGTCAAACCCTAGGGGTGCAAGAATTAATATTTAAATATAACTATTACATTTAAACCCGAGCTCCATTAAAAATGGGTCTTCACGCGCTCCTTGCTCCTTGATCTCCAATTCTTCAAAATAATTCTAACTATTCCTAGTACAAAACTATTTAAAATAAATAAAAACCTTGATCAGTAGTCAAGGGGAAGTACACAGGAGGGAGATAGAATTTATATTAAGAAAAATTAGAGAAGACGAGGTACGCAGACCCCATTTATTAAAATTCATACATTCAAGCATCCAACTAAAATAAAATCCAATCACATTGGTCAATAGTCAATAATCAATCCCATTTATTATCATACACATTACCCTATGCATCAATAAATAACATTCATCTCATGAATAATAAACATTCAATATATATATATTGATATCATTTAATGGGCAAATTTAGTTAGTATAAAATCTAATTTTGAATCAAGATAAACTCCTTTATTTTAATCCAAATTTAAATCAAAATAAAACTATTTTATTTTAATTTATCCAATTTTGAATAAAATAAACTATTTTATTTTAATCAAAATCTTTAATCAAAATAAACTCCTTTATTTTAATTAATTATGGAATCCAATTCCAAGTAAAAAATTATTATCAAAGGAAACATGATTCTCTTTCCTATTCATAAATAAACTCTTTTATTTTGAATAATATGGGATCTTATTTCATATTTAAATAAACTCCTTTATTTAAGGAAATTAGGATTCTCTTTCCTATTCACAAATAAACTCTTTTATTTTGAATAATATAAAATCTTATTTCATATCTAAATAAACTTTTTTATTTAAGGAAACATGGAATCTTATTTCAACTCTAATTAGTTATTATAGAATCCAATTCCAACTCTAATTAGTTAGCATGAAATTCAATTTTAAAATTAAAATAAACTTTATATTTTAAGATTAAAATAAACTTTATATTTTAAAATTAAAATAAACTTTTATTTTAATTATAAAATTATTAAGATTATATATATAGGTCAAGATCGGGTAAGGGATCCCTTACTTTCTTAAAATGAGGACTTTTTTTTTGGTTTTTTTTTTAAAATTAAAAAAAAAGTTTAATATTTATGGAATCTGAATTTTTCATAATACAGTTGTTTTGGGTGTGATTTGGGTGCGATAACAAAACATGTATGTACAATGCAGGCATGCATCGTACCACCATTTTTTGGTATAGGTATTCAAAACACGCCCAAAACATTGTATTATGGAAAATTTCGATTCCATAAAATATTAAACTTTTTTAAGTTGTTTTAAAAGCAAAAAAAAAGTCCCTCATTTTAAGAAAATAAGGATCTTTATTTGATCATTTATATATATATATATATATACATAAATGATCAAGTAAGAGATCCCTTACTTAAAATGAGGGACTTTTTTTGTTTTGTTTTTATTTACTTGGTGAAATTCTTTTATTATTCCGTTCTTTATTATTCTCGTCGAAATATCCTTGCTTGGGTGAATTTCACCCCACCTAGTTCCATATTTATTATTTCATTTATATTATTCCATTGGGAATAACTCGTTATGCATGCGGTCTCTATCGCATGCATAGTGAATCCTTCATTATTCCATTCTTTTATTATTCTGCTGGAATAACCTGCCTATGTGAATTGCCATATGCATGGTGAATGATCCTTTGTATTCATTCCTTATTAAATTGTGGAAATGATATGTATATCGCGATTACTGCATGGCGAGAGAAAATCCATTTGCGCTTCATATATTCTTTATTATACTCAAATGGTTAAAGTTTTGACTTGATACTCCATGAAATTAGTGGAATATCCTTGATATTTGCGCTTCATCCAGTATCTTTTCATGGAAATATTCTTCTGAGCATTCTTGAATTTTACTCTACACAGAAGTATCATGTTGACAATTTGGACGTTATTAGTTCATGGACAAATTAATTCTTGAACTTGTTTTATTGAATTCCTATAACATTGTCATCATCCTCATGTTTATATTATGTTGAAAGTCATCTTTGGCTTACGTGCATAGATGGTGTCGACGTTGGGATTTTTTGAATGTCCCTTTTCATTACTTGTCTTTTGGTGTTCTCATGTTAATGTGAGATTTGTTTAAAAAAACAAGTGAAAAAGGTCCGACATGTATAATGTCGACGATTGACTTTAAGAGTAGCCAGTTGGTGTTTTTCACTGGTTGCACCAACGCAACCGAAAAGGTTTTGCACATTGACCCAGTGATTTAACACTGTTAAACGGGTCTATGAAAACGAGATTCATTAAGGGTTCGGGGGCTTGATTATGCGGAGAGAAGGTGTTAGGCACCCCCCGACATCTGTGTTGCCACGGTGACTGCCACTTTCTAAAGAAACTATTATATGAATGTGTGTGTGTATGGATCAATGTGCAATTTATTTGGAAGTAGTGTTGTACCTCATTCATATCTATATACACGGGTTTGAATTTTATTAAGGAAAATTCAATTTTAACCACAAGATATGGCAATGACGTTTTATAAAAAAGAGGTTTTTCAAACCCTGTGCTCAAGAGTAATTGAGGCCTTTGATACTTCCATTTTATTACTAAGTGTTCGGCTTGTTTTCTTTTATTTTCGAGATGCGAAGCATTCTCGAGAAAAATAATTCTGAAAGATCTTTGAATTCCTCATGGGCATGATGACCATCCAAGGAAACCTGCATATGGTAAAATAATGTACAAGTTGCTTACAACCTTTAAAATGTCCATCATGGAACTGAATCTAGATTCATGGAATCAAACTCGTGATCACATGATTCCTAGGCTCATAAGATACTGCAATTTGTATGGAAAGCAGTAAGTTATATATATATAAAAGTCAGAATATATATATATATATATATATATATATATGAATGATGATCACCCGCCACGAAGTAAACTCAAAGTGACGGAATGTAAATAAAGTCAGTAAAAAGCACCGCCATGTAAGTAAACTCCAAAGTGATCAATATAAATATATATATATATATATATATATATAAGTGAGTAAACGCACCGGATATAAAATCCAGGCTCATCAGATATGTCTGACAATAGTTATATATATAAGTATATATATATATATATATATATAAGCAATTAAACGCTCTGGATATAAAATCCAGTGCTCATGTATGTGGTCCCACCACGACTTATATATATATATATATATATATATATATATATATATATATATATATATATATATATATATATATAAAAGCAGATAAATGCTCCGCATCAAGTCTTGGCTCAATCAAGGCATAACTCGTTAATGTTAGTCCATATATACGAAATATATATATATATATATATATATATTAGTATATATATACGATGTAATGAAAACCACTACGAAGTCCCAAAAACACACTCATACGACTCTCAATGGGTATAACAGTGTGTGATAGTAGTAGGACAAAGAGGCTTTCTTGAATGTAAGAAGGCTTACGATAGACTTCTAAAGTAGACTTCTTTGGATTTAATTGTATGAACACTCAGCTTTCGAAAGATAAAAAGTATCTATATATGGGCTGACGGGTGTTTAAAGAAGAGGAAACACTAAAAAGATGTGTATGCAGAGCTAAATGTGCAGGGCTTCCTCGCCTTTTTCCTTCTCTCTCTCCTTTCAAATGGCTGACCTCCCCCCCTCTATATTTATAGACGGGTGGCCACAGGTCTACCTGCGGCTGGTCGTGGTGGGCCCGGGCCTCACGGGTCCCATCGTCTCGTAGTACGTGCAGTCGTGCACTGTAATGTCCAATCGGATTTGCAGAACTACAATTCGAGCATCCAAATGAAGCATGATCTCTGCCATAGATCATCATATGTAAGCAAATCCCATGTGCAAGCTATACTGCAGGGAGAAGAAAGTTTAATCCCATGATGGGGATAAACTGCAAGTATAGGAAAAAGTTTGATCCCTTCTTCAGAATAAACTGCAAGTGTATGAAAGTTTGATCTCGTCTTCAGGACAAACTGCACGTATGAAAGTTTGATCCCGTCTTCAAGATAAACTGCAAGTATGAAAGTTTGATCCCGTTTTCAGGATAAACTGCAGAATGAAAAGTTTAACCTCGTTTTTAGGAGGAACTACAAGAATGAAAGTCTGATCCCGTCTTCAGGATAAACTGCAAGTATGAAAGTCTGATCCCGTCTTCAGGATAACCTGCAGAATGAAAAGTTTAACCTCATTTTCGGGAGGAACTGCAAGTAACCAGGCTGCTGGTCTGAAGTGTATGTTTCCCTGAGGGGCAGAAGAGTGTGGAAGAGAAGGGTTCAAAACTGGAATGACTGGTGATTTGATCAAAACCAGGATGTTTGTTTGATGGTAACTTCAGACATAGTACCGTTTCACGGTGTCTGAGTTAATAAGCTGTGGAAATTCATCGCCATCCATTTCCTGCAATCTGAGAGCACCTCCGGTCAATACTTCCTTGACAACAAACGGGCCTTCCCAATTAGGAGCAAATTTTCCCTTAGACTGATCTTGGTGGTTAATGATCTTCTTCAAAACCAAGTCATGTTGTTTGAACTGCCGTAGTCGAACTTTTCTATTTTAGGATCGTGCGATCCTTTGCTGATATAACTGACCATGGAAGATAGCCACGGTTTGCCTTTCATCTATCAGAGACAATTGGTGATACCTGTCTTATATCCATTAGTCTTCATCCAACTGAGCATCCATTAATATTCTGAGGGATTCCATTTCCACTTCTATGGGGAGTACTGCCTCCATTCCATAGACTAGTGAGTAGGGGGTTGCCCCAGTGGAAGCTCGCATTGAAGTTCTGTAGGCTAATAAAGTTAGAGGCAAGAAGTCAGGCCATCCTTTGTGGTTGGTGGACATTTTCTGCATGATCTTCTTGATGTTTTTATTATCAGCTTCAACAGCACCATTCATCTTTGGTCGGTAGATGACAGAGTTGAGATGCTTGATATGGAACTTTCTGCACAATTCCTCCATCATTTTGTAGTTGAGGTTCTTAGCATTGTCTAACACAATGACCTCTGGTTGTCCGTATTGACAAACAACATTGTTTCTAATGAACGCAATGATGACTTCTTTAGTAACCTTGGGGAAGGAAGCTGCTTCGACCCATTTGGTGAAGTAGTAGATCATGGTGAATATGAATCGATGTCCATTATTGGCTTTGGGCTCGATGGGCCCGATCACGTCCATTCCCCACATTGAGAAGGGCCAGGGTGAACTCATATTGTGGAGTTCCCTTAGAGGGGCGTGAATAGCATTCACATGGATTTGACATTGATATCACCTCTTGACGTGATCCTCACAGTCAGTTTTGAGTGTAAACCAATAATGTCCTGTTCTGAGAATTTTCTTGATGAGTAGGGGTCCACTCATGTGAGGGCCGCATACTCCACCATAAATCTCATCCATGAGTCAATGAGCTTGGTCTTTGTCTAGACATCTGAGGAGACCTAATCCTGCATCTCTTTTGTAGAGTACATCTCCGCTCAGGTAGAATTTCATAGCAAGTCGATGAATCCGCATCTTCTCAGTTAGGCTCGCCTCAGCGGGTGTAGATCCATCTAGCAGATATTCCTTGATATGCTGATACCAAGGGTTGTGGATGGGAGGTAGCTCATCCGATACTTCTCCAATGTAATTCCCATAGACTGGGGCATTTTGCATAGCAATCGTGATGCTCGGCATGTTTTCCTTGTTAGGTATGTAAACCAAGGAGGCTAACGTTGCTAATGCGTCTGCAAAGTCATTCCTATTACGAGGAATATGTAGAAAGGATATTTCTTTGAACTCCAAAGCCATCTGTAGAACTTGCCGATGGTAAGGAAGTAAACGTAATTCTTTGGTCTGATAAATTCCTGTGGATTTTTTGACTACCAATTCGGAATCCCCAAAGACAGTTAACCGCATGATACCCATTGAATGGGCAAGTTTGAGTCCCATGATACAGCCTTCATACTCAGCTGTGTTGTTGGTATTGACAAACTGCAATTTGACGGCGACGGGATACTGCTCCCCCGTGCAGGATATTAAAACTGCTCTAGCTCCGGAGCCTTCTAAATTGACAGCTCCATCAAAATACATTTTCCATTGTTGGCATGTATCGTGCTGATGTGTTAGCTGAATTGCCATTATTCCTTCATCAGGAAAGTAGGTTTCTAAGGGTTTGTAATCCCTTGCAGGAGCGGCTACCAATTGATCCGCAATTCCTTGACCTTTGACAGACTTTTGTGTCACATAGACAATGTCAAATTGCTGGAGGATCAATTGCCATCTGGACAGTCGACAATTCAGTATGGGTTTGCTAAACACATACTTCAAAGGATCCACGCGGGATATAAGATGGGTTGTGTGACCATGTAGATAATGTTGTAATCTCATGGAAGCCCACGCCAAAGCACAGCAAGTTTTCTCGATCAGAGTATACTTGTGTTCACTGGTACTGAATCTTTTACTGATGTAATAGATAGCTCGCTCTTGGCCTCTATCGTCTTTCTGCCCCAGCATACAGCCCATAGCATTGTCATTTCTGGACAGGTACATGAATAGGGGAACATCATCCCTGGGAGGTACCAAAATAGGAGCGTTAATCAGCTGCTCTTTGATTGTAAGGAAGGCTTTTTGGCATTCATCATTCCATTTCATGGAGGAGTTCTTCCTTAACAATTTAAAGATTGGCTCACAGGTTGCTGTGAGTTGAGAAATGAATCGGCTAATGAAGTTGATTCTTCCCAAAAATCCCCGTATCTCCTTTTCTGTCTGAGGAACGGGCATTTCCTTGATGGCCTGGATTTTAGCAGGATCCAGCTCAATCCCTTTGTGGCTGACTAGGAACCCTAGCAACTTGCCTAATTTCACACCAAAGGCGTATTTGGCGGGATTCAACTTCAAGTTGTACTTACGCAACCTGTTGAATAGTTTTCTGAGATGGTCTAAATGGTCATCCTCCTTACGGGATTTGACAATGATGTCATCCGCATAGATCTCTATCTCCTTGTGCATTAAATCATGAAAAAGAGCCATCATAGCTCGCTGGTAGGTTGCCCCAGCGTTGATGAGGCCAAATGACAACCGTCTGTAAAAGAATGTTCCCCAAGGCGTGATGAAAGCAGTTTTCTCACGATCTTCCTTAGCGACCATAATTTGATGGTACCCCGCGAAGCAATCAGCAAAGGAGTACATGCCGTATTGAGTAGTATTGTCAATAAGAATGTGGATAAATGGCACGGGAAAGCTATCTTTTAGGCAAGCTTTGTTCAAATCCCGATAATCCACGCAGACTCGCACCTTTCCCCATGGTTTAGGCACGGGAACAATGTTGGATATCCACTCCGGATATGTAGACACCATGATGATGCCAGCTTGAAATTGTTTCACAATTTCCTCTTTAATCTTTAAACTCCATTCAGGTTTTAATCGCCTAAGCTTATGCTTAACTGGCTTGAATCCTTCTTTAATGGGAAGGCGATGAAGAACAATGTCAATGGACAGCCCCACCATGTCTTCATGAGACCATGCAAACACATCCTGGAATTGGGTTAGTAGTACAACCATGTCATTCTGTTTATTTGTGGAAAGGTCTGAACCAATCTGGATTAGCTTAGGATTGTCTAAGGTTCCAAGGTTAAAAGGAGTGGTTTGTTCGAGATTGGGTTTGGGTTTGTCGGCGACCCATTCCTTGATCTCTTGAGGTGTCTCAATGTCCTCTTGGATGTCCATCAAGTCTGAGTCCAACTTTGCATCAAAGTTATAACCCTTGTGGAGAGAAGGCACCTTATCAGCAAGTACAGGCACATCTAAATTCAGAGTCCTGAAACAAAATATGCTTTCACTTAATATATGCAACTGTTCGATCATACAAAAGTGTTAGCATGTACGTGATAAAATAAATCGCTAGTATCGTAAAGGAAAGCAAGCAATTAAAGTTATCTACAGGCGTATGATTTTCTACCCCATTTTACCCTCGTCGACCAATGCATGGAGTCTTTTCCAATTGTCGAGGGCAAAGTCCTACAGGACTGCAGTGATAGAAGGATCGTCAGTGACCTCCTTCTCCTGAATGATAACCATGACATTTGGGCAATCATCGTCTGGGGTGTATCTGTTTGTATATTCATCATGAACAATGACGCGAATGCCTGCCATCATCAAGGCAGTGTCATGTTGGTGTTTTCACTCCATTTCTTCCACCTCAGGATCAGGAGTCAGCACTTCTTTAGCTTTGACTGGTACTGGTTTTGGAAACAGCATGGCCATAGTCTAGGCTGGAACCTTTACGGGAGAGTGCATCATCTCATGCGGTAAAGGAATGGATGATCGCCGTGCGACGGAAGTCTAAGGAACCTGCTTGTGCTTATGAGGATTCCTGTGCTTGGAACTAGCAGAATAGCCTAGCCCGGCTATCCCAATTTGACTAAACATTTGAATAGGGTGCTTAATGCCCTGCTGATCTTTTCCAAGTCCTTGTCCAGGTTGGTAACCCAATATCATCATCTCTTGAGTGGCTGACATAACCTCGTCAGAAATTTTAGGTATGGGGAGCGGCACTCCAATAGGATGGTATTGTATATTACTCACTTCAAGAGTATAGAAACTGGCAGGTTCAATCTCTGAATTGAAACTGATAATAGGCATAGTCTCTGGTCGAGGACCTTCCGGCTCAGCATTAACAGTAACTAGACTGTTGTTGATGATGTATTTGAGTTGTTGATGCAAAGTGGAGGGCACAGCTCCAACCATATGTACCTATGGTGTGACGCCCCCAAAATAGGTATACACCACACCCATTCTGAGTCGCCAAATACATGGTACAGAAAGCAAACTACAACTTCAATAATACAATTGTCGTGCAAAATACGACAACACATACTGTGAGTTTAAATACAAATATTGTCTTCTAGACAATATCCACACTCAAATAAGTCCTCATTACAATTATTCATACACTATTTTACGTAAATAGTGAGGACCGCTAAAAAAACATCTTTCTATAACCATCACTCCATACCCCAACTCGATCCTGCTATGTTCTCACCTCCTGAGAAGAAAAATGGAACAAAAAGGAAAAGGGTGAGCTCAACTAGCCCAGTAAAGAATATTATGACTAAGATAATATACAATAAATTATCATTAGTCTTCAACAGGGAAAAATCGATAATAATTGAATCAAATAACGTGAGATACTATGCAACAATTATTGTAGCAATAATTGAACAAAACTGAGTGACTTCTCACGTAAGCATCAATAATCAGTACCATGTGCTACTATGCACCCACATGCCAGACATCTTGTTTCTTTTACTACCAAGTAGTTCAACAAGATTAACAGTAAAACTTCCGCCGTTATTTTCATAAAAATATTTTTATCGTTTTCTCAATCCGACAATAATTCCGTTGTGGGGTCCACCAATGATTGTGACGTCGTACGAATATTCCCTGTTAAAACAAATATTCCCCGACCAATCGAATATTATATAACAACTTACGTACTTTGCAAAATTTATAAATATTACCCACAACTATAACATTATATTAAATTCATTCCACAATATTAAAAAAAAATATTTTGAGAAAATTAAATCTTTATTCGTAAAATTTTGGGGTCTCACAATCTCCCCTCCTTATGGAATTTCGGCCCTCGAAATTTACGTACGTACCTAGTATGTCGAAGAGGTGAGGATACCTCGTCAGATTCTAACTCTTGAGGTATAACCTTTAAGCGTAGAATATATTCCAGGATTTTAATAGGTACATCTTCATACGTTAATTTATCCGCTATCTCGTCCGGTTCTAAATCAATAATATGGTTCGGGTCATCCACATATTTACGTAACATCGATACGTGAAAATCGTTATGAACATGCGACATACTTGGCGGTAAAACGAGTCTATAGGTCACAGTTCCTACTCGATCAAGGATTTCAAATGGGCCAATAAATTCGAGGGTTGAGATTTCCTCTCTTCGTCGATTCTTGCTTAAGAATAACGCCCTCTTGAACCTTCTTTTTCGTGTTCATCAGCTCCTGGTCTATAGCTTGAGCGGCTTTAACTTTATCGACTAAAGTTAGTTCTAATCATATATTCGTTATCTTCACATGAGGCCGTATATTCGCACTCGTAAACGCATACGATCTTCTACTCAACGCGTCAGCTACCACATTTGTGACGCCCCCAAAATAGGTATACATCATCCATCTTGAGTCGCTAAATACATGGTACAAAATTCAAATACAATCTTTAATATACAATAAGAGAGCTGTGAGTTTTAATACAAATATTGTCTTCTAGACAATATCCACTCTCAGAATAAGTCCTCATTACATTTATTGTCACACTATTTAACAGAATAGTGAGGACTACTAATACTATCATCTGGACCGTCACTCTGTTCCCCGACTAGCCCCAGCTATGTTCTCATTTCCTGAAGAGAACAATGAAAGAAAGGGTGAGCTCAACTAGCCTAGTATGAAATATTATGACTAAGATAATGCAGAAAAATTATCATTAGTCTTCAACAATGTTAAACTGATAAAATACAATAGACATCAAGTTTAACAGCAGCGGAACAAGCAATCCATTAAAAGAGTCAAGTAGAGAATATAATCTACTATCTTTTATGATTTAAAAAGTTTTTCATCACTTTTATTGCTGAGACTCAGCTCAATAAATAATCCACATCATCAAATCATCCCTGCACTACAGGCCAAGGATATTCTTTAGTATCACGACCACGAATTATCCATGCACTACGGGCCAAAGATAATTGTGTTTTCATCAACGGTCCTGATCATGCCATAAAACAATTCATCTTTGCTCCCTTGACCGAAGAGAATCCATAGCCATAATCATACCAAAAACTGTCCATCAATGCATTACGGGCCAATGAGGACTTTTTCCACATCATTTGTAACATTACGGTCATGATTATACCGAATAATCCCTGGTCATAATCATACCAAGTCCATCTATGCACTACAGGCCACAAATGACTTTCAACATAATATAAACATGAGGATGATGACAATGATATGAGAATTCAATAAAATAAGTTCAAGAATTAAATTATCCAGGAACCAATAATGTCTAAATTGTCAACATGATACTTCTTTGTAGAGTAAAATTCAAGAATGCTGAGAAGAATATTTCTATGAAAAGATACTGGATGAAGCGCAAATATCAAGGATATTCCACTAATTTCATGGAGTATAGAAGTCAAAACTTTAACCAACGGAGTATAATAAAGAATGAATCAAAAGAAATCACCATGCATGCGGTACTTCACATAGACAAATTATTCCAACAGAATAATAAATAACGGAACCAGGTTAGGCAAAATTCACACCAATAGGATTTTCCAACAGAATAATAAAGAATGGAATAACAACAGAAATCACCATGCATGCGATATTGCAGATGACAAAGTTATTCCAACAGAATAATAAATAACGGAACCAGTCCATGTAAAACGCATGCATGTGATATTCCAATATAGAATAATAAAGATTTTAATTAGGTCCCACAGAAACGCATGCAGATATGATATTCCAATCGAATAATAAATACAGAACCAGGTCCGGCGTAAAACGCACAGACATGATATTCCAACAGAATAATAAAGAATGGAATAACAGAAGAATTTTGCCAAGTATAGGTAGCCCGCGTATACAGGTTATTCCAACAAAATAATAAAGAATGGAATAACAGAAGTTCTCTTCATGAATACAAAAGAAATAATACCCCTTACAAGTACAACAAATAATATCTCTTACCTTTGAAAGAAGAGTACCCCGACTGGTAGGGCGAGGATATACTCAAAGAAAACTTGCACTATGCTCAAAACTTTCTTAAACTCTAAAGAAAAACGCTCAAGATTATAGAAGAAGAACTCTCACTATAGTTTCTCTCTCTAGAGTTTTAGTGAATTCGTAAGAAATAATGAAGGAATGAGCTTCTATTTATAGAAGAATGGACTGCATAGTAACTAACTCATGAACGGTCCAGATTGATTTACTTTAATCGAACGGTCCATAATTAAAGCAAAATCTTTTAAATAAAATATAATATATTCTATTTATTGTCTAATAAAACGAATAACTTTATAAAAGTATTTTGTTTTATATAAAAAGATTTTACTATACAAAACACTATGCAACACTATGCAGGTACTATGCATAATAAAATATAATATAATCTAATTATTGTCTAATAAAACGAATAACTTTATAAAAATATTCTGTTTAATATAAAAAGATTTTACTATTAGCCTAATAAAACGAATAACTTTATAAAAGTATTCTATTTTATATAAAAAGATTTTACTATTAGCCTAATAAAACGAATAACTTTATAAAAGTATTCTGTTTTATATAAATTTTTTTTCTGTTTTATTACGTTAATAATACTAATAAAACAAAACTGAGTGACTTATCACATAAGCATCAATAATCAATACCGTGTGCTACTATGCAACCACGCATATTACTATACTTTTACTACCGAGAAATTCAACAATATTAACGGTAAACTTCCGCCATTATTTTCAATAAAATATTTTTATCGTTTTCTCAATCCAACAATAATTCTGTTGTGGGGTCCACCAATGATTGTACCGTCGTACGGATATTCCTTGACAAAAAGAATATTTCCCGACCAATCGAATATAATATGACAACTTGCATACTTTGCAAAATTTATAAATACTACCCATAACAATAACATTATATCAAATCCACACCATAATATTAAAAAATTATTTCGAGAAAATTAATTATTTATTCATAAAATCTGGGTTCTCACAATCTCCCCTCCTTATGGAATTTCGCCCTCGAAATTTACGTACATACCGGTATCTTAAGCAATGTGAGGATACCTTGACTTTATTTCAGATTCTAACTCTTGAGGTATAACCCTTGAGTGTTGAATACGATTCTTCTTATCTAAGATTTTAACACGTATCTCCTCATACGTTAAATCATATGCTATCTCGTCCGGTTCTAAATTAATAATGTGGTTCGGGTCGTCCACATATTTACGTAACATCGATAACTTAAAAACGTTATGAACACACAACATACTTGGCGGTAAAATGAGTCTATAAGCCACAGCTCCTACTTAATCGAGGATTTCAAATGGGCCAATTAAATCGAGGGTTGAGATATCCTCTCTTTGTCGATTCTTGCTTCTAGAATAACGCCCTCTTGAACCTTCTTCTTCACAATCATCAGCTCTGAGTGTGTAGTTTGAGCGGCTTTAACTTTATCGATTAAAATCAATACTAATCGTATATTCGTTATCTTCACGTGGGTTCCTAGAGTCATTAACTCAATATTCATCATTTGTAAGTCGTACGAAATGAGTCTTTGTGTTAGCAACATCGCACTCGTAAACGCATACAATCTTTTACTCAACACGTTAGCTACCACGTTCTCTCTTCCACAATTATATTGAATGGTACGATCTTAATCTTCAACAGCTCGAGCCAAAATCTTTGGCGCATGATACGTTCGTTTTAAGTAAAGAAATATTTGAGGGTTTAAGAAATGGATTTTGTACTGGGGTCAATACAAAATTTGATTTCACGCTCTAAGGGTAGGCTAAGAAGTCTTCAAGAATACGTCAAGAAGTTTATTAACGATAGAAATATCATTCAAAACTGTGACCCTCATCCAAGACTTGAATAGTATGTCACATTGATACCTATCAACTTGCCATCGTCATTCACGACGTCGCCTACAGAAAGTCTGGCTTCGGTGCATTCCACACAAGGAATTCACCGATGAAAGGATCGGGGCTCTTTACTTATGGCTTGATATGACAATGATTGGCTTTAGTGGTTTGGTTGCTTGAATTCGCATAACAGGTTGATTAGGAATATAAAAGCTAACAACCTTACGAAAAGCATGATGATTAGTCAACCAATCTATTCCTAAAATCATATCGAAGGCAAGTATTTTCAAAGAGATAAGATCAACAGGTAACGTGAAAGTATTGATTTGAACAAGATTTATAAATAATGGAGGTAATGAAGGCTTCTCCCAACTGAGTTTAAACAGATATATCAATGTCTAACTTCTCTGGAGTTGACTTCAAACATTGAACACAACTAGGTGAAATAAAAGAGTGAGTAGAACCGGTATCTAACACGGTATAGACTTTGCAAGAGTTTATGACTAACATACCCGTGATAATTTTATTCAGGTTCCTCGTTACGAGAAAAAAAATGCTCTCTCTTAAACTATCGGCTTTGGCTTGTCTGGGACATCCTTTGGCATCACTATCCCAGCTAAACTTGACTTCACCATACGACAAAATCAAGCTAGGTGACCTTCTCTTCCGCAATTAAAACACGCTTTAGATTTCTGCATACAGTTTGGACAGATGTGTCCCTCCTGTCCGCATTTGAAATATACGACCGGTGGTTGTTCTTCTTCCTTTGAAACGGGTGCTGGTGCTGCTGTCTTTCCATCATTATTGAACCTCCTCTTCTTAAAATTTTCACTTCTATTATCTTGGCCATGATTACCACCAAAGTGGTTACCATTCTTGGCATGATAATTTCCCCCACGATGGTTATCATTGCTCTGATGACCGTTGCCACCGGTATGATTATTATCATGTTGTTGGTCGTTGCCTTTTGGTTGTGCTGACTCATTATCGTGCTCCAATAACTGAGCCCTATTCACAATATCTGAATATAAACAAAGTTTTTGAGAAATGAGGTATTGACGTATATTGGGTTTCAAACCTCGCAGAAACATTCGCATCATTCTCTCCTCATTATCGACCAAATGGGATGCAAACTGAGATTACTCCACAAACTTAGCCTCGTACTGCGACACGATCATATTATTTTGCTCCAGCTTGATGAATTCCACCTCCTTCGTGTGACGAATACTTTCGGGAAAGTACTTGTTGTTGAACAACTCTTGGAACTTCTCCCAAGACATCTTGAGTGCGTTAGGCTGGGTACGTTTTACAGATTCCCACCAATAATTTGACTCTTCACGCAACACAAAGGTGGCAAAGGGAACCTTTTGCTCCTTGGAGCATCCCAAGACATCAAATATCTTGGTGATCTGCTTTAACCATGTCTCTGCCTTAAGTGGTTCTGGCTTTCCCAAAAACTCCGGTGGTCCCAGCTCCTTGAATTGCTTAGTGGTGACCGACCGTGGGTTGCCATTATTTTTACCTGCATTATGAACAGGAGTCGCCTTCGCCTGATGTTGCATGAATTCTAAAAAGTTCCTAAACGTACCGTCGTTCGTTAATTGATCAGTGTTGTTGTTTACAGGAGGATTATCGCCATCCTATTGCACATTGTCCTGATTATTGATCTGTGGAGACTCAACGGTCTCCTGTGCTTCATTGCTTATCTCAACATTTTCAGATGCCATTTTCAAATACTGCCACAAAACAAGGGTTAATTAATATATCACATATTATCTCTATACTCTGACTGACCAATTAAATACCAAATAAACTTAGGTAGGTCATACTAGCGAAGGAATTCCCCGTCTCTCCCCTCCTAGTTCTTGTCTCACATCTTAGCCAGGGAACATATCCCTAAGCTTTGATACCAACTGTGACACCCCCAAAATAGGTATAAATCACCCATCTTGAGTCGCCAAATACATGGTACAAAATTCAAATACAATCTTTAATATACAATAATAGAACTGTGAGTTTTAATACAAATATTGTCTTGTAGACAATATCCACTCTCAGAATAAGTCCTCATTATATTTATTGTCACACTATTTAACAGAATAGTGAAGACTACTAATACTATCATCTGGACCGTCACTCTGTTCCCCGACTAGCCCCAGCTACGTTTTCATTTCCTGAAGAGAACAATGAAAGAAAGGGTGAGCTCAACTAGCCCAGTAAGAAATATTATGACTAAGAAAATGCAGAATAAATTATCATTAGTCTTGAACAATGTTAAACTGATAAAATATAATGGACATTAAGTTTAACTGCAGCGGAACAAACAATCCATTAAAAGAGTCAAGTAGAGAATAAAATCTACTATCTTTTATGATTTAAAAAGTTTTTCATCACTTTTATTGCTGAGACTCAGCTCAATAAATAATCCACATCATCAAATCATCCCTGACTACAGGCCAAGGATATTCTTTAGTATCACGACCACGAATTATCCATGCACTACGGGCCAAAGATAATCGTGTTTTCATCAACAGTCCTGATTATGCAATAAAACAATTCATCTTTGCTCCATTGGCCGAAGAGAATCCATAGCCATAATCATACCAAAAACTGTCCATCAATGCATTACGGGCCAATGAGGACTTTTTCCATATCATTTGTAACATTACGGTCATGATTATACCGAATAATCCCTGGTCATAATCATACCAAGTCCATCTATGCACTACAGGCCACAAATGACTTTCAATATAATATAAACATGAGGATGATGACAATGATATGAGAATTCAATAAAACAAGTTCAGGGATTAAATTATCCAGGAACCAATAATGTCTAAATTGTCAACATGATACTTCTTTGTAGAGTAAAATTCAAGAATGATCAGAAGAATATTTCCATGAAAAGATATTGGATGAAGCGCAAATATCAAGGATATTCCACTAATTTCATGGAGTATAGAAGTCAAAACTTTAACCAACGGAGTATAATAAAGAATGAATCAAAAGAAATCACCATGCATGCGGTACTTCACATAGACAGATTATTCCAACAGAATAATAAATAACGGAACGTGTCGGTGTAAATTACGCACCGAGCAGGATGTTCCAATGTAATAATAAAGAATGAAATAACAATGAAATAACCATACATGCGGTGCCGCATTGACAAAGTTATTCCAATGTAATAATAAATAACGGAACCGAGTCCCATGTAAAATGCATGATGGATATTCTAACGAGAATAATAAAGATTTTAACCAGTCCGCGTTAAACGCATGAGCATGGATATTCCAAACCGAATAATAAATACGGAATCGGTCCCAAGCGTAAAAACGCATGCATGTGAGGATATTCAACGGGATAATAAAGAATGGAATAATGTAAGAATTTCACTAAGTATAGGGTAGCAGCAGATCTGAGTTATTCCAATGTAATAATAAAGAATGGAATAATGTAAGAATTTCACCGGTATAGGGTAGCAGATACAAAGTTATTCCAACAAAATAATAAAGAATGGAATAACATAAGAGTTTTACCAAGTATAGGGTAGCCCGCGTATACAGGTTATTCCAATAGAATAATAAAGAATGGAATAACATAAGTTCTCTTCATGAATACAAAAGAAATAATACCCCTTACAGGTACAACAAATAATATCCCTTACCTTTGAAAGAAGAGTACTCCGACTGGTAGGGCGAGGATATACTCGAAGAAAACTTGCACTATGCTCAAAGCTTTCTTAAACTCTAAAGAAATACGCTCAAGATTATAGAAGAAGAACTCTCACTATAGTTTCTCTCTCTAGAGTTTCAGTGAATTCGTAAGAAATAATGAAGGAATGAGCTTCTATTTATAGAAGAATGGATTGCATAGTAACTAACTCATGAACGGTCCAAATTGATTTACTTTAATCGGATAGTCCATAATTAAAGAAAAATCTTTTAAATAAAATATAATATATTCTATTTATTGTCTAATAAAATGAATAACTTTATAAAAGTATTTTATTTTATATAAAAAGATTTTACTATGCAAAATACTATGCAACACTATGCAGGTACTATGCAACACTATGCATAATAAATTATAATATAATCTAATTATTGTCTAATAAAACGAATAACTTTATAAAAGTATTCTGTTTTATATAAAAAAATTTACTATTAGCCTAATAAAGCGAATAACTTTATAAAAGTATTCTGTTTTATATAAAAAGATTTTACTATTAGCCTAATAAAACGAATAACTTTATAAAAGTATTCTATTTTATATAAAAAGTTTCTTCTGTTTTATTACGTTAATAATACTAATAAAACAAAACTGAGTGACTTATCACATAAGCATCAATAATCAATACTGGTGTCTTACTATGCAACCACGCCAGACATTCTTTATACTTTACTATCGAGTAGTTCAACAGTATTAACGGTAAACTTCCGTCGTTATTTTCATAAAATATTTTTGTCGTTTTCTCAATTCGATAATAATTCTGTTGCGGGTTCCACCAATGATTGTACCGTCGTACAGATATTCCCTGACAAAAAGAATATTTCCCGACCAATCGAATATAATATGACAACTTGCATACTTTACAAAATTTATAAATACTACCCACAACTATAACATTATATCAAATCCACACCATAATATTAAAAAATTATTTCGAGAAAATTAATTATTTATTCATAAAATCTGGGTTCTCACAACGTTCGCTTTTCCACGATGGTATTGAATGGTACGATTGTAATCTTCAATAGCTCGAGACAACATCTTTAGTGCATGTTACATTCGTTTTAGTTAAAGAAATATTTAAGGGTTTTAGAAATGAGGTTTTGTACTGGGGTTAATACAAAATTCGATTTCACGCTCTGGGGTAGGCTAAGAAGTCTTCAAGAATACGTCAGAAATTTATTAACAATAGAAATATCATTCACAACTGTGACTCTCATCCAAGACTTAGATAACACGTCACATTGATATTTATCAACTTGTCATCGTTATTCACAACGTCGCCTACAGAAAGTTTGGCTTCGGTGCATTCCACACAAGGAAGTCAACAACGAAAGGATCGGGGCTCTTTACTTATGGCTTGATATAACAGTGATTAACTTTAGTGGTTTGGTTGCTTGAATTCGCATAACAGGTTGGTTAGGAATATGAAAGCTAACAACCTTACGAAAATCATGATGAGTAGTTAACCAATCAATTCCTAAAATCGCATCAAAGGCAAGTATTTTCAAAGAGATAAGATCGACAGGTAACGTGAAAGTGACGATTTGAATCAAACAAGATTTATAAACAGTGGAGGTAACGAAGGTTTCTACTAATGAAGTTTCAACCAATAAGTCAAAGTTTAACTTCTCTAGGGTTAAATTTAAACATTGAACGCAAGCAAGAGAGATAAAAGAATGGGTATAAACAGTATCTAATAAGGTATAGACTTCGCAAAATTTTATGATTAACTTACCCGTAATAACCTCGTTCGGGTTCCTCAATAAACGCTCTCACTTAAACTACCGGCTTTGACTTGTCTGGGACATCCTTTGGTGTCAGTTTCCCAGCTGGACTTGACTTCACCATATGACAAAATCGAGCTAGGTGACCTTCTCTTCCTCAATTAAAATACGCTTTGGGTTGCTGCGTACAATTTGGATGGATGTGTCCCTCCTGTCCGCATTTGAAACATACAACCGGTGGTCGTTCTTCTTCCTTTGAAACGAGTCTTTGGTCTCATTGTCTTCGATCATTATTGAACCTCCTCTTCTTAAAATTTCCACTCCTATTATCTTAGCCATGATTACCACCGAAGTGGATACCATTCTTGGCATGATAATTTCCCCCACGATAGTTATCATTGTTCCGATGGTCATTGCACCGAGAATTTATTATTATCGTGTTGTTGCTCGTTGCCTTTTGATTGTGCTGACTCATTATCGCGCTCCAATAACTGAGCCCTATTCACAACATCTGAATACAAACACTATCACAAAACAAGGGTTAATTGACATATCACATATTATCCCTATACTCTGACCGACCAATTAAATACCAAATAAATTTAGGTAGGTCATACTAGCGAAGGAATTCCCCGTCTCTCCCCTCCTAGTTCTTGTCTCACATCTTAGCCAAGGATCATATCCCTAAGCTTTGATACCAACTGTGACGCCCCCAAAATAGGTATACATCACCTATTCTGAGTCGCCAAATACATGGTACATAAATCAAATACAACTTAATTATACAACTGTCGTGTAAAATACGAAAAAACATAAACTGAGAGTTTAATCAAGAATATTGCCTTCTAGACAATATCCACTCTCAATGGAGTCCTCATAGACAGTATACAAACTTAAATTCAGTCCTCATTACATTTATTATCACACTATTTAACAGAATAGTGAGGACTACTATGATACAATCTCGGACCATCACTCCGTTCCCCGACTAGTCCCGGCTACGTTCTCATTTTCTGAAGAGAACAATGAAAGCAAAAGGGTGAGCTCAACTAGCCCAGTAAGAAATATTATGACTAAGATAATGCAGAATAAATTATCATTAGTCTTCAACAATGTTAAACTGATAAAATACAATAGATATCAAGTTTAACTGCAGCGGAATAAGCAATCCATTAAAAGAGTCAAGTAGAGAATAAAATCTACTATCTTTTATGATTTAAAAAGGTTTTTCATCACTTTTATCGCTGAGACTCAGCTTAATAAATAATCCACATCATCAAATCATCTCTGCACTACAGGCCAATGATATTATTTAGTATCACAACCACGAATTATCCATGCACTACGGGCCAAAGATAATCGTGTTTTCATCAACGGTCCTAATCATGCCATAAAATAATTCATCTTTGCTCCCTTAGCCGAAGAGAATCCATAGCCATAATAATACCAAAAACTGTCCATCAATGAACTACAGGCCAATGAGGACTTTTTCCACATCATTTGTAACATTACGGTCATGATTATACCGAATAATCCCTGGTCATAATCATACCAAGTCCATCTATGAACTACAGGCCACAGATGACTTTCAACATAATATAAACATGAGGATGATGACAATGACATAATAATTCAATAAAACAAGTTGAAGAATTAATTTATCTAAGAACTAATAATGTCCAAATTGTCAACATGATACTGCTTTGTAGAGTAAAATTCAAGAATGTTCAGAAGAATATTTTCATGAAAAGATACTGGATGAAACGCAAATATCTAGGATATTACACTAATTTCAAGGAATATAGAAGCCAAAGCTTTAACCAACTGAGTATAATAAAATATATGAAACTGCAAATGGATTTTCACCCGCTATGCGGTAATCCACGTATACAGATCATTTCCACAATTTAACAAGGAATGAATACAAAGGATCATTCACCATGCATGTGGTAATCCATATAGGCAGGTTATTCCAACAGAATAATAAAGAATGGAATAACAGAAGGATTCACCATGCGTGCGATAGATCGCATGCATGTGTTATTCCCAATGTAATAATAAATAATGGAACCAGTCCGCCGTAGCGCGCATTTACGTGATATTTCGACAGAATAATAAATAATGGAACCAGGTCCAGCGTAAACGCACATACATGATATTCTGACAGAATAATAAATAATGAAACCAGGTCCGACGTAAATGCATAAACAGGATATTCCGACAGAATAATAAATAATGGAACCAGGTCCGGTGTAAACGTACAGATAGGATATTCCGACAGAATAATAAAGAACGGAATAATAACAGAATTTCACCATTTATACGGTACTTCGCATAGACAGGTTATTCCAACATAATAATAAGGAATGGAATAACAAAAGAATTTCACCATGTATGCGGTACTTCGCATAGACAGGTTATTCCAATATAGTGATAAAGAATGGAATAACAGAAGAATTTCACCAAGTATAGGTTAGCTTGCACAGATATCTGAGTTATTCCAATGTAATAATAAAAATGGAATAACAGAAGTTCTCTTCATGAATACAAAAGAATAATACCCCTTACCTTAGAAAGAAACTGGATACTGGAGTAGTGAAGTAGCAGAATACTTTTCTTCTTTCTCTCTATAATTTCTGTGACACCCCCAAATTCTTGTATCTTCCAACCCGACATATGGTGCTACACGATACTCATAACTATACAATCATTCTATTGAAAGCACAACATAATGAATGTAATTACTATCTTCTTATTACAATCAAAGTATAATCCTTCCCAGGTTCATAAACCGATTATATCGTTTGTTGTTCATAATGTATAATACATACAAACATACTAATCTATTACATGATGGTTAAGTATCCATCTTTGCTTAACCCTTATCTCTCTTAGCTTTCTCAATATGTTCATTCTTAACTCCTGTCATATAATTCACGTAAGAAGTGAACATAACAAGCTTAGCAAGTTTAACAAAGGATAACAATAATACCACATTCGTGAATTATATAACAACTTATACATAACTGAACAAGTAGTTATAAAGTATTATGAAACAATAATACTTTAACATTTCATAACATCAATTCACAAAGTATAGAGTAGATTAGGAATTCTGAACCGGTCGTTAGACCATGAACAGTAGCTTTCTGTTTTCATACTTGTAAAGGATATCACATCACTAAGGCTATACATCTGCATAACTTACGAGCACTTCTAGGTGATTAGCCTATAGTACTCTATGTTGATCAACACTCATTCATTAAACGTATTTACGTTTAATATCTGGAAAACTCGTGTGCCCATCGAATAATCGATGAAAAATACTTTTGTTTGTTCATAGACAAACCTTACCTTCACATCCGTACCAATTAATTGGCATAGGATAGCGTTAACATTTCTATATAGAAAGATATGAATATCAATTAATCTATATCTTACGAGTAGTCTAGCCGAGTTAAATCTGGCATTGACCCTTTCTTTTAAACCACTTGTTCAATTTAGTTCATTGAATCACATAAAACTTGACTAACTTGAAGGTTAGACAAGCGTTAAGAAAACTTGCCTTTCAGCGTCTTCAAATAACTTAATCGACTGACCACAGCCTTTACAGAATCTACATGATATATTCACATAGCACACTGAAATTAGCTACCAAACAATTATTCACATTGTTCCCACCAACTTCTTTCTCTTCTATGTCTTTGTTAACTTAATATCATTAATAAAGTCAACTCGACTTATTACCCTTCATCCCTACTTATTAATCAACCTACGTTATTAACCGGCTTTACCATCATTGGCAAAGTACCAACGTTGTTTACCGATTAAGGCTCATTGATAACACTTTGTGTTCATCATTCATATCTTACTAATATGCATTCCATTCCTAAGTTTTAATACCATATACCTTAGTATAGGTAGTATAGGAATAGTCTTAATACACTTATGAAGTGTACAAACATTACTTCTTTAGGTCTCTAAACAATTGAAGTTTAAAACTTAAGTCATCTATCAAACACCTTGTACCCGAACCACTAGTTCAAGACTGGCGCTACGGCGCCAGTTTCTAGTAGCCAGGTCTCGGTCTTGGCGTTGTGGTGCGAGACTTTACTCTAATAATGGCACTGCGACGCCATTTAGTAGTATGCAACTACACTGTCTCAAGGTACTTGCTATATGCATTTTAACACTATGTTCAGCGTGCCATGCCTGAGACCTCAACACTCAAAATTTTTCAACAAATAAAAATTTTAGTGAGATTCCCGGAGCCATAACTTCTTTGTTATAAGTCCGATTTGGTTCGTTCAAAAGCCTACACGTCATAAATGACATACTCTACGCATTCATATAAGAATTCGACATTTTTGAATCTGCTAACTCAAAATTCACTATTGAGTTCATTTTCTAAGCATTCGTAAACGTTAATGAGCGTTCAATGCTCGTTTTCTTCGTTTTAAGTCGGAATCCGACGCTTCTCGAACCCACAACTCTTAAATACCCTATCTCACGTGTTGACATTGAAAAACAATGTTTTCAAGTCTCACGACAACTTTCGACTACCCAATCGGAATTTCAACGTTTTCGACGTTTAACGTCTATTTACGCAAAATTCGTCATAACTTCGTTACTAATGTTCTCTAAGCCAAATCACATGGAATACTCCATGGACTTCATATCTACATCCTAACCAAGCAAGATGCATATATTAACTTATTGATGGAGTTCAATTTTTTATCAACAATCGATCTCAATAATCAATATTTTCATGGTTTGAAACTATATCAAACCTTATGATTTCTATGATCTCATGACTTATAGAGATTGAATCTATATTAAGTCATCTTTAATCCACTATAAAAGACACATACCACCTATTTATGATTCTCCATGATAAAAGAAAATCAAAAGAGATGAAAATGAGAAACAAGGAGTATTACCTCAAGAAATCTTATGAAATCTCTTGGAAAACTCTAAGTCAAAGCTTCCAAAGTGTATGATTTGATTAGTCTAGCTCTCTTTCTCTCTCAAATATGTTGGTTGAGTCTTGAAAAAAAACATCAAATGGCCAACATAGGCTTCCTATTTATAGGAAAACAAGAGGAAGGGCTTTTTGGTCAAATGTCCCACCTCCTTACTATTCACTACTTCATCACCAAGTAAAATACTTGGTGATCAAGTAGATTATCTTGCTTGCACTCCAAGTGGCCAGCCCACCATTCCCATGGGTCATCCCCATGGGTTGCCCCATGGGTTTTACCCATTCGGTGACCCACCGGTTCGATCCACGGTTCGGTTTTCTTGCATTGGGCTTAACCAATCTACTATTTGGCCTTGACTTGGGCTTAACTCACTAATTCCTTGGGCTTGCTCATTTAAGTAATTGGACTAATCATAATCCAACCCAAATGAATTAACCTTAAGTCTTTACTTAAGTCTATAATATAAATCGTATTCTATACATATAATTAACGTATTCTCATCGTATAATAATAGTACGATAATCATATTGTACTTAGTATTAACTCGTCGTATTATACATAGATACTAAATAGTATCATCCTAGTATAACATGCACATTAACAATAACGAAATTCCTTCTACGCATCTCATTTCTTTCCCGGAAATCATTCTACTCAACCCTTAGGTTTTAAGTCCGCAGGCGAAAACTTTGTTTGCCATAAATGAAATATTATCAGATATTTCATCTCGTCTCGATATTCTATCATTACGCATTTCTCGAAATTTCAAAATAATTTCCCGAGCAGAAACGGATGAATAGTGTTTTTATGGAAATTTCTCAGAAAATATTTATTTTCGTCTTGAAAATTCTAAACAATTAATTCTAGCATGTAGCCAGATTACTAACCACATAAGCACATCCTAGGTCATAGAACGACCTTCACATAGCTTACTCACAAAATAAATCAATTAAATTCATTTAATTCACATAATCAAATAAAAATTTAATTGTCATAAAAATTCAATTTTCTCGGGCGTTACAGTTTCTCTCTCTAGAGTTTCCGTGAATTCGTAAGAAATAATGAAGGAATAAGCTTCTATTTATAGGAGAACGGATTGAATAGTAACTAATCCAAACGGTCCAGATTGATTTACTTTTAAACGGACGGTCCAGATTGATTTACTATAAAATATTCTAATAAAACAAATCTTTTAAATAAAATATAATATATTCTTTTTATAATCTAATAAAATGAATAACTTTATAAAAGTATTCTGTTTTATATAAAAAGATTTTACTATGCAAAATACTATGCAGGCACTATGCAACACTATGCATAATAAAGTATAATATAATTTAATTATTGTCTAATAAAACAAATAACTTTATAAAGGTATTTTGTTTTATATAAAAAGATTTTACTATGCAAAATACTATATGCATAATAGAATATAATATATTCTAATTATTGCCTAATAAAACAAATAACTTTATAAAAATATTCTGCTTTTATATAAAAAAGCTTTTCTTTTTATTACACTAATAATACTAATAAAACAAAACTTATATATATATATATATATATATATATATATATAACAATCGACAATAATTGAATCAAATAACGTACTTTGTAAAATTTATAAATATTACCCACAACTATAACATTATATTAAATTCATTCCATAATATTAAAAAAATATATTTCGAGAAAATTAAATCTTTATTCGTAAAATTTCGGGGTCTCACATTCTCCTTCCTTGAAATCGGGTGTTGGTCCTGTTGTCTTTCCATCATTGTTGAACCTTCTCTTCTTGAAATTTCCACTCCTATTATCTTGGCCATGATTACCTCCGAAGTGGTTACCATTCTTGGCATGATAATTTTCCCCACGATGGTTATCATTGTTCCGATGGCTGTTTCCACCTGTATGATTATTATTGTCTTGTTGCTCGTTATCCTTTGGTTGGGCTGGCTCATTATCGCGCTCCAATAACTGAGCCCTATTCACAACATCTATATATAAACAAAGTTTGTGAGAAATGAGGTATTGACGTATATCGGGTTTCAAACCTCTTAGAAACATTCGCGTCATTCGCTCCTCATTATCGACAAAATGGGATGCAAACCGGGATATCTCCGCAAATTTAGCCTCATATTGCGACACGGTCATATTATTTTGCTCCAACTTGATAAACTCCACCTCCTTTATGTGACGAATACTTTCGGGAAAGTACTTGTCGTTGAACAGCTCTTGGAACTTCTCCCAATATATCTTGAGTGCGTCTGGCTGGGTACGCTTTACAGATTCCCACCAATAATCTGCCTCTTCACGCAACATAAAGGTGGCAAAAGGAACCTTTTTCTCCTCGGAGTATCTCAAGACATCAAATATCTTGGTGATCTGCTTTAACCACGTATCCGCCTTAAGTGGTTTTGGCTTTCCCAAAAACTCCGGCGGTCCCAACTCCTTGAACTGCTTAACAGTTATCGACCGTGGGTTGCCATTATTTCCCCCTATATTTTGAACAGGAGTCTCTCTTACCAGATGTTTCATGAATTGTATAAAGCCTCTAAAAATCCCATCGTTCATCATTTGATCGGTGTTGTTATTTACCTGAGGATTATTATCTTCCTGTTGCACATTATCCTGGGTATTGATCGTTGGTGACTCAACGGTCTCATGTGCTTCATTGTTGATCTCAACATTTTCAGATGCCATTTTCAAACATTGTCACAAAACAAGGGTTAATTAACATATCACATATTATCCCTATACTCTGACCGACCAATTAAATACCAAATAAACTTAGGTAGGTCATACTAACGAAGGAATTCCCCATCTCTCCCCTCCTAGTTCTTGTCTCACATCTCAGCCAGGGATCATATCCCTAAGCTTTGATACCAACTGTGATGCCCCCAAAACATGTATACATCACCCATCTTGAGTCGCCAAATACATAGTACTGAATACAAATACAAACTTAATTATACAACATAAACTGTGAGTTTTAATACAAATCTTGTCTTCTAGACATTGTTCAAACTTAAAATAAGTCCTCATTTATTTCCACACTATTTTACAGAATAGTTAGGAATTCTATAACACCATCTCGGACCATCACTCTTTTCCCCGACTCGTCCCATCTATATTCTCATTTCCTAAAGAGAACAGTGAAAGAAAGGATGAGCTCAACTAGCCCAGTAAGAAATATTATGACTAAGATAATGCAGGATAAATTATCATTAGCCTTCAACAATGTTAAACTGATAAAATACAATAGACATCAAGTTTAATCTGCGAAATGAATAAGCAATCCATTAGAAGAGTCAAGTAGAGCATGATATCTACTATCTTCTATGATTTAAAATATTTTCATCAATTTTTATCATTTGAGACTCAACTTAATAAATAAACCACATCACCAAATCATCCTCCGCACTACTAGCCAAGGATATTCATTAAATCATCAATGGTCATGACTATACCGAATAATCCCTGGTCATAATCATACCAAAAACTGTCCATCAATGCACTATAGGCCACTGAGAATATTTACCACATCATTTATAACATTACCGATCATGATTATACTGAATGATCCCTGGTCATAATCATACCGAGTCCATCTATGCACGTAAGCCAAAGATGACTTTCATCACAATATAAGCATGAGGATGATGACCATGATATAAGCGAAAACAAGGATAAATATTAAAGACTTTAAATTTATCTAAATATTATAAATCACTAAATAAACTCATAATCTAATATTATTAATATTATAACAATATTTTAATCACTTCTAAAATTTATAAACAATTTATTTCAATTGTTTACACTTTACCAAATAATGCATTTTAATCATTCAAAAATGTCATACTCATAAGATTTCATCACCAATGATCAAATCCCTCATTAAAAATCTGCATATACCCTATATAGGATTCGCAAGCCATAAAATCCTATTTTCTAATTTTATTACTTCACATAACATATTTAATTTATTTACTCATAACTGTTTCATTTTCATGAAAAATACCAAATCAGTCCTAAAAATATTTCTTTTCTGGAATTTAGCAGAATATAGTCTCATATTGAACATATATTTTTCTCGGAATTTTTAAAATTCATTTACTATTTTTCATATGGCCAAAACTGCTGAATATTTAGACATTTATCATAAATTGTACTTTTGTCCAAAAATTTCGAAATTTACAGGGTATGCTCCTGTTATATACATGTATTCCCAATAAAAATTTCACCAATTTTGGAGTTAATCACAAGGAGTTATAAGGGTTTACTTTTAAAATAGTATTTTCCCATAAAATCCACAACTCTTAATCTATACATCCAAAAATCGCCATCTTTGGACACAATATAGAAAACTCATCAAATTATCATTTCAAATTTTTCCAGAATTTTTGAGGGTCAGAAAAATTATGAAACGCAAATGGATTTTCACTCGTCATGCAAGAAATCCACGTGAGATGGATCATTTCTACAATTTAATAAGGAATGAATACAAAAGATCATTCACCATGCATGCAGTAATCCACATAGACAAGTTATTCCAACATGATAATAAAGAATAGAATAACAGAAGAATTCACCATGCATGCGATAGATCGCATGCATGTGTTATTCCCAATGTAATAATAAAGAATGGAACCAGTCATTAAATGTAATCCGCACATACATGAGATATTCCAACGAATAATAAAGAATGGAATAACAACAGAATTCACCAGGCATGTGATAGACCGCATAGACAGGTTATTCCAAAAGAATAATAAAGAATGGAACCAGGTCATGCGTAATTCGCACAGACAGGATATTCCAACAGAATAATAAAGAACGGAACCAGGTTATGCGTAATCCGCATAGACAGGATATTCCAACAGAATAATAAAGAACTGAACCAGGTCATGTGTAATCCGCATAGACATGATATTCCAACAGAATAATAAAGAATGGAATAATAGAAGAATTTCACCATGTATGCAGTACTTCTCATAGACAAGTTATTCCAACATAATAATACGAAATGGAATAATAATAGCTCTCTTCATTATACGAAAGAAATAATACCCCTTACCTCAAAAGAAAACTGGATGCTGGAATAGTGAGGTAGCAGATTTCTGTTCTTCTTTCTCTCTATAATTTCTCTCTATAATAATTGCTCTATAGCTTTAGTGAATTGGTGAGAAATGAAGGAAGAATGAGCTTCTATTTATAGAAAAATATAGTTTCGATAATTGCACGTTTTGGGGCTCAAAATATTACAGAATAATACCTCCAACTTTTCTTTCATTTTTATTTTAGTCCTGCAAGTATTATCAAACTTGCACCACCTCCCCTAATAGTAAATCATGTTAATTAATAGTTCATTCATGTGACTCAATAGTATAATCATGTGAAAAATAAAAATTACAGTATAGTACCTCCATCTATACCTCTATTTTTAACTTAGTAATGTAAGTATTATCAATCTTGCACCACCTCCCCTAATAGTACATGAATGTAATTCAATAGTACACACATGTGAACAAATAGTTATATAATCATGTGAATTAGTAGCAATTAATTGCTCATTTATCCAATTAATTACCTGATTTATCAATATAACCCCCAGACATCAATTATCATCGGAATAGATGTCGATTTCCACTAACACTAATAATCCCAACACAATGGAACTATCAAATTCATCTTTAATCAACACGAACTTATTCATCATTAATATTATAACTCACAATATTTAACAACCAGGTCATTCCCAGGAAAAAGGGGGTTTTCCGATAAGGATTTCTCCTTATTGGCGCGCAATTAGGTGACCAAACCTCTCCTTGACAGAACTTCTAGACATTGTAAATATTGCAATTTATTAATATGAATAACTTTGTCGTCTCAATTAGTGATTTAATAATATATCATATTATGCAGATGATACTGTGACAATAATCGAATCAATAATATGAGAGATATGATGCGAATTCTCAGTAGCAATAATTGAGTATAACCGAGTGACTTCTCACGTAAGCATCAATAACCAATACTGGTATGCTACTATGCAACCACGCGTCTTCGTACTTTTTACTACTAGGGTAGTTTAACAGTTTTAACGGTAACACTTTCGCCGTTATTTTTAATAAAAGATAATTTTGTCGTTTTCTTACTACGACAATACTTTCATTGTGGGATCCACCAATAATTGTGCCGTCGTACAAATATTCCCCGACCAATTGAATATTATATAACCACTTGCTTACTTTGCAAAAGTTGTAAATATTACCCACAATTATAACATTATATCAAATCCACACCATAATATTCAAAAAAAATATTTCGAGAAATGTAAGTCTTTATTCATAAAATTTGGGGTCTCACAAATGTCGTGTCATAGCCTACAAAATAACATAAAATGTATGAAATGAACACACAATGCATGAAAAGTAACTAGGAAATATGAGATTAAGCAACTAATTCAAGTAACAGACACCAGATAAGTAGGTATAAAATCTACTTATCAAATACCCCCAAACTTAAACCTTTGCTTGTCCTCAAGCAAAAACACAAAACAATAATGTTATGCAATGCAACTAATCTACATGCTTAAGAATCCAGCAGTAATGACAAAAACAAGTCTAATCAATCGGCCTTAAAGAAATCAAGTAAACATGATAATACATCATATCAAAACAAATCATTAACTTCCCAATCAATCATCATATCTTAGACTGTTATCACTAATATTGTGCGTGTGTGCTCCACAACAATGTTAACTGATATAAAATCAAATTTAACACATAATAAGTCTCTTTGAAGGCATCATACAGTGTAAACTCAAGAAATTCAAAAACAAGCTAGATCCAACTAAAATTAAATAATTACCAATATCGAGGGTCAACATGGGATACTTATGCTTCATTTTTCATCTACGAGGGCTTTTTGCTCTTATTTCCTGTTTTATTCATTTTTTTTGTTTATATACACATTGCTATGCAATGTCTTATTCCCTTAGGATTTTCAATGCTACCTTAACGAGCTTTCGACCAACGACTCCCAGACCTTTAAGACCTTAGGGCTAAAGGTGTAAAGACAATCCTCTCGGGCTTACTTACTCAAGTAACAAAGGCCACAAAACTAGACAAGCACGCCACGGTGTTTATTCATACATTTTTTTTCTTTTTTATAGCTTATATACCCCAAATATTCCTCTAAACTTAGGTTCTTGTCTAACTTTAGTCATCACTACTTATTCTTGTCATTCTTTCATTCAAAATAGCATTATCCTTTATAGTCTCATTATGTATCAATTTAAACTCAATCAATCAACAAGTTATTTTCTTTGTGTATATCCTTATTAGACCGGGCCAAATGAAAAAAGACTCAATTCATAACAAGAAATCACATCAAAGCTCTAATAGTGAGAACTATACTTGTCTACCCAATTCCAATCTCATCATTGGCCAAAACAAACTGTAAATATCAAACAGTTGGACTCGTGCAAGATGTACTAAATGCTATATAAACATATTAAACTAACTACTAATTTTTTAATTTTTCAATTTTTTTTAAAAAAAATTATTTAAAAAAAACTGAATGCAAAAACTAAATGTAACTATACGAACTATAATGTAAATAATTAACTATATGCAATACGACACTAAAATGCCCCCAAACATAAACTAGACATTGTCCTCAATGGTTGAAATAGAAAAAAGTAAAGCAGAAGACTTCCCTGAAAATATAGCAATCCTCCTCCTTGTCTGCTAAGTTTGGAGAATAGACTAGGCACATGGAACAAATTAGGCACCACACGTAAATTTGACTTGAATAACCTGTAAACACAATAGAAGCAAGTTTATTAAATCCTAATAAATGCAAATTTATTAACTACTAATATAAAACCTAATAAAAACTAAAAATAAAAAATAAACTTGGGTTGCCTCCCAATAAGCGCTTGATTTATAGTCCTTCAGCCAGACTTTGTCTGGTCAACGCTTTCCAATTCCTCTTTGAAAGTTGAGTAATCCTCCATCCATCAGTAGCAAATAATCCTTTGGGAGGTTCCCACAAGTGATGGCTATAGCATCAAAGTCACCTAGCATGCTCTGACTCGGGATAATCTCCATGAAGAAGGGCAAATAACTAGGTGCCATCTCCATTGTGCTTGTGATCATATTTGGGCATGGAAGTGTATCAAACATAATGGGCTCTTCGTCTATCTTCTCTTTCTCATCCCACCACAGCTTCATTGTTGCACTCTCTCTTATGTCATAAAGAGCTTCGCCGACGACATGACTACCAAGTGGGCACGGTTTTGCAAATCTAACTGGACCCTTGATCTTTGGCGGAGAAGGAACATGGGGCACTAATAACATCGGCTCATTCTCGTTGGTACTCATAGTTAGTTCTTCACCAACCTTATTTTCATTATCCCCACTCATCTCCTCTTGTTCAACATCTTGTGTCTCATCCAGTTGTAGATTTGGCTTGGGCACTTCATTAATCTCGGAATCCTCGTCATAACACCACTTATTTTGAGGACAGTTGTTCAAGGCTTTGAGCATTTGATCCATCAGGTTCTGCAGATTTTGAATTGATATCTCTTGATTCTGAATTGACCGCTCTCGATTAATCCTCCTCTTCTCTTGGTTTGCTATGAGCTTTGACAGTAATTCCTCCAAATTTGACTTTTCTTCTTGTGGCAATAGAGATTTACATGAAAATTCCGGTGTGTATGTTGGATTTGGAGCGTAGTATTGGTCTTCATAAGATAGCTCCATGACGAATCCGGGTGATACCCCCAAACTTGATGATAATTAGCATATGTATAATCGTTGAGGTATTCACCACCATATTGTATCGGTTCAAAATTGACGCTGTATTGATGACTTGGTGGCCAGCACAATAGTCACATGTAACTTCCATCCTTCGACTCCTTTGGCCTACAATAACGTCTAACGTCCTCGAAAGTTCTTCAATCTGTGCGGATATTGCGGAAAATGCATTAAGTTCATCAATCCCTGTTTCCCTTGGTTGAGTCATGTTCGTGTATGGCCATTGGTACGCAAAGTCATCCATGGTACCTGAAAAAAGAGAAATATAGGAAGAGAATTTAAAAAATGTTTAAATTAAGACTAATTTGATTGAAATTAATATTGGTAAAAAAATATTAAACTAATTCCCCGGCAACGGCGCCAAACACTTGTTGGGTAAAATATAATTACGCACAACACTCAAGTATACATGGTCAACAAGTAATAAAGTGTAAGTAGAGTATCGTTCCCATGAGGAATTGTTTAATAAAAATCACCAAGTACTAACCCGTAACCAATTCAATCTTATTTAAACGAATGAATGTCAAATTATATAATTAAACTACAATTAAATTCCACTAGTTAAATTAAGATTACGGAGATTTAAGATCACAACTTCACCTATTGCTTCATTTAAGTTAACACACTTCTCATGTGACGCCCCCAAAATAAGTATACATCACCTATTCTGAGTCGCCAAATACATGGTACAGAATATAAATACAATCTTAATTATACAACAAGAGAGCTGTGAGTTTAAATACAAATATTGTCTTCTAGATAATATCCACTCTCAGAATAAGTCCTCATTACATTTATTGTCACACTATTTAACAGAATAGTGAGGACTACTAGCTAATACTATTATCCGGACCATCACTCCATTCCTTGACTCGTCTCAGCTACGTTCTCATTTCCTGAAGAGAACAGTGAAAGAAAGGGTGAGCTCAACTAGTCCAGTAAGAAATATTATGACTAAGATAATGCAGAATAATTTATCATTAGTCTTTAATAATGTTAAACTGATAAAATACAATAGACATCAAGTTTAACTGAAGCGGAACAAGCAATCCATTAAAAGAGTCAAGTAGAGAATAAAATCTACTATCTTTTATGATTTAAAAGGTTTTTCATCACTTTTATCGCTGAGACTCAGCTTAATAAATAATCCACATCATCGAATCACCCCTGCACTACGGCCAAGGATATTATTTAGTATCACGACCACAAATTATCCATGCACTACGGGCCAAGAATTTACTTTAGTATCACGACCATGAATTATCCATGCACTACGGGCCAAAGATAATTATGTTTTCATCAACGGTCCTGATCATGCCATAAAATAATTCATCTTTGCTCCCTTGGCCGAAGAGAATCCATAGCCATAATTATACCAAAAACTGTCCATCAATGCACTACGGGCCAATGAGGACTTTTTCCACATCATTTGTAACATTACGGTCATGATTATACCGAATAATCCCTGGTCATAATCATACCAAGTTCATCTATGCACTACAGGCCACAGATGACTTTCAACATAATATAAGCATAATGATGATGACAATGATATAATAATTCAATAAAATAAGTTCACAAATTAATTTATTCAGGAACTAATAACGTCCAAATTGTCAACATGATACTTCTTTGTAGAATAAATTTCAAGAATGCTTGGAAGAATATTTCCATAAAAAGATACTGGATGAAGCGCAAATATCAAGGATATTTCACTAACTTTATGGAGTATAGAAGTCAAAACTTTAACCAACCGAGTATAATAAAGAATGGAATAACAAAAGAAATCACCATGTATGCGGCACTTCGCATAGACAGGTTATTCCAATAGAATAATAAGTAACGAAACCAGTCAAAGTAAATTACGCACCAAGCGAGGATGTTCTAACGAATAATAAAGAATGGAATAACAACAGAATCACCATACATGCGGTGCTTGCATAGACAAAGTTATTCAATGTAATACTAAATAACGGAACCAGTCCCGTAGAAACGCATGCATGTGATATTCAAATGTAATAATAAAGATTTTAACCAGTCCGGTGTAAAACACACAGATATGATATTCCAACGTAAGAATAAAGATTTTAACCAGTCCTGTAAAACACATGAGCATGGATATTCCAATGTAATAATAAAGACGGAACTAGGTCCGATGTAAAACACACGGACAGGATATTCCAACAGAATAATAAAGACGGAACCAGGTCCGATGTAAAACACACAGACAGGATATTCCAACAGAATAATAAATAAGGAATAATAGAAGAATGTCACCAAGTATAGGGTATTCACAGATACAAAGTTATTCTAATAGAATAATAAAGAATGGAATAATGTAAGTTCTCTCCATGAATAAGAAAGAAATAATACCCCTTACGAATTACAACAAATAATATCCCTTCTCAGTAAAAGAAACTTGATATTGGAGTAGTGAAGTAGCAAAATACTCTTCTTCTTTCTCTATAATTTCTCTCTCTGAGTTTCAATTTGAATTAAAAGAAAATAATGAAGGAATGAGCTTCTATTTATAGAAGAATGGACTGCATAGTAACTAACTCATGAACGGTCCAGATTGATTTACTTTAATCGAACGGTCCATAATTAAACCAAAATCTTTTAAATAAAATATAATATATTCTAATTATTGCCTAATAAAACAAATAACTTTATAAAAGTATTTTATTTTATATAAAAGATTTTACTATACAAAATACTATGCAACACTATGCAGGCACTATACAACACTATGCAATACTATGCACAATAAAATATAATATAATCTAATTATTATCTAATAAAACGAATAACTTTATAAAAGTATTATATTTTATATAAAAAGATTTTACTATTAGCCTAATAAAATAAAACTGAGTGACTTATCACATAAGCATCAATAATCAATACCGTGTATTACTATGCAACCACGCGTATTACTGTACTTTTACTACCGAGTAGTTCAACAGTATTAACGGTAAAACTTCCGTTGTTATTTTCAATAAAATATTTTTATCGTTTTCTCAATCCAACAATAATTCTGTTGTGGGGTCCACCAATAATTGTACCGTCGTACGGATATTCCTTGACAAAAAGAATATTTCCCGACCAATCGAATATAATATGACAACTTGCATACTTTGCAAAATTTATAAATACTACCCATAACTATAACATTATATCAAATCCACGTCATAATATAAAAAAAATTATTTCGAGAAAATTAAATATTTATTCATAAAATCTGGGGTCTCACAATCTCCCCTCCTTATGGAATTTTGCCCTTGAAATTTACGTACGTATCTGGTATGCTGAACAGGTGAGGATACCTTGACTTCATTTTAGATTCTAACTCTTGAGGTATAACCCTTGAGTGTTGAATACGATTCTTCTTATCCAAGATTTTAACACGTATCTCCTCAAATGTTAAATCATCCACTATCTCGTCCAGTTCTAAATCAATAATGTGGTTCGGGTCGTCCACATATTTACGTAACATCGATACGTTAAAAATGTTATGAGCACGCGACATACTTGGCGGTAAAACGAGTCTATAAGCCACAGTTCCTACTCGATCGAGGATTTCAAATGGGCCAATTAAATCGAGGGTTGAGATTTCAGCAACTCTTGCTATTTAAAATAACGCCCTCTTGAACCTTCTTCTTCGTGTTCATCAGCTCCGGGTGCGTAGCTTGAGCGGCTTTAACTTTATCGATTAAAGTCGATTCTACTCGTATATTCGTTATCTTCACGTGGATTCGTATATTCGCACTTGTAACCGCATATGATCTTCTACTCAATGCGTCAGCTACCACGTTCACTTTTCCAGGATAGTATTGGATGGTATGATCATAATCTTCAACAGCTCGAGTCAACGTCTTTGGCGCATGATACGTTCGTTTTAAGTAACGAAATATTTGAGGGTTTTAGAAATGGGTTTTGTACTGGGGTCAATACAAAATTCGATTTCACGTTCTAAGGGTAGGCTAAGAAGTCTTCAAGAATACGTCAAGAAATTTATTAAAAATAGAAATATCATTCAAAACTGTGACTTTCATCCCAAGACTTGGATAACACGTCACATTGATACCTATCAACTTGCCATCGTCATTCACGATGTCTCCTACGAAAATTCTGGCTTCGGTGCATTCAACACAAGGAAGTCAACAACGAAAGGATCGGGCTCTTTACTTATGGCTTGATATGACAATGATTGACTTTAGTGGTTTGATTGCTTGAATTCCCATAACAGGTTGGTTAGGAATATGAAATCTAACAACCTTACAAAAAGCATGATGAGTAGTTAATAAATCAATTCCTAAAATCTCATCAAAGGCAAGTATTTTCAAAGAGATATGATCGATAGGTAACGTAAAAGTGTTGATTTGAACAAGATTTATAAATAGTGGAGGTAATGAAGGCTTCTCCCAACTGAGTTTAAACAGATATATCAAAGTCTAACTTCTCCAGAGTTAACTTCAAACATTGAACACAACTAGGTGGAATAAAAAAGTGAGTAAAATCGGTATCTAACACGGTATAGACTTTGCAAGAGCTTATGATTAACTTACCCGTGATAATTTTATTCAGGTTCCTCATCACGGGAAAAAAAATGCTCTCACTTAAACTACCGGTTTTGACTTAATCTGGGACATCCTTTGGCATCACTATCCCAACTGGACTTGACTTCACCATACGACAAAATCAAGCTAGGTGACCTTCTCTTCCGCAATTAAAACACGCTTTGGATTGCTACGTACAGTTTGGACGGATGTGTCCCTCCTGTCCGCATTTGAAACATACGATCGGTGGTCGTTCTTCTTCCTTTGAAATGGGTGCTGGTGCTGCTTTCTTTTCATCATTATTGAACCTCCTCTTCTTGAAATTTCCACTTCTATTATCTTGGCCATGATTACCACCGAAGTGGTTACCATTCTTGGCATGACAATTTCCCCTACGATGGTTATCATTGTTCCAATGGTCGTTGCCACCGGTATGATTATTATCGTCTTGTTGGTCGTTTCCTTTTGGTTGTGCTGACTCATTATTGTGCTCCAATAACTGAGCCCTATTCACAACATATGAATATAAACAAAATTTGTGAGAAATAAGGTATTGACGTATATTGGGTTTCAAACCTCGCAGAAACATTCACGTCACTCTCTCCTCATTATCGACCAAATGAGATGAAAACCGGGATAACTCCGCAAACTTAGCCTCATACTGCGACACGGTCATATTGTTTTGCTCCAGCTTGATGAATTCTACCTCCTTCATGTGACGAATACTTTCAGGAAAGTACTTGTCGTTGAACAATTCTTGGAACTTCTCCTAAGACATCTTGAGTGCATCAGGCTGGGTATGTTTTACAGATTCCCACCAATGATCTGCTTCTTCACGCAACATAAAGGTGGCGAATGGAACCTTTTGCTCCTCCGAGCATTCCAAGACATCAAATATCTTGGTGATCTGCTTTAACCATGTTTCCGCCTTAAGTGGTTTTGGCTTTCCCAAAAACTTCGGTGGTCCCAGCTCCTTGAATTGCTTAGCGGTGACCGACCGTGGGTTGTCATTATTTTTACCTGCATTATGAACAGGAGCCGCCTTCGCCTGATGTTGCATGAATTCTAAAAAGCTCCTAAATGTACCGTCGTTTGTCAATTGGTCAATGTTGTTGTTTACAGGATGATTATCGCCATCCTGTTGCACATTGTCCTGATTATTGATCTGTGGAGACTCAACGGTCTCCTGTGCTCCATTGCTTATCACAACATTTTCAGATGTCATTTTCAAATACTGCCACAAAACAAGGGTTAAATAATAAATCACATATTATCCCAATACTCTGACCGACTAATTAAATACTAAATAAACTTAGGTAGTTCATACTAGCGAAGGAATTCCCCCGCCTCTCCCCTCCTAGTTCTTGCCTCACATCTCAGCCATGGATCATATCCCTAAGCTTTGATACCAACTGTGACGCCCCCAAAATAAATCAAACTTGCACTATCTCTCCTAATAGTAAATCATGTGAATCAATAGTAAATCATGTGAATCAATAGTTCTAGACATGTGAAAATACGAATTACAGTATAGTACCTCCATCTATTCCTCCATTTTTAACTTAGTCATGCAAGTATTATCAATCTTGCACCAACTCCCCTAATAGAAAATGAATGTGAATCAATAGTACACACATGTGAACAAATAGTTATAATTATGTGAATCAATAGCAATTAATTGCTCATGTATTCAGTTAATTACCTGATTGGTCAATATAACATCCAGACATCAATTATTATCGAAATAAATGTCGATTTCCACTAACAATAATAATTCCAACACAATGGAACTATCAATTTCATCCTTAATCAACACGAACTTATTCATCATTAATATTATAATTCATAATATTTAACAACTAGGTCATTCCCAAGAAAGAGGGGGCTTTCCGATAAGGATTTCTCCTTATTGGCACGCAATTAGGTGACCAAACCTCTCCTTGACAGAACTTCTAGACATTGTCAATATTGCAAATAATAATATGAATAACTTTGTTGTCTCAATTATTGATTTAATAATATAACATATTATACAGATGATACTATGACAATATCTGAATCAATAATATGAGAGATATGATGCAACAATTACTGTAGCAATAATTGAGTATAACTTAGTGACTTCTTACGTAAGCATCAATAACCAATACCGTGTGCTACTATTCAACCACGCCAGACATTCTTTGTACTTTTACTACCGGGTAGTTCAACAGTTTTAACGGTAACACTTTCGCCGTTATTTTTAATAAAGATAATTACATCGTTTTCTTTACGGCGACAATACTCCAGCCAGGGGTCCACCAATGATTGTGTTGTTGTACGAATATTCCCTGTTAAAATGAATATTCCCCGACCAATCGAACATTATATAACCACTTACTTACTTTGAAAAATTTGTAAATATTACCCACAACTATAACATTATATCAAATCCACACCATAATATTCAAAAAAAATATTTCGAGAAATTTAAATCTTTATTCATAAAATCTGGGGTCTCAAAATCTCCCCTCCTTATAAAATTTCGCCCTCGAAATTTTTGTACATACCTGGTATGCCGAAGAGGTGAGGATACCTTGACTTCATTTCAGATTCTAACTCTTGAGGTATAACCTTTGAGTGTCGAATAGGATCCTTCTTATCCAAGATTTTAACATATATCTCCTCATACATTAAATCTTCTGCTATCTCGTCTAGTTCCAATTCAATAATGTGGTTCAGGTCGTCCACATATTTACGTAACATTGATACATGAAAAATATTATGAACACGCAACATAATTGGCGGTAAAACGAGTCTATAGGTCACAGTTCCTACTCGATCTAGGATTTCAAATGGGCCAATTAAATCGAGGGTTGAGATTTCCTCTCTTCGTCGATTCTTGGTTCTAGAATAACGCCCTCTTGAACCTTCTTCTTCACATTCATCAGCTCTGAGTATGTAACTTAAGCGGCTTTAACTTTATCGATTAAAGTCGATTCTACTCGTATATTCGCTATCTTCACGTGGGTCTCTAGAGTCTTTAACTCTATCTTCATCATTTGTAAGTTATACGAAATGGATTTTTGTGTTAACAACGTCACACTCATAAACGCATACGATCTTCTACTCAACGCGTCAGCTACCACATTCTCTCTTCCACAATGATATTGAATTGTATAGTCGTAATCTTCAACAGCTCGAGCCAACGTCCTTGGCGCATGATACGTTCGTTTTGGGTGAAAAAAAACTTGAGGGTTTTAGAAATGGGTTTTATATTGGGGTCAATACAAAATTCGATTTAATACTCTGGGGTAGCCTTGGAAGTCTTCAAGAATACGTCAGGTAATTTATTAACGATAGAAATATCATTCAAAACTATGACTCGCATCCAAGACTTGGATTTTGATGCCCCCAAAATAGGTATACCTCACCCATCTTGAGTCGCCAAATACATGGTACAAAATTCAAATACAACTTAATTATACAACAGTCGTGTAAAATACGACAAAACATAGCTGAGAGTTTAAACAAGAATATTGTCATCTAGACAATATCCACACTCAATGGTGTCCTCATTACAATTATTATCACATTATTCTGTAGAATAGTGAGGACTACTATAGCCATTTATCCTGGACCATCACTCCATTCCTCGACTCATCCCAGCTATATTCTCATTTCCTAAAGAGAACAATGAAAGAAAAGGTGAGCTCAACTAGCCCAGTAAAAAATATTATGACTAAGATAATGCAGAATAAATTATCCTTAGCCTTCAACAAAGATAACAACCGATAGAATATAATAGACAACAAGTTTTAGATCAACAAGCTGCGGTGAATAAGCAATCCATTAGAATACCAAGTAAAGCATAAAATCTACTATCTTCTATGATTTAAAAAGTTTGTCATCAACTTTATCGCTGAGACTCAGCTTAATAAATAAAAATTGAATCATCCCTGCACCACGGCCAAGGATATGCATGTAATCATTAATGGTCATGATTATACCGAATAATCGTTGGTCATAATCATACCAACAACTGTCCATCAATGAACTACAGGCCAATGAGGACTTTTACCACATCATTCGTCACATTACGGTCATGATTATACCGAATAATTCTTGGTCATAATCATACTAAGTCCATCAATGCACGTAAGCCAAAGATGACTTTAATCACAATATAAGCATGAGGATGATGACAATGACATAATAATTCAATAAAACAAGTTCAAGGATAAATTTTAAAGATTTATAATTTAATTTATCCAGAATTCAATAACGTCCAAATTGTCAACATGATACTGCTTTGTAGAGTAAAATTCAAGAATAATATTCATGTACCAAAAATAATTTGGACAGAAAAGAAATATATTTTTCGGGTGAATAGTACCCCGTGAATATTACTTCAGGAATAGTATACCGTGAATAGTACCCTGACACGAAAAGTGTCCTGAATACCCGAATAAATGATACTTGAGTGAATAGTAACTGGGTGAATAGTACTCCGGCACGAAAAGTATCCCGGATACCCGAGTGAATAGTAACTAGGTGAATAGTAACCTGTGAATAGTAACTCGTAACAAAAAAATACCAAAGAAAACGATATTTCATGACGAGTACAAAAGAAATGATATCTCATTCGCGTATAATAGAATATACTGAAATCGCAAAATGGATTTTCACCCGCCATGTGGTAATCCACGTGAGATGCATCATTTCCATAATTTAATAAAGAATGAATACGAAGGATCATTCACCATGCATCTGATAATCTACATAGACAAAAGTTATTCCAATAGAATAATAAATAATGGAATAACGAAGAATTCACCATGCATCACGATGAGACCGCATGCATGCGAGTTATTCCCAATGAGAATAATAAAGAATGGAACCTCGATCATGCGTAATCCGCATGCATGGGATATTCTAATGTAATAATAAAGAATCGGAACCGGGTCATGCGTAATCCGCATGCGATGGGATGTTCCAACAGAATAATAAAGAATGGAACTAGGTCATGCGTAATCCGCACAGATAGGTTATTCCAGCAGAATAATAAAGAATGAAATAATAAAAGAATTTCACCATGTATGCGGTACTTCGCATAGACAGGTTATTCCAACATAATAATAAAGAATAGAATAACAACCCTTATGAGTATTGAAAGAAAATAACTCTTTTCATGAATACGAAAGAATAATACCCCTTACCTCAAAAGAAGACTGGATACTGGAATAGTGAGGTAGCAGACTTCTCTTCTTCTTTCTCTCTATAATAATTGCTCTATAGCTTTAGTGAATTGGTGAGAAATAAAGGAATGAGATTCTATTTATAGGAAAATATAGTTTCGATAATTGCACGTTTTGGGGCTCAAAATATTACAGTATAATACCTTCCTCTTTTCCTTCATTTTTAATTTAGTCCTGCAAGTATTATCAAACTTGCACCATCTCTCCTAATAGTAAATCATGTGAATCAATAGTAAATCATGTGAATCAATAGTTCTAGACATGTGAACATACGAATTACAGTATAGTACCTTCATCTATACCTCTATTTTTAACTTAGTCATGGAAGTATTATCAATCTTGCACCAACTCCCCTAATAGTACAAGAATGTGAATCAATAGTACACACATGTGAACAAATAGTTATAATCATGTGAATCAATAGCAATCAATTGCTCATTTATCCGGTTAATTACCCGATTGGTCAATATAACCTCCAGACATCAATTATTATCGAAATAAATGTCAATTTCCACTAGCACTAATAATTCCAACACAATGGAACTATCAATTTCATCCTTAATCAACACGAACTTATTCAACATTAATATTATAATTCACAATATTTAACAACCAGGTCATTTCCAGGAAAGAGAGGGCTTTCCGATAAGGATTTCTCCCTATTGGCGCGCAATTAGATTATCTAACCTCTCCTTGACAGAACTTCTAGACATTGTCAATATTGCAAATAATAATATGAATAACTTTGACATCTTAATTATTGATTTAATAATATATCATATTATGCAGATGATACTGTGACAATAATTGAATCAATAATATGAGAGATATAATGCAGTAATTACTATAGCAATAATTGAGTATAACTGAGTGACTTCTTACGTAAGCATTAATAATCAATATCGTGTACTACTATGCAACCACGCATATTACTGTACTTTTACTACCGAGTAGTTCTACAGTTTTAACGGTAACACTTTCGCCGTTATAAAAAGATAATTATGTTATTTTCTTACTACGATAATACATTCGTTGTGGGGTCCACCAATGATTGTGCTGTGAGACCCCAAAAATTTATGAAATAAAAGTGTTCAATTTTTCTATTTTGGTGAATAGTTAAATTGATAAAAGTTTAAAGTTAAGGGTGACATTTGAAAATTTTTCAAAGTAAGTGATGATGAAGTTTTGTTTTATTAGTATTATTAATGTAATAAAACAGAAAAACTTTTTATATAAAGCAGAATAATTTTATAAAGTTATTCATTTTATTAGGCTAATAGTAAAATCTTTTTATATAAAACATAATACTTATATAAAGTTATTCGTTTTATTAGATAATAATTGGATTATATTATATTTTATTATGCATAGTGTTGCATAGTGTTTTGTATAGTAATATCTTTTTATATAAAATAGAATACTTTTATAAAGTTGTTTGTTTTATTAGATAATAATTAGAATATATTATATTTTATTATGCATAGTGTTGCATAGTGCCTGCATAGTATTTTGTATAGTAAAATCTTTTTATATAAAACAGAATACTTTTATAAAGTTATTCGTTTTATTAGACAATAATTAGAATATATTATATTTTATTTAAAAGATTTTTTTTAAAATCTGGACCGTCCGTTTAAAGTAAATCAATCTGGACCGTTCATGAATTAGTTACTATGCAGTTCATTCTTACCTAAATAGAAGCTCATTCATTCATTATTTCTTACGAATTCACTGAAACTCTAGAGAGAGAAACTATAGAGAGAGTTCTTCTATAATCTTGAGCGTATTTCTTTAGAGTTTAAGAAAGTTTTGAGCATAGTACAAGTTTTCTTCGAGTATATCCTCGCCCTACCAGTCGAAATACTCTTCTTTCAAAGGTAAGGGATATTATTTGTTGTACTCGTAAGGGGTATTATTTCTTTCTTATTCATGAAGAGAACTTCTGTTATTCCATTCTATATTATTATGTTGAATAACTTTGTTTATCTGTAATCGCATACATGGTGAAATTCTTCTATTATTCCATTCTATATTATTATGTTAGAATAACTTTTGCCTATGCTGGTATCTTTGCATACATGGTGAAATTCTTCTATTATTCCGCTCTTTATTATTCTGTTTTAATATCCTGTTGCAGGAGAATTTCTCCTAACTCGTTTCAATTTATTATTCATTTGAATAGCTTTGTATACACGGATTCAGATACTTGGTGATGTCTGTTGTTATTCCATTCTTTAATAGTGCATTGTTGAATAACTTTGTATACGGGATTCTTCGTATACCGGTGATTTACATTGTTATTCCATTCTTTAATATTCTCATTGGAATATCCTGCATGCGTTTTTACGTTTGACCTGGTTCCATCTTTATTATTCTGTTGGAATAACATGTCTATGTGAAGTACCACATATATGGTGATTTCTGTTGTTATTCCATTCTTTATTATTCTGTTGGGATATCATGTCTGTGCGTTTTACGCTGGACTGGTTCCGTCTTTATTATTCTATTGGAATAACCTATCTATGCGAAGTATCGCATGCATGGTAAATCCTTCTGTTATTCCATTCTTTATTATTCTATTGGAATAACCTGTCTATGTGGATTACCACATACATGGTGAATGATCCTTCGTATTCATTCCTTATTAAATTGTGAAAATGATCTGGTTACGTTGATTATGATGAGAGTCATAATAAAAGCTTTGGATTAATGAAAATCATGGGTATATGAAGTATTAGTAAGTTTTATGATGAGTTATGTTGGTTATTATGTGAAAACATGAAAGTTTCTTAGAAATCACAAAGGTTTGAAAATCAAATTTTGGTGAAAACGGAACATGAAATTCAATTGATCATATCTCCTATTATATTTTGAATTTTTTAGTGTGGTCAAGTCCTAGAGTTAGATCTATGAGTTTTGTAACTTATCCAAGTGGAATCACTGGAAAAGGTGTTGTAGATTTTCGTGTGGACTGATTTTAGCAATGGAGTCAAAAGCTGTAAAATACCAAAAAGTTGTTGTCAAAAATTTTGTAAGGGCTGTTTTGGCCCCTTAATTTGTGAGAAAAATTCTGGCTTTTTGGGACATGAAAGTATATGGTATAAAGTACCTCCTGTCCAAAAATGATCTCATTCCGACTTAAAATGAGCAAGTTATGACTATTTCAATATTTAGGTTTTTCCGACGAAAAAACGCTATAACCGGAGTTCTAACTCCGATGACCATGAAATTTAAACTGGAAGCTCACGTTAACATGTGTAAGATCTTGCCAAGATTTGAAAATTTCTGGAGTTAAACTTGAGGTAGCTAATTTCTTAAGGAATTAATTAGAAATTGATTTTTGAAAAATAGTAAATGAATTTTACAAATTTCGAGAAAAATATATGTTCATTATGGGACTATATTATGTTTAATCCCATAAAAGAATAATTTTTGGGACTGATTTGGTATTTTTTATGAAAATAATTTAGTTACGAACATATGAGTTAAATATGTTATGTGAAGTAACAAAGTTGGAAAATAGGCTTTTATGACTTGAAAATCTTATATAAGGCATGTACAGATTTTTGATGAGTAATTTGATCATTGGTGATGAAATCTTATGAGTATGGCATTTTTGAATGATTAAATGCATTATTTGGTAAAATATAAATAATTGAAATAAATTGTTTATAAGTTTAAGAAGTGATTAAAATATTGTTATGATATTAATAATATTAGATTATGAGTGGTTTATAATATTTGGATAAATTTAAAGTCTTTAATATTTATCCTTGATTTTGTTTGATTAATGCTTATAATATTTTCATCATCCTCATATTTATATTATGTTGAAAGTCATTTGTAGCCGGTAGTGCATAGATGGACTTGGTATGATTATGACCAGGGATTATTCGGTATAATCATGACCGTAATGTTATAAATGATGTGGTAAAAGTCATCTTTGGTCGTAGTGCATAGATGGACTTGGTGTGATTATGACCCGAGATTATTCGGTATAATCATGACCGTAAGTGATGAATGATGTGATAAAAATCCTCATTGGCCGTAGTGCATTGATGGATAGTTTTTTATATGATTATGGCTATGGATTCTCTTCGGCCAAGGGTGCAAAGATGAATTATTTTATGGCATGATCAGGACCGTTGATGAAAACACGATTATCTTTGGCCCGTAGTGCATGGATAATTCGTGGTCGTGATACTAAAGAATATCCTTGGCCTGTAGTGCAGGGATGATTCGATGATGTGGATTAATTATTGAGCCGAGTCTCAGCAATGAAATATTAATTCATGGATGTGATAATAATGAATATCTTTGTCCTTAGTGCAAAGATGATTTAATTAGTATGATTATGAGCAGAAATTGTGATTTGGTATAACCATGATTTTGATGTTTCAGGTGAAGATAGGTGATGAAAATTATCTTCGTCCTGGGTGTGAAAAGGAATTCAAAATCACAATTATGATTATGAGTTATTCATATGATTGTGGACAGAAATTGTTTATTGATGTTACAAGGATAAAACATTATTGGTGAACTTTTAACATGGAGAAGATAATAGACCTGATGGTCTATTTGAATCTTTTAATGGATTGCTCGTTCCACTGCAACTATGGTTGAAAAGTTTTATCATCTACCATATGTTCTAAATCTCTGATTTATTATTGATGAAAGCTATTGATAATGTAGTTATCTTTAGTCATGATATTCTTTACTGGGCTAGTTCTGCTCACCCTTTTGCTTCACAATTCCTTTAAGGTAATAAGAGTGTAGCTGGGTCGAGCGGGGATAACAGGGAAATAGTGTGATGGTCCGAGACTGTCGAAGTTTCTCAATACATTATAAAACGGCATGACATACAATATATAATTGTATTGAGGACCTAAGATGTGGGTGTCGTATTTTATACGTCACTTAATAATTAATTTTGGTGAACAACAATAGGGTGATGAGAACCCGACTTTGAAAGCGTCAAAAGTGCACCTCATTAGAATGAATATGATAGTAATCTTCTCGTTCTTCTTTGGGGTCTTGAAATATTTGCTGCTGTATTTTATATGGCATTGTAATAATTTGAGTTTGGATACTGTCTACGAGACTATATTGTATTAAAACTCACAGTTAATTGTGGTCATATTCTATACGACAGTTCAACAGTTGTATAAATGAAGTTTGTATTTGATTTTTATAATATGATATCTGGAGACTCAGAATGGGTCGTGTGGACCTATTTTGGGGGCGTCACAATTGGTATCAGAGCTTAGGGATATGGTCGCTGGCGGAGATAAAAGTCTAGAACTAGGGGGAGAGACGAGTTATATACTTCGCTAGTGTGTGACTTACCTAATCTTAAATTATTTATTTGATAAGTTGACAAATTGTGATATGTCGATTAACCTTTGTTTTGAAGCTATATGCTAGAATGATATCTGAAATACAGGAGATGAGAAATGGGAAAATCATGATAAGCGAGGATATTAATGGAAGGTACAATCTGAAAAGAAAGCAAGGTATTCTCATCTCTTCAATATCGTGTGCGTCGACGTAAATTTCGAGGGCAAAATTTCATAAGGAGGGGAGATTGTGAGACCACGAAAATTTATGAAATAAAAGTGTTCAATTTTTCTATTTTGGTGAATAGTTAATTTGATAAAAGTTTAAAGTTAAGGGTAACATTTGAAAATTTTTCAAAGTAAGTGATGATGAAGTTTTGTTTTATTAGTATTATTAATGTAATAAAACAGAAAAACTTTTTATATAAAACAGAATACTTTTATAAAGTTATTCGTTTTATTAGATAATAATTAGAATATATTATATTTTATTTAAAAGATTTTTTTTAAATACGGACCGTCTGCTTTTAAAGTATATCAATCTGGACCGTTCATGAATTAGTTACTATCACGTCCATTCTTCTATAAATAGAAGCTCATTCATTCATTATTTCTTACGAATTCACCTTGAAACTCTAGAGAGAGAAACTATAGAGAGTTCTTCTTCTATAATCTTGAGCGTATTTCTTTAGAGTTTAAGAAAGTTTTGAAGCGTAGTACAAGTTTTCTTCGAGTATATCCTCGCCTCTACCAATTAAATACTCTTCTTTCAAAGGTAAGGGATATTATTTGTTGTACTCGTAAGGGGTATTATTTCTTTCTTATTCATGAAGAGAACTTCTGTTATTCCATTCTATATTATTATGTTGGAATAACTTTGTTTATCTTAATCATATACATGGTGAAATTCTTCTATTATTCCATTCTATATTATTATCTTGGAATAACCTATCTGTGCGAAGTACCGCATACATGGTGAAATTCTTCTATTATTCCGTTCTTTATTATTCTATCGAAATATCCTATCGGTGCGAATTTCTCCTGACCTGGTTCCATTTATTATTCTGTTGGAATAACCTGTATACGCGGATTACCGTATACTTGGTGATGTATGTTGTTATTCCATTCTTTAATATTCTGTTGGAATAACTCAGTATCTGTGATTACAGTATACACGGTGATTTACATTGTTATTCCATTCTTTAATATTACATTGGAATATCCTATTCATGCGTATTCATGGGACACAGTTCCGCTCTTTATTATTCTGTTGAATAACTTGTCCATGCTGCAATCCGCATGCATGGTGATTTCTGTTGTTATTCCATTCTTTATTATTTTGTTGGAATATCATGTATGTGCATTTTACGCTGGACCTAGTTCCGTCTTTATTATTCTATTTGAATAACCTGTCTATGCGAAGTATTGCATGCATGGTGAATCCTTATGTTATTCCATTCTTTATTATTCTATTGGAATAACCTGTCTATGTGGATTACCACATACATGGTGAATGATCCTTCGTATTCATTCCTTATTAAATTATGGAAATGATCTGGTTACGTTGATTATGATGAGAGTCATAATAAAAGCTTTAGACTGATGAAAATTATGGGTATATGAAGTATTAGTAAGTGTTATGATGATATGTTGGTTATTATGTGAAAACATGAAAGTTTCTTAGAAATCACAAAGGGTTGAAAATCAGATTTTGGTGAAAACGAAATATGAAATTCAATTGACCATATCTCCTATTATATTTCGAATCTTTGAGTGTGGTCAAGTCCTAGAGTTAGATCTATGAGTTTTGTAACTTATCCAAGTGGAATCACTGGAAAAGGTGTTGTAGATTTTCGTGTGGACTGATTTTAGCAAAGGAGTCAAAAGCTGTAAAATACCAAAAAGTTGTTGTCCAAAATTTTGCAACGGCTGTTTCGGCCCCTTGGTTTATGAGAAAAATTCTGGCCTTTTGGGACATGAAAGTATATGGTATAAAGTACCTCCTGTCCAAAAATGATCTCATTCCGACTTAAAATGAGCAAGTTATGACTATTTCAATATTTAGGTTTTTTCGACGAAAAATGCTATAACCGGAGTTCTATAACTCCGATGATCATGAAATTTAAACTGGAAGCTCACGTTAACATGTGTAAGATCTTGCCAAGATTTGGGAATTTCTGGAGTTAAACTTGAGGTAGCTAATTTCTTAAGGAATTAATTAGAAATTAATTTTTGAAAAATAGTAAATGAATTTTAAAAATTTCGATAAAAATATATGTTCATTATGGGACTATATTATGTTTAATCCCATAAAAGAATAATTTTTGGGACTGATTTGGTATTTTTCATGAAAATAGTTTAGTTACGAACATATGAGTTAAATATGTTATGTGAAGTAACAAAGTTGGAAAATATGATTTTATGGCTTGAAAATCTTATATAAGGTATGTGCAGATTTTTGATGAGTAATTTGATCATTAGTGATGAAATCTTATGAGTATGGCATTTTTGAATGACTAAATGCATTATTTGATAAAATACAAACAATTGAAATAAATTGTTTATAAGTTTAAGAAGTGATTAAAATATTGTTATGATATTAATAATATTAGATTATGAGTGGTTGATAATATTTGGATAAATTTAAAGTCATTAATATTTATCTTTGATTTCATTTGATTAATGCTTATAATATTGTCATCATCCTCATATTTATATTATGTTGAAAGTCATCTGTAGCCCGTAGTGCATAGATGGACTTGGTATGATTATGACCAGGGATTATTCGGTATAATCATGACCGTAATGTTATAAATGATGTGGTAAAAGTGATATTTGGCTGTAGTGCATAGATGGACTTGGTGTGATTATGACCAGGGATTATTCGGTATAATCATGATCGTAATGTGATGAATGATGTGATAAAAATCCTCATTGGCCGTAGTGCATTGACGGATAGTTTTTGGTATGATTATGGCTATGGATTCTCTTCGGCCAAGGGTGCAAAGATGAATTATTTTATGGCATGATCAGGACCGTTGATGAAAACACGATTATCTTTGGCCCGTAGTGCATGGATAATTCGTGGTCGTGATACTAAAGAATATTCTTGGCCTGTAGTGTAGGGATGATTCGATGATGTGGATTAATTATTGAGCTGAGTCTCAGCAATGAAATATTAATTCATGGATGTGATAATAATGAATATCTTTGGCCTTAGTGCAAAGATGATTTAATTAGTATGATTATGAGCAGAAATTGTGATTTGGTATAACCATGATTTTTGATGTTTTAGGTGAAGATAGGTGATGAAAATTATCTTCGTCCTGGGTGTGAAAAGGAATTCAGAATCACAATTATGATTATGAGTTATTCATATGATTGTGGACAGGAATTGTTGATTGGTGTTACAGGGATAAAACATTATTGGTGGACTTTTAACATGGAGAAGATAATAGACCTGATGGTCTATTTGAATCTTTTAATGGATTGCTCGTTCCGCTGCAACTATGGTTGAAAAGCTTTATCATCTACCATATGTTCTAAATATCTGATTTATTATTGATGAAAGCTATTGATAATGTAGTTATCTTTAGTCATGATATTATTTATCAAGTAGTTCTCGCTCACCCTTTTGCTTCACAATTCCTTTAAGGTAATAAGAGTGTAATATTGGGTCGAAGGGGATAACAGGGAAATAGTGTGATGGTCCGAGACTGTCGAAGTTTCTCAATACATTATAAAAGGGCATTACATACAATATATAATTGTATTTAGGACCTAAGATGTGGGTGTCATATTTTATACGTCACTTAATAATTGATTGTGGTGAACAACAATAGGGTGATGAGAACCCGACTTTAAAAGCGTCAAAAGTGCACCTCATTAGAATGAATATGATAGTAATCTTCTCATTCTTCTTTGGGGTCTTGAAATATTTGCTGCTGTATTTTTTATGGCATTATAATAATTTGAGTTTGGATACTGTCTATGAGACTATATTGTATTAAAACTCACAGTTAACTGTGGTCGTATTCTATACGATAGTTCAAAAGTTGTATAAATGAAGTTTGTATTTGATTTTTATAATGTGATATCTGGCGACTCAGAATGGGTCGTGTGGACCTATTTTGGGGGCGTCACATGTGCCGTCGTACGAATATTCCCTGTTAAAATGAATATTCCCCGACCAATCGAATATTATATAACAACTTGCTTACTTTGCAAAATTTATAAATATTACCCACAACTATAACATTATATCAAATCCACACCATAATATTCAAAAAAATATTTCGTGAAAATTAAATCTTTATTCATAAAATTTGGGGTCTCACACACACACACACACACACACACACACACACAGATATATATATATATATATAATATTTTACTAAATAGTCACTCTCTACTATTTTATTATATATTTTTAAAATATATTTGATTATATATATATATAAAACAATAAAATACAACAAACCTTCAATATTGATTTTGTGCGTCGACGAGCATTATTACGATTGTTAAAATTCAAGTAACGTCTTAGACTCTTGTCAGCATTTTCATAGAAGGTCCCATGGATCATTGTATGCACGTCGTGACGAAGACATGATCTGAGAATGTGGTCGAATATAACCAGCCAACTTAGAGGTAGGCCAGTCTAATCTATTCGAGTAGAGGGGGTGGAGGGGGTGATGGCTTTATGCCTTTAAAGCCCATCTAAAACTCTTAAAAATCTGACTTGGTTTTATAAATTGAGAGCTTCTCCCAGTACTCATTACAATCTACAGAATTTTTTGTCTTCCTCTCAATTTTTTTATATAAAGGGTAGATTAGTAAATGTATAAATTTTCTTTTCTTTTCTTCTCGACTCTTAGGCAAGAGAAGAGAAAATATACTCACTTTCTTTTCTCCCCCAATAAACTCACAAGATTAAAAACAACTATCCCAATTTCTTTTAACTTTTTTTTAAAACTTTTCTCTAAAAAACCCTATTAAAGTTGTGATGTCCATCACACAAAGTCATTAATTACATTTTGGATGGTTTTACATTCATTTCTAAATTAAAATTCTCATCCTTTATTAAAGTTCCCATATATTATGATGTTTTTAACGATTTTATTTTTTTTTCAAATTATTTGATATTTTATATAATCTATGCGGAACATAACATTGATTCTGAGGTTTAAATGCTAAAGTAAATTATACATGTTTATATGTATTATTGATATATTGGCCTTGTTATCAGCCATTTGATTGCTATTTCAGAAGCTTGGAGTGCATAATGATTCAATTATTTCTATGGCATCAAAGTATTATTTTTTGGATTCATGGTCCTGTAATTTGCTATAGCTTGTGATAATTAAATAGAGCATTTTGTTTGCTTATAAGACCTTGTTAAAATTTGTTAACATAATTCTTATACATGTATGTTAACATTCCTATTAATTTATGAGGTTTTGCTATGAAGTTTTAAATCTAAAAAGATTGAGAGATTGGTGAAAACTAAATTTAAAAACAAAAATCTTATGCTAAATATTCTAGTTAACATAAATCTTATACACACACACACACACACACACACACACACACACACACATATATATATATATATACATATATACACCACGGATCAGGTCCGGACTCCCGGACTTGATCAAATCCGGACTCTATTTTTTATTTTATTTTTACTCTTTTTTTTAAAAAATAACTAAAAAAAATTAATATTTTATGGAACTGAAATTTTTCCATAATACAATGTTTTGGGCGTGATTTAGATACCTACACCAAAAAATGTATGTATAGTCTGTACAGACTTACAGACCTGTTTTGTTATACGTATCCAAATCACATCCAAAACACTATTATATAAAAATTTCAGTTCCATAAAATATTAAATTTTTTTTTTAGTTGTTTTAAAAAAAAGCAAAAAAAAAGTCAGTAGTTTAAGAAAGTTTGGGAGTCCATATAGGAATCAGACTCCACACACACATGCATACTTGCGTCTTGTACACACACACACACACACACACACACATATATATATATATATATATATATATATATATATATATTAACATTTTACTATTATGTTATTTTATAATAGTAAAATAACAATACTTGGTCTAAGCAGCCTAAGATTCTTTAAATTAGCTTTTTGATCACTTTTGATTGAAACTCGTGAAAGTAATATGTACACAAGCCAATCATGTTTGATGATAAAACATATACTTTGTAACAATCTTATTCATTTATTAATAAAAAGTATTAATTTATTAAAGGATTTTAATTATCTACATGATGCTGTTTTATAATATGTGATAAACCCATAGTTTTAAGCAATACTTTTAGAATAATGATGATGATCATTCTAATTAGATCTAAATTCTTAGAAAGCTTAAAACTAAAATAGTTCGCAATCATTGGATTACTAAATTGTGAATTAGTGAATCCGGATAGATTGGTACATACGTTGCTTGCTCATTAGATGAGGATGATTGATCTCATGATCATTTGTGTGGAGACACTAAAGCAAGTATGTAGGTGCTTATTAGAGAATAAGTTCAATTTGAGCGTGGCTCGCTAAGGAATACCTAATGGAGTTTTACTTGCCTGTCAATAGGAATTCCTGTAGTGATAGTAGTACAAGTGATCCTTGGACTTGAGATCATCATAGTATCTTGTGTATGATGAGTTATACTTTGACTTATTCTTTAAAACCCTTAGGGTATATCAAAGGGTATGCTTGGGTATAATAATTTGTACATGGAGATAATGTATGATCAATAAAGAATCTACCACTTCTAGTAAAAGAAGAGAAATGTCCTATGCGATTCGATAAATGACAACTCAGTAGTCCTTGGCCAAGGCAAAATGAAATTAGAAATGAGTTTCTAATTTGCATTATTTAGAGTTGTGCATTTAAGAGTTGAAATACATATAATTAAATAAAATAAGACTTGACAGTAATTCCATGTCTTATATTTAATTGGGACATTGTATGGTGGAAAGATTGAATTATACATAACTATTTACTCAAAGGTTCTTTTATGATTAATGTTGAAATCTATATTATCCGGAAAGTCGCTGATCGCTAGGAGGTTATCCCTATTGAGAATAAATATTATTTATTTAAATAAATTAATAGTTTAATTTATTTATTTAAATAAGATTAGAATTATTCTAATTAATTTATTCACAACCGTTTAATATGGAGAACCTAAAGGGTCACACCATAAAATGAAGAATAATTATTTAATAAGGTAATGGCATAATCGTAATAATAAGTTAAGTATATTTAATTTAATCTATGGTGATAGAATAAATTAAATAGCTTAATATTATTATTTAATATTTTAGAAATATTAAATATAAATTAATAAGAGGAGTCTTATTATAATTATTACTATTATTATTATTTAATTTCTAACGGAGTTTAGGAATTAATTAATAAAAGTACTCTCAAATATCCTAATAGGATTAGGAGGAAAATTAATTAAAAGAGTTTAATTAATTATCCCTATTAAGATTAGGGAGCTTAGTTAATTAAATAAAAACCAATTCCTTAATTGTTAAGGAGGGTTGCCTACATCTATAAATAAGAGGAGTCTTATTATGGGTGAGAAGGTGGTTGGCGTTTTCATAGAATACGTAATTCCAATACTTGGGAGAGTACACCCTTTTCTATGAGAGATAAAAAAACTAGGGTTTTGCCAAATACCCATCTTCTTAAATTCTTCTTCTTCCTTGGTGGATCACCTCTAGAGGCCAAACACTTGGGTGGCTAACGTTGATCAAAGGAAGAAACTAAACTCGGTGGATTCAAGTTGAACGCGAAAAGGATTGGAGGTGAACTTGTACCTGAGGAAGCTCGGATCTTCAAGGGTATGATTCTTGTTCTTTCTTTTTCGTTTAATTAATAATTATGAATAAAGGATGATCCGGGTATATGGTTTGTAAAATTTTAAACTCTGATTTTTACACATTTCCACTTATTTTGTGCAATTTGATTGCGTTCATGAATATTACAAACCTAACAACTCGTTGGACCTAGTCTGTGTGTGATTAATATCAAATTCTTATTTTTGTGTCCAAATGTTTGATTTTTTGATACATATGGTTGCAATCAAATTGTTGAATGTCTTTTGTCTGCATTAGGAAAGTGCGATCAGATTTGTTATGCCTTCAAACAAATTGTGTCCAAGTGTCTGATGAATTTTGAATAATTATTTTGATTGGACATGAATTTGATGGGTTGCTTCCTTTCCAGTGTATTTTGTGTAGTCTGCAGGGTTTCTTTGATGGCATGTTTTTCTTATCTCAGTTGTGGTTGCTTGATTTTTTGGGGGGGAAGAAATAAACCATGCATTAGAAATGAAAACAAGTACATCTAGATTTCCTAGCGAGGTAACCTTGATTATTTTTCTTATTTGGGTTCATTATAAAATCCAAGTTCCAAGTCAAGAACATGCATCCAACTTAGTGTTAAAAGTCTTTCAATATTCCCTTCTTGCATTTGCTTGTGTATTTTAGTCCAAAAGATTTCCAAATTGCTTTTCCTTGCTCCTTCATACTAATGTCGTGTCATAAGCCTACAAAATAACATAAAATGTATGAAATGAACACACAATGCATGCAAAGTAACTAGAAAACATGAGATTAAGCAACTAATTCAAGTAACAGACACCGTATAAGTAGGTATAACATCTACTTATCATTTACCAAGTTATATTGGTGTGGTTTTTAAATGAAGACTGAGTATGCTAAAAAATTTCGTCGTCAAACGACAGGCACGTGAGGTTTCCACAACTTAAACGTACATACATTTAATGAATGTAGTGTTAATCAACATAGAGTACTATAGGCTGATCACCTAGACATGCTCATAAGAAATGTCGCACTTACGGACTTAATGTCGGGATGTCCTTTTCAAATAAAGTATGAAATGCTCAAGGTCTTGGACTGGAATTAATGTGTTACTGAATATTGTTGTTGTAAAACGTTTTAAAGGAAAGGGAAGTGCTATTTTGAATCATCGATAGTACTTCATAACTATTATTCAGTTATTGAAGATATACGTTTATATGATTCAAGCATATTGTTAAATAGAATTGTTGTACTTGTTGAGCTAGTCATGCTCACTCTTGCTTGAACCATATGAATACAGCTAAGATCGAACGGGCTGAAGGCTCCGGCAAGGATAAGGGCAAAGCGAAGACGAACCTGTAGAATACTTATGTAATAGTATAGGTTTAATGTTGTAATATAATTAGATATTATAACAAGAACAAATGTAATGGTTATAAAGAACCTAGGGAATGTTAATATTATTTTGAATATATAGAAGACATATTCGTTCTATTGAGGCTTTTCAATTGAATGTATGTGTGAATGGTAGCACCGTTTAGCACCATCTGTCGGGTTGAAATATACCCGGATTTGGGGGTGGCACAAGTCTAATCTTGTCGGGTCGAGGTGGTGGAGGGGGTGGGGGTGGTGGACCAGGTGGACCCATAACAACATCTTGATGGCGAGGCCGCACTTGATCGAGTCGCTTTTTTTTTTTTTTTCTACCTTTCAAGCCCATCTAAAACTCTTGAAAACCTGACTTGATTTTATAAATTGAGAGTTGCTACCAGTATTCATTACAATCAACGAAATTTGATAAATTCAAGTACGAAAGGCTTGTTGTGTCGGTTCCCTCCGCACTAGCCATTTTAAGTTGCTTCTACGTTATGAGTCACAAGTTCCAACAATAAAAAAAATAAAATATAACAAACCTTCAATGCTGTTTGTGTGCATCGACGAGCATTATTACTATTACAAAAATTCAGGTCACGTCTCAGACTCTTGCTAGCGTTTTCATAGAAGGTCACATGGATCATTATATGCACGTCGTGATGGATACATGATCTGAGAATGGGGTCGAACGGACGTCCCCCTAGTTTATAACCGGTCAACTAGAGGTAGGCCAGTCTAATCATGTTGGGTCGAGGGGGTTGCGATGGTGGAGGGGGTGGACCCGATGGACCCATAACAACATCTTCGGCGGCGATGGCCGCAGCTGCCTGAGCTGCCTTTTTTTTCTTTCTTCCTTTTAAGCCCATCTAAAACTCTTGAAAACCTGACTTGGTTTTATAAATTAAGAGTTGCTCCCATTAGTCATTATAATCAACGAAATTTGATAAATTCAAGCTCGAAAGCCTTGTTGCAACGCTCCGCTCCGCACTAGCCTTTTTCAGTAGCTTCTATGTTATGAGTCACAAGTTTCAACAATAAAAAAAATAAAATACAACAAACCTTCAATGCTGATTATGTGTGTCGACGAGCATTATTACTATATTAAAAATTCAAGTTACGTCTCAGACTCTTGCCAGTGTTTTCATTGAAGGTCCCATGGATCATTGTATATACGTCGTGACAGAGACATGATCTGAGAATGGGGTCAAACGGATGTCCCCCTGGGTTATAACCGGCCAACCAGAGGTAGGCCAGTCTAATATTGTCGTGTTAAGGGGGTTCAGGGGGTAGAGGGGGTGGTGGTGGACCCGGTGGACCCGGTGGACCCATAACAACATCTTCGGTGACGGCCGCCTGAGCTGCCTTTTTTTTTCTTTCTGTCTTTCAAGCCCATCTAAAACTCTTGAAAACCTGACTTGGTTTTATAAATTTAGAGTTGTTCCTAGTAGTCATTACAATCACCGAAATTTGATAAATTCAAGCACGAAAGGCTTGTTACGTCTCTTCGGTCCACTCCGCACTAGCCTTTTTCAGTAGCTTCTATGTAATAAGTCACAAGTTCTAACAATAAAAAAAATAAAATACAACAAACCTTCATTGCTGATTGTGTGCGTCAACGAGCATTACTATTATTGTAAAAATTCAAGTCACGTCTCAGACTCTTGCCAACGTTTTCATAGAAGGTGTCATGGATCATTGTATGCACGTCTTGACAAAGACATGATCTAAGAATGGGGTCGAACAGACGTCATCCTGGGTCATAACCGGCAAACCAGAGGTAGGCCAGTTTTATCTTGTCGGGTCAAGGTGGTTGAGGGGGTGGTGGTGGTGGACCTGGACCCATAACAACATATTCGGCGATGGCGTCCACAGCTGCCTTAGTTGTGAGACCCCAGATTTTATGAATAAAGATTTAAATATCTCAAAATATTTTTTTGAATATTATGGTATGGATTTGTTATAATGTTATAGTTGTGGGTAATATTTATAAATTCTGCAAAGTATGCAAGTTGTTATATTATATTCGATTGGTCGGGGAATATTCGTACAACGGCGCAATCATTGGTGGACCCTATAACAGAATTATTGTCGAATTAAGAAAATGACAAAAATATGTTTATAAAAATAGCGGCGGAAGTTTTACCGTTAATACTGTTGAACTACTCGGTAGTAAAAGTATAGTAATATGCGTGGTTGCATAGTAGCACACGGTATTGATTATTGATGCTTACGTGAGAAGTCACTCAGTTATACTCAATTATTGCTACAGTAATTGTTGCATCATATCTCTCATATTAACGATTCAATTATTGTCACAGTATCATCTGCATTATATGCTATATTATTAAATCAATAATTGAGACGACAAAGTTATTCATATTATTAAATTGCAATATTTACAATGTCTAGAAGTTCACGAGGAGAGGTTTGGTCACCTAATTGCGGCGCAATAGGGAGAGAAATCCTTATTGGAAAGCCTCCTCTTTCCTGGGAACGACCTGGTTGTTAAATATTATGAGTTATAATATTAATAATGAATAAGTTTGTGTTGATTAAAGATGAATTTGATAGTTCCATTGTGTTGAGATTATTAGTGTTAGTGGAAATCGACATCTATTTCGATGATAATTGATGTCTAAGGGTTATATTGATAAATCAGGAAATTTATCAGATAAATGAACAATTAATTGCTACTAATTCACATGCTTATATAACTATTTGTTCACATGTGTGTACTATTGAATCACATTCTTATACTATTAGGGGAGTTGGTGCAAGATTGATAATACTTGCATGATTAAATTAAAGATGGAGGTATAGATGGAGGTACTATACTGTAATTTGTATTTTCACATGTCTAGAACTATTGATTCACATGATTTACTATTGATTCACATGATTTACTATTAGGGGAGGTGGTGCAAGATCGATAATACTTGCAGGACTAAATTAAAAATAAAGGAAAAGTTGGAGGTATTGTACTATAATTTTTCGAGCCCCAAAACGTGCAATTATCGAAACTATATTTTTCTATAAATAGAAGCTCATTCTTCCTTCACTTCTCACCAATTCACTAAAGATATAGAGCATTTATTATAGAGAGAAAGTGTAGAGAAAAGCTATATAGAGAAAATCTATAGAAGAAGAAAAGTCTACTACCTCACTACTCCTATATCCAGTTTCTTTCGAAGGTAAGGGGTATTATTTCTTTTGTATTCATGAAAAGAACTTTTGTTATTCCATTCTTTATTATTCTGTTGGAATAACCTATAAATGCGGGCTACCCTAAACTTGGTGAAATTCTTCTATTATTCCATTCTTTATTATTATGTTGGAATAACCTGTTTATGCAAAGTACCGCATACATGGTGAAATTCTTCTATTATTCCATTCTTTATTATTCTGTTGGAATATCATGTCTGTGCATTTTACGCTGGACTTGGTTCCGTCTTTATTATTCTATTGGAATATCATGTACTGCTTACGTTTTACGCCGCACTGGTTCCGCCTTTATTATTACGCTGGAATATCCCATGCATGCGCTTCTACGCCGACCTATTTCCGTTATTTATTATTACGTTGGAATAACTCGCCTATGCTCACCGCATGCATGGTGATTTCTGTTGTTATTCCATTCTTTATTATTCTGTTGGAATATCCTGTCGGTGCGTATTACGTCTGACCTGATTCCGTTATTTATTATTCTGTTGGAATAACCTGTCTATGCGAAGTACCGCATGCATGGTGATTTCTTTTGTTATTCCATTCTTTATTATACTCAGTTGGTTAAAGTTTTGACTTCTATACTCGTCATGAAATATCATTTTATTTGGTATTTTCTGTTACGAGATACTATTCACAGGTTACTATTCACCCAGTTACTATTCACTCTAGTATTATTCACTCGGGTATTCGGGGCACTTTTTATATCGAAATACTATTCATGAATTACTATTCACGAGTTACTATTCACCGAAATTACTATTCACCTAAATCTTAGTCACTCGGGTATTTGGAGTACTTTTTATATCGGGGTACTATTCCCGAAGTACTATTCACGGGGCACTATTCACGACAAAAAATTGATTCTTTTCTGTCCAAATTATTTTTGGTGCATGAATATTATTCTTGAATTTTACTCTACAAAGAAGTATCATGTTGACAATTTGGACATTATTAGTTCCTAGATAAATTAATTCTTGAACTTGTTTTATTGAATTCTTATATCATTGTCATCATCCTCATGTTTATAGTTTTTTTGAAAGTCATCTATGGCCTGTAGTACATAGATGGACTTGGTATGATTATGACCAGGGATTATTCAGTGTAATCATGACCGTAATGTTACAAATGATGTGGTAAAAGTCCTCATTGGCCCATAGTGCATTGATGGACAGTTGCTGGCATAATCATGACCATTGATGAATACACGAATGTCCTTGGCCCGTAGTGCATGGATAATTCGTGGTCGTGATACTAAAGAATATCCTTGGCCGTAATGCAGGGGTGATTCGATGATGTGGATTATTTATTACGCTGAGTCTCAGCGATAAAAGTGATGAAAAACCTTTTAAATCATAAAAGATAGTAGATTTTATTCTCTACTTAACTCTTTTAATGGATTGTTTGTTCCGCTGCAGTTAAACTTGATATCTATTGTATTTTATCAATTTAACATTGTTGAAGGCTAATGATAATTTATCCTGCATTATCTTATAATATTTCTTACTGGGCTAGTTGAGCTCACCCTTTCTTTCATTGTTCTCTTCAGGAAATGAGAATATAGATGGGACTAATCGGGGAACAGAGTAACAGTCCAGATGATAGTATTAGTAGTCCTCACTATTCTATGAAATAGTGTGATAATAAATGTAATGAGGACTCCATTGAGAGTGGATATTGTCTAGAAGGTAATATTATTGTTTAAACTCTCAGCTATGTTTTGTCGTATTTTACATGACTGTTGTATAATTAAGTTGTATTTGAATTTATGTACCATGTATCTGGCGACTCAGAATAGGTGATGTATACCTGTTTTGGGGGCGTCACAGTTGGTATCAAAGTTTAGGGATATGATCCCTAGCTAAGATGTGAGACAATAACTAGGAGGGGAGAGACGGGGAATTCCTTCACTAGTATGACCTACCTAAGTTTATTTGGTATTTAATTGGTCGATCAGAGTATAGGGATAATATGTGATATGTTAATTAACCCTTGTTTTGTGATAGTGTTTGTATTCAGATGTTGTGAATAGGGCTCAGTTATTGGAGCGCGATAATGAGTCAGCTCAACCAAAAGGTAACGACCAACAACACAATAATAATCATACCGGTGGCAACGGCCATTGGAACAATGATAACCATCGTAGGGGAAATTATCATGCCAAGAATGGTAACCACTTCAGTAGTAATCATGGCCAAGATAATAGAAGTGGAAATTTTAATAAGAGAAGGTCATTTAGCTCGATTTTGTCATGCACCAAAGTCAAGTCCAGCTGGGACGGTGGCACCAAAGGCGGATACGGACAAAACAAAGTCGGTGGTTTCAGGGAGAGCGTTTTTTGCGACTTCTCAAAAAACGAGTAACCCGAACAAAATTAGCATGGGTTAGTTAATTATAAATTCTTGCGAAGTCTATACCTTATTAGATATTGGTTCTACCCATTATTTTATCTCTCTTTCTTGCGTTAAAAGGTTAAATTTAACCCCAGAGAAGTTAGACTTTGACTTATTGGTTGAAACTTCGTTAGTAGAAGCCTTTGTTACCTCCACTGTTTATAAATCTTGTTGATTCAAATCAACATTTTCACGTTACCTGTCGATCTTATCTCTTTGAAAATACTTGCCTTTGATGTGATTTTAAGAATCGATTGGTTAACTACTCATCAAGCTTTTTGTAAGGTTGTTAGCTTTCATACTCCTAACCAACCTGTTATGCGAATTCAAAGTAACCAAACCACTAAAGTCAATCATTGTCATATCAAGCTATAAGTAAAGAGCCCTGATCCTTTCATTGTTAACTTCCTTGTGTGGAATGCACCGAAGCCAGACTTTCTATAGGCGACATCGTGAATGAAGATGGCAAGTGGATAGGTATCAATGTGATGTACTATCCAAGTCTTGGATGAGGATCACAGTTTTGAATGATATTTCTATTGTTAATCAATTTCCTGACATATTCTTGAAGACTTCTTGACCTACCCTAGAGCGTGAAATTGAATTTTTAAGTACAAAAACCCATTTCTTAAACCCTCAAATATTCCTTCAACTAAAATGAACGTAACATGCGCCAAAGACGTTGACTCGAGCTGTTGAAGATTACGATCGTACCATTCAATACCATCGTAGAAAAAGTGAATATGGTAGCTAACGCGTTGATTAGAAGATCGTATGCGGTTACAAGTGCAAATATACGAACCCACATGAAGATAACGAATATACGAGTAGAATCGACTTTAATCGATAAAGTTAAAGCCGTTCAAGCTACACACCCGAATCTGATGAATGTGAAGAAGAAGGTTCAAGAAGACGTTATCTCAACCCTCGATTTAATTGGTCCATTGGAAATCCTCGATCGAGTAGGATCTGTGGCCTATAGACTCGTTTTACCGCCACGTATGTCGCGTGTTCATAACATTTTTCACGTATCATTGTTAGTAAAAACTTAGTCTTGGGGGACTTTGGAGCCAAATTTCGGAATAATTATTGAATTTGAAAAATTATGAAATCATGGGGGTTTTATAGAGCATGTTACAAGCTTTCCATAGCCTCGTAAACAGACTAATTCCGATAACGAATGAAGAAGTTATGAAGATTTGAAGTATGTGCGTCAAAAGTTGCAAAATCTGGAAAATTAGAGCTAAGTGCCAAGAGTCGAGCGCCTAGGCACTAGACTCGGCGCTCACATTCTGTTTTTGGGCGCCTAGGCGCTTGCCCAAGGCCAAATCTGGGCGCCTAGGCGCTGGTCAAGTGTTAAGCCAAAATCTGTTCGTACGTCCTTTAGTAAATTGGACATAACTTTTTTATACGAACCCTGATTGAGATGATTCAAGATGATTCGGAAAGATAACGAGTAGACCTACAACTTTCATTCTTTATGTTTTGAGATTTGAGGTCGGTATCAAGTCCTAAAATGGATATTTTAGGGACTGATGTGCATTCAGAGGAAATCAGAGGACATCGGGCATGCACGTATGCAACGTGTAATGTTTTCAATGATAAATGTATTCAAGGTTATACCTCAAAAGTTGGAATATGAAATAAAGTCAAGGTATCCTCACCTCTTCGGCATACCAGGTACATACGTAAATTTCCAGGGCGAAATTTCATAAGGAGGGGAGATTGTGAGACCCCAGATTTTATGAATAAAGATTTAAATTTCTCAAAATATTTTTTTGAATATTATGGTGTGGATTTGTTATAATGTTATAGTTGTGGATAGTATTTATAAATTCTGCAAAGTATGCAAGTTGTTATATTATATTCGATTGGTCGGAGAATATTCGTTTTAGCAGGGAATATTCGTACAATGACGCAATCATTAGTGGACCCCACAAAATAATCATTGTCAAATTGAGAAAACGACAAAAATAATTTTATAAAAATAACGGTGGAAGTTTTACCATTAATACTGTTGAACTACTCGATAGTAAAAGTACGATGTCTGGCGCTGGTGCATAAGAAGCTGCGGTAGTGATTGATTATTGATGCTTACGTGAGAAGTCACTCGGTTATACTCAATTATTGCTATAGTAATTGTTGCATCATATCTCTCATATTATTGATTCGATTATTGTCACAAAGATCATCCATATTATATGATATATTATTAAATCAATAATTGAGACGACAAAGTTATTCATATTATTAAATTGCAATATTTACAATGTCTAGAAGTTACATCAAGGAGAGGTTTGGTCACCTAATTACGCCGCCAATAAGGAGAAATCCTTATTGAAAGCTCCCTCTTCACGGGAACGACACGGTTTGTTAAATATTGTGAGTTATAATATTAATGATGAATAAGTTCGTGTTGATTAAAGATGAATTTGATAGTTCCATTGTGTTGGGATTATTAGTGCTAGTGGAAATCGACATCTATTCCGATGATAATTGATGTCTGAGGGTTATATTGATAAATTGGGAAATTTATCAGATAAATGAGCAATTAATTGTTACTAATTCACATGCTTATATAACTATTTGTTCACATGTGTGTACTATTGAATCACATTCTTATACTATTAGGGGAGTTAGTGCAAAATTGATAATACTTGCATGATTAAATTAAAGATGGAGGTATAGATGGAGGTACTATACTGTAATTCATATTTTCACATGTCTAGAACTATTGATTCACATGATTTACTATTGATTCACATGATTTACTATTAGGGGAGGTGGTGCAAGATTGATAATACTTGCAGGACTAAATTAAAAATAAAGGAAAAGTTTGAGGTATTGTACTATAATTTTTCGAGCCCCAAAACGTGCAATTATCGAAACTATATTTTTTTATAAATAGAAGTTCATTCTTCCTTCATTTCTCACCAATTCACTAAAGTTATAGAGCATTTATTATAGAGAGAAATTGTAGAGAAAAGATATAGAGAGAAAATCTATAGAAGAAGAAAAGTCTACTACCTCACTACTCCTATATCCAGTTTCTTTCAAAGGTAAGGGGTATTATTTCTTTTGTATTCATGAAGAGAACTTTTGTTATTCTATTCTTTATTATTCTGTTGGAATAACATGTATACGCGGGCTACCCTATACTTGGTGAAATTCTTCTGTTATTCCATTCTTTATTATTATGTTGGAATAACCTGTTTATGCAAAGTATCGCATACATGGTGAAATTCTTCTATTATTCCATTCTTTATTATTTTGTTGGATTATCCTATCTGTGCATTTTATGCTTGGGACTGTTCCGCTTTTTATTATTCTGTTGGAATATCTTGTCATGCGTTTCACGCTGGACACAGTTCCGCTCTTTATTATTCTCATTGGAATATCATGTCTATCGCAATCTTGCATGCATGGTGATTTCATTGTTATTCCATTCTTTATTATTACATTTGGAATATCCTCGCTACGGTCAAGATATTACGCTTTGACCGGTTCCGTTATTTATTATTCTCATTAGAATAACTCATATATCTGAATACCGCGTGCATGGGTGATTTCTTTTGTTATTTCATTCTTTATTATACTCGGTTGGTTAAAGTTTTGACTTCTATACTCATCATGAAATATCATTTTATTTGGTATTTTCTGTTACGAGTTACTATTCACGGGTTACTATTCACCTAATTACTATTCACTCTAGTATTATTCACTCGGGTATTCGGGGCACTTTTCATGCCAGAATACTATTCATAAGTAATTCACGGGTTACTATTCACCAAAATTACTATTTACCCAAATCTTAGTCACTTGGGTATTTGGAGTACTTTTCATATTGGGGTATTATTCACGAGGTACTATTCTCGAAGTACTATTCACGGGGCACTATTCACGATAAAAAATTGATTCTTTTTTGTCCAAATTATTTTTGGTGCATGAATATTATTCTTAAATTTTACTCTACAAAGAAGTATCATGGTGACAATTTGGACATTATTAGTTCCTGGATAAATTAATTCTTGAACTTGTTTTATTGAATTCTTATATCATTGTCATCATCCTCATGTTTATATTTTTTTGAAAGTCATCTGTGGCCTATAGTGCATAGATGGACTCGGTATGATTATGACCAGGGATTATTCGATGTAATCATGACCGTAATGTTACAAAAGATGTGGTAAAAGTCCTCATTGGCCCGTAGTGCATTGATGGACAGTTGTTGACATAATCATGACCATTGATGAATACACGAATGTTCTTGGCCCGTAGTGCATGGATAATTTGTGGTCGTGATACTAAAGAATATCCTTGGCCGTAATGTAGGGGTGATTCGATGATGTGGGTTATTAATTACGCTGAGTCTCAACGATAAAAGTGATGAAAAACCTTTTAAATCATAAAAGATAATAGATCTTATTCTCTACTTGACTCTTTTAATGGATTGCTTGTTCCGCTGCAGTTAAACTTGATGTCTATTGTATTTTATCAATTTAACATTGTTAAAGGCTAATGATAATTTATCCTGCATTATCTTAGTCATAATATTTCTTACTGGGCTAGTTGAGCTCACCCTTTCTTTCATTGTTCTCTTCAGGAAATGAGAATATAGCTGAGACTAATCGGGGAACGGAGTGACGGTTCAGATGATAGTATTAGTAGTCCTCACTATTCTGTGAAATTGTGTGATAATAAATGTAATGTGGACTCCATTGAGAATGGATATTGTCTAGAAGGCAATATTATTGTTTAAACTCTCAGCTATGTTTTGTCGTATTTTATACGACTGTTGTATAATTAAGTTGTATTTGATTTATGTACCATGTATCTGGCGACTAAGAATAGGTGATGTATACCTATTTTGGGGGCATCACATTAGCTGCCTTTTTTCTTCTTTCTACCTTTCAAGCCCATCTAAAACTCTTGAAAACTTGACTTGGTTTTATAAGTTAAGATATGCTCCCTGTAGTCATTACAATTAACGAAATTTCTTATCTTCCTCTCAATATATATATATATATATATATATATATATATATATATATATATATATATATATTGCTAAATAGTCACTCTACTATTTTATTATATTATTTCAAAGTACATTTGATTATATATATATATATAAAACAATAAAATACAATAAACCTTCAAGGTTGATTTTGTGCGTCGACGAGCATTATTACGATTGTTAAAATTCAAGTAACGTCTCAGACTCTTGCCAGCGTTTTCATAGAAGGTCCCATGGATCATTGTATGCACGGTGTGACGGAGACGTGATCTGAGAATGTGGTCGAATATAACCGGCCAACTTAGATTTAGGTCAGTCTAATCTTGTCGAGTAGAGGGGGTGGAGGGGGTGATGGTGGTGGACCCATAACAACATCTTGGTAGGCCATACCGCAAATTGTTACGAAATGCTTTTTTTTCATTATGCCTTTCAAGCCCATCTAAAACTCTTAAAAACCTGACATGGTTTTATAAATTGAGAGCTGCTCCCAGTACTCATTACAATCTACAGAATTTCTTGTCTTCCTCTAAATTTTATTTATATAAAGGGTAGATTAGTAAATGTATAAATTTTCTTTTCTTTTCTTCTCGACTCTCAGGCAAGAGAAGAGAAAATATACTCACTTTCTTTTCTCCCCCAATAAAATCACAAGATTAAAAACAACTATCCCAATTTCTTTTAACTTTTTTTTTTAAACTTTTCTCTAAAAAAACCCTACTAAAGTTGTGATGTCCATCACACAAAGTCATTAATTACATTTTGGATGGTTTTACAATCATTTCTAAATTAAAATTCTCATCCTTTATTAAAGTTCCCATATATTATGATGTTTTTAATGATTTTATTTTATTTCAAATTATTTGATATTTTATATAATCTATGCGGAACATAACATTGATTCTGAGGTTTAAATGCTAAAGTAAATTATACATGTTTATATGTATTATTGATATATTGGCCTTGTTATCAGCCATTTGATTGCTATTTCAGAAGCTTGGAGTGCATAATGATTCAATTATTTCTATGGCATCAAAGTATTATTTTTGCCGATTCATGGTCTGTAATTTGCTATAGCTTGTGATAATTAAATAGAGCATTTTGTTTGCTTATAAGACCTTGTTAAAATTTGTTAACATAATTCTTATACATATATGTTAACATTCCTATTAATTTATGAGGTTTTGCTATGAAGTTTTAAATCTAAAAAGATTGAGAGATTGGTGAAAACTAAATTTAAAAACAAAAATCTTATGCTAAATATTCTAGTTAACATAAATCTTATACATATATATATATATATATATATTCAAATTCGGACCATTTTTTTTTTGCTTTTTATTTTTTAAAACAACTAAAAAAATTTAATATTTTATGGAACTAAATTTTTATCATAATACAATATTTTGGGCGTGATTTGGATATCTATACCAAAAAATGTATGTTCAGTCTGCACAGACTGTACAGACCTATTTTGTTATACGTATTCAAATCACATCCAAAACACTGTATTATATAAAAATTACAGTTCTATAAAATATTAAAATTTTGTTAGTTGTTTTAAAAAAAAAGCAAAAAAAAATCCGTATTTTAAGAAAGTACGGGAGTCCAGATAGGAACCCAACTCTATATATATACACACACACACACACATATATATATATATATATATGGAAAATGATCCATAACAAATGTGACGCCCCCAAAATAAGTATACATCACCCATCTTGAGTCACCAAATATACGGTACATGATACAAATATAATCTTAAATATACAACATGAGTTGTGAGTTTTAATACAAATATTGTCTTCTAGACAGTATTCAAACTCAAAATAAGTCCTCAATACATTTATTATCACACTATTTCATAGAATAGTGAGGATTACTAATGCTATAATCTGGACCGTCACTCCGTTCCCCGACTAGTCCCTGCTACTTTCTCATTTCCTGAAGAGAACAGTGAAAGAAAGGGTGAGCTAAACTAGCCCAGTAAGAAATATTATGACTAAGATAACGCAGGGTAAATTATCATTAGCCTTCAACAATGTTAAATTGATAAAATACAATAGACATCAAGTTTAACTACAGCGGAACAAGCAATCCATTAGAAGAGTCAAGTAGAGAATAAAATCTACTATCTTCTATGATTTAAAAGGTTTTTCATCACTTTTATCGCTGAGACTCAACTTAATAAATAATTTACATCATCCCTGCACTACAGCCAAGGATATTCATTAGTGTCACGACCACAAATTATCCATACACTATGAGCCAAGGATATTCGTGTATTCATCAATGGTAATGATCATGCCATAAAACAATTCATCTTTGTTCCCTTGGCCGAAGAGAATCCATAGCCATAATCATACCAAAAACTGTCCATCAATGCACTATGGGCCAATGAGGACTTTTTCCACATCATTTGTAACATTACGGTCCATAATTACAATCGAAATAATCCTCATTCATAATCATACCAAGTCCATCTATGCACTACAGTGCCACATACGACTTTCAACAAAATATAAACATGAGGATGATGACAATGATATAAGAATTCAATAAAACAAGTTCAAGAATTAATTTATTCAGGAACTAATAACGTCCATATTGTCAACATGATACTTCTTTGTAGAGTAAAATTTAAGAATGCTCAGAAGAATATTTCCATGAAAAGATAACGGATGAAGCGCAAAACAGATATTCTCGATGTAATAATAAATAATAGAACCAGTCCAGTGTAAACGCATGTATGTGATATTCCAATGTAATAATAAATAATGGAACCAGTCCTGTAAATGCACGCATGTGATATTCTCGATGAATAATAAATAATGGAACCAGGTCCCGCCAGAACGCATGCATATGTGATATTCCGGCGTAATAATAAAGAACGAATGATGAGTGAGTTTTATACCCATGAATTGAGTGCGTTTGAGCTTAATCTTTCGGATGTTTTTAAGTGTTTATGTCTATTCATGCATGTTTTACGTTGTTTTGTAGGAATTAGGACAAAAGTTACTTGGATCGATGTTTGAGGTGGCTAGATTCGCGTTTTCGGCTTGCCATTTACATAATAGTCACTTTAGAGCCGATTTTAGTATTTCTACGGACCTTATTACAAAATACTCAAAGAATGAAAGTTGTATATCTACGTCTTCTCTTTCCGGAACATCTTGAATCATCAAAATCAGAGTTCGTACGAAGACGTTATGGTCATTTTCCCAAAGGACGTCAGAGCAGAAAATGTCAAAAAAGTGGCTGATGCCGGGGTACCCAAATCAGGCCTATTTGCAGCGCCGAGGCGCTAAAGGGGTGGTTCGAAGATCGTGCCCAGCCAACAATGGCCGGGAAGAGCCCGGTAAGGCTTGGACGCGCTTTTAGGGGCTTATTTTGACACCTTTTGACTCTAAATTGGATTGGGTTTGTTCCTAAGCTAAAAATTGACTTGTAACCTATAAATACATGATGTAAGACATAAAATAAAGGGGGATTACATAGATTAGACTAGATAAAACACTCTATTAGATTAAAATATAAACCCTAGTTCTTAATTAGCCATTGGAGATTGAAGCAAATTGAAAAACACTGAAGATCAAGAACAAGAGGGGAGCATCAGATTTGCTGACAACAGATTCTATTCTCTTCTCTTATCATACTTTTATCTTTTAATGTTTATTCAATTGTGGATACTTGGTTTCAATTCATTAATTATGAACTAACTCTTTTATTAAGATTTCAATTGAACTTTTTATGTCTATAAATTAGTTATTCGATTTATTCCAATTATTTGTATCAAAGTGAATTGTTTATCTTGCCTTATGCTTATTGCTTAATTATTTGATCAATAATTACCTTGTTACTCTAGAAGGAATTGAAAGAGGAATTCTAGGGTTATAACTGGGCATGGTGACATGTGACTTAGTTATTTGCACTGTGAATAATTAGGTTTGTGAATGGAATGGAAATATCTCTTCACCGCATGTAACACATAAGAAAGTGGTATTGAAAAGAGTTTAATTCAATTGTTTTGCATAGGAATATAGCAAGATTAATCTGGATTAAATAGAAGTCAATTGATCACTTGGAAAAGGGCTTTTGGCATTTGAGAATTCATGTTAACAATTCAATAGGCATAATAATTTGGATAATTGGATAATTGATTTATAGTTCATAATTGGGGATATTGTAGTCTTAACCTTTATTTATTTGAATTCATTTATAAAGTAATTCCGTTTAATTAGTTAATTTAGTGTTTTTAATTAGAAAAATCACGATTTGCAATTGTTTAAATAAAATTGATTTGGTTAAGAACTAGTACTTGGTGATTTTTATTAAATAATTCCTCGTGGGAACGATACTCTACTTTCAATTTATTACTTGTTGACCGTGTATACTTGCACGTATTCATTGATTGTGAAATCGATCAATAAGTTTTTTGTTTAAATAAAATTGATTTGGTTAAGAACTAGTACTTGGTGATTTTTATTAAATAATTCCTCTTGGGAACGATACTCTACTTTTACTTTATTACTTGTTGACCGTGTATACTTGCACGTATTCATTGATTGCGAAATCGATCAACAAGTTTTTGGTGCCGTTGCCGGGGAATTAGTTTAATAATTTTGCCAATATTAATTTTTATCAAATTAGGTTTAATTTAAACATTTTTTTCTTTAATTCTCTTTCAATTTTTTTTTCTTTCTCTTTTTTCAGGTACCATGGATGACTTTGCGTATCAATGGCCATACACGAACATGACTCAACCAATGAAAACATGGAGTCCACCATCCACACAACAAGTAGCAATGGTTTGTGAGTAATGTGTTAGGAGTCACACTACAGATCAATGTGCCATCAATTGGGAATCAGCTCAGTTCATAGGGAGCTATAATCGATCTACCCAACCATATTCGAATCAAAATGTATATAATCCAGAGCCAATACAAATTGAGGCAAATTCAAAGACGTTGGTGTTAGAATATTTTATTCTTTATATGGTCTCTACTATTTATGTAATTATTGGGCTTATATATTATATTAATTTAATCACTTTATTTATGGGTTTGGTAATTAATTATGTGGCCTATAAATAATATTCCTAATAATATTTAGCATAATGGGCCCTAAGGTTTCATAATCTTGATGGACGATTTTGACCCTTAGCTATTGTATAAATAAAATAGTTAGGGTTTGGTCTCAATTGTCGTCTCAAGAATTTTATTTACACCTATACATCCATCCTAAGATTGAGAGAGGCAATTGAAGACTTTCACCCTTAAGTGTAGCGGAAGCGTGATACATACAAGATGTCTTCTCTCAATTCATGTAAGTACTTATTATTATGATTAATTGATTTTATTTTATTCTATGCAATAGCACGTTCCTGTATAATTTATTCAACATCTGGTATCAGAGCTGCAGTTACACTATTGTATAGAATAAATTAATTAAGTTATTATGCTAAAAAAAATTTATTTCTGCATAACCTCTTTATTGGGCATGTTTCATGAAAAAGGAATTTTTGAAAATAACGTAAATCTTTTTCGTTCGTTTATTGTGATTATGATTTCGCATGTTGTATTTACGAATTTAATTCATCACTCTGCCAATTCATCGCATATAATGAATTCTGATTTATTTGTATCCCTTACGTACTGTATTCATTGCTTAAATTTTTCGTTATCAAGTAGACAAGCAATGCTTATTCGGTTTGTTGACAAACATCATGTTTGTTGGCAATTCTTTGCCAATTAAATTGTGATTCAATAGTTACCTTTATTATCATGTTTTTTTGTTTTTATTGCACGGTTCTCGAAATATATATATATATATATATATATATATATATATATCGGGATCAGGTAAGGACTCCCTTACTTTGTTAAAATGCGGACTTTTTTTTTTGGTTTTTTTCGGTTTTTTTTAAATAACTAAAAAAAAGTTTAATATTTTATGGAATTGAAATTGTTTCATATCAATGTTTTGGATGTGATTTGGATACGATAACAAAAAAAGTCCTGTACATACCGTGCGCGCATCGTATCACCATTTTTGGTATAGGTATTCAAATCACGCCTAAAACATTATATTATAGAAAAATATCGGCCCATAAAATATTAAATATTTTTTTTTAGTTGTTTTAAAAAAAACAAAAAATAAAGGTCTGCATTTTAACAAAGTAAGGGAGTCCTCACTTGATCGGTTCTGTATATATATATATATATATATATATATATTGAATCTTGTCTGCCTGCTTTGTATTAGTAAAATAAAGCTTATCTTCAAGTATTTGATAGTAAACAAAATAGCTTTTATTTCGCATGTCGTGATATATATAATTCCTGCAGATCATGTTATATATAATACCTGCAGATTATGTCATGCACCCATAAATACAGTACGTTAATATATATTATTATATACAGTGGATAATATTATGATATTCTTATGCCTTCATGTTTCATGTTAAAATTAACGCGATTATTTTATAATCAATTCATGTTCATCATTATATATTTTAATTTAAAATTTTGAACATGATGTGATATATTATTAGGGCTTTTAATTAAGTTGTTACATGTAAATTTTAAATAATGTTAATTTTCAAACTTAATTAATATGTTTAAAAGAAAATTGAGTTTGATCAAAATAATTTACATGTATGCGTGACTCTTTTATTATTAAAATTAATAATCAACCCAACGGAGGGTTATTAATTGAAACAATTAAAAATTAAGAAAAGTCACATAATGTTACATTTAATAAATAATTATTTTAATTTTATCCAACGGAAAATTAGAATTAGAATTTATTAAATGGAATTGTATTGCATAAGTAACATGTTTATTTCATTTTCTGCCCAACAGTGATGCGTGGATAAATGTGTTGTGCATTATTTTATGGGGATGTTATTAGCATATTATTAATTGGACCAACGAAAGATTAATAATTATGCACCAACATCTCATTAAAATCTATTTTTGGGTGTTGTAAATAGATTTTATATAACTAACTGCTTGCCCTACAGTTGGTTTTTATTATGATTAATTATTAATTATTGTTGTACATTGTGGATTTCTTTTAGTTTTTTGTAAGCATGCTTATGAGCTTGATTGTATTTCAGCATTGACTCCAACTAGTATTTCTGGGTATCTCTCTGGAATTGAAGCCTTGAATGGAACTAATTTTACTGTTTAGAAAGAGCAAGTGAAAATTGTTCTCGGCGTTATGGATTTGGACTATGCATTACGAGTTGATCCTCCTACTCCACTTGCAGATACAAGCTCAATTGAGCAAAAATTTATTTATGAAAAGTGGAGCGATCCAATCGCATGTCCCTTATGATTATGAAAAACTCTATCACGACAGCCATTCGAGGAGACATTCCTGACTCTGAGAATGCTAAAGAGTACTTTAACTTTAGTCGAGGAACAATTCAAGGGTTCTTCTAAAACTCATGCAAGTACCCTTATTTTGAAAATGTTCACTAGCAGGTATGATGGGGTTAGTGGAGTGCGCGAGCACATTATGATGATGAACGACATGGCCTTTAAATTAAAGGGTATGGACATGGCAATTTCTGAGGATTTTCTTGTTCACTTCATTATGACTTTTCTTCCTGCACAGTTTGATCCATTTAAGATCAATTATAACACACAAAAAGAAAAATGGAAGATGAGCGAGTTAATTGCCATGTGCGTCCAAGAAGAAGAAATGCTTAAGATTGAAAAACCTAATGTTGCTCATTTGACTACCACTAGACCTCATAAGAAGAAGGCTCATAAAAATGGCAAAGGTTTTTTTAAGAATAAGGATAAGCAAATTTCTACCAAAAAAATAAGGCAAATTATTCGTGTAACTCGAGGTGTGTCCTAAATGTCACTACAGAAGAAGCGAGGACATATTCGTAAAGAATGCCCTAAATTCGTAGAGAATGGCTTGAAAAGAAAGGTATATCGTCCTTCAATTATGTAACTTATGAATCCTTTCTAATTGATGTTCCTTCTAATACATGGTGGCTTGACACTGGTGCTATGGTTCACATTACTAATTCATTGCAGGGATTCCTTTCAAAGAAGACACTCCAAAAGGGGGAAAGAACCATTAAAGTTGGCAATGGAGAGTCTATACAAGTTGAAGATGTAGGAACTCTTCCTTTAGTTTTGGAGAGTGGATTCACCTTGTATTTATATGATACTCTTTATGTTCCCGATGACACTAATTTAATTTCTCGATCTAAACTTACGCGTTGATGGTTTTTCGTTTAAGTTTGGGAATAATAAAATAATTATTTATCATTACTCTCATGTTATTGGTTCTGGCTCTTTAGAGGGAAACCTCTATAAGATAAATTTGGAAAATGTCTTTGCTGAATCCTTGTTAACAATGAATGTGACAGAAAATACCTCTAAAAGTGGAAATAAGAGAAAACTAGATAATGAGAATTCTTCAAAATTGTGGCATAAACGCTTAGGCCATATTTCAAAAGACAGAATGCAACGTCTTGTAAAGGATGGAATTCTTCATTCACTAGATTTTTCTGATCTTGACCATTGTATTGAATGTATAAAAGGAAAATTTGTGAAAGGTAATAAGAAATGAGCAACTAGAAGTAGTGCATTTCTTGAGGTGATTCACACTGATATATGTGGACCATTTTCTCCAGAAAGTGGTGGACATAAATCTTTCATTACGTTCATTGATGACTATTCTCGTTATACTTATGTCTACCTGATTAATGAAAAATCTGAATCACTAAATATGTTTAAAATTTTCAAGGCTAAAGTTGAAAATCAACTTGACCGAAAAATTAAAGTAGTGAGATCAGATAGAGGCGGAGAGTATTATGGTAAACACTCTGATACAGGTCATAGTCCTGGCCCATTTGCCTTATTTTGTCAAGAAAATGGAATCGTCACTCAATATACAATGCCTAGTACACCGCAGCAGAATGGTGTAGCTGAGAGACGAAATCGTACCCTTATGGATATGGTATGTAGTATGTTATGCAATTCTAGCTTACTTGTATTTTTGTGGACTGAGGCATTAAAGACAGCTGTTCAAATTTTAAACCGGGTTCTTAGCAAATCTATCCCTAACACTCCTGATGAAATTTGGACAGGTAGGAAACCTAGTTTAAAATACTTACGGGTGTGGGGCTGTCCAGCCGAGGCTAAGATTTTTAATCCACAAATAAAGAAACTTGACTCTAAAACCATTAGTTATCATTTCATTGGATATCCTGAGAGATCTAAGGGTTTTCGATTTTACTTTCCCTCTCATACCACTAGAATTGTTGAGACTAGGCATGCAGAGTTTTTAGAGAATGGTAATTTAAGTGGGAGTGGTGAGCCTAGAAAAATGGATCTTGAAAAAAATAGGTTTTATGTTTCTAATCCTGTAATTCAAGAGGGTGAGGCACAACAACCTCCTATTGAGGCGAATGATGCCCCTGAGATAGCTGAGCTACCACCTAATGTTGAACCTCACATTATTGAAAATTATATTCCTGAAATTGTGCAACTTTACGTGGTCCCCAAAGACCTAGAAAGCCTATTAATTTTGATGATTTTATAACCTATCTTAATGAGATTGACTATGATTCAAGTAAGATTAATGATCCTATCTCCTATAAAGAGGCCATTACGAGTGCTCAATCAACTCAATGGCTTGAAGCCATTAATGATGAGTTGAAATCAATGGAGCTTAATAACGTTTGGGATCTTAAAGAATTACCAAAAGGTTACAAACCTGTTGGTTGTAAGTGGGTCTATAAGACCAAATTTGATCTTAAAGGGAACGTTGAAAGGTATAAAGCTCGATTAGTTGCTAAGGGTTTCACTCAAAAGGAAGGTGTGGATTATAATGAAACTTTCTCTCCAGTATCCAGGAAAGATTCATTTAGAATAGTCATGGCTTTAGTAGCTCATTATGATTTAGAGTTACATCAGATGGATGTTAAAACTGTATTCCTTAATGGTAACTTGCATGAGAATGTCTATATGACACAACCAAAAGGTTTTTTGGTTAAAGGCAAGGAACATATGGTATGTAGACTTAAGAAGTCCATATATGGGTTAAAACATGCTTCTCGACAATGGTATCTTAAGTTTCATGAGGTGATGAGTAATTTTGATTTTAAGAAAAATATAGTGGATCAATGCATATACTTGAAGGTCAGTGGGAGTAAATTTGTTATTCTTGTTTTGTATGTTGATGATATATTACTTGCAAGTAATAACTTAGACATGTTGCATGAGACCAAACGTTTCCTATCTGGAAATTTTGATATGAAGGATCTCGGAAGCCTCTTATGTTATAGGTATTGAAATTCACCGAGATAGGTCTCGTGGGATATTAGGATTGTCCCAAAGAGCTTATATTGACAAAGTTCTTAATAAATATAACATGCAAAATTGTTCCCCTACTGTTGGTCCTATTGTTAAGGGTGACAAATTTGGCTCATATCAATGCCCTAAGAATCAACTTGAACGTGATCAAATGAATCTTATTCCCTATGCTTCTATGGTTGGGAGCCTTATGTACGCTCAAGTTTGTACACGTCCAGATATAGCATATGTAACTGGCCTGCTTGGACGTTATCGATCAAAATCCGTTTTAGATCAATCGAAAGCGACCAAAAAGGTTTTACGCTGCTTATAAGGTACTAAGTATTTTATGCTTACATTCAGAAAAACAGATAACCTTGAAGTTGTTGGTTATTCTGATTCTGATTTTTCTAAGTGTAAAGATGAAAAGAAATCTACATCAGGTTACATTTTTTATGCTTTCAGGAGGCCCTATTTCGTGGAGAAGTCATAAGCAGGAGTTAACTACCACTTCCACGATGATGGCAGAATATGTGGCTTGTTATCATGCTACTTATCACGCCGTATTATTGAGGAATCTTATTTCAAGACTTAAGGTTGTAGATTCCATTTCAAGGCCATTGAAAGTATTTTGTGATAATGATTTTGCTGTTAGTTTTTCCAATAGCACTAGTTCGAGTGGTGCTGGACTATACCTCGACATAAATACTTATTTGTCAGGGAAAGAATTGAAGATCAAAGTGTTGTCATTAAATATATTAGTATGCATGATATGTTAGCGAATCCACTTACGAAAGGCTTACCACCCAAGCTCTTTTTAGAGCATGTTGTCGGCATGGGTTTAACTGGTAGTCTTAATTAGTGAGTTAGTTTGATGTAAGACAACAATTTTGAGCTCGTTGTTTTGAACTTCACATTATGTTGATGGTTTGCTATTCTCTTTATTGTGCACACTTGAGAACTTGTGAGCAAACGGTACGATTATGTTTTGGACCATATGAATGAGTTTAATCTATTACCACTTATATAAACTCTATTCATACTTGTTATGCTTAATGTTAATCTTTGTTTTAATAAAAGTACTAATTGTGTAACTAATGGGGATCTTGTGTTAATAGTGACACAAAGATTGTATTAATTCACATTGGTATTTTTATTTGAACGAGATGTAGATATTAAATTAATACTTGGCCAAATTAATGATTGTAAGCGTTATGTTTTGTATATAAATAGTATTTCGGCTAAGTGGGAAAATGTTAGAATATTTTATTCTTTATGTGGCCTCTACTGTTTATGTAATTATTGGGCTTATATATTGTATTAATTTAATCACTTTATTTATAGGTTTGGTAATTAATTATGTGGCCTATAAATAATATTCCTAATAGTATTTGGCATAATGGGCCTTAGGGTTTCATAATCTTGATGGACGATTTTGACCCTTAGCTATTGTATAAATAAAATAGTTAGGGTTTGGTCCTAATTATCGTCTCAAGAATTTTATTTACACACCTCTATACATCCATCCTAAGATTGAGAGAGGCAATTGAAGACCTTCACCCTTAAGCGCAGCGGAAGCGTGATACATACAAGATGTCTTCTCTCAATTTATGTAAGTACTTATTATTATGATTAATTGATTTTATTTTATTCTATGCAATAGCACGTTCCTGTATAATTTATTTAACAGTTGGAGGTTATCGCAGCCCAACAGAGGCGAAGGATGGTAAAAATGACTCAGCCAAGGGGAGCAGAGAATGATGGACATGCGACAACACTTTCTGCATTATCAGCACAAATTGAGACACTTTCGAAGATGGTCGACGCTTTTGTAGCTCAACGTCGTCAAAGTGTGGCGGTTACTTGTGATTATTATGCTGGAAATCATATGAATCATCAATGCACCACCAGTTTTGAGCCGGTGTCGTATGGTGGTGATTACCCCAACAATTATGTCTATCCCAATAACTATTATCAGGATTGAGGATATCACCCGGATTTTTCATGGAGCCATACTCATCAAGATCAATTGTATGCTCCAAGTCCAATATACCCACCGGATTTCTCGTGTCCACATCCACTACAACCGGAAGAACATTCAAATTTGGAGGAAGTTTTGTCCAAGTACATAGCTTCATGTGAGGAGAGGAGGATTAATCAAGAGATATTCAAATAAAATTTTACGAACCAAACGGAACAACTAACCAATGCCTCGAACATTTGTCCTCAATACACTTGGCTCTATGACATGAATTCCAAGACTGATGGTGAGCCCGAACCAAATCTGCAACCGGATGTGCCAAATGATATAGATGTTAAAAGAGAGGAGAGACTTGGGGACCAAGAAAAGGAGATCGGCGAAGATTTAACTGTAAGATTCAACGAAGATGAACCGATTTCATTAGTATCCCATGTGCCTCCTCCACCAAAGTTCAATAATCCGGGCAATTTTGCAAAACCATGCCCAATTGGCAGTCATGTCGTCGGCAAAGCTCTTTGTGACATAAGAGCTAGTACAGTTGTGGAGTCATGGTGGGATGAAAAGGATAGAGGAAGATCCCATTATGTTTATTAAGCTTCAATGCCCCAATCTGATCATAGACATAATGGAGAAAACACCTAGTTGTTGGACGTTCTTAATAGGGAACCTATCTACAAAGAGCATGCTAGGTGACTTTAATTCAAGGGTCTTTACTAATAGGAACCTCCCAAAAGAGACATTATTACTAATGGATGGAGGGTTCCTCAATTTTCGTAGGAGAATTGGATAGAGAATTGAAGAAGTCAGGATGAGACTATAAAACAAGCGCTTATTGGGAGGCAACCCAAGTTTAATTTTTATTTTTAGTTTTTATTAGGTTTTATATTAGTAGTTTTGAATTTGCATTTATTTAGAATTTAATAAAATTATTTCTATCATGGTTTACAGGTTATTCAAGTCAAATTCAAGTGTGGTGCCCAATTTGTTCCATGTGCCTAGCCTATTCTCCAAACTTAGCGGACAAGGAGGAAGATTGCTATATTTTTAGGGAAGTCCTCTACTTTAATTTTTTCTATTTTAGCCATTGAGGACAATGTCTAGTTTAAGTTTGGGAGCACTTTAGTGTCGTATTGCATATAGTTAGTTATCTGCATGGTAGTTCATTTTTTTTATGTGTTAGCATTATGTTTTTTTTAGGTTGCATATATACATGGTAGTTATTTGAATATTCATATATGTGTTGCATTAGTATGTGTTCATGTAGTATAATTGAATTTTTTTTTTTGCATGAATCTGTGTGATCGGTTGGTGTGGTCTTAGCCCGGCCTATGATAAGATTGGTTTTGCATGTTAACTTAAACAGTGTTGATAATTGATGATGAGTTCTAATTTTAATCATGATGATAATCCGAGCCTCTCTTAAACTTATGTAACCTAAGCAAGTTACTTAAAGTTTAACTATTTTAATCCACTTGGTTCAAGGGTTTCATAATTTGTTTACGAGGAAAATCTTGGTTAAAATTTAAAGAAATTAATGAATCTGGCAAAGAAAGGTTGGAATGACGTAAAAGCTTGAGTTTGGGGGAATCTATGGGGTATATATATACAAAAAGAAAAAAAAGAAAAGAAATGATGAAAAGAAAAAAAAGAATAAGAAAATCCAGAAAAAAGAGAATAAACACCGTGGTATGCTTGTCTAGTTTTGTAGCCTTTGTTACTTGAGTAAGTAAGCCTGATAGGATTGTCTTTACACCTAGCACCCTAAGGTCTTAATGGCTTGGGAGTCGTTGGTCGAAAGCTCGTTAAGGTAACACTGAAAAGCCTAAGGGAATAAGACATTGCACAGCCATGAGAAAAAAAATAAAAACTGAATAAAACATGAGAAAGAGCAAAAATGCCCTCGTGGTTGAATAAAAGTATAGATAAATCTTGTATTTACCCTAAGACTTGGTAATTGCTTAGTTTTAACCGGAGTTGTCATGTTCACAAAAGTAATTGAATTGGAACTGAAATTTTCCTTCTAAGAAGTTTGTTATGTGATTATCTTGAACTGTGGTTAGTTAGAATGGTTAACAAGCACACACACACAACATGGGTGATGACAGGTTTGGATTGACTAATTGGTTAGAGCTATGGACTTTGACTTGATTGGATATATTGTTTGAGTATCATTGGTATCTTTGAGGCCTGTTGCTATATATCGTACTGATTTATAACTGGATTCGTAGGTATATTAGGAAGTAGATCATGCATATGCATTCATGTAGTTGAGTTAGTTTGTTTATTTTTAGTTCTTTTGTGTTTTTGCTTGAGGACTAGAAAAGGTTTAAGTTTGGGGGTATTTGATGAGTGAGTTTTATACCCATGAATTGAGTTCATTTGAGCTTAATATTTTGGATGTTTTTAAGTGTTTGTGTCTATTCATGTATGTTTTACTTTGTTTTATAGGAATTAGGACAAAGTTACATGGATCGATGTTTGAGGTGGCTAGATTCGCGTTTTCGGCTTGCTATTTACACAACAGTCACTTCAGAGCCAATTTGAGTATTTCTCCGGACATTATTTCGAAATACTCAAAGAATGAAAGTTGTAGATCTACGTCTCCTCTTTCTGGAACATCTTGAATCATCAAAATCGGAGTTCGAACGAAGAAGTTATGGCCATTTTTTCAAAGGACGTCAGAGCAGAAAATGTCAGAAAAGTGGCTGATGCCGGGGCACCCAAATCAAGCCTATTTGCAGCGCCGAGGCGCTAGGGGGCAGGGTTCCATCACTGTGCCCAGCGCTGGGGCGCTGGGGAAGAGCCTGGTAAGGCTTGGACGCGTTTTGGGGCGAATTTTGACACCTTTTTGACTCTAAATTGGATTGGGTTTGTTCCTAAGCTAAAAATTGGACTTGTAACCTATAAATACATGATGTAAGACATAAAATAAAGGGGGATTACATAGATTAGACTATATAAAACACTCTATTAGATTAAAATATAAACCCTAGTTCTTAATTAGCCATTGGAGATTGAAGCAAATTGAAAAACACTGAAGATCAAGAACAAGAGGGGAGCATCAGATTTGCTGACAACAGATTCTATTCTCTTCTCTTATCATACTTTTATCTTTTAATGTTTATTCAATTGTGGATTTTTGGTTTCAATTCATTAATTATGAACTAACTCTTTTATTAAGATTTCAATTGAACTTTTTATGTCTATAAATTAGTTATTCGATTTATTCCAATTATTTGTGTCAAAGTGAATTGTTTATCTTGCCTTATGCTTATTGCTTAATTATTTGATCAATAATTACCTTGTTACTCTAGAAGGAATTGAAAGAGGAATTCTAGGGTTAGAACTGGGCATGGTGACATGTGACTTAGTTATTTGCACTGTGAATAATTAGGTTTGTGAATGGAATGGAAATATCTCTTCACCGCATGTACACATAAGAAAGTGGTATTTAAAAGAGTTTAATTCAATTGTTTTGTATAGGAATATAGCAAGATTAATCTGGATTAAATAGAAGTTAATTGATCACTTGGAAAAGGGCTTTTGGCATTTGAGAATTCCTATTAACAATTCAGTAGGCATAATAATTGGGATAATTGGATAATTGGTTTATAGTTCATAATTGGGGATATTGTAGTCTTAACCTTTATTTATTTGAATTCATTTATAAATTAATTCCGTTTAATTAGTTAATTTAGTTTTCTTAATTAGAAAAATCACGATTTGTAATTGTTTAAATAAAATTGATTTGGTTAAGAACTAGTACTTGGTGATTTTTATTAAATAATTACTCATGGGAATGATACTCTACTTTCACTTTATTACTTGTTGACCGTGTATACTTGCACGTATTCATTGATTGCGAAATCGATCAACAACGAAATAATAGAAGAATTTCACCATGTATGCGGTACTTCGCATAAACAGGTTATTCCAACATAATAATAAGGAATGGAATAACAGAAGAATTTCGCCAAGTATAGGGTAGCCCTCGTATACAGGTTATTCCAACAGAATAATAAAGAGTGGAATAATAGAAGTTCTATTCATGAATACAAAAGAAATAATACCCCTTACCGTAAAAGAAACTGGATAGAGGAGTAGTGAAGTAGCAGAATACTTTTCTTCTTTCTCTCTATAGTTTCTCTCTCTAGAATTTCAGTGAATTCGTAAGAAATAATGAAGGAATGAACTTCTATTTATAGAAGAATGGACTGAATAGTAACTAATCCATGAACGATCCAGATTGATTTACTTTTAAACGGATGGTCCAGTTTGATTTACTATAAATTATTCTAATAAAACAAATCTTTTTGAATAAAATATAATATATTCTATTTATAATATAATAAAATGAATAACTTTATAAAAGTATTCTGTTTTATATAAAAAGATTTTACTATACAAAATACTATGCAGGCACTATACAACGTTATGCATAATAAAATATAATATATTCCAATTATTGTCTAATAAAACAAATAACTTTATAAAAGTATTCTATTTTATATAAAAAGATTTTATTATGCAAAATACTATGCATAATAGAATATAATATATTCTAATTATAGTCTAATAAAACGAATAACTTTATAAAAGTATTCTGTTTTATATAAAAAGTTTTTCTGTTTTATTACATTAATAATACTAATAAAACAAAACTCATCATCATTATTATAATTCATACTATTAATCGACCAGGTCGTTCCCAGGAAAGAGGAGGCTTTCTAATAAGGATTTCTCCCTATTAGCGCGCAATTAGGTGACCAAACCTCTCATTGGCAGAACTTCTAGACATCGTTAATGGTGCAAATAATAATATTAACAACTTGTCATCTTAATTATTGATTTAATAATATATAAAATATCGACAATAATTGAATCAAATAACGTGAGATACTATGCAACAATTATTGTAGCAATATTTGAACAAAACTGAGTGACTTCTTACGTAAGCATTAATAATCAATACCGTGTGCTACTATGAAATCACGCGTATTACTGTACTTTTACTACCGAGTAGTTCAACAGTATTAACGGTAAAACTTTCGCCGTTATTTTCATAAAAATATTTTTGTCGTTTTCTCAATTAGATAATAATTCTGTTGTGAGGTCCACCAATAATTGCGTCGTTGTATGAATATTCCCTGCTAAAACGAATATTCTCCGACCAATCGAATATAATACAACAACTTGCATACTTTGTAAAATTTATAAATACTACCCACAACTATAACATTATCTCAAATCCACACCATAATATTCAAAAAATATTTAGAGAAAATTAAATTTTTATTCGTAAAATTTGGGATTTTACAATCTCCCCTCCTTATGAAATTATGCCCTCAAAATTTACGTACATACCTGGTATGCCGAAGAGGTGAGGATACCTTGACTTCATTTCAGATTCTAACTCTCGAGGTATAACCTTTGAGTGTCGAATATGATCCTTCTTATCCAAGATTTTAACATGTATCTCCTCATAAATTAAATCTTCTGCTATCTCGTCTAGTTCTAATTTAATAATGTGGTTCGGGTCATCCACATATTTATGTAACATCGATACGTGAAAAACGTTATGAACACGCGACATACTTAGCGGTAAAACGAGTCTATAGGCCATAGTTCCTACTCGATCGAGAATTTTAAATGGGCCAATAAAATCTAGGGTTGAGATTTCCTCTCTTCGTTGATTCTTGCTTCTAGAATAACGCCCTCTTGAACCTTCTTTCTCATGTTCATCAGCTCCAGGTCTGAAGCTTGAGCGGCTTTAACTTTATCGACTAAAGTTGGTTCTAATCAAATATTTGTTATATTCACGTAGGTTCGTATATTCGCACTCGTAAACGCATACGATCTTCTACTCAACGCATCAGCTACCACGTTCGCTTTTCCACGATGATATTGAATGGTACGATCATAATCTTCAACAGCTCGAGCCAACGTCTTTGAGGCATTATACGTTCATTTTGGTTAAAGAAATATTTAAGGGTAAGAAATATTTTGTTTAACGTCTTTGAGGCATTATACGTTCTAGGGCTAGGCTAAGAAGTCTTCAAGAATACGTCAGAAAATTTATTAACAATAGAAATATTATTTAAAACTGTGACTCTCATCCAAGACTTGGATAACACGTCACATCGATACCTATCAACTTGTCATCGTCATTCACAACGTCCCCTACGGAAAGTCTGGCTTCGGTGCATTCCACACAAGGAAGTCAACAACGAAAGGATCGGGGCTCTTTACTTATGGCTTGATATGACAATGATTGACTTTAGTGGTTTGGTTACTTGAATTCAGAAAATAGGTTGATTAAGAATATGAAAGCTAACAACCTTACGAAAAGCATGATGAGTAGTTAACCAATCGATTCCTAAAATCACATCAAGGGCAAGTATTTTCAAAGAGATAAGATCGACAGGTAACGTGAAAGTGTCGATTTAAATCAAACAATATTTATAAACAGTGGAGGTAACGAAGGTTTCTCCTAACGGAGTTTCAACAGATAAGTCAAAGTCTAATTTCTCAAGAGCCAAGTTCAAATGTTGAACACAACTAAGTGAAATACAAGAATGGGTAGAACCGGTATCGAATAAGGTATAGACTTCGCAAGAGTTTATGATTAACTTATCCGTGATAACTTCGTTCGGGTTCCTCGATAAGCGCTCTCACTTAAACTACCAATTTTGTCTTGTCTGGGACTGCCTTTGATGCCTCCATCCCAGCTGGACTTGACTTTGGTGCACAACAAAATTGGGCTAGGTGACCTTCTCTTCCACAATTGAAACACGCTTTGGATTGCTGCGTACAGTTTGGACGGATGTGTCCCTCATGTCTGCATTTGAAACATACGACCGGTGGTCGTTCTTCATCCTTTTGAAACGGGTGTTGGTGCTGGTGCTGGTGCTGGTGCTGTTGTCTTTCCATCATTATTAAACCTCCTCTTCTTGAAATTTCCACTCCTCTTATCTTGGCCATGATTACCACCAAAGTGGTTCTTGGCATGATAATTTCCCCCACGATGGTTATCATTGTTCCGATGGCCGTTACCACCGGTACGATTATTATCGTGTTATTGGTCGTTGCTTTTTGGTTGTGCTGACTCATTATCGCGCTCCAATAACTGAGCCTTATTCACAACATCTGAATATAAACAAAGTTTGTGAGAAATGAGGTATTGACATATATCAGGTTTCAAACTTTGCAGAAACATTCGCATCATTCTCTCCTCATTATCTACCAAATGGGGTGCAAACCGGGATAACTCCGCAAACTTAGCCTCGTACTGTGACACAGTCATATTGTTTTGCTCCATTGCTTATCTCAACATTTTCAGATGCCATTCTCAAACACTGTCATAAAACAAGGGTTAATTAACATATCACATATTATCCCTATACTCTGACCGACAAATTAAATACCAAATAAACTTAGGTAGGTCAAACTAGCGAAGGAATTCCCCGTCTCTCCCCTCCTAGTTCTTATCTCACATCTCAGCCAGAGATCATATCCCTAAGCTTTGATACCAACTGTGACGCCCCCAAAACAGGTATACATCACCCATCTTGAGTCGCCAAATACATGGTACAGAATACAAATATAATCTTAAATATACAACATGAGTTGTGAGTTTTAATACAAATATTGTCTTCTAGACAGTATTCAAACTCAAAATAAGTCCTCAATACATTTCTTATTACACTTTATCATAGAATAGTGAGGACTACTAATGTTATCATCTGGATCATCACTCCGTTCCCCGACTAGTCCCTGCTACGTTCTCATTTCCTGAAGAGAACAGTGAAAGAAAGGGTGAGCTCAACTAGCCCAATAAGAAATATTATGACTAAGATAATGCAGGATAAATTATCATTATCCTTCAACAATTTTAAATTGATAAAATACAATAGACATCAAGTTTAACTGCAGCGGAACAAGCAATCCATTAGAAGAGTCAAGTAGAGAATAAAATCTACTATCTTCTATGATTTAAAAGGTTTTTCATCACTTTTATCGCTGAGACTTAGCTTAATAAATAATCCACATCATCCTTGCACTACGGCCAAGGATATTCATTAGTGTCACGATCACAAATTATCCATACACTATGGGCCAAGGATATTCCACTAATTTGATGGAGTATAGAAGCCAAAACTTTAACCAACTGAGTATAATAGAATATATGAAACTGCAAATGGATTTTCACCCGCCATTCGGTAATCCACGTATACAGATTATTTCCATAATTTAATAAGGAATGAATACAAAGGATCATTCACCTTGCATGTGGTAATCCACATAGGCAGGTTATTCTAACAGAATAATAAAGAATGGAATAACAGAAGGATTCACCATGCGTGCGATAGACTGCACAGACAGGTTATGTGACGCCCCCAAAATAGGTATACATCACCCATCTTGAGTCGCCAAATACATGGTACAAAATTCAAATACAAACAAATAATACAGCAGTCGTGTAAAATACGACAAAACACATGTTGTGAGTTTAAATACAAATATTGTCTTCTAGACAATATCCATTTTCAAATAGAGTTCTCGTTATATTTATTATCACACTATTTTACAGAATAGTGAGGACTACTAAGACACCATCTCTCGACCATCACTCCGCTCCTCGACTAGTCCCAAATTTACGCTCTCATTTTCTCAAGAGAACAAAGTGAAAGAAAGGTGAGCTCAACTAGCCCGATGAAGAAATATTATGACTAAGATAATGCGTAATAAATTATCGTTAGCCTTCAACAAATGTTAAACCGATAAAATACAATAGACATCAAGTTTAACTGCAATGAACATGCAATCCATTAAGAGAGTCAAGTAGAGAATAAAATCTACTATCTTTTATGATTTAAAAAGTTTTTATCACTTTTATCACGAGACTCACTTCAATAAATAATCCACATCATTAAATCATCCTTGCACTACGTGCCAAGGATATTCTTTAAATATCACGCACCACGAATTATCCATACACTACGGGCCAAAGATAATCGTGTTTTCATCAATAGTCCCGATCATGCCATAAAACAATTCATCTTTGCTCCTTGGTCAAGAGAATCCATAGCCATAATCATACCAAAACTATCCATCAATGCACTACGGGCCAATGAGGACTTTTATCACATCATTTGTAACATTACTACCATGATTATACCAAATAATCCACTCGGTCATAATCATACCAAGTCCATCTATGCACTACAGGCCACGGATGACTTTCAACATAATATAAACATGAGGATGATGACAATGACATACTAATTCAATAAAACAAGTTCAAGAATTAATTTATCGAAGAACCAATAATGTCCAAATTGTCAACATGATAATGCTTTGTAGAGTAAAATTCAAGAATGCTCAGAAGAATATTTCCATGAAAAGATACTGGATGAAGCGCAAATATCAAGGATATTCTACTAATTTCATGGAGTATAGAAGTCAAAACTTTAACCAACTGAGTATAATAAAGAATGGAATAACAAAAGAAATCACCATACATGCGGTATTGCATGACAAAGTTATTCCAACAGAATAATAATAACGGAACCAGTCGGTGAAATTCACACCGGATGTGATGTTCCAAATGTAATAATAAGTGCGAAATAATAAATAATAGAACCAGTCCGATGTAAAACACACAGCATGTGATATTCGGCGAGAATAATAAAGACGGAATAATAAATAATGGAACTAGGTCCTGTGTAAAACACACGCATGTGATATTCCGGCGTAATAATAAAGACCTAATAATAAATAATGGAACCAGTCCTGTAAAATACATGCATGTGATATTCTAACGTAATAATAAAGACAGATAATAGAAGAATGTCACCAAGTATAGGGTGAATCAGCGTATACAAAGTTATGTATAGGGTATGCCTCATATACAGGTTATTCCAACAGAATAATAAAGAATGGAATAACATAAGGATTTCACCAAGTATAGGGTAAAGCCACGTGATACAAAGTTATTCTAATGTAATAATAAGAAATGGAATAACAACAGCCTTTCATGAATAAGAAAGAATAACACCCTTTACCGTAAAAGAAACTGAATATAAGAGTAATTAAGTAGCAGAATACTTTTCTTCTTTCTCTCTTACAGTTTATCTCTCTAGAGTTTCAGTGAATTCGTAAGAAAATAATGAAGGAATGAGCTTCTATTTATAGAAGAATGGATTGCATAGTAACTAACTTATGAACGGTCCAGATTGATTTACTTTAATCTGACGGTCCATATTTTAAGTAAAATCTTTTAAATAAAATATAATATATTCTATGCAACACTATGCATAATAAAATATAATATAATCTAATTATTATCTAATAAAACGAATAACTTTATAAAAGTATTCTGTTTTATATAAAAAGATGTTTCTGTTTTATTACGTTAATAATACTAATAAAACAAAACTTATAAATCAACAATAATTGAATCAAATAATGTGAGATACTATGCAAAGAACTATTGTAGCAATAATTGAACAAAACCGCGGTGACTTCTCACATAAACATCAATAATCAATACTTGTGCTACTATATGCAACCACGCCAGACATCTTGTACTTTTTACTACCAAGTAGTTCAACAAAGATAAACGGTAAAAACTTCCGTCGTTATTTTCAATATTTTTGTCGCTTTCAATCCGAAATAATAATTCCGCCAGTAGGGGTCCACCAATGATTGTGTCGTCGTCATTTAATATTCCCCGACACAAATAATATTCCCCGACCAATCGAATATTATATAACAACTTGCATACTTTACAAAATTTATAAATACTACCCACAACTATAACATTATATCAAATTTTAAAAAAAAAATATTTCGAGATAATTAAATATTTATTCATAAAATCTGGGGTCTCACAGGTTATTCCCAACAGAATAATAAATAATGGAACCAGTCCGCCAGAACGCATGTAGATAGGATATTCGGCGTAATAATAAATAATAGAACTAGGTCCCCAGAACGCACGCATACATGATATTCCAAATGTAATAATAAATAATGGAACCGTGTCCCACAGAACGCATGTATATGATATTCCGGCTGTAAATAATAAATAATGGAACCAGTGTCCGCGTAAATGCATGCATGTGATATTCGATAGAATAATAAAGAACGGAATAATAGAAGAATTTCAACATGTATGTGGTACTTGATAAATAGGTTATTCCAACATAATAATAAAGAATGGAATAACAAAAGAATTTCACCAAGTATAGGGTAGCTCACAGATCTGAGTTTATTCCAATGTAATAATAAAGAGTGGAATAACAGAAGTTCTCTTCATGAATACAAAAGAAATAATACCCCTTACCGTAAAAGAAACTGGATATAGGAGTAGTGAAGTAGCAGAATACTTTTCTTCTTTCTCTCTAGAGTTTCAGTGAATTCGTAAGAAATAATGAAGGAATGAACTTCTTTTTATATAAGAATGGACTGAATAGTAACTAATTCATGAACGGTCCAGATTGATTTACTTTTAAACGGACGGTCCAGATTGATTTACTATAAAATATTCTAATAAAACAAATCTTTTAAATAAAATATAATATATTTTATTTATAATCTAATAAAACGAATAACTTTATAAAAGTATTCTGTTTTATATAAAAAGATTTTACTATGCAACACTATTAGGGGTGAGCATTCGGTTATAACCGAACCGAAATGGCTATTCGGTTATAACCGAAAACCGAATTAACGATAATTTCACTATCCTAACAAATAACCGAATTTTGAGGTAACCGAATTACCGAATAACCGAATATCAAATTCGGTTATTCGGTTAATAATCGAAATGAAGGCTAAAACAAAGAAACCCTTTTTCTAGCAGAGAAAGCCAAGTGCAGACCCTCTGACAAATCTTTATCATACAAAGCCCTTGTATGTGGATCAGATAATGTCTCATATGCCTCCTGTACAAGAATGAATCTTTGTGTACTCCTCTATCCGGTCGATCGGAGAAACGTCCGGATGATATTTTCTGGCCAATTGCTTGTAAGCTTTCTTGATTTCAGAGAGGGTTTCGCTCACTGATATATCCAACAATTCATAAAAACTCTCTGCGGTTTGAGCTGGGGCGTACATGTTGTTAATGGCAACCTTTGTTCTTGATTTATATGATGACCCAGACGAGGAAGAGAAGGTTTTGGTGGAAAAGCCTGAATTTCTGAGATGGGTATTGAAAGAAATTACACCGCAATGCTTATGGATTAATTTTCTTGAAAATTTATTGGGTATTGGGGAAAGATGGTAGGTAGCTAATGTTGTTTGATGATATCACTTTACAGTTCATTTTCTTGATTCTTGATTCTCTCTCTTACTTTTCTGCTGGATGAAGTTGTAGATATGTATGTGTGTATTTATTGTATGTTGGTGACAGTAGTTACGTTATTTATTTTTTTAATTTGGCCAAAAATTGAAAACCAAACCCGAACCCGAAAAGCAGAAATAAAATCAGATATAATCGAATTACAAAAAATACCCGAATAACCGAAAAAATTCGGTTAAAAAAATTCGGTTCGGTTCGGTAATTCGGTTTTACCCTTTTTTGCTCACTCCTAAACACTATGCATAATAAAATATAATATATTCTAATTATTGTCTAATAAAATAAATAACTTTATAAAAGTATTTTGTTTTATATAAAAAGATTTTACTATGCAAAACACTATGCATAATAGAATATAATATATTCTAATTATAGTCTAATAAAACGAATAACTTTATAAAAGTATTCTCGCTTTTATATAAAAAGTTTTTCTGTTTTATTACATTAATAATACTAATAAAACAAAACTCATCATCATTATTATAATTCACACTATTAATCGACTAGGTCTTTCCTGCGAAAGAGGGGCTTTTCAATAAGGATTTCTCCTATTCAAGCGCAATTAGGTGACCAAACCTCTCCTCGATGTAACTTCTAGACATCGTTAATAGTGCAAATAATAATATTAACAACTTGTCATCTCAATTATTGATTTAATAATATATAAAATATCGACAATAATTGAATCAAATAACGTGAGATACTATGCAACAATTAATGTAGCAATATTTGAACAAAAGCGAGTGACTTCTCACGTAAACATCAATAATCAATAGGTATTCTACTATGCAACCACGCAGTATTCTCGTATTTTTTACTACCGAGTAGTTCAACAATGATAAATTAGAAACTTCCGCCGTTATTTTCATAAAAAATATTTTGTCATTTTCTCAATCCGACAATAATTCCGTTGTGGGTCCACCAATGATTATACTGATTGTATGCGAATATTCCCTGCTAAAACGAATATTCCCCGACTAATCAAATATAATACAACTTGCATACTTTGCAAAATTTATAAATACTACTCATAATTATAACATTATCTCAAATCCACACCATAATATTCAAAAAATATTTCGAGAAAATTAAATTTTTATTCGTAAATTTTGGGATTTTACAACAAATATTTTCTAGGATGAAAATTGGGAAATACCATCTTTATTACACATTACATAAATCAAGCACTGAGATTAAAAATAGGACAGTGTCGTCCGCTACTTCGTCTGGCGAAAGATGAAAAATAATACATAGTGTAGCGGATTATAAAAAAAAATCAATGCCCAACTTACTCCAAGCGAACAGTGTTGGGTGTATTATGTATATTTAACAGTCAACGCATATATCACCCCAAGCATATGCAAATAAAAGCAGAATTTATTTGGTATTTATGAAAAGAAAAAAAGAAAAGAGCTGGCTGGACTCTCAATATATGCAATTATTGAATATTATACTGACATGACTAACCAATATATGCAATTAATACACCCAACACTATGCAATTAATGAATATTATACCGACATGACTAACCAATATATGCAATCAATACACCCAACATTGTTCGCTTGGGATGATAGGTGCGTTGACTGTTAAAAATACTCCCAATTTTTTTTTATAATCTGCTACACCATGTAGTGTACGTGGTCTATTATTTTTCATCTTCCGCCAGACGAAGTAGCGGACGACAAGGTCCCATTTTTAATTCCAACACTTGATTTATGTAATGTGTAGTGGAGATGGTATTTGTCCAATTTTCATCCATAAAGAAATATCATTATGGATCATTTATATATATATATATATATATATATATATATATATATATATATATATATATATATATATATATATATATATATATATATAACATTTTACTACTATGTTATTTTCTTACATCTTTAATTTGCATATATATGAATTAATTATAAGAAGAATTAGAAAAGCCTAACTTGACAACACGAAATCTACTCTGCATCTATGTAGCAATACTTGGTCTAAGCAGCCCAAGATTCTTTAAATTAGCTTTTTGATCACTTTTGATTGAACCTCGTTGGACCTAGTCTGTGTGCGATTAATATCAATTTCTTATTTGTGTGTCCAAATGTTTGATTTTTTGATACATATGGTTGCAATCAAATTGTTGAATGTCTTTTGACTGCATTAGGAAAGTGCGATCCAATGAGATTTGTTCTGCCGTCAATCAAATTGTGTCCAAGTGTTTGATGAATTTTGAATAATTATATTGATTGGACATGAATTTGATGGGTTGCTTCCTTTCCGGTGTATTTTGTGTAGTCTGCAGGGTTTCTTTGATGGCATGTTTTTCTTCTCTCAGTTGTGGTTGCTTGATTTTTTGGGGGGAAGAAATAAACCATGCATTAGAAAAGAAAACAAGTACATCTAGATTTCCTAGCGAGGTAACCTTGATTGTTTTTCTTATTTGGGTTCATTATTTTCTTCCCAGCTTGGGCATTTTAATGGTCTAATGTCTGAAAAATGAGAAAGAAAATGTGGTTGCATGCATTTTAACCGAGTCCTTTTTAATTATAGGTTAAAAAATTTCATGCCATAACGGTATATTAAAAGTTAATACTTAACATTATATTAATTATTTAAGATTAACATTATACTGATATTATTTATTTTTCTGTTGTAACTGCAAATTAAGATTCAAATTAATGAAAGTATGATTGCAATGAAGAACAAGAGTTTCACCATCTTTTCAATGTTGTTAATTTGATACTTTCTTTAAGATGTTTAAATTTTAATTTTTATGTTTAATTAATGTGTGGTTAAACTTTAAATTTTGATCGGTGATGATGAATTATTCAATTTATTTATTTTTTATAAATAATTTGAACGAATTTTATGTTAGGGGACTGATATAAGAATTCAGATATTCGAATAATCTGTTTATTCGGATAAAATAAACAATAACGAATATTATCAATATTTGAATATTTTTCGGAATATCGGATACATGTAATATTTTTAGAAGTTGTCGGATATCGTACACGAAATATGGATAATGAATTAATTTTTGACTAAAATACAATTTGAACCTCAAACTTTACTTTCTATTTACGTTTGCACCTCAAACTTAAAAAAATGTCTAAGTACACCCCAAACTTCATTATACGTAACAAAACGCACACTTTCTTCACTTAACCTAATTCAAAAGTGACCAAATTAAGTGCGGTAAAAAAGTTTAGGGTGCAAATTGTAATAAGATCTTAAAAATTGGCAAAAATAATTAATTTTAAATAAAATAAAATAATTTTAAATATAAGAATTTTTAAAAACAGAATTTTAAATTAGTTAGCTTACAATTACCATACAATTCAAAAATAAATTTTTTTTTAACTGTTATAAATTTTTTAAACAAAATAAAATTTTTTAACTGTTTTTAACAAAAAAAATTTAAAACTGTTTTTAACAAAAAAAAATTTAACTGTTATAATTTTTTTTTAAAACAAAATAACTTTTTTAACAATTTTTTTTTAAAACTGTTTTTAACAAAAAATTTTAAACTGTTATAAAAAATTTTTAAACTGTTATACTTTTTTTTTTAAAAAACAAAATAAATTTTTTAACTGTTTTAACAAAAAAAATTTAAAACTGTTATAATTTTTTTTTTAAACTGTTACATTTTTTTTTAAAACAAAATAAATTTTTTAACTGTTTTTAACAAAAAAAAAAATTAACTGTTTTTAACAATTTTTTTTTTAAACTGTTAAATTTTTTTTTAAACAAAATAACTTTGGCAATTTGTTTGCGGTGCAAATACCGATAACGAATTAATTTTTTAACTGTTTTTAGCAATTTTTTTTAAAACTGTTTTTAACAAATTTTTTTTTAGACTGTTATAAAAAAAAAAAATTAACTTATAAATTTTTTTTTAAAACAAAATAAATTTTTTTAACTGTTTTTAGTAAAAAAAATTTAAACTGTTTTAACAATTTTTTTTAAACTGTTTTTAACAAATCAAAATTTTAAACTGTTATAAAAAAAATTTAACTGTTATAAATTTTTTTAAAACAAAATAAAATTTTTTTTACTGTTATAATTTTTTTTTTAAACTGTTATAAAAAATTATAACAGTTTTTAACAAAAAAAATTTAAACAGAATAAAAAATTTGTTAAAAAACAGTTTAAAAAAATTTGTTAAAAACTGTTTAAAAATGTTGTTTTGTTTTGAAAAAAATTTATAACAGTTTAAATTTTTTTTTGTTAAAAACAGTTAAAAATTTTAGTTTGTTTTAAAAAAAAAAATATAACAGATTTAAAATAAATTTGTTAAAAAAAGTTTAAAATTTTTTAAACTGTTACAATTTGTACCCCAAACTTTTGTTACCGCCTTAGACGGTCACTTTTGACCGGTTAAGTGAAGAAAGTGTGCGTTTTGTTACGTATAATGAAGTTTGGAGTGTATTTAGACACCTTTTTAAGTTTGGGGTGCAAACGTAAATAGAAAGTAAAGTTTGGAATACAAATTGTATTTTAGTCTTAATTTTTTTGAACATGGATACCATTGTATCTGGATTCGTATATATCTATTTAAACCCCTAATCATGGGTGATGTATTATTTTTAGAATTAATGTAATAAGATATCTTTAGTTTAAGCTCGACATAATAATTGTTATTGATTATGTTAAAATTAACATTTCTAAAATTGTTAATTTTATATTATTTTAAGGTTCAAATGAACAAAAATAGGTGATTCTAAACAAAACAAAAAAAAAAAAAATTGAGGCATACAATTTGTTAAAATTAAGCTGCTCAAATGAAAATTAATTGATTTACAATTCAAGAAAAAAATTATACAGTATTTTGTAAATATCATATAAATTATTACCCTATTATTAAATGCAGCTATAATTTTAGAAATATAGGAGTTTTTAAAATGAGCAAAGTTCTAATGCATGATGTATGTCATCTCTATCTAGTTCGCTACCAGAGGTGGAACTAGGGGCGAAGTGGACAGGCGAGGGGGCGGGGGCGGGGATAGAGGCGGGCGCGGGGGCGGGGGGGCATCTGACCCTAGTATTCTGACGACTCCCTCTAGAGTATCCTAGTGCGGTGCTGCCCCTCTGGTCTAATCCTGGCAATCTCTCCGTTGCTTCCTCCATATTCCAACCACCGTCTTTGTCATTTACATGACTAACCTTCTCTGGCTTGTGTTTTTACTCATTTCTTTCTATCTTTTCATCAAAGGTATCTTTAACTATCTTACCCTCAAAAGACATTTCCTTCTCCTCTCTGTCATGCAACATCTCCCACAACTACAGTATTGGTCTTGGATAAATTTTTTGGCTAGAATCATGCATAAACATTTATGGTATTCTGGGATTTAAGTTGTACACTTGTGGTGTTTGATAAATTGTCTCAAAGATGTTCAAGTGCTTTAAAACTAATTATTACTCAATATTTGGAATTAGGTGACATTTATATATGTACTATGATGTAAACCAAGTGGATCGGGTGAATCAAAATGAGCTTAAAAGTAATTATATGGACTTGAATCAATTTAAGTTCAAAAGAAAAAAAATTGAGTTAACATTGCTGATTGAAACCAATCCTGAGGTTAAAAGTACTTGTTCTTTTTACAATAAAATTTATTTTCTTAGATCTGAATACTTTATTATATTCTATTTGGAGTAAAAATGTTGGTTAATAAGGTCAAAGACCATTTTCCTATTCTTATCAGTTTGAGATCTAATTAGTGGTGGTTATAAACTTTTAGTGAAGTCAATTGATTTTATGGGGATTGTTTAAAGTTTAATTATATGGGTAAAAGAAGTTCTCATTTAGTTTCTTGTTGGTGATATGTCTCAATAAACTCCTTTCTCAATCTTATCACCTTATACTCGCTTCTAAAATGGGTAAGGCCTACCTAAGATGATATCAGTAAAAGTGGTTAAATCTAATATATTTTATATAATTATTATACAAACAGATACAATGTGTGTGATACAACTATTTTGAATAAAAAAAAACTAGTATATGAGTTGAAACAACAGACATAAGACATGGATTGATACTGTGTCAGTATTCTAGAATAATTGTCAAATTCTTGATTTTATGGTCATGTGATTAATGTAGCTCTAAAAAAAGGTCATGACAATATAAAAGGGGCCCATCTGTTAGCGGTCTAAATAATGTACTTCAATTACCAAGTTCCGAAGCAAGTGGTGGTATTAAATAAATAAATAAATTATTAATTACCAAGTTTCGAAGCACTTCAAGCGTCAATAAATAAATTTTTTTTACTGATGTATTTTGACCCCCATATAAAAACGTTATGATTCCGCCACTGTTCGCTACCTATATGACTTTGCCATACTATTTTGAACATCCACTCTATCCTCATCCCTCCACATCTGTTTGTGAATTATGTTTGAGATAGTTATAAAATCTATCCAACTCCCAGAGATAGTTATAAAATTACCCAAGTTTTGAACTAGGGCTGTTAATGGGTAAGATCAAATCTTGCTCTGATGTTTTTATTATCATCCACTTGATCCAATAATACAGATCATGGTTCAAATCTACCCATTTAAAAATAATTATTTATAAAATTACATTTAAATGTTAAAATTTTGTATTATGTTTTTTCATGTTGTTTTGTTAGTTTTATTTTTATTTTGTACCACAAATTTACATATGAAATTAATACAGTAGTGCATCAGATATATTTAACCCATGTATAAAATTCAATAGCTGGAAGGAGGAACACATTTAATAAAAGGAAGGAAATCAAATTTTTATAAATAAAAAAATGGGTAAACGTGCCGCATTTCCAAGTGTTAGGAAAATTATATATATATATATATATATATATATATATATATATATATATATATATATATATATATGTGTGTGTGTGTGTGTGTGTGTGTGTGTGTGTGTGTGTGTGTAATTTGTATTGTTAGTTAAGTGGAAAAATATTAGTAGTAATCTTTTTAAAAATATGTGTAATAATTAAAATCCTTCTATAAATTTTACCAATCACATATACAGATAAATTTAATAATAATAATTCGACAGGAATTTATGGTAATTTATAGGAGGACTTTACTAGGAGTGAAAACGAGTCGAATCTCAGCGAACACTCTAATGCTCAGATTCGGCTCGACTCTAAAAAATTGAGCTCGAATTCGATAAGGAATTTCTAATTTTGCGCCAGATTCGACTCGGATCATTACTCGGACCTACCCGGCTTGTAAGTACTCAACTCGTTTACAAAATGAGTTATTCACGAGCTTTCAAATCGAGTTTCGAATATGAACCATTTCGCTTAATACTGAACCACTACATACTAAATTGATTATTGAACTAATGTTTATATATAAGTCTTTTACTTTTATTTATGTAAAAAAGTTACAAAGAATGTAATACGAATTGAAAATCAATTCACTGATTTATTCAAGTACAAGCTTACACAATTTAATACTACACTTTATAAATTATAAAGATTTATACAAATATCACATATTTAGCTTATTAGTATGGACCAGACATGTAAGACCCCAACTTTTTATTAATAAAATTGAATTTTCTCTAATTATTATCTTGAAATAATAAGGAGTTAATTTGATATAATGCTTTGGTTATGGGTGAAATGTGCAAATTTTATAAAATAAGCAAGTGATTATAAAATATTCATTATTGTCGGGGAATATTCATTTGGTCGTGGAATATTCTTCATTGTCGAATATTACAATGATGGGCGCTGACCATTTGTGGGCCCCATAACTAAAAAAACTATTTGGATGAAGAAAATGACAAGTTAAGTTTTTATAAATAACGACGTAATTGTTACCGTTAACACTGTTGGATTACCTAGTGGTTAAAATATAGTAATACGTATGGTTGCACAGTAGCACACGGTATTGCACAGTATTTTGAATTATTGATTCTTACGTAAGAAGGCACTACTCAATGATTGTTACAGTAATTACTGTTCAATATTTTATTCTTGAATTTTACTCCATAAAGTAGTATCATGTTGACAATTTGGATATTTTTAAACTCTGGATAAATTTAAAGTGTTTAAAATTTATCCTTGATTTCATTTGATTAATGTTTATATCATTATCATCATCCTCATGCTTATATTGTAATGAAAGTCATCTTTGGCTTACGTGCATATGGACTGTTGATTGGTATGATTATGACCAGGGATCATTCGGTATAATCATGACCCGTAATGTTATAAATAATGTGGTAAAAGTCCTCATTGGTCCGTAGTGCATTGATGGACAGTTGTTGGTATGATTATGACCAGGAATTATTCGGTATAATCATGACCATTGATGATTACATGAATATCCTTGGCCCGTAGTGCAGGGATGATTCGATGATGTGGTTTATTTATTAAGCTGAGTCTCAGCGATAAAGTTGATGAAAAACTTTTTAAATCATAGAAGATAGTAGATATCATGCTCTACTTGACTCTTCTAATGGATTGCTTGTTCCGCTGCAGTTAAACTTGATGTTTATTGTATTTTATCAATTTAACACTGTTAAAGGCTAATGATAATTTATTCTACATTATCTTAGTCATAATATTTCTTACTAGGCTAGTTGAGCTCACCCTTTTGCTTTCATTGTTCTCTTCAGGAAATGAGAATGTAGCTAGGACGAGTCGGGGAATGGAGTGTTGGTCCAGGATAAATGACTTTAGTAGTCCTCACTATTCTGTGAAATAGTGTGATAATAATTGTAATGAGGACTCCATTGAGAGTGGATATTGTCGAGAAGGCAATATTCTTGTTTAAACTCTCAGCTATGTTTTGTCGTATATTACCCGACAGTTGTATAATTAAGTTTGTATTTGATTTATATACCATGTATTTGGCGACTCAAGATGGGTAATGTATAGCTATTTTGGAAGGCCACAAACTTGTCTTACTTTAGGACTATTTTTATTTTTTTAATGTGATTTTAATGTCTTTGAGTCATCCCATATAATGCGTAAATCTTAAAAAAAAACCTACTCGAAGCACAAGTCGTGGCTTACCGAGTACTACTAATATTAAAAAATCGTTTTAAAATTATTAAAATGACAACAGTTGACCAACTAATGCAATATATTAAAATAGAAGCCGGTAAAGCTTGTGCCGGCTGGGCAATTTTTGATTATTTATGACATTCAATCTAAGTCATCCAATTAGTTGATCCACGGTTGAAAAGTGAGTTATTAGAATAGTGTCCATGGCAACCGGTTGCCATGGATGGATTCCCTATATATATATATATATGGGAAAAATATATGTACATAACTGTGTATTACACAGTTGACTATAACGACGATTTTTTGGGATATAACGACAGTTTCACCCATCGCCATAACTATTCTGGGCTATGTCGACGGGTCATCCGTCGCCATAGCCCAAAAATTCGTTGCCATAGCCCTACTGTGTAATACATATGTGTGTATATACATATAGTCCTATATATATATATACTCTTTCAAATTATTTAATTATTCTCTTTGTTCTAAAATTAAGAATACATTTTTAAAATGAAGACCTCTAAGATTAATTTTGTGTTTCGAATTGTTCTTTTAATACTAATTAAGAATTTAATAGAAATTGATAACAAAATAATAATAATAATAATAATAATAATAATAATAATAATAATAATAATAATATAATGAAAAATTTGATGTCATTTTATAGTTTTAAAATAAATATTTTTTATTATAAAATAAACTAAAAATAAATCTTTAATTTTGTTTTAGAGAGAGTAAGTACTTCACAAGACTACTCCACGGGTGGTTTTAAGCAAGTAATGTGACGCCCCCAAAATAGGTATACATCACCCATCTTGAGTCGCCAAATACATGGTACAAAATTCAAATACAACTATCGTGTAAAATACGACAAAACATAAACTGAAAGTTTAATACGAATATTGTCTTCTAGACAGTATTCAAACTCAAATGAAGTCCTCAATACATTTATTATCACACTATTTCATAGAATAGTGAGGACTACTAATGCTATCATCCGGACCGCCACTTTTCCCAGACTAGTCACAGCTACGTTCTCATTTCCTAAAGAGAACAATGAAAGCAAAAGGGTGAGCTCAACTAGCCCAAAGAAAAATATTATGACTAAGATAATGCGTAATAATTATCGTTAGCCTTCAATGATGTTAAACGATATAAAATATAACAAAGATCAAGTTTAAGCTGCGGTAAAAAAACAAACAATCCATTAGAAAGAGTCAAGTAGAGAATAAAATCTACTATCTTTTATGATTTAAAAGGTTTTTCATCACTTTTATCATTTGAGACTCGACAATAAATAATCCACATCATCCCCGCACTACGACCAAGGATATTCATTAGTATCACGACCACAAATTATCCATGCACTACGGGCCAATGATATTCGTGTTTTCATCAATGGTCATGATCATGCCAACAGCTATCCATCAATGCACTACGGGCCAATAAGGACTTTTACCACATCATTTGTAACATTACGGTCATGATTATACCGAATTATCCCTGGTCATAATCATACCAAGTCCATCTATGCACTACAGGCCACAGATGACTTTCAATATAATATAAGCATGAGAATGATGACAATAATATATGAATTCAATAAAATAAGTTCAAGGATAAATTCTAAAGATTTATAATTTAATTTATCCAGAATTCAATAACGTCCAAATTGTCAACATGATACTGCTTTGTAGAGTAAAATTTAAGAATAATATTGTACCAAAAATAATTTAGACCAATAACGAATTAATTTTTATCATGAATAGTATCCCAGGTGAATAGTACTCGAGTAAATAGTACCCCGTGAATAGTAATTCGAGAATAGTAACCCATGAATAGTATTCTGGCATGAAAAAGTTAAAACTTATAAAAAATGCTCAGAATAATATTTCCATGAAAATATACTGAAAGGAACGTAAATATCAAGGATATTCTACTAATTTCATGGAGTATAGATGTGACGCCCCCAAAAATAGGTATACATCATCTATTCTGAGTCGCCAAATACATGGTACAAAATTCAAATACAACTTAATTGTGACGCCCCCAAAATAGGTATACATCACCTATTCTGAGTCGCCAAATACATGGTACAGAATACAAATACAATCTTAAATATACAACATAAGCTGTGAGTTTTAATACAAACATTGTCTTATAGACATTATTAAAACTCAAAATAAGTCCTCAATACATTTAATAACACACTATTTCACAGAATAGTGAGGACTACTAATGCTATCCTCTGGACCTTCACTCCGTTCCCTGACTCATCCCAGCTATATTCTTATTTCCTGAAGAGAACATTGAAAGAAAGGGTGAGCTCAACTAGCCCAGTAAGAAATATTATGACTAAGATAATGCAGAATAAATTATCATTAGTCTTTGATAATGTTAAACTGATAAAATATAATAGACATCAAGTTTAACTGCAGCGGAACAAGCAATCCATTAAAAGAGTCAAGTAGAGAATAAAATCTACTATCTTTTATGATTTAAAAGGTTTTTCATCACTTTTATCATTTGAGACTCACGACAATAAATAATCCACATCATCCATACACTACGGCCAAGGATATTCATTAGTATCACGACCACAAATTATCCATGCACTACGGGCCAAGGATATTCGTGTATTCATCAATGGTCATGATCATGCCAATAACTGTCCATCAATGCACTACGGGCCAATGAGGACTTTTACCACATCATTTGTAACATTACGGTCATGGTTACACCGAATAATCCCTGGTCATAATCATACCAAGTCCATCTATGCACTACAGGCCACAGATGACTTTCAACAAAATATAAACATGAGGATGATGACAATGATATAAGAATTCAATAAAACAAGTTCAAGAATTAATTTATCTAGGAACTAATAACGTCCAAATTGTCAACATGATAATTCTTTGTAGAGTAAAATTCAAGAATACTCAGAAGAATATTTACATGAAAATATACTGGATGAAGCGCAAATATCAAGGATATTCCACTAATTTCATGGAGTATAGAAGTCAAAACTTTAACCAACTGAGTATAATAAGGAATGGAATAACAAAATAAATCACCAAGCATGCGGTAGACCGAACAGGCAGGTTATTCCAACAGAATAATAAATAACGGAACCAGGTCCCACAGAAAGCATGCATGTGAGGATATTCCAATGAGAATAATAAAGACGGAACCAGTCCCAAGGTAAAGCGCATACGCATGTGATATTCCAATAGAATAATAAAAATTTTAACCGGTCCCATAATAAAATGCACGATATGATATTCAAACAGAATAATAAAGACGGAACTAGGTCATGCGTAAAACACAGACAAGATGTTCTAACAGAATGGTAAAGAATGAAATAACAGAAGAATTTCACTATGTATGCGGTACTTCGCATAGACAGGTTATTCCAACATAATGATAAAGAATGGAATAACAGAAGTTCTCTTCATGAATACAAAAGAAATAATACCCCTTACATTTGAAAGAAACTGGATGTATGAGTAGTGAGGTAGCAGACTTCTCTTCTTCTATAGATTTTCTCTCTACAATTTCTCTCTATAATAATTGTTCTATAGCTTTAGTGAATTGGTGAGAAATGAAGGAAGAATGAGCTTCTATTTATAGAAAAATATATTTTCGATAATTGCAGGTTTTGGAGCTTGAAAAATTACAGTACAATACCTCCAACTTTTCCTTTATTTTTAATTTAGTCATGCAAGTATTATCAAACTTGCACCACCTCCCCTAATAGTAAATAATGTGATTCAATAGTAAATCATGTGAATCAATAGTTCTAGACATGTGAAAATACGAATTATAGTATAGTACCTCCATCTATACCTCCATTTTTAACTTAGTCATGCAAGTATTATCAATCTTGCACCAACTCCCTAATAGTAACAAGAATGTCAAACAATAATACACAATGTGAACAAATAGTTATAATCATGTGAATTAATAGCAATCAATTGCTCATTTATCCGGTTAAATACCCGATTGGTCAATATAACCTCCAGACATCAATTATTATCGAAATAAATGTCGATTTTCACTAACACAAATAATTTCAACACAATGAAACTATTTTTATCAACAATTTAAATTTTGAAATTTTGAAGTTTGACTTTTCCTAAAAAAGTCAACTATTGACTTTTTGACCAAAAAGTTAATCACGGAAAATTTTGTGTTTATAGACTATTTTTACTAATTTCAGCGTTCCGGACTCAAATATCACGTCCGCGTCTCAAAATTCAACTCCAAACACAACTTCAATTTTTAATAACATTTATCATTAATATTATAACTCACAATATTTATCAACCAGGTCGTTCCCAAGAAAGAGGGGGATTTCTGATAAGGATTTCTCCTTATTGGCGCGCAATTAGATGACTAAACCATTCCTTGACAAAACTTCTAGACATTGTGAATATTGCAATTTAATAATATGAATAACTTTGTCGTCTCAATTATTGATTTAATAAAATAACATATTATGCAGATGATACCGTGACAATAATCGAATCAATAATATGAGAGATATAATGCAGCAATTACTGTAGCAATAATTGAGTATAACTGAGTGACTTCTCACGTAAGCATCAATAATCAATACCGTGTGCTACTATGCAACCACGCGTATTACTATACTTTTACTACCGAGTAGTTCAATAATATTAACGGAAAAACTTCCGCCGTTATTTTCATAAAAATATTTTTGTCGTTTTCTTAATCCGACAATAATTCTATTGTGGAGTCCACCAATGATTGCGCCGTTGTACGAATATTCCCTGCTAAAACGAATATTCTCCGACCAATCGAATATAATATAACAACTTGCATACTTTGCAAAATTTATAAATACTACCCACAACTATAACATTATATTAAATTCATTCCATAATATTCAAAATGATAATTATATAAAAATCATCTTTATTCATAAAAGTTGGGGTCTTACCACATCCCCTTCTTATGAAATTTCGCCCTCGAAATTAGGGTACGTACCTGGTATGTTGAATAGGTGAGGATATCTTGACTTCATCTCAGATTCTAACTCCCAAGTCATTTCTTCCACATCGTGGTTTCTCCACAAAACTTTGACTTGAGGTATAACCTTGGAGTGTAGAATATGATCATTCTTATCCAAGATTTTAACATGTAACTCTTCATACGTTAAATCTTCCTCTATCTCGTCCGTTTCTAATTCAATAATGTGGTTCGGGTCTTCCACATATTTACGTAACATGGATATGTGAAAAACGTTATGAACACGAGACATACTTGGCGGTAAAGCGAGTCTATACGCCATAGTTCCTACTCGATTGAGGATTAAAAATGGGCCAATGAATCGAGGATTGAGCTTTCCTCTCTTTCCAAATCTCGTAACTCCTTTCCATGGAGCAACACGTAATAATACATGATCTCCAATATCGAATTCCACGTCCTTTCGATGAAGATCAGCATAACTCTTTTGTCGATCTTGTGAGGTTTTTATACGTTGTCGGATCGTTTGAATCTTTTCCGTATTCATACGTACCAAATCTGGTCCCAACAACGTTGCTTCACCCACTTCATCCCAACATACTAGAGAACGACACTTTCTTCCATAAAACGCCTCGAATGGAGCCATGCCAATACTTGTTTGATAACTGTTGTTGTAGGAAAACTCCACCAATGGTAAGAACTTGTCCCAACTTCCCTTGAAGTCAAGGACACAGAGTCTTAATAAATCTTCAAGAGTTTAAATAGTCCTCTTTGATTGTCTGTCCGTCAATGGATGATATGCCGAACTAAATCGTAAATCTGTGCCCATAGCTTTTTGCAAACTAACCCAAAATCTTGAAGTGAATCTTGGGTCTCGATCAGAAACTATGGATACTGGCATACCATGTAATCTTATAATCTCGTTTATATACATTCTAGCAAGACGTTCAAGTGTATAAGTTTCTCATATCGGTAAGAAATGAGCAGACTTGGTCAATCTATCAACAATAACCAAAATCGCATCTATACCTTGAGAAACCTTGGGAAGACCAGTAACGAAATCCATGGTAATGTGCTCCCACTTCCATTCTAAAATTTCAAGTGGTTGCAATGGACCTTTTGGAACTTGATGCTCTGCCTTGACTCGTTGACAAGTTAGACACCTTGAGATAAACCCCGCTATCTCTCTCTTCATATTGCTCCACCAAAATGTATGTCAAAGATCACGATACATTTTGGTACTCCCAGGATGGATTGCGAACGGTGTGTTGTGCGCCTCCATCATGATTTTATACTTTAAATTAGGGTCGTTAGGAACACAAAGTCTGGAGTTGACTCGAATTATTCCTTCTTCATCAATTCTTGCTTCCGGCATAGCACCTTCTTGCACTTTCTTCCTCATACGCATCAGCTCCAGGTCTGTAGCTTGAGTAGCTTTAACTTTATCGATTAAAGTTGGTTCTACTCTTATATTTTCCATCATCACGTGGGTCCCTAGAGTCTTTATCTCTATCTCCATCCTTTGCAAGTCATATAAAATGGGCCTTTGCGTTGACAATATCACACTTGTACCCGCATATGATCTTCTACTTAATGTGTCAGTTACCACGTTCGCTTTTCCGGGATGGTATTGGATGGTATGATCATAATCTTTCAACAGTTCAAGCCAATGTCTCGGTTGCATGTTGAGTTCCTTTTGAGTGAAGAAATATTTGAGGCTTTTATGATCCGTAAAGATCTCAACTTTCTCCCCATACAAGTAATACCTCCAAATCTTTAGTGCAAAAACGATCGTTGTCAACTCTAGATCATGAGTAGGATAATTTCTCTCATATTCTTTGAGTTGTCGTGAGGCATAAGCTGTGACTTTCCCATGTTGCATGAGAACACAACCTAACCCTTTGCCCGAAGCATCATCAGAGATGACAAATCCTCCCGATCCGGATGGTATTGTCGTAGCAGTCTTTGAAATGAGTCTCCTCTTGAGTTCTTGAAAACTCTTCTCACATTCCTCACTCCAACCTAATTTTGTATCTTTCCGAGTAAGCTGAGTTAATGGAGTAGCGATTTGAGAAAATCCTTCCACGAATCTTCGATAATAACCAGCTAAGCCGAGAAAGCTACATACTTCGATCACTAATTTGGGTTGCTCCCAGCTTTGAATAGCTTCAATCTTTGCTGGGTCAACAGATATTCCATGACTTGATACTATGTGCCCAAGGAATGCTACTTCCTCAAGCCAGAACTCATATTTCTTCAACTTGGCATAAAGCTTATATTCACGGTTTTGGAGTATCGACCTCAAGTGTTGCTCATGATCTTCACGGCTTTTGGAATAAATAAGGATGTCATCAATAAAGACGACCACAAAGTGATCCAAATATTCCTTGAATACTCGGTTCATCATATCCATGAAGGCAGCAGGAGCATTAGTCAATCCAAAAGACATGACTTGAAATTCATAATGCCCGTATCGAGTTCTAAAAGTTGTCTTTAGAATGTCATCGGTTCTAATCTTCAATTGGCGATAACCAAAACAAAGATCAATCTTTGAAAAGAATTTGGCTCCTTGTAACTGGTCAAATAGGTCATCAATACGTGGCAATGGGTACTTATTTTTGATGGTGACATGGTTCAACTCTCGATAATCAATACAAAGTCGCATACTCCCATCTTTATTTTTCACGAATAGAACAGGAGCACCCCAAGGAGACGTACTAGGACGAATGAAACCGATGTCTAACAATTCCTGCAGTTGGGTCTTTAACTCCTGAAGTTCAATAGGAGCCATTCGATATGGGGCTTTAGAAATAGGTTTTGTACCGGGTTCAAGGTCAATACAAAATTCAATTTCACGCTTTGGGGGTAGGCCATGAAGTTCTTCAGGGAATACGTCAGGAAATTCATTACCAATAGAAATATCATTCAAAACTGATGTATTTTTATTTAGATCCGTGACATGAGCTAAGAAAGCTTGACATCCATTTTTTAATAAATGAATAACTTTATGGTTTGAGATGATAGTGATTGATTTTAATGGTTTGGTTGCTTGAATTCGCATAATAGGTTGGTTAGGAATATGAAAGCTAACAACCTTACGAAAACAATCAATTTTTACATGATGAGTAGTTAACCAATCAATCCCTAGAATTACGTCAAATGCAAGTATTTTCAATGAAATAAAATCGACAGGTAATGTGAGGGTACCGATTTGAACTAAACAAGACTTATAAATAGTGGATGTAATGAAGGTTTCTCCCAATGGAGTTTCAACAGATAAGTCAAAGTCAAATTTCTCCAGAGTTAAATTTAAACGTTGAGCGCAAGTAGGAGAAATAAAAGAATGGGTAGGACCAGTATCAAATAAGGTATAGACTTCGATAGAGTTTATGATAAGCTTACCCGTGATGACCTCGTTCGGGTTCCTTACTTTCTGGGAGGTCACAACAAACACTCTCCTTTGCACTACCAGCTTTGACTTTTCTGGGACGGCCTTTGGTGCCTCTATCTTAGCTGAACTTGTCTTTGACAAACGACAAAATTTGGCTAGGTGACCTTCTCTTCCACAATTATAACATGCTTTGGATGACATCACGCAGTTTGGACTGATGTGTCCCTCCCCTCCGCATTTAAATCATATGATAGGTGGTCGTTCTCCTTCCTTAACAACGGGTGTTGGTGCTAACGTCTTTCCATTATTGTTGAATCTCCTCTTCTTGAAATGTCCATTATTATTATTTTGGCCCTGATTACCACCAAAGTGGTTACCATTTCAGCATCTTTGATTCCTCCACGCTTTGTTGTCACCGCTTGATGATTTGCTTCTCACCGGGTATTATCATTTTGTCGGCTGCTCTCTTTTGGTTGGGTTGACTTGTTATCGCGTTCCAATAACTGAGCCCTATTAACAACATCTGAATACAAACACAGTTTATGAGAGATAAGATATTGATGTATCTCGGGTTTCAAACCTCTTAGAAACATTCGCGTCATTCTCTCCTCATTATCAACCAAATGGATGCAAACTGGGACAGCTCGGCAAACTTGTCTTCGTACTACGACACGGTCATGTTGTTTTGCTCCAGTTTAATGAACTCTACCTCTTTATGTGATGAATACTTTCGGAAAAGTACTTGTCGTTGAACAGTTCTTGAAACTTCTCCCAAGACATCTTTAGTGCGGCAGGTTGAGTACGCTTTTACTGATTCCCACCATGTCTGCCTCTACCGCAACATGATGGTGGCAAAGGGAACCTTTTGCTCCTCGGAGCAACCAAAGACATCAAATATCTTGTTGATCTATTTTATCCACGTCTCCGCCTTAAGTGATTTTGGCTCTCCAAAAAACTCCGGTGGTCCCAGCTCCTTGAACTATTTGGCGGTGACCGTCCGAGACTTGCCAGTGTTTCCACCTGCATTTTGGACAGGAGCCGCTCTCGCCTGATGTTGCATGAATTTCATGAAGCCTCGGAACATTCCATCGTTCATCATTTGGTCAGTGTTGTTGTTTGCATGAGGATTGTCGCCTTCCTGATGCACATTGTCCTAGTTATTGATCTGTGGAGACTCAACGGTCTCCTGTGCTCCATTGATTTTCTCAACATTCTCGGATGCCATTTTCAAATACTGCCACAAAACAAGGGTTAATTAATATATCACATATTATCCCTATATTCTGACCGACCAATTAAATACCAAATAAACTTAGGTAGGTCATACTAGCGAAGGAATTCCCCGTCTCTCCCCTCCTAGTTCTTGTCTCACATCTTAGCGTGGATCATATCCCTAAGCTTTGATACCAACTGTGACGCCCCCAAAATAGGTATACATCACCTATTCTGAGTCGCCAAATACATGGTACAGAATACAAATACAATCTTAAATATACAACATAAGTTGTGACTTTTAATACAAACATTAACTACAAGAAAGCACACATTTTACGACGAAAATTTTTGCCACGCACAAAATTTTGTCAGAATTTGTTAATTAATAATTACGAAATTCATAATTGTTACTAAAACTTTTGCTTTTGTGACGACTTTTACTTTTGTTACTATTAATCATTTATATCGCCACTAATTTACACATTTGATGACGATTAACAAAATTTCGTCACAAATTATTTTGGAGGTAGAATTTCGTACCAAAATTTTGGAGGAAAATCTTTTAGTGACATTTTTTAATAATTGATGACAGTATTTATTATCACAAAATATTTCTTTCGATGACAACATAATAGTTTGTCATTAATTATTTGTAAAATTTAGTGACAATGTGCTTTCGTCACTAATGTTCACATTTAGTGACGCCAAATACAAATTTGTCACAATTTTATTTGGAGGCAAAATTTTGGAGGGAAATTTTTTAAAGACGAAAAAAAAATAATTTATGACAATTTGTATTGTCATAAATACCAATTTTATATGATGAGATAATAGTTTGTCACTAATTAGATGAGTGGATAAGTGACGAAAATGGGGCGTCATAAATTCTTATATTTAGCGACAAAGTACGTAATATCGTTACAATTTTATTTGGAGGCAAAATTTTTCTGAGAACTTTTGGAGGAAAATTTTTTGAAGACAAAAATAATAATATTTTATGACAATTTGTATTGTCATAAATACAAATTTTATATGACGAGATAATAATGCGTCACTAATTAGATGCGTGGATAAGTGACAAAAATGGTTCGTCATAATTTCTTATTTTTAGTGACAAAGTACGTAATATCGTCACAATTTTATTTGGAGACAAATTTTGTAAAGAAGAAAAATTAATAAATTATGATAATTTTTATTGTCACAAATACCAATTTTAAATGACGAGATAATAGTGCGTCACTAATTAGATGAGTGGATAAGTGACAACACTACAAAAAATGGGCCTTTAGCAACTATTTTTTCGGGCAACGAATATTCATATATATATATATATATATATATATGATAATAGAATTTTTCTAATACACAAAAAATATAACACAAGAAGCAAAAATATCACAACTAGGTTCAAACCTAAGACCTATAGGTTATTGGGCCATTAAGCTACCACTGAGCCATTCTAATTTATTAGTTAACTAAACAAATCTCAACATTAATGTAAATTTTTGATGAAATATTTATAAATTTTAAAGATAAATTTATATGAATATTTGTTTATAAATATTTATATGAATATTTAAAGATAAATTTATAACTATATATATATATATATATATATATATATATATATGGTAATAGAATTTATCTAATACACAAAAAATATAACATAAGAAGTAAAAATATCACAACTAGGTTTTGAACCTAAGACCTATGGGTTATTGGGCCATTCAGCTACCACTAATGGGGTGTTTGATAAAAATTGAATGAATCTGAATGAGCTGAATCTGAATCTGAATGAGTTGAATCTGAATTTGAATCTGAATGAAAAAAGTTATTTGATAATTGACATGTCTGAAACATCTGAATGACAAAACTTTATTATTTTACCCTTCTGAAAAAATTCAAAATTATTGTAAATTTATTTAATATTACTTAATATAATAGTTAATATTTTTTTTAATTTTTTTATTTTTTTATTTTTTTTACTTCATTCAGCTGCTCATTCAGCCATTCAGCTCAAAAAATCTGACTTAGCCATTTAACTCGTCCATCTTACCGATTCAGCCATTCAGACCAAAATAAACGCACTGACCGATTGACCATTGATTCAAATCCATTCAAATCTAAACAAACAAATTTCTAAGTCATTCTAATTTATTAGTTAACTAAACTACCGCCATAACTATTAGCGGTGAGCGATTGTAGCACATGAGCAAATGAGTAATTTTTCATGTCATCATTGCGACTTGTATGTGGAAGGAGAAATCCATTTCAATCCGTGTCATCCAATGTTGCGATCAACAGTATAGATTATGGTTGTTGAAATAGTACTCGTGACAATCGATTGCCAAGCTTGTTAGGTCCGGGCCTCCGACCCAAATAAACTCAACCTCATCAAACCTGATTATTATATCTATGCTTCCCAATGTTTCCTATTTCTAGATAGAAGTAGGATATACTTACAAGTACTTCCTCACTCTGAGAAATAAAAGTGATGATTAATTTTATGCGAATTTAAAAAAAAAATGTCAAATGATAAAATTATTCATATTTAAATTCTCATCTAATTACATATTTTTCTATACATGACTAGTGATATTATATAATATAAGTAAATATTTAACTTGAGATTACATAAAATAATAAGAACTTTTATTCTTAGACGGAGGGAGTAACTTAAATCATGAACATATTTTTAAGTCCAAAAATAAAACATAAAAAGAATAATAGTAATGGTATACCCCTAGCTATTCCTAATTCTCCTTTTACCTTTTTTTCTAAATATATTATAAAATTAAATTATAATACTATCAGTTCTATGAGAAAACATAAAAAATGAAGAAAATTTTATTATGTTTTATGAACTAAAACAAAATAAAGTTATTTAAAAATGACTTATAAGTCATTCCCAATAAGATAGTTTGACTCATATTAATGTAATATCAATTTTATCCCTATTTTATTTAAATTTTTTTTTTAAAAAAATAAATTTGTAAAAAAGAAGAGTAAGATGCAACGTTACTTTAATTAACATTAGAATTTTTATTTTTATTTTTTTATAGCTAAAGTCTTATATACTCCTTTATTTTCAACGCTGATGACAGAGAATAAACATAAAAAAAAAATTTGATATTTGTAAATAAATATAAGAGATCAAAAAAAAGAAAAAAGATTTCAACGTCACGTAAAGTGATGTTACATCTTACTCTTCTTTTTTATAAATTTGTTTTATAAAAAGTTTTAAAAAAGTTACAATGCCAGTTAGTTTGACATTGGATCACATTTTTATTTTTTTTCAAATTTCTTTAAAAAAATAAAATCGTTTAAAAAAATTAAGATAATTCTTTTTTAAAATTCATTTTTTAAAAAAATATTTTTTAAAGTGGCGTTGGTTGCCTTTCTGTTTTTAGCCAAAAAAATATCTAAAAATTCAACGCCATTTCAAATGGCGTTCAGTAGTTTTTCCCAAATTAGATGTGAAAGCTTTTACTCCCAATAGCAATCGTTGAAGTTTTTATTTTTAAAAAAATATTTGTTTAAAAATAAAATCTTTTTAAAAAAATTTAAAGCTTTTTTTTAACAAAAAATAATTTTTTTTATAAAAATTGTTCTTAAATTAATTAATTTGATTAAGAGAAAGAACTTATTCTAAAAAAATTTGAACAAAATGGGTATAATTAAGAAAATTGAATATAATTTAGGTAGAAAAAAATATTTCGGATCAAACCTTTTCCCATTCTTTTTCCTAATGTATTTTTGTCTCCAACCCAACCAGTCCACAAAAAATTTAGGGATCTGACTTTAGAAACCTAAAATTGAAGAGGCGTTTAGTGATTGATTCAAAATCAATTCCTTTGCTGCAATGATGGAGCGACGGACGGAGGAGAACGCGAAGGAGGAGGGAGAAAGTGTCGACCCAGCAAGCCAGCCCCAAACAAATTGTGGACAGAGAAATTGCCCAAGTATTATCGGTGCCCAACCTAAAAAGTTCTTTGTAGTTTACTATCTCTGTAGAAATCGGCAATTGAACATCCTCATTTCATTGAAGTTACACTCTCTTCCTCTGACGGTCTCTACTTAAAAGGTACAGTTAATATCTGTCTATCTTATACTCAAGGTGCATATCTTAAGCAAGTTTATTTGGAAAATTTTATATGCTCAACAGTTCTATTTAATTTGTTATTGATAGAGAGAATGCTAATTTGTTATGTTTTTTAAGTTTAACAAGTTGTAATTGTTTGGGCAACAATATAACTTAGGGGGTGTTTGATAAAAATTGAATGAATCTTAATTTGAATCTGAATGAGCTGAATCTGAATCTGAATGAGTTAAATCTAAATCTGAATGAAAAAAGTTGTTTGATAATTGACATGTCTGAAACATCTGAATGACAAAACTTTATTATTTTACCCTTCTGAAAAAAATTCAAAATTGTTGTAAATTTATTTAATATTACTTAATATAATAGTTAATATTTTTTTTTAATTTTTTTAATTTGTTAATTTTTTTTTTACTTCATTCACCGCCATTCATTCGACCATTCAAATCAAAAAAAAATCGACTTAGCCATTCAAATTTCTCGTCCATCTTACCGATTCAAATTTTCGATTAAAACAAACGCACTGACCGATTCAACTCTATTCAGCTCTAAACAAACAACCTCTTACTCTCAGAACCATATTTGTTGATATATATGCAATGTTCTATAGAAAAATTTAACATTTTTTCGAATGTTCTTATGTTGTTGATAGGTTAATTCTGTCAGAACTCTGTTTATTTGGTCAAAATACTATTTCTTAGTTTGTGTTAATTTTGTAATGATTTGGTAATCAGTTTCTTATTCAATTTTATTACTTCTTCAACTATCTATTAAGTTGATTAATGTAGGCCTGTAGGGTATATCTCCTCGCATTTGGCGCCATTTCACATCGGTACAGGTGATTCATCGTTGTTTCCCCCCCTCGAAATTCCTTTGTTTCTCTGGTTTTATGTGATGTTTTGTTTTCAGTTGGTAATTTTATATAATAAGCATTAAATTTTTCTTCAACTTTTTTTTTTAAAAAAATTCTATTCATTTGGGTGGGAATGTTTTTATCTAAAGGTTTGTATTGTCAATTTGTATCAAAGTCTGCATTTGTGATTTTATGCTTTAAGGGTTTTTGAGTATGGTAGTTTAACTCTGCATTGATGAATGTGTATGTATAATAGTTGAAGATAATCCAGTTATAGTTATGATGATACAATTTTATTTTTTCATAAAAGATTTTTTATTAGATTAAAAAATGAGTATAGATTAGGAGGACAAGGAATCCTTCGAACTCCAAAGAAATACAAGAGTGAAAAGAAACAAGTGCTGATAAAACACTTGCCACAAATCTCTGTGAACATCTAAAATATTAAGTCTTCTAAAGTCTCCCATAGCCAAAGACCACATTGATGTTAAATCCTGTCCCAAAAAAGAGGAAGAGAGAGACGGGTGTTGTAAGACCCCAATTTATTATTAATGAAATTGAATTTCCTTTATTTATTATTTTTAAATAATAAAGGTTAATTTGATTAATATGATTTGTTATGAGTAAAATGCGCAAATATTTCAAATAAGCAGGTGGTTATAAAATATTTATTTTTTATCGAGGAATATTCGATTGGTCGTGGAATATTTTTGATATTGAAGAATATTCGTACGACGGCGTAGCCTTGTGTGGGCCCCATAATGGAAAGCGATTGGATGAAGAAAATGAGAAATATAAGTTATTTATAAATAACGACGTAGTTATTCTGAATTAATCTTGTTGAAATACTCTAATTGGTTAAAACACACAAGAAGACACGCTTATTGCACCAATTATTGATTTTTTTTACGTAAGAAGGCACTACTCAATAATTGTTACGATAATTCTTGCTTCGATATTTTATTTTATTGATTCAATAATTGCCGTGTTGATATTTTAAATTCTTGTTGTTTTAATAATTGTCACTACACAGTATTTTTCATTATCTGAACAATAATTCATATTATCTGAATAATATTATTTGATAACATTATTGGAAATGTCTAGAAAGTTCTGTTTAAGGAGAGGTTATTTAATTGCGGCGCCAAATGAGAGAAATCCTTCCTAGGAAGGCCCCTCTTTCTTGGGAACCGCACTGTTGTCGATAATGTGATTCTGTAATATTATTTGTGAATAATTAATTATTGATTTTTATGATGAGGAAAATATTCATTTTATGTGGATATAGATGGAGAAAAGTTTTAAAGTGATAATTGTTAAAAATTGATATTTTATCTTTTCTGATAAAATAATATTATATTATATTATTATAATATAATAATGGTGATATTTTACAATGAATGTGGGATATATGACTATATGAGGAGAAAGAGTATTTTTGTTGCAATAAATGTTAAAAACATGTTAAACATGTCGGTGGACCCCATTTCTTAACTGAAATTTGATTATAGCCTGTAAAATCGCCCGTTTGTGGATTTCGATCAATTTCTGTTTGAAATTTAGAAAAACTTTCTTCTGCAAAGTTGTAGATAATGGAATTTCCTATAGAAAAGACATGAGGTTCGAATATTTCTGACAAAAGGGCTATTTATTTTGAATTATTGAAGTTCCGAAATAATTAATTTTTGGAAGTTTTAAATATTTTTTAAAAGAAAAACGTTTTTTTCATTTGGATGGCTCCACTTGCACATGTTAGTTGCTGAATTCAATCTTCTTGGTGGGCGTAGGAAATTTTTTAATAAATATTAATATTTTATTAAATTTTATGCTTTTGTGTTCTAAGCATTTTCCTATAAATAGGGTGCTTAGGTTAGAATTAAAAATCACACCAAAAACTGAAGTTTTCTCTCTCTTTCTCTCTCGATATATTGAGCGTATTCTTGTGAGTATTTTAATACTTTGAGTGTTGCTATATGGTGCAAGTTCAAGTCATAGCCTATATCCGGTGTTTCAACTAGAAGTACTATTCTTTCGAGATAAGGGATATTTTTTTTTAAAATGATATTATTTCTTTCAATATTATTATGCCAGAATATTGGAAGTATTTTTCTTGTGAAATTCTTGTCTTTTAGTGTCGGGGTTACTATTCATGTATACGGTACTATTCACGAATACAACACTATTCATAGAAAAATTAAAATTTTGTTTTTCGTCCAAAATATCTATTATGGATACTAGCTTTGATTGTATCCATGTTTTGATCATTCTTGAATTTTACTTCACTATGATTATTTATGAGGTATTTTTGGACATGGATAGACATATATACAAATCTTTAATATTTATTCATTTGTTTCATTGGATTCGTTTTCTTTAAAATATTTTTCATCATCCTCAGTCCTAAATGATGATATAATTGAATATCTTTGGCCTGTAGTGCAAAGATTAATGATTAATATCTTTGGCCCGTAGTGCAAAGATGAACAGGTGTTGAGATGAACATGACCGACTGATGAATATCTTTGGCCTGTAGTGCAAAGATGAATATTTGATTCATGATGTATATTAATTGATGTTACAGGGATAAAATATTGATGATGAACTGTTAAATTCATAGATAATAGTAGATTTCATTCTCTACGTAACTCTTCTATGAATTATTATTTTCGCTGCGAATATTGATCTAAAACTTGTTGATTATTATATTCTCTCAAATTTTTCCCTGTTGAAGACTAACGATAATTTGTTTTATATTATCTTAGTCATAATATTCTTTACCGGGCTAGTTGGGCTCACCCTTTTCCTTTTTGTTCCATTTTTCTTCTCAGGAGGCGAGAATGTAGCGAATACTAGTCGGGGTATGGAATGAAGGTTCTAGAAAGTCATTTTAGTAGTCCTCACCATTTTTGTATAATAATGTATCAATAATTATATTGAGGACTTATTTGGGTATGGATATTGTCTAGAAGACAATATTTGTATTTAAAAACAGTTTATATGTTGTATTAATAAAGTTGAAGTTGTTTCTGTACCATGTTATTGATGACTCAAAATGGGTGATGTATACCTATTTTGGGGGCGTTATAGTTGTTATCATAGCTTAGTGATATGATCTCTGGCGGAGATCGGAGAATAGAACTAGGAGGGGAGAGACGAGTAAATCTTTCGCTAATGCGTCCTACCTAAACTTATTTGTTGGTCGGTCATAATATAGGGGTATTATGTGATATGTTAATTTGTTTAATTAACCCTTATTTTATGGCAATATTTGAGAATGACAACTGAGAATGTTAACAGTGGAGTAAATGAGACCGTGGAGACGCCTGTACTCACCAATGAGGAGAACGTGCAACCGACCGTCAATGTTCCTCCTGTAAACAATACCACGGAGTAGACGATGAACGATGAGATGTTTAGAAGCTTTTTGTGGTTCATGCAAAACCAGACGAAGGAGATTCCTATTCAAAATACAGGAAGAAACAATGGCAATGCACAGCTGATCACAGCTAAGTAGTTCTAAGAGTTGGGACCACCAGAATTCTGGGGAAAGTCGGATCCGATTAAGGTAGAGACGTGGGTCAAATAAATTACCAAGATATTCGATGTCTTGGGATGCACGGAGGAACAGAAGGTTCCATTCGCCACCTTTATGTTCCGTAATGAGGCAGATTACTGGTGGGAATCTGTGAAGCGTACCCATCCAGCCGCACTTAGCATGTCTTGGGAAACGTTTCAAAAACTGTTTAATGACAAGTACTTTCCTGAAAGTATTCATCATATGAAGGAGGTAGAGTTTATTAGACTGGAGCAGAATAATATGACGGTGTCTCAGTACGAGGCGAAGTTTGCAGAGTTATCCAGGTTTGCACCTCATTTGGTGGAGAATGAGGAACGTATGACGCGGATGTTTCTAAGAGGTTTGAAACCCGGCATACGTCAATATCTCATTTCTCATAAATTTTCTCTCTACTCAGATGTTGTTAATAGGGCTCAATTATTAGAGCGAGATAACGAGTACGTGCAACCAAGGGACCACAACCAGGATCATACCGGTGACAGCAGTCATCAAAACAACAATAACCAGCGGAGAAAGAAGAATACGAACAAGAGTGGCAACCACTCTGGTGGTAATCATGGCCATGAGAATAGAAGAAGCGAGTCGGGAGGAGATTTTAAAAAGAGAAGGTACAACAATGACAATGCGAAGACGTCAGCACCAACTGGTTCTAAGGGAGGAGAACAACCACCGGTCGTATGCTATAAATGCGGGAAACAAGGACATATCAGTCCAAACTGCCCACAACAGTTCAAAGGTATGTTATAATTGTGGAAAGGAAGGACATATCGCTTGAGATTATACGGTAGCGAAACCAAGTTCAGCGGGGACGGTGACTCAAAAGGTTGTCCCAGAAAAGTCAAAGTCAACGGTTCCTGGAAGAGCGTTTGTCGTGACTGGTCAAAATACGAGGAACCCAAACGAGGTGATCACGGGTAAGCTAATCATAAATTCTTGCGAAGTTTATACATTACTAGATACCGGTGCTACCCATTCATTTATATCTCCTGCTTGTGCTCAACATTTAAACTTGACTCCGGAGAAATTAGACTTTGACCTATCTGTGGAAACTCCGTTAGGAGAAACTTTCATCACATCCACTATTTATAAGTCTTGTTTGATCCAAGTTGGCACCATCACATTACCTGTTGACCTTATCTCTTTAAAAATACTTGCTTTTGATGTGATTTTAGGGATTGATTGGCTAACTACTCATCATGCCAAAATTGATTATTTTCGTAAGGTTGTTAGTTTTCATATTCCTAATCAACCTGTTGTACGAATTCAAGAAACTAAACCACTAAAATCAATCACTGTCATATCAAGTCATAAAGCTATTCGTTTATTAAAAAATAGATGTCAAGCTTTCTTAGCCCATGTTATGAATTTGAATAAAGACACGGCAGATTTGAATAATATTCCTGTTGTTAGTGACTTTCCTGACGTATTTCCTGAAGAACTTCCCGGTCTACCCCCGGAACGTGAAGTTGAATTCTTTATTGATCTTGAACCCGGTACAAAGCCCATTTCTAAAACCCCATATCAAATGGCTCCTATTGAAATTCAGGAGTTAAAGGTCCAACTACAGGAGTTATTGGACATCGGTTTTATTCGTCCTAGTACATCTCCTTGGGGTGCTCCTGTTGTATTCGTAAAGAAGAAAGATGGGAGTATGCGACTTTGTATTGACTACCAGGAATTAAATCATGTCACTATCAAGAATAGGTATCCTCTACCTCGTATTGATGACCTATTTGACCAGTTGCAAGGAGCATAATTCTTCTCAAAGATCAATCTTCATTCTGGATATCATTAGCTGAAGATTAGAACTAAGGATATTCCAAAGACTGCCTTCAGAACTCGGTACGGGCATTATGAATTCTTAGTCATATCTTTCGGATTGACTAATGCTCCTACGACTTTCATGGATATGATGAACCGAGTATTCAAGGATTATTTGGATCAGTTCGTTGTTGTCTTTATTGATGACATCCTCATATATTCTAAAAGCCGTGAAGATCATGAGCACCATTTGAAGCTGGTACTCCAAAGGCTTCGTGAAAACAAGCTTTATGCTAAGTTGAAGAAATGCGAGTTTTGGCTTGAGGAAGTAGCATTTCTTGGGAACAAAACATGGAGTATCTGTTGATCCAGCGAAGATTGAAGCAATACAAAGTTGGGAGCAACCAAAGATTTGGTGACCAAGTACTGCGACTTTACGGGCTTAAATTTGGTTATTATCGGAGATTTGTGGAAGGATTTTCTCGAATCGCTACTCCATTAACTCATTAACTTTCGGAAGGATACAAAATTATTATGGAGCGAGGAATGAGAGAAGAGTTTCCAAGAGCTTAAGAGGAGACTTATTTCGGCACCTGTTCTGACAATACCATCTGGTACGAATGGATTTGTTATCTATAGTGATGCTTCAGGCAAAGGGTTAGGATGTGTTCTCATGCAACATGGAAAAGTCATAGCCTATGCCTCGCGACAACTTAAAGAGTATGAGAGGAATTATCCCATGATCTAGAGTTGGCAGCAGTCGTTTTTGCGTTAAAGATCTGGAGGCACTATCTATATGGGGAGAAAGTGGAGATATATTTAGACCATAAAAGTCTCAAATATTTCTTCACCCAAAAGGAACTCAACATGCGGCAACGACGTTGGCTCGAGCTGTTGAAAGACTATGACCACACCATTCAATAGCATCCTGGAAAAACGAACGTGGTAGCTGACGCGTTGAGTAGAAGATCTTATGCAGGAATGAGTACGATACTATCAACACAAAGGCCCATTTTGTGTGACTTACAAAGGTTGAAGATAGAATTCAAGACTCCGGGGACCCATGCGATGATGTCAAGTATATGCATAGAACCAACTTTAATCGAAAAAGTTAAAGTTGCTCAAGCCACAGACCCGGAGCTGATGCGTTTGAAGAAAAAGTGCAAGAAGGTGCTATTCCATAAGCAAGAATTGATGAAGAAGGAATACTTCGAGTCCACTCCAAACTTTGTGTTCCTAACGATTCTGATTTGAAGTATAAAATCATGATGGAGGCACACAATACACCATTTGTAATACATCCTGGAAGTACCAAAATGTATCGTGATCTTCGACATACATTTTGGTGGAACAATATGAAGAGAGATTGCAAAGTTTATTATCTCGACGTGTTTAACTTGTCAACGTGTAAAGGCGGAGCATCAAGTTCCTAAGGGTCCATTGCAACCACTTGAGATTCCGAAATGGAAGTGGGAACATATTACCATGGATTTCGTTACAGGTCTTCCCACGGTTTCTCAAGGCATAAATGCTATTTGGGTTATTGTTGATAGATTAACCAAGTTTGCTCATTTCTTGCCGATACGGGAGACTTATTCCCTTGAACGTCTTGCTCGAATGTACGTAAATGAGATTGTGAGATTGCATGGCATGCCAGTATCCATAGTTTCGGATCGTGACCCAAGATTCACTTCAAGATTTTGGGTTAGCTTGCAAAAAGCTATGGGCATGGATTTACGATTCAGTTCGGCATACCATCCTCAAACGGACGGATAATCAGAGAGGACTATTCAAACTCTTGAAGATTTATTAAGACTCTGTGTCCTAGAATTCAAAGGGAGTTGGGATAAGTATTTACCATTGGTAGAATTCTCCTACAACAACAGTTATTAGGCAAGTATAGGTGTGGCCCCATTCGAAGCATTGTGTGGACGAAATTGTCGCTCTCCAATATGTTGGGATGAGGTGGGTGAAGCAACATTGTTGGGAACCGAGTTGGTACGTATGACTACAGAAAAGATCCAAATAATTCGACAACGTATACAAACGACACAGGATCGACAAAAGAGTTATGCGGATCTTCATCGAAAGGACGTGGAGAAAAGCTCAATCCACGATTTATTGGTCCATTTCAGATTCTTGACCGAGTAGGAAATGTGGCCTATAGACTCGCGTTACCTCCAAGTATGTCTCGTGTTCATAATGTTTTTCACATATCTGTGCTTCGTAAATATGTGAAAGACCCGAACCACGTCATTGAGTTAGAACCGGATGAGATAGCTGAAGACTTAACGTACGAGGAGGTACCTGTCAAGATCTTGGATAGGAAGGAGCATGTCCTACGCACAAATGTAAGACCCCAACTTTTTGAATAAAGATGAATTTTCTATAATTATCATTTTTGAGTATTATGAAATGAATTTAATATAATGTTATAGCTGTGGGTAATATTTACAAATTTTGCAAAGTATGCAAGTTGTCATATTATATTCGATTGGTCGGGAAATATTCTTTTTGTTAGGGAATATCCGTAAGACGGTACAATCATTGGTGGACCCCACAACAGAATTATTGTCGGATTGAGAAAATGACAAAAATATTTTAATAAAAATAACTTGAAAAAGTTTTACCGTTAATCTTTGTTGAACTACTTTCAAGAGTAAAAGTAAATGCGACGTGTCGTGTGGTTGCATAGTAGCACACGGTATTGATTATTAATGCTTGCGTAAGAAGTCACTCAATTTTGCTTCTTAGTTGGACCCCCATTTACCCATTTTTTTTCAAAATAATCGGTAGGAAGTTATTCAGTGTATATATATATAATATTGGTGGGGGGGCATGAGTGGGGCTAGTGTTGCCCACATGTTGGTAGAAAATGGGATGTCTCGGATGGCGGGAGTTAGCATTATTAGATAGTGTTATTATATATATATATATATATATATATGTTTATATATTATATGATATATTATACATATATGCAGAATTTGTTGACATTTGGGGCAGGAAGAAGAATCAGATCACGGGAGTGTATCCCGTGAGATTTGTAGAACATGCTATATATATATATAAAATATATATATATATAATATATTTTATTTAAAGATTTTACTTTAAATATGGACCGTCCAATTAAAGTAAATCAATCTGGACCGTTCATGAGTTAGTTACTATGCAATCCATTCTTCTATAAATAGAAGCTCATTCCTTCATTATTTTCTTACGAATTCACTGAAACTCTAGAGAGATAAACCGTAGAGAGAAAGAAGAAAAGTATTCTTGCTACTTAACTACTCTTATAGCCGTTTCTTTTTACGATAAGGGATATTATTTGTTGTACCTGTAAGGGATATTATTCTTTTGTATTCATGAAGAGAACTTACATTATTCCATTCCTTATTATTACATTGGAATAACTCAGATATCGCTGTGGCTACCCTATACTTGGTGACATTCTTCTATTATTCTCTTTTTATTATTCTCATTGGAATATCCATGCTCATGTGTTTTACACCATCAACACGGTTCCGTCTTTATTATTACTCGTTGGAATATCACTGCATGTGTGTTTTACAATCGGACCTCGTTCCGCCTTTATTATTCTATTAGAACATCCCGCTTGCAAATTTTGCTCGACCTAGTTCCGATTACTTATTATTCTCGTTGGAATAACTCATACATCTGCAATCACCGCATGCATGGTGATTTCTTTTGTTATTACATTCTTTATTATACTCGGTTGGTTAAAGTTTTTGACATCTATACTCCATGAAATTAGTAGAATATCCTTGATATTTGCGCTTCATCCAATATCTTTTCATGGAAATACTCTTACGAGCATTCTTGAATTTTACTCTACGTAAGTATCATGTTGATAATTTGGACGTTATTGGTTCTGGACAAATTAATTCTTGAACTTGTTTTATTGAATTCTTATATCATTATCATCATCCTCATGTTTATATTTTTTGAAAGTCATCTGTGGATTTGTAGTGCATAGATGGACTTGGTATGATTATGACCGTGGATTATTCGATTGTAATCATGGTAGTAATGTTACAAATGATGTGGTAAAAGTCCTCATTGGCCCGTAGTGCATTGATGGACCGATGGTTGACATGATCATGACCATTGATGAATACACGAATATCCTTGGCCCGTAGTGCATGGATAATTTATGGTCGTGACCCTAATGATTATCCTTGGCCGTAGTGTAGGGATGATGTGGATTATTTATTAAGTTGAGTCTCAGCGATAAAAGTGATGAAAAACGTCTTAAATCATAAAAGATAGTTGATTTTATTCTCTACTTGACTCTTTTAATGGATTTCTTGTTCCGCTGTAGTTAAACTTGATGTCTATTGTATTTTATCAGTTTAACATTGTTGGAGACTAATGATAATTTATTCTGCATTATCTTAGTCATAATATTTCCTTCTGGGCTAGTTGAGCTCACCCTTTCTTTCACTGTTCTCTTCAGGAAATGAGAACGTAGCTGGGACGAGTCGGGGAATGGAGTGATGGTCCGGATGATAGTGTTAGCTAGTAGTCCTCACTATTCTGTTAAATAGTGTGACAATAAATGTAATGAGGACTTATTCTGAGAGTGGATATTATCTAGAAGACAGTATTTGTATTTAAACTCACAGCTCTCTTATTGTATAATTAAGATTGTATTTATATTTTGTACCATGTATTTGGCGACTCAGGATAGGTGATGTATACCTATTTTGGGGGCGTCACAGTTGGTATCAAAGCTTAGGGATATGATCCCTGGCTAAGATGTGAGACAAGAACTAGGAGGGGAGAGATAGGGAATTCTTTCACTAGTATGACCTACCTAAGTTTATTTGGTATTTAATTGGTCGGTCAGAGTATAAGGATAATATGTGATATGTTATTTAACTCTTGTTTTATGGCAGTATTTGAAAATGACATCTGAGAATGTTGAGATTATCAATGGAGCACAGGAGTCCGTGGAATCTCCACAGATCAATAATCAGGATAATGTGCATCAGTAAGGAGACATTCCTCAGGCAAACAACAACACGGATCAAATGATGAACGATGGAATGTTCAGAGGCTTTATGCAATTCATGCAACATCAGGCGAGAGCGGCTCCTGTCCAAAATGCAGGTGGAAACACTGGCAACTCTCGGACGGTCACCGCGAAGCAGTTTAAGGAACTGGGACCACCGAAGTTTTTAAGAGAGCCAAAACCACTTAAGGCAGAGACGTGGATTAAGCAGATCAACAAGATATTTGATGTCTTGGGATGCTCCGAGGAGCAAAAGGTTCCCTTTGCCACCTTCATGTTGCGGGCAGAGGAAAATTACTGGTGGGAATCTATAAAGTGTACTCAATCTGCCGCACTGAAGATGTCTTGGGAGAAGTTCTAAGAACTGTTCAACGATAAGTACTTTCCCGAAAGTATTCGTCACATGAAAGAGGTAGAGTTCATCAAGCTGGAACAAAACAACATGACCGTATCACAGTACGAAGCCAAGTTTGTCGAGTTATCTCGGTTTGCGTCCCATTTGGTTGATAATGAGGAGAGAATGACGCGAATGTTTTTAAGAGGTTTGAAACTTGAGATACGTCAATATCTTATCTCTCATAAACTGTGTTTTTATTCAGATGTTGTTAATAGGGCTCAGTTATTGGAGCGCGATAATGAGTCAACCCAACCAAAAGAGAGCAGCCAACAAAATGATAATACTAGTGATAACAGTCATCGAAGCGGTGACAATAAGCATGGAGGGAATCAACATGCCAAAAATGGTAACCACTTCGGTGGTAATCATGGCCAAAATAATAAGAACGGACATTTCAAGAAGAGGAGATTCAACAATGATGGAAAGACATCAGCATCAGCACCTGTCGTTAAGGAAGGAGAACGACCACCTATCATATGCTTCAAGTGTGGAGGAGAGGGACACATCAGTCCCAACTGTGCGATGCCATCCAAGGTATGTTATAACTATGGAAGAGAAGGTCACCTGGCCCGATTTTTTCGTGCACTGAAGACAAGTCCAGCTGGGATGGAGGCACCAAAGGCCGTCCCAGAAAAGTCAAAGCCGGTAGTGCAAGGGAGAGCGTTTGTTGTGACCTCCCAAAAGCAAGGAACCCGAATGAGGTCATCACGGGTAAGCTAATCATAAACTCTAGCGAAGTTTATACTTTATTTGATACTGGTTCTACCCACTCTTTCATTTCTCCTACTTGCACTCAATGTTTAAATTTGACTCCGGGAAAATTGGATTTTGATTTATCTGTTGAAACCCCGTTGGGAGAAACCTTCATTACATCCACGGTTTATAAGTCTTGTTTGATTCAAATTGGTAATCGCACATTACCTGTCGATCTTATTTCTTTGAAAATACTTGCATTTGATGTGATTCTAGGGATTGATTGGTTAACTACTAATCATGCAAAAATTGATTATTTTCGTAAGGTTGTTAGCTTTCATTCCTAATCAACATATTATGCGAATTCAAGCAACTAAACCATTAAAATCAATCACAGTCATCTCAAGCCATAAAGCTATTCGTTTATTAAAAAACGGATGTCAAACTTTCTTAGCTCATGTCACGGATCTAAATAAAAATATGTCAGTTTTGAATGATATTTCTATTGTTAATGAATTTTTTGATGTATTCCCTGAAGAACTTCCTGGCCTACCCCCATAGCGTGAAATTGAATTTTGTATCGACCTTGAACCCGGTACAAAACCCATTTCTAAAGCCTTATATCGAATGGCTCCTAGAACTTCAAGAGTTAAAGACCCAACTGCAGGAATTGTTAGACATTGGCTTTATTCGTCCTAGTACTTCTCCTTGGGGTGCTCCTGTTCTATTTGTGAAAAAGAAAGATGGGAGTATGCGACTTTGTATTGATTATCGGGAGTTGAATCATGTCACCATCAAAAATAGGTACCCATTGCCACGTATTGATGACCTGTTTGACCAACAAAGGAGCCAAATTCTTTACAAAGATTGATCTTCGTTAGGATATCACCAGATTGAAGATTAGAACCGATGACATTCCAAAGACGGCTTTGAGAACTCCTATGCGGGCATTATGAATTCCTAGTCATGTCTTTTGGATTGACTAATGCTCCTCGCCGCCTTCATGGATATGATGAACCGAGTTCAAGGAATATTTGGATCACTTTGTGGTCGTCTTTATTGATGACATCCTCATATATTCCAAAACACAGAAAGATCATGAGCAACACTTGAGGCTGATACTCCAAAAGCTTCGTGAATATAAGCTTTATGCTAAGTTGAAGAAATGCGAGTTCTGGCTTGAGGAAGTAGCATTCCTTGGGCACGTGGTATCAAGTCATGGAATATATGTTGACCCAAAGAAAGATTTAAGCTATTCAAAGTCGGAGAAACCTAAATCGATGGCCGGCACGTAGCTTTCTCGCTTAATCGGTTATTATCGGAGATTCGTGGAAGGATTTTCTCGAATCGCTACTCCACTAACTCTGCTGACTCGGAAAGATACAAAGTTCGGTTGGAGCGAGGAATGTGAGAAGAGTTTTCAAGAACTCAAGAGGAGACTCATTTCAGCACCTATTCTGAAAATACCATCTGGTTCGGAGGGATTTGTCATCTACAGTGATGCTTCGGGCAAAGGGTTAGGATATGTTCTCATGCAACATGGGAAAGTCATAGCCTATGCCTCATGACAACTCAAAGAATATGAGAGGAATTATCCTATTTATGATCTAGAGTTGGCAGCTGTTGTCTTCGTACTAAAGATTTGGAGGCATTACTTGTATGGGGAGAAAGTGGAGATCTTTACGGATCATAAAAGCCTCAAATATTTCTTCACTCAAAAGGAAATCAACATGCGACAACGACGTTGGCTTGAATTGTTGAAAGATTATGATCATGCCATCCAATACCATCCTGGAAAAGCGAACATGATAGCTGACGCATTGAGTAAAATATCATATGCGGGTGCGAGTGCGATATTGTCAACACAAAGGCCCATTTTGTATGACTTGCAAAGGATGGAGATAGAGATAAAGACTCCAGGGACCCACGTGATGATGGAAAATATATGAGTAGAACCGACTTTAATTGATAAAGTTAAAACTGCTCAAGTTACAGACCTGGAGCTAATGCGTATGAGAAAGAAAGTGCAAGAAGGTGCTATGCTGGAAGCAAGAATTGATGAAGAAGGAATACTTCGAGTCAACTCCAGACTTTGTGTTCCTAACGACCACGATTTAAAGTATAAAATCATGATGGAGCGCATAACACACCGCTTGCAATCCATCCATCAGGAGTACCAAAATGTATCGTGATCTTCGTCATACATTTTGGTGGAGCAATATGAAGAGAGAGATAACACTGTTTATCTCAAGGTGTCTAACTTGTCAACGAGTCAAGGCAGAGCATCAAGTACCAAAAGGTCTATTGCAACCACTTGAAATTCCAGAATGGAAGTGGGAGCACATTACCATGGATTTCGTTACTGGTCTTCCCAAGGTTTCTCAAGGCATAGATGCAATTTGGGTCATTGTTGATAGATTGACCAAGTCTGCTTATTTTTTACCTATACGAGAAACTTATAAACTTGAACGTCTTGCTCGTATGTACATAAACGAGATTGTAAGACTGCATGGTATGCCAGTATCCATAGTTTCTGATCGTGACCCAAGATTCACTTCACGATTTTGGGTTAGTTTGGAAAAGCTATGGGTACGGATTTACGATTTAGTTCGGCATATCATCCTCAGACGGACGAACAATCAGAGAGGACTATTCAGACTCTAGAAGATTTATTAAGACTTTGTGTCATTGACTTCAAGGGAAGTTGGGATAAGTTATTACCATTGATGGAGTTTTCCTACAACAATAGTTATCAAGCAAGCATTGGCATGGCTCCATTCGAGGCGTTGTATGGAAGAAAGTGTCACTCTCCAGTATGCTGGGATGAGGTGGGTGAAGTAACATTGTTGGGACAGGAGTTGGTACGTATGACTATGAAAAAGATTCAAACGATCCAACAACATATAAAAACCTCACAAGATCGACAAAAGAGTTATGTTGATCTTCATCGAAAGGACGTGGAATTCGATATAAGAGATCATGTGTTGTTACGTGTTGCTCCATGGAAAGGAGTTACGAGATTTGGAAATAGAGGAAAGCTCAATCCTCGATTCATTGGCCCATTTTTAATCCTCGATTGGGTAGAAACTATGGCCTATAGACTCGCTTTACCGCCAAGTATGTCTCGTGTTCATAACGTTTTTCACATATCCATGTTATGTAAATATGTGGAAGACCCGAACCACATTATTGAGTTGGAACCGAACGAAATAGCGGAAGATTTAACGTATGAAGAGGTTCCTATTCAAATCTTGGATAAGAAGGAACATATTCTACGCTCCAAGGTTATACCTCAAGTCAAAGTTTTGTGGAGAAACCATAATGTTGAGGAAATGACCTGGGAGTTAGAATCTGAAATGAAGTCAAGGTATCCTTACCTCTTCGATATACCAGGTACATACCCTAATTTCGAGGGCGAAATTTCATAAGAAAGAGAGGTTGTAAGACCCCAACTTTTTGAATAAAGATGAATTTTCTATAATTATCATTTTTGAGTATTATAGAATGAATTTAATATAATGTTATAGTTGTGGGTAAAATTTACAAATTTTGCAAAGTATGCAAGTTGTCATATTATATTCGATTGGTCGAGAAATATTCTTTTTGTCTGGGAATATCCGTACGACGGTACAATCATTGGTGGACCCCACAACAGAATTATTGTCGGATTAAGAAAACGACAAAAATATTTTATTGAAAATAATTAGGAAGTTTCACCAGTTATCTTGTTGAACTACTCGGTAGTAAAAGTACAGTAATACGTGTGGTTGCATAGTAGCACACGGTATTGATTATTAATGCTTATGTAAGAAGTCACTCAATTTTGCTTATTAGTTGGACCCACATGTACCCATTTTTTTCAAAATAATCGGTAGAAAGTTATTCAGTGTATATATATATATATATAATATTGGTGGGGGGCATGAGTGGGGCTAGTGTTGCCAACATGTTGGTAGAAAATGGGATATCTCGGATGGTGGGAGTTAGCATTATTATCTAGTGTTATTATATATATATATATACATGTTTATATATTATATGATATATTATACATATATGCAGAATTTGTTGACATTTGGGGCAGGAAGAAGAATCAGATCACGGGAGTGTATCCCGTGAGATTTGTAGCACATGCTATATATATATATATATATGTATTTAATATATATATAATATTTTATTTAAAAGATTTTACTTTAAATATGGACCGTCCGATTAAAGTAAATCAATCTGGACCGTTCATGAGTTAGTTACTATGCAATCCATTCTTCTATAAATAGAAGCTCATTCCTTCATTATTTTCTTACGAATTTACTGAAACTCTAGAGAGATAAACTGTAGAGAGAAAGAAGAAAAGTATTCTGCTACTTAACTACTCTTATATCCAGTTTCTTTTACGGTAAGGGATATTATTTGTTGTACCCGTAAGGGATATTATTCTTTTGTATTCATGAAGAGAACTTCTGTTATTCCATTCCTTATTATTCTGTTGGAATAACATGTATACGCGGGCTACCCTATACTTGGTGACATTTTTATATTATTATGTCTTTATTATTCTGTTGGAATATCTTGTCTGCATGTTTTTACACCGACCGGTTCCGCTCTTTATTATTACATTGGAATATCACATGCATGTGTTTTACACCGGACTGGTTTTAAATCTTTTATTATTACATTGGAATATCCTGTCTATGTGTTTTACTTCGGACCTGGTTCCGCTCTTTATTATTCTCATTGGAATATCCATGCATGTGTTTTACATCGGACCTGGTTCCGTCTTTATTATTCTGTTGGAACATCCTGTCGGTGCGAATTTTGCCTGACCTGGTTCCGTTACTTATTATTCTGTTGGAATAACCTGTCTATGCGAAGTACCGCATGCATGGTGATTTCTTTTGTTATTACATTCTTTATTATACTCAGTTGGTTAAAGTTTTGACATCTATACTCCATGAAATTAGTAGAATATCCTTGATATTTGCGCTTCATCCAGTATCTTTTCATGAAAATATTCTTCTGAGCATTCTTGAATTCTACTCTACACAGAAGTATCATGTTGACAATTTGGACGTTATTGGTTCCTGGACAAATTAATTCTAGAACTTGTTTTATTGAATTCTTATATCATTGTCATCATCCTCATGTTTATATTTTTTTTGAAAGTCATCTGTGGCCTGTAGTGCATAGATGGACTTGATATGATTATGACCAGGGATTATTCGATGTAATCATGACCGTAATGTTATAAATGATGTGGTAAAAGTCCTCATTGGCCCGTAGTGCATTGATGGATAGTGGTTGGCATGATCATGACCATTGATGAATACACGAATATCATTGGCCCGTAGTGCATGGATAATTTGTGGTCGTGACCCTAATGAATATCCTTGGCCGTAGTGCAGGGATGATGTGGATTATTTATTATGGATTATTTATTAAGCCGAGTCTCAGCGATAAAAGTGATGGAAAACGTCTTAAATAATAAAAGATAGTTGATTTTATTCTCTACTTGACTCTTTTAATGGATTGTTTGTTCCGCTGCAGTTAAACTTGATGTCTATTGTATTTTATCAGTTTAACATTGTTGGAGACTAATGATAATTTATTCTACATTATCTTAGTCATAATATTTCTTGCTAGGCTAGTTGAGCTCACCCTTTCTTTCACTGTTCTCTTCAGAAAATGAGAACGTAGCTGGGACGAGTCGGGGAACGGAGTGATGGTCCAGATGATAGTGTTAGCTAGTAGTCCTCACTATTCTGTTAAATAGTGTGACGATAAATGTAATGAGGACTTATTCTGAGAGTGGATATTGTCTAGAAGACTGTATTTGTATTTAAACTCACAGCTCTCTTGTTGTATAATTAAGATTGTATTTATATTCTGTACCATGTATTTGGCGACTCAGGATAGGTGATGTATACCTATTTTGGGGGCGTCACACAAAGGTCATACCACAAGTCAAAGTTTTGTGGAGGAACCATGCTATAGAGGAAATGACCTGGGAATTAGAAACTGAAATGAAAGTGAGATATCCTCATCTTTTTGAAACACCAGGTACGTACGTCAATTTTGAAGATGAAATTTCATAAGGAGGGGAGGTTGTAAGACCCCGATTTGTTATTAATGAAATTGAATTTCCTCTATTTCTTATTTTTAAATAGTAAGGGTTAATTTGGTTAATATGATTAGTTATGGGTAGAATGCGCAAATATTTCAAATAAGCAGGTGGTTATAAAATATTCATTTTTTATCAAGGAATATTCGATTGGTCGTGGAATATTCTTGCTGTCGGGGAATATTTGTACGATGGCGTAACCTTGTGTGGGCCCCATAATGGAAAGCGATTGGATGAAGAAAACGACAAATATAAGTTGTTTATAAATAACGGCGTAGTTATTCTGCTAATTATCTTGTTGAAATACTCGGTGGTTAAAACACAGTAGCACACGGTATTGCACCAATTATTGATTCTTACATAAGAAGGCACTACTCAATAATTATTACGATAATTATTTGTTCGAGATTTTATTTTATTGATTCAATAATTGCTGTGTTGATATGTTATATTACTGTTGTTTCAATAATTGTCACTAAACAGTATTTTCCATTATCGGAGCAATAATTCATATTATTTGAATAATATTATTAGATAACATTATTGGCAATGTCTATAAAGTTCTGTCTAAGGAGAGGTTATTTAATTGCGCGCCAACAAGGAGAAATCCTTACCGGAAGGCCCCCCTATTTCTTGGGAACTGCTTGGTTGTCAGTAATGTGATTCTGTAATATTATTTGCGGATAATTAATTATTAATTTTTATGATGAGGAAAATATTCATTTTATGTGGATATAGATGGAGAAAAGTTTTAAAGTGACAATTGTTAAAAATTGATATTTTATCTTTTTTGATAAAATTATATTTTATTATATTATTATAATATAATAATGGCAATATTTTACAATGAATGTGGGATATATGACTATATGAGGAGGAAGAGTATTTTTGTTGCAATAAATGTTAAAAACATGTTAAACATGTCGGTGGACCCCATTTCTTGACTAAAATTTGATTATAGCTGTAAAATCACCCGTTTATGGATTTCGGTCAATTTTTGTTTGAAATTTAGAAAAACTTTCTTCTGCAAAGTTGTAGATAATGGAATTTTCTATAGAAAAGACGTTAGGTTCGAATTTTTCAGATAAAAAAGCTATTTATTATGAATTATTAAAGTTTCGAAGTTCCGAAATAATTGATTTTTAGAAGTTTTAAATATTTTTTAAAAGAAAAATGTTTTTTTCATTTGGATGGCTCCACTTGCACATGTTAGTTGCTGAATTCAATCTTCTTGGTGGGCGTAGTAAAAAATTTAATAAATATTAATATTTTATTAAATTTTCTATTTCGGTGTTCTAAGTATTTTCCTATAAATAGGGTGCTTAGGTTAGAATTGAAAATCACACCAGAAACTAAAGTTTTCTCTCTCTTTCTCTCTCGATATATTGAGCGTATTCTTGTGAGTATTTTAATACTTTGAGTGTTGCTATACGGTGCAAGTTTAAGTCATAGCCTATATCCGGTGTTTCAACTAGAAGTACTATTCTTTCGAGGTAAGGGATATTTTTTTTTAAAATGATATTATTTCTTTCAATATCATTATGCCAGAATATTGGAAGTATTTTTCTTGTGAAATTCTTGTCTTTTAGTGTCGGGGTTACTATTCACGTATACGACACTATTCACATATACGGTACTATTCAGGAATACGACACTATTCACAAAAAATTTAAAATTATATTTTTCGTCCAAAATATCTATTATGGATACTAGGTTTGATTGTATCCATGTTTTGATCATTCTTGAATTTTACTCCACTATGATTATTTATGAGGTATTTTTGGACATGGATAGACCAATATACGAATCTTTAATATTTATTCATTTGTTTCACTGAATTCGTTTTCTTTAAAATATTTTTCATCATCCTCAGTCCTAAATGATGATATAATTGAATATCTTTGGCCTGTAGTGCAAAGATTAATGATTAATATCTTTGGCCCGTAGTGCAAAGATGAGCAGTGTTGAGATGAACATGACCGAAATGAGTGAATATCTTTGGCTCAGTAGTGCAAAGATGAATATTTGATTCATGATGTATATTAATTGATGTTACAGGATAAAATATTGTGTCATTGAATATTCTAGCATTTCTTTTCACAGTCCATATACCCCAAAAAGTGATGTATTGTGAAAATTCATTTCACACTAACAAAAACATCACACTAACAAAGAATCTTGGCATCCTTGTGTCTTCCAAAACCCTAAGACCTTACTTGAAGCAAATTAACTCTCCAATGAGGCAAGAAGTAAGGTGGAACTCAAGCCTCTTCAAAAATCCTCAAAAACAGTGTTTTGTATCTCTTTGTTATATCACATTGCGAAAAATAAAATAAAATAAAATTCATGACACTTTGAACTCTGCCTGCACATGGGACACATAGCACAAGCGTTTGTACAGCCTTCACCTCTACAACAAATCATTAGTATTAAGACAACTGAAAACTGCTGACATGGTTTGAAGTATCAAGCGATGCTGGCACATATTTGACGTAGCGGTACTGCCCGAGACCTAAAGGTATTGTCCGATATATACAAGATATAAAAAGAATTTACAATTTTTCATCAAGAAAATGCTAGCAAGAACAGCAACTACGTATCATATAACTTGTATAATGTTATATGTATTACAAGACAACTTTATAAGTATTTATTCATTATTTTATTTATTCTTATTTTTTTTTTCAGTTATATATAGTTTTTTGTTGTGTATCGCTCTATATCGATACCAATACCTGATATTGACTGTCCAATACGTCTTCCGATACCGCGACTCTAAACCCTGACTGCTGACCAAACAAAAGCCTTGATTTTTGAGGAAATCTTGACATTCCAAGTAAAGAAGATAGGCTGAAGTCTTTAGGAGATAGAATACAAATAGCGGAATAGATATTCCATAAAAGACTTGCACTAAAATTTATAGAAGAATCCAATGACCACAATCTCCTATCAGGATTAGAGAAAGAAAGAGAAACCTGATTGAGTTGGCCCAAGTGAGCAATTAAGTAGTAGCCTCACAATCATTTATTTACTTGAAATAAAGAAAATTCTAAGAAAGTTATTATGATATATAGAGTCATAGACATAGAATTAATAAACAATTCCGTTCAGAGGAGTTTTTAACCTTTAACTATTGAAAAGTCATATTGGTAAAACTGCGAGATATGTAAATTAAATACAATCTAAAAAGAAGTAAATAATTCGAGTACTTGACAAATTATCAGAAATATTAGAGAAGAAATAATTTACTGTATGAAAGTAAATTTTATTTTTTGAGTGTGGCAGTTAATTGAAAGTATCTGACGGGCATGTATTGTGAGAACTATTGATGGTAATCATATCCAATATGGTTTTAATTCATTTATTAGGTGTTTTTCCATATTATGTAGTTCATAAATTGATGAATTACATATTTTGTGCTATTGAGATTTGGAAAGCACATTCTACATTATAAAATGCTTCATGGATTCCATAGAGCAAATTCAATTTACTCATGTGAAATATATTTACAGGCCATTTTAGATTCTTTGCTTCACTTTCTAATAGCTAGAAAAAATGATCTTCTAGGATGGCATTTTCTTTGGACATTTATACTGTAGTTTTATTTCCCTCCCCTTTGTATTTAGGATAATATTTACCATTATGCAAGTGATCATGCAATATTATTTAGCTTTTTATGTGCTTGCTACTTTTTTAAGTTGAGTATATTCAGGACTAATTTTGTATACATGAATATTTGTACTAAGGTTAGTGCCCCGCTCTTCTACATTAACCCTATGCTTTTGCATGTTCCTCATCCCTCCTCTCTTAACAAGTGAAATTAAACCCAAAAAGAAAGAGAAAGGGGAGCCATATTACTAGTAATAGGTAAACATTTATGTTGGTTAATGCTTGTGCACAATCTTATGGGCCAACAATATTTATTTTGCTACTGTAGCATATACACCTTTGCTGGACTATTTCAAATAGCACAGTGATTTTATTTTTTTTGCAGCTTCTGGACCGGTGTGTCACTTTTTTTGCCCTACAATATCAGTTGTTCTGAGAATTTACTGGCTTTACTCATGCTATTTTTGGGTAATGAAACGTCTTAAGGTTTCAGATATTGTGGAAGGAGATGAATGTATCTGGTTTGTTGACTTCTGCTGGAATAAATATAGCCTTGTGCACTGCGCTCTCTTCACTGTATTCAGTTTTAAGAAAACAACCAGGATATGTAAGTGTGTACTTTGGGCAAAAGTTTGCTCAAGTACAATCAAAAGATCAGGCACCTTTCTGCTTTGACAGACTTGTTCCTACACCTAGCTGGATAGTTGAGGCTTGGGAGACATCTGAAGAAGATTTATTGGAAATTGGGGGTCTAGATGCAGTTGTTTTTTTCCGGATAGTTGTTTTTAGGTTAGTATATGTGTTGAGAAGATGACTCAGCTGCTGATGTGTCAAGATATTCAAAGATTGTTGAAATAAAGTTGCTAGAGTATTTTTTGAATAAGTCAAAAATGTTTGAAAGCTTCAAAGTAGTTGTTGCTTGAAAATGGGAAAGTAGTTGTTGCTTGAGTGAAAAGATAAGCTCCTAGATTCATGAGCATGTGATGCTATTTTGTGCATCTGTTATGCATTTCCTATGTTTCTCATGTATATAAAGCACTTTCTAGTCAATAAAATTATAAGGTCATTTGGCAGCTCATTTAGGCTCCTATATGTTTTAATTTGTTACTGTTCTTGTGAAAAATAACAACATATTGGTATCAGAGCCTGTTTTCTTAAGGGGCCTGCGTGAGAAATCCTGAGAGTATTTTTTTCACCAAAACACCAAAATACATAAATACCTAACCTTTCTAAGCATGGCCTCAAATGCTTTCTCTCCAATAATACCACCAGTTTTCACTGGGGAGAATTATCAAACATGGGCAGTAAGGATGACAACTTATTTGCAAGCAGTTGATTTTTGGGAGGCAGTTGAAGCTGATTATGAAATCACTCCATTGCCTGACAATCCCACTGTCCAAGAAATCAAGGTTCACAAGGAGAGGACAACCAAAAAATTTAAAGCCAAGTCATGCCTCCATTCAGCAGTTTCTGAAGTTCTTTTCACCAAGATCATGACTTTGGAGTCAGCCAAAAACATCTGGGACTATCTCAAAACTGAGTTTCAAGGCAATGACAGATCAAGGAGCATGCAAGTGATGAACTTAAGGAGGGAATTTGAGATACAAAGGATGAAGGAATCAGAGACCATAAAGGAGTACTCTGATAGGCTGCTGAGCATAGTAAAAAAGGTAAGGTTGCTTGGAGAAGACTTGTCTGATCAAAGGGTTGTCGAAAAAATCCTAGTAACCATACCTGAAAGGTTTGAGTCCAAAATCTCCTCTCTTAAGGAATCTAAAAACTTAAAAAGTATTTCCTTGGCAGAATTTTTGAATGCTTTACAGGCGCAGGAGCAGAGAAGACTGATTAGGCAAGAAGGGTTTGTAGAGGGAGCTTTGCAGGCCAAACTACAAATCCAAGATAGAAGTAAAGGCAAGAAAAAGAAGAGCAATAAAGACAACTCAAACAAAGGAAATGCTGGAGCTGGAGGCAGTAACAACAAAGGAGGAACTTACCCTCAATGTCAGCATTGCAAAAAGAAAAATCATCCTCAATCTAAGTGTTGGTGGAGGCCTGACATCAAGTGCAGAAAGTGCAACCAGTTAGGCCACATAGAGAAGGTTTGCAAAAGTAAACAACAGCAAGAGGGTGAAGCTAAAATGGTGGACCAACAGGAGGAGGATCACCTGTTTGTTGCCTCATGTTATGCAAGCAAAAGCTCAAATAAACATTGGTTAGTTGATAGTGGCTGCACAAATCATATGACCTATGATAAAGAGCTCTTTAGAGAGTTGGATAGAACTAAAATTTCCAAAGTCAAGGTTGGAAATGGTGAGTTCATTGAAGTAAGAGGTAAAGGGACAGTAGCAATTGAAAGTATTTTAGGTACAAAACTAATTACTGATGTTTTATATGTGCCTAAAATTGATCAAAATTTGCTAAGTGTTGGTCAACTACTGGAGAAAGGCTATAAACTGTTGTTTGAAGACAAAAAGTGTATGATTAGAGATGCGGATGGCCATGAGGTGTGTACAATCAAAATGAGAGGCAAGTGCTTCTCTCTGGATCCAATGAAGGAGCAGACAGCATATCAAGTCTCTATGAACACAACTGAAATTTGGCACAAGAGATTAGGCCATTTTCACCATGCAGCACTCATATATATGCAGAAAAATCAGCTAGTACAAGGATTACCTCCACTAGAAGAACATGTACTTGGCTGCAAGGCTTGCCAATATAGAAAACAAAGTAGATTGCCATTTCCTAAAAAGGCCTGGAGGGCTTCACAGAAGCTGCAACTAATACATACTGATCTTGGAGGGCCTTAGAGAACTCCATCACTAAAGGGAAGTAAATATTATATTGCTTTTATAGATGATTTAACAAGAATGTGTTGGATTTACTTCTTAAGGTTTAAATCCGAGGTTGCAGCTGTGTTCTGGAAATTTAAAGCTTGGGTGGAAAACCAAAGTGGCAGCAAGATGCAAGTGTTAAGATCAGATAATGGCAAGGAATACACCTCAGAACAGTTCAATTTGTTTTTTGAAGAAGCTGGAATCGAGCACCAGCTGACAGATCCATACACTCCACAACAAAATGGAGTGAGTGAGAGGAAGAATAGAACACTCATGGAGATGACCAGATGTCTGCTACATGAAAAAGGGCTGCTAAAAAAGTTTTGGGCAGAGGCTGCAAATACTGCTATTTTTCTACTTAACATACTTCCAACGAGGGCTTTGAAAAGAAAAACACCCTTTGAGGCTTGGTATGGATACAAACCTTTATTACATAACTACAAAGTATTCGGTTGTCTGTGTTTTTCATATGTGCCTCAGGTAAAGAGAGACAAGCTTGATAAGAAAGCAGAACCGGGAGTCTTCATTGGTTATAAAGAATATCTCTAAAAGCTTACGTAATTTTTCAACCTCAAACAGGAAAAATTCTGATAAGTAGAGATGTTACTTTTATGGAGAATGAGCAGTGGAATTGGGATGATGAAGAAAAAGATCAGTTTTCAGAAGACATGCAACCTTCTGAAGACAATGTTGATGACCCACCAGTCAGGGGGACAAGGCTGCTTTCTGACATTTATCAAAGATGCAATGTTGCTATAATGGAGCCTACAGGATTTGAAGAAGCTGTAAAAGATCATAAATAGATGGAAGCTATGAAAGAGGAGATGAGAATGATAGAGAAAAATCACACTTGGGAGCTTAAGGAAAAACCTCAAAATAGGAAGATTATAGGAGTTAAATGGGTGTTCAGAACCAAGTTAAATGCAGATGGATCAGTTAACAAGTATAAAGCAAGGTTAGTGGTGAAGGGTTATGCTCAAATCTATGGTGTTGATTTCTCTGAGACCTTTGCACCTGTGGCAAGGTTAGATACAATCAAAGTCGTTGCTAGCAATTGCAAAGACAAAAGGCTCTAGAAGGTGTATCAGCTAGATGTTAAGTCAGCTTTTTTGAATGGTTTTTTGCAGGAGGAAATATATATAGAGCAGCCAGAGGGATTTGTTATGCAGGGGCATGAGGATAAGGTGTATTTACTGAAAAAGGCATTGTATGGTCTTAAATAAGCCCCAAGGGCCTGGTATAGCAGGATAGATAATCACTTATTAAGCCTAGGCTTTGTAAAAAGCCTAAGTGAATTTACTCTGTATGTGAAGAAGGAGGCTACTGACTTAATTGTTGTGTCTGTTTATGTTGATGATTTGCTTATAACAGGGAACAATGAGGAGCTTATAAAGGAATTTAAAGCAGAAATGTTTAAGGTGTTTAAGATGACAGATTTAGGCTTGATGTCCTATTTTCTGGGAATGGAAGTAAAGCAAAGGCAGCATGAAGTCTTTATCTGTCAACGAAAGTATGCAAAGGAGATCCTCAAAAAAATTCACATGGAAGACTGCAAAACTACATCAACTCCTATTAATCAAAAGGAGAAATTCATCAAGGATGATGGAGCTGATAAGGTTGATGAGGTTTGTACAGGAGTTTGATTGGTTGCTTAATGTATCTTACAGCAACCCGACCTGATATAATGCATGCTGTGAGTTTATTTTAGAGGTTTATGCACTGTGAAAGTGAGGTGCATTTTCAAGCTGCAAAGAGGATTCTGAGATATATCAAAGGCACTGTCAATTATGGCATAAAGTTAACTCATTGTTTAGATTTTAAGTTCCACGGCTTCTCTGACAGTGATTGGGGAGGTTCTGTTGATGATATGAGAAGTACACGTAGTTTTTGTTTTAGTTTTGGATAAGCCATGTTCTCCTGGTGTTCAAGGAAGCAAGAGATTATTGCACAAAGTATCATTGAAGTCGAATATGTGGTCGCTATGTGCAAATTGTAAAACCAAGCTCTGTGGTTTAGGAAAGTATTAATAGATCTGCATATGGAACCTAAGGAGTCCACACAAATCTTTGTTGATAACCAAGCTGTTATATCTATACCTAACAATCCAGTTTTTCATGGGAAAACAAAGCATTTTAAGATTAAATTTTACTTTCTTAGGGAAGTACAAAAAGAAGGAGAAATACTGTTGCTCCATTGCAATACGTAAAATCAAAGTTCTTGATATTCTCGACAAAAAGCACTTTCTAAAGCCAGGTTTGAATTCCTAAGAGAAAAATTGGGAATGAGCAGCAGCTGATCCAAGGAGGAGTGTTGAGAAGATGACTCAGCTGCTGATGTGTCAAGATATTCAAAGATTGTTGAAATAAAGTTGCTAGAGTATTTTTTGAATAAGTCAAAAATGTTTGAAAGCTTCAAAGTAGTTGTTGCTTGAAAATAGGAAAGTAGTTGTTGCTTGAGTGAAAAGATAAGCTCCTAGATTCATGAGCATGTGATGCTATTTTGTGCAATCTGTTATGCATTTCTGTTATGTTTCTCATGTATATAAAGCACTTTCTAGTCAATAAAATTATAAGGTCATTTAGCAGCTCATTTAGGTTCCTATATGTTTTAATTTGTTACTGTTCTTGTGAAAAATAACAACAATATGCTTCCTTAACGTATAGCAGCGAGTATTTTCACTTGCATTACTCCTTTTCCAACTCTTGATACATGGCTTGAAATTATTAATCTATTGAAAAGTTTGTGAATTATTTGAATCTTTCTGATGTTGCAGGACTATTCCTATTGATCGCAGTGCACTAGAGATTACCGTAGTTTCTTCTCTTGTAGATTTACCATTCTGTTACTATGTGACTCTTGACCTAAGCGTATGACAACTTTCTGGCAAATTCTTTGTCATGTAAAGCAGAAAATAGAGGTGCTGAAGGATGAAATCAGAAACTTTGTTGCGTTTGGAGTTCACGTGAAAATAGTTCATGCACATGATGGTCATTAGCTCATTAATTTTCACTTGATTGTAAAAATAGTTCATGCACATGTTCATGTATTTGAGTATTAATTAACTGCATTCTTCTTACATTGGTAAATGAAAAGTTTGAGTTTGTTGCTCGCGATTAGGTTGTTGTTGTAATAACATGATGATTTTATTTAAAGGGTTGGAATTTATTAGTCATCATCTTGGTGTAATCTTTTTTCTTATTTCTAGATCTATAATTTTATATTTAGTTTTTCATTTAGTTACAACAAATAATTTTGTCACTATTAATAACTTTTTATGTGACGAGATGTATCGTCACTATAAGCATTATTGACATTGAAAATGTGTCCCAAAAATAACTCTTTGGTGACAAATTATTTTGTAATATTATTTAAAATATGAAATGACAACGACATAATTGTCATGTTAAATATATTATTAGGTGATTTAATTGTTACGTCAGCCATTTATTTTCTTATTTTTGGTGACGATAAACACAATAACATGACGAAAGAATAATCATAAATATGACAATATTGTCGTCATTAAAATTAGATGATTTAAATTGAGTAACATTTTCGTCACTAAAATAATATCATTAAATGACGAAAAATGATTTTCGTCATTTATTGCACCAAGTTTTGATGACGAAACATAATATAGAGTGACAAAAGTTTCTTTCAAATAGTGACGCTATTAACGTCACTAAAAGTAATTAATTATAGTGACAATGATGTAAATCGTCACCATAAGTCAAAACATTAGTGACGACATCAAACATTGTCAAATATACCTAATACCACGCTCATACGGTGACGGTCTCTATAACGATTAACAATCGTCACCAAATGTTTTAGTGATGAAAAATGAATTTTATGTGACAAATTTTAACGTCATTTTTTGTTTGATTTTTTGTAGTGATTGTCTTATAGACAGTATTAAAACTCAAAATAAGTCCTCAATACATTTATTAACACACTATTTCATAGAATAGTGAGGACTACTAATGCTATCCTCTGGACCATCACTCCGTTCCTCGACTCATCCCAGCTATATTCTCATTTTCTGAAGAGAACAGTGAAAGAAAGGGTGAGCTCAACTATCCCAGTAAGAAATATTATGACTAAGATAATGCAGAATAAATTATCATTAGTCTCCAACAATGTTAAACTGATAAAATATAATAGACATCAAGTTTAACTGCAGCGGAACAAGCAATCCATTAAAAGAGTCAAGTAGAGAATAAAATCTACTATCTTTTACTATCATCCCTGCACTACGGCCAAGGATATTCATTAGTATCATGACCACAAATTATCCATGCACTACGGGCTAAGGATATTCGTGTATTCATCAATGGTCATGATCATGCCAACAACTGTCCATCAATGCACTACGGGCCAATGAGGACTTTTATCACATCGTTTGTAACATTACAGTCATGATTACACCGAATAATCCCTGGTCATAATCATACCAAGTCCATCTATGCACTACATGCCACAAATGACTTTCAACAAAATATAAACATGAGGATGATGACAATGATATAAGAACTAAATAAAACAACTTCAAGAATTAATTTATCCAGAAACTAATAACGTCCAAATTGTCAACATGATACTTCTTTGTAGAGTAAAATTCAAGAATGCTTAGAAGAATATTTACATGAAAAGATACTGGATGAAGCGCAAATAGAAAGGATATTCCACTAATTTCATGGAGTATAGAAGTCAAAACTTTAACCAACTGAGTATAATAAGGAATGAAATAACAAAATAAATCACCAAGCATGCGGTAGATCGCACAGGTAGGTTATTCCAACAGAATAATAAATAACGGAATCAGGTCCGGCGTAAAACGCACAGACAAGATATTCCAACAAAATAATAAAGACGGAACCAGATCCGACGTAAAACGCACAGACAGGATATTCCAACAGAATACTAAAGACGGAACCAGGTTCGGCATAAAACGCATAGACAGGATATTCCAACAGAATAATAAAGACGAAACCAGGTCATATGTAAAGTACAGACATGATGTTCCAACAAAATGGTAAAGAATGAAATAACAGAAGAATTTCACCATGTATGCGGTACTTCGCATAGACAGGTTATTCCAACATAATGATAAAGAATGGAATAACAGAAGTTCTCTTCATGAATACAAAAGAAATAATACCCCTTACCTTTGAAAGAAACTGGATGTAGGAGTAGTGAGGTAGCAGGTTTCTCTTCTTCTATAGATTTTCTCTCTACAATTTCTCTCTATAATAATTGCTCTATAACTTTAGTGAATTGATGAGAAATGAAGGAAGAATGAGCTTCTATTTATAGAAAAATATAGTTTCGATAATTGCAAGTTTTGGGGCTCAAAAAATTATAGTATAATACCTCCAACTTTTCCTTTATTTTTAATTTAGTCATGCAAGTATTATCAAACTTGCACCACCTCCCCTAATAGTAAATAATGTGATTCAATAGTAAATCATGTGAATCAATAGTTCTAGACATGTGAAAATACGAATTACAGTATAGTACCTCCATCTATACCTCCATTTTTAACTTAGTCATGCAAGTATTATCAATCTTGCAGCAACTTCCCTAATAGTAACAAGAATGTGAAACAATAATACACACATGTGAACAAATAGTTATAATCATGTGAATTAATAGCAATCAATTGCTCATTTATCCGGTTAAATACTCGATTGGTGAATATAACCTCCAGACATCAATTATTATCGAAATAAATGTCGATTTTCACTAACACAAATAATTCCAACACAATGAAACTATTTTTATCAACAATATAAATTTTGAAATTTCGAAGTTTGACTTTTCCCAAAAAAGTCAACTATTGACTTTTTGACCAAAAAGTTAATCTCGAAAAATTTTGTGTTTATAGACTATTTTTACTAATTTCATCATTCCGGACTCAAATATCACGTCTGTGTCTCCAAATTTAACTCCGAACACAACTTTAATTTTTAATAACATTCATCATTAATATTATAACTCACAATATTTATCAACTAGGTCGTTCCCAAGAAAGAGAGGGCTTTCCGATAAGGATTTCTCCTTATTGGCGCGCATTTAGATGACTAAACCTCTCCTTGATAGAACTTCTAGACATTGTAAATATTGCAATTTAATAATATGAATAACTTTGTCGTCTCAATTATTGATTTAATAAAATAACATATTATGCAGATGATACTATGACAATAATCAAATCAATAATATGAGAGATTGATGCAAGAATTACTATAGCAATAATTGAGTATAAGCGAGTGACTTCTCACGTAAGCATCAATAATCAATACCGTAGTGCTACTATACAATCACGCCAGACATCGTACTTTTTACTACTTGAGTAGTTCAACAAAGATTAATTGCAGTGAAAACTTCCGCCGTTATTTTCATAAAAATATTTTTATCGTGTTCTCAATTCGACAATAATTCTGTTTTGGGGTCCACCAATGATTGCGCCGTTGTACAAATATACCCTGCTAAAACAAATATTCTCCAACCAATCGAATATAATATAACAACTTGTATACTTTGTAGAATTTATAAATACTACCCACAACTATAACATTATAATAAATTCATTCCATAATATTCAAAATGGTAATTATAGAAAAATCATCTTTATTCATAAAAGTTGGGGTCTTACATTAATAATACAGTTGTCGTGTAAAATACGATAAAACATAAACTGAGAGTTTAATAAGAATATTGTCATCTAGACAATATTCACACTCAAAGGAGTCCTCATTACATTTATTGTCACACTATTTAACAAAACAGTGAGGACTACTAATGCTATCATCTGGACCGTCACTCCGTTCCCCGACTAGTCCCTGCTACGTTTTTATTTTCTGAAGAGAACAATAAAAGCAAAAGGGTGAGCTCAACTAGCCCAATAAGAAATATTATGATTAAGATAATGCAGAATAAATTATCATTAGCCTTCAACAGTATAACAACTAATAGAATACAATAGATAACAAATTTTAGATCAACAACTGCAGTGGAATAAGCAATCCATTAGAAGAGTCAAGTAGAGCATAAAATCTACTATCTTCTATGATTTAAAAGATTTATCATCAATTTTATTGCTGAGACTTAGCTTAATAAATAAGCTACATCATCAAATCATCCCTGCACTACAGGCCAATGATATTCTTTAGTATTACGACCACGAATTATCCATGCACTACAGGCCAAAGATAATCGTGTTGTCATCAACGGTCCTGATCATGCCATAAAATAATTCATCTTTGTACCCTTGGCTGAAGAGAATCCATAGCCATAATCATACAAAAAACTGTCCATCAATGCACTACGGGCCAATAAGGACTTTTTCCGCATCATTTGTAACATTATAGTCATGATTATACTGAATAATCCCTGGTCATAATCATACCAAGTCCATCTATGCACTACATGCCACATATGACTTTCAACATAATATAAGCATGAGTATGATGACAATGACATAATAATTCAATAAAACAAGTTCAAGAATTAATTTAAAAAATTTATAAGTTAATTTATCCTGAACTCAATAACGTCCAAATTATCAACATGATACTACTTTGTGGAATAAAATTCAAGAATGCTAAGAAGAATATTTTCATGAAAAGATACTGGATGAAGCGCAAATATCCAAGATATACCACTAATTTCATGGAGTATAGAAGCCAAAACTTTAACCAACAGAGTATAATAGAATATATGAAACTGCAAATGGATTTTCACCGCCATGCGGTAATCCACGTAAACAGAACATTTCACAATTTAATAAGGAATGAATACAAAGGATCATTCACTATGCATGTGATAATCCACATAGACAGGTTATTCCAACAGAATAATAAAGAATGAAATAACAAAAGGATTCACCATGCATGTGATAGAGACCGCACAGACAGGTTATTACCAACAGAATAATAAATAATGGAACCAAAATCATGCGAAACCGCATGCATGTGATATTCCAACAGAATAATAAATACTTAAATAACAACGAGAATTCACTATGCATGCGATAAACCGCATGCATAAAGTTATTCCAATGTAATAATAAATAATAGAACCAGTCATGCGTAAACGCATGTATAGATATATTCCGGCTGCAATAATAAAGAATGGAACCAGTCATGCGTAAATGCACGCATGTGATATTCCGGCGTAATAATAAAGAATGGAATAATAGAAGAATTTCATCATGTATGCGGTACTTCGCATATACAGGTTATTCCAATATAATAATAAAGAATGGAACAACAACTCTTACGAGTATTTGAAAGAAAATAATTCTCTTCATGAATACGAAAGAAATAATACCCCTTACCATAGAAGAAACTGGATATAGGAGTAGTGAAGTAGCAGAATACTTTTCTTCTTTCTCTCTATAGTTTCTCTCTCTAGAGTTTCAGTGAATTCGTAAGAAATAATGAAGAGAATCCATAGCCATAATCATACCAAAAACTGTCCATCAATGCACTACGGGCCAATGAGGACTTTTTCCGCATCATTTGTAACATTATGGTCATAATTATACCGTATAATCCCTGGTCATAATTATACCAAGTACATCTATGCACTACAAGCCACAGATGACTGTCAACATAATATAAGCATGAGGATGATGACAATGACATAATAATTTAATAAAACAAGTTCAAGAATTAATTTTAAAGATTTATAAATTAATTTATCCTGAACTCAATAACATCCAAATTGTCAACATGATACTACTTTGTGGAATAAAATTCAAGAATGCTCAGAAGAATATTTCCATGAAAAGATACTGGATGAAGCGCAAATATCCAAGATATTCCACTAATTTCATGGAGTATAGAAGCCAAAACTTTAACCAACTAAGTATAATAGAATATATGAAACTGCAAATGGATTTTCACTGCCATGCGGTAATCCACGTAAACAGATCATTTCATAATTTAATAAGGAATGAATATAAAGGATCATTCACCATGCATGTGGTAATCCACATGAGCGATGTGTTATTCCAAATGAATAATAAAGAATGGAATAATGTAAGGATTTACCATGCATGCGATAGAGACCGCATGCATAAAAGTTATTCCCAAATGTATAATAAAGAATGGAACCGTGTCATGCAGAAATCACATGCATATGATATTCCAAATGTAATAATAAAGAATGAAATAACAATGAATTCACCATGCATGTGATAGATCCATGCATGTGTTATTCCAACAGTAATAATAAATAATAGAATCCGTGTCATGTAAACGCATGTAGACATGATATTCGGCTAATAATAAAGAATGGAACCGGGTAAAGCGTAAACGCACGTATATATGATATTCCGACGTAATAATAAAGAATGGAATAATAGAATAATTTCACCATGTATGCGATATTTCGCATATACAAAGTTATTTCACCATGTATGCGTATTTATATATATATATATATATATATATATATATATATATATATATATATATATATATATAAATACCCTTTTATCAAGGCATTTCCCTCTCCCCATTTCACCCCTGCACTAACATCTCTTCTCCCCCACACATGTCATCAAACATATATATAACACATTCACACACACCCAATATATATATATATATATATATACACACTTCATTCCACTCTTTCACCCATCACTTTCACCCACCATTTTCCAATCACATATTATATTATATATATAATACACTCCACCATTTCCATCATCATTCACTAACTTTCATATAATACTAACATTGCCTTCCATCAACATATATATATATATATATATATATATATATGGGATTCCATCCACAGGAACCGGTTGTTGGGAGCAACCCATTTTTTGACTCACCGCCACAACCTCAGTAGCTACCGATAAAAAAAAAACTAAGTAATGCTCGCTACAACCTCTAACTAATTGGGCCAAAATGGGTTGCTCCCAAACAACCTAGGTTCTTGTGATGGAATCTCTCTCTCTATATATATATATTACTTATATATATATATATATATATATATATATATATATATATAAAAACACAACATATATTAATAATAATAAAATTATTACACCCTCCCATATACGTAACTCCTCCACCACCCACCATTTCATTTCCATCACATGTTTATAAATATATATATATATATATAATAACACATTACCTTCATCATACGTAATGTATCCCCTCCCCCATTTCCCAAATCAAATTTTCAACATATATGGGCCCCACATGTGGACCCCACCTTTATTATATAAAATAATTTTCTACCGATTATTTTATAACAACTTGCTTACTTTGAAAAAAAAATTCAAATATCACCCTTAACTTTAAATTTTTATCAATTTAACTATACCAAAATAGAAAAATTGAATACTTTTATTTCATAAAATTCGGGGTCTCACAATAGAAGCCAAAATTTTAATCAAATGAGTATAGAATTCGAAATCTGAAACGAAATAATATTACTTACATACTACAGAATATGAAAGAAAATATTATTTGAAGTGAATATTAAACAAAAATAACATCCCTTACCTTGAAAAGAATAGTATTTCAACTGGTATAGCGGGGATATTCTTGAAGAAAACTTTCACTATTTTCTACGCTCAAAGCTTTTTAAAACTCTAAAGAAATACGCTCAAGATTATAGAAGAAGAATTCTCTAATTCTGGTGTGATTTTCAATTCTAACTAAGCATCCTATTTATAGGAGAATGGAAATGATACTATTTGAATTTTTTTATAAAATCACGGATTAGCAGAAGAATTCACGGGCGAACGAATTCGACAAATTCGTTGATTTTTTTATTTTTATTATTCATCACTGTGCAATAAAATATTCTAATAAAATAAAAACTCTAAATAAAATATAATATATATTCTATTTAAAATCTAATAAAACAAAACTTATAATATATATATATATATATATATATATATGAAATGATCATAAGGATCCTTACTTTATTAAAATGAGGACTTTTTTTTTTTTTTTTAAAACAACTAAAAAAAAAGTTTAATATTTATTATGGAATCGAAATTTTTTCATATCTGATATTTTTTTAGGCGTGTTTTGAATACCTATACCAAAAAGTGGTGGTACATCACCTGCATCGCATATACATATTTTGTTATAATGCACTCAAATCACACCCAAAACATCAGATTATGAAAAAATTTCAGCCCATAAATATTAAACTTTTTTTTAGTTGTTGTTTTAAAAAAAAGCAAAAAAAAAAGCCCTCATTTTAAGAAAATAAGGATCCCTTTACCCTGATCCTCGACCTATATATATATATACTAGTCGGATCAAGAGCATTCCACCTTAAATAGCATTCTTTTATCAAAGCGACGTAGTTTTAGAGGCCATGGTGGCATTTTTGTAAATACAATGCCACCGCCAGATTTAAAAAAATGCCACAGCGTCCTCCAAAAAACTATGTCGTTTTGATAAAAGAATGCTATTTAAGGCGGAATGTTATTTAAGGAGAATGCTCTTGATCCTTCCCGTATATATATATATATATATATATATATATATATATATATATATACCAATTTCCCACACATGTTTTCTAAACATACATACACATTTTTCAAACACACACACACATTATATACCATTAGTCCACTCACATATTCCACCCACCTTATTCCTATGGCACATCAACACACACACATAATTCCCTTCTTTACAAGACATCTTCCCCCCACCTCCCCCCCTTTTTCTCCCACCCCACACATATATACATGTCATATATATATATATAGACACTCGAAGTTTTCTGTACTCCTATTACTAACATTGTAGGAGGGTAGATTCGTCTTTTGGAGATAACCCTGAAAGACAACTTACAACCATTTCGGATACTATCGAAAGTTCAGCTCCAACCCGGAACACAAACCGGGAGCGTTATAACAAACCCGGAGCATACTCCGGGAATGTCATTTCCAATATCGTAGATAACCCCGAGATATGCAGATTAAAAGACCGACAACAACACCAGAGAGGATAGTTCTGTCTCGGTGATAACCTCATGACGTTCATTTCTTCTAGTCCTGTGGACAACATCGAGAGTAAGAACTCCATCCTTGGTGATAGCCCCCAGGGATGCCATTGCAGTTCCGGCGATAACTCCGTAAATGTTTATTTCAACCACATGCAATCAGCTTCAACCCAAAGATGATAGTGAGGCACACAAACAAGTAGTCCAATCTCAGATGTAACCCTGAGCAACGTCTGTTTTCCGCTTAAACCGGCGATAACTCCGGTGAGGAGTCACAACGTCATCTTACCACGTCAACAAGATGATATCGCAGCATATCAACAAGTAGTCCAATCTCAGCTGTAACCTTGAGCAATGTCTACTTTCAACTCAAACCGACGATAACCCCGGCAAGGAGTCAAACATCATCTTATTCCTTCGACAATTGGCACGTCATCTCAACACTTCATACATACATACATTCAATAATGTCCCATAAGAACCGAGGAGTGACAATCCCGAGTGACTATTATGTGTGGCAGTATTTTGGATAGAATTTGAAGCTTGAAGACCATGGGCATGAATTCTCTTCCCCGACTTCGCATACAACCTCTAATCCATGTCATTACGTAACTCTCGACATAAGCAATCTGAAGAAGTACAGATATACTTCATTTGGATGCTCGATTATTTAATCTAATAATTAATTCATCAAAAAAAATATTTATTCAATTTAATAAATATTAAAATTAATTTACAAAATTTCGGTTGTCACATCTTTCCCCTCTTAAAAGGATTCTGTCCTCAGAATCATAACTCAACAATTCGTCCCGTTACATTCTCCCCCCTTACAAAGATTCTGTCCCCAGAATCGCTTATAACAATCTAAGTAAATAAATGAGGATAATTCTTCATCATATTCTCTTCGAGTTCCCACGTAGCTTCTTCAAATAGGTTCCTCTAAATTACCTTAATGTAAGGTATTACTCTATTTCTTGGAACTTGTTCTTTTCGGTCGACAATTTGAACAGGAATTTCTTCGTAAGATAAGTCTTTGTCAAAATGTAGGGGTTCATACTCAATCACGTGCTTGTAATCGGGTTTGTAGGGTCATAGGACTGAGACATGGAAAACGTTGTGGACATTCTCTAGAGCTGGAGGTAAGGCTACCTCATAAACAACTTCTCCGACCCTCCTCAAAATTTCAAAGGGGCCAATGAATCTTGGGCTTAATTTTCCTTTCTTTCCGAACCTGATCTTTTCCTTCCAGGGAGAGACCTTTAAGAACACATAACTACTAGGTTCAAACTCAACATTCTTATGGTGTGGATCGACGTATTTCTTCTATCTATCTTGAGCTGCTATTAATCTTGTTCGGATCACTTTGACTATTTCTGTTGTTTGTTGTACCAATTTTGGGCCTAGTAACTTCATTCGAATATAGCGGAGTTCTACACTTTCTGTCGTATAACGCTTCATAAGGTGGCATGCCAATACTAGCGTGGTAACTGTTGTTGTAACCGAACTCTACGAGCGGTAGATGATCATCCCAATTTCCTTTAAAGTCCATTATACAAGCTCTAAACATATCTTCCAATGTCTGAATTATTCTTTCACTTTGTCCATCTGTCTGAGGGTGATATGTCGTGCTCATTCGCAACTGTGTACCCATGCATTCTTGTAGACTTTTCCAGAATTTCAACGTAAAGTGCAGATCTCTATCAGAAACAATTGATATTGGAACTTCGTGCCTTGAAACAATCTCTTTTACATATAACCTTGCCAACTGATCTAAGTTGAATCTGATTTTGATCGGAAGGAAGTGTGCAGATTTCATCAATCGGTCAACAATAACCTATACTGCGTCATAGCCTTTCTGAGTTGTCGGTAGGCCAACCATGAAATCCATCGTAATATGTTCCCATTTCCATTTTGGAATCTCTAAAGGTTGTAGTAACCCACTCGGCCTCTGATGTTCTGCTTTAACTTTCTGACATGTCAGGCACTTGGCAACACATTCTGCAACCTCTCGTTTCAAATTTGGCCACCAAAAATATTGTCGAAGATCTTGATACATCTTGGTGCTACCAGGGTGAATCGAATATCTCGAGTTATGAGCCTCGCTCAAAATTTCTTCCTTAATCTCTGGTACTGGCGGTACCCAAATTCATCTTGAATCTTGATTTGATTCCTTCGGATATCTTCTTTTTCATTGTTTTATATTCATCATCCTGAAGTTGAGCCTCCTTAACCTGGTCTAGTAGAGTTGTACCAGATTGTATCTGAAACAGCTTCTCATCGGTCTCTATAGGACACCTTACTTCCAATTCTAGCTTTTCCATTGCTAAAATTAACTTCTCTCGTTCGGTCAACATCATCAGTTTCTCCCGACCCTTTCTACTTAAGGCATGAGCAACCACATTTGCTTTACCCGGATGATATAAAATCTCACAATCGTAATCCTTAATTAACTCTAACCACCTTCTTTGGCGCATATTCAAGTCTTTTTGTGTAAAAATATATTTCAAAATCTTGTGGTCTGTATATATTTCACATTTCTCCCCATAGAGATAGTGCCTCCAGATTTTCAAAGCAAAAACCACTGCAGCTAACTCCAAGTCAGGGGTCGGATACCCCTTCTCATAATTCTTCAGTTATCGTTACGCGTACGCAATGACTCTGCCATTTTGCATAAGCACACAACCAAGTCCTTTGTGCGATGCATCACTATATACCACAAAATTTCCTGTGTCATCTGGAAGAGATAACACAGGTGCTGAACTTAACCTCATCTTTAATTCTTGAAAGCTTTCCTCACACTTCTCCGTCCAAACAAATTTCACCGATTTCCTAGTTAAATTCGTCAACGGAGTTGCGATCTTCGAGAAAGCTTGAATGTATCTTCTATAATAACCCACTAATCCAAGAAAACTTCTTACTTTCGATGGTGTCTTCGGCTGATCCCAGTTAATTATAGCTTCGACTTTGGAGGGATCCACCGAAATTCCGTCTCTATCAATCACATATCCAAAAAATTGTACTCTTTCAATCAAAAATTCACATTTCAAAAACTTAGCATACAACTTCTCCCTTCTCAATGTCTCTAATGTCACCCTCAAATGCTCTTCGTGTTCTTCCTTGGTTTTTGAATATACCAAAATGTCATCTATAAATACCACTACGAATTTGTCCAAAAATAGCTTGAACACTCCATTCATTAAGTCCATAAATGTTGCAGGAGCATTTGTTAGACCAAATGACAGTACCAAAAATTAGTAGTGACCGTATCGTGTTCTAAACGTTGTCTTCGGTACATCCTCTGGTCTCACCTTCAGTTGATGATAATCGCTCCTGAAATCTATCTTTGAAAAGTATCTTGCTCCCTTTAACTGATCGAACAAGTCATCGATTCGCGGTAATGGATACCTATTCTTACTCGTGACCTTATTCAGTTCTCTATAGTCTATGCACAACCGCATTGTCCCATCCTTCTTCTTCACAAATAAAATCGGCGCTCCCCACGGTGATAGGCTTGGTTGAATATACTTCTTGTTCAGTAATTCTTGTAGTTGGACCATCAGTTCTTTCATCTCTACTGGTGCCATTCGGTACGGTGCCTTCGATATTGGAGCCATTCCTGGAGCCAAATTAATCACGAATTCAACTGCTCTATCTGGAGGAAGTCCCGACAAATCGTCCAAAAATACGTCTGCAAAATCTCTCACTACTGGTATCTCATCTATTTTTGGATTCTCTTTATGACTATCGACTATGTAAGCTAGATATCCTACACAGCCTTGCCTTAACAACCTCTTGGCCTGCATCATCGTCTGACAACTCGCTTGTCTAGGCGACTTGCTACCATAAAACACAACCTTTGACAGAGTCATAAGGTTAATACGCTTCTTCTGGCAGTTAATTATCGCCCCATAATTGGATAACCAGTCCATACCCAAAATAACATCGAATTCTCCCAGTCAAATAGGGATAAGATCTACGTTCATGACATTACCCTTAATATCCACTCTACAGTTCTTATACATGTACTTAACATGGATTATTTCTCTATTCGCAATTTCTATGTTCATGGGGTATTCTAACTCGTCCTTAAATAATTTTAAGTTATTAGCAAAGTCATCGGATATAAATAGACAAGTAGCACCCGAATCAAATAATATATAAGCATTAAATTTATTGATCGGAATGATACCTGACACCACATCATGAGATCGCATCGCATCCTCGTGACCGTCATGTTGAATGTTCGGCGGTTTATTTGGTTGGTTGTGGTTGGTGCTGCGATAGTCAGAGTGCTCCCACTGGTATTTCCTCGATTTCCTCCTGAACTCGTCCCTCCAGATCCCTTCTTAGGATAATCCCTTGCAAGATGGTCCTTTGAACCACAAGTGAAGCAGGCACCCTTCTTTGGGTTTGGACAGTTTGGTGTAATGTGGCCTTCCTGACCGCAATTATAGCACACTCGCTTCCCTTTCATGAAAATTCCTAAATGAGTTTTTCCACAGGTTGGGCACGCTTCGATCTTCTTCTTCTGCCCTCCTTGTTGACTTCCAGCTGACGAGTTATCCGTCCACTTCCTCTTCTGATTATGGATACCCCCAGTGCTACTCCCATCAGTCTTGTTATTACCTTCATTCTCACTCTTCTTCTTCTTCTTCTTCTGCTCCTGATTATATTTCGTTATTGCATCTCTTCCACCCTTAGCGAGTATGGCCTTCTCTAACACTCCAGCAAAAGTGTTCAATTGAAACACTGACACCTTGCTATACAACTGTGGGCTTCAAATTCTCAAACGTCTTGCCTTCCTCTCATCGGTATGTACTTGGTATGTGGAGAACCTAGCCAACTCGTTGAACCTTGCCATATAATCAACTACTGACATACTCCCCTGTTTCAACTCTAGAAACTGAACTTCCATCTGATTTTGTGAACTAGTCGGAAAGTACATCTCGAAGAACATCTCTTTGAATCTCTCCCATGTTATTACACCTTCACCTCCCCGTACTTTGTTTGCCTGACACAAATAGCTGGCTTCGGACTTCAGCATGAACGTTGCATACGCGGTTTTCTGGTCTTCCCTTACTCTAGAAACATCAAACACCTTCTCCATCTCCATCACCCAAGTCTGAGCTTCGATTGGGTTCATGGAGCCCTTAAACTCTGGCGGTCCCACCGCCTTGAAGTCCTTGAATGAGGTGTTTGGTGGAGCTTGTGGTTGATTATTAATTGCTCCGGCTAATAGGTTTACCAACTGCTGAATAGGGTTAGCATTGACGTCGATGTTGTTATTCACTGATTCTTCCTGAGCTTGCTGACGGTTTTGTCTTCTTCTAGGCGACATATTTCTGTTAAGAATATACGCTTATTAGGTCTTTATTCAATCCCTCAAACATTTAAGTCTTATCTAGAACATTAATCATAATTCACTTAACACATTATTTCGAACAAACTTTAACATTTTCATTTAATTCAAAAGTTTTAACATCATAAGATAGCATCACTGCTATTTACATCCACTATCCTGAGATAAAGAATCTACAGAATTTAAAACATCAAAATATTCCTTTGTTTATAAACACATCGAAATTTACATCATTAACTACCAAATAATTTTCACATAATTAAACTAATATTATCACTGCCTATTAAGGCGCTGAATAGCCTTGTCACTGTAATAACCCGAAATTTCTTAAATAAAATAAATAAGAAAATTTGCGTATAATTTTTTTTTTTTAATGACGAGAATAAGTGAACGATAAATACGAATATATTTATTTCTTTAAAATTAGAAATAATTTTGGAATTATTAATTACTACAAATTATATTTTTATGGTAATTAATTTCATAAGCGTAAATATTTTTATTAATTATTTTCCATGATAACATGATTGGAAATAATATATGAAGTGATAATTAGAATTATATAATAAATATTTTATTATATGATTTGTTCGTAATATTTAAGTTAATTATTTTAACTTGATTATTGATCTTTGTGTAAGAAGAGAAGTCGATATGAGATCCAAACCTCGAATTGGGATTGTGATCAAGAGATGAGAATAATAATATTATATTATTGTTTTAATGATTTTACAATACAATAATTATGTACTGTGTATGTGCGGACAGATAATATCGAAAGAAATGACTGGCCAATTAGGTCATAGCAAAGATATTACCGTTGTCAGAAATCCTAATTATTAAACTTAGTTATGAGAAATGACCGAGTAGTGATCGTGTATATGAAGTTTATTGTGTATATGAAGGTTATCGTGTATAAGATGTCGATAATTAGAAGAAAACCTAATTCATTGTTGTTTGTCGATAATTAGGACAAACCCTAATTATTACAACCCTAATTCCATTGAAGTTAGAGATCGTAATGACCGTGTTAGAACATACACGATAATTAGAGAACCCTAATGGTCAATTAGAAACCCTAATTGATGACGTTAAGAAACCCTAATTAGAAAACCCTAATTTTTCAATCAAAACCCTAATTTAAAATTATTGGGTTTAATTACGATATTATTGTATAAATGTTTTAATTTACCAAAGGATAGAAAGTAATTGGTAAATGATAAGAATTACCATCTAGTGATTAAATACTACATTTAATTTCTATATACAAAATGTCCATGAAATTATATGCTAAATTACCAAAATACCCTTTTAGTGTATTATTAGTTATATTATTTATGGAATTTTAAAATCTAAAGTGATAAACCCTAATGGTTATGGATAATGTCTATAATGCCCTTCATGGTAGACATGAGAAGTCTAAACTACCCTTGTGCATTATTAAAGGAAGAAACCAATTATTATAGTGGAAATGACTAAAATGCCCTTTTTGTCCATTTAGTGTATTATTAGTGTATTATTGCTAGCAATCTTGCAAAATCTGGACATCTAACTTTATTCTAGAATTTACCATAACACTATAACATTACTACCACCAATAATCAGCCATTACATGATTGCATACATGATTTACATAATTTAAGAGAGAGAAATGTACATTATTTAGCCTATTTATTCACAAACACTTGGCCATATCTCTCCCAACCTCTTACCAACGAAATTATCTTGCCCATAAGCTCCTAATCAAATCCCAGCCATCACAAACAACAAATCAGAAGCATCAAAGCCAAAAAAATCAAAAATTGAAGCTAGAAAAGGTATGAAATTCCCTAATTTTGAAATCCTTCGATTCGATGTTAATTGATGCAATTGATTGTTTAAAGTAGTGTAATAGGGAAGTCTATTAATGTTCGGGTTGTAAAATCATGAACCCATAACATCAAAGTGCACGAAATTTGAAGATTTGAGCAAGTTGGAAAAACCGAATTCTGTGATTTTTGGGCAAATGTCAAGACTTATATCTCTGTGATTATTTACTTTTTTTGTTGTTTAAAAGTTTTTAGGTGTAGCTTGTTATGTGGTCTTTAAACTCCAAAAGGAATCAGGTCTATATCTATTGTAGATCGGGATTTATAAGCGGTCAAAGTGGGTTGACCTAAGATTGACCATTTGCTTTTTCAAACCCGAAAAATATTCTAAGCGTCCGAAATATTTTTTTTGGCAAATGTCGCCTTATATCTCGGTCATCTTTAATGTGTTTTGTGTTCTAAAGGTTGATATGTGTATCTTCTTATGTGGTATTTAACCTCCAAAAAGAATCAGGTCCATATATATTATGGATTAAGAGTTATTTAAGGTCAAAGTGGGTTGACCGGCATTGACTGTAAAAATTCAAGCGACCTGCAATTTTCTAAGAGTTAATTTTTCCGACAAGGTTTGACCATACTTTAGATGCTTGATTTCTTGTTGTTATGATGATGTTAAGTGTTGGAGTTGTAGTCCTACATGTTTTCTACACTAATCGGAATTGATAGATCACATAAACGCGTTACGATCATCAAGTTATAGAGGTCCAAAGTAGGCACCTCGAACTCGCTCTTCGTGAAGAACATCTTTGGTAACTACTTTGATGGTGATTTATCCCAGATCTGATGTTTTTTAGAGGTTATGATTGTTGGATCTTATATTCTTGTATTTCCTCTACAAGACCCAATTTATAGATTGTCCAAATTAAGTTAAGATGAGAGAGTTATTCACTTGGTCAAAGTAGGCCACTTTCGGTTACGCGCTTATGAAGATCTGGGTAGGCTCAAGAACACCTATAATGCGACACTTACATCACTATAGGGGCCTTTAATGACAGCTTTAATTATTTTAATTTCGATTTTCCCAAAATGATTTAAAAATTAGAAAAATTAGATTTTAATTATTAAAATACCAAATAAATTATGAAAAATTATTTTAAAGTCCTAAAATAATTTTTAATTATTTTGAGTATATTTCATAAATATTTAATATTTTTAGAATATAAAAGGTATTTATTTATTTAATTATAATATTAAATAAATTATTTAAAAATAGTTTTAATTCATGAAAAATCATGAAAAATTATATTATGGTATAAGAAAATATTTTAAGTTATTTCCCATGACTTTTAATATTTTGTGATAAATTTCATTAATTAATTATATATTAATGATATTAAAGTTATTTAATGATTATATTAAATAATTTAGTTTAAAATGATTTTAATATTATAAAAATCATTTTAAATGAAATTAAGGTATTTAAAAATATTTTAAGTTATAAAATATAACTTTTAATATTTAAAGGATAATTTCATTAATAATTTAATATTAATGATATTAAGATAATATTAATGATATTTAGTTTATTTAATAATTATTATTAAATAAATAGTTTAAAAATGGTTTTATTTATTTAAAAATTATTTAAAGAGGATATTAAGGATTTAAAATATATTTTAAGTTATAATTAATGACTTTTAATATTTGGATGAATAGTACATTAATATTTATATATTAATGGTGATTATTTAAAATGATTTTAATTGTTTTAAAAATCATTTAAGGGTAATATAAATGTTTTAAAAATAGTTTGAGTTATTATAAATAACTTTTATATTTTGGCAATGGTTTCATTAATAGTTTAATATAAATTAATTATTAATGATAATGGAATTGTTTAATGTTTAAATCATTTAATTATGATTCCAATGTTTGAAAGTTATAGCCAGCCAAACTAGCTGACTTGAGAACCGATTATGAAGTTATGAAGTTTTGAGGAACACCTATAGTAACAGTTATATCACTATAGGCCCTAGTAGTGATTTGAATTATTTTAAATTTTTCAATTTACGGAAAATTCAAAATGATTAAAAATAAAATGTTTGATATTTACGAGATGTTGAGGTATAGGATAAGAGTCTTAGACTCGGTATTTACCCGATAAAAGTCATTTCGATGACGCCGGCGACAAATGTCGTAATTCCCTATAATAGAAAGAAAAGACTTACGTAAGAGCATGGATGAGATATTTGAAAATGTATAAAAATATTTCAAGTATAGAATATGAACTAAAAGTATGATCACCGCGATTATGTGATGGCGTGATTAGACTATGTCTTTAATTGTAATAGATAAATACTTATGTGTTATGATATATTGTTCTAATTGAACGAATGATCTGATTATTGATAGGTTGTGATAAAGAGATAAAACGTAAGTTGAGAGTTGTAATCAGCGAATCAGGCAAGTATCTTTCCTTTGCATTTCCTTTATGCAATGGACATGAGTAAGAAGTTTCAGAATTATTATATTCCTGTATAGATTATGTACGCTTTGATTATCAACATGTTAGCTCAGATATATATTCTGTTAAGTTGATTTCTAAATGGTTATACAAGTGTCCCCACTTGGATAATCATGGCATTTATTCACATGTTGATACACTTTTTCAATTACCCGTATACATATATGTTGAATTACATATTATTGTTGAGCAAGATTAAAAACCTTCGGGTTTGGAACCAGGCATGTATGAACATCCCGATAATGGGAAAATTTTTATGCGCTTTCGACGGACAAAGGGTGAGCGATGAATTTCGTTCAAGTTATGTAGTATTGATCAATCAGAGTACAATCTGGTGATCACCCTCCGTGTCTGTAAGTTATGACGGTTTATGGATGAATTTCGCTAAACCTTTTCAAAAATGAAAAACAATGTTCATAGTATGATTCTTAAACCCTATTCATGGGTGGAGCCTCATTTCAAGAATTTGAAAGAGAGTTGTTATGCGAATGTTTTATCAAGATGCATTACTTCACAACTTTCGATTCGTTGTGTAGAAGTGTTATGGAAAGAGAATACTTATATTCTTTCAGCTTATATATATAATTGCTATTACTTGCTGGGCACTCAAATGCTCATCCTTGCTTAAACTAAATGTTTTCAGTTACCTACTGTAATAACCGTGAATCTTAAGTCACCATGTATGTATGTACATTTTTTTTAAACTTTGTATTATATATGGATACATACATTTATGGATTTCATTAAAAATGAAAGCCTTGTGACCTAATTATACATTAGGTAAGGATATTAAATAACCTAAGGGTTATGGTAACACGAAAAAGTTAGTATTTTATACGTATACTAACTTAAGTGGGTAAACTTAGTATTTCAAGTGACTAATAATTTTAAACCTAATTCTTGTAAATCTAATTAGGTTATGAGATAAAATCATATGTATAAGTAATTAAACTTCATATGATTGGAGATGAAAGCCTTAAATTATCAAATTGGGTAACATTATTAAAATTGTTGGACTATGTTTTTATCTAGCCCAAATCAATTAAAAGAGAAGCACAAGGAAAATAAATTGTAATCCAATACTTAGCCCACTTGATTGGGGGTATTCTAGACATTTGATTAATCAAAATTGGGCATTTAAAATAAAAGCTAAATGGTGGATATTATGAGGATCCTAAGTGGAATAATTAATCTAGCTTGTCCATTAGTAGACATGAATAAACATAAGGACAATGTGGTAAGGCTCCCATTGGTTGCCACTCCATTATGCACATTTAATCATGTTTAACCTAGGTAAGTAATAATACAAAGTTTTTACCTAATGGGCAACAAAATAATTGTGGGAGAATTATTAATGAATTGGCCATTTCATTTTGTAAACACAATTCATTCTTCCAACATCTCATTTTCTCTCCATCTTCTTCATCTTCTTCTTCTACCTCTTGCTCCCAAGCTAGCCAACTTCAAAGAGAGAAAAGAAAGAGAGAATTTCAGCCATAGGAAGAAGAATTATAGGAGTTCTAGTGGTTTATGCCCCCTAAGTTTATTAGTTACTTTGGAAAATCAAGGAAGGTAGCCACTAAGTCAAGGTATAATGTACCTTCATCTTCTTCTCTTACCTTATTTTGATAGCTTGAGTTTTGATGGGGTTATAGTACAACTACTCAAGATACACTAGTTATACATACCATCATGCATGGAACTAAGTATCTTGAGTGTTAGATCAAAGACTTAGAGGAAGAAAATGAGCATATGTTCTCCAAGGGTGAAAACTCTTGTTTTTCTTCCACTAAATCTTGTGTAACTCAAGTTCTACAACTTGGAATTATGATCCGTCGAAGGGGGGTGCTAGATACATGAGTTATCTAATAAACCCAAGTGGTAGATCACAAATCTAGTAAGTTTTGAAATCTTTAAGATTATTTTTCCCAAAACAGTCCACTTTATATGCTAAAGCTTTGAAACTCTAAATCAGCTACTGACTTGTTTTTCATGAGGCTGTTTCGGTCAGTTCCTTGTCTTGTAAAAATCTGGAAAAATATTACAGAGGTACCTTATGAAGTTATCTACGCTTAGGAAAAAGAACGGACACGTTTCGAGTTATATATTGTGCGTAATGACTATTTCCGTAAAGGACTCCATAAATATTATCCTACGAATATCTCACTGTGTATACACTGGAAAATTCCAAAATTTTTACAGTAGCTTCATATACGTTAAGAGAGCATACCCTGAAAATATCAGATTTTTCTGAGCAAAACTCAATTTTTTAAAAATAGAGCAAGATCTGAGTGTTTTGAGCACTTTAAAAATAGTAAATCATTTTCTAAAATTCTAGAAAAATTAGAAGATCATTGTTGGTTCATATTCTGTTAAAATCCAGAAGCTGAGAATTTTTGGAATCAGTTTGCTATTTTTCCTAAAAATGATTAGGTTGTAAATAAAAGGAAATAAATAGTTAAATGATGTCTTTAATGAGAAAAATATGATTTTTATGCTTGAATGCTCATAATATATTATATCATGACTATCTTAGGGCATTTTGGTAATTTATAATAATAAATATTACTTATGACCTTTTATGGATATTAAATAAGAGGTTATTAAAGGATGAACAATTAGAATAAATTGTTTATTAATTTAATAAATCATTGGAATATTATTATAATACTAATAATATTATAATATGATGTTGTTATGTAAATAAAATATTAGATTAGAGTATTATTATTAAATAATAATATTCGAGATTAAATAAAATATTATTAAATGATTAATAATATTAGTAAGTGAATAAAATATTATTAAAAGATTAATAATATTAGTAAAGGGATAAAATATTATTAAATGATTAATAATATTAGTAAGTGAATAAAATGTTGGTAAATGATTTAAAGTATTATTAGTGAACCAATAATACTAGAAGGTGAATTAATATTATCTAAGTTAATAATATTATGTGAATTAAAGGTAGTCGTTAATAACACTATCTAGACATGATAATGTTTATAAGAACTTATTGTAATGTATGATATCTATGTGATTACATAATCTGATGTTATGCAATGACTAATTGAAATGCTAATTATAGGTCTCTCAAAGGAAGATAATTTAACTACATAGTGGATAGAAATTTATTTCAGAGTTTGTAACCTCTGATCGAGGCAAGTTTCCTAACTCAACTTGAGTTATTATTTTTTCAAAAGCATATTAGTGAATAATTATTGATGATTATTCACGTCTTTATTGATTATTGAAATTACGCACTTTGTGCAATTGAATTCGCTCTATTGCCATTGAACTCGTGAATTAAATTAAAGTTCTTCATTTATGAACTGTTTAAGGGATAGATCTATGCTAATTGTATATCGTACTAGATCAAGCATGTCTAAATTTAATAAATCAAATGGATTTTAAATAACTCGTTCTTATTAATTGATATGGTAAGAACTCTTGATCGAGAAATGAACAAATTTGATTAAGGCATGATATCAATGTTGGATTATTAAGTGTTTATGCATAAATCACGGGTATAAAAGGTCGATCCCTTGAATACCAAAACTTATTAAAAGGTCCAGTTTAAATCATCGAGCACCTTGGCAAATGTTCATGGTTATTCAAAACCACTCTCGATTCATGTTATTCAATTATCGAATATTCAATTGTTGATTATTAATTCATGTTCCTTCACAATCTTATATTATTGTTGAACATTGAAGGAAATATTTCTTTCTAAGTCATGATATATATCATTTGTCTTTATAAACTTGTGAAGCAAATTAGTTGCTTACTCTTGCTATATCATGACCTCTATTTTCGCTTAAGCTAAGGATCTAATGCGAAGGACAAGGGCAAGGGCAAGATCCAGGAGTAATTTTAGAATGAATGTTAAATTAGTTATTATCTAATGGAATTTCTTGAGTAAACTATTTGTATTATAAATGGTGTATTTAAAGTTAAGGTTAGAGAGACCTTGGGACCATGTTTTGAGACTTTTGTATAATGAACAATGTATGTTTATTATTTCGAAATAGTTATAGAATGCTTATGATGATGATAGGATCGTGAGCACTGAATTTGAGGTTAGAGAACCTGGATTTGGGGGCGTCACACCTACGATCGACCTGAAGGCTCAGGCACGAACAAGGGAAAAGAAAAGTTGTTCGAATGAGAATTAGTATGAGTTAATGGTTATAGTTAGTAAGACAATGGAATCTATTGTCAGGTATTGTAAGGAATGTATTTGAAGGTCACGTACCTGGGAAAGTAAACTTTGATGTATGTAAATTAAGTTCGAATTATATTATTATTTAGTATTATTCAGCTTAAAGAAATGGTATCGTGGAGAACCGAGTTCGGGTTTCAAGTACCTGGATTTGGGGTCGCCAAAGGTTGGTATCAAAGCTGTAGGTTATAAATGTTAGGAATGCGAAACCTAGGTTATAACCTTAGTAGAATGGAGAACGAAAGTTAAGATAGATATTCAGTGAACCATGAGACGAAGTACTCTGGTGAAGAATTATAGGATATGTTAGATAGATGATGAGTCGAGAAGATTCATCAAGTGGTACTAAATAAAATATTACTTCATTTTATCGATGAACATATTTTATTTCAGTACTAATGTTGTCTCGTTTATTGTAGTCATAGGATGGATGACGAAAGTCAAAATAGTAATTCCTTGACCTAAGAGATGATGGACTCTAGCGAGGAGTACACAGACAGTGAGATGATAAGAGATTTGATAGTTAGGAACGACGACTTAAAGGTTAGAGTTTGAAAGCGGTGGAGGCACGAGATCGTACTCTTGATTTCGCAATGATGAAGATAAGGACGCTGCTCCACCGAACACTGAGATGGAGTTAAGCGAGTTACGAGGAGGTTGGAGCAGAGAGAGACTGAGATAGAGACGATTGAAGGTTGAGATAGAAGCTAAAGACACCAGGATATATACCTTGGAGCAGGCTTTAGACATCGCCTTTATGCGATTCGACACGAAGTGGATGGAGCTGCCTTTCGGCAGAGAGAGATAGGCGTTGATGTGTTTATAGAGATGGATTGAATAAATTCATCGTCAAACAAAATAAGAGACAACGTATATAGAACTCTTGATTGCTGTGTATATATACTACATGCTAATCAGGGTAACTTATGTATGTAGATGTCTGGTGGAAAAGATATGTGGAATAAGAAGGATCATATCCATACCCCTGAGCTAATATCAAGGCCAACAGCTGAAATAGAAGCTTACCAAGAACCCAAATCGGACGAGGTGGCTATAGTGGAAAACGTAGTATCAGATCCAGAAATGGTGGATTTGACAGATAGTGATTCAGACACTAAAGTTGAAGCTGCTCAAGCATCAACGAAAGTGCAGGATCTGGAGAACAAGGTTTCTTCACTAGAAAGGTTGTGGGAGATAGAAAAGTTGCTTAATATTCAACTGCGAAAAGAATTAAAAGAAACAATGGAAGAGCAAGATAAGCTCAAAATCCAAATTGACCAGATGGGAGCCTCAAGCAACACATCGTGTGCAGCTCCGAGACGTAAGGGAAAAAGAAAGATAGAAGATCCTGACTTAGGAAAACCTGATAAGAAGAAAGGAAAAAGATATGTTATATTTGCGGTACATGAGGGGACATACCTCTCCTCGTTGCCCCAACTATAAGAAAGGTGGATGTTTTAATTGTGGAATGGAAGGACATCGAGCGAATGAATGTCCGAGAAGAAAGTCTTGGTAGATAAGTAGTATGGGTTATGTTTAATGTAATATGTGTGATAAGTAATGAACTATTTTCAACTTTTATGTTGGTGAAGATTTTAAATCCCGACTGTTGTAGTCACAAAGGGATAGCTGATGTTTAAAGCAATATGTGTTATGGTATGTTAAGTTCTATTAATGTGAGGTGCTATGGTTGGAAGTACCATGAGTGTCACAAGTTGGATTAATGAAGTAAGTTGTTATAAAGATAGCAGATATTTATCTGAATATTGGTTAATATAGTAAACCAAGTTTCAAAATTTAATATTTTGGAATACATGAGTATTTGAGTAGAAAATTTTGTGTTATATGTCGAACGTATACGATGAGGCTTAGAATCTAAGGAAATGAAGAATAATTTATGATTATGCCACCGTGACGAAAACGAAAACCAGCCGTGGAAGATCAACTAGATAATCGAACGTCGAACGCTAAAGACTTTAAGGCAATCTTATTGCTAGGGTATAGAGGATTAAGTGACTCAGTAGAAGCGTTTATGATAGTTAGGATAACGGAAAGGGCAAAAGATAACTTTTATCAATTATACGATAAAAGGGAAATGAGATAAAGAAAAAGTTTGTGTGCTTTGTGTGAGGGCAGAAGAGACATATCTCTTCTAATTGTCTCAATTCAATGATGTATAGCAAATGTTTTATTTATGAATCAATGGAGTATAAGATGAAAGAGTATAAGGTGAAAGAAGAAGAAATGAGATAAGGAATGTGAATACGAGAAATGATAAGAAGATATAGCTGCATGAACGAAATAAACCGTAAGTGTCTTCATTATGGTCGCTCAAGATATCGTAATAGCGATTGAGGATACTGATGGCATTGGAAATAGAACTCCGGTGTGCTATTTGAATAACTTATGTGTCTTATATGATTTTCCTATATATATACATATAGTAGATTACTTTATTAAAGAAATTTTGAGGAAGGAATTTGAGTTCTTTTAGAAATCAAATTTACATTTATCGAATAGACAAGCGTTATGGAGAATAGTTAAAGATCAGTTCGATCAAGTATGATCGAGATCTACGCACAATGATTATATGCTATGTACCCTTCTGCATATGAGTTTTTAAAGCGGTGATTCCGGGGACGGAATCCTTATAAGGGAGGGTGAATGTAATAACCCGAGATTTCCTAAATAAAATAAATAAGAAAATTTATGTATAATAATTTTTTTATTTAATGACGAGAATAAGTGAACGATAAATACGAATATATTTATTTCTTTAAAAATTAGAAATAATTTTGGAATTATTAATTACTACAAATTATATTTTTATGGTAATTAATTTACATAGCGAAATATTTTTATTAATTATTTTCCATGATAACATGATTGTAAATAATATATGAAGTGATAATTAGAATTATATAATAAATATTTTATTATATGATTTGTTCGAGAATATTTAAGTTAATTATTTTAACTTGATTATTGATCTTTGTGTAAGAAAGAGAAAGTCGATATGAGATCCAAACCTGAATTGGGATTGTGATCAAGAGATGAGAATAATAATATTATATTATTGTTTTAATGATTTTACAATACAATAATTATGTATCGTGTATGTGAACGAGATAATATTGAAGCAATGATGATCAATTAGGTCATAAGATATTACCGTCTTTGTGAAATCCTAATTATTAAACTTAGTTATGAGAAATGACCGAGTAGTGGTTGTGTATATGAAGTTTCTTGTGTATATGAAGGTTACTTGTGTATAAGATGCTCAGTAATTAGAAGAAAACCCTAATTATCATTTGTTTGTCGATAATTAGGACAAACCCTAATTATTACAACCCTAATCGGTTGAAGTTAGAGATCGTAATGACTGTGTTAGAACATACACAGATAATTAGAGAACCCTAATGGTCAATTAGAAACCCTAATTGATGACGTTAAGAAACCCTAATTAGAAAACCCTAATTTTTCAATCAAAACCCTAATTTAAAATTATTGGGTTTAATTACGATATTATTGTATAAATGTTTTAATTTACCAAAGGATAGAAAGTAATTGGTAAATGATAAGAATTACCATCTAGTGATTAAATACTACATTTAATTTCTATATACAAAAATGTCCATGAAATTATATGCGAAATTACCAAAATACCCTTTTAGTGTATTATTAGTTATATTATTTATGGAATTTTAAAATCTAAAGTGATAAACCCTAATGGTTATGGATAATGTCTATAATGCCCTTCATGGTAGACATGAGAAGTCTAAACTACCCTTGTGCATTATTAAAGGAAGAAACCAATTATTAGAGTGGAAATGACTAAAATGCCCTTTTTGTCCATTTAGTGTATTTTGTGATGAATTTCATTAATTAATTATATATTAATGATATTAAAGTTATTTAATGATTATATTAAATAATTTAGTTTAAAAATGATTTTAATATTATAAAAATCATTTTAAATGAAATTAAGGTATTTAAAATATTTTAAGTTATAAAATATAACTTTTAATATTTAAAGGATAATTTCATTAATAATTTAATATTAATGATATTAAGATAATATTAATGATATTTAGTTTATTTAATAATTATTATTAAATAAATAGTTTAAAAATGGTTTTATTTATTTAAAATTATTTAAAGAGGATATTAAGGATTTAAAAATATTTTAAGTTATAATTAATGACTTTTAATATTTGGATGAATAGTACATTAATATTTATATATTAATGGTGATTATTTAAAAGGATTTTAATTGTTTTAAAAATCATTTAAGGGTAATATAAATGTTTTAAAAATAGTTTGAGTTATTATAAATAACTTTTATATTTTAGCAATGGTTTCATTAATAGTTTAATATAAATTAATTATTAATGATAATGGAATTGTTTAATGTTTAAATCATTTAATTATGATTCCGATGTTTGAAAGTTATAGTCGGCCAAACTAGCTGACTTGAGAACCGATTATGAAGTTATGAAGTTTTGAGGAACACCTATAGTAATGATTATATCACTATAGGGCGGTAGTAATGATTTGAATTATTTTAAATTTTTCAATTTACGGAAAATTCGAAAATGATTAAAAATAAAATGTTTGATATTCTGAGATGTTGAGGTATAGGATAAGAGTCTTAGACTCGGTATTTACCGATAAAGTTGTCGATGCACGAGACAAATGTCGAACTCTATAATAGAAAGAAAAGACTTACGTAAGAGCATGGATGAGATATTTGAAAAATGTATAAAAATATTTCAAGTATAGAATATGAACTAAAAGTATGATCAACGCGATTATGTGATGACGTGATTAGACTATGTCTTGTTTTGTAATAGACGATACTATGTGTTATGATATATTGTTTTAATCGAACGAATGATCTGATTATTGATAGGTTGTGATAAAGAGATAAAACCTAAGTTGAGAGTTGTAATCAGCGAATCAGGCAAGTATCTTACCTTTGCATTTCCTTTATGCAATGGACATGAGTAAGAAGTTTCAGAATTATTATATTCTGTCATGATTATATGCGCTTTGATTATCAACATGTTAGCTCAGATATATATTCTGTTAAGTTGATTTCTAAATGGTTATACAAGTGTCCCCACTTGGATAATCATGGCATTTATTCACATGTTGATACACTTTTTCAATTACCCGTATACATATATGTTGAATTACATATTATTGTTGAGCAAGATTAAAAACCTTCGGGTTTGGAACCAGGCATGTATGAACATCCCGATAATGGGAAAATTTTTATGCGCTTCGGCGGACAAAGGGTGAGCGATGAATTTCGTTCAAGTTATGTAGTATTGATCAATACAGGGTACAACGGGGCTGATCACCCTCCGTGCCCGTAAGTTATGACGGTTTGCGGATGAATTTCTGCTAAACCTTTTCGAAAATGAAAAACAATGTTCATAGTATGATTCTTAAACCCTATTCATGGGTGGAGCCTCATTTCAAGAATTTGAAAGAGAGTTGTTATGTGAATGTTTTATCAGTACAGATTACTTCACAACTTTCGATTCGTTGTAGAAGTGTTATGGAAAGAGAATACTTATATTCTTTCAGCTTATATATATAATTGATATTACTTGCTGGGAACTCAAATGCTCATCCTTGCTTAAACTAAATGTTTTCGATTACCTCGATCGACTTCGAAGGCTCGAGCACACGAACAAGGGAAAAGAAAAGTCGCTTAGAATGAGAATTAGTATGAGTTAATGGTTATAGTTAGTAAGACAATGGAATCTATTATCGGTATTGTAAGGAATGTATTTGAAGGTCACGTGCACTGGAAAGTAAACTTTGATGTATGTAAATTAAGTTGAATTATATTATTATTTAGTATTATTCACTTAAAGAAATGGTATCGTGGAGAACCGAGTTCGGGTTTCAAGTACCTGGATTTGGGGTCGCCACAGTCACGTTCCTCTTCCGTGATGCGAGACATCGTTCTGCGATCTAGCATATATGATGGTAGATCCTAAAACTAGATTGGATACTTCCTAACTCGATATTGGGCCGCATCCATTGCATTTTGAAGTGTAGAGTACGTCTCCTCAAGTTTAGCCTTCTTCGCACGGCGATCATCTTCTGCAAGATCAACACAACGTGATTCTCTTACCCAGCCCTCCTCTACTATGGCTAGCCTTTCTGAGCTCTCTTTCAGATCCTTCTTCAACTTTTCTATTTCTGCGGACTTATCCTCGGTTTTACCCTTCTCGTGAACCAGATCCCACTCCACATTTCCCAAACGTGTGTGAAGATTCACAATCTCCCTATCCCTCTGCTCAATGGTAATTTTCTAACTAACCGCCCGTTCAGTCAGATCCCAGACAGTGTCTTGCAATTCAATGTTACGATCAAAAAGTGCATCATATATCTCAGCATCAATAGAGTTCGGTGGGAACTCCTCTTCTTCCTCAGAATCCTCCTTTGGATCAGTCTCAGGCTCATGCTCCCGACCAACAACAGTGATCAACGGAGATGGCTCTCTCTGTACCAGTTGTTCCCTGACGACATGAATGTCTCGGGGCTCTTCCTCTGTAGGTACTCGGGTTCCTCCTCCCCAGCTCGACTAGCTCCTCCAACATCCGACATCCTGACAATAAAATTTTTAGTTTTAGTTACTAATCCGTGCTAGCGAACACATAGATTAACACATAAGCACATAAAGTCTTTTATTATCTTTAATGAATTAAGAAATCCATTTCTTATAACTCGATAAGAGTTTACCACTACTATATTCTCAATCTTCTACAAGGCTACTACCTAAGGTTGTTTCCCCCCACCTAAGGTTCATAACCTCATTTCGATACCAACTCAGACACCCCCCCAATCCGGTACTTCCATTTCCACGAGTTTGGTGTTCATCTGTACAAATATCATCTATCTATCTACCCATAAATAAATGCAAACCATGCAATAGATAGAAATAATAAATAAATCTCCCTTTATGGGGTTACATCAACTGCATAATAAAAATCCCAGGTTGCTCTAACCTTAAACATATGTGCGAAATCATAAACAAATAAGTCTTAAGTAACATCAAATCTAATTATCATTACATAACCACATAAATAATCAGTCTTCATTACTTGTTAAGTCTTACTTATTTTTTTTCACAACGTTGTTTAACAAAACGTTGTACATACTCACAAGATTTTGATGTGTATAAAGGTTTTCCTCATGTGGATTTTCGTCCCTCAAGTTAATTAGAACTCTGTCGATTATGACGACACTAGGGTATTCGGAGGAGAATTCATTCAACTGAAAGAGGTTGGTACCTTGATTTTGGGTATAACTTACAAGAGATTGAGTTATGAAGCTATGGACTTTCTTCGGCTCAAGAGCGTAACCTATACGCAACCTTCTTGCTTTCGACATTTTTTCATCTTTGCACATAACAAGTTTTGGCCACCTTGGGAGCCACTATCGACGCTTCTTCCCTTTGAACTGGTTGGCGACCGACCCTCTGGTTTTGGCCATTTGAACAGGAGAGAGAAATTTAATCGGGTTAATAAACCCTAGTTTTCGTGTAGCATGTTCAGGAGTAGAGACACAAAGAAGTATATGTTTCTCTTTAACTGTTTAGGCTTTTTAATTTAAGTTTTTATTCGGCGAGATTTTTTTTGACCTCTGTGTTTTTGACCTACACAACGTTTTTTAAAAAAAACGTTATCTATTTAAAATCAAAAAAAATGCCCTTTTAAATAGATAACGTTTTTTCATATGTATGTACAACGTTTTGTTAAATAACGTTGTGAAAAAAAATACCACAACATTTTTTATAAAAACGTTGTGGTTTAAGTGTTGTCTATTTACTACTTTGTAGTGGTGTATAGCTTACGCAAGAGGCAAGTTCCCTAACCTTTGCTACTTTATTATCAGCAAGGTTACTTTTCGCTGTCATGTTATACTTATGCAAGTTCTTTATCTCTAATCTTTTGTTGAGCAATTAATTATTACGCAAGTTTACTAACCCTACCTTACGTTATGCCAGTTCTTGAAGTTAATATTCAATTGAGCAAGTTATCTAACTGCAATCTTTCATTAAGCAAATTTATATTCCTAACTTGTTATTGTTGTGCAAGCTCTTAAATCCTCATTTATTGTTAAGCAAGTTAATTAAACTTTGTTTCTTTATTCCAAATGAGATTACTTTGGTTTTATTCAGTTACTAATAATTATTGTTTGATCTCCATTCACCAATGTCATTGTTGTATCTTACATTATTGTACTGAACCATAAGTTGTCTAGCGATTCTTTACCGATTCAACTAATCTTTAGTTGATGAATTCTAAACTCTAAATTACTCTTGAAGTCAGTTCAAACCAAACTTCCTTTGATTTGCTTATGTACCCACACAATTTTGCAAGAATGTTGTCGATGATGACACTTGTTCAATTTTGAAGTCGTTAATACTCTAGCTCTTATTGACTCATCGATATACCTTATTCATGAAGATATTATAATTAAACTCTTGAATAGTTATTGGTTCCTATCTGATTCAACCAGTACATGGTTGATGAGCGTTCTAAAGATCTAGAATTTCTTTGAAGTTAATTCCCAACCAAACTTCCTTTGGTTCGAAACACGATAATCTAAGTTTGAGATGAACAACCCTATATTAGGGGATTATTTTAGAGCTACTGTGATAAGCGTTAAAATGTTTGCACAATACATAGTACAAAGGGCTGATCACCTGGAGTACGGGATGATGGTCTATATAGTCGTTTAGACTGTTAAAGGTTATAGTAGAAACACCTGTTAACCTAGGACATAGATGATAATTATAGTCTTTTTGACTGTTAAAGGTTAAAGTAGAAATACTTGAAAACCTAGAGTATAATTCGTGGTCTTGTGACCCTCAGTGTATTCTTTGATGTTGATATTTATTGTTAACTTAAACGTTCATTATTCCTTTGAACTCGTAGCTTTTGAATTAAAGTTTATTATTCCGGTAAGAGAATTTTACCATTGAAAGTTCAGTTATTGTCATTCATAAAATGTTATTATATACTATTCTTCTTGTGGGCAATTGTTTGCTCACTCTTGCACAAAACAATGCAGATGAAGTTAATAAGTTTGAAGAGTTTTCTACCAACAAGGGCAAGGGCACGATGCTGAATTAGATGACGTTTAATTTACCTTTTATTTATGAAGCTTATGTAATAGATTTAATTATGATCATGTTTTAAATTTTTCGCTGATGATTATACTAAAGGTTAGATGACCTGGGATTTATTTTAGATTATGTAACCCTTTAATGAGAGATTGATTGTTTAAACTTTTGAGTTTAATTATATCCTTTGTTTATGGGTAGTTAGTGTTAGAGTTTATGCCCTAGAGGCCAATTATTTGATATAATTGCTTAACGTTTTGATATTATATTTGATTGAATAAATGAATGATTTTATTATGGTTTTATTCACTGTGTTATATAAATGTTAACATAATAAAAATCTTTAGAATAGTGATACAAATTATATAGTTTCAAGTATGTGACTTGAACATGAGATTATATAATTATAATTAGTATCATTGTTCTTAAATGTCCCTAGTCGAGTATCATTGTTGATGGGACAACAATGATGCATTGAGACTAGTATGTGGATTGACTGATGACCAAATCTCATTGGTCATAAATATATGAGATATTAAATCAATGCATAGGTACATGTTAGAGAACGATGTACTAGACAGACCCACCATGAGAATTCTATGTGGAGCATTATGCGAAGTGTCATTAGCAATTCTCATAGTGACAATGATGTAATGGTCCTCTGACCTGAAATCACTATACTACTACACGGGAATTTATGTACTTTGATATCATCAAATGTCACCTTTAATAGGGTGGACTATAAAGGTGATTATTGGGTACATCATGAATCGTGTGAGGAATATGAGTGATCTAGATGGAATTTAACCTTCCTATATATTAGGGATGATATCCATAGGCCTCTTGATTGAGTAGGACTATGAAATGCATGGCCATGCTCAAATAGTGATTTGTTTCATATAGTCTACTCATTGATCAAGAAAACTTAGATTAAATTTTGAAGAGTATGATACATTCCATGACTCGAGTTTAATCTAGGATATTAAGGTTAAAAGGATTAAATTACATTGAAACATTGGTCACTAAAAGGTTGCATCGAATCATTCTTATTATTACTTGGGTAACAGTGATGCATTATTAGATGCCGCTCACTGTTTATAATTTTATAATATGATTTTAAAATTATTGCCAACGTAATAATAACCTATAGGGTCACACACATAGAAACGTAATTAAAAGGAAATTAATTTAAATTGTAAAGATTTAAATATATCAATATGATTGATAGTATTTAAATTATGAATTTAAATTAATAGGATAATTATATATAGGTATATTAAATAAGTAAGACTTAATTAATATATATATATATATATATATAAATTCAGATTTTATTAGGTTTTGAATAATTCCTTTTAATCGTTATATATATGATATGTAGCAGCCATATTAGGTATTATTTATAAACCAAAAACCCTAGCCGCTCTTAGAGAGAGACTAGAGAGAAAAACAGTTTCAGAAAATCCTCATCCTTGGTGGCTAGTCTGCTGCTTCGTTTCCTTCTTCTGCAGATCGATTTGACGATTATGCGTGAGGAGGCGTTCATGTGAATCTGGTAGAGACGCAATCGCTCTAATTGCATTGGAGATTCGAGCGCATCAATTTCAGATACTAGCTTTCATATTCGGTATAATCTCTAAACCACTGAGTTAATTGATTTTCAAATGGATCCTGTTTTTGGGTTTCGGAAATTATTTTGAATTATTCTATTTTCGTTGCGTTTTATATGCCGAAACCCCTTCACCTTATATAAGATTCCCAAGCCATAAAATCCTATTTTCCAATTCTGTTACTTTACAACAAATTTAATTCATTTACTCATAACTAGTCCATTTTTATGAAAAATACCAAATCAGTTCCAAAAATATTTCTTTTCTGGGATTTAGCAGAATATATTCCCATATTGAACATATATTTTTCTCGAATTTTAAAATTCATTTACTATTTTTCATATATTAGCAAAAGCGCCAAATATTTAGACATTATCATAAATTGTACCTTTGTCCAAAAATTCCGAAATTTACAGGGTATACTCCTGTTATATACATGTACTCCTAATAAAATTTTTACCAATTTTGGAGTTAACCACAAGGAGTTATAAGGGTTTATTTTTAAAATAGTCTTTTCCCATGAAATCCATAACTCTTAATCTATACATTCAAAAATCGCCATCTTTGGACACAATATAGAAAACTCATCAAATTATCTTTCCAAATTTTTCTAGAATTTTTGAGGGTCAGAAAAATTATGAAATTGCCCCTGGCAAAAACCCCTTTTTAATAAAAATACTATTCATATGAATACGATGGATCATTCACCATGCATGTGGTAATCCACATAGAAAGGTTATCCCAACAGAATAATAAAGAATGGAATAACAACAGAAATCACCATGCATGCGATAGATCGCACAGACAGGTTATTCTCAATAGAATAATAAATAATGGAACCAGGTCAGGCGTAATACGCATCGACAGGATATTCCAACAAAATAATAAAGAATGAAATAATAATGAAATCACCATACATGCGATGAATCGCATGCATGAGTTATTCCAACGAATAATAAATAATGGAACCGAGTCATGCGTAAAACGCACGAATGAGATATTTTTACTGAGAATAAATAAGAATGGAATAACAATGAAATTCACCATGCATGCGATAGACCACACGATGAGTTATTCCAACAGAATAATAAATAATGGAATCAGGTCATGCGTAAACTCACAGACAGGATATTCCGACAGAATAATAAAGAACGGAATAATAGAAGAATTTCACCATGTATGGGGCACTTCGCATAAACAGGTTATTCCAACATAATAATAAAGAATGGAATAACAGAAGAATTTCACCAAGTATGCGGTACTTCGCATAGACATGTTATTCCAACATAATAGTAAAGAATGGAATAACAGAAGTTCTCTTCATAAATACAAAAGAAATAATACCCCATACGTGTACAATAAATAATATCCCTTATCTTTGAAAGAAGAGTATTCCGACTGGTAGGGCGGGAATATACTTAAAGAAAACTTTCACTAACTTTTACGCTCAAAGCTTTCTTAAACTTTAAAGAAATACGCTCGAGATTATAGAAGAAGAACTCTCTCTATAGTTTCTCTCTCTAGAGTTTTAGTGAATTCGTAAGAAATAATGAAGGAATGATCTTCTATTTATAGGAGAATGTACTGAATAGTAACTAATTCATGAACGATCTAGATTGATTTACTTTTAATCGGATCCATATTGATTTAATAAAATATTCTAATAAAACAAAATCTTTTAAATAAAATATAATATATTCTATTTATAATCTAATAAAACGAATAACTTTATAAAAGTATTACATTTTTATATAAAAAATTTTACTATGCAAAATACTATCAGAACACGATGCAACACTATACATAATAAAATATAATATATTCTATTTATAATCTAATAAAACAAATAATTTTATAAAAGTATTTTGTTTTATATAAAAAAGATTTTACTATGCAAAAAACACTATGAATAATAGAATATTATATATTCTATTTATAGTCTAATAAAACAAATTACTTTATAAAAGGATTATGTTTTATATAAAAAGATTTTACTATGTAAAATACTATGCATAATAGAATATAATATATTCTATTTATAGTCTAATAAAACAAATAACTTTATAAAAGTATTATGTTTTATATAAAAAGATTTTACTATGCAATATTGACAATAACTGAATCAAATAATGTGAGGTACTATGTAGCAATTACTATAGCAATAATTGAACAAAACTGAGTGACTTCTCACGTAAGCATCAATAATCAATACTGTTTGCTACTATGCAACCACGCGTATTACTGTACTTTTACTACCGAGTAGTTTAACAGTTTTAACGGTAAAACTTTCGCCGTTATTTTCATAAAAATATTTTTGTCGTTTTCTCAATCTGAAAATAATTCTGTTGTGGGGTCCACCAATGATTGTACCATCGTACGGATATTCCCTGACAAAAGAATATTCCCGGACTAATCGAATATTTCCCGACACAACGAATATTTTATATCAACTTGCTTACTTTGAAAAAATTTCACATATTACTCTTAACTTTAAACTTTTTTCAATTTAACTATTTACCAAAATAGAAAAATTGAATACTTTTATTTCATAAAATTCGGGGTCTCACATCATTGTTGATAGATTGACTAAGTCTGCTCATTTCTTACCGATACGAGAAACTTATACACTTGAACGTCTTGCTAGTATGCACATAAACGAGATTGTAAGATTTCATGGTATGACAGTATCCATAGTTTCTGATCGAGACCCAAGATTCACCTCAAGATTTTGGGTTAGTTTGCAAAAATATATGGGCACGGATTTACGATTTAGTTCGACATATCATCCTCGAGGGCGGACGAGACAATCGAGAGGACTATTTAAACTCGGAAGATTTATTAAGACTACGTGTCCTTGACTTCAAGAGAAGTTGGGACAAGTTCTTCCGATTGGTGGAGTTTTCCTACAACAACGAGTTATCAAAAGCAAGCATTGGCATGGCTCCATTCGAGGCGTTGTATGGAAGAACGTGTCGTTTCTCCGGTATGTTGGGATGAGGTGGGTGAAGCATCGTTGTTGGGACCGGAGTTGAGTGCGTGACTACGGAAAAGATTCAAACGATCCGAAATGACGTATAAAAACCTCACAAGATCGACAAAGAGTTATGATGATCTTCATCGAAAGGACGTGGAATTCGATATAGGAGATCATGTGTTGTTATGTGTTGCTCTATGGAAAGGATTTCCGAGATTTGGAAAGAGAGGAATGCTGTAAGACCCCAACTTTTTGAATAAAGGTGAATTTTCTATAATGATCATTTTTGAGTATTATGGAATGAATTTAATATAATGTTATAGTTGTGGGTAATATTTACAAATTTTGCAAAGTATGAAAGTTGTCATATTATATTCGATTGGTCGGAAAATATTCTTTTTGTCGGGGAATATCCGTCTGACAGTACAATCATTGGTGGACCTCCACAACCAAATTTATCGGATTGAGAAAAACGACAAAAAATATTTTTTATGAAAATAACGGCGGACGCTTTACCATTAATCTTGTTGAACTACTCCTAAGTAGTAAAAGTACGAATACGTAGTGGGTTGCATAAGAAGCACACCAGAATGATTATTGATGCTTATGTGATAAGTCACCAGCTTTTGTTTTATTAGTATTGTTAACGTAATAAAATGCGAAACATCTTTTATATAAAATGAATACTTTTATAAAGTTATTCGTTTTATTTGATAATAATTAGATTATATTATATTTTATTATGCATAGTGTTACATAGTGTTGCATAGTAAAGTTATAAATAGAATATATTATATTTTATTTAAAAGATTTTGCTTTAAATATGGACCGTCAGATTAAAGTAAATTAATCTGGACCGTTCATGAATTAGTTACTATGCAATCCATTCTTCTATAAATAGAAGCTCATTCCTTCATTATTTTCTTACGAATTCACTGAAACTCTAGAGAGATAGACTGTAAGAGAGAAAGAAGAATAGTATTCTGCTACTTAACTACTCTTATATTCAGTTTTTTTTACGGTAAGGGATATTATTCTTTTGTATTCATGAAGAGAACTTGATTATTCCATTTCTTATTATTACATTGGAATAACTTTTACGCCTGTGAGCTACCTATACTTGGTGACATTCTTCTATTATTACATCTTTATTATTCATTTGGAATATCACATCACGTGTGTTTTACACCTTACTTGGTTCCGCTTTATTATTACATTGGAATATCACATGCATGTGTTTTACACCTGACACGGTTACGTCTTTATTATCTTTGTTGGAATATCTTATGCTGCGTGTTTTACACCGGACTGGTTAAAATCTTTATTATTACATTGGAATATCCTCATCTATGTGTTTTACATCGGACTGGTTAAAAGCTCTTTATTATTACATTGGAATATCCTATCTCATGTGTTTTACACAGGATCCGGTCCCGTCTTTATTATTACATTGGAACATCCTCATCGGTGTGAATTTCACGACACGGTTCCGTTATTATTATTCTGTTGGAATAACTTTTATATGCAAAAGTACCGCATGCCCGGTGATTTCTTTTGTTATTCCATTCTTTATTATACTCAATTGGTTAAAGTTTTGACTTCTATACTCCATGAAATTAGTGGAATATCCTTGATATTTGCGCTTCATCCAGTATCTTTCATGGAAATATTCTTCTAAGCATTCTTGAATTTTACTCTACAAAGCAGTATCATATTGACAATTTGGACGTTATTAGTTCCTGAATAAATTAATTAAGTGAACTTGTTTTATTGAATTCTTATATCATTGTCATCATCCTCATGTTTATATTTTTTTTGAAAGTCATCGTGGCTTTTGTAGTGCATAGATGGACTTGGTATGATTATGACCGAGGATTATTCGATTGTAATCATGACCGTAATGTTATAAATGATGTGATAAAAGTCCTCATTAGCCCGTAGTGCATTGATGGACAGTTGTTGGCATGATCATGACCATTGATGAATACACGAATATCCTTGGCCCGTAGTGCATGGATAATTTGTGGTCGTGACCCTAATGAATATCCTTGGCCGTAGTGCAGGGATGATGTGGATTATTATTAAGCTGAGTCTCAGCGATAAAAGTGATGAAAAACCTTTTAAATCATAAAAGATAGTAGATTTTATTCTTTACTTGACTCTTTTAATGGATTGCTTATTCGCTGTAGTTAAACTTGATGTCTATTGTATTTTATCAGTTTAACATTATTGAAGACAAACGATAATTTATTCTGCATTATTTTAGTCATAATATTTCTTACTAGGCTAGTTGAGCTCACCCTTTCTTTCACTGTTCTCTTCAGGAAATGAGAACGTAGCTGGGACGAGTCGGGAAACGGAGTGATGGTCCGGATGATAGTATTAGCTAGTAGTCCTCACTATTCTATTAAATAGTGTGATAATAAATGTAATGAGGACCTATTCTCGAGAGTGGATATTATGCGAAGACAATATTTGTATTAAACTCACAAGATATGTTTTATCGTATTTTACACTTTCTTTGTATTATTAGTTTGTATTTGAATTTTATACCATGTATTTGGCGACTCAAGATGGGTGATGTATACCTATTTTGGGGGCGTCACGGTTAGATATCAAAGCTTAGGGATATGATCCACAGCTAAGATGTGAGACAAGAACTAGGAGGGAGAGGCGGGAATTCTTTATTTAGTATGACCTACCTAAGTTTATTTGGTATTTAATTGGTCGGTCAGAGTATAAGGTTAATATGTGATATGTTATTTAACTCTTGTTTTGTGGCAGTATTTGAAAACGACATCCAACAATGTTGAGATTATCAATGGAGCACAGGAGACCATTGAGTCTCCACATATCAATAATCAGGATAATGTGCATCAGGAAGGTGACAATCCTCAGGCAAACAACAACACGGACCAGATGATAAATGATGGAATGATCAGAGGCTTTATGCAATTCATGCAACATCAAGCAAGAGCGGCTCCTGTCCAAAATACAAGTGGAAACACTGGCAACTCTCGGATGGTCACCGCCAAGCAGTTTAAGGAACTGGGACCACCGGAGTTCTTTGGAGAGCCAAAACCACTTAAGGCGGAGACGTGGATTAAGCAGATCAACAAGATATTTGATGTCTTGGGATGCTCCAAGAGAAAAAGGTTCCCTTTGCCACCTTAATGTTGCGGGCAGAGGCAAATTACTGGTGGGAATCTGTAAATCGTACTCAACCTGCCGCACTGAAGATCTCTTGGGAGAAATTCCAAGAACTGTTCAACGACAAGTACTTTCTCGAAAGTATTCATCACATGAAAGAGGTAGAGTTCATCAAGCTGGAACAAAACAACATGGCCGTATCGCGATCTGAAGCCAAGTTTGCCGAGTTGTCGGTTTGCGTCCCATTTGGTTGATAATGAGGAGAGAATGACGTGAATGTTTTTAAGAGGTTTGAAACCTGAGATACGTCAATATCTTATCTCTCATAAACTATGTTTGTATGCAGATGTTGTTAATAGGGCTCAGTTATTGGAGCGTGATAATGAGTCAACCCAACCAAAAGAGAGCAGCCGGCAAAATGATAATACCAGTGATAACAGTCATCGAAGCGGTGACAATAAGCGTGGAAGGAATCAACATGCCAGAAATGGTAACCACTTCGGTGGTAATCATGGCCAAAACAATAAGAACGGACATTTAAAGAAGAGGAGATTCAACAATGATGGAAAGACATCATCATCAACACTTATCGTTAAGGAAGGAGAACGACCACCTATCATATGCTTCAAGTATGGAGGAGAGGGACACATCAGTCCCAACTGTGCGATGCCATCCAAGGCATGTTACAACTGTGGAAGAGAAGGTCACCTGGCCCGATTTTGTCGTGCACCGAAGATAAGTCCAGCTGGGATGGAGGCACAAAAGGTCGTCCCAGAAAAGTCAAAGTCTGTAGTGTAAGGGAGAGCGTTTGTTGTGACCTCCCAGAAAGCAAGAAACCCTAACGAGGTCATCACGGGTAAGCTAATCATAAACTCTAGCGAAGTTTATACTTTATTTGATACTGGTTCTACCCACTCTTTCATTTCTCTTACTTGCACTCAATGTTTAAATTTGACTCTGGGAAAATTGAATGGCTTCTATTGAACTTCAAGAGTTAAAGACCCAACTGCAGGAATTGTTAGACATTGGCTTTATTCGTCCTAGTACTTCTCCTTGGGGTGCTCCTGTTCTATTCGTGAAAAAGAAAGATGGGAGTATGCGACTTTGTATTGATCATCGGGAGTTGAATCATGTCACCATAAAAAATAAGTACCCATTGCCACGTATTGATGACCTGTTTGACCAGTTGTAAGAAGCCAAATTCTTTTCAAAGAATTATCTTCGTTCCGGATATCACCAATTGAAGATTAGAACTGATGACATTCCAAAGACGACTTTTCGAACTCGATGCACGGCATTATGAATTCCTAGTCATGTCTTTTGGATTGACTAATGCTCCTGCTTTGCCTTCATGGATATGATGAACCAGAGTATTCAAGGAATACTTAGATCACTTTGTGGTCGTCTTTATTGATGACATCCTCATATATTCCAAAACCCGTGAAGATCATGAGCAACACTTGAGGCTGATTTTGAAGCCCCCAAAATAGGTCCATTCCATCCAACCCATTCTGAGTCGCCAAATACATGATACGAAATAACTATAACTTTATTATTACAACATATAAAGCGTGAGTTTAAATACGAGATATTGCCATCTAGACAATATCCACACATAAATAAATCTCCATCATAATTATTGATACATTATTTTACAAAAATGGTGAGGACTACTAAACAACTCTCTCTAGAACCTTCATTCCATACCCCGACTAGTACTCGTTACATTCTCGCCTCTTGAGAAGAAAAATGGAACAAAAAGGAAAAGGGTGAGCTCAACTAGCCTAGTAAAGAATATTATGACTAAGATAATATACAACAAATTATCATTAGTCCTCAACAGGAAAAAATCTAATAGAATACAATAGACAACTAGTTTTACATCAACAACTGCAGCGAAAAAAATAATTCATTAGAAGAGTTAAGTAGAGAATGCAAACTACTATCTTCTATATATGAATTTAAAAGTTCATCGTCGATATTTTATCCCTGTAACATCAATCAATATATATCTGGAATAAAATATTCATCTTTGCACTACAGGCCAAAGATATTCATCAGTTGGTCATGTTCATCTAAACACCTGTTCATCTTTGCACGACGGGCCAAAGATATTAATCAGACGGTCATGTTCATCTCAACACCTGTTCATCTTTGCACTACGGGCCAAAGATATTCATCAAGAAATCATTCATCTTTGCTACTACAGGGCCAAAGATATTCGATAATATCATCATTTAGGGTGAGGATGATGAAAAATATTTTAAAGAAAAGCGAATCCGATTGAAACAAAAGAACAATATTAAGGATTAGTATATTTTAAACAATCCAAGTTCAAAAATACTTCATAACTAATCGTGTGTGGAGTAAAATTCAAGAATGATCAAAACATGGATACAATCAAAGCTAGTATCCATAATAGATATTTTGGACGAAAAATGAAAATTTAATTTTTACGTGAATAGTGTCGTATTCGTGAATAGTCTTGGTATCGTGAATAATGTCGTATATCGTGAATAGTAACTCAGACACTAAAAGATAGAAATTTCACAAAAAACATCATCATGCTTAATTGAATAGTACTTGTGAATAGTAACTCGTGAATAGTAATTCATGAATAGTAACTCGTAAATAGTAACTCATGAATAGTAACCCCGACATGAAAAAATTCCAAATTTGATAAAATTTCCAACCAATATTTCGGCATAATGATATTGAAGAAATAATATCATTTTCGAATAAAATAACATCCCTTACCTCGAAAGACAGTACTTCTAGTTGAAACAGGATATAGGCTATGACTTGAACTTGCAATAGTATAGCAATACTCAAAGTATACTCAAAATACTCACAAGAATACGCCTAGATAATATAGAGAGAAAAACTTGAGTTTACGGTGTGATTTTCAATTCTAACCTAAGCACCTATTTATAGGAAAATGCTTAGAACACCAAAGTAGAAAATTTAATATAATAATAATATATATATTAATTTTTCTACGCCCACCTAGAATCATCTGAATTCAGCAACTTAGCATGTGTTAAAGATGCCCACCAAACACAAAAAACGTTTTTCTTATTTAAATTATTTTAAACTTCCAAAAATTAATTATTTCGGAGCTTCAGAACTTCAATAATTCATAATAAATAGCCATTTTATCAGAAAATTCGAATCTCTCGAGTTTTTATAGGAAATTCAATTCTCTACAACTTTGCAGAAGAAAGTTTTTCCAAATTCCAAACAAAAATTGATCGAAATCCATAAACGGACGATTTTACAGGCTATAATCAAATTTCGATCAATAATTGTGTCCACCAACACACAAAATATGTGTTAAACATTTAATGCCACAAAAATACTCTTCCTCCTCATATACTCATATATCCCACATTCATTATAAAAATATCACCGTTAATATATTATTAAAATAATATATTTAAATGAATTATTTTATCATAAAAGATAAAATATTAATTTTCAACAATTGTCACATTAAAAATTTTCTCCATCTATATCCACATAAAATCAACATTTTCCTCATCATATAAATCAATAATTAATTATTCACAAATAATATTACGAGAATCACAATCTTGTGAACCGGTAGTTCCGAGGAAAGAAGGGCTTTCCAATAAGAATTTCTCCTTCTTCAAGGCATGAATTAGGTAACCAAACCTCTCCTTAGACGAAACTTTCTAGACATTGCCAATAATGTTATCTAATAATATTATTCAGATAATATGAATTATTGCTTCAATAATGAAAAATACTGTGTAATGACAATTATTGAAATAACAACAATATAAAATATCAACGCAGCAATTATTAAATCAATAAAATAAAATCTTGAATAATTAATTATCAGAACCATTATTGAGTAGTGCCTTCTTACGTAAGTATCAATAATTGGTGAAATACCGTGTGCTACTGTGTGTTAACCACCGAGTATTTTAACAGTATTAACGGTAACAACTACGTCGATATTTTTAAACAACTTATATTTGTCGTTTCCTTCATCCAATCGCTTTTCGTTATGGGGCCCACAAAAGATCAAGGCAGTAAATATTTAATATTCCCAAAAGATCTGAATATTCCACGACCAAACGAATATTCCGAACAATAATGAATATTTTATAACCACTTGCTTATTCAAATATTTGCGTATTTTACCCATAACTATCCACATTAATCAAATCAACCCTTACTATTTCAAAATAATAAATAGAGAAAATTAAATTTCATTAATAATAAGTTGGGGTATTACAACCTCCCCTCCTTATGAAATTTTGTCCTCGAAATTGACATACGTACCTGGTGTTTCGAAAAGATGAAAATACCTCGCTTTCATTTCCGTTTCCAACTCCCAGATCATTTCCTCAATAGCATGGTTTCTCCACAAAACTTTAACTTGTGGTATAACCTCGGTACATAGGACATGTTCTTTCCTATCCAAGATCTTGACAGGTACCTCCTCGTACGTTAAGTCTTCGGCTATCTCGTCCGGTTCTAACTCAATGATGTGGTTCGGATCGTCCACATATTTACGTAACATCGATACATGAAAAACATTATGAACACGCATCATACTTGGCGGTAAAACGAGTCTATAGGCCACAGTTCCTATTCTATCGAGAATTTCAAATGGATTAATAAATCAAAGGTTTGAGCTTTCCTCACCTCACCGATTCTCGCTTTTGAAATAACAACTTCTTGCACCTCCTTCTTCAAATTCATCAGCTCCGGTGTGTAGCTTGAACAGCTTTAACTTTATCGATTAAAGTTGATTATACTCGTATATCATCACGTGGGTACCTAGAGTTTTCATCTCCAACTCTATTATTTGTAAATTATACGAAATGAGTCTTTGACAATATCATACTCGTACTTGTATACGATCTTCTACTCAACACGTCAGCTACCACGTTCGCTTTTCTAGGATGGCATGATCAGAACATGTGCTGAAATGAGTCTCCTCTTGAGTTCTTCGAAGCTCTTCCCACATTCCTTGCTCCATTTGAATTTTGTATCTCTACGAGTCAGCTGCGTTAATGGAATAGCGATTCAAGAATATCCTTCAACGAATCTCCGATAATAACCAACTAAGCCTAGAAAGCTACGTATTTTGATTACCGACTTAGGTTGTTCTCAATCGTGACTCATATCCCAACCTTGGATAGCGTTCTACAATGACACCTATCGCTTTACTATCGCACGAATATGGTGTCCCCTACTTGAGAGTCCGGCGGCTTGGTGTATTCCACAAAGGAAATCACCGATAAAGGCTCGGTACCAAATTCTATAGTTGAATTTTTAACTCCACGGAGTTCAATAGAGCCATTCGATATGAGATTTTAGAAATGAGTTTTGTCTTTGGGTTCAAAGTCGATACAAAATTTAATTTCGGGCTTTGGGAGTAAGCCAAGAAATTCTTCAGAAATACGTCAGAAAAAATCAATAACAACAGAATATTATTCAAATCGGCGTGTCTTTATTCAAATCCATAACATGGACTAAGAAAACTTGACATTAAGTAATAAACGAATGACTTCATAACTTGATATGAAAATGTTTGACTACAATGGTTTGATTGCTTGAATTCGAATAACAGGTTTCTTAGGAATATGAAAACTAACAACCTTACGAAAGTAATCAATTTTGGCATGATGAGTAGTTAACCTTAAAATCACATCAAAGCAAATATCTCTATAGAAATAAGGTTAACAGGTAATGTGATAGTGCCAACCTGAATCAAGCAAGATTTCTAAACAACGGATGTAATGAAAGTTTCTCCTAACGGAGTCTCCATAAATAGGTCAAAGTCTAATTTCTCCGTAGTCAAGTTCAAACATTGAGCGCAAGCAATAGAGATAAAAGAATGGGTAGAACCGGTATCTAGTAAGGTATAAACTTCGAAAGAATTTATAATTAACTAACCCGTGCTAACTTCGTTCGGGTTCCTCGTATTTTGACCGGTCACAAAAAACGCTCTACCAAGAACCGTTGACTTTGACTTTTCTGGGACATCCTTTTGAGTCACCATTCCCGCTGGACTGGGTTTCGATACCATATAATCTCGAGCGATATGTCCTTCTTTTCCACAATTATAGCATACCTTAAACTGTTGTGGGCAGTTTGGGCTGATATGTCCCTCTTTCCCGTATTTGTAACATACGACCAGTGGTCTTTCTCCTCCCTTGGAACCAGTTGCTACTGGCGCTGACGTCTTCACATGGTCGTTGTTGAATCTCCTCTTTTTAAAATCTCCTCCCGACTCGCTTCTTCTATTTTCATGGCCACGATTACCACCAAAGTGGTTACCGCCTTTGTCCGTATTCTTCTTTCTCCGCTGGTTATCGTTATTCTGATGACTGCTATCTTTGGTATGATCCTGGTTATGGTCCCTCGGTTGAACGTACTCGTTATCTCGCTCTAACAACTGAGCCATGTTGACAACATCTGAATAGAGAAAAAATTTATGAGAAATGAGATACTGACGTATGCCGGGTTTCAAACCTCTCAGAAACATCCGCGTCATATGTTCCTCATTCTCCACCAAATGAGGTGCAAACCTGGATAACTCCGCGGAACCTTAGCCTCGTCTTGGGGACACCGCCATGTTATTTTCCTCCATCTAATAAACTCCACTTCCTTCATATGACGAATACTTTCAGGGAAGTACTTGTCATTGAACTGCTTCAAAATGTCTCCCATGACATCTTTGAGTGCAAATTGGATGGGTACGCTTCACAGATCCCACCAGTAATCTGCCTCGTTACGGAACATAAAAGTAGCGAATGGAACTTTCTGTTCCTCCGTGCATCCCAAGACATCGAATATCTTGGTAATTTATCCGACCCACGCCTCCGCCTTTAATCGGATCCGGCTTTCCCCAGAATTCTGGTGGTCCCAACTCTTTGAACTGCTTGGCTGTGACCACCCGTGAATTGCTATCATTTCCTCCTGTATTTTGAACACGAGTCTCCCTCGTCTAATTTTGCATAAACTGCAAAAAGCTTTTAAATATCCCCTCATTCATCATCTGCTCAGTGGTGTTGTTCACAGGAGGTACATTGCCAGCCTGTTGCACGTTCTCCTCGTTGGTAAGTACAGGCATCTCCACGGTCTCATTTACTCCACTGTTAATATTCTCAATCGACATTCTCAAATACTGTCATAAAACAAGGGTTAATTAAGGAAATTAATATATCACATAATATCCCTATATATTAACCAACTAACAAATAAGCTTAGGTAGGACACACTAGCGAAGGATTTACTCGCCTCCCCCTCCTAGTTCTATTCCCCGATCTCCGCCAGAGATCATATCCTAAGCTCCTTACCAACTGTGACACCCCAAAAATAGGTCCATTCCATCCAACCCATTCTGAGTCGCCAAATACATGGTACAGAAATAACTACAACTTTATTATTACAACATATAAACTGTGAGTTTAAATACAGATATTGTCATCTAGACAATATCCACACGCAAATAAATCCCCATCATAATTATTGATACATTATTTTACAAAAATGGTGAGGACTACTAAATAACTCTCTCTAGAACCTTCATTTCATACCCCGACTAGTACTCGCTACATTCTCGCCTCCCGAGAAGAAAAAACGAACAAAAAGGAAAAGGTGAGCTCAACTAGCCCGAAAAGAATATTATGACTAAGATAATATACAACAAATTATCGTTAGTCTTCAAAAGGAAAAATCTAATAGAATACAATAGACAACCGGGTTTTACATCAACAATCGCAATGGAAATAACAATTCATTAGAAGAGTTAAGTAGAGAATGCAAACTACTATCTTCTATATATGAATTTAAAAGTTCATCGTCGATATTTTATCCTCAGTAACATCAATCAATATATATCCGAATCAAATATTCATCTTTGCACTACAGGCCAAAGATATTCATCGATTAATCATGTTCATCTAAACACTGCTTCATCTTTGCACTACGGGCCAAAGATATTAATCGATCGATCATGTTCATCTCAACACCTATTCATCTTTTACACTACGGGCAAAGATATTCATCAAGAAATCATTCATCTTTTACTCTGAGCCAAAGATATTCAATAATATCATCATTTAGGACCGAGGATGATGAAAAATATTTTAAAGAAAACGAATCCAAAGAAACAAAAGAACAAATATTAAGGATTCAGTATTTTAAACAATCCAAGTTCAAAAATACTTCATAACTAATCAGAGTGGAGTAAAATTCAAGAATGATCAAAACATGGATACAATCAAAGCTAGTATCCATAATAGATATTTTGGACGAAAAATGAAAATTTAATTTTTCTGTGAATAGTGTCGATTCGTGAATAGTCTCGTATATCGTGAATAATTATCGTATCGTGAATAGTAACTCCGATACCAAAAGATAGAAATTTCACAAAAAACATCATCATGCTTCATGAATAGTACTCGTGAATAGTAACTCATGAATAGTAACTCATGAATAGTAACTCGTAAATAGTAACTCATGAATAGTAACCCCGACATGAAAAAAATTCCAAATTTGATAAAAATTTCCAACCAATATTTTGGCATAATGATATTGAAGAAATAATATCATTTTCGAATAAAATAACATCCCTTACCTCGAAAGACAGTACTTCTAGTTGAAACACCGGATATAGGCTATGACTTGAACTTGCACTGTATAGCAATACTCAAAGTATACTCAAAATACTTACAAGAATACGCTCGATAATATAGAGAGAGAAAACTTCAGTTTCTGGTGTGATTTTCAATTCTAACCTAAGCACCCGTGCGGATTACGCATGACCTGGTTCCGTTCTTTATTATTTTGTTGGGAATAACCTGTCTGTGCGGTCTATCGCATGCATGGTAAATTCTTCTGTTATTCCATTCTTTATTATTCTGTTGAAATAATTTGTCTACGTGAATTACCGCATGGCGGGCAAAAATCCATTTGCAGTTTCGTAATTTTTCTGACCCTCAAAAATTCTGGAAAAATTTGAAATGATAGTTTGATGAGTTTTCTATATTGTGTCCAAAAATGGCGATTTTTGGATGTATAGATTAAGAGTTATGAATTTTACGAGAAAATACTTTTTTAAAAGTAAACCCTTATAACTCCTTGTGGTTAACTCAAAAATTGGTGAAATGTTTATTGGGAGTACATGTATATAACAGAAGTATACCGTGTAAATTTCGGAATTTTTGGACAAAAGTACATTTTATAAAAAATGTCTAAATATTCGGCGGTTTTTGCCATGTGAAAAATAGTAAATGAATTTTAAAAATTTCGAGAAAAATATATGTTTAATATGAGACTATATTCTGCTAAATCCCAGAAAAGAAATATTTTTGGAACTGATTTGGTATTTTTCATGAAAATGGACTAGTTATGAGTAAATGAATTAAATATGTTATGTAAAGTAACAAAATTGGAAAATAGGATTTTATGGCTTGAGAATCTTATATAAGGTATATGCAGATCTTTGTTAAGGGTTTTGATTATTGACGATGAAATCTTATAAGTTTAGCATTTTAGGATGATTAAATGCATTAATTAGTAAAGTGTAAATAATTAAAATAAATTGTTTATAAATTTAAGAAATGATTAAAATATTGTTATAATATTAATGATATTAGATTATGAGATTATTAAGAGATTGATAACATTTGGTTATTATTGAACGCTGGATAAATTGTATTATAAATGTTTAATATTTATCCTTTATCTCATTTGATTGATTCTTTGTATTATTGTCATTATCCTTCTTATGTTTATATTATGATAAAAGTCATCTGTGGCCTGTAGTGCATAGATGGACTTGGTATAATTATGACCAGAGATTATTCGGTATAATCATGACCGTAATGTTACAAATGATGTGGTAAAAGTCCTCATTGGCCCGTATGATTATGGCTATGGATTCTCTTCGGCCAAGTATGCAAAGATGAATTATTTTATGGCATGATTAGGACCGTTGATGAAAACACGAATATCTTTGGCCCATAGTGCATAGATAATTCGTGGTCGTGATATTAACGAATATCCTTGGCCTGTAGTGCAGGGATGATTCGATGATGTGGATTAATTTTTGAGCTGAGTCTTAGCAATGAAATATTAATTCATGGATGTAATAATAATGAATATCCTTGGCTCGTAGTGTATGGATAATTCATGGATGTGATATTAACGAATATCCTTGGCCGTAGTGCAGGGGTGATTCGATGATGTGGATTATTTATTAAGCTGAGTCTCAGCGAAAGATAGTAGATATCATGCTCTACTTGACTCTTCTAAAATACAGTTGTATATCTTTGGCCTGTAATGCAAAGATGAATTGTTAATGAATATCTTTGGCCGTAGTGCAAAGATGAATTTATTAGTATGATTATGAGCAGAAATTGTGATTTGGTATAACCATGATCTTTGATGTTTCAGGTAAAAATAGGTGATGAAAATTATCTTCTTCCTGGGTGCGAAAAGAAATTTAGAATAACAATTATGATTATGAGTTATTCATATGATTGTGGACAGGAATTGTTTATTAATGTCACAGGGATAAAACATTATTGGTGGACTTTTAACATGGAGAAGATAATAGACTTAATGGTCTATTTGACTCTTCTAATGGATTGCTCATTCCGCTGCAACTATGGTTGAAAAGTTTTATCATCTACCATATATTCTAAATCTCTAATTTATTACTGATGAAGGTTATTGATGATGTAAATTATCTTTAGTCATAATATTCTTTATTGGGCTAGTTGTGCTCACCCTTTTTGCTTCACAATTCCTTTCAAGTAATAAGAGTGTAGCTGGGTCGAGCGGGGATAACAGGGGAATAGAACGATGGTCTATAGTTGTTGAGGTTCTCCCTAAATAGTATGGAAATAATTTTATTGAGAACCGTAGATAAGTGGTCGTATTGTATACGTCATTTGATATTTAATTTTGGTGAACCGAATAGGGTGAGGTGAACCCAACTTTGGACGGGTGTTTTGCCACTATCATACAAGATGTCTAATGACATACAACCTCGTGTTATTGTAAGACAGGGTTGTGCACATCTACTTGTTGAGTATATCCACGAGCACTACCTATATGATCTTGGAGTTTATTTGAAATATAATTTTCACTTAGAGACAGTGGAGATAGTTATATGTCAAGAGAAGACTCGCCATTGGAAATAAGATGATAGTAATCTTCTCGTTTTTCTTTGGGGTCTATTGGGTCAACCAAGGATAATTCTGTGGACATATGATATATATCATAACCTAGACGCATGGCCTCCCATGTACGAAGGTTTCCTTGAGCACTTCCCAAAGATTTTAATTTCTAAAATAGTTTTTGACTATACTTTTATGTAAAGTACCATTGTAAGGTTGTGGTCGAGGCACCATGAGAGTTACATACATTTGTATTAAAACTCACAGTTAACTGTGGTCATATTCTATACGACAGTTCAACAGTTGTATAAATGAAGTTTTTATTTAATTTTTATAGTGTGATATCTGGCGACTCAGAATGGGTCGTGTGTGTGAGACCCCATATTTTATGAATAAATATTTAATTTTCTCAAAATAATTTTTTTTAATATTATGGTCTGGATTTGATATAATGTTATAGTTGTGGATAGTATTTATAAATTTTGCAAAGTATGCAAGTTGTCATATTATATTCGATTGGTCGGAAAATATTCTTTTTATCAGGGAATATCCGTATGACGGTACAATCAATGGTGGACCCCACAATAGAATTATTATCAGATTGAAAAATGACAAAAGTATTTTATTAAAAATAATGGCGAAAAGTTTTACTGATTATCTTGTTGAACTACTCGGTAGTAGTAAAAAAAAAAGAATACTGGCGTGGTTGCATAGTAGCACATGGTATTGATTATTGATGCTTATGTGATAAGTCACTCAGTTTTGTTTTATTAGTATTATTAACGTAAAACAGAAATGCTTTTTATATAAAACAGAATACTTTTATAAAGTTATTCGTTTTATTAGGCTAATAGTAAAATCTCTTTATATAAAACAGAGTACTTTTATAAAGTTATTTCATTTTATTAGACAATAATTAGATTATATTATATTTTATTATTCATAGTATTGCATAGTGCCTGCATAGTGTTGCATAGTGTTTTACATAGTAAAATCTTTTTATATAAAACAAAATACTTTTATAAAGTTTTTCATTTTATTAGATTATAAATAGAATATATTATATTTTATTTAAAAGATTTTTCTTTAATTATGGACCGTCCGATTATAGTAAATCAATCTGGACCGTTCACGAGTTAGTTACTATGCAATCCATTCTTCTATAAATAGAAGCTCATTCCTTCATTATTTTCTTACGAATTCAGTGAAACTCTAAAGATAGTTCTTCTTCTATAATCTTGAGCATAGTTCTTTAGAGTATAAGAAAGCTTTGAGCATAGTGCAAGTTTTCTTCGAGTATATCCTAGTCCTATCAGTCGGAGTACTCTTCTTTCAAAGGTAAGTGATATTATTTGTTGTACCCGTAAGGGGTATTATTTCTTTCTTATTCATGGAGAGAACTTCTGTTATTCCATTCTTTATTATTCTGTTGGAATAACCTGTATACGCGGAATACCCTATACTTGGTAACATTCTTCTATTATTCCATCTTTATTATTCTGTTGGAATATCCTGTCTGTGTGTTTTACACCGGACTTGGTTCCGTCTTTATTATTCAATTGGAATATCCTATATCCTGTCTGTGTGTTTTACACCAGACCTGGTTCCGTCTTTATTATTATTCTCGCTGGAATATCCTATATCCATCTCATGTGTTTTACACCGCACTGGTTCCGCTCTTTATTATTCTATTGAATATATATCACGTACATGCGTTTTACGTTGGACTGGTTCCATTACTTATTATTCTCATTGGAATAACATGTCTATCTGGTACCGCATGCATGGTGATTTCGTTGTTATTCCATTCTTTATTATTCTGTTGGAATATCCCGCTTGTCTTAATTTTGCCTAACTTTGGTTCCGTTATTATTATTCTGTTGGGATAACCTGTCTATGCGAAGTACCGCATGCATGGTGATTTCTTTTGTTATTCCATTCTTTATTATACTCAGTTGGTTAAAATTTTGACTTCTATACTCTATGAAATTAGTGGAATATCCTTGATATTTGCGCTTTATCCAGTATCTTTTCATGGAAATATTCTTCTGAGCATTCTTGAATTTTACTCTACACAGAAGTATCATGTTGACAATTTGGATGTTATTGGTTCTTGGACAAATTAATTCGTGAACTTGTTTTATTGAATTCTTATATCATTGTCATCATCCTCATGTTTATATTATGTTGAAAGTCATCTGTGGCCTATAGTGCATAGATGGACTTGGTATGATTATGACCAGGGATTATTCGGTATAATCATGACCATAATGTTACAAATGATGTGAAAAAAAAAAGTCATCATTGGCTCGTAGTGCATTGATGGACAGTTTTTGGTATGATTATGGCTATGGATTCTCTTCGGCAAAGGGTGCAAAGATGAATTATTTTATGGCATGATCAGGACCGTTGATGAAAACATAATTATCTTTGGCCCGTAGTGCATGGATAATTCGTGGTCGTGATACTAAATGACATCTTTGGCCTGTAGTGCAGGGATGAATTGATGATGTGGATTATTTATTAAGTTGAGTCCCAGCGATAAAAGTGATGAAACACTTTTAAATCATAAAAGATAGTAGCTTTATTCTCTACTTGACTCTTTTAATGGATTACTTTCTCCGCTGCAGTTAAACTTGATGTCTATTGTATTTTATCAGTTTAACATTGTTGAAGACTAATGATAATTTATTCTGCATTATCTTAGTCATAATATTTCTTACTGGGCTAGTTGAGCTCACCCTTTCTTTCAATGTTCTCTTTAGGAAATGAGAATATAGCTGGGACGAGTCGGGGAACGGAGTGACGATCCAAATGATAGTGTTAGTAGTCCTCACTATTCTGTTAAATAGTGTGACAATAAATATAATGAAGACTTATTCTGAGAGTGAATATTGTCTAGAAGACAGTATTTGTATTAAAACTCACAGCTCTCTTATTGTATATTAAAGATTGTATTTGAATTTTGTACCATGTATTTGGCGACTCAAGATGGGTGATGAATACCTAATTTTGGGGGCGTCACAGTGTGGACCTATTTTGGGGTCGTCACACATAATAACCTCCCATTGAGGCGAATGTTGCCCTTGAGATAGCTGAGCCACCACCTAATGTTGAACCTCACATTATTGAAAATCATATTCCTGAAATTGTGCAGCCTTTACGTAGGTCCGAAAGACCTAGAAAGCCTATTAATTTTGATGATTTTATAACCTATCTTAATGAGATTGACTATGATTCAAGTAAGATTAATGATCTTATCTCCTATAAAGAGGCCATTACGAGTGCTCAATCAACTCAATGGCTTGAAGCCATGAATGATGAGTTAAAATCAATGGAGCTTAATAACGTTTGGGATCTTGAGGAATTACCAAAAGATTTTAAACTTGTTGGTTGCAAGTGCGTCTATAAGACCAAATTAGATCCTAAAGGGAACATTGAAAGGAATAAAGCTCGATTGTTTGCTAAGGGTTTCACTCAAAAAGAAGGCGTGGATTATAATGAAACTTTCTCTCCAATATCCAAGAAAGATTCATTTAGAGTAGTCATGGATTTAGTAGCTCATTATGATTTAGAGTTACATCAGATGGATGTTAAAATTGCATTCCTTAATGATAACTTGAATGAGAATGTCTATATGGAACAACCAGAAGGTTTTTGGTTAAAGGCAAGGAACATATGGTATATAGACTTAAGAAGTCCATGTATGGGTTAAAACAGGCTTCTCGACAATGGTATCTTAAGTTTCACGAGATAATGAGTAATTTTGATTTTAAGAAAAATATAGTGGATCAATGCATATACTTGAAGGTCAGTGGGAGTAAATTTGTTATTCTTGTTTTATATGTTGATGATATACTACTTACAAGTACTAACTTAAACATGTTGTATAAGACCAAACGTTTCCTTTCTGGAAATTTTGATATAAAAGATCTCGGTGAAGCCTCTTATGTTATAGGTATTGAAATTCATCGAGATAGGTCTTGAGGGATATTAGGATTGTCCCAAAGAGCTTATATTGACAAAGTTCTTAACAAATACAACATGCAAAATTGCTCCCCTACTGTCGCCCCTGTTGTTAAGGGTGATAAATTTAGATCATATCAATGTCCTAAGAATCAAATTGAACGTGATCAAATGAAATTTATTCCCTATGCTTCTGTGGTTGGGAGTCTTATGTATACTCAAGTTCGTACACATCCAGATATAGAGTATATAACTGGCAAGCTTGGACGTTACCAATCAAATCCAGGTTTGGATTACTGGAAAGCAGCCAAAAAGGTTTTACGCTACTTACAGGGTACTAAGGATATTATGCTTACATTTAGAAAAACAAATAACCTTGAAGTTGTTGGTTATTCTGATTCTGATTTTGCTAAAGTGTAAAGACGAAAAGAAATCTACATCAGGGTATATCTTTATGCTTTCAGGAGGCCCTATTTCGTGGAGAACTTATGTGAGACCCTAGATTTTAGGAATAAATATTTAATTTTCTCGAAATAATTTTTTAATAGTATGGTGTGGATTTGATATAATGTTATAGTTGTGGGTAGTATTTATAAATTTTGTAAAGTATGCAAGTTGTTATATAATATTCTTTTGTCGGGGAATATCTGTACGATGGCACAATCATTGGTGGACCCTGCAGCAGAATTATTGGCGAATTAAGAAAACGATAAAATTATTTTTATTAAAATAACTGCGGAAGTTTTACCGTTAATACTGTTGAACTACTCAGTAGTAAAAGAACAGTAATACGTGTGGTTGCATTGTAGCACACGGTATTGATTATTGATGCTTATGTGAGAAGTCACTCAGTTATACTCAATTATTGCTACAGTAATTGCTACATCATATCTCTCATATTATTGATTCAATTATTATCATAGTATCATTTGCATAAAATATTATTTTATTAAATCAATAATTGAGACGACAAAGATATTCATATTATAAATTACAATATTTACAAAGTCTAGAAGTTCTGTCAAGGAGAGGTTAGATAATCTAATTGCGCGCCAATAGGAAAAAATCCTTATCGGAAAGCCCCCTCTTTCCTGGTAACGACCTGGTTGATAAATATTGTGAGTTATAATATTAATAATGAATGTTATTAAAAATTGAAGTTGTGTTTGGAGTTGAATTTGGAGACGCGGACGTGATATTTGAGTCCGGAACGATGAAATTAGTAAAAATAGTCTATAAACACAAATTTTCCGGGATTCACTATTTGGTCAAAAAGTCAACAATTGACTTTTTCAGAAAAAGTCAAACTTTGAAATTTCATAATTTATATTTTTGATAAAAATAATTTCATTATGTTGGAATTATTTGTGTTAGTGAAAATCGATATTTATTTCGATAATAATTGATGTTTGGATGTTATATTGACCAATCGAGTATTTAACCAGATAAATGAGCAATTAATTGCTATTATTTCACATGATTATAACTATTTGTTCACATATGTGTACTATTGAATCACATTCTTGTTACTATTAGGGGAGTTGGTGCAAGATTGATAATACTTGCATAACTAAGTTAAAAATGGAGGTATAGATGGAGGTACTATACTGTAATTCGTATTTTCACATGTCTAGAACTATTGATTCACATGATTTACTATTGAATCACATTATTTACTATTAGGGGAGGTGGTGCAAGTTTGATAATACTTGCATGACTAAATTAAAAATAAAGGAAAAGTTAGAGGTATTGTCTTTGTAATTTTTCGAGCCCCAAAACGTCTGATTATTGAAACTATATTTTCTATAAATAGAAGCTCATTCTTCCTTCATTTCTCACCAATTCACTAAAGCTATAGAGCAATTATTATAGAGAGAAATTGTAGAGAAAATCTATAGAAGAAGAGAAGCCTTCACCTCACTACTCCCTATATCCAGCTTTAGCTTCAAAGGTAAGGGTATTATTTCTTTTGTATTCATGAAGAGAACTTACGGTATTCCATTCTTTAGTATTCTGTTGGAATACCTCAGATACGCTGCTACTACACTATACTTGGTAAAAATTTTCATTATTCCATTCTTTATTATTCTCATTGGAATATCCTCACTCATACATGCGTTTTACATGGGACCGGTTCCGCCTTTTATTATTATTCATTGGAATATCATCGTTCGTCATGCGTTTTACGCCGGACTTGGTTCCGCTCTTTATTAGTATTATTCTCGCTGGCAATAACTTTTGTCTATGCTAAGTACCGCATGCGCATGGTGATTTCTGTTGTTATTCCATTCTTTATTATTCTGTTGGAACATCCTGCTTGTGCAATTTCGCTTTGACACTTTCCCGTTATTATTATTATGTTGAATAACTTTGCCTATGCGATACCGCATGCATGGTGATTTCTTTTGTTATTCCATTCTTTATTATACTCGATTGATTAAAGTTTTGACTTCTATACTCCATGAAATTAGTGGAATATCCTTGATATTTGCGCTTCATCCAGTATCTTTTCATGGAAATATTCTTCTGAGCATTCTTGAATTTTACTCTACAAAGAAGTATCATGTTGACAATTTGAACATTATTGGTTCCTGGACAAATTAATTCATGAACTTGTTTTATTGAATTCTTATATCATTGTCATCATCCTCATATTTATATTATGTTGAAAGTCATCTGTTGCCTGTAGTGCATAGATGGACTTGGTACGATTATGACCAGGGATTATTCGGTATAATCATGACCGTAATGTTACAAATGATGTGGTAAAAGTCCTCATTGGCCCGTAGTGCATTGATGGACAGTTGTTGGCATGATCATGACCATTGATGAATACACGAATGTCCTTGGCCCGTAGTGCATGGATAATTTGTGGTCGTGATACTAAAGAATCTCCTTGGCCATAGTGCAGGGGTGATTCGATGATGTGGATTATTTATTAAGATGAGTCCCAGCGATAAAAAGTGATGAAAAACCTTTTAAATCATAAAAGATAGTAGATTTTATTCTCGACTTGACTCTTTTAATAGATTGCATGTTCCGCTACAGTTAAACTTTATGTCTATTGTATTTTATCAGTTTAACATTGTTGAAGGCTAATGATATTTTATCCTGCATTATCTTAGTCATAATATTTCTTACTGGGCTAGTTGAGCTCACCCTTTCTCTCATTGTTCTCTTCGGGAAATGAGAACGTAGCTGGGACGAGTCGGGGAACGAAGTGATGGTCCGGATGATAGTATTAGCTAGTAGTCCTCACTATTCAGTTAAATAGTGTGAAAATAAATGTAATGAGGACTTATTCTGAGAGTGAATATTGTCTTGAAGACAGTATTTGTATTAAAACTCACAGCTCTCTTGTTATATATTAAAGATTGTATTTGTATTCTGTACCATGTATTTGGTGACTTAGAATAGGTGATGTATACCTATTTTGGGGGCGTCACAGTTGGTATCAAAGCTTAGGGATATGATCCCTGGCTAAGATGTGAGATAAGAACTAGGAGGGGAGAGATGGGGAATTCCTTCGCTAGTATGACCTACCTAAGTTTATTTGGTATTTAATTGGTCAGTCAGAGTATAGGGATAATATGTGATATGTTAATTAACCCTTGTTTTGTGGCAGTGTTTAAAAATGACATCCGAGAATGTTGAGAATAGTAATGGAGCACAGGAGACCGTTGAGTCTCCCCAGATCAATTATCAGGATAATGTGCATCAGAAAGGCGACAATCCTCAGGCAAACAACAACACTGATCAATTGACGAACGACGGTACATTTAGGAGTTTTTTAGAATTCATGAAACATCAGGCGAAGGCGGCTCTTGTAAAAAATGCAGGTGGAAACACTGGCAACTCTCGGACGGTCACCGCTAAGTAGTTCAAGGAACTAGGACCACCGAAGTTTTTTGGAGAGCCAAAACCACTTAAGGCGGAGAAGTGGATAAAGCAGATCAACAAGATATTTGATGTCTTGGGATGCTCCGAGGAGAAAAAGGTTCCCTTTGCGACCTTCATGTTATGCGCGAGGCGATTCATCGGTGGGAATCTATAAAGCGTACTCAACCTACCGCACTGAAGATGTCTTGGGAGAAGTTCCAAGAACTGTTCAATGACAAGTACTTTCCCAAAATTATTCATCACATGAAAGAGGTAGAGTTCATCAAGCTGGAGCAAAACAACATGACCGTGCCGCAGTACGAAGCCAAGTTTGTCGAGTTGTCCCGGTTTGCATCCTATTTGGTTGATAATGAGGAGAGACTGACGCGAATGTTTCTAAGAGGTTTGAAACCCGAGATACGTCAATATCTTATATCTCATAAACTATGTTTGTATTCAGATGTTGTTAATAGGGCTCAGTTATTGGAGCGCGATAATGAGTCAACTCAACCAAGAGAGAGCAACCGGCAAAATGATAATACCAGTGATAACAATCATCAAAACGATGATAATAAGCATGGAGGGAATCAACATGCCAAAATGGTAACCACTTCGGTGGTAATCATGGCCAAAATAATAATAATGGACATTTCAAGAAGAGGAGATTCAACAATGATGGAAAGAAGTCAGCATTAGCACCCATCGTTAAGGAAGGAGAACGACCACCTATCATATGCTTCAAATATAGAGGAGAGGGACACATCAGTCCAAACTGCATGATGCCATCCAAAGCATGTTACAATTGTGGAAGAGAAGGTCACCTGGCCCAATTTTGTCGTGCACCGAAGACAAGTCCAGCTGGGATAGAGGCATCAAAGGTCGTCCCAGACAAGATAAAACCGGTAGTTCAAGGGAGAGCATTTTTTGTGACTTCTCAAAAAGCGAGTAACCCAATCGAAGTTAGCACGGGTTAGTTAATAATAAATTCTTGTGAAGTCTATACCTTATTAGATACAGATTCTACCAATTCTTTTATCTCTCTTGCTTGCGTTCAACGTTTAAATTTGACCCTAGAGAAGTTAGACTTTGACTTATTGGTTGAAACTTCGTTAGTAAAAACCTTCGTTACCTCCATGGTTTATAAATCTTGTTTGATTCAAATCAACACTTTTACATTACATGTCGATCTTATCTCTTTGAAAATACTTGCCTTTGATGTGATTTTAGGAATCGATTGGTTAACTACTCATTATGCTTTTTGTAAAGTTGTTAGCTTTCATACTCCTAACCAACCTGTTATGCGAATTCAAAGTAACCAAACCACTAAAGTCAATCATTGTCATATCAAGCCATAAGTAAAGAGCCCTGATCCTTTCATTGTTAACTTCCTTGTGTGGAATGCACCGAAGCCAGACTTTCTGTAGGCAATGTCGTGAATGACGATGGCAAGTTGATAGGTATCAATGTGACGTACTATCCAAGTCTTGGATGATGGTCACAGTTTTGAATGATAATTCTATCGTTAATAAATTTCTTGATGTATTCCTGAAGACTTCTTTGCCTACCCTAGAGCGTGAAATCAAATTTTGTATTGACCACAGTACAAAAACCCATTTCTTAAACCCTCAAATATTTCTTTACTTAAAACGAACGTATCATGCGCCAAAGACGTTGGCTCGAGCTGTTAAAGATTAAGATCGTACCATTCAATATCATTGTGAAAGAGAGAACGTGGTAGCTAACATGTTGAGTAGAAGATCGTATGCGTTTACGAGTGCGATGTTGCTAACACAAAGACTCATTTCGTACGACTTACAAATGATGAAGATTGAGTTAAAGACTCTAGGAACCCACATGAAGATAACGAATATACAATTAGTATTGACTTTAATCGATAAAGTTAAAGCCGCTCAAACTACACACTCAGAGCTGATGATTATGAAGAAGAAGGTTCAAGAGGGCATTATTCTAGAAGCAAGAATCGACGAAGAGAGGAAATCTCAACCCTCGATTTAATTGGCCCATTTGAAATCCTCGATCGAGTAGGAACTGTGGCCTATAGACTCGTTTTACCGCCAAGTGTGTCGCGTGTTCATAACATTTTTAACGAATCAATGTTACGTAAATATGTGGACGACCCGAACCACATTATTAATTTAAAATCGGACGAGATAGCGGATGATTTAACGTTTGAGGAAATACGTGTTAAAATCTTGGATAAAAAGAATCGTATTCAACACTAAAAGGTTATATCTCAAGAGTTAGAATCTATCGAGGTATCCTCACTTATTCAGCATACCAAGTACGTACGTAAATTTGGAGGGCGAAATTCCATAAGGAGGGGAGATTGTGAGACCCCAGATTTTATGAATAAATATTTAATTTTCTCGAAATAATTTTTTAATATTATGGTGTGGATTTGATATAATGTTATAGTTGTGGGTAGTATTTATAAATTTTGCAAAGTATGCAACTTGTTATATAATATTCTTTTTATCGGGGAATATCCGTACGACGGCACAATCATTGGTGGACCCCGCAGCAGAATTATTGTCGAATTAAGAAAAAGATAAAAATATTTTTATGAAAATAACGGGAGAAGTTTTACCGTTAATACTGTTAAACTACTCGGTAGTAAAAGTACAGTAATACGCGTGGTTGCATAGTAGCACATGGTATTGATTATTGATGCTTATGTGAGAAGTCACTCAGTTATACTCAATTATTGCTACAGTAATTGCTGCATCATATCTATCATATTATTGATTCAATGATTGTCACAGTATCATCTGCATAAAAAGTTATTTTATTAAATCAATAATTGAGACGACAAAGTTATTCATATTATAAATTACAATATTTATAATGTCTAAAAGTTCTGTCAAGGAGAGGTTAGATAATCTAATTGCGCGCCAATAGGGAGAAATCCTTATCGGAAAGCCCCCTCTTTCCTGGTAACGACCTGGTTGATAAATATTGTGAATTATAATATTAATGATGAATGTTATTAAAAATTGAAGTTGTGTTTGGAGTTGAATTTGGAGACGCGGACGTGATATTTGAGTCCGGAACGATGAAATTAGTAAAAATAGTCTATAAATACAAATTTTCCGGGATTCACTATTTGGTCAAAAAGTCAACAATTGACTTTTTCAGAAAAAGTCAAACTTCGAAATTTCATAATTTATATTTTTGATAAAAATAATTTCATTATGTTGGAATTATTTGTGTTAGTGAAAATCGATATTTATTTCGATAATAATTGATGTTTGGATGTTATATTGACCAATCGAGTATTTAACCAGATAAATGAGCAATTAATTGCTATTATTTTACATGATTATAACTATTTGTTCACATATGTGTACTATTGAATCACATTCTTGTTACTATTAGGGGAGTTGGTGCAAGATTGATAATACTTGCATAACTAAGTTTAAAATGGAGGTATAGATGGAGGTACTATACTGTAATTCGTATTTTCACATGTCTAGAACTATTGATTCACATGTTTACTATTGAATCACATTATTTACTATTAGGGGAGGTGGTGCAAGTTTGATAATACTTGCATGACTAAATTAAAAATAAAGGAAAAGTTAGAGGTATTGTAATTGTAATTTTTCGAGCCCCAAAACGTCTAAATTATTGAAACTATATTTTTCTATAAATAAGCTCATTCTTCCTTCATTTCTCACCAATTCACTAAAGCTATAGAGCAATTATTATAGAGAGAAATTGTAGAGAGAAAATCTATAGAAAAAGAGAAGCTTTCTACCTCACTACTCCTATATCCAGTTTCTTTCAAAGGTAAGGAGTATTATTTCTTTTGTATTCATGAAGAGAACTTCTGGTATTCCATTCTTTAGTATTCTGTTGGAATACCCTGTATACGCGAGCTACACTATACTTGGTGAAATTTTTCTGTTATTCCATTCTTTATTATTCATTGGAATATCCCGTCATCATGCGTTTTTACGCGGGACCGGTTCCGCCTTTATTATTATTCTTTTGGAATATCATGTTCGCACATGCGTTTTACGTCGGACTTGATTCCGTCTTTATTAGTATTCAGTTGCAATAACCAGTATATGCGAAGTACCGCACGCATGGTGATTTCTTGTTGTTATTTCATTCTTTATTATTCTCGCTGGAACATCCTCAGCTTGTGCGAATTTCGCTTTGACCGTCCCGCTATTATTATTCTATTGGAATAACTTTGCCTATCTGCAATACGCATGCATGGTGATTTCTTTTGTTATTCCATTCTTTATTATACTCAGTTGATTAAAGTTTTGACTTCTATACTCCATGAAATTAGTGGAATATCCTTGATATTTGCGCTTCATCTAGTATCTTTTCATGGAAATATTCTTTTGAGCATTCTTCAATTTTACTCTACAAAGAAATATCATGTTGACAATTTGGACTTTATTGGTTCCTGGACAAATTAATTCGTGAACTTATTTTTTTTGAATTCTTATATCATTGTCATCATCCTTATGTTTATATTATGTTGAAAGTCATCTGTGTCCTGTAGTGCATAGATGGAATTGGTTTGATTATGACCAGGGATTATTCGGTATAATCATGACCGTAATGTTACAAATGATGTGGTAAAAGTCCTCATTGGCCCGTAGTGCATTGATGGACAGTTGTTGGCATGATCATGACCATTGATGAATACACGAATGTCCTTGGCCCGTAGTGCATGGATAATTTGTGGTCGTGATACTAAAGAATATCCATGGCCGTAGTGCATGGGTGATTCGATGATGTGGATTATTTATTAAGCTGAGTCCCAGCGATAAAAAGTGATGAAAAACCTTTTAAATCATAAAAGATAGTAGATTTTATTCTCTACTTGACTCTTTTAATGGATTGCATGTTCCGTTGCAGTTAAACTTTATGTCTATTGTATTTTATCAGTTTAACATTGTTAAAGGCTAATGATATTTTATCCTGCATTATCTTAGTCATAATATTTCTTACTGGGCTAGTTGAGCTCACCCTTTCTTTCACTGTTCTCTTCAGGAAATGAGAACGTAGCTGGGACGAGTCGGGGAACGGAGTGATGGTCCGGATGATAGTATTTGTGACACCCCCAAAATTAGGTATACATCACCCATCTTGAGTCGCCAAATACATGGTACAAAATATAAATACAAACTTAATTATACAAATGTCGTGTAACATACGATAATACATAAACTGAGAGTTCTAATAGGAATAGTCATCTAGATAATATCCATACTCAAGGAGTCCTCATTATATTTATTGTCACACTATTTAACAGAATAGTGAGGACTACTAATGCTATCTTCGGACCATCACTCCTTTCCCCGACTCGTCCCCAATTTATATATTCTCATTTCAAAGAGAACATTGAAAGAAAGGGTGAGCTCAACTAGCCCAGTAAGAAATATTATGACTAAGATAATACAGAATAAATTATCATTAGTCTTCAACAATGTTAAACTGATAATATACAATAGACATCAAGTTTAATTGCAGCGGAATAAGCAATCCATTAGAAGAGTCAAGTAGAGAATAAAACCTACTATCTTTTATGATTTAAAAATATTTTCATCAACTTTTATCGCTGAGACTCAGCTTAATAAATAAACAACATCTTCTAATCATCCCTGTACTATGAGCCAAGGATATTCATTAAATCATCCACGGTCATGACTATACCGAATAATCCCTGGTCATAATCATACCAAAAACTGTCCATCAATGCATTACAGGCCACTGAGGACTTTTACCACATCACTTATAACATCACAGTTCATGATTATACCCAATGATCCCTGGTCATAATCATACTAGGTCCATCTATGCACGTAAGCCAAAGATGACTTTCAACATAATATAACATGAGGATGATGACAATGACATAATAATTCAATAAAACAAGTTCAAGAATTAATTTGTCCAGGAACCAATAACGTCCAAATTGTCCACATGATACTTCTTTGTAAAGTAAAAGTCAAGAATGCTCAGAAGAATATTTCCATGAAAAGATACTGGATGAAGCGCAAATATCAAGGATATTCCACTAATTTCATAGAGTATAGAAGTCAAAACTTTAACCAACTAAGTATAATAAAGAATATATAAAACTGCAAATGGATCTTCACCTGCCATGCGGTAATCCACATATACAGATCATTTCCACAATTAAATAAGGAATGAATACAAAGGATCATTCACCGTGCATGTGGCAATCCACATAGATGTTATTCCAATGTAATAATAAAGAATGGAATAATGTAAGGATTCACCATGCATGCGATAGAGACCGCATGCATAAAAGTTATTCCCAAATGTAATAATAAATGCGGATTAATAAATATGGAACCAGTGTCGTGAAATTCACAAAGAACAAGATATTTCGGCGAGAATAATAAATGCGAATAATAAATATGGAACCGTGTCGTGAAATTCATTCATCAAACAGGATATTCCAAATGTAATAATAAAGAACGGAATAATAAAAGAATTTTCACCAAGTATGCGATATTTTCCGTAAACAAAGTTATTCCAACATAATAATAAAGAATGGAATAACAGAAGAAGATCACCAAGTATTAGGTAAACCGCATATACAGGTCATTCCACCAAGTATAGGGTAAACCACGCATATAGGTTATTCCAACAGAATAGTAAAGAATGTAATAACATAAGGATTTCACCAAGTATAGGGTATGCCGCGTATACAGGTTATGTATAGGGTATGCCACTTTTACAAGTTATTCCAACAGAATAATAAAGAATGGAATAACATAAGGATTTCACCAAGTACAGGGTATGCCACGTATACAGGTTATGTATAGGGTATGCCGCGTATACAGGTTATTCCAACAAAATAATAAAGAATGGAATAACATAAGGATTTTACCAAGTACAGGGTATGCCACGTATACAGGTTATGTATAGGGTATGCCACAGATACAAAAGTTATTCCAATGTAATAATAAAGACTAGAATAATGTAAGTTCTCTTCATGAATAAGAAAGAATAACACCCCTTACCGTAAAAAGAACCGGATATAGAAGTAGTGAAGTAGCGTATCACTCTTCTTCTTTCTCTCTATAATTTCTCTCTCTCAGAGTTTCAAAGTGAATTCGTAAGAAAATAATGAAGGAATGAGCTTCTATTTATAGAAGAATGGAATGAATAAGAACTAATTCATGAACGGTCCGGATCGATTTACTTTTAAACGAATCGATCCGAGATCGATTTACTATTAAAACTTAAAGCAACGGTCCATATTGATTCACTATTCTAACCTTTAAACCAGCGATCCATATTGATTCACTATTCTAACCTTTAAACCAGCGATCCATATTGATTCACTATTATAACTTTCTACCAGCGGTCCATATTGATTCATTTAACCAACGGTCTGAAAAATTAGCACATCTCCTCATGGAATAATATTGTACCCAAATACCCGAATGCACAATAATAGAGTGAATAGTAATCAGGTGAATAGTAACTCGTGAATAGTAACTCATGAATAGTAACTCATGAATAGTAACTCTGGCACAAAAAGTGTCCCAAATACTCGAGTGAACAATACTAGAGTGAATAGTAATGTCGGTGAATAGTAACTCCGACACAAAAAGTGTCCCAAATACTCGAGAGAACAACACTAGAGTGAATAGTAATTTCTATGAATAGTAACCTATAAATAGTAACTTGTGAATAGTAACTCTGACACAAAAGTGTCCCAAATACTCGAGTGAGCAATACTAGAGTGAATAGTAATTTTGGTGAATAGTAACCCGTGAATAGTGACTGATGAATAGTAATTCCGACACAAAAAGTGTCACAAATACTCGAGTGAACAATACTACCTCCAGACATCAATTACTATCGAAATAAATGTTTAACACAAATAATTTCAACACAATGAAACTATCAAATTAATCTTTAATCAACACGAACTTATCCATCATTAATATCATAACTCACAATATTTAACAACCAAAGTTGTTCCTGTGAAAGCGGGGCTTTTCAATAAGGATTTCTCCTTATCAAGCGCTGAATTAGATGACCAAACCTCTCCTCGATGTAACTTCTAGACATTGTAAATATTGCAATTTAATAATATGAATAACTTTGTCGCCTCAATTATTGATTTAATAAAATAACATATTATGCACATGATAATCGTGACAATAATCAAATCAATAATATGAGAGATATGATGCAAAGAATTACTCGTAGCAATAATTGAGTATAATCGGTGACTTATCACATAAGCATCAATAATCAATACCGTGTGCTACTATGCAACCACGCGACATCTTGTACTTTTACTACTACCAGTAGTTCAACAAAGATCAACGGTAAAACCTCCGCCGTTATTTTCATAAAATATTTTTGTCGTTTTCTAACTACGACAGTTCATTTGTTGTGGGTCCACCAATGATTGTGTCGTCGTACGAATATTCCCCGACAAAAAGAATATTTCCCAACCAATCAAATATTATATAACAACTTGCATACTTTGCAAAATTTTAAAATACTACCCCCAACTATAACATTATCTCAAATCCACACCTTAATATTCAAAAAAAAAATTTGAGAAATTTAAATCTTTATTTATAAAACCTGGTGTCTCACAATCTCCCCTTCTTATGGAATTTCGCCCTCGAAATTTACGTACGTACCTGGTATGATAAAGAGGTGAGGATACCTTGAATACCTTTATCGTTGAAAACATTAAATTCATCTTTGCAATCCGGCCAAAGATATTCATTAACAATTCATCTTTGCACTACAGGCCAAAGATATACAACTGTAAAACCAATAATGCTGAGACTCAGCTTAATAGTATCACGACCACGAATTATCCATGCACTACGGGTCAAGGATATTCGTGTTTTCAATTACGGTTATGATTATACCGAATAATCCCTGGTCATAATCATACCAAGTCCATCTATGCACTACGGCCAAAGATGACTTTTACCACATCCATGAATTAATATTTCATTGCTGAGACTCAACTCAATAATTAATCCACATCGTCGAATCATCCCTGCACTACAGGCCAAGGATATTCTTTAGTATCACGACCACGAATTATCCATGCACTACGTGCAAAGATAATCGTGTTTTCAATTACTACCATGATTATACCGAACAATCCCTGGTCATAATCATACCAAGTCCATCTATGCACGTAAGCCACAGATGACTTTCAACACAATATAAGCATGAGGATAATGATATAAAGAATCAATCAAATGAGATAAAGGATAAATATTAAACATTTATAATATAATTTATCCAGGGTTCAAGAATATCCCAATGTTATCAATCACTTAATAATCTCATATTCTAATATCATTAATATTATAACAATATTTTACTCACTTCTTAAACTTATAAACAATTTATTTCAATTATTTACGCTTTACCATATAATGCATTTAATCATTCAAAAATGCAATACTCATAAGATATATCATCACCAATGATTAAATCCCTCATCAAAAAAATATGCATATACTCTATATAGGATTTCCAAGCCATAAAATCCTATTTTCCAACTTTGTTACTTCACATAACATATTTAACTCATATATTCATAACTAAACTATTTTCATGAAAAATACAAAATCAGTCCCAAAAATATTTCTTTTCTAGGATTTAGCATAATATAGTCTCATAATGAACATATATTTTTCTCGGAATTTTTAAAATTCATTTACTATTTTTCAAAAATCAATTTCCAATTAATTCCTTAAGAAATTAGCTACCTCAAGTTTAACTCCAAAAATTCCCAAATCTTGGCAGGACCTTACACATGTTAATGTGAGCCTCCAGTTTAAATTTCATGGTCATCGGAGTTGTAGAACTCCGGTTATAGCATTTTTCGTCAGAAAAACCTAAATATTGAAAAGGTCATAACTTGCTCATTTTAAGTCGGATTGAGCTCATTTTTGGACACGATATTCTTTATACCATGTAATTTTATGTCCCAAAAAGTCTGAATTTTTCTCACTAATTAAGTGGCCAAAACAGCCCTTACAAAAACGTGGCAGCAGCTTTTTGGACATTTTGAAGTTTTAACTCCTTTGCTAAAATCAGTCCACACAAAAATCTACAACACATTTTTCAGTGATTCCACTTGGATTAGTTAGGTAACTCATAGATCTAACTCTAGGACTTGACCACACTCAAAAATTCAAAATATAATTGGAAATATGGTTAATTGAATTTCATGTTACGTTTTTACCAAAATCTGATTTTTCAACCCTTTGTGATTTCTAAGAAAGTTTCATGCTTTCACATAATAACCAATATAACTCATCATAACACTTACTAATACCACATATACCCATGATTTTCATTATTCCAACGCTTTTATTATGACTCTCATTATAATCAACGTAACCAGATCCTTTTAGTTGATGAAATATTTGAGGGTTTTAGAAATAGGTTTTGTACTGGGGTCAATACAAAATTCGGTTTCATGCTCTAGGGGTAGTTTAAGAAGTCTTCAAGAATACGTCAGGAAATTTATTAACAATAAAAATATCATTCAAAACTGTGACTCTCATCCAAGACTTGGATAGCACATGAAATGAAGGTTTCTCCTAACGGAGTTTCAACCGATAAGTCATAGTCTAACTTCTCTAGAGTCAAATTTAAACGTTGAATGCAAGCAAGAGAGATAAAAGAATGGGTAGAACCGATATCTAATAAGGTATAGACTTCGCAAGAATTTATAATTAACTAACTCGTGCTAACTTCGTTCGGTTTACTCGCTTTTTGAGAAGTCATGAAAAACGCTCTTCCTAAAACCAACGACTTTGTTTTGTCCAAATCCGCCTTTGGTGCCACCGTCCCAGCTGGACTTGACTTTGGTGCACGACAAAATTGGGCTAAATGACCTTCTCTTCTTGCAATTTTCACTTCTATTATCTTTGCCATGATTACCACCGAAGTGGTTACCATTCTTGGCATGATAATTTCCCCCACGATGGTTATCATTGTTCTGATAGCCGTTGCCACCAGTATGATTATTATCGTGTTGTTGGTCGTTACCTTTTGCTTGAGCTGAATCAACACTCTCATGTGCTTCATTGCTTATCTCAGCATTTTCAGATGCCATTCTCAAACACTGTCACAAAACAAGGGTTAATTAACATGTCACATATTATCCCTATACACTGACCGACCAATTAAATACCAAATAAACTTAGGTAGGTCATACTAGCGAAGGAATTCCCCGTCTCTCCCCTCCTAGTTCTTATCTCACATCTTAGTCAGGGATCATATCCCTAAGCTTTGATACCAACTGTGACGCCCCTAAAATTAGGTATACATCACCCATCTTGAGTCGCCAAATACATGGTACAAAATACAAATACAAACTTAATTATACAAATGTCGTGTAACATACGACAATACATAAACTGAGAGTTCTAATAGGAATATTGTCATCTAGACAATATCCATACTCAAGGAGTCCTCATTACATTTATTGTCACACTATTTAACAGAATAGTGAGGACTACTAATGCTATCTTTTGGACCATCACTCTTTTCCCCGACTCGTCCCAGCTATATTCTCATTTCCTGAAGAGAACATTGAAAGAAAGAGTGAGCTCAACTAGCCCAGTAAGAAATATTATGACTAAGATAATACAGAATAAATTATCATTAGTCTTCAACAATGTTAAACTGATAATATACAATAGACATCAAGTTTAACTGCAGCGGAATAAGCAATCCATTAGAAGAGTCAAGTAGAGAATAAAACCTACTATCTTCTATGATTTAAAAATGTTTTCATCAACTTTTATCGCTGAGACTCTTCTTCTTTCTCTCTAGAAGTAGTGAAGTAGCAGAATACTCTTCTTCTTTCTCTCTATAATTTCTCTCTCTAGAGTTTCAGTGAATTCGTAAGAAAATAATGAAGGAATGAGCTTCTATTTATAGAAGAATGGAATGAATAGTAACTAATTCATGAATGGTCCAGATCGATTTACTTTTAAACGAACGATCCATATCGATTTACTATTAAAACTTAAAGCAACGGTTCATATTGATTCACTATTCTATCCTTTAAACCAGCGATCCATATTGATTCACTATTCTAACCTTTAAACCAGCGATCCATATTGATTCACTATTATAACTTTCTACCAGCGGTCCATATTGATTCATTCAACCAACGGTCTGAAAAATTAGCACATCTCCTCATGGAATAATATTGTACCCAAATACCCGAATGCACAATAATAGAGTGAATAGTAACCGGGTGAATAGTAACTCGTGAATAGTAACTTCTGAATAGTAACTCTAACACAAAAAGTGTCCCAAATACCCCAGTGAACAATACTAGAGTGAATAGTAATTTCGGTGAATAGTAACTCTGACACAAAAAGTGTCCCAAATACTCGAGTGAACAATACTAGAGTGAATAGTAATTTTGATTAATAGTAATCTGTGAATAGTAACTTGTAAATAGTAACTCTGCCACAAAAAGTGTCCCAAATACTCGAGTGAGCAATACTAAAGTGAATAGTAATTTTGGTGAATAGTAACCTGTGAATAGTGACTCATAAATAGTAATTCCGACATAAAAAGTGTCACAAATACTCGAGTGAACAATACTACCTCCAAACATCAATTACTATCGAAATAAATGTTTAACACAAATAATTTCAACACAATGAAACTATCAAATTAATCTTTAATCAACACGAATTTATTCATCATTAATATTATAATTCACAATATTTAACAACCAGGTCATTCCTAGGAAAGAGGGGGCTTTTCGATAAGGATATCTACCTATTGGCGCGCAATTAGATTATCTAACCTCTCCTTGACAGAACTTCTAGACATTGTCAATATTGTAAATAATAATATGAATAACTTTGTCGTCAATTATTGATTTAATAAAATAAAATATTATGCATATGATAATCTTGTGACAATAATCGAATCAATAATATGAGAGATATGATGCAAAGAATTACTGTGAAGTAATAATTGAGTATAACCGGAGTGACTTATCACATAAGCATCAATAATCAATATCGTGTGCTACTATGCAACCAATGCAGACATCTTTGTACTTTTACTACCGGGTAATTCAACAAAGATCAACCAGTAAAACCTCCGCCGTTATTTTCATAAAATATTTTTGTCATTTTCTAACTACGACAGTTCATTTGTTGTGGGTCCACCAATGATTGTGTCATCGTACGAATATTCCCCGACAAAAAGAATATTCACCGACCAATCGAATATTATATAACAACTTGCATACTTTGCAAAATTTTCAAATACTACCCCCAACTATAACATTATCTCAAATCCACACCTTAATATTCATAAAAATATTTCGAGAAATTTAAATCTTTATTTATAAAATCTGGGGTCTCACAGTATTAGCTAGTAGTCCTCACTATTCTGTTAAATAGTGTGAAAATAAATGTAATGAGGACTTATTCTGAGAGTGGATATTGTCTTGAAGACAGTATTTGTATTAAAACTCACAGCTCTCTTGTTATATATTAAAGATTGTAGTTGTATTTTGTACCATGTATTTGGCGACTCAGAATAGGTGATGTATACCTATTTTGGGGGCGTCGTAACTTATAAGTAGGAGTTAACTACCACTTCCACGATGATGGCAGAATATGTGGCTTGTTATCATGCTACTTGTCATGCCATATTATTAAGGAATCTTATTTCAGGACTTAAAGTTATAAATTCCATTTCAAGGTCATTGAAAGTATCTTGTGATAATAATTCTGCTATTTGTTTTTCCCAATAGCACCATTTCGAATGGTGTTGGACTATACCTCGACACTAAGTACTTATTTGTCAGGGAAAGAGTTGAAGATCAAAGTGTTGTCATTAAGTATATTAGTACGCATGATATGTTAGCGGATCCACTTATGAAAGGCTTACCACCCAAGCTCTTTTAGAGCATGTTGTCGGCATGGGTTTAACTGGTAGTCTTAATTAGTAAGTTATTTTGATGTAAGACAACGATTTTGAGCTCGTTGTTTTGAACTTCACATTATGTTTATGGTTTGTTATTCTCTTTATTGTTCGCACTTGAGAACTTGTGAGCAAACGGTACGATTATGTTTTGGACCATGTGAATGAGTTAAATTTATTATCACTTATGTAAACTCTATTCATACTTGTTACGCTTAATGTTAATCTTTGTTCTGATAAAAGTACTAATTGTGTAACTAATAAGGATCTTGTGTTAATAATGACACAAAGATTGTATTAATTCGCATTGGTGTTTTTATTTGAACAGGATGTAGACATTAAATTAATACTTGGCCAAATTAATGATTGTAAGCGTTATGTTTTTTATATAAATAGTATTTCGGCCAAGTGAGAGAATGTTGGAATATTTTATTCCTTATGTGGCCTTTACTATTTATGTAATTATTGAGCTTACATAATTAATTATGTGGCCTATAAATAATATTCTTAATAGTATTTGGCATAATGGGCCCTAGGGTTTCATAATCTTGATGGACGATTTTGACCCTTAACTATTCTATAAATAAAACAGTTAGGGTTTGGTCCCAATTGCCGTCTCATGAATTTTATATACACACCTATACATCCATCATAAGATTAAGAGAGACAATTGAAGACATTCACCCTTATGCGTAGCGGAAGCGTGATACATACAAGATGACTTCTTTCAATTCATGTAAGTACTTAATATTATGATTAATTGATTTTATTTATTCTATGCAATAACGCGTTCCTGTATAATTTATTCAACAAGAACAAGTCGTCATAATAATGTTACCTCCTGATGACAGATTGACCGGACTTCAATTTTCAAGTGGGCTTTTCAATATTAATTTACATGAAGCAATGCATGGAGTCAGTATGTTCAGCATATTTGTGAGTGGGCCACGTCTGCAACACGTTTGCATGTCAACAATCATAAGGCTGGGTCATATATGTTCCTAGCAGGACGCAGATTATTAGCAACTTGTAAATGAATATCAGTTTTGATACAATTCGTACCCGACTTGGAAAATATGTGGGATCTAGAATTAGTTTTAAATCCTATTCTAATTAAGATTTCTTTTAATTACGATTTCTTTTCCAAATTGACTTTTATTTCCTTATAAAAATTAGGGTTATAGTTTATAGATTCCTATTAAGATTTGGATTGTTTTGAGTAGAATAAATAGAGGTCCAAGTTGATGTAATCAAACACATTATACATTATTCATTATTCAATATATTTGTGAGGTTATTCTCTACTTTTGGTTCTTTGAAGAATTCCTAAGTATTTTTCTTAGTTATCTCTTTGAGATTCAATTTGACTTATCATACAACAATTCATAGTTGTGTGTGGCGTCTTCTACCGCATCAATCGTCGATTATACCGAGATTACCGCTTCAATATAAGCGAGGGGTCAAGGTGTCGTTGGTGTCCATTCAACGCAGAATTCCGAACGCGAGCAATTTTACCAAGATTACCGTCTACATATAGGCGATGGGTTAAGGTGTTGCAAGCAATTCACCCAACAACTGTGCTAGAAACGATCGGGGCGGCGACCACCTCACGCAAGCGTGACGTGGAGTCTATCATTTGGTATCAAAGCTAAGCCTTTTTAGCAAGTTACTTATCGTTAATTTTCTGTCGAAATATATATTGCAAAAAAAAATAAAAAAAAAGCATAAAAAAATAAAAAATAAAAAATTCATATTCTATTTTCATTGTGCTAACCAAATTTGTAGCACACCATCAAACCATCAAATTCCAACGAAGATCTCATACCGTTCCATCATCATCAATTCTGAAACGGAGCTACAATTTACAAATCTGAAGCATACAAGAGGAGTACAAGGCAATAGATCGGTGATTTTGTGATATTCTGATAGTTACACCATCTATAATTTGTTTCGTGATAAGTAATTTTGAATTGATTAGTAAAACCAAAAATTTTGCTAGGGAATTCAATAAGAACCTATTAGAGAGAATATTAGAGGTAAAAGGCAATAATGTAAGATTATTAGAGGGTAAAAGCCAAATTTGAGCGATACACGAGTGGTTCATCATTATTTGAGTGAAACACGTAAGGGAATGTGTGAGAAAATTTTTATCTACTAACCTTTTTTTTTCAGCAAACATGTATGGCTACAAGTATGAAAGTTCTTATGGGTCTCGAAGGAATACTTTCCAAGGCAATATTGATACAGAGGCATATCTGATATGGGAGAGAAAAATGGAGCGAGAATTTGACTGTCATGATTACTCCGAGCAAAAGAAGGTCAGACGGGCAGTTCAAGAGATCTCCGATCATACAATTATATGGTGGTAGCTTAGCAAACAAAAACATGGGGAGCGTCCGTTCGAGACATGGGCGTAATTTAAAACAAAGAATGAGAAAGCGGTTTGCTCGATCAGATACAAGACGGAGGAGGAGAAGTATACATCTCAAAGACATATCGAGCAACCTTCAGGGTGATCTACAGTAGATAATAATAAGAGGGTTCGCACACAAGTAAACAAGGAAGATTATTGGAAGCAGGTACAATATACTTCTAAGGCGCAAAAGAAACAAGATCAGCCAGGGGAGGTGGAAGAAATTATAGAATATGCAGTCCAAGGAGAGTTATTGGGTTCGAGTGTTCGAGATGAAATCCATGATCTAAAGCAAGATGGTGAACATCCGAAAAAAAGTAATCAAGAAGATGAGTTTGTAAAAGGAAATACATGTGGAAAATATCGACAAAAAGAAATTGTTCAAAAGATTGATAATGTAAAAGAAAAAATTGAAAAGAGTGAGAATGAAAAGAAAAGAGAGATTGAGAAAAAAGAGAATAAAAAGAGTGACCTTGAAAATAAACGAGAGAAAAACAAACGAGAGGGTGAGCATAAAGAAGAGAGAGAAGAAATATGTGACTATGAAAAAGAGAGTGAGTTGAAAAGTGAGTTATATTTTGAAAAGCCAATGACTATACATTCGTACAAGACGACGCTTTTGAATACTAAAACTAATGATTCTTCTTTGTCTAGTTTTGTTTTGTCTCTTGTACAGGCTGTTGATGAAATACCCCGTACTATCATTCCGCACCGATCAGCTTATAGTATTCCCGAGGAGACGACAGAGTTACCAAGGCGGGTTGGAGGGTTGATGAAAGTGGGTATCGTGAGAAAAGACATGAGTTCATGTGTTGATTATGAGGTCATAGTATCTAAGGAGGATGGGACAACGAGTTTGTTCGTCAATTTTGAATTGGTAAACAAGTATCGTTGTTTTTTTTGTTTGGATAATATGCTTGATAAATTGCATAGTACTTGTATTTTATCTACATGTGATAATGATCATGTGATGACAATGCCTAATCAATTTAGCACGAGAGATTGTGATAAATGGAAAATTGTTTTAGCATGTGAGTTATATAGGTGGTTAGTTATTTCTGTTAGATCAACTGATGCATCTAATGTTTTCATGAGCTATTTAAAACATGTTTTGCATGCTTCCGTTGGAAAATTTGTTGTTAGCTATTTTGATGGTAGAATCATTTTTATCATAAACTATGGAGGATATTTGATTTATGTTAAGTTAGTTTATGATCATGATATATATTCTTGTTTTCGATGTGCTTACTTGCATGAAATTAATTCTAGGTTTTTTTATCCAAATATTGACTTAGGGTTTCATGCTAGTCAATCTTTACATGAATTGTTGTTAGTTGACAATGGTAGTAATCATGTTGTTTCGTTAGAGCAATCTTCATTCCATGATTTGCTATTATATGGTTTTGATTCAAGAAGTGTTGATCATCAAGATGGTTTGAGAGATGAGTTATTTGTATGTTTAGTTAGTTCACTTGGATTAGCTAAGGTATTGCATACTTCCATGGAATTGTTGAATTATATTCTACATTCTTTTATGGGAAAAATTGTTATTCTCTATTTTGATGATATTCCAATTTTTGTCAACATTTTGGAAAATTCTTTAGCATGTGTTGAGTTTGTTTGTGATCATCGTCGATATGCTATTGAATTTTCAACTTATAATTGTGACCTTTTTATTCCGTTGGTGCTATTATGCGATTTTGATTGTGTTAATGTCAATGGAAGGAGAAAGGCTGGTTGAGTTTTGCAGATTCGTGATAGGATCATATTCATCGAGGGAAACATGGATCGTGCAATTCAATTCGATCAATGCATTGAGAGTTTACAGGGAAGTGTTTTGAATATTGTTGTATTAGACTATGCATGTGATTTTGATTTATTTGATTCCTTCGTGATTAGACAAAAGGAACTTGTTGATTTGTTTTATTTTGTGTTTAATCCAGGGATTCAGGTGTATGGGCTTATGCGACCTGATGAATTTCAAAAGTTGATATTTGACCCAGGATCATTGACGTGGTTATATTTGAAAATGATCGAGATCATAAGATTTCCATTTGATCCGGGAATTCGCCATTGAGAAATCTCTCACATGAAGAGTTTTTCATTTTGATATTTGATCCAGGAGGAGTTGGAACTTTTCAAATTCTTGCTTGCGTTGCTGATATTGCTTATTCATTTAAATTACCAAGTGAGACTTGTGGTTATGTTTTGTTTGGTGATTCTAACTTTGATTGTTTTGATGTAGGATCAGATTTGTGGACAAATCCTTTCAAGGGGAGCGGATGCCAGATTTGAGGACAAATCCTTTTGAAGAGGAGGGGAATGATGACAGATTGACCGGACTTCAATTTTCAAGTGGGCTTTTCAATATTAATTTACATGAAGCAATGCATGGAGTCAGTATGTTCAGAATATTTGTGAGTGGGCCACGTCTGCAACACGTCTGCATGTCAACAATCATAAGGCTGGGTCATATATGTTCTTAGTAGGACGCGAATTATTAGCAACTTGTAAATGAATATCAGTTTTGATACAATTCGTACGCGACTTGGAAAATATGTGGGATCTAGAATTAGTTTTAAATCCTATTCTAATTAGGATTTCTTTTAATTACGATTTCTTTTCCAAATTGACTTTTATTTCCTTATAAAAATTAGGGTTATACTTTATAGATTCCTATTAAGATTTGGATTGTTTGAGTAGTATAAATAGAGGTCCAAGTTGATGTAATCAAACACATTATACATTATTCATTATTCAACATATTTGTGAGGTTATTCTCTACTTTTGGTTCTTTGAAGAATTCCTAAGTATTTTTCTTAGTTATCTCTTTGAGATTCAATTTGACTTATCATACAACAATTCATAGTTGTGCGTGGCGTCTTCTACCAGATCAATCGTCGATTGTATCGAGATTACCGCTTCAATATAAGCGAGGGGTCAAGGTGTCGTTGGTGTCCATTCAACGCAAAATTTCGAACGCGAGCAATTGTACCAAGATTACCGTCTCACTACCAAAAATCTGGACATCTGAGACGGACAAAATCCGTCTCAAATACAAAAAATCCGTCTCAATCGATTTTGAGACGGAATTTGACCGTGTCAGTTGGTCGCGTCGCTAATTATGCCCGTCTCAAAATCCGTCTCAAAACAGGAATTTAGATACGGAAAACTGCCGTCTCAAATCCGACTCAAACCATCTAAGACGGACATATCCGTCTCAGAGCTAACCCATTGGGAGCTGAATTTTGAAACCGATTTTGGCGGTTTCAAATTTGGCGGACAAATTTGACGGTTTATTTTAGTTCACATAAGTTGAGACGGAAAAAGCCGTTTCAAATCCGTCTCAAAATAGGCAGCAACTATTTATTTTACACATTATGAGACAGATACCATCTGTCTCAATCTCGTTTCAACTTTGACGCCAATATCTTTTTAGCGCGCATATTTTGAGACAAGCATTTACCCGTCTCAAAATTCGTGTCAACTTTGACGCCAACATCGCAAATTATAAATATTTTCATAATTTAATTTCAAACTCTAAAAATAAATATGTTCAAAATAATAATGATAATTACTAAACTGTTATTTATAGACAATACTAGACAAAACTAGACAAAACATCTATCGATGAGTACTATTACAAATATCAACGTACTACAAGTCTCACCAAATACAACAAAAGTAACTTCTAAAAATTACTGCTTTAAAGCTCAAAAATATGCATAATCACACCATCATATCTCATCCTCGATGGTAAACAAAAGTAACTTCTAAAAAATACTACCTAAAAGATCAACATGCATATATAATCACGAGTCTCCATCCTCGTTACTATTGCCTGAATCTTCATCATGCTCATCCTCGACATCAACATCCTACAAGTAGTAGTACATGGAATGCATGTCAAATATATGAAATGAATGCATGCATTCTAAACATAAGACTAAGAAAACTGATTACATACTATGGTCTATGAACAAACATGAGCAACTTGCAGATTGCACCTATTTTAAGCAATAATCTTAGCACAAGTTTATACATAAGGTGCAACAAATAGTACTACACCAACGAAATAAGAAACCATATATATGTAGGTAATAAAACCTAAAGCATGTAACACACAAATCTTTATTGAAATGGAATACAAAACCAGTAAGACTTCAGAACACTAAATCAAGAAAATAATCATTCATACACAGCCAGTTTTGGGAATACAACAGACCGTAAACCTATCCCATTCTCCTTTATAATTGCTGATCATGACAACCCTTCTTTGGCTCATGTCAAACTGTGAGATATAACATTGATCGTGACAATAGAAGCCAGAATTGGTTGACACACAACCCACACAAAAAAGTAAGATATAAGAATGCTGTCTAATCCATTATCCTTAAAAGTAGATAATAAATGAGAAGAACCTGTAGGTTTAACGCCAATACATTAGTAACATAAGCCAGGTTGCACTGCAAAAGTATCTTCAATTAGTTTTAGGATACATTCATAGTGGCAGATTAATTCCAATTATAATTCTACTCATAGATATCCCATTTATCAGAAAACCAAATATAGCAACATGTTGTACCTTTCTGCAGGAACGTCTTTCAACATGCCTGTCTAGAAACAAAGTAAATAGCCAGCACAAAAAAAATATGGGGGTGGGGGAGGGGAGTCACCTTGCTGTTGAATTGAAAAAAAAACAATAAACAAGAAAAACAAAACAAAACAAAAATGTGCAGATCTCCATATAAAGTTATACCAGAACAGGAGCAAGAATCCAAAGTCTAATTCTCAACCATTTATTTGGTCCCGTTGCAGTAGAATGATTTTCGAAGAAAAGACAACTGCCCAGCTGGACATCAACAAGATACATTCCCCAGTACCCTGAGGAAGGAAAATGAGAAACACAAAGATCTATGAATAATGTGCAGCACAACTCATGTACATGTACAATAATGTGCAGCAGCCTCGCTTCTTTCCCGCACCGATTTACCAAACAGAACAGACATGAAGATAATCAGTGAAGGCGCAAGAGCTAAAATAAGAAGCAAATAATTTGAACAGAAAAGAGAGAAAAAGACTAACAATCTGAGTACTCATCTGGAAAATTCTTAAAAGCAGTCAAGAGCTGATCATTTGGCTCCTTTTCCGATTCCTTGACTTAAAGCAGTCAAAAAGCTTTTCTCAGAAAAAATGAAAGGAAGTAAATAGCAATGCTAGATTAATAATACTAGATCAAACTAGTCCTACCCATAGAGAAAAGTTAAAGCCTCGCAGTCATTATGCTTGGCTACGTACTCAATCACCAGATTTAAAAAACTTAAATCTTGATTGTGACATGTCTTGCAGCTCCAGAACAAGTGTCTTCCTTTAATTGCACACTATTATAGTGCTCCTCATCATGATAAGACCTGCAAAACTAACCAGTAAGTTATATTCAGATATAAAGCTTCCCAAATCGCAGAAAGTAAGAAACTAATATAATAATCAGGTTATACAAGTAAAATAGTTATCAACAAATAGAAATGGAACCAAATACAACAATGATAAAACTAGAAGCTTGATTCCAGCTGAAAAGACAGATATAAGTGGTGAATATATTTTCAATAAGCAAGTACAGTTTATGAATGATATACAAGCCTCATCTGCACCCATGAAAACCGGGCCAAATAAACTTTGAGTCAGACCACAATTCACTTTACATATTCTATCCCCATTTCTGTTAGTCTCACATAATAATGCATTAACTGTACTATAATATACCTTGTGTGTCATTTTCTTGGAAATTTATTTCTCAAAAGTTCCACATCAATGCCATAATAAACTACTGGTCCAAATGAAAATCTTAGTGTACTTACAAATGAATCATCTGAGCTTCACAGTTTTCAAAATTTTGTATGTACCTGCGAGGTGACATTTTCTGTTAGATAAGAATAAAATGTAAATATAATGTCTAGAAAATAAACCATAGAGCATAAAACAAATTTTTCATATTGCAAAACTAATTGCGGTTCTTTCAGAACCTCACATTGTGAATAGCAATTGCAATCATGGAACCTCACATTTTTCATATTGCAAAACTAAATGTAGCTGCTGCCCCTGTCAAATTTCATTAGCAGGCAGCAAAATCAACATAATTCAATAACAAGTAATGATTTGCATAATTCAATAACATATTGTTAGTCACTTGCAGAGAAGAGAATAGAAGTGGGAAGAAATAATTACCAAAAGTTGTCCATAGAAAACCTATCCTGTTTTGTCTGGGACAAGAGAATATATTTAAGGAGAGCATAAGCATCATCATTCATGAGAGTCGCTGCTCTAGTAAGAAAACTTTTGGATATGAAGAAAATACACATGAAGTGAGCACATACCTTGCACATTTGGCGTGCGTTTTCAACGACTCCTCGGAGCTTCAGCTCGGATAGAAGAGAGCTAGCTGAGCTTCCTGGTGTTGCAATCTTCTTCTCATTTAACATTGAGACACTCACAGGGTTAAAATCCTGAAACACTTCTCTGCATAACCAAGTAGATATCAAATACTATATCCAATCATCAAAAGCTTGAGGCAAATAATATTGTGCGACATTTACCTAAACAAATGTCTTTTACTGAGAATGGCAGGCCAGGTAAGTTCAGCCAAAGCAGTTGATAATGTCAGCAATTCAAACAGCTTTCTACAAGAGGTCAACAACAATAAGATGCACACTACGAAGACCTTTGAACGAGGTTCATTGTTGCATTCGAAACTACAAGATGAATATGCAAAAAATAAGTGATGGTACATACTTGTCATCATGTACTGGAACTCCCCATTCTTCATCATGAAAAGCAGCATAACAAGGATCTTTTGAAATGAAAACCAATTAGCAAACAGAACTCATATTAAGATAATTTTGCAAATTTTATAAATAGTATATGCCTGCAAGTCACAGTATATTAAAAACTTTACCAGAACCCTAATTGAAAATGGAACAAATAATAAGTGCAGTAATTCATCACACTATCATGTTACATCAAGTGCAGTAAATAACTAAAAGGACAGGAACTTAACTGGTCAGCAAGAGTGCAGTTAGACCAACACTGAGACCAGATACTTAGGCTCCTTCTCAAGCTCCTTGCCAGACCGCCTATCTATTTTGGTTAAAAGTTCAGCAAACTTGACAGCAATGTGGTGGAGCCAATTATAAACACAGCACAGTCTGCCTGGGAAGTTCCAGTAATCAAACCTATAAAATACTAATATATGAAAAACTATATATGAAAGTGCACAGAAAGTGTTTTACTTGTAAAAATTCCTTCAAGCCAACACAAACATTGAAATTATAAAATTCAAAGAAATTAACTTAATCTTCTTAATTTTAAATTTGGAGATCAAAATCTGGATATCAAATGATAAGGGAAGAGAGAGAGAGAGATAGAGTTGGAACCTGAGCAGCCCATTCAATGACGGGAGAAATCAAACGAGAAGAACCGCACCACGTGGTGATGAATTCAACCAGAACCGGACAATTGGACTTCAATACGACGTCGGAGAACTGATTCTCGTTTATCTCAGAAACGCTACCGCAAGTAATTGTGGATTTGTGAGAAGAATAGCTTCTTTTTCATCTTACTCGCAGGCGTAGCAGAAAACGATGAAGTCCATCTGCTGGTACTGACGAATACGTAACAGTACCCAACAAATTACAGGGAGAAACAAATATTTTTGGCCAAAACAGACCCAAAGTCAGTACTTCTAACAAACAATTGAAGAAATATACCAAAGAAATTTACCAAAGTGGTTTTCCCCAATTACCTTGCTAAAACCGAAATCTGAAGCAAATTAAGAGAAATTCTGCTCCTCAGTATTGAATATGAAGAAAGAGTGGTATAGAGGAGAGATGGATTTTCTCTTTACAGGCTAAGAATAGAGGAATGTGAGTGATCGGTGGGTTAGGGTTTGAGGATTTTGAAAATGGGAAGGGAACAAAGGAACCCAATTTTTCTTCTTTCCCGACTCAGGCCTCCGTGTTTTTTAGAAGAAGGGTTTGAGAATTTTTGAAAACCTCCGTGTTTTTTGCATACACAACGTTTTTTATTTAAACGTTATCTATTTAAAATCAAAAAATTATATTTATAAATACATAACGTTTTTTCTCATGTATATACCATGTTTTATTAAAAAACATTGTAAAAAAAATACAATATTTTTTATAAAAACGTTATCTTTTAAGTGTTGTCTTTTTATAATTTTGTAATAGTGTTTTTTTTTATTTTGTTGATATAGTTGGAGGGAATTTTTGGTGGGAAATTAAAATACTGAGACGGACTATATCCGTCTCTAACAATAAGGAGTGAATTGGAGACTAATATTTGGAGGGAAAATAAAAGTTAGAGACGGACATTTCGGTCTCTAATCCGTTTCAAACATAAATATTTATTTATTTTTTTAATTATTAATCTGAGACGAGCACAATTGGTCTCAAATCTGTTTCAAAAACGAGTTTATAATTTTCTAAATAATACTTACGTTTTGAGACGGTTAAAATCCGTCTCTAATCTCGTTTCTAAAATTTGAGACGATGCTTGTGATTTCAAAATTTGTCTCGGTTTTTTACTTCCAAATCATGTCGAGACATAGCAAAATTTCGATTTCTAAGTCCATCTCAAATTACTAGAATTAGATACGGAACTTAGTCCGTCTCTAAAAATTGGTTTCAGTTGCCCAGTATTCTAGTAGTGTCTACATATAGGCGAGGGGTTAAAGTGTTGCAAGCAATTCACCCAGCAATTGTGCTATAAACGATCGGGACGTCGACCATCTCACGCAAGCGTGCCGTGGAGTCTATCACCTCCAAATCTAAACAATGAATATATTTTCTCAGAAGAGATGATAATGAAATTATCTCACGAAAGAAAAAAAAAATTGACATATCATAAAGAAACAAGTTCCACAAAAAAGGAAAACAAACTCCACTAAAAAAAATACATTATTAAAGTAAAAAAAAAATCTAGGAGAGGGTCTCTCTAAAAATAGCACAACCGTTCCCAATATTTAAGATGAGGGTTAGAATTCTTATGTAGAGATTAAAGAGAGAAAAAAGAGAAATGTAACACATTTAATTTAATCATGATTCTAGCGTTTCGTTGGCTTATATGGACTCCCATAAAGATCGACTTAATTTGAATTTTGAAATCAAATTAATTAATTTTAAAATCTAAATTTATCTTATTTACTTTTAAATATAGGTAAAGAAATTATGACCATAAAAAATTACGTTTAATTTACTACAATATCTAATTTTTAAAAGTTCAAAAATATAAATAAACTTTCTTAATTATCAATTCTAAATTTGATCAATTTAATCAGAAAAATCAAACTAAACTAGTTTTTTTTTTGTGATAGAAGGAGTTGCAATTAAAATGAGATAAAATTTAGTTTTGTGCTATATAAATATTATCCTTAAACGTAATTATTTTCATTCGATTTGATTCTACTCCAAATTTACTGACAACTCACTTGCACGATACAATAAAATCATCAAATTCATATATAGCAAATATGAATAGTTTCCTTCAAAATTTACTATGATACTCAATTATTTGATATATTAAAAATAGAGGGGGTGGGATGAATGAATATATTTTCAAGGGAAAATGGAAATGTCTAGTTATAGAGTTTAAGATATATTTATTCATGAACATAAAAAACTGTTTTTAAACCACCCACAAGAGTTATAATCTAGTGCATTTCATCCTATCAGAAAAATATAAATAATTAATCTTAGTCATCTAATCTCACACACGTGCCTTATGCTAAGTGCTTCCCCAAAACACCACATATCAGCATCTCATTTGAATTTAATACTCAATCCGTTACTTAATATTTATCATTTAGAATTATGCATAACAATTAAAGAAATGATTATATAATATTAAATATAATATTAATTGTCTATAATATTTTTAAATTCTCATAATGAGTAATGCTACAGACATAAACTATTCTATAAATATTTTACAAACTGCTGATGTGACATACCCCATCTTAGTTTTTTATGTGAGGCCAAATACTACATTGAAGCAATTTGTTGAAGCATTGTGTCTGTAATATTACTCTTCTCATAATTACCATACTTATCTCATACTCTCTCTGATCTGTAATATTTTTTCATGAGAGGTAATTTTGAAAAGATTATAATTAATTTTTTCTAAATTATATAAAACGACAAATAATTATAAAAAAAATCATCTAAAACCATTATATTAAGAGACGAAGGAAGTAATTTTCAAAAATTCTTCGTCTTTTAATAAGTGACCCAAATCTCGACTTGAAATCGAGTTGTGAAACATAATTTCAAATTTATCTACAAATTTTATACTCCCTCCGTCCTAGGATAAAAGTTCTTATTACTATTTTAGGTAGTCCCATGTTAAATGTCCACTTTCCTTTAATAACCAAATTTTTACATAATTTTTCCTATTATACCCTTAGTATTAAATATCTCATATTTTTCTTATTCTAATTCTCTCTCCATATTCAATAAGTATAATTAGTTATGTGTTAAAAATATTTTGAATTAAAAAGTTAGAAAGTCACACTCTCGCCTACATTAAAAATGATTAATGACATATTATTATGGGTAATTTTGTTATTTTATTCCTCTTCTTAATATGCGTGAAAAATTCACCAAGACTTTTATCCCGAGACGGAGGAAGTATTACATAAAATTTAATTGAATTTCTTTTTATTGTATCATGACCCCACCAAATGTGACCATTTTATTAATGTCATGGTGAACCATCAGGAAACCTTAACAAAAACATTTAACAAACATTTTATTAGCCGGAGAAATAAATTGCCAACCATGGAGTTTGGATTACATACTCTTTAAAATAGAGAAACACTATTTTTATGTGTGTTTTTGATATTTTTACATGATTTTTTTTATATGAAGATGAGATTCACTATATATTTATGTAAGAAAGGATTGTGAAAATATAAAAAATACATATAAATATATCGGTTCCCTTAAAATATATCCAAAAATAATCTTACTCTTATTTCCACCAATGATGAAAGGCTTCAAGATCCTTCTTAGATGCTGTTAGCCATAACTCTCTACTTCAATTGGTTCATCTCATTATCTCATGACTCATGCTTCTTGCCCTTCAAATTGATCCTCCACTTTTACCTTTTCTACTTCCTTATGGTGTGTTTGTCGGTTTAGAAAGATAAGATGAGAGTGGAAAGTATAAAAGATGAATGTACGAGAATGAATTATGATTTTTCTTTGTTATATTTGTAAGTTTTATAAATGAAGGAAATTGATAAGATTTTAATTATATTTTTTTTTATTTCTGAGTTTAGAATAAATGAAGGGAAGGGAAAATATGTTGGTTTATATGTTTTGTTTTAATGATAATAACATATATTTTGTATTGAGATGTTTAGTGATTTTCAGGTTATGCACTGATTATGAATGTATCAAGATCTCATGTGGTCCAATGTGAAGAAAAGTCCTAATTATGAATGTATCAAGATCTCAAGTGGTCCAATGTGAAGAAAAGTTTTTTTTATACACTAGGTAAAATTTAAAATTCTTCCTTATCAGTTTTGAATTTAATTTCCGTTGGAAGTGCTAGTTTTTAGGAATCTGATTCTTCTTTCCAATGTAATTCTTTGTGTCGTTTGACTTCATCTCTATATATTCTTATCAGCTAAAGCTTCAAAGAGGTGTGCTCTTTTAGTAGACAAACCGGAAATGATTTGTTTCTTGAAGTCCTGGGAAATGGGAATAGGATCTGGTGTGAGGCTTTCGAACATTTTGACGGGTGGTGTTCTGACTTTTGGAGCTCAAAGTCGGGTTCGAGGACCAATCTTGAAACAACAAGGTCAAATCACAAATTTGGGACAAATCTTGAGTCAAATTTCAAGTCCGAATCGAATCGAATCGAATCAAATTCATCTAAACAAGGCCTTAAACCACTGGCCCAATAGTATATTCTTGGGTCACCTTAGCTCACCACATGCTCACTCAAAAGGTCATAACTTGAAGGTACTATTGGTAGTAACTTAATTTCTTATACACAGACAAATTTTGCTCATATCTTTCGATGTGAGACTGGGGTGTTACAAACTCCTCCAATTAAATTTCCGACATCCTGTCAGAACCGATCACACACACGGTCCACAGATCTTTGCCTCTCTAGCCATTGTGGGATAATACCGATTGGCTTCGTGTCCCCATCTCCAGACCTCCTTCTCTTCATTATGGGATAATACCACCAGTCTTCGTGTTCCCACCTCCGGCAACCCGATCGGATGATCCGACCCATGCTTTCGAGAGTTGGCTCTAATACCATATGAAACAACCCGAGTCAAATTTCGAGTTTGGGATAAATCTCGGGTCAAATCAAGTCCGAATTAAATCAAATCTATCCAAACAAGGCTTTAAACAACTAGCCCAATAGTATATTATTGGGTCATCTTAGCCCACCATAGGCTCACCCAAAAGATCGTAACATGAAAGTACTATTAGTAGTAATTTAAATTCTTATACGCAGACAAATTTTTCTCATATCTTTCGATGTGGGACTGGAGTGTTACAAATTTGCACATAAAAGTACAAAGTTTAGTTTTGAAAATGGAGAGTATGGATGCATGCTAATGCGATATATATGTTTTCAAGGTTTTTTTAATCTTTTCCTGCAAAATATAGTTAGCGGTTTTATTATGTTATGACAGTATGAAAAGATGCAGGATGATTAGTCTAATTATGAGACATATGATATTTTGCATATAAAGAGTAAAAGGGCATAAAGAGACTTCTCGCAACATTGGGTTTATTTGAGACTAACCTATCCTAGAATTACTCTCCCGGGCTTTTCGACATAATGGTCCCCAAATCTTCGCAACCTACTCTATGGGAATAAATATAATCCTTCGATTGGAGTAGATCTGAGTGGATGCTTTTTCTGAGCCTCGCGGGGGAATGCCCCCTTGAGTCCAGTAATGAACATCCGAAGGGTTTGCCTCTTGGTGGAGGAATCACACAACATACATTCATATACATTCATCGTGCATCGTCGCATGCATATGATGACAATGTGCGAAGAAATAAAGTAATTTAAATAAGAACATAAGACATTCATCACAACAAACATCCAAACCATTCATACAACACACATATATGAAAGGAAAACATTAAGATCGAATGCAGCTTAAGCCCTCTAAAGCTTTCCCAGCGGAGTCGCCCTATATCAACGCGGGAATTTTTTTTTCCTTTTCCTAATGCATTTATACCCTTTTGAAGATTTTGATTTATTTATTATTTCATTTAAAGGGTGATTTTTAAGAAACAATCGACATAAATGTCAACTAAGTTTTGAAAGGGAAATTTTTCTGATGGGCCAATTAAGTAAAGTCACCAGTTGGTAAAAGTTTAAATGGATGTACCAACTCATCCGAATTTTAGGATTTTTGCAATTGAGAGGCCCTAAATGTCACTCCAAATAATTGGTTTGCAACTGAGATTCATAGAGTTTAGGTGCTTACTTAAGTGAAGGGAAGTTATTAGGCACCCCCGACTTCTATAAAAACACGATTATCGATTTCTTAATGTTTTCCTAAAATGATGTGTGAAGTGTATGTGACGCTTTAAAATATAGTATACATCACCCATTATGAAATATAAATACATAAGATGAATATAAAAATAAACTTAATTATACAACTGTCGTGTAACATAAGCTGAGAGTTTTAACACAAATATTGTCTCCTAGACATGTTACCCATGTCTGGCTTACTGGCTTAGTCTGGCTATGTGACTACTCTGACTATGTCTCTAATCTAACCTGCTTGTCTAAGGCAAAGGCCTAAAGGGACTTCTTTTAGATCTAGATCTGAAGATGAGAGAACGAGACTGAGACAGAGAGACGACGACAATGACTGAGAAATCCATAAATCCACACTTTGATCAATCGACCACGCCGACTGTGAAGCTTCTTTTCTTCGTCCTGAATCCAAATATTCCTCATTCTGTGAGACCAATTTCTCTCTCGAATCTGAGTAATTTTTTGTTATTTTCCGTTAAACCATCCTCAAGGTAGAGAAAGACCAATTTCTCTCTCGAATCTGGGTGTGCACTGTGCACCTACCTCATATTTATTGTCTACTACTGTCGGTCTGCCGCCTTCAACGATCTTGGGAATTGGTTGACATTCGGGTGCGCAAAACTTGGCCAGTTGCTTGTGTGGGAGTGGAAATCAGAAAGTTACATATTGAAATAGCAGGGGCATTATTTTGATGTGAAATGTCTTGCATACTCTCTTGATTCACAACTCATGGCTACTGGAGTACTGATGCGGATGATAATAAAATCAAGGTGAATAATGATTTGTCTTTCTTACTTTTTGGTTTAAATTATATGATCTAATTCCAGATATTGTTCTCTAATAACAATTATTAAATTTATTTTGTTGTTTTTATCATAAATCAAAATGTGAAAATTTTGGATTAGTAAAGTAACATGTTTCTTATATTTTCTTCAGTTATGCTCACTTTTTATTTATAGATGAACTCTGTATATATAATTTCTTTTGTATGATAATAAATGAAAGAATCTATTTTTCTGATAATTTTCTCCAAAATTGTTATTTTTGGGATTTTTGGAATTATTATCTGAAGAAGATACACCAAAGTGTTTAATGATATGACTGAAGGTATGTTTGTGTGGCTTTAATGGTATCATCTGCTATGCAGTTGCTGGTGTCATATTGTTTATGTACTTCAGTGATGGATCCGAATAGATGATTTATAGCTTGCTTGTTACAGTTGTGGACTATTTCCTCTGATTTTTGTTTTGTGACATTCTCTGAGCACACAAATGCAGTCCCTACCCTCCATTTTATGGCTAGCAACCATTGCCTGTTAAGTGCATCTTTGGATGATCAATACTGAGCTGGTTAATTTACAAAAATTTTTTAAAAAAACATAAAAGTCCGCGGGCTGGCCCGGCCCGGCCCAACTCGGGCCACGGGTCGCTTAATTTTAGCTCACCAAAACCCTGGCCATATAGGCGGGCCGCAAATGGCCCGACCCACCGACAGCCCGGTTTGTTTGCCAGGTCTAACCGTAGCTAGCAAATTATAAAGAGTACATTAATTATGCACCATGTGCTTAAATGAAGGAACAAAAAATTGAAAGGCTAAAAGCCTTTGACCAAGTATGCAGGACATTTATTTTGATAGCATTAAAGGAGAGAATGAGAGCAAGTTACATGGGTATTTATTTTGAATAATGAGCATTTTCCACCAAAAGTTGCATGGGCGGAATTTTAAAATCTTGTCTGCCAATCCGTGTGATGCTTTGCTTAAATCATACACATCATCCATTTTAAATCAAAGCAATCTATGAAAGTAGTATGCACACAAGCCAATCATGTTTGATGATAAAGCATATACTTTGTAACAATCTTATTCATTTATTAATAAAAAGTATTAATTTATTAAAGACTTTTAATTATCTACATGATGTTTTATAATATGTGATAAATTTATAAGTTTTAAGCAATACTTTTTTAGAATAATGATGATGATCATTCTAATGAGATCTAAATTCTTAGAAAGCTTAAAACTAAAATAGTTTTCAATCGTTGGATTACTAAATAGAGGATTAGTGAATTCGGATAGATTGGTACATACGTTGCTTGCTCATTGGATGAGGATGATTGATCCCATGATCATTTGTGTGGAGACACTAAAGCAAGTATGTAGGTGCTTATTAGAGAATAAGTTCACTGAACGTGGCTCGCTAAGGAATACCTAATGAAGTTTTACTTGCCTGTCAATAGGAATTCTGTAGTGATATAGTAGTACAAGTGATCCTTGGACTTGAGATCATCATAGTATCTTGTGTATGATGAGTTATACTTTGACTTATTCCTTAAGACCCTTAGGGTATATCAAAGGTATGCTTGAGTATAATAAGTTGTACATACGGAGATAATGTATGATCAATAAAGAATCTACCACTTCTAGTAAAAAGAAGAAAATGTCCTATGTGATTCGATAAATGACAACCCGGTAGTCCTTGGCCAAAGCGCGAAATGAAATTAGAAAGGAGTTTTAATTTTGCATTATTTGGAGTTGTGCATTTAAGAGTCGAAATACATATGATTAAATAAAATAAGACTTGACGATAATTTCATGTCTTATATTTAATTGGGACATTGTATAGTGGAAGGATTGAATTATGCGATGAACTATTTACTCAAAGGTTCTTTTATGATTAATGTTAAAATCTATATTATCCGGAAAGTCGGTAATCGCTAGGGAGACTTATCCCTATTGTAGAATAAATATTATTTATTTAAATAAATTAATATTTTAATTTATTTATTTAAATAAGATTAGAATTATTCTAATTGATTTATTCACAACCGGTTTAATATGGAGAACCTAAAGGGTCACACCATAAAAGGAAGAATAATTATTTAAGAAGTAAATGGCATAATCGTAATAATAAGTTAAGTATATTTAATTTAATCTATGATGATAGAATAAATTAAATAGCTTCATATTTATTATTTAATATTTTTGAAATATTAAATATAAATTAATAAGAGAAGTCTTATTATTATTATTATTACTATTATTATTATTTAATTCCTAAAGGAGTTTGAGAATTAATTAATAAAAGTACTCTCAAATATCCTAATAGGATTAGGAGGCAAATTAATTAAAAGAGTTTAATTAATTATCCCTAATAAGATTAGAGAGCTTAATTAATTAAAAGAATTTAATTAATTAAATAAAACTCAATTCCTTAATTGTTAAGGAGGGTTGCCTACATCTATAAATAAGAGGAGTCTTATTATGGGTGAGGTGGTTGACCCTTTCACAAAACACGTGAATACGTAATTTCAATAGTTGGGAGAGTACACCCTTTTCTATGAGAGATAGAAAAACTAGGATTTTGTCAAACACTCATCTTCTTGAATTTTTCTTCTTCCTTGGTGGATCGCCTTTAGAGGCCAAACACCTGGGTGGCTAACGTTGATCAAAGAAAGGAACCAAACCCGGTGGATTCAAGATGAACGCGAAAAAGATTTGGAGGTGAACTTGTACCTAAGGAAGCTCGAATCTTCAAGGGTATGATTCTCGTTCTTTATCTTTTTGTTTAATTAATAATTGTGCATAAAGGATGATCCGGGTATATGGTTTGTAAAATTTAAAACTCTATTTTTTTACGTTTTCGCTTATTTTGTGCAATTTGATTGCGTTCATGAATATTACAAACCTAACAGTGGCATCAGAGCCTAACCTTTATGCGAACTATTATTTGTTTTAATTTGATATGTATATTGATATGTGTTTAGAACAATTTAATTGGGCATAATTTCGTTGTATAAAATTTATTAAAAAAAAATGTGATACGCGCTTCACGGTTAGTATAATATATATATATTATTCTTAATTATTTTATAATTAAAATAAAAAGTTTATTTTAATCTTAAAATAAAAGAGTTTATTTTAATTTTAAAATTGAATTTCATGCTAACTAATTAGAGTTGGAATTGGATTCCATGATAACTAATTGGAGTTGAAATTGGATTCTATGTTTCCTAAAATAAAGGAGTTTATTTGTGAATAGAAAAATGAATCCATGTTTCCTTAAATAAAGGAGTTTATTTAGATACGAAATAAGATTTCATATTATTCAAAATAAACGAGTTTATTTGTGAATAGGAAAAAAAATTCGCGTTTCCTTTAATAAAGGAGTTTATTTTATTTTATTTTTTTACTTGGAATTGGATTCCATAATTAATTAAAATAAAGGAGTTTAATTTGATTAAAGATTTTGATTAAAATAAAATAGTTTATTTTATTCAAAATTGGATTAAAATAAAGGAGTTTATTTTGATTCAAAATTAAATTTTATGCTAACTAAATTTGTCCATTAAATGATCTCAATATATATATTGAATGTTTATTATTCATGAGATGAATGTTATTTATTGATGCATATAGTGATGTGTATGATAATAAATGAGATTGATTATGGACTATTGACCAATGTGATTGGATTTTATTTTAGTTGGATGCATGAATGTAATGGTTTTTTTTATTAAATGAGATTCTGCGTACCTCGTCTTCTCTAATTTTTCTTAATGTAAATTCTATCTCCCTCCTATGTACTTCCCCTTGACTGCTGATCAAGGTTTCTATTTATTTTAAAATAGTTTTGTAATAGGAATAGTTAGAATTAATTTTGAAGAATTGAAGATCAAGGAACAAGGAGCGCTTAAAGACCCGTTTGTAATGGAGCCCGAGTTTAAATGTAATAGTTATATTTACATATTAATTGTTGCACCCCTAGGGTTTGACCTTTTTGGTTCACTTGGTGGCTCTAGTGTACCAAACTAGAATAAAAGTCCATAATCAATTCGGGTAGAATATAGTATTCTATATGTGCATGCTTATACAATATATATATTATATATTATGTAAACATGCTTCGCATGTTAATTAATATGACGTATATTTTATATATATATGTGCATGCGCGCTAAACAAGATGAGACAAATTAATAACAAATTTCTCAAATTTTTATATTAAGTCCTAAGCGTTCAAAGATATTTGGAATATCGAACGTCGCTTTCTAGCATGATAAAAATAGTAGAGTATCAATTAATTATTATAAGTTTGTTGTGTCACCACAAGGCTTATCTTAATTCTTTGAGATGTTAATTTTATCACATTTGATGCTTATAAAGAAAATTGAACAATATTATTTTGTTGTGTCACCACAAGGATAATATTATTATTTTCTTTGAATATATGGAGTGCTAGGTTGGACTTAAATCATTTTAGTTCGGATGTGCATACACTTGACCATTATGATCTAAGAGGCAAAATACAAGGAGTTGCATAATTGATGTAATTGACAAGAGTTGTCTACCTATTTATTTATATATAGTTTGTTGTGTCATCACAAGGCTATATACATTTGAATTGGGATCCTTATTCTCACTAGCATATCTTTAATTAGATATTACTGAACTATATATATTGAGGGTAATATAGTTTGAAGAAAATAGTAGGAGATACCAATTTAAAACAAGACCTAATTTATTTTGGTAATTAATAAAAGAATGTATGTTAAAATATTATTAATTACAAATTCATTTACAGAATTTACAATGTCTAAAATTACTATCATTGCGAAACATATTAGATGTTAATTAACCTGGCCGAATTAAACGTATTGGTTAAAGAAATTGAGAATAGTTCTCACAGTTGAAAAGTTATCTTATGTCCTTAATACGCCTATCCCTGCAATGATTGCAGACAATGCCTCTGAGGAAAGATTGCTACTTTTAGAAAGAGGCAAGATGATGCACAGTTGGCTCAATGTATCATGCTCGCATCCATGAGTAACGAGCTTCAGCGTCAGCATGAAACTATGGATGCTCCTATTATACTCCTGCACGTCAAGTAGTTGATGGTGAGGAAAGTAGGACTAATAGATATCATATATCTAAGGAGCTCTTCCGATCTAGAATGACTGATGACACTACAGTACAGATAAAAGTCCTTATCATAATCAATTTGATTGATCAATTTGGACAACTGGTTTTGTCATGGATGGAGAGTTAAGCCAAGATTTTATCTTGCACTCACTCCCGGACTCCTTTCACAATTGTTGTGAATTTTTCATATGAATAAGCTAGATATCAGCCTCGCTGATTTGCTTAACATGTTGAAAAATGTTGAGAGTCACTTTCCAACCAAGAAAGATCATGTCTTACTAGTAGGGGTCAAAGGATTTTCTGAAAAGAATAACGATTCTAAGAAGGTAAATAGAAAAGACAAAAACAAAGGATAATAAGAACAAAGCTGATACGGATAGCAAAGGAGTTTGCTTCCACTGCAATAAGCCAGGACACTGGAAAATAAACCGCGAGAAGCATCTTGCAGAGGCTAACCAAAAAAGCTTAGTGAAGTTTCGGTTACAAATACAAAGTTGTTCATGATTGAAAATAAATTTTTCTGTAAGTCAAGGTTCTACTTAGGTATTGGATACCGACTTTGGTTATCATAAATATAGATTTATGAAGGACCAAGCGATAGTAAAAGCTAAAAAGATAAGTAATCCTATGTGTGAAAAATGAAGCAAAGGTTGCTGCATTAACCATGAGAACTTATAGTTTAGCACTGCCTACGGGCAAATCTATTAAGTCAATAAGTTGTTATTGTATTCCAATTCTTGTTAGAAACATTATTTCTATTTTTTTGTTGGACAATAAAAATTTTGGTATTATAATTAAGAACAATTGTTGTTCTATTTATAATAATAATGTTTTGTATAGAACTGGAATATTACTTAATGAATTTTGTATACTTGACTTACATGAAAATAATTTTACAAATTGAACAAACTAGTATAAGAAAAAAAGATGATCATTCAAAGAGTTGAATGTGTATATTTGTTGAAATATAAGTATGAATTATTTGAAAGGTTCAAAGAATTCAAAAGTGAAACTAATTTGAAAAGTATTAAGATTCTTTGATTAGATCGAGGAAGGAATACTTGTGCAATAAGTTTCTAAATCATCTCAAATGGTTTTCTCACAATGGACGCCTCCTGTACGCAATAATTAATTGATGTATCTGAAAGGAAAAATCGTACCTTGTTGGACATGGTACGGTCCATAATGATTTTACCGACATTCCAGTATCCTTCTGGGATAATGCCCTAGAAATGGCTGCATATCTATGAAAAAGGTAACCTCAAAATTCGGCCCCAAGACTCCATAAAAGTTATGGATAGGGAGGATTCCTAATCTTAAGTATGTTAAGATAAGGGGTTGTCCAACTTATGTGAAATAGGTTTCAAAGGATAAGCTTGGGACAAGATTTGACAAGTGTCAATTTGTGGGACATCCTAAAGTAAGTTTAGGGTATATGTTTTATAATCCTACGTAGCAAAATGTGTTTGTTGTGAAACATGCTACCTTCTAAGATAAAGGTGTTTATCATTAAAGGGGCTAGTGGGAGGATAATACATCTTGAAGAGTTCAAGAACCACAAAACACTATAAGTCAAATAAGAGGAACCTATAGATAAACCTATTGTACCACAAATCAATCGTAAATCTGAATAATCTTCAAGATACCGAGGTATGGATTCATCATAGATGATGATGATGAGGTACACATCATAGAAGATGATGAACCAGTTACATACGATGAGGTAAGAGTTGTAGACACTCAGAGAAATGAATTGAAGCAAGTTTCTCAAAAAAAATGGAACATTCGTTTTGATGAAACAATCAAAAGAGTTTGATTTTATCAAAAACAAGAATGAACCTAGTGTGTACAAAAGGGTCGGTGGAAGCATCGTGACATTCTTAGTCTTATATGCTGATATACTACGGATAAGGAATGACATACCAATGCTACAATTAGTAAGGATAAAGTTGTCTAAACATTCCTCCATGAATGATTTGGGAAAAGTATCTTAATTGGGGATACAAATCTATATAGATAGATTTAAAAGGATGCTCAGCTTAACCCAAGGAATGTATATTCATTTGATGTTAAAGTTGTTTAGCATGACAAACTCCAAGAGATGTCTCATGTTGATGAGCTATGGAGTTTATCTCTCTTAATAGTCCCCAAAGACTCCTGAAAAGAGAGATCACATGAGTGACAATCATGTATACAATAAAATATACGAGACCTGATGTTGATCAGTCATATTCTGGAGAAGTTCACGAGTCAGTGAAAAACATCTTAAAGTACTTAACCGGCACTAAGGATGTGATTAAAATTTATGGTGGGTCTAAATTAAAACTAGAGGGCTGAACAGACTTAAGTTTTTTAGACAGACCAAGACGACAGAAAATCCACTTTAAGGTAAAGAGTTACCTTGAACGGTGGTGCAGTGAATTGAAAAGGTTTTAAATAGCAAAGAGTTGCTGGTTTAGTGATAAAGACAAAGTATATAGCTATAAATGAAGCTGCAGGTTGATTGTTTGGATTAAAAGTTCATTACAGAACTAGGAATAGTTCCTAAATCTCATCTTGGATCTAAACATGTGTTGTGGCACTTTTATTTGATTATAGGAATCATTGAAAGATGAGAAATCACTATAGAGATAGTGGACTCTCAAGAACAACATTACATATCCATTTACTGAAGCTTATCCAACAGCAAGATAATCGTCACTTAGAGAAGAAGGGTATGAGATACCATGGCGATTGGCTTTAGTGCAAGTGGGAGATTGAAAGTAGTATGCACACAAGCCAATCATGTTTGATGATAAAGCATATACTTTGTAGCAATCTTATTCATTTATTAATAAAAAGTATTAATTTATTAAAGGCTTTTACCTATCTACATGATGCTGTTTTATAATATGTGATAAACCCATAAGTTTTAAGCAATGCTTTTAGAATAATGATGATGATCATTCTAATGAGATCTAAATTCTTAGAAAGCTTAAAACTAAAATAGTTCCCAATCGTTGGATTACTAAATAGGGGATTAGTGAATCCAGATAGATTAGTACATACGTTGCTTGCTCATTGGATGAGGATAATTGATCTCATGATCATTTGTGTGGAGACTCTAAAGCAAGTATGTAGGTGCTTATTAGAGGATAAGTTCACTGAACGTGGCTCGCTAAGGAATACCTAATGGAGTTTAACTTGCCTGTCAATAGAAATTCATGTAGTGATAGTAGTACAAGTGATCCTTGGACTTGAGATCATCATATTATCTTGTGTATGATGAGTTATACTTTGACTTATTCCTTAAGACCCTTAGGGTATATCAAAGGGTATGCTTGGTGATGAGTGAGTTTTATACTCATAATTAAGTGCGTTTGATCTTAATCTTTTGGTTGATTTTAATTATTTGTGTCTATTCATGCATGTTTTATGTTTTTTTGTAGGAATTGGGACAAAAGTTACTTGGATTAACGTTCGGAGTGGCTAGATTCGCGTTTTCGGCTTGCCATTTACACAGCAGTCACTTCAGAGCCAATTTGAGTATTTCTCAGAACCTTATTTCGAAAAACTTAAAGAATAAAAGTTGTAGATCTACGTCTCCTCTTTCCAGAACATCTTGAGTCATCGAAATCGAAGTTCAGACGAATAAGTTATGGCCATTTTCCCAAAGGACGTTGGAGTAGAAAATTTTCAAAAATGGGGCCAAATACCAGGCGCCACAAACCAAGCTATTCCCAAAGACCGGGTGCTATGGAATGTTGTTCCAAAGATGCCGTGCCCATTTGGGGCGCTAGGGAAGACTTTGGTGAAGCTTAGACGCGTTTTGGGGAGAATTTTGACACCTTTTTGACTCCAAATTGGATTGGATTTGTTCCTAAGCTAAAAATTGGACTTGTAACCTATAAATACATGATGTAAGACATAAAATAAGGGAGAATACATAGATTAGATTAGAGAAAACACTCCATTAGATTAGAATATAAATCCTAGTTCTTAATTAGCCATTGAAGATTGAAGCAAATTGAAGAACACTGAAGATCAAGAGAAAGAGCAAGAGGGGAGCATCAGATTTGCTGACAACAGATTCTAGTCTCTTCTCTTATCATACTTTTATCTTTTAATGTCTATTCAGTTGTGGATTCTTGGTTTTAATTCATTAATTATGAACTAACTCTTTTATTAAGATTTCAATTGAACCTTTTATGTCTATAAATTAGTTATTCAATGTATTCCAATTATTTGTGTCAAATTGAATTGTTTATCTTGTCTTGAGCCTATTGATTAATTATCTGATCAGTAATTACCTTGTTACTCTAGAAGAAATTGAAAGAGGAATTCTAGGGTTAGAACTGGGCATGATAACATGTGACTTAGTTATTTGCATGGCGGATAATTAGGTTCATGAATTGAATGAAAATATCTGTTCACCGCATGTAACACATAAGAAATTGGAATTGAAGGAGTTTAATTCAATTGTTTTGCATAGGAATATAGCAAGATTAATCTGGATTAAATAGAAGTCAATTGATCACTTGGAAAATGACTTTTGACATTTGAGAATTCCTATTAACAATTCAGTAAGCATAATAATTGGGATAATTGGATAATTGATTTATAGTTCATAATTGGGGATATTGAAGTCTTAATCTTTATTTATCTAAATTCATTCGTTGAGTCTTAATCTTTATTTATTTGAGTCTTAATCTTTATTTATTTGAATTAATTGTCTTAATCACAATTTGCGATTGTTTAAATAAAATTGATTTGGTTAAGAGTTAGTAATTGGTAATTTTTATTAAATAATTTCTCGCGGGAACGATACTTTTCTTATCACTTTATTCCTTGTTGACCGTGTATACTTGCACGTATTCATTGATTGCGAAATCGACCAACAAGTTTTTGGCGCCGTTGCCGGGGAATTAATTTAATAATTTTTTACCAATATTAATTTTAATCAAATTAGTCTTAATTTAAACATTTTTATTTTTATTTTTAATTCTCTTCCTATATTTCTCTCTTTTCAGGTACCATGGATGACTTTGCGTATCAATGGCCATACATGAACATGACTCAACCAAGGGAAACATGGATTGATGGACTTAATACATCTTCTATAGAGCCAATACAAATTGAGGCAACTTCGAAGACGTTGGAGGTTATTTCAGCCCAACGGAGTTGAAGGATGGCAAGAATGACTCAGCCAAGGGGAGCGGAGATTGACAGACTTGCGACACTTTCTGCATTGTCAACACAGTTTAAGACAATTTCGAGGAGGTTAGACACTTTTGAAGCTCAACATCGTCAAAGTGTGGCGGTTACTTATGATTATTGTGTTGAAATTCATATGAGTCATCAGTGCGCCATCAGTTTCGAGCCGGTACAGTATGGTGGTGATTACGCCAATAATTATGTCTATCCTAACAACTATTATCAGGATTGGGGGTATCACCCGGATTTTTCATGGAGCCATACTCATCAAGATCAATTTTATGCTCCAAGTCCAACATACCCACCAGATTTCTCGTGTCCACCTCCACTACAACAGGAAGAACATTCAAATTTGGAGGAAACTTTGTCCAAGTACCTAGCTTCATGTGAGGAGAGGAGGATTAATCAAGAGATATTGTGTCAAAATTTGACAAACCAAATGGAACAACTAACCAATGCCTCGAACATTTGTCCTCAATACACTTGGCTCTATGACATGGATGTCGAGGCCCGATCTTGAGCCCAACCAAATCTGAACCCTGACATGTGCCAAATGATATAGATGTTGAAAGAGAAGAAAGACTTGGGGACCAAGAAAAGGAGATCGGAGAAGATCTAACTTTGAGTACCAACGAAGATGAGCTAATTTTGATAGTGTCCCATGTACCTTCTCCACCAAAGTTCAAGAATCCGAGCAGTTTTGCAAAACCATGTCCAATTGGCAGTTATGTCGTCGGCAAAACTCTTTGTGACATAAGAGCTAGTACAACTGTGGAGTCATGGTGGGTTGAAAAGGTGAAGATAGAAGAAGATCCCATTGTGTTTACTAAGCTTCAATACCCCCAATCTGATCATAAACATAATGGAAAAAATACCTAGTTGTTGGACGTTCTTAATAGGGAACCTATCTACAAAGAGCATGCTAGGTGACTTTAATTCAAGGGTCTTTGCTAATGGGAACCTCCCTAAAGAGACATTATTACTGATGGATGGAGGATTCCTCAATTTTCGAAGGGGAATTGGATAGAGAATTGAAGAAGTCAGGCTGAGACTATAAAACAAGCGCTTATTAGGAGGCAACCCAAGTTTAATTTTTATTTTTATTTTTTATTAGGTTTTATATTAGTAGTTTTGAATTTGCATTTATTTAGAATTTAATAAAACTGTTTTTATCATGGTTTACAGGTTATTCAAGTCAAATTCAAGTGCGGTGCCCAATTTGTTCCATGTGCTTAGTCTATTCTCCAAACTTAGTGGACAAAGAGGAAGATTGCTATATTTTCGTGGAAGTCCTCTGCTTTACTTTTTTTTATATTTCAAATTTATTGAGGACAATGTCTAGTTTAAGTTTGGGGGCATTTTAGTGTCGTATTGCATATAGTTAGTTATCTGCATAGTAGTTCATTTTTTTTATGTGTTAGCATTGTGTTTTTTTTAAGTTTCATATAATACATGGTAGTTATTTGCATATTCATATATGTTTTGCATTAGTATGTGTTCATGTAGTATAATTGCATTTTTTTTGCATGAATCTGTGTGATCGGTTGGTGTGGTCTTAGCTCGGCCTATGATAAGATTGGTATTAATTGTTAACTTGAACAGTGTTGATAATTGATGATGAGTTCTAATTTTAATCATGATGATAATCTGAGTCTGTCTTAAACTTATGTAATCGGTTAGCACTTAAAGTTAAACTATTTTAATCCACTTGGTTCAAGGGTTTCATAATTTGTTTCTGAGGGAAAATCTTGGTTAAAATTTAAGGAAATTAGTGAATTGGCGGTAAAGGTTGGAATGACGTAAAAGCTTAAGTTTGGGGGAATCTATGGGATATATATATTACAAAAAGAAAAAAAAAGAAAAAAAATAAATGATGAAAAGAAAAAAAAGAGAATAAACACCGTGGCATGCTTGTCTAGTTTTGTGACCTTTGTTACTTGAGTAAGTAAGCCTGAGGGGATTGTCTTTACACCTAACGCCCTAAGGTCTTAATGGCTTGGGAGTCATTGGTCGAAAAGCTCATTAAGGTAGCACTGAAAAGCCTAAGGGAATAAGACATTACACAGCCATGAGAAAAATAAAAAAATGAATAAAACACGAGAAAGAGCAAAAATGCCCTCATGGTTGAATAAAAGTAGAAATAAATCCTGTATTTACCCTAAGACTTGGTAATTGCTTAGTTTTAACCAGAGTTGTCATGTTCACAAAAGTAATTGAATTGGAACCGAAATTTTCCTTCTAAGAAGTTTGTTATGTGATTATCTTGAACTGTGGTTGGTTAGACTGGTTAACAAGCACACACACACAACATGGGTGATGACTGGTTTGGATTGACTAATTGGTTAGAGTTATGGATTTTGACTTGATTGGATATATTGTTTGAGTACCAATGGTATCTTTGAGGCCTGTTGCTATATATCATACTGATTTATTACTGGGTTCGTAGGTATATTAGGAAGTAGATCATGTGTATGCATTCATGTAGTTGAGTTCGGTTGTTTATTTTTAGTTCTTTTGTGTTTTTGCTTGAGTGCAAGCAAATGTTTAAGTTTGGGGATATTTGATGAGTGAGTTTTATACTCATAATTGAGTGCGTTTGAGCTTAATCTTTTGGTTGATTTTAATTGTTTGGGTCTATTCATGCATGTTTTATGTTGTGTTTGTAGGAATTGGGACAAAAGTTACTTGGATCGACGTTCGGGGTGGTTAGATTAGCGTTTTCGACTTGCCATTTACATAGTAGTCATTTCAGAGCCAATTTGAGTATTTCTTCGGACCTTATTTCGAAAACCTTAAAGAATGAAAGTTGTAGATCTACGTCTGCTCTTTCCGAAACATCTTGAATCATTGAAATCGGAGTTCAAACGAAGAAGTTATGGCCATTTTCCCGAAGGACGTCGGAGCAGAAAATTTCCAAAAATGGGGCCAGCGCCAGGGCGCCAAAACAAAGCCTATTCCTAGCGCCGGGGCGCTAGGGAGCAATTCATTGTTTGTTACCATTGCATTTGAATAACAACTGGGAAGAGTTTGGTGAGGCTTGGACGCGTTTTTGGGCGAATTTTGACACCTTTTTGCCTCCAAATTGGATTGAGTTTGTTCTTAAGCTAAAAATTGGACTTGTAACCTATAAATACATGATGTAAGACATAAAATAAGGGAGAATACATAGATTAGATTAGAGAAAACACTCCATTAGATTAGAATATAAACTCCATTAGAGAGAATTATTCTTCTATAATCTTGAGCGTATTTCTTTAGCGTATAAGAAAGCTTTGAACATAGTGCAAGTTTCTTCTAGTATATCCCCGCCCTACCGTCGGAGTACTCTTCTTTATAAGGTAAGGGGTATTTTTTTTTATATTCATGAAGAGAACTTCTGCTATTCCATTCTTTATTATTCTGTTGGAACATCCTGTCTGTTCGTTTTACGCCGGACCTGGTTCCGTCTTTATTATTCTGTTGGAATATCCTGTCTGTGAATTTTACGCCGGACCTGGTTCCGTCTTTATTATTCTGTTGGAATATCCTATTTGTGCATTTTACGTCGGACCTGATTCCGTTATTTATTATTCTGTTGGAATAACATGTCTGCACAAGCACCGCATGCATGCATGGTGATTTCGTTGTTATTCCATTCTTTATTATTCTGTTGGAATATCCTCGCTTGGTTATGATATTCTTTGACCGGTTCCGTTATTTATTATTCTATTGGAATAACCTGTCTATGCGAAGTACCGCATGCATGGTGATTTCTTTTGTTATTCAATTCTTTATTATACTTAATTGGTTAAAGTTTTGACTTTTATACTCCATGAAATTAGTGGAATATCTTTGATATTTGTGCTTCATCCAGTATCTTTTCATGGAAATATTTTTCTGAGCATTCTTGAATTTTACTCTACAAAGAAATATCATGTTGACAATTTGGACGTTATTAGTTCCTAGATAAATTAATTCTTGAACTTGTTTTATTGAATTCTTATATCATCGTCATCATCCTCATGTTTATATTTTATTGAAAGTCATCTGTGGCCTGTAGTGCATAGATGGACTTGGTATGATTATGACCAGGGATTATTCGGTATAATCATGACCGTAATGTTACAAATGATGTGGTAAAAGTCCTCATTGGCCCGTAGTGCATTGATGGATAGTTGTTGGCATGATCATGACCATTGATGAATACATGAATATCATTGGCCCATAGTGCATGGATAATTTGTGGTTGTGATACTAATGAATATCCTTGGCCGTAGTGCAGGGATTATGTGGATTATTTATTAAGTTGAGTCCCAGCGATAAAAGTGATGAAAAATTTTTAAATCATAAAAGATAGTAGATTTTATTCTCTACTTGACTCTTTTAATAGATTGAATGTTCCGCTGCAGTTAAACTTGATGTCTATTGTATTTTATCAGTTTAACATTGTTGAAGACTAATAATAATTTATTTTGCACTATCTTAGTCATAATATTTCTTACTGGGCTAGATGAGCTCACCCTTTCTTTCACTGTTCTCTTTAGGAAATGAGAACATAGTCGGGACTAGTCGGGGAACGGAGTGACGGTCCAGATGATAGTATTAGTAGTCCTCACTATTCTGTTAAATAGTGTGACAATAAATGTAATGAGGACTTATTCTGAGAGTGGATATTGTCTAGAAGACAATATTTGTATTAAAACTCACAGCTTTCTTGTTGTATATTAAAGATTGTATTTGAATTCTGTACCATGTATTTGGCGACTGAGAATAGGTGATGTATACCTATTTTGGGGGCGTCACATGATCACTTGGAAAAGAACTTTTGACATTTGAGAATTCCTGTTAACAATTCAATAGGCATAATAATTGGGATAATTTGATAATTGATTTATAGTTCATAATTGGGGATATTGAAGTCTTAATCTTTATTTATCTGAATTCATTCGTTGAGTCTTAATCTTTATTTATTTGAGTCTTAATCTTTATTTATTTGAATTAATTGTCTTAATCACAATTTGCGATTGTTTAAATAAAATTGATTTGGTTAAGAGTTAGTAATTGGTAATTTTTATTAAATAATTCCTCGTGGGAGCGATACTTTTTTTTATCACTTTATTACTTGTTAACCGTGTATACTTGCACGTATTCATTGATTGCGAAATCGACCAACACTTGGGTATAATAAGTTGTACATGGAGATAATGTATGATCAATAAAGAATCTACCACTTCTAATAAAAGAAGAGAAATGTCCTATGTGATTCGATAAATGACAACCTAGTAGTCCTTGGCCAAGGCAGAATGAAATTAGAAAGGAGTTTGTAATTTATATTATTTGGAGTTGTGCATTTAAGAGTTGAAATACATATGATTAAATAAAATAAGACTTGACAGTAATTCAATGTCTTATATTTAATTGGGACATTGTATGGTGGAAGGATTGAATTGTACGGTAACTATTTACTCAAAGGTTCTTTTATGATTAATGTTGAAATCTATATTATCTGGAAAGTTGTTAATCGCTAGGGAGGCTTATCCCTATTGTAGAATAAATATTATTTATTTAAATAAGATTAGAATTGTTCTAATTGATTTATTCACAACCGGTTTAATATGGAGAACCTAAAGGGTCACACCATAAAAGGAAGAATAATTATTTAAGAAGCAAATGGCATAATCGTAATAATAAGTTAAGTATATTTAATTTAATCTATGGTGATAGAATAAATTAAATAGCTTAATATTTATTATTTAATATTTTTGAAATATTAAATATAAATTAATAAGAGAAGTCTTATTATTATTATTACTATTATTATTATTTAATTCCTAAAGGAGTTTGCGAATTAATTAATAAAAGTACTCTCAAATATCCTAATAGGATTAGGAGGCAAATTAATTAAAAGAGTTTAATTAATTATCTCTAATAAGATTAGGGAGCTTAATTAATTAAAAGAATTTAATTAATTAAATAAAACCCAATTCCTTAATTGTTAAGGAGGGTTGCCTACATCTATAAATAAGAGGAGTCTTATTATGGGTGAGGTGGTTGACCCTTTCACAAAATACGTGAATGCGTAATTCTAATAGTTGGGAGAGTACACCCTTTTCTATGAGAGATAGAAAAACTAGGGTTTTGTCAAACACCCATCTTCTTGAATTTTTCTTCTTCTTTGGTGGATCACCTCTAGAGGCCAAACACCTGGGTGGCTAACGTTGATCAAAGGGAGGAACCAAACCCGGTGGATTCAAGATGAACGCGAAAAAGATTTGGAGGTGAACTTGTACCTAAGGAAGCTCGAATCTTCAAGGGTATGATTCTCGTTCTTTATCTTTTTGTTTAATTAATAATTGTGCATAAAGGATGATCCGGGTATATGGTTTGTAAAATTTTAAAACTCTATTTTTCCACGTTTCTACTTATTTTATGCAATTTGATTGCGTTCATGAATATTACAAACCTAACAATCTAAGCCCTTGATTTCAAACTAAAATTCTAAAATTCCAAAAATATCCATGGCCAAAATTTCCTATAAATAGGGAAGTCTTCTTTCATTTTCAACTTGCCAATTTACAAGAAAAGAAAAGCTCATTCTTCCTTGACTACATACTCTCTCTCTAAAGAAGCTTTCTCTCTCTTCTACTCAAAGCTTTGATTTCTTGTAGAAGAGAAAAATTGGTCAAATTATTTTGAGATAAGTTCTTAAATTTATTTATTTGTTAATATCTCATACTTGTGTATAAATATAGATATACAAATAGAAATTGTTATACACATTTCTATATATCTATATTTCATCTATTCATATCAATAAAAAGCCAATTTTAGGTACTGCTATTTGGAGATATTCCTTAAGAATATTATTCGAACGGACATTAAAATTCTAAGTGGCTCTTTATCGATATATAATTTATTTATATAAATATCGTAAAGTAGATAAGTTTTAGATACCGCTATTTGGAGATGTTCCTTAAATAAGAATATCATTCGAACGTTTATTAAAGTTCTAAGTGATCTATCGAAAATATTTATACAAATATTAACAGTGAAACTTTAAATTCAGTCAAATTTAGGTACCACTATTTGGAGGTATTCATTAAACAAGAATATCATTCGAATGGTCATTAAATTCTAAGTGGCCTTATTTAATTTTAACATAATAGATAAGATATATTATTATATATATTTTCGAGTTAACAAATTTATTTGTTATATCAAGTGTTAGTTAATTTGTGACGCCCCCAAAATAGGTCCACATGACTCATTCTGAGTCGCCAGATATCACACTATAAAAATCAAATACGACTGTTGAACTGTCATGCAGAATATGACCACAGTTGAACTATGAGTTTTAATACAAATGTATGTAACTCTCATGGTGCCTCGACCACAACCTTACAATAGTACTTTACATAAAAGTACAGTCAAAAACTGTTTTAGAAATTAAAATCTTTGGGAAGTGCTCAAGGAAACCTTCGTACATGGGAGGCCATGCGTCTAGGTTATGATAGATATCATATGTCCACATAATTATCCTTGGTTGACCCAATAGACCCCATAGAAAAATGAGAAGATTACTATCATGTTCTTTCCAATGGTGACTCTTCTCTTGACATATAACTATCTCCACTATCTGCAATTGAAAATTATATTTCAACCAAACTCCAAGATCATATAGGTAGTGCTCGTAGATATACTCAGCAAGTGGATGTGCACAACCCTGTCTTATTATAACACGAGGTTGTATGTCATTAGACATCTTGTATGATAGTGGCAAAACACCCTTCTAAAGTTGGGTTCACCTCACCCTATTCGGTTCACCAAAATTAAATATCAAATGATGTATACAATACGACACACTTATCTAAAGTTCTCAACAAAATTATTTCCATACTATTTAGGGAGAACCTCAACAGCTATAGACCACCATAGTTCTATTCCCCCGTTATCCCCGCCGATTCCGTGACACTCTTATTACACCCGAAAAGAATTGTGAAGCAAAAGGGTGAGCACAACTAGCCCAAAGAAAGAATATCATGACTAAAGATAATTAAATTATCAATAACCTTCATCAAGAATAAATCGTAGATTTAGAACAAATGGTAGATGATAAAACTTTTCAACCATAGTTGCGATTGGAACGAGCAATCCATTAGAAGAGTCAAATAGACCATCGTGTCTATTATCTTCTCCATGTTAAAAGTCCACCAATAATGTTTTATCCCTATAACATCAATCAACAATTCACATCCACAATCATATGAATAACTCATAATCATAATTGTGATTCTAAATTCCTCTTAGCACCTGTGATTGAAGATAATTTTCATCACCTATCTTCACCGAAACATCAAAAATCATGGTTATACCAAATCACAATTTACGCTCATAATCATACTAATAAATTCATCTTTGCACTACGGCCAAAGATATTCATTAACAATTCATCTTTGCACTACAGGCCAAAGACATACAACTGTATTTTAGAAGAGTCAAGTAGAGCATGATTGTGACGCCCCCAAAATAGGTATACATCACCCATTTTGAGTCGTCAATAACATGGTACAGAAACAACTACAACTTTATTAATACAACATGAAAACTGTGAGTTTAAATACAAATATTGCCGTCTAGACAATATTCACACCCAAATAAGTCCTCATTACAATTATTGGTACATTATTTTACAAAAATGGTGAGGACTCCTAAAACAACTTTCTAGAATCATCATTCCACACCTCGACTAAAACTCGCTACATTCTCGCCTCCTGAGAAGAAAAATGGAACAAAAAAGAAAAGGGAGAGCTCAACTAGCCCAGTAAAGAATATTATGACTAAGATAATATAGAACAAATTATCGTTAGTCTTCAACAGGAAAAAAAATCTGATAAAATACAATAGACAACAAGTTTCAGATCAATAATCGCAGCGGAAATAATAGTTCATTGAAGAGTTACGTAGAGAATGAAATCTACTATAATCTATGAATTTAAAAGTCCATCATCAATATTTTATCCCTGTAACATCAACCAATATTCATCTTGAACCAAATATTCATCTTTACACTATAGGCCAAAGATATTCATCAGTCGATCATGTTCATCTCAACACCTGTACATCTTTGCACTACGGGCCAAAGATATTCATAAGAAAATCAACCATCTTTTCACTACAGGCCAAAGATATTCAGTAATACCATCATTTAGGACTGAGGATGATGAAAAATATTTTAAAGAAAACGAATCCAGTGAAACAAAAGAACAAGTATTATGGATTCGTACTTTAAACAATCCAAGTAATAGTAACCCCGACACTAAAAGACAAGAATTTCACAAGAAAAATCTTACCAATATTCTGGCATAATGATATTAGAAGAAATAGTATCATTTTAAAAAAAATAATATCCCTTACCTTGAAAAGAATAGTACTTCTAGCTAGAATATCGGATATAACGTCAAGGAACTTGCATCAGAGTAGAACACTCAAAATATCAAAATACTCACAAGAATACGCTCGATAATATAGAGAGAGAAAACTTCAGTTTCTAGTGTGATTTTCAATTCTAACCTAAGCACTCTATTTATAGGAAAATGCTTAGAACACCAAAGCAGAAAATTTAATAAAATATTAATATTTTTAATAAATCTTCACGCCCACCTCTTGAATCTGAATTCATCATGTTTTCAATACTAGTGGGGCCCACCAACAATAACAAAAACATTTTTCTTAAAAAAAAATTAAAACTTCCAAAAATCAATTATTTCGAAACTTCAGAACTTCAATAATTCATAATAAATAGCCCTTTTGTCAGAAAAATTCGAACCTCATGTCTTTTCCATAGGAAATTTCATTCTCTACAACTTTGTAAGTTTAAGTTTTTTCAAATTTCAAATGAAATTGACCAAAAATCCAAACCAAGCGATTTTACTGTGCTATAATCAAATTTCGGGTCAAGAATGGGCCCACAAACATGTTTAACATGTTTTAAATATTTTAGTAACAAAAATACTCCTCCTCCTCATATACTCATATATTCCACATTCATTGTAAAAATATCATCATTATTATATTACTAAAATATAATAATATATTTAAATGAATTATTTATCAGAAAAGATAAAATAACATTAAAAATTTTCTCCATCTATATCCACATAAAATGAATATTTTCCTTATCATATAAATCAATAATTAATTATTCACAAATAATATTACAGAATCACAATCTGAATAACCGTGCGCCTCTAGGAAGAGGGGCTTTCCAATAAGGATTTCTCCTTACTGGCGAGCAATTAGGTGACCAAACCTCTCCTTAAACAAAACTTTCTAGACATTGCCAATAATGTTATCTAATAATATTATTCAAATAATATGAATTATTGATCTGATAATAAAAATATTGTGTAGTGACAATTATTGAAACAACAATAATATTAAATATCAACGTAGCAATTATTGAATCAATAAAATAAAATATTGAATAAGAATTCATCAGAATAATTATTGAGTAATGTCTTCCTACGTAAGAATCAATAATTGGTGCAATACTGGTGTCTTCTTGTGTTTTAACCACCGGGCATTCCAAGATCTTGACAGGTACCTCTTCGTACGTTAAGTCTTCGGCTATCTCATCCGGTTCTAACTCAATAATGTGGTTCGGCTCTTTCACATATTTATGAAGCACAGATATATGAAAAACATTATGAACACGAGACATACTTGGAGGTAACGTGAGTCTATAGGCTACATTTCCTACTCGGTCAAGAATCTGAAATGGACCAATAAATCGTGGATTGAGCTTTCCTCTCTTCCCAAATCTTGTAACTCCCTTCCATGGAGCAACACGCAACAATACATGATCCCCAATACTAAATTCCACGTCCTTTCGATGAAGATCCGCATATCTCTTTTGTTTATCCTGTGCCATTTGTATATGTTGTCGAATCATTTGGATCTTTTCCATAGTCATACATACCAACTCGGGTCCCAATAATGTTGCTTCACCCACCTCATCCCAACATATTACAGAGCAACACTTTCGTCCATATAATGCTTAAAATGGAGCCACACCTATACTTGCCTAATAATTGTTGTTGTAGGAGAATTCCACCAATGGTAAATACTTATCCCAACTCCCTTTGAAGTCTAGGACACAGAGTCTTAATAGATCTTCAAGAGTTTGAATAGTCCTCTCTGATTGTCCGTCCGTTTGAGGATGGTATGCCGAACTGAATCGTAAATCCGTGCCCATAGCTTTTTGCAAACTAACCCAAAATCGTGAAGTGAATCTTGGGTCACGATCCAAAACTATGGATACTGGCATGCCATGCAATCTCACAATCTCATTTACATACATATGAGCAAGACGTTCAAGGAAATAAGTCTCCCGTATCGGCAAGAAATGAGCAGACTTGGTGAATTTATCAGTAATAACCCAAATAGCCTTTATGCCTTGAGAAACCGTGGGAAGACCCGTAACGAAATCCATGGTAATGTGTTCCCACTTCCATTTCGGAATCTCAAGTGGTTACAATGGACCCTTAGGCACTTGATGCTCCGCCTTTACACGTTGACAAGTTAAACACCTCGAGATAAACTTCGCGATCTCTCTCTTCATATTGTTCCACCAAAATGTATGTTGAAGATCACGATACATTTTGGTACTTCCAGTATGGATTGCAAACGGTGTATTATGTGCCTCCGTCATGATCTTGTATTTCAAATCAGAGTCATTAGGAACACAAAGTCTGGAATGGACTCGCAGTATTCCTTCTTCATCGATTCTTGCTTCCGGAATAGCACCTTCTTGTACTTTCTTCTTCATACGCATCAGCTCCGGGTCGGTGGCTTGAGCAACTTTAACTTTATCGATTAAAGTTGGTTCTATGCGTATACTTGACATCATCGCACTCGTTCCTGCATATGATCTTCTACTCAACGCGTTAGCTACCACGTTTGTTTTTCTAGGATGGTATTGAATGGTGTGGTCATAATCTTTTAACAGCTCGAGCCAACGTCGTTGTCGCATGTTGAGTTCCTTTTGGGTGAAGAAATATTTGAGGCTTTTATGGTCTGAATATATCTCCACTTTCTCTCCATATAGATAGTGCCTCCAGATCTTTAAGCGGCAAAACGCTTTTTGCTAACTCTAGATCATGAGTAGGATAATTCCTCTCATATTCTTTAAGTTGTCGCGAGGCATAGGCTATGACTTTCCCACATTGCATGCGAACACATCCTAACCCCTTGCCTGAAGCATTGCTGTAGATAACAAATCCATCCGAACCAGATGGTATTGTCAGAACAGGTGCCGAAATGAGTCTCCTTTTAAGCTCTTGGAAACTCTTCTTGCATTCCTCGCTCCATACAAATTTTGTATCTTTCCGAGTCAGCTGAGTTAATGGAGTAGCGATTCAAGAAAATTCTTCCACGAATCTCCGATAATAACCAGCTAAGCCCAGAAAACTACGTACTTCGGTCACCGTCTTCGGTTGCTCCCAACTTTGTATTGCTTCAATCTTCGTCGGGTCAACAGATACTCCATGTTTTGACACCACGTGCCCAAGGAATGCTACTTCCTCAAGCCAGAAATCGCATTTCTTCAACTTGGCATATAGCTTGTTTTCACAAAGCCTTTGGAGTACCAGCATCAAATGGTGCTCATGATCTTCACGACTTTTGTAATATATGAGAATGTCATCAATAAAGACAACAACGAACTGATCCAAATAGTCCTTGAATACTCGGTTCATCATATCCATGAAAGCCGCAGGAGCATTAGTCAATCCAAAAGACATGACTAAAAATTCATAATGCCCGGATCGAGTTCTGAAGGCAGTCTTTGGAATATCCTCAGTTCTAATCTTCAGCTGATGATATCAAGATGGTATCTACTATCTACTATCTTTTACGAATTAAAAGTGTATAATTAATATTTTATCGCTGAGACTCAGCTTAATAAATAATTCACATCATCGAATCATCCCTGCACTACGGTCAAGGATATTCATTATTATTATGACCACGAATTATGCATGCACTACGAGCCAAGGATATTCGTGTTTTCAACAATGAACATGATTATACCGAATAATCCCTAGTTATAATCATACCAACAACTGTCCATCAATGCACTACGGGCCAATGAGAACTTTTACCACATCATTTGTAACATTATAGGTCATGATTATACCGAATGATCCCTGGTCATAATCATATAAATCAACAATTCATCTATACACATAAGCCAAAGATACTCCTCAATCAATAGTTCATCTTTGCACGTAAGCCAAAGATATACAACTATAAAACCAATAATCAACAGTCCATCTTTGCACATAAGCCAAAGATATACAACTGTAAAACCAATAATCAACAGTCCATCTTTGCACGTAAGCCAAAGATGACTTTCATCACAATATAAGCATGAGGATGATGACAATGATATAAGCATTTATCAAACGAAATCGAGGATAAATATTAAAGACTTTAAATTTATCCAGAGTTCAAAAATATCTAAATTGTCAACATGATACTGCTTTGTAGAGTAAAATTCAAGAATAATATTCATGTACCAAAAATAATTTGGACAGGACAAAAATATATTTTTCGGGTAAATAGTACCCCGACATGAAAAGTACCCCAAATACCCGAGTGAATAATATTCAGGTGAATAGTAACCTGTGAATAGTAACTCATGAATAGTACTCTGGTATGAAAAGTGTCCCGAATACCCGAGTGAATAATACTAGAGTGAATAGTAACTGAGTGAATAGTAACTCGTGAATAGTAACTTGTAAAAAAAAATACCAAAGAAAATGATATTCCATGACGAGTACAAAAGAAATGATATCTCATACTAGTATAATAGAATATACGAAACTACAAATAGATTTTCACCCGCCATGCGGTAATCCACGTAGACAGATCATTTTCACAATTTAATAAAGAATGAATACGAATGATCATTCACCATGCATGCGGTAATCCACATAGACATGTTATTCCAACAGAATAATAAAGAATGGAATAATAGAAGAATTCACCATGCATGCGGTAGTCCACGTAGATAGGTTATTCTAACAGAATAATAAAGAATGGAATAACAAAAGAATTCACCAGGCATACGATAGACCGTACAGACAGGTTATTCTAACAGAATAATAAAGAATGGAATAACAGAAAAATTCACCAGGTATGCGATAGGCCTTGCAGATGAGTTATTCCAATGTAATAATAAAGAATGGTATAACAACCCTTACGAATATTGAAAGAAATAACTCTCTTCATGAATACGAAAGAAATAATACCCCTTACTATAATAATAATATCCCTTACCTTAGAAGAAAACTGGATACTTGAATAATGAGATAGTAGACTTCTCTTCTTCTTTCTCTCTATAATTTCTTTCTATAATAATTGCTCTATAGCTTTAGTGAATTGGTGAAAATAATGAAGGAATGAGCTTCTATTTATAGGAAAATATAGTTTCCATAATTGCACATTTTGGGGCTTAAAATATTACAGTATAATACCTTCATCTTTTCCTTCATTTTTAATTTAGTCCTGCAAGTATTATCAAACATGCACCACCTCCCCTAATAGTAAATCATGTGAATTAATAGTTCATTCATATGACTTAATAGTATAATCATGTGAAAAAACTAATTACAGTATTGTACCTTCATTTATACTTTCATTTTTAACTTAGTCATGCAAGTATTATCAATTTTGCACCAACTCCCCTAATAATAAATCATGTGAATCAATAGTATACACATGTGAACACATAGTTATAAGCATGTGAATTAATAGCAATTAATTGCTCATTTATCCGATTAATTACCCGATTGGTCAATATAACCTCCAGACATCAATTATTATCGAAATAAATGTCGATTTTCACTAATAACAATAATTCCAACACAATGGAACTATAAATTTCATCTTTAATCAACACGAACTTATTCATCATTAATATTATAATTTACAATATTTAACAACCAGGTCATTCCCAGGAAAGAGGGGGATTTCCGATAAGGATTTCTCCTTATTGACGCGCAATTAGGTGACCAAACTTTTAGACATTGTCAATATTGCAAATAATAATATGAATAACTTTTTCGTATCAATTATTGATTTAATAATATAACATATTATGCAGATGATACTGTGACAATAATTGAATCAATAATATGAGAGATATGATGCGAAGAATTCTTGTAGCAATAATTGAGTATAAGCGAGTGACTTCTCAAGTAAGCATCAATAATCAATACGATTGTGCTACTATGCCACCACGCCAGATTATTATACTTTTACTACTTAGGGTAGTTCAACAGTTTTAACGGTAACACTTTCACCGTTATTTTTATAAAAAGATAATTACATGGCTTTTCTAAATACGACAATACTTGATTAGGGGTCCACTAATGATTATGCTTGAGTCGCATTTAATATTCCCCGATAAAAAGAATATTCCCCACCAAACGAATATTTTTCGACACAACGAATATTTTATAACAACTTGCTTACTTTGCAAAATTTTCAAATATCACCCTTAACTTTAAACTTTTATCAATTTAACTATTTACCAAATAACATAATAATTATAAGAAAATTGAATACTTTCATTTCATAAAATTCGGAGTCTCACATAATTATTTAATTTATTATACTTGATATCTGTTATTATTTGAACATTCATAATATACTTGTTGCATAATATAAAAGTTATTTAAACTTTTATATCATGAACTTCTGTGAATTTATCTGCTTAACAAAAATCATAATTATAAAAGTTATTTAAACTTTTATATTTAAAATTGGTTTCCATAGAAACACATTCTTTATTTTATAAAGAAATTAAATCAAAACAAAAGTCATATATTTGCTTATTCAAGAAGCACCTTTTTTACAAAATATAAAAGTTATTTAAACTTTTATAACAATGCATAAATTTATATATTTGCTTACATAGAAGCACTATTTGATCCAAGCATAAATTTATATATCTGTTTACAAAGAAGTATATTCTCTTAAAGTATAAAAGTCTTTGAACTTTTTATATCTGCTCTTTAAACTGCTATATGCTTATTTGAAAAGCCTTAAATATAAAAGTTATTTAAACTTTTATATATCTGTACTAAATTGTATCTGCTTATTTTAGAAGAAAAATTATGTCATACACTTTATAAAATGGAAAAGGATAGAGTTAGTTTATTTTATGTAATTGTGAGAAAGATGAGTAATTCTTTGACCAAGACCAGAGTCTTAGAGAGGTCAACTGGGAGTTAAGTCTCTAGTGTACTTGTGAGGTGAGAAAGAGGTTGTCGTTTTAAGACCAGATCATAGAAAAGAACTGAACTCAAAAGAGGTACAACTAAGCTTGAGGAGGGAGATGGGAGCTTGCTGTCTAAGATAGTTAGTTGATAATAGTTGAAAGTTTGTCTATAAAACTATGTAAATGTTTCTCTTCTTATTGAAGGAGTATTTATTACTTAGAGAAATAGGATCTCAAGTCCTGTAGAGGAGCTTGAGACTGGACGTAATAACATACCCAGGATGTATGTTGTGAACCAGACAAATCTCTGTGCATTGCGTGATTGAATTTTTACTATCTTGCATATTAATTTAAAAAAATGCAAATTAATTATCTAAAAATTCAAAAAGGCCTAATAAAATTTTTTAATCTGTAATAATCTATTCAACCCTCCTTCTAGATTATTATTGGACTTTCAAGGAATAAGTTACATCCATAAGAAATCCTCTCTAACCATCCCTAATCCCACGATATGATCCACACACCCTAGATCTGGGCTGCTAGGAGAGCCTCAACAAAACAATAATATGAAAATAAGTGAATTCTAAGCACAATAATTAATACATTATACTAGATCTAGGCTAGATCTGTAAGAACCGTGAATTTCATGAATAAATAATTATTTTAATATAATAAGAAAATGAGTATTTATTTGAATATAAATACTGATGTGTTGTGAAATGAATAATTCAATTAATTTAAATTGAATTTATAAAATATGGAGTTATGATGAGAAGTGTGAAATGCCTTGTGTGGCATGAGAATGGAGATTTAAGGAATTAATTTAATTAAGAGATTAATAAATTAAGGAGTGAAGGATTAATTAATATTATATTATTAATTAATTTTTATTGTGATCAAAGTAATTTACATAATTAGAGTATGTATTATCTACTTAATTGATGTGTGCAAGGTATGTAGTAATGTCTGGTAACTACATTAAAAAGAATGTGTAGTCTGACACCTTGTGGTAACTATATTATATACAGAAACTATATAATAAAGTGAAAAGAATTATAAGTTACATAAATAATTGCATATGTGACAATAAGTATATGTGTGGGAACATTAAAGATGCACTATATCAAAGGATTATAAATTATTTTAATAAGTGAGTCTAATTGGAATAATAAAGTTTCAATGAGATATTAAATTATTAGGGACCAATTAAATTGAGCCCATACATGTTTTAAACATTAATTGAATTGGAATAATGTACATGGATTATATGATGTGGGTACATAAATAATCCCTAACTTTTCATTATGTAGTAGCATTAATACATTAAAATTATATTTTGGAAACCTAAGAGAACAAATTGAATATTATAATCACTTTGCCGAGTTTTAAAACTCCTCGATGCTCAAACAGTAACCAAACAATAGCCTATGTTCTTCATTGCGTAAAACTCCAGAATCATAGCATTACCAGTGATGATGGCTATGAATTGGCAGTTGGACAACTCTTCTATACCCAACATTTCCTCCCAATTTCCATGGAATCAAACCAAAGTGTAAGAGCAATGACTGGACAACCAATTCTCTATAAATGGAAGCTCACCTTCTTCATTTCTCAGTTACTTAAATTGTCTGATAAGGATATATTGAGGGTGAGTGTTGCTGAGAATTGAAGGAATATAATTAGTGTGTAGAGGAATTCAATCAAGCTTCAAGGAGGTATAAGTTCTATTTTTGTGTTCTTGAGTTGAGTTTTGGCAAATTCTTGCAATCCTCATGAATTCTCTGTTATTTGGTATGAATTGGCATAGGAGTGTGTTGTTTAAGTTGTATGCATGCTTAGAAGTATTAGAAGTAGTTTGTGTTGCAACAAAAGAAGTTTGGATGACTTACTAAGGGAGACTTAAAGTTTCAAATATAAACTTGATAAACTATATACATTTGAGTTAAGATTTGTGAGCATGCTTATGTGGTTTAACTTGTGTATATGAGACATCATGATTAGGTGTTCCATGCATGTAAATGTGATTAATATGAATGCCTAGTGAGTTATATGCATTGTGAAACTAGTTAAATGTGGTTTAGAACAAGCATAAATCTAGTAGAACGTCATAACTTGAAATACATGATTTAACTAATGCAAGCATGTGTAGTCGAGGCCTATGGACCACATAGCATGTGTTTAACGATTAAACGTAAGAAAATTATGAATTGAACACTTAAAGACTTGATTTAATGAGAATAGATGATGACCTATGTTAATGTTGATATAAGGTCAAACTTAGTTATCCACATACTAACATGTGTATTTTACATAATTATTCATCTATATGCAAGACGGGTGTACACTAACCTTCTACAGAAATAGCCATGCCTTGGTTTGAACCAGGAGCAGCGCGACCGCGCCACTCCTTATTACAAACCAAGCGCGGCCGCGCCAGCCTACAGTAGGATTAGTTTTCTGTTATTAATTTGGGGATGGTGCATGCATCTATTGTTACTCTAATCTGTAATACATGTCCAGTATAGTATTCATGTGTTAATAAGCATGTTATTGAAAGGATCCTATAATGAATTAGTTTTTACAACTTTAAAGTCAAAATGATATTTCAAACTATGTTCTTTAAATGACATAGTGTGTTAGAAACTAATTTTCATATGATAACCTACGTATAAGATTATGCGACTAAAAGACTAACAATATATGTTAGTATTGATAAATTACACTTGTGTATCATATTAAGTTAAGATAGTAGGTGTACATTTTGAACTTGTATGACTAATGTGATTATCAATGAATAGGATATTTTAATTCATTGGAGTTAGTATTAAGCTTTACTTTGGTAAACTATGCGTAAGGCAAGTACTCGAACCCTACTCTTTATTGAGAATTATTTGAGCTTGTACTATTATTGGTTGTACAAGTAATTCCTTGAAAGTATGATTCATATCTCATGACTTAATACTTCGTAATTCAGAAATGAAATTATTTTCAAAAACCTTGATATCGAACGATAATTGTTTATGTATTTACCTTAAAAAGAAAGTTGTCTAAGTCATTGATTCGGCTAGACTATTGATGTATGATTGAAAGCTATCCAAACCAAATTAACTTGGTGCGGACTCTTATAACTGAGATGAACAACCTTCTTGGTAGGGGAGTTATATATTTGTCGGGAAACGTACGTGTGACGCCCCCAAATTCGGGTCTCTTCCAACCCGACAGATGGTGCTACACGGTACTCATAACTGTACATCCATTCTATTGAGACGACATCGAAATGTGTGAATCAACGACATTCTTATTACAATAATAATATTACATCCCATTCCCAGGTTCTAAAACCATTACATTCTTTGTTCATCGTTCTATAATATATACAACTTACTAGTTTATTACAAGGTAAACTAATCGTTCAGCTTCGTCTTGCCTCTATCCTTGTCAAATCTCTCGGTTCGTTCGGTCCTAGCTGCATTCATATGGTTCAAGCAAGAGTGAACATAACAAGCTCAGCAAGTACAACAATTTTCTTTTAAACAACATGCTTGAAACATAGGAATCGTATATCTTCAATAACTGGATAATAGTTATGAAGTACTACCAATTATTCAAAATAGCATTTCTTTTCCTTCAAAACGTTTTACAATAACAATATTCAGTAAAAACATCAATTCTAGCTCAAGACCATGAGTGTTTCATAATTTCTTTGAAAAGGACAACCCGACACTAAGTTCGTAAGTCTGGCATAGCTTACGAGCACTTCTGGGTGATCAGCCCATAGTACTCTATGTTGATCAACACTACATCCATTAAATGTGTATACGTTTAAGTTTTGGCAACCTCGCGTGCCCATCGAATAATCGATGAAAAATACATTTGTTTATTCATAATCAAGCTTACTTTGAATCCGTACCAAATAATTGGCGTAGGATAGCGTTAACAATTCTATATTGAAAGACTTGTAAATAAATCAATCAACTCTTCAAGATTAGTCTAGCCGAGATAAAACTGGCATCGACCCTTTAGTAAAACCGTTCATGCATCTCATAACATGTATCACAGAAAACTTGGCTAACACGAAGGTTAGACAAGCGTTTTAAGAAAAACTTGCCTTCAACGTCCCTTTACAAAGATAATAACTTTTCCTTTCGGTCTTTCACTATTCTCTACAATACATAACCACATAACATACCACATTAGGTCATGAATGAATATACATGATTCCTAATGAATCTTACCCTTCATCTCAATCTAATCATAAATTAGATTTGTTACTATTGGTTCCGGCTTGATATTATATTATTCTTACCAACTTCTTTCTCTTCTATGTCTTACATGGATTTACTTCATTAATCCAACTCGTTTTGAGTTAATCATCCTTCCTCATAGCTTACTAACATCCTTACGTTATTAATCAAAACTCGATCGTCATTTGTTTAGTACTCTTTATTGCATACCGTTTACGTTTACGTATTACTTAACAACCTTTAGTTGTAACTGTTAACGTTATAGTCCTTATCATTATTGAATACGGTTCACGTTCCTTATACTTTACGTTAAATGGTTTAACTACTCATTAATCAACAGTAAATTCTTAAAGTCATCACTCTAATAGTGATTTAGGAAAGGTCTTACCATTACTCATTAAGTAATTACATAATCCATACTGGTATTACAAACCATTGGATTCATAATCGACTTGGTCAACAAATTTCTACAGCCGCACATTACGTTGTTCTCATTACGTTCACCTTTAATTGATTATCAACCTTTACTCATCATACATTACATGTCTAATAATGCCTTAACAATGTTATATTAACACCTTAGTTCATTACTAATAAGTTCTCTTTCATTCTATACTTGAAAACTTTCTTTCCTGGAAATTCTTAGGTCCGTGCATGCATTGCCACTTCAATTACTACGCATCTCGTGATTTGCTGCTACGAGTTAGCAATATCTTGGGGTTCCTACCTGCCTTTGTGTGCGAGGCTTTTAGGCTTGAGTCGCGCATGGCCTGACTCATGCCTCGAGCACGATTTGTGCGATTTGAAATTTTAGCGAACTTCCCGGACGCATAACTTCTTCGTTTTAAGTCCGAATTGGTCCGTTCAAAAGCCTACGATTCACAAATTTCATAATCTATATGTTCATGCAAGAATTTTATTTATTTGACTTCGTTTGCTAAAATTTCACCTATGAGTTCATTTTTAACGAAAACGATAAACGTTCGTGAACGTTCAACGCTCGTTTCTTCGTTCTAAGTCAGAATTCGGTCATTTTCGAGTCCACAACTCTATAATGCCAAATGAGACTTGTCTCCATTGAAAACCAATGTTTCCAAGCTCAAACACAAAATACGACTTCCATTTCGTGAATTTTACGAATTGACGATTATCGTCCAAACTCGTGAATTCCGCCTTAAATTCATTTCTTATGATTTGTTCATCGTTTCAAATGGATTCAATCCATTATATTAACATCATGACATCCTCATCTCATTAACCTATAAACATGCTAAGTTATTACTTGTTCTTCATTAGTTATAACTTATAAAAGTATAACTACTTATGATTTTACTTCACATGACTTAACATGGTCTAACTCTTTTAATTATCATTTTCTCATCTTCTAATCATATCAATTTCATTATAGTAACATATTACAAGTTACTACAAGTTCTTCATTGATTCATAACTTATTTGATTACGAATAGCTTATTCATGACTTATACGGCTTATTAAGACTTAAGCTCTTTGATTACTCATTTCTATCATTCCTTAGCATGCATGTTCTACCACTACCCATCTCCCTACCAATGGAAGAGAAAGAGATTCATGGTTTAAGTTCTTACCTATGAAGATCACTTGCCTAAGCTTTAATCCCATTCTTGCTTCTTGAAAATCTCATAATGGAAGTTTAACTTATAAGTGCTTATTCTCTCTAACCAATAAGTTGCTTAACTTGAGAGGAGTTGAGAGAAATTTGTCAACCAACAAATGAAGTGAGGCTTCTCTATTTATAGGAAAACCAAAGTGAGGGCATTTTTGTCCAAAGCCAATCCCACCTCCTTAATCACCTCCTTACTATTCCTAGCTTAAGCACTAAGTTAACTTGCTAGCCACAATAATTTTTTGTTCACCACAACACTTGGTCATCAAGTCTACTTGGTCATTAAGCCACTCCACCTCCTTACTATTCATTATCTAGCTTATTAAGTAAACTTGGCCACCACACTTACTTAGCTCTTAAGTATACTTGCTTAGCACATAGCTTATCCTTTGCTTGCTCATCAAATTAATTACTTGGCCATCACAACACTTAGCCATTAAGTTTACTTAATCATCACACATGTGCACTTTGCTTACTTATCCCACATAAGCACTTTACTTAGCCTTTAAATTACTTAACTTATCCTTTGCTTATCACTTAAATCTACTTGCTCATCACACAAAGTTCTTGCCCATCAAGTCTACCCATGGGTTGCACCATGGATCCTACTTATCCAATGAATCATTATATTGGACTTACTTAATTAATCTAGCTTATTCCTTGTTGGGCTTGCATTACAATAGTTTGGGCTTTACCATTAGATTGCATTGGGCTTACACTTTAATTCCTATTGGACTTACCCATTTCTACACTTGGGCCTTATCAATTCTTATTGGACTTTACAATTTCTTACACAATTCTACAAATTCAATACATATGGCTTAAAGCCTTATAACATATAATTTACGTATTAATCTCGTATTCTAACTCGTATACTTATTCATATACGACATACCATGCTTCATTTATACTCGTATAACACCTCGTATTATACTCGTATTCATTACCTCGTACAATACTTACGTATTATATAATCATTGCTTTAATTCATTAATTGCATTTAAATTCCTTCTCGGAATTCATTTTCCTTAATCGTTAGGTTTTAAGTCCGCAGGCGAAAAACTGTGTTTGCCATAACTGAAATATTATTGGATATTCCATCTCATCTCGATATTCTATCATTACGTATTTCTCGAAAGTTCAAAAATAATTCCCGAGCAGAAATACGTGAATAGTGTTTTTCAGAAAATTTCTCGAAAAGTTTTTATTTTCATCTTGGAAATTCAAACACTTTAATTCTATCACGTAGCCAAAATACTACGACGTTTCGATATGTCTAGGTCATAGAACGACCTTCAATTAGCTTACTCACATAAATAATGAATTAAATTCATTTAATAAAAATAAAAATTTAATTCTCAAAAATCCAAATTTTCTGGGGCGTTACAGTACATGCGCACATGCGAAAGATTAAATGTTATGCATGACATAGGGTACTTAGGCTGATCACCTGTTGTACTCGTTTTGTAGAATTATCAGTTTATTACTGTTAATTCTAGGAGAAGTTCATAGTCCTTGGTGACTGCTCAGTATTCATTACTTTTAAATCTTAAATTGATTAATCGTTGAATATTATTGATAAATTTTGTCCATAGCGACTATTGTTAATAATCATTGATTCTTCTTGCTATCTTTGAACTATTATTATTGTTGTACCCTAGAGAAATATAAAACTACCTGGAACACCCTTATTGCTATATTAATTGCTGGGCAAAATTGTTGCTTATCCTTGCTTTCCTTAAAACTTTCAGTTAAGGTAGAACATGGTGAACCCTCTGGCAGGACAAGGGTAAAGAGAAGGCTTTGGAGTAATTAGTTTCATAATATTAGTAATGTTCTAATAGTATGTTGTGGAAGAACTTATTTACTATGTTATATTAAGCTATGTTTAATTTAAGTTGTTTTGCAAGAGATGTTTAAGTTACGTACCCTTGGGACGAGAATAATTATATTATAACAATGTAATTTATTCTATTTTTCCGCTGTGATGATTTTAGTTGTTATTAGAGTTAGTACGTGACAACCAAATTTGAGATAAGTGTGGTCTGAATTTGGGGGCGTCACAAGATCTATACAAAATTTACATAAAGATCGAATCTTTCACCCTATAGTAAACTAGGGTGGGGTCCATCTGCCTCTGTTTTTGTATTGCGACTTCAGTTTTTTGTTCTGCGCGTTGAAACGTCCATAACTTTCAATCTGGAAAGAGTTAGGAGACGTTCCATATCATTCTGGAAAGCTATTTTCGAGAGCTATGCATAACAAAATGTTTAACCAATTCCGGATCCGAGAAGATAGAGAAAAAAGTAGAAAATCATCTTCCCGTATATGTCAGCTAGTCAACCGTCTTGCCTTAAGTAGTCTGCTGCTCGATAGTTGTTGTGATAGCTTTGTATACTCTTCCTCAACCTCGCCATCTTTGCTCGGATAACTTGGTTGTGGATTAAAATAACGCTTTTGCCTCCTGCAATAGCTAGAGAACAAATGCAAAATTTTAGTTGTCTACACCTATCATCTACTCCCTCTGTCCCAAAATAATGGGCAAAATATATTTTTCACACATATTAAGAAAATAGTAAAGTAGAGGAAAGAGAGTAATTTTATTTTAATTTATCATTAAATTCCCCACAAGATTACATAAAAGTGATGAGTATTTTTATTTTTTTATGTTAGTGGTCCCCACTAAATGACATTTTTATCATTCAATTTATGTACCTTAACTCATCTTTTTGCGGACAAGAAAAATTATATATTTAGTCATTCTTTTAAGGATGAAGGGAATATACAAATAATATAAGTGAAATGAATATAGATAAATTAGTCATTTAACTTTATAAAAGCTATCTTAAAAAGTGTCGTAATTTTTGCGGGATTTCTCAAAAGAAAATATAATATATGTGGGATGAAGGGAATATAAGTTAAAATATAAAGCACTAAATTTGTTTTGGTTAAAACATAATAGACTAATTTGATTAATTTTTTTTATTTCTTGAGGGATATTTATGTTTTTAAAAATAGATCTAATTAGAGTTACTTTGACTAATAAAGTGTATTTTGAAAATCTAAATTAGGCACATTTTAAATTAGTGTATTAGTATTCGTCTCAGTGACAAACATTGCGTATATAATTATTATAAAGATATAATAGGAATTTTACTAGAGATAGAATAAAAATAAAATAAAATAAAATTATAATAATTTTTTTTTTAAAAAAAAATCACAAAAAAATTAGTTTCAAAACTGTTATTTTCATTGCTATCATAATAATTAGACTGAATGACACTTCTGTCCCTCCAAGTTACAACTCACTTTTAAAATCGTTCCTAAAGATCATTTTTAGCCAGTTAGGTCCTTGAAGTGATATTTTTTGGCGTTTCTGTCCCTTTTACCCTATTTGAATGTAACCCGACCCATTTATCTTTTACCCGATTCAACTTTTTTGCACTTATGTTCCTCTAAGTAACCCAATTTTTTTTATTATAGACAATAACTTTATTTTGAAAAAAATGAAAAAAATTATTTTCATAAAAAATAGATTTTTTTTCAAAAATGAGTAAAGTTTAATAAAATATAGATTCAAAAAATAAAACAAAAAATAAAACTTTAATTCAAAAAATATTTTTTTTAAAATGAGTAAAGTTTCATAAAATATATATAGATTCAAAAATAAATATTTATTTTCTAAAAAAATAGATTTTTTATTTTTTAAAAATGAGTAAAATTTCATAAAATGTAGATTCAAAAAATAAATAAAACATAAAACTATATTTTCAATTTTTTTTAAAAAATGAATAAAGTTTAATAAAATATAGATTCAAAAAATAAAACTTTATTTTTAGAAAAAATAGAATTTTGTTCTTAAAAATGTGTAAAGTTTCATAAAATATAGGTTCAAAAAAAGTAGAACAAAAAATAAAATTTATTTTAGAAAAAATAAAATTTTTTTAAAAATGAGTAAAGTTTCATAAAATATAGATTTAAAAAAAGTATAAAATAAAAAAAATTAAAACATTATTTTTTTAAAAAAATAGATTTTTTTATTTATTTTAAAAATGAGTAAAGTTTAATAAAATATAGATTCAAAAACATATATATAAAAAAATATTTTAAAAAAAAAGAATTTTTTATTTTGTAAAAATGAGTAAAGTTCTATAAAATATAGATTCAATGAAATAAAACTTTATTTTCAGATTTTTTTAAAAAATAGTAAAGTTTCATAAAATATAGATTCAAAAAAAATAAAACAAAAAAATAAACTTAATTTTTTGAAAAAATAATTTTTTTTTAAAAATGTGTAATTTTTTTTTGAATTTATATTTCATTAAAATTTACTCATTTTTAAAAAATAATTTTTTTTCTAAAAATAAATTTTTATTTTTTCGAATCTATATTTTATGAAATTTAACTCATTTTTAAATTTTTTTTTTTTTTTCTTGAAAATAAAGTTTTATTTTTTAATATATATTTTTGAATCTTTACTCATTTCTTTTTAAAAAATAAAATTTTTAATTTTTTTCCCATGAAAATAAAGTTTTTTTTGTAAAATTAAAAAAAATAAAATTGAGTTACTTAGAAGGATAGAAGTGCGAAAAAAATATTGAACCGGATAAAAGATAAATGGGTCGGGTTAAAGTAAATTGGAAAAAAGGAAAAGAAATGCCAAAAAATATCACTTTAAGGATATAATTGACGAAAAATAAAATTGAGGGACGACTTTGAAAATGAGTGATAAGTTAGTATAATAAATGTTATTCAGCCTTTTAGTTATATAGATTAGGGCTTGCCTTGCGGCTCCCTTCCCTCACCGCCGCTCCCATACATCTCTCTACATTCTACACATTTCTGTCCTCTCTTTGAGATGGCTATGAAGAGGAGAAAAAATGATGCAGCTTTATTATACACTTTATTTATGCCTCCTGCCTACCCGCCTAAAGGTATATTGATGATCCTCTAATCAGATCTCCTAATTTTATATAGTTCTAATATTATTACTCCATTATATTTGTGTTAGAGAAATTAGATCTGCGTTGCAGAGCTCTATGGAATGGTTCGCTTTACGGGATTGTTCGACCCTAATTTCTCTGTTTAAATTTGATGGTTCTTGCCAAAGATGAGTTTGTATTTTTTACAGTATTTTTTAATTTCCTGTTTTGACCTGCTAGGCCACTAATTTTTTTGCTAGTAACTTACTTATCAAAAACATAATACTCATAATATAATGTTTTGTTTATGCAAAGTGTCTAACCATGTTTGTTTGTTTGTTTGTTTCCATGTATACACATTTTGTGAGCTGAATAAACTCTTCCAAAGTGTTTGTTAGGGATAATCTTTCACTTATAAGTGAATTACTTGCAATGTTTGGCAGATAGGTGAGTGTGAAAAGAAGGATTAAGATGTTGGCAAAAATTAAAATAACATGGAATTCAACTATAAAAAAAATGGCTAAAAATAACAAAAGGCTGAAAGAAATTGGATTTTTTTGGCCGTCAGCTAGTTTTGAGTTTGATTTTTGAGATAATGTCAAAAAGTTTTAGGGTTTTAATTAATAAAACATATTTTTATTATAAAATTAGGAATTAATTTTTCCTGTGTATTACGTTTATACCCTTTTTGTTTTGCTATAGCGATTAACTCATCTTAAAGGGTGAGATTTTAGGAAAAAAGATCGACACACGTACCGACGAATTTGAAAATATTTGATTTTAATAATTGAATTGAATTAGACAGAGTCGTCAGTTGGTATAAGTTCAAATGGATGTACTAATTTTGTAATATTCGAGAATTTTGTAAATAATACTAGTAACTAGTAATGAAAATGAGAATGTTTAAAAATTGTTAGTGTACATATATGGGTTCCAATCCATGGCAACCGAATGCTATGAGTACTATTTCAGCAACCATCATCTCCACCATTGGTGAATATCATTAATGGTTGAGATTTAAAAAAAATAAAAGCCCAACCGTTATGTTATAAGTTGTAGTGGCAGTGATAATATTTGTAGCGGTTGGGTAATTTATTAAAGTGTCCCTTGAATTCTTGGTCAAACTGTTGGAACATCAATATAACAATCAATATAGATTGTATGTGCCGCTACATGTTATAGCGGCTGATGAGTTGTCTTCAATATTTGGCTAGCCAATATTTGATGTGAATATTAGACTTGGCAAACGGGCCGGGCTAGCCCAAACGGGACGGGCCAAAATGACTCGGGTTTTGGTGGGTGGGAATTAAGCGGCCCGGCCTGGCCCGCGGGCTTTTTCATTTCATTTCTTTTTATTTTAAAAATTTGTAAATCACAAATTCACAATACTATTTAAATTTTAAGCAATCATTCTCTCCTGTCTCCACTTTCTTTCTAGGGAAAGTTCAGAAGAATGAAAAAAATATAATCTAAAGTTACTGTAAAGCTCAAGAAGGAAATGAGTAACATATTACATACAATGATACAAATGAGACAAACTAATCTTTGAAGTGCTCTGATTGATAAATGATAAAGTACACAAATTCAAAAATTCAAACCAAGACTATTCATTTCATTTGACATATCACCATCAACATAAATAAGCTCCAAATGCATACTTGCAATCCCATCTGCGAATGGCTAGACATCCTGTGCAGAAAGATTCATAAATGTGTCACATTATATATGGTAGAAGCAGCAGACAGAGCGAAGGTGGAAGAATTTTAAAATGGTGTATCCTTATTGGCATCAGTTTTCGAAATTGCAGATTAACTAGATTTAAAAATCAAATGCAAGTCTTTTTGTGCAGTGTACATGATGTTCCTCAACATTAATGAATGTATTTGTAGAAATAATTCATAGTAGATCCTTCAAATGCAACCCCAATCACTGGATGGAAACTAACAATAAAAAATCTGAGGTGGAAAAACACGAATATCTGCAGTAACTATCAAACAATTGAATTACTAAATAAAAAGAATATTTTTCTTAATTTATTTTGAGGGGGGGGGGGGGGGGGAGGGAGGGGGAGGGGAGGGGCAGTTTTAAACATCGAGACCAAGGTAGTGCAGCTCGCCTCAAGGCTCAATCTTGCAATCCAGAAAAGAGAATAAAACATTCGTTTTCTTTTTTGCAGACTAAATACTATACTTCTAAAACCAGCATACAAATTTATCCCCATTTTACAAACAAGGAGTCCTCGCAAGTCTATAATACCTACCCTCTGCATCTGCAAATTTGAAACAGTACAAGCATGACAAACTTCCCTTAAACTGTGTTTGATAAAAATTCAAATGAAAACAGACCTTATCATACTCCAAATCAAATGTAAATCACAATGCTATTTAACAAAGCATTCAATTCTATATTTTTACTACACAATTATAACACAAGATTACCTTTTCTTAGTACTTGAAAAATCAAACAAAAATCAAAGAAATAGTCCATAAAAAATGAAGTACTTACTAGTGAGTAATGTCTAGTCACTCCTTGTAATTTTGCCCATGTTAGAACCCTTTGACTCTTGATTTGCAACTAGCGGTACCAAAAGTTGGTCGTCTGTCAGCCCATCATCTATATTAAAAATGCCAATTTAAAATATCAATACCCAAAATTAAACTTAAAAACTACAATTAAAGTAACAATATTTACAACTAGAACAAACTTTGTATTTCATATCCACAAATCCAATTACGTCCACAAATTAATGCTTGTGCATTATCCGGTAGAATCGAACTATGATATTTTGTGAGAACTTTTGCTCCAATGTCAAGGCTCTCGACTCAAGCAAATCTGCTTGTAATTGGAATTGATAAGATATCATATGCCATATTCGCTAGTATTGGATATCTATAATAACGTAATATTTGAAAATACTAAATAGTTATTAGTCATGTATAAAATAAAGGTATAAAACTAGAATAAAAAATAAGGATTGGGTACCTCTCAGAAAGTTTTTTTCACTCTTCTAGAATATTAAAAGAAGATTTGTTAGTGACGATTTTCTCCTCTAAGTATTGTTCCAATTCCGTTCTTGTTGATGTAGTACCTTGCACTTTCCTCACAAACTCCTATTTAAAATTTTAAACATCAAAAGTCCATCAACATAAATATGCAATATAGATAAATATGCAAAAAATTAATAAAATTTATAATACATGAAAACTTTACTTGCATCAAACTCATCATCACTATGTTCACTTGTGTTGGTGGTAGCAATAGTTGAAGTCCCTACACCATCTTGAGGTTGTTGTGAACCATCTTTTGACAACTCCGTTACATATTCCATGAACAAAGATTTCATAGCGTCCACAATTCTCTCCACTTTTCTATTTATAACATTCTCATCCGTCTCAAATTTTTTCAATTTAAATTTGACAAATTGCACCTTATACCTTGGGTCAAGAATAGTAGCTATGGACAAGATAACAACATAGTTGTTCCAATATTTTTCAAACTCTGGCAACATCTCATTTGCCATGTTTCTAATTACTTCAATCTCACGAGACTTATTAAACATCAAAAGTTCTTATATCCTCAACACATGTAAGAAAAACGGATTTGCTGTTGGATAACTCGTTCTCGAAAAAAGTTCTGTAATTTTCCAAAATGGTTTCAAAAATGTAGTGATAGCTTGTGCTATTTCCCACTCATCATTTGATGGACAAGTTGTGTAAGATGATTCAACCATGGCATATTGAAAGAATACATCTTTAAATTTCAGAACACTATCAAGCATCTCCCATGTAGAATTCCATCTAGTCACACAATCCAAACGCAAACCCGATTCTACGGACACAAGCAATTGTTCACAAAATGTAAAACTTTAATAATCTACTTTTAGATCCCTTAATATATTTGATACTCTCTAATTTTGCGTAAAGGTTCACTTGTAATTTTTAAACCATCTTGAACAATGAGATTTAATATGTGAGCAGAACACCGAACATGAAAAAAACTATCATTGCAAAGCAAGTTTCCTCTCAAATGAGCCTTCAAGAAATTTTGCATGTTGTAGTTGTTTGTTGCATTATCTAAAGTGAGAGAAAAGATCTTTTTTTCAATTCCCCAATCCTTTAAAAACTCAGATTTTTTCTGATAAAAGAGTATCAGTATGTGGTGGTGGGAAATGACAAAAAATTATAATCCTACTGTGCAACACACAATCATGATCAATAAAGTGAGCGGTTAAACAAATATAACCCTCATTAGTACCGAACGACCACAAATCTAAAGTTAGACAAATTCTACCGTGGATGTTCTCAAATGCACGTTTTAAATTTTACTTTCTCAAGCTTATAAATTTTAATACAATCCACTTTGGCAGTGTTTCTAGAATACGATTTCACATCCAGATTCAAATAGTTATGCACTCTTCGTAATCCTTCATGTTCAACAATCAAGAATGGATAGTTATGAATCATGATTGCTTCAGCCATTTTATCCCTATAAATGAGTTGACTAAATTTTCTATTAAGCATTTTTCCTTCATGATCTAGATACATTTGAGTCACATTTTGGTTAACTAAATCGGGACATGACTTTTCATGTGCATGCAAATTTCTGGTCCCGTGAGAACTACCACCATCTCCAATAGCATAACTTTTTGTGCATGTTTTACAATATGCTCTTAACTTTTTGGTTGAAGGATCTACTTTTTTTTCATATTGATTTCAAATTGAACTTTCTTCCCTTCGTTTTCTCTGGAACTGTCAATTGGTTGTGTCAAATTTTTCGAGCTTTCAACTCCCCCATTAATCAAATCAATTGTTACATGATCCCGTCGATCCATAAGAACTCTACAAATAAAAAATATTTTTAAACAATTACACATACTCAATAATTTTCTTCCTATGTTCAAAAAATTAATATAAATTTACAAAAAATGCATTCGATTTCTCAACTTTAAAGAATTTACTGTAATTATCTAGAAATGAACTGCAGTGGTTTGTAATGATCTCATGATTTATAAGCCATAACATCACTGATTCTGGATAATTATCCAAAAGATTGCCCACTTTATACACCATTCCTCCCATCTCATTTTTCATTCTCTTTTATTTTTTGTACCTTTCCCCTTTTCATTTTATTCCTTTCTTGATTTCTTCTATATCACCACTACCAGAAGAAAGACTTGTTATTTCTTGGTGTATGTATCAAGCACAAATGCATTTTTAATATTATAAATTTTGCCAATAAAACTATTTTTTGTGTAACATATATGGAGTATCAAGCAAATCCATATAGGTGAGCAAGAAGGAAGAACATATATACATATAACAATAAATGCACCAAAAGTAATTAAATTTCAACCAACCTATTTATCTATTTATTGGAATAATTCCATGCCCATCTACAACAGTATGCCTTTCTAGAACCGAAAGTAAACTTATCATATCATAAAGCCATAAAGTTGATTAAAAAATAGACTATTAATTGGATAATCAAAGAGGGATGAAGAGAAATGACACAAATATAAATAATTAAATCGGTAAATTCTAGATCTAGTCTAATCCGGTTCATAAACCCTTAAAATTTTACACCCAATAATATATAAACCACAACCAGTCAACCACAAAGACATACAGTCATACTCTTACAGATAAATTACCAATCCAAATAAAAATCGGTCAGAATGATTATAAACAATAGATTAAAATCTTATTGAAACGAGAGCGGAAAATACCTGAGACGAGGAGAATAGAGTAGGGTTTTAGCCTTTTAGGGGATAGGAGGAACTGTGAAGGCAAGCTTATTACATGTATATATGCGTCGTCTCGTCGATCGATCGAATCGAAGTGTGGATAATGGATTTGTGGAAGACCGGAGTCTGGTGGTGGGGTTGTGAAGGCAAGCTTATTCTTTGTCTCTGTTTTAATGCCTTAGCTAGTTAGCCGGTTAGCCTTAAGGAGATTAGAGATCAGATAGGGTTTTTTTAAAGGATCGGGCGGGTTGGACGCCCACGGGTCGGGTCATTATTGGGCTGGGCTAAAATTGGGTTGGGCGAAAACGGCTCAGGTTTTGGTGGGTCAAAAAAGTGAAGTCCACCACCCAGTTTTTGACTAGTGGGCTGGCCCGGTCCGCGGGCCTGGGCTGATTTTGCCAGGTCTAGTGAATATACCCTCTCTTGCGTCCAATATATTTTTAGTTTCAAGACAAAAATGATTTTGCATTTTATAATAAGTTTCAAGACAATTTTTTAAGAGTAATATTAGTGTGTGATAAGAAAAATAATAATATTAATAATAAATTTAATAAATATAATAATAATAATTTAATAATAATAAATGTAATAAATTTAATAATAATAATAATAAAAATTTAATATCAATATTACTACTTCTAATATTATACTAATTAAATTTAATATCAATACTACTACTTCTAATATTATACTTATTAAATTTATTATTATTATTATATATATTATTATTATTATTATTAATTTTTTATTAATATTATTAAATTTATTATTAATATTATTATTTTTCTTATTACACACTAATATTACTCTTAAAAAATTGCCTTGAAACTTATTTCAAAATGTAAAATTATTTTTGTCTTGAAACTAAAAATATATTGGATGCAGGAGAGGGTATATTTACATTAGATATTGGCTAGCCAAATAATGAAGACAACTTACCAGCCGCTACAACATGTAGCGGCACATACAATCTATATTGATTGTTTCAACAATTTGATCAAGTAGCACTTTAGTAAATTATCCAGCCGCTATAAGCTTTATCACTGTTGCTACAACTTGTAGCAGCTGGGTTTTTATTTTTTTATATCTCAACCATTAATGATATTTATCAATGGTGAAGATGATGGTTGCTGGAATAGTACTCTTAGCAACTGGTTGTCATAGATTGGAATCCTATATATATATATATATATATATATATATATATTTGTCATGAACCTTAGTAATTCAATTTAAATGAAATTAAGTATGTGGTAATTGATAAAGGTGGTAATGATGATGATGAGCTTGATTAAGCTTTAGTGTGCCTTGTGTGGCATGACGATTTAAATAGATTGATTAATTATTTAAAGGTAAATTAATTAAGAGATAATTGGATAGTGTAATACACTAATGGGTGCATGTAAGCCCAATGTGAATAATGTGACATGTTTGCAAGTGTTAGGAATTTTGACCAAGTAGTTAGGATGGTTAGAATTGAAATTGAGCCCAATGCATAAAGGAAATGCACATTGTGCATGATCCAAATTGAGTTAATTAGTAGCCCAATGTGTAATGGGTTGAGTGGGATGCGTGTGTGTATATATATATATATATATATATATATATATATATATATATAATCCCTCGTGGCCAAACCACGACCCTTCCCATTTGGCTAAGTGTTGAAATTTTTTGCCCAACCTTACAAGCTTGTCCATGTGAAGAAATGATAATATAGGCTATTGGCTATGTGTACCTAAAATGAAGAGTTGGTGAAACTTTTTCACCAAACACCCTTTTTTCCTTGGTTAATGACTTGATTATTAGATAATAATCCTTCTATAAATGGGAGGCACCAATTTCTTCATCCAAGTTTATTTTCTTATTTGAAATTGTCAAGTGTTGGAGAGCTAGAGAGAGGAAATAAAGAGAAAATAGAAAAACTTGGAAGAACTCTTGCACCTTGGTGATTCAAGAAGAGATCAAAAAGGAGAAAATGGAGAGATACTTGAAGTTCATAGCTAAGAGAAAAAGAGCACTAAGAAAGTAAGATCCTAATCTAACCCTAATCTTTCAAGTAAGTTAGTATATTGTTGTTTATAATAGAAAATGAATGCTTGGTTGTGGGAGTTCTATATTTTGTGGGATTATGGAGGATCCGGAGATATAAGGATGTGTATTGGAAGGAGAATATGTGACTTGTATGCCATATAGGTGTCTCCATGTCTAAATGATCAAATAAAAAGCACGTAAGCATGAAACCTAGAATAGAATACTTGAAAGCATGATACTTGGTGTTAAATGAAACAAAATGTTGTCGACGTTGGGATTTTTATCGTCTCTTTTCTGTTCTTGTCTTTTGGTGTTCTCATGTTAGGTGAGATTTGCTTGAAAAAATAAGTTGTGAAAAGGTCCGATATGTATATGTCGACGATTGGACTATAAGAGTTGCCAATTGGTATTTTTAAATTGTTGTACCAACACAACCGAGAAAAGGTTTGCACATTGACCACGTGATGTAATACTGTTTAACTGGTCTGTGAAACCGAGATTCGTTAGGGTCCGGGGGCTTAATTATGTGGATGGAAGATGTTAGGCACCCCCCGACATACGTGTTATCACGGTGACCGTCAATTTTCAATTAAACTGTTATATGAATGTGTGTGTGTGTGGGTCAATGTGCAATTATGTTAAAGTAGTGCTATGCCTCGTTTGCACCTATATACAAAAGGTTTGAATTTTTTTGTATAAAAGTTCAGTTTTAACAAGATATAGCAGTGATGTTTTGAAAAAGAGGTTTTTCAAACCCTTATGCTCAATAGTAATTGAGACATTTGATACTTTCATTTTATTATATGTTCGGCTTGATTGCTTTTATTTTTGAGATGCGAAGCATCTTCGAGAAAATAATGTACAAAGCAGTGCCGAACTCCTTATGGGCATGAGAGCCGTCTTAGAAAATTCAAACACCGTGAATAATTTGCAAGCTAATTACGGTCGAAAATGTCCATCACGGGTACCGAATCTAGATTCAGGAGACTGAATTTGTGATCACATGATTTCTAGGCTCACATGATGTAACAATTTATATGAAAGCTGTAAGCTGTTATATAAAAAAGGCTGTATATATATATATATATATATATATATAAATGATCCGTGGAATACGTTAGCTATTAATCATGTTTCAACTAACGCTCATTCAGCCGTCCAAAATTGTAGTTAATGGCTGAAATGAGCGCCCAACCGCTAGAGGGAGTAGCGGCTAACAAATTTCTTTTATCTTTGTTACTACTCCTCTGGCGGCTACAAATCAAACGACGTGTTTTGATGGAATCGCTAGAGGGAGTAATGGCCACCAAAGATAAAAAAGAATTTGGCTTAATTACTCATTATCCTAATTATTCTCGTAAAATAAAATAAAATAATAAATAATTATAAGGATAATTATAAGGATAATCAGTAATTATCTTTATACTTATCCTTATACTTATTAACAAAATAAGTATGTATAAGAATAATTCTCGATTATTGTTTTATGATTTTTAATTATAAATAGGAAATAATGATTGAGTTTATATATTTGAGTAGGAATATAATATAAATTCAATCACTATTTTCTATTTATGATTAAAAATTATAAGATAATAATCAGTAATTATCCTTATACATAAGATTGAATTTATATATTTGAGTATGAATATAAATTAGCCAAACAAGCTAGTAAAGATAAGAAAAAAGCCAAGTATGAGTTAGGAACATTCTGTGAACAATATGGTTTACCTCCTGTTGCTCCCTCTGGAAGAAAGCACTTGCGTAAACATATTGATTATCATAAGAGTCACAGACGCTATAAACATAAACAAAATAATAAAAAAGATAAAAATCAAGATGAATATTACACTAAACCGAAACCCACAAGAAAAATTTATAATAAAAAATCATCTAAAAAATTTAATAAAAGTAAAATTGTTTGCCACAATTGTGGGCAGAAAGGGCACTATAAAAATGAGTGCAAAATTAAGAAAAAATTATCTCAATTAAACATCTCAAGTAAACTAAACAACTATTAGAATTAATGAGAATAGAGAATAATATTAGTAATGATGAAGGTTCTGATATCCCTCATTCATCTAATAGCAGTACTAGTAACCACGAAACAGATAGTGATAATGACGAAGTCACTATTTGCGCTAACAATTGCAATGAGAAGTGTTGCAATAAATAAATTAATGTAATCACTAAAGAAGATGAAGAAAGTTCTTTGCTAATTGATCTAATCAATAAAATTTCTGATCATGAGTTAAAATCTCAATATACTAAATAGTTAAAAGATTTCTTACCTAAAGACAATAGAGTTAATGATAAAATTATTAAAGCTAAAGAAAAACCAGTATTTAGTTTTAATAAAACTCTTGAGAGATTTAAAACCCCAGTTAAGGAAGTTACCCTTCCAGAGTTGAATCAAGAAGTCAATAAACTGAAAAAGGAAATTTCTAAATTAAAATTAGAAGTCTCTAATTTAAGAAAAGAGTTTGAAGACAAAAAATTCGATCTTCAAGTCCATGATTCCTCCTCTAGTGATGAAGATCACGATGAGCCTAAATCATCGGGAACAAAAGAAGAGCCAAATCTTTTTGTTCAAGGTCTTTCTCTTAAATGTATTAAAGATATCACCATTCAAAAATGGTATATCTCCATTAACTCAGTTGTTGATAAAACCTTTTCTATACAACTTCTTGCTCTAGTTGATACTGGTGTAGATCTTAATTGTATTCAGGAAAGTCTAATCCCAACCAAGTATTATAAGAAAACAAATGAAAAGTTAAATTCAGCCAATGGTAGTCAAATGGAGATAAAATATAAATTGCCTAAAGTTCATATCTGTCAAGATAATATGTGCTTTAAAATATCATTTGTTTTAATCCGCAATCTTACTGATAAGATCATCTTAGGGTTACCATTTATATATTTATTTTACCCTTTTACTACCAATAATGAAGGATTAAGCTGTAAACATTTAGGAAAAAGAATAACATTTAAATTCCTTATTAAACCTAAAGAAAGAGATTTAAAATTCATTCAAGAAGAATCTATTTCTGAATCATTAAATTGATTGAATTATAAATCTACCCATTTAAATTTCTTAAAGGAAGAAATTAAGTACAAACGTGTTGAAGAACAACTTCAGAATAAAGAAGTTCAAGAAAAAATTGAAGAGTTAAAAATATATTTGAAAGAAAACCTTTGTTTTGATTCTCCTAATGCCTTTTGGCATCGGATGAAGCATGTAGTAAGGCTTCCTTATGCTAAGGAATTCAAAGAGCACCTGATTCCTACCAAGGCCAGACCTATACAAATGAATCACGAACAAATAGAGTTAAATAAAAAAGAGATTAATGATCTTCTTAGTAAAGGTTTAATTAAGCCTAGTAAATCCCCATGGTCATGTCCCGCCTTTTATGTCAATAATGAAGCAGAGAAGGAGAGAGGCGTTCCCCGTCTAGTAATCAATTACAAGCCATTGAACAAAGTTTTAGAGTGGATTAGGTACCCTTTACCTAACAAAGACGACCTTATTAACCGATTGAGTAATGCCACTATCTTCAGTAATTTTGACCTTAAATTTGGTTTTTGGCAAATTGCTATCCACCCAGATGATAGGTACAAAACAACATTCACTACCTCATTTGGTCATTACGAATGGAATGTCCAGGCATTTGGCCTAAAAAATGCTCCTAGTGATTTTCAGAATATTCTGAATGAAATTTTAAACCCTTACCGTCACTTTATTGTCGTCTACATTGATGACAATTCAAAGTATGATGGAGTCCCTGTCATTCTTCAATTTGTTAGTAAATATAAGATTCCCGGGATTTTTAAATGGCAGTATGACATTAAAACCCCAACTAAAGTAACCGATCCGTTTGGTCGAGATTTCAATTTGGCGGAAGCCTGTACCCTTTGTGTAATACCCGAAAAAAAATATATTAAATTTTTATTTAAAAAAAAAAAATTATTTTGTTTTAAAACATATTAATTGGACTTTGTCATTTATTTTGGTCAAACTAGTCATTTATTTTGGGCTAATAAATATTAATAAGTGTTGGGTAAATTAATTGGTAAAATTGGACTTTAAAATTAAACGGTTCAAATTTATACTTGTGTATTTTTTTTAATTCTATTAAAATTAGGAGAGGTAGTAAAACAAAATAATAATAATAAATATCTAAAACCTAATCTGTTCACCACTACGTCTAACACAAATTGACTGAAGGGAAAATGAAGGAGAAAAGGGGCGGCAGAATCCGGTAAGTAAATTTTTTTTTTGATTGATATAATTATGTGTTGCAATTGGAATGGAAGAATGATCGAATACAAACAAAACTATAGAGGCTAGTTAATAACATAATGCTCACATGGTGGAAGTATAAAATTATGTTGCTATTTTTTGGGCATCCATCATCATAGATATATGTAAATTGTGTCTTAACAAAGATATGATGCCATTGATGTATTAATAAAGTGAATATGGATGACAAGTAATATATTCTTTGTTACATATGATATAATACCTATATATATTTATAGATTCATAAAACACATGTTGTCAACAATTGTCATATTAATATGAGAAATTGATTTCTTTAAAGTAATTATTTTATTTCTTACGTATGAAACTTACAGGACTTTTAAAAGCATCAATGTTATATATATATATATATATATATATATATATATATATATATATATATAAAAAGAAATATTGTATAGATTTAATTAAAAACAATATATATAAATTCTAATTAATTAATTTGTTGATAAAATTATAAAAGTTACTTAATAATAGATTTAATAGTGTGATGTTAGTAATGGTTAGATTTATAATAAAATTTTATTTTATTTTATTGTATTAGATCAGACGGAGGGAAGTATTTTTGGAATTTAAATTTTTGGGTATTACATTGCTTACTCCAGGTACGGATTCCGTATTCCTTCAAAGGATAATCCTTTTAACTTTGATTTATTCGCTTTATTGTTGTTTAGAATTTAGTTATTGTTTTCAGCATATCTTGCTCCTTCTCAAATCCATGTGATAGTTTCGCTTTTGGGACATTGATATTTAGAACTCATATTTGTACTCTTTGAACTCGGTTATCATGTTAATATTTATTTCAATTTTCGTAGTGATGTACATGTTAGTATATTTTTGAAGACTTGTGTTGATGATTCGTTCGATTTAACATGTACACGTTAGAACCCTTTGTGTTGATATTGTATCGCATGTGTTGTGACATGGTTTTGTTATTAGAATGTACCGTAGGGTATACCTGAGCTATAACCACCTGTGGGGGTACCACAGACATGTCCTCTTGGCACCGAGGCATGACACCTTTCGTGGCGGTGTGATCAGTCCACGGCGTCTCCGTTTTGTGCTGTGGTGGGAGTTGGCCATTTGGTGTTTTGTTGTGGTAGGCATATGGGTCGACCCTAGTTTTCTGTTCTGTTCTGTTCTACGGAATGGTGATGTTTGTGCCAAACACCTTTCGATTTTACATGCATTGGATTCGCGGTCCAATGTGTTTGACTTGCCTGTGTGGCATTATTTGACTTGCCTGTGTGGCAAGGTATATTTTTGTTTTGTTCTGAGCTCAGTATGAAATAACACCCAGCCATTTGATTCAGCCTATTATTTCGTTGTGTTAGTTTTGTTCGTTTTGTTTCAGTTCGTTCGTTTCATTTCATTTAATTGAGTTAGTTATTTCGGTTCATTATTTGTTTTCTATATCCGTACTGGGCATTTGGCTCATGCTGTATTTTTCTTCCGGCAGGTAATCAGAGGGATCAAGGGCAAGTGTGATGAGAGCTCCATTCATTCCAATGACTTAGAGATATTTTGTTTAGTCTTGATGTGTCAGTTTACTTGGAATTGTAATAATTATTTTAGATTGCGGTTTGAGACAGTTTGAGATTTATTATGGTTGACTTGTGGTATTTATCAGTTATTAAGACTATTCTTTTGTGGCTTTGCCTTTCTATTAAATTCATCAGTTTTGTTATGTTTTGAGTAACCTCTCTTTCTATTTCGGAAAGGGGGTGTTACAGAGTTGGTATCAGAGCCAGGTTCTTTCTTGTAGAAAATCTATTTAGATTTGACCTGTGAGTTATGGGTAGACTTCTTGGTTAAGTTTTTTTTTTCTGTTTAATTTTCTGTTCAGCTATCATATCAGCTATATTCGAACATGTCTCTAATCTGCTTTGTTATCTATTCGTTGATCTCTTTGTTAGATGGCTCGTAGATCCGCTAGAGTTGCTGGGAGGCGAGGTAACAATAGGGGAAGAGGTGAAGGTCAGCCAAATGAGCAACCTAATGATCAGTTTAATGCTCAATTGGCTACCTTGGTTAATCAGGTGGTGAACCAGGCTTTACCTCAGTTGGTGGCATAGGTTGTACAGGCAATGCAGCAGCCGCCACCAGAAATTCCAGAACAAGAGAATCCGAGAAATAATGGTCCACAGGCAAACGAAGAGGAAGGGAATGCAGATGGTATTGATCAGCAGGTGGTTCCAATATATGTGTGGTTGGAAAGGTTTCAGAAGCAGAAATTACATGCATTCAGTTCAGCTCCAACTCCAATTGATGCAGAGAATTGGATTGCCCACTTAGAGAAGATTTTTGATGTGTTGGGGTGTTCGGATAATCAGAAAGTGCTACTTGCTGCTTATAAGGTGGAAGGAGATGCATAGAGGTGGTGGAAGGCGACAAAAGTAACAAAAAGGCGATGGTTATGCCGAGGCACTTAGTTGGGCGGAGTTTTGTGAGGTCTTCTATCAGCAGTACTTTCCAGCTACTGATAAAGAGGTCTATGCCAGAGAGAGTCTGTCTATTCGGCAGAAAGATGATGAGTCAATCACGGGCTTCATGACGAGGTTCACCAGGTTGGCGAGCTTTATGGGAACTTCAATGGGACCGTAGTGGAACAAAGCGAGAAATTCAAGTGGAGGATCCATTATAGGTATCGCCAACATCTTATTAACAACAAGTTTGAGACGCGTCGTGTCGTGAAGGGCCATTCATGACCAAAAATATTGAGATGGAACGACAGGACTTTCAGTCTTCTAAACCGGAGGGGAGTCGAAAGAGGGACAGAAATGACCAGCAGGGTCAAGCTTCAGTTCAACATGGGAGAAGTCAAGGTGGTCAGTGGAATAGGAATCGTGGTGGTGGCGGCAGGGCGTTGGCGTGCTGTAATCGTAATCAGGGTTATCGCCAGATGCCTCGGCAAAGGCGCGTAATCGTCAACTTCAGCTACCTTGGCATGGTCAGAATTGCCAGCAGGGGCATAATCGTTAGCAGGGGCAAAATCAGGGTCGTTATTCGAGACCAGCTGGTGGGGGTAACCCAAATCTCATTCCGATAGCTCATTGTGCTACTTGTGGGGCTAATCATCCAGAGAGACAGTGCCACAGACTCACAGGTGCATGCTTCTTATGTGGACAGATGGGTCATATGGCTAGAGATTGTACCGGACCACGCGGAAATGGTGGAGGTGGTGATAATGATGGCAATGTAGGTCAGCGTTAGGGTGGTCGAGTGTTTGCCTTGACATATAACCAAAGCCAGAGGGTGCGCCTGTGCAATCGCTTTTACGCACTCTTTTAGTTGGCAATCGTGAGGCTTCTATTCTGTTTGATACGGGTTCTACTCATTCCGTTGTTGCTCAGTCTTTTGTTCGGCACCTTGGTGTGCCATCTTAGTCCTTAGATTCTGTTATGTCTATTGCTACCTCGATGGGGACTTCTGTCGTTATTTTCGATTTGTATCGAGGGTGTCCGATCAGTTTTGGGGATAAGATTCGTAGGGCTAATCTTCTTCCAATGAGTATGCACGATTTCTATGTCATTCTTGGGATGGATTGGTTGGATAAGCACAAGGCCACTATCGATTGTTAGGCAAAGAAGGTTATATTCGGAGATGTGAAGTCTCCAGAATTCGTGTTTCAGGGTTCTCAGCCGAGTAGGGTGTTGAAGTTGATTTCAGCTTTGAAGGCTGGAAAGTTGGTGTCAAAGGGTTGTGAGGGGTATTTGGCGTTTGTGAAAGATACCTCTAAGGGTGAGTCTCGTATTGAATATGTTCCAATTGTTCGTAACTTTCCCGATGTGTTTCCTGAGGAATTGTCAGGGTTGCCACCACAGCGGGAAGTAGAGTTTGCTATTGAGCTTGTTCTTGGTGCGGAGCCTATCTCTAAGGCGTCGTATCGGATGGCACCGTTGGAGTTGTAGGAGTTAAAGGAACAGTTGCAAGAGCTGTTAGATCGTGGTGTAATTCGCCCGAGTGTTTCACCCTGGGGTGCTCCAGTCTTGTTTGTGAAGAAGAATGATGGGTCTGTGAGGCTGTGTATAGACTACAGGGAGTTGAATAAGATTACTATCAGGAATCGGTATCCATTGTAGAGGATTGATGACTTGTTTGACCAACTTCAAGGGGAAAGTATTTTTCAAAAATAGACTTGAGGTCGGGCTATCATTAGTTGAGGGTGAGGGATGAGGATATCCCTAAGATGGCTTTTCGTACTCGATATGGGCATTACGAATTTCTGGTGATGCCGTTCGAGTTGACTAACGCTCCGACGGTGTTTATGGATTTGATGAATCGGGTGTTTAAGGAGTATTTGGACCAATTTGTTATTGTCTTTATTGATGACATTTTGGTTTACTCCAAGTCTAAGGAAGAGCATGAGGAACATCTTTGCACAGTATTGGAGATTTTACAGAAAGAGAAATTGTATGCTAAATTCTCTAAATGTGAGTTCTGGTTGGAGCAGGTTGCATTTTTGGGCCACGTTGTTTCTGCTGAAGGCATTAAGGTGGACCCTTCAAAGGTTGAGGCTATCAGTAAATGGCCAAGACCTACTACAGTGACAGAGATTAGGAGTTTCTTGGGTTTAGCAGGGTAGTATAGGCGGTTCGTGGAATGGTTTTTCCTGCTTGCCTTACCATTGACCCAATTGATGAGAAAGGGGACAAAGTTTGTGTTGAATGAGGAGCGTGAGAAGAGTTTCGAAGAGTTGAAGAAACGACTTGTGACAGCTCCAATACTTGCATTGCCGTCGGGGACAGGAGGTTATCGGATTTATAGTGATGCTTCTAAGAAGGGCTTGGGGTGTGTTTTGATGCAACATGGTAAGGTGATTGCTTATGCTTCTAGGCAGCTTAAACCTTATGAGGTGAACTACCCACTCATGATTTGGAGTTGGCAGCGGTGATCTTTGCCCTAAAGATTTGGAGGCACTATTTGTATGGAGAGACTTGTGATATCTTCACCGATCACAAAAGTCTTAAATACATCTTCACTCAGAAAGAGCTCAACATGAGGCAGAGGCGTTGGTTGGAGCTTCTAAAGGATTATGATGCTAGGATTTAGTATCACCTAGGGAAGGCAAATGTGGTTGCAGATGCTCTTAGTCGAAAGAGTTCAGGGAGTGTAGCAGCCCTTATTTACGCAATCTCAGCTTATTTCAGATATGGAGCGGCTAGAGTTAGATTTGTATGTGCAAGGTTCAGATGGACACGTGGCTAGTATGAGAGTGGAGCCCTCTCTTATCTCGTGGGTCAAAGAAGCTCAAAAAGAAGATGGGGAGTTGTGGAGTATGGCGCATAATTTAGAGGAGGGCAAGCAGTCCGAGTTTCATATTGATGACCATGGTGTGATTTGGTTGGGTGAGCGATTGTGTGTACCGTCAGATCCAATCATTCAAGAGGCTGTGCTGGTTGAGGCTAATAGTTCGCAATTTTCAATTCATCCAGGTTCTACGAAGATGTATAGGGATTTGAAGAAGAATTTTTGGTGGAATGGGATGAAACGAGACGTGGCTGAATATGTTGGGAAGTGCCTCACTTGTCAACAAGTGAAGATAGAACATCAACGAGCTGGTGAGTTGTTGCAACAGTTAGACATTCCAAAGTGTGGAAGTGGGAGGATATCACGATGGATTTTGTGGACCGGTTTGTCAAGACTTTCAGGAAGAATGATGCCATATGGGTAGTGGTGGACCAGTTGACCAAATCGACACACTTTTTGGCTATCCATGAGGGTTACTCGGTGGATAGATTGACACATATCTTTCAAAGAAAGATTGTTAGACTTCATGGTACTCAAATATCTATTGTTTCAGATAGGGACCCACAGTTTACTTCAAGGTTTTGGAAAGGGTTTCAACGAGCTTGGGGTACTCGGCTCAACTTCAGTACTTCTTTTCATCCACAAACTGATGGGCAATTCGAACGGACTATTCAGACAATAGAGGACATGTTGAGGTCTTGTGCACTTGAGTGGTCGGGTAATTGGGATGATTACTTGAGCCTAGTTGAGTTTGTTTACAACAACAGCTGACATGCAAGTATTGGAATGGCTCCGTTTGAGGCATTGTATGGTAGGAAATGTCGGGCACCAACTTGTTGGGATGAGGTTGGCAAAAGGGCTATAGAAGGGCCTGAGTTAGTCCAAATCACTACGGAAAAGGTAGCGGTGGCTAAGGAGAAATTGAAGACGGCTCGATCACGACAGAAATGTTATGCTGATAAGCATATGAGGACTTTAGAGTTTGAACCTGGTGAACATGTGTTTCTAAAAGTTTCTCCTTGGAAGGGCATTCGGCGATTTGGGTTGAAAGGGAAACTTAGTCCGCGTTATATTGGACCATTTGAGATTTTGGAGAGGGTTGGTGAAGTTGCATATCGGTTAGCTTTGCCTCCGCAGCTAGCTCACGTGCACAATGTGTTCCATGTGTCGGTGTTGAGGAGTTATCATTATCATCCGTTGCACATGATGCAATATTCATTTGATAAGATTCAAGAGGATCTTACTTGTGACGAGCAAGCCGAGGCGATTTTAGATCTTCAAGAGCGGATTATGAGGAGGAAAACTATTCCGTTTGTTAAGGTTTTGTGGAGAAATCATTCAGAGCGGGAGGCTACATGGGAGATGGAGGAGTCTATTCGAGCGGAGTATCCGCATCTCTTTGAAAATTAGGTGCGTTCAATTCTTATGATTCCGGGGACGGAATCCTTTTAAGGGGTAGGTGATGTAATACCCGAAAAATAAAATATATTAAATTTTTATTTAAATTTTTTTTTTGTTTTAAAACATATTAATTGGACTTTGTCATTTATTTGGGTCAAACTAGTCATTTATTTTGGGCTAATAAATATTAATAAGTGTTGGGTAAATTAATTGGTAAAATTAGACTTTAAAATTAAGTAGGTCAAATTTATACTTGTGTATTTTTTTTTAATTCTATTAAAATTAGGAGAGTTATTAAAACAAAATAATAATAATAAATATCTAAAACCTAATTTGTTCACTTCACTCACTACGCTTCAACACAAATTATTTGAGGGAAAAGGAAGGAGAAAAGGGGGCGGTAGTCTGATAAGTAAATTTTTTTGTGATTGATATAATTATGTGTTGCAATTGGAATGGAAGAATGATCAGAATACAAACAAAACTATAGAGGCTAGTTAATAACATAATGCTCACGTGGTGGAAGTATAAAATTATGTTGCTATTTTGGGCATCCATCATCATAGATATATGTAAATTGTGTCTTAACAAAGATATGATGCCATTGATGTATTAATAAAGTGAATATGGATGACAAGTAATATATTCTTTGTTACATATGATATAATACCTATATATATTTATAGATTCATAAAACACATGTTGTCAACAATTGTCATATTAATATGAGAAATTGATTTCTTTAAAGTAATTATTTTATTTCTTACGTATGAAACTTACGGGACTTTTAAAAGCATCAATGTTATATATATATATATATATATATATATATATATATATATAAAGAAATATTATATAGGGACTAATTAAAAAACAAGATATATAAATTCTAATTAATTAATTTGTTGATAAAATTATAAAAGTTACTTAATAATAGATTTAATAAAGGTGATGTTAGTAATGGTTAGATTTATAATAAAATTTTATTTTATTTTATTGTATTAGATCGATTTGGAGGAAGTATTTTTGGAATTTAAATTTTTGGTTATTACATTGTTTACTCCAGGTACGGATTCCGTACTCCTTCAGTGATAATCCTTTTAATTTTGATTTATTCGTTTTATTGTTGTTTAGAATTTAGTTATTGTTTCGCATATCTGTTCCTTCTCAAATCCATGTGATAGTTTCGTTTTGGGACATTGATATTTAGAACTCATATTTGTACTCTTTGAACTCGGTTATCATGTTAATATTTATTTCAATTTTCGTAGTGATGTACATGTTAGTATATTTTTGAAGACTTGTGTTGATGATTCGTTCGATTTAACATGTACATGTTAGAACCCTTTGTGTTGATATTGTATCGCATGTGTTGTGACATGGTTTTGTTATTAGAATGTACCATAGGGTATACCTGAGCTATAACCACCTGTGCGGGTACCACAGGCATGTCCTCTTGGCACCGAGGCATGACACCTTTCGTGGCGGTGTGATCAGTCCACGGCGTCTCCGTTTTGTGCTGTGGTGGGAGTTGGCCATTTGGTGTTTTGTTGTGGTAGGCGTATGGGTCGACCCTAGTTTTCTGTTCTGTTCTGTTCTGCGGATTGGTGATGTTTTTGCCAAACACACCTTCTGATTTTACATGCATTGGATTCGCGGTCCAATGTGTTTGACTTGCCTGTGTGGCAGTATTTGACTTGCCTGTGTGGCAAGGTATATTTTTGTTTTGTTCTGAGCTCGGTATGAAATAACACCCAGCCATTTGATTCAGCCTATTATTTTGTTGTGTTAGTTTTGTTCGTTTCAGTTCGTTCGTTTCATTTCATTTAATTGAGTTAGTTATTTTGGTTCATTATTTGTATTCTATATCCGTACTGGGCATTTGGCTCATGCTGTGTTTTTCTTTCGGCAGGTAATCAGGGGATCAAAGGCAAGTGTGATGAGAGCTCCATTCATTCCAATGACTTAGAGATATTCTGTTTAGTCTTGATGTGTCAGTTTACTTGGAATTGTAATAATTATTTTAGATTGCGGTTTGAGACAGTTTGAGATTTATTATGGTTGACTTGTGGTATTTATCAGTTATTAAGACTATTCTTTTGTGGCTTTGAGCCTTGCTATTAAATTCATCAGTTTTGTTATGTTTTGAGTAACCTCTCTTTTTATTTCGGAAAGGGGGTGTTACACTTTGTGAACCATTCCCTCTTCTCTCTAGACAATTTTTCATCAAATGGTGGGATAAGTTTGATGTTAATAGGATTGTTAGTCAAGTTCAGTTAGAATTTCCCACTATTCCTCTTAAAGTTCTTCCAGTTTCATCCAAAGAACCTTCCAGTCAATTAAAAGAGTCAAAACTCAAAGAGTCAAAAATCAGTCCTACTGGTTCGTCTTGTTCTTGTGACATTTCTGATTTCAAGAATTGTTCCAGTAAAGAATTAAAATAAATAGCCCAAGCACTTAACAAAAGAATTGATGAGTTACACGAAGAAGCTTCTGTTCATTCTTCTTCCTCTCTCGTAATGCTTGATTACCAATTTGCAGATGATGATGGTCAGTATGATCTATATGGCACTATCGATCTACCGGATGTCCAGGACCCATTTGCCTGACTTCCCAGTCACATGCAACTGGCCCTCAGAGTGAATCGATCAAAAGAATCGCTTTTCCATCGAAAGCGACTCCATCGCGCCAAGACCGCCCCTGACAAATTTCAAAGTCAAAAGATGCTCTCTCTTTTCCACCGAAAGCATCTGCTGAATCAAAAGTTGTCTGCCTCTTTGTCTAAAGTAGTCGAAAACATAATTATTTAGCTAAAAGTTAGCACTATTCATCTATAGTTGCTTGTCTGCCTCTGAGGTTGAGAATGTAATACTTTGTAACTATTACAAAATGAATCATTACAAACAAGCAACTGTAGATGAATAGTGCTAACTTTTGACTCAATACATATGTGTTCGGCTCCTTTAGACAAAGAGGCAGACAAATTTTGATTCAAAGATGCTTTCTTGGAAAAAGAGAGATCTTTGACTTTGAAGGTCATTGGGCAAAAGGCTGACTAGAGCCGCTTTGCGGAAAAGCAAATTCTTTTGACCGATCATCGTCATAGGGCAGTGCATGTGACCGGGAAGTCGTAAAATGGGTCCTGGCATCCAGATCGATGGTGCCATATGGATCATAATCAACATCATCATCCGGCAAATCACGATCAAGCATTCTGAGAAGAGGAAGAAGAATAAATGTAAGCTTCTTCGTAACTCATCAATTCTTTTTGTTAAGTGCTTGAGCTATTAATTTTAATTTTTATCGAACAATTATTGAAATTAGAACTCGCCACGATAACAAGACGAACCAAGAGGGACTTATTTTTGACTCTTCGGGTTTTGACTTTTTAATCGACCGAAGGTTCTTTCGATGAAACCGAAGAACCTTAAGAGGAACTAAGGGGAAATTTAACCAACTTGACTAACAATCCTATTAACATCAAACTTATCCCACCATTTGATGAAAAATTGTCGAGAGAGAAGAGGGAATGGTTCACAAAGGGTACAAGCTTCCGCCAAATTAAAATCTCGACCAAACGGATCGGTTACTTTAGTTGGGGTTTTAATGTCATACTGCCATTTAAGAATCCAGGGAATTTTATATTTACTAACAAATTGAAGAATGACAGGGACTCCATCATACTTTGGATTGTGTTTACTATGGTTACAAAAGTGACTAAGTTGAACTTTCAATGGTTCAGGAAGGAGATCATAAGTGGAACCAAACCTCATCCACCAATGAGAGAACCAATGAGGGAACTGGCTTTTGAACTTGTGATCGAACTGGAAAAACCAGGAATAACTATTTGACTCATTTTGAAAAAGGATGACTCTATACCAAGCTTCCATATAATCATAATAACAATAAGAGTTATCCTGATTAGAAAGCTACATGAGGTCAGAAGGATGTTTTCCCCAATCTGACATTGAAATGAATTGCTTAATATACAATGAATGATAAAGTACTTTGGATTTATCATTATTAGCATAAATGGGTTTAACAAAGATTGACTCAGGTTTCAACAAGGATGTCCTTATAATACACAAGGATTTATAAGGAGTCAATGAAATGCCAACCAGAAGGAAAGAACTGGGCGACCAATTTGACTGGGTCATCTTTAGGTTTCATATGGGGTTCAATATGAAACAGGTGAGTGGTCCATTTGAGCATATACTCAGAAGGAGGATGACTGGGGTTTGAACTGGAGGCTTTTGATTGGTTGGAAAAAGGGTCAACTGGGGTTGGGTTACTAGCTAAGGCTGAACTGTATGGCTTGGGTATTGTACCAAGACTGGTAAATTTGCCGGTGGTTTGATAAATTGGGTTAACTGGATGAGGAACCAAGGTTCCTTTTGGTTGATTACTTGGGCCAATAGGCGTAATTCCACCACGCGAGAGGATGATGCTCCTCGAGTACTCATAATGAACGGACAGTACCTATATTAATAAATTACCGAGTGAGAAAATCAGGAATCGAATTGTTACTGCTTTTAATGTATTCAATTTCAAAATCAAAGATACTCAATAAGGCTTGTCATCTAGCTAAGGAATGTTTAAAGGCTATGTTTTCAACATCTTTTGATTCAATAAGTCATTTTGAAATTTGTTAATACATAATACTAAAGAAAGTATTTCCTTTTTAATAGTACTGTAATTTAACTGTGTAGTATTCCATGCACCAGAATGGAAACGGACAATTTGTTCTGGAGAACTGAGAGTAAGTTTTTGCTTGAGAATTCCTTCGAATCTAATATCAGAGGCATCAGTTTCAACAATTTAAAATGCAGAATCATTGGAAATACCAAGGCAGGGCAATGCCTTGACATATTTTTTCACTTGTTGGACGCACGTAAGTGAGTGTGTCACCCATGGAGGAGGATTGTCCTGCAAACGCTGAAAAAGAGGTTTGCAAATCTTCTTGAGGTTTTTGTATAACTTGCCAATATAATGGAGCGAGCCCAAACCTCTCGAGTTGTTTTATTGAAGCCGCTGTACAGTTTCTTTCAAAGAATAACATTTCCAGCGAAATAAGTGCAGTTTAATTGGTATAAATTGTTACTGTGTTTGTAAAATGAAAAATTAAAACTATATTTTAAACTATCAAACTTTTTTCAAATTCAGATTTAATTTGTTTCAATTTTAATTTTCTTTTTCGAAAGAAGTTATCGACTTAATTTTTTAAATTAGATTTAATTTTTAACAGATTTTTCATTTCGAATTTTAAATCTCTTCTTTAGGTTTAATATTAACTAAATTCCTTATTAAACCTAAAGAAAGAGATTTAAAATTCATTCAAGAAGAATCTATTTCCAAATCATTAAATTTATTGAATTGTAAATCTACCCATTTAAATTTTTTAAAGGAAGAAATTAAGTACAAACGTATGTTGAAGAACAACTCGTAATAAAGAAGTTCAAGAAAAAATCAAGAGTTAAAATATATTTAAAAGAAAACCTTTGTTCTCGATTCTCCTAATGCCTTTGGCATCTAAGAAGATGTAGTAAGGCTTCCTTATGCTAAGGAATTAAAGAGAACCCGATTCCTACTAAGGCCGTGCCTATACAAATGAATCACTTAACAAATGAAGTTATATAAAAAGAGATTAATTATCTTCTTAGTAAAGGTTTAATTAAGCTTCAGTAAATCCCTCATGGTCATGTCCCGCCTTTTTATGTCAATAATGAAGGTAGAAGGAGAGAGGCGCTCTGCCTAGTAATCAATTACAAGCCATCGAACAAAGTCTTAGAGTGGATTAGGTACCCTTTACCTAACAAAGACGACCTTATTAACCGATCGAGTAATGCCACTATCTTCAAAGAATTTGACCTTAAATCTGGTTTTTGGCAAATTCCAATCTACCCAGATGATAGGTACAAAACAACATTCACTACCCCATTTGGTCATTACGAATGGAATGTCCAGGCATTTGGCCTAAAAAATGCTCCTAGTGAATTTCGTAATATTCTCAATGATATTTTGAACACTTTCACCACTTTATTGTCGCTCACATTGATGATATTCTCATTTTTTCCAATTCTATCAAGAACACATTAAACATTTGAAATCGTTTCTTCAAAACAATTAAAGATAATGGACTTGTCCTTTCACCTTCCAAATGCAACCTCGCTTGCTTTAAAGTTCTGCTTTCTTGGTTTAAATATTTATCGCGGACTCATACAACCTATTGACAGAGCTATTCAATTTGCTGAAAGATTCCTAGATAAAATTACCAATAAAACTCAATTTTCTCACTCGGGAATTTATTAATACAGGTACTGTCCGTTCATCATGAGTACTCGAGGAGCATCATCCTCTCGTGGTCCGGGTCGCCCTACTGGCCCAAGTAATCAACCAAAAGGAACCTTGGTTCCTCATCCAGTTAACCCAATTTATCAAACCGCCAGCAAATCTACCAGTCTTGGTACAATACCCAAGCCATACACTTCAGCCTTAGCTAGTAACCCAACCCCAGTTGACCCTTTTTCCAACCAATCAAAAGCCTCCAGTTCAAACCCCAGTCATCCTCCTTCTGAGTATATGCTCAAATGGACCACTCACCTATTTCATATTGAACCCCATATAAAACCTAAAGATGACCCAGTCAAATTGGTCACCCAGTTCTTTCCTTCTGGTTAGCATTTCCAGCCCGTAGCTCCTTATAAATCCCTTGTGTATTATAAGGACATCCTTGTTAAAACCAAGTCAATCTTTGTTAAACCCATTTATGCTAATAATGATAAATCCAAAGTACTTTATCATTCATTGTATATTAAGCAATTCATTTCAATATCAGATTGGGGAAAATATCCTTCTGACCTCATGCAGCTTTCTAATCAGGATAACTCTTATTGTTATTATGATTATATGGAAGCTTGGTATAGAGTCATCCTTTTTCAAAATGAGTCAAATAGTCATTCCTGGTTTTTCCAGTTCGATCACAAGTTTAAAAGCCAGTTCCCTCATTGGTTCTCTCATTGGTGGATGAGGTTTGGTTCCACTTATGATCTCCTTCCTGAAACATTGAAAGTTCAACTTAGTCACTTTTGTAACCATAGTAAACACAATCCAAAGTATGATGGAGTCCCTGTCATTCTTCAATTTGTTAGTAAAAATATAAATTCCCTGGATTCTTAAATGGCAATATGACATTAAAACCCCAACTAAAGTAACCGATCCGTTTGGTCGAGATTTTAATTTGGCGGAAGCCTGTACCCTTTGTGAACCATTCCCTCTTCTCTCTCGACAATTTTTCATCAAATGGTGGGATAAGTTTGATGTTAATAGGATTGTTAGTCAAGTTCAGTTAGAATTTCCCACCGTTCCTCTTAAGGTTCTTCCAGTTTCATCCAAAGAACCTTCCAGTCAATTAAAAGAGTCAAAACCCAAAGAGTCAAAAATCAGTCCTACTGGTTCGTCTTGTTCTCGTGACATTTCTGATTTCAAGAATTGTTCCACTAAAGAATTAAAATTAATAGCCCAAGCACTTAACAAAAGAATTGATGAGTTACACAAAGAAACTTCTGTTCATTCTTCTTCCTCTTCTCAGAATGCTTCAGTCAGCCAATTTGCAGATGATGATGGTTAGTATGATCCATATGGAACCATCAATCTACAAGATGCCCAGGACCCATTTTCCTGACTTCCCAGTCATATGCACCTACTACGCAGCCCGATCAAAAAGAATCTACTTTTCCACCGAAAGCGGCCCGAAATACGCCAAGACCCCCTGACCTTCTTTCAAAGTCAAAAAATGCTCTCTCTTTTCCACCAAAAGCATCTGCTGAATCAAAAGTTGTCTGCCTCTTTGTCTAAAGTAGCCGAAACCATATGTATTTAGTAAAATGTTAGCACTATTCATCTATAGTTGCTTGTCTGTAATATTCATTTTGTAATAGTTACTTTGTAATAGTTCCTTTCCTTATTCTATAAAAGGAAACTGAACTTAGTTAGAAAAATAGACTTCGAAACTTAAAAAGACTCTGAGTTCCTTCTCAGACGAATCTTTGGTTTCTACCGCTGTTTAAACCAACTTAACCCCTCCTTCTCTTTCTTTTTAAATGTTTTGAGTTAAATTATAAGTCACTTTAATTTTTAGTTTGTTTGTAAATAGTTTCATGGGAATCTTTCCCTTTACTTTGAAGGTGTGGAGGAATTTTTTAATCTTCTCCATGGGAATCTTCCCCTTTACTTTGAAGGTGGGCTTCATAACCCGCTGAGGAAGATACATTGGATTTTCCTTCGACACTATAGCAGTAGTATGAGACGTGGATCCTTCAGCTTCTCCATAATTTCATGGGACGTTGTGTAAGCGGACAACATGATGCTGATGTCTGAAGGGTAAAGAAATTGGCTTTGGTGTAGCCACTTTCAAAGGATTGTTAGCTCCTTTGAGTTGAATTGCTTGTATGGGAAATGGTTTGACAGTATCATCAGCCTCAACGAATATAACTGCTACTAGCATGTATTCCCACTCTCGAGTATCACAGTGTCATCATCTGCCAACTGCAGGACACCGCTGTCAATTAGATTCTGAATAAGGTGGCGGAGTGCCCAGCATTTTTCTATGCTGTGACCGCGAGAATGTGAATGATATTGACATACTCCATTGGAGTTGAACCGTCTTGAACGGGGAATGCTTGGAGGTAGAAGGGAGGTGATTCTTCCTTCATTGATTAGCATCTGAAATATCTCCTCCATAGGTTGGCCCAGGTATGTAAATTCCCTTTGATTGGCAAAATCCTGACGGGCTTTAGCACTTGCTCTCTTCACAACTTTATCCTCCATAGCTTCGCTTTCTGAAGGTGCTGGTGGAGCATTCATATCAAAAGGAAGCAGGTAAGCATGCTCCTGGCTGACTAACTGGCGTGTGACTTGATGTTGATAGGTCACCAGTTCTGCCAATTGTTCAATTTTCTTACAAAGAGCTTTCATCTTTCGTTCCATAGTAAATTGAAACTTTGCGTAATCCCATCTGTCAACACCGTCTTTGTTGGTCTGGGATGATTCACCATTAAAATTAGAACTCTATCCAGCGCTCTAACTAATCATGTTGACCTCTTCTTCTTTGTGTTGAGGAATAGGGTTGTCTTGTACATGAGGTTGATCTGGTTTGGTAACCACGATCTCACCGTTGTCTATTAAATCTTGGATCTTGTGTTTCAAGCCCCAATAATCTTGAGTATCATGTCCAGGTTCTCCGGCATGATAGGCACACTTTCGAGTAGCATTGAAACCCCTCCCATTAAGGTTGGCTGGTGGAAGAAGATGTGTGATTTTTTTATGAGTAGTCAGAAGAGCAAGAATATTCTCGAGAGAGTCCCCTAAGGGTGTGAACATTCGAAGGCGCTTTGCATCTCCACCTTTAGGCAAATGAGGGTTTGAAGACTGTGCTTGAAAAGGGGAGTAGTTTCTCCTCTGTATAGGCATGTTCTAACTGCCTTTTTAACCTTGAAATATCAAGGAAACATCCTCCTCTTTCTTTTTATGGACCCTCTGGGGGTTGTTTCCATAAGATCTGGACTGGATGTGCTCAACAACTGCTTTAAGAGCGGCTAGGTCTTGAATCTTACCGGACTTAAATCCCATCTCAGCCATTTCTCCGTGTTTGATCATTTTAGAAAATGGTTTGCCAATACCAGCTAAGACTCTCTCATAGAAAGGAGCTTCCTGTATGTCTATGAAAGTCATGACCATTTTTGACTCCGTTATGGAAGGAATAACTTGAGCAGCAAGGCGCCTCCACCTTTGAGCATACTCTCTGAAAGACTCATTAGACTGTTTCTTGACCTTGGTAATCTGCACCCACCGGAGCCATTTGAGATTGAAAACAGATTGAGTAAGGAAGACGTGAGCTAGCTCTTCCCAATCGTGGATCTTTGAGTTGTCTAACTGGTATACCATGAATCCAAGCTTCTCCAATGACTCTTCTAGAAAAATTGCATTCTCGAGCTTCTCATTTTCCGCGTAAGATCCAAGTTCTCCAATGAACACCTTCAAATGTGTGTAAGGATCCCCTAATTTGTCATACTTTTCAAAGTCAGGGGTTTTGAATTTCTCTGGATAATGAACACTAGGGAATATGCAAAGGTCAGCATATGAAACACTTCCATGTGTTCCAATCCGTTTGAGAGAACGGATAGTTTCTTCTATTTGAAGAAACTTCTTCCTGATATCATCGGTGTCTAGATCTCCTTTGAGATGGGTGTTTTCAGGGTCTTTGTTGGTCGTATCCAACAGAGGTTCTGGATTTGTTTTATCTAAACCTTGTGTTCCTCCTTGTGTAGAGGATTCTGTATGTGTAGGCATCTTTGAGCCTTGAGTAGACTAATACAATTCTTTAAGCATGACAGCCAAATCTGTAATTTGTTGACTTAATCAGTCAAATTCTTCACGAGAAACAGGATTAGACTGGTCAGAAAAAGACATGATTGGCTGTAGGCTCGTGGCCTTTTTAGATTTTGAGCGGGTAATAGGCCCAATTATTTCCCTACAAAAGACTTATGTAGTTCAATCTTAGGGATAATGTAAATGCTATCATAATATGTCCATTTTAGGAATACCATCTTGCAAAACTGGGTGTTATTTTGATAGCATGTTATGTATGCACAAATATTCTTCATATTTTTCATTACATAAAGATGAGTATGGAATAAAATTACAAGTAAATGCTTTTACAAGTAAGAGAAAATGGATAGCATGAAGAGACTTTCCTCCGCGTTTGGTTTATCAGAGGCTGACCTATCTTAGGGTTAATCTCGCGGCTTTTTGGCATGAAGATCCCCAGATCATCGCAATCTACTTGACGGGAAGTTAATCCGGTCTTTCAATTATTGCGAATTTGGGTGGTGCCTTTCCTGAGCCTCGTTGGAATTAGTCTTCCTACAAGTCCAGTAATCAAACACCGACAGGATAGCCTCTTGGTGGAGGAACCACACAACATACAATCACATACAACATGTCTCACCGTTTATGAAAATGATGACATGTGCAAAGCACTAATATCACAGATATTGCAGTGTTCCTGCAGATATTGCAGTGCTATGAAAAGATATTGCAGTGTTTGTAGTGTTCCTGCAGATATTGCAGTGTTCACAGATATTGCAGTGTGTTATCCAAACCTTGTGTTCCTCCTTGTGTAGAGGATTTTGTATATGTAGGCATCTTTGAGCCTTGAGTAGACTGATGCAATTCTTTAAGTAGGACAACCAAATATGTAATTTTCTGACTTAATCCGTCAAATTCTTCACGAGAAACAGGATTAGACTGGTCAGAAGAAGACATGATTGGCTGTAGGCTCGTGGCCTTTTTAGATTTTGAGCGGGTAACAGGCCCAATTGTTTCCTTACAAAAGACTTATGTAGTTTAGTCTTAGGGAATGTGTAAATGTTTATATGCTATGTGAGGTATCCGTGTTAGGAATATTATCCTATAAAACGGATGTTAGCTGTTTTGTAATACAGAATAGCATGCTAACTTTAAATATGTATGTGCACATATTTCTTCATATTTTCCATTACAATGGATTGACATAAAATTATTATTACAAGTAAATGCTTTTACAAGTAATTGAATATGGAAAGCATGAAGAGACTTTCCTCCGTGTTTGGTTTATCAGAGGCTGACCTATCTTAGGTTTACTCTCGTGGCTTTTTGGCATGAAGGTTCCCAGATCATCGCAATCTACTTAACGGGAAGTTAATCCGGTCTTTCAACTGGAGCGAATGTAGGTGGTACCTTTCCTGAGCCTCGTTGGAATTAGTCTCCCTACGAGTTTAGTAATTAAACACCGACAGGATAGCCTCCTGGTGGAGGAACCACACAACATACATTCACATACAACGTGTCTCACCGTTTATGAAAATGATGACATGTGCGAAGCACTAATATCAAAGATAGATATATTGCAGTGCAGTAAGTAAAATGCATTCGTACACATTAATTATAAATGCAAATACAACATTCCCACACAAGCATATAACAATTTTGAAAAGCTTGTAATAGTGGCTTAAGCCCTTTCTTCGGAGTCCCAGTGAGAGTCACCACAATCGACGCGGGATTTTTATTTGTCCCTTTTTTACGTTACTTGTTTTTTGGTGTTCTCATGTTATGTGAGATTTGTTTGAAAAAACAAGTGAAAAAATCGACATGTGTAATGTCGACGATTTATTTGTAAGAGTCGCTAGTTGGTGTTTTTAATGGTTGCACCAATGCAACCGTAGAAAAGGTTTCACATTGACCCAAAGATGTAACATGTAACCTTCGCTAAACGAGTCTGTGAAACCGATATTCATTTGGGTTCGGGGCTTGATTATGCGGAGGGAAGGTGTTAGGCACCCCCGACATCCGTGTTGCCACATTAACCGCTACTTTTCAAGAAACTGTTATATGAATGTGTGTGTGTGTGTGTGAGGATCAATGTGCAATTTATTTGGAAGTAGTGCGAGGCCTCGTTCACACCTATATACAAAGGGTTTGAATTTGTAGAAAAATTCAGTTTTAAACATGATATAGCAGTGAAGTTTTGTAAAAAGAGGCTTTTCAAACCTCGTGCTCAATAGTAATTGAGACCTTTTCATACTTCTATTTTATTATTAAATGTTTAGCTTGTTTGCTTTTATTTTCGAGATGAGAGGCATCTTCGAGAAAATAATATACAGTAGTGCTGAACTCCTCATGGGCATGACAACCATCTAACGAAATTCAAACACTGTAAATAATGTACAAGCTGCTTACAATTGAAAATGTCCATCACGGGAATCGAATCTAGATTCAGTAGACTGAATCTGTGATCACATGATTCCTAGGCTCACATGATGCGGCAGTTTATATGAAAAGCAGTAAGCAATTATATATATATAAAAAGTCAGAATATATATATATATATATATATATATATATATATATATATATATATATATATATATATATATATATATATATATATATACACATGATCAACCACCACGAAGCACCTCCATGGGGATCGAAAAAGTAAATAAAAGTCAGTAAAAGACGATTAACCGCAACGAAGTAAACTCAAAGGACTAAATGTAAATAAAGCGGTGAAAGGCGATCAACCGCCACGAAGTAAACTCGAGGCGGGACTAAATGTAAATAAAAGCGGTAAAAGGCCTCAAGTAAACTCCGTGCTGACAGAATGTAAATATATATATATATATATATATATATATATATATATATATATATATATATATATATATATATATATATATATATAAGCAGTAAATGTTTCTCAATCCCGCTTAGGTTTATCATTTCAAATGATTTGTCGCTATATATATATATATATATATATATAAAAAGTAGTAACTATTTTAGATATAAAATCCGGGCTCATCGAGCGAGTTCACAGCATTCATATATATAAGTATATATATATATATATATATATCTTGTTGTCGAGACTACATCGATGAGCCTGATTATATATGGATATATACATCCTAGCATTTCTTTGCTTATATATATATATATATATATATATATATATATATATATATATATATAAAAGCAAGTAAACTCCAGACATAAGTCTAGGCTCAATCGAGGCATAACTCGATAATGTTAGTCCATATATAAGTATATACATATATAAGTATATATATACAGACAGAAATGAAAACCACGGACCGAAATCCGGGCATACACACACAACAGGACTCTCAATGTGAAGAATAGTGTGTGCAAAGATGAAGAGAAAGGCTTTATAGAGTGTAAGAATGCTTACAGTGGGCTGTCAAGGCAGGCTTCTATGACTCTAGATGGATAAACACTCAGCTCCCGCCGGTAAAATATAGCTATATGTGAGCTAACATGTGTTTAAAATGAGAAAGCACTCAATATGGGGTGTGTACAGAGCAAATTGGATAGGGCTTCCTCGCCTTTTTTCTCTTACAAATGGCCACCCCAAGCTCTATATTTATAGAGCTGGTGGCCGCAAGTGTACCTGGCGTCCGTGATGCACTACTGGTACGGGGTGCCCCGGGTCTCTCTGGTCTGTCGTCTTGAAGTACGTGCACTTGTGCACTGTGATGTCCGTTCGAACTTGCAGAACTTCAATCTGAGCATCCGAACGAGGTATACAAGACCATATTTGGACTGCTTTTGTCGAGAGTTACGCAATGACATGGGATTAGAGGTTGTACGAAGTCAGGAAGAGGGGACCATGCCCATGGTCTTCAAGCTTCAAATTCTATCCGGTGTGCTGCCACGCGTAATAGTCACTCGAGATTGGAACTCCTTGGCTCATGTGGGACATTGTTGTGTTGAAATGTATGTATGAAATGTTGAGATGGTGCATAGGGGTTGAGGTGGCAAGATGACGATTTGACTCCTCACCGTGGTTATCTCCGGTTTGGGCTGATAGCAGAAGTTGCTCAGGGTTACATCTGAGATTGGACTGCTGAAAGTGTTTGAATTCTGCAAAGTTATCTGTAAGTGTGCCTGTCTTCCCGGTGTTAGCTCCGGATCTGAGGGATGAGTGCCTCGATGGGAGGTCTGAGATTGAAGCTGATCGCATGCATTTGAAACAAGCATTTTCGGAGTTATTGTCGGAACTGCAACAACACTCCTTAGGGTTATCTCCAAGGACGAAACTCGGGTTATCTTTGGAATTGGTATTACCGGTGTGTGTTCCAGGTTTGAAACTGAAATTCTGGTAGTATCCAAAATGGATGTGAGCTGTCTTCCATGGTTATCTCAGAAAGACGAATCTGCCCTCTTGCAATGTCAGTAACAGGTGTGCAGAAAATTTTGAGTGTCTACAGATGCCCCTCTTTATCATATTCATGCAATGCAAGGCTTCTGAAGTGCCTCGACCCCGTTCTGTTAGACAGCCTCATCGTTTGGCAGATGCGGTGGTACGTCCATTCCAGGTTGACGTGCCAGACATCGAGGACGAAGAGGAGGATGTTCCGGTTGTGGACCCTGCTCCTACTGCACATGTTCCCCGTAGGGATTTCCCAGGTATCCAGGTGGCGAACCCAGAGCTTTTGGGTGATTTGAGTCGACACCCTTCAGTTTACCTACATACAAACGAGGTACAAAGTTAGATTTTGATCTTCCTTCTTTCTTATTGATGAGGAGTAAAGGATTCTGATGTTGATTTGCTTTATGATGTAGTTTCTTGGCATTACACAGCCTAAAGGGAACTGGTTCATCATTCACTCCATGTACCAGGCTCTGCATCCTGACTATAGAGTGATTGTGCATGATTGGGGATTTGGGGCGTTCTTTTCCATCCTTCGCCGCCGTTATCCTTGGGGTTACCTCAGGGCGTTGTTTGAGCGCTGGTTTCACCAGACTCAGTCACACCATTTATTGGACTATAAGGTGATGATGACGCCGATGGATTGGCGGTTTATCACAAGTATGGAGTTTGGAGGGGCACCAATGCCTTGTACGTCGGATATTACCCTGACTGCCGTCAGATCCTTGCTAGGAATCCTGGCTGAGGTGCTCAAGGGCAGGACAGTGCGTACAGGTCCTTTGAGCGTAGATGCTATGAGTGGGCTGTTGAGTGAGCCCATATCCGCTGATGTGAGAGTCAGGGATCGCATTCTTCGGCAATTGTTCCTGATGATTATTAGGGGTTGCTTCATAGTTGATAACTCTTTTACGATGTCATTCGATTTGATCAGCGCCACACGAGACATGGACCATATTGGAAAGTATGATTGGGGTTCCTACACCTTCGCCTATTTCCTCAGAGGGATGCGTATGCGTTCGTAGGGTTTGACCAAGGCTTGGTTAAGATTTTACTCATTTCTGCTGGTGAGTATTTCTCTTGTAATTTCCCATGAACAGGTTAAGAGTGTTGACTGACAACAGATGTTTGCCTTTGTGTTGACAGTTCTGGCCTATGAGAGGCTCCCATGCTTGCGTCCTATGAGTGTGTTAGGATTAGATACATATCCACGAGGATGGTGATGACATCATTCTATACTGGTGGAGGTCCCTGTTGCTGAGGGTTTTACTCATTGCCGCCTACAGCTGGAGTTATTGACAGCTGATGTCATCACATGGATTCCTTACTCTGGGAAGCATTTGACCATTGGATTTTAGGATGGGTACCCGACTGGTGTCGAGTACGTGATTTCCACCTGTAGGGTTCCTCTCTTTACTGATGGAGGATGGGAGCTCTATTTAGGAGAGTGTGCTATCAGGAGCACCACAGGAGAGATCCGTATGCCGATTTTGCCTCCTGCCAGGCGTTATTGGCCTATTTCCCAGTCGTCCGTCATTGATATCCCATTGTTGGGTCTTGACAGTTTTGCATTATTAGAGGGTCCCTACACTCAGGAGATATTCCAGCATTGGTGGTAACCTCGTACCATTGGAGCCCAGACCCACGCCACTCAGTTCATGGGGGATATGATTCTTGGATCCGTGATGATGACAGATTGGTTAGCCTATGTCCGAGATTCGACTCATTTGACAGTTTGACCCAACTATTGGACCGGGCACATTTCTCTATTCTGCACTTGGGCAGAGATCCGGCAGAGGTAGATACTTTTGATCCTTCTAGCTCAGGCGCTGGCCCCTCAGACGATCCATATGGCTTTGCCGGTGCAGATCCTCCATTGTATAGGCCTGACATCCCCGTTGATGGAGATCCAGTGACTCAGAAGTAGGTACATCAGGTGGACAGGATTGATGATGTAGACATTGACACTATTGCATGTCTTCTTCTGATGTATATTCTTGTTATCTCTTTTGATAGGCCTCTATTAGACACTGGGTGGATTTGCCCCATTCTCGCTATATCTTTTGATAAGCCTCTATTAGTTGTAGGGCGTCTGTGCCCCATTTCCCTGTATTTTAGTTGTAGAGAGATGATGTATTAGATGATGATATATTTAGGAATGTATGTACAGTTTTCCATTCCCTATATTATATTGCCATCTATTGTTTATCATGCATGTATTATGTTATGCATATGTATGTATGTCCAGAGATATTCAGCATTGACCCCTGATGGTCTTATGATACGGCCCACACAGATGTCTTCTTCGACAGTTAGTCGCATTGACCACACTCCACCAGTGTTGATAGTTTCTTGTCTGAGGTCGTGGTATGATAGTATGTCACCATCAGACAGGGTGACTGTAGATCAACTATTGCAACATTGTATGACCCTCTTGATGTTTCAGGTTCCCGCAGGCTTTGTAGAGGGTATGCTGGAGCATTGGGTACCAGAGAGGTAGGTTTTCCGGTTTGGTACCCAGGAGTTGACTCCGACTTTAGAGGAGTATCTTGTGATTGTAATGGCCGCCAATCGACGCAACCTTAGCAGCGGATTGCTATATGTGACATGAGCCGACAGTTTATGACCCTCATCGGGCTGAAGCATAGGGTTGTGCAGGATGAGCTCACATCTGGCCACGTGATATCCCAACATTTTCTGATGGACAGATTTGGCTCAGAGGATAGTTATACACGGCATTCCAGAGATTTCACCACACCGGAGGATCAATGGCATTTGGCCAGAGTAGATGTATTGCTACTATGCGTATTGTCATATGTATACATGTCACGGTACATGGATGAGTTGGACATATGCGTCATTATTGCAGTAAAAGCTCTCAGGGAGGGTCACACCATTGTACTGATGATTTTAGCAGAGACGCTGAGATCGGCCACATATTGCTGCACTTATCCTCTAGGAGTATTTACAGGCAGCTCGGTCATGCTGTACGTGTGGTTTATGTCACACCTGAGACTGATTGACACTTTTAGACGGCACAAGTATTGTTTTACCCATGAGATAGTTGTGTCGTACTCCTTTCAGCCTATGGAGTGTACAGATCCTGCATCTTGGTCCATTTTCCTAGCAAGGATCGGAGATCCATTAGATCTATTGCAATGTACAGGGCTTAGTTCACCCTACAGCTTCATTACTCATGCTCCGGGCATGGATTATCTCTCTCTGACTGGTTTGAGGGGCATGACTACTTATCACCCACTAGCCGTGATGTGTCAGTTCGACCAGGTTTAGGACTTCCATCCTTTTGAGGGGGCCTTGAGTCAGCACTTGGCTTCTCGCCACTTATCTGCAGAGGACATATCCAGGGTGTATGCATGTTGGGATCAGCGTGAGCTAGCAGAGTTTTTTGTGAGCCATCCGGGCTATTTGACAGAGTATTCTGCATGGATGGAGACAGAGACTTTATTGGCTGCGGTAGTATCCATAGTGCAGGGGATCGATTTCGACGATGGGGAGCCCATGGAGGACACTAATATTCCCACCAAGGAGAAGTTGCCTACTGGGTTTCCAGTAGCTATGATGGATTCTCCCAAGATCTGAGTACTCATTGTGATGATTCAAAGATTCAAAGATAGTATTTCGACGAGTCTTCATCTGATGTCCTATGAGAGAGATCAGGCTAGGGCCTTAATGTTGACAACTCTGGATGGGAGAGACGTCGCTTTGTTGGAGAGAGATGACACTTTGGCTTATAGAGACACCGCTATTGAGGAGCGGGATGATGCCAGATCAGCTAGAGATGTAGTGATCATTGAGCGGGATGCTGCCATATTTGCCCGAGATGTAGCCGTTGCAGTTAGTACTACAGTGAGATCCCTTACCACTGACATGATTGCCGAGATGAGTGCATATATTGATTGGCATCATGTCACCATGTAGTTAGCCTCGGACTTGTTGGCTCGTGTAGATATATTGATGCAGAAGACCATAACGCTACCTCCTTCCTCTGAGAGAGATGTTATGTTAGATCTGCTAGCCCGCATACACACCAATCTGTAGATAGCCTTATATTTTTCCTGCACAGACTAGCTTAACTATTTTGTCATGTACAGTTCATATTGTATATATCAAACAACATTATATATGGTAGGGAAATATGTTTTGATTCACTTCTCTTTTAGTTATGCCTGGATACTTGCTTGATATTTTGCTTGCTTCTTCAGGGCTTGTGATCATGATGTATTCTGAATTCCTCCTTGATGGATGAACATTGAGATGTCTTAGGATCTTCAGAATGGATCATTGATCTATGTGTATGCCTACCCTTTTTGGTGTCTTGGGACTGGTTTATGTATGTAGATGTGGGGAAGAGTGTGGCTTTTCCTCTCTGAGATTGACCGCACCACAGATGGTCGCTAGTACTCCTATTTAAGAGGAGCCCAGTTAGGTCCATCTCTTATAGATTAGTGTTGCTCTTTGAGGCACAACCGCAGCTTAGATGGTCGCCGAATCTCCCATTTAGGGGGAGGTCAGGTAGTTCCGTCCCTTTGGTTTGAAGCAGATGAAATGTGATGGATTGAAGTTTGATCCTAGTACCGCTGACAAGTCTTTGTATTTTGGTAGGGGGTGAGACCAAATCATAAATGGCTGCCTACGTACTCCTATTGAAGAGGAGATCAGGTTTGCGTAGTTCGAACCTGATGTAAGAGGTTCAACGTTGTATGTGAAAGGTGTAAATGGGTGTAGAAGCTTTATTGGTGAAGGGTGTAGACATATTTTTGTTGTTTTTGTTTTGTATTATTTTTGTTTTTTTTCTTACGACTGGGCCATATAAAATATAGTTGCCTACGTACTCCTGGGTATCAAGGAGATCACGTCGATGTAGTTCACCCCATGTTCAGGACGATTTGTAGACGATGAAAAGTTTGATCCCATGTTCAGGACAAACTGCGGGGAAGAAAGTTTGATCCTCATGTACAGGACAAACTACGGGTGTGAAAAAGTTTGATCTCATGTTCAGGACAAACTGCAGGTATGAAAGGTTTAATCCCTGATGGGATAACCCAAATTATATGAAAGGTTTGAAATGAAGTGTAGTGAAGGATTCGCTGATCCAGAACCAGGCTGCTGGTTTGAGAAGTGTGTTTCCCTGATGGGGCAGAAGAGTATGAGGAAGAGTTTGTATATAGTAAGGGTTAAAAACCTGAAATGACTGGTGATCTGATGATCCAAAACTAGGATGTTTGTTTGATGGTAACCTCAGACATAGTACCGTTTCACGGTGTCTGAGTTGATGGGTTGTGAAAATTCATCGCCGTCCATTTCCTTTAATCTGCACTACTAGAAAATTGGCCTATAGCGACGGTTGGCGACCGTCACTATAGGTCATAACAAAATCGTGTATTTTTTCTTTTCCAATGGTCGTTGAAAGTTTTAGCGACGGTCATGACTATAGCTATAGATGTCTATAGCGACGCTCAGTGACCGGCGCTATAGGCATGTGTTTTTATAGAACACTATAGCTACGGTCGATGACCATCGCTATAGCCTTTTCATATTTAAAAAAAATAATTAATAATGCACATTTATTCATCAAACACAAATATAATATAAAATAAAATATAAAAAATATTATATACATCATTTAAAATCATTCACATTACAACATTACAATATAATAAGTTGAATAATTCATCTCCTCATTCACATAATAACATTATATACATCTTGTACTCCTGCTCGAGTGTAGTGGCAAATGTAAAAGGTGAACTAAGGGTAACTGACATCCAAGGCCAACATTTGTGGCTCTAATATCAACATGTTATCCACCGGCTCCAGGGTCCCCCAGTAGATTGCAGAGAAAGGTACATCACGGTAATTTTGCACTGTAATGAGAAAAACTGGATTAAATATTATCAAGATGACAATTAAGCACCAAGCAAAATGTTGAATAAAATATGCTAATAAAAAAGTAACAATCTTCCTCAAGAAACCACGTGAATAGCAAAGCTTGGCTAACTAATGTAATTCATGCAATCAATTTATTTTAGTATGCTAACCTTGCCGACGAGCATCTCAAATAATAAGATTCCAACAATCCACCAGTCAGCAAGCTTGTCATGGTCCTTCCCAAGAATGATTTCAGGTGGCATATATATATATATATATATATATATATATATATATATATATATTCTATCTTTCCACATAAGGACTTTGACCTTGTTTTTTTCAAATTGCTTTGTCAGGCCAAAGTCAGTCAACAGAGCCTAAAATAAAAAAAAAAATTTGAATAAGAAAACTAAAATAAGAAAATATGCAAGTATATTATATACGTGTACGTGTGTGGTATTGAGAGATAGAGAGAGTAGTACATGGCCATCTGCATCCAGTAAGATATTTTCTGGTTTGAGGTCCCTCTGCATAATTCTATTTTTGTGAAGGTGAGACACAATAGAAACAATATATGTCGTGTATATACAAGCGAGATCCTCTCTAAAATATACCATGTAGTGATCAATTTCACGATCCAAGATGTAAAGAAGCCATAGAAAACTAAAAAGATGTAAGATACACAAAAAGGCCATGGTGGTATAGTGAAAAAAGAGATGTCCTCCATTCACAAAATCAAGCACAAGATAAAGTCTATATTTGGTCCGAAATCAAAGAAAATTACATAAATACTCCCTTATAAAAATAAATTTGAAAAGTAAAGAAAGAATATGCAGTACATTATATACGATTACATAACATATATGTTGGCACGCTTAGTTGGTTATGATTTGACAAACCAAGGGTCATCAACATACACCTGAAAATCAACCTAAACAAACAAAATGTTGAGTATAATTCACTACAATGGATAACCACCCATAAACTAGGGATTAGGGAACAGATTATATGCAAGTATCATTGAACATTTACAATTAACCTAAACAACAAATCCATATCTTTGGCTTCCATGTACAGTCAATATAGTCGCGTAATGAGAGAGAAAAATAGAGGGAAATAGGGAATCACCTCTAGCCGTGCGATTCATCTTTGGAGGACCACTTGTCGTGGCCACAGCACACCCAATGAACGAAGAAGAATCGACCGGAGGGCTAATTTGACCAGAAGGGAACGATCGTCTGAGAAGGCTCTAGATGAGAACGATCGACGGAAAAAGGAGATAGAAAGGGTGATAGAGGAAAGAGAGGGCTGATTTGACTAAGAACGGATGAGAAAGAGAGGAAAGAAAGGGTGATTGAGAGCTGATTTTCCCCAAAAATTTGATTTGGGGGAAAAATGTTGATACTGATTTGGGGGAAATTTGGGAGGGATTTCTGAGCGCCAACTAATTGCCATTATCTAAGGCTCATTACCCTCGATATTTAGTTCTAAAAATTCTCGACGACCAGAGTAGGACCCTCGGTATAGACTATCTTCAAAGGCATATACCGACGGCCAGCTTGTGACCATCGCTATAAGTATCCTAATGTGACGGTTTTGTCCCGACCGTCGCTATAGGTTAAACTTCTAGTAGTGCTGGGATCACCTCCTGTCAATACCTCCTTGACAATAAATGGGCCTTCCTAGTTTGGAGAGAATTTTCCCTTAGACTAATCTTGTTTGTTAATGATTGTGACGCCCCCAAATTCAGGTACTTGAAACCCGTACTTAGTGCTTCACGATACCATTTCTTTGAGCGGAATAATAATAAAATATAAATATCAAACTTAATTTACATATATCAGAGTTGTCTAATCCCAGGTTCACAACCTTTAATTCATTACATTACATGATAGATAATAAATATTATCATCTTAATATAGACTAACTATTACATAAGATACCATAAAGTTTATTATGCTTGCTTTCCCTTTCCTTTGTCCTTGTCTGAACCTTCAGGTTGATTATGCTTAGTTGAAAACATTTACATTTAAAGTAAGAATGAGCATTTGGGAGCCCAGCAGGTAATAGCAGACAATAAACGTTAGCTGAAAGAAGTAAATGTTTTCTGTGAATGTCACTTCTACAACGGATCAACAGTTGTGAAGTAAACTGAAGCAACACTAAACAACGTAACAATTCTATCTCAAATTTTGAAACTATGTATTGACTATAATAGGCGAGCAATCGACAAACTATGAACTTTGTTTTTGATTTTCAATATTCAATTAAATAACAAGAATTTATTCTACACAATAACAAAGTGGAATATTTTCCAGAGTTTATGCTGAGTGATCCCTAAGGATCTTGAACTTCTATCCTCGAGTAACTATCAAAGATTTACTTTGATATTCCCAGGTGTATCAGATAACCATAAAGATTAAGTCATACCCCTCTACTAGTATAATAAATAATCAGCTTAATTATACCCTATATTATGCATAATACGTAAAATGCGCAACGGCCAAATATACGACCAAAAGGTTCCCTTTTATATAAAAAGGTTGTTCTTTTCAGACTTATAATTAGAATTTGAATTATAACAACAAAATACTATGATTTCAATATATAATCGCTTTTCTGATCTAGCCGAAACAATTAGCATCGACCTGTCAATAATAATTGAGTTCTCTTCTCAAACCTATCAAGTTCTAACAAATGTTCGTCTAGCCAGAATAATTAGCTAAGACATATCTCAACGCTATTTTTAAATCTATGTCTAGCCGATTCAAATAGCTTAGACAACTTTTAATCAATGTATACATACCGAAATTTAATAAGTATGTATCAACAGGTACAACAATTATCCAAGTGAGGACACTTGTATAACAATATTTAGAAATTAGCGAACATAATATATATTTCAATTATATAATAATACTGTATTGATAAGCAATGATCGGATAGAATTCAAGAACTGGCATGTCTACAAAGTATAGATACATGAACAATAATAATAGAGTTAATAAACTGGCACAATAGCAATATAGTTTTGAAACTGGCTTACACATGTCCATTGCATAAAGTAAATGCGAAGGGTATGATACTTGCCTGGTCTGCTGCTTACAGTACACGACTTAGTTCTACCTTTAATACAACAACCTTTCATTAATAAGATTAATCTTTCGATTAGAATAACATATCATAACACATAGTAATGCTATTGACAGTCAACACATAGCCTAAGCACATTGTCACATAGTTATATCAGTCATTGACTCATAAACAATTACCTATCAAGTCAAATTATCTAGGTCCGAATCAATTTCAAAGTCAATTTGGTGTACTGACGGTTTTATCAGATAATTATCGAGTTTATTGTTAATTAAACTCTATTCTGAATCCTTAATATTATTCTGGATAATTTAAATATCAGTCATATTATTTTTTAATGACTTATACTAATTTTTAAACAATTATTATAATTTATCATGACTTTTTAAACACTCGGAATCATTAATAAATGATTTAAATATTAAATAATTTTATTATCATTAATATTTAAATAATATTAAACTATTAATGAAACCATTGCCAAAATATTAAAGTTATTTATAATAACTTAAAATATTTTTAAAGTATAAATATTACCCTTGAATAATTTTTAAAACAATTAAAATCATTTCTAAATAATCACCATTAATATTTAAATATTAATGCATTATTTATCAAAATATTAAAAGTCATTTATTATAACTTAGAATATTTTAATTCATTTATATCCTTTTAAATGATTTTTAAATTAATAAACCCATTTTTAAACTATCTATTTAATATAATTATTAAATAAAACTAATATCATTAATATTAAATTATTAATGAAATTATCCTTTAAATATTTAAAGTTATATTTTATAACTTAAAATATTTTTAAACTCCTTATTTTCATTTAAAAGATTTTTATAATATTAAAATCATTTTAAACTAATTTATTTAATATAATTATTAAATAAATCTAATATCATTAATATCAAATTATTAATGAAATTTACCTTTAAATATTAAAAGTTATATTTTATAACTTAAAATATTTTTAAATACCTTATTGTCATTTAAAATGATTTGAAATATAATAAAATCAATTTTAATTAATATATTTAATGTATTTATTAAATAAATTAAATGTCAATAATATTCAAATAAATACAAATATTTATGAAAAATATGTCAAATTATTAAAAGTTAATTTTTATAACTTAAAATAAATTTTAAAATTAATTTTGTAATTTTCAGAAATTTATTTGTATTTTTAATGAATTTTTAGAAATTTAGAAAACTAAAATAATTAAATCCGGCGCTAAAGGCTTTGGCGACGGTTTCTGTCGCGGTTAGTGTTCTTGAGGCTCAAGAACACTGACAGTCAGTGTTCAAGAGGCTCCCTTTGACCGTCTTTAATTCACAGCCTAAACATGCTCTGGGAAATTTTAAACATTGATCATGTAGTGATTATGTAATACTACAAGAATAAACTATCATCTAAGTCAAACAATCATGTATCATGAAGATCTAGCCCCTCAAACTCGTCAGAGCTTTCTGGGTTACCCAGAAACCTAGTCAACTTCGAGGGTCCAATTTGAGGCTCAATTTTCTTTAGGTTCTGGTCATTAACAAGTTGTTATTATGGTGCAAGCTTATAGTCTACATGACAAGGTACAAATACCATTTATCAGATCAGTCAAACTACATCAGAATCATAAGCTAGCATCCGGTCAAACCTTGTCAGAAGGAGTTTTCTTGAGTTTTCTGGGTTACCCAGAAAACCGAGTTCGTGAACGAGTATGCTAGTTTGACCATCATTTATTTTCATTCTGTTGTTTATCTAAGTGATTTAGGAGCATGAATCTGTAGTACACATACAAGAGTATAACCTAAATACACTAACACAAACAAAACATCAAACACATGCAAGATCTGGGCCCATGAACTTATTGTCAGACACTGCTGAACAGGTTATGGGTTACCCAGAAAATACAAAGTCACGGTCGATCAACGCAGTTTAACCTTCCATAACTTGAAATATACACCTGATCTAAACATGATTTCAAGTCTAGATCAAAGTCCTCCTAGCATACTACATATTCAAACATGTAAACAACCAAAAACATAACTAGAAAGAGATCTATGGGGTCTGACATTCGTTGTCAGACAACATTTTTAAATTTTTTTAGATTTTGAAAAATATCAAATTCGTTCTTATAGATGTTATGGATCTAACAAATACCAACCCAGATCATTGATTAACACTACATACAACATATTACAACATAAAAACACCAGATCTAACACAACATACATGATTAAAGTTTTGGCTTAGGGTTTGCCTTTATTTGAACAATTTCTTGATCTAGGGTTCTTGATCTGTTTTTGGTATTCTAGGAACTCAAAAAGGGACCGGTTTACCAAAAGAATTTCGCGGGTTAGAGAGAAGAGGGTTTGATTGAGAGTAAGTTGAAGAAATGAGCCAAAAATTAAACTTTTCTCTCTCTAAATCTATATATATTATGTTGCAATGAAGTGGCTGATGAATTGTGGCTGATGTGCTGAGAATGTGGTCACATGGGAAACTCTTGAGTTGGTCACCAACTCTAGTAGTTGGCAAAATCTTACAAGTAACCTAATAAAGAAATGAGAAAGGGCATTTTGGTCATTAGGCTTGTGATTTTAATGACAATCTAGTAACTTAGCAAACCCTTAGGGTTTAACCCTAAGGTTTCATACATTGAATTTTTTTTGTAGGATTCCAGTTAGGGCTAAAAATGTACAATTTAGTTTCCTAAATTGTGAATTATGGTTTCTAAATTAATTTAGGTTTCTAATTACTTAGAATTACAAATTAGGTTTTATAATTTACTAATTATAATTAAACTTGCTAAATTAACAATTAGGGTTTCCAATTAGCAATTAGAGTTTCTAATTACTAATTAGGGTTTCTAATAATTAGGGTTTTTCCTAATTAGCATTAAATTCTATAATACACACCATTTATCACATAACACAGTTACTAAATAGTCTTGAACTCGTATTTGAGTTTCAAATTAGGTTTTAACAGTTTAACACTAGGGTTTTCTACTGTTACACCATAATTGACCAACCATTATCAATACACACATACAGTACATATTTATAGCACTGAAATATAATTAATATTATATTAATATTCTCATTCCTTATTCAAAATCCAGAATTAGGGTTCTGAATCTATATCCGACATAACTTTCATATATACCAATATTCATTAAGTTAAAATAATTAACTTAATTAATCTGAAATAAATTCATATAGTAAAATAGTTATTATAATAATTCTAATAATCATTTCATATATTAATTAAATAATATTATAATCATATTTTCATGGAAAATAAATAATAAAAAGCATTTCTACCACAAAATTAATTTATTATAAGAATATAATTTATAATGATCAATAATTCTAAAAAAAAATTATTTGAAATTATTCATGTAATAAATAAATTTTATTTATCACACACACACACACACACACACACACACACATATATATATATATATTTACACTTTACCTTGCACATATTCCCATCTTTATTTTTCTAAAAAAAAATTTATACATAAAATTTCTTATTTAATTATATTAATAATATTGAGTTATTACATTCACCCTCCCTTATAAGGATTCTATCCCCGGAATCACCGTTTCAAAACTTATACTCACTAGGGTAAATAACATACACATTCGTTATAAATAGATCTCGATCAGATTCGTTCATCTGATCTTTAACTATTCAGCCTAAAGCTTGTTTATCTGATTAAACGGAAATTTAATTTCTAATAGAACTCAAATTCCTCCTTCAAAATTTCTTTATAAAATAATTTACTATATATAAGAAAATCAAATTTATTTGAATACTACCTGGTATTCCATCCCCTGCTGCTACCGTATCCTGAACTGTCTTGTTGAAGACTCTTGCGGTTGATTTTGTTGGTTTGTTGGTTGAAGTTGGTCCCGTTATCGCCAATGTCCCGCTGCTTTTCCCCTTATTCGCACTTCCTGCTTCCCTTCTATTTTTTGGACAATCTTTCACCTTATGCTTCATTGATCCACAAATAAAACACCCACTATTTATCCTAGGATTGGGGCAGTTAGGAGAGATATGTCCCTTCTGCCCACACTTGTAGCACATAGACTTTCCCTTTAAACACTTTCCCAAGTGATTCTTTCCGCAATTCCCACATTGCACAACCTGTTTCTTTCCACCTCCAAGCCTATTTTTGGTATTCCCAAAATTATCTCCTTTCCTTTTTCCAGTCTTACCACCACTACTCCCTTCTCCGGCTCTAGTTTGATTTGTCTCCCACCAAAAATTTGCCTCCCCTTTTATCATATAGGTGGCAAAAGCTGTCTTTTGCCCCTCCTGTACCCTAGCTATCACAAACGCTTCTATAGGGTCAGTTGATCCTCTAAATCCTGGCGGTCCTACTGCCTTGAAGTATTTGAAGTTTGCCGATCGATTATCTAACCGATTTCCCGCGGCTGGTATTCCATTCTGCATAGCCTGAGCGACCATATTCGCAAAATTCTGTATCGGGTCTGGTTGTCCTCCAGATTTGTTGACTGGTTCTTCTGCCCTTTGGTTTCATTTTCGTCTTGGCTGCATTATCTAATTAAATAAAATCATGTTCATCCAACTAATTCATAGTACTTTACATAGCATAGCACATACTGCTTTAAACATCCGCTATCCCTTTGTGACACAAAAGTCGGGATTCACTATTACAACTTATACAAAAGTTGAAAATATTACATTACACCCACATACTTATCATATACACATCATAGAACACACATATTCAAGTAATACTAATACTACTTATTTCCTACGCCTTCACTAAGGATCAATTGCTTAGTAATCTATATATTCCTATTATCCTCAATAATCTATTCACACATAACTATACCAAGTTGGTCAAACTTAACAGACATTATGAGTTTAGGAACTTACCACAATCATATGAGTTTAAGAACTTATCCTAGTCAGACATTTGGCGTCCATTCGCTAAGGGGTTCAAAAATATTTCATATAATTATGAGTCATGAACTTACCATAAGTATGAGTTTTAAGAACTCGCACTTAACCTTATATTCTCTAACTATACTCTACCTAACTGTTATACCACTGTTTCTGGATTCGGTACTATAATTTTCAGCATAACCACCTCATCAGGGCTGCTTGCACTGTGAGCCTCTATTTCAGCTATTAGCTTTGATATTGGCTCGGTTATGGAGGTTAACTTCTTCTTTACAATATGAGAGTATCCTAATCCTTTTCCATCTGACATCTACACATAAATTATCTTAACTAGCAAATAATATATACACACAGCAAATAATAGTTTTATATAAGTTATCTTTTTTTTTGGTTTTACGATGAATTTACCTAATTCATCTCCTTTTAAACTCTATATGAGTTATTTGTAATTTCAACATTTCCCTCTGTCCTAAGGTTATAACCTAAGGTCTATCCCCACCTAAGGTTTCTAACCTAAAGCTCTGATACAAACTTGAAACGCCCCCAAATTCAAATACTTGAAACCCGAACTCAGTGCTTCAAGATACCATTTCTTTGAACGGAATAATAATAAAATATAAATATGAAACTTAATTTACATATATCAGAGTTGTCTAATCCCAGGTTCACAACCTTTAATTCATTACATTACATGATAGATAATAAATATTATCATCTTAATATATACTAACTATTACATAAGATACCATAAAGTTTATTATGCTTGCTTTCCCTTTCCTTTGTCCTTGTCTGAACCTTCAGGTTGATTACGCTTAGCTGAAAACATTTACATTTAAAGCAAGAATGAGCATTTGGGTGCCCAACAAGTAATAGCAGACAATAAATGTTAGCTAAAAAGTAGATGTTTTCTGTGAATGTCATTTCTACAACGAATCAACAGTTGTGAAGTAAACTGAAGCAACACTAAATAACGTAACAATTTTATCTCAAATTTTGAAACTACGTATTGACTATAATAGGTGAGCAGTCGACAGACTATGAACTTTGTTTTTGATTTTTGATATTCAATTGAATAACAAGAATTTATTCTACACAATAACAAAGTGGAATATTTTCCAGAGTTTATGCTGAGTGATCCCTAAGGATCTTGAACTTCTATTCTCGAGTAACTATCAAAGATTTACTTTGATATACCCAGGTGTATCAGATAACCATAAAGATTAAGTCATACCCCTCTACAAGTATAATAAGTGATCAGCTTAATTATACCCTATATTATGCATAATACTTAAAACGCGCGTAACAGCCGAATATACAACCAAAAGGTTCCCTTTTATATAAAAAGGTTGTTCTTTTCAGACATATAATCAGAATTTAAAGTATAACAACGAAATACTATGATTTCAATATCTAATCGCTTTTTCGATCTAGCCGAAACAATTGGCATCGACCTGTCAATAATAATTGAGTTCTCTTCTCGAACCTATCAAGTTCTAACAAATGTTTGTCTAGCTAGAATAATTAGCTAAGACATATCTCAACGCTATTTTTAAATCTATGTCTAGCCGATTCAAATAGCTTAGACAACTTTTAATCAATGTATACATACAAGAATTTAATAAGTATGTGTCAATAGGTATAACAATTATCCAAGTGAGGACACTTGTATAACAATATTTAGAAATTAACGAATAAAATATATATTTGAATTATATAATAATACTGTATTGATAACCAATGATAGGATAAAATTCAAGAACGGATATCTTCAAGTATAGATATATGAACAATAATAATAGATACATAAACAATAATAATAACAATATAGTTCCTAAACCGGCTTACACATGTTCATTGCATAAAGTAAATGCAAAGGGTAGGATACTTGCCTGGTCTGCTGCTTACACTACACGACTTAGTTCTACCTTTAATACAACGACCTATCATTAATAAGATTGTTCTTTCGATTAGAATAACATATCATAACACATAATACAACTATTGACAGTCAACACATAGCCTAAGCACATTGTCACATAGTTATATCAGTCATTGGATCATAAACAATTAACTATCAAGTCAAATTATCTAGGTCCAGATCAATTTCAAAGTCAATTTGGTGTACCGACGGCTTTATCGGATAATTATCGAGTTTATTGTTAATTAAACTCTATTCTGAATCCTTACTATTATTCTGGATAATTTAAATATCAGTCATATTATTTTTTTAATGACTTATACTAATTTTTAAACAATTATTATAATTTATCATGACTTTTCAAACACTGGAATCATTAATAAATGATTTAAATATTAAATAATTCTATTATCATTAATATTTAAATAATATTAAACTATTAATGAAACCATTGCCAAAATATTAAAGTTATTTATAATAACTTAAAATATTTTTAAAGTATTAATATTACCCTTGAAATGATTTTTAAAATAATTAAAATCATTTTAAATAATCACCATTAATATTTAAATATTAATGTATTATTTATCAAAATATTAAAAGTCATTTATTATAACTTAAAATATTTTTAATTCATTTATATCCCTTTTAAATATTTTTAAATTAATAAAACCATTTTAAACTATTTATTTAATATAATTATTAAATAAATCTAATATCATTAATATTAAATTATTAATGAAATTATCCTTTAAATATTAAAAGTTATATTTTATAACTTAAAATATTTTTTTAAACTCTTTATTTTTATTTAAAATGATTTTATAATATTAAAATCATTTTAAAACTAATTTATTTAATATAATTATTAAATAAATCTAATATCATTAATATCAAATTATTAATGAAATTTACCTTTAAATATTAAAAGTTATATTTTATAACTTCAAATATTTTTAAATACCTTATTATCATTTAAAATGAATTTTAATATAATAAAATCATTTTTAATTAATTTAGTTAATGCATTTATTAAATAAATTAAATATCAATAATATTCAAATAAATACTAATATTTATGAAAAATATGTCAAATTATTAAAAGTTAATTTTTATAACTTAAAATAATTTTTAAAAGTAATTTTGTAATTTTTAGAAATTTATTTCTATTTTTAATGAATTTTTAGTAATTTAGAAAACTAAAATAATTAAATCCGTCGCTAAAGGCTTTAGCGACGGTTTTTGTCTCGGTTGGTGTTCTTGAGGCTCAAGAACACTAACAGTCAGTGTTCAAGAGGTTCCCTTTGACCGTCTTTAATTCACAGCCTAAGCATGCTCTGGGAAATTTTAAACATTGATCATATAGTGATTATGTAATACTACATGAATAAACTATCATCTAAGTCAAACAATCATGTATCATGAAGATCTAGGCCCTCAAACTTGTCAGAGCTTTCTGGGTTTTCTGGGTTACCCAGAAACCCAGTCAACTTCGAGGGTCCAATTTGAGGCTCAATTTTCTTTAGGTTCTGGTCATTAACAAGTTGTTATTATGGTGCAAGCTTATAGTCTACATGACAAGGTACAAATACCATTTATCAGATCAGTCAAACTACATCAAAATCATAAGCTAGCATCCGGTCAAACCTTGTCAGAAGGAGTGTTCTTGAGTTTTCTAGATTGCCCAGAAAACCGAGTTCCTGAACGAGTAGGCTAGTTTGACCATCATTTTTTTTCATTATGTTGTTTATCTAAGTGATATAGGAGCATGAATCTGTAGTACACATACAAGAGTATAACCTAAATACACTAACACAAACAAAACAACAAACACTTGCAAGATTTGGGTCCATGAACCTGTTGTCAGACACTGCTGAACAGGTTCTGGGTTACCCAAAAAATACAAAGTCATGGTCGGTCAACGCAGTTTGACCTTCCATAACTTGAAATATACACCTGATCTAAGCATGATTTCAAGTCCAGATCAAAGTCCTCCTAGCATACTATATATTCAAATATTTAAACAACCAAAAACATAACCAGAAAGAGATCTATGGGGTCTAACATTCGTTGTCAGACAACATTTTTAAATTTTTCTAGATTTTGAAAAACTTCAAATATGTGCCTATAGATGTTATGGATCTAACAAATACCAACCCAGATCATTGATTAACACCACATACAACATATTACAACATAAAAACACCAGATCTAACACAACATAAATGATTAAAATTTTGGCTTATGGCTTACCTTTATTTGAACAATTTCTTGATCTAGGGTTCTTGATCTGTTTTTGGTATTCTAGGAACTCAAAAAGGGACTGGTTTACCAAAAGAATTTCACGGGTTAGAGAGAAGAGGGTTTGATTGAGAGTAAGTTAAAGAAATGAGCCAATAAATAAACTTTTCTCTCTCTAAATCTATATACATTATGTTGCAATGAAGTGGTTGATGAATTGTGGCTGATGTGCTGAGAATGTGGTCACATGGGAAAGTGTTGAGTTGGTCACCAACTTTAGTACTTGGCAAAATCTTACAAGTAACCTAATAAAGAAATGAGAAAGGGCATTTTGGTCATTAGGCTTGTGATTTTAATGACAATCTAGTAACTTAGCAAACCCTTAGGGTTTAACCCTAAGGTTTCATACATTGAATTTTTTTTGTAGGATTCCAGTTAGGGCTAAAAATGTACAATTTAGTTTCCTAAATTGTGAATTATGGTTTCTAAATTAATTTAGGTTTCTAATTACTTAGAATTATAAATTAGGTTTTATAATTTACTAATTATAATTAAACTTGCTAAATTAACAATTAGGGTAAATAAATTGGCAATTAGGGTTTCTAATTAGCAATTAGGATTTCTAATTACTAATTAGGGTTTTTAATAATTAGGGTTTTTCCTAATTAGAATTAAATTCTATGATACACATCATTTATCACATAACACAGTTACTAAACAGTCTTGAACTCATATTTGAGTTTCAAATTAGGGTTTTAACAGTTTAACACTAGGATTTTCTACTGTTACACCATAATTGACCAACCATTATCAATACACACATACAGTACATATTTATAGCACTAAAATATAATTAATATTATATTAATATTCTCATTCCTTATTCAAAATCCAGAATTAGGGTTTTGAATCTATACCCGACATAACTTTCATATATACCATTATTCATTAAGTTAAAATAATTAACTTAATTAATCTGAAATAAATTCATATAGTAAAATAGTTATTATAATAATTCTAATAATCATTTCATATATTATTTAAATAATATTATAATTATATTTTCGTGGAAAATAAATAATAAAGGCATTTCTACTACAAAATTAATTTATTATAAGAATATAATTTATAATGATCAATAATTTTTTTTAAAAAAATTATTTGAAATTATTCATGTAATAAATAAATTTTATTGATCACACACACACACACACACACACACACACACACACACATATATATATATATATATATATATATATATACACACACACACACTTTACCTTGCACATATTCTCATATTTAATTTTTTTTTAAAAAATTTATACGTAAATTTTTTTATTTAATTATATTAAAAATATTGAGTTATTACAATGATCTTCTTCAAAACTAAGTCATGTTGTTTAAACTGCCGTAGCCGAACTTTTCTGTTGTAAGATCTAGCGATCCTTTGTTGATATAACTGACCATGGAAGATAGACGCGACTCCCCTTTCATCTATTTGAGACAATTGGTGATACCTGTCTTGTACCCATTGGTCTTCATGAAGCTGAGCGTCTATCAACACTCTGAGGGATTCCATTTCCACCTCTATGGGGAGCACTGTTTCCATCCCATAGGCTAACAAGTTGGGGGTTGCCCCAGTGGAAGTACGCATTGAAGTTCTGTAGGTTAATAAAGACAGAGGCAATAAGTCAGACCATCCTTTGTGGTTGGCGGACATCTTTTGCATGATCTTCTTGATGTTTTTATTAGCCGCTTCAACAGCACCATTCATCTTTGGATGGTAGATGATGGAGTTAAGGTGTTTGATGTGGAATTTACTGCACAACTCCTCCATTAGTTTGTTATTGAGGTTCTTAGCGTTGTCTGACACAATGACCTCTGGTTGTCCATACCGACAAATGACATTATTTCTGATGAAAGTAATGATGACTTCTTTGGTAACCTTGGGGAAGGACGCTGCTTCTACCCATTTGGTGAAGTAGTCGATCATAGTGAAGATAAAACGATGTCCATTACTGGCTTTGGGCTCGATGGGCCCGATCACATCCATTCCCCACCTTAAGAAGGGCCAGGGCGAACTCATATTGTGGAGTTCCCTTGGTGGGGCGTGGATAGTATTCCCATGGATTTGGCATTGATAACATCTCTTGACGTGCTCATCATAGTCAGCCTTGAGAGTAAGCTAATAATGCCCTGTTCTGAGGATCTTCTTAACAAGTAAAGGGCTGCTCATGTGTGGGCCACATACTCCACCATGGATCTTATCCATGAGCCTTTGAGCTTGGTCCTTATCCAGACATCTGAGGAGATCTAATCTTGCATCTCTTTTTTAGAGTGCATCTTCTCTCAGCTAGAATTTCATAGCAAGTCGATGGATCCGCCTTTTTTCAGTCAGGCTCGCCTCAGTGGGTGTGGAACCATCTCGTAAGTACTCCTTGATGTGTTGATACCAAGGGTGTTGGATGGGAGGTAGCTCATTCGATACTTCTCCAACAAAATTCCCATAGGCTGATGCCTTTTGCATGGAAAATATGATGCTTGGCATATTTTTCTTGTCAGGTATATGAATCAAGGAGGCCAAAGTTGCTAGCGCATCTGCAAAGTCATTCCTGCCATCTGGACAGTTGATAATTTAATATGGGTTTATTGAACACGTACTTTAGAGGATCCATGCGGGATATGAGATGGGTTGTATGACCATGGAGGTAGTGCTGTAACCTTATGGAAGCCCATGCTAAAGCACAACAAGTCTTCTCAATCAGAGTGTACTTGTGTTCACTGCTACTGAATAATTTACTGAGGTAGTAGATAGCTCGCTCTTGACCTCTATCGTTCTTCTGTCCCAGCATGTAGCCCATGGCATTGTCGTTGATTGAAAAATACATGAATAGGGGAACATCATCCCTGAGAGGTACCAAAATGGGAGCTTTGACTAGCTGCTCTTTAATTTTAAGGAAGGCTCTTTGACACTCATCGTTCCATTTCATGGAGGAGTTCTTCCTTAACAACTTGAAGATGGGCTCACAGGTTGCTGTGAGTTGAGAGATGAACCTACTAATGAAGTTGATTCTTCCCAAAAATCCCCGTATTTCTTTCTTTTTCTGAGAAATGGGCATTTCAGTGATGGCCTGGATTTTGGTGGGATCTAGCTCAATCCCTTTGTGGCTGACTAGGAATCCTAGCAATTTTCCTGATTTAACACCAAAGGCGCACTTGGCTGGATTCAACTTCAAGTTGTACTTACGCAACCTATTGAAAAGCTTTCTGAGATGGTATAGGTGGTTTTCCTCCCTTCGGGACTTGACAATATTGTCATCCACGTTGATCTCTATCTCTTTGTGTATTAAGTCGTGGAAAAGAGCGATCATAGCTCGCTGATAGGTTGGTCCATCATTGATGAGGCCGAATGACAACCGTCTATAAAAATAGGTTCCTCAAGGCGTGATGAAAGCAATTTTCTCACGATCTTCTTCAGCAACCATAATCTGATGATACCCCGCAAAGCAATCAGCAAAGGAGTACATGCCGTATTGAGCAATTTTGTCAATGAGAATGTGGACAAATGGCACGGGAAAGCTATCTTTAAGGCAAGCTTTATTCAGATCCCGGTAATCCACGCAAAATTGCACCTTTCCTCTCAGTTTAGGCACGAGGACTATGTTGGATATCCATTCAGAATATGTCGACACCATGATAATGCCAGCTTGAAATTGTTTCATAATTTCTTATTTAACCTTTAAACTCTACTCAGGTTTCAATCGCCTGACCTTCTGCTTGACTGGCTTGAATCCCTCTTTAATGGGAAGGCGATGAAGGATAATGTTAGTGGACAAACCCACTATGTCTTCATTAGACCATGCAAACAAATCTTGGAATTGGGTTAGTAGTGTAACCATGTCATTCCTTTGGTTTAAAGTGAGGTCTGAACTAATCTGGATTAGCTTAGGGCTTTCTATGGTTCTGAGATTGAAAGAAGTGGTTTGATCAAGGCTGGGTTTATGTTTGTCTTTGACCCATTCTTTAATCTCCTAAGGTATCTCAATGTCCTCCTGTATTTCCATCAAGTCTGAGTCCAACTTTTCATCAAAGTTACAGTCCTTATGGAGAAGAGGCACCTTATCAGCAAGTACAGGCACATCTAAGTTCAGAGTCCTGAAACAAAATATGCTTTCACTTAATATATAAAACTGTTTAATCATACAAAGTGTTAGCATGTACTGACAAAACAACTGCTAATACTATACAGAAAAGTAAGAAATTAATGATATCTACAAGGCAGAGTGAGTTTTTTCCCGTTTTACCCTTGTCGACCAATGCAAGGAGTGCTGCTCCAATTATCGAGGGTAAAGTCCTGATGGACTGCTGTGATGAAGGGGTTGTCATCGTCCTTCTTTTCCCGAATGATGACCATGACATCTGGGCAATCATCGTCTGGGGTGTATTTGCTTGTATGCTCATCATGGACAATGATGCGTATGTTTGACTTCATCCTGGCGATGTCTTGCTTACATCTCCGTTCCTCTTCTTCCACTTTGGGATCGGGAATCAGGACCTCTTTTCCATTGACTGGTATCTGCTTAGGAAATAACATAGCCATTACATGGGCTGGCACCTTTACCAGAGATTATGTAGGCTCAGGATTTGCAAGTGAAAATAATCGTCGTGTGACTGAAGCTGAAGGAATCTGTTTATGCTTATAAGAATTCCTATGACTGGTACTGGCAGAATAGCCTAGTCCGGCTGTCCTGATTTGACTAGATATTTGAATTGGGCGCTTAATGCCCTAATGATCTTTACCCAACCCTTGTTTAGGTTGATGACACAATGACATCATCTCTTGAGTAACCGACATTATTTCGGCAGAAATCTTGGGTGTAAGAGATGGCGCCCCAATAGGATGGTAATGAGTGTTGCTCACTTCCAGGGCATGAAAACTAACCGGCTCAACTTCTGAATTTAAGCTGATGAGTGGCATGTCACCTTGTTCAGGACATTCTGGCTCAGCATTGATAGTGACTAGGCTGTCATTGATAATGTATTTAAGTTGCTGATAAAGGGTGGAGGGAATGGTTCCAGCCATATGAATCCATGGTCTTCCCAATAGCAGGTTGTATCCTGAATCTATCTTGAGCACGTGAAAAGATACGCAGAATGTATGGGGACCAATCTCAACTGGCAGCTCAATCTCTCCAGCGAGAATTTCTATGGATCTCGTAAAAGCTTTAATAACCGTATGGCTGCTTCGGATCCATTTTAGATTGACGTTCATCTTTACCAAAGTGGTATAAGGACAGATATTCAGAGATGAACCTTTATCTATCAAGACTCCAACTAGCATATACCCGGAGGACAGAATTGCTATGTGCAACAACTTGCAATGACCGGTCCCTTCGGGCGGTATGTCATCATCAGTGAAAGATATCACATTGTTGTTAAAAATGTGATCAACCAGATGTTGGAATTTTTCCACATCCACTGATTTCAGTAAGTGTGCTTCTTCCAAGACCCTTAACAAGACTTTCCTGTGATCTTCAGAAGAGAAAACCAAGTCCAGTATAGAAATTTGCTATAGAGCTTCTCTTAAGCTTAAAACCACCTTGGCTTCATTATGGCCCATAGTATGGAGGAATTTTTCAATCTTCTCCACGGGAATTTTCCCCTTTGATTTGATGGTAGGCTTCATCACCCATTGGGGAAGATGCAGTGGATTCTCCTTTGACACTGCAGTAGTAGTATGAGATTTGGATCCTTCAGCTTGTCCATAATTCCATGGTACTCTTTGTAAGATGACAACAGGATGTTGTGGTCTAAATGATAAGATGATTGGCTCTGGCGCAGCCACCTTCAAAGGATTGTCAACCCCTTTGAGTTGAATTGTTTGTATTGCGAATGGTCTGATAACATCATCAGTCTCAACGGATATAACTGCTACTAATCCCTTCCATTTGGTAGGACAGGTATTCCCACTCTCGAGTAACACACTGTCATCGTCTGCCAGTTGCAGGACACCGCTGTCAATTAGATTCTGAATAAGGTGGCGGAGTGCCCAGCATTCTTCTGTGATGTGACCATGACAATGGGAGTGATACTAACATACTCCATTAGAATTGAACCACCTTGAACGGGGATTAATTGGAGGTAGAAGGGTGGTAATTCTTTCTTCATTGATTAACATCTGAAATATCTCCTCCATAGGTTGGCCTAGGTTTGTAAATTCCCTTCTATTGGCAAAATCCCGACGGGCTTTGGCACTTACTCTTTTTGTTACTTTATCCTCCAGTGTTTCACTTTCTGAAGGCGATGATGGAGTATTCATGATAAAAGGAAGGAGACTGGCATGCTCCTGGCTGACTAATTGGCGTGTGACTTGATGCTGATGGATCACCAGTTCTGCCAATTGCTCAACTTGCTTACAAAGAGCTTTCATCTTTTGTTCCATCATAAACTGGAACTGTGCATAATCCCAGTTGTCAGCATTGTCCTTGTTGGTCTGGGAAGATTCACCATTAGAATTGGAACTCTGTCCAATGCTCTAATTAATCATATTGACCTCTTCTTCTTTGTGTTGAGGAAGAGGGTTCTCTTGCACATGGGGTTTATTTGGCTTAGTGACCACGATCTCGTCCCTGTCTATTAAATCTTAGATCTTGTGTTTCAAGGCCCAACAATCCTTAGTATCATGTCCAGGTGCCCTGGTATGATAAGCAGACTTCCGAGTAGCATTGAAACCCCTCCCATTCGGGTTGGCTGGTGGAAGAAGATGTGTAATTTTCTTCTGAGTAGTCAGAAGAGTAAGGATATTCTCGAGTGAGTCCCCTAAGGGTGTGAACATTCGAGTGCGTTTGACTTCTCCACCTTTAGATAACGGAGGGTTTGAAGACTGTTCTTGAAAATGGGAGTAGTTTCTCCTCTAGATAGGCATATTCTGACTACCTTCTGACCTTGTAGTATCAAGGAAACATCCTCCTCTTTCTTTTTATGGACCCTCCGGGGGTTGTTTCCATAAGTTCTGGACTGGATGTGCTCAGCAACTGCTTTAAGAGCGGCTAGGTCTTGAATCTTTCCTGACTTCAATCCCATTTCAACCATCTCCCCATGTTTGATCATCTCAGAAAATGGTTTCCCAATACCAGCTAAGACTCTCTCATAGAAAGGAGCTTCTTGTATGTCTATGAAGGTCATAACCATTTCTAATTCCGTCATAGAGGGAATAACTTGAGCAACAAGGCGCCTCCACCTTTGAGCATATTCTCTGAAAGACTCAGTGGGTTGTTTCTTGACCTTGGTAATCTAGTATCGGTCAGGAGCCATCTTAGACTGGAAGCTGTACTGAGTAAGGAAGGCATGAGCTAGCTCTTCCCAGCTATGGATCTTTGAGTTGTCTAATCTGGTATACCATGAACGGGCTTCTCTAGTTAGACTCTTTTGAAATAGCTGCATTCTAAGCTTCTCATTTTCTGCATAAGATCCAATTTCTTCAATGAACACCTTCAAATGTGTGTAAGGATCCCCTAACCCATCATAATTTTCAAAGTTAGGAGTTTTAAACTTCTCTGGATAATGAACACCAGGGAATATACAAAGATCAGCATATGAAACACTCCCATGGGCTCCAATTCCTTTGAGAGAAGGATGGTTTCTTCCATTTGAAGGACTTTCTTCTTGATATCACTGGTGTCTTGATCTCCTTTGAGATGGGTATTTTTAGGGTCTTTGTTGGTTGTATCCAACAAAAGTTCCAGATTTGTTTTATTTGAAACTTGGGTTCCTCCCTGTGCAGAGGATTTTGTATGTATGGGTTTTTGGAAACACTGAGTAGACTAATGTAGGTATTTAAGCAGAACACCCAAATCTATAATTTGTTTACTTAATCCGTCAAATTCTTCATGAGAAATAGGATTAGATTAGTCAGATGAAGACATGATTGGCTGTAGGCTTGTGGCCTTTTTGGATTTTGAGTGGGTAACAAGCCCAATTATTTCCCTACAAAAAGACTTATGTAGTTTAGTCTTAGGGAATGTATAAATGTTTACATGCTATGTGATGTATCCATTTTAGGAATATTATCCTACAAAACGGATGTTAGCTATTTGCAATATGGTATAACATGTTAATTCAAATATGCATGTGCACATATTTCTTCATATTTTCCATTACAATGAGATTGACATCGAAGGATATTACAAGTAAATGTTTTTACAAGTAATTAAAAATGGAAAGTATGAAGAGACTTTCCTCTACGTTTGGTTTATCAGAGGCTGACCTATCTTAGGTTTACTCTCGTGGCTTTTTGGCATAAAGGTTCCCAGATCATCACAATCTATTTGATGGGAAGTTAATCCGGTCTTTCAGCTAGAACGAATTTGGGTGGTGCCTTTCCTGAGCCTCATTGGAATTAGTCTCCTTACAAGTCCAGTAATCAAACACCGATAGGATAGCCTCCTGGTGGAGGAACCACACAACATACATTCACATACAACGTGTCTCACCGTTTAAGAAAATGATGACATGTGCGAAGCATTAATATCACAAGCAGATATAGTGTAAAGCATTAAGTATAGTAAATACATGCATTCGTACACATTCATCAAAAAATGTAAATGCAACATCCACACATAAGCATATAATAGTTTTGAAAAGTTTGTAGTAGCGGCTTATGTAACACCCCCAAATTCGGATACTTGAAACCCGAATTCAGTGCATTACGATACCATTTCTATGAGCGGAAGTAATAAAATTATCATAAATATCAAACTTAATTTACATATCAGAGTTTTCTAAATCCTGTCTGCGACCTTAAAACATTTCATTACATGATAGATAATAAATATAATCATCTTATTTAAGTCTAGCTATTACATAAGATAACACAAACTTATTCGGGTAGCGTTCTTCTCCTTTTGTTCTTGGCAGAGCCCTCTGATCGATCATACTAAACTGAAAACATTTAAATTAAGCAAGGATGAGCATTTGAGTGCCCAACAAGTAATAACAATTTTAAATATTAGCGGAAAGGATTAAATGTTTTCTTTGTACTTCCCTTCTACAACAAATCAAAAGTTGTGAAGTAATCTGAACCGATAACAATAACATAACAACTCTCTATCACATTTCTGAAACTGCGTATTGACTATAAGTAGGGTTAAGGTGACATACTATGAACATTGTTTTTCATTTTCGAATAGGTTTAACAGAACTTCATCTACAAACCGTCATAACTTACGGACATGAGGGTGATCTGCCCAATGTGCCCTGTATTGATCAATACTACATTGCTAGAACGATATTATCGTTCATCCTTTGTCCGCCGTAGCGCATAAAAATTTTCCCATATTCGGGATGTTCATACTTGTTAGGGTTCCAAACAAAAGGTTTTATCTTATCCAACAATAATCTATAATTCAACATATATGTATATCAAAGGTGTATCAACATGTGATTAAATACAATGATTATCCAAGTGGGGACACTTGTATAATCATTTATTGAAATTAACGAACAAAATATATATCTGAATTACCATATACTAACATGTTGATAATCAATGGGCGTATATAATTATAAGTTTAACAATCTGTACAGTAATAGTATAATTCTGAAACATTCTTACTCATGTCCATTGCATAAAGGAAATGCAAAGGTAGGATACTTGCCTGGTCTGCTGCTTACAATAAGCAACTAATTTTATCTCTAATTCAACAACCTATCATTAATAAAATCATTCGATCGATTAGAATAACATACTATAACACATAGCACTGCCTATTGCAGTCAGCACATCACCTAATCACATTGGCACACATGTTTTACAATCATTAAATCTCAAATAAACACATATACAGTCAAACTATCTAAGTCCGTATCAATTTCAAAGACATTAGCCGATTATCTTGAAGCAGATGTCATTACTTATCCGATCTAAAACTCTATTCAATACCCTTAATATTATTATGGACAACCTAAATATCACTCATACTATTTTTCATAGCCTCATAATAATTTTCAAATAATTATTATAATTTATCACAAATTTTCAAACACCGGAATCATTATAAAATGATTTAAATATCAAATAATTCTACCATCAATAATATCTAAATAATATCAAATTATTAATAAAACCATTGCCAAAATATTAAAGTTATTAACAATAACTCGTAATATTTTAAAACATTTATCTTACCCTTAAATGATTTTTAAAACATTTAAAATCATTTTTAAATAATTACCATAATATTAAAAATTAAATCAATATCATTAATATTATTTAAATTAATGAAAATCATCACTAAATAACTTAAAATATTTTCTTATAACATAATATAATTTTAAATGATTTTTCAAGTATAAAATCATTTTAAAGTAATTTATTTAATATGATAATTAAATAAATTAAATACCATTAATATTCCAAAATAATAAATATTAATGAAATATATTCAAAATAATTAAAATCTCATTTTTCTACTTTAAAATAATTTTTAGGAATTTATTTTGTATTTTTAATAATTAAAAACTATTTAATACTAATTATTAAATAAAAATAATAATTTTATGAATAAACTGTCGCTAAAAGATCGCTTATAGCGACGAGGCAATCCGCTATAGGTGTTCTTCGCGTTCATCATGCAAACCCAGAAATTCATGGCAGTTAACGAGTGGACTACTTTGACCAAAATTATAACAGTGTGTGTTGTGTTTCTAGGCAAGTTGTTGGTCACCGATTGTAGTACTAATGTACGACAACAAGATTCAACAGAAACCAAGTTCATACAACCTATAACCAACGAGATCTGAGCCTCCAAAAGTGTTGTCAGGACTTTCTGGGTTTTCCAGAAATCCCAGACAGCTTCTAGGTCCCTTTTGATGCTCCAATTTCTATCGGTTCTGGTTAGTGTTAATGTGATATAATGGCTCAAGGTTGTAGTATACATGACAAGGTTCAATTATCAATCATCAGGTCAGTCAAACAACATCAAAATCATCTGCTAGCAATAGGTCAAAGCATGTCAGAAATAACATTCATACGGTTTTCTGGGTTTTCCAGAAAACTGCTACCGTGATCAAGAAGGCTAGTTTGACTACCAATATCTTTCAGTCTGTTTGTTATCTAGGTGATCTAAAGGAATCATTCTATAGTCCATCTACAATACTATAACTTTGCCACAACAACACAATCTAATTGACAAACACAAGCAAGATCTGTGTTCATGAACATCTTGTCGAACGTTTGAAGAATGAGTTACGGGTTACCCGAAACTCAGAAGTCGATCTTAGAGACCTACTTTGACCATCCACTACTTACAATCTATTGATTGCTTAAGGTATTTAAAGGCATAGATCTGGAGTACAACTAACAGGCTACAAGCTAGATACAATAACATCAACAAAACATTTATCACCTGACAGTTATAGGCCTTGGGAAGTGTTGTCAGACACTGTTCTTGAGTTTCGGGAATGCCCAGAAACTTTTGGTCTTGCTCGGTCAACTGAGTTTGACCTTGAATAACGTTTGTTCTGGTCATGGTCTAAGCCTGATTTCAAGTCTAGAGCAAAGTCCATATAGCATAATACAAGTCTAAACATCAAACACACAAAATACATAACACAGAAAGATCTAGAGGCTCTGACATTCATTGTCAGACCTCAAAACACAGTTTTTTCTAGATTTCTTTAAAACTCAAATTTGAGCCTCTAGATGTTATGGATCTAACATTGAGCAACCCAGATCGTCATAAGACACTATAATAAACATATTCTAACACTTAAACACAAAATCTAACAACAGATTATGGACAGAAATTCAAACTAGGGTTTTATACCTTTGATGAACAATCTCTGATTCTAAGCTTCTGATTTTAATGAGGTTGTTAGTAAATGGGTATTGGGACTAGTTTGTCTTATAATTTCGTGGGTTAGAGAGTAGAGAGAGAAATGGTTGAGTGTTATGAGGTAATTGAGCTTGGTTTTGTAACTTTTCCTCTCTTTGATCTATTTATATAGTGATCATATGCAATGGATGATCATGTGAGTTGTTGATTGATTAAAGGCTAGTACTTAGACCACATGTCTAACAAAGGTTGGTCACCAACTAAAGTTATGGCAAGTTCTACAAGTTATCTTATTAAATAAGGCTAAAGGGCATTTTGGTCATTTGGCTCATAAAGTGCATGGTACTTTGGTAACTTCTCACACCTATTAGGTTTTTAACCCTTAGGGTTTGACCCTAGGGTTTCATAAGCTCTAAATCTAAAATTGTGTATTAAGGGCAAAATAGGAAATCTTAGTTTCTGAAATGTTAATTAGGGTTCCCTAATTACACTAGGTTTTCTAATCACCTAGGGTTTGTAAATTAGCCTTAATAATATATTAATTACTACTAACTTTGCTAAATTAATACCTAGGGTTTATAATTTAGCAATTAGGGTTCTAATTTAGTAATTAGGGTTTCTAGATATCAATTAGGGTTTACCTAACTGACAGTAAATATAATGAGGGTCATAAATTACATAACCCACAACTTAACAAATCTTACAGTCATAACTAACTCTGTATTATAGTTTATTAGTAATACTAGGGTTTCTACTGTTCTACTATAATTGTTCCACATATTAACATTACACACATATCAGACATATCTATATTACTGAAATATAAATAATATAATATTATTATTCTCTTCCCTTATTCAAAATCCAGACTTAGGGTTTTGAATTCATATCTGACATAACCTTCACACATACTATCATTAATTAAGCTAAAAATAATTAACCTAACCAATATAATAAAATACATATCATAGAATCCTAATAATCATATCATATATACCATAATCCTATTTTCATGGAAAATAATTAATAAATATTTTTATTACAAAATTAAAAGAATATAATCTATAACTATCAAGAAATCTAATAAGAAATTATTTACATCTAATAAATAAATTTATCCATCACATAGATACATACACTTTACATACACATATTCCCACCTTTATATATATATATATATATATATATATATATATATATATATATATATATATATATATATATTAAATCGCAAAATTTCTTATTGAAAATATTGGGTTACTACAGCTTAAGCCCTCTTACTGGTGTCCCCAGTAGAGTCGCCACCTGTCGACGTCGGGATTTTTAATGCTCCCTTTTCTGTTTTTGTTCTTTGGTGTTCTCATGTTAGGTGAGATTTGTTTGAAAAAACAAGTTGTGAAAAGGTCTGACATGTATATGTCGATGAGTGGACTGTAAGAGTCGCTAATTAGTTTTTTAAATGGTTGTACCAACACAATTGAGAAAAGGTTTTCACATTGACCCAGTGATGTGACACTGCTAAACGGGTCTATGAAATCGAGATTCATTAGGGTCTGGGGGCTTGATTATGCGAAGGCAAGGTGTTAGGCACCCCCTGACATCTGTGTTACCATGGTGACCGCCGCTTTTCAAGAAACTGTTATATGAATATGTGTGTGTGTGTGGGTCCATGTACAATTATGTGGAAGTAGTGCGAGGCCTCGTCCGCACCTATATACAAAGGGTTTAAATTTGTGTAAAAATTCAGTTTTAAACAAGATATAGCAGTGATGTTTTGTAAAAGAGGTTTTTCAATCCCTTATGCTCAATAGTAATTGAGACCTTTTGATACTTCCATTTTATTAAATGTTCGGCTTGATTGCTTTTATTTTCGAGATGCGAGGCATGGTCGAGAAAATAAGGTAAAAAGCAGTGTCAAACTCCTTATGGGCATGGGAGCCATCTAAGGAAATTCAAACACCGTGAATAATTTACAAGCTGCTTACAGCTGAAAATGTGCATCACGAGAACCGAATCTAGATTCAGTAGACTGGATCTGTGATCACATGATTCCTAGGCTCACATGACACCACAATTTATATGAAGGCAGTAAGCAGTTATATATATAAAAGCTGTAAATATATATATACAGACATGATCAACCACCATGAAGCACCTCCATGGGGGATCAGAAATGTAAATATATAAAAGTGGTAAATATATATAGAGAGACATGATCAACCACCACGAAGCACCTCCATGGGGGATCAGAAATGTAAATAAAGCTATAAAAGACGATCAACCGCCATGAAGTAAACCCCATGGGACAAAATATAAAGAAAGCAGTAAAAAATGATCAACCGCCACGAAGTAAACTCCAGACGAGACTAAATGTATATATATATATAAGCGGTAAGCGCACATGATATATATCGATCCCGGCTCAGTTTATCATTTCAGCGATTTGTCGCTATATATATATATATAAAAGTAGTAAATGCACCAGATGTAAAATCCAGGCTCATAGAACAGAGTTCGACAACAGTTCATATATATAAGTATATATATATATATATATATATATATATATATATATATATATATATATATATATATAAGCGAAAAGCCCTGGATGTAAAATCCGGGCTCATCGAATAGAGTTCGAAAATAATTTATATATATAAGTATATATATATATATATATATAAGCAAATAAACGCTCTGGATGTAAGTCCAGGCTCAATCGAGGCATAACTCGATAATGTTAGTCCATATATATATAAATATATATATATATATATACAAACAAAAATAAAAACCACGGACCAAAGTTCGAGCCTACATACGCAACACGACTCTCAACGTGACGAATAGTGTGTGCACAGTAGTGGAGAAAAGGCTTTAAGAAAGGTATGAAGGCTTACAGTGGACTGCCAAAGAAGACTTCAATAACTTTAAGTGGATGAACACTCGGCTCCCGTCGGTAAAAAAGTAGCTATATATGAGCTCACAAGTGTGTAGAATGAGAAAGCACTCAGTTTAGGGTGTGTACAGAGCAAATTTGACATAGCTTCCTTGCCTTTTTCTCTTTCAAAATGGCCACCCAAGCCCTTTATTTATAGAGGGGGGAGCCGCATGTACACCTACCAGAATTACAAATATACTGCTGGTGCCTGGGGTGCCCCGGCTCATGAGTCCTCGGCCAATCCTCAAAATGACGTGAACGCGCGTGCCTTTGTGATGTCCGCTCAAACTTTTGGAACTTCAATCCGGACATTCGATTGAGGTGTATAAGACCTATTTCAGACTGCTGTTGTCGAGAGCTACGCAATGACATGGGATTAGAGGTTGTGTGAAGTCAGGAAGATGGGACCATGCCCTTGGTCTTCAAACTTTAAATTTTATCCGGTGTGTTGCCTTGCGTAGTAGTCACTCAGGATTGGAACTCTTTGGTTCTTATGGGACATTGCTGTGTAGAATGTATGAGATGTTGAGATGGTGCAATGTGGGGTCAAGGTGGCAAAATGACGATTTCACCCCTCATCGGGGTTATCTCCGATTTGGGCTGATAAAGTAGACGTTGCTCAGGGTTTTCTCTGAGATTGGGTTGCTGCAAGTGCTGAATGTCCTCAGGGTTATCTCTGAGGTGTGCCTGTCTTCCCAGGGTTATCTCCGGGTCTTGGACTGAGTGCCTCGGTGTGAGTTCCGAGGTTGAAGCTGATAGAAAAAGTTTGAAACAAGCATTTCTGGGGTTATCTCCGGAACTGCAACTGCACTCCTCGGGGTTATCTTCGAGGTTGACACTGCTATTCTCGATGTTATTTTCGAGACCGAGACTGAATATCTCGGGGTTATCTTCGAGATGAATCGGCCCTCTCCGGTGGGATTTTCGGTATTTGAACTGCATCCCTTGGGGTTATCTCTAAGGTGGGAATTGATACTCCTGGTGTGTTTTCCAGTATTGAAATTGAACTTCCGGTGGCATTTCTAGGATTGAGCTGAACTATCTTCTAGGGTTATCTCTGAAAGATGATTCTGCCTTCTTGCAATGTTAGTACAAAAAATTTTGAGTGTTTATAATAACATTATACAACTAATTGATATAATATTTTTAATGTTAATATTCAAAATACTAAATAACATTATCAATTGTTTTCCTATGTACAGGTTAAGAGTGTTGACTGACAGCAGATGTTTGCCTTTGTGTTGGTAGTTTTAGGCCTATAAGAGGCTCACATGTTTGCGTCCTTTGAGTGTACTAGGCCTGGAGACCTATCCACGAGGACGATGATGGCATCACTCCATACTGACGGAGGCTCCCGTAGCTGAGGGTTTCACCCATTGTAGGCTACAGTTTGAGTTGTTGACAGCTGATGCTATCACATGGATTCCCTACTCTGGGGAACACTTGCTCGTGGGCTTTGAAGATGGGTACCCGACTGGTGTTGAGTATGTTATGTCCACCCGCATGATTCCTCTTTTCACTGATGGAGGATGGGAGCTCTATTTAGGAGAGCGTGTTATTAGGAGCACCGCAGAAGAGATTCGTGTGCCGATCTTGCCTCCCCGCTCAAGGCCATTGGCTGCGTTACGATACTTCGTTAGTGATATCCCATTGATGGGCGTTGATGACTTTAAATTATCAGAGGGTCCATATACACAAGAGTTGTTCTATCACTGGTGGTCCCCTCGTACCATCGGAGCTCAGACTCGCGCCACTCAGTTCATGGAGGATATGGTTCCTGAATCCGTGATGATGACAGATTGGATGACCTGTGTCTGAGATTCTACTCATTTGACATAGATTGACAGGTTGACCCGACAGTTGGATTGGGCACATTTCTTCATCCGGCACTTAGGCAGAGATCCTTCAGAGGCAGATACTTTTAATCCTTCAAGCTCAGGCGTCGGCCCCTCAGGTGACCCATATGGCTTTGCCCCTCAGTTTGATCCTATGTATAGGACAAACTGCAGGGGAAAAAGTTTGATCCTATGTACAGGACAAAGTGCAGGTGTGAAAAGTTTTAATCCCTGATGGGACAAAACTGCGGGTGTGAAAAGTTTTGAAGGCAAAGTTGCATGAAGGATCTACTGATCCGGAACCAGGCTGCTGGTTTGAAAACCATGTTTCCCTGATGGGGAAGAAGAGTATGAAGAAGGGTTTATATGTGGTGAAGGGTTAGAAAACCTGAAATGACTAGGGATCTGGTGATCCAAAACCATGATGTTTGCTTGATGGTAACCTCATACATAGTACCGTTTCACGGTGTCCGAGTTGATGAGCTGTGGAAATTCATCTCCGTCCATTTCCTGTAATATGAGAGCGCCTCCTGTCAATACTTTTTTGACAATAAACGGGCCTTCCCATTATGGAGCGAATTTTCCCTTGGACTGATCTTGGTTGCCAATGATCTTCTTCAAAACCAAGTCATGTTGTTTAAATTGTCGTAGCCGGACTTTTCTGTTGTAGGATCTGGCGATCCTTTGTTAATATAACTGACCATGGAAGATAGCCGCGATTCGCCTTCCATCTATTAGAGACAATTAGTGATATCTGTCTTGTACCCATTGGTCTTCATCCAGCTGAGCATCTATTAACACTTTGAGGGATTCCATTTCCACTTCTATGGGAAGCAATGCTTCCATCCCATAGGTTAATGAGTAGGGAGTTGCCCCAGTGGAAGTGTGCATTGATGTTCTGTAGGCTAATAAGGTCAGAGGCAATAAATCAGGCCATCCCTTGTGGTTGGCGAACATCTTTTGCATGATCTTCTTGATATTTTTTGTAAGACCCCAACTTTTTAATAAAGATGATTTTTCAATAAATATCATTTTTAAATATTATGGAATGAATTTGATATAATGTTATAGTTGTGGGTAATATTTATAAATTTTGCAAAGTACGCAAGTTGGTATATAATATTCGTTTAGTCGGGGAATATTCATTTTAACAGGGAATATTCGTACGATGGCACAATTATTGGTGGACCCCACAACGGAATTATTGTCGGATTGAGAAAACGACAAAAATATTTTTATGAAAATAACGGCGGAAGTTTTATAGTTAAAACTGTTGAACTACTCGGTAGTAAAAGTACAGTAATACGCGTGGTTGCATAGTAGCACACGATATTGATTATTGATGCTTACGTGAGAAGTCACTCAGTTTTGTTCAATTATTGTTACAGTAATTGTTGCATAGTATCTCACGTTATTTGATTCAATTATTGTCGATATTTTATATATTATTAAATCAATAATTGAGACGACAAAGTTATTAATATTATTATTTGAATATTAACGATGTCTAGAAGTTACATCGAGGAGAGGTTTGGTCACCTAATCAAGGCTTGCCATAGGGGAGAAATCCTTATTGAAAGCCCCTCTTTCTGGGAACAACCTCGGTCGATTAATATTGCGAATTATAATAATGATGATAAATGTTGTTAAAAATATTGAGGGATTTTTTTATGAAGGATTTGTGGTAAATATTGGCGTGTATATATATATATATATATATATATATATATAACGGTGTGGCCCATGAATAAAGGAAATGAAATGATTAGTCACATGGGGGGAGACATTCACGGGTGGAAATTGTAGGATTTAGACAAGTGATCTTGTTTGCTAACTAGTATCAAATTGGTTTAAAGACTTTAGTGGCTGATATTGTGTCCCAATATGAAGGCTTTCAAAAATTCTATTGACTTAGGTGATTTTTGTGTGTGTAGGAAGTGTCGTGGACGGCGGGGCAAATTTTATATATATATATATATAATTTCTGTTTTATTATATAATAAATAGAATATATTATATTTTATTTAAAAGATTGTGTTTTATTAAAATATTTTATAGTAATCAATCTGGACCGTCTGTTTCAAAGTAAATCAATCTGAACCGTTCATGAATTAGTTACTATTCAATCCATTCTTCTATAAATAGAAGCTCATTCCTTCATTATTTGTTACGAATTCACTGAAACTCTTGAGAGAGAAACTATAGAGAGAAAGAAGAAAAGTATTCTGCTACTTCACTACTCCTATATCCAGTTTCTTCTAAGGTAAGGGGTATTATTTCTTTCTTTCGTCTTCACGAAGAGAACTTCTGTTATTCCATTCCTTATTATTATGTTGGAATAACTTGTCTATGCAAAGTACCGCATACATGGTGAAATTCTTCTGTTATTCTATTATTTATTATTCGCTGAATAACTCAGATATCGCTGGCTACCCTATACTTGGTGAAATTCTTCATTATTCCATTCTTTATTATTCTGCTGGAACATCCATGCTCTGCATGTGTTTCACGCCGGACCGGTTCCGCTCTTTATTATTCTGTTGGAACATCCTGTGCATGCATTTTACGCCGGGACTCGGTTCCGCCTTTCTTATTCTCTGTTGGAATTTCTTCTTTGGGCTAGTTGAGCTCACCCTTTTTGCTTTCATTGTTCTCTTGAGAAATGAGAACGAAGCGAGGGACTAGTCGGGAACGGAGTGACGGTCCAGAGGATAGCATTAGTAGTCCTCACTATTCTATAAAATAGTGTGTTAATAAATGTATTGAGGACTTATTTTGAGTTTAAATACTGTCTTGAAGACAATGTTTGTATTAAAACTCACAACTTATGTTGGATATTTAAGATTGTTTTTGTATGCTGTACCATGTATTTGGTGACTCAAAATAGGTGATGTATACCTATTTTGGGGGCGTCACAGTTGGTATCAAAGTTTAGGGATATGATCCATGGCTGAGATGTGAGATAAGAACTAGGAGGGGAGAGACGGGGAATTCCTTCGCTAGTATGACCTACCTAAGTTTATTTGGTATTTAATTGGTCGGTTAGAGTATAGGGATAATTTGTGATATGTTAATTAACCCTTGTTTTGTGGCAGTATTTGAAAATGACATCCGAGAATGTTGAGAACATCAATGGAGCACAGGAGACCGTTGAGTCCCCACAGATCAATAATCAGGACAATGTGCATCAGGTAGGTGACAATCCTCATGCAAACAACAACACTGACCAAATGATGAACGATGGAATGTTCAGAGGCTTTCTGCAATTCATGCAGCATCAGGCAAGAGAGATTCCTGTCCAAAATGCAGGTGGAAACACCGCAACTCTCGAGCTAGTCCATCGCTAAATGCTTTAAGAACTGGGACCACCGGAGTTTTTGGAGAACCAAAACCACTTAAGGCGAGACATGGATAAAGCGGATCTGCAAGATATTTGATATCTTGGGATGCTCCGAGGAGCAAAAGGTTCCCTTTGCCACCTTCATGTTGCGTGCAGAGGCAGATTACTGGTGGGAATCTGCAAAACGTACTCAATCTGCCGCACTGAAGATGACTTGGGAGAAGTTCCAAGAATTATTCAACGACAAGTACTTTCCCGAAAGTATTCGTCACATGAAAGAGGTAGAGTTCATCAAGCTGGAGCAAAACAACATGACCGTGTCGCAATGACGGGTTATGTTTGCGAAGTTGTCCCGGTTTGCGTCCCATTTGGTTGATAATGCGGAGAGAATGACACGAATGTTTCTAAGAGGTTTGAAAACTGAGATACGTCAATATATTATCTCTCATAAACTGTGTTTGTATTCAGATGTTGTTAATATGGCTCAGTTATTGGAGCGCGATAATGAGTCAACCCAACCAAAAGAGAACAACCGACAAAATGATAATACCAATGATAATAGTCATCGAAGCGGTGACAATAAGCGTGGAGGGAATCAACATGCCAGAAATGGTAACCACTTCAGTGGTAATCATGGCCAAAACAATAAGAATGGACATTTCAAGAAGAGGAGATTCAACAATGATGGAAAGACGTCAACACCAGCACCCGTTGTTAAGGAAGGAGAACGACCACCTATCATATGCTTCAAATGCAGAGGGGAGGGATACATCAGTCCAAACTGCGCGATGTCGTCCAAAGTATGTTATAATTGTGGAAGAGAAGGTCACCTAGCCCGATTTTGTCGTTCACCAAAGACAAGTTCAGCTAGGATGGATGCACCATAGGACGTCCCAGAAAAGTCAAAGCCAGTAGTGAAAGGGAGAGCGTTTGTCGTGACCTCCCAGAAAGCAAGGAATCCGAACGAGGTCATCACGGGCAAGCTTATCATAAACTCTAGCGAAGTTTATACCTTATTTGATACCGGTTCTACCCATTCTTTTATTTCTCCTACTTGCGCTCAACGTTTAAATTTAACTCCGGAGAAATTAGACTTTAACTTATCTCATTGAAACTCCATTGGGAGAAACCTTCATTACATCCATCGCTTATAAGTCTTGTTTGGTTCAAATCGGTACCCTCACATTACCTGTCGATCTTATTTCATTGAAAATACTTGCATTTGACGTAATTCTAGGGATTGATTGGTTAACTACTCATCATGCAAAAATTGATTATTTTTGTAAGGTTGTTAGCTTTCATATTCCTAACCAACCTATTATGCGAATTCAAGCAACAAAACCTTTAAAATAAATCACTGTCATCTCAAGCCATAAAGCTATTCGTTTATTGAAAAACGGATGTCAAGCTTTCTTAGCTCATGTCACGGATCTAAACAAAAATATGTCAGTTTTGAATGATATTTCTATTGTTAATGACTTTCCTGACGTATTTCCTGAAGAACTTCCTGGCCTACCCCCAGAGCGTGAAATTGAATTTTGTATCAACCTTGAACCTGGTACAAAACCCATTTCCAAAGCCCCATATCGAATGGCTCCTATTGAACTTCGAGGAGTTAAAGACCCAATCGCAGAATTGTTAGACATTGGCTTTATTCGTCCCTAGTACTTCTCCTTGGGGTGCTCCTGTTCTATTCGTGAAGAAGAAAGATGGGAGTATGCGTCTTTGTATTGATTATTGGGAGTTGAATCATGTCACTATCAAAAATAGGTACTCATTGCCACGTATTGATGACCTGTTTAACTAGTTTTAATGCGCCAAATTCTTTTCAAAGATTGATCTTTGTTCCGGATATCACCAATTAAAGATTAAAACTGATGACATTCCAAAGATGGCTTTCAGAACTCGGTACGGGCATTATGAATTCCTAGTCATGTCTTTTGGATTAACTAATGCTCCCGTTGCCTTCATGGATATGATGAACTGAGTATTCAAGGAATATTTGGATCATTTTGTGGTCGTCCTTATTGATGACATCCTTATTTATTCCAAAAGCCATGAAGATCATGAGCAACACTTGAGGCTGATACTCCAAAAGCTTCATGAATATAAGCTTTATTCCAAGTTGAAGAAATGCGAGTTCTGGCTTGAGGAAGTAGCATTCCTTGGGCACGTGGTATCAAGTCATGGAATATCTGTTAACCTAGCAAAGATTGAATCTATTCAAAGCTGGGAGCAACCTAAATCAGTGACTGAAGTATATAGCTTTCTCGGCTTAGTTGGTTATTATCGGAGATTCATAGAAGGGTTTTCTCGAATCGCTACTCCCTTAACTCAGCTGACTCGGAAAGATACAAAATTTGGTTGGAGTGAGGAATGCGAGAGGAGTTTTCAAGAACTCAAGTGGAGACGCATTTCAGCATCTGTTCTGACAATACCATCTGGCTCGAAGGGATTTGTCATCTATAGTGATGCTTCGGGAAAAGGGTTAGGATGTGTTCTCATGTAACATGGGAAAGTCATAGCCTACGCCTCTCAACAACTCAAAGAATATGAGAGGAATTATCCTACTCATGATCTAGAGTTGGCAGCAGTCGCTTTTGTACTAAAGATTTGGAGGCATTACTTGTATGGGGAGAAAGTGGAGATCTTTACGGATCATAAAAGCCTCAAATATTTCTTCACTCAAAAGGAACTCAACATGCGACAACGACGTTGGCTTGAACTGTTAAAAGATTATGATCATACCATCCAATACCATCCTGAAAAAGCAAACGTGGTAGCTGACGCATTGAGTAGAAGATCATATGTGGATACGAGTGTGATATTGTCAATGCAAATGCCCATTTTGTATGACTTGCAAAGGATGGAGATATAGATAAAGACTCCAGGGACCCACATGATGATGGCGAATATACGAGTAGAACCGACTTTAATCGATAAAGTTAAAGCTGCTCAAGCTACAGATCTGAAGCTGATGCATATGAGGAAGAAAGTAAAAGAAGGTGCTATGCCGGAAGCAAGAATCAATGAAGAAGGAATACTTCGAGTCAACTCCAGATTTTATATTCCTAACGACCTTGAGTTAAAGTATAAAATCATGATGGAGGCGCACAACACACCATTTGCAATCCATCCTGGGAGTACCAAAATGTATCATGATCTTCGACATACATTTTGGTGGGGCAATATGAAGAGAGAGATAGCGCTGTTTATCTCAAGGTGTCTAACTTGTCAACGAGTCAAGGCGGAACATCAAGTACTAAAAGGTCCATTGCAACCACTTGAAATTCCAAAATTGAAGTGGGAGCACATTACCATGGATTTCGTTACTGGTCTTCCCAAGGTTTCTCAAGGCATAGATGCAATTTGGGTCATTGTTGATAGATTGACCAAGTCTGCTCATTTCTTACCAATACGAGAAACTTATACACTTGAACGTCTTGCTCGTATGTACATAAACGAGGTTGTAAGATTGCATGGTATGCCAGTATCCATAGTTTCTGATCGAGACCCAAGATTCACTTCACAATTTTTGGTTAGTTTGCAAAAAGCTATGGGCACGGATTTACGATTTAGTTCGGCATATCATCCTCGAATTTTACGGACAATCGATGAGGACTATTCAAACTTTTGAAGATTTATTAAGACTCTATGTCCTTGACTTCAAGGGAAGTTGGGACAAGTTCTTACCATTGGTGGAGTTTTCCTACAACAACTATCAAGCAAGTATTGACACGGCTCCATTCGAAGCGTTTTATGGAAGAAAGTGTTGTTCTCCAGTATGCTGGGATGAGGTGGGTGAAGCAACATTATTGGGACCGAAGTTGGTACGTATGACTACGGAAAAGATTTAAACGATCCGACAACGTATAACAACCTCACAAGACCGACAAAAGAGTTATGCTGAACTTCATCGAAAGGACGTGGAATTCGATATTGGAGATCATGTGTTGTTACGTGTTGCTCTATGGAAAGGAGTTACGAGATTTGGAAAGAGAGGAAAGCTCAATCCTCGATTCATCGGCCCATTTTTAATCCTCGATCGAGTAGGAACTGTGGCCTATAGACTCGGTTTACCACCAAGTATGTCTCGTGTTCATAACTTTTTTCACATATTCATGTTACGTAAATATGTGGAAGACCCTAACCACATTATTGAGTTAGAACCGAACGAAATAGCGGAAGATTTGACGTATCAAGAGGTTCCTGTTCAAATCTTGGATAAGAAGGAACATATTCTACGCTCCAAGGTTATACCTCAAGTCAAAGTTTTGTGGAGAAACCATGATGTTGAGGAAATGACCTGGGAGTTAGAATCTGAAATGAAATCAAGACATCCTTACCTCTTCGACATACCAGGTACGTACCCTAATTTCGAGGGCGAAATTTCATAAGAAGGGGAGGTTGTAAGACCCCAACTTTTTAATAAAGATGATTTTTCTATAAATATTATTTTTAAATATTATGGAATGAATTTGATATAATGTTATAGTTGTGGGTAATATTTATAAATTTTGCAAAGTACGCAAGTTGTTATATAATATTTGATTGGCTGGGGAATATTCGTTTTAACAGGGGAATATTCGACGACGACAAGACAATCATTGGTGGACCCCACAACAGAATTATTGTCGGATTGAGAAAATGATAAAAATATTTTTATGAAAATAACAGCGGAAGTTTTACAGTTAAAACTGTTGAACTACTCGGTAGTAAAAGTACAGTAATACGCGTGGTTGCATAGTAGCACACAGTATTGATTATTGATGCTTACATGAGAAGTCACTTAGTTTTGTTTAATTATTGTTACAGTAATTGTTGCATAGTATCTCACATTATTTGATTCAATTATTGTCGATATTTTATATATTATTAAATCAATAATTAAGACGACAAAGTTATTAATATTATTATTTGCAATATTAACGATGTCTAGAAGTTCTGTCAAGGAGAGGTTTGGTCACCTAATTGCGCGCTAATAGAGAGAAATCCTTATTGGAAAGCCCCCTCTTTCCTGGGAACGACCTGGTCGATTAATATTGCGAATTATAATAATGATTATAAATGTTGTTAAAAATATTGAGGGATTTTTTTATGAAGTATTTGTGGTAAATATTGGCGTATTATTTGGACCCCCATTTACCCATTTTTCAAATAATCGGTAGGAAGTTATTTAGTAATATATATATAGTGGTGTGGCCCATGAATAAAGGAAATGAAATGATTAGTCACATGAGGGGAGACATTCACGGGTGGAAATTGTAGGATTTAGACAAGTGATCTTGTTTGCTAAGTAGTATCAAATTGGTTTAAAGACTTTAGTGGCTGATATTGTGTCCCAATATGAAGGCTTTCAAAAATTCTATTGACTTAGGTGATTTTTGTGTGTAGGAAGTGTCGTGGACGGCGGGGCAAATTTTATATATATATATATAAATTCTGTTTTATTATATAATAAATAGAATTTATTATATTTTATTTAAAAGATTTTGTTTTATTAAAATATTTTATAGTAATCAATCTGGACCGTCTATTTAAAAGTAAATCAATCTGGACCGTTCATGAATTAGTTACTATTCAATCCATTCTTCTCTAAATAGAAGCTCATTCATTCATTATTTCTTACGAATTCACTAAAACTCTAGAGAGAGAAACTATAGAGAGAAAGAAGAAAGTATTTTGCTACTTCACTACTCCTATATCCAGTTTCTTCTAAGGTAAGGGGTATTATTTCTTTCTTTCGTCTTCATGAAGAGAAATTCTGTTATTCCATTCTTTATTATTATGTTAGAATAACCTGTCTATGCAAAGTACCGCATACATGGTGAAATTCTTCTATTATTCCATTATTTATTATTCTGTTGGAATAACCTATAAACGCGGGCTACCCTATATTTGGTGAAATTCTTCTGTTATTCTATTCTTTATTATTCTGTTGGAACATCCTTTCTGTGCGTTTTACGCCGATCCTGGTTCCGTCTTTATTATTCTATTGGAACATCCTATCTGTACGTTTTACGTCGGACCTGGTTCTGTCTTTATTATTCTGTTGGAATATCCTATCTTTGCGTTTTACACCGGACCTGGTTCTGTTATTTATTATTATGTTGGAATAACTTGCCTGTGCGGTCTATCGCAGGCCTGGTGATTTCTTTTGTTATTCCATTCTTTATTATATTCAGTTGGTTAAAGTTTTGACTTCTATACTCCATGAAATTAGTGGAATCCTTGATATTTGCGCTTCATCCAGTATCTTTTCGTTGAAATATTCTTCTGAGTATTATTGAATTTTTCTCTACAAAGAAGTATTATGTTGACAATTTGGACGTTATTAGTTCCTGAATAAATTAATTCTTGAACTTGTTTTATTGAATTCTTACATCATTGTCATCATCCTCATGTTTATATTTTTTTTTTGAAAGTCATCTGTGGCCTGTAGTGCATAGATGGACTTGGTATTATTATGACCAGGGATTATTCGGTGTAATTATGACCATAATGTTATAAATGATGTGGTAAAAGTCCTCATTGACCCGTAGTGCATTGATGGACAGTTGTTGGCATGATCATGACCATTGATGAATACACGAATATCCTTAGCCCGTAGTGCATGGATAATTTATGGTTGTGACACTAATAAATATCCTTGGTCGTAGTGCAGGGATGATGTTGATTATTATTAAGCTGAGTCCCACCGATAAAAGTGATGAAAAACCATTTTAAATCATAAAAGATAGTAGATTTTATTCTCTACTTGACTCTTTTAATGGATTACTTGTTCCGCTGCAGTTAAACTTGATGTTTGTTATATTTTATCAATTTAACAATATTGAAGGCTAACGATAATTTATTCTGCATTATCTTAGTCATAATATTTCTTACTGGGCTAGTTGAGCTCACCCTTTTTCTTTCATTGTTCTCTTCAGGAAATGAGAACGTAGCAAGGACTAGTCGGGGAATGGAGTGACGGTCCATAGGATAGAATTAGTAGTCCTCACTATTCTATAAAATAGTGTGTTAATAAATGTATTGAGGACTTATTTTGAGTTTAAATACTGTCTTGAAGACAATGTTTGTATTAAAACTCACAGCTTATGTTGGATATTTAAGATTGTTTTTGTATTCTGTACCATGTATTTGGCGACTCAGAATAGGTGATGTATACCTATTTTGGGGGCATCACATTTTTATTAGCCGCTTCAACAACACCATTCATCTTTGGACGGTAGATGACGGAGTTGAGATGTTTGATGTGGAATTTACTGCATAACTCCTCTATTATTTTGTTGTTGAGGTTCTTAGCATTGTCTGACACAATAACCTCTAGTTGTCCATATTGACAAATGACATTGTTTCTGATGAAAGCAATGATGACTTATTTGGTAAGCCTGGGGAAGGAGGCTGCTTCTACACATTTGGTAAAGTAGTCGATTATGGTGAATATAAACCAATGCCCATTACTGGCTTTGGGCTCGATGGGCCTGATCACGTCCATTCCCCCCATTGAGAAGGGCCAAGGCGAACTCATATTGTGGAGTTCCCTTGGACGAGCATGAATAACATTCCTATGAATTTGGCATTGGTCGAATCTTCTTAATAAGTAGGGGGCCACTCATGTATGGGCCACATACTCCACCATAGATCTCATCCATAAGCCTCTGAGCTTGGTCCTTATCCAGAAATCTGAGGAGACCTAGTCCTACATCTCTTTTGTAGAGTGTATCTCCGTTCAGGTAGAATTTCATAACAAGTCGATGGATCTGCCTTCTTTCAGTTGGGTTCACCTTAGCGGGTGTAGATCCATCTCATAAGTACTCCTTGATATGCTGATACCAAGGGTGTTGGACAGGAGGTAGTTCATCTGATACTTCTCCAATGTAATTCCCATAGGTCGGAGCCTTTTGCAGGGCAAATGTGATGCTTGGCATGTTTTCCTTGTCAGGTATGTGAGTCAAGGAGGCCAAAGTTGCTAGCGCATCTGCAAAGTCATTCCTATTCTGAGGAATATGGAGGAAGGATATTTCTTCAAACTCCGAAGCCATCTGTAGAACTTGTCGATGGTAAGGAAACAAATGTAACTCTTTGGTATGATAGATTCTAATGGTTTGTCTTATTACTAATTTAGAATCCCCAAAGACAGTTAACCGCCTGATGCCCATTGATCGGGCAAGTTTCAGCCCCATGATACAGCTTTCATACTCAGATGTGTTGTTGGTGCTGACAAACTGCAATTTGACGATGACGGGAAACTGCTCCCCCATACCGGATACTAGAACTGCTTCAGCCCCAGAGCCTTCCATATTAACAGCTCCATCGAAATATATTTTGCACATACGACATGCATTGTACTGATGGGGTTGCTGAACTTCCATTACCCTTCATCGAAGAAGTATGTTTCCAAGGGTTTGAAGTCCCCTGAAGGTACGGTGGCCAGTTGATCCGCAATTCCTTGACCTTTGATAGACTTTTACGTCACGTAGAGGATGTTAAATTGTTGTAGGATCAACGACCATCTGGATAGCCGACAATTTAACACGGGTTTACTGAACACATACTTGAGAAGATCCACGCAGGATATGAGATGGGTTGTGTGACCATGGAGGTAGTGTTGTAACCTCATGGAAGCTCATACTAAACCACAACAAGTCTTCTAAATTAGAGTGTACTTGTGTTCGCTACTGCTAAATCTTTTGCTGAGGTAGTAGATAGCTCACTCTTTGCCTCTATCGTCTTTCTGTCCCAACATGCAACCCATGGCATTGTTGTTAATGGACAGGTACATGAATAGGGGAACACCATCCCTGGGAGGTACCAAAATGGGAGCTTTGACTAGCTTCTCTTTGATTGTAAGGAAGGCTTTCTGACACTCATCATTCCATTTTATGGAGGAGTTCTTCCTTAGCAACTTGGAGATGGGCTCACAGTTTGCCGTGAGTTGGGAGATGAACCTCCTGATGAAGTTGACCCTTCCCAAAAATCCCTGTATTTTCTTCTCTATCTGAGAAATGGGCATTCTCGTAATGGCTTGGATTTTGGTGGGATCTAGCTCAATCCCTTTGTGGCTGATTAGGATTCCTAGGAACTTACCTGATTTAACGCCAAATGCGCACTTGGCTGCATTTAACTTCAAATTGTACTTACGCAACCTATTGAAGAGCTTTTTGAGATGGTCTATGTGGTCTTCCTCCCTTCGGGACTTGATAATGATGTCATCCACGTAGATCTCTATCTCTTTGTGCATTAAGTCATGGAAAAGAGCCATCATAGCTCGCTGATAGGTTGCTCCAGCATTGATGAGGTCGAACGAAAATCGTCTGTAGCAAAAGGTTCCCCAAGGAGTGATGAATGCAGTTTTCTCACTATCCTCTTCAGCGACCATAATTTGATGATACCCCGCAAAGCAATCAACAAAGGAGTACATGCCGTATTGAGCAGTATTGTCAATGAGAATGCGGATAAATTGCACGGGAAAGCTATCTTTAAGGCAAGCTTTATTAAGATCCCAATAATCCACGCAAACTCGCACCTTTCATCTTGATTTAGACATGGGGACTATATTGGATAGCCATTCAGGGTATGTTGACACCATGATGATGCCGGCTTGAAATTGTTTCATAATTTCTTCTTTAACCTTTAAACTCCACTCATGTTTTCATCGCCTGAGCTTCTACCTGGCTGGCTTGAATCCCTCTTTGATGGGAAGGCAATGAATGACAATGTCAGTGGACAAACCCACCATGTCTTCATGAGACTATGCAAACACATCCTGGAATTTGGTTAATAGTGTAACCAAGTCATTCCTTTGGTTTGAAGTGAGGTTTGTACCAATCTGGATTAGTTTAGGGATTTCTAAGGTTCCGAGATTGAAGGAGGTGGTTTGATCAAGGTTGGGTTTGGGTTTTGGTTTGTCTTCAACCTATTCTTTGATCTCCTGAGGTATCTCAATGTCCTCCTTTATTTCCATCAAGTCTGAGTCCAACTTTTCATCAAAGTTACAGTCCTTGTGGAGAAAAGGCACCTTATCAGCAAGTATAGGCACATCTAAGTTCAGAGTCCTGAAACAAAATATGCTTTCACTTAATATATGAAATTGTTCAATCATACAAAGTGTTAGCATGTAATGGCTAAACAACTGCTAATACTGTATAGAAAAGTAAGCATTTATTGATATCTATAGGACATAGGGAGTTTTTGTCTGTTTTACCCTTGTCGACCGATGCAAGGAGTGCAGCTTGAATTATCGATGGTAAAGCCCTGATGGACTGCAGTAATGGAGGGGTTGTCATTGTCCTCCTTTTCCCGAATGATGACCATAATGTCTAGGTAGTCATCATCTGGGATATCCCTATTTGTATATTTATCATGGACAATGATGTGTATATTTGACATCATCCTAACGATGTCTTGTTTACGTCTCCGTTCCTCTTCTTCCACTTTGGGATCTGGAATCAGGACCTTTTTTCCTTTGATCGGTATCGGTTTAGGAAATAACATAGCCATTACCTGGGCAAGCACCTTTACTGGAGACCCTACAGGTTTATGATATGCAGGTTTAAGCAATCGCCATGTGGCTGAGGATGAAGGAACCTATTTGTGTTTGTGAGGATTCCTGTTACTGGAGGTAAAAGTATAGCCTAGTCCGACTGTCCCTGTTTGACTAGGAACTTGAATTGGGGGCTTAATGCCCTGCTGATTTTTTCCCAACCCCTTTCTAGGTCGATAACCCAATGACATCATCTCTTGAGTGGCCGACATTATTTCCGTAGAAATCTTGGGTATCAAAGGTGGTGCCCCAATAGGATGGTAATGAGCGTTGCTCACCTCCAGGTCATGAAAACTAACCACCTCAACTTCTGAATTGAAGCTAATGAGTGGTATGTCACTTTTTTCAGGACATTCAAGCTCAGCATTAATAGTGACTAGGTTGTCGATAATGATGTATTTGAGTTGCTAGTGAAGGGTGGAGGGGACGGCTCTGGCCATATAGATCCACGGTCTTCCAAAGAATAAGGTGTATCCTATAGCTATTTTGAGCACATGAAAGGATACACTGAATGTATTTGGACCAATCTCCACCCGTAATTCAATCTCTTCGACCGCATTTCGTCAGGATCCGTCAAAAGCTTTGATGACCGTATGGCTGCTTCGAATTCTTTTGAGATTGATATTCATCCTCTCCAAAGTGGCATAAGGGCAAATGTTTAAAGATGAACCTTCATCTATCAAAACTCTAGCTAGCATGTACCCAGAGGACAGAATCGCTATGTTCAACAGCTTATAATGACCAGTCCCTTCGGGAGGTATGCCGTCATCAGAAAAAGATATCACATTGTTGTTAAAAATGTGATCAACCAGATGTTGGAACTTTTCAATGTCCACTAATTTCGGTAGATGGGCTTCTTCCAAGACCTTTAGCAAGACCTTCCTGTGATCTTCAGAAGAGAAAACCAAGGCCAGTATTGAAATTTGTTGTGGAGCTTCTCTTAAGCTTAAAACCACCTTGGCTTCATTATGACCTATAGTACGAAGGAATTTTTCAATCCTCTCCATGGGAATTTCCCCCTTTGATTTGATGGTAGGCTTCATCACCAGTTGGGGAAGACACAATGGATTCTCCTTCGACACTACAGCAGTAGTATGAGACGTGGATCCTTCAGCTTCTCCATAATTCCATGGTACTTTTTGTAAGTTGATAATAGGATATTGGGGTCTAAATGGCAAGATGATTGGCTTTGGTGCAATCACTTTCAAAGGATTGTCAGCACCTTTGAGTTGAATTGCTTGTATTGTGAGTGGTGTGGTAGGCAAATCATCCCCAGAGGATATCACTACTATAGTATCCTTCCATTTTGTAGGATATGTGTTCCCACTCTCAAGTAGCATAGTGTCATCGTCTGCTAGTTGTAGGACACTGCTGTCAATTAGGTTCTGAATGGGAATGATACGGACACACTCCATTAGAATTGAACCGTCTTGAACGAGGATTGATTGGAGGTAGCAGAGCTATAATTCTTTTTTCATTGACTAGCATCTGAAATATCTCCTCCATTGGTTGGACAAGGTATGTAAACTCCCTTTGATTAGCAAAATCCCGACGGGCCTTGGCATTTGCTCTTTTTGCAACTTTGTCCTCCATCGTTTCACCTTCTGAAATTTATGTGGGAATGGTTGTAACAAAATGAAGGAGATTAGCACGCTCCTGGTTGCCTAATTGGCGTGTGACTTGGTGTTGATGGACCACCAGTTCTGCCAATTGTTCCACTTGCTCGCAAAGAGTCTTCATTTTCTGTTCCATCATAAACTGGAACTGAGAAAAATCCCATTTATCAGCATTGTCCTTGTTGGTTTGGGAGGATCCACCGCTGTGGTGAGAAGCATGTCCGCTACTCCAATTGATCATGTTGACCTCTTCTTCTTTATGTTGAGGAAGAGGGTTATCTTGCACATGAGGTTGGTCGGGTTTTGTAACCACGATCTCACCGTTATCAATTAGATCCTGGATCTTATGTTTCAAGGCCCAGCAATCCTGAGTATCATGTCCTGGAGCTCCGACATGATAAGCACATTTTCGGCTAGCATTGTAACCCTTCCCATTGGGGTTGGCTGGCGGAAGAAGTTGAGTAATTTTCTTCTGAGTAGTCAGAAGATTAAGGATGTTCTCGAGCGAGTCCCCTAAGCGTGTGAACACTCGATTGCATCTTACTTCACCAATCTTTGGCAATGGAGGGTTTGAAGACTGTGCTGGAAAGGGGGAGTAATTTCTCCTCAAGATAGGCATGCTCTGACTGCCTTTTTGACCTTGCAGTATCAAGAAAACATCCTCCTCTTTCTTCTTATGGACCCTCCGGTGGTTGTTTCCATAATTTCCAGACTGGATGTGTTCAGTAATAGCTTTAAGGGCAGCTAGGTCTTGAATCATTCCTGACTTCAATCCCATCTCAGCCATCTTTTCGTGTTTGATCATTTCAGAAAATGGCTTGCCAATGCCAGCTAAAACTCTCTCATAGAAAGGAGCTTCTTGAATGTCTATAAAGGTCATCACCATCTCAAACTCAGTCATAGAGGGAATAACTTGAGCAGCAAGGTACCTCCACCTTTGAGCATACTCTCTGAAAGACTCGTTGGCATGTTTCTTGACCTTGGTAATTTGGTACCGTTCTGGAGCCATCTGAAACTAAAAATTGTATTGACTAAGAAAGGCATGAGCTAGCTCCTCCCATCTATAGATCTTAGAATTGTCTAATCTAGTATACCATGATCGGGCTTCTCTAGTTAGACTTTTCTGAAACAACTGCATTCAAAGCTTTTCATTTTCCGCATAAGATCCGAGTTCTCCAATAAATACCTTCAAATGTGTGTAAGGATCCCCTAACCCATTATATTTTTCAAAGTCAGGAGTTTTGAACTTCTTTAGATAATGAACACCAGGGAATATACAAAGTTCAGCATATAAAACACTTCTGTGTGCTCCAATCCCTTTGATAGACCGAATGGTCTCTTCTATTTGAAGGACTTTCTTCCTGATATCACCGTTGTCGGATCTTCTTTGAGATGGGAAATTTCAGGGATTTTGTCAAGTTCTGGAGCTTCCTTATCCGGTCCCTGTGTTCCTCCATGTGTAGAGGACTCAGTATGTATGGGCATTCGTGGACCCTGAGTAGACTGATGTAGTTCCTTAAGCAGAATAGCTAACTCTGTAATTTGGTTGCTTAGTCCTTCGAACTCCTCACAAGTGACAGGAGCGGGACTAGACTGGCCAGATGTAGCCATGGTTGGTTGCAGGCTTTTTGCCTTTTTGGATTTTGACGGGTAGTAGGCACAATTGTCTCCCTATAAAAAGACTTATGTAGTTTAGTCTTAGGGAATGTAAAAAATGATTTACATGATATAATGTGTACGTTATAGGAGTGTTGTCCTGCAAAACGGGTGTTAGCATAATATGATATGTCAGGTTTTATGTATATACACATATTCCTTCATATTTTCCATTACAATGATATTGACATGGAATGAAATTACAATTAATTGCATTTTACAAGTAATTTGAAATAGGAAAATATGAAAGAGACTTCCCTCCGCGTTTGGTTTATCAGAGGCTGACCTATCTTAGGCTAATCTCGCAGTTTTTTGGCATGAAGGTTCCCAGATCATCGCAATTTACTTGACGGGAAGTTAATCCGGTCTTTCAACTGGAGCGAATCTGGGTGGTGCCTTTCCTGAGCCTCGTTGGAATTAGTCTTCCTACGAGTCCAGTAATCAAACACCGACAGGATAGACTCCTGATAGAGGGACCACACAATGTACATTTACATAAAACGTGTCTCACCGTTATGAAAATGATGACATGTGCGAAGCACTAATATCTTAAGCAGATATAATGCAATAGTAAGTGCAGTAAGTAAATGCATTCGTACACATCCATTTTAAATGTAAATGCAACGTCCACACACAAGCATATGACAGTTTTGAAAAGTTTGTAGTAGCGGCTTAAGCCCTCTTACTGGTATCCCCAGAAGAGTCGCCACCTGTCGACATCGGGATTTTTATTGTCCCTTTTCTGTTCTTGTTCTTTGGTGTTCTCATGTTAGGTGAGATTTGTTTGAAAAAACAAGTTGTGAAAAGGTCCAACATGTATATGTCGACGATTGAACTGTAAGAGTAACCAGTTGGTTTTTTAAATGGTTGTACCAACACAACCGAGAAAAAGTTTGCATATTGACCACGTGATGTAACACTGCGTAACTGGTCTGTGAAACCGAGATTCGTTAGGGTCCGGGGCCTTAATTATGCAGAGGGAAGGTGTTAGGCACCCCCCGACATCCGTGTTACCACGGTGACTGCCACTTTTCAATAAAACTGTCATATGAATGTGTGTGTGTGTGTGGGTCAATGTGCAATTATCTGGAAGTAGGGCGAGGCCTCATTCGCACCTATATATAAAGGGTTTGAATTTGTGTAAAAATTTAGTTTTAACAAGATATAACAGCGATGTTTTGGAAAAAAGAGGTTTTCAAACCCTTATGCTCAATAGTAATTGAGGCCTTTGGTACTTCTATTTTATTAAATGTTCGGCTTGATTGCTTTTATTTTCGAGATGCGAAGCATCTTCGAGAAAATAATGTAAAAAGCAGTGCCAAACTCCTTATGGGCATGAAAACCATCTAAGGAAATTCAGACACCGTGAATAATTTACAAGCTTCTTACAGCTAAAAAATGTCCATCACAGGAACTGAATCTAGATTCAGTAGGCTGAATCTGTGATCACATGATTCCTAGGCTCACATGATGCTACAGTTAATATGAAAGCTGTAAACAGTTATGTATATATAAGCTTTAAAGATATATATATGATCAACCACCACGAAGCACCTTCATTGGGGATCGAAAAGATAAATATATAAAAGCTGTAAATATATATAGATGATTAACCACCACGAAGCACCTCCACGGGGGATCAGAAATGTAAATAAAGCAGTAAAAACTATCAACCGCCACGAAGTAAACTCCATGCGGGACAAAAAGTAAATAAAGAAATGATAAACCAGCTCGATTGAGAAACATCCAATCGTTTCTTTTATATATATATATATATATATATATATATATATATATATATATATATATATATATATATATATATATATATATTGTTGTTTAACTCGCTCGATGAGCACGATATAAAATAAGGAGTAAACGCGCTCAGGATATAAAATTTAGGCTCATCGAATGTAGTTCGACAATAATAATATATATATATATATATATATATATATATATAAGCGATAAACGCCTGGATATAAAAATCGAGCTCATCGAATAGAGTTGGACAACAGTTTATATATAAGTATATATATATATATAAAAGTAATAAACGCTCTGGATATAAAATCCAGGGTCAATCGAGGCATAACTTCGATAATGTTAGTCCAATATATATATATATATATATATATATATATATATATATATATATATATATATATATATATATATAAAAGAAATAAAAGCCACTTGAATCAAGTCCAATACACACAAAACACGACTCTCAACGTGAAGAACGGTGTGTGCACAGTAGTGGAGAAAGGCTTTAAGAAAAGCAAGAAGGCTTACATTGGACTGCCAAAGAAGACTTCAATAGCTTTAAATGAATTAACACTCGGCTCCCCCTGGTAAAATATAGCAAAGTATAAGCTCACAAGTGTCTAGAAATGAGAAAGCACTCAATTTATAGTGTGTACAGAGCAAATTGGACAGGGCTTCCTCAGCTTTATCTTTTTCAAAATGGCTACCCCAAGCCCTCTATTTATAGAGGGGGAGCATGAGTGTACTAGCTGGCCGCCTAGGGGTGCCCTGGGCTCCATGAGAGTCTCATTGTCTCAAAATGCACGTGCACGCGTGCAACGTGATGTTTAGTTAAACTTTCAGAACTTCAATTCGGGCTTTCAATTGAGGTGTATAAGACCTTTTACGGAATGCTATTGTCGAGAGCTACACAAATGAAATGGGATTAGAGGTTGTACGAAGTCAGGAAGATGGGACCATGCCCTTGGTCTTCGAGGCTTCAAATTCTATCTGATGTGCTGTCTTGTGTAGTAGTCACTCGGAATTGGAGTTGTTGGATCCCGTAGAACATCGCTGTGTAGAATGTATGTTGAGACGGTGTAATGTGGGATCGAGGTAGAAAAATGATGATTTTGCCCCTCACCGGGGTTATCTCTGGTTTGAGCTGATTTAGCAGTCGTTGCCTAGGGTTATCTCTGAGATTGGACTGCTGCAAGTACTGGATGTCCTCAGGGTTGTCTTTGAGGTGTGCCCGACATTCCGGGGTTATCTCCGGGTTTTGTACTGAGTGCCTCGGGGTCATATCCGAGGTTGAAGCTGTTTGCTGGGTTTGAAACAAACATTTCCGGGGTTATCTCCAGAACTGTGACTGCATTCCTAGGGGTTATCTCCGAGGTTGACCTGCCTTCTCCGGTGTAATTTTTGGAACTTGAATTGAAACCCTCGGGGTTATCTCTGAGAGCCATAAAGCTCCTGGGGTTATCTCCGGAACTGGAACTGAGGATTTCGGGGTTATCTCCGAGACTGGAACTGATTTCCTCAGTGTTATTTTTGAGGTGGCAATGAAATTCTCGGTGTTGTCTTTGGGACTGGACTAAGCTGTCCTCCAGGGTTATCTCTAGCAGACGATTTTTCCCTCCTACAATGTTAGTAACAGGGATACAAAAATTTTGAGTGTCTACAACCATTGCTGGCTTTGGGCTCGATGGGCTCGATCACGTCCATTCCCCACATTGAGAAGGGCCAAGGCGAACTCATATTGTGGATCTCCCTCAAAGGGACATGGATAACATTCACATGAATTTGGCATTGGTAACATCTCTTGACGTGATCATCACAGTCAGCCTTGAGAGAGAGCTAGTAATGCCCTGTTCATAGGATTTTCTTAACAAGTAGAGGGCCGCTCATGTGTGGGCCACATACTCCACCATGGATTTTATCCATGAGCCTCTGAGCTTGGTCTTTATCTAGACATCTGAGAAGGCCTAGTACTGCATCTCTTTTGTAGAGTGCGTCTCCGCTCAGATAGAATTTTATGGCCATTTGATGGATCCGCTTTCTTTCAGCTTGACTCACCTTGGCGGGTGTAGATCCATCTCCCAGATATTCCTTGATATACTGATACCAAGGGTGTTGGATGGGAGGTAGCTCATCCGATACTTCTCTAATGTAGTTCCCGTAGGTTGGTGCCTTTTGCCGGGAATATGTGATATTTGACATATCTTCCTTGTCAAGTATGTTGATCAAGGAGGCCAAAGTTGCTAGTGCATCCGCAAAGTCATTCATATTCCGAGGAATATGAAGTAAGGATATTTCTTCAAACTCCAAAGTCATCTGGATAACCTACCGATGGTAAGGCAACAAATGTAGCTCTTTGGTGTGATAGATCCCAGTGGTTTGTCTGATTACCAATTCAGAATCTCCAAAGACAGTTAACCATCTGATGCCCATGGATTGGGTTAGTTTCAACCCCATGATACAACCTTCATACTCAGCTGTGTTGTTGGTGCTGGAAAACTGTAATTTGATGGCAACGGGATACTGCTCCCCCGAAATGGATACCAGAACTGCTCCAGGTCCAAAACCTTCCATGGTTACAGCTCCATCAAAATATATTTTGTGACGCCCCCAAAATAGGTATACATCACCCATTCTGAGTCGCCAAATACATAGTACAGAAACAACTACAACTTTCTTATTACAATTGTCATGCAAAGTACGACAACACACATGTTGTGAGTTTAAACACAAATATTGTCTTCTAGATAATATCCACACTCAAATAAGTCCTCATTACATTTATTGATACACTATTTTACAAAATAGTGAGGACTACTAAAACAACTATCTTGAATCGTCACTCCATACCCCAGCTAGTTCCTGCTAAATTCTAACCTCCCGAGAAGAAAAATGGAACAAAAAGGAAAAGGGTGAGCTCAACTAGCCCAGTAAAGAATATTATGACTAAGATAATATACAACTAATTATCATTAGTCTTCAACAGGGAAAAATTCGATAGAATATAATAGACAACAAGTTTTAGAACAACAACGGCAGCGGAAACAACAATCCATTAAAAGAGTCAAGTAGAGAATGGATTCTACTATCTTCTAATATTTAAAAGTCCATCATCAATATTTTATCCCTGGAACATCAATAAATATACATCTTGAATCAAATATTCATCTTTGCACTACAGGCCAAAGATATTCATTTGTATCACCAGTTTGTCATGTTCATCTCAACACCTGTTCATCTTTGCACTACGGGCCAAAGATATTCATCAGTTAATCATTCATCTTTGCACTACAGGCCAAAGATATTCAATAATATCATCATTTAGGACTGAGGATGATGAAAAATATCTTAAAGAAAACGAATCCAGTGAGACAAAATGACAAATATTGGGGACTCGTACTACAATTTATTCAAGTTCAAAAATACTCCATAATAATCAATTATGGAGCAGAAATCAAAAATAAAGATCAAAACATGGATACAATCAAAGATAGTAACCACAATAGATAACTTGGACAAAGAATTTTTTTTTCTGTGAATAGTGTCGTATTTGTGAATAGTGTCGTATACGTGAATAGTAACTCTGACATGAAAAAGATAGAAATTCTACAATAAAATCCATACCAATATTTTAGAATAATGATGTTGAAAGAATAACATCATTACGAAGAAAATAACATCCCTTACCTCAAAATAACAGTACTTCTGACCGGAATATCGGATGTAGTGTCGAAGAAAACTTGTACTGAATAGTAACTCTCAAAGTATCTAAATACTCACAAAAATACGCTTGATAATATAGAGAGAGAAAACTTATGTTTCTGGTGTGATTTTCAATTCTAACCTAAGCACCTATTTATAGGAAAATGCTAGAACGCCAAAGGAGACTAAATTAATAAAATAATACCCATTTTGAACCATCTGAGCAAGCCATCCTTGAAAATTCTCAGCACATGTTTTCACAAAAAACAAAAGTGGGTCCCACCCACTATTTTAATAAAAATATTTATTTCTGAAACTTCAATAATTCATAATAAATAGCCCTTTATCAAAAAAAATACAAATTTTATGTCCATTCTATAGGAAATTAAATTCTCTCCAACTATGTAGATTTAAGTTTTTCCAAATTCCAGACGAAAAAATTCGAAATCCACATACGGATGATTTTTAATACCTCCATTCCGTCAAAATACTGATAAAATACCTCAGGTTTAATTCTTTCATTTATAACCACATAAAATAAATATATTCATCATTTATATCCACATAAAATAAATATTTCCTTATCATATAAATCAATAATTAATTATTCATAAATAATATTACAGAATTACAATAATAACAATCAGGCCGTTCCCAAGAAAGAGGGGGCTTTCCGATAAGAATTTCTCCTTACTGACGCGCAATTAGATGACCTAACCCCTTTCCCCGACAGAACTTTCTAGACATTGCCAATAATGCTATCTAATAATATTATTCAAATAATATAAATTATTGATCTAATAATGGGAAATACTATGCAGTGACAATTATTGAAACAACAATAATATAAAATATTAACGTAGCAATTATTGAATCAATAAAATAAAATATTTAACAGTAATTACTGTAACAATTATTGAGTAGTGCCTTCTTACGTAAGAATCAATCATTCAAAAATACTGTGCAATACCGTGTGCTACTGTGTAACCACGCGTATTACTATATTTTAACCACCAGGTATTCTAACAGTGTTAATGGTAACAATTACGCCGTTATTTATAAAAACTCATACTTGTTGTTTTCATTCATCCGATCATTTTTCGTTATGGGGACTCACAAATGGCTGCGCCGTCGTACGAATATTCCACGACCAAACGAATAATCCCCGACAATAATGAATATTTTATAACCACTTGCTTATTTTGCAAAATTTGCACATTTCACCCCTAACCAAAGCATTATATCAAATTAACACCTTATTAATTCAAAATAATGAATAGAGAAAATTCAATTCAATTTATAAAAAAGTTGGGGTCTTACAACCTCCCCTCCTTATAAAATTTCGTCCTCGAAATTGACGTACGTACCTGGTGTTTCGATAAGGTGAGGATACCTCGATTTCATTTCCGATTCCAACTCCCAGGTCATTTCCTCAATAACATGGTTTCTCCATAAAACCTTGACTTGTGGTATAACCTTTGTGCGTAGGACATGCTCTTTCCTATCCAAAATCTTAACAGGTACCTCCTCGTACGTTAAATCTTCGGCTATCTCATCTGGTTCTAACTCAATAATATGGTTTGGGTCTTTTACATATTTACGAAGCATAGATATGTAAAAAACATTATGAACACGAGACATGTTTGGAGGTAAAGCGAGTCTATAGGCCACATTTCCTATTCGGTCAAGAATCTCAAATGGACCAACAAATCATGGATTGAGCTTTCCACTCTTCCCAAATCTTTTAACTCCCTTCCATGGAGCAATACATAACAATACATGATCCCTAATATTAAATTCCACGTCCTTTCGATGAAGATCCGCATAACTCTTTTGTCGATCTTATGAGGTTTGTATACGTTGTCGGATCATTTAGATCTTTTCTGTAGTTATGGGTACCAATTTTGGTCCCAACAACGTTGCTTCTCCCACCTCGTCCCAGCATACTGGAGAACGACATTTTCGTCCATACAACACCTCGAATGGAGCCATTCCTATAATTGCATGATAACTGTTGTTGTAGGAGAATTCCACCAATTGCAAATACTTATCCCAACTTCCTTTGAAATTAAGGACACATAGTCTTAATAGATCTTCAAGAGTTTAAATAGTCCTTTCTGATTGCCCGTTCATTTGAGGATGGTATGCCGAACTGAATCGTAAACCGTGCCCATAGCTTTCTATAAACAAATCCAAAATCGTGAAGTGGATCTTGGGTCACGATCCAAAACTATGGATACTGGCATGCCATGCAATCTCACAATCTCATTCATGTACATACAATCAAGACGTTCAAGGGAATAAGTCTCTCGTGTCGGCAAGAAATGAGCAGACTTGGTTAATCTATCAATAATAACCCAAATTGCATCCATGCTTTAAAAAACTTAGGGAAGACCTGTAACAAAATCCATGGTAATGTGTTCCCACTTCCATTTCAGAATCTCAAGTGGTTGTAATGGACCCTTTGGCACTTGATGCTCTGCCTTTACATGTTGACAAAGTTAAACACCTTGAGATAAACTTCGCGATCTCTCTCTTCATATTGTTCCACCAAAATGTATGTTGAAAATCATAATATATTTTGGTACTACTAGGACAGATTGAAAACGGTGTGTTGTGTGCCTCTATCATGATTCTATGTTTCAAGTCAGAATTGTTAGGAACACAAAGTCTAGAGTTGACTCGAAGTATTCAATCTTTATCGATTCTTGCTTCTAGAATATCACCTTCTTGCACTTTCTTCTTTATATGCATCAGCTCCAGGTCTGTAGCTTGAGTAGCTTTAACTTTATCGATTAAAGTGAGTTCTACTCGTATATTCGCCATCATCACGTGGGTCCCTAGATTCTTTAACTCTATCTCCATCCTTTGCAAGTCAGAAAAAATGGGCCTTTGCATTGACAATATTGCACTCGTACCCGCATATGATCTTCTACTTAATGCGTCAGCTACTATGTTCATTTTTCCAGGATGGTATTAAATGGTATGATCATAATCTTTCAACAGCTCGAGCCAACGTCGTTGCCACATGTTGAGTTCTTTTTGGGTGAAGAAATATTTGAGGCTTTTATGATCCATATAAATCTCCACTTTCTCCCCATACAAGTAGTGTCTCTAGATTTTCAATGCGAAAATGACTGATGCCAACTCCAGATCATGAGTAGGATAATTTCTCTCATATTCCTTGAGTTATCGTGAGGCATAGGCTATGACTTTCCCATGTTTCATGAGAACACATCCTAACTCTTTGCCTGAAGCATCGCCGTAGATAACAAATCCATCTGAACCAGATGGTATTTCTAGAATAGGTGCAGAAATTAGTCTCCACTTGAGCTCTTAGAAACTCTTCTCGCATTCCTCGGTCCATACGAATTTTGTATCTTTTTGAGTCAGCTGAGTTAACAGAGTAGCAATTCAAGAAAATCCTTCCACGAATCTCCGATAATAACTAGCTAAGCCCAGAATACATCGTTACTTGATCCGCCAAACTTGCTGCTCCCAACTTTGTATTACTTCAATCTTCGCCGGTTCAACATATACTCCATGTTTTGACACTACATGCCCAAGGAATGCTACTTCCTCAAGCCAGAACTCGTATTTCTTCAGCTTGGCATATAGCTTGTTTTCACGAAGCCTTTCAAGTATCAGCTTCAAATGGTGCTCATGATCTTCACGGATTTTGAAATAGATGAGGATGTCATTAATAAAGACAACGACGAAATGATCCAAATATTCCTTGAATACTTGGTTCATCATATCCATGAAAGCAGTAGGAGCATTAGTCAATCCAAAAGACATGACTAAGAATTCATAATGTCCGTACCTAGTTCTGAATGCAGTCTTTGGAATATCCTCAGTTTTAATCTTCAGTTGATGATATCCAGAACGAAGATCGATTTTTGAAAAGAATTATGCTCCTTGAAACTGGTCAAACAGGTCATCAATGCGAGGTAGCGGATACCAATTCTTGATGGTGACATGGTTCAATTCTCGGTAGTCAATACAAAGTTGCATACTCTCGTCTTTCTTCTTTACGAATAACACAGGAGCACCCCAAGGAGATATACTAGGACGAATTAAACCTATGTCTAACAACTCCTGCAGTTGGACCTTTAACTCCTGAAGTTTAATAGGAGTCATTCGATATGGGGTTTTAGAAATGGGTTTTGTACTAGGTTTAAGGTCAATAAAGAATTCAACTTCATGTTCTGGGGGTAGACTGGGAAGTTCTTCAGGAAATACGTTAGGAAATTCACTAACAACAGAGATATTATTTAAATCTGGCGTATCTTTGTTCAAATCCATAACATAGGCTAAGAAAGCTTGACATCCGTTTTTCAATAAACGAATGGCTTTATGGCTTGATATGACAGTGATTGATTTTAGTGGTTTGGTTTCTTGAATTCGCATAACAGGTAGGTTAGGAATATGAAAACTAACAACCTTACGAAAACAATCAATTTTGGCATGATGAGTAGTTAACCAATAAATCCCTAAAATCACATCAAATGCAAGTATCTTTAAAGAGATAAGATCAACAGGTAATGTGATAGTGCCAACTTGGATCAAACAAGATTTATAAACAGTGGATGTAATGAAAATTTCTCCTAATGGAGTCTCAACATATAAGTCAAAGTCCAATTTCTCCGGAGTCAAGTTCAAACGTTGAGCACAAGCAGGAGAGATAAAAGAATGTGTAGAACCGGTATATAGTAAGGTATAAACTTTGCAAGAGTTTATGGTTAACTTACCCGTGATCACCTCATTTGGGTTCCTCACGTTTTGGCCAGTCACAACAAACGCTCTTCTAGGAACCGCTGACTTTGACTTGTCTGGGACAGCCTTTAGAGTCACCATCCCCACTGGACTTGGTTTTGCTACAGAATAATCTTGAGCTATATGACCTTCCTTTCCACAGTTATAACATACCTTGGATTGTTGTGGGCAGTTTGGGCTGATATGTCCCTGTTTCCCGTATTTATAACATACGACCGGTGGTCGTTCTCCTCCCCTAGAAACAGTTGATGTTGGTACTTACGTCTTCACGTTGTCATTGTTCTACCTTCTCTTTTTGAAATCTCCCCCCAACTCGCTTCTTCTATTATCATGGCCACGATTACCACCAGAATGGTTATCGCTTTTGTCTGTATTTTTCCCTCCTTGTTGGTTATCACTACTCCGATGACTGCTACCATCGGTATGACCCTGGTTGTGGTCCCTTGGTTAAACATACTCATTATCTCGCTCTAATAATTGAGCCATGTTGACAACATCTAAATATAGAGAAAATTTGTGAGAGATAAAGTATTGACAAATTTCCGGTTTTAGACCTCTCAGAAACATCCGCGTCATACGTTCCTCATTCTCTACCAAATGAGGTGCAAACCTGGATAACTCCGCGAATTTCGCCTCGTACTGGGACACCGTCATGTTGTTCTGTTCCATTCTAATAAACTCTACCTCCTTTATATGATGAATACTTTTAGGAAAGTACTTGTCATTGAACAGTTTTTGAAACGTTTTCCAAGACATATTGAGTGCGGCTGGCTGGCTGCGCTTCACAGATTCCCACCAGTGATCTGCCTCACCACGAAATATAAAGGTGGCGAATGGAACCTTCTGTTCCTCCGTGCATCCCAAGACATCAAATATCTTGGTAATTTTCTTGACCCATGTTTCTACCTTAATTAGATCTGGCTTTTCCAAGAACTCAGGTGGTCCCAACTCTTTGAATTGCTTGGCTGTGACAAACCGCGCGTTGCTATCATTTTCACCTGTATTTTGTACACGAGTCTCCCTCGTCTGATTTTGCATGAACTGTAAAAAGTTTCTAAACATCCCATAATTCATTGTTCGTTCGGTGGTGTTGTTTACAGGAGGAATATTTCCTTCCTGTTGCACGTTCTTCTGGTTGGTGATTAAAGGTGTTTCCACGGTCTCATACCCTCCATTGTTAATGTTCTCAGCTGCCATTCTTAAATACTGCCATAAAATAAGGGTTAATTAAATAAATTAACATATCACATAATATCCCTATATTATGACCAACAAATAAGCTTAGGTAGGACACACTAGCGAAGGATTTACTCATCTCATCCCTCCTAGTTTTATTTCCTGATCTCCGCCAGAGTCCATATCCCTAAGCTCTGATACCAACTGTGACGCCCCCAAAATAGGTATACGTCACCCATTCTAAGTCGCCAAATACATGGTACAGAAACAACTATAACTTTATTATTACAATTGTCGTGCAAAATATGACAACACACATGCTGTGAGTTTAAATACATATATTGCCTTCTAAACAATACCCACACTCAAATAAGTCCTCATTACATTTATTGATACACTATTTTACAAAATAGTGATGACTACTAAAACAACTATCTTGAATCATCAATCCATACCCCGGCTAGTTCCTGCTAAATTCTCACCTCTTGAGAAGAATATAGACACTCGAAATTTTCTGCACACCTGTTATTGACATTGCAGGAGGGCAGATTCGTCTTTCGGAGATAACCCTGGAAGACAGCTCACATCCATTCTAAATACTACCGGAATTTCAGTTTCAAACCCGGAACACACAACGGGAGTACCAATTCCCACCTCGGAGATAACCCCGAGTTTTGTCCTTGGAGATAACCCTAAGGAGTGCTGTTGCAGTTCCGGCGATAACTGAAAGTACTATGCACACAAGCCAATCATGCTTGATGATAAAGCATATACTTTGTAACAATCTTATTCATTTATTTATAAAAAGTATTAATTTATTAAAGGCTTTTAATTATCTACATGATGCTGTTTTATAATATGTGATAAACCCATAGTTTTAAGCAATGCTTTTAGAATAATAATGATGATCATTCTAATGAGATCTAAATTCTTAGAAAGCTTAAAACTAAAATAGTTCCCAATCGTTGGATTACTAAATTGGGGATTAGTTAATCCGGATAGATTGGTACATACGTTAACTTGCTCATTGGATGAGGATGATTGATCTCATGATCATTTGTGTGGAGACACTAAAAGCAAGTATGTAGGTGCTTATTAGAGAATAAGTTCATCTTTGAGCGTGGCTCGCTAAGGAATACCTAATGGAGTTTTACTTACCCGTCAATAGGAATTCTGTAGTGATAGTAGTCTGAAGTGATCCTTGGACTTGAGATCATCATAGTATCTTGTGTATGATGAGTTATACTTTGACTTATTCCTTAAGACCCTTAGGGTATATCAAAGGGTATGCTTGGGTATAATAAGTTGTACATGGAGATAATGTATGATCAATAAAGAATCTACCACTTCTAGTAAAAGAAGAGATATGTCCTATGTGATTAGATAAATAACAACCCGGTAGTCATTGGCGGCGGCGAAATGAAATTAGAAAGGAGTTTCTAATTTGCATTATTTGGAGTTGTGTATTTAAGGATCGAAATACATATAATTAAATAAAATAAGACTTGACAGAAATTCCATGTCTTATATTTAATTGGGACATTGTATAGTGGAAAGATTGAATTGTACAATAACTATTTACTCAAAAGGTTCTTTTTGATTAATGTTGAAATCTATATTATCCGGAAAGTCGTTGATCATTTGGGAGGCTTATCCTATTGTAGAATAAATATTATTTATTTAAATAAATTAATAATTTAATTTATTTATTTAAATAAGATTAGAATTGTTCTAATTGATTTATTCACAACCTTTTAATATGGAGAACCTAAAGGGTCACACCATAAAAGGAAGAATAATTATTTAAGAAGTTAATGGCATAATCGTAATAATATGTTATGTATATTTAATTTAATCTATGGTGATAGAATAAATTAAATAGCTTAATATTATTATTAATAGTTTAGAAATATTAAATATAAATTAATAAGAGGAGTCTTATTAATATTATTACAATTATTATTATTTTAATTTCTAAAAGAGTTTAAGAATTAATTTAATATAAGTACTCTCATTTATTCCTAATAGGATTAAGAGGGAAAATTAGTTAAAGGAGTTTAATTAATTATCCCTAATAAGATTAGAGAGCCCATTTAATTAAAAGAGTTTAATTAAATAAATAATATCTTATTTTTAATATGGTTACTTGATATCTTTATAAGAGGAGTCTTATATCAGATATCAAACATACGTTATTCCAATTGTTGGAGAGTAAGCCTTTTCTATAAAGATAGAAAATTAGGGTTTTGCCAAATACCCATCTTCTTGAATTCTTCTTCTTTCTTGGTGGATCACCTATAGAGGCCAAACACTTGGGTGGCTATCGTTGATCAAAGGAAGAACCAAACCCGGTGGATTCAAGTTGAGCGAAAAGGATTGGAGGTGAACTTGTACTGCGAGGAAGGCTTGGATCTTCAAGGGTATGATTCTTATTCATATCTTTTCGTTTAATTAATAATTATGCATAAAGGGTGATCCGGGTATATGGTTTGTAAAAATTTTAAAACTCTGATTTTCCACGTTTCCGCATATTTTGTGCAATTTGATTGCGTTCATGAATATTACAAACCTAACAGTGGTATCAGAGCCAAACCTTTATGTAAATTATTAATTGTTCAAATTTGATATGTATATTGTTATGTGTTTAGAACAATTTAATTGGGCATAAATTTTATTATATAAAATTATTTAAAAAAAAAATTTAATTATCCGCAAACTGGGAATTTCGTGATTGGCGTGGATATTAATTTCGCTGAGTCCTTGCGTTTATACTGTTGCAACGTGGCTTACTTTATTTTCAAGGTTCAGTGATTCACGTTTTTTTTTTTTTTAAGTTTCCTGCAAAGCTCCTTATAATTTATATATGATATAAACATTAATGATTAAAGTAATCATTAGCATGTAATGATTAAAGTAATCATGAGCATGTTATATATATAAAAAAAAGTAGTTACTAACGATTTCAAGGGAGAAAGCAGGCGATTATATATATAATATATATTAACGTAATATATATTTATATATATATATAATAATTTTATAATTAAAATAAATATTTATTTTAATTTTAAAATAAAAAGTTTATTTTAATCTTAAAATAAAATATTTATTTTAATTTTAAAATTAGATTTCATGCTAACTAATTAGAGTTGGAATTTGATTCCATACTAACTAATTGGAGTTGAAATTGGATTCTATTTTTCCTTAAATAAAGGAGTTTATTTAGATATGAAATAAGATTTCATATTATTCAAAATAAAAGAGTTATTTGTGAATAGGAAAGAGAATCATAATTTATTTAAATAAAGGAATTTATTTAGATATGAAATAATATTTCATATTATTCAAAATAAAAAATTTATTTGTGAATAGGAAATATAATCCTAATTTCCTTAAATAAAGGAGTTTATTTAGATATAGAATAAGATTTCATATTATTCAAAATAAAGAGTTTATTTGTGAATAAGAAATAGAATCCGTGTTTCCTTTAATAAATGAGTTTATTATTATTTATATTTTTACATGGAATTGGATTCCATAATTAATTAAAATAAAGGAGTTTATTTTGATTAAAGATTTTGATTAAAATAAAATAGTTTATTTTATTCAAAATTGGATAAATTAAAATAAAATAGTTTTATTTTGATTTAAATTTGGATTAAAATAAAGGAGTTTATTTTAATTCAAAATTAGATTTTATACTAACTAAATTTGCCCATTAAATGATATCAATATATATATTGAATGTTTATTATTCATGAGATGAATATTATTTATTGATGCATATGGTGATGTGTATGATAATAAATGGGATTGATTATGGACTATTGACCAATGTGATTGGATTTTATTTTAGTTTGATGCATGAATGTATGAGTTTTATTAAATGGGGTCTGCGTACCTCGTCTTCTCTAATTTTTCATAATGTAAATTATATCTCCCTTCTATGTACTTCCCCTTGACTGCTGATCAAGGTTTCTATTTATTTTAAAATAGTTATGTAATAGGAATAGTTAGAATTAATTTTTAAAGAATTAGAGATCAAGGAGCAAGGAGCGCGTGAAGACCCATTTGTAATGGAGCCCGGGTTTAAATGTAATAGTTATATTTAAATATTAATTCTTGCACCCCTAGGGTTTGACCTTTTGGTTCACTTGGTGGCTCTAGTAAACCAAACTAGAATAAAATCCATAATCAATCCAAGTAGAATATAGTATTCTATATGTGCATGCTTATACTATATATATTATATTTTATGCAAACATGCTTCACATGTTTATTAATATGACGCGTATTTTATATATATGTGTGCATGCGCACTAAACAAGATGAGACAAATTAATAACAAACCCCTCAAATTTTTATATTAAGTTGTAACGTTCAAAGATATTTGGAATATCGAACGTTGCCTTCTAGCATGATATAAACAATAGAGTATTGAATATTTAATATGAGTTTTTTGTGCACACACAAGGAAAGTATTAAATATTTAAGATGTTGTTTTTATTACATATGATGTTTATAAGGAATTGAACATTACTGCTTTGTTGTGCACACACAAGGGCTGTAGTTTTCTCTTCACTTATATGGAAATGCTCGGCCTGACTTAACTTAAATCATTTTAGTTCGGATGTGCACACACTTGACCATTATGATTTAAGAGGCAAAATACAAGGAGTTACATAGTTGATGTAATTGACAAGAGTTGTCTACCTATTTATTTATATATAGTTTGTTGTGCACACACAAGGCTATATACATTTGAAATGTGATCCTTATTCTCACTAGCATATCTTTAATTAGATATTGCCGAACTATATATTGAGGGTAATATAGTTTGAAGAAATAGTGGGAGATACCAATTTAAAACAAGACCTAAATTATTTTGGTAATTAATAAAAGAATGTATGTTAAAATGTTGTTAATTACAAATTTATTTACAGAATTTTACAATGTCTAAATCACTATCACTGCGTAGCATATTAGATGCTAAATTAACCCACCAAATTAAATCGGATTAGTTAAGGAAATTGAGAATAGTTCTCACAATTTGAAAAAGCTATCTCATGTCCTTAATCGCCTATCCTGCGCAATGGTTGCGAATAAATGCCTCGAGGAAGAGATTGCTACTTTTAGAAAGTGGCAAGATGATGCCTGATTGGCTCAATGCATCATGCTCGCATCCATGAGTAACGAGATTCAATTGTCGACATGAAAACTATGGATGCTCTCTACTATATTCCTCGCACATCAAGTAGTTGATGGTGAAGAAAATAGGGCCGATAGATATCGAGATATCTAAGGAGCTCTTCCGATCTAGAATAACGGTGACACTACAATGCAGGACAAAGTTCTTAACATAATCAATTTGATTGATCAATTAGGACAACCTGGTTTTGTCATGGATGGAGAGTTGAGCCAAGATTTGATCTTGCACTCACTCCGGACTCCTTTCACAATTGTTGTGAATTTTTCATATGAACAAGCTAGATATCGACTTCACGATTTGTTTAACATGTTGAAAATGTTGAGAGTCACTTTCCAACCAAGAAAGACCATGTCTTCTTGGTAGGGGCAAAAGGATCTTCCGAAAAAGAAGAATGATTCAAAGAAGGTAAGCAAAGGCGTAAACAAAGGATAATAAGAACAAAAGCGATATGGATAGCAAAAGGAGTTTGCTTTCAACGCAATAAGCTTCGACACCGGAAAGAAAGCTGCGAAGTATCTTGCGAGAGGCTAACCAAAGAAGCTTAGTGAAGTTTGATTACAAATACAAATTTGTTCATGATTTAAAATAAATTTTTCTTTAAGTCAAGGTTCTACTTGGGTATTGGATACCGACTTTGGTTATCATAAATATAGATTTATGAAGGGACCAAGCAGAAGTAGAAAGCTAAACAAATATAAGTAATCCTATGTACGAGAAATGTAGCAAAGGTTGCCACATTAACCATAGAAACTTATAGTTTAGCAATGCCTACGAGCAAATCTATTAAGTCAATATGTTGTTATTGTATTCTAGTTCTTGTTAGAAATATTATTTCTATTTTATTGTTGGACAATGAAATCTTTGGTATTATAATTAAGAACAATTGTTGTTCTATTTATAATAATAATGTTTTGTATAAAACTGGAATATTACTTAATGGATTTTGTATACTTGACTTACGTGAAAATAATTTTGTAAATTAAACAAACTAGTATAAGAAAAGGAGATGATCATTCAAAGAGTTGAATGTGTGTATTTGTTGAAATACAAGTGTGAATTATTTGAAAGGTTCAAAGAATTCAGAAGTGAAACAAATTGACAAAGTATTAAGATTCTTTGATTAGATCAAGGAATAAATACTTGTGCAATAAGTTTCTAGATTGTGTGTATTTACTGAAATACAAGTGTGAATTATTTGAAAGGTTCAAAGAATTCAGAAGTGAAACAAATTGACAAAATATTAAGATTCTTTGATTAAATCAAGGAATAAATACTTGTGCAATAAGTTTCTAGATCATCTCAAATGGTTTTCTCATAATAGACACATCCTGATACGCAATAATTGATTGATGTATCTGAATGGAAAATTCGTACCTTGTTGGACATGGTGCGGTCCATAATGATTTTACCGACATTCCAGTATCCTTCTGGGGTTATCCCCTAGAAATGGCTGCATATCTACGAAAAAGGTAACCTCAAAATCTGGCCCCAAGACTCCATAAAAGTTATGGATAGGGAGGCTTCCTAATCTTAAATATGTTAAGATAAGGGGTTGTCCAACTTATGTGAAAAAGGTTTCAAAGGATAAGCTTGGGACAAAATTTGACAAGTACAAATTTGTGGGACATCCTAAAGTAAGTTTAGGACATATGTTCTATAATCCTACTTAGCAAAAGGTGTTTATTGAGAAACATGTTGCCTTCTAAGATAAACATGTTTATCATTAAAGGGGCTAGTGGGAGGATAATAGATCTTGAAGAGTTCAAGAACCACAAAACACTATAAGTTAAATAAGAGGAACCTATAGATAGACCTATTGTACCACAACCGAATCATAAATCTGGAATAGTACCAAAGATACCTAGGAGGTATGGATTCATCATGGATGATGATGATGAGGTACACATCATAGAAGATGATGATCTAGAGTTACATACGATGAGGTAAGAGTTCTAGTGTGTACAAAAGGGTCAGTGGGAGCGTCGTGAAATTTTTAGTATTATATGTTGATATACTACGGATGAGGAATAACATACCAATGCTACAATCAGTAAAGATAAAGTTGTCTAAACATTCCTCCATGAATGATTTGGGAAGAGTATCTTAATTGGGGATGCAAATCTATATAGATAGATTTAAAAGGATGCTCGGCTTAACCCAAGGAACGTATATTCATTTGATGCTAAAGTCGTTTAGCATGGAAAACTCCAAGAGATGTCTCATGTTGATGAGTCATGGAGTGTATCTCTCTTAATAGACCCCATAGACTCCAAAAAGAGAGATCGCATGAGTTAGTATCATGTATGCAATATACGAGACCTGATGTTAATCAGTCATATTCTGGAGAAGTTCACTGTGAGACAGTGAAAAACATCTTAAAGTTCTTAACCGACATTAAGGATGTGATCATATTTATGGTGGGTCTAAATTAAAACTAGAGGGCTTAACAGACTCAAGTTTTTTAGACAGACCAAGACGACAAAAAATCCACTTTAAGGTAAAGGGTTACCTTTAACGATGGTGCGATGAATTGGAAGGTTCCAAGCAAGAAAGAGTTCTTTGGTTTAGTGATAAAGACAAAGTATATAGTACGTAAATGAAGTACAAGTTGATTGTTTGGATTAAAAGATCATTCTGAGAACTAGGAATTGTTCCTAAGTCTCATCTTGGATCTAAACATGTGTTGTGGCACTTTCATTTGATTATAGGAATCATTGAAAAATGGGAAATCACTATAGAGATAGTGAACTCTCAAGAACAACATTACATATCCATTAACTAAAGCTTATCCAACAATGGGATAATCGTCACTTAGAGAAGAAGGGTATGAGATACCATGACGATTGGCTTTAGTGCAAGTGGGAGATTGAAAGTAGTATGCACACAAGCGATCATGTTTGATGATAAAGCATATACTTTGTAACAATCTTATTCATTTATTAAAAAAAAATATTAATTTATTAAAGGCTTTTAATTATCTACATGATCTTTGTTTTATAATATGTGATAAACCCATAGTTTTAAGCAATGCTTTTAGAATAATAATGATGATCATTCTAATGAGATCTAAATTCTTAGAAAGCTTAAAACTAAAATAGTTCCCAATCGTTGGATTACTAAATTGGGGATTAGTTAATCCGGATAGATTGGTACATACGTTAACTTGCTCATTGGATGAGGATGATTGATCTCATGATCATTTGTGTGGAACACTAAAGCAAGTATGTAGGTGCTTATTAGAGAATAAGTTCATTTGAGCATTGGCTCGCTAAGGAATACCTAAGGGAGTTTTACTTACCTGTCAATAGGAATTCCTGTAGTGATAGTAGTACAAGTGATCCTTGGACTTGAGATCATCATAGTATCTTGTGTATGATGAGTTATACTTTGACTTATTCCTTAAGACCCTTAGGGTATATCAAATGGTATGCTTGGGTATAATAAGTTGTACATGGAGATAATGTATGATCAATAAAGAATCTACCACTTCTAGTAAAAGAAGAGATATATGTCCTATGTGATTCGATAAATAACAACCCAGTGAGTCCTTGGCAAGCGAGAATGAAATTTGAAAGGAGTTTCTAATTTGCATTATTTGGAGTTAATGCATTTAAGGATCGAAATACATATAATTAAATAAAATAAGACTTGACGAAATTCCATGTCTTATATTTAATTGGGACATTGTATATGTGGAAGGATTGAATTATGCGGTAACTATTTACTCAAAAGGTTCTTTTATGATTAATGTTGAAATCTATATTATCTGGAAAGTCGTTGATCGCTAGGGAGGCTTATCCCTATTGTAGAATAAATATTATTTATTTAAATAAATTAATAATTTAATTTATTTATTTAAACAAGATTAGAATTGTTCCAATTGATTTATTCACAACCGGTTTAATATGGAGAACCTAAAGGGTCACACTATAAAAGGAAGAATAATTATTTAAGAAGTTAATGGCATAATCGTAATAATATGTTAAGTATATTTAATTTAATCTATGGTGATAGAATAAATTAAATAGCTTAATATTTATTATTTAATATTTTAGAAATATTAAATATAAATTAATAAGAGGAGTCTTATTAATATTATTACAATTATTATTCTTTTAATTTCTAAAGAGTTTAGGAATTAATTTAATATAAGTACTCTCATTTATTCCTAATAGGATTAGGAGGAAAATTAGTTAAAGGAGTTTAATTAATTATCCTAATAAGATCAGGGAGCCCATTTAATTAAAAGAGTTTAATTAATAAATAATACCTTATTTTTAATAGGGTTACTTGATATCTTTATAAGAGGAGTCTTATATCAGATATCAAACATACGTTATTCCAATTGTTGGAGAGTACGCCTTTTCTATAGAGATAGAAAACTAGGGTTTTGCCAAATACCCATCTTCTTGAATTCTTCTTCTTCCTTGGTGGATCACCTAAAGAGGCCAAACACTTGGGTGGCTAACGTTGATCAAAGGAAGGAACCAAACCCGGTGGATTCAAGTTGAACGCGAAAAGGATTGGAGGTGAACTTGTACCTGAGGAAGCTCGGATCTTCAAGGGTATGATTCTTATTCATATCTTTTCGTTTAATTAATAATTATGCATAAAGGGTGATCCGGGTATATGGTTTATAAAAATTTTAAAACTCTGATTTTCCACGTTTTTGCATATTTTGTGCAATTTGATTGCGTTCATGAATATTACAAACCTAACAATAACTCCGAAAATGCTTGTTTCAAATGCATGCGATCAGCTTCAATCTTAGACATCCCGTCGAGGCACTCATCCCTCAGACCCGAAGCTAACACCGGGAAGACAGGCACACTTACAGATGACTTTGCAGAATTCAAACACTTGCAGTAGTCCAATCTTAGATGTAACCCTGAGCAACGTCTGCTATCAGCCCAAACCGGAGATAACCTCGATGAGAAGTCAAATCGTCATCTTGCCACCTCAACCCCTGCGCACCGTCTCAACAATTCATACATACAACCCAACAATGTCCCACAAGAGCCAATGAGTTCCAATCCCGAGTGACTATTACGCGTGGCAGCACACTGGATAGAATTTGAAGCTTGAAGACCATGGGCGTGGTCCCCTTTTCCTGACTTCGTACAACCTCTAATCCCATGTCATTGTGTAACTCTCGACAAAAGAAGTCCAAAGATGGTCTTGTATACCTCGTTTAGATGCTCGGATTGAAGTTCTGTAAGTTCGTGTGAACATCACAGTGCACGAGTGCATGTACTTCGAGACGGCAGGACCCGTGGAGCTCAGAGCACCCCGGGAAGCCGCTGGTTCATCTGCGGCTGCCGCAGGTACACCTGCGGCCACCAGCTCTATAAATATAAAGCTTGGGGTGGCCATAAAAGAAAAAAAAGGCGAGGAAGCCTTGTCCAATTTGCTCTGTACACACCCTATATTGAGTGCTTTCTCATTTTAAACACCTATTAGCTCACATATAGCTATATTTTACCTGGCGAGGGAATCGAGTGTTTATCCATCTAGAGTCATGAAGAAGCTTTGGCGACCACTATAAGCCTTCTTACACTCTATAAAGCCTTTCTCTTCATCTTTGCACACACTATTCTTCACATTGAGAGTCGTGTTGTGTGTGTATGCCCTTAACTTAGGTCCATGGTTTTCATTTACATGCGTATATATATATATATATATATATATTTTATATATGTATATATTTATATATGGACTAACATTATCGAGTTATGCCTCGATTGAGCCTGAACTTATATCTCGAGCGCTTACTTGCTTATATATATATATATATATATATATATATATATATATATATATATATATATATATATTCACATTTTTGTCAGGCCTGGAGTTTACTTCGAGGCCTTTTACTACTTTATTTACATTTAGTCCCGTCTGGAGTGTACTTCGTGGTGGTTGATCGTCTTTTACTGCTTTATTTACATTCAGTCCCGCCTGGAGTTTACTTCGTGGCGGTTGATCATCTTTTACAGCTTTATTTACTTTTTTGATCCCCCATGGAGGTGCTTCGCGGTGGTTGATCATGTCCATATATATATATATATATATATTTACAGCTTTTATATATATAACTGCTTATTGCTTTTCATATAAACTGCGGCATCATGTGAGCTTAGGAATCATGTGATCACAGATTCAATCTACTGAATCTAGATTCGGTTCCCGTGATGGACATTTTCAGCTATAAGCAGCTTGTACATTATTTACAGTGTTTAAATTTCCTTAGATGGTTGTCATGCCCATGAGGAGTTCGGCACTGATGTATATTATTTTCTCGAAGATGCCTCGCATCTCGAAAATAAAAGCAAACAAGCCGAACATTTAATAATAAAATGGAAGTATAAAAAGGTCTCAATTACTATTGAGCACAGGGTTTGAAAAACCTCTTTTTACAAAACTTCACTGCTATATCATGTTTAAAATTGATTTTTTCTACAAATTCAAACCCTTTGTATATAGGTGCGAACGAGGCATCGCACTACTTCCAAATAAATTGCACATTGATCCACACACACACACACACACATTCATATAATAGTTTCTTGAAAAGTGGCGGTCAGCTTGGCAACACGGATGTCGGGGGATGCCTAACACCTTCCCTCCGCATAATCAAGCCCCCGAACCCAAATGAATCTCAGTTTCACAGACCCTTTTAGCAATGTTACATCACTGGGTCAAAGTGCAAACTTTTTCTCGGTTGCATTGGTGCAACCAGTTAAAAACACCAACCGGCGACTCTTACAGTCAAATCGTCGACATTACACATGTCGGACCTTTTTTCACTTGTTTTTTCAAACAAATCTCACATAACTTGAGAACACCAAAGAACAAGTAACGAAAAAGGGACAAATAAAAATCCCGACGTCAACAGGTGGCGACCCTGCTGGGGACTCCAGTAAGAGGGCTTAAGCCGCTACTACAAGCTTTTTAAAACCGTTATATGCTTATGTGTGAATGTTGCATTTACATTTATAATTAATGTGTACGAATGCATTTTACTTACTGCATTGCAATATATCTATCTTTGATATTATTGCTTCGCACATGTCATCATTTTCATAAACAGTGAGACACATTGTATGTGAATGTATGTTGTGTGGTTCCTCCACCAGGAGGCTATCCTGTCGGTGTTTGATTACTGGACTAGTAGGGAGACTAATTCCAACGAGGCTCACTCGCTCCAGTTGAAAGACCGGATTAACTTCCCGTCAAGTAGATTGCGATTATCTGGGAACCTTCATGCTAAAAAGCCGCGAGAGTAAACCTAAGATAGGTCATCCTATGATAAACCAAACGCGAAGGAAAGTCTCTTCATGCTTTCCATTTTCAATTACTTGTAAAAGCATTTACTTGTAATAATCATTTCATGTCAATCCATTGTAATGGAAAATATGAAGAAATATGTGCACATGCATATTTAAAGTTAGCATGTTATTTTGTATTACAAAACAACTAACATCCATTTTGTAGGATAATATTCCTAACACGGATACCTCACATAGCATGTAAACATTTACACATTCCCTAAGACTAAACTACATAAGTCTTTTGCAGGGAAACAATTGGGCCTGTTACCCACTCAAAATCTAAAAAGGCCATGAGCCTACAACCAACCATGTCTTCATCTGACAAGTCTAATCCTATTTCTCGTGAAGAATTTAACGGATTAAGTCAGCAAATTACAGATTTGGTTATCTTACTTAAAGAATTGCATCAGTCTACTCAAGGCTTAAAGATGCCTACACATACAGAATCCTCTACACAAGGAGGAACACAAGGTTTGGATAAAACAAATCCAGAATGTGATGCCCCCAAAATAGGTATACATCACCAATCTTGAGTCGCCAAAAACATGGTACAAAATTTAAATACAACTTTATAATACAACAGTCGTGTAAAATACGAAAAAACATAATATAAGAGTTTTAATAAGAATATTGTCATCTAGACAATATTCACACTCAATAAAGTCCTCATTACAATTATTGTCACACTATCTAACAGAATAGTGAGGACTACTAATTCTATTATTTGGACCATCACTACGTTCCCCGACTAGTCCCGGCTACGTTCTCATTTCATGAAGAGAACAGTGAAAGAAAGGGTGAGCTCAACTAGCCCAGTAAGAAATATAATGACTAAGATAATGCAGAATAAATTATCGTTAGCCTTTAACAGTGTTAAATTGATAAAATATATAATTGAACATCAAGTTTAAGCTGCGTGTGAAACAAGCAATCCATTAAAAGAGTCAAGTAGAGAATAAAATCAACTTTTATCATTTGGGACTCGACAATAAATAATCCACATCATCCACACTTTACTGGCCAGGATATTCATTAGTATCACAACCACAAATTATACATGCACTACTGAGGCGAGGGATATTCGTGTATTCATCAATGGTCAAGATCATGCCAACAAGCTCATCCATCAATGTACTATGGGCCAATGAGGACTTTTACCACATCATTTATAACATTACGGTTATGATTATCTGGATTAATCCACGTCATAATCATACCAAGTCCATCGATGCACTACAGTCCATAGATGACTTTCAACATAATATAAACATGAGGATGATGACAATGATATAAGAATTCAATAAAACAAGTTCAAGAATTAATTTATCCAAGAACTAATAACGTCCAAATTGTCAACATGATACTTCTTTGTAGAGTAAAACTCAAGAATGCTCAGAAGAATATTTCCATGAAAAGATACTGGATGAAGCGCAAATATCAAGGATATTCCACTAATTTCATGGAGTATAGAAGTCAAAACTTTAACCAACTGAGTATAATAAAGAATGGAATAACAAAAGAAATCACCATGCATGTGATAGACCGCACAGACAGGTTATTCCAACAAAATAATAAATAATAGAACCAGGTCATGCGTAAACACACGGACAGGATATTCCAACAGAATAATAAACAACGGAACCAGGTCTTGAGTAAACGCACAGACAGGATATTCCAACAGAATAATAAACAATGGAACCAGGTCATGCGTAAACGCATAGACAGGATGTTACAATAGAATAATAAATAACAGAACCAGGTCATGCGTAAAGCACAGACATGATTTTCCAACAGAATAATAACGAATGGAATAACAGAAGAATTTCACCATGTATGCGGTGCTTGCCATATGAAAGTTATTCAACATAATAATAAAGAATGGAATAACAGAAGTTCTCTTCATGAAGACGAAAAAAAGAAGTAATACCCCTTACCTTAGAAAGAAGAGTACTGGATATAGGAGTAGTGAAGTAGCAGAAAACTTTTCTTCTTTCTCTATATAGTTTCTCTCTCTAGAGTTTCAGTGAATTCGTAAGAAATAATGAAGGAATGAGCTTCTATTTATAGAAGAATGAACAGGATACTATTTGAGTTCGTAAAATCCGCAGACCTTGTGATATTATTATTTTTTTCTTTCTCACGGCTAACAATTAAATACGATAATTCACGGGGTTGATTACATTGATCATTAGATGCCTAGCTATTCAACTGATACCATAATGATTAAATAAAACAAACTTATTATATACTATAATAATAATCATACACCATTCGGTGACATTTTGTCACCCCCCAAAAAGACATTAACTTGAATATATATACATATATATATATGTACTACTAATGCTTTATATATATATATATATATATATATATATATATATATATTATATATATATGCTTACATGCCACATCGACATCTATATATATAATTTAATCACACTTTTTTACACCCACATGTACACATATATATATATATATATATATATATATATATATATATATATATACTTTATAACTTAGCGATTATTTTAAAAAAATGAGTAAGCGGGGGTCCGAATAATAAGCAAAATTTAACCATAAATACATCATAAAAAATCTCCTCAATATTTTTAACAACATTTATCATCATTATTATAATTCACAATATTAATCGACCTGGTCGTTCCCAGGAAAAAGGGGGCTTTCCAATAAGGATTTCTCCCTATTGACGCGCAATTAGGTGACCAAACCTCTCCTTGGCAGAACTTTTAGACATCGTTAATATTGCAAATAATCATATTAATAACTTTGTCATTTCAATTATTGATTTAATAATATATAAAATATAAACAATAATTGAATCAAATAACGTGAGATCTTTGTGCAACAATTCTTTGTGGCAATAATTAAACAAAAGCGAGTCACTTCTCACGTAAGCATCGATAATCAATACACTGGCGTGCTCTTATGCAACCACGCGTATTCTTATCTTTTACTACCGAGTAGTTCAATAGTTTTAAGCGTAAAACCTCCGCCGTTATTTTTATAAAAATATTTTTATCGTTTTCTCAATCAAAATATAATTCCGTTGTAGGGTCCACTGATGATTGTCTTTGTCATCGAATATTCCTGTTAAAACGAATATTCCCCGACCAATCGAATATTATATAACAACTTGCGTACTTTTCAAAATTTATAAATATTATCCACAACTATAACATTATATCAAATTCATTCCATAATATTTAAAAATGGTATTTATAGAAAAATCATCTTTATTAAAAAGTTGGGGTCTTACAACCTCCCCTTCTTCTGAAATTTTTTCCTCGAAATTAGGGTACATACCTGGTATGTCGAAGAGGTAAGGATTCCTTGATTTCATTTCAAATTCTAACTCCCAGGTCATTTCCTCAAAATCGTGGTTTCTCCACAAAACTTTGACTTGAGGTATAACCTTGGAGCGTAGAATATGTTCCTTCTTATCCAAGATTTGAACAAGAATCTCTTCATACGTCAAATCTTCTGCTATTTCGTTCGGTTCTAACTCAATAATATGGTTCGGGTCTTCCACATATTTACATAACATGGATATGTGAAAAATATTATAAACACGAGACATACTTGGCGGTAAAGTGAGTCTATAGGCCACAGTTCCTACTCGATCTAGGATTAAAAATGGGCCAATGAATCGAGGATTGAGCTTTCCTCTCTTTCCAAATCTTGTAACTCCTTTCCATGGAGCAACATGTAACAACAGATGATCTCCAATATCGAATTCCACGTCGTTTCGACGTAGATCATCATAACTCTTTTGTCAATCTTGTGAGGTTTTTATACGTTGTAAGATCATTTGAATCTTTTCTGTAGTCATATGTACCAAATCCGGTCCCAACAAGGTTGCTTCACCCACCTCATCCCAACATACCGGAGAACGACACTTTTTTCCATACAACGCCTCGAATGGAGCCATGCCAATACTTGCTTGATAACTATTGTTGTATGAAAACTCCACCAACGGTAAGAACTTGTCCCAACTTCCCTTGAAGTTAAGGACACAGAGTCTTAATAAATCTTCGAGAGTTTGAATAGTCCTCTCTGATTGTCCGTCTTCTAAGGATGATATGTCGAACTAAATCGTAAGTCCGTGCCCATAGCTTTTTGCAAACTAACCCAAATTCGTGAAGTGAATCTTGGGTCTCGATCAGAAACTATGGATACTGGCATACCATGAGTCTTACAATATCGTTTATGTATATACGAGCAAGACGTTCAAGTGTATAAGTTTATCGTATTGGTAAGAAATGAGCAGACTTGGTCAATCTATCAACAATGACCCAAATTGCATCTATGCCTTGAGAAACCTTTGGAAGACCATTAACGAAATCCATGGTAATGTGCTCCCGCTTCCATTCTGGAATTTCAAGTGGTTGTAATGGACCTTTTGGTACTTGATGCTCTGCCTGGACTCATTGACAAGTTAGACACCTTGAGATAAACAGTGTTATCTCTATCTTCATATTTCTCCACTGAAATGTATGACGAAGATCACGATATATTTTGGTACTCCCAGGATGGATTGCAAACGGTGTATTGTGCGCCTCCATCATGATTTTATACTTTAAATTCGGGTTGTTAGGAACACAAAGTCTGGAGTTGACTCAAAGTATTCCTTCTTCATCGATTCTTGCTTCCAGCATAGCACCTTCTTGCACTTTCTTCCTCATACGCATCATCTCCAGGTCAGTAGCTTGAGCAGCTTTAACTTTATCAATTAAAGTCGGTTCTACTCGTATATTCGCCATCATTACATGGGTCCCTCGAGTTTTTATATCTATCTCCATCCTTTGTAAGTCATACAAAATGGGCATTTGCGTTGACAATATTGCACTCGTACCCGCATATGATCTTCTACTCAGTGCGTCAGCTACCACGTTCGCTTTTCCAAGATGGTATTGGATGATATGATCATAATCTTTCAACAGTTTAAGCCAACGTCATTGTCACATGTTGAGTTCCTTTTGAGTGAAGAAATATTTGAGGCTTTTATGATCCGTAAAGATCTCCACTTTCTCCCCATACTGTAATGCCTCCAAATTTTAAGTCGCGAAGATTAACAACCGCAACTCAAGATCATGAGTAGGATAATTCCTCTCATATTCTTTGAGTTGTCGAGAGGTATAGGCTATGAATTTCCCATGTTGCATGAGAACACATCCTAACCCTTTGCTCGAAGCATCACTGTAGATGACAAATCCCTCCGAGCCAGATGGTATTGTCAGAATAAGTGCTGAAATGAGTCTCCCCTTGAGTTCTTGAAAACTCTTCTCACATTCTTCGCTCCAACTGAACTTTATATCTTTTCGAGTCAGCTGAGTTAATGGAGTATCGATTCAAGAAAATCCTTCCACGAATCTCCGATAATAACCAAATTAAGCAAAAAAGCTACGTGCTTTTGTCAACGATTTAGGTTGCTCCCGACTTTGAATTGCTTCAATCTTTGTGGGTCAATGGATATTCCATGACTTGATACTACGTGCCCAAGGAATGCTACTTCCTTGACCGAACTCGTATTTCTTCAACTTGGCATAAAGCTTGTTTTCACGAAGCTTTTGGAGTATCAGCCTCAAGTGTTGCTCATGATCTTCACGACTTTTGGAATAAATAAGGATGTCATCACTAAAGACCACCACAAAGTGATCCAAATATTCCTTGAATACTCAGTTCATCATATCCACGAAGGCAGCAGGAGCATTAGTCAATCTAAAGGACATAACTAGGAATTCATAATGCCCGTACCGAGTTCTGAAAGCCGTCTTTGGAATGTCATCGGTTCTAATCTTCAATTGGTGATATCCAGAACGAAGATCAATCTTTGAAAAGAATTTGGCTCCTTGTAACTGGTCAAACAAGTCATCAATACGTGGCAATGGGTACCTATTTTTGATGGTGACATGATTCAACTCCCGATAATCTATACAAAGACGCATACTCCCATCTTTCTTCTTCATGAATAGAATAGGAACACCCCAAGGAGAAGTACTAAGACGAATGAAACCGATGTCTAACAATTCCTGCAGTTGGGTCTTTAACTCCTGAAGTTCAATAGGAGCCATTCGATATGGGGCTTTGGAAATAGGTTTTGTACCAGGTTCAAGGTCGATACAAAATTCAATTTCACGCTCTGGGGGTAAGTCAGGATGTTCTTCAGAGAATACGTCAAGAAATTTATTAACAATAGAAATATCATTCAAAACTGACGTATTTTTGTTTAGATTCGTGACATGAGCTAAGAAAGCTTGACATCCGTTTTTCAATAAACGAATAGCTTCATGGCTTGAGATGACAGTGATTGATTTTAATGGGTTGGTTGCTTGAATTTACATAATAGGTTGGTTAGGAATATGAAAGCTAACAACCTTACGAAAACAATTAATTTTTACATGATGAGTAGTTAACTAATTAATCCCTAGAATCACATCAAATGCAAGTATTTTCAAAGAAATAAGATCGACAGGTAACGTGCGGTTGCCGATTTGAACTAAACAAGACTTATAAATAGTGGATGTAATGAAGGTTTCTCCCAACGGAGTTTCAACAGATAAGTCAAAGTCTAATTTCTCCGGAGTCAAATTTAAACGTTGAGCGCAAGTAGGAGAAATAAAAGAATGGGTAGAACAGGTATCAAATAAGGTATATACTTTGCTAGAGTTTTTAATAAGCTTACCCGTGATGACCTCGTTCGGGTTCCTAGATTTTTGGGAGGTCATGACAAACGCTCTCCCTTGAACTACCAGTTTTGTCTTATCTGGGACGGCCTTTGATGCCTCCATCCCAGCTGGACTTGACTTTGGTGCACAAAAAAATTGGGCTAGGTGACATTCTCTTCCACAATTATAGCATGCTTTGGATGGCATCGCGCAGTTTGGACTGATGTGTCCCTCCCCTCCACATTTGAAGCATATGATAGGTGGTCGTTCTCCTTCCTTAACGACAGGTGCTGATGCTGACGTCTTTCTATCATTGTTGAATCTCCTCTTCTTGAAATGTCCATTCTTATTGTTTTGACCATGATTACCACCAAAGTGGTTACCATTTCTGGCATGTTGATTCCCTCCACGCTTGTTGTCACCGCTTCAATGACTGTTATCACTGGTATTATCATTTTGTCGGCTGCTCTCTTTTTGTTGGGTTGACTCATTACCGCGATCCAATAACTGAGCCCTATTAATGATATCTGAATACAAACATAGTTTATAAGAGATAAGATATTGACGTATCTCAGGTTTCAAACCTCTTAGAAACATTCGCGTCATTCTCTCCTCATTATCAACCAAATGGGACGCAAACCGAGATAACTCGGTAAACTTGGCTTCGTACTGCGACATGGTCATGTTGTTTTGCTCCAGCTTGATGAACTCTACCTCTATTATGTGATGAATACTTTCGTGAAAGTACTTGTCATTGAACAGTTCTTGGAAGTTCTCCCAAGACATCTTTAGTGCGGCAGGTTGAGTACTCTTTACAGATTTCCACTAGTAATCTTCCTCTGCCCGCAACATGAAGGTGGCAAAGGGAACCTTTTGCTCCTCAGAGCATCCCAAGACATCAAATATCTTGTTGATCTGCTTAATCCACATCTCCGCCTTAAGTGGTTTTGGCTCTCCAAAAAACTCCAGTGTTCCCAGTTCCTTGAACTGCTTAGCGGTGACCGTCCGAGAGTTGCCAGTGTTTCCACCTGCATTTTGGACAAGAGCCGCTCTTGCCTAATGTTGCATGAATTGCATAAAGCCTCTAAACATTCCATCATTTATCATCTGGTCCGTGTTGTTGTTTGCCTGAGGATTGTCGCCTTCCTGATGCACATTATCCTGATTATTGATCTGTGGAGACTCAATGGTCTCCTGTGCTCCATTGATGTTCTCAACATTCTTGGATGTCATTTTCAAATACTGCCACAAAATAAGGGTTACTTAACATATCACATATTATCCCTATACTCTGACCGACCAATTAAATACCAAATAAACTTAGGTAGGTCATACTAGCGAAGGAATTCCCCGTCTCTCCCCTTCTAGTTCTTGTCTCACATCTTAGCCAGGGATCATATCCCTAAGCTTTGATACCAACTGTGACGCCCCCAAAATAGGTATACATTACCTATCTTGAGTTGCCAAATACATGGTACAAAATTCAAATACAACTTTATAATACAACGATTAAATGTAAAGATCGACAAAAACATAATATAAGAGTTTTAATAAGAATATTGTCATCTAGACAATATCCACACTCAATGAAGTCCTCATTACAATTATTGTCACACTATCTAACAGAATAGTGAGGACTACTAATGCTATCATCTGGACCATCACTCCGTTCCCCGGCTAGTCTCGGTTACGTTCTCATTTCATGAAGAAAACGGTGAAAGAAAGGGTGAGCTCAACTAGCCCGATGAAAAATATTATGACTTAGATAATGCGAGAATAAATTATCGTTAGGCCTTCATAGTGTTAAACCGATAAAATATAACAAACATCAAGTTTAATCGCAATCGGAACAAGCAATCCATTAAAAAGAGTCAAGTAGAGAATAAAATCTACTATCTTTTATGATTTAAAGGTTTTCATCACTTTTATCATTGGGACTCGACAATAAATAATCCACATCATCCCCTTTTACGGCCAGGATATTCATTAGTATCACAACCACAAATTATCCATGCACTACGGGCCAAGGATATTCGTGTATTCATCAATGGTCATGATCATGCCACAAAGCATCCATCAATGCACTACGGGCCAATGAGGACTTTTACCACATCATTTGTAACATTACGGTTATGATTATACCAATTAATCCACAGTCATAATCATACCAAGTCCATCTATGCACTACAGGCCATAGATGACTTTCAACATAATATAAACATGAGGATGATGATAATGATATAAGAATTCAATAAAACAAGTTCAAAAATTAATTTATCCAGGAACTAATAACATCCAAATTGTCAACATGATACTTCTTTGTAGAGTAAAACTCAAGAATGCTCAGAAGAATATTTCCATGAAAAGATACTGGATGAAGCGCGAATATCAAGGATATTCCACTAATTTCATGTAGTATAAAAGTCAAAAATTTAACCAACTGAGTATAATAAAGAATGGAATAACGAAAGAAATCACCATGCATGCGATAGACCGCACAGACAAGTTGTTCCAACAGAATAATAAATAATGGAACTAGGTCATGCGTAAACGCACGGACATGATATTCCAAAAGAATAATAAACAACGGAACCAGGTCATGCGTAAACGCACAGACATGATATTTCAACAGAATAATAAACAACAGAACCAGGTCATGTGTAAACGCACAGACATGATGTTTCAACGGAATAATAAATAACGGACCAGGTCATGTGTAAAGCACAGACATGATGTTCCAACAGAATAATAAAGAATGGAATAACAAAAGAATTTCACCATGTATGCGGTGCTTGCCCGCGCCAGGCGAGTTATTCAACATAGTAATAAAGAATGGAATAACGAAGTTCTCTTCATGAAGACGAAAGAAAGAAATAATACCCCTTACCTTAGAAAGAAGAGTACTGGATATAGGAGTAGTGAAGTAGCAGAACATTTTTCTTCTCTCTCTAGAGTTTCAGTGAATTCGTAAGAAATAATGAAGGAATGAGCTTCTATTTATAGAAGAATGGACAGGATACTATTTGAGTTTAGAAAATCACAGATGCACAGTATTATTTTTTTTTCTTCTCACGGGCGCTTAACAATTCGTCTGATAATTCATGGGTTGATTCTGTTGATCATCAGATGCCTAGCTATTCAACTGATACCATAATGATCAAATAAAACAAACTTATTATATACTATAATAATAATCATACACCATTCCCGTGACATTTTGTCACCCCCCCAAAAGACATTCACTTGAATATATATACATATATATATGCCTACTAATGCTTTATATATATATATATATATATATATATATATATATATATATATAAATGCTTAAATGCCACATACGACATCTATATATATAATCTATATATATAATACAATCACACTTGCACACACCTACATGGCACACACATATATAATATATATATATACTTTATAACTTAGCGATTATTTTAAAAAAATGAGTAAGCGGGGGTCCGAATAATAAGCAAAAATTAACCATAAATACATCATAAAAAATCTCCTCAATATTTTTAACAACATTTATCATCATTATTATAATTCACAATATTAATCGACCAGGTCGTTCCCAGGAAAGAGGGGGCTTTCCAATAAGGATTTCTCCCTATTGACACGTAATTAGGTGACCAAACCTCTCCTTGGAAGAACTTCTAGACATCGTTAATATTGCAAATAATAATATTAATAACTCTGTCATTTCAATTATTGATTTAATAATATATAAAATATCGACAATAATTGAATCAAATAACATGAGATCTTTGTCACGACAATTATCGTGGCAATAATTAAACAAAAGCGAATGACTTCTCACGTAAGCATCAATAATCAATCTGTAGTGCTTCTACATGCAACCACACGTATTCATCGTACTTTTACTACTGAGTAGTTCAACAGTTTTAAAGCATAAAACCTCCGTTATTTTCATAAAAATATTTTTGTCGTTTTCTCAATCCGGCAAATAATTCCGTTAATGGGTCCACTAATGATTGTGTTAATCGTCATAAATATTCCTGTTAAAGCGAATATTCCTCGACCAATCGAATATTATATAACAACTTGAGTACTTTGCAAAATTTATAAATATTACCCATAACTATAACATTATATCAAATTCATTCCATAATATTTAAAAATGGTATTTATAGAAAAATTATCTTTATTAAAAAGTTGGGGTCTTACACAGAACCTCAGTTAGATACGACCAACAAAGACCCTGAAAACACCCATCTCAAAGGAGATCCAGACAACGGTAATATCAGGAAGAAGGTCCTTCAAATGGAAGAAACTATCCGTTCTCTCAAAGGGATTGGAACACATGGAAGTGTTTCATATGTTGACCTTTGCATATTCCCTGGTGTTCATTATCCAGCGAAATTCAAAACCCCCGACTTTAAAAAGTATGACGGATTAGGGGATCCTTACACACATTTGAAGGTGTTCATTGGAGAACTTGGATCTTATACGGAAAACGAGTAGCTTAGAATGCAGCTGTTCCAGAAGAATCTGACTGGAAAAGCCCGTTCATGGTATACCAAATTAGATAACTCAAAGATCCATAGCTAGGAAGAGCTAGGTCACGCCTTCCTCACTCAATACAATTTTAAATCTCAGATGGCTCCTGACCGATACCAGATTACCAAGGTCAAGAAACAGTCTAATGAGTCTTTCAGAGAGTATGCTCAAAGGTGGAGGCGCCTTACTGCTGAAGTTATTCCTTCCATGACGGAGTCATAAATGGTCATGACTTTCATAGACGTACAGGAAGCTCCTTTCTACTAGAGAGTCTTAGCTGGTATTGGCAAACCATTTTCTAAAATGATCAAACACGGAGAAATGGCTGAGATGGGATTGAAGTCCGGTAAGATTCAAGACCTAGCCGCTCCTAAAGTAGTTGCTGAGCACATCCAGTCCGGATCTTATGGAAACAACCCCCGGAGGGTCCATAAAAAGAAAGAAGAGGATATTTCCTTGATATAACAAGGTCAAAAAGGCAGTCAGAACATGCCTATACAGAGGAGAAACCACTCCTTTTTTCAAGCACAATCTTCAAACCCTCCATTGCTTAAAGGTGGAGATGCAAAATTCCCTCGAACGTTCACACCCTTAGGGGACTCGCTAGAGAATATTCTTGCTCTTCTGACTACTTAGAAGAAAATCACACATCTTCTTCCACTAGCCAACCCTAATGGGAAAGGTTTTAATGCTACTCGGAAGTGTGCCTATCATGTTGGAGCACCTGGTCATGATACTCAAGATTTTTGGGCCTTGAAACACAAGATCCAAGATTTAATAGACAATGGTGAGATCATGGTTATCAAACCAGATCAACCTCATGTGCAAGATAACCCTCTTCCTCAACACAAAGAAGAAGAGGTCAATGTGATTAGTTGGAGCGCTGGACAGAGTTCTAATTTTAATGGTGAATCATCCCAGACCATCAAAGATGGTTTTGATAAATTGGATTACGTAAAGTTTCAATTTACTATAGAACAAAAAATGAAAGATCTTTGTAAGAAAATTGAACAATTGGCAGAGCTGGTGACCTATCAGCATCAAGTCACACGCCAGTTAGTCATCCAGGAGCATGCTTATCTCCTTCTTTTTGTTATGAATGCTCCACTATCACGTTCAGAAAGTGAAGTTATGGAGGATAAAGTTGCGAAGAGAGCAAGTGCTAAAGCCCGTCGAGATTTTGCTAATCAAAGGGAATTTATATACCTAGGCCAACCTATGGAGGAGATATTTCAGATGCTAATCAATGAAGGAAGAATTACCTCCCTTCTACCTCCAATCAATCCTCGTTTAATACAGTTCAACTCCGATGGAGTATGTCAATATCATTCACATTCTCGCGGTCACAGCATAGAAGAATGCTGGGCACTCGGCCACCTTATTCAGAATCTAATTGACAGCAGTGTCCTGCAGTTGGCAGACGATGACACTGTGATACTCAAGAGTGGGAATACCTGTCCTACCAAATGGAAGGGCCTAGTAGCAGTTATATCCACTGAGGCTGATGATACTGTCAAACCATTTTCCATACAAGCAATTCAACTCAAAGGAGCTAACAATCCATTGAAAGTGGCTGCACCAAAGCCAGTTTCTTTACCCTTCAGACATCAGTATCCTGTTGTCAGCTTACACAATGTCCCATGGAATTATGGAGAAGCTGAAGGATCCACGTCTCATACTACTGCTACAGTGTAGAAGGAAAATCCACTATATCTTCCTCAACGGGTTATGAAGCCCACCTTCAAAGAAAAGGGGAAGATTCCCATGGAGAAGATTGAAAAATTCCTCAGCACAATGGGCCATAATGAAGCCAAGGTGGTTCTAAGCTTAAGAGAAGCTCTACATCAGATATCAATACTGGACTTGGTTTTCTCTTCCGAGGATCACATGAAGATCTTATTGAAGGTTTTGGAAGAAGCCTACTTGCCAAAATCAGTGGATGTGGAAAAATTTCAACATCTAGTTGATCAAATTATCAACAATGATGTGATATCCTTTAATGATGACGACATACCACCCGAAGGGACTGGTCATTGCAAGCCATTGCACATCGCAGTTTTATCCTCTGGGTATATGTTAGCTGGAGTTCTAATAGATGGAGGTTCATCTCTGAATATTTGTCCTTATGCCACCTTGGTGAAGATGAACGTCAATCTCAAACGGATCCAAAGCAGCCATACGGTTATCAAAGATTTTGATGGATCCCGACAAAATTCTATCGGAGAGATTGAGCTACCAATTGAAATTGGTCCTAATACATTCAGTGTATCCTTCCACGTCCTAAAGATAGATTCAGGATACAACTTGCTATTGGGGAGACTATGGATCCACATGGCTGGAGTCGTCCCTTCTACACTACATCAATAACTCAAATATATTATCAACAATAGCCTAGTCACTGTCAACACTGAGCCGGAATGTCCTGAACAAGAAGACCTACCTATCATCAGCTTTAATTCAGAAGTTGAGCTGGCCAGTTTTTATACTTTGGAAGTGAGTAACACGCAATACCATCCTATTAGAGCACCACTTCCCGTACCCAAGATTTCTTTCGAGGTTATGTCGGCCACTAAAGAAATGATGTCATTGGGTCATCAGCCTAGACAAGGGCTTGGTAAAGATAAGCAGGGTATTAAGCACCCTATTCAAATGTCCAGTCAAACTGGGACCGCCGGACTAGGCTATCCTGCCAGTTCCAGTCACAAGAATCCTCAAAAGCACAAACAGGTTCCTCATGGTTCCGCCACACGACGATTTTCTCCACCTGTACTGCATGAGCTAATACAGTCTCCAGTAAAGGTGCCAACCCATGTTGTGGCCATGCTATTTCACAAACCAGTATCGTTCAAAGCAAAAGAGGTGTTGATTCCTGATCCCGAAGCGGAAGAAAGGGAACAAAAACATAAACATGACATCGCCTTGATGATGTCAGGTATACGCATCATTATCCATGATGAACATACAAATAGATATACCCCAGTCGATGATTGCCTAGATGTTATGGTTATCATTCGGGAAAAGGAGGATGATGACAACCCCTCCATCACTGCAGTCCGAGGGTAAAATGGGCAGAAATCCCTCTACCCTGTAGATAACTTTAATTGCTTACTTTTCTATACAGTATTAGTAGTTATTTTATCAAGTACATGCTAACACTTTTGTATGATTAAACAGTTTCATATATTAAGTGAAAGCATATTTTGTTTCAGGACTCTGAATTTAGATGTGCCTGTACTTACTGATGAGGTGACTTTTCTCCACAAGGACTGTAACTTTGATGAAAAGTTGGACTCATACTTGATGGAAATCCAAGAGGACATTGAGACACCTTAGGAGATCAAAGAATGGGTCACAGACAAACCTAAGCCCAACCTTGATCAAACCACTTCTTTCAATCTTGGAGCCTTAGAAAGCCCTAAGCTAATCCAGATTGGTTCAGACCTAACCCCAAACCAACGAAATGACATGGTTGCACTATTAACCCAATTCCAGGATGTGTTTGTATGGTCTCATGAAGACATGGTGGGTTTGTCCATTGACATTGTCCTTCATTGCCTTCCCATTAGGGAAGGATTTAAGCTAGTCAGGCAAAAGCTCAGGCGATTGAAACTTGAGTGGAGTTTAAAAGTGAAAGAAGAAATTGTTAAACAATTTTAAGCTGTCATTATCATGGTTTCTACATATCCGAAGTGGATATCCAACATTGTTCCCGTGCCTAAACCAGGAAGAAAGGTGTGAGTTTACGTGGATTATCGAGATCTGAATAAAGCTTGCCTTAAAGATATCTTTCCCATGCCCTTTATCCACACTCTTATTGACAATACTGCTCAATACGACATGTACTCCTTTGTTGATTGCTTTGTTGGGTACCATCAGATTATGGTCGCTAAGGAAGATCGAGAGAAAACTGCTTTCATCATGTCTTGGGGAACTTTCTACTACAGACGGTTGTCATTCGGCCTCATCAGTGTCGGGGCAACCTATCAGCAAGCCATGATGGCTCTTTTCCATGACCTAATGCATAAAGAGATAGAGATCTACGTGGATGACATCATTGTCAAGTCCCGAAGGGAAGAAGACCATTTAGACCATCTCAAAAAGCTTTTCAACAGGTTGCGTAAGTATAACTTGAAGTTGAATCCATCCAAGTACGCCTTTGGCGTTAAATCGGGCAAGTTTCTAGGTTTCTTAGTCAGCCACAAAGGGATTGAGTTGGATCCCACAAAAATCCAGACCATCAAGGAAATGCCCATTCCTCAGACAGAGAAGGAAATACGGGGATTTTTGGGAAGAATCAACTTCATTAGCAAATTCATTTCTCAACTCACAGCAACCTGTGAGCCCATCTTCAAGCTGTTAAGGAAGAACTCCTCCATGAAATGGAACGATGAGAGTCAGAAATCCTTCCTTACAATCAAAGAGCAGCTGGTTAACGCTCCTATTTTGGTACCTCCCAGGGATGATGTTCCCATGTTCATGTACCTATCCATTAATGACAATGCTATGGGCTGCATGTTAGGGCAAAAAGATGATAGAGGCTAAGAACGAGCTATCTATTACCTCAGCAAAAGATTCAGCAGAAGTGAACACATGTACACTCTGATTGAGAAAACTTGTTGTGCTTTAGCATGGGCTTCCATGAGGTTACAACATTACCTCCATGGTCACACAACCCATCTCATATCTCGCATGGATCCTCTCAAATATGTGTTCAGTAAGCCCATACTGAATTGTCTGTTGTCCAGATGGCAATTTATCCTACAGCAATTTGACATTGTCTATATGACGTAAAAATCTGTCCAAGGTCAAGGAATTGCGGATCAACTGGCCGCCGCACCTGCAGGGTATTACAAACCCTTGGAAACATACTTCCCCGATGAAGGGATAATGACAGTTCAGCAACACCATTAGTACGATGCATGCTACACATGGAAAATGTATTTCGATGGAGTACATTAACACGAGAAGGTTACGAAGCTAGAAGCGGTCTAGTATCCAATACGGGAAGCGGTATCCGTCGTCAAATCAAATTACAGTTTGTCAGCACCAACAACATAGCTTAGTATGAAGGCTGTATCATGGGGCTAAAACTTGCCCGTTCAATGGGCATCATGCGATTAACTGTCTTTGGGGATTCAGAGTTGGTAATCAAACAATCCACAGGAATCTATCAAACCAAAGAATTACATTTGCTGCCTTACCATCGGCAAGTTCTGCAGATGGCTTTGGAGTTTGAAGAAATCTCCTTTCTACACATTCCTCATAATAGAAATGATTTTGTGGATGCCCTAGCACTGTTGGCCTCCTTGATTCACATACCTGATAAGGAAAACATGCCAAGAATTATATTTGCCCTGCAAAAGGCCCCAAGTTATGGGAACTATGTTGGAGAAGTATCGGATGAGCTACCTCCCATCCACAACCCTTGGTATAAGCACATCAAGGAGTATCTATGAGATGGATCTACACTCACTGAGGCGAGCCTAACTGAAAAGAGGCGGATCCATCGACTTGCTATGAAATTCTACCTGAGCGGAGATGCACTCTACAAAAGAGATACAGGATTAGGTCTCCTCAGATGTCTGGATAAAGACCAAGCTCAGAGGCTCATGGATGAGATCCATGGTGGAGTATGTGTCCCACACATGAGCGGACCCCTACTTGTTAAGAAGATCCTCAGAATAGAGCATTATTAGCTTACGCTCAAAGCTGACTGTGATGATCACGTCAAGAGGTGTTATCAATGCCAGATTCATGGAAATTTCATCCATACCCCTCCAAGGGAACTTCACAATATGAGTTCCCCATGGCCCTTCTCAATGTGGGGAATGGACGTGATTGGGCCCATCGAGCCCAAACCCAGTAATGGACATCGATTCTTATTCACCATGATCGACTACTTCACCAAATAGGTAGAAGCAGCCTCCTTCCCCAGGGTTACTAAAGAAGTCATCATTGCTTTCATCAGAAACAACATCGTTTGTCGATATGGACAACCAGAGGTCATTGTGTCAGACAATGCTAGAACCTCAACAACAAAATGATGGAGGAGTTATGAAGTAAATTCCATATCAAATATCTTAACTCCGTCATCTAGCATCCAAAGATGAATGGTGTTGTTGAAGCAGCTAATAAAAACATCAAAAAGATCATGCAGAAAATGTCCGCCAATCACAAAGGATGGCCTGACCCCTTGTCTCTGACTTTAATAGCCTATAGAACTTCAATGCGTACTTCCACTGGGGCAACCCCCTACTCATTAGCCTATGGGATGGAAGCAGTGCTCCCTATAGAGGTGGAAATGGAATCCCTCAGAGTGTTGATGGATGCTCAGTTGGATGAAGACGAATGGGTACAAGACAGGTATCACCAATTGTCTCTAATCAACGAAAGGCGAACCGCGGCTATCTTCCATGGTCAGTTATATCAGCAAAGGATCGCAAGATCCTACAATAGGAAAGTCCAACTACTGCAATTTAAACAACACAACTTGGTTTTAAAGAAAATCATTGACAACCAAGATCAATCTAAGGGAAAATTTGCTCCTAACTGGGAAGGCCCGTTTGTTGTCAAGGAGGTATTGACAGGAGGCGCTCTCAGACTACAGGAAATGGATTGCGACCCGTTTGTTGAGCGGACCCCTACTTGTTAAGAAGATCCTCAAAACAGGGCATTATTGGCTTACGCTCAAAGTTGACTGTGATGATCACGTCAAGAGGTGTTATCAATGCCAGATTCATGGAAATGCCATCCACGCCCCTCCAAGGGAACTCCACAATATGAGTTCCCCATGGCCCTTCTCAATGTGGGGAATGGACATGATTGGGCCCATCAAGCCCAAAGCCAGTAATGGACATCGATTTATATTCCACCATGATCGACTACTTCACCAAATGGGTAAAATCAGCCTCCTTCCCCAGGGTTACTAAAGAAGTCATCATTGCTTTCATCAGAAACAACCTCATTTGTCGATATAGAAAACCATAGGTCATTGTATCAAACAATGCTAAGAACCTCAACAACAAAATGATGGAGGAGTTATGAAGTAAATTCCATATCAAACATCTTAACTCCGTCATCTACCGTCCAAAGATGAATGGTGCTGTTGAAGCGGCTAATAAAAACATTAAAAAGATCATGCAAAAAATGTCCGCCAATCACAAAGGATGGTCTGACCTCTTATCTCTGACTTTATTAGCCTATAGAACTTCAATGCGTACTTCCACTGGGGCAACCCCCTACTCATTAGCCTATAGGATGGAAGCAGTGCTCCCCGTAGAGGTGAAAATGGAATCCTTCAGAGTGTTGATGGATGCTCAGTTGGATGAAGACCAATGGGTACAAGACAAGTATCACCAATTGTCTCTAATCGACGAAAGGCGAACTGCGACTATCTTCCATGGTCAGTTATATCAGCAAAGGATCGCAAGATCCTACAATAGGAAAGTTCGACTACTGCAATTTAAACAACATAACTTGGTTTTAAAGAAAATCATTGACAACCAAAATCATTCTAAGAGAAAATTCGCTCCTAACTGGGAAGGCCCGTTTGTTGTCAAGGAGGTATTGACAGGAGGCGCTCTCAGACTACAGGAAATGGATAGCGATGAATTTCTATATCTTATCAACTCGAACATCGTGAAACGGTACTATGTCTGAAGTTATCATCAACCAAACATCCTGGTTTTGATCATCAAATCACCAGTCATTTTGGTTTTCTAACCCTTTTCACATACTCTTCTGCCCCTCAGAGAAACATACACCTATAACCAGCAGCCTGGTTTCACCTCATTTCAAACTTTTCACACAACTTTGGTTATCCTGAAGACGGGATTGAATCTTTCACACCTGCAGTTTATCCTGAAGATGAGATTAAACTTTTCTACGCTTGTAGTTTGTCCTGAAGACGGGATTAAACTTTTTCCACACCTGCAGTTTATCCTAATCATGGGATCAAACTTTCCTTTCCCCGTAGTATAGCCTGCACATAGGATTCATACTTCTCTTTGGCTACAATTTGTCCTGAGGGGCGAACTACGTCGACTTGATCTCCCTGATACCCGGGAGTACGTAGGCAACCATATTCTATATGGCCCGGTCGTAATAAACAAAAAACAACAAAAATATTTCTGCCTTTCTCTACAAAAACAAAAGCCACAAAAACAATTCTACACCCTTCTTCATCAATAAAGCTTTCCCACCCATCTTCATTTCACATTCAGCATTGAACATCTTACAGCAGGTTCGAACTACGCAAACCTGATCTCCTCTTCAATAGGAGTACGTAGGCAGCCCTTTATGGTTCGGTCTAACCCCCTACCAGAACAAAAATACTTGTTGCACGGTACTAGGATCAAACTTCAATCCACCACATTTCATTGGCTTCAGAACAAAGGGATGAAATTACTCAACCTCTCCTCGCAAATAGGAGATTCGGCGACTATCTAAACTGCGGTTGTGCCTCAAAGAGCAACACCAATCCGTAAGAGATGGAATTAACTAGGCTTCTCACAAATAGAAGTATTGGCGACCATCTGTGGTGCGGTCAATCTCAGAGAGAAAAAGCCACACTCCTCTCCACATCTATATACAGATACCAATCCCAAGACACCAAAGATGGTAGGGATACACAGAGATCAATGATCCGTTCTGAGAGATCCTGCGACGTCTCAATGTCCACATATGAAGGATGAGTTCAGAATGCATCAAGATCAGAAGCCCTGAAGAAACAGGCAAATATCAAGCAAGTATCAAGGCACAACTGAAAGGGAAGTGAATCAAAATATATTTCCCTATCATACATAATACTGTTTGATATATACATATGTGTTGCACATGACAAAATGGCTAAGCTAATCTGTGCAGGAAAATATAAGTCTATCTACGGATCTGTGTGTATGCGGACTATCAGATCTAACATAGCATCCCTCTCTGAAGAAAGAGGTAACGCTGCAAGCTCCTACCCAATGGTATCTACACGAGCTAGTAGATCCGAGGCTAACTGCATGGTGACATGATGCTCATCAATGTATGCACTTATATCGGCAAGGATGTCAATCGTAAGGGATCTCACTGAAGTACTGTATATGATGGCCACATCCTGAGCAGATAGGGCATCATCCCACTCCACAATCAATGTATCTCTGGCTGATCTAGCCTCATCTCTCTCTAATAGAGTTGTGTCTCTCCCATCAAGAGTTGTCAACATCAAGGCCCTAGCCTGATCTCTCTCATAGGTCATCAGATGTAAGCTCTGCTCTGAATCATCGTCTTTGAATCTTTGAATGACAAGATGCTTTTCGTGAGTGGGAGAATCCATCAAAAATGCTGGTAACCTAGCAGTCAAATCCTCCTCGATGGGAATACCAGCCTCCTCCATAGGCTCCTCATCGTCGGAATCAGTCCCCTGCATTGTGGATACTACTGCAGCCGATGAAGTATCTGTCTCCATCCATGCGGAATACTCTGCAGAACAACCCGGATGGCTGATGGAAAACACAGCTAGCTCTCACTGATCCCAACAAGCATACAACCTGAATCTGTCCTCTGTTGATAAGTGCCGAGAAGCAAAGCGTTGACTCGATGCCCCCTTAAAAGGATGGAAGTCCTGGAACTGGTCAAACTGACACATCACGGCCAGTGGGTGGTAAATAATCATGCCTCTCAAACCAGCTAGAGGGAGATAATCCATGCCCAGAGCATGAATAATGAAGTTGTAGGGTGAGCTAAGCCCTGAATACGGCAATATATTAAACGGAGCTCCGATCCCTGATAAGAAAGTTGACCAGGATGCAACATCTGTACACTCCACGGGCTGAAAGGAGTATGACATGGCTATATCATGGGTGAAACAATACCCATGTCGTCTGAAAGTGCCAATCGGTCTCAAGTGTGACATAAACCACACGTACATCATGACCGAGCTACCTATAAACACTCCTATCGGATAAGTGTAGCAATATGTGGCTGACCTCAGAGTCTCGGCGATGATAATCGCTATGATGGTGTGACCCTCCCTGAGAGCTCTCACTGCCATAATGACGCCAATGTCCAACTCATCCATGTATCGTGGCATGTAGACATACGACAATACGCACAGTAGCAGTACATCCACTCTGGTCAGACGCCAATGATCTTCTGGTGTGGTGAAATCCCCTGAATCTCGTGCATAACTATCCTTAGAGCCAAATCTGTCAAACAAAAAATGCTGGGATATAACGTGGCCAGATGTGATCTCATCATGCACCACTCTACGCCTCAAGCCAGTGAGGGTCATGAACTGCCTATTCATGTCTCCAATCACCATATGCATATAAGGTCTGTCCAATGGCAGCATCGTCAAACGTGCATACTCCTCCAGAGTAGGAGTCAACTCTTGGGTCCCAAATTGGAAAACCTGCCTCTCCGATACCCAGTGCTCCAGCATGCCCTCCATGAATCCTATGGGAACCTAAAACATCAACAGGGTCATAATATGCTATAACAAATGATCTACAGTCACCCTGTCTGATGGTGACATGCTATCACACCATGATCGCATACCAGATGCCACCAATAATGGTGGGGTATGATCAATACGGCTAACTATCGAAGAAGACATCTGTACGGGCCGTGTCATAAGACCATCCAGGGGTCAATGATGAATATCTCTGGACATACATATATATGCATAACATAATAACATGCATGATACAATAGATGGCAATATGATATAGGGAATCAAAAACTGTACATACATTCCTAAGTATATCATCATCTAATACATCTCTGTACAGCTAAAATACAGGGAAATGGGGTAAAACTGCCCTACATCTAATAGAGGCCTATCAAAAGAGATATCAAGAATGGGGCGAAGCTACCCAATGTCTAACAGAGGCCTATCAAAAGAGATAACGAGAATATACGTCAGAAGAAGATAATTGTGTCAATGTCTACATCATCAATCCTGTCCACCTGATGTAACTCCTCCCGAGTCACTGGATCTCTATCCACAGGGATGTTAGGCCTATACAAGGGAGGATCTGCACCAGCAAAACCATATGGGTCACCTGAGGGGCCAGTACCAGAGCTGGAAGGATCAAAAGTATCTGCCTCTGAAGGATCTCTACCCAAGTGCCGGATAAAGAAATATGCCCGGTCCAACTACCGAGTTAAACTATCAATCTGTGTCAAATGAGTTAGATCTCGAACACACGTTAGCCAATCCGTTATCATCATGGATCCTGGAGCCATATCCCCCATGAAGCCCGAGTGGCGGCGGAGTGCGAGGCTCCAATGGTGCGAGGAACCACCAATGCTGGAACATCTCCTGAGTGCAGGGACCCTCTGATAATGTGAAACTGTCAATCCCCAACAATGGGATATCAATGACAGGTGACTGCGAAACAGGCTAATAACGCCTAGCAGGAGGCAAGATCGGCATGTTAATCTCTCCTGTAATGCTCCTGATAGCACGCTCTCCTAAATAGAGATCCCATCCTCCATCTGTGAAAAGAGGAATCCTACGAGTGGAAATTTCGTGCTCAACACTAGTCGGGTACCCATCCATAAATCCAATGCTCAAATGCTCCCCAGAGTAAGGAACCCACATGATGACATCTGCTGTCAACAACTCCAACTGTAGGCGACAATGAGTGAAACCCTCAGCAATAGGGACCTCCACTAGTATGGAATGATGCCATCTCCGTCCTCGTGGATAGGTGTTTAAACCTAACGCGCTCACAGGATGCAAACATGGAAGCCTCTCATAGGCCCAAAACTGCCAATACAAAGGCAAACATCTACTGTTAGTTAACACTCTTAACCTATACATGGGAAAAGATAAGAGAAACACTCACCAGCAGAAAATGGATAAAATCCTAACCAAGCCTCGGTCAAACCCTGCGATCGTATGCGTATTCCCCTGAGAAAGTAGGCAAAGGTGTAGGAACCCCAATCATACTCTCCTATACGGTTCACGTGTTGAGTGGCGCTGATCAAAGTGAAGGACACCGTAGAAGAGTTATCTGCTATGAAACAGCCCCGAATGATCATCAGGAACAATCACTGAAGAATCCGATCCCTGACTCTCACATCATCAGGTATGGGCTCACTCAACAGCCTGCTCATAGTATCTACGCTCAAAGGACCTGTATGAATAGTCCTGCCCTTGAGCGCCTCCACCAGAACTCCCAACAAGGATTTGACAGCAGTAGGGGTGATATCCGCTGTACAAGGCACTAGTGCCCCTCCAAACTCCATACCTGTGATAAAATGCCAATCCATCGGCGTCATCATCACCTCATAATCCAACAATAGAGTGACTGAGTCTGGTGAAACCAGCGCTCAGACAATGCCCTGAGGTAACCCCAGGGACAACGACGGGGAAGAATGGAAAAGAACGTCCCAAATCCCCAGCCATGTACAATCGCTCTATAGTCATCGTGCAAAGCCTAATACATAGAGTGGATACTAAACCAGTTCCCTTCCCTCGAGGTTGTGTAAAGCCGGGAACCTACATCAAATGTAGATCAACATCAGAATCCTTGACTCCTCATCAATAGGAAAAAGGAAGATTAAGATCTAACTTATACCTCGTTTACATGCAGGTAGACTGAAGTGTGTCAACTCAAGTCGCCCATAAGCTCTGGGTTCACCACTTGAATACCTGGAAAATCCCTACAGGGAACACGTGCAGCAGGAGCAGGAACCTCAACTGGTACATCATCTTCCTCGTCCTCGATGTCTGGCACATCAACCTGGACATGACGTATCACCGCCTCCACCAAATGATGAGGTTGTCTAACAGAACGGGGTCGAGGCACTTCAGAAGCCATCCTCCATACATCAGAAGTGGTCATACGGGAACTACTCGGATGATCTGGATCTATAATATCTGGACAATAAGTCTCCAAATCACCTTAGAAAGGGTGTGGTAATGTTTAACCTGGAGCACTTCAGAATGGATTTTCATGACTACATGCATGCATGCATTATTTTAACATACGTCTACAGTAGAGTTAAAAATGCATGACTACCCAATGCTTGCGTTTTGGAAAATTTTGACATAGTCTGTGACAACTGAGATTTTGTAATTTAATTTTAATATTTATTGGATTGAATAAATATTTTTAATTGATTAATTATTAGATTAAATAATTAATTTATAAAGTTGTGGTAGATTAATCTAATTATATGTGTTATATTTATTAAATTAATGTGGAGAATTTTATTATTTGAAGTATGTAATTATGTGAGCTTATTGTATGAAAAAGAAATATTTAATAAGCCTAATGTTATTTTAATTAATTTAATAATTAATTAGAATTTTAATAATTTGACATTATTAATAAATGAGAAATTTAATTATGTGACTATGTGAATTAATGAGAAAATATTATGTGTTATTTAAAATAAATTAAATAAGATAATTGAATTATTAAGAAATTGGGTGTGACATGATTTAAACTATAGTATAAGAGAATTATTAAATTAAATAGTTTTGAAATCTATTATTGTTAGCCAAACAAGGCCCTAAGGGGAGTTAATAGCAGTTAACCCATGATGGGTAATCGACCTCCACCATCGTCGCATATCTTCTTTATTAATCAGTCTTATGTTGAGAAGACGTATTATTTTATAAGTTAACTTAGAGAGAATTCAGGGAGAATTTCAGAGAAATAGAGAGAAATAGTGTGAATTATTGTGGTATTTTAGAAGAACATGAAAGTCAGAGAAATTATTTTAAGGGTAATCTCTTCAACCTAATTGTTAATTACGTTATTAATGTTTTTATGAATATGGCTCTCAAAATTCTGTTAAGTCTTTGTAAATTGGAAAATTGTATTGATTATGTGCATATATGTGTTAAGATGTTGTTTTAATGTGTTTTCCTATGTATTAGATGGTTCCATATCATCAATTTCATAATATTATAATGTATGTTGTTATTTCAAAAATTACAGAGTATAGAATATGGTCATATGGCCCTTATACGTAAAATTAATATGTCAAACATAAATTGTTTTGTAAAATTTACACTTGTATATGATTATGCATGCTAAAACGAAGAAAACAAAACTTGAATAGATGGATTTGGTGTCATAACGAATCCGTGGTGTTAATTTTTATGTTTTGTGTTCAAAACCTTCAAGAACATCAAGAACAGTGAAAATTGCATGTTTTAATTATGTAATTATGTGTTTTAATTGGTTAAAATCATTCTATAAAGATTGGGTAATGATTATGTACGAATTCTAGTATGTGGGTGTGTTTAATTTGATGAAATTAATGACCATATAATGATAAATTCGCTTAACTCTGTGTTCTTCGCGAACTGAGATTCAAAATCTGAGTTTAGTGCCTTATTTCTGACTCTGAACTAAAATCTCGTCTTGCATGACTCCATAGCGTCATGGCCTATGACTCTTAAGCCATGAGCCATGCCGTCTTGCCATGAGCCAAGAACATGTTAACAATGGCGTAAGCATTGTTCCACTTAGCAGAATGGTCCAGAAATGGATTTTTTTTTAAATGCTCAAGTCTAGCAATGTGTTAGTAACTTAATCTAATGAACATAAAAACATGTTAGACATATAATGAGTTGTAAAAATAAATTCTTAACATGTCAATAACACATTTATGTGTGAATTGAATGATTGAATGCATAGTTAGCTTATTGGTCATGAAGTGTTAATTGTGACAATGAGTGTAGTAATTTGACTAAGTATAGTCATAATTCGAGTTTAAACTAAAAGAATGAGCGTATGACGACTAGTTACGAGATAATTGACTGGTATTGTGAATGTATATGGTATGTAGGATTAAATCAAGGAACGTGTATAAATTAACGTGTAATCTACGCACGAGACAAGTTTCCTAACCTTACTCGTTATCTTAATACGAGCTTATAAGTTGTCTCTTTACTTTGAGCAAATTCTCGTTATTATTGATCAAGTCCATTTTATTATATTAAAGTGTATTAATCTTTCAAAGTATGATTCTGTTATACAATAATTATTCTATTGTATACCTTTTGAGATTGCTATTCAATTTTAAAATATCAGATACTGTTGAACTTTGTTAGACTAGCGAACCCTTCATGATTCGACTAGTGCATAGTTGATGAGCGTTTTAAATTTTAGAACCCTTGATGAATTATCCAAACCAAATTTCCTTTGGTGCGAACTCTAATGTCAAACTGAGATGAATGACCCTGTATAGGGGATTACTTATGCGTTAGCGTTAAGATATTGTGCATAGTATGGTACTAAGGGCTGATCCTCTTATGACTGTTAAAGGTTTCAAGTATAAACACTTGACAACCTAGGACATAGTTCAAGGTCTTATGACCCTCAGAATTTCTTTTGTCTCTTGCTATTTATTCTTGATTCAAAAGCTGAGTTTCCTAATTCAGAAGTCTTTGATTTATTCGCATGTTATTATTCATTTGTTATATTGTTATACTTGTGGGAAATCGTGCTCACTCTTGCGTAATAATAACGTTGCAGTTAAGAACGAAAGATCAGACGAGCCTTCCACTAGTAAAGGCAAGGGCAAAGTTAACAAATGAAGAAGACTTGTTGTTATTATGTATTTATGTTCGGACTTGATGATAATTAAGACTTGTTATTGTTTATGATTCATACGGATGTTTAAGGTTAGAGTGACACGGGATTTTATTTTATCTGAGATGATGTAACCCCCATAAAGGGAGTTTTATTTATTTAATTCTATCTATTGCATGGTTTGCTTTTATTTATGGGTAGATAGATAGATGATTTTTATACAGTGAACACCAAATCCTGCGGAAAAAGGAAGTACCCGGATTTGGGGGTGTCACAGGTTGGTATCAAAGTTGTAGGTTATGAACCTTGGGTGGGGAAACAACCTTAGGTAGTAGCCTTGTAGAAGATTGAGAACATAGTAGTGGTAAACTCTTATCGAGTTATAAGAAATGAATTTCTAAATTCATTGAAGATAATAAAAGACTTTATGTGCTTATGTGTTAATCTATGTGTTCGCTAGCACGGATTAGTAACTAAAACTTAAATTTTGTTGTTAGTATGTCGGATGTTAGAGGAGCTAGTCGAGCTGGAGAGGAGGAACCCCGAGTACCTACAGAGGAGGAGCCCCAAGACATTCATGTCATCATGGAACAGTTGGTACATAGAGAGCCATCTCCGTTGATCACTATTGTTAGTCGGGAGCATGAGCCTGAGACCGATCCAGAGGAGGAAGAGGAGTTCCCATCGAACTCCATTGATGCTGAGATGTATGATGCACTTTATGATCGTAACATAGAGTTGCAAGACACATTTGAGAGGTGAGGGAGAGGATTTATTATGCGTGAGTACCATCGAGAAGAAGGATGGGGAAATTGTGACTCTTCACACATATTTGGGAAACGTGGAGTGGGATTTCGTTCACGAGAAGGGTCAAACTGAGGAGAAGACCAAAGAAATAGAGAAGTTGAAGAAAGATCTGAAAGAGAGCTCAGAAAGACTGGCATTAGCAGAGGAGGGTTGGGTAAGAGAGTCACGTCGTGCTGATCTTGCTGAAGAGGATTGTCATGCAAAGAAGGCTAAGCTTGGGGAGACGTACTCTACACTTCACAATGCAATGGATGCGGCCCAGGATCGAGTTATGAAGTATCCAATCCAGTTTGAAGGTCTACCATCATATATGCTAGATCACAGGATGATGTCTCGCATTATGGAAGAAGAACGTGGCAAGGCTATTCAGCGCCTTAATAGGCAGTGATAGTATTAGTTTAATTATGTGAAAATTATCTGGTAGTTAAAGATGTAAATTCCGATGTGTTTATAAACAAAGGAATATTTTAATGTTTTAAATCCTATAGATTCTTTATCTTTGGATAGTGGATGTAAATAGCAGTGATGCTATCTTATGATGTTTAAACTTTTGAATTGAATAAAATATCAGAGTTTATTGATATAATGTGTTAAGTGATTATGATTAAATGTTTTAATTAAGCCTTAAATATTTAAGGGATTGAATAAAGACCTAATAAGCGTATGTTCTTAACAGAAATATGCCGCCTAGAAGAAGACAAAACCGTCAACAAGCACAAGAAGAACCAATGAATAACAACAATGACGCCAATGCTAACCCTGTTCAGCAATTGGTGAACCTTTTAGCCGGAGCAATTAACAATCAACCACAAGCTCCACCAAGCACCTCGTTCAAGGATTTCAAGGTGGTGGGACCGCCAGAGTTTAAGGGTTCCATAAACCCAATCGAAGCTCAAACCTGGGTTATGGAGATGGACAAGGTGTTCGATGTCGCTAGAGTAAGGGAAGACCAGAAGACCGCATATGCAACATTCATGCTGAAGTCCAAATCCAGTTATTGGTGGCAGACAAACAAAGTACGAGGAGGTGAAGGTGTAATAACCTGGGAGAGATTCAAAGAGATGTTCTTCGAGATGTACTTTCTGACCAGTTTGCAAAATCAAATGGAAGTTCAGTTTCTGGAATTGAAACAGGGGAGTATATCCGTAGTAGATTATGCGGCAAGGTTTAATGAGTTGGCTAGGTTCGCCACATACCAAGTGTATACTGATGAGAGGAAGGCAAGATGATTCGAGAAGGGACTGAAGCCCTAGTTGTATAACAAGGTGTCAATGTTCCAATTGAACACTTTTGCTGGGGTGTTAGAGAAAGCCATACTGGTTGAAGGTGGAAGCGTTGCGGTAACTAAATATAATCAGGATCAGAAGAAGAAAAGAGTGAGAATGAAGGAATTAACAAGACTGGTGGGAGTAGCACGGGGGGTAGCCATAATCAGAAGAGGAAGTGGTCTAATAACTCATCAGCGAGAAGTCAACAAGGAGGACAGAAGAAGAAGATCGAACCATACCAAACCTGCAGAAAAACTCATCTGGGAGTTTGCATGAAGGGAAAATGAGTGTGCTACAATTGTGGTCAGGAAGGCCACATAGCACCTAACTGTCCTAACCCAAAGAAGGGTGCCTGCTTCACTTGTGGCTCAAAGAATCATCTTGCAAGGGATTGTCCTAAGAAGGGATCTGGAGGGACAGGTTCAGGAGGAAATAGAGGAAATCTGGGTGGAAGCACTCGACTATCGCGGGACCAACTGCAACCAATGAAATCCATTGCCGCTGAACATTCAATATGACAAGATGCAGGATGCAGCGATCTCGTGATGTGGTGTCAGGTATCATTCCGATCAATAAAGTTAATGCTTATGTATTATTTGATTCGGGTACTACTTGTTCATTTATATCCGATGACTTTGCTAAGAACTTAGAATTGTTTAAGGATGAGTTAGAATACCCCATGAACATAGAAATTGCCAATAGAGAAATAATCCCTGTTAAGTACGTGCATAAGAATTATAGAGTGGATATTAACGGTAATATCATGAACGTAGATCTTATCCCTATTCGACTTGGAGAATTCGACGTTATTTTGGGTATGGACTGGTTATCCAATTATGGGGCAGTAATTGACTGCCAGAAGAAGTGTATTCACCTTATGACTCCGTCAAAGGTTATGTTTTATGGCAGCAAGTCGCCTAGACAAGCGAGTTATCTGACAATAATGCAGGCCATGAGGTTGTTAAGGCAAGGATGTGTAGGATATCTAGCTTACATAGTCGATAGTCGTAAATAAAATCCAAAAATAGATGAGATACCAGTAGTGAGAGATTTCACAGACGTATTTCCGGATGATTTGCCAGGACTTCCTCCAGATAGAGCAGTTAAATTCGTGATCGATTTGGCTCCAGGAACGGCTCCAATATCAAAGGCATCGTACCAAATGGCACCGGTAGAGATGAAAGTACTAATGGTCCAACTACAAGAATTACTGGACAAGAAGTATATCCAACCAAGCGTATCACCGTAGGGAGCGCTAGTTTTATTCGTAAAGAAGAAGGATGGGACAATACGGCTTTGCATCGACTATAGAGAATTGAATAAGGTCATGATTAAGAATAGATATCCATTACCACGAATTGACGACCTGTTCAATAAGTTAAAGGGAACAAGATATTTTTCAAAGATAGATTTGAGAAGTGGTTATCATCAATTGAAGGTGAGACCAGAGGATGTATTGAAGACAGCATTCAGAACACGATATGGTCACAACGAATTTTTGGTAATGTCATTTGGTCTAACAAATGCTCCTGCAGCATTTATTGGCTTAATGAATGGAGTGTTCAAGCCATTTTTGGACAAATTCGTAGTGGTATTTATAGATGACATTTTGGTATATTCAAAAACCAAGGAAGAACATGAAGAGCATTTGAGGGTGACACTAGAGACAATGAGAAGGGAGAAGTTGTATGCCAAGTTTTTGAAATGTGAATTTTGGATTGAAAGAGTACAATTTCTAGGACATGTGATTGATAGGGACAGAATTTTGGTGGACCCCTCCAAAGTTGAAGCTGTGATTAACTGGGATCAGCCGAAGACGCAGTCGGAAGTAAGAAGTTTTTTCAGATTGGCAGGTTATTACAGAAGATTTATTCAAGATTTCTCCAAGATCGCAACTCCTTTGATGAATTTTACTAGGAAATTAGTGAAATTTGTTTGGACGGAGAAGTGTGAGGAAAGCTTTCAAGAATTAAAGAAGAGGTTGAGTTCAGCACCTGTGTTATCTCTTCTGGATGACACATGAAATTTTATGTTTTATAGTGATGCATCACATAAAGGACTTGGTTATGTGCTTATGCGAATCAGTAGAAGTCATTCTTGTGATACGTCACTTACAACCGAAAGATTATGAGAAGGGTATCAGGCCCATGACTTGGAGTTAGGCTGCGATGGTTTTTGCTTTGAAAATCTGGAGGCACTATCTCTATGGGGAGAAGTGTGAAATATATACAGACCACAAGAGTCTAAAATATATTTTTACACAGAAGGATCTGAATATGCACCAGAGAAGGTGGTTGGAATTAATTAAGGACTATGATTGTGAGATTTTATACCATCCAGGTAAAGCAAATGTGGTTGCTGACGCCTTAAGTAGAAAGGGTCGGGAGAAACTGATGATCTTGACCGATCAGGAGGAGTTAATTTTAGCAATGGAAAAGCTGGAATTGGAAGTGAAGTGTCCTATCGAGATTGATGAGAAGCTGTTTCAGATATAATCTGGTACAACTCTACTAGACAAGGTTAAGGAGGCTCAACTTCAGGATGACGAATGTAAAACGGTGAAAAAGAAAATATCTAAAGGAACCTAATCAAGATTCAAGATGGATAAGGATGGAATACTGAGATTTGATAGCAGAATTTAGGTACCGCCAGTAGCAGAGATTAAGGAAGAAATTTTGAACGAGGCTCATAACTCACGATATTCGATTCACCCGGGTAGTACCAAGATGTACCAAGATCTTCGACAACATTTCTGGTGGCCAAATTTGAAACGAGAGGTTGAAGAATGTGTTGCCAAGTGCCTGACATGCCAAAAAGTTAAAGTAGAACATTAGAGGCCGAGTGGGTTACTACAACCTTTAGAGATTCCAGAATGGAAATGAGAACATATTACGATCGATTTCGTGGTTGGCCTACCGACAACTCAGAAAGGCTACGACACAGTATGGGTTATTGTTGATCGATTGACGAAATCCGCACACTTCCTTCCGATCAAAATCAGATTCAACTTAGATCAGTTGGCAAGGTTATATGTGAAAGAGATTGTTTCGAGGCATGGAGTTTCGGTGTCAATTGTCTCAGATAGAGATCCGCGCTTTCGTCCGAACTTACGAAACGTCTACAAGAATGCATGGGTACCACGATTGCGAATGAGCACGGCATATCACCCTCAGACAGATGGACAGAGTGAAAGAATAATTCAGACATTGGAAGATATGTTAAGAGCTTATATAATGGACTTTAAAGGAAATTGGGATGACCATCTACCGCTCGTAAAGTTCGGCTATAACAACAGTTACCACGCTAGTATTGGCATGCCCCCTTATGAAGCGTTATACGATAGAAAGTGCAGAACTTCGCTATACTGGGATGAAGTTGGAGAAAGACAATTACTAGGCCCGAAATTGGTACAACAAACAGCAGAAATAGTCAAAGTGATCCGAACAAGATTGACAAAGACTTTCAAGATATCTGAGAAGAAATACGCCAATCTACACCGTAAAAATGTTGAGTTCGAGCAGGGTAGTTATGTGTTTTTAAAGGTCTCTCCCGGGAAGGGAAAGATCAGATTCGGAAAGAAAGGGAAATTAAGCCCAAGATTCATTGGACCCTTTGAAGTTCTGCGAAGGGTCGGAGAATTTGCTTATGAGGTAGCCTTACCTCCAGCTCTAGAGAATGTCCACAACGTTTTCCATGTCTCAGTCCTACGACCCTACAAACCCGATTACAAGCACGTGATTGAATATGAACCCCTATATTTCGACAAAGACTTATCTTACGAAGAAATTCTGCTTCAAATTATCGTCAATCAAAAGGGCAAGTTCTAAGAAATAAAGTAATACCTTCAGTTAAGGTAATTTGGAGGAACCACAATTCTGAAGAAGCAACGTGGGAACTCGAAGAGAATATGATAAAAAATTATCCTCATTTATTTACTTAACTTATGTGTAAACGATTCTGGGGACAAAATCTTTGTAAGGGGGGAGAATGTAATGGGATGAATTGTTTGAGTTGTGATTCTGAGGACAAAATCCTTTTAAGTGGGGAAAGATGTGACAACTGAGATTTTGTAATTTAATTTTAATATTTATTGGATTGAATAAATATTTTCGATGGATTAATTATTAGATTAAATAATTAATTGGTGAAGTTGTGGTAGATTAATCTAATTATATGTGTTATATTTATTAAATTAATGTGGAGAATTTTATTATTTCGAAGTATGTAATTATGTGAGCTTATTGTATTAAAAAGAAATATTTAATAAGCCTAATGTTATTTTAATTAATTTAATAATTAATTAGAGATTTAATAATTTGACATTATTAATAAATGAGAAATTTAATTATGTGACTATGTGAATTAATGAGAAAATATTATATGTTATTTAAAATAAATTATATAAGATAATTGAATTATTAAGCAATTGGGTGTGACATGATTTAAACTATAGTATAAGAGAATCATTAAATTAAATGGTTTTGAAATCTATTATTGTCAGCCAAACAAGGCCCTAAGGGGAGTTAATAGCAGTTAACCCATGATGGGTAACTGACCTCCACCATGCGTACGCCTTCTTCTTTATTTATCAGTCTTATGTTGAGAAGACGTATTATTTTATGAGTTAACTTAGAGAGAATTCAGGGAGAATTTCAGAGAAATAAAGAGAAGCAGTGTGAATTATTGTGGTATTTTAGAAGCACGTGAAAGTCAGAGAAATTGTTTTAAGGGTAATCTCTTCAACCCAATTGTTAATTACGTTATTAAATTTTTCATGAATATGGCTTTCAAAATTTTGTAAAGTCTCTGTAAATTGGTAAATTATATTGATTATATGCATATGTGTGTTAAGATGTTGTTTTAATGTGTTTTCCTATGAATTAGATGGTTCTATATCATCAATTTCATAATATTATAACGTATGTTGTTGTTTCAAAAATTACAGAGTATAGAATATGGCCATATGGCCCTTATACGTAAAATTAATATGTCAAACATAAATTGTTTTGTAAATTCACACTTGTATATGATTATGCTGTTAGGTTTGTAATATTCATGAACGCAATCAAATTGCACAAAATTAGCGGAAGCGTGTAAAATCAGAGTTTTAAATTTTTACAAACCATAAACCCGGATCACCCTTTATGCACAATTATTAATTAAACGAAAAGATAAAGAATAAAATCATACCCTTGAAGATCCGAGCTTCCTCAGGTACAAGTTCACCTCCAATCCTTTTCGCGTTCAACTTGAATCCACCGGGTTTGGTTCTTTCCTTTGATCAACGTTAGCCACCCAAGTGTTTGGCCTCTAGAGGTGATCCACCAAGGAAGAAGGAGAATTCAAGAAGATGGTATTTGGCAAAACCCTAGTTTTCTATCTCTATAAAAAAGGAGCGTACTCTCCCAACTATTAGAATTACGTATATATCGATATAAGACTTCTCTTATAAAGATATCAAGTAACCTATTAAAAATAAGGTATTATTTATTTAATTAAACTCTTTTAATTAAATGGGCTCCCTAATCTTATTAGGAATAATTAATTAAACTCCTTTAATTAATTTTCCCTCCTAATCTATTACTTAATAAATGAGAGTACTTATATTAAATTAATTCCTAAACTCTTTTAGAAATTAAAATAATAATAATTGTAATAATATTAATAAGACTCCTCTTATTAATTTATATTTAATATTTCTAAAATATTAAATAATAAATATTAAGCTATTTAATTTATTCTATCACCATAGATTAAATTAAATATACTTAACATATTATTACGATTATGCCATTAACTTCTTAAATAATTATTCTTCCTTTTATGGTGTGACCCTTTAGGTTCTCCATATTAAACCGGTTGTGAATAAATCAATTAGAACAATTCTAATCTTATTTAAATAAATAAATTAAACTAATAATTTATTTAAATAAATAATATTTATTCTACAATAGGGATAAGTCTCCCTAGCGATCAACGACTTTCCAGATAATATAGATTTCAACATTAATCATAAAAGAACCTTTGAGTAAATAGTTACTGTACAATTCAATCCTTCCACCATACAATGTCCCAATTAAATATAAGACATGGAAATACATCAAGTCTTATTTTAGTTAATTATATGTATTTCGACTCTTAAATGCACAACTCAAATAATGCAAATTAGAAACTCCTTTCTAATTTCATTACGCCTTAACCGAGGACTCTTGAGTTGTCATTTATCGAATCACATAGGACATGTCTCTTCTTTTACTAGAAGTGGTAGATTCTTTATTGATCATACATTATCTCCATGTACAACTTATTATACCCAAGCATACCCTTTGATATACCCTAAGGGTCTTAAGGAATAAGTCAAAGTATAACTCATTATACACAAGATACTATGATGATCTCAAGTCCAAGGATCACTTGTACTACTATCACTATAGGAATTCCTATTGACAGGCAAGTAAAACTCCATTAGGTATTCCTTAGCGAGCCACGTTCAGTGAACTTATTCTCTAATAAGCACCTACATACTTGCTTTAGTGTCTCCACACAAATGATAATGAGATCAATCATCCTCATCCAATGAGCAAGCAACGTATGTACCAATCTATCCGGATTCACTAATCCCCAATTTAGTAATCCAACGATTGGGAACTATTTTAGTTTTAAGCTTTCTAAGAATTTAGATCTCATTATAATGATCATCATCATTATTCTAAAAGCATTACTTAAAACTATGGGTTTATCTGACATCATGTAGATAATTAAAAGCTTTTAATAAATGAATACTTTTTATTAATAAATGAATAAGATTGTTACAAAGTATATGCTTTATCATCAAACATGATTGGCTTGTATGCATACTACTTTCAATCTCCCACTTGCACTAAAGCCAATCGTCATGGTATCTCATACCCTTCTTCTCTAAGTGACGATTATCCTGCTATTGGATAAGCTTTAGTTAATGGATATATAATGTTGTTCTTGAGAGTCCACTATCTCTATAGTGATTTCCCATCTTTCAATGATTCCTATAATCAAATGAAAGTGTCACAACACATGTTTAGATCCAAGATGAGACTTAGGAACTATTCTTAGTTCTGTAATGAACTTTTAATCCAAACAATCAACTTGCAGCTTCATTTATAGCTATATACTTTGTCTTTATCACTAAACCAGCAACTCTTTGCTGTTTGGAACCTTTCTAATTTCACTGCATCACCGTTCAAGGTAATATTTTACCTTAAAGTGGATTTTCTGTTGTCTTGGTCTGTCTAAAAAACTTGAGTTTGTTAAGCCCTCTAGTTTTAATTCAGACCCACCATGTATGATCACATCCTTAGTGCCGGTTAATTGGTACAACAAACAGCAGAAATAGTCAAAGTGATCCGAACAAGATTGACAGCAGCTCAAGATATACAGAAGAAATACGCCAATCTACACCGTAAAAATGTTGAGTTCGAGCAGGGTAGTTATGTGTTTTTAAAGGTCTCTCCCGGGAAGGGAAAGATCAGATTCGGAAAGAAAGGGAAATTAAGCCCAAGATTCATTGGACCCTTTGAAGTTCTGCGAAGGGTCGGAGAATTTGCTTATGAGGTAGCCTTACCTCCAGCTCTAGAGAATGTCCACAACGTTTTCCATGTCTCAGTCCTACGACCCTACAAACCCGATTACAAGCACGTGATTGAATATGAACCCCTATATTTCGACAAAGACTTATCTTACGAAGAAATTCCTGTTCAAATTGTCGACCGAAAAGGGCAAGTTCTAAGAAATAAAGTAATACCTTCTGTTAAGGTAATTTGGAGGAACCACAACGCTGAAGAAGCAACGTGGGAACTCGAAGAGAATATGATAAAAAATTATCCTCATTTATTTACTTAACTTATGTGTAAACGATTCTGGGGACAAAATCTTTGTAAGGGGGGAGAATGTAATGGGATGAATTGTTTGAGTTGTGATTCTGAGGACAAAATCCTTTTAAGTGGGGAAAGATGTGACAACTGAGATTTTGTAATTTAATTTTAATATTTATTGGATTGAATAAATATTTTCGATGGATTAATTATTAGATTAAATAATTAATTGGTGAAGTTGTGGTAGATTAATCTAATTATATGTGTTATATTTATTAAATTAATGTGGAGAATTTTATTATTTCGAAGTATGTAATTATGTGAGCTTATTGTATTAAAAAGAAATATTTAATAAGCCTAATGTTATTTTAATTAATTTAATAATTAATTAGAGATTTAATAATTTGACATTATTAATAAATGAGAAATTTAATTATGTGACTATGTGAATTAATGAGAAAATATTATATGTTATTTAAAATAAATTATATAAGATAATTGAATTATTAAGCAATTGGGTGTGACATGATTTAAACTATAGTATAAGAGAATCATTAAATTAAATGGTTTTGAAATCTATTATTGTCAGCCAAACAAGGCCCTAAGGGGAGTTAATAGCGATTAACCCATGATGGGTAACTGACCTCCACCATGCGTACGCCTTCTTCTTTATTTATCAGTCTTATGTTGAGAAGACGTATTATTTTATGAGTTAACTTAGAGAGAATTCAGGGAGAATTTCAGAGAAATAAAGAGAAGCAGTGTGAATTATTGTGGTATTTTAGAAGCACGTGAAAGTCAGAGAAATTGTTTTAAGGGTAATCTCTTCAACCCAATTGTTAATTACGTTATTAAATTTTTCATGAATATGGCTTTCAAAATTTTGTAAAGTCTCTGTAAATTGGTAAATTATATTGATTATATGCATATGTGTGTTAAGATGTTGTTTTAATGTGTTTTCCTATGAATTAGATGGTTCTATATCATCAATTTCATAATATTATAACGTATGTTGTTGTTTCAAAAATTACAGAGTATAGAATATGGCCATATGGCCCTTATACGTAAAATTAATATGTCAAACATAAATTGTTTTGTAAATTCACACTTGTATATGATTATGCTGTTAGGTTTGTAATATTCATGAACGCAATCAAATTGCACAAAATTAGCGGAAGCGTGTAAAATCAGAGTTTTAAATTTTTACAAACCATAAACCCGGATCACCCTTTATGCACAATTATTAATTAAACGAAAAGATAAAGAATAAAATCATACCCTTGAAGATCCGAGCTTCCTCAGGTACAAGTTCACCTCCAATCCTTTTCGCGTTCAACTTGAATCCACCGGGTTTGGTTCTTTCCTTTGATCAACGTTAGCCACCCAAGTGTTTGGCCTCTAGAGGTGATCCACCAAGGAAGAAGGAGAATTCAAGAAGATGGTATTTGGCAAAACCCTAGTTTTCTATCTCTATAAAAAAGGAGCGTACTCTCCCAACTATTAGAATTACGTATATCTGATATAAGACTTCTCTTATAAAGATATCAAGTAACCCTATTAAAAATAAGGTATTATTTATTTAATTAAACTCTTTTAATTAAATGGGCTCCCTAATCTTATTAGGAATAATTAATTAAACTCCTTTAATTAATTTTCCCTCCTAATCCTATTACGAATAAATGAGAGTACTTATATTAAATTAATTCCTAAACTCTTTTAGAAATTAAAATAATAATAATTGTAATAATATTAATAAGACTCCTCTTATTAATTTATATTTAATATTTCTAAAATATTAAATAATAAATATTAAGCTATTTAATTTATTCTATCACCATAGATTAAATTAAATATACTTAACATATTATTACGATTATGCCATTAACTTCTTAAATAATTATTCTTCCTTTTATGGTGTGACCCTTTAGGTTCTCCATATTAAACCGGTTGTGAATAAATCAATTAGAACAATTCTAATCTTATTTAAATAAATAAATTAAACTAATAATTTATTTAAATAAATAATATTTATTCTACAATAGGGATAAGTCTCCTAGCGATCAACGACTTTCCGGATAATATAGATTTCAACATTAATCATAAAAGAACCTTTGAGTAAATAGTTACTGCACAATTCAATCCTTCCACCATACAATGTCCCAATTAAATATAAGACATGGAAATCTTGTCAAGTCTTATTTTAGTTAATTATATGTATTTCGACTCTTAAATGCACAACTCAAATAATGCAAATTAGAAACTCCTTTCTAATTTCATTACGCCTTAACCAAGGACTCTTCGAGTTGTCATTTATCGAATCACATAGGACATGTCTCTTCTTTTACTAGAAGTGGTAGATTCTTTATTGATCATACATTATCTCCATGTACAACTTATTATACCCAAGCATACCCTTTGATATACCCTAAGGGTCTTAAGGAATAAGTCAAAGTATAACTCATTATACACAAATACTATGATGATCTCAAGTCCAAGGATCACTTGTACTACTATCACTATAGGAATTCCTATTGACAAAGCAAGTAAAACTCCATTAGGTATTCCTTAGCGAGCCAATGTTCGATGAACTTATTCTCTAATAAGCACCTACATACTTGCTTTAGTGTCTCCACACAAATGATAATGAGATCAATCATCCTCATCCAATGAGCAAGCAACGTATGTACCAATCTATCCGGATTCACTAATCCCCAATTTAGTAATCCAACGATTGGGAACTATTTTAGTTTTAAGCTTTCTAAGAATTTAGATCTCATTATAATGATCATCATCATTATTCTAAAAGCATTGCTTAAAACTATGGGTTTATACAGCATCATGTAGATAATTAAAAGCTTTTAATAAATGAATACTTTTTATTAATAAATGAATAAGATTGTTACAAAGTATATGCTTTATCATCAAACATGATTGGCTTGTATGCATACTACTTTCAATCTCCCACTTGCACTAAAGCCAATCGTCATGGTATCTCATACCCTTCTTCTCTAAGTGACGATTATCCTGCTATTGGATAAGCTTTAGTTAATGGATATATAATGTTGTTCTTGAGAGTCCACTATCTCTATAGTGATTTCCCATCTTTCAATGATTCCTATAATCAAATGAAAGTGTCACAACACATGTTTAGATCCAAGATGAGACTTAGGAACTATTCTTAGTTCTGTAATGAACTTTTAATCCAAACAATCAACTTGCAGCTTCATTTATAGCTATATACTTTGTCTTTATCACTAAACCAAAGAACTCTTTCTTTGTTTGGAACCTTTCTAATTTCAACTTTGCATCATCACCGCTCAAGGTAATATTTTACCTTAAAGTGGATTTTCATTGTCTTGATCGTCATCTAAAAAACTTGAGTTTGTTAAGCCCTCTAGTTTTAATTCGGACCCACCATGTATGATCACATCCTTAGTGCTTGGGTGTAAGTACTTTAAAGATGTTTTTCACTTTGTCTCACGTTGAACTTCTCCGAATATGGTGATCAACATCAGGTCTCGTACATTTAATTGCATACATGATAGTTACTCATGCGATCTCTCCTTTTGGAGTTTATGGGGACTATTAAGAGAGATACACTCTAGGGCTCATCAACATGAGATATATCTTGGAGTTTGCCATGCTAAACGACTTTAGCATCAAATGAATATACATTCCTTGGGTTAAGCCGAGCATCCTTTTAAATCTATCTATATAGATTTGCATCCCCAATTAAGATATTCTTCCAAATCATTCATGGAGGAATGTTTAGACAACTTTATTTTTACTGATTGTAGCATTGGTATGTTATTCCTCATCCGTAGTATATCAACATATAATACTAGAAATTTCACGACGCTCCCACTGACCCTTTTGTACACACTAGAAGTCTTACCTCATCGTATGTAACTCTGGATCATCATCTTCTATGATGTGTACCTCATCATCATCATCTATGATGAATCCATACCTCCCAGGTATCTTTGGTACTATTCCAGATTTATAATTCGGTTGTGGTACAATAGGTCTATCTACAGGTTCCTCTTATTTGACTTTTACTATTTTGTGGTTCTTGAACTCTTCAAGATTCTATTATCCTCCCACTAGCCCCTTCAATGATAAACATCTTTATCTTAGAAGGCATCATGTTTCACAACAAACACCTTTTGCTAAGTAGGATTATAGAACATATACCCTAAACTTACTTTAGGATGTCCCACAAATTTGTACATGTCAAATCTTGTCCCAAGCTTATCCTTTGAAACCTTTTCACATAAGTTGGACAACCCCTTATCTTAACATACTTAAGATTAGAATCCCACCACATCCATAACTTTTATGGAGTCTTAAATGGATTTTGAGGTTACCTTTTTGTAGATATGCATCCATTTCTAGGATATAATCCCAGAAGGATACTGGAATGTCGGTAAAATCATTATGGACCGCGCCATGTCCAACAAGGTATGATTTTTCCTTTCAGATACATCAATCAATTATTGTGTATCAGGAGGCGTCCATTGTGAGAAAACCATTTGAGATGATCTAAAAAACTTATTGCACAAATATTTATTCCTTGATCTAATCAAAGAATCTTAATACTTTGCCAATTTGTTTCACTTCTGAATTCTTTGAGCATTTCAAATAATTTACACTTGTATTTCAACAAATACATACATTCAACTCTTTGAATGATCATCTCCTTTTCTTATACTAGTTTATTCAATTTTCTAAATAATTTTTCACGTAAGTCATGTATTCAAAATCTATTAAGTAATATTCCAGTTCTATAAAAACATTATTATTATTATAAATAGAACAACAATTGTTCTTAAATATAATACCAAAGATTTCATTGTCCAACAATAAAATGGAAATAATATTTCCAACAAGTACTGGAATACAATAACAACTTATTGACTTAATAGATTTGCTCGTAGGGATTGCTAAACTATAAGTTCCTATGGCTAATGCAGCAACCTTTGCTTCATTTCCCACACATAGGATTGCTTATCTTTGTTTAGCTTTCTACTTCTGCTTGGTCCCTTCATAAATCTATATTTATGATAACCAAAGCCGGTATCAAATACCCAAGTAGAACCTTGACTTAAAGAAAAAATTTGTTTTAAATCATGAACAAATTTATATTTGTAACCGAAACTTCACTAAGCTTCTTTGGTTAGTTTCTGCAAGATGCTTCTCGCAGTTTCTTTCCAGTGCCTAGGCTTATTTTAGTGGAAGCAAACTCCTTTGCTATCCGTATCAGTTTTGTTCTTATTATCCTTTGTTTACGCCTTTCTATTTACCTTCTTTGAATCGTTCTTCTTTTCAGAAGATCCTTTGGCCCCTACCAGTAAGACATGGTCTTTCTTGGTTGGAAAGTGACTCTCAACATTTTTTAACATGTTAAGCAAATCAGCAAGGCTGATATCTAGCGTATTCATATTAAAAATTCACAACAATTGTGAAAGGAGTCCGGGAGTGAGTGCAAGATCAAATCTTGGCTCAACTCTCCATCCATGACAAAACCTATTATCCTAACTGTTCAATCAAATTAATCATCATTAGGACATGCGTCTGTACTGTAGTGCCTTCGGTCATTCTAGATCGGAAGAGCTCCTTAGATATCTGATATCTATTAGTCCTACTTTCCTCACCAAAGAACTATTTGACGTGCGGGAATATAGTAGGAGACATCCATAGTTTCATCTTGTGGCTGAAGCTCGTTACTCATGGATGCGAGCATAATGCATTGAGCCAACTGTGCATCATCTTGCCACTTTCTAAAAGTAGCAATCTCTTCCTCAGAGGCATTGTCTGCAACCATTGCAGGGATATGCATATTAAGGACATAAGACAACTTTTCAGCCGTGAGAACTATTCTTAATTTCCTTAACCAATCCGAGTAATTTAGTTCGGTTAATTAACATCTAATATGTTTCGCAGTGATAGTAATTTAGACATTGTAAAATTCTGTAAATGAATTTGTAATTAACAACATTTTAGCATACATTCTTTTATTAACTACCAAAATAAATTAGGTCTTGTTTTAAATTGGTATCTCCCACTAATTTCTTCAAACTATATTACCCTCACTCATATAGTTCGGAAAAATCCAATTAAAGATATGCTAGTGAGAATAAGGATCTCATTTCAAATGCATATAGCCTTGTGTGTGCACAACAAACTATATATAAATAAATAGGTAGACAACTCTTGTCAATTACATCAACTATGTAACTCCTTGTATTTTTCCTCTTAAATCATAATGGTCAAGTGTGTGCACATCCGAACTAAAATGATTTAAGTTAAGTCGAACCTAACATTTCCATATAAGTGAAGAGAAAACTACTGATTATTGTGTGTGCACAACAAAGCGATAATGTTCAATCCCTTATAAACATCATATGTAATAAAAATAACATCTTAAATATTTAATACTCGCCTTGTGTGTGCACAACAAACTCATATTAAATATTCAATACTCTATTGTTTCTATCATGCTAGAAGGCGACTTTCGATATTCCAAATATCTTTGAACGTTCCAACTTAATATAAAATATTTGAGGGTTTGTTATTAATTTGTCTCATCTTTGTTTAGCGGCATTTACATATATATATATAAAATACGCGTCATATTATGAACATGCGAAGCATGTTTGCATAATATATAATATATATAGTATAAGCATGCACATATAGAATATTATATTCTACCCGGATTGATTATGGACTTTATTCTAGTTTGGTTCACTAGAGCCACCAAGTGAACCAAAAGGTCAAACCCTAGGGGTGCAAAAATTAATATTTAAATATAACTATTACATTTAAACCCGGGCTCCATTACAAATGGGTCTTCAAGCGCTCCTTTCTCCTTTGATCTCCAATTCTTCAAAATTAATTCTAACTATTCCTATTACAAAACTATTTAATATAAATAGAAACCTTGATCAGCAGTCAAGGAGAAGTACATAGGAGGGAGATAGAATTTACATTAAGAAAAATTAGAGAAGACGAGGTACGCAGACCCCATTTAATAAAACTCATACATTCATGCATCCAACTAAAATAAAATCCAATCACATTGGTCAATAGTCCATAATCAATCCCATTTATTATCACACACATCACCATATGCATCAATAAATAACATTCATCTCATGAATAATAAGCATTTTAATATATATAAATTGATATCATTTAATGGGCAAATTTAGTTAGTATAAAATTTAATTTTGAATTAAAATAAACTCCTTTATTTTAATCCAAATTTAAATCAAAATAAAACTAATTTATTTTTCCAATTTTGAATAAAATAAACTATTTTATTTTAATCAAAATCTTTAATCAAAATAAACTCCTTTATTTTAATTAATTATGGAATCCAATTCCAAGTAAAAAAAATAAACTCCTTTCTTAAAGGAAACACGAATTTTCTTTCTTATTCACAAATAAACTCCTTTATTTTGAATAATATGAAATCTTATTTCATATCTAAATAAACTCCTTTATTTAAGGAAACATGGATTCACTTTCCTATTCATAAATAAACTCCTTTATTTTTGAATAATATGAAATCTTATTTCATATCTAAATAAACTCCTTTATTTAAGAAAACATGAAATCCAATTTCAACTCCAATTAGTTATCATGGAATCCAATTCCAACTCTAATTAGTTAACATGAAATTTAATTTTAAAATTAAAATAAATTCTCTTATTTTAATATTAAAATAAACTTTTTATTTTAAGATTAAAATAAACTTTTTATTTTAATTATAAAATTATTAAGATTATATATATATATATATATATATATATATATATATATCAGTAATCATATATAATAACACAGGACCGGTTTTTGAAAAATAATAAAATATAAAATATTAAAGCATTCCTGCAACTTTCAAAAAAAAAAAATTCCTGGAAGATTCTTGCTTGGTAAGTGATTCAGGATGACATATCTATATATGTAAACCAAAGCAATCACGTGGTCCATTTGATTATAAATATATATAACGGTGCGGACAGCATCTCACGATTTATTTATTTATTTATTTTTTTTAATTTTATACAACAATTTATGCCCAATTAAATTGTTCAAAACAAATATCAATATACATATCAAATTAAAATAATTAATAATTCGCATAAAGGTTTGGCTTTGATACCACTGTTAGGTTTGTAATATTCATGAACGCAATCAAATTGCACAAAATTAGCGGAAGCTTGTAAAATCAGAGTTTTAAAATTTTACAAACTATAAACCCGGAACACCCTTTATGCATAATTATTAATTAAACGAAAAGATAAAGAATAAAATCATACCCTTGAAGATCCGAGCTTCCTTAGGTACAAGTTCACCTCCAATCCTTTTCGCGTTCAACATGAATCCACCGAGTTTGGTTCCTTCCTTTGATCAACGTTAGCCACCCAAGTGTTTGGCCTCTAGAGGTGATCCACCAAGGAAGAAGGAGAATTCAAGAAGATGGTATTTGACAAAACCCTAGTTTTCTATCTCTATAAAAAAGGAGCGTCTCTCTCAACTATTAGAATTACGATATCCGATATAAGACTTCTTATAAAGATATCAAGTAACCCTATTAAAAATAAGGTATTATTTATTTAATTAAACTCTTTTAATTAAATGGGCTCCCTAATCTTATTAGGAATAATTAATTAAACTCCTTTAATTAATTTTCCTCCTAATCCTATTACGAATAAATGAGAGTACTTATATTAAATTAATTCCTAAACTCTTTTAGAAATTAAAATAATAATAATTGTAATAATATTAATAAGACTCCTCTTATTAATTTATATTTAATATTTCTAAAATATTAAATAATAAATATTAAGCTATTTAATTTATTCTATCACCATAGATTAAATTAAATATACTTAACATATTATTACGATTATGCCATTAATTTCTTAAATAATTATTCTTCCTTTTATGGTGTGACCCTTTAGGTTCTCCATATTAAACCTATATGAATAAATCAATTAGAACAATTCTAATCTTATTTAAATAAATAAATTAAACTAATAATTTATTTAAATAAATAATATTTATTCTACAATAGGGATAAGCCTCCCTAGCGATCAACGACTTTCCAGATAATATAGATTTCAACATTAATCATAAAAGAACCTTTGAGTAAATAGTTTCCGTACATTTCAATCCTTCCACCATACAATGTCCCAATTAAATATAAGACATGAAAATACTGTCAAGTCTTATTTTAGTTAATTATATGTATTTCGACTCTTAAATGCACAACTCCAAATAATACAAATTTGAAACTCCTTTCTAATTTCATTCTGCCTTGGCCAAGAACTACTGAGTTGTCATTTATCGAATCACATAGGACATGTCTCTTCTTTTACTAGAAGTGGTAGATTCTTTATTGATCATACATTATCTCCATGTACAACTTATTATACCCAAGCATACCCTTTGACATACCCTAAGGGTCTTAAGGAATAAGTCAAAGTATAACTCATTATACACAAGATACTATGATGATCTCAAGTCCAAGGATCACTTGTACTACTATCACTACAGGAATTCCTATTGACATGCAAGTAAAACTCCATTAGGTATTCTTTAGCGAGCCACGTTCAGTGAACTTATTCTCTTATAAGCACCTACAGACTTGCTTTAGTGTCTCCACATAAATGATAATCAGATCAATCATCCTCATCCAATGAGCAATCAACGTATGTACCAATCTATCCGGATTCACTAATCCCCAATTTAGTAATCCAACGATTGGGAACTATTTTAGTTTTAAGCTTTCTAAGAATTTAGATCTCATTATAATGATCATCATCATTATTCTAAAAGTATTGCTTAAAACTATGGGTTTATCACATATTATAAAACAGCATCATGTAGATAATTAAAAGCCTTTAATAAATGAATACTTTTTTATTAATAAATGAATAAGATTGTTACAAAGTATATACTTTATCATCAAACATGTTTGGCTTGTATGCATACTACTTTCATATGCATGCTAAAACAAAGAAAACAAAACTTGAATAGATGGATTTGGTGTCATAACGAATCCGTGGTGCTAATTTTTATGTTTTGTGTTCAAAACCTTCAAAAACATCAAGAACAGTGAAAATTGCATGTTTTAATTCTGTAATTATGTGTTTTAATTGGTTAAAATCATTCTATAAAGGTTGGGTAATGATTATGTACGAATTCAAGTAAGTGGGTGTGTTTAATTTGACGAAATTAATGACCATATAATGATAAATTCGCTTAACTCTATGTTCTTCGTGAACTGAGATTCAAAATCTGGAATTTTGCGACGCGACGCCAACTCTAGAACTAAAGTCTCGCACACATACAACATGCTATAAGACCGCAAATACTAACTCTTAAGTCTTAAGCCATGGCCAAGAACATGCTTAATAATGAAATAAGCAAATTCCACTTAGCAGAATGGTCCAGAAATGGATTTTTTTTAAATGCTCAAGTCTAGCAATGTGTTGGTTACTTAATCTAATAAACATAAAAACATGTTAGACATATAATGAGGTGTTAAAATAAATTCTTAACATGTCAATAACACATTTATGTGCAAATTGAATGATTGAATGCATAGTTAGCTTATTGTTCATGAAGTGTTAATTGTGACAATGAGTGTAGTAATTTGACCAAGTATAGTCATAATTCGAGTTTAAACAAAAGAATGAATGTATGACGACTAGTTACGTGATAATTGACTGGTATTGTGAATGTATATGTTATGTAGGATTAAATCAAGGAACGTGTATAAATTAATGTGTAATCTACGCACGAGGCAAGTTTTCTAACCTTACTCGTTATCTTAATACGAGCTTATAAGTTGTCTCTTTACTTCGAGCAAATTCTCATTATTATTGATCAAGTCCATTTTATTATATTAAAGTGTATTAATCTTTCAAAGTATGATTCTGTTATACAATAATTATTCTATTGTATACCTTTTGAGATTGCTATTCAATTTTAAATTATCAGATACTGTTGAACTTTGTTAGACTAGCGAACCCTTCATGATTCGACTAGTCCATAGTTTATGAGCGTTCTAAATTTCAAAACCCTTGATGAATTATCCAAACCAAACTTCCTTTGGTGCGAACTCTAATGTCAAACTGAGATGAACAACCCAGATAGGGATTACTTATGCGTTAAGCGTTAAGATATTGTGCACAATATGGTACTAAGTATCGATCCCCCAAGTGCGAGAGAAGAGTCCATAGTCTTATGATCATTAAGGTTTCAAGTATAAACACTTAACAACCTAGGACATAGTTCAAGGTCTTATGACCCTCGAGGGCGCTTTTTGTCTCTTCTATTTATTCTTGATTCAAAAGCTGAGTTTCCTATTTCAGAAGTCTTTGATTTTTTCGCGTGTTATTATTCATTTGTTATATTGTTATACTTGTGGGCAATCGTGCTCACTCTTGCATAATAATAACATTGCAGTTAAGAACGAAAGATCAGACGAGCCTTCCACTAGTAAAGGCAAGGGCAAAGTTAACAAATGAAGAAGACTTGTTGTTATTATGTATTTATGTTCAGACTTGATGATAATTAAGACTTGTTATTGTTTATGATTCCGCACAGATGTTTAAGGTTAGAGTGACCTAGGATTTTATTTTATGCAGATGATGTAACCCCATAAGGGGAGATTTATTTATTTAATTCTATCTATTGCATGGTTTGCTTTTATTTATGGGTAGATAGATAGATGATTTTTATACAGTGAACACCAAATCCTGTGAAAAAGGAAGTACCCAGATTTGGGGGTGTCATATAGTCCCCTTTGTAAATAGGACTATCCATATGCATATAGGCATGACTAGGTGGCCATTCAGTAGCACACCTACCCACAGTCATATACATCCTACATACATTAATACATCACAGTAAAAATTCGTAAGTGTAGTCTAACTTACCAGGATTATTTTGCTTCTCTACCTTTACTCATTTGTCCTCAAATAGGATAAGAAATGACAGTAAAAGGTGCCAATTTGACTGTTTCAAAAGTCAAATTTTTTCACGTCTGTTCAGCATGGTTTAATACTAACATTTTCTATGTTAAATATTTTTTATCCAGTCATATCAGCATGCATATTCACTACTATGTGTCTAAATGCATTTAATGTGATAAGTCATTTTCCAATGGATAGAAACTGGAAAAGAATACATGCATATGTTACCAGGGGCGATGAAAGAACACTTGTGCGGTGATGAGAATGTGCGAAAATTTGCCGAACTTCAAGAAAGTGTCCGAAGAGCTCTCATTTCCTTGGTGCAACTTGAAAATAACTTATAAAAAGCAACCCATAATAATACATACCCACGGTTGTACGAGGTTCACCCACGATCAAGCAGGTGTACTGTGGCACTTCTACATGGGTCCCACACCTCCGCTCGGTCCGATTCGAGTTCTGAAAGGAGGACTCACTTGGTGAAAAAGGCCAAATTAGGAATAAAATCGCTATACGATTGAGCGGAATAGCCTGGAATCTTGGTTTTCACGGGCCAAAATTAGGCTCCCCACATCACTCATAGGTATTCACCCGAATGTAGGGTACACTGTACCGATGAGCTCAACTTTTGCAAATTATGCTCGGCAATACCTCACACAGTTCCGATGCCGCCAAACACAGGGCTGTAACCCTAATCCAAGTATCCCCGGCGGGGGTCACAACACCAAAGTTATAAATTGATAAAGTATCCCCGGGGGGGGGGGTGGTCACAACGCTAAAGTTATAAATTGATAAAGTATCCCTGGTGGGGGTCACAACGCAGACTTTTGATCATCCATGAATCCCTGAGGATTCGTTATAGTTATAGACTTTTGATCTATAACTATTGCGAAAGATATAAACATAAATTGTTTATACATTAAACATTATACACTATCTCCAAGGTCGAGTAACCATGACTTATACACAATTCATTATCCTATCTGACATACAAAGATTTTATCATACATTATTGTTACCATTCTATCTGCACATATAAACAAAAGCTGGAACTGTCATTAACCTTTCTTTGTATCCGACGCATTCACCTTAATCTGTAATGTTTTATCATGATATAGCAAGGGTGAGCATGAAAGTTGCCCAGCAAGTTTAAATTTTATTTAAGGATATATCATGATTGAAAGAGTCTGAATAATAAGCTGGTTATAATTCAACAATGTAGTTGTGAATTAGCACGAACAAACTTTTAACTAAACAAGTATTAAACATGACCAAATATATCTGAACCGAATGGTAATGAAGGTGATCAGTCTTTCATACCTGACTTATGCATACAATATGTACAAAGTACAATTCTACATGGCAATCAACAATGATTAACCATAAGCATATCTGAATGAAACAACTCTTAGTAGAGTTAAGAAAAACTTGACTGTACCATTGATTACCGTTACGAAATATAACTTAGCTTTATCCGAAGACCTAATATAGATAATACCGATCTCCAAATATTAGAATAATATCATTACAGTATAAAATATCCTAAACACATTACCATATAATCCTATCAGTCTATTCAGCACGCAAGACTTAGTATCAAGTCAAACTATTGTAGTCTGAGTTGAGTTCGGTACTATTATTACATCCCGACAGCCTAGTCGGACAATTATCGAGTTTAAGTTCAATTAAACTCTGCCTAAACACTTAATAATTGTCTTAGATAATTTATAAATCAGTCAACATAATTTTTATAGGCCCGTAATAATTTTTAGATAATTATTATCATTTATCATGATTTTTTTTCAATCATTTATATGATTTAACTACCACTTAATTCCATTATCATTAATATTAATTTAATATTAAATATTCAAAGTATTTTAAATACCACATTATCACCATTAAATGATTTTAAATTAATTAAAACCATTATTAACTAATTTCCATTAATATTAAAATATTAATATTTTTCATGAACAAATATCAAAAGTTATATTTTATAACTTAAAATTTTTTTATAACACTTAAATTATTTTTATATAATTTTTAAAGCATTAATTCTATTTTTTCATAATTTATTTAATACATATATTAAATAAATTAACTACCATTAATAATAATTTATTAATGAAATTCTTCACAAAATATCAAAAGTTATCTAAATAACTTAAAATATTTTCTAATACCATAAAATAATTTTAAATGATTTTTCAAGTATTAAAATCATTATTAAGTAATTTATTTAATATTATAATTAAATAAATTAAATACCATTAATATTCTAAAAATACTAAATACTTATGAAATATATTCAAAATAATTAAAAACTAATTTTCGGGCTTTAAAATAAATTTTTAGGAATTTATTATGTATTTTGAATAATAAAAAATCATTTAATACTAATTAGTTATTAAAAAAATTGGAAAACAAACTATCACTAAAGGGTCCTATAAAAAATTCAACATGAGTTATCTAAGCTTATGCTCATGAGTTACTATTCACGAATTTTTTGTTTTCCACTATTCACTTTCGATCACGATTACTATTCACGACTTTTCTAAACATGCTCATTCTAATCTTAGTAAAGCTATTCATGATTTTATGATAAAAGTTTTTTTTTTTTAAATTAAGGCACTTACTACTCAATAATTGTTACATTCATAATTACTTTATTCAATATTTTATTTTATTGATTCAATAATTACTACGTTTATTATTGATTTTTATATTATTATTGTTTCAATAATTGTCATGGCACAATATTTCCCATTATCAGATCAATAATTCATATTATTTGAATAATATTATTAGATAGCATTATTGGCAATGTCTAGAAAGTTCTATCAAGGAGAGGTTTGGTCACCTAATTGCGCCACCAAGAAGGAAAAATCCTTATTGAAAGCCCCCTCTTTCTGAGGAACTACACGGTTGTCATTATTGTGATTCTGTAATATTATTTGTGAATAATTAATTATTGATTTATATGATAAGAAAAATATTTATTTATGTGGATATAGATGGAGAAAATTTTTAATGTGACAATTGTTGAAAATTGGTATTTTATCTTTTCTGATAAAATAATTTATTTAAATATATTATTATATTTTAATAATATAATAATGGTGATATTTTTACAATGAATGTGTGATATATGAATAAATGAGGAGGAAGAGTATTTTTGTTACTATAAATGCTAAACACATGTTAAACATGTTGGTGGATAAGTTTTTTTAAACTGAAATTTGATTATAGCCCGCAAAATCGTCCGTATGTGGATTTCGGTCAATTTCTGTTTGGAATTTGGAAAAACTTTCTTCTGCAAAGTTGAAGAGAATTAAATTTCCTATGGAATGGACATAAGATTAGATTTTTTTTTTTCTGAAAAAGGGCTATTTATTATGAATTATTGAAGTTCTAGAATATTGGGTCTGAATTGATTTTGTTACAAAAATTGTTTAAAACATGTTTTTCATTTTTGGTGAGTTGGTGGGCCCCACTAACATGTGTGAATTGCTGAATTCAGATTGTAAGGTGTGCGTAGGAAATTTAAATATAAATATTATTATTTTATTAAATTTTCTGCTTTGGTGTTCTAAGCATTTTCCTATAAATAGGTGCTTAGGTTAGAATTGAAAATCACACCAGAAACTGAAGTTTTCTCTCTCTATATTATCGAGCGTATTTTTGTGAGTATTTAGATATCTTGAGTGTTGCTATACGGTGCAAGTTCGTTCAATGTTATTCCAATTAGAAGTACTGCTCTTTTGAGGTAAGGGATATTGTCGTTATTATGTAAGGGATTGTAAGGGTTATTATGTTTTTCGGTTTGTAATTTTTTAACCTTCAAAAATTCTGGAAAAATTTGAAATGATAGTTTGATGAGTTTCTTTGATTGTGTCCAAAAATGGCAATTTTTGGATGTATAGATTAGGAGTTATGAATTTTATGAGAAAAGACTATTTTAAAAGTAAACCCTTATAACTCCTTGTGGTTAACTCCAAAATTGATGAAATTTTTATTGGGAGTACATCTATATAATATCAAGTATACCTATAAATTTTAAATTTTTGGATAAAAGTACAATTTATGATAAATGTTTAAATATTCGGTGGTTTTGGCCATATGAAAAATAGTAAATGAATTTTAAAAATTTTGAGAAAATATATATGTTCAATATGGGACTATATTATCCTAAATCCCAGAAAAGAAATATTTTTGGACTAATTTGGTATTTTTCATGAAAATAGACTAGTTATGAATAAATGAATTAAATATGTTATGTGAAGTAACAAAATTGGAAAATAGGATTTTATGGCTTGAGAATCCTATATAAGGTATATATGCATTTTTTTACGATGAGGTGTTGGTTATTGGTGATGAAATTTTATGAGTTTGACATTTTAGGATGATTAAATGCATTTATTAGTAAAGTGTAAACAATTAAAATAAATTGTTTATAAATTTAAAAAATGATTAAAATATTGTGGTATTATTAATAATATTAGATTATGAGATTATTAAGTGATTTATAACATTTGGATTAAGGTGTTATGAAATCATTGATTTATGAATCTTACTCTTGAGATTAAATCTATATGTTGATTATATTGTTTTTATTATCATATATAACATTCTTATAACCCTAATGATGATATTTCTCTTTGACTTAAGTGTAATGATGGGTAGATTATTGGTATGATCGTGACTATGGGTTCTCTTTGGCGATGGTGCAAAGTTGAATTGTTGGTAGAGTACGATCGATCATGACCATTGAATTTATAATTGAATATCTTTAGCTTAAGTGCAAAGGTGAATTGATCAACATATATGGTTATAATTATGGTTTATATAAATTCTGAAATGATTATGTATTTCTTTGAGATATGAATATCTTTGGCTTGTAGTGCAAAGATCAATTATCAATTATTGATGAATATCTTTTGCTTTGGCAGTAGTGCAAAGATGACTTGTTGTTGAATATCTTTGGCATGTAGTGCAAAGATGAACTGTTGATGAATATCTTTGGCCCGTGGTGCAAAGATGAATTTATTAGTATGATTATGAACAGGAACTGTGATTTGGTATAACCATGATCTTTGATGTTTCAGGTAAAGACAGGTGATGAAAATTATCTTCGTCTTGGATGCGAAGAGGAATTTAGAATCACAATTATGATTATGAGTTATTCATATGATTGTGGAAAGGAACTGTTGATTGATGTTACAGGGATAAAACATTGTTGGTGGACTTTTAACGTGGAGAAGATAATAGACTTTATAGTCTATTTGACTCTTCTAATGGATTGCTCGTTCCACTGCAACTATGGTTGAAAAGTTTTATTATCTACCATATGTTCTAAATCTCTGATTTATTACTGATGAAGTCTATTGATAATGTAATTATCTTTAGTCATGATATTCTTTACTGGGCTAGTTGTGCTCACCCTTTTGCTTCACAATTCCTTTCAGGTAACAAGAGTGTAGTTATTTCGAAGCGGGGGATAACAGGGAATAGAATCGGTGGTCTATAGCTGTTGAGGTTCTCCCTAAATAGTATGAAAATAATTTTATTGAGAACTTTAAATAAGTGTGTCGTATTGTATACGTCATTTGATATTTAATTTTGGTGAACCGAATAGGGTGAGGTGAACCCAACTTTGGAAGGGTGTTTTGTCACTATCATACAAGATGTCTAATGACATACAACCTCGTGTTATCATAAGACATGTTTGTGCACATCCACTTCTTTGAGTATATCTACGAGCACTACCTATATAATCTTGGAGTTTGGTTGAAACATAATGTTCAATTACAGACGGTGGAGATAGTTATATGTCAAGAGAAGACTCACCATTGGAAGGAACATGATAGTAATCTTCTCATTTTTCTTTGGGGTCTATTGGATCAACCAAGGATAATTCTCTGGACATATGATATCTATCATAACTTAGATTCATGGCCTCCCATGTACGAAGGTTTCTTGAGCACTTCCCAAAGATTTTAATTTCTAAAATAGTTATTAACTGTACTTTTATGTAATGTATCAATGTGAGGTGTTGTCCATAGTTGGGACATGAGTCATAGTTGGTATTAAAACTCACAGTATATGTGTTGTTGTATTTTGCACGACAATTGTAGTAATAAAGTTGTAGTTATTTTTGTACCATGTATTTGGCGACTCCAGAATAGGTTGGATGGATTGGACCTATTTTGGGGCGCGTCACAGTTAGTATCTCGAGCTTAGGATATATGATCTCCATGCGGAGATCGAGAATAGAACTAGGAGGGAGAGACGAGTAAATCCTTCGCTAGTGTGTGTCCAACCTAAGCTGAATTTTCTTACTTCAGTTGACAAATTGTGATATGTCAATTAACCTTTTTTTTTGAAGATATATTCTAGAATGATATCTGAAATACAGGAGATAAGCAATGGAGAAATCATGAGGACATGGAAGATGGAATCTGAAATGAAAGTAAGGTATTCTCAACTCTTTGAAATACCAGGTACGTAAATTTCGGGGACGAAATTTCATAAGGAAGGGAGATTGTAAGACCCCGAATTTTATGAAATAAAAGTATTCAATTTTTTTTATAATTATTATTCACGAGTTACTATTCACGAGCTACTATTCATGAGTTACTATTCACGAGTTACTATTCATGAGTTACTATTCACGAGTTACTATTCACGAGTACTATTCATGAAGCATGATAATTTTTTTTTGTAAAAGGCACTACTCAATAATTGTTACAGTAATTACCGTTCAATATTTTATTTTATTGATTCAATAATTACTACGTTGATATTTTATATTATTATTGTTTCAATAATTGTCATGGCACAGTATTTCCCATTATCAGATCAATAATTCATATTATTTGAATAATATTATTAGATAGCATTATTGGCAATGTCTAGAAAGTTCTGTCAAGGAGAGGTTTGGTCACCTAATTGCGCTGCCAGAAGAAGAAAAATTCTTATTGGAAGCCCCTCTTTCTTGAACCGCTACACGTTGTTGTCATTATTGTGATTCTGTAATATTATTTGTGAATAATTAATTATTGATTTATATGATAAGGAAAATATTTATTTATGTGGATATAGATGGAGAAAATTTTTAATGTGACAATTGTTGAAAATTGGTATTTTATCTTTTCTGATAAAATAATTTATTTAAATATATTATTATATTTTAATAATATAATAATGGTGATATTTTTACAATGAATGTGTGATATATGAATAAATGAGGAGGAAGAGTATTTTTGTTACTATAAATGCTAAACACATGTTGGTGGACAAGTTTTTTAACTGAAATTTGATTATAGCCCGCAAAATCGTCCGTATGTGGATTTCGGTTAATTTCTGTTTGGAATTTGGAAAAACTTTCTTCTGCAAAGTTGTAAAGAATTAAATTTCCTATGGAATGGACATAAGATTTGAATTTTTCTGATAAAAGGGCTATTTATTATGAATTATTGAAGTTCCGGAATATTGAGTCTAAATTGATTTTGTTACAAAAATTGTTTAAAACATGTTTTTCATTTTTGGTGAGTTGGTGGGCCCCACTAACATGTGTGAATTGCTGAATTTAGATTGTAAGGTGTGTGTAGGAAATTTAAATATAAATATTATTATTTTATTAAATTTTCTACTTTGGTATTCTAAGCATTTTTCCTATAAATAGGTGCTTAGGTTAGAATTGATAATCACATCAGAAACTGAAGTTTTCTCTCTCTATATTATCGAGCTTATTTTTATGAGTATTTAGATATCTTGAGTGTTGCTATACTATGCAAGTTCGTTTCAAATATTATTCCAATCAAATACTTGCTTTTTTTGAGGTAAGAGATATTGTCGTTATTATGTAAGGGATTTTAAGGGTTATTATGCTTTTCAGTTTCGAAATTTTTCTGACCTTCAAAAATTCTGGAAAATTTGAAATGATAGTTTGATGAGTTTCCTTGATTGTGTCCAAAAATGACGATTTTTGGATGTATAGATTAGGAGTTATGAATTTTATGAGAAAAGACTATTTTAAAAGTAAACCCTTATAACTCCTTGTGGTTAACTCCAAAATTGATGAAATTTTTATTGGGAGTACATCTATATAATATCAGTATACCTTGTAAATTTTGAAATTTTTGGATAAAAGTACAATTTATGATAAATGTCTAAATATTCGGTGGTTTTGGCCATATGAAAAATAGTAAATGAACTTTAAAAATTCCGAGAAAAATATATGTTCAATATGGGACTATATTATGCTAAATCCTAGAAAAGAAATATTTTTGGGACTGATTTGGTATTTTTCATGAAAATAGACTAGTTATGAATAAATGAATTAAATATGTTATGTGAAGTAACAAAATTAAAAAATAGGATTTTATGGCTTCAGAATCCTATATAAGGTATATGTAGATTTTTGATGAGGGTGTTGGTTATTGGTGATGAAATTTTATGAGTTTGACATTTTAGGATGATTAAATGCATTTATTAGTAAAGTGTAAACAATTAAAATAAATTATTTATAAATTTAAAAATGATTAAAATATTGTGGTAGTATTAATAATATTAGATTATGAGATTATTAAGTGATTTATAACATTTGGATTAAGGTGTTATGAAATCATTGATTTATGAATCTTACTCTTGAGATTAAATCTATATGTTGATTATATTGTTTTTATTATCATATATAACATTCTTATAACCCTAATGATGATATTTCTCTTTGACTTAAGTGTAATGATGGGTAGATTATTGGTATGATCGTGACTATGGGTTCTCTTTGGCCAGTAGTGCAAAGTTGAATTGTTGACTGGTACGATCATGACCATTGAATTTATAATTGAATATCTTTAGCTTAAGTGCAAAGGTGAATTGATCAACATATATGGTTATAATTATGGTTTATATAAATTCTGAAATGATTATGTATTTCTTTGAGATATGAATATCTTTGGCACAGAAAGTGCAAAATTATCAATTATTGATGAATATCTTTGGCTCTTTGTGCAAAAGATGACTTGTTGTTGAATATCTTTGGCATGTAGTGCAAAGATGAACTGTTGATGAATATCTTTGGCCCGTGGTGTGCAAAGATGAATTTATTAGTATGATTATGAATGTGAACTGTGATTTGGTATAACCATGATCTTTGATGTTTCGGGTAAAGACGGTGATGAAAATTATCTTAGCCTTGGATGAGAAGAGAATTTAGAATCACAATTATGATTATGAGTTATTCATATGATTGTGGAAAGGAACTGTTGATTGATGTTACTGAGGATAAAACATTGTTGTTGGACTTTTTAACGTGGAGAAGATAATAGACTTTATAGTCTATTTGACTCTTCTAATGGATTTCTTGTTCACTTTGCAACTATGGTTGAAAAGTTTTATTATCTACCATATGTTCTAAATCTCTAATTTATTATTGAAGAAGTCTATTGATAATGTAATTATCTTTAGTCATGATATATTCTTTACTGAGCTAGTTGTGCTCACCCTTTTGCTTCACAATTCCTTTCAGGTAACAAGAGTGTAGCTGGGTCGAGCGGGGGATAACAGGGGAATAGAATCGGTGGTCTATAGTCATGAGGTTCTCCTAAATAGTATGGAAATAATTTTATTGAGAACTTTAGATAAGTGTGTCGTATTGTATACGTCATTTGATATTTAATTTTTGTGAACCGAATAGGGTGAGGTGAACCCAACTTTGGAAGGGTGTTTTGTCACTATCATACAAGATGTCTAATAACATACAACCTCGTGTTATCATAAGACATGTTTGTGCACATCCACTTGCTGAGTATATCTACAAGCACTACCTATATGATCTTGGAGTTTGGTTGAAACATAATGTTCAATTGCAGACGGTGGAGATAGTTATATATCAAGAGAAGACTCACCATTGGAAGGAACATGATAGTAATCTTCTCATTTTTCTTTGGGGTCTATTGGATCAACCAAGGATAATTCTCTGGGACATATGATATCTATCATAACTTAGATTCATGGCCTCCCATATACGAAGGTTTCTTTGAGCACTTCCCAAAGATTTTAATTTCTAAAATAGTTATTATTGTACCTTTATGTAATGTATCAATGTGAGGTGTTGTCCATAGTTGGGACATGAGTCACGATTGGTATTAAAACTCACAATATATGTGTTGTTGTATTTTGCACGACAATTGTAGTAATAAAGTTGTAGTTATTTTTTACGTACATGTATTTGGCGACTCGAGAATAGGTTGGATGGATTGGACCCTGGGAGCGACACGGTCGATTAATAGTGTGAATTATAATAATGATAATGAAGTTTCGTTTTATTAGTATTATTAATGTAATAAAACAGAAAAGTTTTTATATAAAATGTAATACTTTTTAAAGTTATTCGTTTTATTAGACTATAAATAGAATATATTATATTCTATTATGCGTAGTGTTTTGCATAGTAAAATCTTTTTATATAAAACAAAATACTTTTATAAAGTTATTTATTTTATTAGACAATAATTAGAATATATTATATTTTATTATGCATAGTGCATAATAGTGTTTGCATAGTAAAATCTTTTTATATAAAATGCGAGAATACTTTTATAAAGTTATTCGCTTTATTAGATTATAAATAGAATATATTATATTTTATTTAAAAGATTTTGTTTTATTAGAATATTTTATAGTAAACCAATCTGACCGTCTGCTTAAAAGTAAATCAATCTGACCGTTCATGAATTAGTTACTATTCAATCCATTCTTCTATAAATAGAAGCTCATTCCTTCATTATTTCTTACGAATTCACTGAAACTCTAGAGAGAGAAACTATAGAGAGAAAGAAGAAAAGTATTATGCTACTTCATTACTCCTATATCCAGTTTCTTCTAAGGTAAGGGGTATTATTTCTTTCTTTCGTCTTCATGAAGAGAACTTCTGTTATTCCATTCTTTATTATTATGTTGGACTAACCTGTCTATGCAAAGTACCGCAATAATGGTGAAATTCTTCTATTATTCTATTATTTATTATTCTCATTGGAATAACTTTTGTATATCTGAGGCTACCTATACTTGGTGAAATTCTTACATTATTCCATTCTTTATTATCTTTGTTGGAACATCCTGTTTGTCGCTTTCTGTAGGACTGATTCCGCCTCTTTATTATTTTGTTGGAACATCCATGCTGCATGCGTTTCTGTGAACTTCGTTCTCATCTTTATTATTCTCATTGGAATATCATATGCATGCATGCTTTTACGTGGGACTGGTTCCGTTATTTATTATTTTATTGGAATAACTCGCCACATGCGATCTACCGTAGGCTTTGATAAATTTTTTTTGTTATTCCATTCTTTGTGACAACCCGAGAAATTAGACAAATTATTAAAATCTTAAATGATTGATTTAAGGTCAAATAATGAACTGAGCAGGTAAAATAAGTGTATGCGTTTGATATTTTTGGGATGGAATATTGAGGATTTCAAAATTCAGTGAAGGATTTAGGTGAATTATTCAGGATTAAGTGTATATCCATTTATGTTCTGTGAATATGGTATTATGTGTGCACACGATGTGTGGTTAAAGGTCGAGGTTGACGAGATAAATTTTATCGATGTCAAACCCTAATATTATTAAAACGTCAACGCTCAATTAGAAAACCCTAACGTCTAATAAGAAAGCCTGAAAATCGGTTTTGAAACCCTAATTTCGATTCTAGGAATCTGAAATCCTAATTCGTAATTTAAAACCCTAATTACGAATTTAAATGTCGTATTATAAGGTTTAACGTCATTAATTATAATTTATTAGGAAAACCCTAACGAATTAATTGAAACCTAATTGCTTATTAGAAAGCCCTAATATTAAATCAGGGAACTCTAATTTCAAATTTTTGTATTTGAAACCCTAATGGGAAATTAAAGGAAGATTATATTGCTTAAGGGTTATTAATTATAATAGTAATTAGGGTAAAGCTTAATTAATTAGCAAACCCTAATTTTAGATTTTAAACCCCTAATTATTACGTCGAACCCTAATGTACAATTATGGATTTAATTGATAAATTAGCCATCTTAATTAGGAAATATTAATCCTAATTTGTGTTAGTCCTAATGTAATTAGGAAAGTATACTGTAATTAGGAAACTCTAATTATAATTTAAAGATGTTAATTTTTCATTTTTGAAAATCCTAATTTAGAAATCCTAAAAGGTGAATTATGGAAAGTTTAGGTTTTAACCCTAAGGGTTTGCAACAAATGACAATTCTAGAAATAAAATATTATGGAAAGACCAAAATACCCTCCCTTAACTTTTATGTTAAAAGAGTTATGGTCACAAATTTAGCCACATCTCTTAAGTTACAACCAAACACCTTGGATCAGCCAAAATTGAACACCTAGCCACATTTACAACCATGAGTTCAAAAGATCTAAGATTTAAAAAGTAAGAAATACTTACTTTACTTATCATTTGCTCCAAGTCCCTTCTCTTTCTATATTTTCGGATCTTAGAGTGAGAAAGTGTGAGAAACAAAGCTAAGATCATGTATTAGCAAGCCAAGATCAAGAATCAAAAGTTAGAAATCAAAGATCAAAGCTCAAAGGTAAAAGAACCCTAAATCTTGAAATCCTTAGATCTGAGGTTTGATGTTGTTGTTTGTTGGTTAGATATATGTTAGAGGGTGTCATTTGATGATCTGGGTTGCCAAAACCTAGATCCATAACACTTAGATGCACGAATCTATCATTTTTAGAAATCTGGAAAAGTTTAAAAGTTTGGTCTGACAGTCATATGTCAGGGCCTTTAGATCCGTGTGTGTTAAGTGTTTTGTGTGTTTTTTGTTATGAATCTATAGTATGCCATGTGGTCTTTGTTCTGTAACTTGAATCAGGGTCATAGCCAGTCTAGATCGAAAGTTACAAGAGGTCAAAAGGCGTTGACTGACCACGAAATTTGGAATCTGGGCAACCCAGATTTCCAGAAATGGTCTGACAACATTTTTGAGCCTTTAGATCTTGCAGTGTTTTAAGGTTTTGGTTGTGTTGTTGGTTGGATGTTGGAGACTAGTATATGAACTACAAATATATGCTAATAGATCACTTAGATCGTGCATAGAAACAAAGTTAAGGCTGGTCAAACAACCGTTGACCATTAGTCGGATGAACTTTTCTGGGAAACCCAGAAAGTTCAAGAACACGTTCCTGACAGTAAGTTTGACCAACCCAGATCATGAGTATGTAATGTTGTTATGTTGATCGGTTGTTATAGGATTGTACACTGACATATATACTATATGTAGGAACCATTATATCTCACAAACTAGACCCAGGATGCAAACGACAAGGATTCAAAGTACCCCTCTTGAATTGTTCTTCGTTTATGGAAAACCCAGAAATGAAGAACAGCTTCTGACAAGCTTTTAATCGGCTAATATCTCAGTGATGTGTTGTTATTTGGATATGAAATTTGTTTGTTAGTGTAGTATTACATTGATAGTACATGTGTAACACATCAAACTGCCCAGAATCATAAACATCAAAGTTTTAGACTTGGTCAAACGTGGTACCCTGTAAACTGTTATGAGTTTCTGGGTTCTTGCTCAAGAACACCAAAAACACCTTTAGCGACAGATTTGTCGCCTAAGCCCCTTTTAGTGACTGTTTAATTGGGAAATTAATTATTTTATTAAATAATTAGAGAAAAATAGTTTTTAATTATTAAAAATACATAATAAATTTTTAAAAATTATTTTAAAGCACGAAAATTAGTTTTTAATTATTTTGAGTATATTTTAAATATTTAATATTTTTGGAATATAAAAGGTATTTAATTTTTAATTATAATATTAAATAAATCATTTAAAAATGATTTTAATTCATGAAAAATTATATTATGATATTAGAAAATATTTTAAGTTATTTTTGATGACTTTTAATATTTTGTGATGAATTTCATTAATAATTTATTATTAATGGTAATTAATTTATTTAATAAATATATTAAATAAATTATGGAAAAATAAATTAATGATTTAAAATCATACAAAAATGATTTAAGTGTTATACAAATATTTTAAGTTATAAAATATAACTTTTGATATTTTGACATAAAAATATTAATATTTTAATATTAATAGCAATTATCGGATAATGAATTTAGTTGTTTAAAAATCATATAAATATGATTTTAAAGTATTAAAAATACTTTGATATATTATAATTATATTATAATATTATGTTATGATTTTCATTAATATTTGGTATTAAATAAGTATTAATGATTAAGGAATTATGTGGTATTTAATTCATTTAAATACGTTATAAGTGATTGAAAAATTATGATAAATGATATTAATTATCTGAAAATTATTACAAGTCTATGAAAATTATTTTGACTGATAAGAAAATTTGTCTAAGATATTGTTAAGTGTTTAGGCAGAGTTTAATTGAACTTAAACTCGATATTTGTCCGACTAGACTGACGGGATGATAGAATTGTGTCGATTTTAAGTCAGACTGAAATAGTTTGACCTGAAACTAAGTCTTATGTGTATTATAGACTGATAGGATTATGTGATAACGTGTTTAGGTTATTCCATGTGTGTATATATATATATATATATAATAGTATTATATTGTGATGATGTTATTCTAATATTGGAGATCTATATTATTAATATTAGGTCTTCGGATAAAACGTTATAAATTGCATAGCGGTAATCAACAGTTCAAGCAAGTTTTACTTAACTCTACTAAGAGTTGTTTTTTTCAGATATGCTTATGGTTAATCATTGCTGATTGCCATGTGGAATTGTACTTTGTACATATTGCATCTATAAGTCAGGTATGAAAGGCTGATAACCTTCATTACCAGTTGGTCCAGATATATTTGTTCATGTTCAATACTTGTTCAGTCAAAAATTTGTTCGTGCTAGTTCTCAATTATATTGATGAATTATAGTCAGCTTATTATTCAGACTCTTTCAATCATGATATATCCTTAAATTGTATTTAAACTTGCTGGGCAACTTTCATGCTCACCCTTGCTATATCATGATAAACATTGCAGATAAGGCGAATACGTTCAGATACAGGAAAAAGGTTAATGCCAAGTTCAGCTTGGGATAAAATGTGCGGCTAGTTTGTAATAGTATAGTTGGATAATAATGTTATGTGTTAGATAGTTTATGATTTGTGTATAAGTTAAGGTTACTCGATTTTGGGGAATAGTATGTAAAGTGTACTGTATAAACAATTTATGTTTATATCTTTCGCAATAGTTATAGAATGATTAAACCGAATCTATGGTGATTTGGGACCCGGATTTGGGGCTATCACAGTTGGTATTAGAGTTGTTGGTTATGAAGCTTAGGTAGGAATACCTGAGACCAATAACCGCAGTGATTAGGATAAGATCTAACTCAAACAGAGATAGTTGGTCGGTAAGGTTCAAAGACGAATCTCGGCGAGTGTAATGATACGGAGTTCCTTAACTCTGGTAATAAAGTTGAATAGTAGTGTTGAACAGTAGTGCAGTGATAGGAGATCGTAAAACAAATCGATCAAGACATAGAATTAAATCGTAATATATACGATGAGATCACCCCGTGATCTGATAAGGTGATAGCAGGGAGAAGAATCAATCTGATGATTGAAATGTTTACAGCATGATGCTGTGTGTAAGTTGTACTATGAAATTGTACTATGAAAACTCATGAAAGAATTATGAATTATGAATACGGATTAAATGAAATTCGTATTAAAAAGGGGGTTAAGATTAGGTGGGGATTATGAAATGTTTGTGTCGCGCTATTTGCTATATGCATGTTAAGAGGGTGATTCCTTTCTCATGTGTATAACAGATAGATAGGTCATAGGTAGAGAATATAGGGTTAAGTACGAGTTCTTAAAACTCATACTTATGTGACATTCTTGACTCATAGTTATATGAAATATTTATGAACCCCTCAGCGAATGGATGCCAAAGGTCTGACTAGGACAAGTTCTTAAACTCATATGATTGTGACAATTTATGAACTCATAAGTGGGGTTTGATGAACTGGGTATAGTTATGTGTGAATGGAGTATTGAGGATAATAGGAACAGATAGATTGTTAAGCAAATGAATATTAGTGGAGACATAAGTTTTCCAAAACTCCTAGCTATGCTAGACTTCGAAATTTTGACATCAAGCTAAATACGCACTATGTGCTTTTAAAAAAAATTATATGTAGAGTCGTAACCGTTTTTGAAACAGTTTAAAGTATAGTCTATGCTACTTGTTTCAGCTAGACGAAGATGATTTGAAATATCAAAATTAATTTTATTTATCACTCATGTACCATGTAACCTGGTGCAGATATGATAAAAAGGTGATGGAGTTGTAAAACAGGAATACTTAGTGTGAATTTGATCTAAAATCGCTATTCCACTATTGTATGATGTGTTATGACGAAGTCATACAATGACGACATCCTCAAACGGACTGTTAATAAAGTACGACATCATGACGTCATTCTTCAAAAATATTTTCAAAAATTTTAATTTGCCAACGGGGTTTGGCTACACTTAAATAATTCTATTGAACTGAATTATTGATATGAGTCTACGCTATTCGATTCAGCTAGACTAATGTTTATGAAAACTCTAAGTGTTCATTGAAAGAAATTTCCCGAACCAAATTGTTTTGGTGCGGAATCAAATAAAAATGAGGTAAAAATTTTGTGCCTATGGCAGTGACGAGAAACAGACAATACCAGTATTACTGGGCAAGTACTGGGCATACCAGGCTAATCACCCTCTGTGTCTTCAGGGTAAGATGGTTTACGGATGAATTTCCATAAAACCTTTGCGAAAATGAAAATTCATAATCTATATGACTCCTCAGCACAATTTGAGAATTTTTACTCTTGTGAGTGGTGTATTGGGTAGCATGTGATGATGTGTATGATTGATATATAGTGCATGGTATAAGGAGTAAGGTGTAAGGTAAATTTTGGGGACGAAATTTTAGAAGAAGGGGTGAATGTCACAACCCGAGAAATTAGACAAATTATTAAAATCTTAAATGATTGATTTAAGGTCAAATAATAGATATAGACAGAAAATAAGTGTATGCGTTTGATATTTTTGGGATGGAATTTTGAGGATTTCAAAATTCTGTGAACGATTTAGGTGAATTATTCAGGATTAAGTGTATATGCATTTATGTTCTGTGAATATGGTATTATGTGTGCACAGTATGTGGTTAAGGGTCAAGGGTTGAACAGATAAATTTTATCAGTGTCAAACCCTAATATTATTAAGAACGTCAACGTTCAATTAGAAAACCCTAACGTCTAATAAGAAAGCCTAGAAATCGGTTTTGAAACCCTAATTTCAGTTCTAGGAATCCGAAATCCTAATTCAGAATTTAAAACCCTAATTCTGGAATTTAAATGTTGTGTATAAGGTTTAACGTCATTAATTATAATTTATTAGGGAAAACCCTAACGAATTAATTGAAACCCTAATTGCTTATTAGAAAGCCCTAATATTAAATCTGGGAACTCTAATTTCAAATTTTTGGTATTTGAAACCCTAATCTGGGAACTTAAAGGAAGATTATATTGCCTAAGGGTTATTAATTATAATAATAATTAGGGTAAAGCTTAATTAATTAGCAAACCCTAATTTTAGATTTTTTTAACCCTAATTATTCTGTCAGGAACCCTAATGTACAATTATGAATTTAATTGCTAAATTAGCCATCTTAATTAGGAAATATTAATCCTAATTTGTGTTAGTCCTAATGTAATTAGGAAAGTATACTGTAATTAGGAAACTCTAATTATAATTTAAAGATGTTAATTTTTCATTTTTAAAAATCCTAATTTAGAAATCCTAAAAGGTGAATTATGGAAAGTTTAGGTTTTAACCCTAAGGGTTAAACCCTACAGGTTTGCAACAAATGACAATTCTAGAAATAAAATGTTATGAAAAAGACCAAAATACCCTCCCTTAACATTTATGTTAAAAGAGTTATGGTCACAAATGTAGCCACATCTCTTAAGTTACGACCAAACACCTTGGATCAGCCAAAATTGAACACCTAGCCACATTTACAATCATGAGTTCAAAAGATCTAAGATTTAAAAAGTAAGAAATACTTACTTTACTTATCATTTGCTCCAAGTCCCTTCTCTCTATATATTTTCGGATCTTAGAGTGAGAAACAAAGCTAAGATCATGTATTAGCAAGCCAAGATCAAGAATCAAAAGTCAGAAATTAAAGATCAAAGCTCAAAGGTAAAAGAACCCTAAATCTTGAAATCCTTAGAGCTGAGGTTTGATGTTGTTGTTTGTTGGTTAGATATATGTTAGAGGGTGTCATTTGATGATCTGGGTTCCCAAAACCTAGATCCATAACACTTAGATTCATGAATCTAGCATTTTTAGAAATCTGGAAAAGTTTAAAAGTTTGGTCTGACAGTCATATATCAGGGCCTTTAGATCCGTGTGTGTTAAGTGTTTTGTGTGTTTTATGTTATGAATCTATAGTATGCCATGTTGTCTTTGTTCTGTAACTTGAATCAGGGTCATAGCCAGTCTAGATCGTAAGTTACAAGCAGTCAAAAGGCGTTGACCGACCACGAAATTTGGAATCTGTGCAACCCAGATTTCCAGAAATGGTTTGACAACATTTTTGAGCCTTTAGATCTTGCAGTGTTTTAAGGTTTTGGTTGTGTTGTTGGTTGGATGTTGGAGACTAGTATATAAACTACAAATATATGCTAATAGATCACTTAGATCGTGCATAGAAAAGTTAAGGCTGGTCAAACAACAGTTGACCATCACCCGGATTAACTTTTCTGGGAAACCCAGAAAGTTCAAGAACACGTTCCTGACAGTAAGTTTGACCAGCCCAAATCATGAGTATGTAATGTTGTTATGTTGATCAGTTGTTATAGGATTGTACACTGACATATATACTATATGTAGGAACCATTATATCTCACAAAGTAGACCTAGGATGCAAACGACAAGGATTCAAAGTACCCCTCTTGAACTGTTCTTCATTTCTGGAAAACCCAGAAATGAAGAACAGCTTCTGACAAGATTTTAATCGGCTAATATCTCAGTGATGTGTTGTTATTTGGATCTGAAATTTGTTTGTTAGTGTAGTATTACATTGATAGTACATGTGTAACACATCAAACTGCCCAGAATCATAAACATCAAAGTTTTAGACTCGGTCAAACGTGGTACCCTGTAAACTGTTATGAGTTTCTGGGTTCTTGCTCAAGAACACCAAGAATACCTTTAGCGACAGATTTGTCGCCTAAGCCCCTTTTAGCGACACTTTAATTGGGAAATTAATTATTTTATTAAATAATTAGAGAAAAATGGTTTTTAATGATTAAAAATATATAATAAATTTTTAAAAATTATTTTAAATCCTAAAAATTAGTTTTTAATTATTTTGAGTATATTTCGAAATATTTAATATTTTTGGAATATAAAAGGTATTTAATTATTTAATTATAATATTAAATAAATCATTTAAAATGGTTTTAATTCATGAAAAATCATGAAAAATTATATTATGATATTAGAAAATATTTTAAGTTATTTTTGATGACTTTTAATATTTTGTGATGAATTTCATTAATAATTTATTATTAATGGTAACTAATTTATTTAATAAATATATTAAATAAATTATGGAAAAATAAATTAATGATTTAAAAATCATACAAAAATGATTTAAGTGTTATACAAATATTTTAAGTTATAAAATATAACTTTAGATATTTTGACATAAAAATATTAATATTTTAATATTAATAGCAATTATCGGATAATGAATTTAGTTGTTTAAAAATCATATAAATATGATTTTAAAGTATAAAAATACTTTGATATATTATAATTATATTATAATATTATGTTATAGTTTTCATTAATATTTGATATTAAATAAATATTAATGATTAAGGAATTATCTTGATATTTAATTCATTTAAATATGTTATAAGTGATTGAAAAATTATGATAAATGATATTAATTATCTGAAAATTATTACAAGTTAATGAAAAAAATTTTGCCTGATAAGAAAATTTGTCTAAGATATTGTTAAGTGTTTAGGCAGAGTTTAATTGAACTTAAACTCGATATTTGTCCGACTAGACTATCGGGATGATAGAATTGTGTCGGTTTCAAGTCAGACTGAAATAGTTTGACCTGATACTAAGTCTTATGTGTATTATAGACTGATAGGATTATGTGATAATGTCTTTAAGTTATTCCATGTGTATATATATATATATAATAGTATTATATTATGATGATGTTATTCTAATATTGGAGATCTATATTACTAATATTAGGTTTTCGGATAAAGTGTTATAAATTGCATAGCGGTAATCAACGGTTTAGGCAAGTTTTACTTAACTCTACTAAGAGTTGTTTTATTCAGATATATTTATGGTTAATCATTGCTGATTGCCATGTGGAATTTTACTCTGTACATATTGCATGTATAAGTCAGGTATGAAAGGCTGATCACCTTCATTAGCAGTTGGTCTAGATATATTTGTTCATGTTCAATACTTGTTCAATCAAAAATTTGTTCGTGCTAGTTCTCAATTATATTGATGAATTATAGCCAGCTTATTATTCAGACTCTTTCAATCATGATATATCCTTAAATTGTATTTAAACTTGCTGGGCAACTTTCATGCTCACCCTTGCTATATCATAATAAACATTGTAGATAAGGCGAATGCGTTCGTATACAGGAAAAAGGTTAATGCCAAGTTTAGCTTGGGATAAAATGTGCGGCTAGTTTGTAATAGTATAGTTGGATAATAATGTTATGTGTTAGATAGTTTATGCTTTGTGTATAAGTTAAGGTTACTCGATTTTGGGAAATAGTGTGTAAAGTGTACTGTATAAACAATTTATGTTTATATCTTCCGCAATAGTTATAGAATGATTGAACCGAATCTGTGGTGATTTGGGACCCGGATTTGGGGCTCTCACATTCTTTATTATATTCAGTTGGTTAAAGTTTTGACTTCTATACTCCATGAAATTAGTGGAATATCCTTGATATTTGCATTTCACTCAGTATCTTTTCATGGAAATATTCTTCTGAGCATTATTGATTTTTTCTCTACAAAGAAGTATCATGTTGACAATTTGGACGTTATTAGTTCCTGAATAAATTAATTCTTGAACTTGTTTTATTGAATTCTTATATCATTGTCATCATCCTCATGTTTATATTTAATTTTTTTGAAAGTCATCTGTGGCCTGTAGTGCATAGATGGACTTGGTATGATTATGACCAGGGATTATTCGGTGTAATCATGAACGTAATGTTATAAATGATGTGGTAAAAGTCCTCATTAACCCGTAGTGCATTGATGGACAGTTGTTGGCATGATCATGACCATTGATGAATACATGAATATCCTTGGCCCGTAGTGCATGGATAATTTATGGTTGTGACACTAATGAATATCATTGGCCGTAGTGCATGGATGATGTTGATTATTATTAAGCTGAGTCTCGGCGATAAAAGTGATGAAAAACCATTTTAAATCATAAAAGATAGTAGATTTTATTCTCTACTTGACTCTTTTAATGGATTGCTTGTTCCACTGTAGTTAAACTTGATGTTTGTTATATTTTATCAGTTTAATACTGTTGAAGGCTAACGATAATTTATTCTGCATTATCTTAGTCATAATATTTCTTACTGGGCTAGTTGAGCTCACCCTTTTGCTTTCATTGTTCTCTTTAGGAAATGAGAACGTAGCAGGGACTAGTCGAGGAACGGAGTGACGGTCCAGAGGATAGCATTAGTAGTCCTCACTATTCTATAAAATAGTGTGTTAATAAATGTATTGAGGAATTATTTTGAGTTTAAATACTGTCTTGAAGATAATGTTTGTATTAAAACTCATAGCTTATGTTGGATATTTAAGATTATTTTTGTATTCTGTACCATGTATTTGGCGACTCAGAATAGGTGATGTATACCTATTTTGGGGGCGTCACAGTATGCCTTTAACCCATGATGTAATGTATTTAACCTAGTAAGTTGAATGATTAAAGTTGCTTACTAGACCATGTGGCTAGCTAGAGTTGGTCACCAACTCCTTACTAGGCTAGATCTACACTCCACCTTATTCTAATATTAGAAAGGGTAGTTTGGTCTTTTGACATATAAAGTTAATGGAAACTTGATAACTTCTCATAACTATTAGGTTTTAACCCTTAGGGTTTGACCCTTAGGGTTTAACCCTAAGATTACACAAATTTATATTCTAGGCTTTTCTAATTAAGTTTTAAAAATAGAAAATTAAGATTTCTAAATTATAATTAGGATTTTCTAATTACATTAATATTTCCTAATAACATTCAAGCTTGCCAATTAAGGTTAATATTTCCTTAATTAAAATTGTTAATTTAGCATTTAGGTTCCATAATTGTACATTAGGGTTTCCAGTTGAACAATTAGGGTTTTCTAATAATCAATTAGGGTTATAAAAACTTTATACTTATCTTCAAGCCTCCCAATTAGGGTTTTAATATTTCAAATTAGGGCTACAGACTCCCGAAACTGAAATTAAGGTTTTCGTAGCCGGTAATAGGGTTTCTTTATCAGTCCTGAACGTCAAGTTTCACCGTAAACCACATATTGCACACACATATGACCATATACACATATACTCTTAACACCGTAAACCTTCACCAAGAGTTTTTAATTTTACAAAATTCATTCCCAAAAATGTCAAATACATACACTTATTTTCTGTCTAGGTTTATTATTTAACCTCTATTCAATCTTTTAAGATTTTATAAAATTGTCTAAATTCTCAGGTTATCACATTCACCCCTTCTTCTAAGAATTTCGTCCCTAAAATTCAACTTACACCTTACACCATACTGTTTACACCATTCACACACATCATTACATTCTACCCAATACACCACTCATAAGAGTGAAAATTTTTAGATTATACTGAGGAGTCATATAGAGTATTTGTCTGTCATTTTCGCAAAGGTTTTATGGAAATTCATCCGCAAACCGTCATAACTTCAGACATATAGGGTAATTAGCCTGATATGCCCTGTACTTTGGCCAAGAACTGTTGGTTGTTACAAGTTTTCCCCGTTCCTTCTATCCCATCCGCCTTAGGCGCAAAAAATTTCTTACCTCAGTCTTATTGGATTCCGCACCAAAACAATTTGGTTTGGGAAATTTCTTTCAATGAACACTTAGAGTTTTCATAAACATTAGTCTAGCTGAATCTAATAGCATAAACTCATATCAATAATTCAATTCAATCGAATTATTTACGTGTAGCCAATCCCCGTTGGTAAATTAAATTCTTGAAAATATTTTTAGAGAATGACGTCATGATGATGTACTGTATTAACAGTCTATTTGAGGATGTCATCATTGTATGACTTCGTCATAACATATCATACAATAGTGGAACAATGATTTTTAGATCGAATTCACACTAAGTATTCCTGTATTTAAATATCTGTCAACTTTTTATCATCTCTGCACCAGGTTACATGGTACATAAGTGATAAATAAAATATATTTTGATATTTCAAATCTTTTGCGTCTAGCTAAAATAAGTAGCATAGACTATACTTTAAACCGTTTCAAAAATGATTACGACTCTACATATAATTTTTTTTAAAAGCACAGTGCGTATTTAGGTTGATGTCAAAATTTCGAAGTCTAGCATAGCTATGAGTTTTAGAAAACTTATATATCCACTAATAATCATTTTCTTAAACAGTCTATTTATTCCTATTATCCACAATACTCCATTCATACTTAGTTCTACCCAGTTCGTCAAACTTACCACACTTATGAGTTCAGAAACTTTCCACAATCATATGAGTTTAAGAACTTGTCCTAGTCAGACTTTTGTCGTCCATTCATTTGAGGGTTCATAAACATTTCATATAACTATAGTCCACTGAACGTAATATAAGTATGAGTTTTAAGAACTCGTATTTAACCTTAGATTCTCTACCTATAACATATCTATCTGTTATACACATGAGAAAGGAATCACCCTCTCAACACGCATATAGCAAACATCGTGACACAAACATTTCATAATCCCCACTTAATCCTAACTTCATTCTCAATACGAATTTCATTTAATCCGTATTCATAATCCTTTCCTGAATCTGTACCAATTCATAGTACAACAAACACAACAATCTTTGTTGTAAACTTTTTAATCATTAGATTGATTTTTCTCCATGTTATCACCTTATCAGATCACAGGGTGATCTCATCGTATATATTATAATTCATTTCTATATCTTGATCGTTTTGTTTTATAATCTCATATCCCTGTACTTTTAGTCTTTTAGACTCTATTTATTTATCACTAATGTTCACCTTTATTATCAGAGTTAGGGAACTCTATATCTTTTTAACTCGCCGAGATTCGTCTTTGAGTCTTACCGACATACTAACTCTATGTGAGTTAGATCTTATCCTATCACTGTGGTTATTAGTCTAAGGTAACTCTACCCTAGGTTTATAACCAATGACTTTGATACTAAATGTAGCGCCCCCAAATCCGGGTCCTAAATCACCACGGATCTGGTGCACCATTTCTATAACTAGTGCGAAAGATATAAACATAAATTGTTTATACATTAAACATTATACACTATCCCCAAGGTCGAGTAACCATAACTTATACACAATTCATTATCCTATCTGACATACAAAGATTTTATCATACATTATTGTTACTAATCTATCTACACATGTAAACTAAAGTTGGAACTGTCCTTAACATTTCCTTGTATCCGACGCATTCGCCTTAATCTGCAATGTTTTATCATGATATAGCAAAGGTGAGCATGAAAGTTGCCTAGCAAGTTTAAATTTTATTTAAGGATATATCATGATTGAAAGAGTTTGAATAATAAGCTGGCTATAATTCAACAATGTAGTTGTGAATTAGCACGAACAAACTTTTGACTGAACAAGTATTAAACATGAACAAATATATCTAAACCGAATGGTAATGAAGGTGATCAGCCTTTCATACCTGACTTATGCATACAATATGTACAGAGTACAATTCTACATGGCAAACAGCAATGATTAACCATAAACATATCTAAATGAAACAACTCTTAGTAGAGTTAAGAAAAATTTGTCTGTACCGTTGATTACCGTTATGAAATATAACTTAGCTTTATCCGAAGACCTAATATAGATAATACCGATCTTCAAATATTAGAATAATATCATTACATTATAAAATAACGTAAACACATTACCACATAATCCTATCGGTCTATTCAGCATGCAAGACTTAGTATCAAGTCAAACTATTGCAGTCTGAGTTGAGTTCGGTACTATTATTATATCCCGACAACCTAGTCAGACAATTATCGAGTTTAAGTTCAATTTAACTCTGCCTAAACACTTAACAATTGTCTTAGATAATTTATAAATCAGTCAACATAATTTTTATAGGCCCATAATAATTTTCAGATAATTATTATCATTTATCTTGATTTTTTTTTCAATCATTTATATGATTTAACTACCACTTAATTCCATTATCATTAATATTAATTTAATATTAAATATTAATGAATTCTTTAACATAATATTATAATATATATATATATATAATATCTCAAAGTATTTTTAATACCACATTATCACCATTAAATGATTTTAAATTAATTAAAACCATTATTAACTAATTGCCATTAATATTAAAATATTAATGTTTTTCATGAACAAATATCAAAAGTTATATTTTATAACTTCAAATATTTTATAACACTTAAATTATTTTTATATAATTTTTAAAGCATTAATTCTATTTTTCCATAATTTGTTTAATACATCTATTAAATAAATTAACTACCATTAATTATAATTTATTAATAAAATTCATCACAAAATATCAAAAGTTATTGGAAATAACTTAAAATATATTCTAATACCATAAAATAATTTTAAATGATTTTTCAAGTATTAAAATCATTATTAAGTAATTTATTTAATATTATAATTAAATAAATTAAATACCATTAATATTCCAAAAATACTAAATATTTATGAAGTATATTCAAAATAATTTAAAACTAATTTTCAGGCTTTAAAATAATTTTTAGGAATTTATTATGTATTTTTAATAATTAAAAACCATTTAATACTAATTATTTATTAAAAAAAATAATTTTGGAAAATAAATTGTAGCTAAAGGGCCCTATAGCGACAGAACTGTCGCTATAGGTGTTCTTGAGCATGTTCTTGAGCTTCATGTCAGTGGACAAGGTGATTGGTTTGACCAACTGTAATTCATAGATCCGGAGGTATCTGGGTTTGATTAAGTGTTTAGATTATAGTATTAATGCAATACTACAACCTTAAACAAACAACATGGCCATCTTATACCTAATCAGAGAGATCTGGGCTCTCAAGGCCTCATCTGGGTTTTCTGTGTAACCCAGAAACCCAGACGTTTGTGAGGTACCACTTTGTGGTTCAATTTTCTTAGTGTTCTGGTCAACGAATCAGTGTTATTAAGGTTCACATATATAGTACACGTGACAAGGAACATTTACATGTCATGATCTCAGTTTAACAACAACATGTTTTAAGAAATCAAGGCTAGTCAAAGTACCTGTCAGGTACGTGTTCATGAACAATCTGGGTTTTCCAGATTGTTCTTCAGGCATATCGGTCAACTTCATTTGACCAATATTGTCTACGATCCAGTGAATGATCTGGTGGGTATAAGGGCTTTGATGTGTAGTCTACATACCAGACAACAAGCTTAAAGCAACAACATGGTCTAAATATCAAACATGTGCAAGATCAGAAGCTTAGAAAATGCTTGCCAGAAATTCTGAAAATCTGGGAATTTTCTGGGTTTTCCAGAAACAATTTTCGTGCTCGGTCAACGTAGTTTGACCATTAATAACTTTTAATCTAAACATGTTATGAAGTTGATTCAAGTCTCAAAATAAAGCCCTAACATCAAAGAACAGATCTATAACATAAAGTACACCAAACATCAAACACACAGATCTAAGGACTCTGACATATGACTGTTAGGCCATATTTTTCCAGATTTCCAGATTTCTAAAAACTCAAATTTCGAGCACTTTGATGTTATGGATCTGGGATTTAACAACCCAGATCACTAATTAACACCTTATAACACACTTCTAAATAACAAATCATAACATCTAACATCAAATCTAAGGATTTCAAGATTTTGGGTTTTATACCTCCTTTTTGAGCTTGATCTTGATTCTGACCTTGATGTTTATTCTTGGCAAGCTAAAGGCGATATTGGCTTTGTTTCTCACTCACTATCACTCAAAAATTTCGGATGGGAGAGAGAGGGAAGAGTTGGCTAGCTTGAGAAGTAAAGTGTATAATTTTCTATACTTGTATGCCTTTAATCCATGATGTAATGTATTTAACCTAGGAAGTTGAATGATTAAATTGCTTACTAGACCATGTGACTAGCTAGAGTTGGTCACCAACTCTATTATATAACTTATAACTTAGGCTGATATATGTGTATATGGTCTATTAATGTTAAGCATCATTATACTTCATAATATTCATGTTATATAACTTAGAACAACATCTATTATCGTCGACATCACTATACTTGTGTATGTGCATGTCCGACGCCCTCCGATTGCCTCTGAATACGCATTAGTCCCAAAGATGACCATTTTGACTACTGTTCCTGACCTCAAATTTAAAAACTTAAAGAATAAAAGTTGTAGGTCTATTCGTCCACGTTACGGATCATCTTGAATCACTTGATCGGAGTTCAGTATGAAAACGTTATGCCTATTTTACTAAAAATGAGTCAAAGTAGTCACACTGACATACTTTGGTAGCATAGCCTTGATTAAGCCTTGGGCATAGTCTGTTGCACCCCAAACAACTTAGAGACGCAGCCATAATTGCATGACCAGATTAAGAAGACAGAAACAGAGTCAAGCTCTTGTTTCGCGATTTTGACCCTTTTCTCCTACTAATCTTCATAATTTGAGTTATACACATCCAAATTAGTCCGTTTTCGATTATATGGATTCGTAATTCATAGAACTACAACATACTAGAATTCTAACAATTTATAAAAACATTAACAAACCTAAAATTTGACCCAAAACACATGTTCATACTCTATTTTTATGTTTTAACATGTTTAGCGAATTCATTCACTACGAATTCGTTTCTTAACCAAATTGATTCATTCAACTTGCGTTCTTTTTGTTTCTTATTTTATTAACACAATCAATAACCAATTTTACAATTATAACATAAAGTCCTAACCAATTTTAGTCTCAAAACAGACCCAAAATACATATATTAAACAAAACTCATATTATTCATCTTTAACATGTTCTCATGAGTTTGATTACTCTAAAACCACTTTTAGATGATATAGAATGGATTCTACAAACCCATTAACATCTACAACCAATTCCTTAAGAATCCAATTTATCAATAAAGAACTCAAGAAATAAAACTTAAGGGTTTAGAATTGATTCTTACCTCTTGATTCTTCCTAATCTTAGTTTGGTGATGAAGAACAACTGCTCAATCTCCTCCTTACTTCTCCTTGACTCTTCATCCTTCTTCTCCAATTCTCTCTAAACCCTCTCCTTCCCTCTGTATTTTCACGTAAGATTTCTAACTGATGAAACACGTAACGTGTTTTTATTTATCCCTCAGTTATACAGATACCATCAGTTACAAACACAAAGGCAACTAGGCCATGTTTGGCTAGCTCTCTAAAATCCCTTTTTAACTTATTTTTATTACTTTCTCATTATATGGTATATCTTCTTTTCTCTAAATGTCATTAAATTTAATTAAACTTATTTTATTAATAAATCTAATTAATTCTGACTAACCAAAATTATAATCTCTAATTAGACAATTATAATCTTATTTAATAAATCATTAATCTTCTAATTTAATTATTTATTTAAATTAGAATATTATCAATATCCTTGCATAAAAAAAATACGCACCAATTTTTAAATTATTTAATTTAATCAATAGTATCACACTTACATAAATTATCCCATAATAATTACCATCTAATACATTTATATTAATTCACCATTTTAGTTAAGTGAATTACTCTCATTATTTATGAAATTTTAATGCATACTAATTTCATTGCCATAAAGCATAATAATCGAATTATATTATTTCATAATATAATTTTCAACTTAATTAAATTAACTAATATTATTTAGTTAATTACCTTCCCGTAACAATCTCATTAATTTCTTTAATAGTTAAATTAACTATTAAACCCTATTTTCCAAACATATACATCTCTTTTATATTCACACTTAATCTCTTCACACCAAGTCACATAATTCAAAATATATACATCTCATAATAAGAATTTTTAATTATTAAATTCTTACTTTAATAACTTTTAAAAATTCGGGTTGTCACAACACATAAGTTGTTGAAGACAATTCATTAGTAGTGCAATAAATGTGTAAGCATATAAGCATGTATTTTCTTCGGACTTCGAAAAAAATAACAATACAAAAGTCATTTAACCTCCAGTTGAATGAGCCAACTATTTGCTCCTGACCCATACACGCGATGCAATAACCAGGCATTGTTCCATCTAAACATATTGTAAAAGTGAACACACAATATTTATATTAGAAAAAATATCATAATACCGAAAATAAGGCAATTAAACCATTTTATAGGAATTTGTAATTTATTCAAGGGAAAAAGATTAAAAAATAGGCCATGTGCACCTACTAATATTAGATTTCAACAAAGTAATAGTATGCATGAATAGATTACCTATCAACTTAAAAAGAAATTCTAAATCCACCAAAAGAAGTTGCTAGAACATTTTAATCTTATATATGTGATACCAACAAATGCATCTAACAATCTATATAGCCTCCTAAACTCAAAACATGTGCTACACTCAAGACATCAAATAGCTCAACAAAACCAAGCTAAACAGCCGCTGCAATACAATGCACAAATTATGCTTCCATCTTGGGAGTTAAATATTTCACCTAACCATGATTTAATTTCATCCAAACAACAATGTATATCATATTTGCACAGTGGCGGAACCAGAACATTTTTATAGGGGGGTCAAAAATTTTAAACCAAACGAACCGAAATTATTAATACCACCACTTGCGGAATTTAGGACGTTGGCTTTGCTTAATTCCTAGTTTTTAGCAAAAACAGTCCTAAGAGAACTTTTAGCGAATATGTTATGTGCGCCACTTTAACAAACAGATTTCTTAGCCATTTCTTTGTGTTCCAACCCGAATTCGCCATCCTTATTACTTCGCACACTAACAACTATACTCCATGTCACTAATTCAGTCAAAATCTAACTGATTTATACCTAAAAGCATACATAATCTATCTATTAATTAATGAAGTATTATGCAAACCAATTTAATATTTTATAGAAATTAGAGCTAAATATCACATCTTAGTATGATTATCATGCAACAACCAAATGACAACAGTGATTAGTATCTAATCTAATATTGAGCCATCTTCTGAAACCAAATTACACAATTAAGTCGGCCACTAATCTCTAAACAAAAACACCATGAATATTGAAATTTAAGGAATAAATTGGAATAGGAATCTGAGCTTTAAGCCTCAACCAAAAAAACACCACACCCATTTGGACTTTCAGTCATCAATTGAAATAAATGGGTAGGTATGGGCAATAAAAAGTTGACAATTATTGAAATAATATTGGAAAAAAAGGAAAAAGGAAACTTTTAATTGTTCAACTAACAATGGCCAGGTGGTATGAGCACGCACATAAACTAAGTGTAGAAAACAGAATTAGCAAATTAAAATTACCAAATTTGAAAGACATTTAGGCTAAATTAAAATTAGAAATTAGTCAAATTACTTACCAAAATCTAAAGCAGTGGTCCCAGTGGAGGCGTGGAGCAAAGTACAGATGACGGCGGCGGGCTGCGGTAGGCGCCGGGCAGAGTAGTGGCGGGCCAGAGGCAGAAGATCTGAAAAGAGGGAGACTGAGAGAGGTGGAGTCACGGAGATAGAGGAGAGGCAACTGAGGAAGTGATTCAAGTGAAGTGAAGACTTAATAAAAAAAATATTTTCTTTTAATTTTTTTTTACAGAAACGACGTCGTTTCATGTAATGTAAAAACAAAAACAAAAACAGATCTGTGTTTCAGTGTTTGTTCGGAGAAGAAGAAGAAATGAAGAAACAGAGTTACACTGCTGCGGTGCTGCCGGCTGCCCCCGCACCCGCCCCGGCCCCCCTAGCTCGGTAGCTTTGCCTGGACGGCCGCCACCCTACCGGGGTTAGCTGCCCCCCCGCCCTCACCTAGTTCCGCCTCTAGCAGAGTCTTCACCTTCCTCTTCTCCGGCTACCGGGGGCAACTGCCCCCACCCGCCGCCTGGTTTCGCCTCTGTATTTGCAGGTATTTTAAAGCATACAGATAAGTATCCTTTCCTGTTGTATTAGACTGCAGAAAAGAACAATATACATCATACTAAGATTTCAGGCAACACATCGTAAAAAGCTTAGTGTACTTTATAATTACAAACTCAACGAATGCAATACGAGTTGAATGATGATAGTCTCCAAGCAACCTTAAGCGAAGAACCTATGGCAGATAAGACGTTCCATAACTTATAGTAAGGAATTCAAGAAGTAGGAGAACTTTCAGATTTGTTACATAAGCAGCCACAAACCTCTCTACAAATAGATTCAAAAAAGAGTTTGACATCTGCTTGAGTAACCTGGAACAAATAAAAATAGATATTGTCAAACATTTCCCTTCCACTACTTTTGAATACGAGTCCAAAATTACCTTCTTGTTGATATTTGTACAATAAATTGTCCTTGCACGCATCTCCCTTTCATCTTCAAACTATAGAACATTATAAAAGGCAATTACGTAAATATAAATATGCCTCTCAAATGTGTTCACTTTCTAAGACTTAGTTCTCAGTTGTGAAAAATTCATGGTACAAGAAGTTAAACATAGTGAACCAAACTACTCACCCGTGGCAAAAAAGTTGGATTAACAGGTGCAATTGCAGTTTTAGAGGGCAGCACCATGACTGGGTAAAAACCAAGTATAGTACCTGCTAGACTCAAAGCATTCCTTGCACCTTCTGTATGCATATCAGAGACAATGCGATGTAACCACCCATCTCATTAACACGTATATGTCAAGCGGAAATTTTGTCGGCTTACCCTCATCAGTAAACTCAATAAATGCAAAGCGGAGAACAGAATTAGGGTCACCACAGACACGACAATCAATAACCTTCAACATAGAATATATGAGATAAATGTCAGCGAGACACTCCTCAATTACCATTAGCATGAATAATCTGCCAATAAGATCATTATGCATTACTTACCTGCCCGCAACCAATAAAGAGAACTGCAAGTTGTTCTTCAGTAACCTAAACCAAATAACAAAAAAAAAAAGTTCAGAGGTTGTTTGACAATCAAAACATACTAAAAAAGAACCCAAGAAATTGACAACTGACAAACCAAAATAATTTATTACCTGATGATCAATGTCAGAAACATAAACTGTCCTCCTTATAACATCTTCCCTCTAAGCCATATTGGTTCGACTATTCATCCTTCGCTTTGCATTACTATAGCTAATCTTCTTCTGAGCATAGAACAGCAAATAAAATTCATTACATGCTAGTCCTTGAGGTCCAATATACTTTCTTTTATGTGTCCCCATCTATATATATCCAACCGAACAAACTAAGGCAGTACGACTAAATTAAAAAGCTTACTCAGACCTATCTCCGTAGTTGGTGCACAAATTATGCTTCCAAAGAGCAATTTTCATCAAAACCCACAATATTAGAGTAAAATCAAAGTGCATTTTCCAAGGAGTTATAAATTAAAAACAATAACTAATATTGGTTGCCACGAAAAATTATACAATCTACAACAACCACCACCAAACATATTAGCACAAAAACATCAATCAATCATGCATAACCCAGAGATATCCATGTCAAGAAAATCCAATTAATATTTAGCTCAACATTCCATCAAAGACAGAAGCTATGCAACATAGATGTAAAACAGATCTATTGGATCTTTTGTGAACATGAAGAGGTTTGCATGGCCTAACCCTGTCACTGAAATTATATCAGTCACACAGATCTATTGGATCTTTTATGAATATGAAAACCAAATATAACATTAGAAACTCTCACAGGAATTAGTTAAACTAATTTAATCATTGTTGTAATTTAATAGGTTCTGTATACTCTTCCCCTCCCAACTCACCTTTTACTACTCCTATGGTTTTAGGTGGGCACCAGGTAGCAGCTGTAGAGAAGATAACGCTAAACATATATAGCTATGCTACCTGTGGTCTTTTTGATGCTAATATAGATGTACTCAAATCAACAAGACTTTACATGTGAATGTAATTCAGTAAAAATTATGCAAGTAAGTTTTTTTGGATTCTAGAAGTTACCCTGGAGAAGTCGAAGGATCATTAACATGCTTGCATTAATAGTTGGAGGAAGAACATGACCCATCATAGTTCCAGGATTCACCACAACCACATCCAAACCTTTTTCCTTAGCAAATTCCTAGGCAGCATTCTCAGTTAGTGTCTTAGAAGCTGGATACCATAACTAACATATAAAGAAAAATAGAGCTACGAATTATTAGTGCTCAAAATTGAAGTGATTCTTGTAGTACCAATCAATATATTTCTTTACATTACAATATTGAGAGTATGCCAGGGAACTGTTTATTTTTTATCTAGTTAATTAGATGTTTGGTACTATTAATTACATTCATTATTCCTTAAAATCACAATAAAATAGGTAGCATTATCTGAACTCAATAAAGAAGAGACGGCGCCTCACCTCATTCTGCTTGCAGTATTCCACATCTGTCCAGCAATCCTCACTCTTAACAACGTCTGCTGGCCAGTAACGACTGGGAACAATGGTCAAAACGGATGAGGTGAGAACCACGCGCTGAACACCAAGCTCCTTTGCTGCAGTGAACACATTGATTGTGCCCATAATTGCTGGTGCTAATAGCTCCTTCTGAAACACACTGATTATTAAACATAGAGCATATATATAATATATCTACATAATACTCTTTCCATTCCGATAAAAGAGTCACCTTTGAGTTTGATCAAAGTGACATTGAGAAATTTATTTAAAATTTTGAAATAATACTTCTTGTTTAAGTAATACTTATAATTAAATAAGTAGTTTATGATACTAACTTGAAATAAATTCAAGGCCAATTTGAAATTTTATGATTTCGCAAATTCACTACTACAAATACTCTTTTGTGTTATGTGTATAAACTATATACATATATGTAGAGGAGAGAAAAGGATGGAGGACCTCCGGATCAAGGACTTTGTCGACTATGCAGGGAGAAGCGAGATGAAAGACACCGGTGATGCCATTAAAGGCGGTGACAATGGATTCGTACTCGAGGAGATCGATTTGGAAGAGACGAAAACGCGATTGTTCGTCTGTTCCTTGCTCTAGGGCTTGGAGATGATTTGTTTCTCTCTCGTCATCTTCTCTTGCACAAAACAAGCTCTCGAGGAAATTGCAAAAGAAGTAGAGACAAAGAGGTGAAGAAACCTAGTTTGTGGGTGAGGAGGGAGAACCGAGAGTGAGATAATAGATGCAGTTTTGAATTTTTGAGAGATAAACTCTTGCTTGTTGAAGCTCCAAATGATTTTAGATCATTGGATGTTGAAATCAAAAACGTCAAAAACGTTGGATGTTGAAGTCTTAGGATTTGAGCCGCTCTGTTTTATATTATAGATGAATGTTAATTTTATTATTTTTAATAAATATAATGATTAATATTTTAAATTATATCAGAGTAAGATTTTATCATTTTTGAAATATTAAATTTTAAAATGAATACTTTAATTACAACTATAGCTAGAATAAGAAAAAAAATAATGAGTTTTAAATTAGAGTATTAATGAATGAATGTTAATTTATTTATTTTTAATAAATACAATAATCAATAATCTAAATTACAATTCAAATAACTTTTCATCATTTTTGAAATTCTAAATTTTAATTTTAAAATGAATGCTCTAATTACAATTATAAATAGAATAAGAAAAAAATAATGAATTTTAAAGTATAGTTCATTAATTCTAAATTAATTCAAACCTTGCACATCTTAATAATAAAATTATATTATCCATTGTTATTTCCTCCATTGTTATTGCAAGTAAATTTTTAAAGTACAAAATTTGTAACAAGTTAATACCTATATATATATATATATATATATATATATATATATATATATATATATATATATATATATATATATATATTAATTAATTTATATATATGTGAGTTATTAATTATTGAATATATATATATATATATATGTATGTATATATCTGGGCTCCAATTCATAGCAATCCTATTGTTAGAATACTATTTCAAGAACCATCATCTCCATCGTTTTCCATCATTGATCAATATAATTAATGGTTGATATTGAAAAAAAAATAAAAGTCTTACCGCTACAAGTTGTAGCGACAGTAATTACACTTACTTTAGTAGATTAGTAAGTGTAATTACTGTCACTACAATTTTAGCGCCAAGACTTTTATTTTTTTTTCAATCTCAGCCATTAATTATATTGATTAACGATAGAGATGATGGTTCTTTGAAATAGTACTCTAACAATCCATTGCCATGCGAATAGAACCCTATATATATACACTTTAAAATTTGCAATATTTATAATCTATAATTAGATTCAAAAGTTTACATTGAATATTTAATTCTTTTTTTCAAAATTATATTGTCTATTGCTCCCACCTCTCGACATCGTAATTACATTTTTAAGTAAAAAAATTGTAATAAGTTAATAATTATAGTTTGGTAAGTTAATATATAGAGCAATATGGTCATACACAGTTGTGTATAATTTATTTGTGCATAGTCTGCCAAAACTATGTCGTTTTGGCATATTTTTTTTATTTATTAAAAAAACAGCTTCTCTCCTCCAAAACCAGAAATCAAAAATAAATATGCCAAAACGACGCAGCTTTTGAAAGATCGTGCAAATAGAATATACACTACTATATATATATATATATATGGGCCCCATTCTTGGCAATCGGTTGTCACGGTACTATGTCAATAACCATAATCTATCTGAATTGATCGCAACATTGGATGACACGCAGATTGAAATTGATTTCCCCACAACCATTTGCATCTTAATGTGACGAGAACTTACTCATTTGCCCCTCATTTGCTCATGTGCTACAATGTCTACCGCTACATTTATGGCGTTAGTTTAGTTAACTAATAAATTAGAATGACTCAGTGGTAGCTTAATGGCCCAATAACCCATAGGTCTTAGGTTCAAAACCTAATTGTGATATTTTGCTTCTTATGATATATTTTTTGTGTATTAGATAAATTCTATTACCATCTATATATATATACACATCTTAAATCTCCACATTAAACTAAATATATATAAAGTAACTATGAATATTTATATAACGTAACTATGAATATTTTAATATATATATATATATATATATATATAAAAGCAGGTTACTCTGAGACAACATTCAACAACCGTATTTTGCAAGTAGATCATCAGTTGAAAGGCTTGGATGAGTAGGATTATTTCCTACTTAGGCAAGAACTGTGGCGAGGACTTGTGCCAAATTGATAGATGATAATTACTATGTTGCCCCTCCATATATCAAAGACCACCATTTTTATTTATATCCTGCCGCGAGAGGCTATTGCGGCAGGACATGTTGTGTCTTTCTCAATTTATATCATTTGATTATGAAAATATATAATTTTATTATAATTTATTTGCTCTCACTTTTTATCATTACTTCCCTTTTCTCTTTCTCTCTCACACTATAACTTTATAAAGACAATAGTATATCTTATTAATTACTCTAAATAAATAAAAATAACAATAATAATAGTTATTATTATAATGACAAAATAATACTAATAATAATATTAACATTAACAACATTAATTATAATAATTATTATAATGAAAAAATAATACTAATACTAATACTAATAATAAAAATAAAAATAATAATAATAATAATGACAAAAATAATACTACTAATAATTATTATTATAATGACAATAATAATAATAATAATAATAATAATAAATAATAATAATAATAATAATAATAATAATTATTATTATTATTATTATTATTATTATTATTATTATTATTGTTATTTTTATTATTATTAGTATTAGTATTATTTTTGTCATTATAATACTATTGTCTTGTAGTGTGAGAGAGAAAGAGAAAAGGGAATTAATGATAAAAAGTGAGAGTAAATAAATTATAATAACAATATATATTTTCATAATTAAATGATATAAATTGAGAAAAGCACAACATGTCCTGCTCGCGGCAGGAGAAGAATAAAAATGGTGGTCTTTGATATATGGAGGGGCAGTATAGTAATTACCATCTATCAATTTGGCACAAGTCTCTGCCGCTACAGGCTCCTGCGGCAGGGAAATAATCCAACTCATCCAAGCCTTTCAATCTGATGATCTACGGTGCAAAATATGGTTACTGAACAGTGTCCGTATCAACCGTTTGCTACGGATAAGGACCCATATATATATATTTATAAACAAATATTCATATAAATATTCCATCTATATATATATATATACCCATCTTAAATCTCCACATTAAACTAAATATATATAAAGTAACTATGAATATTTATATATTAAAATATTCATAGTTACGTTATATAAATATTCATAGTTACTTTATATATATATTTAGTTTAATGTTGAGATTTGTTTAATATTTTATTTAGTTTGACAAGAAATTTTGAAGAGAATATATATATATATATATATATATATGGTAGTAAAATTTATTTAATACATAAAAAATATAGCATATGAAGCATGAAAAAAAATTTAATAATGACTTATAAGTAAAAAAAAAGTTAAAATTTAAGTTATTGTCAAACACTAAATAATAACAAATGACTTATAACTTAGTTTGACCAACTTATAAGTCATTGCCAAAAAACCTCTAATTCAAGATATAAAGAGAAATTAATATTTGATTATAAAAAAATTACAAGTCAAGAAAAATGAGAATTTGAAAAAGGGGAGTTAAAAAAGAACTCATTGTTCTAAAAATCCCCGCCTAGGGGCTAGGCCCGCCTAGGCGCTAGGCCCCCTTGGCGCCCCGCCTAGACGCTAGGCCCCCCCTTGGCGCCTCGCCTAGGCACTAGTCCTCCCAGGCGCCTCACCTAAGCCCAAGGCGGCAAAAAAATCCCTCCAGGAAATTAGGTGGGGCCTAGGCGGGGTCTATGCGGAGAGATTTTTTTTTATTGTAATAACTACCCAAACCAGATCTTGATATATATATATATATATATATATATATATATATTAATAATTTACCATATTCATAAAACAGGTTGTAGCATATCAAATCATAACACAAGTGAACAATAAGTCAAAATTGATAATTTTATTATAGTTGTAATTTTTTGAACTTGAACCAACTTCAAATTATATAAATGATGATACATTTGTAATATTTAGTTTAATTCAATATAATTCTTAAATTTATGTTTAGATTCTTAAGTTTTAATATGGAGTTAAATTCTTAAAATTTTAAATTTTATTATTTAATAGCAATCTTGTATAAATTTATAAATAAAATTAGTACGTTAAAAATATATTTGAACTTTGAACAATTGCATGTTTGTTTTTGAACTTTGACATTAGCAGGAATATGGATGTGTTTGAACTTTAAGCAAATGCCTTTATTATCTTTATTATAGACTGTTTTGCTATATATTATTGTTTTCTTTGGATAAATATAAGTTAAAAATATTAAAATTGGCTTAAAATAAAAAATTACGCCTTAGGCCCCGCCTTGTGCCCCTCGGCCCACAATTCCCCTCCTCACTTAAGCGCCTTTTAAAACATTGAAAGAACTTATACACCATTGGTGCAACTTAATTGGTCTATGCCAGAACCATTGGTGCGACTTAATCGGTGCAGTTTGGTCTATTTTTGGTACACTTTCGGGAGTGATTTCGATTCCTTGCCCATCCCTTGTCAAAAAGTATATATGTAAAATAACGAGTTACAAGAAAAATTCATATAAATTATTTTAGAAATTAATTATATATTTTTTTTCAAAATTATAAGTGTGCGAATATGATCATTTTAAACTATATCCAATTAACTACAAACTTTAATTTTTTAAAATTAGAAAATATATCTATACGTGCTCAATTTTAATTTCAAAAATTATAACTTTAAAAAAAATAAAACATTTATTTTGAGACGAACGGAGTGAAACATTTCACTATATAAAATTGTGTCCAAATAAATAAAAAATTTTAAATGAAAAATGATGCGTTTTGGGAGGAAAAAAGAGGCATGCTTATTGGGTTTGTCTTAATTTTGGGCAACAATTTACTAATCGTTGCAAAAAATGTATTAAATACGCAACGAAAAAAAATTGTTGCTAATAAATATGGCCTATATTAGGCAACGAAATATAGAAACAAAAAAGTTTTCGTTGTCGACGATGAGGAGAAATCTCATCGGCAACAAAAAAGTAAATATGCGGTGGTTTTTTTTCCGCCAATGATTTGGCAACGAATTTTGCAACAACTTATGAATTTCATTGAGAAAAATGAAAGCCTTTTATAAACTGCAACGGATGACAAATTTCGTTGCTACACATTCATTTTTGGCCACAACTTTATATGTCGTTGCCCGAAAAATTATTGCCAAATGTCTATTTTTTGTAGTGTGTGCAACGGTTTGCAATGACCCGTTCATTCGGAAGGTATGTCCTCATCGGTGAAGGATATCACATTGCTATTGAAGATGTGATCAACCCGATGATGGAACTTTTTAACATCCACTGTCTTTGTCTTTGGTAAGTGGGCTTCTTCTAATACTTTCAGTAAGACCTTCATGTGATCTTCTGAAGAGAAAACCAAGTCCAGAATAGAGATCTGTTGTGGAGCTTCTTTCAAGCTTTGAACCACCTTGGCTTCATTGTGTCCCATCTAACGGAGGAATTCTTCAATCTTCTCCTTGGGCACTTTCCCCTTAGATCTGATGATAGGCTTCATCACTCGTTGAGAGAGATACAATGGATTTTCTTTAGATACTACATCAGTTATGTTTGATGTTGATCCTTCAACCTCTCCATAATTCCATGACACTTTCTTGAGGCTTATGATAGGATACTGTGGCCTAAATGACAATATGATTGGCTTTGGTGTAACAACTTTTAAAGGGTTTTCAACTCCTTTGAGCTGAATTGGTTGAATTATAAGTGGTCTGGCAGCCAAGTCTCCTTCAGAGGATATAACTGCTACAACTTCCTTCCATCCTGGAGGAAATGTGTTCCCACTCTTAGATGATACATCGTCATTGTCTGCCATTTGCAGGTCACCGCTGTCAATCATGTTTTGAATAAGATGGCGGAGTGCACAGCATTTCTCAGTGTTGTGACCGTGAGAGTGGGAGTGGTATTGACATACTACAGTAGCATCAAACCTCTTTGAGCGTGGATTGACTGAAGGTAGCAGTGCTGTGATTTTTCCTTCATTGATCAGTATTTTCAATATCTCTTCCATCGGTTGGCCTAAATAGGCGAAGTCCCAACGGGCTTTAGCTTTTGCTTTTCTAACAAGCTTTTCCTCTAATGTTCCACTTTCTGGAATAAGTGGTGGAGTACTTGTGATGAGAGAAAGGAGGCTAGCATGTTCTCGACTGACGTGTGACTTGGTGTTCATAAATCACCAGTTCTGCCAATTAATTGACTTGTTCGCCAAGAGCCTTTAACTCTCGTTCCATCACGAACTGGAACTCTGAATAATCCTATATGTCGGCATTATCCTTACTAATTTGGGATGAATTACCCACATATTTGAAGTATTTGGAGCTCTTTTTCTTCCTTGTGTTCAGGGAGAGGGTTGTTTTAAAAATGTGGTTGGCCACTACGATCTCACCACTATAAATTAAATCCTGGATCTTATGCTTAAGGGTCCAATAATCCTGAGTGTCATGGCCTGGAGCTCCAACGTGGTAAGCACACTTCTTGCTTATGTTGAAACCTTTTCCACTCCGGTTGGCTGGTGGAAGGAGATGAGTGATTTTCTTCTGATCTGTTAGAAGTTTTAGAATGTTTTCGAATGAATTCCCTAAGGGTGTGAACACTCTTGTATGTCTGACTTTTCCACTTTTTGGTAAGGGAGGGTTTGAAGACTGCGCTTGAAAAGGGGAATAGTTTCTCCTTTGAATAGACTAGTTTTGATTGCCCTTTTGTCCATGCAGTATCAAGGAAACATCCTCTTCTTTCTTCTTATGGACTCTCCAGGGGTTGTTCCCATAACTTCCAGATTGGATATTGTGACGCCCCCAAAATAGGTATACATCACCCATCTTGAGTCGCCAAATACATGGTACAAAATTCAAATACAACTTAATTATACAATAGTCGTGTAAAATATGACAAAACATAATCTAAGAGTTTCAATAAGAATATTGTCATCTTGACAATATTCACACTCAATGGAGTCCTCATTACATTTATTGTCACACTATTTTATAGAATAGTGAGGACTACTAAAAAAACCATCTGGACCGTCAATCCGCTCCCCGACTCTAAGTCCCATTATATTCTCATTTCTTGAAGAGAACAAGAAAAGAAAGGGGTGAGCTCAACTAGCCCAAGAAGAAATATTATGACTAAGATAATGCGAATAAATTATCCTTAGCCTTCAACAAGATATAACAACCGATAGAATATAATAGACAACAAGTTTTAGATCAACAACTGCAGCGGAATAAGCAATCCATTAGAAGAGTCAAGTAGAGCATAAAATCTACTATCTTCTATGATTTAAAAAGTTTTTAATCAACTTTATCGTTGAGACTTAGTTTAATAAATAAAATCAAATCATCCCTGCATCATGGCCAAGGATATTCATGTAATCATCAATGGTCATGATTATACCGAATAATCCATGGTCATAATCATACCAACAAGTGTCCATCAATGAACTACAGGCCAATGAGGACTTTCACCACATCATTCGTCACATTACGGTCATGATTATACCGAATACTCCCTGGTCATAATCATACCAAGTCCATCTATGCACGTAAGCCAAAGATGACTTTCATCAGAATATAAGCCCGAGGATGATGACAATGACATAATAATTTAATAAAATAAGTTCAAGGATAAATTTTAAAGATTTATAATTTAATTTATCCAAAAATCAATAACGTTCAAATTGTCAACATGATACTGCTTTGTGGACTAAAATTCAAGAATGCTCAGAAGAATATTTCCATAAAAAGATCTTTGGATGAAGCGCAAATATCCGAGGATATTCTACTAATTTCATGGAGTATAGAAGCCAAAACTTTAACCAACCGAGTATAATAGAATATATGAAACTGCAAATGGATTTTTGCCCGCCATGCGGTAATCCACATAGACAGATCATTTCCACAATTTAATAAGGAATGAATACGAAGGATCATTCACCAGGCATGCGGTAATCCACATAGACAGGTTATTCCAACAGAATAATAAAGAATGGAATAAAAGAAGAATTCACCATGCATGCGGTAGTCCGCATAGACAGGTTATTCCAACAGAATAATAAAGAATTGAATAATAGAAGAATTCAGCAGGCATGCAGACCGCACAGACAGGTTAATCTAACAGAATAAAAAAGAATGGAATAACAAAAGAATTCACCATGCATGCGGTAGTCCGCGTAGACAGGTTATTCCAACAGAATAATAAGGATGGGATAACAAAAGAATTCACCAGGCATGCGGTAGTCCGCGTAGACAGGTTATTCCAATAGAATAATAAAGAATAGAATAACAACCCTTACGAGTATTGAAAGAAAATAACTCTCTTCATGAGTTCGAAAGAAATAATACCCCTTACCTCAGAAGAAGACTAGATACTAGAGTAGTGAAGTAGCAGACTTCTCTTGTAACGACCCTAAAATTCATACAATACAGTTACTGACTTTGGTCGTTAATAACACGTCTACCTTCTGATTTTACATCATTATTCGATGTTAAACTATATACAATGCAGAATAATTTAAACATTTATGTCTTTTTACTTTAATTCCCTGAATCAAAACCTTTATCATCTACATGTTTTTGAATCATATATAATCTATGATTCACTTCATCACAATTATTATATCAAATTTTACATTTCAACTCGATAACCTTTGTATATCAGATAACTCAAACTTTAACTTTACAACTAAACATAAAACTACACATCATAAAACATTTAGTACATCTCATGAATCTTAATCATGGCTTAAAGAAATAACAACTTTAGCTAAAAATATTAATCTTCGTGTATTATTTCTGATCCACGCCATTCAACTAAAGACATAGTGTTACCTTGATCCTTAACTTTTGCAAAAATGGTTATTTGCAAGGTTGAGCTCGACAGCCCAGCAAAATCTAACAGTTTTCATGCATCACGTAGCACATAATAGCATGCTCAACATATATATCATAAACATTGGACTAACATAACATACATGTTATAATTCATATAACAAGTATAAAGATGTATAAAGATTGAGTTCCTTACTCAATCATCATGCTTTACTCAATCAACGTAGTCATAAGTTGACTTTAACATTTCATACATTCAACATATATATAACACATCATGCTCTTTGCAATAAAGATTCAAAACAATCAAATTTACATAGCAAATAGGAACTGAAAGACTTGCCTGATCGTTGTTTACCAATAAATATTTAACAGCTTACAGTTATCTGCACTTCACGTGCCCTACACAATTATATAATCATAAACATAAATTATTAGTCACATAACAACACATAGTAATTTTAATGTAAACTCTACTCCACATCTCATAACCCTTCCTATTATATATACACAGTGTTCAATTTTATTGTGTTAACTTTCAACTTATATCTCACGGTATTTCATATTCGAAGTTCATTCAAGTGTTTAAGTATCGCTAGGACTACTTATTGGTTTTATATTAACTCTATTTAATATCTTATTATATTCATTTCATTAGACTTAAAACACTTTTTATGTTCATTAACACTTATCACAGTGTTACGACGTTTATTCATCACACGCCCAATTATCTCTCTTGTGTGTGCTTAGTATGCGTACATAACTTATCTAATATATCATTTATTAATGTTAAGCATCATTATAATTCATAATATTCATGTTCTATAACTTAGAACAACATCTTTTATCATCAAGAGCATTACACTTGCATACGTACATGCCCGACGCCCTCCGATTGCCTCCGAAAACACAATAGTACTACAAATCACCATTTTGACCCTTCCTAAAGACCTCAAATTAAAAATCTTAAAGAATAAAATTTGTAGGTCTATTTGTCCTTGTTCCGGATCATTTTGAATCACCTTAATCGAAGTTCGTATGAAAACGTTATGGGTGTTTTACCAAACGTTATGGTCCACGCGCGCCCATGCCCGGCTTCGCATAAAAATAGTTTTCTCAATGCACAAACTTCAAATCTTCATAACTTCTTCATTTTAAGTCAGAATTAGTTGGTTTTCGATTCTATGATCTCGTGAAACACTGAACTACTCATCTACATAGTAATTTTAACATTTCAAAAACTTTAACAAATCAATTCAAGGGTTCCAATTCAATGTTCATGCTATATTTTCATGTTTTTGAAAAGTTTAGCGAATTCATTCACCACGAATTCGTTTCTCAACCAAATTGGTTCGTTCAAGTTTCGTTGTTTTCGTTTCTTCACATACTAACATAATCCAACATCAATTTACATATTATAACACATATTGGATATAAAATTTCAAACTTTCTTAAGCTATTTTCATACATATAACATTGTTTTCTCAAATTCTTTCTATAATCCTAATTTCACGTATTTTAATCATCGAATAGCACTCACACACGATTATTAACAGATTATAAACCACATACACATGCATATATATAAATCCAACACAACTACCAATAAAATTTTTAAAGATAAAAGTTAAGATTAGAGTAGATTATACCTTGAATCTTTGTTTGTTGGGAAGAGAATTGTTTTTCCCCTTGATACTCCACTTCCCTAGCAAAATCTATAGAGAATTTCTCACAAAATCTCTCTCCCTTTCTCTACTCTCTCTATATTCTTAGGCAAAGAAAGAAAATACGTAGAAATAAACCGATAACCCTTCTTTCTCACGCACGTTAGTTACAAAAACCCAATAAGCATCAGTTAAAAATAAGCCAAAGGCCACAAGGCCTTGTTTGGTTGCACACAATTCCCCCCCCCCATTCCAATTTATTTTGATAATATTATATTATATAGTTTTTATTTGTCACACCTGTAACCAATTTACATAACTTACAATAATAATTATAATAATTATATTTTTTATTATAATTCTTCTAATGATTAATAAATAATCATATATCTAATTTAATTAATAAATTAGACTTAAACATCGCTTTATTTAATTTACTTGTTTTCTTTAATATTAAACAACTCATTTAATTTAATTAATTCATTAAATTAAATCTTGAAAGAATAAAATTTACCTTTGCCTTAACTTAATTATCATCCACACGTAACTAAATTATTATACCACAATTTCATAAATTATTTATTTTCTCAATAAATAAATTATTTAAAATATTTATTTAATTCAATAAATATTTAAGATTAATTACAAAATTCATTTCATTCCTTCAATAGTTAACTCAACTATTTAACCTCACTTTCCCAATATATGAATATATATTTCTCTTCACATCAGACCACACATTTCAAAATATATATAGTACGTATATATACATACTCAAACTCAAACTCAAACATCTCATAATAAAAATTTTAATTATTAAATTCCTATTTTAATAACTTATAAAAATTCGGGTTGTCGCATCCTTCCCTCCTTATAAGGATTCCGTCTTCGGAATCACCGAAACCCCACCTTACTCAGGTTTTCACCAAATCTCTTCGTTGAATAACTTCAACACATTACCTTAATATAGGTTTTATATTTCCTACCCCCAACATTCTTGATAATAAATTCTTATAAGTTTTATTTCATAACCTTTACTTAGACTCAATTATATTTGAATATTATATATTCTTTAACCATTCATTTTCTTTTCCTAAGGATCATTATCATATACTATATTCTCAAACTCTCGGGACATTACATTCACCCCTTCTTCTAAGAATTTCGTCCTCGAATTTTTTGACTTACTAATTTCCATTCATTCCATTTATCAAAATAGATTTTATGTTAATATCTATTTATTCATTAGGTTCTGCAACCAAATTCTTTCCCTAAGGATCTTTTTAAAATCATCATATTCCTCACCTCTTCCTCTTCTAGGAGTTTCACATTTCTCTTCCTTTTGGAATTTCAATTTTTTTTTTCAAAATTATAATGTTTTGCTTAATTTCTCATCCTTTCCACTTTCACCTTTTAGAATAATAAGAATCTTCCACAATTGCTCAATAATTGGGAAGTGATATGAATAACAGGAATTTAAAAGATTCCAAATCATGCTGAGGGGTTACAAGACCGTGAACTCTATTCTCGGTTTACTAGTACTTCAACTCAATCCTTCACACTGCAAACCAGAGTGTTTATCAATCACAAAGACTGAAAACACCCTCCACACGTACACTAGGTGGCCAGCCTATTGTACCACTACGTTGGGTCGCAACATAGTGTTTTGTAACAACTATATGCGTTACGCTCGGAACCATTGTCCCCAAAAACATGTCCCCTCATAGGGTTGTTCACCTCAGATTTTCAACATCTGAATCCGCACCAAAACTATTTGGTTTGGCATAACTTTTCAAGTAACGCTTGAATTTCATGAACATCTTTCAATATTCATATAGCTGAATCAAATAGCATAGACTTCTACAACAATTCGGACATCAATCAGAATATACATATACATATATATATATATATTCTCATATCTTAAAGAAATCTTTAAAATCTTTTTATGACATCATGATACCGTACTGTATTTACAGTCCGTTTGAGGATTCCGTCATTTGGTGATTTTATCATACTACATCATACCATAGTGGGCTGATGATCCTTAGACCACATCCAACACTAAGTAATACTGCATTGATGACTCCATCATTTTTATCATCTCTGCACCAGGTTCCATGATGCATTGATGATATATAAAAAAAAATATTTTGATATATTTCAAATCATTTTTGTCTAGCCGAAGCAATTAGCATAGACATACGAATAACAGTATTGTTTTTAAAACTCATTGGTTTCATCATTTGATCCAATGTTTTTCAAGAAAATAGAAGTGCAAACATCAGCACGAAGTCAATAAATTTTGAAAATCTAACAAAGCTAGAAGATTTGGAAAACCTATGTCTCCACTTTCTACACTAATCCATTGCTTAATAATTCTATATATTCCCATAATTCTCAATTCTTCATTCATAACTTATCTCCCAGTATAGTTCATCAACTTACCGCACATTGGAAATTCAGGAACCTACCACAATAATATGAGTTTAAGAACTTATCCTAGTCAGACCTTAAGCATCCATTCGCTGAGGGGTTCAAAACATACAATATTATTGTGAGTCACGAACTTACCATATGCATTAGTTTTAAGAACCGCACCTAATCCTAATAATATCTGACTAATCTTAATAGTTTCTAACTTATCAATGTGATAAACTGAGTGTAAGCACAAAATCATTATTCGATGTTAAACTATATACAATGCAGAATAATTTAAACTTTTATGTCTTTTTACTTTAATTCCCTGAATCAAAACCTTTATCATCTACTTGTTTTTGAATCATATATAATCCATGATTCACTTCATCACAATTATTATATCAAATTTTACATTTCAACTCGATAACCTTTACATATCAGATAACTCAAACTTTAACTTTACAACTCAACATAAAATTATACATCATAAAACATTTAGTACATCTCATGAATCTTAATCATGGCTTAAAGAAATAACAACTTTAGCTAAAAATATTAATTTTCGTGTATTATTTCTGATCCACGTCATTCAAGTAGCACATAGTGTTACCTTCAATCCTTAAGCTGAAAAATGGTTATTTGCAAGGTTGAGCTCGACAACCAAGCAAAATCTAACATTTTTCATGCATTACATAGCACATAATAGCATGCTCAACATATATCTCATAAACATTGGACTAACATAACATACATGTTACAGTTCATATAACAAGTATAAAGATGTATAAAGATTGAGTTCTTTACTTAATCAGCATGCTTTACTCAATCAACGTAGTCATAAGTTGACTTTAACATTTCATACATTCAACATATATATAACACATCATGCTATTTGCCATAAAGATTTAAAACAATCAAATTCACATAGGAAATAGGAACTGAAAGACTTGCCTGATCGTTGTTTACCAATAAATATTTAACAGCTTACAGTTATCTGCACTTCACGTGCCCTACATAATTATATAATCATAAACATAAATTATTAGTCACATAACAACACATAGTAATTTTAATGTAAACTCTACTCCACATCTCATAACCCTTCCTATTATATATACACAATGTTCAATTTTATTGTGTTAACTTTCAACTTATATCTCACGGTATTTCATATTCGAAGTTCATTCAAGTGTTTAAGTTTTACTAGGACTAATTATTGGTTTTATATTAACACTATTCAATATCTTATTATATTAATTTCATTAGACTTAAAACACTTTTTACGTTCATTAACACTTATCATGGCGTTACGACGTTTATTCGTCACACGCCCAATTATCTCTCTTGTCTGTGCTTAGTATGCGTATATAACTTATCTAATATATCATTTATTAATGTTAAGCATCATTATAATTCATAATATTCTTGTTTTATAACTTAGAACAACATCTCTTATCGTCAAGAGCATTACACTTGTATACGTGCATGCCCGACGCCCTCCGATTGCCTCCAAAAATACAATAGTCCAACAAATGACCATTTTTACCCTTCCTAAAGACCTCAAATTAAATATCTTAAAGAACAAAACTTGTAGGTCTATTCGTCCTCGTTCCGGATCATCTTAAATCGCCTTAATCGGAGTTCGTATGAAAACGTAATGGACGTTTTACCAAACTAGGTCAAAACAGTCAATCACCGTGACATGAAGCGGCGGCCTTTCCTTTGTCATCTTACAAGATGATGACTTACGGCCCAATTGCCTGTACCAAGACTTTCGGCCCGTCTGAAAAACAGTATTCTCAATGCACAAACTTCAAATCTTCATAACTTCTTCATTTTAAGTCGGAATTAGTTGGTTTTCGATTCTATGAACTCGTGAAACACTGAACTACTCATCTACAGATTAATTTTAACATTTTAAAAACTTTAACAAATCAATTTAAGGGTTCCAATTCAATGTTCATGCTATATTTTCATGTTTTTGAAAAGTTTAGTGAATTCATTCACCACGAATTCGTTTCTCAACCAAATTGGTTCGTTTGAGTTTCGTTGTTTTCGTTTCTTCACATACTAACATAATCCAACATCAATTTACAGATTATAACACATATTGGATATAAAATTTCATACTTTCTTAAGCCATTTTCATTCATATAACACTATTATCTCAAATTCTTTCTACAATCCCAATTTCACGTATTTTAATCATCGAATAACACTCCGTACCTGATATGCGGTTAATGATAAAATAAATAAAATGTAAATCCCGGGTATTATATAACTAATGGGATAGATGATGATGAAGTAATCCTGCAACTTTTGTAGTTCAGGAAAGTAATGTAAATAGCAGTGATGCTATTGTTCTTATGTTTTCAAAAAGATTATGAATGAATAAAAGTTATTATTTTATTTAATTCTAGAGGGTTATGTGATATGTGATTATTCCTTTTATGGGGACAAGTTAAGTAGAAATTACTTAAAAGAGTTGAGTAATAATCTAATGAGTGTATTTTTTAACAGAAAATGCCTCCAAGACGTCAACCACCCTGACAGAGAACCCTTGAAGGAACCAATAACAATAATGCTGAAGTTAACCTCGTTCAACAACTAGCGACGTTACTAATAGGAGCGTTGCAGAATCAACCTCAGAATCAAGGTACAACATTTAAGGATTTCAAGGCGGTTGGACCACCAGAATTCCGTGGGTCCATGGATCCAATTGAGGTACAGACCTGGGTCATGGAGATAGAGAAAGTGTTCAATGTTGCCAGAGTAGGGGAGGATCAGAAGACTACTTTTGCAACATTCATGTTGAAAGTAGAGGCTAGTTATTGGTGGCAGGCCAATAAAACCCGAGGAGGTCAAGGGATTATGACTTGGGAGAGGTTTAAGGAGATATTCTTCGAGACCTATTTTCCAGAAAGTTTGAAGAGTCAGCTAGAAGTGCAGTTTTTGGAACTAAAGCAGGGAACGATGTCGGTGTCTGAGTTTGCCGCAAGATTCAATGACTTGGCAAGGTTTGCACCATATCAAGTCAGCATAGACAAACGCAAGGCGAAGAGGTTTGAACAGGGACTGAAGCCCTGGTTGTACAGTAGGGTCTCCCTATTCCAGCTAAAGACGTTTACAGTAGTAACGGAGAAGGCAATTCTTGTTGAAGGTGGGGGCGAGGCTGTAACTAAGTTCAACAAAGAGCAGAGGAAGAAGAAAAATAAAGGTGAAGCTAAAAATGATGGAGGTAGTAACGGTGGAAACAACAATAACAATCTAAAGAGGAAATAGACTGGAAATGTGAGTACTGGAAGCCAGTAGGGTAACCAACAAAATAAGAAGTTCTAAGCACGTGCTACATGTGGGAAGTTTCACAAGGGTGTGTGCTTGATGGGGAAGCTAGTATGCTTCAACTGTGGCCAGGAGGGTCATATCTCCCCAAATGGCACTCAATCTAAGAAGAACGTTTGCTTCACGTGCGGGTCCAAGGATCACTTTACTCGTGAATGCCCTAAGAAGAAGGCTGGAGAGACAACAAGAAACAATGGAGGTAGCAATGAAGGTACGTGGGCCATTGCTGGACCAACGACATCAAACAAACCCACAGCCAGGACCTTCAACATGACTGTGCAAGATGTTGTACAATCAAAAGATGTCGTGTCAGGTATTATCCCAATCAATGATATAAATGCATATGTATTATTTAATTATGGTGCTTTTATATCTGATGAATTTGCTAAGAGGTTAGAAATACCTAGTGAAGAGTTGAATTTTCCTTTAAACATAGAAATTGCGAATAGGGAGGTAATTCCTGTTAGATTCGTATACAAGAACTGTAGGGTGAATATAAAGGGGAATGTTATAAAAGTAGATTTAGTCCCGATAAAACTTGGAGAGTTTGACGTGATATTGGTAATGGATTGGCTATTCAATTATGGAGCGATAATTGACTACCAAAAGAAGTGTGTAAACCTTATGACTCCATCAAAGGTAGTTTTTTATGGTAGGAAATCGCCTAGACAAATGAAATGTCCGATGATGATGCGATCCCAAGTTATTGAGTAAGTAAAGGCATGTAGGGTACTTAGCCTACATAGTCGATACTCAAAAGGATAAGGGTGTGAAACTGGAAGAAATACCAGTGGTTAGGGAATTCGTGGACGTGTTTCCGTAGGATTTTCCAGGAGTTTCGCCTGACAGAGAAATCGAGTTCGTGATCGACTTAGCGGCAGGAACCGCTCCAATATCGAAGGCCCAGTACAGAATGGCTCTGCTAGATAAGAAGTATATTCAACCGAGCGTATCATCGTGGGGAGCACCGGTGTTATTCGTGAAGAAGAAAGATGGGTCAATTCGTCTTTGCATTAATTATAGGGAATTAAACAAAGTCACTATTAAGAATAAATATCCATTGCCAAGGATAGATGACTTGTTTGATTAATTGAAGGGTGCTAGATATTTCTCGAAAATAGATTTGAGAAATGGGTATCATTAACTAAAAGTAAGGAAGGAAGATGTACCGAAGACGACATTCTGAACTCGGTATGGACATTACGAATTTTTGGTGATGTCTTTTGGTTTGACAAACGCCCCTGCAGCGTTCATGGATTTAATGAACAGGGTGTTTAAACCATTTTTAGACAAGTTTATGGTGGTATTTATCGATGATATTTTGGTGTACTCCAAAACTCAAGAAGAACACGTGGAACACTTACGTCTGACGTTGGAGACGTTAAGAATGGAAAAGTTGTACGTGAAATTCTCTAAATGTGAATTTTGGCTGGAACGTGTACAATTTCTTGGGCATGTAATTCACAAGGATGGAATTTTAGTGGATCCATCAAAAGTTGTAGCTGTGATAAATTGGGAACAACCTAGAGCTCCATCAGAAGTAAGAAGTTTCTTGGGATTGGCAGGGTATTATAGACGGTTTATCCAAGATTTTTCCAAGATTGACACTCTATTAACAAATTTGACAAGGAAAGTTGTAAAATTTGTTTGGACGGAGAAGTGTGAAGAAAGTTTTCAAGAATTAAAAAAGAAGTTAAGTGTGGCACCTGTGTTGTCGTTACCAGATAATACAGGAAACTTTGTGGTGTATAGTGATGCCTCACATAAAGGATTGGGTTGTGTTCTTATGCAGAACGGAAAAGTTATTTCTTATGCATAAAGACAATTGAAGGACTATGAGAAAGGATATCCGACTTATGATTTAGAGTTGGCTGCAGTGGTATTTGCTCTAAAGATATGGAGGTGATAGGTGGATTTTATATACACGAATCGGTGTCTATTTCATGCTTATTTGTTGCTAATTTCTTGTGTTCATGTTTGTTTTTACTTGTTTTATGCTCTTTTATGTGTTGGAAGGTTGTTGCGGCATTTAACGTATATTTGGAGTCAATTTGGATGATTTGGAGTCAATTGGTGCAAAGTTGTTATAAGTCATGAAGCTCAGCCAAAATTTTAGCAAAACACACCCCCTTCGGGGAGGGCCTGTTTGCTCTGTATACCGTACGGCTGGGGGTCTTCACCAGGAATTAGTAGAAGGGTAGCCACCGGGGCGGCCTATTTATTTAGACATACACCCCACCGATGCGAAGGTGTCGAATCTCACAGACTTCTGTTAAGCTTGAAAATCTTCTTGGGCATGGATTCTAACTTATTGCATGGCAATGGAACTCTAGAGAGATGGAATTTCGGTTGGGACTTGTGTGTTGGACATCTATTACTCTATCAATAACGAATTGAAGGAGTACACAAGGCACATCACGAAGATTTATTCCAGTTTTTCTTAGCAAGCGTCGGAGGAGTATTTCGATGAGATTTTCGAGATAATTGTGATTTTAGGCTACGAGAAGGGTGTTTTTTCTTCTTCTTAGGCTATTATTTGTAATTGGTAAAATGTTTTCTATGATTTATTCAGTAGTTATTTAATTTATAATGAACTAATTCACTCTGGCTTATGATGGATCTTTGAGTGAATCGATGATTTTGTAACTTTGATTTCCAGTTCAATAATCTATTTCTAGTTTATCTATATTAATTTGAGCTTGAATTTATGAATTTCCTGATCAACAATTCTTTGTGGATTTGTATGGAATCGAGAGAGGATATTCAAATCTAGACTTAGTTAATATAACATGTGTTCATGAATTTTGTGAATAGCATAATCTTGATGAATGTTAAGGTAGAGATATGCTTGACATCGCATGTAATCAGATAGAGAACTTAATCTTAAACCTTCTTTAATTGTAATTCACATAGAGATATAGTGAGTTAGTTGATTAAGGTGTTTAACTTGTTTCTATCTAAATTTTGGATTTAAGTTAATACAGTATTAGTGCATCGAGAGGTGGTTAATACTACATTCGTGTTCTTGATTAATAAACTAGGATAGTGAATTGAATTGGAATAAAGGTGTTAAAATCAGAGTGAAGCTTAGGGTGAAATCATAAGTCTAATTCTCCATTAATTGTTTAAAATTCTAGATTTTGATATTTATGATTGGTTTGTGGTAATTTATTTATTTCTTAATTTAATTTTTATAATTTTAATCATTGAATTGAATAGTTTAATAAAATTAGGACTAATAGGAAATTGATACTTGTAAGTTTGAGTTTCTTACTATTTGGTCTCTGTGGGAACGATACTCTACTAATCACTTTATTACTTGTTGACCACGTATACTTGCGTGTATTGCGTATATAGATTTTACCCAACAAGTTTTTGGCGCCGTTGCCAGGGACAATTTAGTATAGATCTTAATATTTTACAATATCAGTTTAATTAATTCAGTTTTACTTAGACATTTTTTTTGTTTTGTTCCTCGTATTTCAGGCGTTTGAAGCAGTTTATGCAAACTCAGACCAAAAATCCAGACTTGCTGCCTTTTGAGGACGACATTGAGAGAAGGTTTCAGAGGTTAAGTAAGTGGATCAAATAAACAAGGCAAGAATTTGAAACATCTGAGAACGAAGAGGAAATGGCAGCCAAAGATCAGAAAGTGTTAAGGGACTTTGCCACACCCAAGGTGACTGAACTGCAGTCAAGTATCACCAGGCCCACAATTACTGCAAATACATTCGAAATCAAGCCTGGGATGATTCAGATGATCCAGAATTTAGTTCAATTTGGGGGATTGGCTAATGACAATCAGAATGAACATCTAGTCAGCTTTTTGGAGATTTGCGACACCTTCATATATAATGGGGTGTCGGATGAGGCGGTGAGACTTCGCTTGTTCCCATTCACTTTATGGGACAAGGCGAAGAGTTGGTTACACTCTCTACCACCCGGTTCAATAACTACATGGGAGGACTTAGCTCAAAAATTCCTTGCCAAATTTTTCCCACTGGTGAAAACCGCAAAAATGAGGAATGAGATAACAATGTTTGAGCAGCAACATGGGGAGTCGTTATATGTGGCATGGGAGAGATACAAAGAATTGCTCAGAAACTGCCCACATCATGGATTGCCCAAGTGGCTGCAAATGAACACCTTTTACAATGGACTACATGGGAATCTCAGAACGAGTATTGATGCAGCGTCAGGCGGAGCATTCATGGCTAAGAGTTACGAGGAAGCCTACAATTTGATTGAAACCATAGCGGCCAACAACTATCAATGGCCCACAATAAGAATGACATAGGCAAAGGCGGCTGGGGTTTTTGAAGTAGATGGGAGTGACAACTATACAAGCACATATTTTTGTGTTATCCAAGAAGTTGGATGCCATGACAGGGGCTCAAGTATAGTAGGTTGCGGTATTATGCGAATTGTGTGCGGTTGCCATCCTACAGATCAGTGCGCAATTAATCCAGCATCCGTCCAGTTCGTAGGTAGTTACAACAGGAATCCACAAAATATGTACCAAAACACTTATAACCAGGGGAATAGAAATCACCCAAATTTCTCGTGGAGTAATAATCAGCAACATCAAGCTCCACGACCGTCATATCCCCTAGGTTTTTAGAATCACCAACAACCGGTTCAACATCAGGAAAGGAAATCAGATTTCGAGGAAGTGGTGTCGAAGTACATAACTAGCAATGAGGCAGTAATGAAAAATCAAGTAATAACAATCAAGAACTTGGAAAATTAGATGGGGCAAATTGCCTTAGCACTAAATAACAGGCCACAAGGGACCCTACCAAGCGATACAGAGAGGAATTCGAAGGGTAACCACGAACAGTGTCTGGTAATTACATTGAGGAATGGAAAAAATCTCATGGGTAATAATGTAGAAAATGCAGCAACACCAGAGGACAAAGTTGATGACAGTAACATGGTTGAAGGAAACAAAGAGGATAAGCAAAGTGAGGAAACAAAGTTAAACGATAAGCCAATTGTTTATCCTCCACCACCATTTCAGCAGAGGGTCCAAAAACAGAAATTAGATAAGCAGTTCGCAAAGTTTTTAGAAGTGTTCAAGAAACTCCAGATTAACATTCCATTTGCAGAAGCCTTAGATAAAATGCCGAGTTATGCGAAATTCATGAAAGGGATTCTGTCAAGGAAGAAGAAATGGAAAGACTTTGAGACAGTTTCACTAACAGAGGAGTGTAGTACAGTGTTACATCAAAAATTACCACCAAAACTTAAGGACCCGGGGAGTTTCACTATCCTATGCACGATCAGGAACATGTCTTTTAATAAATGTTTATGTGATTTGGGGGCAAGTGTAAACCTTATGCCATTGTCAGTATACAAAGAATTGGGTTTGCCCGCGCCAAAGCCTACGAATATTTCATTGCAGTTGGCGGATACGTTAGTCACATATCCGAGAAGCATAGTAGAGGACATTTTGGTTAAAGTGGATAAGTTTATATTCCCCGCAGACTTTATCATTCTGGATTTTGAGGAGGACAAGAACATCCTGATTATCCCGGGGAGACCTTTCTTGGCCACGGGTAGGACACTCATAGACATATAAAAAAGAGAACTTACTATGAGGGTCCAAGATCAAGAAATCAAATTTAATGTGTTCAAGGCCATGAAATTCCCTACGGATGAGGAAGAATGTTTTCGGATGGATTTAGTTGAGCAAATCATTAATGAAGATATGAGAAAGAGTTTGGTCAACGATCCGTTAGAAATAACTTTATTGGGGGATGAAGAGGTCGACGACCCAGAATTCGTGGATTACTTACAGATGCTAGATTCATGGCCACGAGTTAGCTGATTCAGAACACAGTTTGAACCATTGCAAACTGAGGAGATAGCCGCAGAAAAACTAAAACCGTCATTGGAAGAGCCACCAAAGTTGGAACTTAAGCCACTCCCTAAACACCTTAGGTATGCGTATTTAGGCAATTCAAATTCTTTACCTGTTATTTTTTCTGCTGCACTTAATGAATTGCAGGAAGAAAAGTTGTCGAGGGTGCTTAGGGAACACAAATCAGCGATTGGATGGACGATTGCGGATATAAAGGGAATTAGCCCTTTATTTTGCATGCACAAGATTCTGATGGAAGATGAGGCAAAACCAACGGTGGAGCAACAACGTCGACTTAACCCTATTATGAAGAAAGTTGTGAAAAAGGAAATTTTGAAGTGGTTGGATGCCGGTATCATCTACCTAATTTCTGACAGTAAGTGGGTTAGTCCGGTCCAGTGCGTGCCGAAAAAGGGAGCAATGATCGTGGTGCAAAATGAGGACAACGAGTTAATACCGACAAGAACAGTGATAGGTTGGAGGGTTTGCATGGATTATAGGAAGTTGAACAAGGCAACCCGAAAAGACCATTTCCCGCTGCCCTTTATTGATCAAATGTTGGATAGATTGGCGAGACATGAATATTACTGTTTATTGGATGGGTACTTGGGCTATAACCAGATAGTCATCACTCCAGAGGATCAAGAAAAGACGACATTTACGTGCCTTTACGACACATTTACATTTAGGAGGATGTCATTCGGGTTATGCAATGCACCTACAACCTTCCAACGATGTATGATGGCCATTTTTTCAGATATGGTGGAGAAAAATGTGGAAGTCTTCATGGACGATTTTTCTGTCTATGGGGACAACTTTGATACTTGCCTAGAGAATCTGGTCATGGTGTTGCAGCAATGTAAGGATACGAACCTCGTACTCAATTGGGAAAAATGCCACTTCATGGTTGAAAAAGGCATAATTTTGGGCCATAAGGTATCGACTCAAGGATTGGAAGTTGACAAAGCAAAGTTGGAAACAATCGAGAAACTGCCTCCATCGAGCTCAGTTAAGGGTATTAGAAGTTTTCTGGGACATGTTGGGTTCTACAGGAGGTTCATAAAAGACTTATCTAAAATTGTAAAACCTCTATGCAATTTTTTAGAGAAGGATGTTACTTTCAGTTTGATGAGGAATGCAACTTAGCGTTTGAATTATTGAAGAAGAAATTGACTACAGCCCCCATGATCGTCGTACCAGATTGGAATATGCCATTGAAGCTAATGTGTGATCCGAGCGACTATGCGGTGGGGGCTATGTTGGGCCAACGATGAGACAAGGTGTTTCACACCATCTACTATGCAAGCAAAACACTCACAGAGACACAAATGAATTACACAACCACAGAAAAGGAATTGCTTGCAGTGGTGTATACGTTTGACAAATTTGGGGCATACTTGATCTGGACTAAGGTGATAGTCTACACGGACCATTTGACGATTCGGTACCTAATAGCGAAAAAAGATGCTAAGCCACGCCTTATCCGATGGATTCTCCTACTTCAAAAGTTTAACTTAGAAATAAAGGATAAAAAGGGGACGGAGGATCAAGTAGTCGATCACTTGTCTAGGCTGGAGAACCAAGGGAAAGCGAAAGAAGACATATGTGAAATTAACGAATCATTCCTAGATGAACAACTGTTTGGGATTTCTACAAAAATTCCTTGGTATGGGGATTATGCAAATTTTCTTGTGAGCAACATTCTTCCACCTGACCTCACAAGATAACAGAAAAAGAAATTTCTTCATGATGTAAAATGGTACATGTGGGACGAACCGTACTTGTTCAAGCAGTGCGCCGACAAAATGATTAGACGGTGCGTGCCCTATAGTGAAGTGAAGAACATTATGCATGAGTTCCATTCATCTGCATATGGAGGGCATTATGGTAGCAAAAGGACAGTACCAAAGGTGATGCAAGCCGGGTTTTATTGGCCTACATTATTCAAGGATGCCCACCATTTTGTCAAATAATGCAATAGGTGTCAAAGAGTGGGAAACATATCAAAACGGAATGAGATGCCTTTACAAACGATTCTTGAAGTGGAAATCTTTGATGTATAGGGTATCGATTTCATGGGGCCATTCCCTTCATCTTTGAACAATCAGTATATTCTACTCGCAGTGGATTACGTATTGAAGTGGGTTGAAGCTGCAGCACTACCATCCAACGATGCCAAGGTGGTCCTCAAATTCCTACAGAAAAACATTTTCACGAGATTTGGTACGCCAAGAGCAATAATCAGTGACGAAGGTAGTCATTTCTACAATAAGTCCTTCGCAACTCTTTTAGCACGGTATGGGGTTAACCACAAGGTAGCTACAACTTATCACCCTCAAATAAGTGGGCAGGCTGAGGTGTCAAACAGAGAAGTTAAGAAGATATTGGAGAAAGTAGTAAATCCGACTCGTAAAGATTGGTCGCTTCGATTGGACTATTCATTATGGGCATATCAGACTGCATATAAGACACCAATCGGGATGTCACCATATCAACTACTGTACGGGAAGACATGTTACTTACCGGTCGAGCTACAACATAAGGCTTATTGGGAGGTTCAAAAACTTAATTTTGATCAAGCAGCTGTAGGGGAAAAAAGACTACTTCAACTGAATGAGCTTAACGAATTTTGCCTTCACGCCTATGAGAACTCCAAATTATACAAAGAAAAGGTAAAAAGATGGCACGATCAGAAAATTATGCATCGAACATTCGAGTCGGGTCAATCAGTCCTCTTGTTCAACTCACGACTGCGATTGTTCCCAGGAAAGCTTAAGTCAAGATGGTCAGGACCATTCACTATAAAGTGGGTATTCTCGCATGACGTAGTTGAACTCTTCAGTCGCAATCCATTAGATACATTCAAGGTCAATGGTCAGCGTTTAAAGCATTATTGGGGTGGAGAAGCCAACACCGATGTGATCGCCATCACATTGGCCGACACAACATGAACAGGAAGTAGTCAGGCTGAACGACTTAAAATCAAGCGCTAATTGGGAGGCAACCCAATCTTTAGTTTATTTATCGTATTTTTCATTCATATTTGTTAAAATATAGTTTTTATTAAATTACTAGGTAGTAGAATACAATAAAAGTCTCGTTAATCTCTCCATAATACATTTTGTTATCAACAACTCACTAATTCTCATGTTTTATATCGTGTAAGATGGACAAAGGATCATTAAGTGAGTTACAATGAAGTAAGGTTGAGAAGACATGGGATTTTGGCAGAAGACATGCCACTGTATGCCCATTTTTAGATTACAACCCCGCGCAGGGGGGTCTCCTGAATTTTAATAAGAAATGCCGGCCGGGGATGGGCATTATAAGTTTTACACCTTCACGCCAAGGCGGGGTCCTCAATACCAAATTACAAGAGCTATGCACGCTTTGGGAGGGTTGTTTTAAGCTTAGCACCTTCGCAGGAAGGGGATCCCGAACTCAACTAATCTTTTTGGCAAATATGCTAGACTCTTCAACTCCCATAACTTCTACCTCAATTAAATCTCCCCATAACCTTCACCCATCACCCACTACACCCACGATTTCCAATGCTCCACTACCTCTCCCCACCTCTTCAATCTACCAATAAACTACCTCACACCACCTCTATATATTACCACAACTCATCCCATATTCCTCACAACACTCTTCAACTGCACTCATCAAATTTCAAATTAGGGCATTCATGGAGGCTATCTATGAGCAATTGATAGGCAAGCATATCACTATTTTTAAGTTACTCAACTTCAGTCACCATAATTGAGGGTCAAATTGACAAGTTTGGGGGATAATCATTTGTGTTCACCAAGTGTTTGTCAGTGTGTATCAACCAAATTTGGAGGGGCAAGGTAGTGTGAGTCAAGAAATAGAGAGAACATGGCTTCACAACCAACATCAAAACGCCAAAGGGGAGAGAGTTCAAGGCCGTCACAACCAACCCAGACCTTTGATCGCTGAAATTTTATGAGTGCCACTGCTGCCGACTGGTATGACTACATGCTCACCAAAGCCCTCACACCAGAGCGGGGGTTGGCACCAGATCCTAGTGATGGGGAGATGATGCCTCAAATATATCAAAAGGGGTGGACAAAATTCACTGAAGAGCCGGAACCCGCCGTAGTCAACATTGTCAAGGAGTTTTATGCAAACGCTGAGGATAAAGCTCCATCCAACGCATTTGTGCAGGGTCGCTTGGTGCCATTCAGTGCCGATGCAATTAACACCTACTATCAACCGTGGGTACCTCAGCAATGCTAATATGCTCAGTTAAGTGATTTTTATCTGGACTATGAGGCCATAATCAAGGAGATGACAAAGCTGGGAACAACTTGGATCAAAGGCCGGAAGGGAGGCATGGTGTTCCATAGCAAGGACCTTAGCCGGTATGGCAAAATCTGGTATGCATTCCTATGCGCTAAACTGTATCCGTCCTAACACACCTCGGACGTGACCAAAGAAAAGGCGTTATTGCTGTACGCAATTGTGCAAGACTTCATCATCGACATCAGGGCTATTATCTATTTCTCCATCCGCTGATGTTTATGTGGAAATTTTTCAGGTGGCTTGCCACACCCTGCACTCATATGTGGGTTGTGTCGTCAAGCAGGGGTGCGATGGTCCAACGATGAGCCCACACAAATGTTGCTTGCGTTGCTTGATTCCAGAATTATAGCGCGGTATTCTGTATGGGAAGGAGGCAACTCACATCCTCGTGGACTGGGCTTTATTTTTCTGTTGGCTTCAGAAGACGAAGTTGATGCTACAGAGACGTCGGAGGACGAGGATGAAGCTATGAGAGATCAAGGGGCCGAGCAGGTACCGCAGACTGAGGCACTATCTAGTCCTCAGTTCCTTGATTTCCAAAATTAAATGAATGCACACAACAAGGTGGCACGTCGAGAAATGCGGCAACTCACATTAAGGCAAGATCATTTGCTATGAACGCATCTTTTGCCTCACTCAACACAACCCTTCAAATCTTCAACCCGGCGACCCAATTTTAATATCAGCAGCCCGTGCCAATGCCGAGGTTTCCACCGAGTGATTCAGACGAGGAAGATCAACAACCACCTCCTCAGACTTAAGCGATAGCAGGGAAGTCCTCATGTACTTCAATTTAATTATTCATCCAATGAGGACATTGTATTACTTCAGTTTGGGGGATTTAAATTCATGTTTGCAAGCATATGTAGTACTTAGGTTTAAATTTTGTCATTTTAATTTTAATGTTGCATAGTAATTTAGGAAGAATTTCATGCATAGTAGCTTAGGTTATTTTTGTCATTGCATTGTTTTTAGTTTTGTAAATAGTGCATTTTGTTATTTAATATAAAAAAAAGTTAGTAAAATATTGTGTTTGAATAAGTCCAGCAGTGTGGTACTTCATGTTATTTGTGGGCCAATGATGTGATTGATAATAAGTTAACCAATATATCGTTGATTACTAGAACTGTGATACAATTTCTGTTATGAGTCAAATCTTGCGCTCATTTGAAACTAGTATAAAAAGGTTAACACAATTAATAAATATCTTTGTTGATTGGTTAGTTCAAATTGATACATAAATAGTTTCTAAAGGATAATGCTAGAGTAAATGGGAAAATGACAAGGATAGACAGTAAAGGCAAAAATTAGGCAAGAGCCTAAGTTAGGGGGATGAGATGTGGGGTATATAAGCTTTATATTAAAAAAAAGTATATACCGTGGCTAGTCTTGTTTCGGGGCCTTTGTTACTTGAGCAAGTACGCCCGAGGGGATTGACTTTACACCTAGTGCCCTAAGGTCTTTTATGCTCTGGGATCGTTGGTTGAAAGCTCGCTAAGGGGTAGCACTGTCAGCCTAATGGGATGAGACATTGCACAGTCATGTATATTTATAAAAAAAATGAATGAATAAAACGAACGATTAAAAAAACCCTGAAGAAAAATATATATATATATATATATATATATATATATATATATATATATATATATAAAAGTATAAGTATCCTGTGTGAACCCCTGAGATTTGTAATTGCTTAGTTTTAGTTGGAACTTGTCTATTTTTGGAATTTTTAATTTTGCATTGTATAATTCCTTCTAAGAAATTGGTTAAGTATTGAATTTGAGTCTGTAGAAGTTCTCATGGATGTTGATCACACACGCACACTTTACTAGTGATGATGGCTTGAGATTTGAGGATTAAGGCGGAATTGTAGATTGGTTTTGGTGATTGATATTGTATAGTTGCTTGTTTTCGCTGAGGCCGGTGAAAGATCTTGATTCTGCGATACTGATGGATTCAAAAGATATAAATTAGATCATATTCATTTCATATTGTTTCATTGCATAACATGTAGTTATTTTGTGCTCGAGGACTAGCACAGTTTAAGTTTGGGGGATTTTGATAAGTGGATTTTATATACACGAATCGGTGTCCATTTCATGCTTATTTATTGCTAATTTCTTGTGTTCATGTTTGTTTTTACTTATTTAATGTTCTTTTATGTGTAGGAAGGTTGTTGCGGCATTTAACGTATATTTGGAGTCAATTTGGATGATTTGGAGTCAATTGGTGCAAAGTTGTTATAAGTCATGAAGCTCAAAGAAAAATTTTAGTAGAACACACCCCCCGGGGAGGAGGCCTGTTTGTCTGTATACCCCCGCACGGGCGTGGGGGGGTCTTCACCAGGAATTAGTAGAAGGGTAGCCAATTGGTGCCCTATTATTTAAGACATACACCGCCGGGCTGGGTGTCAATTCTATCAGACTTATGTTAAGCTTGAAACTCTTCTTGGGCATGGATTCTAACTTATTGCATGGCAATGGAACTCTAGAGAGATGGAATTTTGGTTGGGACTGGTGTGTTGGACATCTATTACTCTATCAATAACGAATTGAAGGAGTACACAAGGCACATCACGAAGATTTATTTCAGTTTTTCTTAGCAAGCGTTGGAGGAGTATTTCGAAGAGATTTTCGAGACAATTGCGATTTTAGGCTACGAGAAGGGTGTTTTTCAATATTCGTCTTCTTAGGCTATTATTTGTAATTAATAGAATGTTTTCTATGATTTATTCAGTATTTATTTCATTTATAATGAACTAATTCACTTTTTAGGCTTATGATGGATCTTTGAGTGAATCAATGATTTTGTAACTTTGATTTCTAGTTCAATAATCTATTTCTAGTTTATCTATATTAATTTGAGCTTGAATTTATGAATTGCCTGATCAACAATTCTTTGTGGATTTGTATGGAATCGAGAGAGGATATTCAAATCTAGACTTAGTTAATATAACATGTGTTCATGAATTTTGTGAATAGCATAATCTTGATGAATGTTAAGGTAGAGATATGCTTGACATCGCATGTAATCAGATAGAGAACTTAATCTTAAACCTTCTTTAATTGTAATTCACATAGAGATATAGTGAGTTAGTTGATTAAGGTGTTTAACTTGTTTCTATCTAAATTTTGGATTTAAGTTAATACAGTATTAGTGCATCGAGAGGTGGTTAATACTACGCTCGTGTTCTTGATTAATAAACTAGATAGTGAATTGAATTGGAATAAAGGTGTTAAAATCGTAGAGTGAAGCTTAGGTGAAATCATAAGTCTAATTCTCCATTAATTGTTTAAAATTCTAGATTTTGATATTTATGATTGGTTTTGTGTAATTTATTTATTTCTTAATTTAATTTTTTTAATTTTAATCATTGAATTGAATAGTTTAATAAAATTAGGACTAATAGAAATTGATACTTGTAAGTTTGAGTTTCTTACTATTTGGTCTCTGTGGGAACGATACTCTACTCATCACTTTATTACTTGTTGACCACGTATACTTGCGTGTATTGCGTATATAGATTTTACCCAACAGGAGGCACTATCTCTATGGAGAAAAATGTGAGATATACACAGACCATAAGAGTCTAAAGTATATTTTCACTCAGAAAGACCTGAACATACGTCAAAGGAGATGGATGGAATTGATAAAATATTACGATTGTGAGATTTTTTATCATCCCGACAAAGCGAATGTGGTTGGAGATGCTATAAGCAAGAAAGGTCGGGAGAAGTTAATGTTGTTAACCAACCAGGAGGAGCTCATTTCAGCAATGGTAAGACTAGAGTTGGAAATCAAATATCCAAAAGAAACTGATGAAAGATTGTTCCAGATGGAAGCTAGTTACACTTTGGTTGACAAGGTGAAGAATGCTCAACTATAAGATGAAGAATGTGGAAAGATCAAAGAGAAAATGGTTGAGAGTGATGAAGTGAAATACAAGATCGATACTAAAGGGTTACTATGATTCGAGGGACGAATTTAGGTTCCAGCAGTATAGGATAATAAATAAGACAACTTGACAGAAGCTCATAGCTCAAGATATTTAATTCATCCGGGAAGTACAAAGATGTATCAAGATTTATGGTGACATTTTTGGTGGCCAAATATGAAAAGAGACGTTGCAAAATGCGTTGTAAAGTGTTTAACATGTCAGAGAGTAAAGGTAGAACATCAAAGGCTAAGCGGATTACTTCAACCGTTAAAGATACCAGAATGGAAATGGGAGCATATCACAATGGATTTTGTGGTAGGTCTTCCAACGACTCAGAAAGGATACGATGCGATATGGGTGATAGTGGACAGATTGACAAAATCTGCACACTTTTTGCCAATAAAGATTAGATTTAATCTTGATCAGCTGGCGAAGCTATACATTAAAGAGATCGTCTCAAGAAATGGAGTTCCAGTATCAATTGTATCAGACAGAGATTCGAGGTTCACATCAAATTTCTAGAAGAAACTTCAAGAATGAATGGGAACGCAATTTAAGATGAGTACGACATATCATTCGCAAATAGATGGTCAAAGCGAACGACCAATCCAGACGTTGGAAGATATGCTGAGAGTATGCATCATGGATTTCAAAGGGAGCTGGGATGAACATTTACCATTAGTGGAATTTGCCTACAACAATAGTTACCACGCAAGCATCAGCATGCCACCTTATGAGGCATAATCTGACAGAAATGCGAACTCCAACGTCTTTGGGATGAAGTTGGTGAATGTCAACCGTTAGGGATGAAATCGGTACAAGTAAAGCTACCGAGGTTGTTAAACTCATCAGAGCAAGACTAGTAGCTGCTCAAGATCGACAGAAGAAATATGCTGATCAACACAGGCAGAAACGTGAATTGGAAGTAGGAAATTTCGTGTTTTTAAAAGTTTCTCTTTGGAAGGGGAAAATCCGTTTTGGTAAAAAGGGAAAACTGAGCCCGAGATTTATTGGACCTTTCGAGGTGCTGCGAAAAGTAGGAGAAGTGGCTTATGAGGTAGCTCTACCTCCAGAGTTGGAGCACGTTCATAATGTTTTTCATGTTTCGGTTTTACGACCATATAAACCCAATTACAAGCATGTGATAGAGTACGAACCTTTACAGTTTGATAAAGACTTGTCTTATGAAGAGGTTACTATCCAGATAGTCGACAGGAAAAAGGAGATACCTTCTATGAAGGTAATATGGAGGAACCACAATGTCGAAGAGGCTATGTGGGAACTCGAAGTTAAAATGATAAAGAATTACCCTGAGTTATTTGTTTAATCCGTGTCTTCGATTTTGGGGACAGAATCTTTGTAAGGAGGGAAGAATGTGACGAATAATTTGTTTGAGTTGTGATTACGAGGGGACGTAATCCTTGTAAAGGGAAGGATGTAACAATCAAAATTTAAATTATAATTTTAAATATTTATGGAATTATATAAATATTTAATTAATGTGGTTATTGTAGAATAAATATTTGTTTAATTTGATTTGATTTGATTATTTATTTGTTGAATAAACAATTAACGAGTTAAGGAAATTGATCATCATGAGATAATATTTTAATATTTAGTTGATAAAATAAAATTATAATTATAAAGAAAATTTAATTAATTTATGTGGTGAATTAATTTAATAAATTAATTAATTTATGAGATAATATTTTAATATTTAGTTGATTTATGTGGTGAATTGATTTAATAAATTATTATTAAAATTAATTAAATTGAATATTAAAATTTAATTAATTAAAGTGTGACCATAAATTATATTATAAAGGAGTTATTAAAATAAGTTAAGGGAGGTTAATTCAGTTTTTACCAAACAAGACTTAATGAATGTTAAGTCTCTAATTTAAATATGATTTACCAAACAAGGTGTAAGATTTAATGAGTTATTTTTTAGTTAGTTAGCCAAACAAGCCTTATGACTTTTAAAAGAAAAAAAACTGATGTCAGTTAAAGTTATAATTATATTATATACTTAATACATATATTATATCTTATACATTATATTTAGTTTAGTACATAAGTTAGAGTTTAGAATAGGGAGAAAGAATCAGGGGAGAAAAAGAAGAGAAGAAGAAAATTATAGAGAAAAGTAAGAGAGAATTGGGAGAAGTCTAGAGAGAGGAATTGGGGAAAAAGAAAGCTTCATAATCAAAAGAATAGCCATCATCTTCTAAAATTAAGGTATCCTCTTGCTTGTATTTTGTTCAAAAAGTTGTAGTTATATTCTCTTCTAAAATTCTCTGTAAAAACTTTGTGAAGGTTGAATTGTTTGTTGTATATAGCTTTATATGATAAATTATTTGTTATAAAATTGTTTTCATAAGTTTATATATGAGTATATTGAATGAATTCATGTTAAGTATGTATTTTGTGAAGGAAATCATATTAAAGTGAATTGGTATGAACATATATGAATATGGCTTAGTTTAAAGTAAAATTATGGTTTAATTAGTTGTATAATATATAAATTGACTATTGAGTTCGAAAGAGGATGAATAAACATAAGCATAGTATGTTGAATTAATTATTTTGGTTGAAAAACAAAATCACAGTGATGATTTCGACTAGAACTTTCAAAAAGTGAAGTTTTAGAATAAATATTGAAAATTAATGGTTGTAATTTGGATGTTTATGTTGTTTAGATGGCTAGAAACGTGTTAGAAAACATTAGATTATGTTTATGTAAACCTATTACACCTTACATAGGTTAGTATTGTTGTTATGAAGGAGTTTGGAGGCCTAATTTGGCTTTCCGTAGAGTTGCAGAGCATAAAATCACAAAACGCAGAAGGGACCTCACCTTGGCGGACCCCCTAGTGCAAAAACCCCCGCCCCAGCAGGGGGGGGGGGGGTAGTCTGCTAAGCCAAATTTTGAAAAAAATTCTGATAAACATGTTTTACTAAAATGAGCATAATATTTTCATACGAACTCCGATTTATGCGATTCAAGATGATTCGGAATGAGGACGAATAGGCCTATAACTTTTATTCTTTAAGTGTTTCAATTTGAAATTGTTATAAAGGGTCAAAATGGCCATCATTAGGACTATTGTGTATTTAAAGGCAATCGGAGGGCGTCGGGATGCGTGAATACAATTGAAATCCTTTGTGTATTAGTATAACCTAATGATAACATGTTGGACATATAATAGGATGTTGTACCAAGTTGTTAATGTGTATATGATCTAATGACATGATCACTTAAGTAGTTGTAATAAAGCTAAAAAGTAATGTTCATGAAAAGATGTGATGTTGTTTAAACTTAAAATTAATTAGTAGCTATACTAAAAGTAAGAAAGAAACTCATGAAGCTAATGTTAGTGTAGCTAATGTGTATTGTCAATACATATGGTATGTGTAGGACTTGTGGTGAACGTGAGTAGTGATTGTTTAACCTACGCACGAGGAAAGTTTTCTAACTCTACATTTACGTTGAGCAAGTTTCTAAACTTATTTTTTTTTACATTGAGCAAGTTCTCTAATTCTACTTTTACAATTGAGCAAGTTCTTGTATCTAGTTGCTTATGATTTCTAAATCCTATTTTGATATTGAACAAGTTATTCTTGTCTTTAACTTTATATCTAACATGCAAGTTTACATATTATGATATATTAATATTGAACAAGTTTTATCGTTTAAATTACTATTTGTTATGCATGCTTAGTACTCAGTTCTAAATAACCTTGGCTTAATATTGTTTAAGCAAGGAACATTATGATTATTCAATGTTTATGCTATTAGTTTATTCCTAAAGCATGATCCTAATTTATAATGTTGATTCAGTTATGATTATTCCATAGCATGACGTTATAAATATTGTATTCAACTAATCCTTAGTTGATGACCGTTGAATTCTAAATTACCCTTGAAGTGTATCCAAACCAAACTTACTTTGGTGCAGACTTGTACTCTAAATACTGAGATGACCAACCATATTATCAGAGGATAATTTACGCTTAGCGTTGAAATGTTTGTGCACAATACATTGTACGAAGGGCTGATCCCCCTAAGTACGATGAGTTCTTATAGTCTTATGACTGTTAAAGTTGAAGGATTACTTACAACTGTGGACAGAGTTCATGGTATTATGACCCTCAGATATATATTCCATATTTTTATTCCAGTCTTTGGTTATCATTGATAGAGTACTATTCAATTTTGATGAGCCTATTCATTGGCAATTGTTATTATCATGTTGATTTATTGCTATATCTAGTGAGCAATTGTTTTGTTCACTCTTGCATATATATACACTCATTGCAGCTAAAGTTGAGAAGGTCGACGAACCTACAACTAGCAAAGGAAAGGGAAAAATGTACAAGTGATGAAGACTTGTAATTTTATTTTATCGTTATAATGATAGACTTTTATTTAATGATGTGATGTAATAATTTATTTTCGCACTTGTATGATGTTTAAGGTTAGACAACCTGGGATGTTTTTGGATTTAATGATGTAACCCTATTTAAAGGGAGGATTTATGGTTTAAATATTATTTTATTTGGGTAGATAGTATGAATGTAGGGATAGTGAGCACCAAATCTTGAGGGAATGAAGTACCTAGATTTAGGGGTGTCACAGGTTGGTATCAAAGCCTTAGGTTATGAACCTTAGGTGGGGAAAAGCCTTAGGAAGTAACCTTTGAAAAGATAGTAGTGATAAACTCTTATCGAGTTTTAAGGAAAGTAATAAAACACTTATGTGCTTATGTGATTGCAACTTATGTGCTTGTGAGTGTTGAATAGTAATGATTAATAATAAAAAAACTTAAAATTTGGTTAACAGGATGGCTAATATAGGAGCATCCAGTCAGGCTAGGGAGGAAAGGTCCCAGATGCCTAGAGAGAAAGAGCCTGGAGATATTCAGGTGGTGTGGGAACAACTACTGCCACGGGAAGCAACTCCGTTGGTCACAGTAGTTGAGCAGGAGAGAATACCTGATGAGGATGATGAGATAGAAACGGATGAGGAAGACCCTGTTGAGCTGCCACAGTCGGATGAGGAGGACGAGGAGAAAGAGATTACACTTAACTCGATCGTTGCCCGTATGTACGACGAGGTGTATAACCATAATGTGGAACTTCAGGATACCGTCGAGGAGTTGCAAGAGATCGTAGCTGAACAACAACCCTCGATGGCACAGAAGGACGACGAGATCCAGGATCGTGAGGAACGTCTGAATAACGTTGAAGAGAAGCTGGTTCATATTGAAGGAGAGAACGAGCGAATGATAGCAGAGATTGCAGAGTTGAAGACTAGATTTGAGTAAATCTCCAGCTTCAATGGTTCCAGTTTAGTCACCATGAACCTGTTAAAGTGAGAAATAGCCAGATTTAGGCAAATCTAACCCGCAGGAAAATAAAAGCTAGAAAAAGAACTAGATTTGACTAAATCTAAACCATTCCAGCTTCAACAGTTTCAGTTTAGTCACCATGAACCGGGTAAAGGGAAAAGTAGTCAGATTTGAGCAAATTTAACCCGCAGGATGAATAACTATTATATATATATATATATATATATATATAAAAGCTGTAAATATACATATATATATATATATATATATTTACAGTAGACTTCAGGCAGGACTAAAAATGTAAAAATATATATATATATATATATATATATATATATATATATATATATATATATATATATATGTGTGTGTGTGTGTGTGTGTGTGTGTATAAAAGAGGTAAAAGGCCACAAAGAGAACTCCAGTGCCTAATAAGAATGTAAATATATATATATATATATATATGTGTGTGTGTGTGTGTGTGTATATATATATATATATATATATATATGTATATATAAAAGCAGTAAACACACCTAATATCACACCTAAGCTCAATCGAACAAAGTTCGATAATAGTGTGTGTGTATATATATATATATATATATATATATATATATATATATATATATATATATATATATATATATAAAAGCAATAAAACGCACTGATGTACATCCAGGCTCCAATTTAACAAAGTTCGATAACAAGATATATATAAGATATTTATATATATAAGTATTTATATATATGAAAGAAGTAAACGCCCAAATATTATATTCGGGCTCAATCAAGTATAGTTCGATGATAATAATATATATAAGTATTTATATATATATATATATATATATATATATATATATATATATATATAAAAGCAATAAAAGCCACGGATCGACAATCCAGGCATACCCACACGATTCGAGTAGATATATGTATAAAGAAGTGATAAAAAGCTTAAAAATCTGAAATATCTTACAGTGGGCTGCCAAGAAGACTTAAGATAGCTTTTAACGATTGAAAACTTGGTTTCCACCGGTTAAATTTAAGTATGCAGCAAAACACGAGCTTATAAGTGTTTATAAAGAATAATCACTCAGTTTAGAGCACTTTAGAAATGGTTATGAGTCGAAATGGACAGGGTTTCCTCGCTTATTTTTTTTTAAAATGGCCTACCCAAGCCCTCTATTTATAGAACTGATGGTCGCGGGTCTACCTGCGGCTACCCGAGTTTCCCCGGGCCATGTGGGTCCTGCCGTCTCGAAGAACATGCACTTGTGCAACGTAATGTCCGCTCAAACCTTCATAACTTTCAATCCGGCCATCCGATGGAGGCGTGCTATACCTTTCCAGAATGCTGTTGTCGAGAGCTACAAAATAGCATGGGATAAGTGGTTGTACGAAGCTGGGAAGATGGGTCCATGACCAGATCTTCAAGTCTTTAAATTCTATCTGGTGTGCTGTCTTGTGTAGTAGTCACTCGGGATTTTGAGCTATGGTTCTTGTGGGACATTTCTGAATGAAATGTTGGTTGAACTGATGTTTAGACATTGTGAATGTTGTATCGAGGTGGCAAAATGATAATTTTTCCCCTCACTGGGGTTATCTTCGACTCAATGTAGATGTAGCAGTCGTTGCTCATGGTTATCTCTGAGATTGGGCTGTTGTGAGTACTGAATGTCCTCAGGGTTATCTCTGAAGTGCCTTGACCTCCCGGGGTTATCTCCGGGGTTGAAACTGAGTGTCTTGGGGTTATCTCTGAGGTTGAAACGGATTATTTCGGGGTTATCTCCAGAACTGGAACTGTTTCTCTCGGGGTTATCTCCGAGGTTTGGAACTGACCATCCTGGGGTTGTCTCCGAGATTGAAACTGAGTATCTCGGTGTTATTTTTGAGATTGAAAACTAAGTATCCTGAGTTGTCTCCAGGATTGAGCTGATTTGCCTTCCATGGTTATCTCTGGAAGACGATTTTGCCCTCCTGTAGGGTTAGTAACGGGAATGCAAAATTTCGAGTGTCTACACTTCTATTTTTTATTTCAAAATTATGAGGGGTTATGTTCTAAGACCCAATATTCCTTAGATCTACATGTCTCATATATGGATCTAAGCATCTTGAGTGTTAGAATTGTGATTTAAATTGAGAAAAGTGAAACCATGTAACTAAAGGGGTGAAACCCTAGCTTTTTCTTCCCTTAAATCTTGTGTAAATCAAGTTTTACAACTCTGATTTATGATCCGTCAAGTCGGGAAGTGCTAGATACATGAGTTATCTAGTAAACCCAAGTGATAGCTAACAAATCTAGCACGTTTTGAAGCCATATGGGTGGACTTTCCCAAAATACTCTATATAGAGCTAAAACCTAGCTAAGCTCGCTGACCCCGTTTTTCCAACGACAGTTTCGTTCATTTCTGGACCTTTTATAAATTCTAAAAAAAATCAAGGAGGTACCTTGATGAGTTATCTATATGTAGGAAAAAGATCGGGCACGTTTCGATGTATAGAATAGGAGGAATGGTCTTTATCGTAAAGGACTCTTTAAAAAGAAAACCCGAATAATTCATTGTGCATAACTGAGAAACATCTGAAATTTTTACAATGAGTTAGTATATGTTATGACAGCATCCCCTGAAATTTTGAGAAGTTTCTGGAAAAAACTCAATTTATTAAAAATGTAACAAGATCCGGGTGTTATAGGCACTTTAAAAATAGTAAAACAAGTTCTAAAATTTCAGGAAAATTTGGGAATCATTATTGGGTCATACACTGTCCAAATCCAGAAAAGAAGAATTTTTGGAATCAGTTTGGTATTTTTCCTAAAAATGATGAAGTTATGAATAACTGGAAATAAATAGTTAAACGATGTCATAAATAAGAAAAATGTGATTTTAATGCTTGAATACTCCTAATATATAATATTCTGACTATTTGAGGGTATTTTAGTAAATTATAATAAGAAGTATTATTTATGACCTTTTATGGGTATTAAATAAGTGGTTTAATAAAGGGTGAACAATTAGAATAAATTGTTTATGACCTAATAAATTATAAAAATGTTATTATGATATTAATAATATTAGAATCTAATATTTTTAAATAAGTAAGAATATTGAAATTGAAATTTATTTAAAATACCATTAGATGACTAATAATATTAGATTAAAGTATTATTAGATGATTAAAATATTATTAAATAATTAATAATATTCAAAATTAAATGTTATTAAAATATAATAATATTAGTAAAAGAATAAAAGATTATTAAATGATTAATAATATTAATACATGAATAAAATATTATTAAAATGTTAATAATATTAGTAAGCGAATAAAGTATTATTAGTTGATTAACAATACTAAGGAGTAAGTAAGATGTTATTAAAATTAATAATATTGGACGAATTTAGGATAATGTTTACGTAATAGTAGTAGTATCAAGGGATAATAATGTTACTAAAGACATAATGTAATAACTAATATTTAACTGTGTGACTAAATATTAGGTAATTTAATATAGAGCAATGATATATGATTTTGCTAATCGGAAGGTCAATTATAGGTCTTTCGAAGGAAGGTAGATAGATTGCTAACCGGAATATATTTATTTTCATAGCAGTAGACTACAGACAAGAAAAGTTCCCTATACCGAGACTTAACTTTTCGCAAGTACTTTATTTGAGCTCGAGTTTTAATTCTCAAGCATGTGCTAAGTGGTTTAATTATATAAAATTATTCCACATCATTGTTATTGCTATTCGCACTGAGTGCATTTGAATTCGTATAGTATTTGACCTGTACCTTATATAAAACTTCTATAATCCATGAATTGTGGAAGTTTGAGTCTGATCCCTTGTTCGGTCAGAAAATTGAATGAAAATCATTTATAAAAGCTATCCAGGCCATTTGATGGTACGGATTCTTAGACTGAAGTGAACACCCCATATTTTAGGGGAGTACGCCACGTATCTAATATAAGATACACACCACATAGTTAAATGTTATGGATATACATTGTAACGAATGTGATTTTTATAATTAATTAAAATATTTATTTGAGTTAGATAAATATTTTAGTTGATTTATTTATTGAATAATAAATATTTGATGTTGATTGTTATGGCTTAATTTAATTAAGCGTTATAATTTGATAGATAATTTTATAATTGATGTGCATTTTATTATTAAAGTTTAATTGATTTTACTAATAAAATAACTTTAAATTATTTAAGTGTGACATTAGAAATATGTTATATGTCATAGTAAAGTAATAATAGTATATAATGAATAGCCTAACCATTATGTTGCTTAACTAATGATGAAAAAGTGAGGTTATGCTACTAAGATAGCTTAATGTTATATTGGTCATGCATGTAAGAGTTTTGTAACATAAGCCTTATGTTATTAGTTGGGGGTTACTATTATATTAATTATTAACATAACTATTACCCAAATGAGGAGTTACACAAGAAGAAATCCTAGAGTTTTTTTAGAGCAAGAGTCTTGGTGGAAGAGAGAAATAGAGAAATAGAGAGAGATAGAGAAATAGAGGAATTTAGGGGAGCTAGAAGAAGAAGAAAATGCTAGAAGAAGGTAACTTCTAAACCCCTTGTTTAATCTTTAATTTTTTTTGGTAGATTTATGTTCTAGGGTAGTAGATCATTCTTAATCTTGTTTGTATTGGTTTAATCTTGGATTATCAAGAATCAAACAAGAGGATTCAAGAAAGAAAATGAAATGGAAAGAAAATTTGAAGAACAAAATTCGTAGGTTTTGAGTAATTGTGGATAGATCTTGTGAAATTCATATCTCTTTGGGTATAATGAGTTAGAAAGTGAGCCTTATATCAAATCGAAGCTATGGAAGTAAGCTATATTCTGAAAGTGGAATCACATGAAAACTCCTTGTAGATTTCTTGCGATGTCTCGTATGACGCCCCAAAATTCGATACACCTATATCTCGAATTCGGTGCATCACGTATACCACGAATATCTTGCTAAATCATTAACAACTAAATAATAGAATAATTACATTGATATAATATAAATATTAAGCGTCCCAAGGTACCGTAACCATTACTATTACAATTCTGTGATTAGCTTAACATAGCCTAATCATTCTTGAATACATCATAATAACGATAATAATAATACTTCTAGTCTTAAGGGCTAAATTATTCTGTCGCCTTTCCCTTTCCTTGTCCTTTCTCGAAGTACCGCATTGCTCGCTTTTAAGCGTAATGTTTTAGGAAGCAAGAATGAGCAACAAATTTACCCAAAGAAGTGAGGGACAAGCGCCAGAATTTAGAATTCTCAAGATTTCAAAAATGATAAGTAGTTCCAGAATATCAAGAAACATCAAAAGTATTCAATAGGTGTCGTTATAGACTGAAGTATATCACAATTTCAAGATTTACTCCTCTCGAGGTTCATCATGAATGAATACTGAGCAGTCACTAAGGACTAAGAACTCTTACTAGAATTAACAGTATTACACTGTAATCCACAATAAATGAGTACATCAGGTGATCAGCCTAAAGTACCCTATGTTATGCATAACATTTAATCATACTTAGAGTGCGCCGCTTGGTTTCCGACAACATATCATTTCCCCTTCTATGAGGGTTGTTCATCTCAGTTTAATGTTCGGGTCCGCACCAAGGAAGTTTGGTTTGGATAATTCATCAAGGGTTCTGAAATTTAGAACGCTCATCAACTATGGACTAGACGAATCAATAGGGGTTCGCTAGTCTAACCATGTTTAACAATAACAGATAATTCAACTTGGATAAAATCTCAAAGGTATACAATAGAATACTTATTGTATAACAACATCCTGCTTGAAGGATTAATAAACTTTAATAAACAAGACAGGCTAGATTTATAATAATGATAACTTGCTCAATGTAGAAAGATGAATCAATAAATTTATATAACGATAACAAGTAGGGATAATAAACTTGGTCAACGAGATTTAGGGTAAGAACTTGCTCAATGTAACAAGATAAGGTTTAGAAACTTGCTCAATGAAATTTGAGTAAGGTTAGGGAACTTGCCTTTAGCGCTGATTACCACTTATAGCAAAAATCACCTCAATGAACTATGTTGTCTTATTTACATAAGTATAGGTATTCATTAGCCAAACACACTTGATATATACATATATAAATAACATGTACTCATTACACATTCTTCTATCTATGAATATTGCATCCATTAACATCTCTTTAATCATACCTACTGACGAATGACCTTTTCTACGCATGCTTACAGGTATTAGAATTGTTTTCCCGAAGCTAGTAAAACTTTATATTTTGGTTCGGGTGATAACAGCTTTATAACAAGAAGGGATATACATAAGTTCATCCTTATTTCAAGTTATGGTGTCGACTCAGTCCCAAGACATCTCGCCTATCCGAACCCGGGTTATCCTGTCATCTCCGAGGGCATCTGCCATGTCCAAGACGCGTTACGACTCGTCCGAGGACATTACGCTTTTGTCCGAAGACAACATTTCTTGTCCAAAGACAACACTTCTTGTCCGAAGGCAATACTTCTTGTCCGAAGACAATACTTCTTGTCCGAAGACAATACTTCTTGTCCGAAGACAACACTTCTTGTCCGAAGACAATACTTCTTGTCCGAAGACAACACTTCTTGTTTCATGGGCTCACACGCCCAAACCCAATTATTACGTTATTTCTACGATCAACAATATTACTCTACGGTTGATAATCACCCATTACTCTACGATCAACAATCTTACTCTACGATCGTAGTCGGTCAAGCTATCACTTTCTGATCAATAATCTTACTCTCTTGTCACGATAATCGCCCATTACTCTACGATCAACAATCTTACTTTCTACGATCGTAGTCGGTCTAGCTATCACTCTACGATCAACAATCTTACTCTACTATCAGTGAGTCATTCAGCTATCACTCTACGATCAACAATCTTACTCTACTATCAGTAGTCGATTACGGGCTATCACTCTACGATCAACAATCTTACTCTCTGACTACGTAGTCACCTACATGGTGGACCTTTCCAGAATCGTAGAGTAGTCCAAACACTTGCGAGATGTTAAGTGAGCAATCGTAGTGTTTTCCAAAAGACCAAAGACCAATATGACATGACACTATGATTTGATAGTAGAGTGTCATCCGACTTATGTCGTAAGCATCAAGTCCTAACTTTTAATTTTAACAATTTTTTTATTAACGTGTTCATGCATCGAAAGTGAACTTCCTAACGCCTTATAACATGCGAGTTCATCATACTTGACCTATTAATTAGAAAAAAACCAAGGATCAAACCGGACTCAAGTTAAGAACGAAGTAGAAATTTTACCTTCTCAACCTTGATATCTCACACACCCGATTTGGCTTCTAAATGCTTAGCGACTAAGAATTCTTCACTCGATGTCTCCAATACTCTTAATAATAAAATGATACAAAGGCAACAGATTTATAGAGGAAAGCATGGACTAGACCATTGCTTTACACAATGTGGGGATCTATGGCGCAATAGAAAGGAACAATGGTTGCTTAGGAGTTGTTTAACCACTTCATACCAACCACTCACCAGCCATGATTACCTAGGATTAGCGACTTGAAAGTTTACGTAAAGAGAGTTTAGGCTATCGTCCTTTGTACTTGGTGACCCCTAACTTGAGACAAGAGAAGCGATTTCGGACATAAGCATGGGGTGGTCGGTCGCACACCGCCCCTTACGCCCATTTTTTAAAAGTCAACCCTTGTACCGATTGTTATGTTGGGTTCAATTGGTCTTTAAATGTTCCAAGTTATTGGGCTAACTCAAAAGTCCATCAATTAAGTTATTGGGCTAGACTCCCAATCTACATACTAAGGTTGGGCTCGGATAATCCTAGATCCAATATTAAGTTATCCCTCAATTAATAATTCCACTCACATAATAAATTGTATAAGTTAAGCTTATCATCATATGCAATAATTATTTACATCTCAATTCCACACTAGGCATAATCTTCCAAGCTTAAACTAAGCTTCTCAATGCACATTGATCTAATACGAATCAATTGATCTCAATAAAATGTTAACACTTTTATTCATATAATTATTACTTCCATTAGCATATTTATTTAATAATATGAGGAATTTCTCAGGTATTACATCCTCTCCCCCTTATAAAAATTCCGTCCCGGAATTGATATAGGTTTACACAAAAAGTTGGGGATAATCCCTCATCATTCTATCTTCTAATTCCCACGTTGCTTCCTCGACATCGTGGTTACGCCAAAGCACTTTTACAGAAGATATAACTTTGTTTCTTAGCGTTTATTCTTTCTTATCTATTATCTGAATAGGAATTTCTTCATATGCCAGATTCTTCTCTACTTGAATGGGCTCATAGGAAATCATGTGTCTATAGTCAGACTTATACGGACGTAGTACAGAAATGTGAAACACGTTGTGGATGTGTTCCAGTTCGGGTGGCAAAGAAACTTTGTATGCCACTTCGCCCACTCGTTTCAATATCTCGAATGGTCCTATGAACCTCAGACTCAATTTTCCTCCCTTTCCTAATCGATCTTTCCTTTCCAAGGAGATACCTTCAAAACACAAAACTACCGACTTCAAAGTCTCTTGCTTACGGCGATGTAAATCGGCATACTTCTTTTTTCAGCGATCTTGTCAGGTCACGACCAATCTACCTCTTATTGTTGTTACCACGTCGACCATTTGCTGAACTAATTCAGGTCCCAAAAGTCGTCGTTCTCCGACTTCGTCCCAAATAATGGCGGCCTGCACCTTCTCCCGTAAAGAGCTTCATATGGCGGCATACCGATACTCGCATGATAGCTATTATTGTAAGCAAATTCTACTAATGGTAAATGGTCATCCCAATTTCCCTTGAAATCCATCACGCAAGCTCTAAGCATGTCCTCCAACGTTTGTATGGTTCGTTCACTCGCCTGTCGCTTTGAGGGTGATAGCAAGACTTAATCTCAATTGAGTTCCCATTCGTTCTTGCAAACTTTTCCAGAATTTTGATGTGAAACGCGGATCTCGATCGGAGACAATCGACACCGGCACTCCATGTCGCGATACGATTTCCTTCACGTACAAATTCGCTAATTGGTTCAAATTAAATCGGATCTTGATGGGTAGAAAATGAGCTGTTTTTGTTAATCGGTCTACAATAACCCAAATGGCATCATAACCCTTCTGTGTAACCGGAAGTCCAACCACGAAGTCCATCGTGATGTGCTCCCATTTCCATTCTGGTATTTCCAACGGTTGAAGTAGTCCACTGGGCCTCTGGTGTTCCGCTTTGACTCTTTGACAAGTAAGACATCTCGCTAACACACTCATGCAACTTCTCTTTTCAAATTAGGCCACCAAAATGGTGTCAAGATCCCAGACATTTTGTGCCTCCTGGATGAAACGAATACTACGTATTGTGTGCTTTGTAGGATTTCATCTCGGTTTGATTACATCCGCACCCATACTTGACTCTCAAACCTCAATATACCATCCTTGTCTACCTTGAACCTTTCTTCCTTATCTTCTATTATTCTCTTCTTTATTTTCTCACATTCTTCATCTTTCTCTTGTGCTTCCTTTATTCTATCCAATAACGTCGGGTGAGCTCTCATCATGAGAAATTTTCCTTCCGCTTCTTTTGGTTCCTCCACCTCTATTTCCAACTTTTCCATTTCTCTTATTAATTCCTCTTGAGTTGTCAATTTGAATAACTTCTCCTTCCTTTTCTACTCAAAGCGCTTGGCTACCACATTTGCTTTTCCCGGGTGATAAAGAATTTCGCAATGTAATCCTTGATTAGCTCCAACCATCTTCTTTGTCGCATGTTCAACTCCTTCGTGTGAAGATATATTTGAGACTCTTGTGATCCGTATATATCTCACATTTTCTCCATACAAATAGTGCCTCCAAATCTTCAATGCAAAGACTACCGCCGCTAACTCCAAGTCATGGGTAGGGTATCGTCTTTCGAAATCTTTCAACTGTCGTGAGGCATATGCAATGACCTTGCCATGTTGCATTAGCACACAACCAAGTCCTCTATGCGATGCATCACTATACACCACAAATCCTCCTGTATCATCTGGTAATGATAATACAGGCACCTCGCTCACTCCTATTCAATTCTTTGAAACTCTCCTCGCATTTCTCCGTCCACACGAACTTCTCTGTTTTCCTTGTTAGATTGGTCAGCGGGGTTGCTACCTTAGAAAAATCTTGGATAAATCTTCGATAGTACCCGGCTAGACCTAAGAAACTCCTAACTTCTGTTGGCGTCTTCGGCTGTTCCCATTTACTTACCATTTCCACCTTTGCAGGATCCATGAAAATTCCATTTTGGTCTATCACGTGCCCTAGAAATTTAACCCTTTCCATCCAAAATTCACATTTTGAAAATTTAGCGTACATCTTCTCCATTCTCAATGCTTCTAATACCATCTTCGTGTGTTCTACAAGGTGCTCTCCTTCGCCTCTTGAATAAATCAAAATGTCATCGATAAATACTACTACGAACTTATCTAAGTATGGCTTGAAAACCCGGTTCATCAAGTCCATGAATGTCTTTGAGCATTGGTTAACCCAAATGACATTACTAGAAATTACGTGAATGTCCGTAGCGAAGTTCAAACGCCGCCTTTGGTATGTCCTCCTCTCGCACTTTCAAACCGATGATAACCCGTCAGAATCTATCTTGGAAAAACACTTCGCTCCCTTCAGTTGATCGAAAGAGGTCGCCTATCCTTGGCAATTGATATCTCATGTTTAATTGTCACTCTGCTCAATTCACGATAATCGATACGAGCCTCATCGCTCTATCCTTTTCTTTATAAACAACACCGGTGCTCCCCAAGGAGACATACTTGGCCGAATGTAACCCTTATCTAGCGACTCTTGCAATTGAATCATCAATTCCTTCATTTCTCTCGGTGCCATACGATATGGGGCTTTCAAATTGGTGCGTTCCTGCTAAGTCTATTATAAATTGATTTCTCTTCATGGCGGAAGGCGAGCGATTCGTCTGAAATACGTCTTGGAAATCTCTTACCACTGATATAACTTCCATTTCTATTCCCTTTTTCTGAGTGTCCACTATATAGGCTAAATAGCCTACACATCCTTTCTTTAATAATTTCTTGGTTTGCATCATCGTGAAGGCAACACGATTGCTTGAGCGATAAGCTACCAGTAAAACACTACCTTAGACCCGATTTGAGGTCCGAAGGTTCACACTTTTCTTCCGACAATCGATTATCGCAGGTGTGGTTTGGATAACCAATCCATTCCAAATATCGATCAAATTCTCCCGCTTTAATCGGAATAAGTCTACATTTAGTTCGTGACCTTTAATGTTTGCACAACAGCTTGATAAACAAACTCTATGGGAATTACTTCCTTATTCGCAATCTCTACGTTCAATGAGTTTTCCAAATGTTCGTGGAGGTATGTTTAGTCGATTAGCGAATTCTTCGAACCTAATAAAGGAATAGGTAGCACCTTGAATCAAATAATACATACGCATTTATATTATTGATCGGAGAATACCGACACCACGTCCCTTGCGATCCATCAAGTCTTGACACCATGTTAAATGTTCGGCAATCGATCGGTTGATTGCGTTAGTCACCGATCATCGACTTCTTGCCCCCTCCCTGTTACCGCTTCTCCGTTGCTCCCCTTCTTTGGGAAATCCTTGATTTGATGCTCACTGAGCCACACGAGAAACATCCCTTGATCTTTTTTCTTTTTGGGCGGTTGGGTGAAACGTGCCTTCTTGGCCATGATTAGTGATGATGATGCGCCTTCCAAAGATTCCCTTGATGGTTTTTTCCCGCATTTCGATCAAACTTCACTACTTTTCTTAAATCCTCCTTGATAACTTCCTGACTGGTTGACGTCTCGGTGGTTGGTGTTGTTGTTGTGGTTATCCCATTTCCTCTTTCCCAGATAACTTCCACCACTGCTACTGCCTCCACGAGTTTCTCCCCCAGCATTCTTGTTCTTCTTCTCTTTGTTGTATTAACTCAATGCCTCGCTACCTCCCTCCGCAATTACCGCCTTCTCCAATAAGGTGGTGAACGAGTCGATTTGAAGGACTGACACCTTGTTGAACAACCAAGGTTTTAGTCCAAGTTCAAGCGCCGAGATTTCCTTTTCTTCAAAGGTCCACTTGATGTGGTGCGAATCGTCTGAGTTCGCTTGAACTTGGCGCATATTGTGCCACCGCATCTCCCCTGCTTTAGTTCTAAGAACTTTACCTCCATCTTATTGTTCATGCTCTTCTGAAGTAATTCTCAAGAACAAGGTCTTAAACCTTTCCTGTGTTATAGTCCCTCTCCGCTCTCTCTTTGGTTTGCTTTCCACCAAAGAGTTTGCTTCACCCCCATCATCATATATGTAGAGAACACGGTTTTCGGTCTTCACCCACACGAGCAATGGCGAAAGGCTTTCTCCATTTCCTTGATCCACGCTTATGCTTACGATAGGCTCAGTAGTACCCATAAATTCCGGAGGTCCTACACTCTTAAAGTCCTTAAAGTTTGCGTGAATCGAGCTACTTGGGGAATGGGTGGTACTTGTTCATTTCTTCCCCTAAGAGCCTCCCCCAACAAATCTACAAGCCTCCGAATGGGATCTACTTGTCCTCTCTCATCATTAACCCGACTCTTCCTGCGGTTAATCTACGTTTGGGCGGCATTTTTCTACATCACCAACTTCTATTTTTATTGTCTAATCATATTACTTAAACAGTTCTTCATAGAAGGAATAAGATTTTAGAACACATTTCAGAATAAGATCATTTATATTCATATGCCAAATTGTTACATTACATGCTATCTCCAAAGATACCTCTATAAATGACACAACTTATCCCCTAATATCACAAAAGATGGGGACAATCATTAACATACTACCCCTTTAACTCAAAAGTTGGGGCTTACAACTATTTCACATTCTACATAAAGATCAAAATAGATAATACACCACATAACGAACTACCACTAATAACTTTTAACGCCTAGACTTAATCCATCATCCCGCTGATCCACGCCATTCGCACTCCTCCGAGTTATGTGCACCACCAAATCTCTACTTATATGGTGTGTCGTGTACATCCCCTCGCTCTGTCGGGTAGTGATTCACCTCATCAATCGGTCTCCCCATGGTCATGCGCATTTGCATAGCCCATCCTGCTCATCTTCCTCCTTTGCATCTCACTTCATCCTCTAGATCGTTAGCCCTATCATTGGCCCCTTCCCACTTTTCTTCAAAATGGGTCCTAACCTTACCTCCATCTCTAACTCGAGTACGGATAGCTTCCTTCTCCGTCCTCTCGCTCAACTCCCTCTCGCCCATTTCTTCCAATTTCCCCGCCAGCTTCTACATTCCTAGCCACCGCCTGCAGAAACAGAGCCCCATTTGGATCCCCTCGCCTCCTTACGGTGAGCAATCTCTACCTCCATCTCCTGCATCACTAACTTTCTCCGATGGTCTTAGTCCTTCACTTTTTGAGCTCTTGACTCTGCTCTAGCCCTCACCTCTAACTCTAAAAAAATCACTCCTCATACTCCCCCAACATCCTATCCTCAAAAGTAGCCTCACGGAGTTCTCCATGGACTCGCCCACCATACGCCCTCCATAGGTTCCTCCTCCGATCGAGACTCTTCTGTATTGGCTCCATCTCCTCTTCCTCATCATCGTCATCATCATCGATAGGGACTACAGTTGATGTAGGCTCTGCTATCAATGGTGCTTCATATACCACGTGTATGTCATGCGACTCCTCTTCTACTACTCGGCTAGGTCCTCCCATGTCAGTCATCCTACAATCACTGACACAAGACAAAACAACCAACAACTCCATTAGAATAATAAGTTTATTGTATAGAATGAAGTTATATTCTGTAACACGCTAAGCCCATCTCTATGGAAACTCTATATGAATTTCATTCCTTTCTATCTTCTGAGTTCTCCTAAGTTATAATCTAAGGGCTCTCGCTCCTAAGGTTTATAACTAAAGCTTTGATACCAACTCGACGCCCCCAAAATTCGTACACCCATATCTCTCTAATTCTTGCATCACGCATAACTACGAATATCTTGCTAAATCATTAACAACGGAAATAATAGAATAATTACATTGATATAATATAAATATTCGCGTCCCAAGGTACCGTAACCATTACTATTACAATTCTGTGATTAGCTTAACATAGCCTAATCATTCTTGAATACATCATAATAACGATAATAATAATACTTCTAGTCTTAAGGGCTAAATTATTCGTCCGCCTTGCCCTTTCCCTTGTCCTTTCCTGAAGTACCGCATTGCTCTGCCTTAACTGTAATGTTTTAGGAAGCAAGAATGAGCAACAAATTTGCCCAAAGCAAGTGAGGGACAAGCGAGCTTGTAGCATTTAGAATTCTCGTGATTTCAAAATGATAAGTAGTTCCGAATATCAAGAAACATCAAAAGTATTCAATAGGTGTCGTTATAGATCAAGTATATCACAATTTCGTGGATTTACTCCTCTCGAGGTTCATCATGAATGAATACCGAAAGCAAACATTAAGGACTAAGAACTCTTACTAGAATTAACAAAGATACAATCAGTAATCCACAATAAATGAGTACATCAAAGTGATCACTTAAAGTACCCTATGTTATGCATAACATTTAATCATACTTGAGAGCGCATCGCTCGGTTTCCGACAACATATCATTTCCCTTCTATGAGGGTTGTTCATCTCGGGCCAATGTTCGGTCCGCACTCAAGGAAGTTTGGTTTGGATAATTCATCAAGGGTTCAAAATTTAGAACGCTCATCAACTATGGACTAGATTTAATCAATAGGGGGTTCACTAGTCTAACCATGTTTAACAATAACAGATAATTCAACTTGGATAAAATCTCAAAGGTATACAATAGAATAATTATTGTATAACAACATCCTGCTTGAAGGATTAATAAACTTTAATAAACAAGACAGGCTAGATTTATAATAATGATAACTTGCTCAATGTAGAAAGATGAATCAATAAATTTATATAACGATAACAAGTAGGGATAATAAACTTGGTCAACAAGATTTAGGGTAAGAACTTGCTCAATGTAACAAGATAAGGTTTAGAAACTTGCTTCAATGAAATTTGAGTGAGGTTAGGAACTTGCCTTTAGCTACCGATTACCACTTATAGCAAAAATCACCTCAATGAACTATGTTGTCCTATTTACATAAGTATAGGTATTCATTAGCCAAACACACTTGATATATACATATATAAATAACATGTACTCATTATACATTCTTCTATCTATGAATATTGCATCCATTAACATCTCTTTAATCATACCTCTTCGATTTAATGACCTTTTCTACGCATGCTTGCGGTATTAGAATTGTTTTCCTAAGCTAGTAAAACTTTATATTTTGGTTCGGGTGATAAAGCTTATAACGATAAGGGATATACATAAGTTCGTCCTTATTTCAAGTTATGGTGCTGTCTCCGAGTCCCAAGACATCTCGCCCTATCCGAACCCGAAGTTATCCTGTCATCTCCGAGGGCATCTGGCCATGTCCGAAGACGTTACGACTCGTCCGAGGACATTACATTTTGTCCGAAGACAACATTTCTTGTCCGAAGACAACACTTCTTGTCCGAAGGCAATACTTCTTGTCCGAAGACAATACTTCTTGTCCGAAGACAACACTTCTTGTCCGAAGACAATACTTCTTGTCCGAAGACAACACTTCTTGTTTCATGGCCTCACACGCCCAAACCCAATTATTACGCTATTTCTACGATCAACAATATTACTCTCTACGGCCGATAATCACCATTACTCTACGATCAACAATCTTACTTCTACGATCGTAGTCGTATTCGCTATCACTTTTACGATCAATAATCTTACTCTACTACGACAATCACCCATTACTCTCTACGATCAACAATCTTACTCTACGATCGTCGTCATTTGGCTATCACTCTACGATCAACAATCTTACTTACTATCAGTGTAGTCGATTAAGCTATCACTCTACGATCAACAATCTTACTCTACGGTCGTAGTCAGTCTACATGGTGGACCTTTCCAGGAATCGTAGAGTAGTCCAGACACTTGCAGATGTTAAGTGAGCAATCGTAGTGTTTTCCAAAAGACCAGCACCAATATGACATGACACTATGATTTGGATAGTAGAGTGTCATCTAACTTATGTCAAAAGCATCAAGTCCTAACTTTTAATTCTAACAATTTTTTTATTAACGTGTTCATGCACGAAAGTGAACTTCCTAACGCCTTATAACATGCTAGTTCATCATACTTGACCTATTAATTAGAAAAAAACCAAGGATCAAACCAGACTCAAGTTAAGAACGAAGTAGAAATTTTACCTTCTCAACCTTGATATCTCACACACTGATTTGGCTTCGGAAATGCTTAGCGACTAAGAATTCTTCACTCAGATGTCTCCAATACTCTTAATAATAAAATGATCGCAAAGGCAAATTTCAGATTTATAGAGGAAAACATGGACTAGACCATTGCTTTACACAATGTGGGGATCCATGGCGCAATAGAAAGGAACAATGGTTGCTTAAGGAGTTGTTTAACCACTTCATACCAACCACTCAAATTAGCCATGGTTACCTAGGATTAGCGACTTTGAAAGTTTACGTAAAGAGAGTTTAGGCTATCATGTCTTTTGTACTTGGTGACCCCTAACTTGAGACAAGAGAAGCGATTTCGGACATAAGCATGGGGTGGTTTGTCAGCACACACGCCCTACGCCATTTTTTTTAAAAAGTCAACCCTTGTACCGATTGTTATGTTTGGGTTCCGAATTGGTCTTTAAATGTTCCAAGTTATCAAATAACTCAAAAGTCCATCAATTAAGTTATCACTGACTCCCAATCTACATACTAAGGTTGGGCTTGATAATCCTAGATCCAATATTAAGTTATCCCTCAATTAATAATTCCACTCACATAATAAATTGTATAAGTTAAGCTTATAATCATATGCAATAATTATTTACATCTCAATGCCACACTAGGCATAATCTTCCAAGCTTAAACTAAGCTTCTCAATGCACATTGATCTAATACGAATCAATTGATCTCAATAAAATGTTAACACTTTTATTCATATAATTATTACTTCCATTAGCATATTTATTTAATAATATGAGGAATTTCTCAGGTATTACAGTCTGTTTTAGTAAGGATGGTCCGAAGGGAAAACAATCTGCCCAGAAAATCAAAACTGTTACGGTTTCTAACTTTGAAAAATTCATATAAATTCGTGTGTTTTGAATATGAAGAAACTTTAAACTACAAAGTTGTAGATATGGATGTTTACTAGCTAGACTAGCAAGATTGAGCCATTTTAGGGACCGGATCATGTCTAAAATAAATTGTTTAATAAGGTTGTCCAAAAAATAAAATTTTATAGAGTAGTTGATGAATTGCAGAATCTATTTTAGACGGACAAGGGTCTGACTTTAAGGCCTAGATGAGGTTGTAGTACACTGAGTAAGGGTTAATTCTATATAAGAAGGAACAAAAATGGAAATGTAACGAAGGAGTTACGTTAAAAACGAAAACAATGTTTTGTTAAAGAAATTGTGAAGATGAGTTTTATAATTCTGTTTGAATTAAGATTTTGGGTGATGATATATTTTGATGATTAACAATATGTTTTGACATATGTAATGAGTATAGATATGTGTTATCACATTCTATGCATAATTAACCATTTAAGATCAAGATATATCGGTGTGATCATCGTAGTCCGTGCTCTCTGGGAGAGTCATACCATCTTACTGATGATTTTGGCAGAGACCTTGAGGTCGGCCACGTTTTGCCATTCCCATTCAGTGGGGGTTTTCATAAGCAGTACGGTCTTTTTGTACGTGTGGTTTATGACACTTGAGACCGATTGACACTTTCAGATGCCATGAGTAATTTGTTTCCCACGAGATAGCCATGTCATATTCCTTTCAGTCAGCTGAGTGTACAGACGCATCATCTTGGTTTGTTTTCTTGTCAGGGATTGAGGATCCGTTTGATATTTTTCCATGTTTAGGGCTTAGCTCTCCCTATAGATTTATCACTCATGAAGTTGGCATGGACTATCTTCCTCTGACTGATTTGAAAGGGGTGACCACATATCATCCACTTGCTTTTATGGAATAGTTTGACCAATTTCAGGATATTCATCCCTTTGATGGGGCAGTGGGTCAGCGATTGTCATCTCGGCTTCTGTCAGCAGAGGATTTGTTCAAGATTTATGCATGTTGGACTCGTCGAGAGAGGACTAACTTTTTGACTAGCCATCCAGGTCGTTCTCCAGAGTATTATACATGGTTGTGTAGGAAACAATTTCTAAAAAAAAATTTTAATAATTTTAACTTTTAAAAATTATTATCCCAAGATCTTTCTCATAATTTAGCATAATCAAAAATTAAATAAATTATATTACATACCTCGTGCTCTCTATTAGAAGCACAATGGAGACTTTTTTTATTCTCGATGAAGGCTTTTCCTCCTTCCCCGATCTTCCTCCCTATGACCCTTATTTTGATATTACGTACTTTTTTGAGTGTGGGCTCAAAATACTGCAAAGTGATATATTATATAGAGTCCTCAACTCCTTGATATTTATCAGGATAATTTGAAAACTGTTTTTATATATTTTATCATGCTATTTTGTTATATCTTAATAAGGGCTAGAGTGGGGATCAAGTAGGATTCTACAATTCTAGCTCCAATATAATACTAATTTCTGATTAACTCTTTCATGAATTAGAATTATATTAATTATAACTAATTTCACTAAATAGTTATAATTGCACTCTAGAATTAATAGAATTAAAATTAATTAATTAAATCCGTCCACTATTAGTATCTTGCAAAATACTCCTCTACAATAATATCCATAAACGCGTGTAGGAATAAAACTGTTAACCCACTACATTTACTGCTTATATCCTTAACTCCATAATTTATAAACTTTTGATCACACATTAATTTAATAAATTAAATTAATACTTTAGTAATTTGAATTACTAAAATACTTGGCCAAGATTCTAGTGATCAACCAATAAATTATATCAAGGTGATATTATAATTTAATTGTAGAATTCCATCTTGAAAAATACATGTTCCTAATTTCATAACATATATCACCCAACATATTGAGGTATTGATTGTATTTAAAATCTCACTCTTTAATATATTAAAGTGACATACATTATAAAATTAAGTTCATTATTCTCTCAGGATTAAGAGTAATTGCACATTAATAGTAATTGAAAAATTATTTATAATAATAGTATTTAACAAATAATTTTTCGCAACGATCCAGTTCTATGTATTTCAAAATTACACCAATACACTAGATTAAAGTCTTCACTTTACATGACTAAGACAAATCATCCAATCAAGTGTATTACAATCTACTATAATGGTTTGTCCATATCCATCTAAGATTGAGAACACTATATTTCTTTAATTATAAATAACATATAATTTATGTCTTCTGTATATGACACTCCTTCATATACATAAATTATAAAATGTATAATTATGGACAAAATTTATGACACATTTAATTATGCAAAATGAAATTAAATTTTATTATTAAAATAATAAAATAAATATTAACATTGGGTTTTCTGGGCTTAAAACCTTACAGGTTGGAGGCAAAGATTGCATCGGCTAGGGTTGTATCCTCAGAGTTGAGTATTGATTCTGATGATGGAGAGCTTATGGAGTACCCTGATTCCCCCATCGAGAATGAGCTGTTTACTAGTTCGTTAGTAGCTCTGGTTGATTCCCCCAGTATTCCCACTGTTGTGACTCCATATTCTACATAGTATTTAAAGCAGAGGTTACATCTGATGATGTTTGAGAGGGATTAGGCTAGGGCCTTGATGTTGACAACTCTTTCTAATAGAGATGTCGCTTTTATTGAGAAAGATGATGATCTAGCTCGTAGGGATACCGCTGTTGTTGAGCGGGATGATGCTCTATCTACCCGAGATGCTGCCACTACAGATAGTACTGCACTTAGATCTCATACTACTGACATTATTGCAGAGATGAGTGCATTCATTGATGAGCACTGTATCACCATGTAGATGGTCGTAGATCTCCTGGATCGTATGGACACCCTAGGATAGGAGCTCATAGATTTACCTCCATCTAATGAGAGGGATGCCATGTTGGACTTGATGGCTCGCTTATCCACGGGTTTGTAGATTTTCTTTGATTTTCCTGCATAGACTAGGTAAGCCATTTTTGTCATGTATAGGAGACATTATATATGTCAAAAAATATTATATAAAAATGAATATGTTTTGATTCACTTCCCTTTTAGATATGCCTTATTACTTGCTTGATAGTTTCCTTTTAGATATGCCTTGTTACCTGCATTTATGGATGATCATGGCAGTACTCTGCAGAATGCCACAGATCTTTTAGCTAGTATTGAGATTGCAGGCCATGAGCTCAGAGATGCACCTCCATCTTCAAAAAGGGATGCGATTTTTGATTTGCCGTCCCGTTTGACCGTGGGCTTATAGACTAGCTTTTATTTTTCTGTATAGACTAGGTTAGCCATTTTTGTCATGTACAGGATACATTGTATATATTAAACAGTATTATATGGAAAAGAAATCTATTTTGATTCACTTCCCTTTTGCATATGTTTTGATCTTTTCTTGGTGATTGCCATTTTCTTTGTGACTGGCTGTTTTGATGTATCACAAACTCTTTCTTGATGGACTGACATTGAGATGTCGGAGGGTCTCTCAAAAGGGTTCGTTGATTGTGTGGGCTTTAGGGAATTTGGTTTTATGTAAGGTTTGGTGTCTTAAGACTGGTATTTAATTGAGTTTTTTAAGTAAAGGTAAGGGATTTGGCTTTTTCTTTTGAAGGTTAGACCGCACCATAGATGGCTGCCTACGTACTTTTATAGAGGGGAGATCAGGTCGTATGTAGTTCAGGCTTGGCTTGGATGGCTTATATTGGTGTTTTGTATAAGGAGTGGATATTTTAGAAAATTTAGAAATATCTATTTGGTATAACCGCGACATAGCTGGCTGCCTACGTATTCCCGTAGAGGGGAGATAAGGTCTTCCGTAGTTCAGGCTTTGTATTAAAAACCTAATTGACTTGATTTTTTTTAGAACTAGGATGTTGGTTTATAGGTAATTCAGACATAGTACCTTTTCACGGTGTCTAAATTGATGAGCTGGGGAAATTCTTCCATTTCTATTTCTTGCAGTCTGAGGGCTTCTCCCGTCAACACTTCTTTGACGATGAAAGGGCCTTCCCAGTTTGGGGAGAATTTTGTTCTGGCTTCATCTTGATTGGTGAGGATCTTCTTCAGTACCAAGGCATTTTCTTTGAATTGCCTAAACTGGACCTTCTTGTTGTAGGACCGAACAATCCTTTGTTGATATAGCTGACCATGGAAGATGGTTGTCGCCCTTTTCTTGTCTATCAGAGATAACTGGTGGTACCACTCTTGCATCCATCGGTCTTCTTCCATCTGAGCATATATTAACACTTTTAATGATTCTATTTCTACTTCTATGGGGAGCACTGCTTCCATGCCATAGACCATAAAGTAGGTGGTAGTCCCAATAGAAGTGCACATTGACATTCTGTAGGCTAATAGAGTCAGAGGCAATAAGTCAGACCACCCTTTGTGATTGGCTGAAATCTTTGTTTTTGATGAAACCAATGATTACCTCTTTAGTGACTTTGGGAAAGGAGGCATCTTCAACCTATTTGGTGAAGTAGTCGATCACGATGAAGATAAATTGATGACCAGTGTTGGCTTTGAACTCGATTGGCCCGATCATGTCCATCCTATACATAGAAAAGGGCCAAGGTGAACTCATATTATGTAGTTCGTTTGAAGGATCGTGGATGGCATTTCCATGAACTTGGCATTGATAACATCTCCTGACGTGATCATCACAGTCGGCTTTGAGAGATATCCAGTAATGCCCTGTTCTTAATATTTTCTTGGAAAGTAAAAGATTGCTCATGTGTGGACCACAAACTCCACCATGGACGTCATCCTTAAGTTGTTGGGCTTGATCTTTGTCTTGGCACCTTAGTAAGCCTATTCCAGCATCTCTTTTGTAGAGTGCATCTCCACTTGGATAGAATTTCATAGCCATTTTATGGTTTCACTTTCTTTCAGTTTTGTAAGAATCGTGAATTTCATGAATAAATAATTATTTTAATATAATAAGAAAATAAATATTTATTTGAATATAAATATTGATGTGTTGTGAGATGAGTAATTCAATTAATTCAAATTAAATTTATAAGAAATGAGAAAAATACGGAGTTTATGATGAGGATTGTGAAATGCCTTGTGTAGCATGAGAATGGAAATTTAAGTGGTTTAACTTAATTAAGGAATGAATAAATTAGGAAGTGAATGATTAATTAATATTATATTATTAATTAATTGATATTGTGAATACTAGAATACTAATGAGCAAAATAAATCACATAATTAGAATTATATTGTTCATTTAATTGATGTGCGTAAGGTATGTAGTAATATATAGTACCTACATTAAAAAAATGTGTATTGTGACACCTTGTGGTAACTATATAATATATAAAACTATATAGTAAAATAGAAGAAATTATAAGCTACTTAAATAATTGCTTATGTGACAATGAGTACGTGTGAGAACATTAAAGATGTACTATATCAAAGAATTGCTAATTATTTCAATAAGTGAGTCTAGTTGGAATAATAGAGTTTTAAGGATATAATAAATTATTAGTGACCAATTAAATTGAGTCCATACATGTTATAAATATTAATTAGACTGGACTAATGTACATGGATTATATGATGTGGGTACATAAATAATCCCTAACTTTCCATTTTGTAATAACATTAACATATTAAAATCACATTTTGGGAGTCCAAGAGAACAAACTAAGCATTATAAGCACGTTGCTGAGATTTAAAACTCCTCAATGCTCAAACAGTGGCCAAACAGTAGCCTATAATTTCATTGCGTAAACTCCATCTTCCTAACAGTGTTGCTCTGATGATGGCTACAAGGTTGGCAGTTGGCCAACTCCTTTATACCCAATGTTTCCTTCCATTCTTCATTGAATCAAACCAAGGTGCAAGAACAATAACTGGGCAACCAATTCTCTATATATAGCACCCTCTTCTTCTTAATTCTCAGTTGCTAAAAATTTGTCTGATAAGTATACATTGAGAGTGAGAGCTGCTGAGCATTGAGAGAGTGTAATTAGTGCATTGAGGAATTAATTTAAGCTTCAAAGAGGTATAAATTCTGTTTATGTTCTTGAGTTTGAGTTTTGTCAAATTCTTACAATTGTTTGAATTCTCTGTTAATTGATATAAAATAGCATGCCATTATGTTGTCTGAGTTTGTTTGCATGTCTAAGAGCTTTGTAGTTGGTCTGGTTACAAGTTTAACATTGGTTGTGTTGAGGCTTTGCAGAAGTAGAGCCATCATTTTTTGTTACCTTTCGAAGTGGTATGCTTGCCGCCATTATCTATATAAGATATTACCGCATAAATGCTACCGCCGCCAACCATGGATACTAATTTGTTGATCTTGTTTATTTCTGAGTATGTTATGTTGGTTAGATTATACATGTAAATGACCCTAGCATGTGGATAGATGTTGTTTTGAACATAGTAAGTTACTTTTGTTTGTTTTAGTATAAACATTCAAAGAAAACTTAAAGATTTGGAAAACTAGTTTGATAAACATTGTATAATACATGTTATGACTTATGTACAAATGTATTAAGTTTTTATATGCCTTGACATGTGAATCAATATGTTAGTTTATATTGTTGGAGATGACACAGACTATTCAAGTATGACTTAAAGGAAAAATTGCAAGTAAAAGACTATACTAGCTATTTGAAAATGAACTATGGACACACTAAGTTTTGAACTTGAAAACATGCTATCATGATTTGATTTTATATATCTTTAAGAATGTAAGCATGATTTAGACTAACTAGACTTATCTTGCATGCTTGAATAAGTTTCACTAATAGAGACTTAAAGTTTCAAAAACAAACTTGATAAGCTATATACACTTTGAGTTACAAACTTGTGAGCATGCTTATGTGGTCTAACATGTATATATAAGAGTATGATGTATAGTAAGTGAAGTTGCTTTGCATGCTTGATGGCTTAACATGAGATTTTCTAAAGAAACCTTGAAAACTAGTTTTGTCAATAACTACGTTACAAGTATTCTAGAATGTGACATCATGATTAGGTGTGTTATGCCTATAGACATGAATAACATGAATGCCTAGTTAGCTATATGCATCCTAAACTAGTTAAATGTGGTTTAGAACAAGCATAAATGAAGTAGAACTTCATAACTTGAAATACATGACTAATCTAATGTAGGTATATTTGATTGAGACTTAGTGATCTCGTTGTATGAGTATAACGACTAAGCATGAAAGATGTTGTTTAAATCAACACTTAAAGTCTTGATTTGGTGGGATTTGTTAATGAATCATGTAAAAAACAAGATATAGAAGAGCCAAACCTAATGATGAGCATCATAACATGTATGATTCTGCAAGTGTCATCATTAATGTTTATAGGTGTGAAAGTCTGGCCAAGCTTCAGTTTAGCAGTTCTAGTTTGGGCAAGGAGCAGCGCGGCCGCGCCACTCCTTAGTTTAAAACCAGCGCGATCGGGCCACCTGCAGTGAGTTCTATTTTCTGCTGATAATTTAAGGGTTTGTGCTTACCTATATTGTTACCTTAATCTGTAATACATGTCCAGTGCAGTATTCATATGACAATAAACATGTTAATGAAAGAATCCTATGTTGAATAAGTGTTTATAATCTTAAAAGCCAAAATGTGATGGCAAACTATGTTCTTTGATGTCATAGTGTATTAGAAACTTATTTTTATGTTATGCGACGACATACATATGAGGTCATACGACTAAGAAAAGACTAACAATATATGTGTATTATCGATGAATTTCACTTATGTATCATAGCAAATTAAGATAGTAAGTGTACATATTGAACTTGTATAAGTAATGTGCTTATACATAAATAGGATATTATAGTTCATTGGAGTGGTATTAAGCTTTACTTTGGTAAACTACGCTTGAGGCAAGTACTCGAACCCTACTCTTTATTGAGCATTACTTGAACTTGTACTATTATTGCTTGTACAAGTAAATAATTAAAAGTATGATTATTAAATTATGACATAATGCTTCATAAATAGAATAGAGTTGTTTATATTCTTGAACTTTGATTCGAGTATTGAACTTATAATTGTCCGTATATACATTTAAAGAGCGATCTATGCCAATTGATTTGGCTATACCTAAATCATAATTTGAAAGCGATCCAAACCAATTGATTGGTGCGAAATCTAGTATTGACTGAGATGAACAACCTTCTTTGAAGGGAAAACTATATTTGTCGGGAGACCAATGTGTACACTTGAGTACGACTAAACGATATTCATAACGTAGGGTACTTTAGGCTGATCATCTGTTGTACTCGTTTTTGTTGGATTACTAGTATATTACTGTTAATTCTAGTAGAAGTTCATAGCCCTTAGTGACTGCTCAGTATTCATAAATTTGAAATCTCGAAATGGTTAAGTATTGAATCTCATTGATATTTTCCGTCCTTAGCGACTATTGTTGAGAACTATTGACACTTCTTGCTATCTTTGAACTATCATTATTGTTGTACACTTGAGAAATTTAAAACTATATTGAACACCCTTATTGCTATATTACTTGTTGAGCAAACTTGTTGCTCATTCTTGCTTTCCCTAAAAACATTTCAGTTAAGGAAGAGCAAGGCGGTCCCTCAAGCATTGATAAGGGCAAGGGCAAAGCTACAGAGTAGTTTATATTTAGTGGAGATTATTATGTTCATGTAATGACATAAGTTGTGTTATGTATTAGTTATATCTAAACTATGCTTAATTACGTTTATGGTATGTAAGAGATGTTTAAGTTACGAACCTTGGGACGAGAATAATTATATTATAACAATGTAATTTATTCTATTATTCCGTTGTTAATGTTTTAGTATGTTATTAGAGTTAGCACGTGGCGAACCAAATTCAAGATATGAGTGTCTGAATTTGGGGGCGTCACAAGTTTGACATTCCCCAGCGGGCGTAGTTCTATCTCAGATGTAAGACCCCAACTTTCATGAATAAAGATTAATTTTTCTCGAAATATATTTTTAAATATTATGGTGTGGATTTGATATAATGTTATAGTTGTGGGTAATATTTATAAATTTTGCAAAGTAAACAAGTTGTTATAAAATATTCGATTGGTCGGAGAATATTCGTTTTAACATGGAATATTCATACGACGACACAATCATTGGTGGACCCCACAACGGAATTATTATCGGAGTTAGAAAAATGACAAAAATATATTTTTATGAAAATAACGTCGAAAGTTTTACCGTTAACTGTTGAAATACCCGGTGATAAAAGTACAGTAATATGCATGGTTGCATAGTAGCACACAGTATTGATTATTCATGCTTACGTGAGAAGTCACTTAGTTATACTCAATTATTGCTATAGTACTTGCTGCATAGTATCTCACATTATTGATTCTATTATTGTTGATATTTTATATATTATTAAATCAATAATTGAGATAACAAAGTTATTAATATTATTATTTTCAATATTAACGATGTCTAGAAGTTCTGTAAAGGAGAGGTTTGGTCACTTAATTGCGCGCCAATAGGGAGAAATCCTTATTGGAAAGCCCCCTCTTTCCTGGGAACGACCTGGTCGATTAATATTATGAATTATAATAAAGGTGATAAGTTTTGTTTTATTATTATTATTATAAATGTAATAAAACAAAATACTTTTATAAAGTTATTTATTTTATTAGACTATAAATAGAATATATAATATTTTATTATGCATAGTGTTTGCATAGTGCATGTATAGTATTTACATAGTAAAATCTTTTATATAAAATGTAATACTTTTATAAAGTTATTTATTTTATTAGTCTATAAATAGAATATATAATATTCTATTATCCATAGTGTTTGCATAGTGCTTGCATAATGTTTGCATATTAAAATCTTTTTATATAAAACATATATAATACTTTTATAAAGTTATTCATTTTATTAGATTATAAATAGAATATATTATATTTTATTTAAAAGATTTTGTTTTATTAGAATATTTTATTAATAATGCATAGTAAATCAATATGGACCGTCTGCTTAAAAGTAAATCAATCTGGACCGCTCATGAATTAGTTACTATTCACCATTCTCCTATAAATAAAGCTCATTCCTTCATTATTTCTTACGAATTCACCAAACTCTAGAGAAAGAAACTATAGAAAGAAAGAAGAAAAGTATTCTCCGCTTCACTACTCCTATATCCAGCTTTCTTCTAAGGTAAGGGGTATTATTTCTTTTTGTATTCATGAAGAGAACTTCATTATTCCATTCTTTATTATTCGTTGAATAACTCAGATACGCTGCAGGCTACCCTATACTTGGTGAAATTCTTACATTATTCCATTCTTTATCATTATGTTGAATAACTTTGTCTATGCAAGTATCGCATATATGGTGAAATTCTTATGTTATTACATTCTTTATTATTCTCGTTGGAACATCCCGTCATGCGTGCGCTTACGCATGACCGGTTCCGTTATTTATTATTCTTTGGAATATCCTCGTCTGCACGCGTTCGCATGACCGGTTCCATTATTTATTATTATGTTGGAATATCACATGCGTGCGTTTACGCACGACTGTTCCGTTATTTATTATTCTGCTTGGAATAACTTTGTATGCGCGGTCTATCGCATGCCTGGTGATTTCTTTTGTTATTCCATTCTTTATTATACTCACTTGGTTAAAGTTTTAACTTCTATACTCCATGAAATTAGTGGAATATCGTTGATATTTGCACTTCATCCAGTATCTTTTCATGGAAATATTCTTCTGAGCATTCTTGAATTTTACTCTACAAAGAAGTATCATGTTGACAATTTGGACGTTATTAGTTCCTGGATAAATTAATTCTTGAACTTGTTTTATTGACTTCTTATATCATTGTCATCATTCTCATGTTTCTATTATGTTGAAAGTCATCTGTGGCCTGTAGTGCATAGATGGACTTGGTATGATTATGACCAGGGATTAATCGATATAATCATGACCGTAATGTTACAAATGTTGTGGTAAAAGTCCTCATTGGCCCGTAGTGCATGATCATAACCATTGATGAATACACGAATATCCTTGGCCCGTAGTGCATGGATAATTTGTGGTTGTGATACTAATGAATATCATTGGTAGAGTGCGTGGATGATGTGGATTATTTATTAAAATTTGAGTCCCAAATGATAAAATGATGAAAAACCTTTTAAATCATAAAAGATAGTAGATTTTATTTTCTACTTGACTCTTTTAATGGATTGCTTGTTCCACTGCAGTTAAACTCGATGTTTGTTATATTGTATCAGTTTAACACTATTGAAGGCTAACGATAATTTATTTTGCATTATCTTAGTCATAATATTTCTTACTGGGCTAGTTGAGCTCACCCTTTTACTTTCATTGTTTTCTTCAGGAAATGAGAACGTAGTAGGGACTAGTCGGGGAATGGAGTGACGATCTAGATGATAGCATTAGTAGTCCTCACTATTCTATGAAATAGTGTGATAATAAATGTATTGAGGAATTATTTTGAGTTTGAATACTGTCTAGTAGACAATATTTGTACTAAAACTCACAACTCATGTTGTATATTTAAGATTGTATTTGTATTCTGTACCATGTATTTGGCGACTCAGAATAGGTGATGTATACCTATTTTGGGGGCATCACAGGCAGGGCAAGGCCTTAACATATTTTTTAACTTGTTGGATGACAGAAGTGTGAACGTCAGTCCATGGGGGAGGATTATCTTGTAAACACTGAAAGAGAGGTTTACAGATTTTCCTAAGATTTTCATAGAACTGGCTAATATAATTGAGCGGCCTAGAAATCTCTGAAGTTGGGTTTTGTTGATAATTTTATCAGGAAATTTGTCAGCGAATTGAATAGCTCTATCAATAGGCTGAATAAGACCTTGATAAATATTAAAATAAAGAAACCGCAATTTAGTTTGAAATAGACTGCATTTAGATGAGGACAAAACAAGTCCATTGGTAAATGTTATCTTAAAGAATGAATTTAAATGTTTAATGTGTTCTTAAATAGATCTGGAAAAAATGAGAATATCATCGATGTAAACAATGATAAAATGACTGAAGGGATTTAAAATGTCATTAAGAATGTTCTGAAACTCATTAGGGGCATTTTTCAAACCAAATGACTGAACGTTCCATTCATATTGGCCAAAAGGTGTGGTAAATGTCATTTGTACCACTCATCTGGATTGCTTAACCTATTAAGGAGGTCTTCTTTATTGAGCAAAGGATACCTAATCCACTCTAACACTTTGTTTAATAGTTTGTAATTGATAACTAGACGCGGAACATGTAAGACCCCAAATTATTAATAAATGAAATTTATTTTCCTCTATTTATTATTTTGAAATAGTAAGGGTTGATTTGATTAATGTGGATAGTTATGGGTAAAATACACAAATATTTTGAATAAGCAAGTGGTTATAAAATATTCATTATTGTCGGGGAATATTCGTTTGGTCGTGGAATATTCTTGCTGTCGGGGAATATTCGTACGACGACACAGTCTTTTGTGGGCCCCATAACGGAAAGCGATTGGATGAAGAAAACGACAAATATAAGTTATTTATAAATAACGGCGTAGTTGTTACCGTTAATACTGTTGGAATACCCGGTGGTTAAAACACACTAATACGCGTTGTTGAACAGTAGCACACGGTATTGCACCAATTATTGATTCTTACGTAAGAAGGCACTACTCAATAATTGTTACAGTAATTACTGTTCAGTATTTTATTTTATTGATTCAATAATTGTTGCATTGATATTTTATATTACTGTTGTTTCAATAAATTGTCATTACACAGTATTTTCCATTATCGGAGCAATAATTCATATTATCTGAATAATATTATTGGATAACATTATTGGCAATGTCTAGAAAGTTCTGATCTAAGGAGAGGTTTGGTCACCTGATCATGCGCGCCAATAAGGAGAGATCCTTATTGAAAGCCCCCTTTTCTCGGGAACTACTTAGTTGCAAGATCTTGTGATTCTCAGAATATTATTTGTGAATAATTAATTATTGATTTATATGATGAGGAAAATGTTGATTTTATGTGGATATAGATAGAGAAATTTTTAATGTGACAATTGTTGAAAATTAATATTTTATCTTTTTCTCGATAAAATAATTCATTTAAATATATTATTTTAATAGTATATTAACTATGATATTTTTATAATGAATGCCTGATATATGAGTATATGAGGAGGAAGAGTATTTTGTGGCATTAAATGTTTAACACATATTTTGTGTGTAGGTAGACATAATTATTGATGAAATTTGATTATAAATAGTAAAATCGCTTGCTTTATGGATTTCTGGCCAATTTACATTTGGAATTTGAAAAACTTTCTTCTCGCAAAGTTGTAGAGAATTGAATTTCCTATAAAAATGAACAAGATTCGAATTTTCTGATAAAAGGGCTATTTATTATGAATTATTGAAGTTCAAGAAACTCTAATAATTAATTTTTGAAGTTTTAAATATTTTTTTACAAAAACATTTTTTTGCATGTGAGGCATGTGTTCAATTCTTTGAATTTCAGATTCAAAGGTGTGCGTGAAGATTATATATATATATATATATATATATATATTAATATTTTAATAAATTTTCTACTTTGGTGTTTCTAAGCTTTTTCCTATAAGTAGGGTGCTTAGGTTAGAATTAAAAATCACACCAAAAATCAAGTTTTCTCTCTATATTATCGAGCGTATTCTTGTGAGTATTTTGAGTATACTTTGAGTATTGCTATACTGATGCAAGTTCAAGTCATAGCCTATATCCTGTTTTTGACTAGAAGTACCGTCTTTCGAGGTAAGGGATGTTATTTTATTCAAAAATGATATTATTTCTTCAATATCATTATGCCGAAATATTGGTTGAAAATTTTTATCAAATTTGGAACTTTTTCATGTCGGGGTTACTATTCACGAGTTACTATTTATGAGTTACTATTCATGAGTTACTACTCACGAAGCGTGATGATGATATTTTTTGTGAAATTTCTATCTTTTGGTGTCGGAGTTACTATTCACATATACGGTACTATTCACGTATACGACACTATTCACGAATACAACACTATTCACCGAAAAATGAAATTTCTTCTTTTTGTCCAAAATATCTATTATGGATACTAGCTTTGATTGTATCCATGTTTTGATCATTCTTGAATTTTACTCCAATCTGATTACTTATGAAGTATTTTTGAACTTAGATTGTTTAAAATACGAATCCTTAATATTTGTTCTTTTGTTTCACTGGATTCGTTTCCTTTAAAATATTTTTCATCATCCTCGGTCTTAAATGATGATATTACTAAATATCTTTGGCCCATGGTGCAAAGATGAATGATTTCTTGATGAATATCTTTGGCCGTAGTGCAAAAGATGAACAAGTGTTGAGATGAACATATTAGATCGATTAATATCTTTGGCCCAGTAGTGCAAAGATGAAATGTGTTTAGATGAACATGACCAATCGATGTATATCTTTGGCCTGAGAGTGCAAAGATGAATATTTGATTCGTATATATATTGATTGATGTTACTGAGGATAAAATATCGACGATGAACTTTTAAATTCATATATAGAAGATAGTAGTTTGCATTCTCTACTTAACTCTTCTAATGAATTGTTGTTTCATTGCAGCTTGTTGATTTAAAAGCCGGTTGTCTATTGTATTCTATTAGATTTTTCCCTGTTGAAGACTAACGATAATTTGTTGTATATTATCTTAGTCATAATATTCTTTACTGGGCTAGTTGAGCTCACCCTTTTCCTTGTTGTTCCATTTTTCTTCTCAGGAGGCGAGAATGTAGCGAGTACTAGTCGGGGTATGGAATAAAGGTTATAGAGAGAGTTGTTTAGTAGTCCTCACCATTTTTGTAAAATAATGTATCAATAATTATGATGAGGATTTATTTGGGTATGTATATTGTCTAGAAGACAATAATTGTATTTAAACTCACAGTATATATGTTGTCGTATTTTTGCACGACAAATGTATTAATAAAGTTGTAGTTATTTCGTACCATGTATTTGGCGACTCGAGAATGGGTTGGATGGAATGGAACTATTTTGGGGCGTCACGGTTGGTATCGAGCTTAGGATATGATCTCCATGAGATCGGGGAATAGAACTAGGAGGGAGAGAGACGAGTAAATCCTTCGCTAGTGTGTCCTACCTAAGCTTATTTTTAGTTGGTTAGTATATAGGGATATTATGTGATATATTGATTTCCTTAATTAACCCTTGTTTTATGAAAGTATTTGAGAATGTCGACTGAGAATATTAACAATGGAGTAAATGAGACCGTGGAGATGCTGTCTTTACCAACGAGGAGAGAGATACAACTGTGGTGGCAATGTACCTCCTGTGAACAACACCAATCGAAAGCGATGATGAACGAGGGATGTTTAGAAGCTTTTTGCAGCTCATGCAAAATCGAATTTGAGGAGACTTGTGTTCAAAATACGGGGAGGAAATGATAGCAATTCACGGGTGGTCACAATGAAGCGAGTTCAAGAGTTGGGACCACCGCATTCGGGGAAAGCCGGATCCGATTAAAGGCGAGACGTGGGTCGACAAATTACCAAGATATTCGATGTCTTGGGATGCACGGAGAAATGAAAGTTCCATTCGCTACTTTTATGTTCCGTGAACGAGGCGGACATTGGTGGGAATCATGAAGCGTACCATCCAAATTGCACTTTCGGCATGTCATGGGAGACATTTTAGAAATAGTTCAATGACAAGTACTTCCCTAAAAGTATTCGTCATATGAAGGAAGTGGAGTTTATTAAACTGGAGCAGAATAACATGACGGTGTTCCAGTATGAGGCGAAGTTCGCGGAGTTATCCAGGTTTCCACCTCATTTGGTAGAGAATGAGGAACGTATGACGCGGATGTTTCTGAGAGGTTTGAAACCCGACATACGTCAGTATCTCATTTCTCATAAATTTTCTCTCTATTCAGATGTTATCAACATGGCTCAGTTGTTAGAGCGAGATAACGAGTACGTTCAACCGAGGGACCATAACCAGGATCATACCGAAGATAGCAGTCATCAGAATAACGATAACCAGCGGAGAAAGAAGAATACGGACAAAGGCGGTAACCACTCTGGTGGTAATCGTGGCCATGAAAATAGAAGAAGCGAAGTCGGGAGAGATTTTAAAGAGGAGATTCAACAACGACCATGTGAAGACGTCGGTGCAAAGAGTAAATCGGTTCCAAGGAGGAGAAAGACCACCTATCAGTATGTTACAAATCTTGAAAGAGGGACATATCATTAAACCGCCCACAGCAGCTTAAGGTATGCTATAATTGTGGAGAAACCATGCTATTTTTGAGGAAATGACACGGGAGTTGGAAATGCAAATGAAAGCGGGTATTCTCATCTTTTTGAAACACCAGTGTCGTCGTCAATTTCGAGGACAAAATTTCATAAGGAGGGAGGTTGTAAGACCCCAAATTATTAATAAATAAAATTTATTTTCCTCTATTTATTATTTTGAAATAGTAAGGGTTGATTTGATTAATGTGGATAGTTATGGGTAAAATACGCAAATATTTGAATAAGCAAGTGGTTATAAAATATTCATTATTGTCGGGGAATATTTGTTTTGTCGTGGAATATTCGTGACGTCGGGGAATATTAAATTTACGGCCAGCAAATCTTTGTGCTACCCCCATAACGTAAAGCGATTGAATGAAGAAAACGACAAATATAAGTTATTTATAAATAACGGTGTAGTTGTTACCGTTAATACTATTGGAATACCCGGTGGTTAAAATACACTAATACGCGTTGTTGAACAGTAGCACACGGTATTGCACCAATTATTGATTCTTACTTAAGAAGGCACTACTTAATAATTGTTACGATAATTCTTTATCAAAGATTTTATTTTATTGATTCAATAATTACTGCATTGATATTTTATATTACTGTTGTTTCAATAAATTGTCATTACACAGTATTTTCCATTATCGGAGCAATAATTCATATTATCTGAATAATATTATTGGATAAAATTATTGGCAATGTCTAGAAAGTTCTGTCTAAGGAGAGGTTTGGTCACCTAATTGCGCGCCAGTAAGGAGAGATAATTTCATTCATATTGGACTTATTCAAGTTGCAGTTAAACCATTAAACATTAAATGAATTAATTCAAGTATCTACCTTTGCCTCAGAGACGCTAGATTTCTTAATTATTTCCCAAGTATCATTGGCATAATGGAATCAAGTCTGCATAATGGACCAATTCATTTTAATTGCTTTCCTGATTTCACATTAAGCTTAAGTGATCCTAATTTATTAAAAGCTTTAACTTTAAATATTAATACTGTAGGAGAAATCACTCAAATGATTGAGGGTTTTCAAGCCTTAGCTTTGATTTATAGAATTTATTATAAGACTATGAAAACAAACTTAAATGTTCATGCTATTAACAAAAGTCCTAAAGATCAAACTGTTTTAATTCAAAGTTCAACTAGTGATGCTAATGTTCAGATCCTGAGAACCATCCTCTGGAAAGACATTACCTTGCCTAGTCAATGGACTTTGCCCAGTGAAATACCCCAACAGCTAGTTAATAACAATTTGCTAAATGTAAAAAATATTAAGTAATTTTCTGATGGTACTGTCAAAATAAGTTTTGAACGTACTAGAAGACCAGTAATCATAGAAGATTTTACTAGTTCTTCAGCACCTTCTGTTCATACTAGAAGAGATACTGAAATACTTAGTAACCCTTCTATGCAAGACATTAAAATGAAATGTATTCTAAATCAAGGTCAAACTAGTCATCCTTGTTATACAAATGAAGCCGTAGAAGAAGAAGACTATTCTCCTACACCTTCAAAGTATCCTACTCAGTCAGATTTTGAATTACCGATACATAATCAACTCATAGGTTCATCTGATACTTCTCCAATGTAATTCCTACAGGTTCATCTAATTTTGACACTAAGGCTTTTTGATGGGAGACAGTTCATCTGATACTTCTCCAATGTAATTCCCATAGGTTGGTGCCTTCTGGCTTGCAAATTTAATATCAGGGATTTTTTTCCTATTTGATACGTGGATCAAGGAAGCCAGTGTTGCTAATACATCCACGAAATCATTTCTGTTTTGAGGGATGTGGATGGAGGCTATTTCTTTAAACTCCATAGACATCTTGATGACCTGCGAATAATAAGGCAACAAATGAAATTCTTTGGTGTGATATGCCCTAGTGGTTTGCTTGATGACCAACTCAGAATCTCCAAAAACTGCTAACCGTTGGATACCCATGGATTGGGTCAGTTTCAATCCCATTATACAACCTTTATATAGGTTGTGTTGGTGTTGACAAATTTTATTTTGATGGACATGGGATACTGTTCTCCTGTGATAGATACAATAACTGCTCCTATTCACGCACCTTCCATGTTTACATCCCCGTCGAAGTACAGTTTTTAGAATTGGACGGTATCTCCTCGAGGGTTTTGCTAAATTGTCATTATTGCATCACTCGAGAAATAAGTTTCCAAGGGTTCGAAATTCCTTGATGGAGCTTTGGCCAATTGATCTGCAATTCGTTGGCCTTTGATAGACTTTTGGGTCACATGGATGATGTCGAATTGCTAGAGGATCAATTGCCATTTGGACAATCGATAATTCAACATGGGCTTGCTGAATAAGTATTTCAGAGGATCCATGATGGATATGAGATAGGTTTTGTTCTCATGAAGATAATGTTGTAATCTTATGGCGGCCCACGCTAAAGCACAATAAGTCTTTTCAATCAAGGTGTACTTCTGCTTACCATTGCTGAATCTCTTGCTGAGATAATAGATAACTCTTTTTTTACCTCTATCATCTTTCTGCCCAGCATACACCCCATAACATTGACATTAACTGATATGTACATGAATAAGAGAACTTTATCTCTTGGCGGTACCAAAACAGGAGCTTCCACCAGTTGCTTCTTGATGGAGAGGAAAGCTTTTTGACAGTCTTCATTCCATTTTCAGAAGGAATTTTTCCTCAACAGCTTGAAGATGGGCTCACAAGTTGTAGTGAGTTGGGGTATGAATATGCTTATGAAATTGATTCTCCCAAGGAATCCCCGTATCTTTTTTTCTGTTCGGGGTACAGGCATCTCAGTTATGACTTTAATCTTGATGGGATCCAACTCAATTCCCATGTTGCTTACTAGGAATCCTAATAATTTACTGGATTTGACATCGAAGGCACACTTGGCTGGATTTAACTTCAAGTTGTATTTTGTGAAGCTGATTAAATAGCTTTCTGAGATGGTCGTCATGATTATCTTCCTTTTTGGACTAAAAGATGATATCATCCACATAAACCTCTATCTCCTTGTGCATCATGTCATGAAAAAGGGCCATCGTCGCTCATTGATAGGTGGCCCTAGCATTGATAAGGCCGAAAGATAATCGCCTATAGCAAAAGGTTCCCCAGGGGGTGATAAAGATTGTTTTCTCTCTATCTTCTTTGACAACCATGATTCGGTGATACTTGGTGAAACAGTCGACAAAAGAGTATATGCCACATTGCTCCATGTTATCTATCAGTATGTGGATGAAAGGTACTAGGAAGTTGTCTTTGAGACAGGCTTTATTCAAATCCCTGTAGTCCACGCACACTCGTACCTTCCCTCTTGGCCTTAGGCACATGAACTATATTGGATAGCCATTCAGGATAGGTTGATACCATGATAATGTCGGCTTTGAATTGCTTGACAACTTCTTCTTTGACCTTTAAACTCCATTCAGGTTTTAGTCTCTTGAGTTTTTGTTTGACAGAGTTGAATCCCTCTTTAATGGGTAGTCAGTGAATGATAATGTCAGTAGACAGGTCGACCATGTCTTTATGTGACCATGCAAATACATCCTGGAACTGAGTTAGGAGTTCAATCAGGTCGATTCTTTGGTTTGGGGTAAGGTCGTTGCCTATTTGGATTTCTTTAAGATTTTCTGAGGTTCCAATATTGACTATTGTGGTTTGATCGAGGTTTTGTTTGGGTTTGTCTTTGACCCATTCTTTGATCTCTTCAGGCACCTCATAGTCATCCATCTCATCTTGATCAATTTTTATCAAGTCAAAGTCCAATTCTACGTCAAAATCCTAGTTACTATTTAGACTTGGCAATTCATTAGCAAGGCTAAACAAATCCAAGTTTGGAGTCCTGAAAACAAAATGCTTTTACTTATTATATGAAACTGCTTAATAATACAAAGCATTAATGAAAGCATGACAAAAGTAACTATTAGTACTATGCAACAAAAGTAAGCAGTATATAATATCTACACTTCAGGGCAGATGAACTTTCTACTCTTTTACCCTTTTCGACATATGCAAGGAGTGCTGATCCAGTTGTCCAGGATCAGGTCTTTGTTAACAGGTGTGATGAAGGTGTGGTTGTTATCCTCTTCCTATTTGATAATGAACATGACTGAACTTACATCAGGGTCGGTACATTTCTTTGAATGGTTCTCCTTAGCGCTATTTATGCGAGGGATCGGGATTTGATCTTCTGAATTGTCATCATCTGGGATATCCTCGTTCATACCCTCAGTATGTGCCAGAAAATACATATTTGCAAATCGATCTTGTACTTCTTGTAGGAACCTTTCATTTCTTTTCTTGTTTTCCTTAAAAGGAGTCTGGATTTCCTTTTCACTAATTGATTTAACCTTAAGAATCAACATACTTGATACAGCCACAGGGATTTTCCTTGTTGGTTTCACGAATCATACATCCGTGAGATGTGGTAGTAAAATGGTGGATGTCCGAACCGGCTAATGCTTGTGCGGGTTCTTGTAATTGGATCCATAGCCTAATCTATCCTTTCCTGTCTGGCTAGATATTTGCATTGGATGTTTGATCACTTGATGATTTTTTTCTAGCCCTTTGCCAGGATATAAATCCAAAGACACCATTTCTTTACTGACGAACATCACTTCGGAAGAAATTTTTGGCTTCAAGGTTGGGGCCCCGATAGGTTGATAGTGAGTGTTGCTCACTTTGAAGGCTTGAAAACAGGCTGGCTTAACTCCTTCGTTGAGGTTGATCAAAGGTATATCACCTTGTACATAGACTGGGTATTCTGGTTCGGCATTGACGGTGACCAGATTGCCATTAATGATGTATTTAACTTGTTGATGAAGGGTGGATTGGACTGATCTTGCCATATGAATCCATGATCTTCCCAACGACAGATTACATCTTATGGTGATGTTCAACACTTGAAAGGATATGTTAAAGGTATGTGGACCGATCTCTACTAGAAGTTTGATTTCTCCTACAACATTTCCTCGAGACCCGTCAAATGCTCTTATGACTATGTGGCTGCTGCGAATTCGATTTGGACTGATCTTCATTCTTTCTAAAGTGTCGTAGGGACAGATGTTCAAGAATGATCCTCCATCTATCAATACTCCTCCTATAACATACCTAGAAGATATCATTGCTATATGAAATGACTTGCAATGACTAGTTCCTTCCATTGGTATGTCATCATTAGTGAAAGATATCACATTATTGTTAAAAATGTAATCTATCAAGTGACAAAACTTTTCTGTATCCACTGCCTTAGGCAGATGTGCTTCTTCCAGCACCTGTGTTAAGATTTTGTGATGATCTTTAGAAGACAATACCAAGTCCAGAATAGATATCAATTGACGTGCCTTCCTTAATCTCTGCACTATCTTGGCTTAATTATGCCCCATTTTGCTGAGAAATTCTTTAATTTTCTCCTCGGGCACTGTCCCCTTGGTTTTAGTAACTGGCTTTTGATAAGTGGTATTTTTACCTACTTATTGAATACCAATTCATGCGAATTGTTCCCATCTCAAGTACATTTTATTGTGTTTTAGTTGCATTTCACGTTATTTTGTATTGCATTTACTTACAACTCCTTTTGGTGAATAAGTGCAGGAATCGGCTTGATTTTTATGGTATTGGAGGGCACGAGGCTAATGGATGCGTGAAGGCAAGGCACAAACGGGGATGTACATGGCATGGAGGTACAATGAAGCATGGAGACCAAGCAAACAAGAGGATCAAGCATGGAAGAGTAGATAGCAGCAGCAGAAGACAAAAAACCAGAACTAGAACTTGCGGTGACATGGTCAGGTCATGTGACATAACTTGACTTGGGAGCGCGCGGACAATGCGAGTACTGGGCTGAACACGATGATCTACTACAAGTTGAAAGCGACCACGAGGAAGGAGCGGCGCCACATTGAGGTTGGCTTGCCGAGGCGGACGATACAGAAGTCTCACGCCCATGGGAGATATAAAATTTGGAGAAAGTGCGGCAGGCTGCGTGATGCTGATGTTGTAATTTTGTTTTAATTTTAATTTTTAATTAAATGAATTGTAATTGGTTTTTAAACAATTTTGACTGGTGTCAGACGAACAACTTGATAACTTTAAGCGTATTTTTATCATAGAAATTAGGGTTTACACCTTGGGAGAGATTCCAACGTAGAACGAAGCCAAAATGTCTACTTCTCAAATTCTTCTTGGGATTATCTACCATTGTGGATTTTTATTATTGTTTATGGATTTCTATGAGAATTTAAGCGTTGATCATTGATTTCTATTCAGCGATTGGGTTTGATCGTTCTATCTTTCTTATTTCAATTGTTTGTTTATTGATCATGTTTAGCGTTGATCCCATAATGGCTTTTTGTTCAGTCATGAACTAATTTCCATTATGGGATTCTAACGGATTTTATTATGTAGTTTGGTTGCACATTTAAATGCTAGGATTGTTTTGCATATCATATGGAATATCTGTCATGGTTGTTTTACATGTATGAATGCTTGATCACCATTCGTCTCAATACTTGTATGGAATTGACAATAAACATATAGGTATGGATTGTAATCATGATAGCATGCGAATATGAAATTTGTTGTATGGCTTTTACGTATTTTGTGAACCAGATAGACATATATTGTTTCAACGTATGAGCTAGAATAAGGGCTTGAGCTTAAAATCAATATAATTGCAATTTCACATAGACATATAATGATTTTGGTTGTATTGGTGATTACATAGAGTCTAACATCTGTAGATGCTGTGTAAGTAGGTTATAGTGCATTGAAAAATGGTTATAACTCTATTCGTGCTCTTAGCTATTTTCCTGTGATATGTGAACATTTCTTGCATGATAGTGGCGATTAGGTGAAATATTAAATGAAGTTAGGGTCCCATTATTTCCAGATTATATTTATTCCACTTGTATTCTTATATTAAGTTGTTATTCACAATTAGTTTAATTCTACACTTTTAGTCATTAGTCTAGGCATATAAATTTGGTGAGTTAATTGATGCATGATAGTTAAATTTAACAACTTTCTCTGTGGGATTGATACTCTACTTACGTTGTATTACTTGTTGACCCGTGTATGCTTGCATGAGTTAGAGCTCTTTTATTAGAACTATAAAAGAGGCAACAAGTTTTTAAGCGACATTAACTTGGGAAAGGCGTTAATTTAGATAATTATCATCGGTTTAAAGCTAAATTGTATGACTTACACAATTCTGATCGTTTCTCATTTCTATTTTTGTTTTATTTGTAATTTCAGGAACTTGTAGATTTATATGCACACGAGATCTTCCAATTCCGAATTAACACCAGCACAGAAAAACATTAACGGAAGAGGTTGGAAAGCAAGTGCGTGAAGAAATTTGCAAAAGCTTGATTAGAGTATACTACGATTAGTATGGCGGAAAGAGCAAGAATTGAGCAAAGAGAAGAGCATCGGGCTCTAAGGGAATATTCCATGCTAAACATAAATGGATTACAGTCTAGCATAGTCAGACCGGCGATAGCAGCAAACACCTTTGAAATCAAACCAGGAACTATTCAGATGGTGCGAACTTCGATGCAGTTTTGGGGTGTCTTTCTGGATGACCCAAATGAACACCTATTGAGCTTTATCGAGATCTATGACACATTCAGATACAATGGTGTAACGGAGGATGCCATCAGACTACGACTATTTCCATTTTCATTGAGAGATAAGGCTAGAAGTTGGTTACACTCTTTGCCGTCAGGGTCAATAACCACATGGGAGGACTTAGCGCAGAAATTATTAGCCAAGTTTTTCCCAATGGCTAAGACTGCAAAGATGAGGACGACTATCTCTCAGTTCGAGCAACAGCAGGGCGAGTCCTTATATGAGGTATAGGAGCGTTACAAAGAGATGCTCAGAAAATGTCCGCATCACGGTATGCCAGACTGGATGGTGATTATTTCCTTTTACAATGGGTTAGGATGGAAGTCGAGACCGATTGTGGATGCAGCCGCAGGAGGGGCATTGTGGGGAAAGAGCTATGACGAGGCCTATAGGCTTATCGAGACTATGGTTACGAATGATTATTAGAATCCTACAGCTCGGATGCCACAGCCCAAGGTTGCAGGTGTGTTGGAGGTTGATGCCATTACTCAGTTGTCGGCACAGATGGCAGTTATGGCTAAGAAGATAGATACTTTGGCAGAGAGTAAAGCAAAAATAGTTGCCTTCGGTTGTGAGATTTGTGCGGGGTCACACTCCACAGATCAGTGTGCCATCAGCTCAGAGTCAGTACAGTATGTGAGCAACTATAGAAAAGACCAAGGTCAATTCCCAAACACATACAACCCCAACAACCGCAATCATCCGAACTTTAGTTGGTCAAATAACCAAGGACAACAACATCAGTTTCAGCCAAACCAACAGTTTCAACCATAGTCATATCAACCACAGTTTGCACAAAAACCACCGTTTCCACCGGGATTTTCTCAACAACAACAACACCACGCTCCAGCTGCACCACAGCCAGAGAAGAAATCAGAGATGGAGGAGATGATGTTGAAATACATTGCAAACACTGAAGTCATAATCAAAAGCCAAGTAGTGGCTATCAAGAATTTGGAGACGCAGATGGGGCAGATGGCAAACATGCTTAATAATAGGCCCCAGGGTGCATTGCCAAGTAACACAGAGACAAATCCTAGAAGAGATGAGAAGGAGCAGTGTCAAGCAATCACATTGAGATCTGGAAAGACTTGACATATACTGCGCAAGTCGGCGCTACCGCGCACGTGAGTTACTGAGGGACATCGCATGCGATGCCGTGAAGGCGTAATAGTTGGATGGTGATGAAGAAAAGTTAAAAAAATTTGAGGTTCAGCAGGAAGAGAAGAATAAGGCAGGTTCTGAAGAGAAGGTCAATAGTCCAGTACAACCAATGCATCCTCAAGTACCATATCCGCAGAGGTTAGTTAAGCAGAAGGAAGACAAACAGTTTAGTAAGTTTCTGGAGGTGTTCAAAAAGCTGCAGATTAACATACCATTCGCCGAGGCATTGGAACAAATACCAAGCTACGCAAAGTTCATGAAAGTTATGTTGTCAAGGAAGAGGAGATTAGACGAGTTTGAAATGGTAGCCTTGACAGAGGAATGCAGTTCAGTGCTCCAACAGAAATTACCTCCAAAGCTGAATTATCTGGGCAGCTTCACAATTCTGTGCACCATTGGGAAGATGAACTTTAGCAAGTGTTTATGTGATCTGGGGGCAAGTATAAACTTGATGCCCTTGTCAGTGTTCAATCGGTTGGGATTGCTTGGCTCCAAGGCCCAGCGAACATATCACTACATCTAGGTGATGCGGATCCATCACATATCCACGGGGAATTGTTGAAGACGTGTTGGTAAAGGTGGACAAGTTCATTTTTTCGGCTGACTTCATCATTCTAGACTATGAAGAGGACAAAAGTATACCAATCATACTAGGGAGACCATTCTTAGCCACGGGAAAGACTTTGATAGATGTACAGAAAGGGGAGCTCACTATGCGCGTCCAGGATCAGGAGGTCACCTTCAACGTCTTCAAAGCCATGAAGTTCCCAACAGATGAAGAAGAATGTTCTCTGGTTGATTTGGTGGATCGGATCGTAAAGAATGAGGTGCAGAGTTTTGCAGACTATGAACCTTTGAAGAATATCTCTAATGAGAGTTCAAATGTGGAGGATGAGGAATTCGATGAATTTTTGCATTATCTGGGTACAACCTCACAATTCAGGAGAATTAGATTACCTGCAGAGCCATTGACAATAGCTGGGGAAGCCTCAGAAAAGTTAAAGCCATCTCTTGAGTCACCTCCAGAGTTGGAGTTAAAACCACTCCCCGAACATCTCAGGTATGCCTTTTTAAGTTCAGATTCAAAATTACATGTGATTATCGCATCTGCACTAACATCTTGTCAGGAGGAAAAATTGCTACGAGTGCTTCGATAGTTCAAGTCAGCTATTGGATGGACTATAGCAGATATCAAAGGGATCAGCCCTTCTTATTGCATGCACAAGATCCTCGATGGAAGATGGTAGCAAGCAATGATTAAGCAACAAAGGAGGCTTAATCCGATAATGAAAGAAGTGGTTAAGAAGGAGGTGCTGAAATGGCTAGATGCAGGAATAATTTATCCGATCTCAGACAGTTCATGGGTGAGCCCAGTACAGTGTGTTCTGAAAAAGGGTGGTATAACAGTCGTGACCAATGAGAATAATGAGTTAATTCCAACACGAACAGTAATAGGGTGGAGAGTTTGCATGGATTACCTCAAGCTCAACAAAGCTACGAGGAAAGATCATTTCCCACTCCCATTAATTGATCAGATGTTGGATAGGTTAGCATGTTATGAGTATTATTGTCTTCTAGACGGATATTCAGGCTACAATCAAATTAAGATAGCTCCAGAAGACAAGGAAAAGACTACCTTCACATGTCCGTATGACACTTTTGCTTTCAGAAGGATGTCTTTCGGACTATGCAATGCGTCAGCCACGTTTCAAAGATGCATGATGGCTATATTTTTAGACATGGTGGAACATAATGTGGAGGTATTTATGGATGATTTCTCAGTCTTCGGGGACTCATTTGACCTATGTCTTGAAAATCTGGTTATGGTTTTGAAAAGATGTGTTGAAACGAACTTAGTGCTAAACTGGGAAAAATGTCACTTCATGGTACAAGAAGGAATCATATTGGGACACAAAGTTTCAAAGACGGGACTTGAGGTGGATAAGGCGAAGCTGGAAACTATTGAGCACTTGCCACCACCCACTTCAGTAAAAGGAGTTCGCAGTTTTCTGGGACATGCCGGTTTCTACCGCAAATTAATTAAGGATTTCTCCCAAATAACTAAATCGCTATGCAGTCTATTGGAGAAGGATGCATAGTTCAACTTCGATGAAGCCTGTATGTCAGCATTTGAACACTTGAAGAGGAAACTTATTTCAGCACCAGTGATTATTGCACCAGAATGGACTTTGCCATTTGAATTGATATGTGATGCCAGTGATTACGCCGTAGGAGCTGTTTTGGGGGAGCGGAAAGAAAAGATATTTCATGTGATTTATTATGCCAGCAAGACCCTGACGGATGCACAATTGAACTATACCACCACGGAGAAAGAACTATTGGCGATGGTATCGCCTTTGATAAGTTAAAGCATACAGATTGGCACAAAGGTGATAGTGTATACGGATCACGCAGCGATTCGACATTTAATGGAAAAGAAGGATGTAAAACCTCGGTTGATTAGATGGATTTTATTATTGCAGAAATTTGATTTGGAAATCAAGGACTAAAAGGGGACTGAAAACCAAGTGGCGGACCACTTGTCGCAACTCTAGAATCCGGACAGGGAAGTAAACAACAAAGTTCTGATCAACGATTCCTTTCCAGATGAGCAGTTGTTTGTGGTGAAATGTGAAGTGCCATGGTTCGCAGACTACACAAATTATCTGGTAAGTAAGATGGTACCTTCTGACTTGGTGGGTTATCAAAAGAAGAAATTTCTGCACGATGTCAAATGGTATATATGGGATGAGCCATACATGTTTAAATAGTGCTCTGATCAAGTGATCAGAAGGTGTATTCCATATAGTGAGACCGAGGAGATTTTGCAAGAGTGTCATTCTACGGTGTATGGAGGTCACTACGGTGGAAAAGCGAGCAATGACTAGAGTCTTATAAAAGCAATTCTCTTGGTCGACAATTTTCAAGGATGCATCTGAGTTTTGTCCAATTTGTGATAGATGTCAGCGAGTGGGCAACATCTTTAAAAGAAATGAAATGCCGTTGAATACAATCCTCAAAGTAGAAATTTTCGATGTATGGGGGATTGATTTCATGGGACCCTTCGTCTCTTCCTGTGGAAATCTCTACATCTTGCTCGCAGTGGACTATGTCTCAAAATGGGTTGAAGCTGAAGCTCTTGAGCTAATGATGCCAAGGTCGTACTCAAATTTCTACATAAATGCATTTTCACGAGGTTTGGGACCCCAAGGGCTATCATTAGTAATGAAAGCGATCATTTCTGCACAGGCGATTCTGACCTTCTTGGCTAAGTATGGGGTGAATCATCGCATTGCTACAACATATCACTTTCATGAAACAAATGGTCAAAATTTGAAGTGTCAAATCGTGAAGTAAAAGAATCTGGAAAAGTTGTGAATCCCACACGGAAAGACTGGTGCGTTGAAGTTAGATGATCTTTGTTTGGGCTTATCGAACGACATACAAAACTCCGATTAGGCATGTCGCCTTTTCAACTCGTGTATGGCAAAAAGCTGTCACCTCCTATGGAGCTAGAGCATAAGGCATATTAGGCAATCAGAGCTCAATTTTGATTTGACATCTGCGGGGAGAAATGTCTACTCCAACTTTCAATGAGTTAGATGAATTGATTCACGAGGCATATGAGAATTTGAAGTTGTATAAGGAGAAAGTGAAGAAATGGCATGACCGAAAGATCATCGAAAGGACATTTGAACCGGGACAAAGGGTTTTGCTCTATAATTCAAGACTTAAACTTTTTCCCGAAAAGCTGAAATCGAGATGGTCAGGTCCATTTACAGTGAAGAATGTCTTTCCGTATGGTGCAATTGAAGTATATGATCAGTTTCCAGACAACCCTTTTAAGTTAAATGGCCAGCGATTAAAGCATTACTTGGGTGGCGAGGTGGACAGACAGAACGTCACCGCAATTCTCTCGTCGACATGAGATTCAAAGACAGTCAAGCTAATTTACTATAACTTAGCGCTGGATGGGAGGCAACCCATTATTTTCACTTATACTTTCTTTTCATTACTTTAGAGTAGAGTAGTAGTTAAATCAATTTTATTCCATGCCTGATGAATAATTTGTGGTGCATTCTTGTTCCTGTAGGTGTTTTCAATTGTACTCATCACTAATATATAAATTGGGCGTACACAGTGTTCATGCATTCATGCGATTACATCATGTGTTGCATGTGAGCCAGTACCTAAAGTCGATAGCTCATAATTCCGGAGAAGTAACTTTCATGGCCGTGCATGCCTTATATAAGAAAATTCAAGCATGGTACATCTTGTGCGACACAGGGGGTTAAAATTTTTTTTAAGTTTAAGAATCCGAGTGGTGGTCTACTTGGTCTCTCACATGCAATAATATAAGTGTATTCTTCTGTTCTCCCATAATCATACAACTCTCTTCATCGCTCATATACACAGCTCTCTCTCCATTAGCATAAATCTAGGGTTTTTGCGGGGAGTGTTACACGCAAGTTTGGGGGTACTATCATCTGTAGCAGAGCATCTATATTTTCTACCTATCATCTGCTCATGGGACCAAAAAGGATACGTTCCATCTCCATCTCTTCATCCTCCGAATCATCATCCAGTAATCACGACGAGGATATCATGGAACATAGAAAATTTATTAGCCGGGAAGCTCAGCAAGATTATTACCACCTCTTGACGAAATCGTTTGTGAAGGAATAAGGATTTAAACCTGATAAGAAAGATGGACACCTATGGAATATGCTGCACGAAAGAGGCTGGGTTAGCCTAGCTGCAACGCCTATGCCTATTCCCATGGGAGTTGTTCGGGAGTTCTACGCGAACGCAAAGGAGATGGAGCAAAAAGGAGGGATAACGCTGGTTCGCCAAGTGCAAGTGGATTTTCGTCCCTCAGCCATTAGAGCAGTGTTTGGAATAACTAATACACCACCGACTGGGTCTGTAAATTGGGTTACATGTGCACATTTGATGACAGACTTGGACGTAGTAATTTCAGATTTGTGCATCCCAGGAACCAAATGGAATTATAAACCAGGGACGACAGAGCCTCAATCTTTTCCAGCGTCCTCCTTTAATCATAATGCCCAAGTGTGGAATCTGTTCATCTGCACCAAATTAAATTTGTCCCCTCACAAGCATGAAGTACCTACCGAGAGAGCGATTATTTTATGGGGCATTATCACCGACAAGTATATCGACGTCGACCACTTAATTCATCAAAACATGCTGCATTATTGGCGGGAGAGCATGACTGGGAGTATCCCGCATGCATCGATAGCAGCCCTACTTTGTATCCAATAGGGAATCCCGTGGAATGACAAGCAACTGCAGAAACCGAGCCACGACATCACTACGGCCACAATCGCCAAGTTCAAGGAGTGGACGGGTGGTGAACCACACCCGCGAGGCTTGGGTTTTATCATCCACCCCACCTTCCCAGCGCCATCTCAGCACCCCCCTCAACCCAATGAGGCAGGCCCATCCACCCGAGCATACTCGGTTCCTAGCGATCGACAACTTCGAAGGTCAAAGCGAAAAGTCGACGCAATGTATGCCAATCTTGGAACGTTTGCCCCGGAACTCACAAGGGCCTTGTTCGAAGCATTCACGTAGCAAAGAACAATGCTAGAGTGGCCATAGTTTGGCACTTCAGTGCCTTATCCACCACCAGATTCACCACCCGAGGAGGGTGGTCAAGCCAATCATTAGGGGAGTTTTCCTGTACCCTTTACCTTCATTCAATGGGGACATTGAATATTTTAAGTTTGGGGGTATTGGGGAGCATAACATAGTAGTTTAGTTTTATTTAATTCTGCATGTTTATGTGTTTAGTTCAATTTCTTGTAGATAATTTTTAATTTTTATTCATTGTTGATTGTGTTAATATGTTTTAGTGCATACATGTCTCACATATATTTTTGCTTAATAGAAATTCTTGCCTAACCAATGATGATAGTGAATTGTGAAGGATGTTAGAACATGATGGATAACACAGCTTAGATATAATGTTTTACACAATGAGATTCATGTTGCTGTTTAAATGCTTTTGGTATGCACAAACGTGTTCACAATTACTTGTAGGTTTAAGAAGTGTGTGTTGCATTGCTTGATAGAACATGTAGTTTTAAAAAGAGAAACATGTGGAAAGTGTTGTAGACTGTATGAGCCATTGACATGCAAATTTTGGGAAAACATGGGTATGTTATGTATAAAAAAAATATCAAATAGCAATAACGCATGGCTAGTCTTAATTAGGGGCCCAGCTACTTGAGTAAAACGCTTGAGGGGATTGTCTCTACACCTAGCGCCCTAAGGTCTTTCATGGTGCAGGAGTCGTTGGTTGAAAGCTCGATAAGGGGGTAGCGATGTGCCTAATGGATTGAGACATTACTTGCGGTCGTGTGGAAAAAAATAAGTAAAGAAAAGAAAAATAGCAATAAACACCGCGGGAAGGTGCGGAAATCGTCTTCATGAGTAGCAATAAAGCAATAAACCCATTGTTGAACCTTAGTTTGTGTTGATATGTTGAAACAGTCTACGTTACATGAATATACATAAATCTTTCTTTAGACTATAATTTTCTGTTTGAAGCAGTGTAGCATATGTATTCTTTGCTTAGATCAAGTTTTGGTGAACACCACACACACACACAGAATCTCTATAGCATTCATGAATTATCTGAGTGTATGATATTATGTCTATAGTTTGGTTTAAAATCATATTCTTGGATCTTGATGATTCACTGAGGTAATTTGAAATTCTGTTATGGCAGGGATTATGTGAGACTAATTGGTATTATAGAGTAGTTGCATATTTTTGTAGTTGCATTTTCATTATTCATTAGTATGCATTGCTTGAGGGCAAGCAACAGTTCATGTTTGGGGGTATTTGATAAGTGGTATTTTTACCTACTTATTGAATACCAATTCATGCGAATTGTGCCCATCTCAAGTACATTTTATTGTGTTTTAGTTGCATTTCACGTTATTTTGCATTGCATTTACTTACAACTCCTTTTGGTGAATAAGTGCAGGAATCGGCTTGATTTTGGTGGTATTGGAGGGCACGAGGCTAATGGATGCGTGAAGGTAAGGCACAAGCGGGGATGTGGATGGCATGGAGGTACAATGAAGCATGGAGACCAAGAAAACAAGAGGATCAAGCATGGAAGAGTAGATAGCAGCAGCAGAAGCCAAAAAACCAGAACTAGAACTTGCAGGCGAGAAGTGGCCGTAACATGCATGACATAACAACTTTGGGAGGCCTTGGCCTACATGAAAGTACCCGGACTAGAACATCGATGATCTCATCGCAAGTTCTTGTGACCAGCGAGGTGAACGCATGGCGCCATGAGAGGTTGGCTAGGCAGGCGGACATTACGTAAGTCTCATACCCACGTGAGATATAAATTTGGAGAGGCGCAATGCACGTCGATCACGATCTTGATCTTTGTAATTTTGTTTTAATTTTAATTTTTAATTAAATGGATTGTAATTGGTTTTTAAACGATTCTGACTGGTGTCAAACGAACAACTTGATAACTTTAAGCGTATTTTCATCATAGAAATTAGGGTTTACACCTTGGGAGAGATTCCAATGTAGAACGAAGCCAAAATGTCTACTTCTCCAATTCTTCTTGGGATTATCTACCATTTTGGATTTTTATTATTGTTTATTGGATTTCTATGAGGATTTAAATGTTGATCATTGATTTCTATTCAGCGATTGGGTTTGATCGTTCTATCATTCTTATTTCAATTGTTTGTTTATTGATCATGTTTAGCGTTGATCCCATAATGGCTTTTGGTTCACTCATGAACTAATTTCCATTATGGGATTCTAAAGGATTTTAATATGTAGTTTGGTTGCACATTTAAATGCTAGGATTGTTTTGCATATCATATGGAATATCTGTCATGGTTGTTTTACATGTATGAATGCTTGATCACCATTCGTCTCAATACTTGTATGGAATTGACAATGAACATATAGGTATGGATTGTAATCATGATAGCATGCGAATATGGGGCTATTGTATATGGCTTGCATATTTTGTGAACCAGATAGACATATATTGTTTCACCATATGAGCTAGAATAAGGGCTTGAGCTTAAAATCAATATAATTGCAATTTCACATAGACATATAGTGATTTTGGTTGTATTGGTGATTACATAGAGTCTAACATCTGTAGATGCTATGTAAGTAGGTTATAGTGCATTGAAAAATGGTTATAACTCTATTCGTGCTCTTAGCTATTTTCCTGTGATATGTGAACATTTCTTGCATGATAGTGGCAATTAGGTGAAATATTAAATGAAGTTAGGGTCCCATTATTTCCAGATTATATTTATTCCATTTGTATTCTTATTTTCAGTTGTTATTCATAATTAGTTTAATTCAACACTTTTATTCATTAGTCTATGCATATAAATTTGGTGAGTTAATTGATGCATGATAGTTAAATTTAACAACTTTCTTTGTGGGATCGATACTCTACTTACTCTGTATTACTTGTTGACCTGTGTATACTTGCATGAGTTAGAGCTCTTTTATTAGAACTATAAAAGAGGCAACAACTTTATCACTTGTTGAGGTAGATACAACGGGTTTTCCTTTAATATAGCTATCGTATGATTTGAGGTCGATCCCTCATTCTCCCCATAGTTCTATGTGACTCTTTTTAGGCTGATGAAGGGTTATTACGACCTGAATGGCAACATCAAGGGTTCTGGTGCAGCCACTTTCAAAGGATTCTTTCCTCCTTTGTCCCCCTTTCCTTGAATTGTCATGGGTGTGACAATTGTGTCCTTCTCACAGGAAATGACTGCTAAAATTTCCTTTAGACTCCATGTTAGAGGAGGAAATATGGCCTCTTCATCAGGAAGGTCGTTATCTTGACTTACTTTAGCCGTTCGCTACTTTCAATCAGGTTCTGAATTAGATAATGAAGTCCCCAAAATTTCTTCGTATCGTGCCCAGGAGTGTTGGAATGATATTGACATATCTTGGAAGGGTTGAACTTCCTTGATCAAGGGTCCATTGGGGTAGCAGCTCTGTAACTCTTCTCTCATTGATCAACATCTGGAGGATTTCTTCCATGGGTTGATTCAAAGTAATGAACTTCATTTTGAAGGCAAATTCTCCATGAGCTCATAATCTTTCTTCCTTAACAGCCTTATCTGCCCATGTTTCATGTTTATGGAACCGATAATGATCCATCCTTGTAGTTGAAAGGATTTTGGGTGTAGGAGGATTTGTTCTCCTATAGCTAACTTGAGTTATCAACTGTCGAGTTATTTGGTGTTGATATACCATCATTTCTGCCAGTTAACCAATCTATTTCTTGATAGACTTCATTTATTGTTCTATCAGAAACCAATATTCTGAGTAATCCCATTTATCAGAACTATACTTGCTTGTTTGGGGAGAATCCCCTATGTATTTGAGGTACTTGAAACTTTCTCCACTCCCCATACTGATCATGTTAACTCCCTCCTCAATGTGTTGAGGCAAATGGTTATCTTGAACATGTGGCTGCTATAGTTTTATCACCACAATCTCGCCATTGTCTATCAAGTCTTGGATCTTGTGCTTTAAAGACCAACATTCTTGGGTATCATGGCCTGGAGCCCCATAATGATAAACACATTTCTCGCTTATATCAAAATTCTTCCCACTTGGATTGGCTAGTGGAAGGAACTAATCGATTTTCTTTTGTGATGTCAGAAGCTTGAGTATATTCTCAAGTGAGTCCCCTAAGGGTGTAAATGTCCTTCGACGTTTGGCCTCTCCAGTTCTTTAGAACAAAGGATCTGAGGGTTGTACAGATGTTTGGAAAGGGGAATAATTCTTTCTTTAAATGGGAAAGTTTTGGTTGCCTCTTTGAGTTTGACCTTGTAGTACCAAGGATACATCCTCTTCTTTCTTCTTATGAACTCTTCGAGGATTATTCCCATAATTTCCAGCCTGAATGTGCTCAGCCATGACTTCTAAAGCAGTAAAGTCTTTAATCTTTCCAGACTCCAACTCCATCTCAGCCATTTATCTGTGTTTAATCATTTCTGAGAATGGTTTTCCTATGCCTGCTAGGACTCTCTTATAGAACGAAGCTTCATGTATGTCGATGAATGTCATTACCATCTTAGTTTAGATCATTGATGGAATGACTTGAGCAGCCAGACGTCTCCATCTTTGGGCATATTCTGAATGACTCACTATTCTGCTTTTTAACTTTGGTAATTTGTTATCTGAATGACTGGAAGCTATATTGATTAGGAAGGCATGGGCTAGCTCTTCCCAGCTGTGAATTTTGGAATTTTTCCAATCAGGCATACCAGGCATGGGATCCGAGTTCTCCAATGAACACTTTCAAATGAGTATAAGGATCTCCCAATCCGTCATATTTCTTAAAATTGTTGGACTTTCTTTCTGATATCACCAGTATCTCGATCTTATTTGAGATTAATGATTTTAGATTGTTGGTTTTTTCATTATTTTGAGGTTTCGAAATCTGAGCTTCCTTTTTCTAATCAGTATCTTGATTGCCACCTTATTTGAAGGGCTCTATTTGCATGGGTATTTGTTTACCCTGAGTACTTTTGCTTTGTTCTTTTAAGAAGACAACAATTATGTTATCTGATTTCCGAGTCCCTTGAATTCTTTCTAAGACACAAAACCTGACCCATATTGGGTACTTTCTTCCATGTTAATGGGTAGGCTTTTTGCCTTCTAAGATTTGGATCCGGTAGTGGGACCAATCTTGCCTATAATAAAAGTAGGTAGTTTAGTCTTAATAGACCTGAACAGTATTCATGCTTTGCAATGTATCATGTTTAGGGGTTTTTTAATATTTTCCTGTAAAACATATGTCAGTTGTTTTGATGACAGGATATCATGAAAAGATTTGATATTTGACAATGAATATGAAATAGTTAATATTTAATATCTTACAAGAATTGACATTTACAACATTTAATATTCGACATGGAATTGGAAGGGAAAGGTATGAAGAGCCTTCCCTTCGCGTTTGGTTTATCAGAGGCTGGCCTATCTTAGGTTTACACTCACGGGCTTTTCAGCATGGAGGTTCCCAAACCATCTCAATCTACTAGATGAGAAGTTAATTCAATATTTCAACTGGAGCGGATCTAAGTGGTACCTTTCCTGAGCCTTAGTTGGACGTAATCGCCACTGGAGTCCAGTAATCAGTGACCGACGGGTTCGTCTCCTGGTGGAGGAATCACACAACATACATTCATCGTGTCTCACCGCATGCAAAATGATGACATTGTGCGAAACACTAATATAAAGCGTGGTAAAGAGACATTCACATCCATTTAATATAAAGACATCATTTCACACACATGCATAAAGAAGGGAATCAAAAAGATTGAAATGCGGCTTAAGCCCTCTCATCCCCAAAGAGAGTCGCCATGATAATAAACGGTTTCCATAAAAAATTTCTCTCTCTTCCTAGGTGTTTTTTACCCTTTTTATTTTATGTGAATTTGTTTAATTTGAAGGGTAAGATTTTTAGGAAAAGACCGACATATAATGCCGACGATTTGAAAAGATTAGATTTTTACTAGTCTGAATTAGACAGAGTTGCCAGTTGATGTGAGTTAAATGGTTGTGCCAACTCAACCGAGTTTTGAAAGGTTTTGCAATATGGCCTAATATTGGACTCTATTTAATTGGTCTTGGAAACCGAGATTCATAGAGTTCAGGTCTAGATCTGGATCTGGCTCTCATGATGGAATGTGTATAAAGATGTTGTATCGTGACGCATCAGGTCTAAGGGAGCCAGATTTAGGGGCGCTACACACATGATCATTTTTATAAACATTCTATAAACTATCATGTGTGTAGCACCCCTAAACTAATGCATAATATATAAACATAAATTGTTTATTTCAAAGGATTCTACAAAAATACCCAAGGTCTACAACCATAACTTAATACATACCTTCAATAACTTAAAAGGTTTACAATATCATTTGCATCAGATACCTTAATTATTCTAAATTCATAATAATATACTCTTGGAATTTGCCTTTGCCTCTGTCGTTCTTCGAGCCTTTGTTTTAATCTGAAATTTGTTATCATGATATAGCAAGGGTGAGTAACTATTTTACCCAGCAAGTTTAAATACAATAAAGATATATCATGATTGAAAAAATGAATAAGCTTTTGAATTTTTCAACAATATAATGATTGTGAAAGAACATGAATTAGAATTTCAATAATTGAATAACTGAACCAATAATGTTGGGTGGTCAAAAATGAACATTAACAAATTTAACTGAACCTTATGGTAATGAAGGTCATCAGCCTTTAAAACTGGATGACCATATGCAACATGCACTAAGTATGAATCAATAATCATAAATGTGAAATAATCAACAATAATTATCCAATAACATGCTTTGAAATAATAACTCGAGTTTGAGTTTAAGAACTTTCTTGTACCATCGATTACTGCTACACAATCTAATTTAATCTCTTTATTGTAAAGACCTATCATTGTTAAGATTGTTTTTTCGATTAGCATATCATATTATAGCTCATAATACTACTACTTTATGTGGGCCCAAGTGCAAATTAGGATTCACATGACCTAATTGGATTAATTGCACAATTAGTGTTCCACGACCTCATTAAATGTGAAAATTAGGGTTCACATAACCTAATTGAATAAATATGGGAAAGCCAAAAATAAATATGCTAGACCCGGGAAAAGCCTCCACGTGTCCCGAGGCAGAAGGCTCGTGGAGGCGGCTCATTTTGGGAATTGATTGAGGGATTGGATTGGTGGCTAGAAGGACATGGCGATATGGGCATTATTCTAATGACTAAAGGGTATTTCTTGAATTTCCCTAAAGACATGTGCCTGACATGTGACTACATAAGTTCTAGGAAACTCTATAAATCCCCTTCCATTCTAAGAAGGAGGGGACCTCTTTGGTGTCCTTGGACTTGGACATTCTCTCTCAAAGGACTCAAGACTTGGACATTCTCTCGACTCGAAGCACTCAAGAAGACTCTTGGATTCCCTGCTACCCTAACACGGTTTCCAGATTGTGAGAGTTCTGCCACGTGTCATTGGAATAATTGCCTACCAGTTCTTCTCCCCTCTCCAATCAATCAATCAATTTCGTGCTCTTCGTGGATTTCTCTCCTCCTCAGCCAACACGAAAACCTAACTAGCAAGGCCTGATTTCCTTTCCCACATTTCTTTGGCGACTCTACTAGGGAGGTGTAGAATTCATGAAGGGCATGTCCACAACTCAAAGTGGGATAACTACAGGAAGAGCTTCACCAATAAATAGCATTACCTCAACGGATCAAGTTCCAAGGCAAGCAAATCAAGCTTTCCAAGGCGCAAAACTGGATCTTAACCAACCACTTATTGAAGACGCTTCAGAAGGAAGTTCAACATCACCATATATGGCCAATCAATAACAAACAAACATCGGGCAAACAGGCGCAGGAAGGTAAGGCAAGGATGCAAGCAGAGAACAGACAAATGTTATGTAACCGGAGATGCTTAAGGCGTTGAAGGAAGCACGAGAAGGACAAGGGATGATGATGGCCATGATGTTGGAGATGCAGAGGAAGCAAGAGTTAATGGGGAATTTCTATCAGCAGTTGATGCAGATCCCCACTTTCAAGGCCATGTTCCCAGGCAATTCGCAGGGAGAATAAGCAGTTGTGGATGACAACAATAATGACAACAAAAACAAAGAGAACCAGATTGTACCTCCATCGACGAAAAATCAGTCAGTTCCAATCATCAACTTGGAGCCCTAGAACACTGGTGACATGTCACAACTCAGATTGGAAGCAAGCCAACCTCAGAAAAATGTCATCCCGACTGCTCTCCCCGTATTTTCACAAGTGCAGATGCCAACCATCCCAAGCAATGTCCAACGAGTGAGCCAGTAACTGTCACCAGCGCCAGCTTTGCACGATGCAAGTGTGAATCAACAAATTTCTTTACCATACACACCACCAATACAGCAATACATCGCAACACCCCAGAGAGTTCACGCCACGAGCCAGTATGTGACGAAGGATGATATGCTCGATCTGATCAATCAACTTCGCAGGCAGGCATCCCGACACTCAGAGTTAGACTTTACTCAACCTTAACCAGCACATATTGGAAGACAACCCTACCCGATAGGATATATCAAACATCCCCCATAATTTCAAAAATACAACAGAGAGAAAGGAAATGTCAGGGAACACATTTCTAGGTTCGTAGAGTCGATGTCTCCGTGGCTAGGATATGACGAAGTAAACAACCACAACTTATTGATGAGGGAATTCAACCTGACTTTAATGGATAGTGTCTTCAGTTGGTACTACAACTTGAATAAGGGATCAGTCCATGATTGGGATGATCTAAAATTACAATTTTTAAGAAATTTTTCTATGTGCAGAAACATGTAACCATTGTAGAGCTCATCCGATTCAAGTAGAAGCTGAACGAGGAGCTGTCAGATTACATTGATAGGTTCAGGGCCCAAGCACAAAAGTGTGTAGAGCCAATTGAAGAAAATAACTTGGTCAGTATATGCAACAATGGTGCCTTAGACGCCTTCAAGCCCCACCTCATTACCAAGGCTTGTGATTCCTTTGCGACCCCTCTCGTCTTTTGCAAAAGACTTGGGAGGAATCATAACATTTCCCACTAGCCATGCGACGGTTACATAGAAGGGCAAAAGGACAACAACTGTGGATTTGGTTGACTCTCAATTAAAACCACAAGGGGGTAAGACGGAGAAGCATGGGAAAAATTTTGAACGAAGCAGAGGAAGGCCTGGGGATAAATATGCAAGAAAGTCAGTCCTGGAGGCTATCACATGCAGTGATAAGGCATTCAAGTGTCTGTACGAACAATGGGTTGAACATGGGGTGGTGAAACCTCCAAGGCCTAGATTTGTAGTGACGGAAGAGATGAAAAGAAGACCGGACTTCTGTGTATACCACCAATACGCGGGACACTCCACTATGGACTGTTACATCTTGAGGAGGTATATCATGAGAAACTGGCAAATGGGAAAATTGAACTTGGAAAAGAAAGAAGCGTTCATGACAAGCCACTGCCAAATCACAAGGGGAAAGAAACACGTAACACTGTTATCCATGGTACAACCCCGGAAGTGGAGATGATGATGGAAAAAAGGGAGGAATGTGATCCAGGCCTAAAAGTGACAGCGTTGATGAACGGAGCCAAGTTCAGAAAGTTTTTCGATCAGATAAGATTGGCCAAGGAAGCAAGGATAGCGGCAACTAAGGCAATCATTAAGGATGCCGAGACGCAGGAGACTTGCATGGCCATAAGCAAAGGATTTGTGAAGACAATAGAGGAATAGGAGAATAAGATATCTTTCTCTAAAGCTGATAGAGAGATAAGATACCCATACAACAGGCTATTGTATGTGACATCCGTAATCAATGGCATAGAAGTACGGAGGGCGTTCATTGACAATGGAGCGTCTATCAATATTATGCCCTACATCGTGTTTAAACGGTTAGGCTTGTTAGAGAAGAAAATTGTGAAGAAACAAACAAACATTATAGGATTCGCCAACCAGAGTACAAGAATCCTCAGACACATCAAGGTGGATATGCAAGTTCGGAAGATTTGATGACCTATAATGTTCCATGTTGTTGAGGAGGATGTAGCGTATCATGTCTTATTAAGAAGGGCTTGGCAAAATGACTACGGGGTGGTACCCTCGATTTTTCATCAATGCCTGAAAGCTATCTAGAAAGGGAAGGAAATGAAGGTACCAACAAATCAGAATCCCTTTGGACCAGAGGATGCACACATCACCGAAGAAACTTTTTTTGATGATGTCGCTGAAGAGGGAGAGAACCAGATTGTATAGCCTAATTCCCTAAGACTAATAAGCTGGGAAAAAGTGCAGGAAGATAAGTTTATGCCTGTAGAAAAAGAGAAGAAGAATACCTCAGAACACAGAGAATGTTCCAAAAATAAGAAGTCAGTGGTAGTAGACTTGGAGAAGCAAGGAAGAGGAGAAAAGAAAAGGCCAGCAGACCTTGAAGAAGCCAAAAATATAATAAATGCTAAGCGAATAACACAGTCAGATGATGGCCAAAAGACAAAATGGGAGAGGGTTGTTAAACCCGACGAAAATGTGGTGTTTTACTTGTGACGGTATAAGGGTGAAAAGCCCAAGGAAGCGTCCGAATCGAGCGGGTCAGGAGGTGTCCCTCACTCCAACAATAATGAAGAAGGAGAAGTTGTGCAGTAGGAGGTAGAACCAGCTCCAGAATGCTTTGAGGATATGCCAAAACCTCAATAAAATGAATTAGAAGAAGTTGATTAGGCAACAGATGGAGGAACGCCAAGACCGACTTATGTCAACAAGGAGCTGGATGCTAACCAGAAGGGGGAGCTCGTGCAATTATTATGAGAGTATAGGGATGTCTTTGCTTGGAATTACGACAAGATGCCCAGAATTGACAAAGATTTTGTAGAGCACAATCTAAACATAAGCCCGGGAATGAAGCCAGTGAAGCAAGCATCTCGTAACTATGCACCTGAAGTCGAAACTCAAATAAAAGAATAGATCAAGAAGTTGCTGGAAGTAGGGTTCATCAAGCCAATCCAACATCCAATATGGCTATCCGGCATTGTACCGGTAAAGAAATCGATTGGACAGTTATGGATATGTGTGGATTTTAAAGATTTGAATAAGGCATGCTAGAAGGATATGTACCCATTACCTAACATAGACACTTTTGTAGGTGCAATGGCTAATCACAAGATAATGTCATTCATGGATGGGTTTGTGGGTTACAATCAGATAAAGATTTCCGTAGAAGATGCAGAGTTGATGGTCTTTCGTACCCCATTTAGGAATTTCTACTATGTAGTAATGCCATTCGGGTTGAAAAATGTGAGGGCAAATTATTAAAGGGAAATGCATGTTATATTTCATGACATGATTCATGATATAATATAGGACTACGTGGACGACATAGTAGTGAAATCCAAGAAGGCGGCAACTCATGTGAAGGACCTCAGGAAAGTGTTTAAGCGATGCCGAAGGTACAAATTGAGGATGAATCCAAAGAAGTACGCCTTTGGAATGACGGTTGGAAAATTCTTGGGCTTCTTGGTGCACAACAGAGGTTTAGAGTTGGATCCAAGCAAGGCAAAAGCAATTACAGAGATGCCCCCACCAAAAACGCAAATAAGTTGAAGAGCTTTGTAGGGAAAGTTTCTTACATGAGAAGATTCATGTCAGCACTTGCAGAAGTCACAGAACCTTTCGGCAAATTGCTAAAAGGAAAGGAAGAATGGGACTGGGGGCAAGACCAATAACAGGCCTTTGAGAAGGTGAAAATAATTTTAGCTTCAATGCAAACGATGGTAGTGCCACAAAGAGGAATGTCGTTGCAGTTGTACATCATATCTACCAAGAAGTCTATAGGAGGATTGATCACACAGGAGATGGATGGAGAAGAGAAACATCAGTATTACATTAGCCGAATAATCAGAGGACCAGAAACCAGGTATTCATAGGTGGAGAGGCATTGCCTAGCGTTGGTGTTCATTGCGCAGGAAATGCGGCATTATTTTCTAGCGCACGATGAGAAGCTTGCAACAAGAACTGATTCGGTCAGATATCTATTGGCTAGGCCAGCATTAGTAGTAAGACCTGCTAGATGGATGATGGCTCTTTTAGAATATGACATCAAGTGTATGACACCGAAGGCGATCTGATGTCAAGGTTTGACAGACTTGCTAGCTCAATTTCCAAATGGAGAATATGAACCTCCTTCTGAGGATCTTCCGGTTGGAGAAGTAGAAGCAGTTGACTTGATGGATGAGAACCCAGAATGCTGGAGTTTAGCTTTTGATGAATCATCTGCAAAAGGTAAAGGCAGAGCAGGAGTGGTGTTGACCACCAAAGAAGGAAAGGAAGTGGCCCTGTCATACAAATAGGATTTCCCTTGCACAAACAATGAAGCAGAATATTAGGCGTTTATACTAGGATTGTTGGCGCCTCAAGAATTGGGAGCCAAACATCTTAAAAGTAAAGGGAGATTCAAACCTTATAGTGCAACAAATAAGAGGTCAATTCGGAGTAAAGGAACCTATCTTCACGCCATATCGAACTGTAGCACAAAAGGTGATGGAGGATTTCAAAAAGGTAGTGATTGAATATGTGCTAAGAGGACAAAATAAATAACCTGATGCACTAGCAACCATAGCGTCTCGAGTCTATGTCCAAGAAGAAGACTTAGATGTGAAGGTAATGAAGAGAACCCTCCCAACCACAGTGCTAGACTTGTTCCCTAAAGACATGGTAGATGATTCGAGACAAGACATCTCCCATCAATTGCAAACAAAGGAAGGAACAATACCAATCGTGGAGCTATAAAGGTACAACATCATCAAAGGTTTCTTGTATCACAAAGAAGCAGATGGTGTATTAACACGATGCTTGGGGAGGCAGGAAGCAAATATAGTCTTGCATCAGGTGCATGATGAGAACTGCAGATTGGCAGACATAGACATGTATCGTAGGCTGCAATGCCAAAGGTATTATTGGACCAAAATGAAGAAGGAAGCAGTGGGAGCTGTCGTTTACACTCCTAAATTAACTTTATTTTTACTTTACAAATTCAAACAATTAGCACAGAAGTAAGCAATGATTGTAAGGTTTTGTGAAAATCAAAGTAGCAATCAAATTGCAAAAAATAGCAAAAGCAAAATAAAATCAGATTTTAAAATTTTTCACAAACTAATTACCCGGATCATCCTTTATGCATATTATTAATTAAAACGAAGAACAAGAAGTTATGGAATCATACCCTTGTAGATGCGAGTTTCCATAGGTACGAGTTCACCTCCAACTTCTCCGCGATCTCCTTGAATCTCCGGGTAGATTCCTTCCTTTGATCAATGTTAGCCACAGAAGTTTATGGCCTCTAGAGGTGATCCACCAAGGAAGAAGAATTTTCAAAAAGAAGGGTGTATTGGCTCAAACCCTAGTTTTTCCTATCTCTATAGAAAAAGGGGGTGTACTCTCCAACAATTGGAATTACGTATTATTGATATATGATTTAAGACTCCTCTTATAAAGATATCAGGTAACCCTATTTAATTAAATGAAGGTATTATTTATTTAATTAAACTCTTTTAATTAAATGGGCTCCCTAATCTTATTAAGGATAATTAATAAAACTCCTTTAACTAATTTTCCCTCCTAGTCCTATTAGGAATAAATGAGAGTACTTATATTAAATTAATTCCTAAACTCTTTTAGAAATTAAAATAATAATAATTGTAATAATATTAATAATGTTATAAAACTTTAGCAAAGTGTAGAAAGATATTCTTATAATTGCATAAATTTAGAGAGAATAAGTAAGAGATAAAGAGTGAGAAATCTTTCAAAGAAAATCTCTATCTTTTCATTCAGCAACATTTCCTTTTATAGGCAAAGCTGGGAGAAGAGAAGAAAGGAAAGGGGAGAGTCACGGGTGAGGAAAGGAGTTCACGGGAGAAAAGAAGAAGAGGAAGGAAGAGTTGCCCTCATCAGTAGGCAATCACATTCATAACACTTTCCCTGATTTCCTACGATAGAAGATTATGTCTCATTAAAAACTTTGTTAAGAAAACCCGGTGGGAAAAACTTAACGAAGGGAAAAAGAGTACATATCTTTTACATAAATAACTTAATTGACTGCCTCATTAAAACCTTATCAGGAAAAACCCATTGGGATAAAAAATGTGACTAAGAAAAAAGAGTACAGTCTTCCCCTCAAAAGGAATTCATTACTCCTTGATGAAATGTTGTCATAAGTCTTTCAGTCGACATAATCTGATCCTTTTTCGAAGTTTTGCAAACGTTGCATTTGGTAACGACTTTGTGAATAAGTCGAGTAGATTATCACATGATCGAATTTGATGCACATCTATATCACCCTTCTTTTGTAGCTCATGTGTGAAGAAGAATTTAGGTGAAATGTGCTTTGTTCTATCTCCCTTGATGTACCCTCCTCTTAGTTGAGCAATGCATGCAGTGTTATCCTCATACAGAATTGTAGGAATGTCTATGATTGATGGTAATCCACATGATTTTTGAATATGCTGAATAATTAACCTCAACCAAACACACTCTCTGCTTGATTCATGTATAGCGAGAATCTCTGAGTGATTTGAAGATGTAGCTGTCACGGTTTGCTTTGTGGATTTCTAGGATATAATTGTGTCACAATATGTAAATACATAACCTGTTTATGATCTTCCATTGTGTGGATCTAATAAATATCTTGAATCGACATATCCAACCAATTGCGACATTGAATTTCTTGGATAAAATAACCCAAGATCTATACTTTCACAGAGGTATCTCAAAATGTGTTTAATCCCATCCCAATGTCTCTTAGTTGGAGAAGAATTGTATCTTGCTAACAAGTTGACAGCAAATGTAATATCAGGTCTTGTATAGTTTGTAAGATACATAAAAGCACCTATTACACTTATGTATGGAACTTCAGGTCCAAGAACTTCTTCCATTACACTTAGATATGGAACTTCAGGTCCAAGAACTTCTTCCCCACTTTCTAGAGGCCGAAATGGATATTTATCAACTTCTAAAGATCGAACAACCATCAGGGTAGTCAAAGAATGAGCTTTATCCATATGAAAACGACTAAGAATCTTTTCAGCATATGTGGATTGATGAACAAAAATTCTAGATGCTAAATGCTCCACTTGTATTCCCAAATAGAATTTTGTCTTTCCAAGATCTGTCATTTCAAATTCATCTTTTAAATAAGTAGCAGTTCTTGTGAGTTCTTCAAGAGTACCTACAAAAATCAAATCATCCACGTATACAGCAATGATGGAAAATCCACTTTGTGATTCCTTAATAAAAACACATGGACATATATGATCATTTACATATCCATCTTTTATTAAACAATCACTAAGTCGATTATACCACATACGACCACACTGTTTCAACCCATACAATGAGCATTGTAACTTGATTGAATATATGTGACTGGACCTTTGTGATTCAGCCATTTTCAATCCTTCAGGGATTCTCATATAAATCTCACTATCAAGTGAGCCATATAGGTATGCTGTTACAACAACCATCAGACGTGTTTCCAAACCTTCCATGGTTACCATACCTATCAGAAAGTGAAAAGTGACTACATCCATTATGTACTGGAGAGTCTATATCCTGATAATCAATACCAGGTTTTTGTGAAAACCTTTGAGCTACAAGTCAGGCTTTGTATCTCACAATTTCATTTTTCTCATTTCACATTCGTACAAATACCCATTTGTTTCCAACTGGGAATACACCCAGCGGTGTTTGGACTACTGGTCCAAATACTTCTCTTTTCAATAGAGATTGTAGCTCAGTTTGAATAACATCTTTCCATTTTGGTCAATCTTTTCTTTTTCGACATTCTTCCATGTTTTGTGGTTCAGGATCAGTGTCAGGAATCAAAGTAATATCTGAGGTATAGAGAAAGCAAATATATCATCCATCATGACTTTTCTTCGATCCCATATTTTCTCATCATGTACACTACAAAAAAATAGGTCATTGGCGATGACATCATTAGCGACGGCAGTATCCCCGTCGCCAATAACCTTATTCTCGACGGCATAGCCGTCGCTAATGAGGCCTGTCGAGAATGACCCTTCCCGGGCCTAGATTTGGTGGGAATTTTTTGGCGCGGTGGGAAAAAGACATAGGCGACGGCATGTGCCATCAGTATTGAGTGCCGTCGAGAATGGGTTTTTATTTACTTTCGGTAACTTAGATTTTTTTTCATTTCTGCTGTTCATTTTCTCCTTCTCCTTCCTCGCGCCATCGCCGACTGCTTTTTCCCATCGCCCACTAGTGCTCTCTTGCCGTCACCACCTCTCTTCTTCACGTCGTCATCTCTCGACTGAGCAAGGTAATGTCTTCCCAATTTTAATTTTCCCCCAAATATAACCTAATAATCCCTTCCTGTACAATTTCACTCTATTTTCCCCAAATATCAATTGCATTGTAGTGTATTACTATTTCAAATGTTTGCTAGTTTACATGAAAATTTTAAGTCAGAATATTGCAGTGTGTTTGCAGTGTACAAGACCTTATTGCAATTTCAAATGTTTGCAAGTTTAATTTACATGAAAATTATATTGCAGTGTATGTATATATATTGCAGTGTATAAATTACTCAAACTCCATTGCATCTCGACAGTTTTTCTTTCAGTCTTATGATATGCTATTTGTTTGATTTGCACTTTGAGTCCATTGTTTAATTTTCTTAATTCCATTACAGCTGCTTTCATGATTGCTTATGTTATGTTAGGATAAACAGAATAATGGGGGAAGTGGAATTTTTATATGCAAACTTGAGGCCACATAGAGAATAAGATATAGTATTATTTAAGTAACTAACCCACCCCCTACTTTATCATTACTTATTTAAGATTTATTAAAAGTATTTTTCTCAATATTTATTCTTAAATATAGTTAGTGTTTAGGTTACTGGTGGTGACATGGTATTGAAATTATATTATTATATTAAAGGATATTATGTCATTTTGTTAAATGCATGATGCTATTTCAGTTAAAACGCATCATGATGCTAAACGCATGATGCTATTTCAGTCTTACGATATGCTATTTGTTTAATATTACTAATCATAGATGTGCAATCTTTGCAATATTTTTTCTTTCCATTTAAGGTTTGTGTGGCTATTTTGTTTTTGCTTTTGTTAATGTGACTTGTGAGAATCATGCGAGTTAGTGACTGAACTGTGGTTATTATTATTTTTAATAAATTAGTCAATATCCTAATTTTACCAACAAAAAAGAGTTTCATATGCCTCTTTTTTCATAATTTTTTATTGTATTAATAGTACTACAAAGTGACACATTGTTCTCAAGTTTGTCATGCCATTATCATTAGCATTCCACCACTCCTAAATTGACAATTTATTAATTTTAAAAAATAAATAAATATACATTTTTAAAAATGATTACTATCTTAGAAATTATATTGCAGCGTATAAATTGTTGTTGTGGGGTGGGGTGGGGTGGGGTGGGGTGTGGGTGAGTTTTAAAAAAGTTTAATAATAGTTTGTGACCTGATAAAAAGTTAATATTCTTTTTGTTATACCAAAATAATCCTTACTTTGATACGTGCATATTTTCATATAGTTTAGGAGGCTTAGAAACCCGTTTGAGATTAACTTAGTAGGAGTGAATCTCAAATAGTCCCCGTTTTGGGACTGTTCTTGTATGTTTCGATCTCACTTAGGTCGGTGTTAACGACTTGAGCACGTCTTTATATTTTTAGAATTTTCGGTCAGTATATATCTCTTGACGTTCTTCGGGTACATATTTAGACTACGATGTATTAGTCTATTTCGTGTACTTGAAGAACATGGGGAGGTGCTGCCGAAATTTCTGAAAAATTTAAAGATGTGTTCAAGTTGTTGGATCAGTGAGGCGACACATCCGGGAATGGGAAAGAAGCTTGACCCGTTAGAGTGGGAGATGAAGTTAGGAAACTCATAAGCTTGCATATACATTAACTTGGAGACTTGATTGTGTTTGTCTAACTTTCCATATATATAGCAGACAGTTGTCCAAGATGTCTGTTGATCGAAGTTGGATGGAACGTAGGGTAGCCATTGATAAGAGTGGGCTTAGCTCTGAGTACCGTACTGGGGTTGAACAGTTTCTTAATTTCGCGTTTAAGCAAGTCAGCGGCGATGAGATTAGATGTCCTTGTAAGAGGTGTGTGAATGAAGTGTGGAAGGAAAGGAGTGATGTCATGTGCGACTTATTTGCGTATGGGTTCAAGACGGGTTATACGACATGGATCTATCATGGGGAAACCTGGTTGGATGAACATGAATCAGAACCGGAATCTAGAGGTGACGAAACCTTTGACTGTACTAACATGATAGTAGAAGCTGCTGGTTCATACTTCTAGTGGAATATAGACAGGGATAACAGTAACGTCGAGCAAGAACCGAATGACGGGGTTAAGGGTTTCTATGAGTTATTTCATGAAGCAGCGACGCCACTGTATGACGGGCACGAAAAGCACACCGTCTTATCTGTCGTGACTAAGTTTTTACACTTCAAGAACGAGCATGACTGTAGCGAGAGAGGTTTTAATGAACTATTAAGCATTGTGAAAGAGTGCTTACCTGCAGGCAATAAGTTACTGGAGTCGTACTATGATGTGAAGAAAATGTCAAAAGGCTCAATCTAGGGTATGAGAAGATTGATACTTGTGAGAATGATTGTATGTTGTATTACGGTGATGCCAATAAAGATAAGAGGTCATGTGATATTTGTGGTACAAGTAGATACCGTGAACAGCGCAAGAAAAAGGGAAAAGAAGTGCCGAGAAAGATCTTACGTTACTTTCCCATTGCCCCGAGGCTTCAGTGGTTGTTCATGTCAACACATACCGCCGAGGATATGAGGTGGCACTCTACATGGGACATAGTCGAAGGTCAACCGACCTTTTATCCTTGAGATGGGCTTGAGTGGAAAAATTTTGATAACAAGCACCCCTCATTTGCTAAAGAGGTTCTCAATGTTAGGCTTGGACTTGCTATAGATGGGTTTAATCCATTTAACGGGCCTTACACAAAGCCCTACTCAACTTGGCCGGTGATTATTGTGGTGTATAACCTCCCACCTTCGATGTGCATGAAAGATCCCTACATGTTCATGCCTTTACTAATTCCGGGTGATAAGAGTCCGAGTAAAGACATCAATGTATACCTCAGGCTGTTAGTTGATGAGTTGAAGATGTTGTGGGAAAAAGGGGTTCAAACTTATAATGTATCTCTTAAGCAGAACTTTGACATGAGGGCAGCTTTACTGTGGACAATAAATGATTTCCCGGCATTAGGAATGATCAGTGGATGGTCGACTCACGGGGGCTTGTCATGTCCCGTGTGCATGGGGTCAGTTAAAGCTGTGCAGCTCAAACATGGGGGGAAATGAGTTTCTTTGCAACATCCAGACAGTTTTTGCCGATTGAACATCGTTATCGACGGATGAGTAGATAATTCAATCAAAAAATAAAGAAACGTCAAGTACTTGGCCGTCTTTCTGGGTCAGCAGTGTTGAGTTGGATTAGTCATTTGAAGTTTCCACCTCCAGGGTAGAATCACAGATTAGAGCGAGCTTATGGTTACGACAAGGTTCACAACTGGACACACAGATCCATGTTCTTTGACCTGCCTTATTGGGCTACACTCTCCATCCGTCATTGTATAGATCTGATGCATACTGAGAAGAACATATTTGATAACATTTTTTATACAGTCCTAGATGCTAGTGGTAGAACAAAGGACAACAACAAGTCGAGGCTTGATTTGGTAGAAATGAACATTAGGGAAGATCTGTGGCTGTATCAGGAGGGTAGTAAGATGGTAACGCCTAAAGCTGAATATACTTTGACCAGGGAACAGTTGATATTAATATGTAATTGGATCAGTGGACTGAAGCTCCTAGATGGATATTCTTCAAATATAGCAAGGTGTTGTAAAGTCGAAGAGTTGAAGTTTCAGGGTCTCAAAAGTCATGATTGTCACGTATTCATGCAGAAGTTGATCCCTGTGGCATTTATCGACTTATTACCGAAACGTGTGGTTGAAGCACTGACAGAGCTTTCTAATTTCTTCAGAGATCTATGCTTGACGGAGCTTCAGCTCAAAGACATAGATAAAATGGAGATGCGAGATAGTGGAAATAATGTGTAAGTTAGAAATGATCTTCCCCATCATTTTTGATTCATCGGAGCATTTGCCTATTCACTTGCCATACGAAGCTAAGTTTGGCGGTCCCGTACAATATTGATGGATGTATCCATTTGAGAGGTAATGATATTAATGTTTTTAATATGGTAAAATGTTCATTCTTTTTTGTTAATCTATATATCACATAGGTATATGCGACGTCTAAAGCAAAAGGTGAAGAATAGAGCCCGTGTAGAGGGTCAATTCTTTGAAAAGTTATGTTATGGAGGAACTTGTTAATTTTTGCTCGTTGTACTTTGAGCCGAATGTTCAGACGAAGCACAATAGCTTACGTCGGAATCAGGCTGTTGCGCACAAGGAAAATGGAGAATTAACGACCTTTAGTCATCCTGTACGCCCATTCAGTGGTACAAAAAGGCGCTTCTTGATCGATAGTGAGTATGCAGCTGCCACATTATATGCACTTGTCAACATGAATGAAGTAGTGCCATACATTATGTAAGTAGTCATAACTATATATGTCTGGTATAATTGTGTCAAGTTCCTTTACAAATACATTGAGTATATAACTGTGTTGTAGTCAATATGATGCTGAAGTACGTGAAGCGAATCCGAGTATATCGGATGGGGATTTGCAAAATTTGAGAAATGAAGAATTTGTGCAATGGTTTAAAGATCATGTAAGTCTAACCTTTACAAGTTCAATGAATCTACCATCATAGATTTATTCTTATGGCGTAATTAACTTTAGAATATGTTGTGTTAATGTACATTAGGTCCTCACAGATGAGTTAGCTGACAAACGGCTAAAGCTTATAGTCGATGGCCCTGAAAGATCTGTAGATACTTATACATGCTGCATTGTCAACGGTTACAGATTTAAGTGTTGCAATATTGAGGAAGAAGTTTCTGGTGATTCTGGTGTTGTGGTGAAAGGTAGCTGCTACGATAACATTTGGGATGACTGGTATGGACGATTGCTAGAAGTTATCGTGCTCAAATATTGGGGTCATAAAGAATTAGTTTGCTTCAATTGTCATTGGTTTGATGTTGAGAATGGAGTTAAAGTAGATAAAAAATCAGGACGGGTGACTGTTAACATTAAGTCAAAATTAAGACTGATGAGTGGTATGGACGAGCCTTTTATTTTAGCAAGTCAAGCAACACAGGTGTACTACACGTGGAGTGTTAAGACCCCTGTAAGCCCATGGGATGCTATTATAACCACCAGCGCCCGTGGTTTTCAAGGCACAACTCCTCGTCCAGATGATGAACCTTTACAAGTCGAGTCTACTAGTGTCACACCTGCTAATGTAACAATTATTAGTGAGTCTAGTGAAGAAGAGGATGATGTTGTCACTGTCGAAAGTTAAGATGATGTTGTTGAGGAGGTAGATATAATTGAAGAAATCGTTGAGGACGACGAAGATGGTGATGACAATGATAGTGAAGATCTATTGCTCGAAGATGACGATTCTGATATTGATGGCTTTGATGATATAAATGATTAGGAGTATGTACTCTTTGTGTCCTTTTAGTTGTATTCAAATGTAATAGTTTGTAGTAGTGCAATCATTATCTTCAACTTATATTAATCTACTAAAGGTGTTACTATTTATGTTGCATTCTTTTAGTTGTATCTGTATGTTATCCGCTTTGTTATTGTGCTCAAATATAGTATTTACGAATGTTTAATAATATAGTTGTATGTGTATATTATCCTCTTTTAGTTTTATTCAAATGTAATAATATTTTTTGTATGATTTGACAGTATACATACATATGGCGCGCACACCACATGGTGATCGTGGTGGGCGTGCAGGGCGTGAGGGCCGTGACGATTCTACGCGTGATGATCAGGCTGGATCGTCAGGTATAATTACATATTTTATTAGGATACATCTTATTATTTTTTATTTTATATTGTATTGACATTATATTTGTTTAAATAAATATTGATGTATTTCACTACATAGGTGATCGATGTAGGCCTCCACGGGGACTAGCACGTGGCTTGCTAGGGAATCCCCCCAGTCGCCGCTTATATGCCTTGTTGGGACTCATAGGTAATTAATTTCATAATTCTATATAGTATTACTATAACAAAAGTATTTAATATTCTTTGTAATTTGTAATGTATTAATTTCAATTGTAGTATCCTTGACGCCACGCCAAGGAACACGTTGCTTGGGATCGTCCGCAACCGATTCTCAAGCCCGTGGATGAGGTGGGCGGATGTGGATGACCGCACACGGCAGCTGATTATTAATGAGTTTAGGGTAGGATGTCAATCATTCATATGCTAGTTTTATATTCCATTTGAATATATTGTTACCTCTTTGATTTATGTTGTCTACTAAGCTTCTTAATGTGTAATGTGCAGAGATATTATTGTTTTGAGGACGGGCAGGAAGCCCATGGCATGACTGTTATGCACAGATACCTAGAGATGAATTGGCACAAGTGGGTCTACGACTGGAAGAAGAAGGCCCAGACGAAGATGGCTGATGGACTGACACTTAAGGATGTCCGTCCAGATTTCATATTTGCTGCAGTGTGGGACCAAATGTACAGCATTTGGGATGGCGAGGCCTTCAAGAAGATGTCGGCACAGTGTTTAGCTGCCCGACAGCAGAGTCGTCTCCCACACTACAATCGGTCTCAGTCGTATGACCTGTACCGGGAGAGACTTGAGGTGAGTTTAAAGCATGCACCCTCCCGCTTGGAGCTTTGGTGGCATGCCCACCAAAAGAAAGGTGATGGTGGTTATATCTCACCTGAGGCAGAACGCATTGCTGTAAGTTATGTAATTATCTTATTTAGTATGTATGTAAAATTCGGATATTCTTTTGTATTATTTCATTTTATTCTTTGTGTATCATTTACTAATGTGGTTATTTTCAGCGACGGTTCGAGGATCTTGTAGTGGCCCGGAGCAGCCAGAGAGGTGACACTCCAGTAGACGAGTCTACGCGTGCCGACGAGGAGAGAGGACTGGTTGCAGGCTACAGGGGGACCGAAGAAGGGTAGAGTTGTGGGCATTCCCCATGTCCCAGCTTACACCTTAGTCCCTGCTGCGAGATTTCGACGGCGCCCACCCACTGGAGGTAGTGGTGCGAGTGGATCGGGTGCCGGCCCTTCGTTATCCGACGACTTCTTCCGGTGGATCATACAGGGGTACATGGCGAGGGATGTTGTGCAGTTAGGCCCACCATCATGCGAATGGATCTACCAGCTGGCTCAGGAGGTTGTCCACGGCTCTATAGATCCTACAGCCGCCGTTGACGACCTCATGGGTGTAGTACGGGCGGAGGCCATCCGCGTGTGTACAGTTGTCTTGGCTAGCATCTTCCCACAACATATTCGACAAGTAAAAACAATTAAATTCTGTATTTCTTTATTTAATTTATAATTGTAATTTGTAATTGTATTTCTATGACACGCAAACACACACATAGCACCGCGTAGGTATTAGACACACGTTAAAACTTGCGGGACTCGATTCCGACATACAAAATCCGAGTTATCGTTCAGTTTGCAAAACTCACCAGCACTTAGGTAAAAAGCCAAAAAATAGCCCAAAACCCGCATCGGCCGTCCGAATGCCACACAAACACACACATAGCACCTCGTAGGTATTAGACACGTGTTAGAACTTAAGGGACTCAATTTCGACATACAGAATCTGAGTTATCGTCCAGTTTGCAAAACTTGTCAACACTTAGGCAAAAAGCCGAAAAATAGCCCAAAACTCGCATCTGACGTCCGAATGTCATGCAAACACACACATAGCACCGCGTAGGTATTAGACACCAGTTAGAACTTACGGGACTCAATTCCGACATACGGAATCCGAGTTATCGTCCAGTTTGCAAAACTCACCAACACTTAGGCAAAAAGCCGAAAAATAGCCCAAAACCGCATCGGCCGTCCGAATGCCACGTAAACACACACATAGAACCTCATAGGTATTAGACACGTGTTAGAACTTATGGGACTCGATTTCGACATACGGAATCCAAGTTATCGTCCAGTTTGCAAAACTCGCCAACATTAAGGCAAAAAGCCAAAAAATAGCCCAAAACCCGCATCGGCCGTCCAAATGCCACGTAAACACACACATAGGACCTCGTAGGTATTAGACACGTGTTAGAACTTATGGTACTCAATTCCGACATACGGAATTCGAGTTATCATCAAGTTTCCAAAACTCGCCAACACTTAGGCAAAAAGCCAAAAAATAGCCCAAAACCCGCATCGGCCGTCTGAATGTCACGCAAAACACACGTAACACCGCGTAGGTATTAGACATGTGTTAGAACTTAAGGGACTCGATTCTGATATACGAAATTTGAGTTATCGTCCAGTTTGTAAAACTCGCCAACACTTAGGCAAAAAGCAGAAAAATAGCCCTAAACCCGCATCGGCCGTCCGAATGCCCTGCAAACACACATATAGCACCGCGTAGGTATTAGACACGTGTTAGAACTTACGGTACTCGATTCCGATATACGAAATCTGACTTATCGTCTAGTTTGCAAAACTCACCAACAGTTAGGCAAAAAGCCAAAAAATAGCCCGTATCGACCGTCCGAATGCCACACAAACACAGACATAGAACCATGTAGGTATTAGACATGTGTTAGAACTTACGGGACTCAATTCTGACAAACAGAATCCGAGTTATCGTCCAGTTTCCAAAACTCGCCAACACTTAGGCAAAAAGCCAAAAAATAGCCCAAAACCCGCATCGGCCGTCCAAATGCCACGCAAACACACACATAGCACCACGTAGGTATTAGACACGCGTTAGAACTTACGGGACTCGATTCTGACATACTGAATCCGAGTTATCGTCTAGTTTGCAAAACTCGCCAACACTTAGGCAAAAAGTCGAAAAATAGCCAAAAACCCGCATCGGCCGTCCGAATACCACACAAAAACACACATAGTACCTCATAGGTATTAGACACGTGTTAGAACTTACGGGACTTGATTCTGACATACAGAATCCGAGTTATCGTCCAGTTTGCAAAACTCGCCAACACTTAGGCAAAAAGCCGAAAAATAGCCCAAAACCCGCATCGGACGTTCTAATGCCACGCAAACACACACATAGCACCGCGTAGGTATTAAACATGTGTTAGAACTTACGGGACTCGATTCCAGCATACGAAATCCGAGTTATCATCTAGTTTGCAAAACTCGTCAACACTTAGGCAAAAAGCCAAAAAACAACCCAAAACTCGCATCGGTCGTCCGAATGTCACGCAAGCACACACATAGCACCGCGTAGGTATTAGACATGCGTTAGAACTTATTGGACTCGATTTCGATATACGGAATCCGAGTTATCGTCCAATTTGCAAAACTCGCCAACACTTAGGCAAAAAGCCAAAAAACTGCCCAAAACCCGCATCGGCCATCCGAATGCCACGCAAACACACACATAGCACCGCGTAGGTATTAGACAAGCGTTAGAACTTACGGGACTCAATTCCGACATACGGAATCCGAGTTATCGTCCAGTTTGCAAAACTCGCCAACACTTAGGCAAAAAGCCGAAAAACAAAACCCACATCGGCCGTCCGAATGCCACGCAAACACACACATATCATCTCGTATGTATTAGACACGTGTTAGAACTTACGGGACTCGATTCCAACATACAGAATCCGAGTTATCGTCCAGTTTGCAAAACTCGCCAACACTAAGGCAAAAAGCCGAAAAATAGCCCAAAACCCGCATCGACCGTCCGAATGCCACACAAACACACACATAGCACCTCGTAGGTATTAGACACGTATTAGAACCTATGGGACTCGATTCTGACATATGGAATCTGAGTTATCGTCCAGTTTGCAAAACTCACCAACACTTAGGCAAAAAGCCAAAAAATAGCCCAAAACCCGCATCGGACGACCGAATGCCACGCAAACACACACATAGCACCGCGTAGGTATTAAACATATGTTAGAACTTATGGGACTCGATTCTGACATACGAAATCTGAGTTATCGTCCATTTTGCAAAACTCGCCAACACTTAGGCAAAAAGTCGAAAAACAGCCCTAAACCCGCATCGGCCATCCGAATGTCACGCAAACACACACGTAACACCGCGTAGGTATTAGACATGTGTTAGAACTTATGGGACTTGATTCTGATATACGAAATTTGAGTTATCGTCCAGTTTGCAAAACTCGCCAACACTTAGGTAAAAAGCCGAAAAATAGCCCAAAACCAGCTTCGGCCGTCCGAATGCCACGTAAACACACACATAGCACCGCGTAGGTATTAGACACGTGTTAGAACTTACGGGACTAGATTCCGACATACGGAATCCAAGTTATCGTCCAGTTTGCAAAACTCGCGAACACTTAGGCAACAAGCTAAAAAATAGCCCAAAACCCACATCGGTGATCCTAATGCCACGCAAACACACACATAGCACCGCGTAGGTATTAGACACGCGTTAGAACTTACGGGACTCGATTCCAACATACGGAATCCGAGTTATCATCCAGTTTGCAAAACTCGCCAACACTTAGGTAAAAAGCCTAAAAAATAGTCCAAAACCCGCATCGGCCATCCGAATACCATGCAAACACACACATAGTACCTCGTAGGTATTAGACACATGTTAGAACTTACGGGACTCGATTCCGACATATGGAATCCGAGTTATCGTCCAGTTTGCAAAACTCGCCAACACTTAGGCAAAAAGCCGAAAAACAGCCCAAAACCCGCATCGGACGTCCGAATGCCACGCAAACACACACATAGCACCGCATAGGTATTAAACACGTGTTAGAACTTATGGGACTCAATTTTGATATACGAAATCCGAGTTATCGTCCAGTTTGTAAAACTCACCAACACTTAGGCAAAAAGCCAAAAAATAGCCCAAAACCCGCATCGGCAGTCCGAATGCCACACAAACACACGCATAGCACCGCGTAGGTATTAGACACGTGTTAGAACTTACGGGACTCAATTTCGACATACGGAATCCGAGTTATCGTCCAGTTTGCAAAACTCAACACTTGACGAACACAAACAAAACTAATTTAAATATGGTCTATTTTCGAATTCGTTATTAATATTATATTATTAATTGTAGGGTCTTATTGATGAGACTTCGGCAGGTGGAGGCTGTGGCACAGCCCGTGGTGGAGATGGTGATGACCGTCGTGCTGATGCTGATGAGACTATTAAGGGTGGGACCGGCAGTCAGACCGGCGGTGGGTCCGTAGGTGGAACCAGTGGTGGGACAGGCGATGGGACCAGCGGCGATGGTGATACCGACATTCCTGATCTTAGGTTGTAGTACCCATTATGTTTATATTTTGACTTTCATATATGTATATTTATACAGCTTTTGAGTTGTATGCATCTAGAGTTTAGATTACATTTTGTATTTACATTGTATTTACTTTTTATCTATAAGTCATTACGTTGTTTACATATTTGATGGTTGATATAGCAAAAGCTATTATTGTTATTGATATGCGTTCGTGAAGAATTCTCTATAATTTTTCTTTAGTTTATAACATGTATAATTATGTATATGTAAATGAATAGGGGTATTTTGCAATTTAAAAAAAAATTTATTAAAAACTCATTGGCGATGGCATGCCGTCGGCAATGACTGTTTTTTATTTTTTTGGGAAAAATATTACTGACGGTGTATTTGTCGCCAACGCTGTCGGCAATGTGACATAGGCGACGGTTGGCCGTCAGCAATGACCCCGTCAGCAATGACACTCTTACAGACGGCGAGCAACGGAAGGCAGGGGCGACGACCCATACGGCGACGGGGAGGGCGACGGACAGTGCCATCGCCAATGACATCATTGCCGACGGCAAGAGGGTCATTGGCGACGACAATGGCCGTCGGCAATGAGCTATTTTTTTGTAGTGGTATATAATTTATTGAGATCTCTTGGTGTTCATCTATTATCCCTTTACTGAGATTTTGAACCTCTTCTAGGGCTATTCCCACTCTTGGAATATGTGCTACTTCTGGAGCGGGTATTCCTTCTGGGATTCCCTTATTTGCTTTTGATTTTCGTGGTACAGTGTCTTTTGCACCAACCGGTCTTCCACGCTTCTAGTGTGGTTTAGATTCTTTTATTACCTTATTTGTTAATTCTCCAGGAATGGATTTTTCAATAGTTATTTCTATCTTTGCTGGAGTATTCACTGCAGGTGTATGTGACTCTAGCATCATTAAATGCATCTGGCATTTGATTTGCAATATTTTGTAAATAAATAATTCTTTGAACTTTAATTTCACATTGTCCTATACGAGGATCAAGTGGATTTAATTCTGATGTATTCCATCATATGTCAGAGGGTTTTTTATTTAAAACATTCCCTCCTTCTAAAGGTGGAAATACAAATTCATCAAAATGACAATCTACATAACATGCAGTAAAAACATCTCCAGTTAAAGGCTCAAGATATCTGATAATAGAAGGATAATCAAAACCAACATAAATACCTATTTTTCATTAGGCTCCCATTTTAGTTCTTTGTGGAGGTACAATTGGAACATATACTGCACTTCCAAAAACTCGAAAGTGTGATATGTTGGGTGTCTGTCCAAGAACTAACTGTAGAGGAGAAAATTTATGAAGAGCCGTTGGTCTTACTCAAATGATGGCTGCAACATGAAGAATTTCATGACCCCAAACTGAGGTAGGTAAGTTAGCCCTTAACATTGATGGTCATGCAATTAATTGAAGTCTTTTTATCAAAGATTCAGCTAAACCATTTTGTGTATGAATATGAGGAACAAAATGCTCAATGGAGAATTTAATAGTCATACAAAAATCATTAAAAGTCATTGATGAAAATTCAGCTGCGTTATCAAGTCGAATTGACTTAATTGGATTATCCGAGAACTGAGCCCGTAACTTGATTATTTGAGAAAGAAGTTTTGAGAAGGCAAAATTTTGAGAATAGAGAAGACAAACTATGAAATATCGAAATGGGCCAGACAATGGGTGAATAGGTCCACAAATGTCTCCTAGAATTCTCTCTAGGAGTTTTGGGGCTTCTTTATAAACTTTTACTGGTGATGGTAGAATAATTAATTTTCCATGCAGCACAAGGAAATTCACTACTAGGAAAAACCTTCTTATTTTTGAGAGGATGACCAATAGAATTTTCAATAATACGACGTATCATAGAAGTACCTGGATGACCGAGTCTTTCATGCAAAAGCATAAAGGATTTGGGATCTAGGATTTTTGGAATCATAACAGTATGAGATTTAATTGCTCTAATTTTCATAGTATATAATCCAGAAGATATTGAATGACGTTTTTCTAGGATATTCTTTTTTCAGAAATAATAGAAGTGATGAGAAGATATTCATTAAAGATGGTATGACAAATGTAAAAACATAAATAAGAAAAGTTACATTTTATTTATAATTTATTCATGATAAACACATACCACGTATAGAATGGAAACTAATATATTATATATGCAGGGTGTTTAATTAAAACAAAAATTAAATTTTGTCCCAAAAGATACTTTCAGAAGGTTCAGTAATATCAACAACCTTTTCCTCATTGTTGGTCATTGGTGGAACATCAACAATATCCAATTAATGATTAACAAAGTTTGTTTCTACCTCCATTACTTTGTTCTTTTGAGGCTCCTGGAATGAATTAACCAGATGCCTCAGCGTACGACAGCTACGCGACCAATGTCCTTTCATCCCACACCTAAAATAAACATCTGGTTTGTTCTTTATCTGTGCTACATTTTCTTTATTTTTACCCGACTCAGACACTTGCCACTTCTGGTGGCCTGAATTATCGCGGTTCTGGAATTTGTTGTTATGATAGGCTCGTTTATTCTTTCATCCCCAAGGCTTCTTATTATATGACCATCTATTGTCACGTTTATTCTGCTGGAATGACGTGCTATTAATATCTGGCAATGGGGTAGCACCTGCTGGTCAGATTTCTTGATGGTTTTTCAACAACAATTCATTATTCTTTTCTGCAACAAGGAGGATAGACAATAAGTCACTAAATTTTGTGAACTTACTCTATCTATATTGTTGTGACAGAATCATGTTGGTGGGATGAAAAGTTGAGAGCGTTTTCTCTAACATTTGGGTTTCAGAAACTGGATCTCCGTACAAAGCCAAAGTAGAAGTTATTCAATAAACATTGGAACTATATTCCGTAATTGATTTGTAATCTTGTAGCCTTAAATTAAGCCACTCAAATTTGGCATTAGGGAGAATAACCAATTTTTGGTGGTCAAATCTTTCCTTCAGTTGTGTCCATAAAGACAAAGGATCTTTAATTGTTAAATATTCAGTCTTTAATCCTTCATCGGTGACGAGGAAAAATTATGGCTTTTTCATTTTGTGCCGAAGTTGTTGTATTTCCTGATTCAGTGGTCTTTCCTAACTCATTTGCACTAAGGTGCAATTCTGCATCAAGTGCCCAAGCCAAATAGTTATCTCCAGAGATTTTCAAAATAGAAAAATCTATTTTTGCCAAGTTTTCCATCTATTCTGGGTTAAAACACAATTTTATTATTTATTAAAACAATAAATAATTGCATGTATGATATAGAAAAATGAATTATATCACAACCTCAACTGGTGATAAAATGAAAATATAAATATTCTTATATTTATGTTATTAGCATAATGCAAATGGATCTTCACCCGGCATGCGGTAGTTCGCATAGACAGGTTATTCCAACAGAATAATAAAGAATGAAATAACAGAAGAATTTCACCATGCATGCGGTAGTCCGCGTAGACAGGTTATTCCAACAAAATAATAATGAATGAAATAAAAGAAGAATTTCACTATGCATGCAGTAGTCCGCGTAGACAGGTTATTCCAACAGAATAATAAAGAATGGAATAATAGAAGAATTTCACCAGGTATGTGGTATTCCATATATACAGGTTATTCCCACAATTTAATAAGTGGTAAAAAGGTTCCCACCAAGTCTTGTAAGATTAACAAGGATAGATGGCACCATTGTAAATAACAGAATTTAAAGATGGACAATAAAACATAAATATAATTTGACAGTTAAAGAATATAATAGGCGGCAAAGCCAAGCCAATTGTAAGAATAACATTATACTATTGGTGGCATAGCCAAACCGGTAGTATAATAGTAAATTGCAAGAATTTAAATCCAATTATAAGACTAAATTATATTATTGGTGGCATAATCAAACCAGTAATATAATAATAAATTGCAAGAATTTAATTTTACCGTCTCAGTTGGTTAAAGCTTCGTGATAACGTGTTATAAAACTTTAGCAAAGTGTAGAAAGATATTCTTATAATTGCATAAATTTAGAGAGAATAAGTAAGAGATAAAGAGTGAGAAATCTTTCAGAGAAAATCTCTATCTTTTCATTCAGCAACATTTCCTTTTATAGGAAAAGTTGGGAGAAGAAAAGAAAGGAAAGGGGAGAGTCACGGGTGAGGAAAGGAGTTCGCGGGAGAAAAAAAGAAGAGGAAGGAAGAGTTGCCCTAATTAGTAGGCAATCACATTCATAACAAATAAGACTCCTCTTATTAATTTATATTTAATATTTCTAAAATATTAAATAATAAATATTAAGCTATTAAATGTATTATATCACCATAGATTAAATTAAATATACTTAACATATTATTACGATTATGCCATTATCTTCTTAAATAATTATTCTTCCTTTTATGGTGTGACCATTTAGGTTCTCCATATTAAACCGGTTGTGAATAAATCAATTAGAACAATTCTAATCTTATTTAAATAAACAAATTAAACGATTAATTTATTTAAATAAATAATATTTATTCTACAATAGGAATAAGCATCCCTAGCGATCAATGACTTTCCAGATAATATAGATTTTAACATTAATCATAAAAGAACCTTTTGAGTTAATAGTTACCGTACAATTCAATCCTTCCACCATACAATGTCCCAATTAAATATAAGACATGGAATTACTGTCAAGTCTTATTTTATTTAATTATATGCATTTTGATTCCCAAATGCACAACTTCTAATGAATGCAAAATAGAAACTACTTTCTAATTTCATTCCACCTTGGACAAGGATTCTTGGGTTGTCATTTATCGAATCACATAGGACATTTCAATTCTTTTACTAGAAGTGGTAGATTCTTTATTGATCATTCATTATCTCCATATATAACTTATTACACCCAAGCATATCCTTTGATATACCATAAGGGTCTTAACGAATAAGTCAAAGTGTAAATCATTATATACAAGATACTATGATGATCTCAAGTCTAAGGATTCTTTATACTACTATCACTACAGAAATTCCTATTGACAGGCAAGTAAAACTCCATTAGGTATTCCTTAGCGAGTCACGTTCAGTGAACTTATTCTCCAATAAGCACCTACATACTTGCTTTAGTGTCTCTACACAAATGATCATGAGATCAATAATTCTCATCCAATAAGCAAGCAACGTATGTATCAATCTATCCGGATTCACTAATCCCCTTTTTAGTAATCCATTGATTAAGAACATTTTAGTTTTAAGCTATTTAAGAATTTAGATCTCATTAGCACGATCTCATCATGATTCTAAAAGCATTGCTATGGGTTTATCACATATTATTAAAACAACACCATGTAGATAATTAAATGCCTTTAATAAATAATTCTTTTATTAATAAATAAATAAGATTGATTACAAAGTAATATGCTTTATCATCATACATGATTGGCTTGTGTGCATACTACTTTCAATGATCGATCCCACAGAGAGTGATTTGTTTTATATTTATCCTATGATTTCTAATGAAAAGGGGATTTTGAATTAATTAACTAAATTAACAAGAATAAACTAATAACAATAAACAATGAATAAAAAGCTTTAGTTCTTTAGTTTAGTATCACCTTTTTATAACAATAGATTAATCATGTGTAACATTATTTACCCTTCAATGAAACTAATAGTCCTGGGTAACAACAAACTCTGCTACCCGAAACTTCCCTTAGATTGTCACTCAATGAAACAAGCTCTTCACAAGATTCTAACAATTATATAACCTAGAACAAGCTCTCTAGATTTAATATAACAACATCATTAAGAACTAGGGAATTAGACTATTCCAAGCAACAAACACATAAGCTCGGACAGTTTAAATTGTCTTCTGATAATCATGGCAGTACTCAAAAGCTTGTCCACAATCAGGTATTACTAATTACTATTTATGATTAGTAACAATATCAATTACACGTAATATTATCCCTTGATCTAGCATATGATATTCGTTAACCAATTCAATCGTGCAGAATCAAATCAATTAAGGCAAATAGCATTCAGAAATTAAATTAGATTATCAAGAATGAATTTCATGTGAGAAGGAATAAATAATGAATACTCAATTAACCATTAATTATAAATAAGGTTCAACATCCCTTAGAACTGAATAAAAAGAACTTAGCTCATGTCTTCAATCCTCTAATGTTTTAGATGAGAGAATGTAGTAGATGAGAGAATGAATAAAATCATGACTATCATCCTCTATTTATAGTGCTAGACAAAGTCCTAAATCCGGTGGGAATTAGAAATCCAAATCCTAAAAGGAATTACAAATCATAACAAGTTTCCATTAAGAAATAGAATCTAACTTGGAAATAAATCTTAGTCTAAAAGATATCCTAAATCTAATAGAAATATCAATCCAATTCCATGTAGAAATCTACTTTTAAAAACTTTCCAAAAATCCAAGATTTCCTAATTTTCCCGCTCAAATTCGCCCAAATTTCCTGTTGCGATATCGTTTGGTAAAATGAACATAACTTTTGATTTGGGAGGACTTATGAGGCCTGCTACCTATCAAATCGAAGCTCTCAACCAGATATACAACTTTTATTCTTTGAGAATTGACAGATTCTGGCTGTATCAAGGTAGAAATCTGACTCCAAGTGACTGCTGTGTAAATTACAACTATCAAACTTTGAGGTTCAACGTCCGTTTGGTAAAAAGATCATAACTTTTCCATATGAACTCTGATTGAGACGATTCAAAATGCTCCGGAAAGCTAAGGAAGAGCTCTACAATAAAATCAAAGTTTCAAGCCAAGACCATGCATCAAACATAATGCTAAAATCCCTGTAATTTTTTATTTTTCCTAATTTTAGCTTCAATTCTTCCAAAAATCATTAAACACCTTCATAAGCTCATATACACATTAAACATGCAATAAAATAAACATAAAGGAATCAAAATAAATGAATAATATTCACTCATCAAATTCCCCCATATTTAGTCATTTACACGTCCTCGTGTAAACCAAAAGTTTGATATCTAGAAAAATTCTGCTATTCAACCACTATGTCAAAAGATTTCAAGATACAAATCATGACTTTAAACACTAAACTCACAGAAATCTAATCGATGCCTCATCAGTTAACTCATAATGAACAACCTTACCATTTCACCAACGAACTTCATTAAACCAACCTGTAACCACATAAGAAACTTTCCTACATTCCACATACTTACTCAGCTTGGTTATTACGAAACAAAAATCATTCACACTGACTCACAACCAAGAACAAATTTTCCTTGCTTTTTAATTTTTTCCAAGAACCTTCTTTAGCACAGATGAATATATTTTCATGCTCTTCTCGTATTTTTTTCTTTTCTTGACATGTACAATGTCTCCTTTTCTTAGGCTTTTCAAAGTTATCCATGTAGTGAACTTTCTACCAACGACTCCCAAACCAGATGATCTTAAGGCGCTGAGTGTAGAGACACCCCTAGGGTTTACTTATTCAAGTAACAAAGGCCAAGAAAGTTGACTAGTCAAGCTGCTTTTATCCATCACACTTTTCAGCACGAATATCGATGCTTCTCGAGGCTTGGATACCTAGTTATTTCGCACAATGGACATTGAAGTAGATTTCTAATTTTCATTTTTTCCTTCTCTTTTTTTCTTTTTTTGCATTCATCATTTTTTTCTAATGGTTCTGCAACAACATAAGCAAGTTAAACAGTTCTAAGTCATAAAATCAGTGCACATAGACAACTCCATAAATAACTTACCCAAATAAATATGCTTCTCATATTCAAGTACACATGTATCACAAATTCAATTTAAATCAATTACTATAGATCATGGTTTAATTTTCATCATTTATCAACTAATTAAGCATCAAGCAGAATCTGAATTTTAGCATCGATTTTCAATCTTTGACTTAATCTTTTTAACACATAGCCAAATAGAATCATGAAACCAAAATTTTCAAAAAATTTCAAAAGCATTATTTTTTTCAAATTCCCAATCAAAATCGGATCAATATCTCCTAATAAAATAAAAACCTAAATCTTCCCCCCACAATCAAACCTTACATTGTCCCCAATGTAAGAAAATCTTGCAAAGAAAAAAATACTACTAGCTAACATGCTATAAAAAAAACTAAAAAGTAAAGGGATAGAAAAATTAAATCTGAGATCTTGAGTTTCCTCCCAAGCAGCTGCCATTGTTTATTGTCATTGGCTTGACATCATCCTTCTCATCCTATGTAATTGGACTTGTGTACTTCAAGTGGACTGGTAAGAGTTTCAATTCATTATGAGCATCCTTCAGATCATGATTTTGCTCCATTCCAGGCCTAAAATCCTTCTCGTATATTTGCTCAAGAGATTCCTGCACTATAGAGTCAACAACATCAATAGAAAAAATAGAATTAACATTACCAAGATACCTCTTAAGTTCATATATGTCGAAATGGACATGTGCATCGTCCAATTCCATGTGTAAAGTCCCATGGTGTTTATCATTCTATGTTGTTGCTGGTACAAGGAAAGTATCATCATCCATGTGTTCCTTGTAGAAATCTGCAGGAATTATTAATTCTTCCATCTCTACCTCTTGTTCATCCTTTTTAGACTTTGAATACCTAATTTCTTCTAGAGTTATATGGATTTTAGATGCTTATATGGATTTTCACCTATAAGACCACGAAAAGTAGGGAAAAGATGAAGTAGTCTAGAGTTAAGTTCAAAAGCAACATCTAAAGTAGTATACTCAATACAAAATGATGATTGATCAAGATCGAGAGTAGCTAGTTCTTTTAAAGTAGTATTTTTGTTTGGCACCGCCATCTTTTCCTCTTCAAGTGATGGAACAAGAGCTTCTTCTATATCTGCAGTTTTCCCTATCTTTTGAACAAAATTTAAGTCAATAGAGTGAGAGGGTTAAGTTATAAAATAAAAATAAAAAGAAAAAGAAAAAAATAAATAAACAAAGAATAAACAAAAACAATTATCACTCCCTGGCAAAGAAGTCAAAATTTAGGAGCTATCGTTTACACTCCTAAATTAATCTCACTTTCACTTTACAAATTCAAATAATTAGCACAGTAGTAAAGAAGGATCGATCCCACATAGAGTGATTTGTTTTATATTTATCCTATGATTTCTAATGAAAAGGAGATTTTAAATTAATTAACTAAATTGACAAGAATAAACTAATAAGAATAAACAATGAATAAAAAGTTTCTGTTCTTCAGTTCAATATCACCTTTTTACAACAATAGATTAATCAAGTGTAACATTATTTACCCTTCAATGAAACTAATAGTCCTAGGTAACAACAAGCTCTTGTTGGGATTTTGGCACATAAAAGCAGCGGAAATTAAAATTCTTAAAGATAATTCTGAAACCCTAAAACAGGATCCATGCGAAAACATATTAATTCAGTGGTTTAGATTTTATATCAATTATAGAGAATTCTGTAACGGCTTCGAATCTCCAACACAATTCAACGGAACTACGTCTCTATGGTATCCAAATGATCTCTAGTCTCTCTCTAAGAACAGCTAGGGTTTTTAGGTTAATGATGATTTCCCTAAATGGCTGATATATCATATATATAGTAGTTAAAAGGAATTAATCAAAAACCTAATCTAATTAAAATAAAATCTAAATTTATATATATATATATATATATTATATCCTAATTAAGTCTTACTTAATTAATATACATATATACAAATTATCCTATTAATTTAAATTCGTGATTTAAATACTATCAATCATATTGACATATTTAAATCCTTACGATTTAAATTAATTCTCTTTTTAATTACGTTCTATGTGTGTGACCCTATAGGTTATTATTACGTTGGCAATAATTTTAAAATCATATTATAAAATTATAAACAGTGAACGACATCTAGTAATGCATCACTGCTACCCAAGTAATAATAAGATCGACGATTCGATGCAACATTTTCGTGACCAATGTTTCAATATAATCTAATCCTTTTAACCTTGACATCCTAGATTAAACTCGAGTCATGGAATGTGTCATACTCTTCATAATTTAATCTGAGTTTTCTTGATCAATGAGTAGACTATATGAAACAAATCACTATTTGAGCATGGCCATGCATTTCATAGTCCTACTCAATCAAAAGGCCTATGGATATCACCCCTAATATATAGGAGGGTTAAATTCCATCTAGATCACTCATATTCCTCACACGATTCATAATGTATCCAATAATCACCTGTGACGTCGGGATTTTTTGTGTCCCTTTTCGTTACTTGTTCTTTGGTGTTCTCATGTTAATGTGAGATTTATTTGAAAAAACAAGTGAAAAAGGTCCAACTGTATAATGTCGATGATTTGACTTTAAGAGTCGCCAGTTGGTGTTTTTAACTGGTTGCACCAACGCAACCCAAAAAGGTTTGCACATTGACCGAATGATTTGGCACTGCTAAACGGGTCTATGAAACCGAGATTCATTTTGGGTCCGGGGGTTTGATTATGCAGAGGGAAGGTGTTAGGCACCCCCCGACATCCGTGTTACCATGGTGACCGCCACTTTTCAAAGAAACTATTATATGAATGTGTGTGTGTGTGGATCAATGTGTAATTATTTGGAAGTAGTGCTACACCTCGTTCGTACCTATATACATAGGGTTTGAATTTATGAAAAAATTAGTTTTAAACAGGATATAGCAATGAAGTTTTATAAAAAGAGGTTTTTTCAAACCCTGTGCTCAATAGTAATTGAGGCCTTTGATACTTCCATTTTATTATTAAATGTTCGGCTTGTTTTATTTTATTTTTGAGATGCGAAGCATCTTTGAGAAAATAATATACAGCAGTGCCAAACTCCTCACGGGCATGACAACCATCCAAGGAAATTCAGACAATGTAAAATAATGTACAAGCTGCTCACAGCTGAAAAAGGTTCATCATGGGAACCGAATCTGTGATCACATGATTCCTAGGCTCACATGATACTACAGTTTGTATGGAAAGCAGTAAGCAGTTATATATATAAAAGCTGTAAATATATATATACAGACTTGATCAACCACCACGAAGCAACTCTATGGGGGATCGAAAATGTAAATATATAAAAGCGATAAATATATATGTATATATATAGACATGATCAATCGCCACGAAGTAAACTCCATGCAGGACGAAATGTAAATAAAGCTGTAAAAGCGATCAACTTCCACAAAGTAAACTCCAGGCAGGACAAAATGTAAATAAAGCTGTAAAAGGCCACGAAGTGAACTCTGTGAACTGACAAAATGTAAATATATATATATATATATATATATATATATATATATATATAAAGCAAGTAAATGTTAGGATGTAAAATCCAGGCTCATCGGATATGTCCGACAACAATTATATATATAAGTATATATATATATATATATATATATATATATATATAAGCAAATAAACGCTCCAGACATAAGTCTAAGCTCAATCGAGGCATAACTCAATAATGTTAGTCCATATATAAAATATATACATATATAAGTATATATATATATACAGACAGAAATGAAAACCACGGACCAAAGTTCGGGCAAACACACACAACACGACTCTCAATGTGTATAACAATGTGTGCTAATGTGGAAAGAAGGCTTTATAGAATGTGAGAAGGCTTACAATGGGCTGCCAATGTAGACTTCTATGACTTTATATGGATAAACACTCAGCTCCCGCCGGATAAAAAGATAGCTATATGTGAGCTAACAGATGTTTAGAGATGAGGAAACACTCAATAGGGGTGTATACAGAGTAAATTGGACAGGGCTTCCTCGCCTTTTTCTCTCCTTCTCTGTCTCAACTGGCTGACCCCAAGGTCTATATTTATAGATGGATGGCCGCAAGTACACTTCCGGCAGCCGTGGTTATACCTACAGCTGGTCGTGGTGCATCCGGGCCTCGCGGGTCCCGTCGTCTTGAAGTACATGCACTAGTGCACTGTAATATCCGCTCGAACTTGCAAAACTTCAATCCAAGCATCCGAACGAGGTATATCTGACCTTCTTCGGATCGCTTATGTCGAGAGTTACGAAATGACATGGATTAGACGTTATACAAAGTTAGGAAGAGGGGTCCATGCCCATGGTCTTCAAGCTTCAAATTCTCTCCAAAGTACTGCCACGCGTAATAGTCACTCGGGATTGTAACTCCTCGGTTCTTGTGGGACATCGTTGGATGTATGTATGTATGAAGTGTTGAGACGACGCGTAAGTGTTGAAGGGACAAGATGACGTTTGACTCTTCGCCGGGGTTATAGCCGGTTTGAGTTGAAAGTAGACGTTGCTCAGGGTTACATCTGAGATTGGACTACTTGTTGGTATGTCGCGATATCATCTATGGGTGTGCCTATCTTCCCGGTGTTATCTCCGAGTCTGAGGTATGAGTGCCTCGGCAGGAGGTCTGAGCTTGAAGCTGATAGCATGTATTTGAAACAAGTATTTCTAGAGTTATTGCTGGAACTGCAATGGCATCCCTTGGGGCTATCACCAAGGGTGGAGTCGCTACTCCCAGTGTTGTTTTTGGGACTGGAACTCAACGTCGCGGTGTTATCGCCGAGATAGAACTGTCCTCTCCGGTGTTGTTGCCAGTCTTTTGATCTGCGTACCTCGGGGTTATCTTCAAGGTTGGAAATGACACTCCCGGTGTGTGTTCCAGGTTTGGAAATGATGTTCCCAGTTTGTGTTCAGGGTTGGAACTGATGTTCCCATTTTGTGTTCCGGGTTGGAACTGAACTTCTGGTAGTATCCGGAATGGATGTAAGCTGTCTTCCAGGGTTATCTCCGAAAGATGAATCTGCCCTCCTGCAATGTCAGTATCAGGCGTACAAAAAATTTTGAGTGTCTACAGATGCCCCTCTTTATCATATTCATGCAATACAAGGCATGGATAAGATAAAGAATCCTACACACTTGAAATGCAAGCAAGATAAACATGATGCTATATGCAGCAACATGATGCAAATGTTTGATGCATGATTGTCTGTTCCCTGGTAATCCTATTGGGATGACAATCAATGATGGCTTAGACATGTAATCCAAGTCTTCAAGGATGTTGACGTTGGGGCTATCACCAAAGTCTCAAATCCTAGGCACTGGCTTATATTCCATAGAAGTGCCTCTTGTGTATAAGAGATCTGTGGGGATAAAGCTTTGTCTGTTTGAGGATATGTATAAAATATTCCCTCATTCTGTCAGAGTTCTTGCCAACAGTTTGTCGCCGTCAGGGTTGCCCAACCTTTGTTGATGTGTATATCACTGGATAGATCCCTGCTGGGTGCATTGTCGAGGTTGCTTAACCTTTATTGATGTATGTGTCAATGGTTGCATTATGTTGTAACCCCCGCCGGGGATACGTGGATGAGTTGCTTCAATGCATTTACTTGCCATCGACTGACATGACGTCAAGGTTGCTTGACCTTCATTGATGTGTGTATCAATGATTGCATTGCGTTGTAACCCCCGTTGGGGATACGTGGATACTTAAAGGATGTGTGTTACCCCACTGGGGATATTTTATCAGTTGATAACTTCGGCGTTGTAACCCCCGCAGGGGAGGTATGGTATTTCATAGTATTGCGTTGTAACCCCCGCCGGGGATGTTTAGGGTTGTGACCCTGCAAATGACGACATCAGACCTTTGTGGGGTATTGCCGAGCATGATTTGTGAAAGCTGAGCTCATTGGTATAGTATACCCTGCATTTAGGCGAATACCATTGAGACAACGGGAGTTTAACTCTGACCGACAAGAAACCAGGATTCCAGGCTATTCCGCTAAATCGCGTAGCATTTTTATTCCTAATTTGGCCTTTTCAGCTTGTGAGACCACCTTTGCAACTCTAACTGGAGCGAGCTAGAGGTGTAGGACCCACATAGGAGTGCCGTAGGTACACCTGCAGGAGCCTCAGGTAAGCCTGCGGGCAATCATGGCTATGTATAGCCCAATGGTTACTTTCATAAGTCATTTTTAAGTTGCGCTGCGAAGGAAATCTGAGAGCTCTTCTTCAGATCTGCTGAGTTCGGGAAACTTTCTGCATATTTTGCCACCGTACAAGCGTTCTTCATTGTCCTGGTAACACATGCATGTATTTATTCCAGTTTCTATCCATTGGAAAATGACTTATCACATGAAATGCATTTAGACACATAGTAGTGAATATGAATGCTGATACGACTTGATAAAAAATATTCAACATAGTAAATGTTAGTATTAAACCATGCTGAACATAATAATATGAAAACTTTTGACTTTTGAAATAGTCAAATTGGTACCTTTTACTGTCATTTCTTATCCTATCTGAGGACAAATGAGTAAAGGCACAAAAGTAAAATAATCCTGGTAATTAGACTACACTTACGGATTTTTTACTGTGATGTGATTAATGCATGTAGGATGTATATGACTGTGTACATGTGTGCTACTGCATGGCCACCTAGTCATGCCTATGTGCATGTGGATAATCCCATTTACAAAGGGGGCTATGGCAAAATTTTCCCAAAATGTAGGCATTGGGTAGTCATGCATTTTTAACACTACTATAGATGTATGTTAAAATAATGCATGCATGCATGTAATCATAGAATGAATTTTGAAAAGCTCCAGGTAAGAAATTACCACACCCTTTATGAGGTAATTTGGAGACTTGTTGTCCAGATATTATGGATCCGGATCAGGCAAGTAGTTCCCGCAGGACCACTTCTGGTGTACGGAGGAAGGCTTCTAAAGAGCCTCAACGCTGGTTTGTCAGACAGCCTCGTCTTTTACTGGAGGCAGTGATACGTCCTATCCAGGTTGAAGTGCCGGATGTCGAAGACGAGGAGGAGGATGTACCGATCGAGGTTCCTACTCCTGTTGTACGTGTTCCTCGTAGGGATTTTCCAGGTATTCAAGTAGCGAACCCAGATCTTCTGGGTGACTTGAGTAGGCATCCTTCAGTATACCTGCACGCAAACGAGGTATGAAGTTAGATCTTTAATCTTCCTTATTTCCTATTGATGAGGAGTCAAGGATTCTGATGTTGATCTACATTTGATGTAGGTTCTCGCTTCACACAGCCTCGAGGGAACTGGTTTAACATCCACTCTATGTATGAAGCTTTCCATGATGACTATAGAGCGATCATCCATGGCTGGGGATTTGGGACGTTCTTCTCCATTTTTCCCGTCATTTGTCCTCAGGGTTACCTCGTGGCATTGTTCGCGGTGGTTTCACCAAACTCAGTCACTCCATTTGTTGGACTGTAAGGTGATGATGACGTCGATGGATTGGCGGTTTATTACAGGTATGGAGTCACCCCTACTGCCGTCAGATCCTTGTTGGGAGTTCCGGTGGAGGCACTCAAGGGCAGGATTGTTCGTACAGGTCCTTTGAGCGTAGATGCTATGAGCGGACTGTTGAGTGAGCCCATACCCTATGATGTGAGAGTCAGGGATCGCATTCTTCGGCGATTGTTCCTGATGATCATTAGGGGCTGCTTCATAACAGATAACTCTTCTATGGTGTCCTTCGCTTTGATCAGTGCCACCCGATACGTGGACCATATAAGAGAGTATGATTGGGGTTCCTACACCTTTGCCTACTTCCTCAGGGGAATGCGCATACGATCACAAGGTTTGACCAAGGCATGGTTAGGATTCTACCCATTTCTGCTGGTGAGTGTTTCTCTTATCTTTTCCCATGTATAGGTTAAGAGTGTTGACTGACAATAGATGTTTGCCTTTGTGTTGGCAGTTTTGGGCCTATGAGAGGCTTCCATGTTTGCGTCCTGTGAGCATGTTAGGTTTAGACACATATCCATGAGGACGACGATGGAATCATTCCATACTGGCAGAGGTTCCTGTTGCTGAGGGTTTCACTCATTGTCGCCTACAGCTGGAGTTGTTGACAACCGATGTCATCAAATGGGTTCCCTACTCTGGAGAGCATTTCGGAGTTAGATTTGAGGATGGGTACCCGACTGGAGTAGAGTATGTCATTTCCACCCGCAGGATTCCTCTCTTTACAGATGGAGGATGGGAGCTCTATTTAGGAGAGCGTGCTATCAGGAGTACTACATGAGAGATCCGTATGTCGATCTTGCCTCCTGCCAGGCATTATTGGCCTATTTCGCAGTCACCCGTCATTGACATCCCATTGATGGGGATTGACGGTTTTACATTGTCAGAGGGCCCCTGGTCTCAGGAGATGTTCCAGCATTGGTGGATCCCTCGTACCATTAGAGCTCAGACCCGCGCCACATAGTTTATGGGGGATATGGTTCCAGGATATGCGATGATGATGGATCGCTAGCTTTGTGTCGTAGATCCGACTCATGTGACACAGACAACGATTGACCGGCAGCCTAGACCGATGGATCTTTTCATTCAAATTTTGGGCGTAGATCCTTCAAAGGTAGATACTTTTGATCCTTACAGCTCATGTGCTGGCCCCTCAGGTGACCTATATGGATTTGTCGGTGTAGATCCTCCCTTGTATCGACCTGATATCCTTATAGATAGAGATCAAGTGACTCAGGAGGAGTTACATCAGGTGGACAGTGTAACGTCCACGAATTGAAACTCCTTATTAATTAAATATGTGATTTAATTTTAATGAGTTCGTTTTGCGAGTATATTTAAACCTTAAGTGGTTATGTGAAATTATGAAATGATTAAAGGGAGTCACTAATAGTTTATTTAAATTAGTGGACTAACCCTAAGAATTTACTATCAAGAAATTGATAGGATTTTTAATGATTAAATATTCAATCTATTTGAATATAGTAGCAAGAGTTGAACATATTGATTAATTGCAATTATGAGTAATTACTTGATAATGTGTTAATTAATAATTATTATGAATAAATAATAATTAATGTGTAATAGATTAAAAGTTTATAAAATGATTATATGTTTACTTGATTTATCTGTGCAAGCATGCAATATAGTAAACCTTTATTATGTCGTAGTTAATTGTATATTTTATATAGTACAAGGTGACACATTAATATGTCTATATAATATATACAAATATAGACTATATAATAAGAGTTATTTCATTCATGTGAGTTGCATAATAATATTGTTATATGTATGTGCACTACTAGATATCTTGTAATTGGGAAATACATTGTATGCTTTTTAAATCATTATAACCTATGTTATATGAAATGAATTGTGTACACCTATTTGATAACCAAAGTTTATATTATGTGTATATGTGGTATAAACCAATTGTAGCATTTCATTTTTGTGCAAAATGCTGAGAATTATTTCCTTATCACAAAATGAGTGTCACCAAGTACATGAACAATGAACTAAAGGCTAGTTTACGTATTTTTTTTCAAATGGCTAATCATAGGTGATCATTTGCTAGCTAGGTGGCTGGTAGAGAGTTGTTAAACCACTCTTGATTATCCTTTGTTTCCTTCCATTACTCCATGGACGTCAATCTTGTGTAATGTGATTATCTAGTCCAAGTCCCCTCTATAAATACTAGCTCCAAATTTAGTTTTGTTGTTTGTTTAAGTTTGATATTGAGAGTTCTAAGTTGCTGAGAAAGTTTGGGAACATACTCAATGTGTGAGGAGTTCATTTCAAGCGTAATAAGGTATGGACTCTAATTGTGTTCTTAGTTGGGTATTGTCAAATTCTTAGGAATTTCTTGAATTCCTTGTTAATCAATGAGAATTATCATGCCATGATATTTTTATGATATATGTCTACATGTTTGAACTCTCAAATAATGATTTGGAGCATGCTTGAATTGTTAGAAATCATGTTGCTAGTTACTCTACAAAGCAGTTAACCTTATCGCCTCTAATCGCAGAAAATGGCCTTATTGCGCTTATTTGTACTAGGGTGTAGCGCAGCTGCACCGTAAACCAAAATTAGTTATGTCTCTAGCATGGCGCAATTCCACTTATTTGTACTAGGGTGTTATACCTCGTAACTAGTTATTGGTTTCTGTTTATGACATGTATTACTAAATTTATGTTATGACCTACATACATGACTATAGAGTAGTATAACATGATAGGTAAAGCCTTTGTATGTGGTATGAAGTAATCAACTTGGTTTGGTAAGGAAGTTATAGCAAAACAGAGTTTTCAAAACTAGCTTTGTAGAAAACTTGTGTTTACAAGTTCTAAACTTTGAGAACATATACATGACTTATTTAGAACCTAAGAGAGCATGAGATATGATGTATAGTGTCTTTATCATGATTCGAACTTGTTTTCTTTGTGTTAGAAAATGCTTTAAAGGAAAAGTTGTTATATTGAAGTAATATACATGAATACTACATGGTGTAGATTCTGGTGTTTAAAGATGTTAAGCATAACCTAATCACACATAATATGAGTTCTAAAGTTGTCTTGTATGTGTATGTTGTTGCATCATTCGGCTAAAATGATTTCAAAGACAACCTTGGATATGTTTTCAAACATAAGTTGCATATTATGTGAGTACTTAGATACTAAAGTAGTAAGATGTCATATTATGGCTATTATACTCGTAAGCATGATATATATGTATTGAGCATGATGGTTACATGATTTTTTATTTTAATGACATATAAATCATAAGTTAAACTTGTGATACTAAATTCAAGTATGGTCATATGTCATGTGTGAAACACTAGCAAGTATGTATGTTAATATGCATGTATAGGTGTGTGTTAGAGTTGGACTGAAGTCATGAGAGCAAAAGCCCAACCTTGGTTTGGCCAAGGGACAACGCAACTACGCCGTCCCTAAGTCTAGACCAGACGCAGCTGCGCCATCCTGCAGTCACAAATAGAATCTGTTTTTGGTTTGAAGTTTCAAGGCATGCTTATATGATTACTTACTTTGTAATGTGGGACCAATATGTCATATAATGTGTTGAGAAGCATGCTATGTGATGACATGATTTTTTTAAGTGTAGACTCGTATTAGTTTACACATACTAATTGAAAGACCGACTTGTTAATGTTAGGTCATTTCAACGCAAGTTAGTTAAAGCTAGTATTATACTGTAGCTAAGCAAACAGACAAGTTCCCTTAAACTTCACCATTTGATTGTGCAAGTATCCTAAACCGTTGCATTACTTTATTCGATGCATACCGTAAGCAAGTTCCTTGAACCCTACTTTTGTTAAGCAAGTTCCTTGAACCCTACTTTTGTTAAGCAAGTTTCCCTAAACTTACTCTAAATTATATTGAGCAAGTATCCGAATTTATTGTGTTACAAGTTATAGAGTCTGAACCTTTTTCCGGTCAGACAAGCCTATGAAGTTTTATAAAAGCTAGCCAAACCAATTGATGGTAAGGATTCTTAGACTGAAAGAACACCCCTTTCTATGATAGGGGATTGCAGGAATCTAATAAAGATACAATGAACAGATTTAAATGTTATGCATATACATGTAGTATGTGAGGTCGATCCCCTCAAGTACTTATTCTCAGAGCCAAAGAACCAAAGGGTCAATTAGCTATTGATTCCATTGGAGTGTTATAGTTCGAAGTCTATTTGACTAGCAATTATTCTAAAAGCAATAATTATCTTTGCATATGATATTCATATTGTTGAATCCTTCAGATATTATACTATTGAACCCTTTTCCAGACATTTTTCCATTCATCATGATATATCCTTATTGTTGTACTTAAACTTGTTGAGCAAACTTGTTACTCATCCTTGCTATATCATGAATTATATTACAGCTAAGCCCAAGACCTCAGGAAAGGACAAGGGTAAAGGGAAGATGTAGGATTATTACGAAGTAGAATTTATCTTATGCTTAGTTTAAATTACGATTATGTAATGTGAACCCTAATATTTACTTTAGGGTATGATTATAAGATGATATTAATGTTATCGTATCTTGGGACTAGTAACACCTTTTGAATGAACGACGTACATTTATTATATTCTGCATTTTAGTCATCGTATGTTATTTAGAGGTGGATGTTTGTGTTTTATCGTGATGACCGAACCGGGGTCAGAGGATCTGGATTCAGGGGTGTCACAGGTTGGTATCAAAGCAGTAGGTTATAAACATTAGGAATGCGAAACCTAGGTTATAACCTTAGTAGAACACTCAAGAAGAGTATGTAAGTTATGGGTTGAGGAAATCCATCGAGTTTTATTGTGATAATGAAGTTGTTTATTTAAATAAAAAATGATTAATAGACGTCTTAAACTTCTTAATGCTAACATGGATAGCATATCACATAAAGCCTAATAATTTTCTTCCTTTCTTCAGATCATGTCGCCAAGGAGAATTCAGCGGAATCAGAGGGAGGAAGGATCCGTTAACAATGGTGGAGGGGCAAATGTTGATCCAATGCAGAACTTCGTTAACCTATTAACTGAGGCAATGCAAAATGCAGGACCCCAAAGACGAGAAGGCGCAACCAAGACAACACTTGGCTAGCTTTAAGGACTTTAAATTGGTAGGACCACCGAATTCCGGGAACCTTGGATCCAATTGAAGCCCAGACATGGATAGAAGAAATGGAGAAGGTGTTTGAAGTCGCATGGTATTTAAGCACGTAAAACGAAGTTTTGCCACATTCATGATGAAGGGCGAAGCTAACTATTGGTGGAAAGCCAATAAGGGCCAAGCAGACGAAAGAGTTATTCCTTGGGAGAGATTTAAGGAGCTATTCCTCGAGAATTACTTCTCGGAGAATACACAACAGGATATGGAAGTTAAGTTTCTGGAGTTGAAGCAAGGTGGTATGTCTGTCGCAGAGTACGCAGCAAGATTTAACGAGTTAGCCCGATTCGCTCCGTATCAGGTTGACACGGAGGCTAGAAAGGCAAGGAGGTCTGAATTAGGATTGAAACCATGGGTGCAGAAGGCAGTGGATGTGTTGAAGATCAAGACTTACTCTAATCTTTTGGAAAGGGCTATCATTGCCGAAGGAGGCAATGAAGCCATCGCGCGACTTAAACAAGAAAAGAAGGCGGTGGTCGAGAAGGTTAGAAAGGGGGAAGCAAAGTGAGGCAAAGAACCCCAATAAGTGTAAATGGACAGAGAGCCAATCCTCTGGAGGTAATAAGTCCGGGGGAGAAGCTAAGAAAAGTGTGAAGTGCAACAACTGTGGGAGGAATCACTCGGGGGAGTGCATGAAAGGAAAGAGTGTTTGTTATCTTTGCGGACAACCGGGGCACATGGCTCCTCATTGTCCAAATAAGCAGAAGGGAGGATGTTTCTCATGTGGAGCCACGGACCATTAAATTAAGGACTGCCCGAAGAAAAAGGGCGATGCAGCTAGCGGCAACCGCAACAACAACAACAATGGACTGAACATTGGAGGGTTAGCTAGTCAAGCCAACAAACCAACGGCACGAACGTTCAATATGACCGTACAAGATGCAGTGGAGTCTAAGGACGTGGTGTCAGGTATTATTCTGATCAATGATATAGATGCATACGTGTTATTTGATTCGGGTGCTACCTGCTCTTTTGTTTCTGAAGAATTCGCTAAATAGTTAGAATTACCCTGTGAGAAATTAGAACACCCTATGAACGTAGAGGTAGTGAACAAGAAAATTATCCCCGTAGAATACATTCATAGGAATTGTTATACCGAATTGCAAGGATTTAAGCTCAAGGTGGATTTGATACCGATTCATTTGGGGGAGTTCGTTGTAATCCTTGGAATGGATTGGTTATCGGTTCACGGAGCAGTTATTGATTGTAAAAAGAAGTGTGTACACCTTAAGACTCTGAATAAGTCAAAGGTGGTATTTTATGGTAGTAAATCGTTGAGACAATCTCATTGTCTGACGATGGTGCAAACATAGAGGTTACTTAGGAAGGGTTGTATAAGTTATTTGACTCACGTGGTTGATACTCGACGAGTCGATGGTGAACTGAGTCAAATACCTATTGTAAGGGATTTCATTGATGTCTTCCCATACGAGATTTCGGGATTGCCACCGGATAGAGTGATTAAGTTTGTTATTGATTTGGCACCAGGAACAACAACGGTATACAAAGCGCCGTATCGTATGGCACCGGTAGAGATGAAAGAATTGATGGCTCAATTACAAGAGTTGTTATATAAGGGATACATTCGACCGAGCGTATCACCGTGGGGAGCACCAGTCTTATTCGTAAAGAAGAAAGATGGGTTGTTAAGACTTTGTATCGACTATCGAGAGTTGAACAAGGTCATCATTAAGAACAAGTACTCGTTGCCCATGATAGACGATTTATTTGATCTATTAAACGGGGCAAAGTACTTTTCAAAGATTGACTTGAGGACCGATTATCACCAATTGAAAGTAAGGCCGGAGGATATTCCAAAGACGGCATTCAGAACTCGGTATGGACACTTTGAGTTTCTGGTAATGTCATTTGGACTAATAAACGCGCCAGCAGCATTTATGGATTTGATGAACAGAGTGTTCAAGTAGTATTTGGATAAGTTTGTTGTCGTATTCATCGATGACATTCTAGTATATTCAGAGACGAAGGATGAACACGCTGAGCATCTTCGGATGGTGTTGGAAACATTAAGGAGGGAGAAGCTGTATGCAAAATTCTCCAAGTGTGAGTTTTGGTTGCAGAGAGTGCAATTTTTAGGGCACATTATCGACAAGAATGGTGTTTTGGTGGATCCAATGAAGATAGAAGCGGTTATCAATTGGGAGCAGCCGAAGACGCCGATAGAAATCAGTAGTTTCTTAGGATTGGCGGGATACTATCGAAGATTTATTCGGGATTTTTCGAAATTGGCATCACCGTTGACCAATCTTACCAGAAAGACAGTTAAGTTCAATTGGACGGAGAAGTGTGAAAAAAGTTTCCTAGAATTGAAGAAGAGGCTTAGTCAAGCACCTTTGTTGGCCTTACCGGACAACACGGGAGGATTTGTAGTGTATAGTGATGCATCACACAAGGGACTTGGCTATGTACTAATGCAACACGGTAGGGTCATTGCGTACGCTTCACGTCAGCTAAAAGATTATGAGAAGGGATATCCGACTCATGATCCGAAAGTTAAGCAATGAGTTTTTGCCTTAAAGATTTGGAGGCATTATTTGTATGGCGAGAAGTGTGAGATATATACAGACCACAAGAGTCTGAAGTATATCTTCACGCAGAAAGAGTTAAACATGAGGCAGCGCCGATGTAGAATTGATCACAGATTATGATTGTGAGATTCTGTATCATCCAGGCAAAGCAAATGTAGTGGCGGATGCCTTGAGCAGAAAAGGCAGAGAGAAGTTATTGAAGTTAACTATTCAAGAGGAATTGGTTAAAGATTTTGAACGACTAGACTTGCAGATTAAGTATCCGATGGAGGCGAACGAACAATTATTTACAATGACAACGAGTCCGACTTTATTAGATAAGGTTAAAGAAGCACAAGAAAAGGATGAAGATTGCAATAACATCAAGAAGCGATTGACTGAAGGTGATGAATTGAAATTTAAGATCGATAGCACTGGACTGCTAAGATTTAAAGGACGAATTTGGGTACCGTTAGTACCAAAACTGAGAGAAGAGATTTTGCAAGAAGCACACAGTACGAAATACTCGATACACCCAGGAAGCACGAAGATGTACCAAGATTTGCGTCACCACTTTTGGTGCCCAAACATGGATAGAGAAGTTGCGGAATGCGTAAGTAGATGCCTAACTTGTCAGAGGGTCAAGGCAAAGCACCAACGACCAAGCGGGTTATTACAACCATTAGAAATTCTAGAATGGAAATGGGAGCACATCACAATGGACTTTGTGGTGGGACTTCCAGCAACGCACAAAGGGCACGACGCCATATGGGTAATTATAGATCGTCTTACTAAGTCAGCTCACTTTTTGTTGATTAAGATTAAGTATAGTTTGGACCAATTAGGCAAATTATATGTCTAGGAAATTATCTCGAGGCATGGGGTGCCGGTATCTATTGTAACAGATAGAGATCCGCGATTCACGTCAAACTTTTAGAAGAGTCTTCAAGAAAGAATGGGGACAGAACTACGAATGAGTACCGCGTATCATCTGCAGACCGATGGGCAGAGTGAGAGAATGATTCAGACACTTAAAGACATGCTCCGAGCTTGTGTGATGGACTTTAAGGGTAGTTGGGAGGATCACCTTCCATTAGTAGAGTTCGCGTATAGCAATAGTCATCACGCCAGTATTGGAATGCCGCTGTACGAAGCACTGTATGGGAGGAAATGTAGAACGCCCTTATGCTGGGACAAAGTTGGAGAACGTCGACTGTTGGGACCAGAATTGGTACAGCAGACGGTAGAAATCATCAATGTGATATAAGCACGATTAGTCGTAGCTCAAGATCGCCAAAAGAAGTATGCGGACTTGCACCGCAAGAAGAGAGATTTTAAAGTAGGAAGCTATGCTTTTTTGAAAGTATCCCCCCGAAAAGGAAAGATTCATTTTGGGAAGAAGGGCAAGTTAAGCCCTACGTTCATAGGACCATTCGAGATTTTGAGGCGAGTCGGTGAAGTGGCGTATGAATTAGCATTACCTCCTGAACTTGAGCACATTCACAACGTGTTTCATGTGTCAGTGTAGCGGCCGTATAAACCAGACTACAAGCACGTAATTTCCTATGAACCAATTCAAGTCGAGAAAGTCTTATCGTACGAGGAAGTTCCTATCCAGATACTAGATAGGAAGGAACAGAAGCTAAGGAATAAGATTATCCATTCTGTTAAGATTCTCTGGAGGAATCACGTAGTAGAAGAAGCTACGTGGGAGCTAGAAGAGAAAATGAGAGCGAATTATCCGTTTTTATTTGAGTAACCTTATTTTTGCAATTCCGAGGACGGGATTTTTATAAGGGGGGAGGGATGTAACGTCAACGAATTTTAAACTCCTTATTAATTAAATATGTGATTTAATTTTAATGAGTTAGTTTTGCGAGTATATTTAAACCTCAAGTGGTTATGTGAAATTACGAAAGGATTAAAGGGAGTCACTAATAGTTTATTTAAACTAGTGGACTAACCCTAAGAATTTACTATCAAGAAATTGATAGGATTTTTAATGATTAAATATTCAATCTATTTGAATATAGTAGCAAGAGTTGAACATATTGATTAATTACAATTATGAGTAATTACTTGATAATGTGTTAATTAATAATTAATGCGTAATAGATTAATAGTTTATAAAATGATTATATGTTTACTTGATTTATTTGTGCAAGCATGCAATATAGTAAACCTTTATTATGTGGTAGTTAATTGTATATTTTATATAGTACAAGGTGACACATTAATATGTCTATATAATATATACAAATATAGACTATATAATAAGAGTTATTTGCATTCATGTGAGTTGCAGAATAATATTGTTAGATGTATGTGCACTACTAGATATCTTGTAATTGGGAAATACATTGTATGTTTTTAAATCATTATAACCTATGTTATACGAAATGAATTGTGTACACCTATTTGATAACCAAAGTCTATATTATGTGTATATGTGGTATAAACCAATTGTAGCATTTCATTTTTGTGCAAAATGCTGAGAATTATTTCCTTGTCCCAAAATGAGTGTCACCAAGTACATGAACAGTGAACTAAAGGCTAGTTTACATATTTTTTTTCAAATGGCTAATCATAGGTGATCATTTGCTAGCTAGGTGGCTGGTAGAGAGTTGTTAAACCACTCTTGATTATCCTTTGTTTCCTTCCATTACTCCATGGATTTCAATCTTGTGTAATGTGATTATCTAGTCCAAGTCCCCTCTATAAATACTAGCTCCAAATTCAGTTTTGTTGTTTGTTTAAGTTTGATATTAAGAGTTCTAAGTTGCTGAGAAAGTTTGGGAACATACTCAGTGTGTGAGGAGTTCATTTCAAGCCTAATAAGGTATGGACTCTAATTGTGTTCTTAGTTGGGTATTGTCAAATTCTTAGGAATTTCTTGAATTCCTTGCTAATCAATGAGAATTATCATGCATGTATTACTAAATTTCTTAGTTGCTGATTTCTGTTTATGACATGTATTACTAAATTTATGTTATGACCTACATACATGACTATAGAGGAGTATAACACGATAGGTAAAGCCTTTGTATGTGGTATGAAGTAATCAACTTGGTTTGGTAAGGAAGTTATAACAAAACTTAAAGTTTTCAAAACTAGCTTTGTAGAAAACTTGTGTTCACAAGTTTGAACTTTGAGAACATATACATGACTGATTTGGAACCTAAGAGAGCATGAGATATTATGTATAGTGTCTTTATCATGATTCGAACTTGTTATCTTTGTGTTAGAAAATGCTTTAAAGGAAAAGTTGTTATATTGAAGTAATATACATGAATACTACATGGTGTAGATTCTGGTGTTTAAAGATGTTAAGCATAACCTAATCACGCATGATATGAGTTCTAAAGTTGTCTTGTATGTGTATGTTGCATCATTCGGCTAAAATGATTTCAAAGACAACCTTGGACATGTTTTCAAACATAAGTTGCATATTATGTGAGTACTTAGATACTAAAGTAGTAAGATGTCATATTATGGCTATTATACTCCTAAGCATGATATATATGTATTGAGCATGATGGTTACATGATTTTTTATTTTAATGACATATAAATCGTAAGTTAAACTTGTGATACTAAATTCAAGTATGGTCATGTGTCGTGTGTGAAACACTAGCAAGTATGTATGTTAAAATGTATGTATAGGTGTGTGTTAGAGTTGGACTGAAGTCATGAGAGCAAAAGCCCAACCTTGGTCTGGCCAAGGGACAGCGCAACTGCGCCATCCCTAAGCCTAGACCAAACGCAGCTGCGCCATCCTGCAGTCACAAATAGAATCTATTTTTGGTTTGAAGTTTCAAGGCATGTGATGAGTGAGTTTTATACCCATGAATTGGATACATTCGGGCTTAATTTATTGTTGTTCTTAAGTCTTTTAGGATGTTTTTATGTGTTTGTGTCTATTCATGCATGTTTTATTTTATTTTATAGGAATTGGGACAAAAGTTACATGGATCGATGTTTGGGGTGGCTAGATTCGCGTTTTTGGCTTGCCATTTACACAGCAGCCACTTCGGAGCCAAGTTGACTATATCTCCTGACATTATTTTGACAAACTTCAAGAATTAAAGTTGTAGATCTACTTCTCCTCTTTCCGGAACATCTTGAATTATCAAAATCGGAGTTCGGATGAAGACGTTATGGCCATTTTCCCAAAGGACGTCGGAGCAGAAAATGTCAGATTTTGGGCCAGCGCCGGGGCGCGATTTTTAGTGTATTTTACAGTGTCGGGGCGCTAGGGGCGGACTCAATGTACAGCTTAAATATTGAAGGCTGGGGAAGGGTTTGTGCGGCCCGACGCGCTTTGGGCTAATTTTGACACCTTTTGACTCCAAATAGGATTGGGTTTGTTCCTAAGCTAAAAATCGGACTTATAACCTATAAATACATGATGTAAGGCATAAAATAAAGGGAGATTACATAGCTTAGCCTAGATTAAACACTCCTTTAGATTAGAAAATAACCCTAGTTCTTATTAGTTTTGGAGATTGAAGCAACTTGGAGACCATTGAAGATCAAGAGCAAGAGCAAGAGGGGAGCATCAGATTTGCTGACAACAGATTCTATTATCTTCTCTCATCTTACTTTTATCTTTTGATGTCTATTCAGTTGTGGATTCTTGGTTTTAATTCATTAATTATGAACTAACTACTTTTGAGATTTCAATTGAACTTTTTATGGCTATGAATTAGTTATTCATTATATTCTAATTATTTATGTTAAAGTGAGTTGTTTATCTTGTCTTGTGCTTATTGCTTAATTATTTGATCAAGAATTACTTTGTTACTCTAGAAGGAATTGGAAGAGGAATTCTAGGGTTAGAACCGGGCATGATATCATGTGACTTAGTTATTTGCATGGTGAAAAATTAGGTTTGTGAATTGAATGGAATATCTGCTTACGTCACGATATAACACGTAAGGAATTGGGATTGGAAAGAGTTTAATTCAATTGTTTTGCATATGAATATAGCAAGATTAATCGATTAAATAGAAGGCAATTGATCACTTGGAAAAGGACTTTTGGCATTTGAGAATTCCTGTTAACAATTCAAAGAGGGCATAATAATTGGGATAATTGGATAATTGATTTATAATTCATAATTGGGGATATTGAAGTCTTAATCTTTATTTATTTGAATTCATTCGTTAAAATCTTAGTTTTAATTAGTTAATTTAGTTTTCTTAATTAGAAAAAACACGATTTGAGATAAATAAAATTAGTTTGGTTAAGAATTAGTACTTGGTGATTTTTATTAAATAATTCCTCGTGGAACGATACTCTACTTTCACTTTATTACTTGTTGAATCGTGTATACTTGCACGTATTCATTGATTCAAAATCGATCAACAAGTTTTTGGCGCCGTTCTTGGGGAATTAATTTAATAATTAGTTTCCAATATTAATTTCAATCAAATTAGTCTTAATTTAAACATTTTATTTTTATTTTTAATTCTCATTCTATATTTCTCTCTTTTCGTGTACCATGGATGGCTTTGTGTATCAATGGCCATACACCTAACATGACTCAACCAAGGGGAGAGCGGAGATTGAAAGACTCGAGAAACTTTCTCGCATTGTCAAGTCGACAGATTGAGACACTTTCGAGGATATTTGAAGCTTTGAAAGCTCAAATACGCCAAAGTATAATGCGATTACTTGTGATTATTGTCTTTGGAAATCATACGAGTCATTAATGCGCCCATCGGGCGAAAGCCCAGAGATAGATATAGTGGTGATTACCCCAATAATTATGTCTATCCCAACAACTATCATCGAGGATTGGGGGTATCACCCGGATTTTCATGGAGTAACAATCAAGTCAGCAACTCAACCACCTAGACAACAAAACACCTTCAATTTCAAAATCCGACTCAACAACCAGAGAGGATATCAAGTTTGGAAGAAGCCTTGGAAAAATTCATTAGAGCTTCTGACAAAAAGAACGAGGAACAAGATAAGAAATTGAATCAAGTAGATCTTACTTTGCAATGCCATGGGGCATCGTTAAAGAATCTGGAAAATCAAGTGGAACAGATAAAGACATACGTTGAGAATGTACCGGCCCTCAATACACCACGGACCTATGACATGGATTCCGAGACTGATGGAGAGCCCGAGCCAAATCTACAACTGGATGAGCCACGAGATGAAAAAGAGGAGACAAGTGGGGATAATGACAACAAGGTCGGTGAAGAACTAATTGTGAGAACCAATGATGATGAGCCAATGTTATTTATGCCTCAAGTGCCTTCTCCTCCACAGCTTCAAGAGTCCTGTTAGATTTGCAAAACCTTGTCCGATTGGTAGTCATGTCGCTTTAATACTCTCTCGTGATGTAAAAGCAAGTACACCTTGAAACCATGGTGCGATGAGTCGAGAAGATAGAAGAAGAAAGCAGCAGGTGTCCGATAAGCTTCAATACCGTAATATATTCATGACACAAATGGAGAAACCACCTAGATGTTTGGACGTTCTTGAATGTGATCTTATCTAAAGAAAGCATGCTAGGTGACTTTAATACAATGGCTATCGTAAATGGGAACCTACCAAAAGCTATATTATTTCCGATGGATGGAGGGTTCTCAACTTTAAATAGGGGAATTGGATAGAGAATTGAAGAAGTCGGGATGAGACTATAAAACAAGCGCTTATTGGGAGGCAACCCAAGTTTAATTTTTTATTTTTAGTTTTATTAAGTTTTATATTAGTAGTTTTGAATTTGCATTTATTTAGGATTTAATAAAATTGCTTCTATCATGGTTTCTGAGTTATTCAAGTCAAATTCAAGTGTGGTGCCCAATTTGTTCCATGTGCTTAACCTATTCTCCAAACTTAGCGGGCAAGGAGGAAGATTGCTATATTTTCGTGGAAGTCCTCTGCTTTAATTTTTTCTATTTCACCATTAAGGACAATGTCTAGTTTAAGTTTGGGGGCATTTTAGTGTCATTATTGCATATAGTTAGTTATTTACATTGTAGTTCGTTATGTTTTCTAGTTATTTACATTTAGTTGTTGTTCGCTTTTTTTTTTTTTTTTGTTTTAAAAAAATTTTAAAATCGCAAAAATTGTAGTTAGTTTACTATGTTTGTTGCGCTTAGTTTATATTTGCATGATTCCAACTCATAGATAGTAAAAAGTCTATTTTGGCCAATGATGAGACCGGAGTTAAGTAGATAAGTATAGTATTGAATATTCGTGCTTTGATGTGATTTCTTGTTATGAATTGAATCTTTTCCTGTTTGAAATCGGTATAATCAAGGTTAAAGACGTTAATAACAAAATGCTATGTTAATCGATTAAGTTTAAATTGATACATAATGGATTTCTTAAGTATAATACTAGTGTGAAGGAATGAAAGACATGAATAGGCGGAGATGGCTAAATTTTGATAAAAACTTAAGTTTGGGGGGAAATTTTGGGGTATATAAGCTTTAAAAAAAAACATGTTGAGTCTTGTGGTGGGTTAAGGAGAAACACTCCCCATAAACACAAGCGTGAGATGGAGCGTAAAACGCACTCACCAACCATCTATAAAAAAAAAAAAAAAAAAAAATTTACTGAAGGCTAGTTTTTTTGTTTTGGCCTTTTGTTACTTTAGTAAGCACGCTCAAGGGGTATCTTAAAACCTAGCGCCTAAGGTCTTATATGGTCCGGGAGTCGTTGGTCGAAAAGCTCGCTAAGGGGTGACATCATTAGCTTAATGGAATGAGACATTGCACGCAGCTTATGGTTAAAAACAAAAACAATAAAACGGAAAAGAGCAAAAAAGCCCCGTAATGAAAAGTAAAGCATAAGTATCCCGCATTGGACTCTTGAACTTGGTGGATGTTTGACTTTAGTTGGATATAGCTTGTTCTTGAATTTTGTGAATTTGCACTGTATGATGCCTTCAAAGATATCTATTATGTCTTAAATTTGATTTTATATCAGTTAACATTGTTGTGGAGCACACACGCACTATATCAGTGATAACAGTCTAAGATTTGATGATTGATTGGGAAATTACTGATTTGTTTTAATATGATGTATTATCATGTTTACTTGATTTCTCTAAGGCCAGTTGAATAGACTTGTTTCTGTCATTACTGTTGGATTCGTAGGCATATAGATTAGTTTCATTACATTGCATTGCATAACATTTTTGTGTTTTTGCTTGAGGACAAGCAAAGATTTAAGTTTGGGGGTATTTGATGAGTGAGTTTTATACCCATGAATTGGATACATTCGCTTAATTTATTGTTGTTCTTAAGTCTTTTAGGATGTTTTATGTGTTTGTCTATTCATGCATGTTTTATGTTATTTTATAGGAATTGGGACAAAAGTTACATGGATCGATGTTTGGGGTGGCTAGATTCGCGTTTTAGCTTGCCATTTACACAAAGAGCCACTTCGGAGCCAATTGGACTATAGCTCCTGACATTATTTCGACAAACTTCAAGAATGAAAGTTGTAGATCTACTTCTCCTCTTTCCGGAACATCTTGAAACATCAAAATCGGAGTTCGAACGAAGAAGTTATGGCCATTTTCCCAAAGGACGTCGGAACAGAAAATGTCAGATTTTGGGCGGCAGCAGCAAAGGGCGCGATTTTTAGTGTATTTTTACAAATGCGCCAGTATGCTTAGGGGAACTCAAAGACTGCTGCTTGTTACCGGGCACTAGGGAAGGGTTTGGTGCGGCCTGGATGCGTTTTGGGCGAATTTTGACACCTTTTTGACTCCAAATAGGATTGGGTTTGTTCCTAAGCTAAAAATTGGACTTGTAACCTATAAATACATGATGTAAGGCATAAAATAAAGGGAGATTACATAGCTTAGCCTAGATTAAACACTCCTTTAGATTAGAAAATAACCCTAGTTCTTATTAGTTTTGGAGATTGAAGCAACTTGGAGACCATTGAAGTTCAAGAGCAAGAGCAAGAGGGGAGCATCAGATTTGCTGACAACAGATTCTATTATCTTCTCTCATCTTACTTTTATCTTTTGATGTCTATTCGGGGCCAGGATTCTTGGTTTTAATTCATTAATTATGAACTAACTATTTTTGAGATTTCAATTGAACTTTTTATGGCTATGAATTAGTTATTCATTATATTCTAATTATTTATGTTAAAGTGAGTTGTTTATCTTGTCTTGTGCTTATTGCTTAATTATTTGATCAAGAATTACTTTGTTACTCTAGAAGGAATTGGAAGAGGAATTCTAGGGTTAGAATCTGGCATGATATCATGTGACTTAGTTATTTGCATGGTGAAAAATTAGGTTTGTGAATTGAATGGAAATATCTGTTTCACACGCGTATATAACACGTAAGGAATTGGGATTGGAAAGAGTTTAATTCAATTGTTTTGCATATGAATATAGCAAGATTAATCTGGATTAAATAGAAGGCAATTGATCACTTGGAAAAGGACTTTTGGCATTTGAGAATTCACATTAACAATTCAAGAGGGCATAATAATTGGGATAATTGGATAATTGATTTATAATTCATAATTGGGGATATTGAAGTCTTAATCTTTATTTATTTGAATTCATTCGTTAAAATCTTAGTTTTAATTAGTTAATTTAGTTTTCTTAATTAGAAAAAACACGATTTGAGATTGTTTAAATAAAATTAGTTTGGTTAAGAATTAGTACTTGGTGATTTTTATTAAATAATTCCTCGTGGGAACGATACTCTACTTTCACTTTATTACTTGTTGACCGTGTATACTTGCACGTATTCATTGATTGCGAAATCGATCAACAGCATGCTTATATGATTACTTACTTTGTAATGTGCGACCAATATGTCATATAATGTGTTGAGAAGCATGTTATGTGATGACTTGGTTCTTTTAAGTGTAGACTCGTATTAGTTTACACATACTTATTGAAAGACCGACTTGTTAATGTTAGGTCATTTCAATTCAAGTTAGTTAAAGCTAGTATTATACTGTAGCTGAGAAAACAGACAAGTTCCCTTAAACTTCACCATTTGATTGTGCAAGTATCCTAAACCGTTGCATTACTTTATTCGATGCATGCCGTAAGCAAGTTCCTTGAACCCTACTTTTGTTAAGCAAGTTTCCCTAAACTTACTCTAAATTATATTGAGCAAGTATCCGAATTTATTGTGTTACAAGTAATAGAGTCTGAACCTTTTTCCGGTCAGACAAGCCTATGAAGTTTTATAAAAGCTATCCAAACCAATTGATGGTAAGGATTCTTAGACTGAAAGAACACCCCTTTCTATGATAGGGGATTGCAGGAATCTAATAAAGATACAATGAACAGATTTAAATTTTATGCATATACATAGAGTACGCTGATCCCCTCAAGTACTTATTCTGTAGCCAGTAACCAAAGGGTCAATTAGCTATTGATTCCATTGGAGTGTTATAGTTTGAAGTCTATTTGACTAGCAGTTATTCTAAAAGCAATAATTATCTTTGTTTATGATATTCATATTGTTGAATCCTTCAGATATTATACTTTTGAACCCTTTTCCAGACATTTTTCCATTCATCATGATATATCCTTATTGTTGTACTTAAACTTGTTGAGCAAACTTGTTGCTCATCCTTGCTATATCATGAATTATATTACAGCTAAGCCCGAGGCCTCAGGAAAGGACAAGGGTAAAGGGAAGATTTAGGATTATTATGAAGCATAATTTATCTTATGCTTAGTTTAAATTAGGATTAAGTAATGTGAACCCTAATATTTATTTTAGGGTATGATTGTAAGATGATATTAAGGTTATCGTATCTTGGGACTAGTAACACCTTTTGAATGAATGATATACATTTATTATATTCCGTATTTTAGTCATCGTATGTTGTTTAAAGGTGGATGTTTGTGTTCTATCGTATGACCAACCGGGGTCAAAGGATCTTGATTCAGGGGTGTCACAGACAGGATTGATGATGCAGACATCGACACCATTGACTTTTTCTGATGTATATTCTCGCTATCTCTTTTGATAGGCCTCTGTTAGCTGCTGGGTAGCTTTGCCCCATTCTCGCTATATCTTTTGATAGGCATCTGTTAGATGTTGGGTAGCTTCGCCCCATTTCCCTGTATTTTAGATGTACAGAGATGTATTAAATGATGATATACTTAGGAATGTATGTACAATTTTTCATTCCCTATATCATATTGCCATCTATTATATTATGCACATTATTATGTTATGCATATGTATGTATGTCCAGAGATATTCAGCATTGACCCCTGAATGATCTTATGACACGGCCTGCACAGATGTCTTCTTCGATAGTTAGCCGTATTGATCATACCCCACCATTTTTGGTGGTATCTGGTATGCGCTCCTGGTATGATAGTATATCACCATCAGACATGGTGATCGTAGATGATTTGCTGTAGTATACTATGACCCTGTTGATGATTCAGGTTCCCACAGGATTTGTAGAGGGTATGCTAAAGCACTGGGTACCAGATAGACAGGTATTCCGATTTGGGACCCATGAGTTGACTCCTACTTTGGAGGAGTACGCATGGTTGATGATGTTGCCACTTGACAGACCTTACATGAACATGGTGATCAGAGATATGAGTAGACAGTTTATGACTCACCGGATTGAGGCGTAGAGTGGTATAGGACGAGATTACATCCGGCCACGTAATATCCCAGCATTTTCTGTTTGACAGATTTGGCTCTAAAGATAGTTATGCACGACATCCCGGGGATTTCACCACACCGGAGGATCATTGGCATTCAGTCAGTGTGGATATACTGCTCTTGTGCGTATTATCATACGTCTTTATACCGCGGTACATGGATGAGTTGGATATCGGTGTCATCATGGTAGTGAGAGCTCTCAAGGAGGGTCATACCATTATACCGATGATCATTGCAGAGACCCTGAGGTCAGCTACATACTGCTGCACTTATCCGGCAGGAGTATTCACAGGTAGCTCGATCATGCTTTATGGGTGGTTTATGTCACACTTGAGACTGATTGACACATTCAGATGGCATGGATTTTGTTTCACCCATGATATAGCCATGTCGTACTCCTTCCAACTGCGGAGTGTCTGAATCTTGCATCTTGATCGACTTTTTTTTCGCGGGGATCGAAGATCCGTTTGCTATATTGTCGTGTTCAGGGCTTAACTCACCCTACAGCTTCATTACTCATGCTCCGGGCATGGATTATCTCCCTCTAGCTGGTTTGAGGGGCATGATTACTTGCCACCCATTGGATGTGGTGTGTCAGTTTGACCAGTTTAAGGATTTTCATCCGTATGAGAAGCGATGAGTCGGTAACTTACGCTTCACACCGTTTATCAGTGGAGGACAGATCCAGGTTGTATGCCTGTTGGGATCAGCGAGAGCTGGCTAACTTTTCTGTTAGTCATTCGGGTTGTTATGCAGAGTATTTCGCATGGATAGAGATAGAGACTACATTGGCTACGGCAGTATCCACAGTGCAGGGGACTGATTCCGACGATGAGAAGCCTATAGAGGAGGCTGATATTCCCATCGATGATTTGACTGCTGGGCTACCAGCATTTGTGATGGATTCTCCCACCCCGAGTGCCACTGTTACCCAGTATCCAGCACAACATTTGGAGTAGAGCTTACGTATTATGACCTATGATAGAGATCAGGCTAGGTCCACAATGTTGACAGCTCTTGATGCGAGAGATACCGCTCTATTAGAGAGGGATGAGGCTAGATCAGCCATGGATGCATTGATTGCGGAGCGGGATGCCGCCTTATCTACTAGGAATGTGGCCATTGCAGATAGTACTTTTGTGAGATCCTAGATGACTGTCAGTCTTACTGACATGAGTGCTTACATTAATGAGCATTATGCCACCATGCAGTTAGCCTTTGACCTGCTAGCTCCTGTAGATACCCTTGGGTAGGAGCTTTCAGCGCTACCTCCGTCTTCAGAGAGGGATGCCATGTTAGATCTGATAGTCCGCATACACACAGATCTGTAGATAGCTTTGTATTTTCCTGCACAAACTAGCTTAGTCATTTTTTCATGTATAACACATATGTATATATCAAACAGTATTATGTAAGGCAGGGAAATATATTTTGATTCACCTCCCTTTTAGTTATGCCTTGATACTTTCTTGTTATTTGCCTGTTTCTTCAGAGCCTTGTGATCTTGATGCATTCTGAACTTATCCTTGATAGATGGACATTGAGACATCAGAAGATCTCTTAGAATGGATCATTGATTTCTGTATATCCCTACCATCTTTGGTGTCTTGGGACTGGTATCTGTATGGAAAAGTGGAGAGGAGGGTGGTTTTTCCTCTCTGAGATTGACCGCACCACAGATGGTCGCCAGTACTTCTATTTGTGAGAAACCTAGTTAATTCCATCTCTTATGGGTTGGTATTGCTCTTTGAGGCACGATCGCAGCTTAGATGGTCACCGAATCTTTTATTTGTGAGAAGAGGTTGGGTAATTCCATCCCTTTGATTTGAAACCGATGAAATGTGCTGAATTGAAGGTTGATCCCAGTACCGTGTGACAAGTATTTTTTATTCTGGTAGGGATTAGACTGAACCATAAATGGCTGCCTACGTACTCCTATTGAAGAGGAGATCAAGTCTGCGTAGTTCGAACCTGGTGTAAGAGGTTCAACGCTAAATGTGAAAGGCAGATAAGTGTAGAAGTTTTTGTGAGAAAAGGCAAAAATGTTTTTGTTGTTTTTGTTGTTTATTATGATCGGGCCATATAGAATATGGTTGCTTACGTACCCCCGTGTATCAGGGAGATCAGGTCGACGTAGTTTGCCCCTCAGGACGAATCACAGCTGAAGAAAAGCGTGAATCCCAAGTGCAGGCTATACTGCGCGGAGAAGAAAGTTTGATCCCATAATGGGGACAAATCGCAGTGTGGAAAAAGTTTGATCCGATCTTGGTGACAAATCGCAAGCATAGAAAAGTTTAATCCTGTCTTCATGATAAACTGCAGGTGTGAAAAAGTTTAATCCCGTCTTCAGGATAAACTGCAAGTGTGAAAGGTTCAATCCCATCTTTAGGATAATCGAAATTGTATGAAAGGTTTGAAATGAAGTGACACCAGGCTGCTGGCTTGAAGTGTATGTAAAAAGGAAAGGGTTCAAAGCCGGAATGACTGGTGATTTGATGATCAAAACCAGGATGTTTGTTTGATGGTAACTTCAGACATAGTACCGTTTCATGGCGTCCAAGTTGATAAGCTGTGGAAATTCATCGCCATCCATTTCCTGCAATCTGAGAGCACCTCCTGTCAATACCTCCTTGACAACAAATGGGCCTTCCCAGTTAGGAGCGAATTTTCCCTTAGATTGATCTTGGTTGTCAATGATCTTCTTTAAAACCAAGTAATGTTGTTTGAACTATCGTAGTCGGACTTTTCTATTGTATGATCGTGCAATCCTTTGCTGATATAATTGACCATGGAAGATAGCCGCGGTTCTCCTTTTGTCTATTAGAGATAATTGGTGATACCTGTCTTATACCCATTGGTCTTCACCCAACTGAGCATCCATCAACACTCTGAGGGATTCCATTTCCACCTCTATGGGGAGCACTGCTTCCATCCCATAGACTAATGAGTAGGGGGTTGCCCTAGTGGAAGTACGCATGGAAGTTCTGTAGGCTAATAAAGTCAGAGGCAAGAGGTTAGGCCATCCTTTGTGATTGGCTGACATTTTCTGCATGATCTTTTTGATGTTTTTATTAGTCGCTTCAACAGCACCATTCATCTTTGGATGGTAGATGACGGAGTTAAGGTGTTTGATGTGGAATTTTCTACATAACTCCTCCATCATTTTGTTGTTGAGGTTCTTAGCATTGTCTGACACAATGACCTCTGGTTGTCCATATCGACAGACGACATTGTTTCTAATGAAAGCAATGATGACTTCTTTAGTAACCTTGGGGAAGGAAGTTGCTTCTACCCATTTTGTGAAATAGTCGATCATGGTGAATATTAATCGATGTCCATTACAGGCTTTGGGCTCGATGGGCCCGATCACGTCCATTCCCCACATTAAGAAGGGCCATGGCAAACTCATATTGTGGAGTTCCCTTGGAGGGGCGTGGAGAGCATTCCCATGCATCTGGCATTGATAGCACCTTTTGATGTGATCATCACAGTTAGCTTTGAGTGTAAGCCAATAATGCCCTATCCTTAGGATCTTTTTGACAAGTAAGGGTCCACTCATGTGAGGGCCACATACTCCACCATGGATCTCATCCATGAGCCTCTGAGCTTGGTCTTTATCCAGACATCTGAGGAGAACTAATCCTTCATCTCTTTTGTAGAGTGCATCTCCGCTCAAGTAGAATTTCATAGCAAGTCGATGAATCCGCCTCTTTTCAGTTAGGCTCGCCTCAGCGGGTGTAGATCCATCTTGCAAATACTCCTTGATATGCTGATACCAAGGGTTGTGGATGGGAGGTAGTTCAGCCGATACTTCTCTAACATAATTCCCATAGACTGGGGCTTTTTACAGAGCAAACGTGATGCTTAGAATGTTTTCCTTGTCAGGTATGTGAACCAAGGAGGCCAACGTTGATAATACATCTGTAAAATCATTCCTATTATGAGGAATATGTAGAAAGGAGATTTCTTCGAACTCCAAAGCCATCTGTAAAACTTGCCGATGGTAAGGCAAATAATCTAATTCTTTGGTTTGATAGATTCATGTGGATTGTCTGATTACCAATTTGGAATCACCAAAGACAGTTAACTGCCTGACGCCCATTGAACGGGAAAGTTTTAGCCCCATGATACAGCCTTCATACTCACATGTGTTGTTGGTGCTGACAAACTGTAATTTGATGGCGACGGGATACTGCTCCCCCGTACCTAATACTAGAACTGCTCCAGCTCCAGCTCCAGAACCTTCTATGTTAACATCTCCATCAAAATATATTTTCTACGTATGGCATGTATCGTACTGATGTTGTTGCTGAACTATCATTACCCATTCATCGGGGAAGTATGTTTCTAAGGGTTTGTAATCCCCTGCAGGTGCGGCGGCCAGTTGATCCGTAATTCTTTGACCTTTAACAGACTTTTGCGTCACGTAGACGATGTCAAATTATTGTAAAATCAACTGCCATCTGGATAGTCAACAATTCAGTATGGGCTTAATGAACACATACTTGAGAGGATCCACGTGGGATATGAGATGGGTTGTGTGACCATGGAGGTAATGCTGTAACCTCATGGAAGCACATGCTAAAGCACAACAAGTCTTCTCAATCAGATTGTACTTGTGTTCATTGATGCTGAATCTTTTGCTAAGGTAATAGATAGCTCATTCTTGGCCTCTATCATCTTTTTGCCCCAACATACAGCCCATGGCATTGTCATTTATGGACAAGTACATGAATAGGGGAACATCATCCCTGGGAGGTACCAAAATAGGAGCATTAATCAGCTTCTTATTGATTGTGAGGAAGGATTTCTAACACTCATCATTCCATTTCATGGAGGAGTTCTTCCTTAACAACTTGAAGATTGGCTCACAGGTTGCTGTGAGTTGAGAAATGAATCTGCTAATGAAGTTGATTCTTCCCAAAAATCCTCGTATTTCCTTCTCTATCTGAGGAATGGGCATTTCCTTGATGGCCTGGATTTTGGTAAGATCCATTTCAATCCCTTTGTGGCAAACTAGGAAACCTAGCAACTTGCCTAACTTAACACCAAAGGCTCACTTGGCTGGATTAAACTTCAAGTTGTACATACGCAACCTGTTGAAAAGCTTTCTGAGATGGTCTAAGTGGTCCTCCTCCTCTCGGGATTTGACAATGATGTCATCCACGTAGATCTCTATCTCCTTGTGTATTAAATCGTGAAAAAGAGCCATCATAGCTCGCTGATAGGTTTCCCCGGCATTGATGAGGCCGAATGACAACCGTCTGTAGCAAAAAGTTCCCCAAGGCGTGATGAAAGCAGTTTTCTCATGGTCTTCCTCAGCGACCATAATTTGATGGTACCCCGCAAAGCAATCAGCAAAGGAGTACATGCCGTATTGAGCATTATTGTCAATAACACTACAAAAAAATGGGCATTTAGCAACAATTTTTCAGGCAACGACTTTATAAGTCGTTGCTAAAAGTATATTATTAGTAACGAAATTTATCCTCGTTGCAGATTGTGTCAGGCTTTCACTTTTTGCAATGAAATTCATAAGTCGTTGCTAAATTTCGTTGCTAATTCATTGGCGGAAAAAAAATTCGTTAGAAATTCGTTGCAAAATTTTTGCCCACTTGATTTCTCGTCATCGTGGGCAACGAAAGTTTTTTTGTTGCTAAAAATGGGGCTTTAACAACAATTTTTCAGGAAACGACTTTATAAGTCGTTGCTAAAAGTGTATGTTTAGCAACGAAATGTGTCCTTCGTTGCAGATTGTGTCAGTCTTTCACTTTTTGCAACGAAATTCATAAGTCGTTGCAAAATTCGGAAATAAAATTCGTTAGAAATTCGTTGCAAAATTTCTAACCACTTGATTTCTCCTCATCGTAGGCAACGAAAGTTTTTTTGTTGCTATATTTCGTTGCCTAATATGGACCACATTCATTGCCAACAATTTTTATTTTCATTGCATATTTTATACAACTTTTTGCAAAGATTATTAAAATATTGCCTTAAATTATGATAATTCCAATAAGCATGTTTTTGTAAGACCATATTCGGTATTCGGAGAATTGTCAAAAAATATTCGTATTTAGTATTTAAAAATTATGTCCAAATGTGGAACATATTCGAACCTGTGACCAATCATTTGGAACTTTGGTCATTTGACCGTTGGAGCAACACAAGTTATCTGTTAATATCTTGCAAGGATTAATATTTATATCAAAACATGAGATTTCCCCCATATATTCCTTTCTTCTCCTTCACTACATACCATTAATATAATCTCAGGAAGTTATATACTACAATAATAATAATAATAATAATAATAATAATAATAATAATAATAATAATAATAATAATAATAATAATACTAATGACAATAATAAAAAAAATATAATAATAACAATAACAATAACAGTAACTATAACAACAACAACAACAACAACAACAACAACAACAACAACAACAACAACAACAACAACAACAACAACAACAACAACAACAATAATAATAATAATAATAATAAATAAATAAATAAAAATAATAATAACAGTATAATTTCTGCTTATATATGTCAAATACTTACAAAATTATGATATTTATCTTACTTGCTCTTTAATTTATTTATTTTGCCTTAGAATATAGTATAAGTTATTCTTTTCAATTATCTTCTTCTTTTGCAGCAAATAATTAATGGGCGATCGAACACTTTTTTGATGGAAATTGGTAATGAAATAATTAAATGACATATTGATGATCATACATGATCAATATATAGAATATAATAACGTAAATTAATAGCCAAGTAAATTAATTAGTTTTTTAATAATGGACATTTTAAAATAAGGAATCATTAATGTTATTGTTTCCCAAAAATCTACTGCTTTTTTATTTTGTAAAAAAAAAGAATTGATATAATAATTAGCACTTGTGGAAAAAAGGGAAAAAAAGAAGTCAAACAAGTCTTTCCATATTAACGACCTTATATATCACAGAATAAAATGACAAATTAGTGTGTTATTATTATAAGATAATATATTTTTATTTTATGCATAAATTATTTTACAAATTATAAAACGTATAACCATATATATATGGATCATATGTTATGTATGCATGAAGTAACTTTTATGTATATATTAAAAACCAATGAACTTTTATTTTTCTAGTAACATTGTAAATAGCCACGGTCCTATTTTATTTTTATGATTTATTATTTATTATTATTATTATTATTATTATTATTATTATTATTATTATTATTATTATTATTATTATTATTATTATTAATACTATTACTATTATTATTATTATTATTATTGTTGTTGTTGTTGTTGTTGTTGTTATTATTATTATTATTATTATTATTATATCTTCGTGAGATTATATTAATGGTATGTAGTGAAGGAGAAGAAAGGAATATATGGGGAAATCTCATGTTTTGATATAAATATTAATCCTTGCAAGATAATAATAATAATAATAATAATAATAATAATTATAATAATAATAATAATAATTATTATTATTATGAATTATTATTATAATTATTACTATTATTGTAATTATTATTATTACTATTACAATTATTATTATTATTATTACTATTACTATTACTATTATTATAATTATTATTATTACTATTACTATTACTATTATTATTATTATATTTATAATAATATTATAATTATAATTATTTTTATTATTATTATTAATTATTATTATTATTACTAATATTATAATTACTATTATTTTATTACTATTGTTATTATTATTATATTTATAATAATATTATAATTATAATTATAATAATAATAATTATTAATTATTATTATTATTACTAATATTATATTTACTATTATTATTATTATTATTATAATTATTACTATTATTATAATTATTATTATTATTACTATTATTGTTACTATTATTATTATTATTATTATTATTATTATTATTATTATTATTATTATTATTATTATTATTATTAAAATTGTAGTAACCATGTAGTATTTTAAATTTTTTTGAGAAATGAATTGTTTTGATATAAAGATTAGTCTTTGCAAAATATTAATACCTAACATGTGGTGCTCTAGTGGTCAAATACTTAAAGTTTCACACTTGAGGTTGTGAGTTCAAACCTTGGGAGAGACAAATTTTTGGAAAAAATTTAAAGAAGTCACATAACATCTGCCACGGGCAAAGGGTCAAAAATGACCCTGACTTTTATCCCGATATCGTACTTGCACCCTAAACTAAATTTTTTTTCCAAAAGTACCCTTATGTTACATTTTTTAGGTCGTCTGTGCCCCTGCCATTAACAGAAGACAAACGGGATTAAAATGTGATGAAGTGACAGACTTAAATATAAAACATATTCTAAATAAAATAATATATCATTTAATCAAAACAAAAAATACTAAAATTCAAAATAAAAAAAGCATAACATATTTATATCATTTAATCAAAATAATAAAATTCAAATTATTTTGTTAACTAATCAATACAACTAATTAAATAAAATAAGTTGTATAACATATTTACATCATTTAATCAAAATACTAAAATTCAAAACATAACATATTTACATCAAATACTAATTAAAAAACATACTAAAATACTAATTAAAAAAAATACTAAAATACTAAAAAAAATGGACATTGGCTATGGCAACTATTTGGGATGCATGGGGACATTTTTCCATCCGGAATGCTTTTGTTGTCGTGCATGTGGCTCCCCAATCACCGAGCATGAGGTAGTTTCTTCTTCTTGCGTCTTTTGTATTATATTTCCCCCCTTCCCCAGTTCAAAACACCAACATCACACCCCTTAAAAATGGAGATTTTGATTGTTTGTGTGAGGGGTGTGTGTGTGTGTGTGCCTGCATCCATGCATGTGTTTTCCCTATTTTGTTAACGCAATTATGTTAAAATAGGTAATGTTGTTCGATCTTTTTGATGTCTCTTATTGGTTTTTTCTGTTGATTCAAGTTTTCCTTGTCAGGGAAGGATCCATATCACAATTTTTTATATTTTATTTTATTTAATGCTAGCTAAATAAATTTAGTAAGTAGAAGAAGTTGTCCTGGTTTGCTATTTTGGGAGTAGAGAATGTCCTATTAAGTGAGTATACATCTTGAAGTAATAATTTTAGATTTTGAAGTCCAATCCTTTCCGTGATCGCCGCCGGTTTCGTAAGGATAAAAAATTATTTTTTCGAACAAATACAAAATAGTGGGGACATCCTCTGCAGACTCTATACAATTTTTTGTAAAGAAACCTCAACTTTAGCATGTTAGACTTACATTTCGGATTGTAAGTCTAATTCAAATGTTTAGAAATTTAAATTTGCTTTGAATAAAGACATCCTTCAAATTATGAGTAATTAGAGAAATATAGACTTTAAGAAATTCGAATAGCATATCATCATTTGTAGTGTCAGGCATTATTAATTACAGTTTGCTTTCTGTTGCATACCTATAATCTCTCCAGAGTGGGTCCTTTGATAAAATTCTTCCACATGGTTTTTATGGTTACAGTTATACTTATTGATTCTTGCTTGTGCTTAACATTCGGCTTCTAATATCATATAGTCGCACTGAAGGTTCTTTTTCTATTTGGATTTATAGCAAAAGATATTGTGATTGCCTATTTGTCTTTTTTTACTTATGAGCAATACGGTGTACATTAGTACCACGTAGCAACTCTATTGTCTTTGTGTATTGATTTTGACATTAACTACCTCTGGTGACCTATTTGCTTTATTTTTCTGACTTGCTATTATTTTTAAATGTGCAGGAAGACTGCTTTTACGACCGCTTTTACAAATCTGGGTATCAAATTTCCGTATACGTTTACAGAAGACAAGGGACAAAATTATGAAGTGTACTCTCTCTATATATGTAGATATATACTTTGATTGAAGAATTGTGGTAGCTTTAGATGGTTAATTATAAAGATAATGAATGATTATGTAGTGGATGATTTTATTAAGTTAATAATATTTTAATTTTTTGTATTTTTGCCATTATTTGCTATGAGGACATTGAGCCAGCCAGGTACATAAAAAAAATGTCAAATTTTGATTTGACAACAATATAATTCGTTACCAAAGTATTAATAAGTTTTAATATAGCAACAATTTTTTATACATTTAGCAACAAATTTTTGTTGTTAATGACATTAAAAATATAATATTTGGCAACGAAAAATTAACCTAATAACAACGGAGAGGATATTGTTGCTAATAGTAAAATAAAAGGCAATATTTTTTATCGTTGCAAATCGTATCAACTTTCGTTACACATATAAAGAAACGGCAACATATAATGTCGTTACTTATCGATGACTTTCGTTGCTATTAAAAAATAACCAGCGACAAGCATTTTTGTTGCTGATTTAGCATAATGTCGTTGCCAAATAATATAATCAGCAACAAAAATTGTTGCTAAAAAGTTTACATTCCGCAACGAAAGCAAGCTTAGGCAACAATTTTCATAATTTACTGCAACAAAAAATTTCGTTGCAAAATGCTGTCAATTGCAACGAAAATGCATGGTCGTTGCAAAAAAAAAAAGAGCTCATTTCGTTGCCAATTAGCAAGCTTTTGCAACGAAATGGGGTTTTTAGCAACGTAATTTTAATTATTCTGCAACAATACATTTTGTTGCTAAAGATCGATGTCTCTGTACGAAAGCCAAATTTCATTGCAAAATGTATTACTTTTGGCAACGAAAAAAATACGTTCGTTGCGGAATAATTAGCAACGCTCATTGTGCAACGAAAGACGCAACAACAATAAAGTCGTTGCCAAAAATCTTTAGCAACGAAATTTGGCACCTTTAGCAACGAAAATTGGTTGTTGCTGAAGCCCCATTTTTTTGTAGTGTAAGAATGTGGATAAATGGCACGGGAAAGCTATCTTTAAGGCAAGCTTTGTTCAAATCCTAGTAATCCACGCAGACTCACACCTTTCCTCCTAGTTTAGGCACATGAACAATGTTGGATATCCACTCCGGATATATAGACACCATGATAATGCCAGCTTGAAATTGTTTCACAATTTCTTCTTTAACCTTTAAACTCCACTCAGGTTTCAATCGCCTGAGCTTTTGCCTAACTGGCTTGAATCCTTATTTAATGGGAAGGCGATGAAGAACAATGCCAGTGGACAAACCTACCATGTCTTCATGAGACCATGCAAACACATCATGGAATTGGGTTAATAGTGCAACCATGTCATTCCGCTGATTTGTGGTAAGGTCTGAACTAATCTGGATTAGCTTAGGGTTGTCTAAGGTTCCAAGATTGAAAGAAGTGGTTTGATCAAGATTGGGTTTGGGTTTGTCTGCGACCCATTCCTTAATCTCCTGAGGTGTCTCAATGTCCTCTTGTATATCCATCAAGTCTGAGTCCAAATTTATATCAATGTTACAACCCTTGTGGAGAGAAGGCACCTCATCAACAAGTACAGGCACATCTAAATTCAGAGTCCTGAAACAAAATATGCTTTCACTTAGTATATGCAACTGTTCGATCATACAAAAGTGTTAGCATATACTTGATAAAATAACTATTAGTACTATAAAGAAAAACAAGAAATTAAAGTTATCTACAGGGCAGAGGGATTTTCTGCCCATTTTACCCTCGTCGACCAATGCATAGAGTGCTGCTCCAATTATCGAGGGCAAAGTCCTGAAGGACTACAGTGATGGAAGGATTGTCATTGTCCTCCTTTCCCCGAATAATAACCATGACATCTGGGCAATCATCATCTGGGGTGTACCTGTTTGTATGTTCATCATGAACAATGACGCGTATGCCTGCCATCATCATGGCAATGTCATGTTTACGTTTCCGTTCCTTTTCTTCCACTTTGGGATCAGGAATCAACACCTCTTTTGCTTTGATTGGCACTGGTTTTGGAAACAACATGGCCACCACATGGGCTGGAACCTTTACTGGAGATTGTATCAACTCATGAGGTAAAGGTATAGTAAATTGTCGTACAGCGGAAGCTTGAGGAACCTACTTGTGCTTATGAGGATTCTTGTGACTGGAACTAGCAGAATAGCCTAGTTCGACTGTTCTAATTTGACTGGACCCTTGAATAGGGTGCTTAATACCATGCTTATCTTTACCAAGCCCTTGTCCAGGTTGATGACCCAATAACATCATTTCTTGAGTGGCCGACATAACCTCGACAGAAATCTTGGGTATGGAAGTGGCGCTCCAATAGAATGGTATTGCGTGGTACTCACTTCCAGAGTATAAAAACTGGCTGATTCAACTTCTGGCTGATGATTGGTAGAGTTCCTTGTTTAGGACATTCCGGCTCAGCGTTGACAGTGACTAGACTATTATTGACAATGTATTTGAGTTGTTGATATAAGGTAGAGGGCACAACTCCAGCCATGTGTATCCATGGTCTCCCCAATAGCAGGTTATATCCTAAATCTATCTTGAGGACATGGAAGGATACATTGAATGTATTTGGACCAATCTCAATTGGTAGCTCAATTTTTCCGATGGAATTTCGTCGGGATCCATCAAAAGCTCTGATAACTGTATGGCTACTTTGGATCCGCTTGAGATTGACATTCATCTTCACCAAGGTGGCATGAGGACAAATATTTAGAGATGAGCCTCCATCTATCAAAACTCCAGCTAGCATATACCCGGAAGACAAAACTGCAATGTGCAATGGCTTGCAATGACCAGTACCTTCGGGCAGTATGTCGTCATCAGTGAAGGATATCACATTGTTGTTGAAAATGTGATCAACCAGATGTTGAAATTTTTCCACATCCACTGATTTTGGCAAGTAGGCTTCTTCCAAAACCTTCAGTACGATCTTCCGATAATCCTCGGAAGAGAAAACCAATTCTAGTATAGATAATTGGTGTGGAGCTTCTCGCAAGCTTAAAACCACCTTGGCTTCATTATGGCCCATAGTGCGGAGGAACTTTTCAATCTTCTCCATGGGAATCTTCCCCTTTGCTTCGCAAATAGGTTTCATAACCCAAGGAAGATATAGTGGATTTTCCCTCGACACTGTAACAGTAGTATGAGACGTGGATCCTTTAGTTTTTCCATAATTCCATGGAACTTAGTGTAAGCTGACAACAGGATATTGTGGTCTTAAAGGTAAAGAGATTGGCTCTGGTGCGGCCACTTTCAAAGGATTGTCAACTTCTTTGAGTTGAATTGGTTGTATAGGAAATACTTTGACAGTCTCATCATTCACTTTGGATATAACTGCTACTGATCCCTTCCATTTGGTAGGACATGCACAGTGTAATCATCTGCTATTTGCAGGACACTGCTATCAATATGATTCTGAATGAGATGGCGGAGTGCCCAGCATTCTTCTGTGCTGTGACCGCGAGAATGAGAATGTGAATGATATTGACACACTTCATCAGAATTTAACCGTCCTAAGCGGGGATTGATTGGAGGCAGAAGGAAGGTAATTCTTCCTTCGTTGATCAACATTTGCAGTATTTCCTCCATAGATTGGCCCAGATAGGTAAATTCCCTTTGATTGGCAAAATCCTGATGGGCTTTAGCATTTGCTCTCTTCGTAACCTTATCCTCCATAGCTTCACTTTCTGAAGGTGGTGATGGAGCATTCATAACAAATGGAAGGAGGTAGGCATGCTCCTGCCTGATTAATTGGTGTGTGACTTGATAATGGTGGGTCACCAGTTCTACTAGTTGCTCAATTTGTTTGCAAAGAGTTTTCATCTTTCGTTCCATGGTAAATTAGAACTTTGTATAATCCCATCTGTTAACACCGTCTTTGAGGGTTTGGGATGATTCACCATTAGAATTGGAACTTTATCCAGTGCTCCAACTGATCATGTTGACATCTTCTTCTTTGTGTTGAGGAAGAGGGTTGTCTTGCAAATGAGGTTGATCTGGTTTGGTGACCACAATCTCACTGTTGTCTATTAAATCTTAGATCTTGTGTTTCAAGGCCCAACAATCTTGAGTATCATGTCCAGGTGCTCCAGCATGATAAGCACACTTCCGAGTAGCATTAAAACCCCTCCTATTAGGGTTGGCTGGAGGAATAAGATGTATACTTTTCTTCTAAGCAGTCAGAAGAGCAAGAATATTCTCGAGCGAGTCCCCTAAGGGTGTGAACATTCGAGGGCGCTTTGCATCTCCACCTTTAGGCAATGGAGGGTTTGAAGATTGTGCTTGAAAAGGGGAGTAGTTTCTCCTCTGTATAGACATGCTTTGATTGCCTTTTTGACCTTGTATTATCTAGGAAACAGCCTCCTCTTTCTTTTTATGGACCCTCCGGGGGTTGTTTCCATAAGATCCGGACTGGATGTGCTCAGCAGCAGCTTTAAGAGCGGCTAGGTCTTGAATTTTACCAGACTTCAATCACATCTCAACCATCTCTTTGTGTTTGATCATTTCAGAGAATGGTTTGCCAATACCAGCTAAGACTCTCTCATAGAAAGGAGCTTCCTGTACATCTATGAATGTCATGACCATTTCTAATTTCGTCATGGAAGGAATAACTTGAGCAGCAAGGCGCCTCCACCTTTGAGCATACTCTCTGAAAGACTCATTAAACTGTTTCTTGACCTTGGTAATTTGGTACCGGTCAGGAGCCATCTGAGATTAAAAACTGTATTGAGTGAGGAAGGCGTGAGCCAGCTCTTCCCAACTATAGATCTTTGAGTTGTCTAATCTGGTATACCATGAACGAAGCTCTAGTCGACTTTTCTCAAACAAATTTGCATTATGAGCTTTTCATTTTCTGCATAAGATCCAAGTTCTCCAATGAACACCTTTAAATGTGTATAAGGATCCCCTAATCCATCATATTTTTCAAAATCAGGAGTTTTGAATTTCTCTGGATAATGAACACCAGGGAAGATACAAAGGTCAGCATATGAAACACTTCTATGTGTTCCAATCCCTTTGAGAACATGGATAGTTTCCTCTATTTGGAGTACTTTCTTCCTGATATCACCGGTGTCTGGATCTCCTTCGAGATGGGTGCCTTCAGGGTCTTTGTTGGCCGTATCCAACGGAGGTTCTAGATTTGTTTTATCTAGACCTTGTGTTCCTCCTTGTGTAGAAGATTCTGTATGTGGAGGCATCTTTGTACCCTAAGTGGACTGATGCAATTCTTTAAGCAAGACAACCAAATTTGTGATTTGCTGACTTAATCCATCAAATTCTTCACGAGAAATGTGATTAGGCCGGGTCGACGAAGACATGATTGGCTGTAGGCTCGTGGCCTTTTTGGATTTTGAGTGGGTAACAGGCCCAATGATTTCCCTACAAATGACTTATGTTGTTTAGTCTTAGGGTAATGTAAATATTATTATAACATGTCCATTTTAGGAATATTGTCTTGCAAAACCGGGTGTTAATTGATAACATGCATAGATAATCTTCATATTTTCCATAAAGATGAGCATGGAATACAAGTAAATGCTTTAACAAGTAATTGAAAATAGAAAGCATGAAAAGACTTTCCTCCGCGTTTGGTTTATCAAAGGTTGACCTATCTTAGGGTTTCTCTCACGGCTTTTTGGAATGAAGGTTCCCAGATCATCGCAATCTACTTGACGAGAAATTAATCCGGTCTTTCAACTAGAGTGAATATGGGTGGTGCCTTTCTTGAGCCTCGTTGGAATTATTCTTCCTACGAGTCCAGTAATCAAACACCAATAGGATAACCTCCTGATAGAGGAACCACACAACATACATTCATATACAATGTGTCTCACCGTTTATGAAAATGATGACATGTGCGAAGCACTAATATCACATATAGATATAGTATAGTTGAGTAAGTAAAATGCATTCGTACACATTCATCATAAATGTAAATGCAACATTCACACACAAGCATATAACAGTTTTGAAAAGTTTGTAATAGCGGCTTAAGCCCTCTTACTGGAATCCCCAGCAGAGTCGCCACCTATCGACGTCGGGATTTTTTGAGTCCCTTTTCGTTACTTGTTCTTTGGTGTTCTCATGTTAATGTGAGATTTGTTTGAAAAAACAAGTGAAAAAGGTCCGACATGTATAATGTCGACGATTTGACTTTAAGAGTCTCCAGTTGGTGTATTTAACTGGTTGCACCAATGCAACCAAAAAAGGTTTGCACATTGACCCAATGATTTGGCATTGCTAAACGGGTCTGTGAAACCGAGATTCATTTTGGGTCCGGGGGCTTGATTATGCGGAGGGAAGGTGTTAGGCACCCCCCGACATCCGTGTTACCACGGTGACCGCCACTTTTTAAAGAAACTGTTATATGAATGTGTGTGTGTGGATCAATGTGCAATTATTTGGAAGTAGTGCTACAACTCATTCGCACATATATACATAGGGTTTGAATTTATGAAAAATTCAGTTTTAAATAGGATATAGCAATGATGTTTTATAAAAAGAGCTTTTTTCAAACCCTGTGCTCAATAGTAATTGAAGCCTTTGATACTTCCATTTTATTATTAAATGTTCGGCTTGTTTGCTTTTATTTTCGAGATGCGAAGCATCTTCGAGAAAATAATATACAGTAGTGCCAAACTCCTCACGGGCATGACAACCATCCAATGAAATTCAAACACTGTAAAATAATGTACAAGCTGCTCACAGCTGAAAAATGACCATCATGGGAACCGAATCTAGATTCAGTAAACCGAATATGTGATCACATGATTCCTAGGCTCACATGATACTGCAGTTTGTATGGAAAGCGATGGCGCTATATATATAAAAGTCAGTAAATATATATATACGACTTGATCAACCACCAAAGCAACTCTATGGGGGATCAAAATGTAAATATATAAAAGCGATAAATATATATATATATATATATATATATATATATATATATATATGATGATCAACCACCACGAAGTAAACTCTGTGTGGGACGAAATGTAAATAAAGTTGTAAAAGTGATCAATCGCCACGAAGTAAACTCCAGGCGTGATTTAAAATGTAAATAAAGTTTAAAAGGCCACGAAGTGAACTCCAGACCTGACGAAATGTAAATATATATATATATATATATAAGTGTATATATATATAAGTGAATAAACGCTCCAGACATAAGTCTAGGCTCAATCGAGGCATAACTCAATAATGTTAGTCCATATATAAAATATATACATATATAAGTATATATATATATATATATATATATATATATATATATATATATATACGAAAATGAAAACCACTTAACCAAAGTTCTTGGCAAACACACATAACACGACTCTCAATGTGTATAACAATGTGTGCTAATGTGGAAAAAAAGGCTTTATTGAATGTGAGAAGGCTTACAGTGGGCTGCCAATGTAGACTTCTATGAATTTATATGGATAAACATTCAGCTCCCGCCGGATAAAAAGATAGCTATATGTGAGCTAACAGATGTTTAGAGATGAGGAAACACTCAATAGGGGTTTATACAGAGTAAATTAGACAGGTCTTCCTCTCCTTTCTCTCTCCTCTCTCTCAAATGGCTGACCCCAAGGTCTATATTTATAGACGGATGGCCGCAGGTACACCTGCAGCAGCCGTGGTTGTACCTGCGGCTGGTCGTGGTGCATCCGGGCCTCATGGGTCTTGTCATCTCGAAGTACGTGAGCTTGTGCACTATAATGTCCACTCGAACTTGTAGAACTTCAATCCGAGCATCTGAACGAGGTATATCTGACCTTCTTTGGATCGCTTGTGTCGAGACTTACGCAATGACATGGATTAGAGGTTGTACGAAGTCAGGAAGAAGGGTCCATGCCCATGGTCTTCAAGCTTCAAATTCTATCCAAAGTACTGCCACGTGTAATAGTCACTCGAGATTGTAACTCCTCAGTTCTTGTGGGACATCATTCGATGTATGTATGTATGCATTATTGAGACGACGCACAAGTGTTGAAGGGACAAGATGATGTTTGACTCTTCATCGGGGTTATCGCCGATTTGAGTTAAAAGTAGACGTTACTAAGGGTTACATCTGAGATTGGACTACTTGTTGGTATGCCGCGATATCATCTGTGGGTGTGCCTATCTGCCTGGTGTTAGCTCCGAGTCTGAGGTATGAGTTTCTTGACAGGAGGTCTGAGCTTGAAGCCGATAGCATGTATTTGAAACAAGCATTTCTGGAGTTATCGCCGGAATTGCAATGGCTTCCCTTGGGGCTATCACCAAGGGTGGAGTCGCTACTCCCAGTGTTGTTTCTGGGACTGAAACTAAACGTCGCGATTTATCGCCGAGACAGAACTGTCCTCTCCGGTGTTGTTGTCGGTCTTTTGATCTGCGTACATCGGGGTTATCTTCGAGGTTGGAAATAACACTCCCGGTGTGTGTTTCGGGTTTGGAAATGATGGTCCCAGTTTGTGTTCCAGGGTGGGACTGATGTTCCCTGTCAGACCCCAACTTTTATGAATAAGGATGAATTTTCTATAATTATCATTTTTTGAATATTATGGAATGAATTTGATATAATGTTATAGATGTGGGTAATAGTTATAAATTTTGCAAAGTACGCAAGTTGTTATATAATATTCGATTGGTCGGGGAATATTCATTTTAACAGGGAATATTCGTATGACGGCACAATCATTGGTGGACCCCACAACGAAATTATTATCGGATTGAGAAAACGACAAAAATATTTTATGAAAATAACGACGGAAGTTTTATCGTTAACTGTTGAAACACCCGGTGTTAAAAGTACAGGAATACGCGTGGTTGCATAGTAGCACACGGTATTGATTATTGATGCTTACGTGAGAAGTCACTTAGTTTTGTTCAATTATTGCTAAAGTAATTGTTGCATATTATCTCACGTTAATTGATTCAATTATTGGCGATATTTCATATATTATTAAATTAATAATTGAGACGACGAAGTTATTAATATTATTATTTGCAATATTAACGATGTCTAGAAGTTCTGCCAAGGAGAGGTTTGGTCACCTAATTGTGCGCCAATAGGGAGAAATCCTTATTGGAAAGCCCCCTCTTTCCTGGGAACGACCTGGTCGATTAATATTGTGAATTATAATAATGATGGTAAATGTTGTTAAAAATATTGAGGAGATTTTTTTTTATAAAGTATTTGTTGTAGATTTTGGCATATTATCTGGACCCTCATTTACCCATTTTTCAAAATAATCGGTAGAAAGTTATAATAAGAGGTGGGGGCCCAGAGTGGGACCCACGTTTGAAAGAAAAGTCAAGGTGGGGGAATGGGAAATGGAATGGTCGGGAGGGAGTTGTATATAATATACATATATATAGATATGCATGTGTTAATACCATATAACAGCCAGTCATCCCCCATTAGAAACAGTTCTAATTCCAGTTAAAAACACTTCTGTTATTGCTAGTCCCTTCAAAATACAGCCGGAACTAATAACGACAAAAAAATAATTGAACAATTAAACTTTAGCAATCAAAGATCTAGCAACAAAGAGGAAAACAAATAGATAGAATTGAAGAAAAATTTGAAGAAGGTATTATCAAAAACCCGATTCAAAGATAGAACAACCTTTACTAAATTTACCGTAAAAAATGTATATAATTTAAGTTTACCTAATAAAGATGACGAATTGGTCCACCCATTGAAAAATTATTTAAAAACTCAAAAAGCAGAACCCATTACCAAGTGGAACTATTGCTGTTATTGATGGATGACTACTCCAATCTGATGAATTAAGGACTTGTTTAATATACAATGAATGATAAAGGAGTTTTGATTTATCATCATTGGCATAGATTGGTTTTATGAAAATTGACTCTGTTTCAATAAGGATATCTCTATAATAAACAAGTGACTTATATGGAGCTGAAGGAGTAAAATGCCATCCCGAAGGAAAATACTTTGAAATCGCTAACCGAATAGGGTCATTTTAGGTTTCATATTTAACTCAACATGAAATAAGTGATGATCATAAACACGAAGATAATCGACAATTGGATGACTAGGTTTTTGACGAAGTAGCCGGAGCTTGACTAGCAAGAATCGAGGAGTAGGGCTTGGGGGACCGTACTTCAAGCACTGGAATTTATTATGTGTCTGGTGATCGGGTGAGGAACAACGCCTTTGGTTGATTAACTAGTTGATTAATCGGACCAACAGAGCTGACCATGACTACTGAGAAGATGAACCTCCTCGAACACTCATTTTGCTGTGATTGTACCTGTGTTAATAAATTCACGAGTGAGAAAATCTGGGACTGAGTTGTTACTGCCTTTAATATATTCAATATCAAAATCAAAAATACTTAAAATTGCTTGCCATCTAGCGAATGAATGCTTAGAGGCGACGTTTTCAACGTCTTTTTCTAGAATAAATTTTGCTGACTTACAATCTATTCTAACTAAGAATTTCTGATTTAATAAATCTCTCTGGAATTTTTTAATACATAAAACTAGAGATAAAATTTCCTTTTTAATAGTACTGTATTTCAATTATGTAGAATTCCATGTGCCAGAATGGAAACGAACAATTTGTTCATTAGAAATAGGAGTCAATTTCTGTTTGAGTATGCCTCCGAATCCAAGGTCAGAGGCGTCAGTTTCAATTATTTTGAATGCTGAATCATTAGAGATGCCAAGGCAGGGCAAAACCTTAACATATTTTTTAACTTGCTGGACGACAGAAGTATGAATGTCAGTCCAAGGAGGAGGATTACTTTGTAAGCGCTGAAAGAGAGGCTTACAAATCTTCCTGAGGTCCTTGTAAAAGCGCCAATATAATTGAGCGAGCCAAGAAACCTCTCAGGTCGATTCTTGTCGGTAATCTTATCTCGGGAACCGGTTGATTTAATTGAATAGCTCATCGATTGGCCGCATGAGTCCATGATAGAGGATTAAACCGAGAAATCGACTTTAGTCAAAAAAATGACTACACTTGGAAGGAGAAAGGACAAGACCATTGGTTTTAAGCTGTTTTGAAGAATGAATTCAAATGTTTAATATGTTCTTCAATAGTCTTGGAGAATACAAGGATGTCATCGATGTAAACAATGATAAAATGATCAAGGGATTCAAAATATTATTAAGAATATTCGAAATTCACTTTGGGTGCATTCTTAAGTCCAAATGATCCTAACATTCCATTAAGTAGTGTCCGAACGGAGTGGTAAATGCGATTTTGTACCTATCATCCGGGTGAATGGCAACTTGCCGAATCGACTTGAGGTCAAATTTACTAAAGATTGTGGAGACGCTTAACCTACCAAGGAGATCATCCTCGTTGGGCAAAGGGTACCTGATCCACTCTAAAACTTTGTTTAATGGTTTATAATTAATGACTAGGCGAGGGACACCTCGTTCTTTCTCAGCTTCATTATTAACATAGAAGGCTGGACAAGACCATGGGGACTTACTATGTCTAATTAGCCCTTTACTGAGGAGATCATTGATTTCAATTTTACATAACTCCATTTGTTCATGACTCATTTGAATAGGCCTAGCCTTAGTAGGAATTAAATGCTCTTTAAATTCTTTAGCATAGGGTAATCTAACTGTGTGCTTCTTCCTATGCCAAAAAGCATTGGGAGAATCAGAACATAAGTTATTTATTAAATAATCTTTTAATTCTTTTATTTTTTCTTGAACCTCATTACTCTTAAGTTGGTCATCAACTTGTTGGTACTTAATTTCTTCTTTAAGAAAATTTAGGTGAGTAACTTTACAATTTAATGATTTAATGATTTAGAAATTGATTCTTCTTGAATAAATTTTAAATCTCTTTCTTTTGGTTTAATTAAGAATTTAAATATAATTTTCTTTCCTAAATGTTTGCAACTTAAACCTTTATTACTAGTGGTAAATGGATAAAGCAAATATATGAATGGTAATCCTAAAATAATTTTGTCAGTAAGATTGCGAACTAAGACGAACGAGGTCTTGAAACACATGTTGTCTGACAGATATGTACTTTAGGTAATTTGTACTTTATTTCCATTTGACTACTGATTAATTTGAATTTAATTTTTCACTAGTTTTCTTATAATATCTAGTGGGGATAATACCTTCTTGAATACAATTCAAGTCTGCACCAGTATCTACTAGAGCAGGGAGTTGTACTGAAAAGGTTTTATCAATGATTAAATTAATGGAAATATACCATTTTTGAATAGTAATATCTTTAATTCTTTTAAGAGAGAGACCTTGAATAAAGAGATCAGAATCTTTGGCAATAGATGACTCTGGATCCTCGTGACATTCATCACTAGAAGAAGAATCATTAATTTGAAGATCTGATTTTTTATTGTCAATCTCTTTTCTTAAACTAGAAATCTCAATCTTTAAATTAGAAATCTCCTTTTTAAGTTTATTAACCTCTTGATTTAATTCAGGAAGTGTAATTTCTTTAACTGGAGATTTGAATCTTTCAAGAGTCTTATTTAAACCGAATATGGGTTTTCTTTAGCTCTAAGAACCTTGTCGTTGACCTTTTATCTTTTTAGTTAATAAATCTTTTAATTGTTTTAGATATTGAGTTTTTAATTCCGGATCAGTAATTTTACTGATTAGATCAACTAATAAGGAGCTTTCTTCTTCATCTTTTGTAATTACACTAACCCTTTTACAGCAGTTTTTATTACAATCTTCTGTACATATAGTGACTTCATTTTCACTATCAGAATTTACGTTGGATGAGTTGTTACTAGAAGATTCTGGAACATCAGAAGCTTCTTCATTACTGCTACTACTCTTATTATCAATTCTCATTAATTCTAATAATTGTTCCGTATCTTCAGTTGAAATATTTAACTGAGCTAATTTTTGTTTAACTCTGCATTCACTTTTGTAATGACCTTTCTGTCCACAATTGTGACAGACAATCTTACTTTTATCAAATATTTTTGATTTTTTATAAGATTTTTTCTTTGATGATTTAGGTTTATTATAATAATTATCTTGATTATTATTCTTATTTTTGTTGTGAGTATATCTCTTCTTACGGCGTTTATGATTTTTGTGTGACTCAATATGTTTATCTTTATGCATGTGCTTCCTTCGGGAGGGAGCCACCGGCGGTAAACCATACTGTTCACAAAATGTTCCTAACTCGTATTTAGCTTTATTTTTGTCTTTTCTAGCTTGTTTCGCTAATTTAAAATCAATGCACATTTTAATCCAATTTTTGGATATGACTAATAATGTCTCCATAAGTTAAATTATCATAATCAATATATCCTAGGTTTTTGCTTAATTCTTCCCTAACTTTGTGAGCAAATAAAGATGGCAAACCATTAACGAATTTTTCTTTCCAAAATGGTTTATTACTGTCATTTCTCATCATAACTCTAGAGGTAAATACATCTTTGTACCATCTAAAATCACTTAGAGTGGGACAAGTAAGATTACTTAACGATCATGAATTCTTTCTTGTAATATTGCTAGGGGTTCCAACAAAATGTTTAATTATGGTGAATATTAAAGTGTTAACTCCATCAGGAAGACCAATACCAGCATCTTCATCAAAGATGGGATTGCCTTCTTTATCTCTTTGAATAGCATGAATTATGGATATTCTAATGTCTTCTGTGAGATGTTTTTCCCACCAAGACCTAAGAATGCCAGTGAATCCACTAGCTAATAATTCAACAATATCCGGTTGAGACAAAGTGTTGAATTTAGTGATGTAACTGTTAGCTACCATAGACATATGATTTAGTTTATTAAGAATTTCTTGTTCACTAAATCCATCTATATTCCATTCATAAATTTTATTAGAGGATACCGAAAACTGTTTATCTAGATTTCTTTCTTCGAATTGTAAATCCGGAGGAGTTGGTCCGAATACCAATTTCTGGTGATACTTGTGTTATTAACAGTTAATTTATTTAATTGATCATTAAGGTTTGAAATAGAAGAGTGGTCAGAAGAACTTTCATTATTATCATCAGATTCTACCTGATCAATAACAGCAATAGTTCCACTTGGACCGGGTTCTGTTTTGAGTTTTTTAAATAATTTTTCAATGGATTGGACCAATTCGTCATCTTTATTAGGTAAACTTAAATTATATCTGTTTTCTGGTAAATTTAGTAAAGGTTGTTCTATCTTTGAATCGGGTTTTTTGATAATACCTTCTTCAAATTTTTTCTTCAATTCTATCTAGTCGCTTTTCCTACCGTTGCTAGATATTGATTGCTAAAGTTTAATTGTTCAATTATTTTTTTGTCGTTATTAGTTCCGTCAGGTATTTTGAAGGGACTAGCAATAACAGAAGTGTTTTTAACTGGAATTAGAACTGTTTCTAATGGGGGATGACTGGCTGATACTTTGGATCTGTCTTCTTTAATCCATTGAGTTTTACTAATAACATTGCATTTACCTTGATACTGTACATACCAGTCATAAAAAGTGATGTTAATTTCTTCATTTTTGATAAATCTTTTCCATCTATTTACTATCTTATCTCTTTCCTTTTCAGTTGGATGGACAGATCTAAATAGATGTCTTTTTTCTTTATTAGATTTTGAATTAAAATCTTTAACTAAGTTATCCCAATTTAACACGAAATCCTTTTTAATGACTCTTAGTTGATTATGAATAGGGGCATTAAAATCAGACTGTGTGGGATAAACAGAGGATGCCGGGGAAGAAGAGTCTTCATCTTCGACGGTATCGTTCTGAGTATAACAGGGATGACTAACTTGTCCTTCATTAAGAATACCTTTAAGTTTGATATCTTTAACAAGAGGATTACTTAGGACCTCAGTATCTCTTCTAGTGTGGATAAGCTCAAGGGATCAAGAACTAGAAATATCTTCAATGATAACCGGTGACCTAGTAATGCGTTCAAAACTAATTTTAATAGTTCCATCTGAAAAATTGTTGGATATTTTCAATATTTAATAAATTGTTAACTATGGGTTGTTTGTGGTAATTCATTTGGTAAAGTCCATTGATTAGGTAAGTTAATATCCTTCCAAAGAATTGTTCTTGGGATCCGGATATTAGCATCACTAGTTGAACTTTGAATTAAAAAGCTGTTTGATCTTTTGGGCTTTTATTAAGAGCATGAACGTTCAAATTTGACTTCATCGCCTTATAATAAATTACGTAAATCAAAGCAATGGGTTGAGATCCTTCAATCATTTGAGTAATCTCTCCATCGGTTTTAATATTTAATGATAAGGCTTTAAATAAGTTTTGATCATCGAGACTCGAGGTGAAATCGGAAAGGTTGAAATGGATAGGTCCATTATGCAAACTTGCTTCCATTGCACCAATAATGCTTGGATAGTAATTTAAAAATCTAGCATCTCTAAGGCAAGAGGTAGATTGATGAATTAATTCCTTTTCTATTAAGAGGTTTAATCACGACTTGAACAAGACCTATATGTATAAAATTATAACCCCTTTTTCTATGTTTTTAATAACTTCGGTGATAAAAGACTACAATTTTCGTATTCTTTGTTAATTGCATAAACTCTCTCAACAGCTTTGACATTATAATCGGCTTTTAAATTTATCTCGAGAATGTTGATGATAAATTTCTTTGGGAGATACCTTAGGTATATTCCAGCTTGTTTAAAACTTGATTAATGTTTTCATAATTATGTTCTTCTTGGTTCACTATATCTCGAACAGAGGCAAAGAAAGTGACACATTACTAATCGAGAGCTAGATCTGAATAACCTACTCATCTTGATTTGTTTCAAAAATAAAATCTTACTCAAAGCTCATTCATGCATACCCCGTTTTACCCAAAGTAGACTCATACCTATGTTCTATAACCCGAATAACGCTTACATACCGGAGACTTACAAAGGTTAGACGCTTGAACTAGGTGGACTACTACGTAATTAAGTAAGATGACTTCAGAACTTTGATGAAGAAGATAATTTTGAAATAGTAAAGAGAAGTTTGATTACAGAAATATTACAGAAAGAATTCATGATCAGTTAAGTAATCTTACTTGTCCCACTCTAAGTGATTTTAGATGGTACAAAGATGTATTTACCTCTAGAGTTATGATGAGAAATGACAGTAATAAACCATTTTGGAAAGAAAAATTCGTTAATGGTTTGCCATCTTTATTTGCTCACAAAGTTAGGGAAGAATTAAGCAAAAACCTAGGATATATTGATTATGATAATTTAACTTATGGAGACATTATTAGTCATATCCAAAAAATTGGATTAAAAATGTGCATTGATTTTAAATTAGCGAAACAAGCTAGAAAAGACAAAAATAAAGCTAAATACGAGTTAGGAACATTTTGTGAACAGTATGGTTTACCGCCGGTGGCTCCCTCCCGAAGGAAGCACATGCATAAAGATAAACATATTGAGTCACACAAAAATCATAAACGCCGTAAGAAGAGATATACTCACAACAAAAATAAGAATAATAATCAAGATAATTATTATAATAAACCTAAATCATCAAAGAAAAATCTTATAAAAAATCAAAAATATTTGATAAAAGTAAGATTATACATCGTCACAATTGTGGATGAAAGGTCATTACAAAAAGTGAATGCAGAGTTAAACAAAAATTAGCTCGATTAAATATTTCAAATCAAGATACTTGACAATTATTAGAATTAATGAGAATTGATAATAAGAGTAGTAGCGAAGAATGAAGAAGCTTCGATGTTCCGAATCTTCTAGTAACAACTCATCCAACGTAAATTACGATAGTGAAAATGAAGTCACTATATGTACGTAAGATTGTAATAAAAAGCTAACAGTAAAGGGTTAGTGTAATTACAAAAGATGAAGAAGAAAGCTCCTTATTAGTTGATCTAATCAGTAAAATTACTGATCCGGAATTAAAAACTCAATATCTAAAACAATTAAAAGATTTATTAACTAAAGATAAAAAGGTCACTGACAAGGTTCTTAGAGCTAAAGAACAAACCCATATTCGGTTTAAATAAGACTCTTGAAAGATTCAAATCTCCGCTAAAGAAATTACACTTCTGAATTAAATCAAGAGGTTAATAAACTTAAAAAGGAGATTTCTAATTTAAAGATTGAGATTTCTAGTTTAAGAAAAGAGATTGACAATAAAAAATCAGATCTTCAAATTAATGATTCTTCTTCTAGTGATGAATGTCACGAGGATCCAGAGTCATCTATTGCCAAAGATTCTGATCTCTTTATTCAAGGTCTCTCTCTTAAAAGAATTAAAGATATTACTATTCAAAAATGGTATATTTCCATTAATTTAGTCATTGATAAAACTTTTTCAAAGACAACTCCCTCGCTTCTAGTAGAGATATCAAAAGCGGACTTGAATTGTATTCAAGAAGGTATTATCCCACTAGATATTATAAGAAAACTAGTGAAAAAATAAATTCAGCTAACGGTAGTCAAATGGAAATAAAGTACAAATTACCTAAAGTACATATCTGTCAGGACAACATGTGTTTCAAGACCTCGTTCGTCTTAGTTCGCAATCTTACTGACAAAATTATTTTAGGATTACCATTCATATATTTGCTTTATCCATTTACCACTAGTAATAAAGGTTTAAGTTGCAAACATTTAGGAAAGAAAATTATATTTAAATTCTTAATTAAACCAAAAGAAAGAGATTTAAAATTTATTCAAGAAGAATCAATTTCTAAATCATTAAATCTGTTAAATTGTAAAGTTACTCACCTAAATTTTCTTAAAGAAGAAATTAAGTACCAACAAGTTGATGACCAACTTAAGAGTAACAGGGTTCAAGAAAAAATAAAAGAATTAAAAGATTATTTAATAAATAACTTATGTTCTGATTCTCCCAATGCTTTTTGGCATAGGAAGAAGCACACAGTTAGATTACCCTATGCTAAAGAATTTAAAGAGCATTTAATTCCTACTAAGGCTAGGCCTATTCAAATGAGTCATGAACAAATGGAGTTATGTAAAATTGAAATCAATGATCTCCTCAGTAAAGGGCTAATTAGACATAGTAAGTCCCCATGGTCTTGTCCAAATTTACTATGTTAATAATGAATCGAGAAAGAACGAGGTGTCCTCGCTAGTCATTAATTATAAACCATTAAACAAAGTTTTAGAGTGGATCAGGTACCCTTTGCCCAACAAGGATGATCTCCTTGGTAGGTTAAGCGTCTCCACAATCTTTAGATCTACGGGTATGAGTTTAAGGCAAGTAAGGCTTTCTAAGTAGACCTTCAAGAAAAAGATTTTTTGTTTAAACAGTTAACAAAGAAGTCTTCTGTTTAGATCGATTTCACTGATAGATCAGGACCAATCGAGTGATCCTTTGTTTCAGATTTCAGTCTGATTTGTTTTTAAACAAAAAATCTTTTACAAAACTTAAGAAATTTTGAAGATCTGACCAATTTTTCGGTGAAAAAATTTTCTCCTCCTTCTTTTTGTAAACAAATTTTTGGGGGTGAAAGGGTTAATTCCTGGATAAAAATTTTGAGGTGGAAATGTATGGGGATGGTGACTAATCTGAGAAGATGATCAACAGCACCTTCCGACATCCACAGGAGACGGACCAGTCAACCAAGAAGACGCCAGAGGAGTCTTCAGTCACCGACAGGTGATGGCCCACGCCATCATCTCAGCTTTTGCTTTCCGTAAAGCAAAAGTCTTTTACTTTAGTAAAATGTAAAAGTAAAAGTAAAAGAAATAACTTTTGTTTTACTTAGGTTAAATGTTTTTAACTTAGTTAAATGTTTCTTACATTTACCAATGTAAAAGTAAATGTAAAATGTTTCTTACGTTTTACTTTTACTTAAGTAAATTACTTTTACTTGATTAATGTAATAGTGATTCGTATGCGTGAATCAAATAGTAATTTACTTTTTAGTTTTCTATTTAAAGAAACTCAAGTGTTAGAGTTTCTTTAGGCTTAATTCAATGTAGCCTCAGAGCTTCTCTCTCTAGAAAGCTCTTCCGAGGTCCTCTCCCTTCTCTCTAGAGTTAGCCGGAGACGAAGCTTTCAGCTTCGATCTTCTTAGTTAGAAGATGAAGACGAAGTCCTTAATACTTCGATCTTCCCTCTCAAACATTTAGATCTAGGATATACTGTAATCCCTTCCCTAAATGTTTATAAATAAAAGAAAGAGATTACTTTACCGATTCACCGGTCATCTTCTTAATCTTTTCTTTTTATGTTTAAGTTTTTCTTTTAAAAACTTAATCTCCGCTGTTATATGGTATCAGAGCCACACGGTTGGTTCTTGATGCTATCGGCGATCTTGATCAAAAACAGTTTGATTTGTTTACTTAAATGTTTTTTTAAACTTTTATTTTTCTTGCTCTGCTTTTACAAGTCCCGACCTTCGCCGAAAAACACCCAAGATCGCCTTAAGTCCCGATTAGTGCCTGTTTGTAAGTCTCCAGTGTGGGAGCAGTGTAATGGCCAAAGGGGATCTTTAGATCTACGGGTATGAGTTTAAGGCAAGTAAGGCTTTCTAAGTAGACCTTCAAGAAAAAGAATTTTTGTTTAAACAGTTAACAAAGAAGTCTTCTATTTAGATCGATTTCACTGATAGATCAGGACCAATCGAGTGATCCTTTGTTTCAGATTTTAGTCTGATTTGTTTTTAAACAAAAAATCTTTTACAAAACTTAAGAAATTTTGAAGATCTGACCAATTTTTCGGTGAAAAAATTTTCTCCTCCTTCTTTTTATAAACAAATTTTTGGGGGTGAAAGGGTTAATTCCTGGATAAAAATTTTGAGGTGGAAATGTATGGGGATGGTGACTAATCTGAGAAGATGATCAACAGCACCTTCCGACATCCACAGGAGACGGACGATCACCAACCAAGAAGACGCCAGAGGAGTCTTCATCATCGAACAGTGATGGCCCACGCCATCATCTCAAATTTTTGCTTTTTCAGAAAAGCAAAAAGTCTTTTACTTTAGTAAAATGTAAAAGTAAAAGTAAAATAATAACTTTTGCTTTTACTTAAGTTAAATGTTTTAACTTAGTTAAATGTTTCTTACATTTACCAATGTAAAAGTAAATGTAAAATGTTTCTTACGTTTTACTTTTACTTAAGTAAATTACTTTTACTTGATTAATGTAATAGTGATTCTGCGTGAATCAAATAGTAATTTACTTTTCGCTTTTCTATTTAAAGAAACTCAAGTGTTAGAGTTTTTCTTTAGGCTTAATTCAATGTAGCCTCGGAGCTTCTCTCTCTAGAAAGCTCTTCCGGGGTCCTCTCCTTTCTCTCTGAGTTTAGCGGAGACGAAGCTTTCGACCGATCTTCTTAGTTAGAAGATGAAGGCGAAGTCCTTAATACTTCGATCTTCCCTCTCAAACATTTAGATCTAGGATATACTGTAATCCCTTCCCTAAATGTTTATAAATAAAAGAAAGAGATTACTTTACCGATTCACCGGTCATCTTCTTAATCTTTTCTTTTTATGTTTAAGTTTTTCTTTTAAAAACTTAATCTCCGCTGTTATATGGTATCAGAGCCACACGGTTGGTTCTTGATGATATCGGCGATCTTGATCAAAAACAGTTTGATTTGTTTACTTAAATGTTTTTTCAAACTTTTATTTTTCTTGCTCTGCTTTTATAAGTCCCGACCTTCGCCGGAAAACACCCAAGATCGCCTTAAGTCCCGATTAGTGCCTGTTTGTAAGTCTCCAGTGTGGGAGCAGTGTAATGGCCAAAGTGGATCTTTAGATCTACGGGTATGAGTTTAAGGCAAGTAAGGCTTTCTAAGTAGACCTTCAAGAAAAAGAATTTTTGTTTAAACAGTTAACAAAGAAGTCTTCTGTTTAGATCGATTTCACTGATAGATCAGGACCAATCGAGTGATCCTTTGTTTCAGATTTCAGTCTGATTTGTTTTTAAACAAAAAATCTTTTACAAAACTTAAGAAATTTTGAAGATCGACCAATTTTTTGGTGAAAAATTTTTCTCCTCCTTCTTTTGTAAAAAAATTTTTTGGGGTGAAAGGGTTAATTCTGGATAAAAATTTTGAGGTGGAAATGTATGGGGATGGTGACTAATCGAGAAGATGATTAATGCACCTTCCGACATCCACAGAGACGGACGATCCAACTAAGAAGAAGACGCTTGAGGAGTCTTCATCACATCGAAACAGTGATGGCCCACGCCATCATCTCACCTTTTTGCTTTCAGTAAAGCAAAAGTCTTTACTTTAGTAAAATGTAAAAGTAAAAGTAAAAGAATAACTTTTGCTTTTACTTAAGTTAAATGTTTTAACTTAGTTAAATGTTTCTTACATTTACCAATGTAAAAGTAAATGTAAAATGTTTCTTACGTTTTACTTTTACTTAAGTAAATTACTTTTACTTGATTAATGTAATAGTGATTCTCATGTGAATCAAATAGTAATTTACTTTTCGCTTTTTCTATTTAAAGAAACTCAAGTGTTAGAGTTTCTTTGAGGCTTAATTCAATGTAGCCTCGAGCTTTCTCTCTGAAAAGCTCTTCCGAGGTCCTCTCCTTCTCTCAGAGTTAGCGGGAGACGAAGCTTTCAACCTTGATCTTCTTAGTTAGAAGATGAAGACGAAGTCCTTAATACTTGATCTTCCTCTCAAACATTTAGATCTAGGATATACTTTAATCCCTTCCCTAAATGTTTATAAATAAAAGAAAGAGATTACTTCTACCGATTCACCGGTCATCTTCTTAATCTTTTCTTTTTATGTTTAAGTTTTTCTTTTAAAAACTTAATCTCCGTCAATAGTTCCACTTGGACCGGGTTCTGTTTTGAGTTATATATATATATATATATATATATGAAAGTTTGAAAAGTGGACAGAAGGAGTAAGATGAATTCACGGGGGTTTCACCCGTGAATTTTTTTCTCTGCACATGTTATATATATAATATATATATATATATATATATATAATATTATATTTTATTTAAAAGTTTTTATTTTATTAGAATATTTTATTGCATAGTATCATTTCCATTCTCCTATAAATAGAAGCTCATTCCTTCATTATTTCTTACGACTTCACTGAAACTCTAGAGAGAAAGAAGAAAAGTATTCTGCTACTTCACTACTCCTATATCCAGTTGTTCTAAGGTAAGGGGTATTATTTCTTTCTTTCGTCTTCATGAAGAGAACTTTTGTTATTCCATTCTTTATTATTATGTTGGAATAACTTTTACATCAAGTACCGCATACATGGTGAAATTCTTCATTATTCTATTCTTTATTATTCATTGGAACATCCCGTCTGCATTTACGCATGACCTGGTTCCGTTATTTATTATTCTGTTGGAACATCCTGTTGGTGCGAATTTTGCCTGACCTGGTTCCGTTATTTATTATTCTGTTGGAATATCTTGTCTTTGCGTTTACGCATGACCTGGTTCCGTTATTTATTATTCTGTTGGAATAACCTGTTTGTGCGGTCTATCGCATGCCTGGTGATTTCTTTTGTTATTCCATTCTTTATTATATTCAGTTGGTTAAAGTTTTGACTTCTATACTCCATAAAATTAGTGGAATATCCTTGATATTTACGCTTTATCCAGTATCTTTTCATGGAAATATTCTTCTGAGCATTCTTGAATTTTACTCTACAAAGAAGTATCATGTTGACAATTTGGACGTTATTAGCTCCTGGATAAATTAATTCTTGAACTTGTTTTATTGAATTCTTATATCATTGTCATCATCCTAATGTTTATATTATGTTGAAAGTCATCTGTGGCCTCAGTAGTGCATAGATGGACTTGGTATGATTATGACCGTGGATTAATCGGTATAATCATGATTTGTAATGTTACAAATGATGTGGTAAAAGTCCTCATTGGCTGTAGTGCATTGATAGACGGCTTGTTGGCATGATCATGACCATTGATGAATACACGAATATCCTCGGCCCCGTAGTGCATGGATAATTTATGGTTGTGATACTAATGAATATCCTTGGCCGTCGTGCAGGGATGATGTGGATTATTAATTAAGCTGAGTCCCAGCGATAAAAGTGATGAAAAACCTTTTAAATCATAAAGGATAGTAGATTTTATTCTCTACTTGACTCTTTTAATGGATTGCTTGTTCATTGCAGCTTAAACTTGATGTTTGTTATATTGTATCAGTTTAACACTGTTGAAGGCTAACGATAATTTATTTTGTATTATCTTAGTCATAATATTTCTTACTGGGCTAGTTGAGCTCACCCTTTTACTTTTATCGTTCTCTTCAGGAAATGAGAACATAGCAGGGACTAGTCGGGGAATGGAGTGATGGTCCAGATAATGACATTAGTAGTCCTCACTATTCTATTAAATAGTGTAATAATAAATGTAATGAGGAATTAATTGAGTGTGGATATTGTCTAGATGAAAATATTTGTATTAAAACTCACAGTATATGTTTTGTCGTATTTTACACGACTGTTGTATAATTAAGTTGTATTTGAATTTTGTACCATGTATTAGGCGACTCAAGATAGGTGATGTATACCTATTTTGGGGGTGTCACAGTTGGTATCAAAGCTTAGGGATATGATCCCTGGCTAAGATGTGAGACAAGAACTAGGAGGGGAGAGACGGGGAATTCCTTCACTAGTATGACCTACCTAAGTTTATTTGGTATTTAATTGGTCGGTCAGAGTATAGGGATAATATGTGATATGTTAATTAACCCTTGTTTTGTGGCAGTATTTGAAAATGACATCCGAGAATGTTGAGAACATCAATGGAGCACAGGAGACCGTTGAGTCTCCACAGATCAATAATTAGGATAATGTGCATCAGGAAGGCGACAATTCTCAGGCAAACAACAACACTAACAAGATGATGAACGATGGAATGTTCAGAGGCTTTATGCAATTCATGCAACATCAGGCAAGAGTGGCTCCTGTACAAAATACAGGTGGAAACACTGGCAACTCTCGGATGGTCACCGCTAAGCAGTTCAAGGAACTGGGACCACTGGAGTTTTTTGGAGAGCGAAAACCACTTAATGCGGAGACGTGGATAAAGTAGATCTGCAAGATATTTGATGTCTTGGGAAGCTCTGAGGAGCAAAAGGTTCCCTTTGCCACCTTCATGTTGCGTGCAGAGGCAGATTACTGGTGGAAATATGTAAAACGTACTCAACCTGCCGCACTGAAGATGACTTAGGAGAAGTTCCAAGAATTGTTCAACGACAAGTACTTTCCCGAAAGTATTCCTCACATAAAAGAGGTAGAGTTCATCAAGCTGGAGCAAAACAACATGACCATGTCGCAGTATGAAGCCAAGTTTGCCGAGTTGTCCCGATTTGCGTCCCATTTGGTTGATAATGAGGAGAGAATGATGCGAATGTTTCTAAGAGGTTTGAAACCTGAGATACGTCAATATCTTATCTCTCATAAACTGTGTTGGTATTCAGATGTTGTTAATAGGGCTCAGTTATTGGAGCGCGATAATGAGTCAACCCAACCAAAAGAGAGCAGCCGACAAAATGATAATACTAGTGATAGCAGTCATCGAAGCGGTGACAATAAGCGTGGAGGGAATCAACATACCAGAAATGGTAACCACTTTGATGGTAATCATGGCCAAAACAATAAGAATGGACATTTCAAGAAGAGGAGATTCAACAATGATGGAAAGACGTCAGCACCAGCACTAGTTGTTAAGGAAGGAGAACGACCACCTATCATATGCTTCAAATGCAGAGGGGAGGGACACATCACCAAAACTAGCGCGATCTTGCCTCTAAAGCATATTATAATTGTGGAAGAGAAAGTCACCTATCCCGATTTTGTCATTCACAAAGACAAGTTTAGCTAGGATAGAGCACCAAAGGACGTCCCGTAAAAGTCAAAGCCAAGAGGTGCGAGGGGGGAGTTTGTCGTGACCTCCCGTAAAAGCAAGGAACCCGAGCAGAGGTCATCACGGGTAAGCTTATCATAAACTCTAGCAAAGTCTATACCTTATTTGATACCGGTTCTACCCATTCTTTTATTTCTCCTACTTGCGCTCAACGCTTAACTCCTCGACTCAGAGAAATTAGACTTTGACTTATCTCGCTGAAATTTCGTTGAGAGAAACCTTCATTACATCCAACGCTTATAAGTCTTGTTTGGTTCAAATCGGTACCCTCACATTACACATCGTCATCTTATTTCATTAAAAATACTTGCATTTGACGTAATTCTAGGGATTGATTGGTTAACTACTCATCATGCAAAAATTGATTATTTTTGTAAGGTTGTTAGCTTTCATATTCCTAACCAACCTATTATACAAATTCAAGCAACCAAACCATTAAAATCAATCACTGTTATCTCAAGCCATAAAGCTATTCGTTTATTGAAAAATGGATGTCAAGCTTTCTTAGCTCATGTCACGGATCTAAACAAAAATACGTCAGTTTTGAATGATATTTCTATTGTTAATGAATTTCCTAACGTATTCCCTAAAGAACTTCCTGGCCTACCCCCAGAGCGTGAAATTAAATTTTGTATCAACCTTGAACCCGGTACAAAACCTATTTCCAAAGCCCCATATCGAATGGCTCCTATTGAACTTCAAGAGTTAAAGACCGAACTGCAGGAATTGTTAGAGATCGGTTTCATTCGTCCTAGTACGTCTCCTTGGGGTGCTCATGTTCTATTCGTGAAAAAGAAAGAAGGGAGTATGCGACTTTGTATTGATTATCGGGAGTTGAATCATGTCACCATCAAAAATAGGTACCCATTGCCACGTATTGATGACCTGTTTGACCAGTTGCAAGGCGCCAAATTCTTTTCAAAGATTGATCTTCTTTCCGGATATCACCAATTGAAGCTTAGAACCGATGACATTCCAAAGATGGCTTTCAGAACTCGGTACGGGCATTATGAATTCCTAGTCATGTCTTTTGGATTGACTAATGCTCCTGCTGCCTTCAATGATATGATGAACCGAGTATTCAAGGAATATTTGGATCACTTTGTGGTCGTCTTTATTGATGACATCCTTATTTATAACAAAAGCCTTGAAGATCATGAGCAACACTTGAGGCTGATACTTCAAAAGCTTCGTGAATGCGAGTTCTGGCTTGAGGAAGTAGTATTCCTTGGGCACGTTGTATCAAGTTATGGAATATGTGTTGACCTAGCAAAGATTAAAGCAATTCAAAGCTGGGAGCAACCTAAATCAGTGACCGAAGTACGTAGCTTTCTCGGCTTAGCTGGTTATTATCGGAGATTCATAGAAGGGTTTTCTCGAATCGCTACCCCCTTAACTCAGCTGACTCAGAAAGATACAAAATTCGGTTGGAACGAGGAATGTGAGAAGAATTTTCAAGAACTCAAGAGAAGGCTCATTTCAGCACCTGTTCTGACAATACCATCTGGCTCGTAGGGATTTGTCATCTGCAGTGATACTTCAGGCAAAAAGTTAGGATGTGTTCTCATGCAACATGGGAAAGTCATAGTCTATGCCTCTCGACAACTCAAAGAATATGAGAGGAATTATCCTACTCATGATCTAGAGTTGGCAGCTGTTGTTTTTGCACTAAAGATTTGGAGGCATTGCTTGTATGGGAAGAAAGTGGAGATCTTTACGGATTATAAAAGCCTCAAATATTTCTTCACTCAAAAGGAACTTAACATGCGACAGCGACGTTGGCTTGAACTGTTGAAAGATTATGATCATACCATCCAATACCATCCTGGAAAAGCAAGTGGTAGCTGACGCATTGAGTAGGAGATCATATGTGGGTATGAGTGCGATATTGTCAACGCAGAGGCCCATTTTGTATGACTTGCAAAGGATGGAGATAGAGATAAATACTCCAGGGACCCACGTGATGATGGCAAATATACGAGTAGAACCGACTTTAATTGATAATGTTAAAGCTGCTCAAGCTACAGACCTGGAGCTGATGCATATGAGGAAGAAGGTACAAGAAGGTGCTATACCGGAAGCAAGAATCGATGAAGAAGGAATACTTTGAGTCAACTCCAGACTTTGTGTTCCTAACGATTCTGAGTTAAAGTATAAAATCATGATGGAGGCACACAACACACCATTTGCAATCCATCCTAGGAGTACCAAAATGTATCATGATCTTCGACATACATTTTGGTGGGGCAATATGAAGAGAGAGATAGCGCTGTTTATCTCAAGGTGTTTAACTTGTCAATGAGTCAAGGCAGAGCATCAAGTACCAAAAGGTCCATTACAACCACTTGAAATTCCAGAATGGAAGTGGGAGCACATTACCATCGATTTCGTTACTGGTCTTCCCAAGGTTTCTCTGGGCATAGATGCAATTTGGGTCATTATTGATAGATTGACCAAGTCTGCTCATTTCTTACCAATACGAGAAACTTATACACTTGAACATCTTTCTCGTATGTACATAAACGAGATTGTAAGACTGCATGGTATGCCAGTATCCATAGTTTCTGATCGAGACCCAAGATTCACTTCATGAGTTTTGGGTTAGTTTACAAAAAGCTATGGGCACGGATTTACGATTTAGTTTGGTATATCATCCTCAGACGGACGGACAATCGGAGAGGACTATTAAAACTCTTGAAGATTTATTAAGACTCTGTGTCCTTTACTTCAAGAGAAGTTGGGACAAGTTCTTATCATTGGTGGAGTTTTCTTACAACAATAGTTATCAAACAAGTATTGGCATGGCTCCATTCGAGGCGTTATATGGAAGAAAGTGTCGTTCTCCAGTATGATGGGATGAGGTGGGTGAAGCAACGTTGTTGGGACCGGAGTTGGTACGTATGACTACGAAAAAGATTTAAACGATCCGAAAACGTATAAAAACCTCACAAGACTGATAAAAGAGTTATGCAGATCTTCATCGAAAGGATGTGGAATTCGATATTGGAGTGTTGGGCTTCGGCACAGAAACGCACAGCGAAAATTAAAATTTTAAAGCAATTTCTGAAACCCTAAAATAGGATCCATGCGAAAATCAATTAATTCAGAGGTTTAGAGATTATACCAGATATAAACAAAAACGAGAATCAAACCGATCATACTTGAATCTCCAACGCAATACAAACCGATTAAGCCTCTACTACAGTATTCACATTTAACGCCGCATACTAACCAGTCCAACGATTCTCACAATAAGAAGGACTTATGTACTAGCCACCAAAAGGAATGGATTTTGAAATCTGCTTTTCTCTAGTCTCTCTCTAAGAGCGCTAGGGTTTTTCAATTATGATATCTTACCCTAAGTAGTCATATATATATCATATATATAGTAGTTAAAAGGAATTAATCAAATCAAAACCTAATTTTATAAAATCCAAATTTATATATATATATATCTCTTAATTAAGTCTTACTTAATTAATATACATATATACAAATTATCCTTTTAATTTAAAATCGTGATTTAAATACTATTAATCATATTAATATATTTAAATCCTTAAAATTTAAATTAATTCCCTTTTAAATAACGCTACGTGTGTGTGACCCTATAGGTTATTATTAAGTTGGCAATAATTTTAAAATCATATTATAAAATTATAAATAAATGAGCAAAGATTCTAGTAATGCATCACTCGCTACCCAAAGTAATAATAAGATCGATGATTCGATGCAACCTTTTCGTGACCAATGTTTCAATGTAATTTAATCCTTTTAACCTTAATATCCTAGATTAAACTCGAGTCATGGAATGTGTCATACTCTTCATAATTTAATCTGAGTTTTCTTGATCAATGAGTAGACTATATGAAACAAATCACTATTTGAGCATGGCCATGCATTTCATAGTCCTACTCAATCAAGAGGCCTATGGATATCACCCATATTATATAGGATGGTTAAATTCCATCTAGATCACTCATATTTCTCACACAATTAATGATGAACCCAATAATCACCTTTATAGTCCACCCTATTAAAGGTGACATTTGATGATATCAAAGTACATAAATTCTCGTGTAGTAATATAGCAATTTCTGTGCCTGAGGACCATTACATCATTGTCACTATGAGAATTGCTAATGACACTTTCGCATAATGCTCCATATAGAATTCTCATGGTGGGTCCGCTCAAGACATCGTTCTCAACATGTACCTATGCATTGACTTAATATCTCATATAGTTATGACCAATGAGATTTGGTCATCAGTCAATCCACATACTAGTCTCAATGCATCATTGTTGTCCCATCAACAATGATACTCGACTAGGGACATTTAAGAACACTGACACTAATGGTAATATATAATCTCATGTTCAAGTCACATACTTGAAACTATATAATTTGTATCACTATTCTAAGGAATTTTATTATGTTAACAATTATATTACGCAGTAAATAAAACCATAATAAAATCATATATTTATTCAATCAAATATAATCTCAAAATGTTAAGCAATTATATCAAATAATTGGCCTCTAGGGCATAAACTCTAACATGGAGATCATGTGTTGTTACGTGTTGCTATATGGAAAGGAGTTACGAGATTTGGAAAGAGAGGAAAGCTCAATCCTCGATTCATTGGCCCATTTTTAATCCTCGATCGAGTAGGGATCTGAGCTTTATAGACTCGCTTTTCTCGCCAAGTATGTCTCGTGTTCATAACGTTTTTCATATATTCATGTTACATAAATATGTGAAAGACCCGAACCACATTATTGAGTTAGAACCGGATTAAATAGCGGAAGATTTAACGTATGAAGAGGTTCTTGTTCAAATCTTGGATAAGAAGGAACATACGCTCCAAGGTTATACCTCAAGTCAAAGTTTTATGGAAGAACCACGATGTTGAGGAAATGACCTGGGAGTTAGAATCTGAAATGAAATCAAGGTATCCTTACCTCTTCGACATACCAGGTATGTACCCTAATTTCGAGGGCAAAATTTCATAAGAAGGGGAGATTGTAAGACCCCAACTTTTATGAATAAAGATGAATTTTCTATAATTATCATTTTTTGAATATTATGGAATGAATTTGATATAATGTTATAGATGTGGGTAATAGTTATAAATTTTACAAAGTATGCAAGTTGTTATATAATATTCGATTGGTAGGAAAATATTCGTTTTAACAGGGAATATTCGTACGACAACACAATCATTGGTGGACCCCACAACGAAATTATTGTTGGATTGAGAAAACGACAAAAATATTTTATGAGAATAACGGCAGAAGTTTTTTCGTTAACTGTTGAAACACCCGGTGTTAAAAGTACAGGAATACGCGTGGTTGCATAGTAGCACGTGGTATTGATTATTGATGCTTACGTGAGAAGTCACTCAGTGTTGTTTAATTATTGCTTTAGTAATTGTTGCATAATATCTCACGTTAATTGACTCAATTATTGTCGATATTTTATATATTATTAAATCAATAATTGAGACGACGAAGTTATTAATATTATTATTTGCAATATTAACGATGTCTAGAAGTTCTCGCCAAGAGAGAGGTTTGGTCACCTAATTGCGCGCCCAATAGGAGAAATCCTTATTAGAAAGCCCCCTCTTTCCTGGGAACGACCTGGTCGATTAATATTGTGAATTATAATAATGATGGTAAATGTTATTAAAAATATTGAGGAGATTTTTTTTATAAAGTATTTGTTGTAGATTTTGGCGTATTATTTGGACCCTCATTTACCCAATTTTCAAAATAATCGGTAGAAAGTTATAATATGAGGTGGGGGCCCAGAGTGGGACCCACGCTTGAAAGAAAAGTCGTGGGTGGGTGAAAGGGAAATGGAATGGTCGGGAGGGAGTTGTATATAATATACATATATATAGATATGCATGTGTTAATATATATATATATATATATATATATATATATATATATATATATATATATATATATATATATGATTAAGGAGGGATGTACTTTTATATATATATAAATGATGATAATGGACTTTGGTGGAAGAAAGAGGAAGTGATGAAAATGTATGGCACCTAAGTTGAGTGCTTTATGTATAATATATATATATATATATATATATATATATATATATATATATATATATATATATATATATATATATATATATATATATATATATGAAAGTTTGAAATGTGATGTAAGGAGTAAGATGAATTCACTGGGTTTTCACCTGGTGATTTTTTTTCTCTCACATGTTATATATATAATATATATATATATATATATATATATATATATATATATATATATTTCATTTAAAAGTTTTTATTTTATTATAATATTTTATTGCATAGTATCATTTCCATTCTCCTATAAATAGAAGCTCATTCCTTCATTATTTTTTACGAATTCACTGAAACTCTAGAGAGAGAAACTATAGAGTGAAAGAAGAAAAATATTCTGCTACTTCACTACTCCTATATCCAGTTGTTCTAAGGTAAGGGGTATTATTTCTTTCTTTCGTCTTCATGAAGAGAACTTCATTATTCCATTCTTTATTATTATGTTGGAATAACTTTTCTCATAAAGCAATCGCATACATGGTGAAATTCTTCATTATTCCATTCTTTATTATTCATTGGAACATCTTGTGCAAATGCGTTTATGCATGACCGTTCCTTTATTTATTATTCTCGTTGGAATCTTGTTTGTCGGTGAAGTTTCACCGACACGGTTCCGTTATTTATTATTCATTGAATATCCTCATTCGTATGCGTTTACGCATGACCTGTTTCCGTTATTTAATATTCTGTTGGAATAACCTGTCTGTGCAATCTATTGCATGCCTGGTGATTGTTGGGTAAAATCTAATTACGCACAACACGCAAGTATACGTGGTCAACAAGTAATAAAGTGATGAGTAAAGTATCGTTCCCACATAAACTAACTAGCAATAATCTTAACTTACAATTATCAATTTTTTATTAACCCTAATTTTATTAAACCAATCAACTCAATAATTGAAATTAACGAAACTAAAATTAAGAATAATGAAACTAACACAAAACAACCACGGATATCAAAATCTGAAATTTCAAACAATTAATGGAGAATTAGACTTATGATTTCACCCTAAGATTCACTTTGATTTTAACACCTTTATTCCAAATCAACGCACTATCCCAGTTTATTAATCAAGAACACGAACGTAGCATTAACTACCTCTCGATGCATTAATACCCTATTAACATCAATCCACAATTAAGATAGAAATCCGTTAAATACCTTAATCAACTAACCCACTATATCTCTATGTGAATTACAATTGAAGAAGGTTGAAGAATAAGTTCCCTATCCGATTACATGCGATGTCAAGCATATCTCTACCTTAACACTCATAAAGTTTAAGCTACTAACAAAATTCTGAACACGTGCTATATAAACTAGGTCTAGATTCGAATATCCTCTCTCCATTCTATCCAACTCCACAAAGAATTGTTGATCAGGCAATTCATAGATTCAAGCACAAATCAATATAGATAAAGTGGAGATAGCTTATTAAATTGAAAATCAAAGTTTACAAAACCATCGATTCACTTAAGGATCCATCACAAGCTTAAAAAGTGAATTAGTTCATAATAAACGAAATAAACACTGAATAAATCATAGAAATTATTCTTCCAATTATAATTAAATATCTAACACGAAGAATATTGAAAAACACCCTTCACGTAGTCTATAATTGTAGTTGTCTTGAAAAACTCCTCGAAATACTCCTCCACACTTGTTATTAAAAACTGAGCTTTGATCTTCGTAATATGTCCTCCTTTTTTTGTTGAAGTTGTTATCCCTTAAGTATATCATGTCCAACACAAAAGCCCCCAGCCGAATTCTCTACAAATAGAGTTATAATACCATGCAAATAGCTAGAATTCAAGCCCAAGAGGAATTGCAAACATAATAGGACACTCAGATTTTCTACCCCTCCCTGGGTGAAGGTGTGAATTAAATTCAATGTGTGAACTATCTTCCTAACTAATCAAGAGTATGACCCCCACCCGTATATATAGTAATAATACCAAATGTTCTGTCAATAACCCGACTTTGCTACTTTTCATACTTTCTCCAATTATGCTCCAATTGACTTCAAATCACACCGAATAGCACCAAATATACATTGAATGCTACAACCACCATCCTACACATGAATTAACATAAAAACAAGTAAAACTGAACATGATCACAAGAATTTAGCAACAAATAAGCATGAAATGGATATTAAATCGCATATGTAAAATACACTTATCAAAATCCCCCAAACTTAAACTATGCTAGTCCTTGAGCACCAAAACAACTTCATGCAATGCAATGAGATGAAATGAAAACTACCTAACATATATGCTTTCAAATCCAACAATATAGCAGAGTCAAAATTACTTAATGGCCTCAGCGAAAATTAGTAACTACAATATCAACCATCAAAAACCAATCTACAATTATGCTTTAATCCTTGAATCTCAAGCCATCATCACTGGTACAGTGTGTGTGTGTAACATCCATGATAACCGATACATACTCAAATTCAATACATAATCAATTTCTTAGAAGGAATCATGTAGTGTAAACTTAAAAATATAAAAAATAGATAGTTCCGACAAAAATTAAGTAATCACTAATCTCAGGGGTTCAAGCAAGGTACTTATACTTCATTCTTTTCTCTCTTTTTTTAGATCCACGGGGGCTTTTTGCTCTTTATTTCCCATTTTATTCTCTTTATACACATACGAATGCAATGTCTTATTCCCTTAAGCTTTTCAATGCTACCTTAACGAGCTTTCGACCAACGACTCCCAGACTATTAAGACCTTAGGGCGCTAGGTGTAAAGACAATCCCTTCGGGCTTACTTACTCAAGTAACAAAGCTATAAAACTAGACAAGCACGCCACGGTGTTTATTCATACTTTTTTTTGTTAGATAAAGCTTATATACCCCACATATCATCCCCCAAACTTAGGTTCTTGCCTAACTTTGGCGTTTACTGTATATCCTTGTCATTTTGACATTCACTCTAGCATTATCCTTTAGAGACCATTTAGGTATCAATTTGAACTTGACCAATCAACATAGATGTTTGTTAATCGTATATCCTTTCATACAAATTTCAAACAAGCTCAAGATTCGATTCATAAACAAACATTGTGTCACAGCCTAATACTCGATATCAGATTTGTTAACTTATTTTCAATCACATCATTGACCCATAAATAATATAAACTACAACATTGATGGACTTACTCAAACACAATATTTACTAACTAAATTTTTTTTATAGAGATAACAAAATGCATTAAAAGATTGTCTACCTATGTAATGACAAACATTAACCTAAATTACTATGAATGCACCTAAGCTACATGCAATACTAAAATTAAGATGCAATACAAAAATTTAACTGACGATGACAAAAATTGAAAATTAAAAATGCGACCTAAATGAGCTAAATGCATGCAAACATGTATTTAAATCCCCCAAACTTAAGTTAGACAATGTCCTCATTGGATGAATAGACAAAATAAGGACGTGAGGACTTCCCTTTATCGCTTAAGTCTGAGAAGGTGGTTGTTGTTCTTCTTCATCGAAATCACTCGGTGGGAACCTTGGCATTGGTCCGGGCTATTGGTACAGAAATTGTGCCACCGGGTTGAAACTTTGAAGAGTTGTGTTCAACGAGGCAAAAGATATGTGCATAGCATTGAACATGTGCTCTTGCCTCATTGCCAATCGGCGCAATTCCCTACGAGTTTCCTTGGTGTGTGCATTCAGTTGATTTTGGAATTCAGGGAATTGAGAACTAGATATGGCCTCGGCCTGCGATACCTGTTCATCCCCTTGATCGCCCATTTCTTCATCATCGTCCCCCGATGCCTCTGTAACATCCACGTCATCTTCCAACGATGACGGAAAAATGAACCCCACACCACGCAGATGTGACTCGTCCCTTGGCCATACAGAATACCGTGCTATCATCCTCGAATCAAGCAACGCGAGCGGCATTTGTGTGGGCTCGCTATCGACCATCAGACACCGCTGACGACAAGACAACCCACATATGAGTGATGGGTGTGGTAAGCCTCCAGAAAAATTTCCACGTAGGCACTAGCGGATGGAGAAGCAAATGATAGCTCCGACGTTAATGATAAAATCTTGCACAATGGCGTAAAACAGTAACGCCTTCTCTTTGGTGACGTCCGAAGTGTGTTGGGACGAAAGAAATTTCATCCAGAGGAAAGCATACTAGATTTTTCCATACCGGCTAAGGTCCTTGCTATGGAACACGGTGCCTCCCTTCCGACCTTTCATCCATGGCGTTCCCGGCTTTGTCATCTCCATGATTATGGCATCAAATTCTGGATCAGAATTGCAGAGGTACGCATACTGGCAATAGCGAAGCACCCGCAGTTGGTAGTGTGTGTTAATGGCGTTAACGCTGAATTGAACCAACCGTCCTCGCACAAAAGCGCAGAATGGTTCTTTGTCCTCAGCATTTGCGTAATACTCCTTAACATTTTTCACAACGGCTGGTTCCGGCTCCTCGGTGAATTTGGTCCATCCCTTTTGGTATATTTGCGGCATAAGCTCCCCATCATTAGCATCCGATGCCAATCCCCCGCTCCGGTGTAAGGGCTTTGGTGAGCATGTAGTCATACCGGTCGGCGGCGGCGACACTTGCAAATTTTTGGCGATCGAAGGTGCGGGTTGGTTGGGCTGACCGTGAGCTTTCTCCCCTTTGGCGTTTAGATGATGATTGTGAAGCCATATCCTCCCTCTTGCTGGCTTTACCCTAACTCTCCCACAAACTTTTCAATATTATCTCTCTAGCTCACAACTATACTCTCTCTTTTTTTGCTTTATATCAAGTATGGTGGGAGAGTTTGTATGAGATGTTGTGGTATTTATAGAGGGAGAGGGAATGCTACCATTGGTGGATTGAAGAGGTGGAATGGAGTTATGAGGTATTGGGAATGTGGGGAAGAAATAATGGTGGTGGGTGGTGGTTATGGAGTAATGGAGTAGTGGGGAAGTGGGAAAGAGGGTGTTATTGGGAATGGGAGAAATCAAATAACTACCACATCCTGTCTCTGATTCCAGACCTCATTTCTACGGAGGTATTACATTAGAAGGCCCACCTTGGGTGAAGGCTTATGTTCTGCATTTCTCGAGTTCGTGGACCCCGCCTTGACGGGGATGTAGTTCTAGAATGGCACATTTTGGCGGCCATCGACTCGTCAGCCCTATCTTTTGTTTCACTAGAGTTCACTTGTGCTTCAGTTTTGCTCACTTAAAGCTCCATTTTCAAACCTACATGACATAAAGCAGAAATATTAGTGAATTATTTATAGCATGATGTATTGTGAAGAGATTAATAAGATTTTTCTTTTATTCTTCTACCTAATACTGAAATGAAAACTATGATTAAGAAATTATGAGTATAAAATATGATAAAGAACTAAAAATTGGGTTGCCTCCCAATTAGCGCTTGATTTTAAGTCGTTCACCGACTACTTCCTCGCTTAAGTTGTGGTTTCACCAATGTGATGGTGATCACATCGGCAGTTGGCTTCACCACCCCAAAGAATGCTTTAGATTAAGTCCCATTGACTTTGAATGTTTCGAGTGGATTGTGACTATAAATTTCGACAGCACCGTGCGGGAATACCCGCTTGACCATGAATGATTCCGACCATCTCGATTTAAGCTTTCTGGGGAACAATCGCAGCCTTGAGTTGAATAAGAGTACTGATTGGCCTGGCTCGAATGTTCGACGCACAATTTTCTGGTCGTGCTATCTTTTAACTTTTTCTTTGTATAGTTTGGCATTCTCATAGGTGTGAAGGCGAAACTCGTCAAGTTCATTTAATTATAGTAGCCTCTTTTTACCTACAGCTTTTTGATCAAAATTGAGTTTTGGCATAGCCCAATATGCCTTATGTTGTAGCTCGACCAGTAAGTGGCATGCCTTCCAGTACAGTAGTTGATATGGTGACATCCCGATTGGCGTCTTGTATGCAGTCCGGTAGGCCCATAATGCATCATCCAATCTAATCGACCAATCTTTCCGACTCAGATTCACCACTTTCTCTAATATCTTCTTGACTTTCCTGTTTGATACCTCAGCTTGTCCACTGATTTGAGGGTGATATGTTGTAGCTATCTTGTGGTTGACCCCATACTTGGCCAAAAGAGCAGTGAAGGATCTGTTGCAGAAGTGACTACCTTCATCACTAATAATTGCCCTTGGCATGCCAAACCTCGTGAAGATGTTCTTTTGAAGGAATTTGAGTACCACTTTGGCATCGTTTAATGGTAAAGCTGCAGCTTCAACCCACTTTGACACGTAATCCACTGCGAGTAGAATGTATTGATTGTTCAACGACGAGGAGAATGGTCCCATGAAATCTATACCCCATACGTCAAAAATTTCCACTTCCAGAATCGTTTGTAAGGTCATCTCATTACATTTCAAAATGTTGCCCACCCTTTGACACCTATCGCATTTTATAACAAACTGGTGGGCATCTTTGAATAATGTGGGCCAATAAAACCCACATTGCAGCACCTTCGCTGCTGTCCGCTCACTCCCATAATGCCTGCCATACGCCGATGAGTGACACTCATGCAGAATATTCTTTACTTCACTATATGGGACTCACCGTCGAATCATTTTTTCATAGCACTGCTTAAACAAATATGGTTCATCCCATATGTACCATTTCACGTCGTGAAGAAATTTCTTTTTCTATTGTCTTGTGAGGTCAGGTGGTAGAATGTTGCTCACAATAAAATTTGCATAATCACCATACCACGGAATGTCTGCTGAAATCCCAAACAGTTGTTCATCTGGGAATGACTCATTAATCTCACATCTGTCATCTTTTTTTCTTTCCGTGGTTTTCCAACCTAGATAAGTGGTTTCGCCACTTGATTCTCTCTCGTCCCTTCCTATCCTTTATTTCTAAATCAAACTCTGAAGTAAAAGAATCCACCAGATAAGGCGTGGCTTAGCATCCTTTTTCGCTATTATGTACCGAATTACTGCATGGTCTGTATAGACTATCACCTTAGTCCCGATCAAGTAAGCCCAAAATTTGTCAAACACATATACCACTGCAAGAAATTCATTTTTTTGTGGTTGTGTAGTTCATTTGAGTTTCTGTAAGTGTTTTGCTTGCGTAGTATATGCCATGAAACACCTTGTCTCGACGTTGATTCAAAATAAATTTCCAACCACAAGTCGCTTGATCACACATAAGCTCGAATGGCATGCTCCAATTCGGAGCAACTATCACAAAATCAGAAGTCAATTTTCTCTTTAATAATTCAAAGGTTGTCTTGCACTCTTCATTAAAGCTGAACGTCGTATCCTTCTCTAAAATACTGCATAGAGGTTTCACAATTTTAGAGAAATCCTTTATAAATCTCCTGTAGAACCCAGCATGTCCCAAGAAACTCCTAATACCCTTAAACGAGCTCGGTGGAGGCAGTTTTTTGATAGTTTGCAGCTTTGCTCTGTCTACTTCCAATCCTTGAGCCAATATCTTATGGCCCAAAATTATGCCCTCTTCAACCATGAAGTGGCATTTTTCCCAATTTAGTACAAGATTCGTGTCCTTACATCTATGCAAAACCATGACCAGATTCTTCAAGCAATTATCGAAGCTGTCCCCATAGACCGAAAAGTCATCCATGAAGACCTCAACATTTTTCTCCACCATATCTGAAAAAATGGCCATCATACATCGTTAGAAAGTTGCAGGTGCATTACATAGCCCAACCGACATCCTTTTAAATGCAAATGTGCCATAAGGGTAAGTGAATGTGGCTTTCTGTTGATCCTCTAGAGCGATGACTATTTGGTTGTAGCCCGAGTAGCCATCCAATAAACAGTAAAATTGTTGTCCCACCAATCTATCTAATATTTGATCAATAAAAGGCAGCGGGAAATGATCTTTTCGGGTTGCCTTGTTCAATTTTCTGTAATCCATGCAAACCCGCCAACCTGTCATTGTTCTAGTGGGGATTAACTCGTTGTCATCATTCTCACACCACCGCTATTCCTCCTTTTTTTCTATGACACACTAGATCGGACTAACCCATTTACTGTCGAAAATCGGGTAAATGATGTCGGCGTCTAACCACTTCAAAATTTCATTCTTCACAACTTCCTTCATAATTGGATTGAGTCGCCGCTATTGCTCCACCGTTGGTTTTGCCTCATCTTCCATCAAAATTTTGTGCATGCAAAATGAAGGGCTGATTCCCTTTATGTCGGCGATTGTCCACCCAATAGATGATTTGTGTTCCCGAAGCACCCTCAACAACTTTTCTTCCTGCAATTCGTTAAGTGCAGCTAAAATAATAACAGGTAAAGAATTTAAATTGCCTAAATACGCATACCTGAGGTGCTTAGGAAGTGGCTTAAGTTCCAGCTTTGGTGGCTCTTCCAATGATGGTTTCAGTTTTTCTGCGGTTACTTCCTCTGTGTGCAGTGGTTCAAACGGTGTTCTAAATCTGGGTACTCGTGGCAATGAGTCTAGAATTTGTAGGTAATCCACCAATTCTGGATCGTCAGTCTCTTCATCTCCCAATAACGTTGATTCTAACAGATCGTTCACCAAACTTTTTCTCATGTCATCACTAATGATTTACTCAATGAAATCCATTCGAAAACATTCTTCCTCATCCGTAGGGAATTTCATAGCCTTAAACACATTGAATTTCACTTCATGATCTTGGACCCTCATAGTGAGTTCTCCCTTTTGTACATCTATGAGTGTCCACCCTGTAGCCAAAAATGGTCTCCCTAGGATAATTGGGATGTTCTTGTTCTCCTCAAAATCCAGAATGATAAAGTCCGCGGGGAATATAAACTAATCCACTTTCACTAAGATGTCCTCTACTATGCCTCTTGGATACGTGACTGACCTATCCGCTAACTGTAATGTGATATTTGTAGGTCTTGGTGCAGGAAAACCCAATTCTAAGTATACTGACAATGGCATAAGGTTTACACTCGCCCCTAAATCACATAAACACTTGTTGAAATGCATATCCCCGATTGTGCATGGAATAGTAAAGCTCCCCGGGTCCTTGAGTTTTGGTGGTAATTTCTGCTGTAATACCGCACTACACTCCTCTGTTAGTGCCACAATCTTGAAATCTTCCCATTTCTTTTTCCTCGACAGTAATCCTTTCATAAATTTTGTAGCTCGGCATTTGTTCTAGGGCCTCTCAGAATGGTATGTTGATTTGAAGTTTCTTGAAAACTTCCAAAAATTTTGCAAATTGCTTGTCTAATTTTTGTTTTTGAACTCTTTCATTGAATGGTGGGGAGGATAAATAATGGGTTCGTTAACTCGGTTTTGTTCTTTTCCATTTGTTTTTCGCTCCTTGCTTTACTTCACCCACTGTATTTTCTTTCTCTGGTTCAACTTCCTTTGTAACCGAAATTTCTGGCTCTTGATCATCAAGCTGTTTTCCACTTCTCAACATAATGGCTTGACACTGCTCGTGATTACCCTTAGGATTTCTCTTGGTGTCACTTAGTAATGTCCCTTGTGGTCTATTATTCAATGCCAACGCAATTTGACCTATCTAATTCTCTAGATTCTTGATCGCCATCTCTTGTGATTTCATAGCCATGGCTTGATTTTTTATAGCCAAATCGGTGCTAGTCATGTATTTTGTCAACACTTCCTCCAGATCAAATTTCCTTTCTTGATATTGAGCTGGTTGTTGCTGGTTCTGAAATCCTGGTGGATATGATTGTCGTGAAGCTTGATTTTGTTGGTTGTTGTTCCATGAGAAATTCAGATGATTCCTATTTCCTTGATTGTATGTATTCTGATATGTGTTTTTTGGAATTCTGTTGTAATTGCCGATGAACTATACAGATGTTGGATTAATTACGCATTGCTCCGTTAGGTGCTCTCTCGCGCACAACTCGCATATTATTGCCACTTGATGTACTTGCTGTGTTTGTTGTGCTTATGCTGCTGTCATCGACTCCAACTTCTTTGAGAGTGCAGATATATGTGCTTGCATTGATGTCATACTATCTACTTCTAATACCCCAACTTCCTTCTCCTGTGTCATTCTTGATGTGGGCCACTGGTAGTTATTAGCCGCCATGGTTTCAATCAACTCATAGGCTTCCTCATAACTCTTAGCCATGAATGCTCCGCCCGACGCTGCATCAATACTTGTCCTGAGATTCCCATGTAGTCCGTTATAAAAAGTTTTCATTTGCAGCCACCTGGGCAATACATGATGTGGGTATTTTCTGAGCAATTCTTTGTATCTCTCCCATACCTCATATAACAACTCCCCATGTTGTTGTTCAAACATCGTAATCTCGTTCCTCATCTTCGTAGTTTTCACTTATAGAAAGAATTTTGGGAGGAATTTCTGAGCTAAATCCTCCCATGTAGTTATCGAACCGGATGGTAAAGAATGTAACCAACTCTTCGCCTTGTCCCGTAAAGAGAATAGGAACAATCGAAGTCTCACCGCTTCATCCGACACCCCATTGAACCTAAAGGTGTCGCACAGTTCTAGAAAACGAACTAGATGCTCGTTCGGATCGTCATTTGCCAATCCCCCAAACTGAACTGAATTCTGAATCATTTGTATCATCCCTGGCTTAATTTCAAATGTATTCGCTATTATTGCTGGCCTGGTGATGCTTGATTGCAGTTCAGTTACCTTGGGCGTGGCGTAATCCCTTAATGTTTTCTGATCTTCGGCTGCCATTTTCTCTTCTTTCTCAGGTATTTCAAATTCTTGTCTCGTTTCCTTAATCCACTTGCTCAACCTCTGAAACCTCTTCTCAATGTCGTCATCAAAAGGCAGCAACTCTAGATTTTTAGACCGAGTTTGCATAAACCGTTTCAAACACCTTAAATAAGAAACACGAACAAAAATAAAAATTTCTAAGTAAAACAGGATTAATTAAACTGATATTGTAAAATTATTAAGATTTATACTAAATAATTCCCCAGCAACAACGCCAAAAACTTGTTGGGTAAAATCTAATTACGCACAACACGCAAGTATACGTGGTCAACAAGTAATAAAGTGATGAGTAAAGTATCGTTCCGACAGAAACTAACTAGCAATAATCTTAACTTACAATTACCAATTTTCTACAAACCCTAATTTTATTAAACAAATCAACTCAATAATTGAAATTAATGAAACTAAAACTAAGAATAATGAAACTAACACAAAACAACCACGAATATCAAAATCTGAAATTTCAAACAATTAATGGAGAATTAGACTTATGATTTCACCCTAAGCTTCACTTTGATTTTAACACCTTTATTCCAAATCAACGCACTATCCCAGTTTATTAATCAAGAACACGAACGTAGCATTAACCACCTCTCGATGCATTAATACCCTATTAACATCAATCCACAATTAAGATAGAAATCCATTAAATACCTTAATCAACTAACCCACTATATCTCTATGTGAATTACAATTGAAGGAGGTTGAAGAATAAGTTCTCTATCCGATTACATGCGATGTCAAGCATAACTCTACCTTAACACTCATCAATTTTAAGCTACTAACAAAATCCTGAACACATGCTATATCAACTAGGTCTAGATTTGAATATCCTCTACCGATTCCATCCAACTCCAGAAAGAATTGTTGATTAGGCAATTCATAGATTCAAGCACAAATCAATATAGATAAACTGGAGATAGCTTATTAAATTGAAAATCAAAGTTTACAAAACCATCTATTCACTTAAGGATCCATCACAAGCCTAAAAAGTGAATTAGTTCATAATAAACGAAATAAACACTGAATAAATCATAGAAATCATTCTTCCAATTACAATTAAATATCTAACACGAAGAATACTGAAAAACACCCTTCTCGTAGTCTATAATTGCAATTGTCTTGAAAAACTCCTCGAAATACTCCTTCACACTTACTATTAAAAACTGAGCTTTGATCTTCATAATATGTCCTCCTTTTTTTTGTTGAAGTTGTTGTCCCTTGAGTATATCATGTCCAACACAAAAACCCCCAGCCGAATTCTCTACAAATAGAGTTACAATACCATGCAAATAGCTAGAATTCGTGTCCAAGAGGAATTGCAAACATAACAGACACTCAGATTTTCCACCCTCATTTTGGGCGGAGGTTCATATATATATGTAAGCTCGCTTTTGACAGGCCTCCTTTTTTGCCTAGCTCGATTGAAGACCCAGCCCCCTTGGAGAGAGGTGTGTAATTGTAAATTGGGTCATTTTGGCTGGCTATCTTCCCGCTAATCAAGAGTATGACCTCTGCCTTCGGCGGTGTGTAGTCTAATGATGCCCACCCCAAATGGACTGTCTTCTCATAATGACTTTCTTGCTTTTCATACTTTCTCCAATTATGCTCCAATTGACTTCAAATCACACCGAATAGCTCCAAATATACATTGAATACTACAACCACCATCCTACACATGAATCAACATAAAACAAGTAAAACTTAGCATGATCACAAGAATTTAGCAACAAATAAGCATGAAATGGATATTAAATCGCATATATAAAATACACTTATCAATGATTTCTTTTGTTATTCCATTCTTTATTATATTAAATTGGTTAAAGTTTTGACTTCTATACTCCATGAAATTAGTGGAATATCCTTGATATTTGCGCTTCATCCAGTATTTTTTCATGGAAATATTCTTCTGAGCATTCTTGAATTTTACTCTACAAAGAAGTATCATGTTACAAATTGGACGTTATTAGTTCCTGGATAAATTAATTCTTGAACTTGTTTTATTGAATTCTTATATCATTGTCATCATCCTCATGTTTATATTTTGTTTAAAGGTATTTGTGGCCTGTAGTGCATAGATGGACTTGGTATGATTATGACCAGGGATTAATCGGTATAATCATGACCGTAATGTTACAAATGATGTGGTAAAAGTCCTCATTGGCCCGCAGTGCATTGATGGATAGTTGTTGGCATGATCATGACCATTGATGAATACACGAATATCCTTGGCCCGTAGTGCATGGATAATTTATGGTTGTGAAACTAATGAATATCCTTGGCCGTAGTGTAGGGATGATGTGGATTATTTATTAAGTTGAGTTCAAGCGATAAAAGTGATGAAAAACCTTTTAATTCATAAAGATAGTAGATTTTATTCTTTACTTGACTCTTTTAATGGATTGCTTGTTCCGCTGCTGTTAAACTTGATGTTTGTTATATTGTATCAGTTTAACATTGTAGAAAGCTAACGATAATTTATTCTGTATTATCTTAGTCATAATATTTCTTACTGGGCTAGTTGAGCTCACCCTTTTACTTTCATTGTTCTCTTCAGGAAATGAGAATGTAGCAGGGACTAGTCGGGGAACCGAGTGATGGTCCAGATAATAGCATTAGTAGTCCTCACTATTCTGTTAAATAGTGTGATAACAAATGTAATGAGGACTTAATTGAGTGTGGATATTGTCTTGATGACAATATTTGTATTAAAACTCACAACATATGTTTTGTCATATTTTACACAACTGTTATATAATTAAGTTGTATTTGAATTTTGTACCATGTATTTGGTGACTCAAGATAGGTGATGTATACCTATTTTTGGGGCGTCACATTCCCTGTTTGTGTTCCGGGTTGGAACTGAACTTCCGGTAGTATCCGGAATGGATGTAAGTTGTCTTCGGGTGTTATCTCTACGAAAGACAAATCGCCTTCTCGCAATGTCGATGTAAAGTGCAAGTGTAAAATTTTGAGTGTCTACATCACCTTTATTGTCCACCCTATTAAAGATGAACTTTGATGGTATCAAAGTACACAAATTCTCGTGTAGTGATATAGTGATTTCAGGTTGGAGGATCATTACATCATTGTCATTATGAAAATCACTAATGACACTTTGCATAATGCTCCACGTAGAATTCTCATGGTGGGTCTGTCCAGCACATCGTTCTCTAACATGTACCTATGCATTTGCTCAATATCTCATATATTTATGATCAATGAGATTTGGTCATCAGTCAATCCACATACTAGTCTCAATGTATCATTGTTGTCCCATTAACAATGATACTCGATGTTGGGTAAAATCTATATACGCACAACACGCAAGTATACGTGGTCAACAAGTAATATAGTAATGAGTAGAGTATCGTTCCCATAGAGACAAAATAGTTAGAAAATAAGCCTTACAAGTATCAATTTCTTATTAACCCTAATTTTATTAAACTATTAAATTCAATGATTCTAATTATAAAAACTAAATTAAGAAATAAATAAATAAATTCAAAACTATCACAAGTATCAAAATCTGGAATTTCAAACAATTAATGGAGAATTAGACTTATGATTTCACCCTAAGCTTCACTCTGATTTCTACACCTTTATTCCAATTCAAATCATTATCCCAGTTTATTAATCAAGAACACGAATGTAGTAATAGCCACCTCTCGATGCACTAATACCGTATTAACTTTAATCCACAAATTAGATAGAAACAAGTTAAACACCTTAATTAACTAACTCACTATATCTCTATGTGAATTACAATTAAAGAAGGTTTAAAATTAAGTTCTCTATCCGATTACATGTGATGTCAAGCATATCTCTACCTTAACATTCATTAAGATTCTGTTATTCACAAAATTCATGAACACATGTTATATTAACTAAGTCTAGATTTGAATATCCTCTCTCGATTCCATACAAATCCACAAAGAATTGTTGATCAGGCAATTCATAAATTTAAGCTCAAATTAATATAGATAAACTGGAAAATAGCTTATTGAACTGGAAATCAAAGTTTACAAAATCATCGTTTCACCTAAGGATCCATCACAAGCCTAAAAAGTGAATTAGTTCATCATAAATGAAATAACTACTGAATAAATCAAAGATAACATTCTTTCAATTAAAAATAATAGTCTAAGAAGAAGAATATTGAAAAACACCCTTCATGTAGACTATAATTGCAATTGACTCGAAAATCTCCTCGAAATCTCCCTCCAGTGTTTGCTAAAAAAAACTGGAATTAATCTTCGTAATATGCCTTGTGTGTTGTTAAATTCGTTGTTTATAGAGTAATAGATGTCCAACACACAAGTCCCAGTCGAAAATTCCCCATCAAGTAGAGTTCACAAACAATCCAAATGCGTAGCATCCAAGTTCCAATGATCTATTACTCACTAAATAGGCTACTTCGTGAAGGTCTATTCTGCTAAATGACTTTGCTTGCTTCAAGATAACTTCCAAAAATGCTCCAATTGACTCCAAATGACTCCAAATCTTCGTTAAATACCGCAACAACCATCCTACCCATAAAAGAAAACAAAACAAATAAAAACAAACATGCACACAAGAAAATAGCAACAAATAAGCATGAAATGGACAACGATTCGTGGATATGAAATCCACTTATCAAAATCCCCCAAACTTAAACCATGCTAGTCCTCGAGCACAAAATAACTACATGCTATGCAATATAATATAATGAAATGGAATGAATATGATCTAATCTATATGCTTCCAAATCCAACAGCATCACAGAATCAAAATTATTTTAATGGCCTCAAAGAAAACAAGTAAACTCTACAATATCAATCACCAAAACCAATCTATAATTCCGTATTAATTCTCAAAGCTTAAACCATCATCACTGGTAAAGTGTGCGTGTGTGTTCAACATCCATGATAACTGCTACTGATTCAAATTCAATACATAATCAATTTCTTAGAAGGAATCACACAGTGTAAACTCAAAATTGCTAAGAATAAGCTCATTCCAACTAAAACTAAGCAATACCAAACTCAGGGTTCATGCAGGATATTTATACTTCATTTATCTACATTTTTTTTTCACATGAGGGCTTTTTGCTCTTTTCCCGTTTTTTTTTTCATACATGACTGTACAAAGTCTCATCCCATTAGGGTGACTGTGCTACCCCTTAGCGAGCTTTCGACCAACGACTCCCAAACCATAAAAGACCTTAGGGCGCTAGGTGTAAAGACAATCCCCTCGGATGTACTTGCTCAAGTAACAAAGGCCCCAAAACAAGACTAGTCACAATATATACTTTTTTTCCAAAGCTTATACACCCCACATATAATCCCCCAAACTTAGGTTCTTGCCTAATTTTCGCCTTTACTGCCTATCTTTGTCATTTTTTCATTTACTCTAGCATTATCCTTTAGAAACTATTTATATATCAATTTGAACTGACCAGTGGACAAAGATATTATTAGCGTGCTAACCTTTTTATACCAGTTTCAAACAAACACAAGATTCGATTCATAACATAAATTATATCACAGTTCCAATAATCAATGCTGTATTGGGTAACTTATTCACAATCTCATCATTGGCCCACAAATAACATGAACTACAACACTGCTGGATACATGCAACCACAATATTTAACTAAATTTTTTTTTCATTTTTTTAATACATAACAAAATGCGAGCATAAAAAAATTAAAAACAATGCAATCACAAAAATAACCTAAACTACTATGTATGCATCTAAGCTATCATGTAACTATGTCAAAACCTATATGCAACATCATAGTTCCTAAATTACCATGCAAAACTAGAATTAAATGATAAATTTCAACCTAAATACTACATATGCATGCAAACAAGAATTTAAATCCCCCAAACATAAGTAATACAATGCCCTCATTGGATGAATAACCAAAATTAAGTATGTTAGGACTTCCCTGCTATCGCTTAAGTCTGAGGAGGTGGTTGTTGATCTTCTTCTGAATCACTTGGTGGAAACCTCGGCATTGGCACGGGCTGGTGATAAGGGAATTATGCAGCAGGATTGAAGCTTTGAAGGGTCATATTGAGTGAGGCGAAAGACACTTTCATAGCATCAAACATGTGGTATTGCCTCAATGCGAGTCACCACATCTCCCAATGTGCTGCCTTATTTTGCGCATCTAATTGACATTGAAAATCCAGGAACTGATGACTAGATAATGCCTCGGTCTGCGGTACCTGCTCAGTTCCTTGATCTCCCATAGATTCATCTTCATTCTCTGACGTGTCAGCAGCATCAACTTCATCCTCCGAAGTTAATGGAAAAATAAAGCCCAGTCCACGAGAATGGGAATCTTCCCCGGCCCATACTGAGTACTGCGCTATCATTCTGGAGTCTAGCAATGCAAGAGGCTTCTATGCGGGTTCATCGTCAGACCATCTCACACCCGCTTGGCGACACAAGCCACATATGAGTGATGGGTGTGGCAAACCGCCAGAAAAATTTCCATGTAAACACCTGCTGATGGAGAAACAAATAATGGCCCCGACGTTTATGATGAAATCTTGCACAATCGCATATAGCAGTAACGTCTTTTCTTTGGTCATGTCCGAGGTGTGTTGGGACGGATATTGTTTAGCACATAGGAATGTGTACCAAATTTTGCCATACCGACTGAGATCTTTGCTATGGAATATTATGCCTCCCTTCTGACCTTTGATCCATGTTGTGCCTGGCTTAGTCATTTCCTTGAGAATTGCCTCATAGTCTGGATCAAAATCTTGAAGTTGAGCATATTGGCATTGGCGAGGTACCGCAAATGATATAATAGGTGTTGATTGCGCCGGCCTTTGAATGGAACCAAGCGACCCCAAGATATACTGCTGTTGAATGGAGCTTTGTCCTCAGCGTTTGCATAAAATTCCTTGACAATGTTGACCACGGCGGGTTCTGGCTCTTCGGTGAATTTAGTCCACCCCTTTTGATAGATTTGAGGCATCATCTCTCCATCACTGGGATTCGGTGCCAACCCCCGCTCCAGTGTAAGGGCCTTTGTTAGTATATAATCATACTGGTCGGTGGTGGCGGCACTCATAAACTTTTGTCAATCAAAGGTCTGAGTCGGTTGTGTGAGCCGTGAACTCTCTCCCCTTTGGCGTTTCGATGTTGATTGCGAAGCCATGTGCTCTCTATTGCTTGTCTCACAATACCTTTCCCCTCCAAATGTGGTTCACCCACTTCGTCGAACACTTGGTGTGCACTGATGATTATCCCCCAAACTTGGCAATGGTATGTGGTAATTAAGGTGAATTAATGAAGTTGAGGAACTCAAAAATAGTGATATGCTTGCCTCTCAATTGCTCACAAGTAGCCTCTATGAATGCCGTAATTTGAAAATTATTGATTGTAGTTGAAGAGTGTTGTGAGGAATATGGGATGAGATGTGGTAATATATAGAGGTGGTATGAGGGGGTTTATTGGTGGATTGAAGAGGTGGGAAGAGGTAGTGGAGCATTGGAAAACGTGGGTGTAGTGGGTGGTGGTTGGAGTTGTGATGGGGAGATTTAATTGAGGTAGAAGTTGTGGAGTCTAGCATATATATAACTGTCGAGAAGTCAGTTGAATTCCAGGACCCCACCCGTGCCAGGTATTAATCTTAGAAAGCCTGCTTCCCGTGGGCATAGCTCTTGTTATTTGATGTGAGGGAACCCCATTTTGTGGGTGCAAAGCAATTGTAGACCACCCCGACGGGCATGTAATCTGCCAAACTCCTTTGTTCCTCATCTTTGCTTCATACTAACCCACTCAATATTCCTTTTTCTATCCTACAAGACATGCAACATACGAATTAGTGTATTGGTGATAAAACAGAGTATTGTGAGAGATTAACAAGACTTTTATTATATAATACTACCTAATAACTTAATAAAAACTATATCTTATGAATTATGAATGAAAATAAGGAATTTAAAAGTAAAATTGGGTTGCCTCCCAAGTAGCGCTTGGTTTTAAGTCGTTCAACCTGACTACTCCCTGTTTCATCCCGGATCGGTTAGGTTAACTTTGGCATGATGATTATTTATCGCGCAACATCAACATTGTTGTAATGCATGCCCATTCACTTGTATGATGGATAATGAATTTTACTTTCTATCCTCAACTAATGCCTTAAGACCACTATCCTCTTTGCAGCCCCTGAACTTGACACGTGTAGATTCCTCGAGCAACTCGCACTCTTCCTTGTCAGTTAGGATCGGGATTTCCTTGAACACCTTTACCGCTACTACCTGATCAAACACTTTCATAATCAGTTCTCCGTTAGGCAAGTCAATCAGTGTTTGTCTAGTCGCCAAGAATGGTGGTCCCAAGATGATAAGGAAGTTCTTATCTTCTTCACAATCTAGTACCACAAAATTGGCTGGAAAGATTAGTGAATCAACGTTGACCAATACGTCTTTAACTATTCCTAAAGGGTATGTTATTGATCTATCGGCAAGTTGTAGACTAATATTGGTTGGTTTTGCTTCCTTTAATCCCAGCTTTCGGTAAATTGACAGTGGTATAAGATTTATACTCGCTCCTAAATCACATAGAGCTCTCCCCACATCTTGATTGCCAATTGCACAAGGAATTGTAAAACTTCCCGAATCTTTCAATTTAGGAGGGAGATTTTTCTGTAGTATTGCACTGCATTCCTTGGTTAACGCCACTATTTTGAAATCCTAGAGCTTACGTTTTTTTGAAAGTATGTCCTTCATTAATTTAATGTAACGCGGCATCTGCTCAAGTGCTTCGGCAAAAGGAATATTAATGTGTAACTGTTTGAATATATCCATAAACCTCAAAAACTGGTTCTTTAACTTGTTATTTTCTAACCTTGAAGGAAAGGGTACAGGTGGTGTAGCTTTAAGTTTTTTCTCTTCCTTTGCTTTTTGCACCACTTTTTCTGTAAATTTCTTCTCTAATTCCTTCCCTTCATCTTCATATTCATCTCCTGCTCTAGCTTTCTTATCCCAGTTAGAAACCAACTCCTTATTGCTTCTAAGCGTAATAGCATTACACTACTCGTGAGTTCCCTTTGGATTTCTTTCGGTGTCGCTTGCTAACATTCCTTGTTGCCTGTTGTTCAATGTTAGGGAAATTTGTCCCATCTGATTTTCCAAGTTCTTGATAGCCATTGCTTGATTTTTCATTGTTGCATCATTGCTAGTCATGTACTTTGACACCATCTCCTCGAAATCTGATTTTTTTCCTGATGTTGAGCCAGTTATTGGTGATTCTAGAAACTTGGGAGATATAATGGTCGTGGAGCTTGATGTTGTTGATTATTGCTCCACGAGAAATTTGGGTGATTCCTATTCCCCTGGTTATAAGTGTTTTGGTACATATTCTACGGACCCCTGTTGTAGCTACCTACGAACTGGACGGAAGCTGGATTGATTTCGCACTGATCTTTAGGATGGTCACCTGCACACAATTTGCATATTACAGTAACCTGCTGTACCTGAGCCCCTATCATGGCATCCAACTTCTTAGACAGCGCAGAAATTTGTGCTTGTATTGCTGTCACCCATCTACTTCCAACACCCTAGCCGCCTTCGCCTGTGTCATTCTTGCTGTGGGCCACTGGTAGTTGTTGGCCGCCATGATTTCAATCAAATCGTAGGCTTCCTCGTAACTCTTAGCCATGAATGCTCCACCTGACACTGCATCAATACTGATTCTGAGATTTCCATGTAGTCTATTGTAAAAAGTGTTCATTTGCGACCACTTGGGCAATCCATGATGCGGACACTTTCTGAGCAACTCCTTGTATCTCTCCCATGCCTCATATAACGACTCCCTATGTTGCTGCTCAAACATTGTTATCTCATTCCTCATTTTTGCAGTTTTCGCCGGTGGGAAAAATTTGGTGAGGAATTTCTGAGCTAACTCTTCCCACGTTGTTATGGAACCCGGCGGTAGAGAGTGTAACCAACTCTTCGCCTTGTCCCGTAAAGTGAATGGGAACAAACGAAGTCTCACCACATCATCCGACACCCCATTATACCGAAAGGTGTCGCATATCTCCAGAAAGCTGACTAGATGTTCATTCGTATCGTCATTAGCCAATCCCCCAAACTGAACTGAATTCTGGATCATCTAAATCGTCCTAGGCTTGATTTCGAATGTATTTGCAGCAATTGTGGGCCTGGTGATGCTCGACTGCAGTTCAGTCACCTTGGGTGTGGCGAAGTCTCTTAACGTTTTCTGATCTTCAGATGCCATTTCTTCTTCTTTCTCAAAATTTTCAAAGTCTTGCCTCGTTTCCTTGATCCACTTACTTAACCTCTGAAACCTTTTCTCAATGTCATCCTCAAAAGGCAGCAAGTCTGGATTTTTGGACCGAGTTAGCATAAACCGCTTTAAATACCTGAAATAAGAGGAACAAAACAAAAACAAAAATGTTTGATTAAAACTGGATTAATTAAACTGATATTGTAAAAATATTAAGATCTATACTAAATTATCCCCGGCAACGACGCCAAAAACTTATTGAGTAAAATCTATATACGCACAAGATGCAAGTATACGTGGTCAACAAGTAATATAGTAATGAGTAGCGTATCGTTCCCACAGAGACAAAATAGTAAGAAAATCAACCTTACAAGTATCAATTTTCTATTAACCCTAATTTTATTAAACTATTCAATTCAATGGTTCTAATTATAAAAACTAAATTAAGAAATAAATAAATAATGTGACAACCCGAGAAATTAGACAATTTATTAAAATCTTAAATGATGGATTTAAGGTCAAATGATAGACCTAGACAGAAAATGAGTGTATGCGTTTGATATTTTTGGGAAGGAATTTTGAGGATTTCAAAATTCTGTAAAGGATTTAGGTGAATTATCCAAGATTAAGTGTATATGTGAATATGTTCTGTGTATATGGTTATGTATGTGTTCAGAATGTGGTTAAAGAATCAAGGTTGACGGATAAATTATATCGAGTGTCACACCCCAAGTATATAATAAGAACGACAACGTTCAGTTAGAAAACCCTAATGACTGATAAGAAACCCTAAAACCAGTTCTGAAACCCTAATTTCAGTTCCGAGAATCCGAAACCCTAATTTAGAAATTGGAAACCCTAATCTGGGAATTTAAAGGATAATAATGCTTAAGTAATATTAATTATAATATTAATTAGGGTAAAGCTTAATTAATTAGCAAACCCTAATTTCAAATTTTTAAACCCTAATTATTCTGTTAGAAACCCTAATGTACAGTTATGGACTTAATTGCTAAATTAGCAATTTAAATTGGGATAAAATAATCCTAATTAACAAGATTGATTTATGAATGGGAAAATTTAATTTAATTCGAGAATCCTAATTACAATTTAGAAATATTAATTTTCTATTTTTGAAAACCCTAAGGGTTAATAACCGTGAATATTAAGTCACTATATATGTATGTACATTATTGATATTTAAAACTTTGTGTTATACAATGATTTAATATGTGACAACATTTGTTAAGTGGTGCATGGATCAATAAACATATATACTATAGTTATGGATATATACATTTATAGATTTCATTAAAAATGAAAGCTTCGTAACCTAATTATACATTAGGTGAGACAATTAAATAACCTAAGGGTTATGGTAGTAAAGAAAGTTTAGTATTTAATATGTATACTAACTTAAGTGGATAATTTTGTTATTTCAAGTGACTAATAATTTTAAACCTATTTCTAGTAAACCTAATTAGGTTATGAGCTAAAGTCACACGTATAAGTAATTAAATTTCATAAGATTGGGAATGGAAACCCTAAATAAACAATTTGGATAGTATATATTAAAATTGTTAGACTATGTTCATTACATGGCCCAAAACAATTAAAGGGGAAGCCCAAAAGAAATAAAATGCAAATCAATGCTTAGCCCACTTGATTAAGGGTATTTTAGACTTTTGATTAATCAAATTTGTGCATTAAAATAAAAGCTAAATGGAGGATATTAAGGCCCTTTTTAAGGCAACTAATTAAGCTAAACAATGTCCATAATTAGTAACTCTTACACACAAGTACATGGTTGTCAAGCTCTCATTGGTTGCAAATCTATTAAGCACTCTTAATCACATGTTTAGGCTAATTGAAAGGATAAGGCAAAGCCTTTTATCCATGGGACAATAAATGTATGGGGGATAATAGTTAATCATCCATCTCATTTGCAAGCACATTTCATTTTCTCTCATTCTTCTTCTTCTATCTTTTTCTCCCAAGCTAGCGAACTTCAAGAGATAGAAAGAGAGAGAGAGAGAGTTTCGGTTTTGTGAGAGAGAGAGAGGTGTGCTAGTTTGTTTATGCACCCTAAGATTATATACTACTTTGGAAGATCAAGATGGATAGCAAATAAAACTAGGTAAGGTTCTCATCCATTCTTTTCTTATTCTTCTTCTACTTTGTATTTTTGCTTGAGTTTTGTTGGGGTTATGAACAAATACTAAAGATACCCTAGTTCTACATATCATCTGTATGGAACTATGTATCTTGAGTGTTAGATCAAAGGTTTAGAGGAAGAAAATGAGCACATGTTCTCCAAGGGGTGAAACCCTTGTTTTTCTTCCACTAAATCTTGTGTAACTCAAGTTTTACAACTTGAATTTGTGATCCGTCAAAGGAGGGTGCTAGATACATGAGTTATCTAGCAAACCCAAGTGGTAGAATACAAATCTATCAAGTATTGAAGCCATGGGGACTGGTTTCCCCAAAACAGTCCACATAGTGTATTGAGGTTTTGAAACCCTAAAATAGTTACTATTATGTTTTTCTTGAGGCTGTTTCGATCAGTTTCTAGTCTTTTAAAAATCAGGGAAAATTCACAAAGTTACCTTAAGAAGTTATCTATATGTAGGAAAAAGAACGGACGCGTTTTGATGTACAGGTTGTGCGTAATGGCTATTTCCGTAAAGGACTCCAAAATATTAACACCCGAATATCTCACTGTGTGTACACTGGAAACTTCCGAAATTTTTACAATAGGTTCATATATCTTATGAAAGTATACCCTGAAAATTTTAGATTTTTTGGAACAAAACTCGATTTATGAAAAATGAAGCAAGATTCGAGTGTTTTGGGCACTTTAAAATTAGTAAATGATTTTCTAAAATTCCAGAAAAATTTGGGGATCAATGTTGGGTCATATACTATCCAAATCCAGAAAAGAAGAATTTTTGGAATCAGTTTGCTATTTTTTCTAAAAATTATTAAGTTATGAATAAAAGAAAATAAATAGTTAAATGATGTCTTAAATATGAAAAATGTGATTTTTAATGCTTGAATACTCCTAATATATAATATTATGACTATTTAAGGGTATTTTGATAATTTATAATAAGAAATATTATTTATAACCTTTTATGGATATTAAATAAGAGGTTTAATAAAGGGTGAACAATTAAAATAAAGTGTTTATTGATCAAATAAATTATTTAAAATGTTATTAAGATATTAATAATATTAGAATATGATATTGTTAAGTAAATAAAAATATTAAGATTAAAACTTCATTAAAGTATTATTAAATGATTAATAATATTTTATTAAAATATTAATTTTAGATTAAAATATTATTAAAAGATTAATAATATTAAATTAAAGTATTATTAAATGATTAAAATATTATTAAGTAAATAATAATATTTGAGATTAAATAAAATGTTATTAATGTAATAACATTAGTAAAGGAATAAAATATTATTAAATGATTAATAATATTAGTAAATAAATAAAATATTAATACGATTGGTAAAATGATTAAAAGTATTATTAATTGATTAATGATACTAAAGCATAAGTAAGATATTATTAAAGTAATATTATTAATGCATGATTAAAATATAATTAAGAGAATTACTAATATTAGTAAAAAGTATTACAATATTATTAAGATGTTAATAATATTAATAAGTGGATAAAAATGTTATTAGTGAACTAGTAATACTAAGAGGGGAATTAAATATTATCAAGATTATTAATATTAAGTGAATTAAAGATAGTTGTTATCTGAAAATTATTGCAAGTCTATAAAAAAAATATTTTGACTGATAATAAATTATTTAAGATAATTGTTAAGTGTTTAGGAAGAGTTTAATTGAACTTAAACTTGATGTTTGTCCGACTTGACAGTCGGGATGTTAGAATTTTGTCGGGTTCAACTCAAACTTAAATAGTTTGACTTGAGGCTAGGTGTTATGTGTTGTATAGACAGATAGGGTTATGTGTTATGTGTTTAGGTTATTTTTAAATATTGTGATGATATTATTCTAACTTAGAAATACATATTATTAATAATAAGTCTTCAGACAAAGCTTATTAAATTGAATAGCGATAATCGATGGTTCAAGTAAGTTTTACTTAACTCTACTAAGAGTTGTTTCATTCAGATATGCTTATGGTTAATCATTGTTGATTGCCATGGATAATTGTACTATGTACATATTGCGTGTATAAATCAGGTATGAAAGGTTGATCACCTTCATTACCAGTTGGTCCAGATATATTTGTTCATATTCAATACTTGTTCAGTCAAAAGTTTGTTCGTGCTAGTTCTCAATTATATTGATGAATTATAGCAAGCTTATTATTCAGACACTTTCAAACATGATATATCCTTAAATTATATTTAAACTTGCTGGGCAACTTTCATGCTCATCCTTGCTATATCATGATAAACATTGCAGATAAGGCGAATGTGTTCGGATACAGGAAGAAGGATAATGTCAAGTTCAGCTTAGGATAAAATGTGCTGCTAGTTTGTAATAGTTTAGTTGGATAATAATGTTATTTGTTAGATAGTTTATAATTTGTGTATAAGTTAAGGTTACTCGATTTTGGGGAATAGTGTGTAAAGTGTACTATATAAACAATTTATGTTTATATCTTCTGCAAATAGTGATAGAATAATTGAACCGAATCCGTGGTAATTTGGGACCCGAATTTGGGGCTCTCACAGTTGGTATCAAAGCTGTCGGTTATGAAGCTTAGGTAGGAATACCTGAGACCAATAACCGCAGTGATTAGGATAATATCTAACTCACATAGAGTTAGTTGATCGGTAAGATTCAAAGACGAATCTCTGCGAGTTGTTAAGACACAGAGTTCCTTAACTCTAATAATAAAGTTAAACAGTAGTGGTGAATAGATCGAGTCTAAAAGACTAAAAGTACAGCGATAGGAGATCCTAAAACAAAACGATCAAGACATAGAAATAAATCGTAATATATACGATGAGATCACTCCGTGATCTGAAAAGGTTATAATATGGGAAAAGAATCAATTTGATGATTGCAAAGTTTACAGCTAGATTGTTGTGTGGCAGTTGTACTATGAAATTGTACTATGAAAACTCATGAAAGAGTTATGAATTATGAATACGGATTAAATGAAATTCGTATTGAGAAGGGTGTTAAGATAAGGTGGGGATTTCAATTGAGGACTCATGTCGGCAGCTGAGTTATATGATTCCTTGTATGGGCGGGGTATTGTACTTGGTGTAAAAACCACTTAGTTTCTGGTACTGATAATCATTGAAATGTTTGTGTCGCGCTATTTGATATATGCATGTTAAGAGGGTGATTCCTTTTTCATGTGTATAACAGATAGATAGGTCATAGGTAGAGAATATAAGGTTAAGTACGAGTTCTTAAAACTCATACTTATGTGACATTCTTGACTCATAGTTATATGAAATGTTTATGAACCCCTCAGCGAATGGATGGCAAAGGTCTGACTAGGGTAAGTTCTTAAACTCATATGATTGTGGCAAGCTTATGAACTCATAAGTGTGGTTTGACGAACTGGGTATAGTTGTGTGTGAATGGAGTATTGAGGATTATAGGAACAAATAGATTTTTAAGTAAATGATCATTAGTGGAGACATAAGTTTTCCAAAACTCCTGGCTATGCTAGACTTCGAAATTTTGACATCAAGCTAAATACGCACTATGTGCTTTTTTAAAAAAAAATAAAAAAAATATGTAGACTCGTAATCATTTTTGAAATGGTTTAAAGTATAGTCTATGCTACTTATTTCAGCTAGATGCAAATGATTTGAAATATCAAAATATATTTTATTTATCACTCATGTACTATGTAACCTGGTGCAGAGATGATAAAAAGTTGATGGAGTTGTAAATACAGGAATACTTAGTGTGAATTTGATCTAAAATCGCTATTCCACTATTGTATAATGTGTTATGACGAAGTCATACAATGACGACATCCTCAAATGGATTGTTCATACAGTACGGCATCATGACGTCATTCTCAAAAATGTTTTCAAAATTTTAATTTGCCAACGGGGTTTGGCTACACCTAAATAATTCGATTGAATTAAATTATTGATGTGAGTCTACGCTATTCGATTCAGCTAGACTAATGTTTATGAAAACTCTAAGTGTTCATTGAAAGAAATTTCCTGAACCAAATTGTTTTGGTGCGGAATCCTATGATAAGACTGAGGTGAACTATGTTGTTTGGATAAATAATTCAATCTAGTAGCATAAATATTCACTAGACATAATTAATACGTTATGCATGACGTAAGAGTACGATAGGCTAATCACCAAAAGCACTAACAACGGTAGTTTACCTTCTTTGTGATTGTAAACCTACCAAGTAATGTAAAGTTTTGCGGTATGAATACCGTTAAAATCAGGTGTTCATGGTCTATATGACCCCTCAGCAATTTGAAAACTTTTACTTTTGTGAGTGGTGTATTGGGTAGCATGTGATGATGTGTGAATGGTGTAAGCTGTTTGGTGTAAGGTGTAAGGTGAATTTCGGGAACGAAATTCATAGAAGAAGGGGTGAATGTGACAACCGGAGAAATTTAGACAATTTATTAAAATCTTAAATATGGATTTAAGGTCAAATGATAGACCTAGACATAAAATAAGTGTATGCGTTTGATATTTTTGGGAATGAATTTTGAGGATTTCAAAATTCTGTGAATGATTTAGGTGAATGATTCAGGATTAAGTGTATATGTGAATATGTTCTGTGTATATGGTTATGTATGTGTTCAGAATGTGCTTAAGGGTCAAGGGTTGACCAGATAAATTATATCAGTGTCAAACCCCAAGTATATATTAAGAACGACAACGTTCAGTAAGAAAACCCTAATGACTGATAAGAAACCCTAAAACTAGTTACGAAACCTAATTTCAGCTAAGGAATCCAAACCCTAATTCGGAAATTGGAAACCCTAATCTGGGAATTTAAAGGATAATAATAATGCTTAAGTAATATTAATTATAATATTAATTAGGGTAAAGCTTAATTAATTAGCAAACCCTAATTTCAAATTTTTAAACCCTAATTATTCCGTTAAAAACCCTAATGTACAGTTATGGACTTAATTGCTAAATTAGCAATTTAAAATGGGATAAAATAATCCTAATTAACAAGATTGATTTATGAATGGGAAAGTTTAATTTAATTCGAGAATTCTAATTATAATTTAGAAATATTAATTTTCTATTGTTGAAAACCCTAAGGTTTAATAACCGTGAATTTTAAGTCACTATCTATGTATGTACATTATTGATATTTAAATAAAAGGAACTCCACATTTACACAGTCTCTACTAATAAGAAATAAATGTCACAATAGACCCCAAAACATCCAATTACAAAATCTTAGGAAAACCAAGTCTAATAATAATCTCAAAAGCTAATCTACTCATTTGGATCAAAGGTAGCTCTCACCCCACAAATCCTGATCACCCCTGATTACCTGCCGGAAAAAGAACACAGCGTGAGCCAATTGCCCAGTACGGATATGAAGACAAATAAATATATCACAATAAGTAATGAATCTAAAAGAGTTGAATGAATGAACACATGCGAATTACAAACGAATTACGAATAAATCGGAATTTGTGAGTCTATTTACAAATGACTAACACTGCAATCGAAGAATTATAGCCAAAAGAATCCCAAACAAATAAGGTTGAATCAAATGGTTGTAAGGTGACAACTTCATACTGAGCTCAAATACAAATTGCCAAAGGCTAACAAAATACATCGGTATCATGATGTATACAAATCAAATCGGATAGTAAGCACGACACATACGTCACTAATCCGCCAAATAAATCAAACCAAATCAAATACTGGGTCGACCCATACGTATCTTGAACAAATATATCAAATGGCCAAAGCTCATACCCAGAGCATACAAAATGATACGCTGTGGACTAATCACACCGCCACGGAATGTGTCATGCCCTTGTGTCAAGGGGACATGCCTGTGGTACCCCCACAGGTGGTTAGCTCAAGTATACCCTAAGGATCAAACTACAAAATGTAAGCCAAAAGGGGTTCAAATCACAAGGCTTACGTGACCATATTCAAATGAAATCGAATTATCAAATACAAACATACCCATTTATTACAAGATATCAATGATCAAAATAACTCCGAGTGTGAATGAAAATATACGAACAATGGTACAAACGAATAAAGTCTCCAAAACATATTGACACGATTAACTAGTTCAAAGAGTACAAATACGAATTCAAATATCAACGCCAAAAAGAAACTATCTCAATAATTTTGACAACAAAGAATAATCCCGAGAGGCAATACCGAATTTCTAAACGAGTACAAAATGAACGAATTAAATTTAAAGGAATATCGCTAAAAAAGTACGGAATCCGTACCTTAATATAGTACCAAAATAATTCGCCGAATCCAAATATCACCCGCTAAACTCCCCCAATCCGATCTAATTATCAAAATAAAATATAAAGCATATAATTAAATTATGAACTCATACAAATTATATTTTCATAAATTCAATAAATTTTAATATACTATATTCACTTGTAATCAAAAGATATATTTTAATTATAATAACAATATTATAATATTATTTATCATTTTCCCTTTATTAAAATTTTGCAAATCTTTTATATATATATATATAATGAAATTACAAAGATATAAATATATATATATATATATATATATATATAATAATTAGATGCTTTATATATATATATATATATATATATATATATATATATATTAGAAAGAATAAGCATTTGGTTAACATATATATATATAAAAGCGAATCTCAGTAATATATATATATATATATATATATATATATATATATATATATATATATATATATATAAGAATAAAAGCTTATTAGGTTTATATATATATATATATACATATATATATATAAAATGCCAAAATTTTTAGGTTTATATATATATATATCATATATCTTAATTGTAAATCAAAATTTCATTAACAAATTCAACTAATCAAACGACATAATAAAATTTTAAAATAGATTGCAAATACAACAACAAAAATAGATTGTAATTACAATAACAAAATAATTGTTTTGTATTCAAAAAAATAGTCCAACAATTACCTTTGAGAAGAAGAATATGGTGAATAAAGTTTAAAGATCTTGCTCTCAAACCCTTTTGAAATCCCAGTCACGTTCCCTCGTTCCCTCGTTCTTCTTACGCCTCTTTCTTTTTCTTCCGTTCTATTCTCCCAACTCATACGTAATAAAGTATAACTAGGTTTTAGCTATTTAATTATTAATTAATTTGTTTTATTAATTCTATTAGGATTTTAAAATTACACAATTATAATTTAGACCCAATTAATTAAAAGACCCAATTTAATGTAATATTACTTATTATGGTCCAAATAAATTAAATAGATTCTGACCCGAACATAAGGAAAGCCCAATTAAATATTTTAAAGCTTACTTAATTATTTTATTATTATTTTATTGGGTATTACATCACCTTCCCCTTAAAAAGGATTACATCCCGGAATCAAAAGAGCGAATCGCATACTAAATTTTCAAAAGATGTGGATATTCAAACTCGAATAGACTCCTCCATCTCCCAGGTAGCTTCCCCCTCCGAATGGTTTTTCCACAATACTTTAACAAAAGGAATTGTCTTCCTCCTCATATTCCGTTCTTGACGATCTAGAATCGCCTCGGCTTCTTCCTCACAAGTAAGATCTTCTTGAATCTTATGTAATGGGTATTGTTACTGACATGAAGCGGATGATAGTTATATTTCCTTAACAAAACATGAAAGATATTATGCACATGAGATAATTGTGGAGGCAAAGCCACCCGATATGCCACTTCTCCAACTCTCTCAAGGACTTCAAAAGGGCCAATGAAACACGGACTAAGCTTCCCTTTCAAACAAAACCTTCGAACACCTTTCCATGGAAAAACTTTCAAAAACACGTGTTCACCAGGCGTGAATTCAAGAGTCCTCCTATGAATATCATAATAACTCTTTTGCTGCAATCTAGCTTCTTTCAACTTTTCTTTAGCAACTGCTACCTTCTCCGTAGTAATTCTAACCAGATCAGGTCCTTCTATTACCCTTTCTCCAACCTCATCCCAATAAGTCAGAGCTCGACACTTCTTACCATACAAGGCTTCAAAAGGAGCCATACCAATACTAGCTTGCCAACTGTTATTATATGCGAACTCCACCAAACTCAAATAATCATCCTAGTTTCATGTCCACTCTAAAGCACAAGATCGCAACATGTCTGAATAGTTCTCTCTGATTGTCCATCTGTCTGCGGGTGAAAAGATGTACTATAGTTGAGTCGCGTTCCCCAAGCTCGTTGAAATCCTTTTCAAAATCGAGAAGTAAATTGCGGATCCCAATCCGAAACAATAGAAACTAGTGTCCCATGAAGCCTAACAATCTCACGTTAAAAAATGTCTGCTAACTTATTCACCGAAAAATCCTCACGAATAGCCAGAAAATGCGCCGATTTGGTCAAGCGATCCACTACCACCCAAATAGCATCATTCTTTTTAAGAGTCCTCAGTAATCCAATCACAAAATCCATCAAAATGTCATCCCATTTCCACATAGGAATCTCTAACTGTTGCAACAAACCACCAGGCCACTGATGCTCAATTTTCACTTGCTGACAAGTAAGACATTTACTCACAAATTCAGCTACATCCCTTTTCATTCCACTCCACCAGAAATTCTCCTTCAGATCCTTATACATCTTTGTAGACCCCGGATGAATAGAAAATGGCGAACTTTGAGCTTTAGTCAACACTGCCTCACGAATCATTGGATCCACTGGAACACATAACCGTTTACCAAACTATATCACACCTTGCTCGTCAATGCAAAACTCTAGCTGCCTACCCTCATCCATATCCTGCGCTACAGCCCACAACTCGCCATCATCCTTTTGGGCTTCTTTGATACACAAAATAAGAGAAGGTTCCACCCTCATACCTGCTACCAACCCATCAGAACCTCTAGCATATAGCTCCAAACCCACACGCTCCATATCCGAGATAAGTTGGGGCTGTGTAACCAAGGCAGCTACACTCCCTGAACTTTTCCAACTAAGAGCATCTGCAACCACATTAGCCTTACCGGGGTGACACTAAATCCTAACATCATAATCCTTGAGAAGCTCCAACCAACGCCTCTGTCTCATGTTAAGCTCTTTCTGAGTAAAAATATATTTAAGACTCTTGTGGTCGGTGAAAATTTCACAAGTCTCTCCATAAAGATAGTGCCTCCAAATCTTTAGGGCAAAAATAACTGCTGCAAACTCCAGGTCATGGGTAGGGTAATTCACCTCACAAGGTTTAAGTTGTCTGGAAGCATAAGCAATTACCTTACCATTTTGCATCAAAACACACCCTAATCCCTTCTTGGAAGCATCACTGTAAATCTGATAACCTCCTGTCCCCGACGGTAATGTAAGCACTGGACCCGACATAAGTCTCTTCTTAAGTTCTTCAAAACTTTTTGCACTTTCCTCATTCCACACAAACTTTATGCCCTTCTTCATCAATTGAGTTAATGGCAAAGCTAACAAAGAGAAACCTTCCACAAATCGCCTGTAGTACCCTGCCAAACCCAATAAACTCCTTACTTCAGTTACCGTGGTAGGTCTTGGCCAATTAGTGATAGCCTCAACCTTTGCAGGATCCACCTTAATACCTTCAGCAGACACGACATATGTCAAGAATGCAACCTATTCTAACCAAACCTGGCATTTGGAGAACTTAGCATATAACTTATTCTTCTGTAGAACCCCCAAAACAATACGAAGATGCTCTTCATGCTCCTCCTTAGACTTGGAATACACCGAAATGTCATCAATGAAGATAATGACAATTTGGTCTAAGTACTCACTAAAAACTCGATTCATCATATCCATGAACACTGCCAGAGCATTAGTCAACCCAAATGACATCACCAAAAACTCATAGTGCCCATACCGAGTACGAAAAGCTATTTTTGGAATGTCCTCTTCCCTCACCCTTAACTGATGGTACCCAGACCTCAAATCTATCTTTGAGAAGAACTTTGCCCCTTGGACCTGATCGAAAGGTCATCTATCCGTGGCAATGGATATCTGTTCCTGATAGTGATCCTATTTAGCTCCCTATAATCTATACATAATCTCATAGATCCGTACTTTTTCTTCACAAATAATCTTTGGAGCAACCCGTGGCGTCGCACGCCGGTCTAATGAATCCACGATCTAACAACTCCTGCAATTGTTCCTTCACTCCTCAGAACTCTAATGGAGCCATCCTATAGGGTGCCTTAGAGATAGGTTCCACTCCAGGAATGAGCTCAATAATAAACTCAACTTCCCTTGGCGGTGACAATCCTAGCAGATCCATAGGAAATACCTCAAGAAATTCTCGCACAACTGGATAGTCATCAAGTTGGGGCTCATCCCTCGAGGTATCCTTCACATATACCAAATAACAATCACGTCCCTTAGTAATCATTTTGCTCGCCTTCAAAGCTGAGATCAACTTTACAACACCATTCGGCTTGAACATTGAAACTCGAATTCTGGAGCCTCTAAGGTTCCAAAAATAACCTTCCTCGCTTGACAATCAATAGTAGCTCGATGCTTACTCAGCTAATCCATACCCAAGATGATATCGAAATCATGCATCACCATCGGAAGTAAGTTAGTTACGTTCACCCTCCTCCCTAACTTCAAAGGACACTCGCGAAAATGCTCAGAAATAATCACAGAATTCCCCATCGGGGTAGCAATAGACAAATGAGGATTTAATATTTGAGAAGACACTTCAAGATGACGAATAAATGAAAATGCAACAATAGAGTGTGTAGATCCAGTGTTAAACAAAATTGATGCCTCACGATTTCCTATAAGAAGAATGCCTGAAATAGTACCTGGTGCTTGGGCCGCCTGATTAGCTATCAATGCAAATACTCTTCCACCGGTATTACGTTGACCACCATTACCAAAGATTCTACCGCTCCCCCATTACCATCACTGAATATGGGGTCCCTAGCTCTATGTCTCATTTGTCCATATAAGAAACAAGCCCCTGTCTCTCTATAGCACGCCCTACCAGCATGATACCCACCACAAGTAGCACATGGACCAGGTGGAAGTGGTAAAAGGTTCGGATTGCCCCACACTGCCGGTCTGGATCTAGCCCCGAATTTGACCACAGTGGCGTCGACGTACGATTACGATTTTCTTTGAAACCCCTGTTCTATTGAAATCCCCTATTTTGATATTGCCCTCCAGCTTGCCACTAACCCTGCTGCTGACCTCCACGACCACCCTACTGCATTGGGTAAGTTAAATCCCTTTGAGGATTAAATCGCTGACCCGATGGAGGCTCATTCCAATTATTTTTCCTTCTATTCTGATTTCTACCAAACTGCCCCATTCCTTGCCCTTGCGGGTCATCTCTATCTCTCTTTCGACTCCCTTCTGATTTGGAAGCTCGAAAGTCCTTGTTCTCCATTTCCACACTCTTAGCTACATTAGTCACCTGTGATACATCTGTAAATATGGTGTGGATGATCGATCTCCTATACTCATATTTCAAAATCCATTTAAACTTTTATGCCTGTTGTGCAGCTGTCCCAGCTATTGAACCACAAAACCATCCAATCTCGTAAACCTCGCTATGAAATCGATAATAGTCTCATCTTCCCTCTGCCGAATGGACACAAATTCCCTGATGTATGCATCCCTATCAGCGTTTGGGAAATACTGCTAATAGAAAAGGTCACAAAAACCGCTCCATATGAGTCCATCCATAAATCCATCTCCCTGTGTAGCCTTCAACAATTTCCACCATCGCTGAGCATCATCCTCTAGCTTATATACTGCTAATCTCACCTTCTGATTTTCGGTACACCCAATTACATCAAAAATCTTCTCCAAGTGGGCGATCCAGTTCTCCGCATCAATTGGAGTTGGAGCAAAATGAAAAGAGTTGGGCTTCTGATTAATGAACCTCTCCAATAACACATACAACAGCTACACTTGCTGACCCACTTGATCCTCAGGAGGAACATTCTGCTCATGCTGTGGCATCTCTGAATCATCCCCTATGCCATTTGCATGCTGATTTCCTTGCATCTGCGGAATACCCTGCATAGCTTGTGCCATGACTGCAGAATCGCTTTCATTCACCATTCTTTGCAACCATAATGGGGGTTATTGTCGCATTACCCTAATTCTCATCGTTTCCACCTTGGTTAATGACCTCAACTTTGAAATTTGCCTCACTCACCCTCCTCTGGTTATTACCACTTCTCCCAACAATTCTCGAAGACCTACGAGCCATCTATGATACAAAAAAACAAATCAGAATAAACAGATCAAAACAAATAATCAAGGACAAATTTATGCAGAACAAAAATCAAACGCAATACAAATCTTATATCTACCGAGTGGTCTACCCATAACTCACAGGTCAAGCCTAAAAGGCAATCTACAAGATCATTACCTAAGCTCTGATACCAACTCTATAACACCCCCTTTCCCAAAAGGAAAAAGGGATGTCACACACAAACATAATAAATACAAACCTCTAATAAACCTCAGAATATGTCCAATAAAATTTAATACCAAAAGTCACATACTCCAACTTAAATAGAAGGAACTCTACATTTACACAGTCTCTACTAATAAGAAATAAATGTCAAAATAGACCCCAAAACATCCAATTACAAAATCTTAGGAAAACCAAGTCTAATAATAATCTCAAAAGCTAATCTACTCTTTTGGATCAAAGGTAGCTCTCATCCCACAAATCCTGATCACCCCGATTACCTGCCTGAAAAAGAACACAGTGAGCCAATTGCCCAGTATGGATATGAAGACAAATAAAAATATCACAGTAAGTAATGAATCTAAAAGAGTTGAATGAATGAATGAATACATGTGAATTACAAACGAATTACGAATAAATCAGAATTTGTGAGTCCATTTACAAATGACTAACACTGTCAATCGAATAATTATAGCCAAAAGAATCCCAAACAAATAAGGCTGAATCAAATGGTTGTAAGGTGACAACTTCATACTGAGCTCAAATACAAATAGCCAAAGGCTAACAAAATACATCGGTATCATGATGTATAAAAATCAAATCGGATAGTACGCACGACACATACGTCACTAATCCGCCAAATAAATCAAATCAAATCAAATAATGGGTCTACCCATACGTATCCTGAACAAATATATCAAATGGCCAAAGCTCATACCCAGAGCATACAAAAGGATACGCCGTGGACTAATCACACCGCCACGGAAGGTGTCATGCCCATGTGTCAAGAGGACATGCATGTGGTACCCCCACAGGTGGTTAGCTCAAGTATACCCTACGGATCAAACTACAATTTGTAAGCCAAAAGGGGTTCAAATCATAAGGCTTACATGACCATATTCAAATGAAATCAGATTATCAAATACAAACATACCCATGGACTAATCACACCGCCACGGAAGGTGTCATGCCCATGTGTCAAGAGGACATGCATGTGGTACCCCCACAGGTGGTTAGCTCAAGTATACCCTACGGATCAAACTACAAAATGTAAGCCAAAAGGGGTTCAAATCACAAGGCTTACATGACCATATTCAAATGAAATCGAATTATCAAATACAAACATACCCAATTATGACAAGATATCAATGATCAAAACAACTCCGAGTGTGAACGAAAATATACGAACAATGGTGCAAACGAATAAAGTCTCCAAAACATATTGACACGATTAACTAGTTTAAAGAGTACAAATACGAATTCAAATATCAACGCCAAAACGAAACTATCTCAATAATTTTGACAACAAAGAATAATCCAGAAGCGATACCAAATTTCTAAACGAGTACAAAGCGAATCGAATTAAATTTAAAGGAATATCATTTGAAAAAGTACTAATCCGTACCTTAATATAGTACCAAAATAATTCGCCGAATCCAAATATCACCCGCTAAACTCCCCCATTCCGATCTAATTATCAAAATAAAATATAAAGCATATAATTAAATTACGAACTCATACAAATTATATTTTCATAAATTCAATAAATTTTAATATACTATATTCACTTGTAATCAAAAGATATATTTTAATTATAATAACAATATTATAATATCATTTATCATTTTCTACAAATCTTATATATATATATATATATATATATATATAGAAGAATAAGCAATTTGGTTAACATATATATATATAAGCGAATCTGCGGTAATATATATATATATATATATATATATATATATATATATATATATATATATATATAGCTTTATTCTAATATATATATATATATATATATATATATTAAAAAAAATGCCAAAATTTTTACGTTTATATATATATATATATATCATATATCTTAATTGTAAATCAAAATTTCATTAACAAATTCAACTAATCAAACGGCATAATAAAATTTTAAAATAGATTGCAAATACAACAACAAAAATAGATTGTAATTACAATAACAAAATAATTATTTTGTATTCAAAAAAATAGTACAACAATTACCTTTGAGAAGAAGAATATGGTGAATAAAGTTTAAAGATATTGCTCTCAAACTCTTTTGCAATCCCAGTCACGTTCCCTCGTTCTTCTTACGCCTCTTCCTTTTTCTTCCGTTCTATTCTCCCAACTCATACGTAATAAAGTATAACTAGGTTTTAGCTATTTAATTATTAATTAATTTGTTTTATTAATTCTATTAGGATTTTAAAATTACACAATTATAATTTAGACCCAATTTAATGTAATATTACTTATTATGGTCCAAATAAATTAAATAGAATCTGACCCAAACATAAGGAAAGTCCAATTAAATATTTTAAAGCTTACTTAATTATTTTATTTGGTATTACATCACCTTCCCCTTAAAAAGGATTCTATCCCCGGAATCAAAAGAACAGAACGTACCTAAATTTTCAAAAAGATGTTGATATTCCGCTCGAATAGACTCCTCCATCTCCCAAGTAGCTTCCCGCTCTGAATGGTTTTTCCACAATACTTTAACAAAAGCAATTGTCTTCCTCCTCATATTCCGTTCTTGACAATCTAGAATCCCCTCGGCTTCTTCCTCACAAGTAAGATCTTCTTGAATCTTATGTAACGGGTATTGCACAACATGAAGCGGATGATAGTTATATTTTCTTAACACCGAAACATGAAAGATATTATGCACATGAGATAATTGTGGAGGCAAAGCCACCCGATATGCCACTTCTCCAACTCTCTCAAGGACTTCAAAAGGGCCAATGAAACGCGGACTAAGCTTCCCTTTCAAACAAAACCTTCGAACACCTTTCCATGGAGAAACTTTCAAAAATACGTGTTCATCAGGCTGGAATTCAAGAGCCCTCCTATGAATATCAGCATAACTCTTTTGCCGCGATCTAGCTTCTTTCAACTTTTCTTTAGCCACTGGTACCTTCTCCGTAGTAATTTTAACCAGATCAGATCCTTCTATTACCCTTTCTCCAACCTCATCCCAATAAGTCGGAGCTCGACACTTCTTACCATACAAGGCTTCAAAAGGAGCCATACCAATACTAGCTTGCCAATTGTTATTATATGCGAACTCCACCAAACTCAAATAATCATCCCAGTTTCATGTCCACTCTAAAGCACAAGATCGCAACGTGTCTTCTAATGTCTGAATAGTTCTCTCTGATTGTCCTTCTGTCTGCAGGTGAAAAGATGTACTATAATTGAGTCGCGTTCCCCAAGCTCGTTGAAATCCTTTCCAAAATCGAGAAGTAAATCGCGGATCCCGATCTAAAACAATAGAAACTGGTGTCCCGTGAAGTGGTGCATGGATCAATAAACATATATACTATAGTTATGGATATATACATTTATAGATTTCATTACAAATGAAAGTTTCGTAACCTAATTATATATTAGGTGAGACAATTAAATAACCTAAGGGTTATGGTAGTAAAGAAAGTTTAGTATTTAATATGTATACTAACTTAAGTGGATAATTTTGTTATTTCAAGTGACTAATAATTTTAAACCTATTTCTAGTAAAACTAATTAGGTTATGAGCTAAAGTCACATGTATAAGTAATTAAATTTCATAAGATTGGGAATGGAAACCCTATATAAACAATTTGGGTAGTATATATTAAAATTATTAGACTATGTTCATTACATGGCTCAAAACAATTAAAGGGGAAGACTAAAAGAAATAAAATGCAAATCAATGCTTATCCCACTTGATTAAGGGTATTTTAGACTTTTGATTAATCAAATTTGTGCATTAAAATAAAAGCTAAATGGAGGATATTATGGGATAGAGAGACCACCCATTTAAGGCCTTTTTAAGGCAACTAATTAAGCTAAACAATGTCCATAATTAGTAACTCTTACACACAAGTACATGGTTGTCAAGCTCTCATTGGTTGCAAATCTATTAAGCACTCTTAATCACATGTTTAGGCTAATTGAAAGGATAAGGCAAAGCCTTTTATCCATGGGACAATAAATGTATGGGGGATAATAGTTAATCACCCATCTCATTTGCTAGCACATTTCATTTTCTCTCATTCTTCTTCTTATATCTTTTTCTCCCAAGCTAGCAAACTTCAAGAGAGAAAGAGAGAGAGAGAGAGTTTCGGTTTTGTGAGAGAGAGAGAGGTGTGATAGTTTGTTTATGCAACCTAAGATTATATACTACTTTGGAAGATCAAGATGGATAGCAAATAAAACTAGGTGAGGTTCTCATCCATTCTTTTCTTATTCTTCTTCTACTTTGTATTTTAGCTTGAGTTTTGTTGGGGCTATGAACAAATACTCAAGATACCCTAGTTCTACATATCATCATGTATGGAACTAAGTATCTTGAGTGTTAGATCAAAGGTTTAGAGGAAGAAAATGAGCACATGTTCTCCAAGGGGTGAAACCCTTGTTTTTCTTCCACTAAATCTTGTGGAACTCAAGTTTTACAACTTGGATTTGTGATCCGTCGAAGGGGGGTGCTAGATACATGAGTTATCTAGTAAACCCAAGTGGTAGAACACAAATCTAGCAAGTAATTGAAGCCATGGGGACTGTTTTCCCCAAAACAGTCCACATAGTGTATTGAGGTTTTGAAACCCTAAAATAGTTACTATTCTATTTTTCTTGAGGCTGTTTCGGTCAGTTGCTAGTCTTTTAAAAATCTGAAAAAAAATCACAGAGGTACCTTAAGAAGTTATCTACATGTAGGAAAAAGAACGGACGCGTTTCGATGTATAGGATGTGCGTAATGGCTATTTCCGTAAAGGATTCCAAAATATTAACACCCAAATATCTCACTGTGTATACACTAGTAAATTCCGAAATTTTTACAGTAGGTTCATATATGTTATGAGAGTATACCCTGAAAAGTTTAGATTTTTTGGAACAAAACTCGATTTATGAAAAATGAAGCAAGATCCGAGTGTTTTGGGCATTTTAAAATTTGTAAATCATTTTCTAAAATTTTAGAAAAATTTGGGGATCATTGGTGGGTCATATACTGTCCAAATCCAGAAAAGAAGAATTTTTGGAATCAGTTTGCTATTTTTCCTAAAAATAATTAAGTTATGAATAAAAGAAAATAAATAGTTAAATGATGTCTTAAATATGAAAAATGTGATTTTAATGTTTGAATACTCCTAATATATAATATTATGACTATTTTAGGGAATTTTAGTAATTTATAATAAGAAATATTATTTATGACCTTTTATGGATATTAAATAAGAGGTTTAATAAAGGGTGAACAATTAAAATAAATTATTTATTGATCTAATAAATTATTTAAAATGTTATTATGATATTAATAATATTAGAATATGATATTGTTAAGTAAATAAAAATATTAAGATTAAAACTTCATTAAAGTATTATTAAATAATTAATAATATTAAATTAAAATATTAATCTTAGATTAAAATATTATTAAAAGATTAATAATATTAAATTAAAGTATTATTAAATGATTAAAATATTATTAAGTAAATATTAATATTCGAGATTAAATAAAATGTTATTAATGTAATAACATTAGTAAAAGAATAAAATATTATTAAATGATTATCAATATTAGTAAATAAATAAAATATTAATAATGATTGGTAAATGACTAAAAGTATTATTAATTGATTAATGATATTAAAGCATAAGTAAGATATTATTAAAGTAATAATATTAATGCATGATTAAAATATAATTAAGTGAATTACTAATATTAGTAAAGTATTAAAATATTATTGAGATATTAATAATATTAGTAAGCGGATAAAAGTGTTATTAGTGAACTAGTAATACTAAGAGGGGAATTAAATATTATCAAGATTAATAATATTAAGTGAATTAAAGGTAGTTGTTATCTGAAAATTATTGCAAGTCTATAAAAAAAATATTTTGATTGATAATAAATTATTTAAGATAATTGTTAAGTGTTTAAGCATAGTTTAATTGAACTTAAACTCGATGTTTGTCCAACTTGACCATCGGGATGTTAGAATTTTGTCGGGTTCAACTCAGACTTAAATAGTTTGACCTGAGACTAGGTGTTATGTGTTGTATAGATTGATAGGGTTATGTGTTATGTGTTTAGGTTATTTTTAAATACTGTGATGATATTATTCTAACTTAGAAATACATATTATTAATAATAGGTCTTCAGACAAAGCTTATTAAATTGCATAGCGGTAATCAACGGTTCAGGCAAGTTTTACTTAACTCTATTAAGAGTTGTTTCATTCAGATATGCTTATGGTTAATCATTGCTGATTGCCATGGATAATTGTACTCTGTACATATTGCATGTATAAGTCAGGTATGAAAGGCTGATCACCTTCATTACTAGTTGGTCCAGATATATTTGTTCATGTTCAATACTTGTTCAATCAAAAGTTTGTTCGTGCTAGTTCTTAATTATATTGATGAATTATAGCCAGCTTATTATTCAGACTCTTTCAATCATGATATATCCTTAAATTGTATTTAAACTTGATGAGAAACTTTCATGCTCACCCTTGCTATATCATGATAAACATTGCAGATAAGAAAAATGCGTTCGGATACAGGAAAAAGGATAATGCCAAGTTCAACTTGGGATAAAATGTGCGGCTAGTTTGTAATAGTTTAGTTGGATAATAATGATATGTGTTAGATAGTTTATAATTTGTTTAGAAGTTAAGGTTACTCGATTTTGGGGAATAGTGTGTAAAGTGTACTGTATATACAATTTATGTTTATATCTTCTGCAAATAGTGATAGAATGATTGAACCAAATCCGTGGTGATTTGGGACCCGGATTTGGGGCTCTCACAAATAACCACAAAACTATCACAAGTATCAAAATCTGGAATTTCAAACAATTAATGGAGAATTAGGCTTATGATTTCACCCTAAGCTTCACTCTGATTTCTACACCTTTATTCCAATTCAAATTACTATCCCAGTTTATTAATCAAGAACACGAATGTAGTAATAGCCACCTCTCGATGCACTAATACCATATTAACTTAAATCCACAAATTAGATAGAAACAAGTTAAACACCTTAATCAACTAACTCACTATATCTTTATGTGAATTACAATTAAAGAAGGTTTAAAATTAAGTTCTCTATCCAATTACATGCGATGTCAAGCATATCTCTACCTTAACATTCATCAAGATTCTGTTATTCACAAAATTCATGAACACATGTTATATTAACTAAGTCTAGATTTGAATATCCTCTCTCGATTCTATACAAATCCACAAAGAATTGTTGATCAGGCAATTCATAAATTCAAGCTCAAATTAATATAGATAAACTGGAAAATAGCTTATTGAACTGGAAATCAAAGTTTACAAAATCATCGTTTCACCTAAGGATCCATCACAAGCCTAAAGAGTGAATTAGTTCATCATAAACGAAATAACTATTGAATAAATCAAAGATAACATTCTTTCAATTACAAATAATAGTCTAAGAAGAAGAATATTGAAAAACACCCTTCACGTAGACTAGAATTGCAATTGACTCGAAAATCTCCTCGAAATCCCCCTCCACTGTTTGCTAAGAAAAACTGGAATTAATCTTCGTAATATGCCTTGTATGTTGTTAAATTCATTTTTTATAGAGTAATTGATGTCCAACCCACAAGTCCCAGTCAAAATTCCCCATTAAATAGAGTTCACATACAATCCAAACGCTTAGCATCCAAGTTCCAGCAGAGTTACAAACAAAATATAACACTCAGATCCCAAGACCCCCCGCCTTACCGGGTGTATGATTTAAAAGGGCCATTTATTGCTACCAATCTGCTAAATTCATATGAAGACCCCCCTCCCCGGCAGGGGTCTATTCTGCTAAATGACTTTACTTGCTTCAATATAACTTCCAAAAATGCTCCAATTGACTCCAAATGATTCCAAATGACTCCAAATCTTCGTTAAATGCCACAACAACCATCCTACATTTAAAAGAACATAAAACAAATAAAAACGAACATGCACACAAGAAAATAGCAATAAATAAGCATGAAATGGACAACGATTCGTGGATATGAAATCCATTTATCACTCGACTAGGGACATTTAAGAGCAATGATAATAATTATAATTATTTAATCTCATGTTCAGGTCACATACTTGAAGCTATATAATTTGTATTACCATTCTAAGGACTTTTTTTATGCTAACATTTATATAACATAGTAAATGAAACCATAATAAAATAATTCATTTATTCAATCAGATATAATATAAAAAATGTTAAGCAATTATATCAAATAATTGGCCTCTAGGGCATAAACTCTAACAGCTCTGCTACCCAAAACTCCCCTTAGATTGTCACTCAATAAAACAATCTCCTTACAAGATTATAATAATTATATAACCTAGAACAAGCTCTCTAGATTTAATATAACAGCAACATTAAGAACTAGGGAATTAGACTATTCCAAGCAACAAACACATAAGCTCAGATCGTTTAACTTGTCTTTTGATAATTATAGCAATACTCAAAAGCTTGTCCACAATCAGGTATTACTAATTATTACTAGTGATTAGTAACAATATTAATTACACGTAATATTATCACTTGATCTAGCATATGATATTCGTTAACCAATTCAATCCGCAGAAATCAAATTAGTTAAGCCAAATAGAATTCAGAAATTAAATCAGATTATCAAGAATGAATTTAATGTGAGAAGGAATAGATAATGAATACTCAATTAACCATTAATTATAAATAAGGTTCAATATCCCTTACAACGGAATAAAAAGAACATAGCTCATGTCTTCAATCCTCTAATGTTGTAGATGAGAGAATGTAATAGATAATTGAATGAATAAAACTCTAACTATCATCCTCTATTTATAGTGCTAGACAGAGTCCTAAATCGTGCGAGAATTAGAAATCCAAATCCTAAAAGGAATTACAAATCATAACAAGTTTCCATAAAGAAATAGAATCTAACTTGGAAATAAATCTTAGTCTAAAATATATCCTTAATCTAATAGAAATATCAATCCAATTCCATGAAGAAATCTGCTTTTACAAACTTTCCAAAAATCCAAGATTTCCTAATTTTTCTGGTCAAATTCGCCCATATTTCCTGCTGCGACGTGCTTTGGTAAAACAAACCTAACCTTTGATTCGAGAAGAGTTATGAGGCCTGCTACCTATCAAATCAAAGATTTTGACGAGATCTACAACTTTAATTCTTTGAGAATTGACAGATTCGGGCTTCATCAAGGTCGAAATCGGACTCCAAGTTATTCTAAAAATATATTATAGTGTACGCTAGAAGGACAAGCGGACTATTTCGATCCTTCCTACTTGCTATAAAAAGAGGCTCCTCAAATGCAGTTGTTCTGAGTTCTTCAATGGATGTGATGCTTGGTAAATTCAAAAGCAGGAGTTAAAGGGCTTGTTGATTCTGGCATTAAAAAGATACCCAGATTTTTCATCCATCCGCCAGAGAAATTTCCAAAGGCAAAGGCCGATAATGTTCACCTAGAGTTACCTGTGATCAATCTTGAAGGATATGATAATAGGCGACCAAAGAGAAATTGTGAGTGGAATTTTTGATGCATCAGAATCTTGGAGATTTTTTCGAATAATTAATCATGGAATTCCGATTGGTGTAATGGATGAGTTGTTAGAAGGGGTGAGGCGATTTCATGAACAACCAAAGAAGAAGAAGATAGAGTTTTATACGCTATAATATATTTTTAGAATTACTTGGCCTAATAGTTAGGGGGCATAATCAGATCTTGGCGATATGTAATTTTAAATCCATGCCATTCATAGTTGTAATGAAAGGTAAAGATGATATTTGCCCATTATTAATCCATAGCAAATATATGTTATGGATCATTACCCATATATATATATATATATATATATATAATATTCTTAATAATTTTATAATTAAAATAAAGAGTTTATTTTAATCTTAAAATTGGATTTCATGCAACTTAAAATTGTCCATTAAATGATATTCATATATATATGGAATGATTTTATTCCTGAGATGAATGTTTTATTTATTGATACATATGATGATATGTATGATAATAAATGAGATTGATTATGGACTATTGACCCATGTGATTGGATTTATTTTGGTTGGATGCTTGAATGAATGAATTTTATTAAATGGGGTCTGCGTACCTCATCTTTTCTGGGTTTTTTCTTGATGTAAATTCTATCTCTCTCCTATGTACTTCTCATTGACTGCTGATTAAGGTTTCTATTTAAATTAAATAGTTTATGTAATAGGATTAGTTATAATTTTTTGAAGAACTGAAGATCAAGGTGCAATGAACATTTGAAGGAGATAGAATACCCTAGGGAGGAGGAATCCGCCTTCATTGATGACATAGCGGATTGACGAATCCCTTATTTGGAGTTCTTACAAAGCGAGAATCTTCCGATTGAAAATAAGGAGGCAATTATAATAAAGAGGAAGTCACAACGATTCTTCTTGCAAATTAGAGAATTGTGACACCCCCAAATCCGGGTACTCCATTCCCACAGGATTTGGTGTTCACTATCTAAAACCGTTACATCTAACTACCCATAACAAAGGATAAAGACATAATTTAAATAACTTAAACAATAATCTTCCCATTAAAGGGTTACATCATCTTAAAAACAATCTTAGGTAACCTAACCTTAAATTATTACATAAGTCTACGAAATACATCACATAAATAAATTAAGTCTTATAACATAATTTCATATAAATAAATTCAATAAATCTTCATCACTTCGACACCTTGCCCTTTCCTTTGCTAGTAGACAGCTCATCAACTCTCTCAACTTTAGCTGCAGTGTTAATTACAAAAGTGAGCAAACAATTGCTCATTGATATAAAGAGTAATAACAATATAAACAAGAGTATGAACAACAAATGCTGAATAATGGTGAAGTTATTCTACATATCAGAATAGAAAACAAGTTTGAATTTAATATCTGAGGGTCTTATGACCACGAACTATGTCCCCAGTATTTAGGAATTATTACCCCAACCTTAACAGTCATTTAGACTATACAGACCCTGCTTTACGTACTTAGGGGGATCAACCCTTTGTACCATGTATTGTGCACAAACATCTAAACATTATACGTACATAATCCCCTATATCAGGGTTGTTCATCTCAGTTTGACTTTAAGATTTCTGCGCTAAAGAAAGTTTAGCTCGGAACTAGCTTATCAGTGGTTCTAGAATTTTAGAACACTATTCAATTATAGATCAGTTGTGACGCCCCCAAAACAGGTATACAACACCCATTCTGAGTCGCCAAAATACATGGTATATAAAGAAAACTACAACTTCAATAATACAGATGTCGTGTAGGATACGACAATACAACTGTGAGTTTGAATACAAATATTGTCTTCTAGACAATATACACACCCAAATAAGTCCTCATTAATTATTCATACACTATTTTATAGAAATAGTGAGGACAAATAAAAACATCTTCCTAGAACCATCACTCCATACCCAGACTCGATCCTGCTATGTTCTCACCTCCGAGAAGAAAAATGGAACAAAAGGAAAAGGGTGAGCTCAACTAGCCCAAAAAAGAATATTATGACTAAGATAATATACAACAAATTATCGTTAGTCTTCAACAGGAAAAATCTAATAGAATACAATAGACAACAAGTTTTAGATCAACAAATGCAATGAAATAACAATCCATTAGAAGAGTCACGTAGAGAAAGAATTCTACCGCTTTCTAAGGTTTAAAAGTCCATCATCAATAGTTTATCCCCAGAATAACAATCAATATACATCTTTAATCATCTTTGCACTATGGGCCAAAGATATTCATTTGTATCACCAATTGGTCATGTTCATCTCAACACTGCTCATCTTTGCACTACGGGCCAAAGATATTCATCGATTAATCGCTCATCTTTGCACTACAGCCAAAGATATTCATTTATATCACCATTTAGGACCGAGGATGATGAAAAACATTTTTAAAGAAACGAATCCAAAGAAACAAAATGACAAGGATTAAGGATTCGTACTTTGTTTTACCCATGTCCAAAAATACTTGAAAATAATCATATTGGTGTAAAATTCAAGAATGATCAAAACATGGATACAATTGAAAGCTAGTATCCGAATAGATATTTTGGGCAAAAGGAAAATTTTTATTTTTCTAATGAATAGTGTCGATTCGTGAATAGTGTCAGATATCGTGAATAGTGTCGATATCGTGAATAGTAACCCCACACAACAAGTTCCAAATTTAATAAAAAGTTCACCAATACTTGGCATAATGATATCAAGAAAAAATATCATTTAAGAAGAAAATAATACCCCTTACCTCAAAATAACCAGTATTTCAATTGAATTTCTATTATAGTGTTGATGTGTAAACCCGCATAGTATAGCAACACTCAAAGTATACTCACAAGAATACGCTCGATAATTTAGAGAGAGAAAGAGAGAAAACTTAGTTTCCGTGTGATTTTCAATTCTAACTTAGCCTCTATTTATAGGAAAATGTTAGAACGCATGAAAGGAGACTAAATAATAAAATATTATTATTCTTATTCTTACTTCTACGCAACAAGCTAGCCACCAATTTCTAAAAATTTTCAAATTTTCCATGTGCATTCAACACCTACCAAAAAGTGGGTCCCACCCATTAATTTAATAAAAATTATTTTATCTTCCGAAACTTCAATAATTAGTAGAAAAGAGCTCATATCGAGATAAATATGAAACTCGCGATTTTCCATGGAAAATTCCATTCTCTACAACTTTGTAGAAGAAAAGTTTTCCAAATTCCAAATGTAAATTGACCAAATCCACAAACCAAGCGATTTTACGATCTATAATCAATTTTCACAAGAATTGTGTCCACCGACACACAAAACATATGTTAAACATTTAATGCCACAAAATACTCTACCTCCTCATATACTCATATATCCCACATTCATTATAAAATATCACCGTTAATATATTATTAAAATAATATATTTAAATGAATTATTTTATCGTAAAAAATAAAATATTAATTTTCAACAATTGTCAAATTAAAAAATTTTCTCCATCTATATCCACATAAAATAAATATTTTCTTTATCATAATAATCAATAATTAATTATTCAAAATAATATTACGAATCACAAGATCGATAACCGTGCCGCTCCTCAGAAAGAGGGGCTTTCCAATAAGGATTTCTCTCATCTTGCGCGCAATTAGGTGACCAAACCTCTCCTTGAGCGTAACTTTCTACACATTGCCAATAATGTTATCTCGATAATATTATTCAAATAATATGAATTATTGATTTGATAATGGAAAATATCTTTAATGACAATTATTGAAACAACAGCAATACAAAATATCAACGCAGCAATTATTGAATCAATAAAATATAATATTGAACAGTAACTACTGTAACAATTATTGAGTAGTGCCTTCTTACGTAAGGATCAATAATAATACTGTGCAATACCGTGTGCTACTGTGCAACCACGCCATTCTCAGATTTTAACCACCGTGTAACCCAACAAATAAGTTAATCAGTAACAATTTACGCCATTATTTATAAAACTCAATCTTTGTCGTTTTCTTTCATCCAACCGTTTTCCGTTATGGGGCCCACCAATGACTGCGCCGTCGTACGGAGATTCTCGACAACAAGAATATTCCACGACCAAACGAATATTCCCCGACAATAATAAATATTTTATAACCACTTCCTTATTTTGTAAACTTTGCACATTTCACCCATAACCAAATAATTATATCAAATTAACCCTTATTAATTTAGAATAATGAATAAAGGAAAATTCAATTTTATTTATAATAAGTTGGGGTCTTACATCAGTTCAATCAATAAGAGTTTGCTTGGTATTTGAAGGTTCAACGCAATAATATAGAATTGATCAAGGTTGCTTAAGTCAAAGATTGAATGACAAGAATATACATTTGAATAGACATGGTATATATATGCAAAGTACTACATTCAAAAGAGTCAGAATAATCTCATTTAAATAAATGTATTAAAACAGTATATGCTTTGAATAGTAATAACGAGAAATAGGAAAGTGTAACTCGCTTGATGTAACGAATTAGATTACAAGAGCTTATACAACCATACACAAGATAGAATCATTAGGCTTGCTCAACTGTAATATAGGATTTGCATAATGATAATTTAGAACTAGAAAGCTTGCTTGATAATAACAAAATAACGGAATTATGGAACTTGCATTCATTATAAAGAGAATGAAGTTAGGGAACTTGCCTCGTGTGTAAGCTACACAAGTAAAATAATGTTCGCCAATTACCCTACACATACCATTGAAATTGTAATACCAATTATTTGTATTAACATTAGCTTTATAGGTTTAACCCACCATTTAAGCCATAACCGTTAACTTAATGTCTAATCAGGTTGGTTAACCTCTCTAACGAATCTGAAATCTCACTATCGCTTAACATAAGCTTTATCATTCACTTCTAGCTCTTATAAACGTCAATTTTTGTTCATTACATAACTTATTTAAATGACCACTTAAAATCTTCACATTTTATATTACATCATATTATAATCTATTATTGTAGTCAACATAATGTTTTAACATCTTCATCATGCATGTTAAACTAGATTAGACCCTTGTATAACAACCCACAAACAATCACAACTCAACGCTTAGGCTCGTATAGACGCACGCAAATTCTTACTTACCCCAAGCCTTAACACTAGCAGAAATTCTTACCGGTGCTTTCGACAGAAACTATGACTCTGTTTCAGTATCTGATAATGATGTAAAACGACAGCAGCATTACATAGCACACACCAAAAATTCTCCCAATTCCACAGAAATCTCACAAAACCTAACCACTAAAATCTTTTAATAACATCAATAAACATGCAATTCACAATTCTAACCACATAAACATTATATATAATGAATTTTTAAGGATTAAAACCACACTTTTTCCCAATTTCTTCATTTTTAACACTTTTAGCGAATTTGATTGCCATGACTTCGTTTCTTAACCAATTGACATGATTCAAATTATTTTGTTTTCGTTTCTTGATGTACTAACATAATCTAACATCAATTTATAGATTATAGCAAGTATTGGATATCGAATTTTGTACTTACACAAGCCATATTATATAAACATATCACTGTTATACTAACTTTCTTCTTTTTTAAACCAATTTTTCTATAAATTTGATACTTTTAAACTATTTGAAGACAACATATAACAGATTATGAACCTTCTACAACACAATTATCAATTACTCTAGAAAATCATCCACCAAATTCTTTCCTTTTTTCCAAGAAAACTCAAGAATACCAACATAATTTTCATAAATTCTCTTACTACAATCATATATAAATATCAACCAATTGATTACATAAACTAATTTAACAATTACAATATCAAATTCACACAATCTCATATTTGAAATTTAGAACATAAGCTTAGGTTTTTATACCTTCAATGCTTAATTTGATTACAAGATGATCACAAGTTTTAGCATTCCTTCTCCTTCTTCTTGATAATCTCAGAAAACTTTCTCTCTCTCTCTCTCTCGAAACCTCTGTATTTTCTCTCTTCCTCACCAAGCTCTCTCTCTATTTCTCTGTTATCTAGTCTTAGGTAAAAACATGCGTAACACATATAAACTGACTCCTTCTCCCACACACGGCAGGTAAGAACTAAAAAGTTCACGTCAGTTAAAAATAAGCCAAAGGCCACAAGGCCTTGTTTGGCTAAACACAATTTCCCCCTACTAGATTATTTTTATATTATTTATATTATATAGTTTTATTTGTCACACATGTAACAAATTTACATAACTTACAATTATAGTTATAATAATTATAATTTTTATTTTAATAATACTTATGATTAATAAATTATTATATATCTAATTTAATTATTAAATTAGATTAGAACATCACTTTATTTAATTTAATTAATTTCTTAAATATTAAACAATTTATTTAATTTAATTATTGCATTAAATTAAATCTTTAAATAATAAAATTATCATTAATCAATTTAATTAACATTACTCAATTTAGTTACTAAATTCTCACACCATAATTTCCTCAATTATTTATTTTTCTCAATAAATAAATTATTTAAATTATTTATTTAATTCAATAAATGTTTAAATTACAAAATTTCTCGATCGTTACATCTTTCCCTCCTTAAAAGGATTTTGTCCCCAGAATCACGACTCGACAAATTTATTCGTTACAAGAATTGTTTAGAAGAGGGTTCAATGACAAGCCCTTACGGTGTCTGGAACTAGGCGAAGCCAAAGATTTGGTTTACCAAATGCACAAGGATGAACAGTAAGGGGGAGCCAAGTTGTACAAACTGAAAGTAGTATGCATACAAGCTAATCATGTATGATAATAAAGCATATACTTTATAATCAATCTTATTTATTTATTTATTAATAAAAGAATTATTTATTAAAAGCATTTAATTATCTACATTGTGCTGTTTAATAATATGTGATAAACTCATAGTTTTAAGCAATTCTTTTAGAATCATGATGAGATCATGCGAATGAGATCTAAATTCTTTGATAGCTTAAAACTAAAATTTTCTTAATCAATGGATTACTCAAAAGGGGATTAGTGAATCCGGATAGATTGGTACATACGTTACTTTCTCGTTGGATGAAAATGATTGATCTCATGATCATTTGTGTGGAGACACTAAAGCAAATATGTAGGTGCTTATTGGAGAATAAGTTCACTGAAAGTGACTCGCTAAGGAATACCTAATGGAGTTTTACTTGTGCATCAATAGGAATTTACAGAGTGATAGTAGTACAAATGATCCTTAGACTTGAGATCATCATAGTATCTTATGTATAATGAATTACATTTTGACTTATTCCTTAAGACCCTTAGGGTATATCAAAGGGTATGTTTGGATGTAATAAGTTATATATGGAGATAATGAATGATCAATATATAATCTACCACTTCTAGTAAAAGAAGAGAAATGTCATATGGGATTCGATAAATGACAACCCAGGAATCCTTGGCCAAGGTGAAACGAAATTAGAAAGTAGTTTCTAATTTGCAGTTATTCGGAGTTGTGCATTTGGGAATCGAAATACATATAATTAAATAAAATAAGACTTGACAGTAATTCTATGTCTTATATTTTATTGGGACATTGTGTGGTGGAAGGATTGAATTGTACGGTAACTATTTACTCAAAGGTTCTTTTATAATTAATGTTGAAATTTATATTATCTGAAAAGTCGTTGATCGCTAAGGAGGCTTATCCTTATTGTAAAATAAATATTATTTATTTAAATAAATTAATAGATTAATTTATTTATTTAAATGAGATTAGAATTGTTCTAATTGATTTATTCACAACCGGTTTAATATGGAGAACCTAAAGGGTCACACCATAAAAGGAAGAATATTTATTTAAAAAGTAAATGGCATAATCATAATAATAAGTTGAGTGTATTTAATTTAATCTATGGTGATAGAATAAATTAAATAGCTTGATATTTATTATTTAATATTTTAGAAATATTAAATATAAATTAATTATGGAGTCTTATTATTATTATTACTATTATTATTATATTAATTTCTAAATTGGTTTGTGAATTAATTAATAAAATAATCTCATAGATTCCTAATAACATTAGGAGGCTAATTAATTAAAAGAGTTTAATTAATTATTCCTAATAAGATTAGGAAGCCTAATTAATTAAAGGAGTTTAATTAATTAAATAATACCCTAAAATAGGGTTAATTGATATCTTTATGAGAGGAGTCTTATATCAGATATTAAACATACGTAATTCCAATAGTTAGAGAGTACGCCCCCTTTTTCTACAGAGATAGAAAATTAGGGTTTTAGCGAATACACTATTCTTCTTGAATATTCTTCTTCCTTGGTGGATCACCTGTAGAGGTCATACACTTGGGTAGCTAACATTGATCAAAGGAAAGGAATCTAACCCAGAGAATCTAACCCAGAGATTCAAGGAGATCACGGAGAAGTAGGAGTTGAACTCGTACATATGGAAACTCGTATCTACAAGGATATGATTCAATAACTTCTTGTTCTTCGTTTTAATTAATAATATGCATAAAGGATGATTCGAGTAATTGTTTTGTGAAAATTTTTAAACAATGAATTTACTTTGCTTTCGCTAATTTTGCAATTTGATTGCTACTTTGATCTTCATAAAACCTTAAACAGTGGTATCAGAGCCAAACTTTATGCGAATTATTAATTGTTTTGATTCCAGATATGTATGAATATGTATTTAGAATAATTTATTGGGCATAATTTTTTGTATAATTTTTTCTTATGAAAAACAAAATCTATTCGCGAAGCTTGTTTTTTAAAATCGGTATTTTGAGTTCGCTAGTCCCGATCCTTGCTTTCACTGAGTCCGTGGATTTTTATTGTTTTATTTTAAATAATCATAGATCATTGAATTAATTTTTTGAAAACATTATTCTGCTTATTCACAGATATATTATTACTTTAATTAATATGAATACGGTAATGATTCATAACATCTATTTGATATGGATTAATAATGGGCAAATATCATCTCTACCTTCCATTACAACTATGAATTGCCTGAATTTAAAATTACATCTCGCCATCCGCTAGAATTACTAGCGGATGTGATTAAAAAAATCTAGATCCAATTATGCCCTTGACTATTAGGCCAAGTTATTCTAAAAATATATTATAGTGTACGCTAGAAGGACAAGCGGACTATTTCGATCCTTCCTACTTGCTATAAAAAGAGGCTCCTCAAATGCAGTTGTTCTGAGTTCTTCAATGGATGTGATGCTTGGTAAATTCAAAAGCAGGAGTTAAAGGGCTTGTTGATTCTGGCATTAAAAAGATACCCAGATTTTTCATCCATCCGCCAGAGAAATTTCCAAAGGCAAAGGCCGATAATGTTCACCTAGAGTTACCTGTGATCAATCTTGAAGGATATGATAATAGACGACCAGCAGAAATTGTGAGTGGAATTTTTGATGCATCAGAATCTTGGAGATTTTTTCGAATAATTAATCATGGAATTCCGATTGGTGTAATGGATGAGTTGTTAGAAGGGGTGAGGCGATTTCATGAACAACCAAAGAAGAAGAAGATAGAGTTTTATACGCTATAATATATTTTTAGAATTACTTGGCCTAATAGTTAGGGGGCATAATCAGATCTTGGCGATATGTAATTTTAAATCCATGCCATTCATAGTTGTAATGAAAGGTAAAGATGATATTTGCCCATTATTAATCCATAGCAAATATATGTTATGGATCATTACCCATATATATATATATATATATATAATATTCTTAATAATTTTATAATTAAAATAAAGAGTTTATTTTAATCTTAAAATTGGATTTCATGCAACTTAAAATTGTCCATTAAATGATATTCATATATATATGGAATGATTTTATTCTTGAGATGAATGTTTTATTTATTGATACATATGATGATATGTATGATAATAAATGAGATTGATTATGGACTATTGACCCATGTGATTGGATTTATTTTGGTTGGATGCTTGAATGAATGAATTTTATTAAATGGGGTCTGCGTACCTCATCTTTTCTGGGTTTTTTCTTGATGTAAATTCTATCTCTCTCCTATGTACTTCTCATTGACTGCTGATTAAGGTTTCTATTTAAATTAAATAGTTTATGTAATAGGATTAGTTATAATTTTTCGAAGAACTGAAGATCAAGGTGCAATGAACATTTGAAGACCCGTTTGTAATGGATTCCCGGTTTAAATGTAATATTATATTTAAATGTTAATTCTTGCACCCTAGGGTTTAACCTTTTGGTTCACTTGGTGGCTCTAATGAACCAAACTAGAATAAAGTTCATAATCAATCTGGGTAGAATATAGTATTCTATATATGTATGTTAGTATTATATATATATATATATATATATATATATATATATATGCAAACATGCTTCACATGTTTAATAATGATGCATATTTTATATATATGTGTGCATGCGTGCTAAATAAGATGAGATAATTAATAACAAACCCCTCAAAGAAATTATATTAAGTCCTAAGCGTTCAAAGATATTTGGAATATCAAACGTCGCCTTCTAGCATGATAAAATTAATAGAGTATTAAATATTTAATATGAATTTGTTGTGTCACCACCACAAGGCAAGTATTAAGTATTTAAGATGTTAATTTATCACATTTGATGCTTATAAAGAAAATTGAACAATATTGTTTTGTTGTGTCACCACAAGGACAATATTTTTCTTTTTTGAATATATGGAAGTGCTAGGTTGGACTTAGCTTAGATAATTTTGATTTGGATGTGCCACCACTTGATCAAAATAATCCAAGAGGTAAAAGATAAGGAGTTACATGATGATGTAATTGACAAGGAGTTATCTACCTATTTATTTATATATAGTTTGTTATGTCACCACAAGACTATATATATTTGAAATGAGATCCTTATTCTCACTACCAAAAACTTTAATTAGATTTTTCCGAATTATATAGATGAGGGTAATATAGTTTGAAGAAAATAGTGGGAGATACCAATATAAAATAAGGCGTAATTTATTTTGGTAAAATAAATTAATTAAATGAATGTGTGCTAAAATGTAATTTTTTTACATGCAGAAATTTGAAAATGTCATACTCACTAATTTCACTTCGTAGCATACTTGATGCTAACAAACTAACTGGACCGAATTACATGGACTAGTTAAGGAATCTGAGAATTGTTTTCACTACTGAAAAGATTTCTTATGTCCTAAATTTGTCCGTACTTGCAAATGTTACAGAGACAGCCTCTGAGGAAGAGATTTCTACTTTTAAACAGTGACAAGATGATGCATTTGTGGCTAATGCATCATGCTCGCATGTATGAGTAACGAGCTTTTGCGTCAGCATGAAATCATGGATGCTCCTACTATGCCACTGCACCTGCAAGAGCTGTATGGTGAGCAAATAAGGACTGCTAGATATGAAATATCTAAAGAGCACTTCCAATCTCGGATGACCAATCTGATTGAACGTCTAGGATAACTTGGGTTTGTCATGGATGGGGAGTTGAGTCAAGATTTAGCCTTGCAGTCACTCACGGACACCTTCTCATAATTTGTTGTGAATTTTCATATGAATAAGTTAGATGTCAGCTTGCCTGAATTACTTAACATGTTGAAAACTTCTGAAGGTCACTTTCCATCCAAGAAGGACCATGTCTTAATAGTGGATGATTCTTCCATGAAAAGGAAGAGGCCCAAAGTATCTTCTCAAAAGAAGAAATCCAAGAAGGCTAAGGGTAAAACGAAAGTTAAGGATCTAAAGAAACCTGATCCAGCTAGCAAATGAATTTGTGTCCATTGTAACAAGCCGGGTCATTGGAAGAGTAACTGCAAGGATTATCTCGTGGAGCAAAAGTAGAAGAAGCTTGGAAAAGCTTCAAATCCTAATGAAGGTCTGTTTATGATTGAAATTATTTTTTTTGAAAGTCAATCTTCTACTTGGGTATTGGATATTGGCTGTGGTTCTCACATATATAATAATATGCAGGGACTGGTCAGAAGTTTAAAGCTGAGCAAGGATGAGGTCGTCCTATGAGTGGGAAATGGAGCAAAGGTTGCTGTATTAGCTGTAGGGACTTATTGTTTAGCATTGCCTACGGGCAAGTTCATTTATTTAAATAATTGTTATTTTGTTCCGAATATCATTAGAAACATTATTTCAATTATGTATTGGATATGGATGGTTTTGACATTATAATAAAGAACAACAGTTGGTCTATTTATAATAATAATGTTTTATATGGTGTTGGTAATTTACGAAATGGACTTTTTATACTTGATTTGCATGAAAATATACTTCAAATTGAACAAACTAATAAAAGGAAAAGAGATGATGTTAATTATACCTATATGTGGCATTGTATACTTGGTCATATTAATGAAACAAGATCATCTAAGTTGCATAAAGATTGGCTCCTAGAGCTATCTGATTATGAATTATATCAAACTTGTGAATCTTGTCTCATGGGAAAAATGACTAAATCTCCTTCAGTGGAAAAGGAGAAAGAGTTACAGAGTTGATAGCATTGGTACACACAGATGTATGTGGACCTACGACAACGACTGCACAAGGATGATATTCTTATTTTATTACATTCACTGATGATCACTCAAGATTTGGATGTGTATTTAATGAAATATAAATATGTATCATTTGAAAAGTTCAAACAGTTCAGAAGTGAAGTAGTGAAACAAACTGGTAAAAGTATAAAGATTCTTCGATCAGATCGAGGTGGTGAATACTTAAGTAGTGAGTTTCTCAATTGTCTCAAAGAAAATGGTATAATCTCACAAAGGACTCCGCCAGGGACACCACAGCTGAATGGTGTATTTGAAAGGAAAAATCGAACATTGTTGGACATGGTTCGATCCATGATGAGCTTTATTGACCTTCTAGTTTCCTTCTAGGGATATGCTCTAGAATCGGCTGCATACCTACTTAACATGGTACCTACCAAATGTGTCCCTAAGACTCCGTATGAGTTATGGACGGGGAGGAAACCAAATCTTAAGCATGTTAAGACTTAGGGTTGTCCAGCTTATGTTAAAAATTTGAAAACGATAAGTGTAGATTTATGGGATACCCTAAAGAAACATCAGCGTATTATTTCTATCATTCAACTGATCAAAAGATGTTTGTTGCGAAACATGTTGCCTTCTTGGAAAAGAAGTTTATCCTTGAAGGGGTCAGTAGGAGTAAGATATATCTTGAAGAAGTTCAAGAACCACAAAATACTATAGATCAAAGTCAGGTACCTAACAAAGTGGAAGAACTTATTGTAACACACCCTATTCGTAAATTTGGAAGATTACCAAAGTTACCTGATAGGTATGGATTCGTCATAGAGGATGACAATGAGGTATGTATCATTGATGATGATGATCCATTGAATTACGAACAGGCTATGAGTAGTAAAGACTCAAAGAAGTGGCAAGAAGCCATGAAATTCGAGATGGACTCCATGGATGAAAACCAAGTATGGACTTTGGTTTCACTACCTGAAGGCATTAAGCCTATTGGGTGTAAATGGGTCTTTAAAAGAAAGACTGGAGTAGACGACAAGGTAGAGACCTATAAGGCCCGACTGGTCGCAAAAGGTTTCAAACAAAGACAAGGAGTTGACTATGACGAAACCTTCTCACTAGTAGCGATGCTCAAGTCCATTCAGATTTTTCTTGCGATTGCAGCTTACCATGACTACAAAATCTAGTAGATGGACGTGAAAACGGCATTCCTCAATGGAAAACTTAAGGAGGATGTGTATATAACATAGTCAAAGAGATTTGTTTCAAAGGTTAGAACAAATCAAGTCTGTAAGCTACAACGATCCATTTATAGATTGAAGCAAGTTTCTTGTAGGTGGAACATCCGTTTTGATGAGACAATCAAAGAGTTTGATTTTATCAAAAATGAGGATGAACCATGTGTGTACAAGAAGGTTAGTGGGAGCGCTGTTTCATTCCTTGTATTATATGTTGATGATATATTACTGATATGGAATGATATTCCTATGCTACAATTGATTAAAATCTGGTTATCTAAACACTTCTCCATGAAGGACTTGGGTGAAGCATCCTATATTTTAGGGATAAAGATTTATAGAGATAGATCTAAAAGGATGCTTGGCTTATCTAAGGAACGTACATTGACTCGATGGTAAAGAAGTTTAGTATGGAAGATTCCAAAAGAGGTCTCCTGCTGATGAGCCATAGAATACATCTCTCCAAGAAATAGGCCCTAAAGACACCTGAGGAGAGAGACCGTATGAGTAAGATTCCTTATGTTTTAGCAATAGGATCTATCATATACTGTATGATATGTACTAGATTGGATGTCGCTCATGCACTTAGTGTAACAAGCAGATATCAGTCGAATCTAGGAGAAGAACACTAAAAGGTAGTGAAAAATATCCTAAAGTACTTAAGAAGAACTAAAGATGTATTTCTTGTCTATGGTGGGTTTGAATTGAAACTAGAGGGCTTTACAGAATCAAGTTTCCAAACATACCAAGATGACAATAAATTCCTTTTGGGGTATGTGTTTACCTTAAATTGTGGCGCAGTGAGTTGAAAGAGTTCTAAACAGCAAAGAGTTGTTGATTCAGTGATAAGTCCAGAGTACATAGAGGCAAGTGTAGCTGTAAAGGAGGCTGTTTGGATGAAAAAGTTCATAACCAAACTTGATGTGGTTCCTATCATTAGAGGACCAGTGCCTTTATTCTGTGACAACACCGGAGCTGTTGCACAGGCTAAGGAACCCATGTCTCATCAAAAATCCAAACACATGTTGCGACGATTTTATTTGATCAAAGAGATCATTGAAAGAGAAAATGTCACTCTCGAGCGTGTGGACTCTCAAGATAATATTACAGATCTATTTACTAAAGCTTTAACACAACATCAGTTATATCGTTACTTAGAGAAGATGGGTATGAGATACCAAAATGATTGTCTTTAGTGCAAGTGGGAGATTAAAAGTAGTATGCATACAAGCCAATCATGTATGATGATAAAGCATATACTTTGTAATCAATCTTATTTATTTATTAATAAAAGAATTATTTATTAAAGGCATTTAATTATCTACATGGTGCTTTTTAATAATATGTGATAAACCCATAGTTTTAAGCAATGCTTTTAGAATCATGATGAGATCATGCTAATGAGATCTAAATTCTTAGATAGCTTAAAACTAAAATGCTCTCAATCAATGGATTACTAAAAATGGGATTAGTGAATCCGAATAGATTGGTACATACGTTGCTTGTTCATTGGATGAGAATGATTGATCTCATGATCATTTGTGTGGAGACACTAAAGCAAGTATGTAGGTGCTTATTAGAGAATAAGTTCAATGAACGTGACTCGCTAAGGAATACCTAATGGAGTTTTACTTGTCTGTCTATAGGAATTCCTTTAGTGATAGTAGTACAAATGATCCTTAGACTTGAGATCATCACAGTATCTTGTGTATAATGAATTATATTTTGACTTATTCCTTAAGACCCTTAGGGTATATCAAAGGGTATGCTTAGGTGTTATAAGTTATATATGGAGATAATAAATGATCAATATAGAATCTACCACATCTAATAAAAAGAAGAGAAATGTCATATGTGATTCGATAAATGACAAACCAGGAATCCTTGGCCAAGGAGAAACGAAATTAGAAATACATATATTCGGAGTTGTGCATTTGGGAATCGAAATACATATAATTAAATAAAATAAGACTTGACAGTAATTCCATGTCTTATATTTAATTGGGACATTGTATGGTGGAAGGATTGAATTGTACGGTAACTATTTACTCAAAGGTTCTTTTATGATTAATGTTGAAATCTATATTCTCTGGAAAGTCATTGATCGCTAAGGAGGCTTATCCTTATTGTATAATAAATAATATTTATTTAAATAAATTAATAGATTAATTTATTTATTTAAATGAGATTAGAATTGTTCTAATTGATTTATTCACAACTAGTTTAATATGGAGAACCTAAAGGGTCACACCATAAAAGGAAGAATATTTATTTAAGAAGTAAATGAGATAATCATAATAATAAGTTAAGTGTATTTAATTTAATCTATGGTGATAGAATAAATTAAATAGCTTGATATATATTATTTAATATTTTGAAAATAGTAAATATAAATTAATTAGGGGAGTCTTATTATTATTATTTCTATTATTATTAAGTTAATTTCTAAAGGGTTTGAGAATTAATTAATAAAAGTACTCTCATAGATTCCTAATAAAATTAGGAGGTTAATTAATTAAAAGAGTTTAATTAATTATTCCTAATACAATTAGGAAGCCTAATTAATTAAAGGAGTTTAATTAATTAAATAATACCCTAAAAAGGTTAACTGATATCTTTATAAGAGGAGTCTTATATCAGATATTAAACATACGTAATTCCAATAGTTGGAGAGTACGCCCCCTTTTTCTATAGAGATAGAAAACTAGAGTTTTAGCCAATACACCATTCTTCTTGAATATTCTTCTTCTTGAATGACCTTTTCATACATGGGGAATGGATCTTAAAGGTCTTATTCACCCTAATTCCAAGGTTAACATCTGGATTTTAACTACCACCGATATGTACACAAAGTGAGTGGAAGCAATACCCTTGAAGAAGGCTACGGGACTAGCAGTGGTAAATTTTATCAAGGAGCACATCATTTGCCATTTCGGGATCCCGGAGATCATTTTGTTGGATAATGGAACTCCTTTCATCAATAGGGACATCAAAAATCTGTTGGAAAGATACAGGGTGAAACACTACAAATCATCACCCTACTACCCGAAAGGCAACGGACAAGCAGAGGCTACGAACAAAACCTTGATAAAAATCTTATCAAAAACCCTAGACGATTATTCGAAGACATGGGCAGAAAAACTACCAATAGTGTTATGGGCATATCGAACTTCAAAAAGAAAGCCTACAGGTGAAACCCCATACGCTTTGGTTTATGGTAAAGAACATATCTTCCCCACCGAAATAAAAATCCCTTCGGCTTGAATGAGACTTCGAATCTTAGTCGAGAAAGAGAACCGACCAGCTTCCCTGGATGCCTTAGTTGACTTCCGAGACAAAGCTAAAGAAAAGCTTGAACGATATCATGAAAGACTGCAACGCCAATACAATACTGCGGTAGTACCACGACAAATTCTGGTGGGAGACCTAGTGCTCAAAACGGCAACTCAAGTCATAAGGGGAACACCAACCACCAAATTTTACCCCAAATGGGAAGGCCCGTATAGGGTACGAGAGATCTCCGAAAGCGGGTATTTCAAGATATCTTGTAAGACCCCAACTTTTTATAAATAAAATTGAATTTCCTCTATTAATTATTTTGAAATAGTAAGGGATTGATTTGATTAATGTGGTTAGTTATGGGTAAAATGTGCAAATTTTACAAAATAAGCAAGTGGTTATAAAATATTCATTGTTGTCGGGGAATATTCGTACGATGACGCAGCCATTTGTGGGCCCCATAATGAAAAACTATCGGATGAAGAAAATGACAAGTATGAGTTTTTTTTATAAATAACGGCGTAGTTGTTACCGTTAAAACTGTTGGAATACTCGGTGGGTAAAGTAAAGTAATACGCGTTGTTGCACAGTAGCACACGGTATTGCACAATATTTTTGGATTATTGATTCTTACGTAAGAAGGCACTACTCAATAAATGTTACAGTAATTACTGTTCAATGTTTTATTTTATTGATCCAATAATTGCTACGTTGATATTTTATATTATTATTGTTTTAATAGTTGTCACTGCACAGTATTTCCCATTATCAGATCAATAATTGATATTATTTGAATAATATTATTAGATATCATTATTGGCGATGTCTAAGGAAGTTCTGTTTAGGAAAGGAGTTTGGTCACCTAATTGCGCGCTAGTAAGGAGAAATCCTTACCGAAAAGCCCCCTCTTTCCTAGGAACGACCTGGTTGTCATTATTGTGATTTTGTAATATTATTTATGAATAATTAATTATTGATTTATATGCTAAGAAAATATTTATTTTATGTGGATATAAATAAATGAATTAATGTTGAGGTATTTTATCAGTATTTTGTCAGAATAGATGTATTAAAAATCATCCGTATATGGATTTCAGATATTTTTTGTTAGGAATTTGGAAAAACTTTATTCTACAAAGTTGTAGAGAATTAAATTTCCTATGGAATGGCCATAAGCTTTGAATTTTTCTGATAAAGGGCTATTTATTATGAATTATTGAAGTTCCGGAATAATTGATTTTTGGAGTTTTAAATATTTTTTTAAGAAAAATGTTTTTTGTGAGTTGATGGGCCCCACTTATGTTATAAATGTGTTGAAATCAGATTTCAAAGTGGGCGTGAATTTTTTTTTAAAATATTATTATTTTATTAAATTTTCTAGTTTGGTGTTCTAAGCATTTTTCTATAAAATAGGGTGTTTAGGTTAGAATTGAAAATCACACCAGAATCTGAAGTTTTCTCTCACTATAACGTCGAGCATATTTTTATGAGTATTTCGATACTTTAAGTATTGCTATACGGTGCAAGTTTCCTTCAGTATTATATCTGATATTCTAGTCAGAAGTACTATTTTTTTGAGGTAAGGGATGTTATTTTCTTCGTAAATGATGTTATTTCTTTCAATAGCATTATACCGGAATATTGGTATGAATTTTATTATGAAATTTTTACCTTTTCATGTTGAGGTTACTATTCACGTATACGGCACTATTCACATATATGACACTATTCACGAATACGGTACTATTCACGAAGTATGATTTTTCTTATGAAATTTCTACCTTTGCGTGTTGGAGTTACTATTCATGTATACGACACTATTCACGAATACAACACAATTCACAGAAAAATTAAATTTTCTTTTCTTTGTCCAAGTTGTCTATTATGGTTACTATCTTTGATTGTATCCATGTTTTGATCTTTATTTTTGAATTCTGTTCCACAATCGATTATTATGGAGTATTTTGAACTTGGATAAACCGAATTACGAATCCCTAATCTTTGTCCTTTTATCTCACTGGATTTATTTTCTTTAAGATATTTTTCATCATCTTCAGTCCTAAATGATGATATAACTGAATATCTTTGGCCTGTAGTGCAAAGATGAATGATTACCTGATGAATATCTTTGGCCCGTAGTGCAAAGATGGACAGGTGTTGAGATGAATATGACCAACTAGTGATACAAATGAATATATTTGGCTTATAGCGCAAAGATGAATATTTGATTCAAGATGTATATTGATTGATGTTACAGGAATAAAATATTGATGATGAACTTTTAAATTCATAGATAATAGTAGATTTAATTCTCTATTCTAATGAATTGTTATTTCCACTATGAATATTGATCTAAAATCGGTTGTCCATTATATTTTATCTGATTTATTGAAGGCTAACGATAATTTGTTCTACATTATCTTAGTCATAATATTTTTTACTAGGCTAGTTAAGCTCACCATTTTCCTTTTTGTTCCATTTTTCTTCTCAAGAGACGAGAATATAGCAGGAACTAATTGGGGTGTGGAGTGATGATTCAAGTCGGTTGTTTTAGCAGTCCTCACTATTTTGTAAAATAGTATATTAATAATTGTAATTAGGACTTATTTGAGTGTGGATATTGTCTAGAAGATAATATTTATATTTAAACTCACAATATATGTGTTGTCGTATTTTGCACAATAATTATATTAATAAAGTTGTAGTTATTTTTGTACCATGTATTTGGCGACTCAGAATGGGTGATGTATACCTGTTTTGGGAGCGTCACAGTTGTAGACACTCAAAATTTTCTTCGCACAACCACTACTAACATTGCGAGGGAGGCGATTCGCCTTCGAGAGATAACCTCGAAAAGACACTCATATACATTCTGGATACCATCGGAAGTACAGTCTCAATCCCGAAACACACACTGGGAGGATCATTTCCAACCTCGGAGATAACCTCGAGGCTCAGAGTAAAAAAGATCTAAGAATAACACCGAAGATGATAATCTGCCTCAAATAACACCGAGACGCCTTCCCAGTTCGATCCCAAAAGTAACACCGAATAAGAACTCTATCCTTGGTGATAACCCCAAGGAATACCATTGCAGTTCCGGCGATAACCCCAAAAATGCTTATTTCAAATATATGCAATCAGCTTCAACCTCGACACTCACACCAAGGCGCTCAGTCCAAAGAACCGGAGATAACACTGGGAAGACAGGAACACCTCGGAGATGACACTGTGGACCTTCAACAGTTGCAGCAGTCCAATCTCAGATGTAACCCTAAGCAATGTCTGCTTTATCAACCTAAATTAGAGATAACCCTGGTGAGGGGTACAGTCGTCATCTTTCCACCTTGATCCCACATTGCGCCATCTCAACATCTCATATATATATTTCTATATATATTTCTATGCAATAATGTCCCACAGGAACCAAGGAAGTCTGATCCCGAGTGACTATTACGTAAGACAACTGATAAAATTCAAAGCTTGAAGACCATGGGCATGGTCCCCTCTTCCTAACTTTATACAACCTTTAATCCCATGTCCTTGCATAACTCTCGACAACGGCAGTCCGAAATAGGTCTTCTATACCTCACTCGGATGCCCGGATTGCGCTCTGAAGTTCGAGAGTGGACATCACAAAGGCATGTATGCACGATTTCTTGACTCATGGGACCCAGAGAGCAGGGGCACCCCGGGCAAAGTGAGTACACTGGCTCCCCCTCTATAAATAGAGGGCTTGGGGTGGCCATTTTAAGAAAAAAAGGTGAGGAAGCCCAGTCAAATTTGCTCTGTACACACTCTAAACTGAGTGCTTTCTCATTGTAAACACTTGTGAGCTTACATATAGCTACTTTTTACTGGCGGAAGCAGAGTGTTCATCCATTTCAAGCAATAAAAGTCTTCTTTGGTAGTCCACTGTAAGCCTTCATACACACCTTAAAGTCTTTCTCTTCATCTTTGCACACACTATTCTTCACGTTGAGAGTCGTGTTGCGCGTGTTTTCCCAGACTTTGGTCCGTGATTTTTATTTCTGTCTGTATATATTTATGTATATATTATATATATGGACTAACATTATCGAGTTATGCCTCGATTGAGCCTAGACTTATGTCTGGAGCGTTTATCTCGCTTTATATATATATATATATATATATATATATATATATATATATACTTATATATATGAGCATGGATTTTACATCCGGAGCATTTACTGCTTATATATATATATTTATATATATGAACTGTTGTCGAACTTTGTTCGATGAGCTTGGATTTTACATCCGGTGTGTTTATTGCTTTTATATATATATATAGCGACGAATCACTAAAATGATAAACTGAGTCAGGATCGATATATATCATGTGCGTTTATCGCTTATATATATATTTTTGTTAATATATTTTTGCCAATATTAGCTTCAATCAAATTAGTCTTAATTTAAACTTTTTTTTTCTTTTTATTTAATTCTCTTTCTATTTTACTTTCTTTTCAGGTACCATGGCGGAATTTAATTATCAATGGTCGTATACGAGAATGACTCAACCAAGGGACACAGGGATTGATGGACTCAATGAAATTTCTGCATTATCAGCAAAACTTGAGACACTTTCGAGGAGGTTGGATGTTGTTGCAACCCAACGTAATAGAAGGATAGCAGTTACTTGCAATTATTGTGCTGGCAATCACCCGAGTAATCAATGCACCATCAGTCTTGCGCCGGTACAGTATGGTGGTAACTACCTCAATCAGTATGTATATGATAATTATCATCAAGTTTGGGTTGTATCACCCGAATTCGTCATGGAGCTATACTTATAAAGACCAATACTACGCTCCAAATCCAATATAGACACTAGAATTCTTCTGTCCACCTCCACTGCCACAAAAAGAAAAGTCAAATTTGGAGGAATTACTGTCAAAGATCATAGCAAACCAAGAGGAGAGGATGATGAGTCAAGAAATATCGAGCCAAAATTTTTAGAACCAGATGAAACAACTCATCACTACCTCAACCAAAGGTCCTCAATATATGGATTCCAAAACTGAGATAGATAATTCAAGGTTGGAGGAATTGTTGTCGAAGTTTGTAGCATCAAATGAGGAGAGGAGAATTAATCAAGAGATATCAATTCAAAATCTGTAGAACCAGATGGATCAAATGCTCAAAGCCTTGAACAACTGTCCTCAAAACAATTGGTGTTATGACGAGGATTTTGAGATTAACTAAGTGCCCGAACCAAATCTACAACTGGATGAGCCACGAGATGTCAAAAAAGAGGAGACAAGTAGGGATAATGAAAACAAGGTCGGTGAAGAACTAACTATAAGAACCAACGAGGATGAGCCGATGTTATTAGTGCCCCAAGTGCGTTCCCCGCCAAAGTTCAAGGATCCAGTTAGATTTGCAAAATCATGCCCTCTTGGTAGTCATGTCGTCGGCAAGGCTCTTTGTGACATGAGAGCTAGTACAAATGTGAAGCCATGGTGGGATGAGGAGGAGAAGATAGAAGAAGAGCCCGTTGTGCTTGCCAAGCCTCAAAGCCTCAATCTAATCAAAGACTCAACGGACGGAAGCACCTAGTTATTCAACATTCTCAATTGGGCACTTATTTAAACAAAGCATGCTATGTGAATTTAATTCGAAAGCCTTCACAAATGGGAACCTACCAAAAGCTACATTGTTTCTGATGGATGGAGGGTTCCTCAACTATCGACGAGGAATTGGATAGCGTTGACCAGATAAAGTCAGGCTGAAAGACTCAGAATTTTTCAATTACCGATCGGGAGGCAACCCAGGAATTTTTATATTTATATGCTTTACTAGTTTATTTAGTAGATAAGAATTAATTTTCTTATTAAGTTCTCTTATAATCCAAAGTGCTATTCTAATCGACATTGTCTCTCTTCATTGCAGGTATTGGAGGTTCAATGGATAGGCAAAAGATTATGGAAAGGGAAGCCACCAGCCTGAGCCCATGATATATTATCTTCCTTTCAAATTTCAATGTGGAGGAGTGTTCAGTCTTTATGCCATGTCACCATCACCTCACGCTTAGCTTATTACAGGGAAGTTCTCTTCTACTTAATACTTTATTTTACAACGAGGACATTGTGATTGTTAAGTTTGGGGGAGTTAATTAGTTTAGTTTTGCATGTTTAATGTAGTTGTTTTAGTTTTACATAAGTTGTTATGTTTGTTTAGTTTAGATTTATTATATGTTTGCATTCATGTAGTGTAAGTGCATAATAGTTTGCATAGTAGAGTAGTTGTAAATAGTTTTTAATTATGTCTATAAAAAAATTCAAATATATATATTAGTTAGTTACTATGTTCATCTTGCATGATTCCAGCTATTAAGATAGTTATAGTATATTTTGGCCAATGATGAGTCTGGAATTGAGTAGACAAGTATATTACTGATTATTAGAGCTTTGATGTGATTTCTTGTTATGAATTGAATCTTTTTCTGTTTGAAACTGGTATAATTAAGGTAAGCACGTTAGAAGACAACTATGTTGACTGATTAAGTTTAAATTAATACATAATGGACTTCTTAAGGATAATATTAGTTTGAATGAATGAAAGACATGAAAAGACAGAGATGACTGAATTTAGACAAAAACTTAAGTTTGGGGGAAAAATTTGGGATATATAAGCTTTTAAAAAAAGAAAAAAAAAGTTAAAAAATGATGAAAAAATACCGTGGCTAGTCTTGTTTCGGGGCCTTTGTTACTTGAGCAAGTACGCCCGAGGGAATGTCTTTACACGTAGCGCCCTAAGGTCTTTATGGTCTGAGAGTCATTGGTTGAAAGCTCGCTAAGGGGTAGCACTGTTAGCCTAATGGAATGAGACATTGCACAGTCATGGTTAAAAAAAATAAAAACAAAAATAATAAAATAGGAAGAGAGCAAAAAGCCCCCGTAATAAAAAGAAAAGCATAAGTATCCCAGATTGGACTCTTGAATTTAGTTGATGTTTGACTTTAGTTGGATCTATCTTATTCATGAATTTTGTGAGTTTATACTGTATGATGCCTTTAAAGAGATCTATTATGTGTTGTATTTAGCCTTATATTAGTTAGCATTGTTGTTGAGCACACACACACACACACACACTATATCAGTGATAACAGTTTAAGATTTGATGATTGACTAGGAAATTACTGATTTGTTTTGATATTATGTATTATCATGTTTATTTGATTTCTCTAAGGCCGGGTGAATATACTTGTTTTTGTCATTACTGCTGGATTTGTAGGCATGTAGATTAGTTGCATTCCATTGCATAGCATTGTTGTTTTGTGTTTTTGCTTGAGGATAAGCAAATGTTTATGTTTGGGGGTATTTGATAAGTAGGTTTTATACCTACTTATCTGGTATTGTTTACTTGAATTATTTGCTTAATCTCGTGTTTCTTAATTACTTTTCATGCATTTTGTGTTCATTTTGTAGATTATATGTTTGTGAGCTGTGTGAGCGACTATTGGTATAAAAACACAAGGAAAAGCAATTCCGGACATCATTTGGGCTTTCATGTTCATTTTATGTTCTTGGCTCGGAACTTCAACTATATTGTAGAGCTTCTTCTTATCTTTTCAAAACATCTTGAATCATTCCAATCGGAGTTCAGATGCAAGAGTTATAACCTTTGTACCAACGAAAGTTGAACTTCACTGTTTTGGGTGGCTATTTGCATAGCAGTCACTTCCAGTCCAATTTCAACCTTAATCGGTTCATTATTTCTCAATTCTCAAAGAATGAAAGTTGTAGAGCTCGTTGATAGCTTCAATTTGATAAGTGGCAGACCCCGTAACTCATCCTAGATCAAAAGTTATGGTCATTTTACCAGATGACACTGCAGCAGAAAAACAATTAACAACTTATACCCAAGCCGAGGCTTGCCATTTTATGCCTAATACCCAAGCCAGGGCTTGGGGTCCTGAATTCAATAATAGCAGCATAGCAAGCCGGGGCTTGCTATTATGAAGGCAACAAGCAAGCTTGGACTTGGGTACGCACAGAAAGAGTAGTTTTTGTTAGAATTTGAGTCCAAGAATGATTGGTTCGAGCTAATTGATTCAAGGACTTCCATGAGGACTTAAAGACATATAAAGAGGATTATAAAAGGAGGAGAATTGCAAGGATTAAAGGATAGGAAGAATTCCATTAGATTAGATTAGAGTAGATTAGGAAAAAAATCCCTAGTTATTATTAGTTTTGGAGATTGAAACAACTTGGAGACCATTGAAGATCAAGAATCCTGCTTGAGGAGGATGGAGATTTGCTGACAACAAATTCAATTCTTTTCCTTAATCTTATTCTTATCTTTTAATGTTTATTCAAGTGTGAATTCTTAGTTTTAATTCAATGAACTAATTCTTTGTTTGAGATTACAATGGATCTTATTGTGTAGTTTATTTTAATTTGCTTTGCTATCAATTGTTATGATCTATCTTGTGGATTGTCTATTGTGATTTGGACTTAATTGTTTAATTTATTGGCCATCAATTACCGTGATAATCTATATGAACTCGAGAGATGAAGTATAGATTTAGATCTGATCATGATAGCATGTGTTTGTGTTTTCTGCATAGATGGAATTCATGATTCATGTTTAGGATAGAGATATGCATTTATACCATATGTAATCTTATAGAGAACGTGTGCTTTAAATCTTTTTTAATTGTAATTCACATAAAGATATAGTGTTTAGTTAATTAGGGTGTCTTGCTTAATTCTATCAATTATGGATTTAAGTGAGTATGGGTATTATGCATCGAGAGGTGATTTTATCTGCTTTAGTGTTCTTGATTAACAATTCAGGATAGAAAATAATTGATGAGAAGTGTGTTAACTTAAATGAAGCAATAAGTGAAGTTGTGATCTTAAATCTCTATAATCTGATTTCTAATTAGTGGTAATTAGAATTAGTGTAATTAGATAATTTAATTCATAATCTTAAATTGGTTGTTTAAATAAAATTAGTTTGGTTAAGGGTTAATATTTGGTAATTTGTATTAATAATTCCTCGTGAGAACGATACTCTACTTTCTTGTGTGTTGTGCGTAATTAGATTTTACCTAACGAGTTTTTGGCACCGTTGCCGGGAAATTAGTTAATATATTTTTGCCAATATTAGCTTCAATCAAATTAGTCTTAATTTAAACATTTTTTTTCTTTTTATTAAATTCTCTTCCTATTTTACTTTCTTTTTAGGTACCATGGCGGAATTTAATTATCAATGGTCGTATACAAGAATGACTCAACCAAGGGACACATGAATTGATGGACTCAATAAAATTTCTGCATTATCAGCACAGCTTGAGACACTTTTGAGGAGGTTGGATGTTACTGCAGTCCTTACTCAATACAGCTCTCAGTCTCAGATGGCTCCTGACCGGTACCAGATTACCAAGGTCAAGAAACAATCCAATGAGTCTTTCAGAGAGTATGCTCAAAGGTGGAGGCGCCTTGCTGCTCAAGTTATTCCTTCTATGACGAAATCAGAAATGGTTATGACCTATATAGACATACAAGAAGCTCCTTTCTATGAGAGAGTCTTAGCTGGTATTGGCAAACCATTTTCTAAAATGATCAAACACGGTGAGATGGCTGAGATGGGGATGAAGTCAGGAAAGATTCAAGACCTAGTTGCGCTTAAAGTAGTTGTTGAGCACATCCAGTACGGAACTTATGGGAACAACCCCCGGAGGGTCCATAAAAAAAAAGAGGAGGATGTTTCCTTGATACTACAAGGTCAGAAAGGCAATCATAATATGCCTATCTAGAGGAGAAACTACTCCCTTTTTCAAGCATAGTCTTCAAACCCTCCATTACCAAAAGGTGGAGAAGTAAAGCGCCCTCGAACGTTCACACCCTTAGGGGACTCGCTCAAGAATATTCTTGCTCTTCTGACTGCTCAGAAGAAAATCACGCATCTACTTCCACCAACTAACCCTAATGGGAGGGGTTTCAATGCTACTCGAAAATGTGCTTATCATGCCGGTGCACCTGGACATGATACTCAAGATTGTTGGGCCTTGAAACATAAGATCCAAGATTTAATAGACAGTAGTGAGATCGTGGTCATTAAACCAGATCAACCTCATATACAAGACAACCCTCTTCCTCAACACAAAGAAGAAGAGGTCAACATGATTAGTTGGAGCAGTGGACAGAGTTCCAATTTTAATGGTGAATCATCCCAGACCATCAAAGATGGTGTTGACAGATGGGATTATGCCAAGTTCCAGTTTGTGATGGAACAAAAGATGAAAGCTTTGTCTAAACAAGTTGAGCAATTGGCAGAACTATTGAATCATCAACATCAAGTCACACGCCAACTCATCATCCAGGAGCATGCTAATCTCCTTCCTTTTGTTATAAATACTCCGTCATTGCCTTCAGACAATGAAATATTGGAGGATAAGGTTGCCAAGAGAGGAAATGCCAAATCTCGTCGGGATTTTGCTAATAGAAGGGAATTTACATACCTGGGCCAACCTATGGAGGAAATATTTCAGATGTTGATCAATGAAGGAAGAATCACCTCCCTTCTACCTCCAATTGTAACTTTCATGGTGCTTCCAACCATAGCACCTTACAGGGGTACCAATCAGCTTGCCACCGACTGGCTCGGCGTCCCCTACGGAGAGTTTGGCTTCGGTGCATTCCACACAAGGAAGTCACCAACGAGAGGCTCGGGGCTCTTCGCAAATTCATGCTTATAGCTCTAATACCATGTAAAGTCCCCAAATCTGGATACTTGAAACTCGAATTCGGTGCTTCATGATACCATTTCTATGAGCGGAATAATACTAATAATAATAACAATAATATAAAACTTAACTTAAATTTACATATACATCAGAGTCTTTCTCCCAAGTACGTAACCTTTAAACATTCATTACTTGTCATAATATATATAAATATATATATCATAGTCTTCATAATCTAAATCTATTACAAATAGTACCATAAATCTTATTTGGTTAGCTTTCCCTTTCCCTTGTTTCGGCATGAGCCTTCTGGTCCTTCACACTTAGCTGAAAACATTTAAATTAAGCAAGGATGAGCATTTGAGTGCCCAACAAGTATTATATATATACATATAAGCTGAAAGAATTTAAATGTTTTCTTTATAATACCCTTCTACAACAATTCAAGAGTTGTGAAGTAATCTGTACCGATAATAATATCATAACAACCCTCTTTTAAATTTTTTTTGAAACTACGTATTGACTATATATGGGGTTTCTGTGACATACTATGAACATTGTTTTCATTTTCGAAAAGGTTTAACAGAAATTCATCTGCAAACCGTCATAACTTACGGGCCTGAGGGTGTACAGTCCATAGGCCCTGTATTGATCAATACGACATTACAAGAACGATGTTATCTTTCACTCTGTCCGCCTTGGGCGCATAAAAGTTTTCCCATGATTGGGATGTTCATATCTGTCGGGTTTTCATAACAAAAGTCTTATCTTGTTCAACAATAATCTATAATTCAATATATATGTATATCAAAGGTGTATCAACATATGCTTAAATACAATGATTATCCAAGTGGGGACACTTGTATAATCATTTATAGAAATTAACGAATAGAATATATATCTGAATTATCATATACTAACATGTTGATAATCAATGGGCGTATATAATATAGGTTTAACAATCTGTACAATAATAGTATAATTCTGAAACATTCTTACACTTGTCCATTGCATAAAGAAAATGAAAAGGTAGGATACTTGCTTGATACGCTGCTTACAGTTACGCAACTTAGTTTTATCTTTTATACCAAAACCTATCATTAATAAGATCATTCTATCGATTAGAATCACATATCATAACACATAGTACTGCTTATTGCAGTCAGCACATAACCTAATCACATTGTCATACATGTTTCACAGTCATAGAATCATAAACAAACATTCATACAGTCAAAATATCTAAGTCCAGATCAATTTCTGAAACGTGTCGGTCTACCGACAGCTTTATCGGGTAAATATCGAGTCTAAGACTTTATCTCAAAGTTCAACATTCGTAAATATCAGTCATATAATTTTTAAATGACTTATAATATTTTTTAAATAATTATTATCACTTATCATAATTTTTGAAATATCAGAATCATTATTAAATGATTTAAATATCAAAAAAATTCTATTATCATTAATATTTAATTAATATTAAACTATTAATGAAACCATTGCCAAAATATTAAAGTTATGTATAATAACTCAAAATATTCATAACGTATTAATATTACCCTTAAATGATTTTTAAAACATTTAAAATCATTTTAAATAATTACCATTAATATTTAATTATGAATGAACTATTTATCCAAATATTAAAAGTCATTAATTATAACTTCAAATATTTTTAATTTATTTATATCCCTTTTAAATGATTTTTAAATTAATAAAACCATTTTTAAACTATTTATTTAATATAAATATTAAATAAATTCAATATCATTAATATTAACTTAATATTATTAATATTAAATTATTAATGAAATTATCCTCTAAATATTAAAAGTTATATTTTATAACTTAAATATCTTTAAACATTTTATCTTCATTTAAAGTGATTTTAAAAATATTAAAATCATTTTTAAACTAATTTATTTAATATAAATATTAAATAACTTTAATATCATTATTAATCATTAATTAATGAAATTAACCATTAAATATTAAAAGTTATATTTTATAACTTAAAATATTTTTAAATACCTTATTATTATTTAAAATGATTTTTAAAATAATAAAATCCTTTTTAATTTAATTATTTAAATTCATTTAATAAATAACTTAATTATCATTAATATTAATTTATTAATGAGAATTCTCCAAAAATATTAAAAGTTAGATTTTATAACTTAAAACATTTTAAAATACATTAATCTTATTTAAAATGATTTTAAATAATTAAAATCATTTTTCTATAATTTATTTAATATATTAATTAAATAGATTAAATATCATTAATATTCAAATAATTATAAATATTAATGAAAAATATTCTAAATAATCAGAAATTATTTTTCATAATTTAAAACAATTTTTAAAACAATTTTTGTAATTTTTATAATTTATTTTCTATTTTTAATTAATTTCCGGAAAACAGAAATTAAAATAAATGAAAACCGTCGCTATAGGCTATAACGATAGAAATTTGTTGTCTTAGGTGTTCTTGAGCTCAAGAACACTGTCAGACCGGTTCTCAAGCTACATGGTTTGACCAGCTGTGATTTTCAGTCGAAAATATTTCTGGACTCGGTTTTGGTCAGATCATGTAGTACAATTATAGGACTACAAGATCGAACAATAAACATGAACAAATCACTTAACACAAAATAGATATGATCGCTCAAACTTACTGTCAGAGGTTGTTCTTCATTTTCTAGTGAAGAACAGCTCGACTGACCACTTTTGATCGATAATAACTTGCAACATATGAACTGCTTTTGCGGTCTAAGAGCTTTAGTGTGTAGAAAACATGCAAGGCTACAACTCTATTACATATCATTGATTTAACAACCACAGATCTAGCCGAAAATCTCCGGTCAACCACTGTCAGAAATAACCCACAAAATTTTTTGGAAAATTTCCAGAAAACAAAACCGTGAGCAACTGAGCTACTTTGACCATCCACTGTGTTCGATATATTACATATTTCAGGGATCTAATAGTCTTTAACTATAGTCCATATACCATTCTACAAAATTAATTAAACAACAACAAATCATTAAAAACCTGTCGGATATAAAGCTCACAAAACGTTGTGGACATTGTTTTTTCATTTACGGTTTACCCAGTTTTTGATCGGTCATAGCTCAATCAACGACCTTTGACCATGAATAACTTTCAATCCACAATAGACATGGACCTTGTTCTTTTTACTAATTAAATACAACATTGCAGGCTACAAATAACAACATTTAAACAACATAAAACATAAACGATGAAAGAGTTATAGGGCCTGACATTAATCACTGTAACACAATTCTTGACAGATCAAACCTTCGGTCTAGGTTTCCGGATTAGGGTTTAATAGAAATTCATATAATTAGGGTTTTAAATTTATAATTAGGGTTTCCTAATTAGCATAACACGAAGTAACACATAACACATATCATATAACACAGATATAATACAATCTTGATTTTACCCTTTAAATTGAAAAACAGGGTCAAATCAATTAATGCTAGGGTTTGGTCGATATATACCATAATTGACCAACCATCTACAGTACGTACATACAGTACATATTTATAGCACTGAAAAATCAAAATATTATAATATTATAATATTATTCTCATGTCTTGATCAAAACCCAGAATTAGGGTTTGGATTCCATATCTGATTTATCTGTCATAAATAACATTATATATTAAGTTAAAAATAATTAACATAATATCCTGAACAAAATTCATATAATGAAATAATCATTATAATTATTCTAAAATTCTTTCATATATTATTTAAATAATATATACTTATACCTTCATAGAAAATAATAAAACATTTCTATTAAGGAATTAATTAGTATAAAAATATAATTGATAATAATCAATAATTCTAAAATAAATTTATTTGCAATACATAATGTAATAAATAAATTTTATTTATCACACATATAAATATATACATATTACCTTGGCACATATCACCCATATTTATTTTAATAAATAATAATAAAAAAATTATACGCAAAATTTATGATTTATTTATATAGAAAATATCGGGTTGTCACACCAATTAATCCCCGTTCAAGACGGTTCAACTCTGATGAAGTATGTCAGTATCATTCACATTCTCGCGGTCACAGCACAGAAGAATGCTAGGCACTCCGCCATCTCATTCAAAATTTAATTGACAGCAGTGTCTTGCAACTGGAAAGTGACGACACTGTGATAGTAGAGAGTGAGAATACTTGTCCAACTAAATGGCAGGGGTTAGTAACAGCCATATCCGATGAGGCTGATGATACTGTCAGATCATTCCCCATACAACCAATTCAAATCAAAGGTACTGACAATCCTTTGAAAATTGCTACTCTAGAGCCAATTACCTTGTCATTCATATTGCAATATCCTGTTGTCAGCTTACAAAGGGTTCCATGGAATTATGGAGAAGCTGAAGGATCCACGTCTCATACTACTGCTGCAGTGTCGAAGGATAATCCACTACATATTCCCCAAAGGGTCATGAAGACTACTGTTAAATCAAGGGGGAAGATTCCCATGAAGAAGATTGAAAAATTATTCTGTACTATGAGACATAATGAAGCCAAGGTGGTTTTAAGCTTGAAAGAAGCTCCGCATCAAATTTCCATACTGGACTTGGTTTTCTCTTCCGAGGATCACAGGAAGATTTTGCTGAAGGTTTTGGAAGAAGCCTACTTACCGAAATCAGTGGATGTGGAAAAATTTCAACATTTTGTTGATCACATTTTTAACAATAATGTGATATCCTACACTAATGAGGACATACCACCCGAAGGTACCATCCATTGCAAGCCATTACATATTGTTGTTTTGTCCTTTGGGTATATAATAGCTGGAGTCTTGATAGATGGAGGCTCGTCTCTGAATATCTGTCCTTATGCCACTTTGGTAAAGATGAACGTCAATCTCAAACGGATCCGAAGTAGCCTTATGGTTATCAGAGCTTTTGATGGATCCCGACGAAATGTAGTCGGAGAGATTGAACTGCCAATTGAGATTGGCCCCCATACATTTTATGTATCTTTTCACGTGCTCAAGATAGATTTAGGATACAACCTACTATTGGGGAGACCATGGATCCACATGGCTGGAGCCGTCCCTTCTACACTTCATCAATAACTCAAGTATATTATCAACGCTAGCCTAATCACTGTCAACGCTGAGCCAGAATGTCCTGAACAGGGTGACATACCTCTCATCAGCCTCAACACGGAAGTTGAGCCGACCAGTTTTCACACCTTGGAAGTGAGCAATACTCATTACCATCCCATTGGGGCGGCAATTCCCATACCCAAGATTTCTGCCGATGTAATGTCGGCTACTCAAGAAATTATATCATTGGGTCATAAGCCTGGACAAGGGCTGGGTAAAAATTAGCAAGGCTTTAAGCGCCCTATTCAAATGTCCAGTCAAATCAGGACAACCAGATTAGGCTATTCTACTAGTTCCAGCCATAGGAATCCTCATAAACATCAACAGGTTCCTCAATTTTCCACCACACAACGATTATCTTCACCTGCAAATCCGGAGTCCATACAAACTTTGGTAAAGGTGCCAGCCCATGTGATGGCTATGCTATTTCCTAAGCATGTACCGGTCAAGGGAAAAGAGGTCTTAGTTCCTGATCCCAAGGTGGAAGAAAAGGAGCGGAGATGCAAATAGGACATCACCAGGATGATGTTAGGCATGCGCATCATTGTTCATAATGAGCATACAAACAGATACACCCCTGATGATGATTGTCCAAACGTAATGGTCATCATTCAGGAGAAGGAGGATGATGACAACCCCTCCATCACTGCGCAGCCCCATCGAGACTTTTACCGCTGACAATTGGAACAAAGACCATGCATTGGTCGACAAGGGTAAAACGGGCAGAAAATCCCTCTGCCCTGTAGATATCATTAACTGCTTACTTTTATGTACAATATTAGCAGTTATTTTGTCAGTATATGTTCACATTTTGTATAATTAAACAGCTTCATATATTAAGTGAAAACATATTTTGTTTCAGAACTCTGAACTTAGATGTGCATGTACTTGCTAATAAGGTGCCGCTTCTCCATAAGGGTTGTAACTTTGATGAAAATTTGAACTCAGACTTGATGGGAATAGAAGAAGACATTGAGATACCTCAGGATATCAAAGAATGGGTTATAGACAAGCCTAAACCCAACCTTGATCAAACCTTTTCCTTCAATCTCGGAACCTTAGAACTCCCTACGGTAATCCAGATTGGTTCAGACTTTACACCAAACCAAAGGAATGACATGGTTGCATTACTAACCCAATTCCAGGATGTGTTTTCATGGTCTCATGAAGACATGGTGGGTTTGTCCACTGACATTTTTCTTCATCGCCTTCCCATTAAAGAGGGATTTAAGCCAGTAAGGTAGAAGCTCAGGCGATTGAAACCTGAGTGGAGTTTAAAAGTTAAAGAAGAAATTGTGAAACAATTTCAAGCTGGCATTATCATGGTGTCTACATATCCTGAGTGGTTATCCAACATCTTTCCCGTGCCTAAACTAGGAGGAAAGGTGCGAGTTGTTTGGATTATTGGGATTTGAATAAATCTTGCCTTAAAGATAGCTTTCCCGTGCTATTTATCTATATTCTCATTGATAATACCGCATAATACGACATGTACTCCTTTGCGGATTTCTTTACGGGGTACCATCAGATCATGGTTGCTGAAGAGGATCGTGAGAAAACTGCTTTCATCACGCCTTGGGGAACCTTCTGTTATAGACAGTTGTCATTTGGCCTCATCAATGCCAGGGCAACCTGTCAGTGAGCCATGATGGCACTCTTCCATGACTTAATGCATAAGGAGATAGAGATCTACGTGGATGACATCATTGTTAAATCCCAGAGGGAGGAAGACCACATAGACTATCTCACAAATCTATTCAACAGGTTGCGTAAGTACAACTTGAAGTTGAATCCAGCCAAATGCGCCTTTGGCTTTAAATCAGGAAAATTGCTAGGTTTCCTAGTCAGCCACAAATGTAACACCCCAACTTTTATGAATAAAGATTAAATTTTCTTGAAATATATATTATGGTGTGGATATGATATAATTTTAAAGTTGTGGGTAATATTTACAAATTTTGCAAAGTAAGCAAGTTGTTATAAAATATTCGATTGGTAGGGAATATTCGTTTTAACGGGGAATATTAAATGCATTTACGCCAATCATTAGTGGACCCCATAACGGAACTATTGTCGTAGTTAAAAAATGATAAAATTATCTTTTTATAAAAATAACGGCGAAAGTTTTACCGTTAAACTATTGAACTACCCGGTAGTAAAAGTACAGTAACACGCGTGGTTACATAGTAACACACGGTATTGATTATTGATGCTTACGTGAGAAGTCACTCAGTTATACTCAATTATTGCTACAGTAATTGCTACATCATATCTCTCATATTATTGATTCAATTATTGTCACAGTATCATCTGCATAATATTTTATATTATTAAATCAATAATTGAGACAACAAAGTTATTCATATTATTATTTGTAATATTGACATTGTTTAGAAATTCTATCAAAGAGAGGTTTAGTCACCTAATTGCGCGCCAATAAGGAGAAATCCTTATCGGAAAGCCCCCTCTTTTTCCTGGGAACGATCTAGTTGTTAAATATTGTGAGTTATAATATTAATGATGAATAAGTTCGTGTTGATTAAAGATGAAATTGATAGTTCCATTGTGTGGGAATTATTAGTGTTAGTGGAAATTGACATTTATTTCGATAATAATTGATGTGTGGAAGTTATATTGACCAATCGGGTAATTCACCATATAAATGAGAAATTAATTGATATTAATTCACATGCTTATAATTATGTGTTCACATGTGTATACTATTGATTCACATGATTTACTATTAGGGGAGTTGGTGCAAGATTGATAATACTTGCATGACTAAATTAAAAAATAGAGGTATAGATGACGGTACTATACTGTAATTAGTTTTTGCACATGATTATACTATTGAGTCACATGAATGAACTATTAATTCACATGATTTACTATTAGGGGAGGTGGTGCAAGTTTGATAATACTTGCAGGACTAAATTAAAAATGAAGAAAAAGAGGAAGGTATTATATTGTAATATTTCGAGCCCCAAAACGTGCAATTATCAAAACTATATTTTCCTATAAATAGAAGCTCATTCTTCTTTCATTCTCACCAATTCACTAAGTCTCACAACAACAAATATTATAGAAAGAAATTATAGAGAGAAAGAAGAAGAGAAGTCTGCTACCTCACTATTTCAGTATCTAGTTTTCTTTTAAGGTAAGGGGTATTATTTCTTTCGTATTCATGAAGAGAGTTATTTTCTTTCAATACTCATAAGGGTTGTTATTCCAATCTTTATTATTCTGTTGGAATAACTCGCTCACGCTGACTACCGCATGCATGGTGAATTATTACATTATTCCATTCTTTATTATTACGTTGGAAAAACTCGCTCACGCGGACTCACCGTATGCATGGTGAATTATTCATTATTCCATTCTTTATTATTCTATTAGAATAACTTTGCCTCACGCGACTACCGCATGTATGGTGAATTCTTACATTATTCCTTTCTTTATTATTACATTGGAATAACTTTGTCTCACGCGGACTCACCGCATGCATGGTGAATTATTCTGTTATTCCATTCTTTATTATTCTGCTGAAATAACTCATGCTCACGCGGACTACTAGCATGCATAGTGAATTATTATGTTATTCCATTCTTTATTATTCTCATTGGAATAACTCATCTCACGCGACTATCGCATGCATAGTGAATTTTTCTCGTTATTCCATTCTTTATTATTACATTGGAATAACTCATCTCTACGCAGACTACACCGCATGCATGGTGAATTCTTCTGTTATTCCATTCTTTATTATTCTGTTGGAATAACCTGTCTACGTGGACTACCGCATGCATGGTGAATGACCCTTCATTTTCATTCCTTATGAAATTTTGGAAATGATCTGTCTACGTGGATTACCGCATGGCGGGTGAAAATCCATTTGCAGTTTCATATATTCTATTATACTCAGTTGGTTAAAGTTTTGGCTTCTATACTCCATGAAATTAGTAGAATATCCTTGATATTTGCGCTTCATCCAGTATCTTATCATGAAAATATTCTTCTGAGCATTCTTGAATTTTACTCCACAAAGAAGTATCATGTTGACAATTTGGATGTTATTGATTTCTGGATAAATTAAATTATAAATCTTTAAAATTTATCCTTGAACTTGTTTTATTGAATTATTATGTCATGGTCATCATCCTCATGCTTATATTGTGATGAAAGTCATCTTTGGATTACGTGCATAGATGGACTTGGTATTATTATGACTAGGGATTATTCGGTATAATCATGACCGTAATGTAACGAATGATATGGTAAAAGTCCTCATTGGCCTGTAGTTCATTGATGGACAGTTGTTGGTATGATTATGACCAGGGATTATTCGGTATAATCATGACCATTGATGATTACATGAATATCTTTGTCCGTGGTGCAGGGATGATTCGATTTTATTTATTAAGCCGAGTCTTAGCGATAAAGTTGATGAAATTTTTTTAAAACATAGAAGATAGTAGATTTTATGCTCTACTTGACTCTTCTAATGGATTGCTTGTTCCGCTGCAGTTAAACTTGTTGTCTATTATATTCTATCAGTTTAACATTGTTAAATGCCAACGATAACTTATTATGCATTATCTTAGTCATAATATTTCTCACTGGGCTAGTTGAGCTCACCCTTTGCTTTCATTGTTCTCTTCATGAAATGAGAATATAGCTGGGACTAGTCGGGGAACGGAGTGACGGTCCAGATGATAGCATTAGTAGTCATCACTATTCTGTTAAATAGTGTGATAATAAATGTAATGAAGACTTCATTTGAGTTTGAATACTGTCTAGAAGACAATATTCGTATAAAAACTCTCAGTTTATATTTTGTCGTATTTTACACGACAGTTGTATTATTAAGTTGTATTTGAATTTTGTACCATGTATTTGGCGACTCAAGATGGGTGATGTATACCTATTTTGGGGGCGTCACAGTTGGTATCAAAGCTTAGGATATGATCCCCAGCTAAGATGTGATACAAGAACTAGGAGGAGAGAGGCAGAAATTTCTTCAGCTAGTATGACCTACCTATGTTTATTTGGTATTTAATTGGTCGGTCAGAGTATATGGATAATATGTGACATGTCAATTAACCCTTGTTTTGTGGCAGTATTTGAAAATTGCATCCGAAAATGTTGAGATAAGCAATGAAGCACATGATACCGTTGAGTCACCAATGGTCAATACCCAGGATAATGTGCAACAGGAAGACAATAATTCTCAGGTAAATAATAACACCGATGAAATGGTGAATGATGGGATGTTCAGAGGCTTTATGCAATTCATGCAACATAAGGCGAGAGCGGCTCCTGTTCAAAATACAGGTGGAATCACTGGCAACTCTCGGACGGTCACCGTTAAACAGTTCAAGGAGCTGGGACCTCCGAAATTTTTTGGAGAGCAAAAACCACTTACGGCAGAGACGCGGATAAAGCAGATCACCAAGATATTTGATGTCTTGGGATGCTCTGAGGAGAAAAAGGTTCCCTTTGCCACCTTCATGTTGCGAGCAGAGGCAGATTACTGGTGGGAATCTATAAAGCGTAATCAACCTGCCGCACTGAAGATGTCTTGGGAGAAGTTCCAAGAACTGTTCAATGACAAGTACTTTCCCAAAAGTATTCGTCACATAAAGGAGGTAGAGTTTATCAAGCTGGAGCAAAACAATATGACCATGTCATAGTACGAAGCTAAGTTTGCCGAGTTATCCCGGTTTGCGTCCCACTTGGTTGATAATGAGGAGAGAATGACGCGGATGTTTCTAAGAGGTTTAAAACCCGATATACGTCAATAACTCATTTCTCACAAACTTTGCTTGTATTCAGATGTTGTGAATATGGCTCAGTTATTGGAGCGCAATAATGAGTCAACCCAACTAAGAGAGACCAACCGACAAGTAGATAATACCAGTGGTAGCAGTCATCGAAGCGGTGACAACAAGCGTGGAGGGAATTAACATGCCAGAAATGGTAATCACTTTGGTGGTAATCATGGCCATGACAATAAGAGTGGACATTTCAAGAAGAGAAGATTCAACAATGATGGAAAGACGCGTCGACCAAAGACCACTGTTGTTAAGGAAGGAGAATGACCGTCGGTCGTATGTTACAAATGCGGAGGGGAGGGACATATCAGTCCAAACTGCGTGATGTAGTCCATAGCATGTTACAATTGTGGAAGAGAAGGTCACCTAGCCCGATTTTGTTGTGCACCAAAGTCAAGTCCAGCTGGGATGGAGGCATCAAAGGCCATCCTAGAGAAGACAAAATCGGTAGTTCAAGGGAGACCGTTTGTCGTAACCTCCCAAAAAGAGAGAAATCCAAACGAGATGATCCCGAGTAAGCTAATCATAAACTCTAGTGAAGTATATACCTTATTTGATACCGGTTCTACCCATTCTTTTATTTCTCCTACTTGCGCTCAACGTTTAAATTTGACTCCGGAGAAATTAGACTTTGACTTATCTGTTGAAACTCCGTTGAGAGAAACCTTCATTACATCCACATTTTATAAGTCTTGTTTTATTCAAATCGGTAATCGCACATTACCTGTCGATCTTATTTCTTTGAAAATACTTGCATTTGATGTGATTTTAGGGATTGATTGGTTAACTACTCATCATGCTAAAATCGATTGTTTTTGTAAGGTTGTTAGCTTTCATATTCCTAACCAACCTATTATACGAATTCAAGCAACCAAACCACTAAAGTCAATCACTGTCATATCAAGTCATAAAGCTATTCGTTTATTAAAAAATGGATGTCAAGCTTTCTTAGCCTATGTCACGGATTTAAATAAAAATACGTCAGATTTGAATGATATTTCTATTGTTAATAAATTTCCTGACGTATTCCCTAAAGAACTTACTGGCCTACCCCCAGAGCGTGAAATTGAATTTTGTATCGACCTTGAATCCGGTACAAAACCCATTTCCAAAGCCTCCATATCGAATGGCTCCTATTGAACTTCAGGAGTTAAAAACCCAACTACAGGAATTGTTAGACATCGATTTCATTCTTCCTGGTACGTCTCCTTGGGGTGCTCCTATTCTATCCGTGAAGAAAAAAGATGGAAGTATGCGACTCTGTATTGATTATAGGGAGTGGAATCATGTCACCATAAAAAATAGGTACCCATTGCCTTGCATTGATGACCTGTTTGACCAGTTGCAAGGAGCCAAATTCTTTTCAAAGATTGATCTTCGTTCTGGATATCATTAGTTGAAGATTAAAAATTGATGAAATTCCAAAGACTGCTTTCAGAACTCGGTACGGGCATTATGAATTCCTAGTCATGTCTTTTGGATTGACTAATGCTCCTGCTGCCTTCAAGGACATGATGAACTGAGTATTCAAGGAATATTTGGATCACTTTGTGGTCGACTTTATTGATGACATCCTCATATACTCCAAAAGTTGTGAAGACCATGAGCAACACTTGAGGCTGATACTTCAAAAGCTTTGTGAAAACAAGCTTTATGCCAAGTTGAAGAAATGTGAGTTTTGGCTTGAGGAAGTTGCATTCCTTGGACACGTGATATCAAATCATGGAATATCTGTTGACCCAGCGAAGATTGAAGCAATTAAAAGCTGGGAGCAACCAAAGTCAGTGACTGAAGTACGTAGCTTTCTTAGCTTAGTTGGTTATTATCGGAGATTCGTGGAAGGATTTTCTCGAATCGCTACTCCATTAACTCAACTGACTCGAAAAGATACAAAGTTCGGTTGGAGCGAGGAATATGAGAAGAGTTTTCAAGAACTCAAGAGAAGACTCATTTCAGCACCTGTTCTGATAATACCATCTGGCTCGGAGGGATTTGTCATCTATAGTGATGCTTCAGGCAAAGGGTTAGGATGTGTTCTCATGCAACATGGGAAAGTCATAGCCTATGCCTCATGACAACTTAAAGAATATGAGAGGAATTATCCTACTCATGATCTAGAGTTGGCATCAGTCATTTTTACGCTTAAGATTTGGAAGCATTACCTGTATGGAGAGAAGGTGGAGATCTATACGGATCATAAAAGCCTCAAATATTTCTTCACTCAAAAGGAACTCAACATGCGACAACGACGATGGCTTGAGCTGTTGAAAGATTACGATCATACTATCCAATACCATCCTGGAAAAGCGAACGTGATAGCTGACGCATTGAGTAGAAGATCATATGCGGGTACGAGTGCGATATTGTCAACACAAAGACCCATTTTGTATGACTTACAAAGGATAGAGATAGAGTTAAAGACTCCAGGGACCCATGTGATGATGGCAGATATACGAGTAGAACTGACTTTAATCGATAAAGTTAAGGTTGCTCAAGCTACAGACCTAGAGCTGATGCGTATGAGGAAGAAAGTGCAAGAAGGTGCTATTTCGGAAGCAAGAATCGATGAAGAAGGAATACTTTGAGTTAGCTCCAGACTTTGTGTTCCTAACGATTCTGACTTAAAGTATAGAATCATGATGGAGGCGCACAACAAACCATTTGCAATCCATCCTGGGAGTACCAAAATGTATCATGATCTTTGACATACATTTTGGCGGAGCAATATGAAGAGAGAGATAGCGGGATTTATCTCAAGGTGTCTAACTTTTCAACGAGTCAAGGCGGAGCATCAAGTGCCAAAAGGTCCATTGCAACCACTTGAAATTCCAGAATGGAAGTGGGAGCACATTACCATGGATTTCGTTACTGGTCTTCCCAAGGTTTCTCAAGGCATAGATGCGATTTGGGTCATTGTTGATAGATTGACAAAGTCTGCTCATTTTTTACCGATACGAGAAACTTATACACTTGAACGTCTTGATAGTATGTACATAAATGAGATTGTAAGATTGCATGGTATGCCAGTATCCATAGTTTCTGATCGAGACTCAAGATTCACTTCAAGATTTTGGGTTAGTTTGCAAAAAGCTATGGGTACGGATTTACGATTTAGTTCGTCATATCATCCTCAAACGGACGAGCAGTCGGAAAGGACTATTTAAATTCTTGAAGATTTATTAAGACTCTGTGTCCTTAACTTCAAGGGAAGTTGGGACAAGTTCTTACCATTGGTGGAGTTTTCCTACAACAACAGTTATCAAGCAAGTATTGGCATGGCTCTATTTGAGGCGTTGTATGGAAGAAAGTGTCGTTCTCCAGTATGCTGGGATGAGGTGGGTGAAGCAACGTTGTTGGTACCAGAGTTGGTATGTATGACTATGGAAAAGATTCAAAAGATCCGACAACGTATAAAAACCTCACAAGATCGACAAAAGAGTTATGTTGATCTTCATCGAAAGGACGTGGAATTCAATATTGGAGATCATGTGTTGTTACGTGTTGCTCTATGGAAAGGAGTTACGAGATTTGGAAAGAGAGGAAAGCTTAATCCTCGATTCATTGGCCCATTTTTAATCCTCGGTCGAGTTGGAACTTTGGCCTATAGACTCGCCTTACCGCCAAGTATGTCTCGTGTTCATAACGTTTTCCACATATCTATGTTACGTAAATATGTGAAAGACCCGAACCACATTATTGAATTAGAACCAGACGAGATAGAGGAGGATTTAACGTATGAAGAGTTACCTGTTAAAATCTTGGATAAGAAGGATCATATTCTATGCTCCAAGGTTGTACCTCAAGTCAAAGTTTTATGCAGAAACCACGATGTGGAGTAAATGACCTAGGAGTTAGAATCTGAAATGAAGTTAAGGTATCCTCACCTTATCGACATACCAGGTACGCACCCTAATTTTGAGGATGAAATTTCATAAGAAGGGGAGGTTGTAAGACCCCAACTTTTATGAATAAAGATTAAAATTTCTTGAAATATATATTATGGTGAGGATATGATATAATGTTATAGTTGTGGGTAATATTTATAAATTTTGCAAAGTAAGCAAATTGTTATAAAATATTCGATTGGTCGGAAAATATTCATTTTAACAGGGAATATTCGTACGACGACACAATCATTGGTGGACCCCACAATGGAACTATTGTCGTAGTTAGAAAACGACAGAATTATCTTTTTACAAAAATAACGGCAAAAGTTTTACCGTTAAACTGTTGAACTACCCGGTAGTAAAAGTATAGTAATACGCATGGTTTCATAGTAGCACACGGTATTGATTATTGATGCTTACGTGAGAAGTCACTCAGTTATACTCAATTATTACTATCTGATAATTTCTGCATCATATCTCTCATATTATTGATTCAATTATTGTCACAGTATCATCTGCATAATATTTTATATTATTAAATCAATAATTGAGACGATAAAGTTATTCATATTACTATTTACAATATTGACAATGTCTAGAAGTTCTATCAAGGAGACGTTTGGTCACCTAATTGCGCGCCAATAAGGAGAAATCCTTATCGGAAAGCCCCTTCTTTCCTGGGAACGACCTGGTTGTTAAATATTGTGAGTTATAATATTAATGATGAATAAGGTCGTGTTAATTAAAGATGAAATTGATAGTTCCATTGTGTGGGAATTATTAGTGTCAGTGGAAATCGACATTTATTTCGATAATAATTGATGTTTGGAGGTTATATTGACCAATCGGGTAATTCACCAGATAAATGAGCAATTAATTGTTATTAATTCACATGCTTATAACTATGTGTTCACATGTGTGTACTATTGATTCACATGATTTACTATTAGGGGAGTTGGTTCAAGATTGATAGTACTTGCATGACTACATTAAAAAATGGAGGTATATATGAAGGTACTATACAGTAATTAGTTTTTTCACATGATTATACTATTGAGTCACATGAATGAACTATTAATTCCCATGATTTACTATTATGGGAGGTGGGGCAAGTTTGATAATACTTTTAGGACTAAATTAAAAATGAAGAAAAAGAGGAAGGTATTATACTGTAATATTTTGCGCCCCAAAACGTGTAATTATCAAAACTATATTTTCTTATAAATAGAAGCTCATTCTTCTATCATTCTCACCAATTCACTAAGTCTCACAAGAGCAATTATTATAGAAAGAAAGAAGAAGAGAAGTCTGCTACCTCACTATTTCAGTATCCAGTTTTCTTCTAAGGAAAGGGGTATTATTTCTTTCGTATTCATGAAGAGAGTTATTTTCTTTCAATACTTGTGAGGGTTGTTATTCCATTCTTTATTATTCTGTTGGAATAACCTGTCTACGCGGACTACCGCATGCATGGTGAATTATTCTGTTATTCCATTCTTTATTATTCTGTTGGAATAACCTGTCTACGCGGACTACCAAATGCATAGTGAATTCTTCTGTTATTCCATTCTTTATTATTCTGTTGGAATAACCTGTCTACGCAGACTACCGCATGCATGGTGAATTCTTCTGTTATTCAATTCTTTATTATTCTATTAGAATAACCTGTCTACGTGGACTACCGCATGCATGGTGAATGACCCTTCGTTTTCATTCCTTATTAAATTATGGAAATGATCTGTCTACGTGGATTACTGCATGGCGGGTGAAAATCCATTTGCAGATTCATATATTCTATTATACTCAGTTGGTTAAAGTTTTGGCTTCTATACTCCATGAAATTAGTAGAATATCCTTGATATTTGCGCTTCATCTAGTATCTTTTCATTGAAATATTCTTCTGAGCATTCTTGAATTTTACTCCACAAAGCAGTATCATGCTGACAATTTGGGCGTTATTGATTTCTAGATAAATTAAATTATAAATCTTTAAAATTTATCCTTGACCTTGTTTTATTGAATTATTATGTCATGGTCATTATCCTCATGCTTATATTGTGATGAAAGTCATCTTTGGCTTACGTGCATAGATGGACTTGGTATGATTATGACCAGGGATTATTCGGTATAATCATGACCGTAATGTAACGAATGATGTGGTAAAAGTCCTCATTGGCCTGTAGTTCATTGATGGACAGTTGTTGGTATGATTATGACCAGGGATTATTCAGTATAATCATGACCATTGATGATTACATGAATATCTTTGTCCGTGGTGTAGGGATGATTCATTTTATTTATTAAGCTGAGTCTCAGCGATAAAGTTGATGAAAAACTTTTTAAATTATAGAAGATAGTAGATTTTCTGCTCTACTTGACTCTTCTAATGGATTGCTTGTTCCGCTATAGTTAAACTTATTGTCTATTATATTCTATCAGTTTAACATTGTTGAAGGCTAACGATAACTTATTATGCATTATCTTAGTCATAATATTTCTTACTGGGCTAGTTGAGCTCACCCTTTGCTTTCATTGTTCTTTTCAGAAAATGAGAATATAGCTGGGACTAGCCAGGGAACAGAGTGACGGTCCAGATGTTAGCATTAGTAGTCCTCACTATTCTGTTAAATAGTGTGATAATAAATGTAATGAAGACTCCATTTGAGTTTGAATACTGTCTAGAAGACAATATTCGTATCAAAACTCTTAGTTTATGTTTTGTCGTATTTTATACGACAGTTGTATTATTATGTTGTATTTGAATTTTGTACCATGTATTTGGCGACTCAAGATGGGTATAACAACCTAGAATTTTGGATTATCCAGAATTTAGGTTTAAAGAATTAGTTATTAATAAAATGATTTTTTTATTAATACTATTCTGTACTATGTGTTTATTAATCGTTCTATAACCTAGGATGATTATAAGTCGGGAGGATTCTGGCTGCGAGCTAGAATGAACGAGTACGAATTTTCAAGGCGAAAATGAATGTTTTCCGAGAACAAAATATTTTTTGGGGAAAAAGACGAAATAGGCACTATTCATCCGTTTCTGCTCAGAGATTTATTTTGTATTTCCGTGAAATGCGTAATGATAGAATTCTGAGACGAGATCGAATATTCAATAATATTTCAGTTATGGCAAAAACAAAGTTTTCGCCTGCGGACTTAAAACCTAAGGGTTAGGAAAAGTGAGTTCTGAGAATTTTATGATTTTGTATAATAATTAGAGTTATTATGTGTGAGAAATACGAGTATAACGCAGTTATTATACGAGTATAGTAAGAATATTAGTACGACATATAATACGAATATCATACGAACGATATATGAAGAGAATACGAGAATACGAGAATGAAATGCGTAGAATAGGATTAGTCTAAATGGACTTTGAGATCATGGACTTTGTACAATCCAAGTGGACTTGGATTATGTCAAGCCCAACGCTTTGTGAAATCAAGCCCAAGATAGGCCCAATAAGAATTAGGGTTAAGGCCCAAACCAAGAAATAAACCGCGGATCAAACCGATGGGTAAACGGATGGGTAAGAACCAATGGGGCAACCCATGGGGTGACCCATGGGCATGTGGGCCTGCCACTTGGCCACCAAGTAAGGATGGTGGCCAAGTAAACTTGGTGGCTAAGCATAGGAATAGTAAGGAGGTTAAGGGTGCGAAATGACCAATTTGCACTAAGCCTTGGTTTTCTATAAATAGAAAGCTTAAGTTCATTATTTTGAGCTTTTGAAAATCCTACACTATGAGAGATAGAGAGAGAGTTCGGATGGGAGAAGAAGAGGAAGAGGAAGATGAAAAGCTTGCCTGAGTGCACGCTTTGTCCGACGGAAGGAGATTAAAGAAGAACGGAAATCCGAACCCTAGTTTCTTCTAATTTTTTTTAAGTTTAATATGTTCAAAAACATAACTTAATGAAGATAAGAAGTAGATGAAGTTAAGAATGAATTCATATGGTTGAAATCGTAAGAAAATGAAGAAATAAGAAATTAAAATTTTAGTTTATAAATTTCTTAAGGAAGTGTAAGATTCATAAGGATTTTGAGCGATTTGAATGAATCTTATGAATGAGTAGGTCAAATAAGTAAGGAATGGTGTTTTATAACATCAAATTCCAAGAAAAAGTAAAATCATAATCAAAATATCGATTAAAAACGAAGAACACGAAGAACATTGTTGATGGACAAATTTAAAACCATCGTAGTGTAATTGTTGTTGATGGACAAGTTTAAAACCATTGCGTATAAGTTAGTTGCTTATTGCTTGGTTAGGAACGTTAGAAACATTTATGAAGAACAAATTAAAAATAAGCGATAACGAAGTTATGGAGAAAATTCGTAAAATATGAATGAGAATTAGAAAGTTAGTAAATGAACCCGAACGTGTAGGGTTTCATAAGAATGTAAGAGAATGTAGAAAACATGAGTCGTAGACTCAAGAACGAATGAATTCCGAGTTCGGATGACTGAATTACGGACGAACGAACGAAGAACGTTAATAACGTAAAATGAACAAAGAGCGAAGATTAAGCCAATCAAATGGCATGTTAATAGATTTAGAACAAAGTTTTGTCCATGGGTAATCGAAGTAGGTAAGATAAGGAAGAAAATGGCTTTGGAATGGCCTCGTTCCGAGTTATAACTAAGAAGTTATGAGATCAAAAAGTAAGCGTCTCAAAATGAAGTTAACACTTAGAAATTTTTTCTATGATTAGGGCTTGGCGTAGCGCCCGACCATGCGATGAAAGGTGGTCTTTGCGACACCGAGGCCGGAGAGCCCGACACTACTAACTTTCGCGCCACAAAGTCTGAGTCTTAATCTTGAGAGGTGCGCCAATGCCGGTCTTGAAGCAATGCCCAGTAATGAGATTTTTATTGCTCAATTACTGGGGAATGTGCAAGAAAGAAATAAGAACATAATGTTCAACTAATGTAACACTTAATCAAGTGTATTAAACCTTTAATGAAGGTTGAACAAAAAGATTAATAAAAGATGAAGAATGTAGATGCGGGTTACGGAACCGATGTCTGGGGACCGTAGTCGCGATAAACGAACGTGATGGATTGCTATGATTGTGATTCCTTAGACGTTGAGTGATGATAGTAATGTATAACATTTTGATGTTATGACGGGGTAATGCGAGATGAATGTAAAGCGTATAGACGCTGTGAACACAACGCTGTAGCGATGAACGATCGGTCTTCACATACAACGAACCGTATGGCTTTGACATTAAGCAAGAATAATGAACATAGGGTTCATGGGATGGATAACGATTGAAAGTGATTAAAACCTTGAGTAAAGGTTGAATGAGAGATTAAGAGACAAGCAACATGAACGCTGAATACGTAAACGATCCTTGTGAGTCATATTCGAGTCGGATGAATGTTCTATGTATACCCTGATTGTATGACTTAGACATTGATGAAAGTAGTAATTAAGATACGAATGGTATCAAGAAAGCCGTATCGAATGGTAATAAGATTAACGAAAGTCGAATGTGAGTCAGAGGAAAATGTTAGAATGAAATGTAAGCGTTGAACACTTGAACCGACGTAAAGGTTAAGTATACGCGAATATTAAAAGGGTAGAACTTACACTCCGTGTATGGTTTGACCATAGGATAACGAAGACTTATGATTAAAACTGTGAATGGTGAAGAAGCTGAATTTAAGACAAGCATGTATAACATAAAGAAGCCAAGTTAATGTTTATAACTTGGATGACGTTCCGAGTTGAATGAATCAGACGTTGTAAGTTATGAATAAGGCAATGTATAATGCTTGACGCTATAAATGCATAGAATGAATATTGAATGATCGTTCTGAGTATACAAAAGATTGTATAACTTAGATGATGATGAATAAATCCTGAGGTATGGCATCTAGTTGCCAGAAAGCCATAAGGAATAAGAAATTAACTTGACGAACGTTATAGTTAATAGTTCAGATAAGTTAAGATAAATTTAGGTTGTAGTACAATTGTAACCTTTGATAGTTGACATATGGGTGCTGGGCTAAACAATTCCTTCAAAGAGCGAAGGTATATACAAAACTGGCAACCGATCTAACTCACTGTGTGGGCAGTGTAGATGAGACGAGAACTTTTTTTTGGTTGTTTGTGGGAAACCACTCAGAGTACTATATGGACTACTAACAGAGAAACGATGTGTGCTGAGTCCTAAAAATTATAAGAAGAAGATAAGAATGTAAATCATCAAAGATGATGAACGTATTGAGTAAGACATCTTCGTATGTCATATAAGCCGTTAACCGGTAAAGGAAGTTGGTCGCGTAGACTTATATTGCAAGAACGCGAACCCTAAGAAGTAAAGTTAAGTAAACCAATATGTAAAGTCAAGTATATGACTAAGTTGTGTATGTGTTATTTCCATATGTGCTACATAGGAATTGGAATGAGCAGTTCAGCGTAAACTATAAGCTGTGCGTAAGGCAAGTTTCCTAACTTCATTCATATTTTAAATGAATGCTAGTTTCTTAAACTTCTCAGATGTTGAACTTGAGAAGTTCTGTCTATGTGCGAATGTGTGATATTTGTACAAGGTGGTAGAACGTATGAGGCCTTGTGCTATAATGTGAACACTTTGATGTTTCTATGAGATGAACTGTTCTATGATTGAACTGTTCAATATGGGCATGTTCTGTTTATACATGAACCATTATTGTTAAGTCTGTGCTATTGATTCTAGCCAGATGGAATGTGTATGAAAGAAAGTAGAGAATGAAAGTATTTCAAAGTGAAGGTGACTAATGTTTTAAAATGATAGGAATCGAGATTATTCCTATTATTCAAGCTGCTTCATAACTTTTGTCCGATTATTGAAGTCTTAAAAGGATGTTTGAATTCGTAAAGTTGTTTGTTCAACTGTTATGACTTGCTAGGCAATTGAATGCTCACACTTTCTTTAAATAAAAACATTTTTAGCGAACGATTTTACAAAGAACTTAAGGATCCCATAAAGATCACGTTGATCGGTATCCAGACGAAGTATCGTTCATTATATGAATGAGCGTGAAGATCAAGCGAAGACTTGTAATATAGAATGATAGAATTAAACTATAGAATAGTTTAATGAATGATTATGTATCCTTGGTGGCGGATAAAAGTCAATTGTACAAGATGTAAAGAATAATGTGATTATCATTATTTGTAATGGAAGAGGTTTTAAGGTTTTAGAACCTAGGATTTGAGGATGTATGTTGTTATATTTAGTTATATAATGATGTATGTTTGGAAGAAGATGGGATCGTGACGTACGAAATCTGGATGTGAAAATAGACCGGATTTCGATGCGTTACAATGGGTGATGTATACCTATTTTGGGGGCGTCACAACAAAGGGATTGAGCTGGATCCCACCAAAATCCAGGCCATCATTGAAATGCCCATTCCTCATACAGAGAAGGAGATACGGGGATTTTTGGGAAGAATCAACTTCATTAGCAGGTTTATTTCTCAACTCACAGCAACCTGTGAGCCCATTTTCAAGTTGTTAAGGAAGAACTCCTCTATGAAATGGAACGATCAGTGTCAAAAAACCTTCCTTACAATCAAAGAACAGATGGTAAACGCTCATGTTTTGGTACCTCCCAGGGATGATGTTCCCCTATTCATGTACCTTTCAATCAATGACAATGCCATGGGTTGTATGCTGGGACAGAAAGACGATAGATGTGATGCCCCCAAAATAGGTATACATCACCCATCTTGGGTCGCCAAATACATGGTACAAAATTCAAATACAACTTAATTATACAACAGTCGTGTAAAATATAACAAAACATAATCTAAGAGTTTTAATACGAATATTGTCATCTAGACAATATCCACACTCAATGGAGTCCTCATTACATTCATTGTCACACTATTTTATAGAATAGTGAGGACTACTATGACACCATCTCGGACCATCACTCCATTCCCCAACTAGTCCTGGCTACATTCTCGTTTCCTGAAGAGAACAATGAAAGCAAAAGGGTGAGCTCAACTAGCCCAATAAGAAATATTATGACTAAGATAATGCAGAATAAATTATCGTTAGCCTTTAACAATATTAAACTGATAAAATATAATAGACAACAAGTTTAACTGCAGCGGAACAAGCAATCCATTAGAAGAGTCAAGTAGAGCATAAAATCTACTATCTTCTATGATTTAAAAAGTTTTTCATCAACTTTATCGCTGAGACTCAACTTAATAAATAAAATCGAATCATCCCTGCACCACGACCAAGGATATTCATGTAATCATCGATGGTCATGATTATACTAAATAATCCCTGGTCATAATCATACCAACAACTGTCCATCAATGAACTACAGGCCAATGAGGACTTTTAGCACATCATTCGTTACATTACGGTCATGATTATACCGAATAATCCCTGGTCATAATCATACCAAGTCCATCTATGCACGTAAGCCAAAGATGACTTTTATCACAATAAGCATGAGGATGTTGACCATGGCATAATAATTCAATAAAACAAGTTCAAGGATAAATTATAAAGATTTATAATTTAATTTGTTCAGAATTCAACAACGTTCAAATTGTCAACATGATACTACTTTGTGGAGTAAAATTCAAGAATGCTCAGAAGAATATTTCCATGAAAAGATACTAGATGAAGCGCAAATATCAAGGATATTCTACTAATTTCATGGAGTATAGAAGCCAAAACTTTAACCAAATGAGTATAATAGAATATATGAAACTGCAAATGGATTTTTACCCGCCATGCGGTAATCCACGTAGACAGATCATTTCCACAATTTAATAAGGAATGAATACGAAGGGTCATTCACTATGCATGCGGTAGTCCGCGTAGACAGGTTATTCCAATAGAATAATAAAGAATGGATTAATAGAAGAATTCACTATGAATGCGGTAGTCCGCGTAGACAGATTATTCCAACAAAATAATAAAGAATGGAATAACAGAAGAATTCACCATGCATGTGGTAGTCCTCGTAGACAGATTATTCTAACAGAATAATAAAGAATGGAATAACAGAGGAATTCACCATGCATGCGGTAGTCCGCGTAGATAGGTTATTCCAGCAGAATAATAAAGAATGGAATAACAGAAGAATTCACCATTCATGCGGTAGTCCGCGTAGACAAGTTATTCCAATAGAATAATAAAGAATGGAATAACAAGAGAATTCACCATGCATGTGGTAGTCCGCATAGACAGGTTATTCCAATAGAATAATAAAGAATGGAATAACAGAAGAATTCACCATGCATGCGGTAGTCCGCGTGGACAGGTTATTCCAATAGAATAATAAAGAATGAAATAACAGAAGAATTCACCATGCATGCGGTAGTCTGCGTAGACAGGTTATTCCAACAGAATAATAAAGAATTGAATAACAACCCTTACAAGTATTGAAAGAAAATAACTCTCTTCATGAATACGAAAGAAATAATATCCCTTACCTTAGAAGAAAACTAGATACTGGAATAGTGAGGTAGCAGACTTCTCTTCTTCTTTCTCTTTATAATTTCTCTATAACAATTGCTCTTGTGAGACTTAGTGAATTGGTGAGAATGAAAGAAGAATGAGCTTCTATTTATAGGAAAATATAGTTTCGATAATTGCACATTTTCGGGCTCAAAATATTACAGTATAATACCTTCCTCTTTTTCTTCATTTTTAATTTAGTCCTGCAAGTATTATCAAACTTGCACCACCTCCCCTAATAGTAAATCATGTGACTCAATAGTTCTAAACATGTGAAAAAATTAATTATAGTATAGTACATTCATCTATACCTCCATTTTTAATTTAGTCATGCAAGTATTATCAATCTTGCACCAACTCCCCTAATAGTAAATCATGTGAATTAATAGTGCACACATGTGAATACATAGTTATAAGCATGTGAATTAATAGCAATTAATTACTCATTTATCCAGTGAATTACCCGATTGGTCAATATAACCTCCAGACATCAATTATTATCGAAATAAATGTCGATTTTCACTAACACTAATAATTCCCACACAATGGAACTATCAATTTCATCTATAATCAACACAAACTTATTCATCATTAATATTATAACTCACAATATTTAACAATCAGGTCGTTCCCAAGAAAGAGGGGGCTTTCCGATAAGGATTTCTCCTTATTAGCGTGCAATTAGGTAACCAAACCTCTCCTTGATAGAAGTTCTAGACATTGTCAATATTGCAAATAATAATATGAATAACTTTGTCGTCTTAATTACTGATTTAATAATAGAAAATATTATGCAGATGATACTGTGACAATAATTGAATCAATAATATGAGAGATATGATGCAGCAATTACTGTAGTAATAATTGAGTATAACTGAGTGACTTCTTACGTAAGCATCAATAATCAATACCGTGTGCTACTATGAAACCACGCGTAATACTATACTTTTACTACCGGGTAGTTCAACAGTTTAACGGTAAAACTTTCGTCATTATTTTTATAAAAAGATAATTCTTTCATTTTTTAACTACGACAATACTTCTGTTGTGGGGTCCACCAATGATTGTGTCATCGTACGAATATTCCCTGTTAAAACGAATATTCCCCGACATAGCGAATATTTTATAACAACTTGCATACTTTGCAAAATTTTCAAATATCACCCTTAACTTTAACCTTTATCCATTTAACCATTTACTAAATAACATTATAATTATAAGAAAATTGAATACCTTCATTTCATAAAATTCGGGGTCTTATAATCTCCCCTCCTTATGAAATTTTGCCCTCAAAATTTACGTACGTACCTGGTATGCCGAAGAGGTGAGGATACCTCGTCAGATTCTAACTCTTGAGGTATAACCTTTGAGTGTAGAATATATCCTTCTTATTCAAAATTTTAACAAGTATCTCCTCATACGTTAAATCTTCTGCTATCTCGTCTAGTTCTAATTCAATAATGTGGTTCGAGTCGTCCACATATTTACGTAACATCAATACGTGAAAAACGTTATGAACACGCGACATACTTAGCGGTAAGGCAAGTCTATAGGCCACAATTCCTACTCGATCAAGTATTTCAAATGGACCAATTAAATTGAGGGTTGAGATTTTCTCTCTTCATCGATTGTTGCTTCTAGAATAACGCCCTCTTGAACCTTCTTCTTCGTATTTATCAGCTCCGGGTCTGTAGCTTGAGCGACTTTTAACTTTATCGATTAAAGTCGATTCTACTCGTATATTTGATATCACCACGTGGGTCCCTAGAGTCATTAACTCTATCTTCATCATTTGTAAGTTATACGAAATGGGTTTTTGTGTTAACAACGTCACACTCGTAACCGCATACGATCTTCTACTCAACGCGTTAGCTACCACGTTCACTCTTCCACGATGATATTTAATGGAATGGTCGTAATCTTCAACAGCTCGAGCCAACGTCTTTGGCGCATTATACGTTCATTTTGGTTGAAGAAATATTTAAGGGTTGAAGAAATGGGTTTTGTATTGGGGTCAATACAAAATTTGATTTCACGCTCTGGGGTAGGCCAGGAAGGTCTTCGAAAACACGTCAGGAAATTTATTAACGATAGAAATATCATTGAAAAACTGTGACTCTCATCCAAGACTTGGATAGCACATGAAATGAAGGTTTCTACTAACGAAGTTTCAACCAATAAGTCAAAGTCTAATTTCTTCGGAGTTAAAATTTAAACGTTGAGCGCAAGCAAGAGAGATAAAAGAATGGGTAGAACCGGTATCTAATAAGGTATAGACTTTGCAAGAATTTATAATTAACTAACTCGTGCTAACTTCGTTTGGGTTACTCGCTTTTGGAGAAGGCACGAAAAATGCTCATCTTGAAACCACAGACTTTATTTTATCCGTATCCGCCTTTGGTGCCACTGTCCCAGCTGGACTTGACTTTGGTGCATGACAAAATCGAGCTAAATGACATTCTCTTCCGCAATTAAAACACGCTTTGGACTGCTGCGTACAGTTTGGACTGATGTGTCCCTCCCCTCCGCATTTGTAACATACGACCGACGGTCATTCTCCTTCCTTAACAACATGTGCTGGTGCTGATGTCTTTCCATTATTATTGAATCTCCTCTTCTTGAAACTTTTACTTCTATTATCTTGGCCATGATTACCACCGAAGTGGTTACCATTCTTGACATGATAATTTTCCCCACGATGGTTATCATTGTTCCGATGGTCGTTGCCACCGGTATGATTATTATCGTGTTGTTGCTCGCTATCTTTTGGTTGGGCTGGCTCATTATCGAGCTCCAATAACTGAGCCTTATTCACAACATTTGAATATAAATAAAGTTTGCGAGAAATGAGGTATTAACGTATCTCAGTTTTCAAACCTCTTAGAAACATTCGCGTCATTCGCTCCTCATTATCAACCAAATGGGATGCAAACCGGGACAACTCGGCAAACTTAGCCTCGTACTGCGATACAGTCATATTGTTTTGCTATAGCTTGATGAATTCCACCTCCTTCATGTGACGAATACTTTCAGGAAAGTACTTATCGTTGAATAATTCTTGAAACTTCTCCCAAGACATCTTCAGTGCGACAGACTGAGTACGTTTTACTGATTCCCACCAGTAATCTGCCTCTCCTCGCAACATGAAGGTGGGAAAGGGAACCTTTTGCTCCTCTGAGCATTCCAAGACATCAAATACCTTGTTGATCTGCTTTATCCACGTCTCTGCCTTAAGTGGTTCTGGCTTTCCCAAAAACTCTGGCAGTCCCAGCTCCTTGAACTGCTTAATAATGACCAGCCGTGGGTTGCCATTGTTTCCACATGTATTATCAAACTTGCACCACCTCCCCTAATAGTAAATCATGTGAATCAATAGTAAATCATGTGACTCAATAGTTCTAAACATGTGAAAAAATTAATTATAGTATAGTACCTTTATCTATACCTAAATTTTTAATTTAGTCATGCAAGTATTATAAATCTTACACCAACTCCCCTAATAATAAATCATGTGAATCAATAATACACACATGTGAACACATAGTTATAAGCATGTGAATTAATAGAAATTAATTACTCATTTATCCGGTGAATTACCCAATTGGTCAATATAAAATCCAGACATCAATTATTATCGAAATAAATGTCGATTTCCACTAACACTAATAATTCCCACATAATGGAACTATCAATTTCATCTATAATTAACACGAACTTATTCATCATTAATTTTATAACTCACAATATTTAACAACCAGGTCGTTCCCAAGAAAGAAGGGGCTTTCTGATAAGGATTTCTCCTTATTGGCCAAACCTCTTCTTGACAGAACTTCTAGACATTGTCAATATTGAAAATAATAATATGAATAACTTTGTCGTCTCAATTATTGATTTAATAATATAAAATATTATGCAGATGATACTGTAACAATAATTGAATCAATAATATGAGAGATATGATGCAACAATTACTGTAGCAATAATTTAGTATAACTGAGTGACTTCTTACTTAAGCATCAATAATCAATACCGTGTGCTACTATGAAACCACGCGTATTAATATACTTTTACTACCGGGTAGTTCAACAGTTTAACGGTAAAACTTTCACCGTTATTTTAATAAAAAGATAATTCTATCGTTTTCTAACTACGACAATACTTCTGTTGTGGGGTCCACCAATGATTGTGCTGTCATACGAATATTCCCTGTTAAAACGAATATTCCCCGACTAATCGAATATTCCCCGACCCAACAAATATTTTATAACAACTTGCATACTTTGCAAAATTTTCAAATATCACCCTTAACTTTAACCTTTATCAATTTGAGCATTTACTAAATAACATAATAATTATAAGAAAATTGAATACCTTCATTTCATAAAATTCAGGGTCTTACAATAGAGGCCAAGAACGAGCTATCTATTACCTCAGCAAAAGATTTAGCAACAACGAACACAAGTACACTCTGATTGAGAAAACTTGTTGTGTTTTAGCATGGGCTTCCATGAGGTTACAACATTAGCCCCATGGTCACAAAACCCATCTCATATCCCGCATGGATCCTCTCAAGTACGTGTTCAATAAACCCATGTTAAATTATCGGCTGTCCAGATGGCAGTTAATCCTACAGCAATTTGATATCGTCTACGTGACGCAAAAGTCTATCAAAGGTCAAGGAATTATGAATCAACTGGTCGCTACACCTGTAGGGGATTTCAAACCCTTGGAAACATACTTCCCCGATGAAGGGGTAATGGTAGTTCAGCAACACCATCAGTACGATACATGTCGTACGTGGAAAATATATTTTGATGGAGCTGTTAATTTGGAAGGCTCTGAAATTTGGAGCGATTCTAGTGTCCGCTACTGAGGAGTAGTATCCGTCATGCGTCAAATTCTGATTTAGCGGCACAACAACACAAATTTGAGTATGAAGGCTGTATCATGGGGCTAAAACTTGCTCACTTAATGAACATCAGGCAGTTAACTGTCATTGGGGATTCTGTAACGATTTGATTGTTTGAGTTGTGATTCTGAGGATAGAATCCTTGCAAGGAGGGAATGATGTAACATTCCAGAATTTTAATTATAATATTAAATATTTATTGAGTTATATAAATATTTAATGGATGTGTTTATCATTGAATAAATATTTGTTTAATTGATTTGATTTTTATTTGGTTATTTATTTGTTAAATAAATAATTAATGAGTTAAGGAAATTATTATTATGTTGATATTTCAATTTGATGGTTAATTATTTGTATTAAGTTATGTGATTAAATGATTTATTTAATTAATTATTATTTGAATTAATTAAATTAAATATGAAAGCTTGATTAAATAAAGTGTGACAAATAACTATAGTATAAGGAGTTATTAAAAATAAATTAAAGTTGTTTTAATCTAGTTTTACCTAAACAATGCTTAAGGATATAAACTCTTTAATTTTAAATGATTTGCCAAACAAAGCCTTATGGCTCTTGGGTTTTCTCTTTTTAATTATGAATTTTACTATAACAAATAAAATAAATAATAAATAATATATATTATAACTGATAACTTATTATTTTAATTATTATAATGTCGGTTTCAAACGTTTGGGTGTGTGCGTTGGGTTAAGTTTTATTATACGTAAGAATCATTTGGCCTAAGTCTACTGAGGAAGAAGGGGAGAAAAGTTACAGAGAATAGAATGAGTTGAGAGGAAACTTGTGAACCTTCACAACAATTCCAGTGATTAGCAATGATTGTCTGAGTAATTGAAGGTATTTTTACAACCTTAGTGTTATATATATATATGTATATACGTGTATATGTATATCACGGCAATAATTTTCTTATGTTTTGTAAAATCGATTGTTGAATTATGGACATATATAGTTGATAATTGTGGTTATACATGTTTATAATGTTTGAGATTATGTTTAAACAATAATTGCATGCTAATTTCGGTTTACAATAGGAAGAAATAATAACAGTATTTGTGTTCTTCATATGGCTTGAGTAATTATCAATTTTAGTGGCCAATTCGTATGTGAAACTGTAAATTGATGCTTGTATATGGTAGTTCATTAAGAAACGAGAATAATATAATTTGAATGGAGTGATTTGGTCAAGTAATGAATTCACAGTGATGAATTTTGTAAAAGATGTCAAGAAAATTGAGTTTTCATGAAAACATGAAAATTAAGAAATTAAAATAGTTTTAGTTGATGTTAAATTGTGCTAAATGGTTGAATATGTTAGCAATTATGTTTATGATAGTTGTATATTTATTTTAAATGTTATTATCACTGTTTGATGGGTGAAATTTGTGTTTGTTGGGCTAAAGTTGTGACGACCCCAAATCCAGGTACTTGAAATCCGAACTCGGTTCTCCACGATACCATTTCTTTAAGCTGAACAATACTAATATAATAATACATTCGAACTTAATTTACATACATCAAAGTTTACTTCCCCAGGTACGTGACCTTCAAATACATTCCTTATAATACTTGAATAGATACCAATACAACTATAACCATTAACTCATGATAAACACTTATTCGATCAGCTTTCCTTTTCCTTTGTTCGTGCCTGAGCCTTCAGGTTGCTCATACATAACTGAAAACATTTAACTTAAGCAAGGATGAGCATTTGAGTGCCCAGCAAGTAATAGCAATTATATATATAAGCTGAAAGAATATAAGTATTCTCTTTACATAACACTTCTACAACGAATCGAAAGTTGTGAAGTAATCTGTACTGATAAAAATTCACATAACAAATCTCTTCCAAATTATTTAAATTTGGCTCTGGCTCTACCATGAATAGGGTTTAAGAATCATACTATGAACATTCTTTTCATTTTCGAAAAGGTTTGGCAGAAATCCATCCGCAAACCGCTCTAGCTTACGGGCACGGAGGGTGATCAGCCCCGTTGTACCCTGTATTGATCAATACTACATAACTTGAACGAAATTCATCGCTCACTCTATCCGCCTTGGGCTGCAAAAATCTTCCCATATAGGGATGTTCATACATGCACAGTTCCAAACTGAAGGTTTTAATCTTGCTCAACAATAATATATAATTCAACATATATGTATACGGGGTAATTGAGAGGTATATCAACATGTGAATAAATGCCATGGTTATCCAAGTGGGGACACTTGTATAACCATTTAGAAATCAACTTAACAGAATAAATATCGAGCTAACATGTTGATAATCAAAGCGTACATAATGCATGCAGAATAGAATAATTACTCAAACTTCTTACTCATGTCCATTGCATAAAGAAAATGCAAAGGTAGGATACTTTTTCGATTCATTTGATTACAAATCTCAACTTAGGTTTTATCTCTTTATCACAACCTATAAATAATCGGATCATTAGATTCGATTAGAACAATATATCTTAACACATAGTATCGCCTATTACAACAAGACATAGTCTAATAACATAATCACGGTGATCATACTTTTAGTTCTATTCTATACTTGAAATATTTTTATACATTTTCAAATATCTCATCCATGCTCTTACAAGTAGCCTTTTCTTTCTATTATAGAATTAGACATTTGTCGACGTCTCTGAAGCAACTTTATCGGGTAAATAATTTAGTCTAAGACTCTTATTTTATACCTCAACATCTGTAAATATCGAGACATCTTAATTTTTAATCATTTTCAAAATTTCCGAAATTGAAATTTTAAAATAATTCAAATCTGTCACTAAAGGGCCTATAGTGATATAAGCATTACTATAGGTGTTCTTCTATAAATTTAGAACTTCATAATCGGTTCTCAAGTCGACTAGTTTGGCCGTTATATAACTTTCAATTATCTAATCATAATTAAATGATTTAAACATTAAACAATTCTATTATCATTAATAGTTTAATTAATACTAAACTATTAATGAAACCATCTCTAAAATATAAAGTTATTTATAATAACTCAAACTATTTTTAAAACATTTATATTACCCAAATAATTACCATTAATATTTAAATATTAATGTACTATTTATCTGAAATATTAAAAGTCATTAATTATAACTTAAAATATTTTTAAATCCTTAATATCCTCTTTAAATGGTTTTTAAATAAGTAAAACCATTTTTAAACTATTTATTTAATATTAATCATTAAATAAACTAAATATCATTAATATTATCTTAATATCATTAATATTTAATTATTAATGAAATTATCATTTAAATATTAAAAGTTATATTTTATAACTTAAAATATTTTTAAATACCTTATTTTCATTTAAAATGATTTTATAATATTAAAATCATTTTTAAACTAAATTATTTAATATATCATTAAATAACTTTAATATCATTAATAATTATTAATTAATGAAATTCATCACAAAATATTAAAAGTCATCACAAATAACTCATTTACATAATCAATTCCAAGCCAAAATAAACATAGTAAACTAACTAGTTTATTAACAACACTAACTAAACTTCAAAAATTCAAACTTTAACTAACAATTAAAAATAATAACATTACAAAATTAAATAAGAAACATACCCTAAATCTGAATTCCACAGATTGAATACATGACTTTCACGCCAAAATTTAACTAAGGAGATCTTTATAAAAAGTTCTCCCACAACAAAAGTCTTTCTTAAAAAATTGGAGGCCTTATTGTTGGTGAATGAAACAAATGCCAAGCCCTTCTATTTATAGGTTTAGAAAATGGTGAAGTTCTCAATTTAGTCGATGTGGGACTTGGTTTATACTAATTTTTCAATAGCTCACTTTGCGATTTTCCAACGCATTGCTCATAACTCCGATTAATCTGATTTTTGGATATGTTATACATGGTATGTAAGACTATTTTTTAAAAATACTGAATTACCCAATTCGGGTTCATTAGGTAGCCCAAACGGTCGTCAAAAGTGGGCGTTCATAACATTTTCAATCTCGTTTCAGCTTTACCCTCTTCCGTTAAAACAGTCATAACTCTTTCATTTTAAAACATTTTTGAGCGATTCTTGAGCCCACGCGAAGATAACTTCTGGGGCTACAACTTTTATTCTTTGACCATTTCCAAATTCCGAACACATCAGCCCAGAAATTCCGTTCAAATGGACTGCACCGCACTTGTTGGGAAGTTTTGACACTACTACTTTGAAATGTCATAACTCTCTCCTCCGATATCGGATTTAGTCCGTTTCGGAGTCTATGGAAAGCTTATTCGGTGTACTATAACATACCAAAAGCCCAAAAGGTTTTGAAAATATTAACTGATCGAAACAGTGTCCCGAATAGCACATCCCGCTGCTGACTTTCAGTTTTGACACATTTCTTTCCAATCACCGTAATTCCCTCATCCGAGGTCGGAATGAGGTCATTCCAAAGCCTATGGCTTCCTAACTCAGTGCACTACAACATATCAAAAGTCCAGACCTTTTAAAGCACAAAAAGTGGACAAGAATGCCCCCATTACAGACTGCCCAAAAATAGTTTATCATGATCGGTCAAACATGTTTGACCATCTATAACTTCTAATCTATACATGATATAGACTTGATTCTTTTTGAAGATTAAAGACCACATATCAGGCTACACATAAAAACTTTTAAAGAACAAAACTCATGATCGAGCAAAGAGTTATGACCTCTGACATTTGGTGAAAAATAACAGAATTCGATTTTTTTTCCAACTTGCTTAAATCTTCAAATTCGTGCACTTTGATGTTATGGGTCTTTGATTTGTCAACCCATATCATCAATTAACATCCTATTACACAACTTTAAACAATCAATTGCATCAAATAACATCGAATCAAAGGATTTCTAGGTTTAGTGTCCTTATACCCTTTTTGCCAAAAATTCTTGATTCTTGCTTCTGATTTGTTATGGGTGATGGTTGGGCTTTGTTTAAGAGTGTATGGGCAATCTTAAACAAGGCAATTAAATGTAATATTTAATCACTAGATTTAATTCTTATAATTTACCAATTAACTTTTATCCTTTGGTAAATTAAAACACTTATCTGATAACATCGAAATTAAACCCATTAATTAAAATTAGGGTTTCTAATTGACCATTAGTGGTTCTTTAATTATCTGTATATTACTAACACGGTTATTACGGTTTCTAATTTCAACCGGTTAGGGTTATAATAATTAGGGTTTGTCCTAATTATCGATGTACAACATAATTAGGGTTTCTTCTAATTACCGATATTCTTATTCACAATAACTTCATATACAATGATCACTACTCGTAAATACCCCATAATCGAGTTTAATAATTAGAGTTTCACAACCGCGTAATATGTTATGACCTAATTGACCGGCATTGCTTCAATATTATCTCATCACATACCCAATTACATAATTATGGTACTTGTAAAATAATATAATATTATTATTCTCATCTCTTGATCACAATCCCAATCCGAGGTTTGGATCTCATATACGACTTATTCTTCGTACACACACATCAATAATCAAGTTAAAATAATTAACTTAAATATTACGAACAATTCATATAATAAAATATTTATTATATAAATCTAATTATCACATCATATATTATTTCCAATCATGTTTTCATTGAAAATAATTAATAAAAACATTTAAACTACGGAAATTTATTACCATATAATTTGTGGTAATTAATAATTCCAAAATTATTTCTAATTTCAAGTAATAAATGTATTCGCATTTATCGTTCACTTTACTTGACACTTAGTCTCGTCATTAAAAAAAAATTTATCATGCAAAATTTCTTGTTTATTTTATTTAGAAAATATCGGGTTACTACATTCACCCTCCTTATAAGGATTAGTCCCCGGAATCACCGCTTTAAAAACTCATATCGCGAAATTTACATAGCATATAATCATTGTCACGTAGATCTCGATCATACTTGATCGAATGATCTTTAATTATTCATCATAACACTTGTCTATCGATTAAGCGAAATATAAGATATATAAGTTATTCAAATAGCACTGGAGTTACATTTCCAAATTACCACCGTATCTGAGCCGTCGTGTTGTAAACCCTCGGAGTTGCTTTCGTTGGAGTTCTTGGTTGAGTTTAGTCTGAAATTGTTAACGTCCCACTTTGCTTCTCCCGTGGTTACGTTCCTCGCCTCCATTCCCCTCTGTGGGCAGTTCCTCACCTTATGCTCACCGATCCACATATGAAGCATCCACTTGATCATCCTTGAGTTAGGGCGATTGGGAGAGATATGACTCTCTTGCCTTGCACTTGTAGCATACAAACTTGCCCTTGAGACACTCGCCAGAGTGATTCTTCCCATGATTCTTGCCTTTGCACTACACCTTCTTTATACCTTCCTGCTTTACTTGCATTTTCTCGAAAAAATTCCTCATTCTTTTCTCACCCCTATTCCCACTACTACTTTCTATCTTTACTTTACTACTCGACTTGCTTTTTGTTCTTCTTCTCCTTATGGTAGAGGCTCATGGCCTCACTTCCCTGTTCAAAGAATGATAGCCTTCTCCATGAGTCTTTGCAAAAGTATTGATTTGCGATCTTGACACCTTATTAGAGAGCCGGGGTTTTAAGCCCAAACTCAAACCTCCTTGCCTTCCTAGCCTCTGTATCCACTTGATGTGGAGCAAACCTAGCTAACTCATTAAATTTTGCGGCATACTCCATGAATAAGTCATGTTCTCTGTTTTAACTCCGAGAATTTCAACTCCATTCTAGGCGCATACTAACAGAGAGATAGTTTTGAAAAATAAATTCTTAAACATATCCCAAGTAATTTCTTCTTCTCACCTTTAGTTTTTTTTGCCTCCCACCAAAAGTTAGCCTCCCTTTCAACATATAAGTGGCAAAAGCAGGTCTTTTTGCCCTCATCTACTCTAGCAATTACGAACGCCTTTTCTATCTCGTTAACCCATTTACGGGCTTCTATAGGGTCACCGATCCTCTGAATTACGTGGTCCTCTGGCTTTAAAGTCTTTGAAATTTGCCCAGCGATTATGCATTTGGTTCCTACTGATTGGTATTCCACGATGCATAGCTTTGAGCTACCATGTTTGCAAAATTTGCATCGATTAAAATTTTTGTCGTTCTCAAACATTAGTAGATTCTTCTACCCTTTGGTTTCGAGTTTGACGTCTTGGTGGCATTATCTCGGTTAAATAAAACCATAAATTATACTCTTACATTTTAAACCTTATTGCATAAGATTAATGTATTAATATCGTTTCATTTCTCAAACTTAGATTCATATTCATTTATCGAATATTTACATAGCACATAATCGTTTTAATCAATGACTATCCCTTTGTGACTACGAAAAGTCGATTTAAAATCTTGACCAACATAAAAGTTGAAAATAGTTCATTACTTATCACACACATTACATAAACACAACATAACCCATACTACTTATTTACCAAACCTTTTCTGGACATTCATTAAACTCGATGTCCTTCCATTCCACAATTAAAACATCCACCTTGCTTATAGTTGGGGCAGCGGGGAGAGGTATGTCCCTCACGACCACAAATATAACATATCTTTTCCCTTTCTTCTTATCGGGTTTTCCTAAGTCGGGGATCTTCTACCTTTCTTTTCCCTTACCTCTGGAGTTGCACACGAGGTGTTGCTTGAGGCTCCCATCCGTCAATTCGGATTTTGAGCTTATCCTGCTTCTTCCATTGTTGCTAACAATGCTTGACGCAATTGGATATTAAGCAACGTCTCAATCTCCCACACCTTTCCAAATGAAACCTTGTTCTCCGGATCCTGTATCTCCGTTGATGCTTGAGCAACTTCAACTTTAGTGTATGCGAATCACTATCTGTCAAATCCACCATTTACGGATCCGATGCTTTACGTTTTCCACTATAGCCACCTCGTCGATTTGGGTTCTGGTGAGCTTCTATTTCATTATTGGCCTTGATATTAGCTTCGGTATAGATCCGATCCTTCTTATTCCACATATATTTCTCACGGACATCTACATACATAAGTTACCACAGATTAACATATAGTATATATACACGAAGAATCAAGAGTTCTATATATCTTATTTTGATTGATGATAAATTTATTCAATTCTCATCAACACCTATCTCTCTGCTAGAAAAGCGCTCCATCCACTCTGCATCGAATCGCATGAAGGTGATGACTAAAGCTCTGGTCTAAGGTATGTATCTGGTGTCTTTGGCTTCTATTTCAACCTTCAACCGTCTTATCTGAATATCTCCTCTCTGCTCCAACCTCCTCATAACTCTATTAACGCTATTTGTGCTTCTAACATTCATACATATCATCACATGCTACCCAATACACCTCTCACAAGAGTAAAAGTTTTCAAATTGTCTTTGAGGGGTCATATAGACCATGAACACATAGTTTTAACGGTATTCATACCACAAAACATTACCTGGTATGTTTACAATCACAAAGAAGGTAAACTACCATTAATAGTACTTTAGGTGATTAGCCTATTGTACCCCTACGTCATGCATAACGTATTAATCATGCCTAGCGAATATTTACGCTATTAGATTGGATTATTTTATCCAAACAACATCGTTCACCTCAGTCTTATCATAGGATTCCGCACCAAAACAATTTGGTTCGGGAAATTTCTTTCAATGAACACTTAGAGTTTTCATAAACATTAGTCTAGCTGATTCAAATAGCATAGACTCATATCAATAATTCAATTCAATCGAATTATTTAGATGTAGCCAAACCCCGTTGGCAAATTAAACTTTTTGAAAACATTTTCGAGAATGACGTCATGATGCCGCACTGTATTTACAGTCCGTTGAGGATTCCGTCATTTGGTGATTTTATCATACTACATCATACCATAGTGGGTTGACGATCCACGAGATCACATCCAACACTAAGTAATCTTGCATTGATGACTCCATCATTTTTTATCATCTCTACACACCGAGTTGCATGGTACATGAGTGATAATTAAAAACAATTTTGATATTTCAAATCATTTGCGTCTAGCCAAAATAAGTAGCATAGATAGTACTTTAAACCGTTTCAAAATGATTACGAGTCTACATTTTGTTTTCAAAAGCACATAGTGCGTATTTAGCTTGATGTCAAAAATTTTGAAGATTAGCATAGCTAGGAGTTTAGGAAAACCTAACACCTTCACTAAAAATCATTTACTTAACAATCTATCATTCTCCTAATCCATAACACTCCATTCACACAAAACTATACCCAGTTCATCAAACCACACTTATGAGTTCATAAATTGCCACAATCATATGAGTTTAAGAACTTATCCTAGTCGGACCTTTGGCGTCCATTCATTTGAGGGGTTCATAAACATTTCATATAATTATGAGTCAAGAATGTCTCATAGGTATGAGTTTTAAGAACTCGAACTTAATCTTATATTCTCTATCTATGACCTATCTACCACGGTATACACACGAGAATGGAGTCAACCTCTTAATGTGCATATAACAAATAGCGCGACCACAGACATTTCAATGATTATCGATGCGAAAACTAAGTGGTTTTTACACCAAGTACAATTCAGCTCCCATACGAAGAATCATACAACTCACCGCCGAGCGCGAGTCCTCAATTGAATCCCCATCTAACACTAACCCCATTCTCCATAATGAATTTAATTTAATTCGTATTTATAATTCTCTTCGGATCTGTACCAATTGATAGTACAATTCATATATAGCAATCTTCTTTGTAAACTTTCCAATCATCGAGTTGATTCCTTACGGGTCATTATCATAGCCTTATCGATCATCACGGGTGATCTCATCGTATATATTACGATTTAGTTCTATATCTTGATCGTTTTATTTTACGATCTCTCATAATCGCTCTTTCGGTCTTTTAGACTCAATCTATTCCCCACTCTTTGTTTAACTTTATAATCGAGTTAGGGAACTCGTGTCTTTACACTTTCAGAGAGATTCATCTTTGAATCTTATCGACCAACTAACTCTAGATGAGTTAATATTTATCCTAATCATTGCGGTTATTAGTCTCGGTATTCCTACCTAAGCTTCATAACCAACGACTTTGATACCAACTGTGATTTAACCCCAAATCCAGGTACTTGAAACCCGAACTTCGGTTCTCCACGATACCATTTCTTTAAAATTGAACAATACTAATATAATAATACATTCGAACTTAATTTACATACATCAAAGTTTACTTCCCAGTGCACGTGACCTTCAAATACATTCCTTATAATACTTGAATAGATACCAATACAACTATAACCATTAACTCATGATACACACTTATTCGATCGACTTTCCTTTTCCTTTGTTCGTGCTACTGAGCCTTGGTGTTGCTCATACATAATTGAAAACATTTAATTTAAGCAAGGATGAGCATTTGAGTGCCCAAAGAAGTAATAGCAATTATATATATAATTTGAAAGAATATAAGTATTCTCTTTACATAACACTTCTACAACGAATCGAAAGTTGTGAAGTAATCTCATCTTGATAAAAATTCACATAACAAATCTCTTCCAAATTATTTAAATTTGGCTCTGCTCTACCCATGAATAGGGTTTAAGAATCATACTATGAACATTCTTTTCATTTTCGAAAAGGTTTGGCGAAATCCATCCATAAACCGCTCTAGCTTACTGACACGGAGGGTGATCACCCGTTGTACCTCATTGATCAATACTACATAACTTGAGCGAAATTCATCGCTCACTCTATCCGCCTTGAAACAAAAAAATCTTCCCATATAGGGATGTTCATACATGCACAGTTCTAAACCCAAGGTTTTAATCTTGCTCAACAATAATATGTAATTCAACATATATGTATACGGGTAATTGATGAGAGGTATATCAACATGTGAATAAATGCCATGGTTATCCAAATGGGGACACTTGTATAACCATTTAGAAATCAACTTAACGAATAAATATCGAGCTAACATGTTGATAATCAAAGCGTACATAATGCATGCAGGGAATAGAATAATTCTGAAACTTCTTACTCATGTCCATTGCATAAAGAAAATGCAAAGGTAGGATACTTGCCTGATTCGCTGATTACAAATCTCAACTTAGGTTTTATCTCTTTATCACAACCTATCAATAATCAGATCATTCGTTCGATTAGAACAATATATCTTAACACATAGTACTGTCTATTACAGTCAGCACATAGTCTAATCACATAATCACAGTGATCATACTTTTAGTTCCTATTCTATACTTGAAATATTTTTATACATTTTTCAAATATCTCATCCATGCTCTTACAGTAGCCTTTTCTTTCTATTATAGGGTCTGACATTTGTCGGCGTACCGACAACTTTATCGGGTAAATACTGAGTCTAAGACTCTTATTTTATACCTCAACATCTGTAAATATCAGACATCTTAATTTTTAATCATTTTCGAAATTTCCAGAAATTGAAAAATTTAAAATAATTCAAATCTGTCACTAAAGGGCCTATAGTGATATAACTGTTACTATAGGTGTTCTTCTTCAAATTTAGAACTTCATAATCGGTTCTCAAGTCAGCTAGTTTGGCCAAATTTATAACTTTCAATTATCTGAATCATAATTAAATGATTTAAACATTAAACAATTCCATTATCATTAATAGTTTAATTAATACTAAACTATTAATGAAACCATTGCCAAAATATAAAAGTTATTTATAATAACTCAAACTATTTTTAAAATATTTATATTACCCAAATAATTATCATTAATATTTAAATATTAATGTACTATTTATCTAAAATATTAAAAGTCATTAATTATAACTTAAAATATTTTTAAATCCTTAATATCCTCTTTAAATGGTTTTTAAATAAGTAAAACCATTTTAAACTATTTATTTAATATTAATCATTAAATAAACTAAATATCATTAATATTATCTTAATATCATTAATATTTAATTATTAATGAAATTATCATTTAAATATTAAAAGTTATATTTTATAACTTAAAATATTTTTAAATACCTTATTTTCATTTAAAATGATTTTTATAATATTAAAATCATTTTTAAACTAAATGATTTAATATAATCATTAAATAACTTTAATATCATTAATAATTATTAATTAATAAAATTCATCACAAAATATTAAAAGTCATCACAAATAACTCATTTACATAATCAATTCCAAGCCAAAATAAACATAGTAAACTAACTAGTTTATTAACAACACTAACTAAACTTCAAAAATTCAAACTTTAACTAACAATTAAAAATAATAACATTACGAAAATTAAATAAGAAACATAATTCGAAAAAATACTGAATTCCACTTGACCTGAATACGCACTTTCACGCCTAAAATTTAACTAAGGAGATCTTTATAAAAGTTCTCCCACAACAAAGTCTTTCTCAAAAAAATTGGAGGCCTTATTGTTGGTGAATGAAACAAAGGCCAAGCCCTTCTATTTATAGGTTTAGAAAATGGTGAAGTTCTCAATTTAGTCGATGTGGGACTTGGTTTATACTAATTTTCAATAGCTCACTTTATGATTTTCTAACGCATTGCTCATAACTCTGATTAATCTGATTTTTGGATATGTTATACATGGTATGTAAGACTATTTTTAAAAATACTGAATTACCCAATTCGGGTTCATTAGGTAGCCCAAACAAAGGCGTCAAAAGTGGACGTTCATAATAGTTTTCAATCTCGTTTTAACTTTACCCTCTTCCGCTAAAACAATCAAAACTCTTTCATTTTAAAACATTTTGAGAGATTTTTGAGCCCACGAAAGCTAACTTCTGGGGCTACAACTTTTATTCTTTGACCATTTCCAAATTCCGAACACATCATTGAAAAATTCCGTTCAAATGGACACACCGCACTTGTTGGGAAGTTTTGACAACTTTGCTACTTTGAAATGTCATAACTCTCTCCTCCGATATCGGATTTAGTCCGTTTTGAGTCTATGGAAACTTATTCGGTGTACTATAACATACCAAAAGCCCAGAAGGTTTTGAAAAACATTAACGGATCGAAACAGTGTCCCAAATAGCACATCCCGCTGCACTTTCGGTTTGACACATTTCCTTCCAATCACCGTAATTCCCTCATCCGAGGTCGGAATGAGGTCATTCCAAAGCCTATGGCTTCCTAACTCAGTGCACTACAACATATCAAAAGTCCAGACCTTTTAAAGCACAAAAAGTGGACGAGAATGCCCCATTACAGGTTGCCCAAAAATAGTTTATCATGATCGATTGACCATGTTTGACCATCTATAACTTCTAATCTATACATGATATAGACTTGATTCTTTTTGAAGATTAAAGACCACATATCAGGCTACACATAACAACTTTTAAAGAACAAAACTCATGATCGAGCAAAGAGTTATGACCTCGACATTTGGTAAAAATAATAATGAAATTGATTTTTTTCCAACTTGTCAAATCTTCAAATTAGTGCACTTTGATGTTATGGGTCTTTGATTTATCAACCCATATCATCAATTAACATCCTATTACACAACTTTAAACAATCAATTGCATCAAATAACATTGAATCAAAGGATTTCTAGGTTTAGTGTCCTTATACCCTTTTTGCCAAAAATTCTTGATTCTTGCTTCTGATTTGTTATGGGTGATGGTTGGGCTTTGTTTAAGAGTGTATGGGCAATCTTATACAAGGCAATTAAATGTAATATTTAATCACTAGATTTAATTCTTATAATTTACCAATTAACTTCTATCCTTTGGTAAATTAAAACACTTATCTGATAACATCGAAATTAAACCCGATAATTAAAATTAGGGTTTCTAATTGACCATTAGTGGTTCTTTAATTATCTCGTGTATGTTACTAACACGATCGTTCACGGTTTCTAATTTCAACCTAGGTAGGGTTATAATAATTAGGGTTTGTCCTAATTATCGATGTACAACAATAATTAGGGTTTCTTCTAATTACAGATATTCTTATTCACAAGAACTTCATATACACAAACTACTACTCGTAAATACCCCATAACCGAGTTTAATAATTAGGGTTTCACAAAGATGGTAATATGTTATGACCTAATTGACCATCATTGCTCAATATTATCTCATCACACATACCCAAACATAATTATGGTAATCAGAAAATAATATAATATTATTATTCTCATCTCTTGATCACAATCCCAATCCGAGGTTTGGATCTCATGTCTGACTTATTCTTCGTACACAACATCAATAATCAAGTTAAAATAATTAACTTAAATATTCTGAACAATTCATATAATAAAATATTTATTATATAAATCTAATTATCACATCATATATTATTTCCAATCATGTTTTCATGGAAAATAATTAATAAAAATATTTCTAACTACGAAATTTATTACCATATAATTTGTGGTAATTAATAATTCCAAAATTATTTCTAATTTCAAGTAATAAATGTATTCGCATTTATCGTTCACTTTACTTGACACTTAGTCTCGTCATTAAAAAAAAAATTTATACGCAAAATTTCTTGTTTATTTTATTTAGAAAATATCGGGTTACTACAAAAGTCGGCTACTGTTCATTAGCCTTCTCTGCGTCTGTCGAGAGATCATCGGTAGCGGCTATCTGAAGTGCCAAGGTAAAAAAAATGGTGCAATTGCAATTGCCACGGTCCTGAACCTTTGTATGGCGCAATGCCCATACTACAGTTTGAGATTCTAATTTTCTGCTGCTGCTGCAGACTTGGGTCAGCATCATAACATGGTCTGAAATTATGTTAGCATGTTAAATGTGTAATGTTAAAGATAGCATAACATAGTGAATTGTGGTTAGCAAGTTTCAAAGTTGGAAATGATTAGTAAGTTATAAAAGCGTTATGTTAGGACTTGGTGTATATAATGATTAGTAAATAAGTGTTGTGAAGGTTAACACTTGGAATTTCTGATATTTATATAGTAGTATAAGACTTGTGCTAAAATGATAAGCTTAGATAAAAGTGTACTTGTTTTGTTATGTTAGCATGTCTAATAGATATTATGATTGCACTATAATGTGTAGGTGGATGTGAATTTTAATATTATAGCTTATGCAAGAGGCAAGTTCCCTAACCTTTGCTACTTTATTATTCAGCAAGGTTACCTTTCACTGTTATGTTACACATATGCAAATTCTCTATCTCTAATCTCTTGTTTAACGGTTTATTGTCATGCAAGTTCTCTAACCCTTATTTATTGTTGAGCAAGTTAGTTAATCGTTGTTTCTTCATTCCAATCGAGATTACCTTGGTTATTCAAAGTCTGTAATTTTATTTTAAGAAGTGTGTTTATTCAGCTACTAATAACTGTTGTTTGATCTTCGTTTTTCAATATCATTGTACTATTTTACATTATTGTACCGAACCCTAAGTTTCTTAGTAATTCCTTATCAATTCAATTAATCCTTAGTTGATGAATGTTCTAAACTCTAAATTACCCTTGAAGTCAACCCAGATAAAACTTCCTTCGGTTTGTTTATGTACTCACACACCTTTGAAAGCATGTTGCCGATGATAATATTTGTTCAACTTAGAAATTGTTAATACTCTAGCTCTTATTGATTCATCGGTATACCTTGTTTATGAAGACATTATAATCAAACCCTTGAAGAGTTATTGATTCCTATCTAATTCAACCAGTACTTGGTTGATGAGCGTCCTAAAAATCTAGACTCCCTTTGAAGCTAATTCCCAACCAACCTTCCTTTGGCTCGGAACCTGATAATCTAAGCTGAGATGAACAACCCTATATTAGGGGATTACTTTAGAGCTACGCAATAAGCGTTAAAATGTTTGCACAATACGTAGTACAAAGGGCTGATCACCTGGAGTACGGGATGATGGTCCATATAGTCATTTAGACTGTTAAAGGTTATAGTAGAAACACCTATGAACCTAGGACATAGATGATGATTATAGTCTTTTAGACTGTTAAAGGTTAAAGTAGAAATACTTGAAAACCTAGAATAGAGTTCGTGGTCTTGTGACCCTCAGTATATTCTTTGATGTTGTTATCTATTGTTAACTTAAATATTCATTATTTCTTTGAACTCATAGATGTTGAATTAAAGTTTCTTGTTCCGGTAAGAATACCTTACCATTAAAAGCTCAGTTAATTTTCATTCATAAAACGTTATTGTATATTATCCTTCTTATGGGCAATTGTTTGCTCACTCTTGCACAAAACAATGCAGATGAAGTTAAGAAGTTTGAAGATCTTTCTACAAGTAGGGGAAAGGACAAAGTGCTTGATTAGACGACAACGTTTAATTTATATTTTTTTGAAGCTTATGTAATAGATTTATTTATGATCATGTTTTATTTTTCCGCTGATGATTGTAATAAAGGTTAGATGACCTGGGATTTATTTGAGATTATGTAACCCTATAATGGAAGATTTATTGTTTAAACTTTTGAGTTTAATTATATCCTTTGTTTATGGGTAGTTAGTTATGATTTAATTGGTCAGTGAACACCAAATTTATGGGATTGAAGTACCCAGATTTGGGGGTGTCACAGATTCAGAGTTGGTAATCAAGTAATCCATGGGAATCTATCAAACCAAAGAGCTACATTTGCTGCCTTACCATTGGTAAGTTTTACAGATGGCTTCGGAGTTCGAAGAGATCTCCTTTCTACACATTCCTCGCAATAGGAATGATTTTGCAGATGCGTTAGCAACGTTGGCTTCCTTGATTCGCATACCTGACAAGGAAAACATGCCAAGTATCACATTTGCCCTGCAAAAGGCCCCAGTTTATGGGAACTATGTTGGAGAAGTATCGGATGAGCTACCTCCCATCCACAACCCTTGGTATCACCACATCAAGGAGTACTTAAGAGATGGATCTACACCCGCTGAGGCGAGCCCTACTGAAATAAGGCGGATCCGTCAACTTGCTATGAAATTCTACCTGAGCGGAGATGCACTCTACAAAAGAGATTCAGGAATAGGTCTCCTCAGATGTCTGGATAAAGACCAAGCTCAGAAGCTCATGGATGAGATCCATGGTGGAGTATGTGGCCCACACATGAATGGCTCCTTACTTGTTAAGAAGATCCTCAGAATAGGATATTATTGGCTTACCCTCAAAGCTGACTGTGATGATCACGTCAAGAGGTGTTATCAATGCCAAATTCATGGAAATGCTATCCACGCCCCTCCAAGGGAACTCCACAATATGAGTTCGCCCTGGCCCTTCTCAATGTGGGGAATGGACGTGATCGTGCCCATCGAGCCCAAAGCCAGTAATGGACATTGATTTATCTTCACCATGATGGGTAGAAGCAGCCTCCTCCCCCAGGGTTACCAAAGAAGTTATCATTGCTTTCATCAGAAATAATGTCATCTGTCGATATGGACAACCAGAGGTCATTGTGTCAGACAATGCTAAGAACTTTAACAACAAAATGATGGAGGAGTTATGTAGTAAATTTCACATCAAACACCTTAACTCCATCATCTATCATCCAAAGATGAATGGTGTTGTTGAAGCAGCTACTAAAAACATCAAGAAGATCATGCAAAAGATGTCCGCCAACCACAAAGGATGGCCTGACTTGTTGCCTCTGACTTTATTAGCCTACAGAACTTCAATGCGTACTTCCACTGGGGCAACCCCCTACTCATTAGCCTATAGGATGGAAGCAGTGCTCCCCATAGAGGTGGAAATGGAATCCCTCAGAGTGTTGATAGACGCTCAGCTGAATGAAGACCAATGGGTACAAGATAGGTATCACCAATTGTCTCTAATAGACAAAAGACGAGCTGCGACTATCTTCCATGGTCAATTATATCAACAAAGGATCGCCAGATCCTACAATAGAAAAGTCCGACTACGGCAGTTTAAACAACATGACTTGGTTTTGAAAAAGATCATTGACAACCAAGATCAATCCAAGGGAAAAATTTGCTCCTAACTGGGAAGGCCCGTTTGTTGTCAAGGAGGTATTGACAGAAGACGCTCTCAGATTGCAGGAAATGGATGGCGATGAATTTCCACAGCTTATCAACTCGGACTCCGTGAAACGGTACTATGTCTGAGTTTACTGTAACGCCCCAGAAAATCGAACCTTTTGTAAATACTTTTAATAATGAATAAAAAAATATTATTATGTGTTAGTAAGATGAATGTCTTTCTATAACCCAGAAACATCGGAACATCGTAGTATTTTAACCACGTGAAGGAATTAAAGTGTTTGAATTTTCAAGACGAAAATAAAAGTTTTCCAAGAAATTTTCCGAAAAACACTATTCATCGATAGTTGCTTGGGAATTATTTTTGAACTTCCGAGAAATACGTAATGATAGAATATCAAGGTAAGTTGGATTATGTAATAATAATTCAAGTATGGAAAACATAATATTTCGCATGCGGACTTAATTAGAGAATGTTAAGGAAAATAAAGCGTTAGGAGCTAATGTACTAATCGTAGGACACGTACGTATTGATCGAGGTAACGAATACAAGTATGATACGATGTATTATACGAGTATGTATGAATAATGGAATATCGTATGTTAGGAATTAGTATACGAGTTAGAATATGAGAATAATACATAAGCAATATGTTATAAAGCTTTAAGCCAAATGAAATGAATTTATTGGATTGTGTGGGAAGTGTAAGCCCAATGGAAGTTAATGGAAAAGTTCAATAGAATTAATGTGCAAGCCCAAGTAGTTGTTAAGGAGAAGTCTAAGTAAGTAAATTAATCCAAGCCCAAACTATGATCCAATGGGTAAAGCTTGATCCATGGGGCAACCCATGGGTGAATTAGTGACCAAGAACTTTATGTAATGACCACGATATTAGTGTGGAGGCCAAGTAATTAGTGTGGCTAGCAAGATTTGTAACGATCCGGAATTTCGAATTGTATTATTAAATATTTAATGAATAGTATAAATATTTTATTGATGTGATAGTTGTTGAATCTAAATTTATTAGAGAATTTTTTTAATTAAATTAATTTCTAATTTAGAGAATTGTAATATGACATGAAGTGTTATATTGTTAATTAATAATTTAAAATGGTACATTAGATTATTAAATAAAGTTATAATGAAAATTATAATTTTGTGATATTTGCTAAAATGCTATATTTAATTAAATTATAGTATGTGATTAATTTAATGGGTTAATGTTGGATATGGAAATCCAAATAAATAATATGCGATTATAAATTATAAACTAAAGTGTTTATTAAAATAAATTAAAAATGGTTTAATTTAGTTTTTGCCAAACAAGGCTTAATATATTAATTCTTTAAAACTTAAAGGGTTTTGCCAAACAAAGCCTTATGGCTTTTGAATTTCTAATTTTTAAATTTAAATAAAATAAATAAAATAAAATAATAAATATAATATATTTATGTTATATACGTTAGTAACTGAAATAGTGTTGGGTAAAATCTAATTACGCACAACACGCAAGTATACGTGGTCAACAAGTAGTACAGTAATAAGTCAAGTATCGTTCCTACAGAGATAAATTAGCAAATACCTTAACTTACAATTACCAATCTTTTATTAACTTCAATCCACAATTAAGATAGAAATCCGTTAAACACCTTAATCAACTAACCCACTATATCTCTATGTGAATTACAATTGAAGAAGGTTGAAGAATAAGTTCTCTATCCGATTACATGCGGCGTCAGCATATCTCTACCTTAACACACATAAAGTTTAAGCTACTAACAAAATCCTGAACACATGTTATATTAACTAGGTCTAGATTTGAATATCCTCTCTCGATTCCATCCAACTCCACAAAGAATTGTTGATCAGACAATTCATAGATTCAAGCACAAATTAATATAGATAAACTGGAGATAGCTTATTAAATTGGAAATCAAAGGTTACAAAATCATCGATTCACCCAAGGATCCATCACAAGCCTAAAAAGTGAATTAGTTCATAATAAATGAAATAAACGCTGAATAAATCATAGAAATCATTCTCTCAATTACAAATAATAATCTAACACAAAGAATATTAGAAAACACCTTTCACGTAGACTATAGTTGCAATTGTCTTGAAAAACTCCTCGAAATACCCCTCCACACTTGTTCTCTGAATCTCATCTTTGATTTTCGTAAACTGTCTTCTGTAATCTCCCTTTTTGTGTTTGATAAAGTCCTAGATATCTAGCCTCCAATTCCAGCCGCAATCTCTATCCATTAGAGTTATACTGAAATGCAAAAAGCTAAAATTCGTACTCTAAAGGAATTATAACTGAAACAGGACACTCAGGATTTCTTTCACTCCCATCCCGGCGGGGGTTTGTACACTATAGATGTCCGCCCCGGTGGGCTTGCCTCCTGTTTTCTTGAATGAAGACCCCCGCGCCGGCGGGGGTGTGTAGCTTAATAATGCCCTACCAAGGGCTTGTGTTCTCGTTAATCGATTTGAAAACCCCGCCTGGGGGGTTTGTGTATCATATTAAGGTCATACGGGTACCTCCTGTAATATGACTTAGCTGTAATACTGAGTTTCTTCCAAATATGCTCCATTTAAGTTCCAAATGCACCGAATACCATCAATTGTACGTTAAATGCACAACCACTAACCTACACATAAAATAGCATAGAACAAGTAAAAATTCACATAATTACAAGAATATAGCAACGAATAAGCATGAATTAGATATGAAATCGCGTATATAAAATACACTTATCAAAATCCCCCAAACTTAAACTGTGCTAGTCCTCGAGCACAAGACAACTTCATGCAATGCAATGATATGAATACGAATCCACTTAAATACTATCAAATCCAACAATACCGCAGAATCAAAATTATCTTAACGGCCTCAGCGAAAATAAGCAACTATACAATATCAACCATCTAAAACCAATATACAAATACACTTTAAACGTCGAATCTCAAGCCATCATCACTGGTATAGTGTGTGTGTGTGTGTGTGTAACATCCATGATAACTGATACCGACTCAAATTCAATACATAACCAAATTTCTTAGAAGGAATCATGCAAAGACTAACTTAAAAATTTCAAGAATAGCTAATTCCAACTAAAAATCAATCAATCACAAACCTCAAGGGTTCACGCGGGGTACTTATGCTTTATTTTCATCTACAAGGGCTTTTTGCTCTTATTTCCCGTCTTTTTCAAAAAAAAAAAATTTCATTTTTTTTATCACATAGCTGTGCAATGTCTTATTCCCTTAGGCTTTTCAATGCTACCTTAATGAGCTTTCGACCAACGACTCTCAGACTATTAAGACCTTAGGGCGCTAGGTATAAAGACAATCCCCTCGGGCTTACTTGCTCAAGTAACAAAGGCCACAAAACTAGACAAGCAAGCTATGGTGTTTATTCATATTTTTTTCTTTTTTTTTAGATAAGCTTATATACCCCACATAATCTCCCCCAAACTTAAGTTCTTGCCTAACTTTAGCCTTTACCGGCCATCCTTGTCATTTTATCATTCACTCTAGCATTATCCTTTAGAGACCATTTAGGTACCGGTTTGAACTTAACCAATTAACACAGATGTTTGTTAAACGTGATATCCTTTTATACCAGTTTCAAACAAACTCAAGATTCGATTCATAAATGATCATTGTGTCATAGTTCTCATACTCAATACTGTATTTGCTACTTATTTGACAATCACATCATAGGCCCCCAATAACATGAAACTCAACATTGATAGACTTAAATAACACAATAATTACTAATTAACATTTTTTTTAGATATGTGAATAACAAAATGCGGATAACAAGATGCATTACACTATTATCTACTAAAACAAGTAAAACCTAAACTACCATGCATGCCCTATGCTATCATGCAATACTAAAAATAAAATGCAATACATCAATTTAATTGCTTAAAATTAAAAATGAGTCCTAAAAACTAAAATGCATGCAAACATGAATGTAAATCCCCCAAACTTAACCAATACAATGTCCTCATTGGATAATGGATCAAAATAAGTACGTGAGGACTTCCCTGTCAAGGCTTAAGCTTGAGGAGGTGGTTGTTGTCCTTCTTCATCGGAATCACTCGGTGGGAACCTTGGCATTGGACCGGGCTGTTGATATGGAAATTTTGCTGCCGGGTTGAAACATTGAAGTGTTGTGTTCAACGAGGCAAAAGAAGCGTGCATAGCGTCAACATGTGCTCTTGCCTCATTGCCAATCAGTGCATTTCCCGACGAGTTGCCTTGGTGTGTGCATTCAGTTGATTTTGGAAATCAAGGAATTGAGTTCAGGATATAGCCTCGGCCTGCGGTATCTCTTCATCTCCTTGATCGCCCATTGCATCATCATCGTCCCCCGAGGCCTCTATAGCATCCACATCGTCTTTCGATGATGACGAAAAAATGAACCCCACTCCACGCGGGTGTGATTCACCTCTTGCCCATACAAAGTAACGCGTTATCATTCTGGAATCCAGCAGCATGAGCGGCATTTGAGTGGGCTCGTCATCAGACCATCTAACTCCTTCTTGAAGGCACAACCCACATATGAGTGATGGGTGTGGCAAGCCTCCAGAAAAATTCCCACGTAGGCACCGGCGGATGGAGAAGCAAATGATAGCTCTGACATCAATTATAAAATCTTGCACGATGGCGTACAATAACAACGCCTTCTTTTTGGTGATGTCCGAGGTGTATTGGGATGAAAGTAATTTTGCGCAGAGGAAGGCATACCAGATTTTTCCATACCTGTTAAGGGTCTTGCTGGGGAACACGATGCCACCCTTCCGCCCTTTCGTCCATGACGTTCCTGGCTTTGTCATCTCCATGATTATGGCATCCCAGTCAGGATCGGACTCACGAAGGTACGCATACTGGCAATGACGAGGCACCCGCAGTTGGTAGTATGTGTTGATGGCGTCGGCACTAAACGGAACCAACCGTCCTCGCACAAATGCTTGAAATGGTTCCTTGTCCACCACATTTGCGTAAAACTCCTTGACAATGTTAACAACTGCTGGTTCCGGCTCCTCGGTGAATTTTACCCATCCCTTTTGGTAAATTTATGGCATGAACTCCCCATCATTAGGATCCGGTGCCAACCCCCGCTCCAGTGTAAGGGTTTTTGTAAGCATATAGTCATACCAGTCGGCGGCGGCGGCACTTGCAAATTTTTGATGATCGAAGGTACGGATAGGTTGGGATGGGCATGAACTCTCCCCCCGTTGGCGTTTAGATGATGATTGTGAAGCCATTTCTCCCTATTACTGGTTTTTCCCTAACTCTCCCCCAAACTTTTCAATAGTATCTCTCTAGCTCACAATTATACTCTCTTGTTGCCTTATATGAAGTGTGGTGTAGGAGTTTGGAAGAGTTGTTGTGGTATTTATAGATGGAGAGGGAAGGCTAGCATTGGTGGAGTGAGGAGGTGGAGAAGAGTAATTGAATATTGGGAATGTGGGGAAAGTGGGTGGTGGTTATGGAGTAGTAGGGAAGTGTAAAAGTGGGAATTATTGGGAAGGAGAGAAGACCAGCAAACTGCCACGTCTATCAAAATTCCAGGACCCCCGTCCCAGCGGGGGGTAAAGAACTAAAAAGGCCCGCCCCGACGGGCTTGTCCCTTGATTTCTGATTTTGAGGACCCCCGCCCCGGCAGGGGTTATACTGCTTTTAGGGTCCGCCCCGGCGGGCATATTCACTGTCTGGCAGTCATGTTTTGCTTTATTTTAGCTTATTCTGCTGCAAAATACTCGCTTGACGATCCTTTTCCCAGCCTGTATGGCATGAAACATGAAAATTAGTGAGTCGTGGATGTCATGTCATGTTGTGGAGAGATTAATGAGATTTTATTTTATTCTTCTACTTAATAATGTAATAAAAACTATGATTAAGTAAATATGAATGGAAAATACGATAAAGAAATAAAAATTGGGTTTCCTCCCAATGAGCGCTTGATTTTAAGTCATTCACCGACTACTTCCCGCTTAAGTTGATTTCGCCAACGTGATAGCGATCACGCTTGTTAGCTTCTCCTCCCGAAGAATGCTTTAGACAAAGGTCCATTGACTTTGAATGTTTCGAGTGGATTACGACTGTAAATTTCAACTGCCCCATGAGGGAATACTTCCTTAACTGTGAATGGTCCCGACCATCTTGATTAAGCTTTTCGGGGAGCAAACGCAGCCTTGAGTTGAATAACAGTACTGATTGGCCTGGTTCGAATGTTCGATGCAAAATTTTTTAGTCGTGCCATCTTTTGACTTTTTCTTTGTATATCTTGGCATTCTCATAGGCATGAAGGTGAAACTCGTCTAGTTCATTCAACTGAAGTAGTCTCTTCTCTCCTACAGCTTTTTGATCAAAATTGAGTTTTTACACTGCCTAATATGCCTTATGTTGTAATTCCACCGGTAAATGACATGCCTTCCCGTACAATAGTTGATATGGTGACATCCCAATTGGCGTCTTGTATGCTGTCCGGTAAGCCCATAAAGCATCATCCAATCGAAGTGACCAATCTTTTTGACTCGGATTCACCACTTTCCCCAATATCTTTTTGACTTCTCTGTTCGATACCTCAGCTTGTCCATTGGTTTGAGGGTGATATGTTGTAGCTATTTTGTGGTTCACCCCATACTTGGCCAAAAGAATAGTAAATGGTTTATTACAAAAGTGACTAGCTTCGTCACTTATAATTGCTCTTGGTATGCCAAACCTAGTGAAGATGCTCTTTTACAGGAATTCGAGGTCCACTTTGGCATCGTTTGTTGGTAGAGCTGCAGCTTCAACCCACTTTGCCACGTAGTCCACTGCGAGGAGAATGTATTGATTGTTCAAGGACGATAGAAATGGTCCCATGAAATTGATACCCCATACATCAAAAATTTCCACTTCCAGAATCGTTTGTAAGGGCATCTCATTACGGTTCAAAATGTTGCCCACCCTTTGACACCTATCACATTGTTTGACAAACTGGTGGGCATCTTTGAATAATGTGGGCTAATAAAAACCACATTATAGCACCTTCATTGCTGTTCTCTCACTCCCATAATGCCCGCCATATGCCGATGAGTGACACTCATATAGGATATTCTTTACTTCACTGTATGGGACGCACCGTCAAATCACCTTGTCGGCGCACTGCTTAAACAAATATGGATCATCTCACATGTACCACTTCACATCGTGCAGAAATTTCTTTTTCTATTGCCTTGTGAGGTCAGGTGGTAGAATGTTGCTCACAACGAAATTTGCATAATCGCCATACCACGGAATCTCCGCTGAAATCTCAAACAATTGCTCATTCGGGAACGATTCATTGATTTCACATTTGTCGTCTTTTTCTTTAACATGGTTTTCCAACCTCGACAAGTGGTCGGCTACTTGGTTCTCCGTCCCCTTCCTATCTTTTATTTCTAAATTGAATTCTTGCAGTAGGAGAATCCACCGGATAAGGCATGGCTTAGCATCCTTTTTCGCTATCAAGTACCGAATCGCTGCATGGTCTGTATAGACTATCACCTTAGTCCCGATCAAGTAAGCACAAAATTTGTCAAATGTATATACCACGGCAAACAACTCCTTTTCTATGGTTGTGTAGTTCAATTAAGTTTCTGTAAGTGTTTGCTTGCGTAGTATATAGTGTGAAACACCTTGTCTCTCCGCTAACCCAACATGCCTTTCAACCGCCAAGTCTCTCAAGCATCACACATAAGCTCAAATGGCATGCTCCAATCCGTAAGCAACTATAATTCAATGTCAGAAATAATTTCCTTTTAATAAATCAAACGTTGTCTTGCAATCTTCATCAAAGTTGAATGTCGCATCTTTCTATAAAAGACTGCATAGGGGTTTTGCAATTTTAGAAAAATCCTTTATAAACCTCCTATAGAACACGGCGTGTCCCAAGAAACTACTAATACCCTTCACTGAGGTTTGTGGAGGCAATTTTTCAATTGTTTTCAACTTTGCTTTATCAACTTCCAGCCCTTGAGCCGAGACCTTATGGCGCAAAATTATGCCCTCTTCAACCATGAAGTGGCACTTTTCCCAATTTAGAACGAGATTCGTTTCCTTGCATCTTTGCAGCACCATGACCAGATTCTTCAAACAATTATCAAAGTTGTTCCCCTAAACTGAAAAGTCATCCATGAAGACCTCAACGTTTTTCTCTACCATGTCCGAAAAAATTTCCGTCATACACCTTTGGAAAGTTGTCGGTGCGTTGCATAGCCCGAATGACATCCTCCTGAATGCAAATGTGCCGTAAGGGCACGTAAATGTGGTCTTTTCTTGATCCTCCGGAGCGATGACTATTTGGTTGTAGCCCGAATACCCATCCAATAAACAGTAATACTGATGTCCCGCCAATCTATCTAACATTTGGTCAATAAAGGGCAGCGAGAAATGGTCTTTACGAGTTTCCTTGTTCAATTTTCTGTAATCCATGCAAACTCGCCAACCCGTCACTATTCTGGTTGGGATTAACTCGTTGTCGTCATTCTGCACCACCGTCATTCCTCCTTTTTTTGGTACGCACTGGACTAGACTAACCCATTTACTGTCGGAAATTGGATAGATGATGCCAGCATCTAACCATTTTAAAATTTCCTTCTTTACCACTTCCTTCATAATTGGATTGAGTCACCGCTGTTGTTCCACCGTTGGTTTTGCCTCATCTTCCATCAGAATTTGTGCATACAAAATGAAGGGCTGATCCCCTTTATGTCCGTAATTGTCCATCTAATAGCTGATTTGTGTTCCCGAAGCACCCTTAGCAACTTTTCTTCCTACAATTCGTTAAGTGTAGCTGAAATAATAACAGGTAAAGAATTTAAATTGCCTAAATACGCATACCTGAGGTGCTTAGAAAGTGGCTTAAGTTCCAGCTTTGGTGGCTCTTCCAATGGTGGTTTTAATTTTTCTGCATTTACCTCCTCCGTGTGCAGTGGTTCAAATGGGGTTCTAAATCTTGGTACTCGTGGCAATGAGTCTAGCAATTGAAGGCAATCCACCAATTCTGGATCATCGTTCTCTTTATCTCCCAATAACGTTGTTTCTAATGGATCGTTCACCAAACTTTTGCTCATGTCATCACTAATGATTTGCTCAATTAGATCCATTCGAAAACATTCTTCCTCATCCGTAGGGAATTTCATGGCCTTAAACACACTGAATTTCACTTCTTGATCTTGGACCCTCAAAGTGAGTTCTCCCTTTTGTACATCAATGAGTGTTCTCCATGTAGCCAAAAATGGTCTCCCTAGGATAATTGGGATGTTCTTGTCCTCCTCAAAATCCAGAATAATAAAGTCCACGGGGAATATAAACTTATCCACTTTCACTAAGATGTCCTCTACTATGCCTCTCGGATACGTAACTGACCTATTCGCCAACTGTAGGGAGATGTTAGTAGGCCTTGGCTCGGGCAAACCTAATTCCAAGTACACTGACAATGGCATAAGGTTTACACTCGCCCCCAAATCACATAAACACTTGCTGAAATGCCTCTCCCCGATCGAATATGGAATAGTAAAGATCCTCGGGTCCTTGAGTTTTGGTGGTAATTTTTGCTGTAATACCGCACTACACTCCTCTGTTAATGCCATCGTCTCAAAATCTTCCCATTTCTTTTTCCTTGATAGAATCCCTTTCATAAATTTTTCGTAACTAGGCATTTGTTCTAAGGCCTCTACAAATGGTATGTTAATTTGAAGTTTCTTGAAAACTTCCAAAAATTTTGAAAATTGCTTGTCTAACTTTTATTTTTGAACTCTTTGCTGGAATGGTGGGGGAGGATAAACTGCTGGTTCGTTGACTGGTATGTTCTCTTCCATCTGTTTTTTGTTCCCTTACTTTACCTCACCCACTGTATTTTCTATTTCTGGTTCATTCTCCTTTGTAACCGAAATTTCTGGCTCTTGACCAACAAGTTGTTTTCCACTTCTCAACATAATGGCTTGACACTACTCATGATTACCCTTAGGATTTTTCTCGGTGTCACTTGGTAATGTCCCTTGTGGTCTACTATTCACTTCTAATGCTATCTGACGCATCTGATTTTCTAGATTCTTGATCACCATCTCTTGTGCTTTAAACATCAAGGTGTGATTTTTTATAGCCAACTCGGTGGTAGCTATAATTTATCCAACTTTTCCTCCAGATCGGGTTTCCTTTCTTGATATTGAACTGGTTATTGCTGATTCTGGAAACCTGGAGGGTATGTTTGACGTGAACCTTGATTTTGCTGGTTGTTGCTCCATGAGAAATTCTGATGATTCCTATTTCCTTGATTGTATGTGTTCTGTTATGTGTTTTGAGGAATTCTGTTGTAATTACCGATGAATTGCACAGCTGCTGGATTAATTGCACATTGCTCCGTTGGGTGTTCTCATACACACAACTCACATACTATTGCCACTTGTGGTGCTTGTTGTGTTTGTTGTGTCTGTGCTGCTGCCACTTGCTCCAACTTCTTTGACATCATAAATATATATGTGCTTGCATTGTCATTATATATCTATTTCTAATACCCAAATTTGCCGCCGCTTGTGTCATCCTCATTGTGGGCCACTGATAGTTATTAGCAGCCATGGTTTCAATCAACTCGTATGCTTCCTCGTAATTCTTAGCCATGAACGCTCCGCCCGATGCTGCATTGATACTTGTCCTAAGATTCCCATGTAGTCCGTTGTAGAAGGTGTTCATTTTTAGCCACTGGAGCAATCCATGATGTGGGCATTTTCTGAGCAGTTCTTTGTATCTCTCCCATGCCTCATATAACGACTCCCCATGTTGCTGTTCAAAAATTGTAATCTCATTCCTCATTTCGCAGTTTTTGCCGGTGGGAAGAATTTTGCAAGGAATTTCTGAGCTAAATCCTCCCAAGTTGTTATCGAACCGGATGGTAGGGAATGCAGCCAACTCTTCGCCTTGTCCCGTAGAGGGAATGTGAATAATTGAAGTCTCACCGCCTCATCCGAAACTCCATTAAACCTAAAAGTGTCGCACAATTCCAGAAAGCTGACTAAATGCTCGTTGGGATCATCATTTTCAAATCCCCCAAACTGAACCGAATTCTGAATCATTTGTATCATCCCAGGCTTAATCTCGAATGTATTTGCTGCTATTGCTGGCCTGGTGATGCTTGAGTGCGCTCCGGCCACCTTGGGTGTTGCAAAGTCCTCAACGCTTTTCCGATCTCCTACCGCCATTACTATTTCTCTTCCTTTTCGTAATTCAATTCTTGCCTCGCTTCCTTGATCCACTTACTCAACCTCTCAAACCTTTTCTCAATGTCGCCCTCAAAAGGCAAGAAGTCTGGATTTTGGGACCGAGTTCAATAAACTACGCCCAACACCAAAATAAGAAGCACAATGCAAAAATAAAAATGTCTAAGTAAAAATGGATTAATTAAACCGATATTGTAAAAATATTAAGAATTATACTAAAATATCCTAGAACTACGCCCAAAAACTTGTAGGTAAAATCTAATTACGCACAACACGCAAGTATACGTGGTCAACAAGTAATACAGTGATAAGTCAAGTATCGTTCCCACAAAGATAAATTAGCAAATACCTTAACTTACAATTACCAATTTTTTATGCACCCTAATTTTATTAAACAAACCAAATCAATAATTTAAATTAACAAAACTAAAATTAAGAATAATTAAATTAGCACAAAACAACCACAAATATCAAAATATGAATTTTAAACAATTAATGGAGAATTAGACTTATGATTTCACCCTAAGTTTCACTTTGATTTTAACACTTTTATTCCAATTTAACGCACTATCCCAGTTCATTAATCAAGAACATGAACATAGTACTAACCACCTCTCGATGCACTAATACCATATTAACTTCAATCCAAAATTAAGATAGAAATCCGTTAAACACCTTAATCAACTAACCCACTATACCTCTATGTGAATTACAATTGAAGAAGGTTGAAGAATAAGTTCTCTATCCGATTACATGTGGCGTCAAACATATCTCTACCTTAACACACATCAAGTTTAAGCTACTAACAAAATCCTGAACACATGTTATATTAACTAGGTCTAGATTTGAATATCCTCTCTCGATTCCATCCAACTCCACAAAGAATTGTTGATCAGGCAATTCATAGATTCAAGCAAAATTTAATATAGATAAACTGGAGATAGCTTATTAAATTGGAAATCAAAGTTTACAAAATCATCGATTCACCCAAGGATCCATCACAAGCCTAAAAAGTGAATTAGTTCATAATAAATGAAATAAACGCTGAATAAATCATAGAAATCATTTTCTCAATTACAAATAATAATCTAACACAAAGAATATTAGAAAACACCCTTCACGTAGACTAGAGTTGCAATTGTCTTGAAAAACTCCTCGAAATACCCCTCCACACTTGTTCTCTGAAACTCAGCTTTGATCTTCGTGAAACCTGCTTCAGAATCTCTCCTTTTTGTGTTTGATAGAGTCCTAGATATCTAGCCTCCAATTCCAGCCACAATCTCTATCCATTAGAGTTATACTGACATGCAAAAAGGTAAAATTCATACTCTAAAGGAATTATAACTGAAACAGGACACTCAGGATTTCTTTCACCCCCGCCCCGGCGAGGGTTTGTACACTATAGATGCATTTCAGTCAAATGGGTTTTCTCCCTGCTTTCTCGAATGAAGACCTCACTTCAGCCGGTAGTGTGTAGCATAATAATGCCCCCGCGGTGGGCTTGTGTTCTGTTAAATGATTTGAAAGACCCCTCGCCCTTGGGGGTTTGTATCTTCATAAAGGCCGCCCAATGTGGATACCTCCTATAATCGACTTAGTCATAATAATGAGTTGCTTCCAAATATTACCGTCAATTGTATGTTAAATACCACAACCACCAACCTACACATAAAATAACATAGAACAAGTAAAAATGCACATGATTACAAGAATATAGCAACGAATAAGCATGAATTAGATATGAAATCGCGTATATAAAATACACTTATCAAATAGCAATTAGTATTATTAAGGGTTATCAGTTTTATTTCTTACTTTGTTTATCAGTTGGTTTTACGCATTCTATTTGCTAGCCTAGAGATTACAGGGAGTTGAGAGAATTGTGAGGAAACTTAAGCAATTTCTAGAGATTTTAGCAGAGATTAAAATAGTTAGCAAGGATTTCAAGCTATTTTAAGGTAATTTATCTAACCTTGATATTATATATATATATATACATATATGAATTCACGGCATAGTTGTTTGTGTTCTGTGAAATCAAATTTAATGAATTATGGATATATACTTGGTAACTGTGATGATGCATGTTGGTGATGCTAGAGTTTATGTTTACACAAGAGATTGCATGCTAATTTTTGTTCTAACGGTAGAAAATTTTGACAGTATATATATTTTCTATGTGGCTTAGGTAAGTACCAATTTTGATGGTCAATTCTTATCTTAAACTGAAAATTAAAGCTTGATTATGTTAGTTCATTAAGAAACGAGCATCACGTAATTTGGATGAAGTGATTTGGCCAAGTATTAAATTCACAGTGATGATTTTTGGGATGAATATCAAAATTTGAGTTTTATATGAAAAACATGGAATTTGAGAAATTAAACTAGCTTAAGTTGTTGTTAAATTGTTCTATATGGATATATATGTTCATAAATATGTTTGTGATAGTTCTATACCATTTTTACATGTTATTATGTATGTTTGGTGAGTGAAATTCGTGTTAGTTGGCTTAAGAAAACTTTCCTAACCATGTCTGCAAAAAAATCGAGTCTCAATATAGTAGCGCCAAGGCCATTGCCTCTAAGCGCATGCATGTCGCAATCTAGTATAAAATTAGGCGCTACCGTGCCAATACCCTACTGATGCATAAAGGAAGTCTCATTATTATTATGCAGACTTTGGGTGTTCAATGTAATTTAGCTTAATGTTAGGATAATGTGAGAACCATGTAATAACAAGATTAAATAGAGTCATGTTATGTGGATTATATATTCAAAGTTGTAAAAGTGATTAGTAAATTACGAACGCATTATGTGATAACTTAGTTTATACAATGAATGTTAGATAGGTGTTATGATGTTAACACTTGGGAATTCTGAAATACATATGGTAGCATAAGACTTGTGCTAAAATGATACGTTTAGCTAGAAATGTGTATGTTGTGGTATGTTAGCATACCTAATAGATAATGTGGTTCTAAACCAATGTGTAGGTGAACGTGAGTTTAATATTGTAGCTTACGCTCGAGGCAAGTTTCTAAACTTTTCTTTTAACATTGAGCAAGTTTTCTAACTCTACACTTTCGTTGAGTTAGTTCTATTATTACATTATGTAACTTCTCTATTACATAAGCAAGCCTTTCAACTCTACATTTATGTTGAGCTAGTTCTTACTTTAAAGTTTCATTAAGTGAACTATTGTAGTCTTAATCATGATTTGAACAATCCAGCTATGACCTTATTTTACTCAAACAAGCTTGAATTCCAATATTTATTGATGCATTCTAACTTGTTTATTGTTAGACAAGTTTCTTTATTGTCATTCGGATATTATGAATGCAATTTTCTTGAATTCTAATTTCTAATGTTGAATTATCTTAGTTCATTTACTTGACACAAGCCATTCTCATAATGAGCAAGCTTTATTTTCAACTTGCTATTACTTAATGTATATTCAATAATTCATAGTCGTAGCTTAATTTTATTCAAGCAAGGTTTATTGTCATTCAATACTTATGCTTTGTAGTTGTTTCTAAGCATGAGTTCAAGGTATAGTTAGTTCGCTTACACTTATTTTTTATTTCATATTATGTTATTATTGATCAACTGTTGTGTTATCAAACACTATTGATTCAACTAGTCATCTAGTTGATGTTCCTTAAACTTCAAATTACCCTTGAAAGCTTATCCAAACCAAACTTCCTTTGGTGCGGACTTGTACTCTAAATACTAAGATGAACAACCCTATTATTATTACGGGATAATTTACGCTTAGCGTTGAAATGTTTGTACACAATACATTGTATGAAGGGTTGATCCCCCTAAGTATGAGGAGTCCTTATAGTCTTATGACTGTCTATTAAAGTTGGAGTTGAAAGATTACTCGCAACTGTGGACATAGTTCATGGTCTTATGACCCTCAGTTAGATATATTCCATATTTTGGATTTCAGTTTTTGATTATCATCATTAGAGTACTATTCAGTTTTGATGAGTCTATTGTTGGCAGTTATTATTATTATTATTATTCTGTTGATTCATTGTTATACCCAGTGAGAAATTGTTTTGGTCACTCTTGCATATTTATATACTCATTGCAGCTAAAGTTGAGAAGGTAGATGAGCCTTCAACTAGCAAAGGAAAGGAAAAAATGTACAAGTGATGCAGACTTGTAATTTTATTTATTGTGATGATGATAAACTTTTTAATAATGATGTAATGTAATAATTTTATTTCCGCACTTGAATGATGTTTAAAGGTTAGACAACCTGGGAAGATTTTTATTTAATGATGTAACCCCATTTAAAAGGAGGATTATGGTTTACATATTATTTTATTTGGGTAGATAGTATGAATGCATGGATAGTGAGCACCAAATCTTGTGGGAATGAAGTACCTAGATTTGGGGGTGTCACAGGTTGGTATCAAAGCTTTAGGTTATGAACCTTAGGTGGGGGAAAAGCCTTAGAAAGTAACCTTTGAAAAGATAATGATGATAAACTCTTATCGAGTTTTAGGAAAGTGAAAGTAATAAAACACTTATGTGCTTATGTGATTATAGCTTGTGTGCTCGTGAGTGTTGAGTAGTAATGATTAGTAATTAAAATTTAAACTTTGGTGATAGGATGGCTAATATAGGAGGATCCAGTCAGGCTAGAGGGGAGGAGCCTCGAGATATTCAGGTGATTTGGGAACAACTACTGCCACGGGAAACAGCTTCCACTTCATGAAGAGTTGAAAGCGGAGAGAGTGCCTGATGAGGAGGATGAGATAGAGACGGATGAGGAGGACCCTGTTGAGCTGCCACAGTCGGGGGATGAGGAGGACAAGGAGGAAGAGCTTCCACTTCAATACACTGTCGAGGAGTTTAAGGAGATAGTAGCTGAACAACAGACCTCGATGGCACAGAAGGATGACGAGATCAGGATCGAGAGGAACGTCTGGATAACGTTGAAGAGAAGCTAATCCATACGGAAGGGGAAAACGAGCAACTGATGGATAAGATTGCAAAACTGTAGAATAAGCTAAATGAGGAATCTACCAAGAGGGCAAGAGCTGAAGATGCGTACAATGAAGCTTATCAACGAGCCGGAATGGCAGAGAGAGATGCACAAGCAAAGAGGATGAAGATGGAAGAGATGAACAACATATTCAACACTGTGATCAATCGAGCTCAAGATAGAGTCATATGTTATCCTATTCAGTTCAAGACGCTGCCATCGTACATTTTAGATCCCAGAACAATGACTAAAATTATGGAAGAAGAGTGTCGTAATGCTACTGTGACGCCCCCAAAATAGGTGTACATCACCCATTCTGAGTTGTCAAAAACATGGTACAGAAACAACTACAACTTTATTAATACAATTGTCGTGCAAAATACGACAACACTTAAACTCTGAGTTTAAATACAAATATTGTCTTGTAGACAATATTCACACCCAAATAAGTCCTCATGACAATTATTGATACATTATTTTACAAAAATATTGAGGAATACTAAAACAACTTCTAGAACCATCATTCCATACCCCGACTAGTACTCACTATATTCTCGCCTCCTAAAAAGAAAAATGGAACAAAAAGGAAAAGGGTGAGCTCAACTAGCCCAGTAAAGAATATTATGACTAAGATAATATAGAAAAAATTATCGTTAGTCCTCAACAGGAAAAAATTTGATAGAATACAATAGACAACAAATTTTAAATCAATATTCGCAGCGAAAATAATAATTCATTAAAAGAGTTACGTAGAGAATGAAATCTACTTTCTTCTATGAATTTAAAAGTTTATCATCAATATTTTATCCCTGTAACATCAATAAATATACATCTTGAATCAAATATTCATCTTTGCACTACAGGCCAAAGATATTCATCAGTTGATCATGTTCATCTCAACACATGTTCATCTTTGCATTACGGGCCAAAGATATTCATCAGAAAATCATTCATCTTTGCACTACAGGCCAAAGATATTCAATAATATCATCATTTAGGACTGAGGATGATGAAAAATATTTTAAAGAAAACGAATCCAGTGAAACAAAAGAATAAATATTAAGGATTCGTATTTCGGTTTATCCATGTCCAAAAATAACTCATAAATAACCATAGTGGAGTAAAATTCAAGAATGATCAAAACATGGATACAATCAAAGCTAGTATCCATAATAGATATTTTGGTCGAAAAATGAAAAATTAATTTTTCTGTGAATAGTGTCGTATTCGTGAATAGTGTCGTATACGTGAATAGTGCCGTATACATGAATAGTAATCATGACACTAAAAGACATGAATTTTGCAAGAAAAATCTTACCAATATTCCGGCATAATGATATTAAAAGAAATAATATCATTTTAAAAAAAATAACATCCCTTACCTCGAAAGAATATTACTTCTGGCTGGAATATCAGATATAACGCTGAAGGAACTTGTACCGTATAGCAACACTCAAAGTATCAAAATACTCATAAGAATACGCTCGATAATATAGAGAGAGAAATCTTTAATTTCTGGTTTGATTTTCAATTCTAACCTAAGCACCCTATTTATAGGAAATTGCTTAGAACACCAAAGCAAAAAATTTAATAAAATAATAATATATAAGTTCTTAACTTCCTACGCACACTTTGTTTGTCCAAACAATAGCCACACCTCACCAACAACCACCAAAAACGTTTTTCTCATTAAACTCATTTAAAACTCCAAAAAAAATAATTACTCTAGAACTTCGGAACTTCAATAATTCATAATACATAGCCCTTTTATCAGAAAAATTCAAATCTTATATCCATTCCATAGGAAATTCAATTCTCTACAACTTTGTAGTTTTAAGTTTTTCCAAATTCCAAACAAAAATTGACCGAAATCCACATACGGACGATTTTACATGCTATAATCAAATTTCAGTCAATAAATGGGGTCCACAAACATGAAAAACATGTTTTAAATATTTTTAGTAACAAAAATACTCTTCCTCCTCATTTATTCATATTTCACACATTCATTGTAAAAAATATCACCATTATTATATTATTATAATATCATAATATATTTAAATGAATTATTTTATCAGAAAAAGATAAAATAATAATTTTCAACAATTGTCACATTAAAAATTTTCTCCATCTATATCCACATAACATGAATATTTTCCTTATCAAATAAATCAATAATTAATTATTCACAAATAATATTACAGAATCACAATATCGACAACCAGGCCGTTCCCAAGAAAGAGGGGGCTTTTCAATAAGGATTTCTCCTTATTGGCGTGCAATTAGGTGACCAAATCTCTCCTTAGACATAACTGTCTAGACATTGCCAATAATGTTATCTAATAATATTATTCAAATAATATAAATTATTGATCTGATAATGAAAAATACTGTGTAGTGACAATTATTGAGACAACAATAATATAAAATATCAACATAGCAATTATTGAGTCAATAAAATAAAATATTGAACAGTAATTACTGTAACAATTATTGAGTAGTGCCTTCTTATGGAAGAATCAATAATTGGTCCAATATCGTAATCTTTTGTCAGTACAACAACGTGTATTATTGTGTTTTAACCAATTTGATATTCTAACAATGATAATTCAGAATAACTACGTCATTATTTATAAACAACTTATACTTGTCATTTTCTTCATCCAATCGCTTTTCGTATGGGGCCCACACAAGGTTGCGTCGTCATACTAATATTCCCCGACAGCAAGAATATTCCACGACCAAACGAATATTCCCCGACAATAATGAATATTTTATACCCACTTGCTTATTTAAAATATTTGCGCATTTTACCCATAACTAACCACATTAATCAAATCAACCCTTACTATTTCAAAATAATAAATAGATAAAATTTAATTTCATTTATAATAAGTTGGGGTCTTACAACCTCCCCTCCTTATGAAATTTCATCCTCAAAATTGACGTACATACCTGGTGTTTTGAAAAGGTGAGGATACCTCTCTTTCATTTCCGTTTCCAACTCCCGGGTCATTTCCTCTATAGCATGGTTCCTCCACAAAACTTTAACTTGTGGTATGACCTTTGTGCGTAGGGCATGCTCTGTTCTATCCAAGATCTTGACAGGTACCTCCTCATACGTTAAGTCTTCGGCTAGCTCGTCTGGTTCTAACTCAATAACGTGGCTCGGGTCTTTCACATATTTACGAAGCAGAATTATGTGAAAAACATTATGAACACGCGATATACTTGGAGGTAATGCGAGTCTATAAGCTACTTTTCCTACTCTGTCAAGAATCTGAAATGGACCAATAAATCATGGATTGAGCTTTCCTCTTTTCCCAAATCTTGTAACTCCCTTCCATGGAGCAACTCGTAACAATACATGATCCCCAATACTAAATTTCACGTCCTTTCGATGAAGATCCGCATAACTCTTTTGTCGATCATGTGCCGTTTGTATACATTGTCAAATCATTTGGATTTTTTCCATAGTCATACATACCAACTCTGGTCCCAACAATGTTGCTTCACCCACCTCATCCCAACATATTGGAGAGCGACACTTTTGTCCATACAATGCTTCGAATGGAGCCACACCTATACTTGCCTGATAATTGTTGTTGTAGGAAAATTCCACCAATGGTAAATACTTATCCCAACTCCCTTTGAAGTCTAGGACACAAAGTCTTAATAGATCTTCAAGAGTTTGAATAGTCCTCTCGATTGTCGATCCGCTTGAGGATGGTATCTTTGAACTCAATCGTCAAACTGCGTGCCCATAGCTTTTTGCAAGCTAATCCAAAATCGTGAAGTGAATCTTGGGTCACAATCCGAAACTATGGATACTAGCATGCCATGCAATCTCACAATCTCATTTACATACATACGAGCAAGACGTTCAAGGGGATAAGTCTCCCGTATCGGCAAGAAATGAGCAGACTTGGTTAATCTATCAACAATAACCCAAATAGTATCTATGCCTTGAGAAACCGTGGGAAGACCCGTAACGAAATCCATGGTAATATGTTCCCACTTCCATTTCAGAATCTCAAGTGGTTGCAATGGACCCTTAGGCACTTGATGCTCCGCCTTTACACGTTGACAAGTTAAACATCTCGAGATAAACTTTGCAATCTCTCTCTTCATATTGTTCCACCAAAATGTATGTCGAAGATCATGATACATTTTGGTACTTCCAGGATGGATTGAAAACGGTGTATTGTGTGCCTCCATCATGATCTTGTTCTTCAAATCAAAGTCGTTAGGAATACAAAGTCTGGAGTGGACTTGAAGTATTCCTTCTTCATCGATTCTTGCTTCTGGAATAACACCTTCTTGTACTTTCTTCTTCATACGCATCAGCTTAGGGTCTGTGGCTTGAGCAACTTTAACTTTTTCGATTAAAGTCGGTTCTATGCATATACTTGACATCATCGCATGGGTCCCCAGAGTCTTGAATTCTATCTTCATCTTTTGTAAATCACACAAAATAGGCCTTTGTGTTAACAACATCGCACTCGTTCCCGCATATGATCTTCTACTCAACGTGTCAGCTACCACGTTCGCTTTTCCAGGATGGTATTGAATGGTGTGGTCGTAGTCTTTCAACAGCTCAAGCCAACATCGTTATCAAGCATGTTGAGTTCTTTTTTTGGGTGAAGAAATATTTGAGGCTTTTATGGTCCGAATATATCTCCACTTCTCCCCATATAGATAGTGCCTCCGGATCTTTAAGCGAAAATGATCGCTCACTAACTCTAGATCATGAGTAGGATAATTCCTCTCATATTCTTTAAGTTGTCGTGAGGCATAGGCTATGAATTTCCCATGTTGCATTAGAATACATCCTAACCCTTTGCCTGAAGCATCGCTGTAGATAACATATCCATCCGAATCAGATGGTATTGTCAGAACAGGTGCCGAAATGAGTCTCCTCTTAAGCTCTTGAAAACTCTTCTCGCATTCCTTACTCCATACAAATTTTGTATCCTTCCGAGTCAGCTGAGTTAACGGAGTAGCAATTCGAGCAAATCCTTCCACGAATCTCTGATAATAACCAGCTAAACCCAAAAAGCTACGTACTTCGGTCACCGACTTCGGTTGCTCCCAACTTTGTATTGCTTCAATCTTCGTCGGGTCAATAGATACTCCATGTTTTGACACTATGTGCCCAAGGAATGCTACTTCTTCAAGCCAGAACTCATATTTCTTCAACTTGGCATAAAGCTTGTTTTCACGAAGCCTTTGGAGTATCAGCTTCAAATGGTGCTCATGATCTTCATGACTTTTGGAATATATGACGATGTCATCAATAAAGACAACAAAGAACTGATCCAAATATTCCTTGAATACTAGGTTCATCATATCCATGAAAGTCGCAGGAGCATTAGTCAATCCAAAAGACATGACTAAGAATTCATAATGCCCATACCGAGTTCTGAAGGCAGTCTTTGGAATATCCTCGCCTAATATTCAAATTGATGATATCCGAATCTAAGATCGATCTTTGAAAAGAATTGTGCTCCTTGTAACTGGTCAAACAGGTCATCAATGCGAGGTATCGGATACCTATTCTTGATGGTGACATGGTTCAATTCCCGGTAGTCAATACAAAGTTGCATACTCCCGTCTTTCTTCTTTACGAATAAAACAGGAGCACCCCAAGGAGATGTACTAGGATGAATAAAATCGATGTCCAATAACTCCTGTAGTTGGACTTTTAACTCCTGAAGTTCAATAGGAGCCATTCGATATGAGGTTTTAGAAATGGGCTTTGAACCAGGTTCAAGGTCAATAAAGAATTCAACTTCACGTTCTGGTGGTAGATCGGGAAGTTCTTCAGGAAATACATTAGGAAATTCACTAACCACAGAAATATTATTCAAATCTGACGTGTCTTTATTCAAATCCATAACATGGGCTAAGAAAGCTTCACATCTATTTTTCAATAAACGAATGGCTATATGGCTTGATATGATAGTGATTGATTTTAGTGGTTTAGTCGCTTGAATTCACATAACAGGTTGGTTAGGAATATGAAAACTAACAACCTTATGAAAATAATCAATTTTGGCATTATGAGTAGTTAACCAATCAATCCCTAAAATCACGTCAAATGCAAGTATCTTTAAAGAGATAAGATCAACTGGTAATATGATGGTGTCAACTTGGATCAAACAAGATTTATAAACAATGGATGTGATGAAAGTTTCTCCTAATGGAGTTTCCTCTGATAAGTCAAAGTCTAATTTCTCCGGAGTCAAGTTTAAACGTTGAGCATAAGTAGGAGAGATAAATGAATTGGTAGCACCGGTATCTAGTAATGTATAAACTTTGTAAGAATTTATGATTAGCTTACCCGTGATCACCTCGTTTGGGTTCCTTGCATTTTGACCAGTCACAACAAACGCTCTTCCAGGAACCGTTGACTTCGACTTTTCTAGGACAGCCTTTTGAGTAACCATCCCCGCTGGACTTGGTTTCACTACCGTATAATCTCGAGCGATATGTCCTTCCTTTCCATAATTATAGCATACCTTGAACTATTGTGGACAGTTTGGGCTGATATGTCCCTCTTTTCTGCATTTATAGCATACGACCGGTGGTCGTTCTCCTCCATTAGAACCAGTTGTTGGTGCTGACGTCTTCACATTATCATTGTTGAATCTTCTTTTTTTAAAATCTCCCCCCGACTCGCTTCTTCTATTTTTATGGCCATGATTACCACCAGAGTGGTTGCCACTCTTGTCCGCATTTTTCTTTCCCCGCTGGTTATCGTTGCTCCGATGACTGTTGTCACCGGTATGACCCTGGTTGTGGTCCCTCGGTTGAACGTACTCGTTATCTCGCTCTAATAATTGAGCCATGTTGACAACATCTCAATATAGAGAAAATTTATGAGAAATGAGATACTGACGTATGTCGGGTTTCAAACCTCTCAGAAACATCCGCGTCATATGTTCCTCATTCTCCACCAAATGAGGTGCAAACCTGAATAACTCCGTGAACTTTGCCTCGTACTGGGACACCGTCATGTTGTTCTGCTCCAGTCTAATAAACTCTACCACCTTCATATGACGAATACTTTCAGGAAAGTACTTGTCATTGAACAGTTTCTGAAATGTTTCCCAAGACATGCTGAGTACGGCTAGATGGGTACGCTTCACAGATTCCCACCAGTAATCTGCCTCATTACGGAACATAAAGGTGGCGAATGGAACCTTCTATTCTTTCGTGCATCCCAAGACATCGAATATCTTGGTAATTTGTTTGACCCACGTCTCCGCTTTAATCAGATCCGGCTTTCCCCAGAATTCTGGTGGTCCCAACTCTTTGAACTGCTTGGCTGTGACAAACCGTGCGTTGCTATCATTTCCACCTGTATTTTGCACACGAGTCTCCTTCGTCTGATTTTGCATGAACTGTAAAAAGCTTCTAAACATCCCATCGTTCATCGTCTGATCAATGATGTTGTTTACAGGAGAAACATTGTCGGCCTGTTGCACGTTCTCCTCATTGGTGAGTAAAGGTGTCTCCATGGTCTCATATACTCCACTGTTAACATTCTCAGTTGCCATTCTCAAATACTGCCATAAAACAAGGGTTAATTAAAGAAATTAACATATCACATAATATCCCTATATTATGACCGACCAATAAATAAGCTTAGGTAGGACACACTAGCGAAGGATTTACTCTTCTCTCCCCTCCTAGTTCTATTCCCCGATCTCCGCCAGAGATCATATCCCTAAGCTCTGATACCAACAGTGACGCCCCCAAAATAGGTATACATCACCGATTCTGAGCTGTCAAAAACATGGTACAGAAACAACTATAACTTTATTAATACAATTGTCGTACAAAATACGACAACACTTAAACTGTGAGTTTAAATACAAATATTGTCTTGTAGACAATATCCACACCCAAATAAGTCCTCATGACAATTATTGATACATTATTTTATAAAAATAGTGAGGACTACTAAAATAACTTCTAGAACCATCATTCCATACCCCGACTAGTACTCGCTACATTCTCGCCTCCTAAGAAGAAAAATAGAACAAAAAGGAAAAGGGTGAGCTCAACTAGCCCAGTAAAGAATATTATGATTAAGATAATATAGAACAAATTATCGATAGTCCTCAACAGGGAAAAATCTGATAGAATATAATAGACAACAAGTTTTAAATCAATATTCGCATCGGAAATATTAATTCATTAGAAGAGTTACGTAGAGAATGAAATCTACTTTCTTCTATGAATTTAAAAGTTTATCATCAATATTTTATCCCTGTAAAATCAATCAATATACATCTTGAATCAAATATTCATCTTTGCACTACAGGCCAAAGATATTCATTAGTTGGTCATGTTCATCTCAACACCTGTTCATCTTTGCATTACGGGCCAAAGATATTCATCAGAAAATCATTCATCTTTGCACTACAGGCCAAAGATATTCAATAATATCATCATTTAGGACTGAGGATGATGAAAAATATTTTAATGAAAACGAATCCAGTGAAACAAAAGAATAAATATTAAGGATTCGTATTTCAGTTTATCCATGTCCAAAAATACCTCATAAATAACCATAGTGGAGTAAAATTCAAGAATGATCAAAACATGGATACAATCAAAGCTAGTATCCATAATAGATATTTTGGACAAAAAATGAAAATTTAATTTTTCTGTGAATAGCGTTGTATTCGTAAATAGTGTCGTATACGTGAATAGTGCCGTATACGTGAATAGTAACCCCGACACTAAAAGACAAGAATTTCACAAGAAAAATCTTACCAATATTCCGGCACAATGGTATTGAAAGAAATAATATCATTTTTAAAAAATAACATCCCTTACCTCGAAAGAATAGTACTTCTGGCTGGAATATTAGATATAACGCTGAAGGAACTTGCACCATATAGCAACACTCAAAGTATCAAAATACTCACAAGAATACGCTCGATAATATAGAGAGAGAAATCTTTAGTTTCTGGTGTGATTTTCAATTCTAACCTAAGCACCCTATTTATAGGAAATTGCTTAGAACACCAAAGCAGAAAATTTAATAAAATAACAATATATATTTTCTTAACTTCCTACGCACACTTGTTTTGTCCAAACAATAGCCACACCTCACCAACAACCACCAAAAACGTTTTTCTCATTAAACTCATTTAAAACTCCAAAAAAACAATATCCATTTTATCAGAAAAATTCGAATCTTATGTCCATTCCATAGGAAATTCAATTCTCAACAACTTTGTAGTTTTAGGTTTTTTCAAATTCCATACAGAAATTGACTGAAATCCACATACGGACGATTTTACATGCTATAGTCAAATTTCAGTCAATAAATGGGGTCCACAAACATAGAAAACATGTTTTAAATATTTTTAGTAACAAAAATATTCTTCCTCCTCATTTATTTATATATTACACATTCATTGTAAAAAATATCACCATTGTTATATTATTATAATATAATAATATATTTAAATGAATTATTTTATCAGAAAAAAGATAAAATAACAATTTTCAACAACTGTAACATTAAAACTTTTCTCCATCTATATCCACATAACATGAATATTTTCCTTATCATATAAATCAATAATTAATTATTCACAAATAATATTACGTAATCACAATATCGATAACCGTGCCCGCCTCACAGAAAGAGGGGCTTTCCAATAAGGATTTCTCCTTATCATGCAATTAGGTGACCAAACCTCTCCTTAGAGATAAACTTTCTAGACATTGCCAATAATGCTATCTGATAATATTATTCAAATAATATAAATTATTGATCTGATAATGGAAAATAATGTGTAGTGACAATTATTGAAACAACAATAATATAAAATATCAACGTAGCAATTATTGAATCAATAAAATAAAATATTGAATAAGAATTCATCGTAACAATTATTGAGTAATGCCTTCTTACGTTTTAATCAATAATTGGTGCAATACCGCAGGTAATATTCTTGTCTGACAACGCCAGACATCGTGATTTTTAACCAATTTCGGTATTCTAACAAGATAATAAAGAATAACTACGTCGTTATTTATAAACAACTTATACTTGTCATTTTCTTCATCCAATCGCTTTTTACATGGGGCACACACAAGGTCGCGCCATCGCATTTAATATTCCCCACAAAAAGAAGAATATTCCACGACCAAACGAATATTCCCCACAACAATGAATATTTTATAACCACTTGCTTATTTAAAATATTTACGCATTTTACCCATAACTAACCACATTAATCAAATCAACCCTTACTATTTCAAAATAATAAATAGAGAAAATTTAATTTCATTTATAATAAGTTGGGGTCTTACAGCTACGCAGTATCTTAGTTGGACATTGTAGGGAATGTAATTGATATGTGGTTAGAAAATAAATGAAATGTAAATCCCGGGTATGATATAACCAATGGGATAGATGATGATGATGTTGTCCTGCAACTGTTATAGTTCAGGAAAGTAATGTAAATAGTAGTGATGCTATTGTTTTGATGTTTTTAAAAGATGATGAATGAATAAAAGTTATTGTTTTAGTCAAAGTGTTATGTGTTATGTGATAAATTTTTATGATCTGAAACTTAAGTATATAGTACTTAAAAGGTTGAATAGAATCTAATGGATGTATTTTAACAAAAAATGCCTCCAAGACGGCAACCACCACGACAGAGAACCACTGAGGAAAATAACAACAACAATGTGGAAGGTAACCCAGTTCAGCAGCTAGTGACGTTACTGACGGGTGCTTTGCAGAATCAACCTCAGAACTAAGGTACAACGTTTAATGATTTCAAGGCGGTTGGACCACCAGAATTCCATGGGTCCATGAATCCGGTTGAAGCACAGACTTGGATCATGGAAATAGAGAAAGTTTTCGATGTTGCTAGGGTAGAGGAGAATCAGAAGACTGCTTTTGCAACATTCATGTTGAAAGCATAGGCGAGTTATTGGTGGAAGGCCAATAAAACCAGAGGAGGTCAAGGGATTATGTCTTGGGAAAAGTTTAAGGAGATGTTCTTCGAGACCTATTTCCTAGAAAGTTCAAAGAGTCAGCTAGAAGTGCAATTTTTGGAATTGAAGCAGGGAACAATGTCGGTGTCTGAGTATGCCGCAAGATTTAACGAGTTGGCGAGGTTTGCACTATATCAAGTCAGCACAGATGAACATATGGCGAAGCGGTTTGAACAAGGACTGAAGCCCTGGTTGTACAGTAGGGTCTCCTTGTTCTAGCTGAAGACATTTGCAGAGGTAGTAACGGTGGAAATGGCAACAACAGTTTGAAGAGGAAGTGGAATACAAATGTGGGAGCTGGAAATCAGTAAAGAAACCAGCAAAATAAGAAGCTCGAAGCATGTGCTATGTGTGGGAAGTTTCACAAGGGTGTGTGCTTGATGGGGAAACAAGTATGATTCAACTGTGGCCAGGAGGGTCACATCGCCCCGAATTGCACTCAACCTAAGAAGAACGTTTGTTTCACGTGCGGGTCCAAGGATCACTTTGCTCGTGAATGCCCTAAGAAGAGATCTGGTGAGGCAAACGGAAGCAAGGGAAATGCTAGTGGAGGTGCGCTGACTATTGCTGGACCAACGTCAACAAATAAGCCCACAGCAAGAACATTCAACATAACGGTGCAGGATGCGGTGCAATCAAAAGATGTCGTGTCAGGTATTATCCCAATCAATGATATGAATGCATATGTTGTGACGCCCCCAAAATAGGTATACATCACCCATTCTGAGTTGTCAATACATGGTACAGAAACAACTACAACTTTATTATTACAATAGTAAAACTGTGAGTTTGAATACAAATATTATCTTCTAGACAATATCTATACTCAAATAAATCCTCATCACATTTATTGATACATTATTTTACAAAAATGGTGAGGACTACTAAACAACTCTCTCTAGAACCTTCATTCCATACCCCAGGCTAATTGCACTCGCTTATATTCTCGCCTCCGAGAAGAAAAATGGAACAAAAAGGAAAAGGGTGATCTCAACTAGCCCAGTAAAGAATATTATGACTAAGAAAATATACAACAAATTATCATTAGTCTTCAACAGGGAAAAATCTAATAGAATACAATAGACAACAAGTTTTAAATCAATATTCGCAGCGGAAATAATAATTCATTAGAAGAGTTAAGTAGAGAATGCAAACTACTATCTTCTATGTATGAATTTAAAAGTTCATCATCTATCTTTTATCCCTGTAACATCAATCAATATATATATCTGAAATCAAATATTCATCTTTGCACTACAGGCCAAAGATATTCATCAGTTGGTCATGTTCATCTAAACACCTGTTCATCTTTGCACTATAGGCCAAAGATATTCAATAATATCATCATTTAAGACTGAGGATGATGAAAAATATTTTTTAAAGAAAGAAATCCAGTGAAACAAAATGACAAGGATTAAGGATTAAGGATTTGTACTTTGTTTTATCCATGTCCAAAAATACCTCAAAAATAATCATAGTGGTGTAAAATTCAAGAATGATCAAAACATGGATACAATCAAAGCTAGTATCCACAATAGATATTTTAGACGAAAAGGAAAAATTTTCATTTTTCAATGAATAGTGTCGTATACGTAAATAGTGTCGTATACGTGAATAGTAACTCCGACACCAAAAGTTCCAAATTTGATAAAAACTTCAGATCAATATTTCAGCATAATGATATTGAAGAAATAATATCATTACGAAAAAAATAATATCCCTTACCTCGAAAGATCAGTACTTCTAGCTGAAACACCGGATATAGGCTATTACTTGAACTTGCACCGTATAGCAATACTCAAAATATACTCAAAATACTCACAAGAATACGCTCGATAATATAGAGAGAGAAAACTTCAGTTTCTGATGTGATTTTCAATTCTAACCTAAGCACCCTATTTATAGGAAAATGCTTAGAACACCAAAGTAGAAAATTTATTAAATATTATTATATTTTTTCTAAAACTTCATACGCATGCTTTTACCATCCTAACTCAAATTTCTATCACATGTTAAATGAGGAAAACAAAATGAAAAACACGTTTTTGTAAATAAAAATAATTAAAACTTTCAAGAATCAATTATTTCGGAACTTCAGAACTTCAATAATTCTCAATAAATAGCCCTTTTGTCAGAAAATCCGAATCTTGCAAGTTTTTATAGGAAATTCAATTCTCTACAACTTTGCAGAAGAAAGGTTTTCCAAATTCAAAAAAGAAATTGACCGAAATCCACAAACGGGCGATTTTACATGCTATAATCAAATTTCAGTCAAGAAATGGGGTCCACCGACACATAAAACATGCTTTAAATATTTTTGGTAACAAAATACTCTCCTCCACATATACTCAGATATCCCACATTCATCGTAAAAATATCATCATTATTATATTATTAAAATATAATAATATATTTAAATGAATTATTTTATCGTAAAAAAGATAAAATATCAATTTTCAACAATTGTCACATTAAAATTTTCTCCTTCTATATCCACATAAAATCAATATTTTCCTCATCATATGAATCAATAATTAATTATTCACAAATAATATTACGTAATCACAATATTGACACGTGCGCCTCCGGAAAGAGGGCTTTCCAATAAGAATTTCTCCTCATCATGCCAAGCAATTAGGTGACCAAACCTCTCCTTAGATGTAACTTTCTAGACATTGCCAATAATGCTATCTAATAATATTATTCAAATAATATGAAGTATTGCTTCGATAATGAAAAATACTGTGTAATGACAATTATTGAAACACCAGCAATATAAAATATCAACGCAGCAATTATTAAATTAATAAAATAAAATACTGAATAGTAATTACTGTAACCATTATTGAGTAGTGCCTTCTTACGTAAGAATTAATAATTGGTGCAATACCGTGTGCTACTGTGTGTTAACCACCGAGTATTTTAACAAGATAATTCAGAATAACTACGCCAAGTTATTTTTAAACAACTTATATTTGTCGCTTTCTTCATCCAATCGCTTTTAGTTATGGAGCCCATAAAGATCAAGCCATCGCATTTAATATTCCCCGGCAAAGAAGAATATTCCACGACCAAACAAATATTCTCCGACAACAATGAAATATTTGCGTATTTTACCCATAACTATCCACATTAATCAAATCAACCCTTACTATTTCAAAATAATAAATAGAGAAAATTAAATTTCATTAATAATAAGTTGGGGTCTTACAACCTCCCCTCCTTATGAAATTTCGTCCTCGAAATTGACGTGACGCACTGGTGTGTTTCAAAAGGTGAGGATACCTCGCTTTCATTTCCGTTTCCAATTCCTGTGTCATTTCCTCTATAGCATGATTCCTCCACAAAACTTTAACTTGTGGTATGACCTTTGTACGTAGGACATGCTCCTTCTTATCCAAGATCTTGACAGGTACCTCTTCAATGCGTTAAGTCTTCACTATCTCGTCCGGGTTCTAACTCTATAATGTGGTTCGGTCTTTCACATATTTACTGAAGTACGATATGTGAAACACATTATGAACACAAGACATACTTGGAGGTAACGCCACCATAGGCTACATTTCCTACTCGGTCAAGAATTTGAAATGGACCAATAAATCGTGGATTGAGCTTTCCTCTCTTCCCAAATCTTGTAACTCCTTCCATGGAGCAACTCGCAACAATACATGATCCCCTATACTAAATTCCACGTCCTTTCGATGAAGATCTCGCATAACTCTTTTGTCGATCTTGTGCCGCTTTGTATCGTTGTCGAATCATTTGGATCTTTTCTTTAGTCATACGTCTTAACTCTCGGGTCCCAACAATGTTGCTTCACCCACTTCATCCCAACATATTGGAGAGCGACACTTTCGTCCATATAATGCTTCAAATGGAGCCACACTTATACTTGCCTGATAACTGTTGTTGTAGGAGAATTCCACCAATGGTAAATACTTATCCTAACCGCCTTGAAGTCTAGGACACGAGTCTTAATAGATCTTCAAGAGTTTGAATAGTCCTCTTTGATTGTCCGTCCGCTTTGAGGATGGTATCGTCGAATCAATCGTAAATCCATGCCCATAGCTTTTTGCAAGCTAACCCAAAATCTTGAAGTGAATCTTGGGTCACGATCCTAAACAATGGATACTGGCATGCCATGCAACCTCACAATCTCATTTACATATATACTAGCAAGACGTTCAAGGGAATAAGTCTCCCGTATCGGTAAGAAATGAGCAGACTTGGTTAATCTATCAACAATAACCCAAATGGCATTGATGCCTTGAGAAACCGTAGGAACACCCGTAACGAAATCTATGGTAATGTGTTCCCACTTCCATTTCTGAATCTCAAGTGGTTGCAACGGACCCTTAGGTACTAGATGCTCTGCCTTTACACGTTGACAAGTTAAACACATCGAGATAAACTTTGCAATCTCTCTCTTCATAATGTTCCACCAAAATGTATATCGAAGATCACGATACATTTTAGTACTTCCAGGATGGATTGCAAATGGTGTATTGTGTGCCTCCATCATAATCTTTTACTTCAAATCGAGTCGTTAGAACACAAAGTCCGGAGTGGACTCAAAGTATTCCTTCTTCATCAATTCCGCTTCCTAGGAATAGCACCTTCTTGTACTTTCTTCTTCATACGCATCACCTCCCGGCCGGTGGCTTGAGCAACCTTAACTTTTTCTATTAAAGTTGGCTCTATGCGATACTTGACATCATCGCACTCATTCCCCGCATATGATCTTCTACTCAACGTCGGCCACTACCATATTCGTTTTCCAAGATGGTATTGAATAGTGTGGTCTTAATCTTTCAACAACTCAAGCCAACGTCGTCGTGCCGCATGTTGAGTTCCTTTTATGCGTGAAGAAATATTTGAGGCTTTTATGATCCGAATATATCTCCACTTTCTCCCCATATAGATAGTGCCTCCGGATCTTTAAGCGCAGAAAACGATCTGGCCGCTAACTCTAGATCATGAGTAGGATAATTCCTCTCATACTCTTTAAGTTGTCGCGAGCATAGGCTATGACTTTCCCATGTTTCATGAGAACACATCCTAACCCTTTGCCTGAAGCATCACTGTAGATAACAAATCCATCCATACCAGATGGTATTGTTAGAACAGGTGTCGAAATGAGTCTCCTCTTGAGCTCTTGGAAACTCTTCATGCATTCGTCGCTCCATATGAATTTTATATCTTTCCGAGTCAGCTGAGTTAATGGAGTAGCGATTCGAGAAAATCCTTCCACGAATCTCCGATAATAACCAAATTTAAGCCGTAGAAAGCTACGTGCTTTGGCCACCGAAACTTGGTTTGCTCCCAACTTTGTATTGCTTCAATCTTCGCCGGGTCCACAGATACTCCATGTTTCGACACCACGTGCCCAAGGAATGCTACTTCCTCAAGCTAGAACTCTCATTTCTTCAATTTGGCATATAGTTTGTTTTCACGAAGCCTTTGGAGTACCAGCTTCAAATGGTGCTCATGATCTTCACGACTTTTGGAATATATGAGGATGTCATCAATAAAGACAACAACGAACTGATCCAAAAATTCCTTGAATACTCGATTCATAATATCCATGAAAGCCGCAGGAGCATTAGTCAATCCGAAAGACATGACTAAGAATTCATAATGCCCGTCATCGGAGTTCGAAGGCGCCTTTGAATATCCTCGATTCAATCTTCAAATTACGATATCCAGAACGAAGATCGATTTTTGAAAAGAATTGTGCTCCTTGCAACTGGTCAAACAAGTCATCAATACGAGGTAGAGGATACCTATTCTTGATGGTGACATGGTTCAATTCCCGATAGTCAATACAAAGTCGCATACTACCGTCTTTCTTCTTTACGAATAAAACAGGAGTACCCCAAGGAGATGTACTAGGACGAATGAAACCGATGTCCAACAAATCCTGTAGTTGGACCTTCAACTCCTAAAGTTAAATAGGAGCCATTCGATATAGGGTTTTAGAAATGGACTTTGTACCAGGTTCAAGATCAATAAAGAATTCAACTTCACGTTCTGGGGGTAGACCGGGAAGTTCTTCAGAAATACGTCGAAAGTCAATAACAACAGAATATTATTCAAATTTGACGTGTCTTTATTCAAATCCATAACATGGGCTAAGAAAGCTTGACATCCGCTTTTCAATAAACGAATAGCTTTATGATTAGATATGACGATGATTGATTTTAATGGTTTAGTTGCTTGAATTGCATAACAAAGTTGTTTAGGAATATAAAAGCTAACAACCTTACGAAAAAAATCAATTTTGGCATGATGAGTAGTTAACCAATCAATCCCTAAAATCACATCAAAAGCAAGTATCTTTAAAGAGATAAGGTCAATGTGTAAGGTGATGGTGCCAACCCGAATCAAACAAGATTTATAAACAAGGATGTGATGAAAGTTTCTCTAACGGAGTTTCCACGAGATAGGTCAAAGTCTAATTTCTTGAGTCAAGTTTAAACGTTGAGCACAAGCGGGAGAGATAAATGACCTGGTAGCACCAAGACCAAAGATTAAGTAAGATATAAACTTCACAAGAATTTATAAATAGCTTACCCGTGATCACCTCGTTTGGGTTACTCGATTTTGACCAATCCACAACAAACGCTTCTTCCAGAACCGCTGACTTTGACTTTTTTGGGACAGTCTTTTGAGTCATCATCCCCGCTGAACTAGGTTTCTCTACCGTACAATCTCGAGCGATATGTCATTCCTTTCCATAATTATAGCATACCTTGAACTATTGTGGGCAGTTTGGACTGATATGTCCCTCTTTCCCGCATTTATAGCATATGACCGGTGGTCGTTTCTCCTCCCTTAGAACCGATTCTTGCTTAAGACCGCTGCGTCTTCACATGGTCGTTGTTAAATCTCCTCTTTTTAAAATCTCCTCCTGACTCGCTTCTTCTATTTTTATGGCCATGATTACCGCCATAGTGGTTACCATTTTTGTCCGTCTTTTTCTTTCTCCGCTGGTTATCGTTGTTTTGTTGACTGCTATCTCCGGTATGATCCTGATTATGATCCCTTGGTTGACCGTACTCGTTATCTCGCTCTAATAATTGAGCCCTGTTGACAACATCTGAATAGAGAGAAAATTTATGAGAAATGAGATATTGTCGTATGTCGGGTTTCAAACCTCTCAGAAACATCCGCGTCATACGTTCCTCATTCTCCACCAAATGAGGTGCAAACCTGAATAACTCTAAAACTTTGCCTCGTCTCGAGACACCGCCATGTTGTTTTGTTCTAATCGATGAACTCCAATTCCTTCATATGAAGAACAATTTCCAGAAAGTATTTGTCATTAAATAGTTTCTGAAATGTCTCCCAAGACATGCTGAGTGCGGCTGGATGGGTACGCTTCACAGACTCCCACCAGTAGTCTGCCTCGCCACGGAACATAAAGGTGGAGAATGGAACCTTTTGTTCCTCCGTGCATCCTAAGACATCGAATATCTTGGTAATTTGCTTGACCCATGTTTCCGCCATGATCGGATCTGGCTTTCCCTTAAATTTTGGTGGTCCCAACTCTTTGAACTGCTTGGCTGTGACAACCCGTGAATTGCTATCATTTCCTCCTGTATTTTGAATACGAGTCTCCCTCGTCTGATTTTTCATGAACTGCAAAAATCTTCTAAACATCCCCTCGTTCATCATCTTCTCAGTGGTGTTGTTCACAGGAGGAACATTGCCAGCATGTTGCATGTTCTCCTCGTTGGTGAGTACAGGCGTCTCCACGGTCTCATTTCCACTCATTAATATTCTCGACGACATTCTCAAATACCGCCATAAAACAAGGGTTAATTAAGGAAATCAATATATCACATAATATCCCTATATAATGACACAACTAACAAATAAGCTTAGGTAGGACACACTAGCGGAAGGATTTACTCGCCTCTCCCCTCCTAGTTCTATTCCCCAATCTCCGCCAGAGATCATATCCTAAGCTCGATACCAACCGTGACGCCCCCAAAATAGGTATACATCACCCATTCTCGAGTTGTCAATACATGGTACGTAAACAACTACAACTTTATTATTACAACAAGAAATCGTGAGTTTGAATACAAATATTATCTTCTAGACAATATCTATACTCAAATAAATCCTTATCATATTTATTGATACATTATTTTACAAAATGGTGAGGACTACTAAACAACTCTCTCTAGAACCTTCATTCCATACCTCGACTGCGTCTCGCTATATTCTCGCCTCCCGAGAAGAAAAATGGAACAAAAGGAAAGGGTGAGCTCAACTAGCTCAAGAAGAATATTATGACTAAGATAATATACAACAAATTATCATTAGTCTTCAACAGGAAAAATCTAATAGAATACAATAAACAACAAGTTTTAAATCAATATTCGCAGCGGAAATAATAATTCATTAGAAGAGTTAAGTAGAGAATGCAAACTACTATCTTCTATGTACGAATTTAAAAGTTCATCGTCTATCTTTTAACCCTATAACATCAATCAATATATATATTTGAAATCAAATATTCATCTTTGCACTACAGGCCAAAGATATTCATCAGTTGGTCATGTTCATCTAAACACCTGTTCATCTTTGCACTCTACGGGCCAAAGATATTCATCGAAATCATTCATCTTTGCACTACGTGCCAAAGATATTCAATAATATCATCATTTAAGACCGAGGATGATGAAAATATTTTTTAAAGAAACGAATCCAAAGGAAACAAAATGACAAGGATTAAGGATTCGTATTTTATTTTATCCATGTCCAAAAATACCTCAAAAATAATCATAGTGGTGTAAAATTCAAGAATGATCAAAACATGGATACAATCAAAGCTAGTATCCACAATAGATATTTTAGACGAAAAGGAAAATTTTCATTTTTCGATGAATAAAGTTGATTCGTGAATAAGATCAGATATCGTGAATAAGTGCCAGATATCGTGAATAAGAACTCAGACACCAAAAGTTCCAAATTTGATAAAACTTCAGATCAATATTTCAAAGATAATGATATTGAAGAAATAATATCATTCTTGAAAAAATAATATCCCTTACCTCGAAAGATCAAGATTTAAATTTGAAACACCGGACATAGGCTATGACTTGAACTTGCACCGTATAGCAATACTCAAAATATACACAAAATACTCACAAGAATGCACTCGATAATATAGAGAGTGAAAACTTCAGTTTCTGATGTGATTTTTAATTCTAACCTAAGCACCCTATTTATAGGAAAATGCTTAGAACACCAAAGTAGAAAATTTATTAAATATTATTATATTTTTTCCAAAACTTCATACGCATGCTTTTACCATCTGAACTCAGCCCCTATCACATGTTAAATGAGGAAAACAAAATGAAAAACACGATTTTGTAAATAAAAATAATTAAAACTTTCAAGAATCAATTATTTCGGAACTTCGAAACTTCAATAATTCACAATAAAAAGCCCTTTTGTCAGAAAATCCGAATCTCGCGAGTTTTTATAGGAAATTCAATTCTCTACAACTTTGCAGAAGAAAGTTTTTCCAAATTCCAAAAAGAAATTGACCGAAATCCACAAACGGGCGATTTTACAAGCTATAATCAAATTTCAGTTTAGAAATGGGGTCCACCGATATACATAAAACATGCTTTAAATATTTTGGTAACAAAATACTCCTCCTCCACATATACTCATATATCCCACATTCATCGTAAAAATATCATCATTATTATATTATTAAAATATAATAATATATTTAAATGAAATATTTTATCGAAAAAGATAAAATTTCAATTTTCAACAATTGTCATATTAAAAATTTTCTCCATCTATATCCACATAAAATCAATATTTTCCTCATCATATGAATCAATAATTAATTATTCACAAATAATATTACGTAATCACAATATTGACAACCAGTGCGCCTTGTGAAAGAGAGGCTTTCCAATAAGAATTTCTCACATCTGCCGTAATTAGGTGACCAAACATCTCCTTAGATGTAACTTTCTAGACATTGCCAATAATGTTATCTAATAATATTATTCGGATAATATATGAATTATTGCTTCGCTAATGAAAAATACTTTGTAATGACAATTATTGAAACAACAAAGAATATAAAATATCAACGCAAAGAATTATTAAATTAATAAAATAAAATATTTGAATAAAGAATTACGTAACCATTATTGAGTAGTGCCTTCTTACGTAAGAATCAATAATTGGTGCAATATCGTGTGCTACTGTGTGTTAACCATCGAGTATTTTAACAGTATTAATATTAACAACTACGCCATTATTTTTAAACAACTTATATTTGTCGTTTTCTTAATCCAATCGCTTTCCGTTATGGGGCCCACAAAAGATCTAGCGCCGTCATTGCATGAATATTCCCAACAAAGAAGAATATTCCACAACCAAACGAATATTCCCCGACAACAATGAATATTTTTTAACCACTTGCTTATTTTGAAATATTTCCGTATTTTACCCATAACTATCCACATTAATCAAATCAACCCTTACTATTTCAAAATAATAAATAGAGAAAATTAAATTCCATTAATAATAAGTTGGGGTCTTACATATGTACTATTTGATTCGGGTGCTACTTACTCGTTTATATCTGATGATTTTGCTAAGAAGTTAGAAATACCTAGTGAAGAGTTGCATTTGCCCTTTAAACATAAAAATTACGAATAGGGAAGTGATTCATGTTAGGTTCTTATACAAGAACTGTAGGGTGAACATTAAGGGGAATGTTATGCAAGTAGATTTAATTCCGATAAAACTCGGAGAGTTCGATGTTATTTTGGGAATGGATTGGCTATTCAATTATGGAGCGATAATTGACTGCCAAAAGAAGTGTGTAAACCTTATAACTCCGTCAAAGGTAGTTTTTCATGGTAGCAAATCTCCTAGATAAATGAGATGTCTGACGATTATGCAGGCCAAGAAATTATTGAGTCAAGGCTGTATAGGATATTTAGCCTACATCGTCAATACTCAAAAGGAGAAGGGTGTAAAACTGAAGGAAATACCAGTGGTTAGGGAATTCGTAGGTGTGTTTTCGGAGGATTTGCCAGGACTTTTGCCTGACAGAGAAATCGTGTTTGTGATCGACTTAGCACCAGGAACTGCTCCGATATCGAAGGCCGCATACAGAATGGCTCCGGTAGGGATGAAAGAACTAATGGTACAACTACAAGAGATGTTAGATAAGAAGTACATTCAACCAAGTGTTTCACCGTGGGGAGCACCGGTGTTATTCGTGAAAAGGAAGGATGTGTCAATGCGTCTTTACATTGATTATAAAGAATTAAATAAAGTCACTATTAAGAACAAGTATCCATTGCCTAGAATAGATGACTTGTTCAATTAATTGAAGGGTGCTAGATATTTCTCGAAAATAGATTTGAGAAGTGGGTATCACCAACTGAAAGTAAGGAAGGAGGATGTACCAAAGATGGCATTCCAAACTTGCTATGGACATTATGAATTTTTAGTGATGTCATTTGGTTTGACAAACGCCCCTGCAGCGTTCATGGATTTGATGAACAGGGTGTTTAAACCAATTTTAGACAAGTTTGTGGTGGTATTTATCGATGATATTTTGGTGTACTCCAAAACTCAAGAAGAACACGTGGAACACTTACATCTGACGCTGGAGACGCTAAGAAAAGAAAAGTTGTACGCGAAATTCTCTAAATGTGAATTTAGGTTGGAACGTGTACAATTTCTTGGTCATGTATGGGATTTCAGTGGATCCATCAAAAGTCAAAGCTGTGATAAATTGGGAACAACCAAGAACACCTTCGGAGGTGAGGAGTTTCTTGGGACTGGCCAGTTATTATAGACGGTTTATTCAGGATTTTTCCAAGATTGCCACTCCGTTGACGAATTTGACGAGAAAGTCTGTAAAATTTGTTTGGACGGAGAAGTTTGAAGAAAGTTTTCAAGAACTAAAAAAGAAGTTAAGTGTGGCACCTGTGTTGTCGTTACTAATACAGGAAATTTTGTTGTGTATAGTGATGTTTCACATAAAGGATTGGGTTGTGTCCTTATGCAGAACGGCAAGGTTATTGCGTATGCATCAAGGCAACTGAAAGACTACGAGAAAGGGTATTCGACTCATAATTTAGAGTTGGCTGCGGTTATGTTTGCACTGAAGATATGGAGACACTATCTCTATGGAGAGAAATGTGAGATCTACACAGACCATAAAAGCTTCAAGTATATTTTCACACAGAAAGACCTGAACATTCGGCAAAGAAGATGGATGGAATTGATAAAAGATTATGATTGTGAGATCTTTTATCATCCAGGCAAAGCATACGGTTGCAAATGCCTTGAGTGGGAAAGACAGAGAAAAGTTGATGTTCTTAACTGATAAGGAGGAACTCATTTCAGCAATGGCAAGGCTAGGGTTGAAAATCAAATTTCTAGAAGAATCGGATGAAAAATTGTTCCAGATGGAAGCTAGTCTAACTTTGGTGGACAAAGTGAAAAATGCTCAGCTACAGGATGAAGAATGCAAGAAAATAAAGGAAAGTGTGGCCGAGGGTAAAGAAGCGAAAGTACTGTGTCGATCATCGGGAATGCTAAGATTCGAGGGACGAATTTGGGTTCCAGCAGTTCAGGATATTAAAGAAGAAATCTTAATGGAAGAGCATAACTCAAGATATTCGATTCATCCGGGAAGTACAAAGATGTATCAAGATTTATGGCGACATTTTTGGTGGCCAAATATGAAAAGAGACGTTGCAGAATGCGTTGCAAAGTGCTTGACATGTCAGAAAGTGAAGGTCGAGCATCAAAGACCAAGCAGATTACTTCAATCGTTGGAGATACCAGAATGGAAATGGGAGCATATTACAATGGATTTTGTGGTAGGTCTTCCAACGACTCAGAAAGGATACGATGCGATATGGGTGATAGTGGACAGATTGATGAAATCTGCATACTGTTTGCCAATAAAGATTAGATTTAATCTTGATCAGCTGGTGAAGCCATACGTTAAGGAGATCGTCTCAAGACATGGAGTTCTAGTGTCAATTGTACCAGACAGAGATCCGAGATTCACATCAAATTTCTGGAAGAGACTACAGGAATGCATGGGAACGCAACTGAAGATAAGTACAATATATCATCCATAAACCGCTGGACAAAGAGAACGAACAATTCAAACGTTAGAGGATATGCTCAGAGCGTGCATCATGGATTTCAAAGGAAACTGGGATGATCATCTGCCATTGGTGGAATTTGCATACAATAACAGTTACCACGCAAGCATTGGTATGTCGCCATACGAGGCGTTATTAGGCAGGAAATGCAGAACTCCACTATGTTGGGATGAAGTAGGAGAACGTCAACTATTAGGCCCAGAACTGGTTCATCAGAGCAAGACTGGTAGCTGCTCAAGATCGACAGAAAAAGTATGCTAATCCACGCAGGCAGAGTCGTGAGTTTGAAGCAGGAAATTTCGTGTTCTTGAAAGTTTTTCCTTGGAAGGGGAAGATTCATTTCGGAAAGAAAGGCAAGCTCAGCCCAAGGTTTATTGGACCTTTCAAAATATTGAGAAGAGTGGGAGAGGTGGCTTATGAAGTAGCTTTACCTCTAGAATTAGAGCATATGCACAATGTTTTTCATGTGTCGGTGTTGCGACCATATAAACCCGATTACAAACATGTGATCGAGTATGAACCGTTGCAGTTTAGTAAAGATTTGTCTTATGAAGAGATTCCTATCCAGATAGTCGACAGGAAAGAACAAGTGCTCAGGAATAAAGTGATACCTTCTGTGAAGGTGATATGGAGGAACCACAATGTCGAAGAGGCTACGTGGGAACTCGAAGATGATATAATAAAGAATTACCCTTGAGTTATTTGTTTAGTCTGTGTCTTCGATTCTGGGGACAGAATCTTTGTAAGTAGGGAAGAATGTGACGATTTGATTGTTGGAATTATGATTCTGGGGTCAGAATCCTTGTAAGGAAGGAATGATGTAACGATCCGGAATTTCGAATTATATTATTAAATATTTATTGAATAGTATAAATATTTTATTGATGTGATAGTTGTTGAATCTAAATTTATTAGAGAATTTGCTAAATTAAATTAATTTATAATTTAGAGAATTGTAATATGTCATGAAGTGTTATATTGTTAATTAATAATTTAAAATGGTATATTAGATTATTAAATAAAGTTATAATAAAATTATAATTTTGTGATATTTGCTAAAATGCTATATTTAATTAAATTATAGTATGTGATTAATTTAATGGGTTAATGTTGGATATGGAAATCCAAATAAATAATATGCGATTATAAATTATAAACTAAAGTGTTTATTTAAATAAATTAAAAGGGTTTAATTTAGTTTTTGCCAAACAAGGTTTAATATATTAATTCTTTAAAAATTAAAGGGTTTTGCCAAACAAAACCTTATGGCTTTTGAATTTCTAATTTTTAAATTTAAATAAAATAAATAATAAAAATAAAATAAATAAAATAATAAATATAATATATTTATGTTATATACGTTAATAACTAAAATAGAAATTAGTATTATTAAGGGTTATCAGTTTTATTTCTTACATTGTTTATCAGTTGGTTTTACGCATTCTATTTGCTAGCCTAGAGATTACAGGGAGTTGAGAGAATTGTGAGGAAACTTAAGCAATTTCTAGAGATTTTAGCAGAGATTACAATAGTTAGCAAGGATTTCAAGCTATTTTAAGGTAATTTATCTAACCTTGATATTATATATATATATATATATACACATATATGAATTCACGGCATAGTTGTTTGTGTTCTGTAAAATCAAATTTGATGAATTATGGATATATACTTGGTAACTGTGATGATGCATGTTGGTGATGCTAGAGTTTATGTTTACACAAGAGATTGCATGCTAATTTTTGTTCTAACGGTAGAAAATTTTGACAGTATATATATTTTCTATGTGGCTTAGGTAAGTACCGATTTTGATGATCAATTCTTATGTTAAACTGCAAATTGAAGCTTAATTATGTTAGTTCATTAAGAAACGAGCATAACGTAATTTGGATGAAGTGATTTGGCCAAGTATTGAATTCACAGTGATGATTTTTGGGATGAATATCAAAATTTGAGTTTTATATGAAAAACATGGAATTTGAGAAATTAAACTAGCTTAAGTTGTTGTTAAATTGTTCAATATGGATATATATGTTCATAAATATGTTTGTGATAGTTCTATACCATTTTTACATGTTATTATGACTGTTTGGTGAGTGAAATTCGTGTTAGTTGGCTTAAGAAAACTGCCGTAACCATGTCTGCAAAAAAATCTGAGTTCTGTAAAGTAATACGCATTGCATATGTGTGTCTCTAGGTGCGACGCTACGCCTTGACGCCAAGCGCGCTGCAATCCAAGATAAAATCATGCGCCGTTGCGCCAAAGATTTCGCCTGAACGCATGAAGAAGTCTCGTTAATTATGCAGACTTTGGGCGTTCAATGTAATTTAGCTTAATGTTAGGATAATGTGAGAGCCATGTAATAACAAGATTAAATAGAGTCATGTTATGTGGATTGTAAATTCAAAGTTGTAAAAATGATTAGTAAATTACGAACGCATTATGTGTGACTTAGTTTATACAATGAATGTTAGATAGGTGTTGTGATGTTAACAGTTGGGAATTCTGAAATATATATGGTAGCATAAGACTAGTGCTAAAATGATAGGTTTAGCTAGAAATGTGTATGTTGTGGTACGTTATCATATCTAATAGATAATGTGGTTCTAAACCAATGTGTAGGTGAATGTGAGTTTAATATTGTAGCTTACGCTCGAGGCAAGTTTCTAAACTTTTCTTTCAACGTTGAGCAAGTTTTCTAACTCTACACTTTCGTTTAGTTAGTTCTATTATTACATTGTGTAACTTCTCTTTTTACATTAAGAAAGCCTTTTAACTCTACATTTATGTTGAGCTAATTCTTACTTTAAAGTTTCATTAAGCGAACTATTGTAGTCTTAATCATGATTTGAACAATCTAGCTATGACCTTATTTTACTCAAACAAGTTTGAATTCCAATATTTATTGATGCATTCTAACTTGTTTATTGTTAGACAAGTTTCTTTATTGTCATTCGGATAATATGAATGCAGTTTTCTTGAATTCTAATTTCTGATGTTGAATTATCTTAGTTCATTTACTTGACACAAGTCATTCTCATAATGAGCAAGCTTTATTTTCAACTTGTTATTACTTAATGTATATTCAATAATTCATAGTCCTAGCTTAATTTTATTCAAGCAAGGTTTATTGTCATTCAATACTTATGATTTGTAGTTGTTTCTAAGCATGAGTTCAAGGTATAGTTAGTCTGCTTACACTTATTCATTGTTTCATATTATGTTATTATTGATCAACTGTTGTCTTATCAAACACTATTGATTCAACTAGTCCTCTAGTTGATGTTCGTTAAACTTCAAATTACCCTTGAAAGTTTATCCAAACCAAACTTCCTTTGGTGCGGACTTGTACTCTAAATACTGAGATGAACAACCCTATTATTATTAGGGGATAATTTACGCTTAGCGTTGAAATGTTTGTGCACAATACATTATACGAAGGGCTGATCCCCCTAAGTACGAGGAGTCCTTATAGTCTTATGACTGTTAAAGTTGGAGTTGAAAGATTACTCGCAACTATGGACATAGTTCATGGTCTTATGACCCTTAGTTAGATATATTCCATATTTTGAATTTCAGTTTCTGATTATCATCATTAGAGTACTATTCATTTTTTATGAGCCTATTGTTGTCAATTATTATTATTCTTCTTCTGTTGATTTATTGTTATACCCAGTGAGCAATTGTTTTGGTCACTCTTGCATATTTATATACTCATTGCAACTAAAGTTGAGAAGGTAGATGAGCCTTCAACTAGCAAAGGAAAGGGAAAATGTACAAGTGATGCAGACTTTAATTTTATTTATTGTGATGATTATAAACTTTTTAATAATGATGTAATGTAATAATTTTATTTCTGCACTTGAATGATGTTTAAAGGTTAGACAACCTGGGAAGATTTTTATTTAATGATGTAACCCTATTTAAAGGGAAGATTATGGTTTACATATTATTTTATTTTTGTAGATAGTATGAATGCATGGATAGTGAGCACCAAATCTTGTGGGAATGAAGTACCTAGATTTCGGGGTATCACAAGATTACTTAGTTGTTAAGTAAGTGAATAGTAAGGAGGTTTGTAAAGGAGGTGGATGTCTTAATGACCCATTTTCCCTAACCTTGGAAGCTCTATAAATAGCAAGCTTACAATTCATTATTTTCTTGTTCAAATTATCCAACAACTTCCCTTACAACAACTTAAGTGTTAGAAAGAATAAGCACTTTTAAGTCAAACTTCCATTGTTAGATTTTCAAGAAGAAGGAAGCTAGTCATCAAAGTTAAATGATCTTATGATCTTATATCTACCATCTCTATCATTGTAGGGTGATAAGAGAAGTGTAAATTAATGAACATGTATGCTAAGAATACATAAGAATTGGATAATCAATGGACTTAAGCCGTATAAGTCATGAATAAGCAATTTAAACCTAAATAAGTTATGAACTTATGATGGTCATATTTGAAATTGTATCATGTTTACATGAATGAAGTTAGTATGCTAATAAGATGTAAGAATATTGGTTAAAGGACTTAAATTATCATAAGTCATGAGAAATGAAGCTATAAGTAGTTTATACCTTGATAAGTAATAAGCTCATGGAAGAATAAGTCATAACCTAACATAAAAATAAGTTGTTGTGATGTGTAGGTTGAGATGTCTATAGCATGAATTGAATTCATTTAGAACAATGAACAAATTCTAAGTAAAGAAGTTTTTTCAAAATTCACACGATTGGACGATAATCGTCGAATTCGTGAAATTCTCGGAATGGAAGTCGGATTTTGTGTTTGAACTCGGAAACATTGGTTTTCGATGGAGACAAGTGTTATTTGCCATGATAGAGTTGCGGACTCGAAAGTGAAGGAATTTCGACTTAGAACGAAGAAAGGAGCATTGAATGTTCACGAACGTTTACCGTTTTCATTAAAAATGAACCAATAGGTGAATTTTTAGTTAACGAAGTTAAAAATATAAAATTCTTGCATAAACACGTAGAGTATATGATTTGTGAACTACAGGCTCTTGAACGAGCCAATTCGGACTTATAACGAAGAAGTTATGAGCTCGGGAGTTTCGCAAAGTTGAAAAACTTTCCAAGTTATCTGGTGCACAGAGCTGGCACCGCGGCGCCAGCCCAAGGCTTAATGGTGGCATTGCAGCCCATGCACAATGTCTAGACCTACTGAGGAGTCGTGCCGCAATGCGATATATTGTCTCGACTGGGACTCATGTAGAGCACGAACCCCGACCATCTTGCTAACTCATGACCTTGTGCAAGACAGAGAAGTAAGGGTGAAACCAACACAAATTTCCCTAAGGTTTTGACAGTGAAGAATATTTATAAGTAGAGCATGAATAGTAACTAATTAACAATGAATTAAAACACAATTATGACATTGTTAAGACATTGTTAGACACTTAATGTATGATGATTAAAGGTTGATAATCAATTGAACATGAGCGGAATGACAATGTAAACTATATCGAAAAGCCATAACCAATAGTAACCAATCTAAATCATGATTAGATTGAGAAGAAGGGTAAGATATAATTGTACACATACTTAATTATATATTACCTAATGTGGTACATTATGTGATCATGTGTTGTAGAGACTTTAAAGACTCAAACGAAAAGTAATTAAAACAGTAGCAAATGCTAAAAGCAAGTATTCTAATCATTGTTTTAGTTCAATCTGGACAAGCTTTGTGATTCATGTATTCTTACACATGAATTGATGTATGATGAAGTCAAAGCCAATTCTTTTGGCAAGACTTAAGATATGTTGGATTTTTTATAATCTATTGAAGTATGGTTAATGTTTTACCAAACTAATATTGGTGTGGTTTTCAAATGAAGATTGAGTATGATAAAAAAATTTATCGTCAAACGACAGGTGTGACGCCCCCAAATTCAGGTACTTGAAACCCGAACTCGGTGCTTCACGATATCATTTCTATGAGCGGAATAATACTAATAATAATAACAATAATATAGGTTATCAAATTTAATTTACATATTATCAGAGTTTTCAATCCCAAGTACGAAACCTTTAAACATTCGATACATGATAATAATACTATATCATCATTATCCTAATAAAGTCATGTTATTACATAAGATAACATATTCATTCAGCAACTTTCCCCTTCCCCTTGTTCTTGGCAGATCCTTCAGGTAGTTCACACTTAGCTGAAAATATTTAAATTAAGCAAGGATGATCATTTGAGTGCCCAACAAGTAATAGCAAATAATAACAATTAGCTGAAAGGATCATTCTAAACCTTATCACAACCTTTTGCCTGATGACCTTCTATCCCACAAATAAAATAGACACATTGCTTTGGATTGGGACACTGAGGAGAGAAATGTCCCTCATGTCCGTAATTGTAGCAAACATTCTCCCCTTTTCTGCATACGCCTTCATGTTTCGTGTCTCAATTTGTACACCTTTCTATTCGATTAAAGTTTCCATGGTTGATATCAGGATTTCCTATATCGCGGTCTTTCATTTTTCTTTTTCCCTTCTTGTTCGGAGCTGCACCCGACTTGTTGCTTTTAGCTCTCATTTGGTCGATTTGGATTTTAAGCTTATCTTGTTCTTCCATTGTTTCTATTAATGCTTTTCGCAGTTGGCTATTTAGTAGCTTTTCTATTTCCCACAACTATTCCAAAGGGTAAACCTGGTCCCACAGATTCTGCACTTCGGTTAATGCTTGATCAGCTCCAACTTCAGTGTCTGAATCACTATCTGTCAATTCCACCATTTTCGGATCTGGTACTACGTTTTCCACGATAACCACCTCATCGAGGTTGCTTTCACTTTGAGCCTCTATTTCAGCTATTGGCTTTGATATTGGCTCCTTCTTTACAATCCGAGGGTATCCTAATCCTTTTTCACCTGACATCTACACACATAAATTATCCTGATTAGCATATAATATATACACATAACACATAATGGTTTTATATAAGTTATCTTTTAGTTTGTTTGACGATGAATTTATCCGATTCATCTATTTTAAACTCTATATGAGTTGTTTATATTTTCAATGTTTCCCTCTGTTCTAAGGTTATAGCCTAAGGTCTATCCCACCTAAGGTTTCTAACCCTATAGCTCTGATACCATGATGTGACGCCCCCAAATTCAGGTACTTGAAACCCTAACTCGGTGCTTCACGATATCATTTCTATGACCCGAATAATACAAATAATAATAACAATAATATAGGTTATCAAATTTAATTTACATATTATTAGAGTTTTCAATCCCATGTATGAAACCTTTAAACATTCGGTACATGATAATAATACTATATCATCATTATCCTACTAAAGTCATGTTATTACATAAGATAGCATATTCATTCAGCAACTTTCCCCTTCCCCTTGTTCTTGGCAGATCCTTCAGGTAGTTCACACTTAGCTGAAAATATTTAAATTAAGCAAGGATGATCATTTGAGTGCCCAACAAGTAATAGCAAATAATAACAATTAGCTGAAAGGATTAAATGTTTTCTTTGAACGATACTTCTATAACGAATCAACAGTTGTGCAGTAAGCTGAACCATTAATAAACAACATGTCATTTTGAATTCAAATTTTTAAAACTACGTATTGACTATATATGAGGATCAGTTGACAGACTAGGAACATTGTTTTCTAGTTTTGAAAAGGTTAAACATAACTTCATCTGTAAACCGTCATAACTTACGGGCACGGGGGGTGATCAACCCGTTGTGCCCTGTATTGATCAATACTACATTACAAGAACGATATTATGGTTCATCCTTTGTCCGCTGTAGTGCAAAAAAATTTCCCATATTTGGGATGTTCATAACAGTCTTGAATCCAAACCAAAACAATTCGGTTGGATAATAAAAAAGTTTTATCTTGTTCAACAACAATTTTAAATTTATGTCTAGCAGGATCAAATAGCTTAGACGGCTTTTAATTCAATGTATACATACTGGACACTGGTAAGTATGTATCAACATGTGATAAAACATAATGATTATCCAAGTGAGGACACTTGTATAACCATGTTTAGAAATTAATGAACAGAATATATATCTTGATCTACAATAATAGTATAAAGGAACTTGTACAACAATTATAATTTAATAACTTACGTATACAGAATCATTGTATAAGTATATACAAAGGTTGAAATATTTGAACAATTGAAACAAATAGTTCAGATGTTATCTTACGCATGTCCATTGCATAAAGTAAATGTAAAGGGTTAGATACTTGCCTTGTCTGCTGCTTACACAACTTAGATTTATCTTTTACATCAAGCCCTATCATTAAATAGATCATTCGTTTGATTAGAATAACATATCATATCATATTGTACTGCTATTTGCAGTCAGCACATAACCTAAACGTATTGTCATGTAAGTTTAACAACCATTGAATCACAAATAAACATTTATCAAATCAATCTATCTAAGTTCATGTCAATTTCTGAAATATGTCGGTGTATTCACAACTTTATCGGGTATTTATCGAGTCTAAGACTCTATACAGTAGTTCAATATCCATTTAGATAACTTAAACACCAAATGACTATTTTTTTCATGGCCTTATAATAATTTTAAAATAATTATTACCATTTATCATAATTTTTGAAATATCGTAATCATTATTAAATGATTTAAATATTAAACAATTCAATTATCATTAATATTTAATTAATATTAAACTATTAATGAAACCATTACCAAAATATTAAAGTTATTTATAATAACTCAAAAAAATTTTAAAACATTTATATTACCCTTAAATGATTTTTAAAACATTAAAAATCATTTTTGAAATAATTACCATTAATATTTAAATATTAATGTACTAATTATCAAAATACTAAAAGTCATTAAGTATAACTTAAAATATTTTAATTCATTTATATCCCTTTTAAATGATTTTTAAATTAATAAAACTATTTTTAAAATATTTATTTAATATAATTATTAAATAAATTAAATATCATTAGTGTTAAATTAATATCATTAATATTAAATTATTAATGAAATTATACTTTAAAAATTAAAAGTTATATTTTATAACTTAAAATATCTTTAAACAACATTTTCATTTAAAATGATCAATATAATATTAAAATTATTTTAAACTAATTTATTTAATATAATTATTAAATATCTTTAATATCATTAATAATAATTAATTAATGAATTTTACCTTTAAATATTGAAAGTTATATTTTATAACTTCAAATATTTTTAAATACCTTATTATTATTTAAAATGACTTTTAATATAATAAAATTATTTTAAATTTATTTATTTAATTCATTTATTAAATAATTTAATTATCATTAATATTAATTTAATAATGAAATTTATCACAAAATATTAAAATTCATTAAAAATAACTTAAAATATTTTTTTATATCATAATATAATTTTAAATGATTTTTTATGTATTTAAATCATTTTAAATAATTTATTTAATATTATAATTAAATAAATTCAATACTTTTAATATCCCAAAAATATTAAATATTTATGAAATATATTCAAAATACTTAAATACTAATTTTCGGACTTTAAAATTATTTTTAATAATTTATTTTGTATTTTTAATAATTTAAAACTAATTTTCTTTAATTATTTAATAAAAATCTAATTTTTAAATAAAATCGTCATAAAGACCACCTATAGCGGCAGAACTGCTTCTTATAGGTGTTCTTCGTGTTCTCTGAAATAACCCGTAAAAATCAATGTCGAACTCCGAGTTGGTATGTTTGACCACAAATCATACCTCACACAAAGTGTTTCTGTACTTGTTGTTGATCCGATCATGTAGTACAAATGCACCACTACAAAACACAACAACAACCATGATCAAAACATACACCAATTGAAAGATTTAAGGGCCTAAACTAGCTGTCAGAGATGTTCTTCATTCCTGGGTTTGCCCAGAAATGAAGAACAGTACGAACCTGCTTACTTTGGGCTTACACTACAAGAAATTCTCTTGATTATTTTGTGATATAAAACCTTCAATGTATAGCCAACATGTAATACTACATATCTAATACTTAACATCAACAAAACCACAAAAAAATAATGAGATATACACCGGTCAAACCTTGTCAGAAACCACGCCCATGAACCCCCAGAAAGCTCATCCGTGGACTTCCTGCTTGGTTTGACCGTGTCCCAAATCCAGCATGTTCATGATATAAGAGATCTAAGAGAATTAAAATGTAGTATAAGTACCATACTATAACTTAGATGCAACGATTATTACATAACATCATAAAACAGTCAGATCTGAGCCCATGAAAAACTTATCAGAGCCTTCTGGGCTCGATCTGGGTTTTTCCAGAAATTGTAAGTCATGGTCGGTCAATGAGGTTTGACCGCCCATAACTTTCATTATGTCCACGATCTGAGCTAGCTAAAAGTTCCAGATCACAGAGCACATAACAGGCTACAAGATCAAAGCTTTAAACAACTAAAACACATAATAGGGAAAGATTAAAGAGGCTTGACATTTTCTTGTCAGACAACAATAAAAAATTTCCAGATTTTTCAAAAACTCAAATTTGAAGACTTAGATGATATGGATCTATATAATACAAACCCAGATCATCGTAATAAACTATAAACAACATATTTTAACACCTAAATCTAACATCTAACAACAGATTTTTGGACAGATTCTTGAATAGGATTTTATACCTTTCTTTGAAAAATTTTGATTCTGAGTTGCTGATTGGTTAATGGATTTCGTGGGGCTGGTTTTATGACTGATAAATGAAGGGAAATTCGTGGGTTTTAGTGAGAGAAAGTCTTGGTTGGGTGTTTGAGCAAAATAAGCTAGCAAATGATTTTCTCTCTCTTTCAATCTATAAATAGAAGTACATGATGCATGAATGGCTGATAAATGAGGCTTGTTGCTGTCAATTATGAGCATGTGGAGTTGTTAGAGTTAGTCACCAACTCACCTAAATGTCAAAACCTATTAGTTAGCCAAAATAATGCAACTAGGGACAAAATGGTCTTTTGGCTTGACAAATTAATGGCATTTTGGATAATTGCCAAACCCTTAGGGTTTAACCCTAAGGTTTTCCAAAAATTAAATTTCTAGGATTAAGCAAAAAGGGTTAGAAAATAAAATTTTTAGTTTCTAAATTTCTAAATTATGGTTTATTAATAAGATTAGGTTTTCTAATTATGTAACTTGAAAATTAGGTTTATGAAATCACTAATTATAATTAAGATCACTTAATTCGCAATTAGGGCTCCCATTTGATAATTAAGGTCAAAAATTTGTAATTAGAGTTTACAAAATAATAATTAGGATTAACGGTTTGTAATTAGGGTTTCTGTGTAATACACAAATACTAGGGTTTAAAGCCTACTAATTAGCATTAACACCCTAAATTAGCAATTAGGGTTTCCTAGCTTGACAGTTAGGGCTCCTAAATGTCGGTTAGGGTTTTAATTTCACCATTAGGGTCTCGAGACAAGAATTAGGGTTTACCTAATTAGCGTTTATATTTATAATACCAGACATTAATTACATTATCACGATTACCCAAAAATCTTGAACTCTAATTTGTATTTTAAATTAGGGTTTCACACAGTATTACTAGGGTTTGTCACATAACACCATATTTGACTAACCATTATCGGTTCACATATACAGTACATATTTATAGCACTAAAAAATCAAAATATATTTAATATTATAATATTATTATCATTCCTTGATCAAAACCCATAATTAGGGTTTGGATTCCATATCTGATTTATCTGTTATAAATAAACTTAATAATTAAGTTAAAATATTTAACTTAATAATCTAAACAAAATTCATATAATAAAATAATTATTCTAATTATTCTAAAAAAATCTTTCATATATTATTTAAATAATATATGATTATATTTTCATGGAAAATAATTAATAAAAAATTTCTTCTATAGAATTAATTATTATAAGAATATAAATTATAATAATCAATATTTCTAAAATACAATTATTTGTAATAATTATTGTAATAAATAAATTTTATTTATCACATAAATATATGTATACACATTACTTAACACATATTTCCACCTTTATAAATAAAAAAAAATTTATACGCAAAATTTCTGATTTATTTATATAGAAAATATCGGGTTATTACAACAGGCACGTGAGGTTGCCACAACTTAAACGTACACACGTTTAATGAATGTAGTGTTGATCAACATAGAGTACTATAGGCTGATCACCTAGACGTGCTCGTAAGTAATGCCGGACTTACAGACTTAGTGACGGGATGTCCTTTTTAAAGAACTTATGAAATGATCATGGTCTTGGACCGGAATTGATATTTTACTGAATATAGTGACCAAGAACTTTATGTAATGACTAAGATATTAGTGTGGAGGCCAAGTAATTAGTGTGGCTAGCAATGTGAGACCCCGAATTTTATGAAATGAAAGTATTAATTTTCTTATAATTATTATTCTATTTAGTAAATGGTTAAATTGATAAAAGGTTAAAGTTAAGGGTGATATTTGAAAATTTTGCAAAGTAAGCAAGTTGATATAAAATATTTGTTGTGTCGGGGAATATTCGATTGGTCGGGGAATATTTGTTTTAACAGAGAATATTCATACGACGGCACAATCATTGGTGGACCACACAACAGAAGTATTGTTGTAGTTAGAAAATGACATAAATAACTTTTTATAAAAATAACGACAAAAGTTTTACCGTTAAACTGTTGAGATACCCGGTGGTAAAAATACAGTAATACGTGTGGTTGCATACTAGCACACGGTATTGATTATTGATGCTTACGTAAGAATCCACTCAGTTTACTCAATTATTGCTACAGTAATTGTTGCATAGTATCTCACGTTATTTGATTCAATTATTGTCACAGTATCATCTGCATAATATTTTATATTATTAAATTAATAATTGAGACGACAAAGTTAGTCATATTATTATTTGCAATATTGACAATGTCTAGAAGTTATGTCAAAGAGAGGTTTGGTCACCTAATTGTGTGCCAATAAGGAGAAATCCTTATCGAAAAGCCCCCTCTTTCCTGGGAACGACCTGGTTGTTAAATATTGTTAGTTATAATATTAATGATGAATAATTATTGAAGTATTAAGAATGTGTTTATTAAAGATAAGTGAATTACAAAAGTTAGAAGGGAATAATGTGTTTATCAATCTGGACCATGATGGTGGTTTTAATAGTTAATCAATCTGGACCATTGATGGTGATTTTAATATTAAATCAATCTGGACTGTCAGTGGTGGTTGTAATAGTACATTAATCTGGACTGTCGGTGGTGGTTTTAAAAGTAAATCAATCTGGACCGTCGATGGTGGTTTTAAAAGTAAATCAATCTAGACCGTCGATGGTGGTTTTAAAAGTAATCAATCCGGACCGTTGGTGGTGGTTTTAAAAGTAAATCAATCTGGACCGTCGGTTGTGGTTTTAATAGTAATCAATTTGGACCGTCCGTTCTAATAGTAAATCAATCTGGACCGTTCATGAATTAGTTACTATTTAGTCCACTCTCTTATAAATAGAAGCTTAATTCTTCTTTAATTCTCACCAATTCACTAAGATTCACAAGAGAAGCTATAGAGAGAGAAACTATAGAGAGAAAGAAGAAGAGTATTCTGTTACTTCACTATTGCAGTATCCGGTCTTCTATTAAGGTAAGGGACGTTATTTCTTTTATATTCATAAGGGATATTATTTGTTGCATTCGTAAGGGATGTTATTTTCGTTTGGTAAGGGATGTTATTTTCGTTTGGTAAGGGGTGTTATTTTCGTTTGGTAAGGGGTATTATTTCTTTTGTATTCATAAGGAATACTATTTTTTGTATTAATCCATTAATATGTCAGAATAACCTGTCTACGCGGATTACATACTGTATGACAGGTGAAAATCCATTTGCAGTTTCGTATGTTATTTCTTTTCATATTCTTAAATCTAAACTTACTATGGTAAGTATTGCTTCTATATTCCTTGAAATTAGTGGAATATCCGTGAGTTTTGCTCTTCATCCAGTATCATTTTATTGGAATATTGATATAAATTTTCTTATTAAATATCAATATTTTCACCCGAAGTACTATTCACGAGTTACTATTCACCCGGTTACTATTCACTATAATATTATTCACTCGGGTATTCGGGGAACTTTTCATCCCGGTGTACTATTCACGAGTTACTATTCACGAGTTACTATTCACCCGATTACTATTCACTCAAATATTGTTCACTCGGGTATTTGGGGCACTTTTCATGCCGGGGTACTATTCACGGGGTACTATTCTCGAAGTACTATTCATAGGGTACTATTCATGGGATACTATTCATCGAAAAATTTATTTCTTTTCCGTACAAATTATTTTTGATGCATGGATATTATTCTTCAGTTTTACTCCACAAAGCAGTATCGTGTTGATAATTTGCACATTTTTAAATTCTGGATAAATTAAATTGTTAAAGTCTTTAATATTTATCCTTGATCTCGTTTGATTGAATTCTTAAATCATTGTCATCATCCTCATGCTTATATTGTGATGAAAGTCATCTTTGGCTTACGTGCATAGATGGACTGTTGATTGGTATGATCATGACCAGGGATCATTCGGTATAATTATGACCCGTAATGTTACAAATGATGTGGTAAAAGTCCTCATTGGCCGTAGTTCATTGATGGACAGTTGTTGGTATGATTATGACCAGGAATTATTCGGTATAATCATGACCATTGGTGAAAACACGAATATCCTCGGCTCGTAGTGCATGGATAATTCATGGTCGTGATACTAATGAATATCCTTAGCCGTAGTGCAAGGATGATTCGATGATGTGGATTATTTATTAAGCTGAGTCTCAGCGATAAAATATTGATAATATACTTTTAATTCGTAAAAGATAGTAGATATCATGCTCTACTTGACTCTTTTAAAAATACAGTTGCATGTCTTTGGCTTGTAGTGCAAAGATGAACTATTAATGAATATCTTTGGCTCGTAGTGCAAAGATTAATTTATTAATATGATTATGAACAGGAACTATGATTTGGTATAACCATGATCTTTGATGTTTCAGGTAAAGACATATGTTGAAAATTATCTTCGTCCTGGGTGCGAAGAGGAATTTAGAATCATAATTATGATTATGATTTATTCATATAATTGTGGACATGAACTATTGATTGATGTTATAGGGATAAAACATGGTTGGTATATTTTTAACATAGAGAAGATAATAGACTTTATGGTCTATTTGACTCTTCTAATGGATTGCTCGTTCCGCTGCTACTATGGTTGAAAAGTTTTATCATCTACCATATGTTCTAAATCTCTGATTTATTACTGATGAAGGCTATTAATAATTTAATTATCTTTAGTCATGATATTCTTTACTAGGCTAGTTGTGCTCACCCTTTTGCTTCACAATTCCTTTTAGGTATTAAGAGTGTAGCTGGGTCGAGCGGGGATAACAGGGGAATAGTGTGATGGTCCAAGACTGTCGAAATTTCTCAATACATTATAAAACGACATGACATGCAATATATAATTGTATTGAGGGCCTAAGATGGGTGTGTCGAATTTTATACGTCACTTAATAATTGATATTGGTGAACAACAATAGGGTGATGAGAACCCAACTTTGAAAGCGTCAAAAGTGCACCTCATTAGAATAAACAGGATAGTAATCTTCTCGTTCTTCTTTGGGGTCATGAAATATTTGCTGCTGTAATTTATATGGCATTGTAATAATTTGAGTTCGGATACTGTGCACGAGACAATATTGTATTAAAACTTACAGCTTATGTGTTGTCGTATTTTGCACGACAGTTCAACAGTTGTATAAATGAAGTCTGTATTTGATTTTTTATAGTGTGATATCTGGTGACTCAGAATGGGTCGTGTGGTCCTATTTTGGGGGCGTCACAAGCAAGATTACTTAGTTGTTGAGTAAGTGAATAGTAAGGAGGTTTGTAAAGGAGGTGGATGTCTTAATGACCCATTTGCCTTAACCTTGGAAGCTCTATAAATAGCAAGCTTACAATTCATTATTTGCTTGTTCAAATTATCCAACAACTTCCCTTACAAAACAACTTAAGTGTTAGAGAGAATAAACACTTTTAAGTCAAACTTCCATTATTAGATTTTCAAGAAGAAGGAAGCTAGTCATCAAAGGTAAATGATCTTATGATCTTATATCTTCCATCTCTATCATTGTAGGGTGATAAGAGAAGTGTAACTTAATGAACATGTATGCTAAAAATACATAAGAATTGGATAATCAATGGACTTAAGCCGTATAAGTCATGAATAAGCAATTTGAACCTAAATAAGTTATGAACTTATGATGGTCATATTTGAACTTGTATCATGTTTACATGAATGAAGTTAGTATGCTAATAAGATGTAAGTATATTGGTTAAATGACTTAAATTATCATAAGTCATGAGAAATGAAGCAATAAGTAGTTTATACATTGGTAAGTAATAAGCTCATGGAAGAATAAGTCATAACCTAACATAAAAATAAGTTGTTGTGATGTGTAGGTTCAGATGTCTATAGGATGAATTGAATTTATTTAGAATGATGAACAAATTCTAAGTAAAGAAGTTTTGCTGAAATTCACACGATTGGACGATAATCGTCGAATTCGTGAAATTCTCGGAATGGAAGTCGAATTTTATGTTTGAACTCATAAACATTAGTTTTCAATGGAGAAAAGTCTTATTTGGCATTATAGAGTTGCAAACTCAAAAATGAACAAATTTTGACTTAGAACGAAGAAACGAACGTTTACCGTTTTTGTTAAAAATGAACCAATAGGTGAATTTTGAGTTAACGAAGTTGGAAATATAAAATTCTTGCATAAACACGTAGAGTATGTTATTTGTGAACTATAGTCCCTTGAACGAGCCAATTCGGACTTATAACGAAGAAGTTATAAGCTCGGGAGTTTCGCAAAGTTGAAAAACTTTCCAAGTTATCTGGTGCATAGAGCTGGCACCGCGGCGCCAGCCCAAGGCTTATTGGTGGCACTGCAGCGCCATGCACAGTATCCAGACCTACTAAGGAGTCGCGCCGTAGGGCGACATTTTGACACCTTTTTGACTCCAAATTGGATTGGGTTTGTTCCAAAGCTAAAAATTGGACTTGTAACCTATAAATACATGATGTAAGGCATAAAATAAAGGGAGAATACATCGATTAGACTAGATTAAACACTCCATTAAATTAGAATATAAACCCTAGTTCTTAATTAGCCATTGAAGATTGAAGCAAATTGAAGAACACTGAAGATCAAGAGCAAGAGCAAGAGCAAGAGGGGAGCATCAGATTTGCTGACAACGGATTCTATTTTCTTCTCTTCTCATACTTTTATCTTTTAATGTCTATTCAGTTGTGGATTCTTGGTTTTAATTCATTAATTATGAATTAACTCTTTTATTAAGATTTCAATTGAACCTTTTATGGCTATAAATTAGTTATTTGATTTATTCCAATTATTTTTGTCAAAGTGAGTTGTTTATCTTGCCTTATGCTTATTGATTAATTATCTGATCAGTAATTACCTTGTTACTCTAGAAGGAATTGGAAGAGGAATTCTAGGGTTAGAACTGGGCATGGTGACATGTGACTTAGTTATTTGCACAGTGAATAATTAGGTTTGTGAATAGAATGGAAATATCTGTTCGCCGCATGTAACACATAAGGAATTGGGATTGTAATGAGTTTAATTCAATTGTTTTGCATAGGAATATAGTAAAATTAATCTGGATTAAATAGAAGGCAATTGATCACTTGGAAAAGGGCTTTTGGCATTTGAGAATTCTTGTTAACAATTCAGTAGGCATAATAATTGGGATAATTGGATAATTGACTTATAGTTCATAATTGGGGATATTGGAGTCTTAATCCTTATTTACCTGAATTCAATCAAATCTTAGTTTTGTTTATTTGCTTTCTTTTAGACTAATCTCTTTTAATTGTTTAATTTAGTTTTCTTAATTAGAAAATTCACAATTTGCAATTGTTTAAATAAAATTGATTTGGTTAAGAGTTAGTATTTGGTAATTTTTATTAAATAATTCCTCGTGGGAACGATACTCTACTTTCACTTTATTACTTGTTGACCGTGTATACTTGCACATATTCATTGATTACGAAATCGATCAACACACACCTTTCAAACCAGCAGCCTGGTTTTTCTTCATTATCACATCATACAATTCTAGTTATCCCATCAGGGATTGAACCTTTCGTACCTGCAGTTTATCCTAAACTTAGGATTAAACTTTCTTCCCCGCAGTTAATCTTGCACATGGGATTAAACTTTCTTCCCCACAGTTTGACCTGTACATGGGATTAATCTTTCTTCCCCGCAATTTACCCTGCACATGGGACCCCCACTTTTTCGGTCACCACTCGTCCTGAGGGGCAAACTACGTCGACCTGATCTCCCCGATACATGGGAGTATGTAGGCAACCATATATTATATGGCCCGGTCATAATAAAGAAAAACAAAAAAAAACAATACAAAAACAACAAAAATACTTCTACACCCTTCTTCACCAATAATGCTCCTACACCCATACAGCGTTGAACCTCTTACACCAGGTTCGAACTACACAGACCTGATCTCCTCTTCAATAGGAGTACATAGGCAGCCATTTATGGTTCGGTCTAACCCCCTATTAGAATGCAAATTCTTGTTAGCGATACTGGGATCAACCTTCAATCCACATTTTCATCGGCTTCAGACCAAAGGGATGGAACTACCTCTCCTCCCCATAAATGGGAGATTCAACGACCATCTAAGTTGCGGTTGTGCCTCAAAGAGCAATACCAATCCATAAGAGATGGAACTAACTGGGCTCCTCCTAAATAGGAGTATTGGAGACCATCTGTGGTGCGGTCAATCTCAGAGAGGAAAAGCCACACTCCTCTCCACATTTTCATACAGAAACCAGTCCCAAGAAACCAAAGAAATTATAGGGATACATACAGATTAATGATCCATTCTGACAGATCCTGAGGTATCTTAATGTCTACCTATCAAGGATAAGTTCAGAATACATCGTGATCACAAGCCCTGAAGAAGCAGGAAGAATATCAAGCAAGTATTCAGACATGACTAAAAGGGGAGTGAATCAAAATATATATCCTTGTCATATATAATGTTGTTTGATATACAATATGAACTGTACATGATAAAATGGCTAAGCTAGTCTGTGCAGGAAAATACAAGGCTATCTACAGATCAATGTGTATGCGGGCCAGCAGATCTAACATAGCATCTCTCTCGGAGGAAGGGGGTAGCGATATGGTCTCCTGCATCAACATATCTACACGAGCCAATAAGTTTGAGGCCAACTATATGGTGACACGATGCTCATCTATATATGTACTCATCTCGGCAATCATACCAATGGTCAGGGATCTCACTGAAGTGCTATCTGCAACGACCGCATCCCGAGAAAATATGGCAGCATCCCGCTCAATGATCACTGCATCCATGGCTGATCTAGCATCATCCCGCTCCTCTATAGTGGTGTCCCTCCCATCCAGAGGTGTCAACATCGAGGCCCTAGCCTGATCTCTCTCAAAGGTCATCAGATGAAGACGTTGCTCAAAATACTATGTTGAATGCTGAATTACAGTGGCACTAGTACTGGGAGAATCTGCGAGAGCTACTGGTAGCCCAATAATTAGCTCCTCCTTGGTGGGAATATCAGTGTCCTCTATGGGCTCCACATCATCAGAATCCATCTCCTGCTATGTGGATACTGCCACAGATAATGCAATCTCGATCTCCATCCATGCAGAATACTTTGTAGAACAACCCGGATGGCTCACCGAAAACTCAAATATCTCACGCTGATCCCAATAGGCATACACTACGGATTGGTCCTCTGCTAATAAATGGTGGAAAGCAAAGCGCTGACTCAATGCCCCCTCGAAAGGATGAAAGTCCTAGAACTGGTCAAACTGACACATTACGGCCAGCGGGTGATAAGTAGTCATGCCCCTTAAGCCAGCCAAAGGGAGATAATCCATGCCCGGAGCATGAGTAATGAAGCTGTAGGGTGAGTAAAGCCCTGTATACGATAATATATCAAATGGATCCTCGATCCCTGCTAGAAAACAAGACCACGATGCAGCATCTACACACTCCGTAAGCTGAAAAGAGTACGATGTAGCTATCTCATGGGTGAAACAATACCCGTGCCATCTGAGAGTGCCAATCGATATCAAGTGTGACATAAATACACGTATAGCATGACCGCACTACCTGTAAACACTCCCATCAGATAAGTGCAGCAGTATGTGGCTGACCTCAACGTCTCTACCACAATCATCGGTACAATGGAGTGACCCTCCCTGAGAGCTCTCACTAGCATGATGACTCAAATGTCTAACTCATCCATGTACCATGGCATATATACATATGACAGCATGCACATTAGCAGGACATCTACTCTTGCTAAGTGCAAATGATCCTCCGGTGCGGTGAAATCCCCGGAGTGCCGTGTATAGCTATCCTCAGAGACAAATCTGTCAAACAGAAAACATGATAAGTAGGTTTTATACCTACTTATCCGGTATCTGTTACTTGAATTAGTTGCTTAATCTCATGTTTCTTAGTTACTTTTCATGTATTTTTTGTTCATTTTGTAGATTATACGCTTGGGAGCTGAAATCGCAAAGAATTGGTATGAAATCGCAAAGAAAAGAAAATCGGACATTGTTTGGGCTTTCATGTTCATTTCATATTTTTGGCTTGGGACTTGGATTACATTGTCGAGCTTCTTCTTAGCTTTCTGGAACAACTTGAATCATTCCAATCGGAGTTCGGATGCAAGAGTTATGACATTTGTACCAACGGACGTCGAACTTCACTGTTTTGGGTGGCCATTTGCATAGCAGTCACTTCTAGCCCAATTTCGACCTTCATCCGTTCGTTATTTCTCAATTCTCAAAGAATAAAATTTGTAGAGCTTGTCGATATCTTCGATTTGATAGGTGGGAGGCCTCGTAACGCTTTCCGGATTTAAAGTTATGGCTGTTTTCCCAAAGGATGTTAGAGCAGAAAAGGGACCCACGCCAGGGCGGGCTTTTGCTTCACAAAACCCACGGATCGAACATACTAGCTTGGAAAATAGTAGGGACCCCAGCAAGATGGGCCCTTATAAGTATAAACCCGCCTGGGGGTATGCGTATAAAAAGGGAATTTTGTCCAAATTTGAGTCCAAGAAGGATTGGTTCGATCCGATTGACTCAAGGACTTCCAAGAGGACTTAAAGACATATAAAGAGGCATATAAAAGGAGGAGAATCACATAGATTAGATTAGTGAAGGAGGATTCCATTATATTAGATTAGAGTAGATTAGCGTAGTTATTCTTAGATTTAATTAAATCTGAAGTCTTGAAGCAATTGAGAAGCATCAAACACTCAATATTGGAGCAGGAGAACAGATTTGCACTACAATACTTTACTCTTGTTTTCTCTTTGATTCATAATTGTATCTTATGATTTTTATTCAGTATGTGGATGGTAGTTTTGATTCAGTTATGACTTGAACTCTATTATGAGATTGCAATGGAAGGATTAGTTTATTCTGATATATTTCATTGTTAACCTTATTGATTGTTATGGGATTATCGATTAAGATTTATGCTTATTTGCTTAGTTGATTGGCCATCAATTACTGTGATAATCCATATGGACTTGAGAGACGAAGTATGGGTTTGGATCTGATCTTAATAGCTTTTGATTGTATATTCTACATTGTGATAGGATGTATGATTTGTGCTTAGGATAGACATATACCGAAGCACCACTCGTAGTCAATTGAGAACTTGGGCTTAAACCCTAATTATTTATAAATCACATAGACATATAGTGGTTTAGGTAATTTGGGTATTCATGTGTATTCTTTCAACTGGGGATTATATTTGATATGGGTATGGTATATTGAGAGATGGTTATACTTTACTTTCGTGTTCTTGACTAACAATCTGGTATAATTAGTTTGTCTTAACAGGAAGTGTGTTGATTTAAATGAGTTAATAGATGAAATTATGATCTCAGGTCTTCATTATCTAATCTTATTCTAGGAATAGTTAGGTTTATTTAATTTTACAGTTTGAATTTATATATTGCAATTCAATCGTTTAAATAAGATTGAAATGGTTATGAGTTAGTGCTTGGTGAACTTTATTAGTTAATTCTCTGTGGGAACGATACTCAACTTATCACTTTATTACTTGTTGACCACATATACTTGCGTGTTGTGCGTAATTAGATTTTATCCAACAAGTTTTTGGCGTCGTTGCCTGGGACTTAGTTAATATATTTTTGCCAATATTAGCTTAAATCAAATTAGTCTTAATTTAAACATTTTTTTTCTTTTTATTTAATTATCTTCCTATTTTTCTCTTTTTTCAGGTACCATGGCTGGATGTAATTATCAATGGCCTTATTCGAATATGACTCAGCCAAGGGACACATGAATTGATGGACTCAATGCCTTTTCTGCATTATCAGCACAACTTGAGACACTTTCTAGGAGGTTGGACGTTGTTGTAGCCCAACGTAATCGAAGGATAGCAGATACTTGCAATTATTGTGCTGGTAATCATTCGAGTAATCAATGCACCATCAGTCTTGGGCCAGTACAGTATGGTGGTAACTACCTGAACAACTATTCTTATCCTAGTTATCATCAAGTTTGGGGGTATCACCCAGATTCTTCATGGAGCTATAATTATCAAGATCAATACTCTACTCCAATCCAACATACACGCCAGAATTCTCATATCAACCTCCATTAAAAGAAGAAAAGTCAAAGTTGGAGGAATTACTATCAAAGGTCATAGCAAACCAAGAGGAGAGGATGATGAGTCAAGAAATATCGAGCCACAATTTTCAGCACCAGATGGAACAACTCACCACCACTTCAACTCATGGTCCTCAATACATGGATTCCAAAACTGAGACTGATAATTCGAGATTAGAGGAATTGTTTTCCAAGTCCATAGCATCAAATGAGGAGAGAAGGATTAATCAAGAGAAGTCAATTCAGAATCTTCAGAATAAAATAGATCAAATGTTCAAAGCCTTGAACAACTATCCTCAAATCAATTGGTGTTATGACGAGGATTTTGAGATTGATGAAGTGCCGGAACTAAATATACAACCGGATGAGCCACAAGACGTTGAAAAAGAGGAGACACGCGGGGATAATGAAAACAAGGTCTGTGAAGAACTAATTATGAGAACCAACGATGATGAGCTGATGTTATTTATGCCTCAAGTGCCTTCTCTACCACAGTTCAAGAATTCGGTTAGATTTGAAAAACCTTGTCCGATTGGTAGTCATGTCGTCGACAAAGCTCCTGGAGACGTAAGAGCGAGTACAACTTCGAAGCCATGGTGCGAGGGGTGGGATGAGAAAGATGAAGAACCAATTGTGTTGGAAAAGCCTCAATGCGTAATCTATTCGAGACCTGATGGAGAAAAGACCTAAATGTTGGACATTCTTGAATGAGATCATACCAAATCAAAGCATGCTAGGTGACTTTAATGCAATGGCTATCACAAATGGGAACCTACCAAAAGCTACATTATTTCCAATGGATGGAGGGTTCCTCAATCATCGAAGAGGAATTGGATAGCGTTGACAAGACAAAGTCAGGCTGAAAGACTGTAATTCAAGCGATAACTGGGAGGCAACCCAGGAATTTTTATATTTATATGCTTTACTAGTTTATTTAGTAGATAGAAATTAATTTGCTTATTAAGTTCTCTTATAATCTAATCCATGTTGTCTCTCTTCATTGCAGGTATTGGAGGTTCAATGGATAGGAAAATGATCATCGCCGCCATCGCCACTATCACCTCACGCTTAGCTAATTATAGGGAAGTTCTCTTCTACTTACCGCTATATTCTTACAATGAGGACATTTTAATTGCTAAGTTTGGGGGAGTTTAGTTTAGTTCTTTATTGCATGTTTAGTTTCATGTTTATGTTATGTTATTTTGCATATGTTGTTAATTTAGTTTAGGTTCATTATGTTTGCAATCATGTAGTATAACTACATAAGTAGTTGCATAGTAGTATAGTTTAAATAGTATTATATTCAGTTTCTTGTTAAAAAAAATTCAAAAAAATCAAAAATAATAGTTAGTTACTATGTTCATCTTGCATGAGTCCAGCTGTTTGATAGTTTAAGTTTATTTTGGCCAATGATGAGATTGGGATTGGGTAGACAAGTATAGTATTGACTATTAGAGCTTTGATGTGATTTCTTGTTATGAATTGAGTCTTTTTCTGTTTGAAACTGGTATAATAAGGATAGTACAATAAAAACAACTTATTGATTGATTGAGTTTAAATTGATACATAATGGAACTCTAAAGGATAATGCTAGTTTAAATGAAAGAATGACAAGAACAAGTAGTGATGACTAAAGTTAGACAAGAACCTAAGTTTGGGGGAATATTGGGGGTATATAAGCTATAAAAAACTGTGAATAAACACCATGGCGTGCTTGTCTAGTTTTGTGGCCTTTGTTACTTGAGTAAGTAAGCCCGAGGGGATTGTCTTTACACCTAGCGCCCTAAGGTCTTAATGGTCTGGGAGTCGTTGGTCAAAAGCTCGTTAAGGTAGTATTGAAAAGCCTAAGGGAATAAGACATTGCATAGCTATATGTATATAAACCAAAAGAAAAAAAAATGAATAGAACGGGAAATAAGAGCAAAAAGCCCCCGTGGATGAAAAATAAAGCATAAGTATCTCATGTTGACCATCGATATTGGTAATTATTTGATTTTAGTTGGATCTAGCTTGTTTTTGGATTTCTTGAGTTTACATTGTATGATGCCTTCGAAGAGACTTGTTATGTGTTAAATTTGATTTTATATCAGTTAACATTGTTGTGGAGCACACACGCACTATATTAGTGATAACAGTCTAAGATTTGATGATTGGTTGGGAAGTTAATGATTTGTTTGGATATGATGTATTATCATGTTTACTTGATTTCTCTAAGGCCAGTTGAATAGAATTGTTTCTATCATTACTGGTGGATTCATAGGCATGTAGATTAGTTGCATTGCATAGCATTATTGTTTTGTGTTTTTGCTTAAGGACAAGCAAATATTTAAATTTGGGGGTATTTGATAAGTAGGTTTTATACCTACTTATCCGGTATCTATTACTTGAATTAGTTTCTTAATCTCATGTTTCTTAGTTACTTTTCATGCATATTGTGTTCATTTTGTAGATTGTAAGCTTGGGAGCTGAAATCGCAAATAATTGGTATGAAATCGCAAAGAAAAGAAAATCGGACATTGTTTGGGCTTTCATGTTCATTTCATATTTTTGGCTTGGGACTTGGATTACATTTTAGAGCTTCTTCTTAGCTTTCTGGAATAACTTGAATCATTCTAATCGGAGTTTGGATGCAAGAGTTATGACATTTGTACCAACGGACGTCGAACTTCACTTTTTTGGGTGGCCATTTTGATAGCAGTCACTTCCAGCCCAATTTCTGCCTAATTCGTTCGTTATTTCTCAATTCTTAAAGAATAAAAGTTGTAGAGCTCGTCGATATCTTCGATTTGATAGGTGGCAGGCCTCGTACCTCTTCCCGGATCAAACGTTATGGCTGTTTTCCCAAAGGACATCAGAGTAGGAAAGGGAGCCCCGTCGGGGCGGGCCTTTTACAAGTATAAACCCCCGCCGGGGCAGGGGTATGCGTAGAAAAAGCGAATTTTGTCCAAATTTGAGTCCAAGAAGGATTAGTTCGATCCGATTAACTCAAGGACTTCCAAGAGGACTTAAAGACATGTAAAGAGGCATATAAAAGGAAGAGAATCACATAGATTAGATTAGAGAAGGAGGATTCCATTATATTAGATTAGAGTAGATTAGCGTAGTTATTCTTAGATTTGATTAGATCTGAAGTCTTGAAGCAATTGAGAAGCATCAAAGACTCAATATTGGAGCAGGAGAATAGATTTGCACTACAATACTTTACTCTTGTTTTCTCTTTGATTCATAATTATATCTTATGATGTATTTTCAGTATGTGGATGGTAGTTTTGATTCAGTTATGACATGAACTCTATTTTGAGATTGCAATGGATTTTATGAATTAGTTTATTCTGATATATTTCATTGTTAACCTTATTAATTGTTATGGGATTGTCTATTAAGATTTATGCTCATTTGCTTAGTTGATTAGCCATCAATTATTGTGATAATCCATATGGACTTGAGAGACGAAGTATGGGTTTGGATCTGATCTTAATAGCTTTTGATTGTATATTCTACATTGTGATAGGTTGTATGATTTGTGCTTAGGATAGACATATACCGAAGCACCACTCGTAGTCAATTGAGAACTTGGGTTTAAACCCTAATTATTTTTAAATCACAAAGACATATAGTGGTTTAGGTAATTTGGGTGTTCATGTGTATTCTTTCAACTAGGGATTATATTTGATATGGGTATGGTACATTGAGAGATGGCTATACTTTACTTTCGTGTTCTTGACTAACAATCCAGTACAATTAGTTTGGCTTAACATGAAGTGTGTTGATTTAAATGAGTTAATAGATGAAATTGTGATCTCAGGTCTTCATTATCTAATCTTATTCAAGGAATAGTTAGGTTTATTTAATTTTATAGTTTGAATTTATATATCTCAATTCAATTATTTAAATAAGATTGAAATGGTTATGAGTTAGTGCTTGGTGAACTTTATTAGTTAATTCTCTGTGGGAACGATACTCAACTTATCACTTTATTACTTGTTGACTACATATACTTGTGTGTTGTGCGTAATTAGATTTTACCCAACAAAACACTGGGATATAACATGACCAGATGTCAACTCATCTTGTACCACCCTACGCCGTAGCCCGGTGAGGGTCATAAACTGTCTGCTCATATCTCCGATAGCCATATGCACGCAAGGTCTGTCCAGCGGCAGCATCGTCAACCGTGCATACTCCTCCAGAGTCAGAGTCAGCTCATAGGTACCAAACTGGAAGACCTGCCTCTCCGGTACCCAGTGCTCTAGCATGCCCTCTATAAATCCTGCCAGAACTTGAAACATCAAGAGGGTCATAGAATGCTACAACATCTGATTTACAGTCACCCTGTCTGATGGTGACATACTATCATACCATGATCGCATACCAGATGCCACCAATACTAGTGGGGTATGATCAATGCGGCTAACTGTCGAAGAAGACATCTGTATGGGTCGTATCATAAGACCATCCAGGGGTCAATGCTGAATATCTCTAGACATACATACATATGCATAACATAATAACATGCATGATACAATAGATGGCAATATGATATAGGGAATGAAAAATTGTACATACATTCCTAAGTATATCATCATCTAATACATCATCTCTGTACAGCTAAAATACAGGGAAATGGGGCACTGACGCCTAACACCTAACATCGGCCTACCAAAAGAGATATCGAGAATGGGGCAGAGCTACCCAATGTCTAACAGAGACCTATCAAAAGAGATAACGAGAATACACATCAGAAGAAGATAATGGTGTCAATGTCTACATCATTAATCTTGTCTACCTAATGTAACTCCTCCTGAGTCACTGGATCTCTATCAACAGGGATATCAGGCCTCTATAATGGAGGATCTACGCCGGCAAAACCAAATGGGTCACGTGAAAGACCAGCACCTGAGCTGGAAGGATCAAATATATCCACCTCTGTAGGATCTCTGCCCAAATGTCGTATGAAGAAATGTATCTGGTCTAGTCGTTGAGTCAGACTATCAATCTGTGTCACATGAGTCGGATCTCTGACACAGGCTAGCCAATCCATCATCATCACGGATCCTGGAACCATATCCCCCATGAACTATGTGGGGCGGGTCTGGCCTCCAATGGTACGAGGGGACCACAAATGCTGGAATATCTCCTGAGTGCAGGGACCCTCTGATAGTGCAAAACCGTCAACACCCAACAATGGGATATCAATGACGGGTGACTGTGAAATAGGCCAGTAACACCTGGCAGGAGGTAAGATCGGCATACGAATCTCTCCTGTAGTGCTTCTGATAACACGCTCTCCTAAATAGAGCTCTCATCCTCCATCTGTGAAGAGAGGAACCCTATGGGTGGAAATCACGTACTCAACACCAGTCGGGTACCCATCCTTAAAGCCAATGCTCAAATGCTCCCCAGAGTAGGGAATCCACATGATGACATCAGCTGTCAGTAGCTCCAGCTGTAGGCGGCAATGAGTGAAACCCTCAGTAACAGGGACCTCCGCCAGTATGGAATGATGACATCTCCATCCTCGTGGGTAAGTTTCCAATCCTAACACACCCATTGGACATAAACATGGGAACCTCTCATAGGCCTAGAACTGTCAATACAAAGACAAAAATATGCTTCCAGTCAACACTCTTCACCTGTACATGGGAAAAGACAAGAGAAGTACTTACCAACAAAAATGGGTAGAATCCTAACCAAGCCTCAGTCAAGCCCTGTGAACGCATGCACATTCCCTTGAGGAAATAGGCGAAGGTGTAGGAACCCCAATCATACTCTCCAATATGGTCCACATCTCGTGTGGTACTGATCAAAGCGAATGACACCGTAGAAGAGTTATCTGCTATGAAGCAACCCCTAATGATCATCAGGAACAATCGCCAAAGAATGCAATCCTTGACTCTCACATCAGCGGGTATGGGCTCACTCAACAAACTACTTACATAGCATCTACGCTCAAAGGACCTCGTCGGTCCCTTCCTTGAAAGCTGCCTTTAACCGAACTCCTAACAAAGATCTGACGGCAGTAGGGATAATATCCGTCGTACAAGGCACATCAGCCCCTCCAAACTCCATACCTGTGATAAACCGCCAATCCATCGGCGTCATCATCAACTCACAGTCCAGTAAATGGAGAGACTAAGTCTAGTGAAACCAGCGCTCAGACAATGCACTGAGGTAACCCCAGGGACAACGACGGGGAAGAATGGAAAAGAATGCCCCAAACCCCCAGTCATGTATAATCGCTCTATAGTAAGGATGCAGAGCCTGGTACATGGAGTGAATGCTAAACCAGTTCCCTCGAGGCTGTGTAAAGCCGGGAACCTACATAAAATGCAGATCAACATCAGAATCCTTTACCCCTCATCAATAGGAAAGAAGGAAGATTAAGATCTAATTTTATACCTCATTTACGTGCAGGTAGACGGATGAGTGTCGACTCAAATCACCCAGAAGCTCTGGGTTCGCCACCTAAATGTCTGGCATCTCCCTATGGGGACCGGGTGCAGTAGGATCAGGGTCCGCAACCAGAACATCCTCCTCCTCGTCCTCGATGTCCGGCACATCAACCTGGATGGGACGTATCACCGCCTCCACCAAACGACGACCTTGTCTAATAGAACGGGGTCGAGGCACTTCAGAAGCCCTCCTCCGTACACCAGAAAGTGGTCCTACGGGAACTACTTAGCTGATCTGGATCCATAATATCTGGAAAAAAGTCTCCAAATTACCTCAGAAAGGGTGTGCTATTTTTTTAAAACCTAGATCTTTTTCAATGCATTTTCATGACTACATGCATGCATGCATTACTTTAACATATGTCTACAGTAGAGTTAAAAATGCATGACTACCTAATGCCTACATTTTAGAAAATTTTGCCATAGTCCCTTTTGTAAATAGGACTAACCACATGCACATAGGCATGACTAGGTGGCTATTCAGTAACACACCTGCCCACAGTCATATACATACTATATGCATTAAAATGTCAAAGTCATCAATCCATAAGGGTAGCCTAATTACCAGGATTACTTTGCATTACCACCTATGCTCATTTGTCCTCAAATAGGATAAGAAATAGCAGAAAAAGGTGTCCATTTGACTGTGTCAAAAGTCAAAAATTTTCACATCATTGTATTTGGCATAGTTAAATACTAACATTTACTGTGTTAAATTTTTTTTATAAAGTCATATCAGCATGCATATTCACTACTATGTGTCTAAATGCATTTCATGTGATAATTCATTTTCCAACGGATAGAAACTGGAAAAGAATACATGCATACGTTACCAGGACAGTGTAAAACACTTGTACGGTGATAGAATTTGCAGAAAGTCGCCCAAACTCAGCAGATCTGAAGAAGTGCTCTCGAATTTCCTTCACGGCATAACTTGAAAATTACTTATAAAAGCAAATTTCACGTGCTTCTTATGCCCACGGTTGGCGCGAGGTCCACCTACTACTTCTCATAGTGTACTGCGCCACCGTAGAACGCCTTAAAAATTGAACAATTGTAAATACTTTTAATAATGAATAAAATAATATTATTTATTATTATTACGTGTTGATAAGATGAATGTCATTCTATAACCTAGAAACGTCGGAATATCGTAGTATTTTAACTATGTGAGTGAATTAAGGTGTTTGAATTTCTAAGACAAAAATAAAAGCTTTCTGAGAAATTTTCTGAAAAACACTATTCATCGATTTCTGCTCGAAAATTATTTTTGAATTTTTGAGAAATACATAACGTTATAATATCAAGGTGAGATGGATTATGTAATAATAATCTAAGTATGGAAAACGTAATATTTCGCATGTGGACCTAATTTGGGAACGTTAGGTTTATTAATCGCAAAGGAAGAAAAGTTGTGATTATATAATGTGTATACATTGTATGAAGTAATGGATGTAAGTATAATACGACGTATTGTACTATTATGTATGAAGAATGAGATAACCTATATTACGAATTAATATACGAGTTAGCATACGAAGATTATACGTGGTATATTATGTTAAGTGGTTAAATATGAGGTAATGGACTTGTAGGATTATTAACCTAATAGTATAAGTCCAATAGAATGTGACAATCAAGCCCAAGTGTTTGATAAGTCATAAGTCCAAACTATGTTAGCACAATCCCATTAAGGAAGTGGCTAGATTTAATTAACAAGCCCAATGTAAAGCCATGATCCATGGGGCAATCCAAGTGTAAAATGGGTAAGCTTGATGGGCAAACAAAAAGTGTGGTGACCAAGTTTTAGAAGTGGCTAGCAAGTTTACTTAGTTGCTAGGTTATAAATAGTAAGGAGGTCGAATGAGGAGGTTAGTTAAGGAGGTGGAAGGTTATAATGACCATTCTACCCTAGATTTGGTGGCCTATAAATACAAGCCTCATTTCAAATTTTGTTGGTTGTTATTTTCATCCAACTTTCCTCTCAATTATAAGCTACTTAATTGGTAGAGAGAATAAGTCACTTAAGACTTATAAGCCACTTCAACCTTTGCTAGTTTTCCAAAGTGAATTGAAGTCTTCAAGGGTAAGACTCATCTCTTTTATCTATATCTCTTCTATGATAGGATTGATAGAGAAGGGAGATTGTATGTTAAGAACATGTAATAAGTTAATAAGGAATGAACTTAAGCCGAATAAGTTGGATAAGCAACTTAAACATTAACAAGTTGTTAGAATAATGAAGAACTTATCATATGTTTGTCATATGATGATTAGTATGTTGAATATAACATAAGAATATTGATTAATGGACTTAAGTTCGTAATAAGGCATAAGCATGAGGAATTATAGTTCATAAGTTAAATATGTCATTAACTTATGAGAATAAGTCAAAACCTACTTTGACTATAAGTTGGTTTAATAAGTAACTTGTAATGATCCTTTGTTGATTAAAATCCATTTAGAATCATTAAGAATGTAGTTTTGCCGGAATTCACACGATTGGACGATTATCGTCGAATTCGTGAAATTCTCGGAATGGAAGTCATATTTTGAGTTTGAAGTTAGAAACATTGGTTTTCGATGGAGACAAGTCATATTTGGCATTATAGAGTTGCGGACTCGAAAATGACCGGATTCCGACTTAGAACGAAGAAACGAGCGTTGAACGTTCACGAACGTTTATCGTTTTCGTTAAAAATGAACTCATAGGTGAAATTTTAGAAAACAAAGTCAAATAGATAAAATTCTTGCATGAATGCATAGAGTATGTAATTTGTGAACCGTAGGCTTTTTAACGGACCAATTCGGACTTATAACGAAGAAGTTATACGTCCGGGAGTTTCGTGAAATTTTTAAAATTTTGCAAACTGTCTGAGGCACAGAGTCCGCACCGCAGCGTGACTCACAGCCTTAAAGCCCATGCCGTAGCACAAGGTCGAACTGTGTATATTATTAACTAACTCGCGGCGCCAAGACGAGACGCAGAGAGTTAAGTGTGGCGCCGCATGACCATGATCCTAGAGTTTTGTTGGACAAGAATGTTTACAAGTATAGAATGAAAGAAAACTCTTGGTAATGAACTAAGGTGTTAATATAACATTGTTAAGGCATTGTAAGACACTAATGTATGTTGATTAAAGGTTAATAATCAATTGAAGATGAACGTAATGTGAATGACGTAATGAAAAGCCGAAAACCATAATAACAGATCTAAGTCAGGATTTAGATTGAGATGAAGGGTAAGATATAATAATATACCTACTTGATTATATAAAACCTAATGTGGTATGTTATATGATCATGTATTATAGAGACTTAGAGACCTAAAGTGTACGTGTGATAATCAGTAAGCAGACGCTGAAGGCAAGTATTCTAACCCTTGTTCCAATTCAGTCTGGACAAGTTTTGTAATTCATGTATTCTTTCACATGAAGTCTTGAACGATAAAGTCTAAAGCCAATTCTTTCGGCTAGACTTATATTATGATTTTGTCGAGCATGATTTATGTTTACCGAGTTATATTGGTATGGTTTTCAATCGAAGACCAAGTATGCTAAAATGTTTTTTGTCATTTAACGACAGGCACGTGAGGTTGCCACAACTTAAACGTATACATGTTTAATGAATGTAGTGTTGATCAACATAGAGTACTATGGGCTGATCACCCAGAAGTGCTCGTAAGCTATGTCAGACTTACGGACTTAGTGTCGGGTTGTCCTTTTTCAAAAGAAATTATGAATTACTCATAGTTCCGAGCCTTAGTTGATATTCTACTGAATATTGTTGTTGGAAAATGTTTTGAATGAAAAGAAGTGTTATTTTTAATTATCGATAGTACTTTGTAACTATTGTTCAGTTACTGAAGATATATGAGTTCTATGTTTCAAGCATGTTATTTATTAGAATTGTAGTTCTTGATGAGCTAGTCATGCTCACTCTTGCTTGAACCATATGAACACAGCCAAGATCGAGCAGACCGAAGGCTCGGGCAAGGACAAGGGCAAGGCGAAGATGAACCTTTAGATTGCTTATATAATAGAATAGTTGAATGTTTATAATATATTTGATATTATGACAAGAACAAATGAATGGGTTACAAAGAACCTGGGAAATGTAATATTATTTTGGATATATATAGAAGTTATATTAGTCCTTTTGAGACTATTCAATTGAATGAATGAATGAGTGGTAGTACCGTGTAGCACCATCTGTCGGGTTAGAAGAGACCCAGATTTGGGGGCGTCACAGCGGCACACCTACGTAGGTCCCACCCCTCCGTCTCGGTCCAATTTGAGTTACAAAAGAGGTCTCACAAGCTGAAAAGGCCAAATTAGGAATAAAAAAGCTATGCGATTGAGCAGAATAGCCTGAAATCCTGGTTTTCACAAGTCAAACTATGGCTTCACATATGGCTCGTTGGTATTCGCCCCCATACTGGGTATACTATGCCGATGATCTCAGCTTTTGACAATCACACTCGTTATTACCTTGCACAGGTCCGATGTTGTCAATACAGGGTCGTAACCCTAAAGCCCTTCACGAGTCCCCGGCGGGGGTTACAACGCATTGTTGTCCATTAATGCATGAGTCCCCGGTGGGGGTTACAACGCATTGTCATCCATTGATGCACAAATCTCCAGCGGGGGTTAAAACGTGAATTCATTAATACAGTCCCCAGCGGGGGTCACAACGCAATTCTTCGTCAACAACGTGTTCCCCGGCAGGGGTCACAACGCATTCTATGTCAACAACGTGTTCCCCGGCGGGGGTCACAATGCATTCTTCGTCTACATACGAATCCCGGATGGGGGTTATGATGCATTCTCAGCCATTGATGTACGTGTCAATGAAGGTCAAACAACCTTGACGTTATTTCAGCCATTCACAAGTAAACCCATCGAAGCATCGGAGGCCATTTGATGATTCCATATATTGATACTCATATCCACAATAGTCCCCAGCGGGGGTCATAATGCATTCGCGTCCATTGATGTACGTGTCCCCGACGGGGGTCATAACGCATTATCATCTGGTGATACACACATCAACGAAGGTCAAGCAGCCTTGACATTTTGCCCAACAGGGGTTTTTATCTGGTGATATACACATCAGCGAAGGTCAGGCAGCCCTGACGACATTTACTATTGGCAGTAACTCCGACAGAACATTGGTATGTACTGGTGGTACAAATCAGGGAAGACCATCCTCATCGGAGAGTACCGATGATGGAATATGTTATACACATCCTCAAACAGACAAAGCTTTATCCCCACAGATCTCTTATACACTAGAGGCACATCTTCATGATAAAGTTTGTATCAAGGATTCAGGACTTTGGTGATAACACCAATGTCAACATCCTAAAAGATTTGGATCGCACGTCTAATTTTGTCATCAGAGACATCACTGATTGTCAATCCCCAGCAGGAGCAACAGGGAGCCGACAATCATATACATTTGCATCATGTTGCTGTATATAGCATCATGTTTATCTTGTTGTATTTCAAGTGTCTAGGATTCTTTATCATATCCATACCTTGCATTGCATGAATATGATAAAGAGGCGCATTTGTAGACACTCGAAATTTTCTGCACAACTGTTACTAACATTGCAAGAGAGCAGATTCATCTTTCAGAGTTAACCCTGGAAGACAGCTCATATCCATTCTGGATACCACCGGAAGTACAGTCTCAATCCCGAAACACACACCGGGAGGATCAGTTCCAACCTCGGAGATAACCCCAAGGTCTCAGAGTGCAAAAGACCTAAACAACACCGAGAGAGGGCGATCCTCTACGATAACACCAAGACGCTTTCGGTTCCAATCCCGTAAATAACACCGAATAATAGCAGCTCCTCCTTAGTGATAACCCCAAGGATTGTCATTGCAGTTCCGGCGATAACCGCGAAAATGCTTGTTTCAAATACATACAATCAACTTCAACCTCGGCAGTCACACCAAGGCGCTCAGTCCAAAGACCCGGATATAAAACCGGGAAGATAGGCACACCTCAAAGATGAAACTGAGGACCTTCAACACTTGCAGTAGTCCAATCTCAGATGTAACCCTGAGCAACGTCTGCTTTATTAGCCCAAATCGGAGATAACCCTGGTGAGGGGTACAGTCGTCATCTTGCCACCTTGATCCCATATTGCACCATCTCAACATCTCATACATACATTTCTACATACATTTTTGCGCAATAATGTCCCACAAGAACCAAGGAAGTCTGATCCCGAGTGACTATTACGTAGGGCAACAGATAGAATTTGAAGCTTGAAGACCATGGTTATGGTCCCCTCTTCTTGACTTCGTACAACCTCTAATCCTATGTCATTGCATAACTCTCGACAACGGCGGTCCAAAATAGGTCTTATATACCTCAATCGGATTCCTAGATTGCAGTTCTAAAAGTTTGAGTGGACATCACAGTGCATGCGTGCATGTACTTCAAGACGACGGGACCCATGAAGCCTTGGTACCCATGTGACAGCAGTACACTCGGCTCCCCCTCTACAAATAGAGGGCTTGGGGTGGCCATTTTAAGAAGAAAAAAAAGTCGAAGAAGCCTTGTCAAGTTTGCTCTGTCTCACCCTAAATTGAGTGTTTTCTTATTGTAAACACTTGTGAGCTTACATATAGCTACTTTTTACCCGCGGGAGCTGAGTGTTCATCCATTTCAAGCAATAGAAGTCTTCTTTGGTAGTCCATTGTAAGTCTTCTTACACACTTTAAAGCCTTTCTCTTCATCTTTGCACACACTATTCTTTACATTGAGAGTCGTGTTGCGTGTGTTTACCCAAACTTTGGTCCATGGTTTTTATTTTTGTCTGTATATATTATATATATGGACTAACATTATCGAGTTATGCCTCGATTGAGCCTAGACTTATGTCTGGAGCGTTTATCTACTTTCGTGTATATATATATATATATATATATATATATATATATATTTTATTATTTAACTATGTTCGATGAGCACGAATTTTACATCTAGAGCGTTTATCGCTATATATATATATATATATATATATATATATATATATATATATATATATTTACATTTCGTTCCGCCTGGATTTTACTTCGTGGCGGTTGATCGTTTTTACTGCTTTCTTTACATTTCATCCCGTCTGGAGCATTAGTCAATCCAAAAGACATGACTAAGAATTCATAATGCCCATACCGAGTTCGAAGGGCGCTTGAATATCCTCAGTTTTAATCTTTAGCTGGTGATATCCAGACGAAGATCGATCTTTGAAAAGAATTGTGCTCCCTGCAAACTGGTCGAACAGGTCATCAATGCGAGGTAGCGGATACCTATTCTTGATGGTGACATGGTTCAATTCCTGGTAGTCAATACAAAGTCTCATACTCCCGTCTTTCTTCTTTACGAATAAAATAAGAGCACCCCAAGGAGATGTACTAGGACGAATGAAATCGATGTCTAACAACTCCTGTAGTTGGACCTTTAACTTCTGAAGTTCAATAGGAACCATTCGATATGGGGTTTTAGAAATGGGTTTTATATCAGGTTCAAGGTCAATAAATAATTCAACTTCACGTTCTAGGGGTAGACAGGGAAGTTCTTCAGGAAATACATCAGGAAATTCACTAACAACAGAAATATTATTCAAATCTGACGTATTTTTGTTCAAGTCCATGACATGGGCTAAGAAAGCTTGACATCCATTTTTTAATAAATGAATGGCTTTATGGCTTGATATGACAATGATTGACTTTAGTGGTTTGGTTGCTTGAATTCGCATAATAGGTTGGTTAGGAATATGAAAACTAACAACCATACGAAAACAATTAATTTTGGCATGATGAGTAGTCAACCAATTAATCCCTAAAATCACATTAAATGCAAGTATCTTTAAAGAGATAAGAGCAATAAGTAATGTGATGGTGCCAACTTGGATCAAGCAAGATTTATAAATAGTCGATGTAATGAAAGATTCTCCTAACGGAGTCTCAACAGATAAGTCAAAGTCTAATTTCTCCAGAGTCAAGTTCAAACATTGAGCAAAAGTAGGAGAGATAAAGGAATGGGTAGAACCGGTATCTAGTAAGGTATAAACTTCGCAAAAGTTTATGATTAGCTTACCCGTGATCACCTCGTTCGGGTTCCTCGCATTTTGGCTAGTCACGACAAACGCTCTTATAGGAACTGCTGACTTTGACTTGTCCGGGATAGCCTTTGGAGTCACCATCCCCGTTGGACTTGATTTCGCTATAGAACAATCTCGAGCTATATGACCTTCCTTTCCTCAATTATAACATACCTTGAATTGTTGTGGGCAGTTTGGGCTGATATGTCCCTCTTTCTCGCAATTATAACATATGACCGGTGGTCGTTCTCCTCCCCTAGAAATAGTTGATGCTGGTGCTGACGTCTTCACGTTGTATTTTTTGTACCTTCTCTTTTTGAACTCTCCTCCCGACTCGCTTCTTCTATTATCATGGTCACGATTACCACTCGAGTGGTTACCGCTTTTGTCTGTATTTTTTCCTCCCCGCTAGTTATCATTGCTCCGATAACTGCTGCCACTGGTATGACCCTGGTGTGGTCCCTCGATTGAACATACTCATTATCTCACTCTAATAATTGAGCCCTGTTGACAACATCTGAATATAGAGAAAATTTGTGAGAAATGAGATATTGTCGAATTTCGGGTTTCAGACCTCTCAAAAACATCCGCGTCATGCGTTCCTCATTCTCTACCAAATGAGGTGCAAACCTGGATAACTCTGCGAACTTAGCCTCGTACTAGGACATAATCATGTTGTTCTATTCCAGTCTAATAAACTCTACCTCCTTCATATGACAAATACTTTCAGGAAAGTACTTGTCACTGAACAGTTTGTGAAACATTTCCCAAGACATATTGAGTACGGCTGGCTGGGTTCGCTTCACAGATTCTCACCAGTAATCTGCCTCACCACATAACATAAAGGTGGCGAATAGAACCTTCTGTTCCTCCGTGCATCCCAAGACATCAAATATCTTGGTAATTTGCTTAACCCACATTTCTGCCTTAATCGGATTCGACTTTCCCAAAAACTCTGGTGGCCCCAACTCTTTGAACTTCTTGGCTGTGACAAGCCGCGCGTTGCCATTATTTCCACCCGTATTTTGTATAAGAGTCTACCTCGTCTGATTTTGCATGTACTACAAAAAGATTCTAAACATCCCATCATTCATCGTTTGTTCGGTAGTGTTGTTTATAGGAGGAATATTGCCTTCCTCTTGCACGTTCCTCTTATTGGTAATTAAAGGTGTCTCCACGGTCTCATTCACTCCATTATTAACATTATCAACTGTCATTCTCAAATACTGCCATAAAACAAGGGTTAATTAAAGAAATTAACATACCACATAATATCCCTATATTCTGACCGACCAACAAATAAGCTTAGATAGGACACACTAGCGAAGGATTTACTCGTCTCTCCCCTCCTAGTTTTATTCCCCGATCTCCGCTAGAGACCATATCCCTAAGCTCTGATACCAACTGTCGTCGATGTCGGGATTTTTACTTGTCCCTTTTCATTACTTGTTCTTTGGTGTTCTCATGTTAGGTGAGATTTGTTTGAAAAAATAAGTGAAAAAGGTCCGACATGTATCATGTCGACGATGGACTGTTAAGAGTCGCCAGTTGGTGTTTTTAAATAGTTGCACCAATGAAACCGAGAAAAGGTTTGCACATTGACCCAGTGATGTGACACTGCTAAACGGGTCTGTGAAACCGAGATTCATTTAGGTCCGGGGGCTTGATTATGCGCAGGGAAGGTGTTAGGCACCCCCCGACATCCGTGTTTCCATGGTGACCGCCACTTTTCAAAGAAATTGTAACGCCCGAGAAAATCGGATTTTTATGATAATTAAATTTTATTTGATTATGTGAATTAAATGAATTTAATTGATTTATTTTGTGAGTAAGCTATCTGGAGGTCGTTCTATGACCTAGAATGTGCTGATATGGTTAGTAATCTGGCTACGTGCTAGAATTAATTGTTTAGAATTTCCAAGATGAAAATAATTGTTTTCCGAAGAAATTTCTGTAAAAACACTATTCATCCGTTTCTGCTCGGGAATTAAGTTTGAAATTTCGACAAACGCGTAATGATAGAATACGAAGATAAGATGAAATATCTAATAATATTTCATTTATGACAAACGAAGTTTTCACCTGTGGACTTAAAACCTAAGGGTTGAGAAGAATGATTTCCAAGAAGGAAATGTGAGGCGTATAATGAATTACGATGATTATGCGTATGTTATACGGGTATGATACTATTGAGTATACGTGTAAAATACGAAGACTTAATACGAAGTACAATACGATTATCGTACTAGTATTATATTAAGAGAATACGTAAATTATACGTGGAGAATACGTTTGGTATTATTGGATTTATAGTATAAAGACTTAGTATAATCCAATTGGATTTGGTTTATATCAAGCCTAAATGATTGAGTAATCAAGCCCAATGAATTAAGTGTTTAGACCCAAGTGAAAGCCCAATATTAGAATTAATTAAGCCGATCCAAGAAACCGAACCGTGGATCGAACCGGTGGGTCACCGAATGGATAAAACCCATGGGGCAACCCATGGGAATGACCCATGGGCATGGTGGGCAGGCCACTTGGTGTGCAAGCAAAGCAAACTACTTGATCACCAAGTATTTTACTTGGTGATGAAGTAGTGAATAGTAAGGAGGTTGGATATTTGACCAAAAAGCCCTCCCTCTTGTTTTCCTATAAATAGGAAGCCTATGTTGGCCATTTGATGTTTTTCCAAGACTCAACCAACATATTTGAGAGAGAAAAAGAGCTAGACTTAAACCATTATTCTACCTTGAAGCTTTTTCATTAAAAGTTTAGCAAGAACGTAAAGTTCGTAAAGGTAATATTCCATTAATATTTGTTTTCCATCCCTTTTGATTTCTTTGATATAAAGAATCATAGATTGGTGGAGCATGTCTCCTATGGAGAAATAAGGATGGCTTGTAATATGTAACAACTTTATAAGTCATGCGTAAATGAAAATCGTAAGGGTTTACGTAAGTTTAAACCATAGAAATTATTGAGTATTGAACTTAGTTGTTGATGGACAAATTGAAAACCATCTCTATTAGTATCTTGCATCTTGCTTGGTTAGGATGTAGATATGAAATCCACGAAGTATTCTATGTGATTTGGCTTATAGAATACTAGTAACGAAGTTATGGGGAATTTCGTGAAAATAGACGTTAAACGTCAAAAAACGTAGAAATTCCGGATTGATAGTCAAAAGTTGTCATGAGAATTGAAAACATTTTTTTTCAATGTCAACACGTGAGTTACGGTATTTAAGAGTCGTGGACTCAAGAATCATCAGATTCTGACTTAAAACAAAGAAAACGAGTATTGAACGCTCATTAGCGTTTAACGAAAGCTTAGAATGAACTTAATAGTGAATTTTAAGTTAATTGATTCGAAAGTGTAGAATTCTTATATGAACGTGTAGAGTATGTAATTTATGACGTGTAGGCTTTTGAAAGAACCAAATCGGACTTATAACGAAGAAGTTATGAATCCGGGAGGCTCACCAAAATTTTTATTTTTTCAAACTTTTCTCGGTCTTTGAGGTCTAGTGCCATGCCTGGAATAAAGCTTTAAGTTTATGTGCAAATGTAAATACTTTGGATAGTGTCATTAACTTCTTCGGAAAGTGGCGTCATGAAATACCACTTATGTAAACGAAGTTTTGCCCGCAATCTGCCGAGACAGAACTTAGATCTGCTGAACTAAGCTGGCAAAGTCAGCCAGTGATTAGATATGGAAGGCCACCATGACGCCGAAGGTGGTCTTTGTTAGACAACTTAGGTTTGAACTTCAATTGTTCAGAGACCTATATTAGTTAAGTTTATACACTTAATAAGTGTACTAAAACTATCCTTGTGTCACATATACTAGTGTATATGGTAATGAACTTAGGAATTGAACGCAAGTTGTTAGTATTATTACAAAGAACACGAAGTGTTAATAAACAAACTATGAACAGTAATCAACATTGGTACTTCACCGATGATGATTGAATTCGGTGACTAACGTAAGAATGTTAATAAGCCGGGATGAAGGGAAATAAGTCAAATTGACTTTATTAAATGAAATAAAGTTAACTAAGACATAGAAGAGAAAGAAGTTGGTAGAAACAATGTGAGTAATTGTTTGGTAGCTAATTACAGTGTGCTATGTGAATATATCATATAGATTCTATAAAGGCTATGATCAGTCGATTAAGCTATTTGAAGACGCTGAAAGGCATGTTTTCTTAACGTTTTTCTAACCATCGTGTTAGTCGAGTTTTCTGTGATTCATTAAAGTGAGTTGCATGAATGATTTTAAAGAAAGGGTCAATGTCAGTTTTAACTCGGCTAGACTACTCGTAAGATATAGATTGATTTGTATATATATCTTTCTATATAGAAATGTTAATGCTATCGTATGCCAAGAAATTGGTACGGATTTGAAGTTAAGGTTTGTCTATGAACAAACAAAAGTATTTTTCATCGATTATTCGATGGGCACGCGAGTTTGCCAAAACTTAAATGTAAATACGTTTAACGGATGAATGTTGATAAACATAGAGTACTTTAGGCTGATCACCTATAAGTACTCGTAAGTAATGCCGGATGTACAGCCTTAGTGCTGTGATATCCTTTTCAAGTATGAAAATAGAAAGTTACTATTTATGGTCTTATAATCGGTTCAGAATTCCTAAACTATTCTATACTTTGGGAATTGATGTTATGTATTGTTAAAGTATTACTGTTTCATAATACTTCATAACTATTTGTTCAGTTATGTCTGATTTGTCATATAGTTCACGAATGTGGTATTAATGTTATTCTTTGTTGAACTTGTTGAGCTTGTTATGCTCACTTCTTGCATGAATTATATGACAGCAGTTAAGGATGAACGTACTAAGAAAGCTAAGAGAGATAAGGGCAAAGCTAAGATGGATAATTAATCATCGTGTAATAGACTAGTATGTTTGTATGTATTATACATTATGAACAACAAACAATGTCATCGGTTTATGAACCTAGGAAAGGATTACACTTTAATTGTAATAAAATATAGTAATTACACTCATTATATTGTATTGCAATGGAATGATTGTATAGTTATGAGTACCGTGTAGCACCATATGTCAGGTTGGAAGATACCCGAATTTGGGGGCGTCACAGAAACTGTTGTATGAATGTATGTGTGTATGTGTTTGGGTCAATATGTTGTTATTTGGAAGTAGTGTTGTACCTCATTCGTACCTATATATAAAGGGTTTGAATTTGTGTAAAAATTCAGTTTTAAACAAGATATAGCAATGAAGTTTTGTAAAAGGATTTTTCAAACCTTGTGCTTAATAGTAATTGAGGCCTTTGATACTTCCATTTTATTAAATGTTCGGCTTGATTACTTTTAATTTTTGAGATGCGAAGCATCTTCGAGAAAATCATGTACAAAGCAGTGACAAACTCCTCATGGGCATGAAAGTCATCCAAGGATATTCAAACACCGTGAATAATTTACAAGCTGCTTACAGCTGAAAATATCCATCACGAGAACCGAATCTAGATTCAGTAAACTGAATCTGTGATCACATGATTCCTAGGCTCACATGATGCCGCAATTTATATGAAAGTAGTAAGCAGATATATATATATATATATATATATATATATAAGCTGTAAATATATATATACAGACATGATCAACCACCACAAAGCACCTCCATGGGGGATCAAAAATGTAAATAAAGCTGTAAAAGCGATCAACCGCCTCGAAGTAAACACCCATTTAGTTCCAATAATAGATATATCTTTTGGAGGAGGCATCAACTCCCAGACCTGACATCTTTCGAATTGTTGTAGCTCTTCTTGCATTTCTAGTAGCCAATTTTCATCAAGAACGGCTTCTTTGGCATTCTTTGGTTTAATTTGAGATAAGAATGCTGAAAACGCACAAAGATTTTGTGCTCTTCTTCTTGTGGTAATTACTTCATTTATATTTCCAATAATGTTATCTGGAGGGTGATTTTTGATGTATCTTGCTGATTTTGGTAATTAAATATCATGGATTATTTCTTCTTGCTGAAGGTCATTATCTTGAGTTGATTCTTCCATGTTTGAAGTAGTTTTTGGTTCATGGTCATGTTGTTCGTCTAATCTAGCTTGTTGGATAGGTTCCTTTAACTTGTTGTTTTGCTCTATATGATAAGCTGGATTTGTAACAATCTCTAGATTGCTTGCATCTTCTTCTCTATCTTTTGGAAAATCATTGTTAGGCTCATTAAATTTAATATGTAAAGATTCTTCAATACACATCTTTTGAACATTATATATGCGATATGCTTTACTATTTTGAGAATAGCCAATAAAAATTCCCTCATATGATCTAGCGTCAAATTTACCCAAGTTCTCACTGCTGTTAAGAATAAAACATTTAGATCCAAAGACTTTGAAATAGCTTATATTTGGAATTCTATTATTTAATAGTTCATAGGCTATTTTCAAAATAATTGGATGACTGAGCACTTTATTTAGTACATAACATGATGTGTTCAAAGCATCGGCCCAAAATTTTTTGGAAGTTTACTTTCTTGAATTAAAGTTCTGGCTGTTTCTTGTAAGGTTCGATTTTTTCTTTCTACCACTCCATTTTGTTGAGGAGTTCTTGGTGCTAAGAACTCGTGACTAATTCCTTTTTTATCACAGAATATCACAAAATCCTTTTGAAATTTAGTACCATGATAACTTTTGATTTTTATAAGTTTAAGGTATATTTTGTTTCCAAGTTTCTTATTAGTTTTTTAAACTCTTTAAATGCTTTATCTTTAGTTCTAAGAAATAATACCCATGTGTATCTAGAGAAATCATCAACTATCAGAAATGCATAAAATTTACTATTTAGACTAGCATGTCTTTCTGGTCCAAATAAATCAAGATGGAGTAATTATAAAGGAGAAGAAGTTGATACCATGTTCTTTGCTGTGAATGATGTTCTTACTTGTTTTTCGAGTTGACATGGATCACATATACCTTTCTTTTCAAAATTTATCTTGGGTAATCCTTTCACTAAATTCTTTGAAGAAAACTTTTTGATCAAGTCCATATAAACATGTCCCATTCTTCTATGCCATAGACTTGCTTCATCTTGAATTGTGGCAAGGCATAGTTCTTCCTCCTGTTGCTCAAAATCAAGAGTATATATATTTCCTTCTCTTTGGGCAACTAAAGTAGCATTGTTAGTACCATGGGAAATTGTACACTTGTCTTTTTCAAATTTTACTTGATGCCCATTATCCATTAATTGACTAACACTTTTAAGATTAAATTCTAGACCATTAACAAGATGAACATTATAATACTAACCTTACCGTTACCGATTTTACCTTTTTTGACTATTTCACATGACCGACTATCTCCAAAAGTGACAATTCCATGTTTCTTTTTGAGATTTAGCTCTACAAACTTTGATTTGTCACCCGTCATGTGGAGAGAGCATCCGCTATCAAGAATCCACTATTGAGAGGATTCCCTTGCCTTGAAACATACCTGTTAAAAGAAAGTACAATTTATCTTTTATGGGTCCATTTGTGTTAGCTGAAATCAAATCACTTTTCTTTACCCATAATGTTTTATTTCTACTGTTATTTTTCTTCTTTGAACAGTTTATCTCTAGATGACCTTTAGTGCCACAATTTTTTGCATGTAGTGAATGGTGAACAATAATCCAATTTAAATGATGATTTAAGCATTTTTACTTCCTTTTAATTTATTGGATTATATCCAATGCCTTGTTTTTCATAACTAGGTCTTTGTTTTCCAAACATAACATTAAAGTTTTCTTCACCATGCAAATTTAGCTAGAGAGAGTTTTAGTGACTCTATTTCTTTTTGAAGTTCATTAGTTGGAGGTGTTTTACTACGAGACTCATTACTAAACAAATCAATGCATACATCTCTCATTTTTATTTCATTTGTTAATTTTTCAACTTCATCATTTAATTGTTCTACCTTGTTAAAAAGTATTTTGTTGTAGTTCTCTAAATAGTCATTTTTCGCAGCTAATACTTTTTCTTCATTTGTGTGTGTTATTTTTTCTATTTCCTTTCTTTTCATCTATTAGTGATTCAACTTCACCCATTAGCGTGTTTACTAGATCTTTTAAGTATACATTTTTTCTTTTAGCTTTTCATTTTCTTGTTTTAAAATACTGAAATCATAAAGAGATACCTCACTAGATTCACCTTCAAGTCCCATAAAGCATACTTGAGCTAGTTCATTGTTTGCATCAATCTCCACTTCTGATTCTTCATCATCACTCCATGTTAAGAATGCTTTGTTCTTTTTGAACTCTTTAGGGCCTAACTTTCCTTTGTTTTTAAGCTGGAAACAATCCTTCTTTGAAGTGACCTGGTCGTCCTCATTCAAAACATGTTTCTTCGGTTTGTTTGCTTTTGAGTTTGTTTGGATTGAGTGCATTCTTCCTTTTGTTCTTTCTTTAAAGTAATCCTTTGAGTCTTCTTGAGATCATGGCTATTTCATCGTCTGAATTATCTTCAAGTTCCTCTTCAATTACTGCATTAAGAGCTAGCACTTTCTTCGAGGAACTTCTTCCTCGTCATCATATCTTTTTAATTGATGTTCATATTCTTCCAATTCACCAAAGAGAGTTAAGGTATCCATGGATGAAATATTAACAGAATCTTGAAGAGTAGTGATTTTGGATGCAACCCTTTTGGGCATAGCCCGAAGTAGCTTACAATTGATTTCACTTTGTGGAATTGACTTGTCAAACAACTTCAAGGAGTTTATAAGCACTAGAAATTGTGCTTGAGCCATTTTAATTGTTTCGTCTTTCTCTAGTTTAAACATTTCATAGTCATGCATGAGCATGCTTAGCTTGACTTCTCGTACTTTGGATGTACCTTCATTACTCACCACTAGAGTATCCCATATCTCCTTTGTTGTGTTGCATGATGAAACTTTATCTATTTCGGAGTGTACCATGTCGCTGAGAAGAGTATTTATGGCCTTTGAATCATACGAAACCATATATGTTTTGGTTGAATCCATTTTGAGTAGAGTTTTGGAGTACCATTATTTTTCCTTGGAATGATCGGTCCATTCTCTACCACCCACCATTCCCATGGATCTCATTTTAGGAAGATCCTCATTCGGAATTTCCAGAAATTGTAGTTCTCTGTTCAATCAATAGAGGTCGATTTGTTGATTGTCATTCTTAATGAGTGTTCCCGAATTGTGCCACGTCAAAATCTTTCCCTACAAGTCACCTTTAAGACCAAGATAAGTAGAGCTAATCTCTGATACCAAATGAAATTTAAGTAGGCACACTTAGAAGGGGGTTGAATAAGTGTGGGAACAACCAATGTCAAACTTTTGAACAAATAAAAATTCTTTCGTTTATTCAATGTAGGGTGTTGGATTCCAAATCGTTATATACCAAATTATTAAAATAGGATGTTGAATTGATTTCAAAAGTTTGGAAAATGCTCAGAATACTTAATATAGAAACTTAAACCTTATCAGAATATGATTATGTGAATGCAGGTTGCTGAATTACTTTTCTAGACTTATAGATTTTGAATGCGGGTAGCTAGTTTGATTATTAGCTAAATAAATGATGAGAGAATTCAACACAATAAGAAATCACACAAACACAAGGATTTTTATGTGGTTCAACTACTACCCTCTATAATTGTAGCCTAATCCACGTCCAATATCAACTAGTATTGGAGACTCACTTTTATTAATTAACTTTAATTACAATACAAGTTTCAACCACTTGAGCACCCTTGCTCCTTGTGCACCTATGCACTCTTAAGCACCTATGCTTCCTCAAACTTGATTGCGACAATACCGTAACCCAAATCGGATTACCACACAGATTTATATAGTATCGATTATATGAAAAATTGAAATACAAATAGAGGTATATTGATCAAAGCAGTTAATCACTTAACAATGCAAGGCTCTAGTATGCAATAAGGAACAAGAAAGATATTACCAATTTTATGTTCCAAGAACACTGTAGATATTTGACACAGAGTACTTCTTCAATGAGAATCGCAACTAGTAGTGTGAAGAAGAAGCAGTAGAAAAATAGTTAAATGTTTTCTATGTATATTAAGCACAATATGTTTTTCGTGTGTTTTTGTCTCAATGTTAGTCCATTTTCTTTTATAGGCCAACTTAATATATTACCGTTGCATGGCTGCTTAATTTGTAATTGGACCATTTGAAACAGATTGCACAAATTGATGAAAGCTTTATCCTGAAAATATGCTCATCATGTGATTTTATCAAATCCTTATATTTCCCAATCATATATTATATATATAAGGTATTGTTGTGAGAGAATAAAGGGATTAGCTCGAATCAGGTTTATATATCCATGTGAATGTAGCCTAATATCTTGGAATCACAATATCTCGCATGATTAAATAAAACAATTTGATTTACTTTCCATATTACCGTGCAATCTCACAGCCATTGTTATATCATTAACTTATTGCCATATATAAGCTTTAGCATTAACTAGGTCGGTGAAGAAATCTAATTACATTCCTTAGATTATGAACTTATAAGAAGCATGATTTATGGAAATTACTCCTCACACAGCATACAACTTTAAAAAACAATTTTCTCCAAAATCTTGTAAAAGCTTTCTCACGGATTATGGTAACAACGTTCAGCTTTTTAAAATCCATTTACTCCAAAAGCTTTCTCACAGATTAATATTATTTTAGAGTAATATTTTCAAGCATATTTATTTAAAAAGTAATTATATATGTATGTAATGCAAATGTCCTAAAGCCTTGTATTGGAAAGAAATTAATACAAAGATCTTACATTTATCTCCTAGGACTCAATATGACTTTCATCCTTCAATAGCTTCAAGTCTATATGTTTTCCTCCTTAATGTTCCTTTAATACCATTTCTTTTCCTGAAATTTAATAGAGCATGATTAGAAATATAATATGGTCATCATCAAAACATTTAGGATAGAGTTTAACATAAGTCAACACACTGTCTTTGGCAAGGGGGCTTCTTCCAATATCTTCATCAAGATCTTCTGATGATCTTCTTAAGAGAATACCAAGTCCAGAATAGATATCTGTTGTGGTGCTTCTTTCAAACTTTGCACCACCTTGTCTTCATTGTGTCCCATCTTGCTGAGGAATTCTTCAATTTTCTCCTTGGGCACTTTCCCCTTAGATATGATGACTGGCTTCATCACTCGTTGAGGGAGATATAGCGAATTTTCCTTGGATACCACAGCAGTTGTGTTTGATGTTGATCCTTCAGCATCACCATAGTTCCATGGGACTTTCTTAAGGCTGATGATAGGATACTATGGCCTGAATAGCAATATTAGTGGTTCTGGTCCAGCCACTTTCAAAGGGTTTTCAACCCCTTTAAGCTTGATGGGTTGAATTGTAAGGGGTGTTGCAGCCAGGCCTCCCTCAGAGGATATGACTGGTATGACATCTCTCCATCTTTATGATCATGGAGGAAATGTATGTCCACTCTCAAGTGATACAGTGCCATCGTCTGCCATTTGTAGGTCACCGTTGTCAATCATATTTTGGATAAGATGACAGAGTGCCCAACATTCTTCAGTGTTGTGACCATGAGAATGGGAGTGGTATTGACAGACTCCAGTAGCATCAAATCTTTTTGAGTGCAGATTGACTAGAGGTAGCAGTGCTATAATCTTTCCCTCATTGATCAGCATCTGTAAAATTTCTTCCATCGGTTGGCCTAAATAGGTGAACTCCCTATTGTTGGCAAAGTCCCAACGGGCTTGAGTTCTTGCTTTTCTTGCAAGCTTTTCCTCTAAGGATTCACTCTCTTGGGTCTGTGGTGGAGTCTTCGTGACAAGGAAGAGGAGACTTGCATGCTCCTGACTGAACAACTGTCATGTTACTTGGTGTTGATGTATCACCCATTCTGCCAGTTGATTGACCTGTTTATTAATAGACTTTAACTCCCGTTTTATCATGAATTGGAACTTTAAATAATCCCACTTATCTAATTTATCCTTGTTGGTTTGGGGAGAACCACCCACGTATTTGAGGTACTTGGAGTTCTCTCCACTGCCTCTATTGATCATGTTAACATCTTCTTCCTTGTGTTGAGGGAGATGGTTATCTTGAATGTGTGGTTGTTTGGGCTTTGTAACCACGATCTCACCACTATCTATTAAGTCCTGGATCTTATGCTTGAGGGCCTAATAATCCTGAGTGTAGTGGCCTGGAGCTCCAAAATGGTAAGCATAGTTTTTACTTGTATTAAAACCCTTTCCACTTGGATTGGCTGGTGGAAGGAGATGAGTGATTTTCTTCTGAGCTGTCAGAAGTTTGAAAATGTTTTTGAGTGAGTCCCCTAAGGGTGTGAACACTCTTGAGCGTCTGACTTCTCCACTATTTGGCAAGGGGGGATTTAAGGATTGTGCTTTAAAAGGGGAATAGTGTCTCCTTTGAATAGGCAAGTTGTGATTGCCTTTTTGAGTTTGTCCTTGCAGTATAAAAGAGACATCCTCTTCTTTCTTCTTATGGACCTTCTGGGGGTTGATCCCATAACTTCCAGATTGGATATGTCCAGCTACGGCTTTTAAAGTGGCGAGGTCTTGAATCTTACCAGACTTTAATCCCATTTCTGCCATTTCTCTATGCTTAATCATTTCTGAGAATGATTTTCCTATTCCAGCTAGGACCTTCTCGTAAAATGGAGCTTCTTGAATGTCTATGAAGGTCATCACCATCTCAGTCTCTGTCATGGTTACTTGAGCAGCCAGATGCCTCCATCTTTGGGCATACTCTCTGAATGACTCATTGACTTGCTTCTTGACTTTGGTAATCTAATACCTGTCTGGAGCCATCTGAGTTTGAAAGCTGTATTGACTGAGGAAAGCATGGGCTAACTCCTCCTAGCTATGAATTTTGGAGTTATCCAATCTGGTGTACCATGCTCTGGCTTCTCCAGTCTGACTCTTCTAAAATAGCTGCATTCTCAACTTTTCATTCTCGGCGTAGGATCCGAGCTCTCAAATGAATACTTTTAAGTGGGTGTAAGGATCTCCCAATCCATCATATTTATTAAAGTCAGGAGTTTTGAATTTCTCTGGATAATAAACCACGGGAAGATGCAAAGGTCTGAGTAGGAAACGCTTTCGTGTGGTCCAATCCCTTTGATGGAATGAATGGTCTCTTCTATTTATAAAACCTTCTTCTAAATATCATCGGTGTCTAGATCTTCTTTAAGATGGGTGATTTCAGGGGTTTTGTTGGACTTCTCAAACTGAGACTCATGTGCTAGGAATTCTCTGTCCGGACCCTAGATTCCTACTTGTATAGATGGTTCTGTTTGCATGGGTATTTGTGGACCCGGAGTTGACTTGTTTAGTTCTTTGAGAAGAACAGCCAACTCTGTTATTTGATTCCTTAATCCTTCGAACTCCTCACGAGAGACAAGAGTAGGATCAGGTGAGGCACTTGTTGTGACGCCCCCAAAACAGGTATACATCACTCATCTTGAGTCGCCAGATACATGGTACAGAACTCAACTACAAACTTAATTATACAACTGTCGTGTAAAAATACGACAAAACATAGCTGAGAATTTAAACACGAATATTGCCTTCTAGACAATATCCACACTCAATGGAGTCCTCATTAAAATTATTATCACACTATTTTATAAAAATAGTGAGGATTGCTATAGCCACCATCTCAGACCGTCACTCCATTCCCCGACTCGTCCCAGCTATATTTTCATTTCCTGAAGAGAACAGTGAAAGAAAAGGGTGAGCTCAACTAGCCTAGTAAGAAATATTATGACTAAGATAATGCATAATAAATTATCCTTAGTCTTCAACAGTGTTAAACTGATAAAATATAATAAACATCAAGTTTAACTGCAGCGAAATAAACAATCCATTAGAAGAGTCAAGTAGAGCATGATATCTACTATCTTCTATGATTTAAAAGTTTATCATCAATTTTATCGCTGTAATACCCATCAACAGCTTCTTTATTATACCCAAGACAAATAGAACTTTCATCAACCTGCCTTTCACCGAACCACCAAAGATGTTAAGTTAAATTCACAATTCATATTTATAATAATGTGAATCAACAGTTTCTCATTGCCACAAAGGCTTAATAGAGCATTTACTCAATATCCTTACCCCAAAGGCTAAAGATATTCAAATGTAATAACAATGATCATACCAATCAGTTGTCTATCTTTGCACTACAGGCCAAAGATATTCAACTATAAAACCAATGGTCATGATCATACAAATCAATTGCCTGTCAATGCACAACGGCCAAAGACATTCAACTGTTAACTAATGGTCATGATCCTGCCAATCATATCATCGAATTATCCATGCACTACGGCCAAGGATATTCGTTAGTATCACCAGTGGTCATGATCATGTCATACACCTGTCCATCTTCGCACTACGGGCCAAAGATATCAAACAACAGATCATCTTTACACAACAGACCAAAGATATTCAACAACATATCATCTTTGCACTACAGGCCAAAGACATACAACTGTAAAACCAATAACCAACAGTTTATCTATGCACTACAAGCCAAAGATGACTTCCAACACAATATAAGCATGAGGATGATGACAATGATATAAGCATTAATCAAACGAAATTAAGGATAAATATTAAAAACTTTAAATTTATCCAGAGTTTAAAAATATCCAAATTGTCAACATGATACTGCTTTGTGGAGTAAAATTCAAGAATAATATTCATGTACCAAAAATAATTTGGACAAAAAAGAAATATATTTTTCGGGTGAATAGTACCCCGTGAATTGTACTTCGGAAATAGTACCTCGTGAATAGTACCCCGACATGAAAAGTACCCCAAATACCCGAGTGAATTATATTTGGGTGAATAGTAATTTGGGTGAATAGTAACCCGTGAATAGTAACTCGTGAATAGTATTCCGACATGAAAAGTGCCCCGAATACCTGAGTGAATAATACTAGAGTGAATAGTAACTGGGTGAATAGTAACTTGTGAATAGTAACTCATAAATAAAATATCAAATAAAATAATATTTCATGACGAGTACAAAAGAAATGATATCTCATACGAGTATAATAGAATATACAAAACTGTAAATGGATTTTCATCCGCCATGCGGTAATCCACGTAGACATATCATTTTAATAATTTAATAAAGAATGAATACGAAAGGTCATTCACCATGCATGCGGTAGTCAGCATAGAGAGGTTATTCCAACAGAATAATAAAGAATGGAATAACAAAAGAATTCACCAAGCATGCGATAGACCGCATAGATAGGTTATTCCCAACAGAATAATAAAGAATGGAATAACAGAAGAATTCACCAGGCATACGATAGATCAAATGTGACCAAAGTTATTCCCAATGTAATAATAAATAATGGAACCAGTCATGCGTTATACATACGCGGGATATTCCAATGAATAATAAAGAATAGAATAATGTAAGAATTTCACCATGTATGTGGTACTTGGATGTAGACAGTTATTCCAACATAATAATAAAGAATGGAATAATAGAAGAATTTCATCATGTATGCGGTAGTCCGCATATACAGGTTATTCCAACAGAATAATAAGGGATGGAATAACAATAGCTCTCTTCATGAATACAAAAGAAATAATACCCCTTACTATAATAATAATATCCCTTACCTTAGAAGAAAAGTGGATACTGGAATAGTGAGGTAGCAGACTTCTCTTCTTCTTTCTCTCTATAATTTCTCTCTATAATAATTGCTCTATAGCTTTAGTGAATTGGTGAGAAATGAAAGAAGAACGAGCTTCTATTTATAGGAAAATATAGTTTCCATAATTGCACATTTTGGGGCTCGAAATATTATAGTATAATACCTCCCTCCTTTTCTTCATTTTTAATTTAGTCCTGCAAGTAGTATCAAACTTTCACCACCTCCCCTAATAGTAAATCATCTGAATCAATAGTAAACAATGTGAATCAATAGTTCTAGACATGTGAAAATACGAATTACAATATAGTACCTCCATCTATACCTCTATTTTTAACTTAGTCATGCAAGTATTATCAATCTTGCACCAACTCCCCTAATAGTAAATGAATGTGAATCAATAGTACACACATGTGAACAAATAGTTATAATCATGTGAATCAATAGAAATTAATTGATCATTTATCCGGTTAATTACCTGATTGGTCAATATAACCTCCAGACATCAATTATTATCAAAATAGATGTCGATTTCCACTAACACTAATAATCCCAACACAATGGAACTATCAATTTCATCTTTAATCAACACAAACTTATTCATCATTAATATTATAACTCTCAATATTTAACAACCAGGTCATTTCCAGGAAAGAGGGGGCTTTCCGATAAGGATTTCTCCTTATTGGCACGCAATTAGGTGACCAAAACTCTCCTTGATAGAACTTTTATACATTGTCAATATTGCAAATAATAATATGAATAACTTTGTCGTCTCAATTATTGATTTAAAAATATAACATATTATGCATATGATATTGTGACAATAATTGAATCAATAATATGGGAGATATGATGCAGCAATTACTTTAGCAATAATTGAGTATAATTGAGTGACTTCTTACGTAAGCATCAATAATCAATACCGTGTGCTACTATGCAACCACGCGTATTACTGTACTTTTACTACCGGGTAGTTCAACAATTTTAACGATAAAACTTTCGCCGTTATTTTTATAAGAAGATAATTCTGTCATTTTCTAAATACGACAATACTTCTGTTGTGGGGTCCACTAATAATTATGTCATCGTGTGAATATTCCCTGATAAAACAAATATTCTTCGACCAAACAAATATTTCCCGACACAACGAATATTTTATAACAACTTGCTTACTTTGAAAAATTTTCAAATATCACCCTTAACTTTAAACTGTTATCAATTTAACTATTTACCAAATTACATAATAATTATAAGAAAATTGAATACTTTCATTTCATAAAATTCAGGTTCTCACACTTGTAGCCATGTCTGACTGTGGGCTTAGTGCCTTTTTGGACTTTGAATGGGTAACGTGACTAATCATTTCCCTACAAAAAAGGGAAATGTCAAATGCTATATAATGTGTCCATTTTTTAGGAGTGTTTTAGTTTTCTCCTATAAAACGGATGTCAGTCGTTTTGATGACAGGATAGCATGTTGATATGAAAAAAAGAATGCATATTTACATACTCTTTTATATTTTCCATTACATTGAGATTGACATGGAAATGAAATTACAAATAATTAAAATTATAGGTAATTAAAATGGGAAGGTATGAAGAGACTTCCCTCCGCATTTGGTTTATCAGAGGCTGACCTATCTTAGGATAGTCTCGCGGCTTTTTGGAATGAAGGTTCCCAAATCATCGCAATTTACTAGATGAAAAGTTAATCCGATCTTTCAACTCAAGCGAATCTGGGTAGTTCCTTTCCTGAGCCTCGTGAAATTAGTCTCCCTTGAGTCTAGTAATCAAAAACCGATGGGTTAGCCTCCTGGTGGAGGGACCACACCACATACATTCATATACATCACATCTCACTATATGGAAATGATGACATGTGTGAAGCACTAATATCACAAGTAGATATAGTGTAAGCACTAAAGTGCATTAAATAAAGCATTAGTGTAAATCCATTCAATGTAAATGCATCATTCACACATAAGCAAATAAATTTTTTGGAAAGCTTTAATAGTGGCTTAAGCCCTCTTACTGGAATCCCCAGCAGAGTCGCCACCTATCGACGTCGGGATTTTTATTTGTCCCTTTCTGTTCTTGTCTTTGGTGTTCTCATTTTTAGGTGAGATTTGTTTGAAAAAATAAGTTTGAAAAGGTCCGACATGTATATGTCGACAATTTGACTGTTAGAATCACCAGTTGGTATTTTTAAATGGTTTCACCAACTCAACCAAGAAAAGGATTGCACAAAGACCAAGTGATTTGACACTATTTAACTGGTTTAAGAAACTAAAATTCGTTAGGGTCTAGGGGCTTGATTAAGTGGAAGGAAGGGTTAGGTACACCCCGACTTCTGTGATAACATGGTTACCACCACTTTTCATTAAACTTTTATCTGTGTATGTGTGTGTGTATGTTAGGTCTATGTGCAATTATCTAGAAGTAGTGCTATGCTTTGTTTGCACCTATATACAAAGGGTTAGACTTTTGTATAAAAGTTCAATTTTAACAAGATATAGCATTGAAGTTTTGTAAAATAGGTTTTTCAAACCCTTGTGCTCAATAGTAATTGAGGCCTTTGATACTTCCATTTTATTATGTGTTTGGCTTGATTGCTTTTATTTTTGAGATGCGAGGCATCTTCTAGAAAATAAGATACATAGTAGTGCCGAACTCATTGTGGGCATGAGAGCCATCTAAGGATATCCAGACACCGTAAATAATTTACAAGCTGGTTACAGCTGTAAAATGTCCATCACGGGAACCGAATCTAGATTCAGAAGCTGAATCTGTGATCACATGATTCCTAGGCTCACATGAGAAGTAATATATACAAAAGCTAGAAAAAGAACTAGATTTGAGTAAATCTAAACCATTTTAGCTTTAACGGTTCCACTTTAGTCACTTTGAACCTGTTAAAGTTAGAAATAGCCAGATTGAGAAAAATCTAGCCCGCAGGCTGAAAGATTAAATATCTACATTATGAAAGCGGTTAAAACAGATATTTATATAAAAGTGGTAAATGTATATATATATAAGCAGTAAAAGGTCACAAAGTAAACTCCAGACCAGACAGAAATGTAAATATATATATATATATATATATATAAAAACTCCAGGCCTGACAAAAATATAATTATATATATATATGGTTGTAAACGCACCGGATATTATATCAACGCTCAATTGAATCCAAGTTCGATGATATATATATATATAGAAGTAGAAGAAAGCTTAAAAATCTGAAGAATCTTATAGTGGGCGGCCAACAAGACTTCAGATAGCTTTTGACGCCTGAAAACTCGATTTCCACTAGCTAAATTTCAGTATGTTACACGAACTTACAAGTGTTTAGAAAGAAGAATCACTTAGTTTAGAGCACTCTAGTAGGAGTTACAGGCTGAAATGGATAGAGTTTCTCTCATTTTCCCTTTTTTTAAATGAGTTGCCAAGGGTCTAATTGCGGCTGCCCGGGCTGCCCCGGGCTATGCGGGTTCTGTCGTCTCAAAGTACGTGCACTTTGGCTACGCATTATCTGTTCGAACCTTCGTAACTTTCAATTCGGGCATCTGATAAAGGAGTGTTGTACCTTTTAGGAATGTTGTTGTCGAGAGCTACACAATGACATGGGATTAGAGGTTGTACAAAGCCGGGAAGGTGGGTCAATGACCAGATATCCAAGTCTTCAAAGTCTATCCATTGTACTGTCTTGTGTAGTAGTCACTCGGGATTTGAGCTATGGTTCTTGTGGGACACCTTTTTATGCAGTGTGATTTGAAATGTGTTGAGATGACGTAAATTTGATGTTGAGGTTGCAAAATGATGATTTTGCCCCCATCGGGGTTATCTCCAGCTTTGGCGCAGATGTAGCAGTCATTTCTCAGGGTTATCTCCGAGATTAGGCTACTGTGGATGCTGATTGTCCTCAGGGTTATATCTAAGGTGTGCATGACCTCCCACGGTTATCTTCAGGACTGAAATGGGTATCCCGGGGTTGTCTCCGAGGTTGAAACTGACTTTTTAGGGTTATCTCCAGAACTTGAACTGGATCCCTCGGGGTTATCTCCGAGGTTGGAACTGGATCTCACGAGATTATCTCCGGGATTGAAACTGAGTCTCTCGGGGTTGTCTCCAAAATTGAAACTGGATCTCCCGGGGTTGTCTCCGAGATTGAAACTGATAAGACTTCTAGGGTTATCTATGGAAGACGATTTTGCCCTCCTGCAGGGTTAGTAACAGGAACGCAAAATTTCGAGTGTCTACAATCTCTATGGATTATTGTGTACACTCCCAACTCTTGAAATTGTCATTAACCCTCAACCAAAATAAGACTCCTCTAATTTATAGATATAGGCAACCCTCCTATACAATTTAGGAATAGGGTTTTGTTTTAATTAATTAAACTTCTTTAATTAATTAGGCTCCTAATCTTATTTGAAATAATTAATTAAACTCTTTTAATTAATCAGCCTCCTAATCTTATTAGGAATATATGAGAGTACCTTTTATTAATTAATTCCCAAACTCCTTTAGAAATTAAATAATAATAATAATAATAATAATAATAGTAATAATAATAATAATAAGACTCCTCTTAGTAATTTATATTCAAGATTTCCAAAATATTAAATAATAAATATTAAGCTATTTAATTTATTCTATCATCATATATTAAATTAAGTACACTTAACTTATTATTACAATTATGCCATTTATTTCTTAAATAAATATTTTTTTTTTTTTATGGTGTAACCCTTTAGGTTCTTCATATTAAACCGGTTGTGAATAAATCAATTACAACAATTCTAATCTTATTTAAATAAATAAATTAAACTATTAATTTATTTAAATAAATAACATTTATTCTACAATAAAGATAAGCTTGCTTAGCGATCAATGACTTTCCAATTAATATTGATGTCAACATTAATCATAAAAGAACCTTTGAGTAATAGTTACCGTACAATTCAATCCTTCCACCATACAATGTCCCAATTAAATATAAGAAATGGAATTACTGTCAAGTCTTATTTTATTTAATTATATGTATTTCGATTCACAAATGTACAACTCCAAATAATGCAAATTATAAACTCTTTTCTAATTTCATTTCACCTCGGCCAATGATTCTTGGGTTGTCATTTATAGAATCACATAGGACATTCTCTTCTTTTACTAGAAGCGGTAGATTATTTGTTGATTATACATTATCTCCATGTACAACTTATTACACCCAAGCACACCCTTTGATATACCCTAAGGGTCTTAAGGGACATTTCAAAGTTTAACTCATCGTACACAAGATACTATTTTGATCTCAAGTCTATGGATCACTTGTACTACTATTACTTCAGGAATTTCTATTGACAGACAAGTAAAACTCCATTAGGTATTACTTAACGAGCCACGTTCAGTGAACTTATTCTCCAATAAGCACCTACATACTTGCTTTAGTGTCTGCACATAAATGGTCATGAGATCAATCATCCTCATCCAATGAGCAAGCAACGTATGTACCAATCTATTCAGATTTACTAATCCCCTTTTTAGTAATCCAATGATTGGGAACAATTTTAGTTTGTGAGCTATCTAAGAATTTAGATCTCATTAGCATGATCATCATCATGATCCTAAAAACATTTCTCAAAACTATAGGTTTATCACATATTATAAAACAACACCATGTATATAAATTAAAAGCCTTTAATTAAACTGTTCTTTTATTAAAAACTGAATATGATTTTTACCAAGTATATGCTTTATCATCAAATATGATTTTCTTGTGTGCATACTATTTTCAATCTCCCACTTGCACTAAAGCCAATAGCCATGATATCTCATAACCTTCTTCTCTAAGTGGCAATCATCCTGCTATTGGATAAGTTTCAGTTAATGGATATGTGAAGCTCTTTTTGAAAGTCAACTATCTCTATAGTGACTTCTCCTCTTTTAATGATTTCTCTAATCAAATGAAAGTGTCGCAACATATGTTTAGATCCAATATGAGACTTAGGATCTATTCCTAGTTCTGTAATGAACTTTTCATCCAAACAATCAACTTGCAGCTTCATTACAACTATATAATTTGTCTTTATCACTACTTTGTTGTTTAGAACTTTTCCAATTCACTGCACCACCGTTTAAGGTAACGATTTACCTAAAGTGGATTTGATGTCGTCTTGGCCAGTCTGAAAAACTTGAGTCTGTTAAGCCCTCTAGTTTTAATTCAAACCCACCATGTATCTTAATCACATCCTTAGGACTAGTTAAGTACTTTAAGATGTTTTTCACTGTCTTACAGTGATCTTCTCTAGAATATGACCGATCAACATCAGGTCCCGTACATTTCATTGCATACATGATAGTTGCTCATGTGATCTCTCTTTTTAGGAGTCTATGGGGAAAATTAAGAGAGATACACTCTATAACTCATCATCATGACACCTTTCTTGGAGATTTTCATGTTAAGCGGCTTTAACATCAAATGAATATACGTTTCTTGGGTTAAGTCGAGCATCCTTTTAAATTTATCTATACAGATTTGTATCCCCAATTAAGATATTCTTCCCAAATCATTCATGGAGGAATATTTAGATAACTTTATCTTTACTGATTGTAGCATTGGTATGTCATTCCTTATCCGTAGTATATCATCATATAATACTAGGAATGTCACGGTGCTCCCACTAACCCTTTTGTACACACTAGGTTTATTCTTATTTTTGATAAAATCAAACTCTTTTGATTGTCTAATCAAAACGAATGTTCCATTTTTGAGAAGCTTGCTTCAATCCATTTCTCTGAGTGTCTACACAAAACAAGGAAAAGCCTTATTTCCGACGGAACATTCCCTCGGAAATAAGCCTATTCCGTCGGAAGTAGGTTATTTCCGACAGGATGTTCTGTCAGAAATTCGGTCATATATATACGGGTTGAAGATAATGTCCATCATAAATTCCGTCGTACCTATCTAATATACGACGAAATAGTGTCGTCAAGTATAAGATTACTTTATTTCTGACAAAAAATTCCCTCAGAAATAGGATATTTCCTACTAAAAATTAAAATATGCTAATAATTATTAAAATTTGGCTGATTATTAAATCCGACGGAAATTCTGCCATAAATATCCTATTCCGTCAGAAATAATATTTTTTTAAACATAGATTTTAAAAGTGTATTTTCCAGGTGTTTAAACCCATTTATGTACCTGTAACCTGTTTTATCCCAATACAAATAGTAATATAAACCTGTATCACACATTCAAATATTCAACCTGTTTTATCCGAATACAGACAGTAATATAAACCTGCATCACACATTCAAATATTCAACGTAGCGCTAAAAACGATAGCAACACATCAACCAAAATGTAATCTACTAACTGATTATCATCAACATTACTAATCTAACAATTACAAATATAAGCTAATGTTCCATAAATGTTAAATAATATAATTTACAATACTTATACAGACACAATTAGACATTATAATATATACATATGTTCTACAATAACATGAATACAAATGAACTATAAACTAGTAAAAGTATCATCATCGGGCGGAGGTGAACGACGTTGCTCTGGTGTATAGAAATCAGTGTCATCCTCCTGGTCCCCATCACCAGTCCGCTCACCATCGCCAGTCTGATCGCAATCGCCAACCTGTTGATAGAATTAAAAATAAAAATCATTAGTCCATATATATGTGAAAATTTAAAAGATACTGTTAATTGAAAATAACATAAACATGCAGAATACCTGAGTAGGCGGGGGCTGACGAAAAGCTTCCTCTAGAAGAGTAATCACCATCCGGAGCATCTCGCTGCTGAACGCATCAAACTGCTCTTGCAGTAATCCAGTACTCTTTGCGAAGGCCCCTGCTATAACCTCTTGAGCAAGCTGGTGAAGATGAGAACTGTTAGGAAACTACTGACAACGAAAGATCGGATCGATATGGAACCTATCCGACACGGCCTCTATCAGCCTCTGGAATAAGTCGTCATCCAAGCCAGTGCCCGTATGAGATGTGTTAGCTTGTGCTCTCATACGCTGGCGGTGGCTAGAGCCTACAAAATAGAGTTGGCCAATTACTAGAAATAATTTAGATAATGTGTTCAATTATAGGTCTATAAAATATAAACAATATTATTACCTCCAGGTAGTGTATATGCGGGTATCCCAGCAGGCCCACCACTCAATACCTGTCAGTACTACTAGTAGGGGGATCTTTAGACTCGACCCATAGCCTCAGCTCCTCATCTCGAGATAAATCAATCTGGGGAGTGGAAATGGTAGAATCTAATGGCTTAGAACCCCCCCACCTTGCAGTTCCAACTCGCCTTTATCTACCGGTCCCGAGCTTCCTAAATTGGTCCTGTAATTTATCTTGTATGCGTGAGTTAATTATATCATTTTATTAACTATTGAATATTATTAAAAGCTAAATAGTAAGATGAGTTTTACCCGTATAGCTATGTTGCCTGAGACAAAGGATGCTCGCCCTTAGGCGTGTGGGCTCTGTCCCAAAACTCTAACATGGTCGAATCTCGGCCCAAGGTTCTCCCCAAGGACTAATAAAGACATTCATTAAATAGATATTAAGTATTTGTAATAGAACTTGATAACTAAACAACTAAATAAAGCGTACTTACCGTCTTTGCCTCCTCGAATGACTGCGAACCAGTGGTGTGTACTATGCAGAGTTGGCCACGGTTCTTCTTCGCTTACTCAGACTTCTTGAAGTCATCAGCATCCTAGTGCGCACACATAGCCAGCTATGCTAGGTTAGAGACTATGTGGGGCTGGTTATCTCTGATGGTGGTCCTCGGGTGGTTCTCAACTGCCCGGGCTGCCCTCTGTCGCATCTCATACAGCCAACTAGAGTAATTCTTAGCGACATGTGCCATAATCACATCGTCTCCAGCTGACTAAGAGATACTCGGGTCATATCTATAATAAGTTTATAACAAAAGATTAAAAGTTAGGAACAATGAATTTCATAGGCAACAATTGTGTACTAATATATAACTGCCTAAGATAAATTTATTAACTTACGTAAAAATCCCGCAAGACAGTCTGCATAAAAGAGGCATTGTATCACGTGTATTGGTTATAGCGCATGCAACCGGTCGGGAGGTGCGTCTAACATATAGGATGTAAGGTGTGCTTAGCTACCGGGTCTAATATACTATAGTACAAATAGAACAATATGTGTTACGTTAATTGTGTCGTGCAATAAATGACAGAAATATTAAATTATTACTGCAATAATGGATTAACACTTACTGTCCAGAATCGACATCCACGGGTACTGTAAGTGGAGCTGCCGGTGGACGACCAAAGGTACCGAGGTTAGTCCCTCGGTGTCGTCGATGAGCCGCATCTGTAATAATTAAAAAGACTGAGTCAATAAATATAATCTGGTACAACTTTAGATATATTTAAATCCTAGTTCAGATAACTTACTAGCTCCTGAAGACGAGCCTCCATCATGGCTAGCGTCTCCTGATCCGGATCGCCCACCACCTCGGCGACCTCCACCACTATGTCTAGCCATGACTATGCTACTACAATAACCAAATTGGTAGATTATAAATTTGAATGTATATTACTTAAATATATGAATATGTATATATTAACATTATGGTATTTACTAATTAGAAATCATTTTAGATTACATATGTCATCAAAACCGTCAGATTCAACGTGTATATCATTGTCGAATTTAGTATCTTTCTCATCCTCAGTTTCGAGATCAGTTTCGTCGTCATTATCATCCTCAATGATTATGTAATCTTTCACGATGACGTTTTCCTCGACATTGTGACGCCCCCAAATTCGAGTATCTTCCAACCCGACATATGGTGCTACACGGTACTAATAACTATACAATCATTCCATTGAAAACACAACATAATGAATGTAATTACTATCTTCTTATTACAATCAAAGTGATATCCTTTCCCAATTTCATAAATCGATTACATTGTCTATTGTTCGTAATGTATGATACATACTATTCTATTACACGATGGTTAATTATCCATCTTAGCTTTGCCCTTATCTCTCTTATCTTTCTCAATGCGTTCATCCTTAACTGCTGTCATATAATTCACGCAAGAAGTGAGCATAACAAGCTCAGCAAGTTCAACAAAGAATAACATTAATACCACATTTGTGAATTATATGACCAATCAGACATAACTAAACAAATAGTTATGAAGTATAATGAAATAGTAATACTTTAACAATTCATAACATCGATTCCCAAAGTATAGAATAGATTAGGAATTCTGAACCGGTCAATAGACCGTGAACAGTATCTTTCTGTTTTCATACTTGAAAAGGATATCATAGCACTAAGGTTGTACATCCGCATTACTTACGAGCACTTCTAGGTGATCAGCCTATAGTACTCTATGTTGATCAACATTCATCCGTTAAACGTATTTACATTTAAGTTTTGGCCAACTCGTGTGCCCATCGAATAATCGATGAAAAATACTTTTGTCTGTTCATAGACAAACCTTACCTTCAAATCCGTACCAATTTCTTGGCATACGATAGCGTTAACATTTCTATATAGAAAGATATATAGACAAATCAATCTATATCTTACGAATAGTCTAGCTGAGTTAAAACTGACATTGACCCTTTCTTCAAAATCAGTCATGCAACTCAGTATAATGAATCACATAAAACTTGACTAACTTGAAGGTTAGACAAGCATTAAGAAAACTTGCCTTTCAGCGTCTTCAAATAACTTAATCGACTGATCACAGCCTTTACAAAATCTATATGATATATTCACATAGCACACTGTAATTAGCTACAAAATAATTACTCACATTATTTCTACCAACTTCTTTCTCTTCTATGTCTTAGTTAACTTTATTTCATTTAATAAAGTCAATTCGACTTATTACCCTTCGTCTCGGCTTATTAACCAACTTACGTTATTAACCGGACTCTATCATCATTGGTGAGGTACCAATGTGGTTCACCAACTATGGTTCATTGATAACATTTTATGTTCCTCGTTCATAAGTTAATAACATGCCTTCAATTCCTAACTTTCAATACCATATACCTTAGTATATGTAGTATAGGAATAGTTCTAATACACTTATGAAGCGTAAAAACTTAACTCCTACAGGTCTCTGAACATTTGCAGTTCAAAGCTAAGTTATCTAACAAAAAGTTCATTTCGGCATGCAAGACATTCATCTCCTATACAAGATCAAGCGTCAAGGACGCTTAGTTTGCGATACCAAGATCCGGTCTAAGACCGCAACGTGAGAATTCCTTATACCAGTGGCGTTGCGGCACCACTTTCTAGTAGCCACTAACACTGTGTCTTGACGCAAGCACTTTAAAGCATCATTCTGCGCCATATGCCGCTGATCCTCCTCGTACACTGAAAAATTTTAATGAGACAAAATTTTTGGTGAGTTTCTCGGATCCATAACTTCTTCGTTATAAGTCCAATTTGGTCCGTTCAAAAGCCTACACATCATAAATGACATACTCTACACATTCGTATAAGAATTCAATACTTTCGAATCCGTTAACTCAAAATTCACTATTAAGTTCATTTTAAGCGTTCGTTAAACGTTAATGAGCGTTAATTGCTCGTTTTCTTCATTTTAAGTTGGAATCCGACGATTCTTGAGTCCACGACTGTTAAATACCCTATCTCACATGTTTACATTGAAAAACAACATTTTCAAGTCTCACAGCAACCTTCGACTATCAATCTGGAATTTCTACATTTTCGACGTTTAACGTCTAATTACGTAAAATTCGCCATAACTTCGTTACTAGTGTTCTCTAAGCCAAATCACATAGAATACTCCATGGATTTCATATCTACATCCTAACCAAGCAAGATGCAAGATACTAATAGAGATGGTTTTCAATTTGTCCATCAACAATCACGTTCAATACTCAATAATTTCTATGGTTTTAAACTTACGTAAACCCTTACGATTTTCATTTACATGTGACTTATAAAGGTTTTAAAAGCTACAAGCCATCCTTATTCCTCCATATGAGACATACTCCACCAATCTATGATTCTTCCTACTCAAAGAAATCAAAAGAGATGGAAACTATTATTAAGGAACATTACCTTAACAATCTTTGTGTTCTTGATAAACTTCTAATGAAAAAGCTTCAAAGTAGATGTTTTGGTTGAGTCTAGCTCTTTCTCTCTCTCAAAATATAGGTTGGCAACTTGAAAAACCTTCAAATGACCAACTCTAGCCTTCTATTTATAAGCAAATGAAATAGAGGGCAATTAGGTCAATATTCCCCACCTCCTTACTATTCCATACTTTGTCACCAAGTAAAATACTTGGTGACCAAGTGATTTTCTTGCCTTTCATCCCAAGTGGTCGGCCCACCATGCCCATAGGTCATCCCTATGGGTTTCCCCATGGGTTTTACCCATTCGGTGACCCACCGCTTCGATCCACGGTTCGATTTTCTTGAATTAGGCTTAATCAATCTAATATTGGGCTTTAGCTTGGGATTAACACATTAATTCATTGGGCTTACCTATACAATTGATTGGACTTGGCATAATCCTAATTAATTGAATTCACTTTAAGTCTTAACTTAATTCCATAATACCAATCGTATTCTACACGAATAATTCACGTATTCTCTCCGTATAATACTCATACGATAATCGTATTGTACTTAGTATTAATTCTTCATATTATACACGTATACTCAATAGTATCATACCCGTATAATATACGCATAATCATCGTAATTCATTATACGCCTCACATTTCCTTCTCAGAAATCATTCTTCTCAACCCTTAGGTTTTAAGTCCGCAGGCGAAAATTTCGTTTGCCATAAATGAAATATTATTCGATATTTCATCTCATCTTAATATTTTATCATTACGCGTTTCTCGAAATTTCAAAATAATTCCCCGAGCAAAAATGGATGAATAGTGTTTTTACAGAAATTTCTCGGAAAATAATTATTTTTATCTTGGAAATTCTAAACAATTAATTCTAGCACGTTGCCAGATTACTAACCATATCAGCACATTCTAGGTCATAGAACGACCTCCAAATAACTTGCTCACAAAATAAATCAATTAAATCCATTTAATTCACATAATCAAATAAAAATTTAATTATCATAAAAATCTGATTTTCTCGACGTTACATTCTCTCCCCCTTATAAGGATTCTGTCCCCAGAATCTCTCTTATAATTACACAAATAAATGAGGAAAATTTTCCTTCATTTTACTTTCGAGCTCCCACGTTGCTTCATCAGCATTGTGGTTTTTCCATAACACCTTCACTGAAGGTATTACCTTACTTCTTAAAACTTGTTCCTTCCTATCAATAATTTGGATTGGAAGTTCCTCATACGATAAATCTTTCTCTATCTGGATAGATTCATACTCTATTACGTGTTTATATTCCAGTTTATAAGGACGCAACACAGACACGTGAAACACATTGTGAATGCGTTCCATTTCTGGAGGTAAGGCTACTTCATAAGCTACCTCTCCTACCCTTCTTAAAATTTCAAAAGGTCCTACAAACCTTGGACTTAACTTCCCTTTCTTTTCAAAACGTATCTTTCCCTTCCAAGGCGATACTTTCAGTAAGACAAAAGATCCTACGTCAAACTCTCTCTTTTCTCTGTGAGGATCTGCATACTTCTTCTGCCTATCTTGAGCCGCTACCAATCGAGCACGTATAAGTGTTACCATGTCCGCCGTCTGTTGTACCAACTCAGGCCCCAACATTCGACGTTCACCCACTTCATCCCAACATAGTGGAGTTCTACACTTCCTTCCATACAACGCTTCGTAAGGCGGCATGCCTATACTAGCATAAAAACTATTATTGTACGAAAATTCCACCAACGGTAGATGATCGTCCCAACTCCCTGTGAAATCCATAACGCAAGATCTTAACATATCTTCTAGCATCTGAATTGTCCATTCACTCTGCCCATTCGTCTGAGGATGATACACCGTACTCAATCTTAACTGCGTTCCCATTTGCTCTTGCAAACTCTTCCAAAAGTTCGATGTGAATCGTGGATCACGATCTGACACAATCGAAACAGGTACTCCATGTCTGGAAATAATTTCCTTGACATACAGCTTAGCTAATTGTTCTAGGTTATACCTAACTCCTATTGGTAGAAAATTAGCCGATTTCGTCAATCGATCCACAATCACCCAAATAGCATCGTATCCTTTCCTTGTTGTTGGTAGCCCTACCACAAATCCATTGTGATGTGCTCCTATTTCCACTTTGGAATTTCTAATGGTTGCAACAACCCGCTAGGTCGTTGGTGTTCAACCTTAACCTTTTGACAAGTTAAGCACCAACTAACATATTCTGCTATCTCCATTTTCATGTTCGGCCACCAAAAGTTCCGACGAAGGTCTTGATACATCTTCGTACTACCGGGGTGTATCGAGTACCTCGAACTATGAGCCTCCATCATTATCTCCTCCTTTAATTCAGAATCATTTGGAACCCAAATTCTTCCTTCAAAACGAAGTAATCCTCCTTATCAAGGTTATACTTAGTCTTCTCTTCATATTCTATCCTTTTCTTCATCTGCTCGCATTCTTCGTTGCTCAATTGTACTCCCTTAACCCATTCCACTATGGTTAGTTGGGTTTCCATGGAAAATAACATTTCCACTGCTTCCTCAGGTAACTTAACTTCTAACTCCATTCTTGCTATCGTTGTTATCAACTCATTCTGAGTTGTTAACATTGACAGTTTCTCTCTACCCTTCCTACTTAGCGCATCAGCTACTACATTAGCTTTCCCTGGATGATATAAAATATCACAGTCATAATCTTTTATTTACTCTAACCACCTTCTCTGTCTCATATTCAACTCTTTCTGTGTAAAGATATATTTCAGACTTTTGTGGTCCGTATATATCTCACACTTCTCACTATATAGATAATGCCTCCATATCTTCAAGGCAAAAACTACGGCTGCCAATTCCAGATCATGAGTAGGATAAGCCTTCTCATAATCTTTTAATTGACATGACGCATACGCAATGACCTTGCCATGCTGTATGAGCACGCAACCCAGAGTCCTCTATGCGAAGCACCACTATATGCTACAAAGTTTCCTGTATCATCTGGTAAGGACAATATAGGTACCTCACTTAACCTCTTCTTCAGTTCCTGAAAACTGTTTTCACATTTTTTAGTCCACTCATACTTCACTAACTTCCTCGTAAGATTTGTCAATGGAGTAGCTATCTTAGAAAAGTCCTGGATGAACCTTCTATAGTATCCCGCTAATCCCAGAAAACTCCGAACCTCGGTTGGCATTTTTGGTTGCTCCCACTCATTAACTGCTTCTACTTTTACTGGATCCACAGAAATGCCATCCTTGTCAATAACATGTCCTAGAAACTTCACTCGCTCAAGCCAAAATTCACACTTTGTGAATTTTGCATTTCCTTCCGTAGTGTTTCCAACACTATTCTTAAATGTTCAGCATGATCTTCTGACGTCTTAGATTAGACTAGAATATCATCAATGAATACTACGACGAACTTGTCCAAATACTGCTTGAACACTCTGTTTGTCATATCCATGAATGCGGTTGGTGCATTAGTCAACCCAAACGACATCACCAGAAACTCGTAATGACCATAACGAGTTTTGAACGCCGTCTTAGGTACATCCTCCTTCCTCACTTTTAACTGATGATACCCCGTGCGAAAATCTATCTTAGAAAAATACTTTGCCCCTTTAAACTGATCAAATAGATCATCGATCCTGGGCAATGGGTATTTATTCTTAATCGTTAACTTGTTCAACTCTCGATAGTCGATACAAAGTCTTAACGACCCATCCTTTTTCTTTACAAACAATATCGGTGCTCCCCAAGGAGACACACTCAGTTGAATGTACTTTCTGTCTAATAGTTCTTGTAATTGAACCATTAACTCCTTCATCTCTACTGGCGCCATTCGATATGGTGCCCTTGAAATTGGTGTCGTACCCGGTAACAGATCAATTATAAACTCAAACTCTCTGCCCGATGGAATACCTGGTAATTCCTCCAGAAATACATCCGCGAACTCTTCAACTATAGGTATCTGGTCCAAGGATGCTCCCACCCTTTGGGTATCCACAACATGGCATAGATAACCTACACACCCCTTTCTCAACATTTTCCTAGCTTGTGTCATCGCTAGACAACAAGAGCGCCTCGATGATTTACTACCGAAGAACACTACCTTGGTTTTCTTAGAAAGTCGAAGGTTCACGCTTTTCCTTTGGCAATCTATTATAGCCTTATGGTTAATCAACCAATTCATACCAAGAATTACATCGAATTCTTTTAACCTTATCGGTACCAAATCTACCGATAACTTATTACCTCTAATATCTACGCAACAATCCTTATGAATATATTCAATGGGGATTATCTCTTCATTTGCTACCTTAACATCTAAAGGTATTGCTAACTTCTTAGGGATTAAACCTAATCGCTTAGCAAATCTACATACTATAAAAGAACAAGTAGCACCGGAGTCAAATAACACATAAGCATTTATTTCATTGACTGGAATGATACCTACTACTACATCCGATGATGCAACCGCATCTTGGACAGTTATATTAAACATGCGGGCTGAGGGTCTACCCATAGATGGTATTGGTCCAGTAATGGCTAACTTACCACTACCAGAACTCTTATTTCCCTCTAACCCTTTCTTTGGGCAATTTCTTGCCATGTGATATAACGATCCACAAATAAAGCACCCATGATTCTTTTTAGGGTTAGGACAGTTGGGCGATAGATGTCCCTCTTGTCCACAGTTATAGCAAACTGATTTTCCCTTTAAACAGACTCCTAGATGAGTCTTTCCGCATGTTTTACATGCCTCCATCCTACGCTTAGGATCTCCTTGTTTTACCCCAGTATTCCCAGGGTTAAAACTCTTCCTCTTAGGCATGTTGCCACTCCCACTGGCAACCTCTGCCTTATTTCCTCCCTCACTTTTATTCTTATTCTTCTTTTCCTTATGGTATTGAGACAACGCCTCACCACCACCTTCGGCAATAATTGCCTTTTCCAGGATGGTTCCGTAGGAAGCACTCTGAAACATTGAAATCCTACTGTAGAACCAGGGTTTCAATCCCTGTTCAAACCTACGTGCATTCCTCACTTCCGTTTCCACTTGATGTGGAGAAAATATTGCCAATTCACTGAATTTGGCTGCATATTGGGGAACAGTCATATCCCCTTGTTTAAGTTCCAAGAACTTAATCTCCATCCGACCCTGCATGCTAGTAGGGAAGTAGTTTTCGAAAAATACTTTCTTAAACTGTTCCCATGTAATTGCTTCTATTCTAGCCCCACCTTGGTGAGCCTCCAACTAATAGTTGGCTTCCCCCTTCATCATGTAAGTCGCAAAAGAAGTCTTTTGCGCCTCACTTACGTTTGTAATAACAAACGCCTTCTTTATCTCTTTTACCCATGTCTGGGCTTCCAATAGGTTTGTCGTTCCTCTGAACTCCGGAGGACCCACACTCTTAAATTCCTTAAAGGTAGTTGTTCTTACTACCCCATGAGCTATAGGAATTCCTACCCCAACTTGGTTAAATGCTACCATTGATAAATTAACGAACTCTTACATAGGGTTATTAGGACCCCCCTGATTTTCATTATGAAACTCGGCCTCTTGGTTACGTTGTCTCCTTCTTGGCGGCATAATTCTGATTAAATAAATAAAGTTTCATTATTATCTATTTAACTGCTTAGTTATCATTCTCAATAACAACTCATACCACAACAAGCACATTTAAACAAAAACTTCATTATATTAATACGCTTTCATAGTCAAAACTATTTACACTTTGCTTCCATAGCCAAAAAGCTATTACATTATTATCCCGTGATTAACTTCTACAAAAATTGGGATTTACAAAAAGACTACCCTTTAATTATACAAAAGAGGGTTTTACGTCACTACATATATACAAAAAAGATCTAACGATCTACTAACACTGCCTTACGGCATTCTCATGTTTCCGATTCGCTAGAATTAAAACAATATCTCGACTAATGGTATGTCGAGTATGCCCTGACTCAATAGAATAACAAGCAATTTTTAGCTTGAAATCCTCATGAGCTCTATCATGGATGTATGACATCCGAGCTATCTTCTGGTCTTTAATGGCCAATTCCTTACGAAGCTCTATGGATTCATTCTTATAGTCCCTAGCTTTATCCGTTATCAGTACTTTCTCATCGTGCTCTAACTCAAAATCTGCCTCTGCAGACTCCTTCGCCTCATATAGGGCGGTAATCTCCTCATTCTGTGTATGCACCACCGTGTGCAGATGCATATTCCTATCCAACACAGCGAGGTACAATAATCTCATTGCATCTGGAGGTGTTGCCTCCTGAGTAGGTACCACCATATTAATCGATGTTACCTCCATCTCCTCTTCCACGTCAATCATCATATTTAGATATGACGCTATCCCCATTGTCTCCTCGGAGTATTCCTCCTCAGGGATGTACTCTTCAATATCCAAGTCTTCTAGAACCACTACCGGTACCTCCGCCACTGGCATTGGCACTACTTCCACTTGGTTCACTGACTCTTCACTCACAACATGAATGTCTCTATACATCAAGCTATCGTTTGACATCTACAAAACACATAACACGTTGATTAGTACATAATACACAATATTATAAGCACAAATCACATTTAATTTGTTTAAGATTAATTTCCATCTTTTAAATCTTTCGGTACTGAGTTTTCTCAATACCTTATTAATTCATTTGAATCAAATTTCTTTCTTCGGACTTTACCTTCCTTACGAGGTTATTAGCCTAAGGTTCTTTCCCCCCTTAAGTTTTATAACCTAATGTTTTGATACCAACCTGTGACGCCCCCAAATTCGAGTATCTTCCAACCCAACATATGGTGCTACACGGTACTCATAACTATACAATCATTCCATTGAAAACACAACATAATGAATGTAATTACTATCTTCTTATTACAATCAAAGTGAAATCCTTTCCCAGGTTCATAAACCGATTACATTGTCTGTTGTTCGTAATGTATAATACATACAAACATACTAATCTATTACATGGTGGTTAATTATCCATCTTAGCTTTGCCCTTATCTCTCTTAGCTTTCTCAATACGTTCATCCTTAACTGTTGTCATATAATTCACGCAAGAAGTGAGCATAACAAGCTCAGCAAGTTCAACAAAGAATAACATTAATACCACATTTGTGAATTATATTGTAAAAACCCAAAACCCTAATAAGACTCGTATGTATAAAATCCCGTTATATAAATAAAATTTCTCTGTTCTGAATGTGTTATATGTTAATATATACTTGGTTTGACAAAATTGACCAAATAAATTTTTTTCCAAAAAACGTCGTGCTTAACACCTCGTGCTTAAAATTTTTTCTATAATCGGACTTTTCGGTAAAATTATTTTGACAAGTTGCTTTGTCGTGCTTACACTGACAAAACGCTTTGTCGTGCTTGTTAGGATTAGTGAGAAATTTAGGTTAACAACCCTAGATTAACAAACCCTAACCCTAATTAGCAAAACTCTAACCCTAATTTGTAAATTAAATCCTAATTAGCTAACTAAACCCTAATTAGCTTATGTTAACACCTAATCATGGTTAGTAAACTTCAATTAGGTACTAATTAACATTACTTAACATTCCTAATCATTAGAAACAAAACCCAAATTAAGATTAGTGAAGATTAAAGCCTAATTAAGCTACTAAACAAACCTAACTAGCTCATAAGTAGGTTAGGAGTCACCATTGCAAGTTCCTATGCTGCACATGACATGCTTGTAACTCCCAAGCATGATAGTAGTCATCAGACCAGATCTTTGTAGAGGCAAGTTGCTCAAAAATGACAAAAAAGCCAAGTTGAAGAATTCTATAAATAGGAACCTTAGGGCTGAGCAAACTCACGAAATTCCTAAGCCTAGATACACTTATAAACCTATCAAATCAAGCCTGGATGATAGCAGCAACAACATCAGAAGCTAGAATCAAAAATTGTTCAAGAAAAGGTACAAACCCTAGTTCATAATTAGCTCTTTGATCCTATGTTAGATTTGTTGTTTAGATGTTTAGAATTTTGTATTAGTATGTTAGAAAGTATGTTAGATTGGTAGAACATGTTTTCATAACATCTAGATGCCTTAATTAAGTGTTTTAAGAAATCTAGAAATTTTGAAAACTAAGTCTGACAGTCGAATGTCAGGGCCTATAGATTCATATGTGTTTATGTTTTAGTCTGTTAATTTTTTGGTATTTGTAGCCTGTTAGTAGGTCTTTAATCTGGAAAAGAAAACAGGTTCAGTTGAACCATAGATTGCAAGTTATAAGCAGTCAAAATGGGTTGGCCGCTTCACGGATTTCGCTTTTCGAAAAAACTCAAGAACAAATGATCGAGCCATTACTTTGACCAACCTATTTAATCGTCTTCTGATTGTTATTTCTGTAAGTTTTTGTTATAGATTAGTACCCTGTTATAAATACTACATATCTATGATCTTTAATTGAACAAACAATGTATAGGTTTACTGGAATTAATGGTCAAAATCTGTTGACCGAGCTTGACCAAGTTTTCTGGAATTTTCGTAAATCAAGAACATGAAGAATAAAGATCTAGTCAGTGCTTTGACCAAAGATAATTAGAGACTTTAGAGTTAAGATTTGTTCATGTTAATATTATATATGTGTACTCTGACATATATACTACATGCTATAACAAACATCACATACATCTAATACACATAATCAAAGATATTCAAGCCACAAAACCGTTGACCGGCCATGACTATTGTTATGGGTTACCCAGAAACTCAAGAACAGCTCTGACAGTGACTTTGAGCCTCTATAACTTCTTGTTATATGTAAATTAAAGCCTAAAATTTGTTTCATGTTGTACTATTGTATGAGTACTACAACATCAACTCTTAACCAAACCAAAAATCATCATCAGTAGCGTTTTGATTGATGGTCAAACTGGTCACTCGACCATGACCAAATTGCTGCCCAGAAACTCAAGAACACCTACAGCGACACTTTTTGTCACTGAAGGGCTTTAGTGACAAACAAAAATTATTTTTCTAAAAAAAATAATAAATTATAAAAATTAGAAATAATTAATAAATAAATATAAAACAGTTTTAAAAATTATATTAAATTATTATAAATAAATTACGATATTTTTATATAAATTTAATAATTATTTTATATTATTTTAATATTATTAATAATTAGCTTATTAATAAAGAAATTAGTATAATTATTTATAAATACTAAATAATTATGGAAAATATTATTATTGATATAAAAAGTATAATAAATAAATATAAATTATTTAATAATAATAATTAATGTTTTTCTTTAAAATTTTTGGGTAAATATTAATTATTTATAAATAGAAATAAATGATATAAAAATCATTTAAGGGATAAATAAATGTTTTAAATACTTTAAAATTTTTAAATAAAGTATTATAAAGGATAATTACATTTTATAAATAAAATTTAGTCCATTTATTAAGGTATTAAACACCAAACCCTATTAAATCTAACCCGATATTATATATGTGTTATAATTGAGCATTGTTATCAATACTAACGTGTTAGATTATATATATATGAACATCGTAGGTACTTATTAACGTTTGAATAGCATAACTTGACTGATCTACTCTCAGGCAAGTTCTCTATCCTTAAATCTCTTATAAAGCAAATTTCTTAAACCTTGTTTATTTATTTGACAAGATTTCTATCTTGATAAGCTGTTAATATAATATACTACACCTACAATTGAATTACCTTCTTATTGTAAAGTTATTGCTATAGCTTTAGCATAACTAAGAAATGAATTGTTTATTCATATGATAATTTTTATTGAGCATAAACTGTTGAGTCAAACCAAATTATTTTGGTAAGACATCATATACTAAAGTTGGGTATCTCGTAAGGGATCGAAATTTGGTCAATTCATATATTGACATTAATTTTAGTGTATTTTGAGCACTGTAGGATGATATGCATACTCCTAAGATGTTGAATAGGCTGATCCCCTATCTCACATCTGGACAAAATTTCTATGTCTTTGTGGCTGACAAAAATAAAGAAAATTCCAGAAATGGTTGAAATAAATAGAAATCCAAAAATGGTAACAACTATCAGTCAAAATTTAAATTGTTATATTTCTTCAAATCCTATATTGTTATAAATACACAACTTGTTGAGCATGTCATAGCTCACCCTTGCAAATTATTCCCTTTGCAGTTTTAGATGGTAATCCTGGAACATCTGGAGTAGATAAAGGGAAACGTCCCTACATAGATTAGATTATATTCTTGTCTATTTAAATACCTTGTAATAAGAACTCGTTATGAGAATCATGTAATCGAATCTTAATATTATGATATATATATATATATATATAACATCTTTTATTTTCGCAACCGTGTTTTCTTACATATATAGATGTAAAATTAGACTTCTTCGAATCTAGTTGAGATCCTTGGGAACTATTTAGCTGAGTGAGGGTATTAATAGCATGGACTGTTCATGTTGTTATTAATACTCTAGATTTCAGATAAGTAGTTACTATCGATACGATAGTATAAATTCGTTGGCTTAAACTATACATCTGGGTGAGGGTATTAGTAATATGGACTGTTCATGTTATTACTGGTACTCTGAATTTCGGATAAATAGACTCTAGTCACAAATACAGTTCATATATCCAAGTGACAGTATCCAAACAAAGTAAAAGTTATCTTGAGAATTTACATCTGTTATGGGATACTGTGAATTTTGGATCTATGGGAATTATATCTAATAGTCCCTCTATTTAATGTAATCATATAATTAGATACCATGGGTGTATAGATTTAAAAGCATTATGTTGATTTTCTGTAAACACCATATCAGATACCGTGGGAGTATAGATATGGGGGCGTTACAATTTTGGTATCAAAGCTTTAAGGCTATAGATATAAGGAAGAGAAATCTTAGTATATAGTCTTCGAGTCCGTAAAAATTTTAAAAGTATATATAAAATATAACATTAAAATTATTATGTTGTGTAAAATTTTATACCAGTATTAAAGGAGTTTTCTTTTATAGATGGCCAACTCCAATGCTAAGGAAATGGTAATAGCCAATAATCCACCATAAATAGAGTCATACATAGCCAGTGATGCAGAAGATGAGGAATTGCTTCATGATCAACAACTGTTAGATGCTAAGGAAGAAGAAGATCCAATGGCAGGACAGTTAATGAGAATAGATGAGCATGATGAGGCAATGGCATCACTATTGTAGACAACAGAATATGAGAACAATAAGATGAATTTTAGGGTTGATATGGCTGAGAGAATGCTACAGCATGAGAGGGGGCATAGTCTTCGACTAAAAGTACAACTGCACCATGCACAAAGGGGCAGAAAGGAAATTCAGTCAAGACTTCTTAAAACATCTCTGGGAGTCCGAGAAACTTTTAATGATTTGCAGCGTCGTGTAGCTCGATATCCCGTAGAGGAGAAGAAAATGGCATATCTCATCGACCGATCTGTTGTTTGTCACATGATTCAGGATTCCTTTGATGATATCAATGAATTCTAGAGAGTAGCATAGGTAGTTGAATGCTTTATATTAGTACATTAAAGGAGCATTCAAAGTTTGTAATCAGTACTTTGTATGATAGTAGTAGGTTCAATTATGAAGTCGTTATGTAATACCATTGTGATATATAAAATAAACAATATGTTGTGTTACTCAAATTCTTATGTGAATTTTATTGGTTTATATAGAATCATGCCACCAACCGTAAGACCCCAAAGAGAAATGAATGATGATAATTCTACCCAAAGAAGCTAGTAGACCTTATGCTAGGAGTTGTAAATAGACACATGTGAACCAAAATACAACTTTTAAAGACTTTAAATTAGTTGGACCACCTGAGTTTAAAGGTACATCAGAACCTGTAGATGCACAAATTTGGATTTCTGAGATAGAGAATTTTTTCCTAGTAACTAATGTTAATAATAACTAAAAGACAACTTTTGCAACCTTTTTCTTAAAGGGTGAGGCTAATTATTGGTGTGAATCAACCAAAAGTCAACACTGAAATTGTTCCTTGGGATAGATTCAAAGAGTTGTTCTTTAAGAACTATTTTTCCCAAACCCTGAAAGACAGAATGGAAATAAAATTTCTAGACTTAAAACAAGGAGATCTTACTGTAACCCAGTATACAGCTAAGTTTAATGAACTATCCAGGTTTGCTCCATATCAAGTGACCACTGAACTTAGAAAGACTCGTAGGTTTCAGGAAGGTTTAAAACCTCAGATTCGGAGTAGATTGTCAGTGCTTCAAATAAAAACTTTCTCTGAAATACAGAGAAGGCCACTATAGCCGAAAGTGAGAATGAAAGTCTTACTAAGTTTCATCAGGACAAGAGAAGTCATAATGAAAAAAGGAAAAATTAGGACATAACCCAGTTCAGGTGGGTTTAATAACAAACGTAAATGGGATAATTCTTTTTCTAGCAACCCAGGGAAAAAGATAGGAAATACTAATAACAACTTTAGTACTAATAATATTAAACCTTGTCCTAATTGTGCTAAGAAACATAGAGGAGAATGTCTTCTTAACAAATGTTTTAATTGTGGACAGTTGGGACATTATTATCCACAATGTGCTCTTCCGAGGAAAAATAAATGTTTTAATTGTGGTTCATTGGACCATTTTTCTAAGAACTGTCCCAAACCTAAGAATCAAGGAGGAAAAGGGGTTAGAATACCAGAGAATAATCAATCAACAAAGAGTGCAGTTGGGGTTCGAGAATCGACCTCTGCGAGAACATTTAATATGTCTGGTGAGGTGTTGTTGTTGCTTCACGGGGACGTGGTGATGGTATCATCCCTATCAACACTTTAAATGCATATGTATTATTCGATTCTGGTGCTACATGTTCATTTGTGTCTAGAAATTTCTCTACAAACTTGAATACGCCTTGTGAAAATTTAGACAAACCATTTTGTGTATAAATTGCTAATAATGAAAGAATTCCGGTTAAGACCATATACAGAAACTATAGTATGGTAATAAAAGGACATAATTTTAAGGTAGATTTAATACCAATTCAGTTGGGAGAATTTGACGTAATTCTAGGAATGGATTGGTTAGTTAATCATAATGCGATGATTAATTATCATCAAAAACGTATTAACCTTTTGACTGCTTCGAAGTCAAAGGTGGTGTTCAACGGTAGTTGTTCACCTAAGCAATCTCGATGTTTGACTATAGTTCAGGCAGAAAGATTACTTTAAAAGGGTTGTTTAGGATATTTAGCCTATATAGTTGATACTCGACAGAAAAGAGTAAAACTAGATCAAATACCTATAGTTAAGGATTTTCCCGATGTATTTCCGGATAACTTACCAGGTTTGCATTCAGATAGGGAAATTGAGTTCGTCATTGATCTTGCACCAGAAACGGCAACAGTTTCTAAGGCACCATACAGAATGGCACCTATAGAACTGAAAGAGTTACTTATACAATTACAGGAACTCTTAGATAAAAAGTACATACAACCTAGTGTTTCACCCTGGGGAGCACCAGTTTTGTTTCTAAAGAAGAAGGATGGAACTATGAGACTATGTATAAACTATAGGGAGTTAAATAAGTTAACTATCAAAAATAAATATCCTTTAACAGGAATTAATGATTTGTTTGACCAATTAAAAGGGGCCGAACATTTTTCAAAAATTGACCTTAGAACAGGTTATCATCAATTAAAGGTAAGAAAGGAGGATGTGGCAAAAACAGCATTTAGGACACGCTATGGACATTATGAGTTTCTTGTAATGTCTTTTGGATTAACAAATGCACCGGCAGCATTTATGAATTTAATGAATCGAGTGTTTAAACCATGCTTGGACAAATTTGTTGTAGTGTTTATCGACGATATTCTGGTATACTCGAAAACACGGGAAGAGCATACTGAACACTTGAGAGTCGCATTGGAGATATTAGGAAAGGAATAACTTTATACAAAGTTTTCAAAGTGTGAATTTTGGTTGAAGAGAGTTCAATTTTTAGGTCATGTAATTGATAAGAATGGAATATCTGTAGATCCAGCTAAGATCGAAACGGTTGTGAATTGGGAACAACCAACAACTCCAACAAAAGTACGAAGTTTTCTCGGTTTAGCGGGTTATTACCGACGATTTATAAAAGATTTTTCAAAAATAGCAACCCCATTAACCAATTTAACTCGAAAGACGGTGAAATACGTCTGGATAGATAAATGTGAGGAAAGCTTCCAAGAGTTGAAGAAGCGACTGAGCATGGCTCTAGTGTTATCCTTACCAGATGATACAGGAGGCCTTGTAGTATATAGTGACGCATCACACCGAGGTTTAGGGTGTGTGTTGATGCAACATGGGAAAGTGATAGCTTATGCATCACGACAACTCAAAGATTATGAGAAGAGGTATCCTACTCATGACCTAGAGTTAAAAGTGCAGAGTTTTTGCTCTAAAAATTTGGAGACATTATTTATGCGGGTAGCGTATGAGATATATACAGATCATAAAAGTCTGAAATATATTTTTACACAAAAGGAATTAAATGTAAGACAGAGACGATGGTTAGAACTGATAAAGGATTTTGACTATGAAATCTTATATCATCTCGGTAAAGCCAATGTTGTAGCTGATGCGTTAAGTAGAAAGAATCAGGAAAAATTGAATGTATTAACCACCAATGATAGGTTAATAAAAGACTTTGAAAATTTAAAAATTGAGGTGGAATGTCCAACTACCTCTACCCAAAAATTGTATATTTTAGAAGGAGTTTCATCTCTGCTTAATAAAGTTAAAGAGATACAGGAGAAGGATGAAGGATGTCAGAAGTTTAAATCTAATTCAACACATGATAAGTATAATAAATTTAGAATAGATACGGATGGAATAATAAGATATGAAAATAGAATCTCGGTTCCGTTAGACCAAGCTTTAAAAGATGAAATTTTGAACGAAGCTCATAATTCTAAATTTTCCATACATCCTGGCAATACAAAAATGTATAAGTATTTAAGTCGACACTTTTGGTGGTCGAACATGAAAAGAGAAATAGCTGAATGGGTAAGTAAATGTTTCACATGTCAAAGGGTTAAGGCTGAGCATCAAAAGCCGAGTGGTTTACTTCAACCCTTACCAATTCCTGAGTGGAAGTGGGAACATATAATTATGGATTTTGTTGTTGGTCTTCCAGCTACACAAAAGGGCTATAATGCCATTTGGGTAATAGTTGACCATTTAACAAAATCAGCTCACTTTTTACCTATTAAGATTACTCATAACCTAGATCACCTTGCCAAACTGTACATCAATGAAATTATCTCTAGGCATGGAGTACCTGTTTCCATAGTATCAGATCGAGATCCAAGATTTACTTCTAATTTTTGGAAAAGCCTTCAGAAACACTTAGGAACACAACTAAGATTAAGTACAACTTATCATCCACAGACTAATGGACAAAGTGAGAGAACCATACAAACATTAGAAGATATGCTGAGAACTTGTATATAGACTTCAAAGGAAGTTGGGAAGATCAGTTACCCTTAGTTGAATTTGCCTATAACAATAGTTATCATGCTAGCATAGGTATGCCACCCTATGAAGCTTTATATGGGCGTAAGTGTAGAACACCTTTATGTTGGGATGAAGTCAGGGAAAGACAAATGTTAGGACCCGAGATAATTCAACAAACAACTGAAACTATCAGAATTATTCGTCAACTATTGCAAGCATCTCAAGATCGACAAAGAAAATACGTTGATCCACATCGTCAAGAACGAAACTTTAACATAGGAAGTCACGTATTCTTGAAAGTATCTCCTTGGAAAGGCAAGATACATTTTGGCAAGAAAGGAAAATTAAGTCCGAGATTCATTGGACCTTTTGAAATTTTGAGGAGGGTGGGTGAAATTGCTTATGAAATAGCACTACCTCCTGAGTTGAATCATATTCATAATGTGTTTCATGTGTTCGTATTACGACCATATAAACCTGATTATAAACACGTTATACAATATAAGCCGATCCAAATAGAAAAAGATCTTTCTTATGCAGAAGAACCTGTGCAGATCTTCGACCGTAAAGAGCAAGTCTTGAGAAATAAAGTGATAGCCACGGTCAAGGTAATTTGGAGGAATCAGAACGTTGAAGAAGCTACATGGGAGCTTGAAGATAAAATGTGCGAGAATTATCCTCAATTATTTACTTGACACGTACTGTAATTTCGAGGACGAAATTCTTATTAGTGGGGGTGAATGTAAAAACCCAAAACCCTAATAAGACTCGTATGTATAAAATCCCGTTATATAAATAACATTTCTCTGTTCTGAATGTGTTATGTGTTAATATATACTTGGTTTGACAAAATTGATCAAATAAATTTTTGCCCGAAAAACGTCGTGCTTGACACCTCGTGTTTAAAAAAAAAAATCTATAATCGGACTTTTCGGTAAAATTATTTTGACAAGTTGCTTTGTCGTGCTTACAATAACAAAACGCTTTGTCGTGCTTGTTAGGATTAGTGAGAAATTTAGGTTAACAAACTTAGATTAACAAACCCTAACCCTAATTAGCAAAACCCTAACCCTAATTTGTAAATTAAATCCTAATTAGCTAACTAAACCCTAATTAGCTTATGTTAAGACCTAATCATGGTTAGTAAACTTCAATTAGGTACTAATTAACATTACTTAACATTCCTAATCATTAGAAACAAAACCCTAATTAAGATTAGTGAAGATTAAAGCCTAATTAAGCTACTAAACAAACCTAACTAGCTCACAAGTAGGTTAGGAGTTACCATTGTAAGTTCCTAGGCTGTACATGACATGCTTGTAACTCCCAAGCATGATAGTAGTCATCAGATCAGATCTTTATAGAGGCAAGTTGCTCAAAAATAATAAAAAAGCCAAGTTGAAGAATTCTATAAATAGGAACCTTAGGGCTGAGCAAACTCACGAAATTCCTAAGCTTAGATACACATATAAACCTGCCAAATCAAGCCTGGGTGATAGCAGCAACAACATCAGAAGCTAGAATCAAAAATTATTCAAGAAAAGGTACAAACCCTAGTTCATAGTTAGCTCTTTGATCCTATGTTAGATTTGTTATTTAGAATTATGTATTAGTATGTTAGAAAGTATGTTACATTGGTAGAACATGTTTTCATAACATCTAGATGCCTTAATTAAGTGTTTTAAGAAATCTAGAAATTTTGAAAACTAAGTCTGACAGTCGAATGTCAGGGCCTATAGATTCATATGTGTTTATGTTTTAGTCTGTTAATTGTTTGGTATTTGTAGCCTGTTAGTAGGTTTTTAATCTGGAAAAGAAAACAGGTTTAGTTGAACCATAGATTGAAAGTTATAAGCAGTCAAAGTGGGTTGACCGTTCACGGATTTCAGTTTTCTGGGTTACCCAGAAAACTCAAGAATAGTCGAACCGGCTACTTTGACCAACCTATTTAATCGTCTTCTGATTGTTATTTCTGTAAGTTTTTGTTATAGATTAGTACCCTGTTATAAATACTACATATCTATGATCTTTAATTGAACAAACAATGTATAGGTTTACTGGAATTAATGGTCAAAATCTGTTGACCGAGCTTGACCAAGTTTTCTGGGATTTTCAGAAAACTAAAGAACATGAAGAACAGCATCTAAATGTACTTTGACCAGCATAATTAGAGGCTTTAGAGTTAAGATTTGTTCATGTTAATATTATATATGTGTACTCTGACATATATTCTACATGCTATAACAAACATCACATACATCTAATACACATAATCAAAGATATTCAAGCCACAAAACCGTTGACCGGCCATGACTATTGTTATGGGTTACCCAGAAACTCAAGAACAGCTCTGACAGTGACTTTGAGCCTCTATAACTTCTTGTTATATGTAAATTAAAGCCTAAAATTTGTTTCATGTTGTACTATTGTATGAGTACTACAACATCAACTCTTGACCAAACCAAAAATCATCATCAGTAGCGTTTTGATTGATGGTCAAACTGGTCACTCGACCATGACCAAATTGCTGCCCGGAAACTCAAGAACACCTACAGCGACACTTTCTGTCATTGAAGGGCTTTAGCGACAGACAGAAATTATTTTTTCTAAAAAAAATAATAAATTATAAAAATTAGAAATAATTAATAAATAAATATAAAAACAGCTTTTAAAATTATATTAAATTATTATAAATAAATTACGATGTTTTTACATAAATTTAATAATTATTTTATATTATTTTAATATTATTAATAATTATCTTATTAATAAAGAAATTAGTATAATTATTTAAATACTAAATAATTATGGAAAAATATTATTATTGATATAAAAAGTATAATAAATAAATATAAATTATTTAATAATAATAATTAATGTTTTTTAAAAAAATTGGATAAATATTAATTATTTATAAATAGAAATAAATGATTTAAAAATCATTTAAGGGATAAATAAATGTTTTAAATACTTTAAATTTTCTAAATAAAGTATTATAAAGGATAATTAAATTTTATAAATAAAATTTAGTCCATTTATCAAGGTATTAAACACCAAACCCTATTAAATCTAACCCGATATTATATAAGTGTTATAATTGAGTATTATTATCAATACTAACGTGTTAGATTATATATATGAACACCGTAGGTACTTATTAACGTTTGAATAGAATAACTTGACTGATCTACGCTCAGGCAAGTTCTCTATCCTTAAATCTCTTATAAAGCAAATTTCTTAAACCATGTTTATTTATTTGACAAGATTTCTATCTTGATAAGATGTTGATATAATATACTACACCTCAATTGAATTACCTTCTTATTGTAAAGTTATTGCTATAGCTTCAGCATAACTAAGAAATGAATTATTTATTCATATGATAATGTTTATTGAGCATAAACTATTGAGTCAAACCAAATTATTTTGGTAAGACATCCAATATTGAAGTTGGGTATCCCGTAAGGGATCGAAATTTAGTCAATTCATATATTGACATTAATTTTTGTGTATTTTGAGCACTGTAGGATGATATGCATACTCCTAAGATGTTGAATAGGCTGATCCCCTATCTCACATCTGAACAAAATTTCTAAGTCTTTGTGACTGACAGAAATAAAGAAAATTCCATAAATGGTTGAAATAAATAGAAATCCAGAAATGGTAACATACTAATCTATTACACAATGGTTAATTATCCATCTTCGCTTTGCCCTTATCTCTCTTAGCTTTCTCAATACGTTCATCCTTAACTGATGTCATATAATTCACGCAAGAAGTGAGCATAACAAGCTCAGCAAGTTCAACAAAGAATAACATTAATACCATATTTGTGAATTATATGACCAATCAGACATAACTGAACAAATAGTTATGAAGTATTATGAAACAGTAATACTTTAACAATTCATAACATCGATTCCCAAAGTATAGAATAGATTAGGAATTTTGAACAGGTCAATAGACCGTGAACAGTATCTTTCTATTTTCATACTTGAAAAGGATATCACAGCACTAAGGTTGTACATCCGCATTACTTACGAGCACTTCTAGGTGATCAGTCTATAGTACTCTATGTTGATCAACATTCATCCGTTAAACGTATTTATGTTTAAGTTTTGGCAAACCCGCGTGCCCATCGAATAATCGATGAAAAATACTTTTGTTTGTTCATGGTCTGACAATGTACTTTTTGTACATAAAATTTTAAGAAAAGTTATGTGATTATAGTAGGACTGTAAAATGTTGATTTTGGTATTTCTATACTATGAAGGAATAACTTGTATTATAACTTGATTATGTGATTAAAAAATCTAATTTTTTTAAATGATGAACGTACTTAGTTATGGTTGTAAAATGGTAATGGTTAACTATGTTATGATGACATATATTTATAGGATATTGTGATTCGTATTGATTTGGTTTAGCCTACGAGCAAGGCAAGTTCTTTAACTCTACTTTTATAATTATGCAAGCGCTTAAATTTTCTTTGAGCAAGTTTTCTAAACTTTCTTTTTACATTGAGCAAGTTTTCGAATCTATTATCTTGTTAATCAAACTACTTTTTTCAATTCGATTATGATATAATGATGTAAGTTATTCTTGAGCAAGTTATTCTTGTATTTAACTTGTTGTTTAGCATGCAAAATTTATATATTCTAATGTTGAACGTTTTTATCGATCAACTTGCTATGCTTGCTTAGTATTCAATTCTAATTAACCTTGGCTTAGTATTGTTCAAGCAAGGTGTTATAGTTATTCAAATTGTATGCTCTTAGATTATTCCTAAAGCATGACTTTAGTTTACTATGATTGATTCAATCACGATTATTCTATAGTATAATGTTATTGGTTTTATTCAACTAATCCATAGTTGATGTTCGTTGAATTCCAAATTACCTTGAAAGCTTATCCAAACCAAACTTCCTTTGGTGCGGACTTGTATTCTAAATACTGAGATGAACAACCCTATTGTTATGATTAGGGGTTAACTTACGCATACCGTTAAAATGTTTGTGCACAATACATTGTATGAAGGGCTGATCCCCCTAAGTACGAGGTCCTTATAGTCTTATGACTGTTAAAGTTGGAGTTGAAAGATTACTTGCAACTGTGGACGTAGTTCATGGTCTTACAACCCTCAGTGATGTATATTTTCCATATCTTGGGATTTCAATTTCTGATTATTGTTGATAGATTACAATTCATTGTTGATAAGCCTATTTTGGCAGTTATTATTGCTATACTCCTGTTGATTCCATATTATATCCAGTGAGCAATTGTTTTGCTCACTCTTGCATATTTATAAACTCATTGCAGCTAAAGAAGAGAAGGTATGTGAACCTTCGACTAGTAAAGGAAAGGGAAAAATGTGCAAGTGATGAAGACTTGTAATTTTTACTTTGATTAAGATGTTAGACTTTTATTATGATGATCTTAGACTTGGTTTTAATGAAGTTTATTTAATTTCCGCATTTTAATGATTGTATTTAAAGGTTAGATAATCTGGGAGATTTTATTATGTAACCCTTTAATGGGAAAGGTTTTATTTATCCAGTTTTATTGTGAATGGGTAGTTAGATATGAATGTTTGATTAAGTGAACACCAGATCCTGTGGGAATGAAGTACCTGAATTTGGGGGTGTCACAAGTTGGTATCAAAGCTTTAGGTTATGAACCTTAGGTGGGGGAAAAGCCTTAGGAAGTAACCTTCAAGAAGATAGTAATGATAAACTCTTACCGAGTTTTAAGGAAGAAGTAATAAAACACTTATGTGCTTATGTGTTTATAACTTATGTGCTCGTGAGAGTCGAGTAGTAATGATTAGTAATTAAAAACTTAAACTTTGGTTGTGGGATGTCTAATATAGGAGGAACCAAATAAGCTAGGGAGGAGGAGCCTCGAGATATTCAGTAGTTTGGGAACAATTATCGCCACAGAAGCGATTCCTGTTGGTCACGATGAGTTGAAAGGGAGAGAGTACCTGATGAGGATGATGAGATAGAAACGGATGAGGAAGATCCTTTGGAGCTGCCACAGACGGATGAAGAGGACGAGGAGGAAAGGATTCCACTTAACTCGATAGGCGGGTCAGTATATACGATAAGGTGCATGGCATGAATGTGGAACTTCAAGATACAATCGAGGAATTACAAGAGATAGTAGCTGAACAACAGACCTTGATGGCACAGAAGGACGACGAGATCCAGGATCGAGAAGAACGATTGAAAAATATTGAAGAGAAGGTTCACACTGAAGAAGAGAACGACCAAATGAGAGTAGAGATTGCAGAGTTGAAGAGCAAGTTGAGATAAGAGTCTGCAAAAAGGGCAAGAGCCAAGACGATATCTGAGGAAGGCGATCAACGGGTAGAAATAGCGAGAGGGAGATGCACAAGCAAAGAGAATGAAGATGCAGGAAATGGATAACGTATTCAACATCGCGATCAATTAAGCTCAGGATCGGGTCATGGGTTACCCAATTCAGTTCGAGACGCTACCCTCGTACATACTAGATCGTCGAACCATGTTCCGAATTATGGAAGAAGAGCGTCGTAAGGCTTTGCAGTATCTTAATAGAACAACTTAGGAAGTGTACTTGATTTATGATTTATGTTATGATAAGTATTATGTAAATACCTAGTGTTATGCAACTTATGGGATATGATGATGATATCCTGAAACTTTAGTAGTTCAGGAAAATAATGTAAATAGCAGTGATGCTATGGATATGATGTTTTTCAAAGAATTAAGTATGAATAAAAGTGAAGCTAAGAGTGGTGGTAACGGTTGTAATGGCAACAATCTAAAGAGAAAGTGGAATGGAAATATGGGTGCTGGGAATCAACAAGGTAGCCAGCAGAATAAGAAGTTTGAAGCATGTGCTACATGCGGGAAGTTTCACAATGGTGTATGCTTAATGGGGAAACGTGTATGCTTTAACTGAGGCCAGGAGGGTCACATCGCCCCAAACTGCAATCAACCCAAGAAGAATGTTTGTTACACTTGCGGGTCCAAGGATCACTTTGCTCGTGAGTGCCCTAAGAAGAAAGCTGGAGAAACAACAGGAAGCAAGGGAGGTAGCAATGGAGGCACATGGGCCATTACTGGACCGACGGCATCAACCAAACCCACAGCCAGAACCTTCAACATGACTTTGCAAGATGTTGTGCAATCAAAGGATGTGGTGTCAGGTATTATCCCAATCAATGATATTAATCCTTATGTATTATTTGATTCGGGTGCTACTTGCTCATTTATATCTGATGAATTTGCTATGAGATTAGGATTTCCTAGTGAAGAATTGAATTTCCCTTTAAACATAGAAATTGCGAATAAGGAAGTAGTTCCTGTTAGGTTCGTATACAAGAACTGTAGGGTGAATATTAAGGGAAATATTTTGATGGTAGACTTGATTCCGATCAGGCTAGGAGAGTTTGATGTTATTTTGGGAATGGATTGGTTGTTCAATTATGGAGCGATAATTGACTGACAAAAGAAATGTATAAACCTTATGACTCCGTCAAAGGTAGTATTCAATGGTAGCAAATCACCTAGACAAATGAGGTGTCTGACGATTATGCAGGCCAAGAAGTTGTTGAGTTAAGGTTGTGTGGGTTATTTAGCTTACATAGTCGATACTCAGAAGAAGGGTGCAAAACTAGAAGAAATACCAGTAGTTAGGGAGTTTGTGGACGTATTTACGGAGGACTTGTCGAGACTTCCTTTGACAAAGAGATCGAGTTCGTGATCGACTTAACACCGTGAACCGCCTCCGATATCGAAGGCTCAAAGATGTAATGGCTCCGGTGGAGATGAAATAACGATGGTACAACCGCAAGAAGCTGCTGGATAAGAAGTATATTCAATCTAAGTGTGTCACCGTAGAGCACCGGGTTATTATTCAGAAGAAGAAGGATGGGTCAATGCGTCTTTGCATTGATTATAGGGAGTTAAACAAAGTCACTATTAAGAATAAGTATCCATTGCCGAGAATAGATAACTTGTTTGATCAATTGAAGGGTGCTAGATATTTCTCAAAAATAGATTTGAGAAGTGGATATCATCAACTGAAGGTAAGAAAGGAGGATGTACCGAAGACGGTATTCCAAACTCGGTATGGACATTACGAATTTTTGGTGATGTCTTTTCGTTTGACAAACCCCCCTACAGCGTTCATGGATTTGATGAACAGGGTGTTTAAACCATTTTTGAACAAGTTTGTGGTGGTGTTTATCGACGATATTCTGGTGTACTCTAAAACTCAAGAAGAACATGTGGAACACTTACGTCTAACGCTGGAGACACTAAGAAAAGAAAAGTTGTACGCAAAATTCTCTAAATGTGAATTTTGGTTAGAACGTGTACAATTTCTTGGACACATAATTGACAAGGATGGAATTTCAGTGGATCCATCAAAGGTTGAAGTTGTGATAAATTGGGAACAACCGAGAACTCCATCAGACGTGAGAAGTTTCTTGGGATTAGCAGGGTATTACAGACGGTTTATCTAGGATTTCTCCACGATTGCCACTCCGTTGACAAATTTATCGAGGAAATCTGTAAAATTTGTTTGGACGGAGAAGTGTGAAGAAAGTTTCCAGGAATTGAAAAAGAAGCTAAGTATGGCACCTGTGTTGTCGTTACCGGATAATACAGGAAATTTTGTGGTGTATAGTGATGCTTCACACAAGGGATTAGGATGTGTCCTTATGCAGAACGGGAAAGTCATTGCGTATGCATCAAGACAATTGAAAGACTACGAAAAAGGGTATCCGACTCATGATTTAGAGTTGGTGGCGGTTGTGTTTGGTTTAAAGATATGGAGACACTATCTCTACGGAGAGAAATGTGAGATACACAGACCATAAAAGTCTGAAGTACATTTTCACTCAAAAAGACCTGAACATGCATCAAAGGAGATGGATGGAATTGCTAAAGGATTACGATTGTGAGATATTTTATCATCCAGGCAAAGCAAATGTGGTTGCAGATGCCTTGAGTAGGAAAGGCAGAGAGAAGTTGATGCTGTTCACTGATAAGGAGGAGCTTATTACAGCAATGTCAAGGTTAGAGTTGGAAATCAAATTTCCAAAAGAATTCGATGAGAAATTATACCAGATGGAAGCCAGTCAGACTTTGGTGGACAAAGTGCAGAATGCTCAACTACAAGATGAGGAATGCAGAAAAATAAGAGAAAGTGTGGTCGAGGGAAAAGAAGTGAAATACAAGGTTGATCTCGATGGAATCTTTGAGATTCAAGGATGAATCGGGTTCCAGTGATGCAGATATTAATAAAGAGGATATCTTGACAGAAGCTCATAACTCGAGATATTCGGTTAATTCGGGAAGTACAAAGATGTATCAAGATTTGAGACAATATTTTTGGTGGCTAAACATGAAAAGAGACGTTGCAAAATGCGTTACAAAGTGCTTAACATGTCAGAGAGTCAAGGCCGAGCATCAAAGACTAAGCGGGTTACTTCAACCGTTGGAGATACCGGAATGGAAATGGGAACATATCACAATAGATTTTGTGGTAGGTCTTCCAACAACTCGGAAAGGATACGATGCAATTTGGGTGTTAGTGGACAGATTGACAAAATTTGCACACTTTTTACCAATAAAGATTAGATTCAATCTTGATCAGCTGGAAAAATTATATGTTAAAGAGATCGTTTCAAGACATGGAGTTCCAGTATCAATTGTATCTGACAGAGATCCGAGGTTCACATCAAATTTCTGGAAGAGACTACAGGAATGTATGCGAACATAATTGCGAATGAGTACGGCATATCATCCGCAAACAGATGGCCAAAGCGAATGAACGATTCAGACATTGGAAGATATGCTGAGAGCATGCGTCATGGACTTTAAAGGAAGCTGGGATAACAATTACCGTTGGTGGAATTTGCCTACAATAACAGTTCTCACGCTAGCATCGGCATGCCGCCTTACGAAGCATTGTACGGCAGAAGGTGCAGAACTCCACTTTGTTGGGATGAAGTCGGTGAACGTCAACTCTTAGGACCAGAACTGGTACAACAAACTGCTGAGGTTGTCAAACTCATCAGAACAAGATTGATAGCTGCTCAAGACAGATAAAAGAAATATGCTGATCAACACAGACAAGATCGTGCGTTCGATGTAGAATTACGTATTCCTAAAAGTTTTTCCTTGGAATGGGAAGATTCGATTTGGTAAAAAGAGAAAACTAAGTCTGAGGTTTATTGGACCCTTTGAAGTGCTGAGGAAAGTTGGAGAGGTAGCTTACGAGGTAGCTCTACCTCCAGAATTGCAAAACATTCATAATGTTTTTCACGTTTTGATGTTACGACCATATAAACCTGATTACAAGCACATGATTGAGTACGAACCATTGCACTTTGAGAAAGACTTGTCTTATGAAGAGGTTCCTATCCAGATAGTCGACGGGAAAGAACAAGTGCTCAGAAATAAAGTGATACCTTCTGTAAAGGTAGTATGGAGGAACCACAATGTCGAAGAGGCTACGTTGGAACTCGAAGCTGAAATGATGAAGAATTACCCTGAGTTATTTGTTTAATCTGTGTCTTCGATTCTGGGGACAGAATCTTTGTAAGTAGGGGAGGATGTGACGAATGAAGAATTGTTTGAATTGTGATTCTGGGGACAGAATCCTTATAAGGAGGGAATGATGTAACATTCCAGAATTTTAATTGTTATATTAAATATTTGTTGAATTATATAAATATTTAATGGATGTGTTTATTGTTAAATAAATAATTGTTCAAATTTGATTCAATTGGGTTAACTATTTGTTAAATAAATAATTAAAGAAATTAATTATTATATTCTAATTTAATTTAATTATTAAGTTAGAGAGTTTTGATTAATTGAATTATTATTCTTTTATTTGAATTTGTAATTAAAAGTATGTGTTAGTTGATTAAATAAAGTTATAATTATATAGAAAATTATAATTTTGGTGGTATTGATTTATGTGATGAAGTGATCTAATAAATTGTTATTAAGATTAATTTAATTTAGTAAATATGTGACAAATAACCTTTTATAAAGGAGTTATTAAAATAACTTAAAAGAATTTTAGTTCAGTTTTGCGAAACAAGGCCTAATGCCTATTAAGTCTTTAATCTATTTGTGTTTTACCAAACAAGGCATAAGGATTAATTGATTTTTTTTTTAGTGGTTAGCCAAACAAGCCTTATGGCTTTTGATTTCAAAAATTTTAACAAACATCATTTATGTGTTTTATATTTATATTATATAATCAATATATATTATATCCTTTATACGTTATTTGTTAAGACGTAAGAATAGAGGAGAGAGGTTAGAGAGGAGAAAGAAAACTCAGAGGAAGAAGAAGAGAAGAAGAAAAAAAGAGAGAAAGAAAGGCTAGAGATTGGAGAATAGAAAGGAATAGTCATATCATTTTCTTCAAGTTATTCTCCTATTTCTTTTAGTTTTAAAAGTTTTAGCTTTCTCCTATTTCTCTGTAAAATTCTTGTGATAAGATAATTGTTGATTTTATGTGTGTTCATGTGATAAACTAGTGTTGTAAGGTTATTTTCATAGGATATATATGATTATAATCAATGTATTGTGGTTATGTATGTAGTTGTGAAGAAAACCTTTTTACATAGAGTTTTTGTGAATATATATTGTTTAGCTTAAAGTAGAAATTGAGGGTTAATTAGTTGTTTAGTTGTTAAATTGACCATTTAATTTGATAAAGTATGTATATACTTTGATAGAATGCTTTAAATTAATGGTTTTGGTTGGAAAAACAAAATTTACAGTGTTGATTTTCATTGAAATATCAAAAAGTAAGTTTTTAGCCAAAAGCAGTGAAATTGGATGTGTTAATTTTGTGGTTTATGTTGTTTTATGGGTAGAAACATGTTAGGAATTCTTGAATTATGTTTACATGAAGTTTTTGTATGAATTGTATGTGATTTAGTATGTTAGAAACGAGCTTGTAGGCCAAAATTGGCATTTTCTCTTTATTCTGTCATCGTCAAGCATTTATGTCGATTCAGCAAATGATGATAGCTACCAATGTGCCATACTTCAAGAGTTGTTAGTTTCACAATACATTACATTTTTCACATCACATGTACGACCACACATGTAAATGTAAATTGTGGCCGCGTATGCCTTGAGTTAAGGAGAATGGTCTGACAGTGTACTTTTTGTACATGAAATTTTAAGAAAAGTTATGTGATGATAGTAGGACTGTAAAATGTTGATTTTGGTATTTTTATACTATGAATAATTATGTTATTAAGGAATAACTTGTATTATAACTTGATTATGTAATTAAAAAATCTAATTTTTTTAAATGATGAACGTACTTAGTTATGGTTGTAATATGGTAATGGCTAACTATGTCATGATGACATATGTTTATAGGATATTGTGATTCGTATTGATTTGGTTTAGCCTACGAGCAAGGCAAGTTCTCTAACCCTACTTTTATAATTGTGCAAGCGCTTAAATTTTCTTTGAGCAAGTTTTCTAAACTTTCTTTTTACATTGAGCAAGTTTTCTAATCTATTATCTTGTTAATCAAACTACTGTTTTCAATTCGATTATGATATAATGATGTAAGTTATTCTTGAGCAAGTTATTCTTGTATTTAACTTGTTGTTTAGCATGCAAAATTTATATATTCTAATGTTGAACATTTTTATCGATCAACTTCCTATGCATGCTTAGTATTCAATTCTAATTAACCTTGGCTTAGTATTGTTTAAGCAAGGTGTTATAGTTATTCAAATTGTATTCTCTTAGATTATTCTTAAAGCATGACTTTAGTTTACTACGATTGATTCAATCACGATTATTCTATAGTATAATGTTATTGGTTTTATTCAACTAATCCTTAGTTGATGTTCGTTGAATTCCAAATTACCTTGAAAGCTTATCCAAACCAAACTTCCTTTGGTGCGGACTTGTATTCTAAATACTGAGATGAACAACCCTATTGTTATGATTAGGGGTTAACTTACGCATACCGTTAAAATGTTTGTGCACAATACATTGTACGAAGGGCTGATCCCCCTAAGTACGAGGTACTTATAGTCTTATATTTATTAAAGTTGGAGTTGAAAGATTACTTGCAATCGTGGATTTAGTTCGTGGTCTTACGACCCTCGGTGATGTATATTTTCTATATCTTGGGATTTCAGTTTCTGATTATTGTTGATAGAGTACTATTCATTATTGATGAGCCTATTTTGGCAGTTATTATTGCTATACTCCTGTTGATTCCATATTATATCCAGTGAGCAATTGTTTTGCTCACTCTTGCATATTTATAAACTCATTGCAGCTAAAGAAGAGAAGGTATGTGAACCTTCGACTAGCAAAGGAAAAGGAAAAATGTGCAAGTGATGAAGACTTATAATTTTTACTTTGATTAAGATGTTAGACTTTTATTATGATGATCTTAGACTTGGTTTTAATGAAGTTTGTTTAATTTCCGTATTTGAATGATTGTATTTAAAGGTTAGATAACCTGGGAGATTTTATTATGTAACCCTTTAATGGGAAAGGTTTTATTTATCCAGTTTTATTGTGATTGGGTAGTTAGATATGAATGTTTGATTAAGTGAACACCAGATCATGTGGGAATGAAGTACCTGGATTTGGGGGTGTCACAGAGATTATGCTAATGAGATCTAAATTCTTAGATAGCTTAAAAACTAAAATGTTCCCAGTCAATGGATTACTAAAAAGGGGATTAGTGAATTCGAATAGATTGGTACATATGTTGCTTGCTCATTGGATGAAGATGGTTGATCTCATGATCATTTGTGTGGAGACACTAAAGCAAGTATGTAGGTGCTTCTTGGAGAATAAGTTCACTCAACGTGACTCGCTAAGGAATACCTAATGGAGTTTTACTTGCTTGTCAATAAGAATTCCCGTAATGATAGTAGTACAATTAATCCTTAGACTTGAGATCATCATAGTATCTTGTATATAATGATTTACACTTTGACTTATTCCTTAAGACCCTTAGGGTATATCAAAGGGTACGCTTGGGTGTAATAAGTTATATATGGAGATAATGAATGATCAATAAAGAATCTACCACTTCTAGTCAAAGAAGAGATATGTCCTATGTGATTTGATAAATAACAACCTAGGAATCCTTGGCCAATGTGAAATGAAAGTAGAAAGTAGTTTCTAATTTGTATTCATTAGGAGTTGTGCATTTAGGAATCGAAATAGATATAATTAAATAAAATAAGACTTGATAGTAATTTCATGTTTTATATTTAATTGGGACATTGTATGGTAGAAGGATTGAATTGTACGGTAACTATTTACTCAAAGGTTCTTTTATGATTAATGTTGAAGTCTATATTATCTGAAAAGTCGTTGATCCCTAAGGATGCGCATCCTTATTGTAGAATAAATATTATTTATTTAAATAAAATAAAAGTTTAATTTATTTATTTAAATAAGATTAAAATTGTTCTAATTGATTTATTCACAACCGGTTTAATATGGAAAACCTAAAGGGTTACACCATAAAAGAAAGAATAATTATTTAAGAAGTTAATTGCTTAATCATAATAATATGTTAAGTGTATTTAATTAATCTATGGTGATAGAGTAAATTCAATAGATTAATATTTATTATTTAATATTTTGAAAATATTAAATATAAATTAATAAGAGGAGTCTTATTAATATTATTATAATTATTATTATTTTAATTTCTAAAGGAGTTTGGGAATTAATTTAATATAAGTACTCTCATTTATTCTTAATAATATTAAGAGGCAAATGAATTAAAAGAGTTTAATTAATTATCCCTAATAAGATTAGGGAGCCTAATTAATTAAAGGAGTTTAATTAATTAAATAATACCCTATTTTAATTATATTAAAAAGGGTTAACTGATATCTTTATAAGAGGATTATATTAGATATCAGGTAACGTGATTCCGTTGGTTGGAGAGTACGCCCTTTTTCTATAGAGATAGGAAAAGTAGGGTTTGAGCCAAAACACACCCTTCTTCTTTATTCTTGTTCTTCCTTGGTCGATCACCTCTAGAGGCCAAATGCTTGGGTGGCTAACGTTGATCAAAGGAAGGAACCAGACCCGCGTATTCAAGAAGAGCACAAAGGAATAGGAGTTGAACTTGTACCTGAGGAAGCTCCAACCTTTAAGGGTATGATTTTGATTCTCCTACTCTTTTATAAATTGATAATCAAACACAGGAATGATCTTGGTTTATGGTTTGTAAGAAAATTTTAAAATCTGTTTTTACTTCGCTTCCGCTTCGTTTATGTGATTTGATTGCATATACATGTTTCTAGTAGACCTAACACCATCGAGTCAAAGAATCCTTGAGGGAAGATCATTTTGAGTTTGCAAATGGTAAGAATAATATTGTTCTCCATCTGCTCCACATCACTGTACTTTATTACAGTTGAGCAAAGATCCCAAAAGAAATTTGAAAGTTCGGTCAATGCATCCATAACTTTTTTTGGGTAACATCTCACGAAATGCAATTGGGATCAACTTCTGCATGAATATATGACAATCGTGGCTCTTGAACCCATTAAATTTCAACTGCTCAACCTTACATCATCACGATATGTTTGACGCATATCCATCTGGGAGCTTCAACCCATTAACCCACTTGCACACCTCTTCAACTTGTTGCTTAGTAAGACAAAATGGAGCTTTAGGTTTTGTATTGTTAGGGTGAAGCCACAATTCTAGTCTTTGGTTTTATGACTCGTATCTAACACGATGTAAAACAAGTTCTCGAAAACATTCTTTTCTATATGCATGACATCTATACAATGACGAACTGAAAGTGTGACCCAATACGACAACTCAAACCATATGGGCAAGTGTGTCTTATTATGAGTCTTCCCGTACCCGACTGTTCCCAATTTACTTTGTTCCTTCCCCGGCAAAGGAAAATTCAAATTAGTCAGCCAACCTAAGACCTCACTGCCAGACAGTCGACCAATAACCCCCTTCTTCTCTAACTTTCTATAGAACTGTGTAGATATCTTTCCATAATTATGGTCAAGAGGCAAGAATCTACGAGCAGTTCCAAAGAAACTACATTTTCGCCCATGCTGCAACTGATTGCCTTGTACATCCCCCATACACACTGGACATAACAACTTCTCATGAGTTAACCATCCACTAACCATCTCAAGAGCTGGAAAGTCAGTGATAGTCCATAACAAGGCTGTCTTCATCACAAAATTCTCGCAGATCGATTTATCATACGTCTGGACCCCTGTTTTCCACAACATCATTAGTTCATCTACTAACGGCCTAAGGTACATATTAATTTCTTTTTTAGGACTTTTATCCCCCGGTATGAGTAAAGTCAAGAACAAATACGGATCCCTCATGCACATTGACGATGGAAGATTATAAGCTACCATAATGATTGGCCAAACAGAGTAAGGCTGGCTAAAATTATTAAAAGGGCAAAATCCATCATGTCGACGTCAGGATTTTTATTTGTCTCTTTCTGTTCTTGTCTTTTGGTGTTCTCATTTTAGGTGAGATTTATTTGAAAAAACAAGTTTGAAAAGGTCCGACATGTATATGTTGAGGATTTGACTGTTAGAGTCGCCAGTTGGTATTTTTAAATGGTTGCACCAACTCAACCGAGAAAAGATTTGCACAAAGACCCAATGATTTGACACTGTTTAACTGGTCTAGGAAACCGAAATTCTTTAGGGTCTTGGGGCTTGATTAAGCAGATGGAAGGTGTTAGGCACCCACTGAATTCCGTGATAACACAGTTACCACCACTTTTCATTAAAACTTTTATCTATGTGTGTGTGTGTGTGTGTGTTTAGGGCCTATGTGCAGTTGTCTAGAAGTAGTGCTATACCTTGTTTGCACTTATATACAAAGGGTTTAACTTTTGTATAAAAGTTCAATTTTAACAAGATATAGCAGTAAAGTTTTGTAAAATAGGTTTTTCAAACCATTATGCTCAATAGTAATTGAGTCCTTTGATACTTCCATTTTATTATGTGTTCGGCTTGATTGTTTTTATTTTTGAGATGCGAGGCATCTTCAAGAAAATAAGATACATAGCAGTGTCGAACTCTTTGTGGGCATGAGAGCCATCTAAGGATATCCAAACACCGTAGATAATTTACAAGCTGGTTGCAGCTACAAAATGTCCATCATGAGAATCGAATCTAGATTCAGAGGCTGAATCTGTGATCACATGATTCCTAGGCTCACATGAAAAAGTGATATGTACGAAAGTTAGATGAAGAACAAGATTTGAGTAAATCTAAACCATTCTAGCTTCAACGGTTCTAGTTTAGTAACTTTGAACCGATAAAGTTAGAAATAGCCAGATTTAGGTAAATCTAGCCCGCAGGCTAAAAGATTAAATATCTACATTACGAAAGCAGTTAAATCAGATATTTGTATTAAAGTAGTAAATATATATATAAATATATATATATATTGACGATCAACTGCCACGAAGTAAACTCTAGGCAGGACTTTGAAATGTGAATATATATATATAAGCAGTAAAGGCCATGAAGTAAACTCCAAGCCAGACATGAATGTAAATATATATATATATATATATATATATAAGTTGTAAACGCACCAGATATTATATATAGGCTCAATAGAATATGAGTTCGATGATATATATATATATATATATATATATATATATATATATATACAAGTAGTAGAAAGTTTAAAAATCTAAAAAATCTTATAGTGGGCTGCCAAGAAGACTTCAGATAGCTTTTGATGCCTGAAAACTTAGTTTCCACCGGTTAAACTTTAATATGTAACAAAGCACGAGCTTACAAGTATTTAGAAAGAAGAATCACTCATTTTAGAGCACTCTAGCAGGGGTTACAGGCTGAAATGGACATAGTTTTCTCTCCTTTTCTCTTTTTTTTCAAATGAGTTGCCTAAAGCTCATATTTAAAGACCAGATGGTCGTGGGTTAACCCGCGGCAGCCACGGGTCTACTTGCAGCTGCCCGGGCTACCTGGGCTTCCCGGGCTTCCCTGAGCCCTGAGGGTCTTTTCATCTCAAAGTACGTGCACTTGGGCTACGCTTTGTCCGCTCGAACCTTCATAACTTTCAATCCGGGCATCCGATAAAGGAGTGTTGTACCTTTTCAGAATGCTGTTATCGAGAGCTACACAATGACATTGGATTAGTTGTTGTACGGAGCTGGGAAGATGGGTCCATGGCAGATCTCCAAGTCTTCAAAGTCTATCCGTTGTACTGTCTTATGCAGTTATCACTCGGGATTTTGAGCTATAGTTCTTATGGGACACCTTGGCATACAATGTGATTTGAATTGTGTTGAGACGACGTGAATTTGATGTTGAGGTGGAAAAATGACAATTTTCCCACACTTGAGTTATCTCCGACTTTGGCACAAATGTAGCAGTCGTTTCTCAGGGTTATCTTTGAGATTGGGCTACTATGGATGCTGAATATCCTCAGGGTTATTTTTGAGGTGTGCTTGACCTCCCAGGATTATCTCCGGGGTTGAACTAAATATCCCAAGGTTGTCTCCGGTGTTGGAACTAACTCTTCCGGGGTTGTCTCTGGAACTTGTACTGCATCCCTCGGGGTTATCTCCGAGGTTGGAACTGGATCTCCCGGGGTTATCTCCGGGGTTGGAACTGACTGTTCTGGGGTTGTCTCCGAAACTTGTACTGCATCCCTCAGGGTTATCTCCAAGGTTAAAATTGGATCTTCCAGGGTTGTCTCCGGGGTTGAAACTGATGTGACTTCCATGGTTATCTCTGTAAGACGATTTTGTCCTCCTGTAGGGTTAGTAATAGGAATGCAAAATTTTGAGTATCTACAAATGCCCCTCTTTATCATATTCATGCAATGTAATGGCATGGATTGGGTAAAGTTCACTAGACACTTGAAATGTGACAAGATAATCATGATGCAAATGCAATGCAGCATGATGCAATGTTATGCTGAGTGTGGTTTGTTGGAATGGTTTCCAACAAGATGTGATAACTATCTGCTCCCGCAGCTTTTGTTGGGGGATGGAGTTATCAATGATTACCCTGTTGAACTACTTAGATGTATACTCGAACAGTAGTTTCCAAAGATCTTATCACAGGAATCTCTTGATGCCACGCTGGGGTTATCGCCAGCGGTTTGAAATGCCCATTAGTGCTATTTAAGCCTGATTTGCCGACAATTTACAAAGATGTCTTCAAAATCTTTGGAATGGAGGTTTCTCCATGATTGAGACCACAGGATGTTGACATTGGGGTTATCGCCAAAGTCCTTAATCCTCATTATAAGCTTTCCATCGAAGATGCTCTTCTCATATGCGAGTGACTCTTTGGGTAATCGTGTTTTGATTACTGAGGATCTGTATAATAGATTTCATCATCGGTCCTCCCCGATGAGGATAGTTTTCTATGATTTACATCATCAGGTCTTTCTGATGCTTCGCTGGAGTTACTGCCAACGGTTTGTAATGCCAGGGCTGCCTGACCCTCATTGAAATGGTTCTCAATGGTTGGAATGACCGGACCGCCTCCAATGTTTCATTGGAGTTATCACCAATGGTTGGTGATGTTAGGGTTGCCTGACCCTCATTGAAGGATTTCTGACTAGATGTATGCTTTTGATTGAAATTACAACCCTAGGGATGTCATCAGACCTTCGCGATGCGTTGACAAGACTAGCTTTCAACAACTTTGATCATCGATTTTGTGAACCCTATATTTGGGCGAATACCAATGATTGGTATGTAGACCCGCAGTTTGGTCTCTGAAAATCAGGATTTCAGGCTCTTCTGCTTAATCGCATAGCATCTTTTTTCCTGATTTAACTTTTCAGCTTGTGGGACCTTCTTTGTAACTCAAATTTTATCGAGTCAGAAGGGGTGGGGACCACCTAGGGTAGCCGCAGGTAGACCCGAGGCGACCGTGAGTAGACTCGCAGCCACCCGTGGGTTATATCTCACTTACCTTTCCCTTGCATAGAAAAGCTGAGATTTCATCTTCAGGTCTATTGAGTTCGGGCTGTTTTTTGCAAAATCCATCACCGTAAAATCGTTCTGCACTATCCTAGTAACGTTTACATGTTTTCTTTTCCAGTTTTAACTGTTGGAAAGTGAGATATCATATAGAATGCTTCAAAACACATAGTAGTGAATATGCATGCTCATGTGACTTGATAAAAATTATTCAACGTAGTAAATGTTAGTATTTTACCATGTTGAAAGTATTGATGTGAAAAAAATTAACTTTTAAAATAATAAATTTGGCACCCTTTTTTGCTATTTTTTTATCCTATTTGAGGACAAATGAGCAAAGGTTTTGAAGCAAAGAAATCCTGGTAATTAGGCTACCCTTATGGATTTTGACTTTAATGTTTTTTATGCATATAGGATGTTTATGACTTTGAGTTGGTGTGCTACTGAATGGCCACCTACTCATGCCTACGCGCATGTGGATAGTCCTTTTTCCAAAGGAGACTAGTGAAATTTTTCACGAGTCTAGGCATTGAATGAACATGAATTTTTAACTCTACTGTAGATGTATGTTAAAGTAATGCATGCATGCATATAGTTATGAACTGCATTTAATGAGCTCCAGGTTAGAATTTACCACACCTCTGATGAGGTGATTTAGAGACTTTTTTCCAGATATATGGATCCAGACTAGCTGAGTAGCTCCCGTAGGACCTCTTCAGGTGTGAGGAGGAGAACTTTAGATGTGCCTCGGCCTCGCCTAGCCCGACAGCCTTGTCGATTGACGGAGTCAGTGATTCATCATATCCGGGTTGAGAGACCAGATGTTGAGGACAAGGAGGAGGACGTCCCATTGCGGATCCTTCTCCTTCTTCTTATATTCCTTATAAGGAGCTTTCAGCTATAAATATGACGATTCCAGAGCTTCTGGATAATTTGAGTCACCACCCCTCGATCTATCTCCATACGAACGAGCTAAAAGTTGTGTTGATCTTCCTTTTCCCATTTGTGGGGGCAAGGGTTTTGATTTTGATTTGCATTATGATACAGGTTCTTGGCTTTATACAGCCCAGAGGGAACTGGTTTAGCATACATTCTCTGTATCATACTCTTCATCCGGAGTACCGAGAGATGGTGCATGCTTGGGGCTTTAAGGCTTTCTTTTTCATCCTCCCCCGTCATTGTCCCTAGGGTTATCTCAGGGCTTTGTCTGAGCGCTGGTTTCACCAGACCTAGTCTCTCCATTTGTTGGATTGTGAGGTGATGATGACACCGATGGATTGGCGGCTCATCACTGGGATGAAGTTTTTCGGGGCGCAAGTTCCTTTGGTGGCTAATATTTCCCCGACTGCCTTCAGATCCTTGTTTGGAGTCCCGACTACGGTGCTTAAGGGTAGGATTGTCCGTTCTAGTCCTTTGAGTGTAGACGCCATGAGTGGGGCTCTAATTGAGCCATTTCCCGATGATCGAAGGGTTAGAGATCTCATCCTTCGGCGATTGTTCCTGATCATCCTCAAGGGTTATTTCCTGGCTGATAACTCTTCGATGGTGTCATTCGCTTTAGTCAGCGCCACATGGGAGGTGGACCGTATTGGAGAGTTTGATTGGGGTTCCTGCACCTTTTCATACTTCGTCAGGGGAACGCACCTACACTCGAAGGGCGTGATGGAGGCTTGGTTAGGGTTTTACCCATTCCTATTGGTGAGTATTTTCTCTTTTGATTTCCCTTGTTCGGGTTACCAGTTTGACTGACCACAGATATTTGATCTTTTATTAGCAGTTTTGGGCCTACGAGAGGCTCCCATGTCATTGTCCTGTTAGTCTGTTAGGTTTAGACACCTATCCACGGGGACGGCGATGGTATTACTCCACTTTAACGGAGGTTCCTGTAGCTGAGGGTTTCACCCATTCTCACATACAGTTGGAGTTATTGACCGCTGATGTCATTACATAAGTTCCTTACTCTGAGGACCACTTGATAGTTGGTTTCGAGGGTGGTTTCCCAACTGGTTTCGAGTATGTATTATCCACCCTTTGGATTCCTCTCCTTACAGACGGAGGTTGGGAGCTCTATTTAAGAGAGCGTGCTATTAGGAGCACTACAGGAGAGATATAAATTCTGATCTTTCTTCCTGTTAGGCGTCATTGGCCTTTGTCATAGTCGATCATTGAGGTCCCATTGATGGGCGTGAATGGCTTTACTTTATCAGAGGGACCTTTCACTCAGAAGGCTTTTTACCGCTGGTGGTTCCCTCGCACCATTGGAGCTCAGACCCGCGCCACACAGTTTATGGGGGATATGGTTCCTCGCTCGTCATGATGATAGATTGGATTGCCTACGTCCGAGAGCTTACTCATCTGACTCAGATTGATAGTTTGACCTAGCAGTTGGATCGGGAACATTTTTTATCCGCCATTTGGGCAGAGATCCTTCCTAGGCAAAAACTTTTGATCCTTCCAGCTCTGGGGATGGCCCTTCATGTGGCCCATATTCAAATTGTTTTACCGGCGCAGATCCTCCGTTGTATAGGCTTAATATCCCTTCTGGCAGAGATTCAGTGACTCGGGAGGAGTTACATCATATGGACAGGTTGGATGATGTGGACATCAACACCATTGACTTCTTCTGATGCATTTCTCTCTATGTCTTTTGATAGGCCTCTGTAAGATATTGGGCGGTTGTGCCCTATTTCTCGTTATATCTTTTGATAGGCCTCTGTTAGTTGTTGGGCGGCTGTGCCCCATTTCCTTGTATTTTTTTAGTTGTATAGAGAGATGATGTATTTAGATGATGATGTACTTAGGAATGTATATATACTATTTCCATTCCCTACATCATATTGTCATCTGTTGTTTATTATGCATGCATTATATTATGGACATGCATTTCCAAAGATGAGTTTAGCATTGACCCTTGGATGGTCTTGTGACACGGCTCTACAGATGTCTTCATTCATTGTTAGCCGGATTGAGCATAGCCCACCTGTAACAATTCGAATTTTTTTTAATTATAATTTCAAATATTTGTTGAATTAAATAAATATTTTAGTTGACGTGTTTATTGTTAAATAAATATTTGTTTAATTTGATTGTTTATTAGTTAAATAAATAATTCATGAGTTGTGGGGAATTAACTTAATTAAGGTAATATGTTAATTAAGTTGATAATTGGTAATTTGGTATTTTGAAGTTAATTAAAATAAAAGAATGATGAATTAATTATTATGTGGTAATATTCTAATTTAATTTAATAATTAAATTAGAGAGCTGATAAGGAATAAATGAATTGTTATAATGTTGTTTCAATTTAATTTAATAATTAAATTGGAGATTTAGTGATTTGTTAAGTAAATTATAATTTAATGGGAATTATAATTATGTGATAATTCGATTTATTGTGTTAATGTCAATTTTAATTCAATTCAATTTGAATATTAAAATTTAATTAAATAAAGTGTGACAATTAAACTATATAATAAATGAGTTATTAAAATAAATTAAAAGAGTTTTAATTTAGTTTTGCCAAACAAAACTTAAGGATTTTAAGTCTTTAATTTTAAATAGGTTTTACCAAACAAAGCTTAGGGCATGTTAATCCTTATTTTTAATTTTGTTTTGCCAAACATGCCTTAGTGGCTTTTGAATTTAAAAAGAAAAATAACTGACATTAGTTATATTATACATTAATACATATTATATGTAATTATATGTTATACGTTTATATTATATGATCAGTTTTTATATGTTACGTAAAGTTAGAAAAGAGAAAAGAAAGAACAGAGGAGAGAAAAGAAAAGAAGAGAATAGAGAGAAAAGAGAGAGTGCTAGAGAGCTTGAGAATTGGAAGGAGGAAGATTAGCAAGTCTCTATTATTTTCTAGCAAAGTTAAATAAACAACTAAGGGTATAAATTCATATTCTCTTTCATATTCTTGAGTTTTCATTCTCTATAATTGATTTTAAAGAAAATTGTTCAAGATATGATTATATGTATGTTTATTTCTGTATATAAACTGTTTTATGTGATTTGTGTATGATTTAGAGTGGAATAATCCATGAAAACATGATAAATAGGAAGATATTATATTTACTGTTAGTTTATAGTGAAATATATGAATATGGCTTATTTTGGAATCAAATTGATGTTCAATTTGTATGATAAACCGTAAATTGATTCTTGAATGTGTTCATTCATGAAGAAACGGAAACAAAGTAGTTTAAATGAATTATTTTGGTGTAATAACGAATTTTCAGTGATTACTTTTGATAAGGATGTCTAAAAATGGAGTTTTTGCAAAAATATGGAATTGAAAGAATTCAATTTGATTGTTATTGTTGTTTTGATGTTTTAAATCAATATATACATATTGGGTAACGTTTATATGAAGTTTATGTGATTTAGGTATGTTCAATTTTTTGTTTAAATAGTTAAATTCGTGAGTTTTGGTTTTAACAGAGCCGAAAGAACAGTTTGAGTAGTTTCTATCCGCACAGACACCAAATAAGCAGAGATGTGCTCAGCCTAAGGCTCAAAGAAATATAAATTGCTTCTAGTCGTAATGCAGAGATGATGATGTCTTGTTGATTGTTCAGTCTTTAAAACCCAATATAACCTAGTCTAATAAAAATAAGAATGTGGTGATCATGTAACAAAGACGCTATAACCAATTGTTAACACATATTTGATAATTTCAAATTTGTAAAAGTAGTAAGTTATGAAAACTTCACGTTATTATTTGTTAAAGTCTAGAGATGGTGATTAAGTGTTGTAATGTTAAGACTTGTGGTTGGAACTTGTAACGAGTTCAAATTAAATGGGATTTAACTTGTAAGGTTAATGTTGGTATACCTAATAGATATTGTATTCTAATAATATGTGTAGATGAAAGTGAGTGGTAATTTAATAGCTTACGCACGAGGTAAGTTTCCTAATCCTACTCTTATGTGTCCTAACTTGATTATGTTTATGCAAGTTTATGATCCTTGTCGACGTCGGGATTTTTATTTGTCCCTTTTCTGTTCTTATCTTTCGGTGTTCTCATGTTAGGTGAGATTTATTTGAAAAAACAAGTTTGAAAAGGTCCGACGTGTATATGTCGACGATTGGACTGTAAGAGTCGCCAGTTGGTATTTTTAAATGGTTGCACCAATTCAACTGAGAAAAGATTTTCACATTGACCTAGTGATGTGTGTGACGCCCCCAAAATAGGTCCACACGACCCATTCTGAGTCGCCAGATATCACACTACAGAAATCAAATACAAACTTCATTTATACAACTGTTGAACTGTCGTATAGAATACGACCACAGTTAAACTATGAGTTTTAATACAATATTATCTCATAGACAGTATCCAAACTCAAATTATTATAATGCCATATAAAATACAGCAGCAAATATTTCAAGACCCCAAAGAAGAACGAGAAGATTACAATCTTGTTCATTCTAATGAGGTGCACTTTTGACGCTTTCAAAGTCAAATTCTCATCACTCTATTGTTGTTCACCAAAATGAATTATTAAGTGACGTATAAAATACGACACACACATATTAGGTCCTCAATACAATTATATATTGCATGTCATGCCATTTTATAATGTATTAAAAAAACTTCGACAGTCTCGGACCATCACACTATTCCCCTGTTATCCCCGCTCGACCTAGCTACACTCTTATTACTTGAAAGGAATTGTGAAGCAAAAGGGTGAGCACACATAGCCCAGTAAAGAATATCATGGCTAAGATAATTAATTTATCAATAGCTTTCATCAGAATAAATCAGAGATTTAGAACATATGGTAGATAATAAAACTTTTCAACCATAGTTGCAGCAGAATGAGCAATCCATTAGAAGAGTCAAGTAGAACATAATGTCTACTATCTCCTCCAAATTAAAAGTCCGTCGTTAATATTTCATATTTATAGATTATAGTTAAACTCGCAATTCATATTTATAATCATGTAAATCACCTGAACCACTAAAGATTATAGTTAAACTCGCAATTCATATTTATAATCATGTAAATCAACAGTTTTTCCTTGCCACAAAGGCTTAATAGAACGTTTACTCAACATCCTTACCCCAAAGGCTAAAGATATTCAAATGTAATAACAATGACCATACCAATCAGTTGTCTATCTTTGCACTACGGGCCAAAGATATTCAACTATAAAACCAATGATCATGATCATACCAATCAATTATTTGTCAGTGCTCTACAGCCAAAGACATACAACTGTTAACTTATGGTCATGATCCTGCCAATCACATTATCGAATTATCCATGCACTACGGGCCAAGGATATTCGTTAGTATCACCAGTGGTCATGATCATGTCATACACCTGTCCATCTTTGCACTACGGGCCAAAGCTATCAATCAACAGTTCATCTTTGCACGTAAGCTAAAGATATACAATTGTAAAATCAATAATCAATAGTCCATCTTTTCACGTAAGCCAAAGATATACAACTTTAAAACCAATAATCAACAGTCCATCTATGCACGTAAGCCAAAGATGACTTTCATCACAATATAAGCATGAGGATGATAACAATGATATAAGCATTAATCAAACGAAATCAAGGATAAATATTAAAGAATTTAAATTTATCTAGAGTTTAATAATATCTAAATTATCAACATGATACTGCTTTGTGGAGTAAAATTCAAGAATAATATTCATGTATCAAAATAATTTGGACAAAAAAGAAATAAATTTTTAGGGTGAATAGTACCCCGTGAATAGTACTTTGGGAATAGTACTCCGTGAATAGTAACTCCGACATGAAAAGTGCTCTAAATACCCGAGTGAATAATACTAGAGTGAATAGTTACTAGGTGAATAGTAACCGAGTGAATAGTAACTCGTGAATAGTACTTCGACACGAAAAGTGCCCCGAATACTTGAGTGAATAATATTTAAGTGAATAGTAATCGGGTGAATAGTAACCCATAAATAGTAACTCATGAATAGTACCCCGGCATGAAAAGTGTCCCAAATACCCGAGTGAATAATATTATAGTGAATAGTAATTTGGTGAATAGTAACCCGTGAATAGTACCCCGAGTGAAAATATTGTTATTTAATAAGAAAATTCAGATCAATATTCCAATAAAATGATACTGGATGAAGCACAAAACTCATGGATATTCCACTAATTTCAAGGATTATAGAAGCAATACTTACCATAGTAAGTTTAGATTTAAGAATATGAAAAGAAATAACATACAAAACTGCAAATGGATTTTCACCTATCATACGGTACGTAATCCGCGTAGACAGGTTATTCCGACATATTAAAGGATGAATACAAAAAATAGTATTCCTTATGAATACGAAAGAAATAATACCCCTTACCAAACGAAAATAGCATCCCTTACCAAACGAAAATAATATCCCTTACCAAACGAAAATAGCATCACTTACCAAACGAGAATAACATCCCTTACCTTAGTAGAAGACTGGATACTGCAATAGTGAAGTAGCAGAATACTCTTCTTCTTTCTCTCTATAGTTTCTCTCTCTATAGCTTTTCTTGTGAGTCTCAGTGAATTGGTGAGAATAAAAGAAGAATTAAGCTTCTATTTATAGGAGAATGGACTAAATAGTAACTAATTCATGAACGGTCCAGATTGATTCACTATTAGAACGGACGATCCATATTGATTACTATTAAAACCACAACCGACGGTCCAGATTGATTTACTTTTAAAACCACCACCGACGGTCCAGATTGATTTACTATTGAAACCACCACCAATGGTCCAGATTGATTTAACTTATTACACTTTAGTACCCCTAAAGTTTTCCAAGTTTGCATTATTCCCCTTTAACTTTTGTAATTCACTTATCTTCAATAAACACATTCTTAATACTTCAACGATTATTCATCATTAATATTATAACTCATAATATTTAACAACCAGATCGTTCCCAGAAAAGAGGGGGCTTTCCAATAAGGATTTCTCCCTATTGGTGCGCAATTAGGTGACCAAACCTCTCCTCAACAGAACTTTCTAGACATTGTCAATATTGCAAATAATAATATGAATAACTTTGTTGTCTCAATTATTGATTTAATAATATAAAATATTATGCAAATGATAATGTGACAATAATTGAATCAAATAATGTGAGATACTATGCAGCAATTACTGTAACAATAATTGAGTATAACTGAGTGACTTCTCACGTAAGCATTAATAATCAATACCGTGTGCTACTATGCAACCACGCGTATTACTATACTTTTACCATCAGGTAGTTTAACGGTAAAACTTTCGCCGTTATTTTTATAAAAAGATATTTCTGTCATTTTCTAAATACGACAATACTTTCGTTATGTGGTCCACCAATGATGTTTTCATCGAACGAATATTCCCCGACACAACGAATATTTTATATCAACTTGTTACTTTGCAAAAAATTTCACATATCACCCTTAACTTTAACCTTTTATCAATTAAACCATTTATTAAATAGAATAATAATTATAAGAAAATCAAATACTTTCATTTCATAAAATTCGGGGTCTTACAATGTGACACTGCTTAACAGGTCTATGAAACCGAGATTCGTTAGGGTCTGGGGGCTTGATTATGCAGAGGGGAGGTGTTAGGCACTTCCCAAACATCCGTGGTAACACGATGACCGCCACTTTTCAATTAAACTGTTACATGAATGTGTGTGTGTGTGTGTGTGTGTATGTCAATGTGCAATTATCTGAAAGTAGTGTTATGCCTCGTTTGCACCTATATACAAAGAGTTTGAATTTTGTATAAAAGTTTAATTGTAATAAGATATAGCAATGATGTTTTGTAAAAGAGGTTTTTCAAACCCTTATGCTCAATAGTAATTGAGGCCTTTGATACTTCCATTTTATTATATGTTCTGTTTGATTGCTTTTATTTTTGAGATGCGAGGCATTTTCGAGAAAATAAGATACATATCAATGCCGAACTCCTTGTGGGCATGAGAGCCATCTAAGGAAATTCAAACACCGTGAATAATTTACAGGCTGATTACAGCTAAAAATGTCCATCACGGGAACCGAATCTAGATTCAGGAGGCTGAATCTGTGATCACATGATTTCTAGGCCCACATGATGTTGCAGTTGGTATAAAAGTTGTAAACAATTATATATATATATATATATAAAAGCTGTAAATATATATATATATATGAACGATCAACCGCCACGGAGTAAACTCCATGGGGGATTGAGAATTTAAATATATATATATATATATATATATATATATATATATATATAAAAGCGATAAATATATATATAGAGACGATCAATCGCCACGAAGTAAACTCCAGGAGGGAAGAAAATATAAATATATATATATAGTAAACTCCAGGCGGGACGGACATGTAATATATATATATATATATATATATATATATATATATATATATAAGTCATAACGCACTTCTAATATATATCGATCCAGGCTCAGTTTGTTAATTCGATAATATATATATATAAGCAATAAAAAGCCACGGACCGACGGTCCGAGCATAAGCACACAACACGACACTCAACGTTAATAACTGTGTATGAATAGAAGTGGAGAAAGGCTTTATGAAATGTAAGAAGTCTTACAATGGGCTGCCAAGAAGACTTCAAATGGATTTAAATGAATGAAAACTCAGTTTTCACTGGTAAAATATAACAAAGCACTAGCTCACAAGTGTTTGAAAAGAGAAATCACTCAGTTTAAAGTGTGTACAAAGCAAAATAGACAGGGCTTCCTTGTCTTTTTTCTTCTTAAAATGGCCACCCCAAGCCCTCTATTTATAGAGGGGGAGCCACAGGTGTACCTGCGGCTACCCAGGGTGCCCCAGGCTCCGTGGGTCCCGTCGTCTCAAAGTACGTGCACGCATGTAACGCGTTGTCCACTTGAACCTTCATAACTTTCAATCCGGGCATCCGATTGAGGCGTATAATACCTTTCCGGAATTCTTTTGTCGAGAGCTACACAATGACATGGGATAAGAGGTTGTACAAAGCCGGGAAGATGGATCCATGACCAGATCTTCGAGTCTTCAAATTCTATCTAGTGTGCAGTCTTGTGCAGTAGTTACTCGGGATTTGAGCTATGGTTCTTGTAGGACACTTTTGTGTAGAATGTGGGATGAAATATTGTTGAGACGGAGCGAATCTGGGATCGAGGTGGCAAAATAATGATTTTTCCCCTCACCGGGGTCATATCCTGGTTACGGGCCGATTTAGCGATCCGCCGCTTTCGTGGTTATCTCTCGAGATTGGGTTCTTTGTAACTCTTGAATGTCCTCAAGGTTGTCTCTGAGGTGTGCCTGACCTCCTGGTGTTATCTTCGGGGTTAGAACTGAGTGCCTCGGTGTTATCTCTAAGGTTAAAGCTGACTTTTGGGGATTAAAACGAGCTTTTCCGGGGTTATCTCTGGAACTGCAACTGCATTCCTCGGGGTTATCTCCGAGATTGGAACTAAAACTCTCGTGGTTATCTCTGGGACTGAAATTGAGTATCTCGGGGTTGTCTCCGAGATGGGACTGACTTCTCCGATGTTATCTCTAGAACTGAGACTGCATTCCTCGGGGTTATCTCCGAGGTTGTGACTGAAACTCTTGGGGTTGTCTCCAGGACTGGAACTGAGTATCTCAGGGTTGTCTCTGAGATGGGACTGACTGAGTATCCTGGGGTTGTCTCCAGGATTGAGTTGATTTGACCTCTAGGGTTATCTCTGGAAGATGATTCTGCCCTCATGCAAGGTTAGTAACAAGAATGCAAATTTCGAGTGTCTACAAATTCCCCTCTTTATCATATTCATGCAATGTAATGGCATGGATAGGATAAAGAATACTAGACACTTGAAATATAACAGGATAATCATGATGCAATGTACTGCAACATGATGCAAATGTATGATGAATGTGGTTTGCTGGACCATTTTCCAACGGGATGTGATGACTGTTTGCTCCCATGACTTCTGATGGGGACTAGAGTTATCACTGATGAATCTAATGGACTGCTTGGACGTGTGATCCAAAGCTCATAGGGACCTCCAGGATGTTGACATTGGGGTTATCACCAAAAGTCCTTCCTATTGAGTACAGACTTTCCTCCAAAGATGTTTCTCTCATATACAAGAGACTCCGGGGGATTGTGTTTTGTCTGATGACTTGTATAATAGATTCCATCATCGGTCCTCCCCGATGAGGATGGCCTTCACTAGTTTGTATCGTCAGGTTTTTCCCTTGTTCTGCTGAAGTTACTGCCAACAGTTTATGTTGTCAGGACTGCCTGACCTTCATTGAAATGTATTTCAATGGATACTATCACCGGACCATCTCCGATGCTTCGTTGGGTTTAATTGCCAACGGCTGGAATTATCAGATGACTTCTGACGCTTCGTTGGATTTACTTGCCAACGGATGGTGATGTCAAGGCTGCTTGACCTTCGTTGAAATGTGTTTTAATAGATGAGATCTTCAGACCACCTCCGATGCTTTGCTGGATTTAATTGCCAACGGCTTGAAATAACGTCAAGGTTGCTTGATCTTCGTTGAAATGTGCTTCAACGGCTGAAGTTGTATGAGGTTTCCGCTGGAGAGAGATGTTTTGGAGCTGTGACCCCGAATTGACGGCATCAAACCTTTGTGAGGTATTGCCGAGTGTAGTTTGCAACAACTGTGATCATCGGTGTTGTGAACCTTGTGTTGAGACGAATACCAATGAGTGATATGTAGACCCGCAGTTTGGTCTTTGAAAACCAGGATTTCAGGCTTTTTCGCTCAAACACGTAGCATCTTTTCTCCTGATTTGACTTTTTTAACTTGTGAGACCTCCTTTGCAACTGAAATTGGACCGAGCCGGAGGGGTGGGACCCACATAGGACAGCCGCAGGTACACCTGCGACAGTCGCAGGTACACCTACAACCATCCGTGGGTGTACTTGTAAGCTGTTGGCCTTCACAAGTTATTTTCAAGTTGCGCCACACAGAGAATCCGAGAGCTTTTTTTCTGATTTGCTAAGTTCGAACGGCTTTTTGAAAAATCTATCACCGTATAAGTGTTCTACATTATCCTGATAACGTATGCATGTCTTCTTTTTCAATTTTTATCCGTTGGAAAAGAATTCTAAATCAAATTAATTTGGTTGGTCATCAATATCTGTGACCTCAATCCAAATTACACTTCAAGCTAAACTGACTCAAAATCTACTCTACTACTTCTCCGTATATATTACTACTATATCAATCAAAACCTACCCCCCTCTCTCTCTCTCTCTCTCTCTATATATATATATATATATATATATATATATATATATATAAACAACGAACATAAATTGAAATGAATCCCAATTATCAAAAAATTAAAAAATAAATAAAACATCTCATACTACGCGAAAGAAACATATAACCAAGGTTATATTTAATTTTTAGAATAATAGATTTTTTAAGTAACAGTATATGTTAAGTAGTTTATAATTATAATAATTTTATATATAAAATAAAATGATTTTAATCTATGTTTGAAAAATACAATAAGTTGACTTTAAAAGATTAAAGATGGTTATTATTTAAAGTGATTTAAGAAATCACAAAATAAAAAAAAAATCAATATCAAGCCAATGGGGGCGAGTCCCATTACTAGCATACACCAACGAGTATAATAACGAAGGGACAGGAAGATATTTAGAAGATCAAAAATATCTAGCTAAGTAGTACACGCTGTCACCCATCTGGAATCAGATTTTGCACTTTTTCCCCAAAAGTGAATTTACCCATTTTGTTAATTCCATTTTTCTCCCTCAAACCAAACAAGCCCTTTCTCTCTCCCTTCTCCTATTCTCTCGAACTTTACCGAAATATCTCTCTCTCCTCAATTCTCTCCGACTTTTATAGAAATCTAACGAACTAATTCAATTAAGAAACCCTAATTTAGTGTGGATGATTCTTCACTTGGAGCTGTAAATGGGCGAAGAATGAAAATTTCCGATTACGACGCCGGCGGAGTTGACGATAACCGAGTGTCGGAGTGGGAGGTCGGGTTACCGAGCGTCGATGACTTGACTCCGTTGTCTCAGCCGTTGATCCCGCCAGAGCTGGCGTCGGCGTTCAGTATTACGCCGGAGCCGTACCGGACGAATCTCGACGTGAACCGTGCTTCGCAGAATACTTTATGTAGTTTGCGTGGACAGTTCTGTTTGAATAAGTTTGATAATTTCAAGTCGTTTAATGAGGAGAAAGGGATGGAATTGGATGGAGATGAGACGGATCTGACTCGGGATGGTTCGGATTCGAGGAAAGTGCGGCGAGCCGACGCGGAGGAGGAGGATTCGAATAATACGGCGGGGGCAGCGGCGGCGGCGACGAAGAGGCCGCGGCTTGTTTGGACTCCGCAGTTACATAAGAGGTTTGTGGATGTTGTGGCGCATTTGGGGATTAAAAACGCGGTTCCGAAGACGATCATGCAGTTGATGAATGTTGAAGGATTGACTCGTGAAAACGTTGCGAGTCATTTGCAGAAGTATAGGCTTTATTTGAAGAGGATGCAAGGTTTATCGAATGAAGGGCCATCGGCGTCGGATCATTTGTTTGCCTCCACACGGGTGCCGCAGAGCTTACATGAGTCCTCCGGTGTGAATGGATCCGGGAACGGGAATAGCGAAGGGAATGTAAATGGACATGTATCGGTTCCGATACCGATGCCTTATGGACCCCAGATGATGCCTATGCCGGTATACAGGCATATGGGGATGCCTCAGCCAGGGGCTTATCCGGGATTTGATTATAATATGATGCAGCAGAGGGATTGGTCTGGTAATAAGTTTGGCTCGATTAATTCGTATCACTGGATCCCTAGTGATAGTGATAAATGATTATTTGGTGGTTGGAGTTTCATTGAGAAGTGGAAGGGGAGGTGAGCTTTTTGCTCTCTTGGAGCTTTAATTGTTGTTTTAAATTTAGTATTTTTTCCCTTTTATGCTGCTGAACTGATAATACATGAATTGGTATGGATGATTCCGAATTGTGCTTCTTTAAGAAACTCTTGTTTTTTGATGATATTTGTCTTTTGAATGAGTGATAGATCAATTACTTTTTTGAGTTGTTTCTGCTTTAAAAAGTTAAATGTATGCAATTGTCTTTTGATTGAGTGATAGATCAATTAATTTTTTGAGTTGTTTCTGCTTTAAAAAGTTAAATGTATGCAATTAACTTTCATTTTCTAAGTATGATATTTGATGTTGGGGGAAACAAGTTAGTTTTGATGGTAAAAAGATGACTTGTCAAGAGAAATGTGATTGTAATTAAGCACATAACTGCAAACTCAATTATGTCCTTTATATGTGGGTCATTGGTATGGATAAATATATTTCCTTGTGACCTTTGGTTGTTTTATTACTTTATGCTCCTTTAAGAAAAGAAAATAAGGACCATTTTTCACTTTATACTCTATGGTCCATTAGAATAAGAAAAGGCTACATTCATTTACTTTAATGGTCTTATAATATAGGATGAGCAGCAATTAACTGTTTGACTCTTCTCTTTTCACATGTACTAAATCAATGATGTGAACAAATTGTGGGGATTGCTCATTAGGGGTTTGAAGCTGGTGGTTTAAGGCTTCTGATGAACTAGCCGACTGTCATATATCCCTTTTCCTTCGGCAACTTGTCAAGCTCCTTTTCTATTTTTCATAAAGAAAAGAATGTCAACCAAAGGGACGGAGTTAAGTATTTCTTTGAGTTGGTAAAAGTAAGGAGTTAGTAAGATTTTTATCTGGGAAAAAAAGAAGTCAAGATACCTAGTATTGTTAGATCTAGTTTTATATGCGTGACAACCATTACCATTTCAGAATAACAAAACTACTGTTAGATTTTGAGTGTGATATAACCCATACAGGGATAGCTGTAAAGCTTCCTATTTATTACCTTGCGATGACCTTTCAAATAAACTTTGTTTACTTCTTAAAACTTTTCTTATTTCTAAGCTAGTGAATGTTAACTACTCTTATCCCATGTGGGAGGACCTTGTTTAACTACTGAGGGTCTTATTCTGTATTTTAGCTGTTTCTTACTTTTCAAGTCTTGTTTTTGTTTTTTTGTTTTTTTGTTTTTTTGTTTTTGTACTTCTATGCTTGAGCTTTATTTTGATATTTACTGGTGTCTAAGTTATGCATTAATAAGCTGTGTATCCGCTGGAAGCATCTTCATATGCATTATGTACGTATCTCGAGTGTCACTCATAGTGCATCTATTTTCTTCCAACCTTTGGCTAGTAAACAACAACTCCTTAGCATTCTAATGATTTTATGTGATCCTCGTATTTTATCACTTCTCTGAGCTTGCAAAATCAATTTCCTGGAATAGCTATATCGGATTGCCTCTATTTCTTTACCTCTGATTCCCCCTTTGAACTCAGGAAAAGACCAGCAAATGTAATCTCCGGTGATAAAATCTCATGAAATCAAGGACAATGACGTGCACTCATAGTTGTAATTATGTCAATGCAAAATGCATGTCATGGATGTGAGTCCTATTTTTGTAATTCAGAGATTGCCTTACATTGAGAATTCTAATTATGGGTAAAAATAGAAAAGCAAACATATTGAAGAATAACAGTCTAATATAATGCTTATCTAGACATGATCACGTCGTCTAATCGGAAAGGCACTTGCTTTCATGGCAAGAGATGTGGTTCCAAATCCAGCCGTGATCCATTTCTCTTTACAGTTGATAATATATTTACATTTTTCTTAACTTAATAACAAATTACAGCATAAAATTTAATGATCCAGCATCATCCCATGTCCATATATGTACACACACTCACACACATCATAATAGGTTCAAACTATTTTTTTGTTGTATAAATTCAAACTGCCCAAGTACTAATGAATAAATAGTGAATGTAGATTTTAGAAACTGTGAAGTAGTTTCAAATTTCTTGCTTTTTTGGAGCTATTCATATAGCATTATATTTGTCTTCTTCATAATGCATTATTTTTGTTTTGCTTATAAAGCTTATCTTGTCTAGGTGTACTGTAATAACCTGAGAATTTCTATATAAAATAAATAAGAAATTTTGCGTATAATTTTTTTTTATTTAATAACGAGACTAAGTGTCAAGTAAAGTGAACGATAAATGCGAATACATTTATTACTTGAAAAATTAGAAATAATTTTGGAATTATTAATTACCACAAATTATATGGTAATAAATTTCATAGTTTCTAAATGTTTTTATTAATTATTTTCTATGAAAACATGATTGGAAATAATATATGAAGTGATAATTAAATTTATATAATAAATATTTTATTATATTAATTGTTCGTAATATTTAAGTTAATTATTTTAACTTGATTATTGATGCTTTGTAATACGAAGAATAAGTCGTATACATGAGATCCAAACCTGGATTGGGATTGTGATCAAGAGATGAGAATAATAATATTATATTATTTATATAATGATTTTACATTACCATAATTATGTATTCGGTATGTGTGACAGATAATATCGAGCAATGACGATTACAATTAGGTCATAAAGATATTACCGCGGTCAGAAACCCTAATTATTAAACTTCGCTTATGGGGTATTTCGAGTAGTGATTGTGTATATGAAGTTATCGTGAATAAGAATATCGGTAAATTATAAGAAACCCTAATTATTGTTGTAGACGCGATAATTAGGACAAACCCTAATTATTATAACCTAATCTCAAGTTGAAATTAGAAATCGTGAATTAATCGTGTTAGTAACATACACGATAATTAAAGAACTAATAATGGTCAATTAGAAACCCTAATTGATGACGTTGAGAAACCCTAATTTTAATTAATGTTTTAATTTCGATATTATCAGATAAGTGTTTTAATTTACCAAAGGATAGAAGTTAATTGGTAAATTATAAGAATTAAATCTAGTGATTAAATATTACATTTAATTGCCTTGTACAAGATTGCCCATACACTCTTAAACAAAGCCCAACCATCACCCATAACAAATCGTAAGCAAGAATCAAGAATTTTTGGCAAAAGGGTATAAGAACACTAAACCTAGAAATCCTTTGATTCGATGTTATTTGATGCAATTGATTGTTTAAAATTGTGTAATAGAATGTTAATTGATGATATGGGTTGATAAATCAAAGACCCATAACATCAAAGTGCACGAATTTGAAGATTTAAGCAAGTTGGAAAACCAAATTACATTATTTTTTCACCAAATGTCGAGGCCATAACTCTTTGCTCGATCATGAGTTTTGTTCTTCAAAAGTTGTTATGTGTAGCCTTGATATGTGGTCTTTAATCTGCAAAAAAGAATCAAGTCCATATCATGTATAGATTAGAAGTTATAGATGGTCAAACATGGTTGTGGATCGATCATGATAAACTATTTTTAGGCGATCAGTAATGGGGGCATTCTCGTCCACTTTTTGTGCTTTAAAAGGTCTGGGCTTTTGATATGTTGTAGTGCAATCGAGTTAGGAATCCATAGGCTTTGAATGACCTCATTCAATTTCTGGATGAGGGAATTACGGTGATTGGAAGGAAATGTGTCAAATTTCTCAAAAGCGAAAAGTCAAGAATGGATGTGCTATTCGGGATACTGTTTCGATCAGTTTAATGTTTCCAAAACCTTATGGGCTTTTGGTATGTTATAGTACACCGAATAAGTTTTCCATAGACTAAAACGGACTAAATCCGATATCGGAGGAGAGAGTTATGACATTTCAAAGTAGTAGTGTCAAAACTTCCCAACAAGTGCGGTGCAAATTCCATTTGAACGGAATTTCTAGGCTGATGTGTTCGAATTTGGAAATGGTCAAAGAATAAAAGTTGTAGCCCCAGAAGTTAGCTTTCAAGGTGGGCTCAAGAATCGCTCAAAAATGTTTTAAAATGAAAGAGTTATGACTTGCTTTTAGCAAAAGAGGTAAAAGCTGAAACGAGATTGAAAATCATTATGAACGCCCACTTTTGACGCCTTGTTTGGGCTACCTAATGAACCCGAATTGGGTAATTCGTATTTTTAAAAATAGTCTTACATACCATGTATAACATTTCCAAAAATCGAGATTAATCGGAGTTATGAGCAATGCGTTAGAAAATCGCAAAAGTGAGCTATTGAAAATTAGTATAAACCAAGTCCCACATCGACTAAATTGAGAACTTCACCATTTTCTAAACCTATAAATAGAAGGGCTTGGCCTTTGTTTCATTCACCAACAATAAGGCCTCCAATTTTTGAGAAAGGCTTTGTTGTGGGAGAACTTTTTATAAAGATCTCCTTAGTTAAATTTTAGGCGTGGAAGTCGTATCCAAATCTGTGGAATTCAGATTTAAAAGTATGTTTCTTATTTAATTTTTGTAATGTTATTATTTTTAATTGTTAGTTAAAGTTTGAATTTTTGAAGTTTAGTTAGTGTTGTTAATAAACTAGTTAGTTTACTATGTTTATTTTGGCTTGGAATTGATTATGTAAATGAGTTATTTGTGATGACTTTTAATAGTTTTGTGATGAATTTCATTAATTAATAATTATTAATGATATTAAAGTTATTTAATGATTATATTAAATAATTTAGTTTAAAAATGATTTTAATATTATAAAAATCATTTTAAATGAAAATAAGGTATTTAAAAATATTTTAAGTTATAAAATATAACTTTTAATATTTAAATGATAATTTCATTAATAATTAAATATTAATGATATTAAGATAATATTAATGATATTTAGTTTATTTAATGATTAATATTAAATAAATAGTTTAAAAATGGTTTTACTTATTTAAAAACCATTTAAAGAGGATATTAAGGATTTAAAAATATTTTAAGTTATAATTAATGACTTTTAATATTTGGATAAATAGTACATTAATATTTAAATATTAATGGTAATTATTTGTGTAATATAAATTTTTAAAAAATAGTTTGAGTTATTATAAATAACTTTTATATTTTAGCGATGGTTTCATTAATAGTTTAGTATTAATTAAACTATTAATGATAATGGAATTGTTTAATGTTTAAATCATTTAATTATGATTTCGATATTTGAAAGTTATAAATTTTACCAAACTAGTGACTTGAGAACCGATTATGAAGTTCAATTTGAAGAAGAACACCTATAATAATGCTTATATCACTATAGGCCCTTTAGTGATGATTTGAATTATTTTAAATTTTTCAATTTAAAAATTGCGAAAATGATTAAAAATAAGATGTCCGATATTTACTACGATGTTGAGGTATAGAATAAGAGTCTTAGACTCAATTATTTACCCGATAAAAGCTATATCCATGACGCAAACAAATGTCGACCTTATAAAAGAAAGAAAAAGACTATCGTAAGAGCATGGATGAGATATTTGAAAAATGTATAAAAATATTTCAAGTATAGAATAGAACTAAAAAGTATGATCACCGTGATTATGTGATTGGACTATGTCTTTAATCGTAATAGACAATACTTATGTGTTAAGATATATTGTTCTAATCGAACGAATGATCCGATTATCGATAGGTTGTGATAAAAGATAAAACCTAAGTTGAGATTTGTAATCGGTGAATCAAAAAGTATCTTACCTTTGCATTTCCTTTATGCAATGGACATGAGTAAGAAGTTTCGAATTATTCTATCCTGCATGTATTATGTACTTTTGATTATCGACATATTAGCTCGGATATATATTCTGCTTCATTGATTTCTATAAATGGTTATACAAGTGTCCCTACTTGAATAATCATGGCATTTGTTCACATGTTGATACACCTTTGTCAATTACCCGTATATATATGTTGAATTACAAATTATTGTTGAAAGCAAGATTAAAACCTTCTAAGGTTTGGAACTGTGCATGTATGAACATCCCTATATGGGAAGATTTTTTGCAAAGGCGGATAGATTGAAATGATGAATTTCGCTTCAAGTTATGTAGTATTAATCAATCATGAGGTACAACGGGGGTTGATCACCCTCCGTGTCGTGTAAGTTATAACTTGTTTGAGGATAGAATTCCGCTAAACCTTTTCGAAAATGAAAAGAATGTTCATAGTATGTTTCTTAAACCCTATTCAAGGGTAGAGCCAGAGCCAAATTTAAAGAATTTGAAAGAGAGTTGTTATGTGAATTTTTTTATCAGTACAGATTACTTCATAACTTTCAATTCGTTGTAGAAGTGTTATGTAAAGAGAATACTTATATTCTTTCAGCTTATATATAATTGTTATTACTTGCTGGGCACTTAAATGCTCATCCTTGCTTAAATTAAATGTTTTCAGTTATGTATGAGCAACCTGAAGGCTCAGGCACGAACAAATGAAAAAGGAAAGCTGATCGAATAAGTGTGTATTATGAGTTAATGATTATAGTTGTATTGGTATCTATTCAAGTATTGTAAGGAATGTATTTGAAGGTCACGCACCTGGGGAAGTAAACTTTGATGTATGTAAATTAAGTTTGAATGTATTATTATTTAGTATTATTCAGCTTAAAGAAATGGTATCGTGGAGAACCGAGTTCGGATTTCAAGTACCTGGATTTGGGGTCGTCACATGTACTGTCGTAGGCAATTCTTGGTGCATCATATCTGATAAAACCTAGATGACAACTAGTCATCAAGTACATTTTTGAACCGTTCCTCCACTTATATTGTTATTCTGTTTTATTTTAATGAATTTATTTAACCATTTTTCCCAGCGATGATGTAATCTATATGTAAAGTGATGAAACATTCCTTGACTTCTGGGAATCAGATGTAGTAATTCCCTTTACCATCCTCTATCTTACTGGTATTGAGATTCCTTCCTGGTTATACGAACTATGGAAATGGATAGTTCAACTTTATGCTGCACTAGTTCATAAGCCAGTGCCAAGCATGGGCCTGTTTATAAGTTAGTTTATGTAATTTTTGGGGCCGAAGACTAGTATTAAGACTTGCCCGTTTATTAGTTATTTTATTTAACTTTTTGGGCCATACGCTATACGGTATTAAGACTTTTTGGATAGGACTAAAAAGATAGTTAGTTGTCTTTAAAAATATTTATATAGATCTACTTATTTACCCTTGTACTCACTTCTGTCCCTCAAGTTTCATCCTTATTGACCCTCCTTATAATCAATGTCATATTGGTGATCGACCATAAAAAGACTTTTCATTGTAAAATATGGCATCTTTTTGTGATTTCCTCTCTGTTGTATTTGAAGGATGTTAATTAAAAAACATGTATAGATTTTATGGATGCATAAACTTTATGGATAGTCCTGGAGCCACACTATGACCGCAGTGTGCCTGTCGGACAAAAGGAATTTTGAATTGAAAAGAAGTGGCTTATGTCTTCTTTTCTTTGCACTCAGAAATGGATTACAAAGGATACCCCCTTTACTCTTTAGTCTTTCTAATAGTTGTTATACGAAAGCTTATTTTGTCCAGTGAATGAGTGATGAAAGTTATGGGACATCTGGATGTGTTTAATTGTCATTATAGTACGGGTAGTAGTAAATTTTTATATTGGCTGTTAAAAATGGTTAGAGAGCAAGATTTTCATAGTTTTCTTAAAGGGATATAGCATGGTAATTTGTTCAATTCTCTCTTTTTTTCTGGATTGAAATATAGGTTGATGGTCTCTTTTCTCTGGATTTCTTCTACCCTAATAATGCCTTTAGGTCATATGGATTAAGGGTAAGGAAATAGACTTACCTGTTTGTAAACAGACTTCTTCAAGTAAGTTATGCTTTGTTTGATATGGGAAAAAATAAAAGAAAAAGAGGCTGGGTTCAAGTTTAATTCTGTATAAATTGCGAGAGATCAGAGTTTGATTATGGTTTAGTTGTCTTTTTTTGTTAGTTGTTCTACTAGGTAAATTTGTTGATAATCTCTTATAGTCTTCATAATTTATAATAGTTGCTCGTCAGTCTTTAGGCATAGGCTTATAGGAGATTCAGATGCATGGACGGAATTTACTTTGTTTACATACTGTGGATATCATAGAATTGTAAAAGATTTCGCAAACTATTCAAGTTATAGATTAATGCTGACAGAAGCATTTTAATGTTATTTCCAAGTTCGAAAATGGCCATTCTAATTTTTTTTCCCTCTATACTTTTTTGTGTGTAAAATCTTGCAATATTTAAGTTGAAATTTTATTTATGGTATCAGTTCTCTAGCATAAAGACTTGAATATAAATGTTCCTATTTGGGTTTAGTTATATGCCTCTTGCTTTTGTCTTGTATTTCAGTTAGCATCTGGGTTCAACCCTTCCAAGGGGCCGGGTTAGTCTTTTCCTAAGCCCTCAATCCAGAGATGAAGATGTGATTCTATCTTATCCGCTTAAACAAATAGCTAGGAAAAATTCCAAATGATGGGTTTTTCTTGGAACTATGTATGATGGGTTCACGATGAAAGGGATATAATATAGGCTTTGGTTTTGGTTTTGGACACTTGCTGGAACAAAGTCATTGTGTTTTCTGGCTTTTGTTGTGCGTTTTTAGGTTTTTCTTTGTTATGGAATCTGAAGTTTAATATTCCCTCTGTTGATTTTATATTTTGAAAGTGGAGATTGTCCATTACTAATGCATATCACATGATTTTATTAAATAGTAATTGAATGAGCACATGTAAAAATAGCAATGTCGTGCCGAGAATTTTTTTTATTTTTATTTTTATCCGAATGAGACTATTTATCGTGGAAAATGATTTATATGAATGTAAATTGTAACTGAGGTAAAATATAATAGTATTATGTGAGTCATTTCTTTATACCTTTCTATTTATGAATTTACGTCGGTGTTTAATATCGATATAAATTTATCTGTCATATACAGCAACACATTAAACTAATACTATGCTCAACTCCAACTCCGACCAACTTAGGTATTTCAAAGGAGTTGTTACTTATAATTGAGCTGTCAAACAAAGTATCAATAATAATGCTTAAGTATCAAGAGGTTTATATGCCCAGGAAAAAAAAATTACGTAGTGTCGAGAAGTATGCTCAACTGTAATATTGTATTATGGGTCATGATTAAAAGTATTATAACTAATCGTTTAGGATATATATATATATATATATATATGGGCAATAATTCATATCATTTATTTGTTATAAATCAAAAAATGACATATATCATCTATATCTTTCATTACAAAAATGAAAGACTGAGATTTAAAAAGACATCTATTTGTTATGAATCAAAAAATAGCATATATCATCTATATCTTTCATTACAAAAATGAAAGACTGTGATTTAAAAAGACTGTGTCGTCGCTAGTAATTCTAGCGGATAGGATTAAAATCAATTTTGGACGAATATATCTCCACTCAGGCCAAGTCAACGCAGGTCAAACACAAATAATCACCACGTAGCGGACGGATTCTCACTTTTAACCACACTGTTAAACAATTGGGGCAAAACTACAGTTCTAAGTTTTCAATCTTTGCGGCGATTGTTGTTCTTCATCAACGATTCCTCTAGAAAACCCTTCAATTGGCAACAAAAGTGCAAAATTCGTACTCAAGCGTGGAAGATTTGTGTTCTACATCAAATTAATCAACTTTATAAGGTTAAGAATTGAAAACTGTGAATTGGGAACTCATCTATTTTTGTCCAAAAAATGGATAACATGATTTTTTGGTTCGCATAAAAGATTGGGTATATGTGCTATTAATCTTGTTTTGTGTTCAAATTTTGCTATATATGTTGGGAATCTCAATGTTTACTCTTGTATTTGTTATGTTGAAATATTTTATTCGTATTTAAATAGTACTAAGAATAAGTAAAAATTGATTTTATTTAGTCCAAGTTCCATGACTGATTTTTGGTGTTAATAATTGACCAGTATATTTGGCCAAGTACCATGATTGATTACTTAGAACTCCAGCAGGGAGTAAAAATTGAATTTATTTAGTACTTGAAATTAAACACGCATAGACAGTACAATTATAATGATCATCTGGTATGTTTTTATTTGCTAGAGCACACCATATTTGCTACTAGGGCTGTTCAACAGAATCGATAATTTCGATTTTCTAGGTGAACTAGATCGGTCCGAACCGGTCGGTTCGGTATAAATAAAATCAGTTCGGAACCAATTCAGTACAAATTAATTTTCGGTACCGGTTCCGATTACTAATATTATAGGTCCGATACATAACAGACCGAACCAATTATACCAGTTCAAATCCCTTTTTAAATTCCGATTACTAATATTATAGGTCCGATACATAACAGACCGAACCAATTATACCAGTTCAAATCCCTTTTTAAATTAATTTTTTACTTAGCCTTGTAGAATTGATTTAATGTCACTCTATTTACAAAATAGAATAAACACAAGTGAATAATTAAGACTTGACAAAATTTGAATTGGTGGTCTCCCCTATTTATAAAATAGAGGTAAGACAAGAGAACACAAAATAGACAATGTGGGATATTGGTAAGACAAGAGAATCAAGTGAAGGTCAAATCCCACATTGGTTAATTGGTAAAAATCTAAAGAAATTTTCCTTATAAAATGAGTACTATGAGAAGACTTAATTGTTGGTAGTTTACAAATTTTATATTTAAAGTATAAAAAAATTAGATAAAAAACTCTAGTAAGAGATAAGAAAGTTCTACTCCAAAGTATGACCTAGAATAATTGGCTTGAGCACAGGTTTACTACTCCAAAGTCTAGAATAATCCAATGTCTAGAATAATTGGCATAGAATAATTGGCTGATCACAAGTTTTTTAAAGTCTAGAATAACAAAGTCTAGAATTATTGGCTGAGGAGGTTTTTTTTAATGATGATTAAATAATTTTTTTTTCTTATAAAAAATATTATTTAGAGGATCTTAAATGTATATATATTAATATGTATATATAGTTATATATTCTATTTTTAGGGTGGATATCAATTAAGGCCAAGAGAATTAAATAGGTGATTAATTAATTGGATTTGTAAGTCTAACATTGATTAATAAAAATTTAAGAAAGTTTTTTTTATAAAAAGACTAACAAGTGAAGGTCTTAATACTTTGTGGTCTCCAAGTCTCACATTGGTGAATTTATGAAAGTCTAAAGAAGTTTTCCTATAAAAATTACCAAGTGAGATCATAATAGCTAAGTCCCACATTGATTATTTTATAAAAGTCTAAGAAAGTTTTTATTGTAAAAAGACTACCAAAGCTAACCTTAATAGCCAAGTCCCACATTGGTAAGTTAGTAAAAGTTTACTACCAAGTGTAACCTTAATTAATAGCCAAGTCTTTAAGTTTTTGCTTATAGAAGGATGGTACAAGCCTCTACCTTGGGCTGAATTTTAAGGTTTAAAAGTAATTCTTGAGCTGCTTTAGCTTTAGCTTAAAAGTAAATTTTGGGCTGCTCTTTATTGGGTCAGATTTTAGTTAAAACTTGGGCTACATTTTTGTTGAATGATGGGATCGGTTCAAACATTATAAAAATTGTACCGATTCGTACCAAGTCGGGCTAATTGGTTTGGTATACCGGTTCAACCGGTATCAGTAGCCTATTTTAAGTACTTTCGGTATTTGGTTCGGTTCGGGTCGATTCGGTCCGGTATTTTACCGGTGAACACCCCTACTTGCTACATACATTCAAAAGGAGTATATATGTGATCAAATACATGTATTAGTTATCTATTTTGAATAACTGTTAATTAATGCAACGTTTTCTTCTAGACTGGACTTAAAAGCTTCTTTCAATGAACCTAGATTATTCTTGAGATTTGCTAACCTAATTAATGGATGTGAGGTCTTTACTTGGCATTTAGATTGTAATTGTGTTTTTTGTTTTTCCTTTTATATCTTCGGCAAACAAATTTTTTGTGACGCCCCCAAATTTAGATACATGTACCTCGAATCTGGTTCTGTACGATTTAACTTATATAACATACTAATAACACATACCGTGAAATAATAGAATTATTTATATTGATATAACATAAATAATTTTCGTCCCAAGTCTCGAAATTATTACTAATACACTTAATAACTTGATCAAAACATAACTTAATACATAACATTAATTAAGTCTTAATATAACATAAGAATAAAATCCTAGCATATAAGAACAAAGCTACTTTGTAGCTTTGCCTTTTCCCTTGACCTCTTCTGAGGTCCCACCTTGCTCTGCCCTAACTGAAATGTTTAAGGGAAGTAAGAGTGAGCAACAATTTTGCTCAACAACTAATATAACAATAATGTGAATGACCATATATATAGTTCATAATCTCAAAGATTATAATGACAATTGATAACTCAAGAATTTAAATAAGAATGTTGTGAATAAAGTAAATATCAATGGTTCCAAATCTATCATTTGAATTTAATAAAAAGTCACTGTAAGACCCCGAATTTTATGAAATAAAAGTATTCAATTTTTTTTATAATTACTATTCAGTAAATGGTTAAATTGATAAAAAGTAAAGTTAAGGGTGATATATGATTTTTTTTTTTCAAAATAAGCAAGTGGCTATAAAATACTTATTGTTGTCGGGGAATATTCGTTTGGTCGTGGAATATTCTTGCTGTCGGAGAATATTCGTACGACAGCGCGGCCATTTATGGGCCCCATAACAAAATAACTGTCGGATGAAGAAAATGACAAGTTTGAGTTTTTATAAATAACGGCGTAATGGTTACTGGTTAACACTTTGTTGATTACACGGTGGTTAAAATACAAAGATGTCTGGTCGCATTGCCGAATAACACCTGCGTATTGCATGATTTTTTGAATTATTGATTCTTACGTAAGAAAGCACTACTCAACAATTATTACAGTAATTACTGTTCAATATTTTATTTTATTGATTCAATAATTGATGCGTTGATATTTTATATTATTGTTGTTTCAATAATTGTCACGGCACAGTATTTTCCATTATCGGATCAATAATTCATATTATTTAGATAATATTATTAGATATCATTATTGGCAATGTCTAGAATGTTCTGTCAAGGAGAGGTTTGGTCACCTAATTGCGCGCTAGTAAGGAGAAATCCTTATCGAAAATCTCCCTCTTTCCTAGGAACGACCTGGTTGTCATAATTGTGATTCTGTAATATTATTTGTGAATAATTAATTATTGATTTATATGATAAGAAAATATATATTTTTATATGGATATAAATGAAGGAATTAATACTGACGTGTTTTATTAGTATTTTATGGAAATGAAGAATGAAATTTGAAATTTTTTAGAAATTAGTTTATTACTTAATTTTGTAAAATCTATAACTCTTTGTGTATAATGAGTTAGGAGATAAGCCATATATCAAAAGAAAGCCCTGGTAGTAAGCTAACCATAGAAATTAGAATCACCCAAAAATTCATTGTGAATTTTTCGTGGTGACTGTTTGAATGAAACTAGTCCGAAGGACTCATAATTCGAAAATCAGTGTTCTTGAGATATATTGCGTGAGTTATAATTTTTAATCCGACTGTTGGATCGTTGTAATTTTTGGATATGTTATACATATATAAGTTGAGTATATGTCCATAAATTTTGAACCGTTAAAAATTAACGTATGATTTGTTATGAATTTTAAGAGGTGACTGATTCAGAACTTATTGAAGTTTCTGAATTTATAAATAATTTTGGAAATTTCTAGAATTGGTGGGCCCCACCTTTGGTTGGTGAAAAATGTGCTAAAATTTTATTTCAAAAGTGGTGGGCAGGAATAGTAGCAGGTAAAGCCATAGCAGGTCAAATCTACTTCAGCGTTCTAACATTTTCTTATAAATAGGGTGCTGCGTTAGAATTGAAAATCACACCAGAAACATAAGTTTTCTCTCTCTATATTATCGAGCGTATTTTTGTGAGTATTTAGATACTTTGAGAGTTGCTATTCAGTGCAAGTTTCCTTCAACGTTATATTCGATATTCTAGTCAGAAGTACTGCTCTTTTGAGGTAAGGGATTGTAAGGGATGTTATTTTCTTCGTAATGATGTTATTCTTTCAATATCATTTTACTGAAATATTGATATGAATTTTATTGTGAATTTTTACCTTTTAGTTTGCCGGGTTTATTATTCACGATATCGTCCACTATTCACGATATCGACACTTATTCACGTATATGACACTATTCATGTATATGGCACTATTTACGTATATGACATTATTTACGTATAAGGTACTATGTACAAATACGAGTTACTATTTATGAGTTACTATTCACGAGTTACTATTTATGAGTTACTATTTATGAGTTACTATTCACGGGTACTATTCACGATAAAATTTGTTTCTTTTTCTGACCAAATTATCGTTGATTTATGAATCTTACTCTTGAAATTAAATGCAGTTGTTGATCATATTATTTTTATTATCATATATAACATTTTTATAACCTTGGTGAAGGAATTTCTCTTTGACTTGAGTGTAAAGATGAGTAGATTATTTGTATGATCGTGACTATGGGTTCTCTTTGGCCAGTAGTGCAAAGATGAATTGTTGACTGGTATGATCATGACCATTGAATTTATAATTGAATATCTTTAGCTTAAGTACAAAGGTGAATGGATCAACATGGTTATAATTATTGTCTATATAAATTTTGAAATGATTATATATTTCTTTGAGATATTAATATCTTTGACCTGTAGTGCAAAGATAAATTATTGATGAATATTTTTGGCCCGTAGTGCAAAGATGAACCGTTGATGAATATCTTTAACCCGTAGTGCAAAGATGTCCTGTTATTGAATATCTTTGGTCTGTAGTGCAAAGATGAACTGTTGATGAATATCTTTGGCCCGTAGTGTAAAGATGAATTTATTAGTATGATTATGAACAGGAACTGTGATTTGGTATAACCAAGATCTTTGATGTTTCAGGTAAAGACAAGTGATAAAAATTATCTTCGTCCTGGATGAGAATATTCGTACGACGACACAATCATTTGTGGACCCCACAACGGAATTATTGTCGGATTGAGAAAACGACAAAAATATTTTTTTTGAAAATAACGACGGAAGTTTACTGTTATTACTTGCTGAACTACTTTTAGTAAAAAAGTACGATGTCTGGCGTGGTTGCATAGTAGCACACGATATTGATTATTGATGCTTACGTGATAAGTCACTCGCTTTTGTTTTATTGATATTATTAATGTAATAAAATGTAAAAGTCATTTATATAAAATGTAATACTTTTATAAAGTTATTCTATAAATAGAATATATTATATTCTATTATGCATAGTATTTTGCACAAGAAAATCTTTTTATATAAAATGAATACTTTTATAAAGTTATTCTATAAATAGAATATATTATATTTTATTATGCATAGTGTTGCATAGTGCTCGCATAGTGTTTTGCATAGTAAAATCTTTTTATATAAAACATATTACTTTTATAAAGTTATTCGTTTTATTAGATTATAAATAGAATATATTATATTTTATTTAAAAGATTTTGCTTTTAAATCCGAATCGTCTGATTAAAAAGTAAATCAATCTGACCGCTTCATGAATTAATTACTATGTACCATTCTTCTATAAATAGAAGCTCATTCCTTCATTATTTCTTACGAATTCAATTGAAACTCTAGATAGAGAAACTATAGAGAGATTCTTCTTCTATAATCTTGGCGTATTTCTTTGGAGTTTAAGAAAGCTTTGGCGTAGTGCAAGTTTTCTTCGAGTATATCCTCGCTTCTACCAAATGGAGTACTCTTCTTTCAAAGGTAAGGGATATTATTTGTTGTACTCGTAAGGGGTATTATTTCTTTTGTATTCATGAAGAGAACTTCATTATTCCATTCTTTATTATTCTCATTGGAATAACTTTGATATCATGCTTGGTCTACCCTATACTTGGTGAAATTCTTCATTATTCCATTATTTATTATTCTGTTGGAATAACCTGTATACACGGTCTACCCTATACTTGGTGAAATTCTTCTGTTATTCCATTCTTTATTATTCTATTGGAATATTCTATCTGTGTGTTTTACACCGGACTTGGTTCCGTCTTTATTATTCTGTTGGAATATCCTATCTCATGTAGCGTTTTGCCGGACTGGTTTAAATTCTTTTATTATTCTGTTGGAATATCCCGTCTCATGCGTTTTACGCGGACCTAGTTCCGTTATTTATTATTACGCTGGAATAATGCTGCATACCAAGCAATCGCATGCATGGTGATTTCGTTGTTATTCCATCCTTATTATTCTCGCTGGAATATCCTCGTGCATGCGTTTTACGCCGGACCGGTTCCGCCTTTGTTATTCTCGCTGAATATCCTCACTGCATGCGTTTCTGCCGGACCGGTTCCGTTATTTATTATTCTGTTGGAATTACCTGTCTATGCGAAGTACCACATTCATGGTGATTTTTGTTGTTATTCCATTCTTTATTATTCTGTTGGAACATCCCATCGGTGTGAATTTCGCCTGACCTGGTTCTGTTATTTATTATTCTGTTGGAATAACCTGTCTATGCGAAGTATCGCATGCATGGTGATTTTTGTTGTTATTCCATTCTTTATTATTATGCTAGAAGATCCTGTCGGTGCGTATTACGCCTGACCTGGTTCCGTTATTTATTATTATGTTGGAATAACCTGTCTGTGCGGTCTATCGCATGCCTGGTGATTTCTTTTGTTATTCCATTCATTATTATACTCAGTTGGTTAAAGTTTTAACTTCTATACTCCATGAAATTAGTGGAATATCCTTGATATTTGCGCTTCATCCAGTATCTTTTCATGAAAATATTCTTCTGAGCATTCTTGAATTTTACTCTACAAAGAAGTATCATGTTGACAATTTGGACGTTATTAGTTCCTGGATAATTTAATTCTTGAACTTGTTTTTATTGAATTCTTATATCATTGTCATCATCCTCATGTTTATATTATGTTGAAAGTCATCTGTGGCCTGTATTGCATAGATGGACTTGATATGATTATGACCAGGGATTATTCGGTATAATCATGACCGTAATGTTACAAATGATGTGGAAAAAGTCCTCATTGGCCGTAGTGATGGACAGTTTTTGGTATGATTATGGCTATGGATTCTCTTCGGCCAAGGGAGCAAAGATGAATTGTTTTATGGCATGATCATGACCATTGATGAATACACGAATATCCTTGGCCCGTAGTGCATGGATAATTTGTGGTCGTGACCCTAATGAATATCCTTGGCCATAGTGTAGAGATGATGTGGATTATTTATTAAGCTGAGTCCCAGCGATAAAAGTGATGAAAAACTTTTTAAACCATAAAAGATAGTAGATTTTATTCTCTACTTAACTCTTTTAATGGATTGCTTATTCCGCTGCAGTTAAACTTGATGTCTATTGTATTTTATCAGTTTAACATTGTTGAAGACTAATGATAATTTATTCTGAATTATCTTAGTCATAATATTTCTTACTGGGCTAGTTGAGCTCACCCTTTTACTTTCATTGTTCTCTTCAGGAAATGAGAACGTAGCAGGGACTAGTCGGGGAACAGAGTGACGGTCCAGATGATAGCATTAGTAGTCCCTACTATTCTGTTAAATAGTGTGACAATAAATGTAATGAGGACACCTTTGAGTGTGGATATTGTCTAGATGACAATATTCTCTTAGCTATGTTTTGTTGTATTGTTTACACGATGTTTGTATATTAAAGATTGTATTTGTATTCTGTACCATGTATTTGGTGACTCAAGATGGGTGATATATACCTATTTTGGGGGAGTCACAATCATATATAACATTTTTATAACCCTGGTGATGAAATTTCTCTTTGACTTGAGTGTAAAGATGGGTAGATTATTGGTATGATCATGACTATAGGTTCTCTTTGGCCAGTAGTGCAAAGATGAATTGTTGACTGGTATGATCATGACCATTGAATTTATAATTGAATATCTTTAGCTTAAGTGCAAAGGTGAATGGATCAACATGGTTATAATTATTGTCTATATAAATTTTGAAATGATTATATATTTCTTTGAGATATTAATATCTTTGGCCTGTAGTGCAAAGATAAATTATTAATGAATATTTTTGGCCCGTAGTGCAAAGATGAACCGTTGATGAATATCTTTGGCCCGTAGTGCAAAGATGTCCTGTTGTTGAATATCTTTGGCCTGTAGTGCAAAGATGAACTGTTGATGAATATCTTTGGCCCGTAGTGCAAAGATGAATTTATTAGTATGATTATGAACAGGAACTGTGATTTGGTATAACCAAGATCTTTGATTTTTCAGGTAAAGACAGGTGATGAAAATTATCTTCGTTCTGGATGAGAAGAGGAATTTAGAACTACAATTATGATTATGAGTTATACACGTAATTGTGGACAAAAATTGTTGATTGATGTTACAGGGATAAAACATTGTTGGTGGACTTTTAACATGGAGAAGATAATATATCTTATGGTCTATTTGACTCTTCTAATGGATTGATCGTTCCACTACAACTATGGTTGAAAAGTTTTATCATCTACCATATGTTCTAAATCTCTGATTTATTACTGATGAAGGCTATTGATAATTTAATTATCTTTAGTCATGATATTATTTACTGGGCTAGTTGTGCTCACCCTTTTGTTTCACAATTCCTTTCAAGTGATAAGAGTGTAGCTGGGTTTGAGAGCATGGGTAATGAGAGAAATAGAATCATGGTCTATAGTCATTGAGGTTCTCCTAAAACAAAGATGAAAATAATTTTATTAAAAATTTGAGATAAGTGTGTCGTATTTTATACATCATTTAACCGTTAATTTTGGTGAACCAAATAGGGTGAGGTGAATCCAACTTTGGAAGGGTATTTTGCCACTATCATACAATATGTCTAATGACCTACGACTTCGTGTTATCATAAGACAGGGTTGTGCACATCCCCTTGCCAATTATATTTTCGAGCACTAACTATATAATCTTGGAGTTTGGTTGAAATATAATTTTCAATTGCAGACAGTGGAGATAGTTATATGTCAAGAGAAGACTCACCATTAGAAAGAACATGATATTAATCTTCTCATTTTTGTTTGGGGTCTATTGGGTCAACCAAGGATAATTCTGTGGACATATGATATCTATCATAACCTAGACGCATGGCCTCCCATGTACGAAGATTTCCTTGAGCACTTCCCAAAGATTTTAATTTCTAAAACAGTTATTGACTGTACCTTTGTGTAAGGTATCACTATGAGGTGCTGTTCACGGTTGGGACATGAGTCATAGTTGGTATATATTTGTATCAAAACTCACAGCATATGTGTTATTGTATTTTGCACGACAATTGTAGTAATAAAGTTGTAGTTGTTTTCTGTACCATGTATTTGGCGACTCAGAATAGGTTGGATAGATTGGACCTATTTTGGGGGCGTCACAGTCACTATGGACCAAAAGGTTATTAAGGAAATTCAACGGTTTCAACAATTTCAAGCGAATGAGTATTTATCACTAAGTAGTCACTATGGACCAAGAAATATTAGAAGAATCTAAATATTTCAGCAATTCCAAGTTAATGAATATTGAACACTTAGTAGTCGCTGTGGACCATGAACTTCTACAAGAATTATGTTTTTGGTAACCCACTTTCTGCTAGAATTATCGGGAAAACTCCTGACAACCCAAACAAGTACAATAGGTCATCATCCTAAAGTACCTGGTGTTACGCATAACATTCCCATGCTGATCCCGCGAATGTCGGTCCCCCGACTTTGTATAGTTTCCCCTTCTATGAGGGTTGTTCAACTCAGCAGATTATAAAAGTCTGCACTAAAGCAATTAACTTGGATCACTTTCTAATTTATAGATATTGGTCTAGCCGAATCAAATGGCATAGATGCTCTTATCAACACACTTAGGAATAATTAATACGTTCAACGTTCGCAACAAGATTCAAAGAATCATTTTCAAAGATATAAGTATGATTTAAATCAAGCTTTAGAGTATGAATAATAATTTTCATGAATTTAGATAACACAAGAATTATTCTATAGAACAATTTGCTTATACGATCAATAAGTGTATAAGTTCAGATATTTGCTTAATATATATGGTTGATATATCAACAATTAGAAACTTGCACAATATTCAATGTTGTGTAAGTTAGGGAAGTTGCCTGGGTAGTTGATTATATCCAACCTTGACTTCTTGTCCTTTAAATAACCTATTTTTATCATAACGGTTTATCTCTAATAACCCATAAATATAATTTAATTCGTTAACCTCATACAGGAAGACTCAACTATTCTTATTAATAGTCAATTCTTTATTTCAACTATTAATCTTCATATTTATTTCATTAACTACAAATAAAATAATCTTTTATTATTTTACTTGTTTAATATAAGGGTTCACTACTTATTTGATTTCTTCATGTCTCACTATACAAATAAAGGATTCTTACTTTATTTGTTAATATTTAATTACTCTTTGGGTGATGCTCTCAATTACCATTCATGCTTTATTAATCCATTAATAAGGTAATTTGTTATTACTTTGATTTATAATTAGAGATATCTCTTTATATCACTATAATTATTTATGTCTTATTTGTTCACAATTATATAATCTTCAAAAGTATTTAATTGCTCATTATTATTCTTTCCTAAATGAAGGATTTATTAATTCTTAATATTATTTTAATTGTCCACAATTAAAATGTTATTCAATGTCATTTTAATTGATTATATCTCATTAATTCCATAATTAGAAATAGTTTTTACTATTATTGTAATTGTATACTATACATTAAACCACATTATTATTCAAATGGTTTAAGCTTTATTAATTCGCAATTAAGATAAGTACTAGTTTAATTGTTTATTAGTTTCACAATTAAAACTTTCTTTAGTTTTAATTATTTAATCATATTTTAAGAGATCTATAATATTAATTAATTAGAGGAATTTTAATTTACTAACTCTTAATTAAAATAGTCTTTATTATTTTAATTATTCAATCATAGTAAATATAATCTCTTAGTATCATTTTAATTATTTATTATAAAAAAATTTCATTTTTTGACCCGGTTTGACTCGACCCCGACTCGGGTTAACCCGGTTGAGCTTATAGGCAACGCAGGCCACACTGGTCAAGCAGGATTTCAAATTCTCTAGCATAGTATGCCTACTTAGCCGATTCAAGACTTCTTGGTGGTGTGGCCACGCGTCGACCGATGCACTTTTTGATGAGTTTTTTTCAATGTTTTAATTTTCTACATCTTTTGATTCAATCTTGCATAACTTTTGATTTATACATCCAAATGAGCTTAAACAACTTCCATTATCTTATAAACTTACATATCTTCAATATTTGATTTCTCAATTCACTTTCCAAAATATTTATTTAACCTAATTTTATTGATTTCCAAGCTAGGGTTTTTATTTTAGCATATCTCACCAATTGTTTTTCTACGAGTTCGTTTGATGTCCGAATCTGATGATTCCACTTGGGTTATGTTCATATTTCATAGATGTTCAACATAACATTTTTGGATCACATACATACTTACACATTTTATAGCATTTAACATCAAAACTCATGCCTCGAAGTATTACAATCTAGGTTTCATGCTCACATGCATTTCCTTAGTTCCATTTTAAACCTAAATCACATACCAAGAATACAAGGCATATAATCTCCTTCAAATACTCATCCTTATAACTTCGAATCCTTCACGATCCCACAACAAGCAAACTCCCACAACCAAGCTTGGATTTTCCTACTTAGAATTATATATACTAAATTATATTTCTTATTTTAAAGCTAGGTTATGAACTTACCTCTTGAATGCTTTCTTTCTTCTAGAAATAAAGCTTAGGTGCTTCTCCACCTTGATTCTTCCTTCTTGAACTCCACCAAAAGAAATAACCCTCCTAAATTTTTTTTATCTTTTTCTCTCAATTCGCTCTAGCTCTCTTATATCTTCTAACACTTAACAAATGAAACAAACTCTAGCTATTGACTTGGGAGGTCTTATTTATAGGCAAACTTATGTATACAATACACATACTAATACATGTATAATACTTGTATTTTATATACCCAATTAGTTATTACCCATTGGTAAAAGGTTAGTTGGTGAAAATCTTCACCAACTCTCTACCTAACCACGTACTTATTATTTGCATCACATAGACTTATCTTGCAATGTTAAGCAAAAATTTTCAGCATTCTTGGGCCAATTGGGAGGGGAAATTCGGTTATGGAGGGAGTATTATATCTATTATATATTTTTGTTTTATTTCTTTTGTCCTTTGCCATCTTATATACATATATGTACACTTATATATCTATACATATATAAGTATACTTACACCTTATTCATTTCCATTACACATTAGGCTTGACCAATTAATATGTGACGCCCCCAAATCCGGGTTACCTGACCCCCAGGTTTGGTGCTCACGATCCATCATATAAATAACATCTATCTAACTACCCATACATATATGAATAACATTATATATATCATTAATTAATATCATTACTACAATATCTCGGGTTTTCTAACCTTAAGATACAAACATACCTTCAGTTATACAAAAAGGTTTATACATAACAACATAGTATGTAAAGTTCATATTAACTACTCCAGCAATTTGCCTTTGCCCTTGTCCTTCTCGGACCCTCCTGCTACTTCGTTCTTAGCTGAAATGTTATATTAAAGCAAGGGTGAGCAACGAGTTTGCTTCGCAAGTTAAAACATTCAATAAAGTATAGGAATCAAGAATATTAGAGTCTAGATTCGACAAGACTTCAACAATGTTTAAAGGAATTTGAATTAGCTGAATAAATCACTTATTAATATCAAAACTTTATCACATTTCATGCTAAACAACAATTCAGTGATGAAAGAGTAAAACGCTTTTGAAATTTCAATAATGTTCAATCGATTATCAATAGATGATCCTACGCAATTACAAAGTGGATTATTTTCCAGATTTTATGCTGAGCAATCCAAATGGATCATGAACGTCTCGAGGCATTATCAATATTCAATACTGAATTACCCCAGAATTATAAATTAGCTATAAAAACTAAACTATAACCCTCTATAAGTACATAAAGTGATCAGCTTTATTGTACCCAATATTATGCATAATACTTAACTCACGCGCAATGGTCGCATATCTGACAACAAGGTCCCCTTTATATAAGGGTTGTTCAACTCATTCTTACAACAAGAATTCGTATTGCAACAATATAGTTTGTATTTAAAGAAATGCTATGATTTCAACATCTATCTCGATCTAATTGAAATAAATGGCATTGATCTTTCAATAACAATTAAGTTAAAACTTATTAAGCTTCAACAAATATTCGTCTAGCCAAAACAATTAGTTGAGACATAGCTCAAAAACTGTTCAATAATAGACAAAAATCAACTGCACTATTTGCAATCAACAATAATATTGTGAATAACCAACAACAGTTATTCCCCAGTCATACTTTTGAAATTAAAATTCAGCTTACGTTAATGAACTTGCACTAACTGCGAATAATCAATAATAAATCTTAGATGTGGAATAATCAGCAATAATTACCCACTACTATGTTTACAAAAGTAATAACTCGAGATTGAGTTAAGGGAACTTGCCTTCGCTGTTGACTACTGCTACACAATATAACTTAGCTGCGTTTAAAAGACCTATAATCAATAATATTGGTCTCGTAATTAGCATAACACATCACAACATATAATACTGTCATTTAAAGTCACTATATCACTTAATCACGTAATCATGTAATCACAACAGTGTTTATAACCTCTACAAACACTTATCAGTTCTAACTAGTTCAGTTTGGTTGGACTTCAGTATTATTACTAGGTCTTTATTACCCTATCAGATAACAAACGAGTTTATTTTCAATAAAACTCTAATTCAAAGCTTCAATATTATTAAAATATCATTCATAATATTTTTCGGAAGCTTATAATAATTTTCAAGTAATTATTATATTTTATAATAATTTTTCAAACACTGATATCATTTTTAAATGATTTAAATACTGAATAATCCCATTATCATTAATATTTAAATAATATTAAAATATTAATTAAATACTTGTCAAAATATTAAAGTTATTTATAATAACACAAAATATTTTTAAAACATTAATATTCCCATTAAATGATTTTTAAAATATTTAAAATCATTTTTAAATAATTACCATTAATATTTATATATTAATATATTTTCCATTCAAAATATTAAAAGTCATTTATTATAACTTAAAATATTTCTAAATCACTTATATCATTTTTAAATGATTTTTAAATCATTAAAATCATATTTAAACCATTTATTTAATATAATTATTAAATAAATCTAATATCATTAATATTAAATTATTAATGAAATTTACCTCAAAATATTAAAAGTCATCTTTTATAACTTAAAATATTTGTTTAACATTTTATTCTCATTTAAAATGATTTTTAATATATTAAAATCATTTTAACAAATTTATTTAATATAATATTAAATTAATTTAATATCATTAATATTCAAATAAATACATATATTAATGAAAATATGTCAAATTATCAAAAGTTAATTTTTATAACTTAAAATAATTTTTAAAACTCATTTTGGAATTTTAGAAATTATTTTCTATTTTTAATGATTTATTGGAAATTAATATATTTAATTGTAATAAAACTATTGCTAAAGTCTTTAGCGACAGAAATTGTCATTATTGGTGTTCTTGAGCCTCAAGAACACTCAAAGTCAGTCTCAAGGTGTTATGTTTGAGTATTTTAAATTCACTACTCATGATGATTCTGGGCTTGCTAAGGTACAGATCATGTAGTATTGATGTAATACTACATGTATTAACAACAATCAGGGATATACTACATCACACCATGAAGATCTAAGGCTTCACACTAACTCGCCGGACACATTGCTCGGTTTTTCGGTTACCTGAAACCCAAATGGATTCTAAGTAGCACTTTGCAACTTGATTATCTTGGTTTCTGGACAATGATTTGGTCTTTAAATGATTCAATCTTGTAGTCCTTATGTCAAAGAACAAATATACTACATTAGGTTAGTTTAACTACTTCACAATCACAAGATCTGAGCCGGTCAAACCTTGTCAGAAACTGTGTTCATACGTTTTCTAGAATTTCCATAAAACTCAATTCGTGTTTAGATACTGCTCACTACTTTGATTATGTTTGTTAGTTATGTGATCTAAAGCCACGAATCTATAGTCCATATAACCGAGTATAACATTGATACACTAACATAAACAAATCAAATATCATCTGACAGATTCAAGCTCAACAAAATCTTGTCAGACCTTCCTGTGTATTTTCTGGGTTACCCAGAAACACAAAGTCATGGTCGGTCAACCCACTTTGACCATCAATATCTTGGAATCTGGACATGCTATGACCATGATTCCACTTTCAGATCACCCCCATCATAGCATACTACAAGTTTATTACAGCAAACAAGACAAATCATAAACAGATCTAGATCTATGGCCTCTGACATTCAGTTGTCACATAGAACTAGGGTTCTTGATAGTTTTAAAAACTTAATTTTTGAGCACTTTGATGTTATGGATCTATGATATAACATCATAGATCACTAAATAACATCTTATAACATAAATTTAAACACATAAACACAACTTTTATCTTAGCATACAAAATTAAACATAAGTTAGGGTTTATGCCTCTCTTGAACAAGCTTTGATCTTGGCTTTCCTATACTGATCTTGAGGTGTTAGGGACTTGGTTATGGATTGAATCACTTATTATTTTCGTGGCTTAGGTGTGAGAAAAGTTGGCTAAGTGTTTGGTTCTCAAATGAGCTTTCTTTTGGACTTTCTTTCTCTTTAATCTCTCATACTTGATTCATTGAATCTAAACTATGCAAGGTGGAACTTAAAGATAAGATCTAGTGTATATTTGAGCACATGTTGTAATCCAAAAGATGGTCAGTCATAAGATTTGAAATATCTCTTAACTTATAACTTAAGTAAAAGGTATTTTGGCCATGTCGCTTCTAAAAGGGTATTTTAGTAATTTCCCTCATGATTTTAAGGGTAGTCTAGTCATTTGACATAACTCCTTTTAATCTTAGCTCTTAAGGTTTGATGATCACAAGTAGGGTTTGCTAATTAGGCTTTAGAGTTCCTAAATAAGAAATTAGGGTTTCCCAAAATACAATTAGGGTTCCTAACTATTCGTTAGGGTTTTTTGATCACAGATTAGGGTTTCTAATCTATCATTAGGGTTTACTAAGGTTATACCTTATCTGATCAACCTTTGATCATTAAGTCTATACTGTACAAATACATAATCACATATACAATTATTATAACTGTATTATCTATCGAATCCCTATCCAAAATTAGGGTTAGGGTTTTCACTAGTTGTTTAACAAAGCTTCACTCTTATTACTCAGTCAATACATAGTTTGACCAACTTGCTCTGCTCATAACACAGATACTTATCACAATATTGATAATCAATACCAATATTAATTAAAAAAATTTATTCGTAAAATTAGAATTGTTTAAAATTCTGGGTCTTCAGATTCTCCCCTTCTTATAAGGATTCCGTCCCCGGAATCACCGCTTTTTTATATTCTAATACCTTTTAAAGTTGTATCATCAATTCCTTCTTATTAACACAATACTAATTTGTGTCTCATATAATAACCTGTGACTTGGATCCGTAAAAGAAAAAAACTCACATCGATATCTACCCAAGAATACGCACATAATTATATTACCGAACGAAATCATTACCTGTCACCACTTCCTATGCAGCCACTGCATCTTGAACGGTCATGTTAAATGTACGGGCCGTTGATCTTCCTAGCTGAGCAGCTCCTTTAATTGTCAGGGTTCCGCCGCTGGTTCCTTGGTTGATACTTCCTTTATCCGCATTCTTCTTTTGATAATTCCTATCCAGATGATCTGTTGATCCACACGAAAAACAACCTTGTATCTTCTTCGGACTGGGACAATTGGGAGACATGTGTCCCTCTTGGCCACAGTTAAAACAAACTCCTTTACCCTTCAAACAAACTCCTGGATGGTTTTTTCCCACAAACCGCACACGGCTCACCTCCCTTCCGACTCTCTCCTGACTTGTTACCCGATTGGGTATTATCACTCCATTTTCGCTTATTGGGATTATTCCACCACTACTACATCCTTCATCCGCCTTCCTCTTCTTCTCCTGATGATAATTAGATGCAGCTTCACTTCCTCCTTCAACAATGATTGCTTTTTCCAACAAAGTCGCAAATGTATTGATCTGTAACACGGCTACCTTGTTAAATATCCCTGGCTTCAGTCCATTCTCAAATCTCCACGCTTTTCGTGCCTCCGTATCCACCTGATGAGGTGCAAATCTCGCTAACTCGTTGAATTTGACGGCGTATTCTGATACCGACATATTCTCCTACTTTAATTCTAAAAACTTGACTTCCATCCTGGCTTGCATACTTAGCGAAACATAGTTCTCAAAGAACAACTCCTTAAACCTAGTCCAAGTTACTACTGCTATCCCAGCTCTAGCCTGATTAGTTTCCCACCAATAATTAGCTTCTTCCTTCATCAAATAGGTAGCAAAAGCTGTCTTTTTCTCCTCTACTACTCTCGCAATAATAAATGCCTTCTCCATCTCCTTCACCCAAGTTTGGGCTTCAATAGGATTAGTGATTCCTTTGAATTCTGGAGGCCCTACCTCTTTAAAATATTTGAAATTTGCCAATCTATTGGCTGGTTGACCTCTTGCTGCTGGCGTCCTATTTCTCATAGCTTGGGCTAACATGTTTACAAAGCTTTGCACCGGGTCTGCATGACTTCCTTCTTTATTCACCGATTGCTCCTCCCTTTGATTTTGATTTTGTCGTCTAGGCGACATTATCTGATTAGATAAAAATTTACATTAATTCTTTATCTTTATACTACCTCTTATTATTAGCATAATAAGAATTTAACAAAAATTTCTCATATAATTGCATATTTATTCAAATAGCACATAGTACTTTTTAGTACATGACACATACTTCTTTAATCAGTCACTATCCCTTTTTGACAAAAATCGGGATTAACTACCACAACTTTACACAAAAAGTTGTAATTCACCAAAATCATCTTAATATTCATACCAAAACAAAAATTACATTCATATATATATATATATATATATATATATATATATATATATATATATATATATATATATATATATACCTACTCATCGCTCACGATGTTACAATCTTTAATACATCTTACTACCAAAAGGTACTACTAATTATACTAAATATGTTTACAGTCCACTTCCTTCACCTGCCATCTTCTTAGGACACTTGTTGAATCCGTGACTCATTCCACCACATGAAAAATATCTTCTCTTATTTAGCTTAGGATAATTTGGCGAAATATGTTCTCTTTGTCCACAATTGAAACATACATTCTTTCCCATCATACACTCTCCCAAATGAGTCTTTCCACACTTACCACATATTTGCTTCTTCTTTGGATTTGAGTTTCCTGAGTTGTTATCACTGTCATTGTCCCTTTTCCTTTTATTGCTACCCTTCTTCTGCTTGATCATACCTTCCGATGATCCACCACCTTCATGAAAGTAGTATGCATACAAGCCAATCATGTTTGATGATAAAGCATATACTTTGTAACAATCTTATTCATTTATTAATAATATTTATTGAAGGCTTTTAATTATCTACATGATGCTGTTTTATAATATGTGATAAACCCATAGTTTTAAGCAATGCTTTTAGAATAATGATGATGATCATTCTAATGAGATCTAAATTCTTAGAAAGCTTAAAACTAAAATAGTTCCCAATCGTTGGATTACTAAATTGGGATTAGTGAATCCTATAGATAGATTGGGTACACGTTGCTGCTTCATCGATAAGGATGATTGATCTCATGATCATTTGTGTGGAGACACTAAAGCAAGTATGTAGGTGCTTATTAGAGAATAAGTTCACCTTTGAATGTGGCTCGCTAAGAAATACCTAATGGAGTTTTACTTGCATCACAATAAGAATTCTGTAGTGATAGTAGTACAAGTGATCCTTGGACTTGAGATCATCATAGTATCTTGTGTATGATGAGTTATACTTTGACTTATTCCTTAAGACCCTTAGGTATATCAAAGGGTATGCTTGGGTATAATAAGTTGTACATGGAGATAATGTATGATCAATAAAGAATCTATCACTTCTAGTAAAAGAAGAGAAATGTCCTATGTGATTCGATAAATGATAACCCAAAGAGTCCTCGGCGAAGATAAAATGAAATTAGAAAGGAGTTTCTAATTTGCATTATTTGAGTTGTGCATTTAAGAGTCGAAATACATATAATTAAATAAAATAAGACTTGACAAGAATTCCATGTCTTATATTTAATTGGGACATCAGATGGTGGAAGGATTGAATTCATGCAGAAACTATTTACTCAAAAGGTTCTTTTATGATTAATGTTGAAATCTATATTATCTGGAAAAACGTTAATCGCTAGGGAGGCTTATCCCTATTGCAGAATAAATATTATTTATCTAAATAAATTATTAGTTTAATTTATTTATTTAAATAAGATTAGAATTGTTCTAATTGATTTATTCACAACCGGTTTAATATGAAGAACCTAAAGGGTCACACCATAAAAGGAAGAATAATTATTTAAGAAGTAAATGGCATATCGTAATAATAAGTTAAGTATATTTAATTTAATCTATGGTGATAGAATAAATTAAATAGCTTAATATTTATTATTTAATATTTTGGAAATATTAAATATAAATTAATAAGAGGAGTCTTATTATTATTATTATTACTATTATTATTATTTAATTCCTAAAGGAGTTTGGAAATTAATTAATAAAAGTACTCTCAAATATCCTAATAGGATTAGGAGGCAAATTAATTAAAAGAGTTTAATTAATTATCTCTAATAAGATTAGGGAGCTTAATTAATTAAAAGAATTTAATTAATTAAATAAAATCCAATTCTTTAATTGTTAAGGAGGTTTGCCTACATCTATAAATAAGAGGAGTCTTATTATGGGTGTGAGGTGGTTGTTGACTTTTTAACAACATACGTAATTTCAATAGTTGGGAGAGTTTGTCTTTTCTATAGAGATAGAAAACTAGGGTTTTGCCAAATATCCATCTTCTTGAATTTTTCTTCTTCCTTGGTGGATCACCTCTAGAGGCCAAACACTTGGGTGGCTAACGTTGATCAAAGGAAGGAACCAAACCCGGTGGATTCAAGTTGAACGCGAAAAGGATTGGAGGTGAACTTGTCTGAGGAAGCTTCGGATCTTCAAGGGTATGATTCTTTTCTTTCTTTTTTTTTTTAATTAATAATTGTACATAAAGGGTGATCCGTATATGGTTTGTAAAATTTTAAAATCTGATTTTTCACGTTTCCACTTACTTTGTGCAATTTGATTGTGTTCATGAATATTACAAACCTAACAATGGTATCAGAGCCAAACCTTTATGCGAATTATTAATTATTTTAATTTGATATATATATTGATATGTGTTTAAAACAATTTAATTGAGCATAATTTTGTTGTATAAAATTTATTAAAAAAATAACGAAGGCTGGTTTTAAAATCAATAATCCCAATTTTTTTCCCTCTTTCCGTCATTCACAAACTTAACAGGAAGCTTATATATATATATATGCCTGCAAACTGATTTCGTTTTTTCAAAAGGAATGAGATCCTGTACTTTTATATAAGGTTCCATGATTATAATTATATTTAATATATATATAGTGGTTTGTAATCATTCTACAGGATTAAGTTTTTGGAAAAACTAAATAAGTGATTTATATATATATGATTCCTATCCTGATGCACCCCCGTAGTACTCCTGGAAGTTATACTCCCTTGAAGCAATGAATCTTCATGTTGCGGCAAGTTACACGGGATTCATCTCACACATTTTTCGTTTATTATATATATATATATCAATTATTTTATAATTAAAATAAAAAAAGTTTATTTTAATATTAAAATAAAAAAAGTTTATTTTAATTTTAAAATTGAATTTCATGTTAACTAATTAGAGTTGGAATTGGATTCCATGATAACTAATCGGAGTTGAAATTAGATTTCATATTTCCTAAAATAAAGGAGTTTATTTGTGAATAGGAAAGTGAATCCATCTTTCCTTAAAGGAAGGAGTTTATTTAGTATGGAATAAGATTTCATATTATTCAAAATAAAGGAGTTTATTTGTGAATAGGAAAGAGAATCCATGTTTCTTTTGATGAAGTTTTTTTACATGGAATTGGATTCCATAATTAATTAAAATAAAATAGTTTATTTTGATTAAAGATTTTGATTAAAATAAAATAGTTTATTTTATACAAAATTGGATAAATTAAAATAAAATAGTTTTATTTTGATTTAAATTTGGATTAAAATAAAGGAGTTTATTTTGATTCAAAATTAGATTTTATACAAACTAAATTTGCCCATTAAATGATATCAATATATATATTGAATGTTTATTATTCATGAGATGAATGTTATTTATTGATGCATATGGTGATGTGTATGATAATAAATGGGATTGATTATGGATTATTGACCAATGTGATTGGATTTTATTTTAGTTTGATGCATGAATGTATGAGTTTTATTAAATGGGGTCTGCGTACCTCGTCTTCTCTAATTTTTTTAATGTAAATTCTATCTCCTTTCTATGTACTTCCCTCGATCACGATCAAGGGTTTCTATTTATTTTAAAATAGTTTTGTAATAGGAATAGTTAGAATTAATTTTGAAGAATTGGAGATCAAGGAACAAGGAGCGCGTGAAGACCCGTTTGTAATGGAGCCCGTGTTTAAATGTAATAGCTATATTTAAATATTAATTCTTGCACACCTAGGGTTTGACCTTTTGATTCACTTGGTTGCTCTAGTGAACCAAACTAGAATAAAAGTCCATAATCAATCCGGGTAGAATATAGTATTCTATATGTGCATGCTTATACTATATATATATATATATATATATATATATATATATATATATATATATATTATATTATATATTATGCAAACATGGTTCGCATGTTCATTAATATGACGCGTATTTTATATATATATATATGCATGCACGCTAAAACAAGATGAGACAAATTAATAACAAATCCTCAAATATTTTATATTAAGTTATAACGCTCAAAGATATTTGGAATATCGAACGTAAGCTATACAGCATGATAGAAACAATAGAGTATTGAATATTTAATATGAGTTTGTTGTGCACACACAGGAAAGTATTAAATATTTAAGATGTTGTTTTTATTACATATGATGTTTATAAGGAATTGAACATTCTTTGCTTTGTTGTGCACACACAAGGGTCATAGTTTTCTCTTCACTTATATGAAAATCTTGGTTCGACTTAACTTAAATCATTTTAGTTCTGATGTGCACACACTTGACCATTATGATTTAAGAGGCAAAATACAAGGAGTTACATAGTTGATGTAATTGACAAGAGTTGTCTACCTATTTATTTATATATAGTTTGTTGTGCACACACAAGGCTATATACATTTGAAATGGGATCCTTATTCTCACTAGCATATCTTTAATTAGATATTGCGTAACTATATATATTAAGGGTAATATAGTTTGAAGAAAATAGTTGGAGATACCAATTTAAAACAAGACCTAATTTATTTTGGTAATTAATAAAAGAATGTATGTTAAAATGTTGTTAATTACAAATTCATTTACAGATTTTTACAATGTCTAAATTACTATCACTGCAAAACATATTAGATGTTATTTAACCTGACCGAATTAAACGGATTGGTTAAGGAATTTGAAAATAGTTCTCATGGCTGAAAAGCTATCTTATGTCCTTAATATGCCTATCCCTGCAATGGTTGTAGACAATTCCTCTGAGGAAGAGATTGCTACTTTTAGAAAGTAGCAAGATGATGCATAGTTGGCTCAATGCATCATGCTCGCATCCATAAGTAACGAGCTTCAGCGTCAGCATGAAACTATGGATGCTCTTACTATATTTCTGCACATCAAGTAGTTGATGGTGAGGAAAGTAAGACTGATAGATATCAGATATCTAAGGAGCTCTTCTGATCTAGAATAACCGATGACACTACAGTACAGACAAAAGTCCTTAACATAATCAATTTGATTGATCAATTAGGACAACAAGTTTTGTCATGGATGGAGAGTTGAGCCAAGATTTGATCTTGCACTCACTCCCAGACTCCTTTCATAATTGTTGTGAATTTTTTATATGAACAAGCTAGATATTAGCCTAGCTGATTTGCTTAACATGTTAAAAAATGTTGAGAGTCACTTCCAACCAAGAAAGACCATGTCTTACTGGTAGGGGCCAAAGGATCTTTTGAAAAGAAGAACGATTCAAAGAAGGTAAATAGAAAGGCATAAACAAAGGATAATAAGAACAAAATTGATACAGATAGCAAAGGAGTTTGCTTCCACTGCAATAAGTCTAGATACTGGAAAGAAACTGCGAGAAGCATCTTGCAGGGCTAACCAAAGAAGCTTAGTGAAGTTTCAATTACAAATACAGTTTGTTCATGATTAAAATAAATTTTCCTTTAAGTTAATGTTCTACTTGGGTATTGGATACCAACTTTGGTTATCAGAAATATAGATTTATGAAGGGACCAAGTAGAAGTAGAAAGCTAAACAAAGATAAGTAATCATATGTGTGTGAAATAATGCAAAGGTTGCTACATTAGCCATAGAAACTTATAGTTTAGCATTGCCTACGGGCAAATCTATTAAGTCAATAAGTTGTTATTGTATTCCGGTTCTCGTTGAAAACATTATTTTCATTTTATTGTTGGACAATAAAATCTTTGGTATTATATTTAAGAACAATTGTTGTTCTATTTATAATAATAATAATGTTTTGTATAGAATTGGAATATTACTTAATGGATTTTGTATACTTGACTTACGTGAAAATAATTTTGCAAATTGAACAAACAAGTATAAGAAAAGGAGATGATCATTCAAAGAGTTGAATGTGTGTATTTGCTGAAATACAAATGTGAATTATTTGAAATGTTCAAAGAATTCAGAAGTAAAACAAATTGGCAAAGTATTAAGATTCTTTGATTAGATCAAGGAATAAATACTTGTGCAATAAGTTTCTAGATCATCTCAAATGGTTTTCTCATAATGGTCGCCTCCTGATACGCAATAATTGATTGATGTATCTGAAAGAAAAAATCATACCTTGTTGGACATGGTACGGTCCATAATGATTTTACCGACATTCCAGTATCCTTCTAGGATCATGTCCTAGAAATGGTCAGACATATCTACTGAAAAGGTAACCTCAAAATCCGCCCCAAGACTCCATAAAAGTTATGGACAGGGAGGATTCCTAATCTTAAGTATGTTAAGATAAGGGGTTGTCCAACTTATGTGAAGAGGTTTCAAAAGGATAAGTTTGGGACAAAATTTGACAAGTACAAATTTGTGGGACATCCTAAAGTAAGTTTAGGATATATGTTCTATAATCCTACTTAGCAAAAGGTATTTGTTGCGAAACACGCTACCTTCTAAGATAAAGGTGTTTATCATTGAAGGGGCTAGTGGGAGGATAATAGAATCTTGAAGAGTTCAAGAACCATAAAACATTATAAGTCAAATAAGAGGAACCTGTAGATAGACCTCTTGTACCACAACCGAGTCGTAAATCTGGAATATTACTGAAGATACCTGGGAGGTATGGATTCATCATGGATGATGATGATGAGGTATGCATCATAGAAGATGATGATCCAGAGTTACATACAATGATGTAAGAGTTCTAGTGTGTACAAAAGGGTCAGTGGGAGCGTCATGAAATTTCTAGTATTATATGTTGATATACTACGGATGAGGAATAACATACCAATGCTACAATCAGTAAAGATAAAGTTGTCTAAACACTCCTCCATGAATGATTTGGGAAGAGTATCTTAATTGGATACAAATCTATATAGATAGATTTAAAAAGATGCCCGACTTAACCCAAGGAACGTATATTCATTTGATGTTAAAGTTGTTTAGCATGGCAAACTCCATGGGATATCTCATGTTGATTAGCCCTGGAGTGTATCTCTCTTAATAGTCCCCATAGACTCCAAAAGGAGAGATCGCATGAGTAACTATCATGTATGCTGTGAAATATACGAGACTTGATGTTGATCACCATATTGGAGAAGTTCAACGTGAGGACAATGAAAACATCTTAAAGTACTTAACCGAGACTAAGGATGTGATCCTACATGGTGGGTCTGAATTAAAACTAGAGGGCTTAACAAACTCAAGTTTTTTCAGACAGGCCAAGATAACAGAAAATCCACTTTAAGGTAAAGCGTTACCTTGAACGATGGTGCAGTGAAATTGGAAAGGTTCCAAACAGCAAAGAGTTGTTGGTTTAGTGATAAAGACAAAGTATATAGCTATAAATGAAGTTGCAAGTTGATTGTTTGGATTAAAAGTTCATTATAGAACTAGGAAAGTTGCTAAGTCTCATCTTGGATCTAAACATGTGTTGTGGCACTTTCATTTGATTATAGGAATCATTGAAAGATGGGAAATCACTATAGAGATAGTGAACTCTCAAGAACAACATTACATATCCATTAACTAAAGCTTATCCAACAGCAGGATAATCGTCACTTAGAGAAGAAGAGTATGAGATACCATGACGATTGGCTTTAGTGCAAGTGGGAGATTAAAAGTAGTATGCATACAAGCCAATCCTGTTTGATGATAAAGCATATACTTTGTAACAATCTTATTCATTTATTAATAATATTTATTGAAGGCTTTTAATTATCTACATGATGCTGTTTTATAATATGTGATAAACCCATAGTTTTAAGCAATGGTTTTAGAATAATGATAATAATCATTCTAATGAGATCTAAATTCTTAGAAAGCTTAAAACTAAAATAGTTCCCAATCGTTGGATTACTAAATTGGGGATTAGTGAATCCGGATAGATTGGTACATATCGTTCTTTTCATTGGATAAGGATGATTGATCTCATGATCATTTGTGTGGAGACACTAAAGCAAGTATGTAGGTGCTTATTAGAGAATAAGTTCACTGAACGTGGCTCACTAAGGAATACCTAATGGAGTTTTACTTGCCTATCAATAGGAATTCCTGTAGTGATAGTAGTACAATTGATCCTTGGACTTGAGATCATCATAGTATCTTGTGTATGATGAGTTATACTTTGACTTATTCCTTAAGACCCTTAGGGTATATCAAAGGGTATGCTTGGGTATAATAAGTTGTACATGGAGATAATGTATGATCAATAAAGAATCTACCACTTAGAAAAAGAAGAGAAATGTCCTATGTGATTCGATAAATGACAACCCGAAGAGTCCTTGGCGAAGATGAATGAAATTAGAAAGGAGTTTCTAATTTGTATTATTTGAGTTGTGCATTTAAGAGTCGAAATACATATAATTAAATAAAATAAGACTTGCACAATTCATTCCATGTCTTATATTTAATTGGGACATTGTATGGTGGAAGGATTGAATTGTACGGTAACTATTTACTCAAAGGTTCTTTTATGATTAATGTTGAAATCTATATTATCTGGAAAGTCGTTAATCGCTAGGGAGGCTTATCCCTATTGTAGAATAAATATTATTTATCTAAATAAATTATTAGTTTAATTTATTTATTAAAATAAGATTAGAATTATTCTAATTGATTTATTCACAACCGGTTTAATATGGAGAACCTAAAAGGTCACACCATAAAAGGAAGAATAATTATTTAAGAAGTAAATGGCATAATCGTAATAATAAGTTAAGTATATTTAATTTAATCTATGGTGATAGAATAAATTAAATAGCTTAATATTTATTATTTAATATTTTAGAAATATTAAATATAAATTAATAAGAGGAGTCTTATTATTATTATTATTACTATTATTATTATTTAATTCCTAAAGGAGTTTGGGAATTAATTAATAAAGGTACTCTCAAATATCCTAATAGGATTAGGAGGCAAATTAATTAAAAGAGTTTAATTAATTATCTCTAATAAGATTAGGGAGCTTAATTAATTAAAAAAATTTAATTAATTAAATAAAACCCAATTCCTTAATTGTTAAGGAGGGTTGCCTACATCTATAAATAAGAGGAGTCTTATTATGGGTGTGAGGTGGTTGTTGACTTTTTAACAACATACGTAATTTCAATAGTTGGGAGAGTATGTCTTTTCTATAGAGATAGAAAACTAGGGTTTTGCCAAATATCCATCTTCTTGAATTCTTCTTCTTCCTTGGTGGATCACCTCTAGAGGCCAAACACTTGGATGGCTAACGTTGATCAAAGAAAGGAACCAAACCCGATGGATTCAAGTTGAACGCGAAAAAGGATTGGAGGTGAACTTGTAGCGAGGGAAGCTTTCGGATCTTCAAGGGTATGATTCTTGTTCTTTCTTTTTTGTTTAATTAATAATTGTGCATAAAGGGTGATCCGGGTATATGGTTTGTAAAATTTTAAAATCTGATTTTTCACGTTTCCACTTACTTTGTGCAATTTGATTGTGTTCATGAATATTACAAACCTAACAATTCATATGAGTAGCCAAACCTTTATGCGAATTATTAATTATTTTAATTTGATATATATATTGATATGTGTTTAAAACAATTTAATTGAGCATAATTTTGTTGTATAAAATTTATTAAAAAAATAACGAAGGCTGGTTTTAAAATCGGTAATCCCAATTTTTTTCCCCTCTTTCCGTCATTCACAAACTTAACAGGAAGCTTATATATATATATATATGCCTGCAAACTGATTTCGTTTTTTCAAAAGGAATGAGATCCTGTACTTTTATATAAGGTTCCATGATTATAATTATATTTAATATATATATAGTGGTTTGTAATCATTCTACAGGATTAAGTTTTTGGAAAAACTAAATAAGTGATTTATATATATATGATTCCTATCCTGATGCACCCCTGTAGTACTCCTGGAAGTTATACTCCCTTGAAGCAATGAATCTTCATGTTGCGGCAAGTTACACGGGATTCATCTCACACATTTTTCGTTTATTATATATATATATATCAATTATTTTATAATTAAAATAAAAAAAGTTTATTTTAATTTTAAAATTGAATTTCATGTTAACTAATTAGAGTTGGAATTGGATTCCATGATAACTAATCGGAGTTGAAATTAGATTTCATATTTCCTAAAATAAAGGAGTTTATTTGTGAATAGGAAAATGAATCCATCTTTCCTTAAAGGATGGAGTTTATTTAGATATGGAATAAGATTTCATATTATTCAAAATAAATGAGTTTATTTATGAATAGGAAAGAGAATCCATGTTTCCTTTGATGAAGTTTTTTTTTACATGGAATTGGATTCCATAATTAATTAAAATAAAATAGTTTATTTTGATTAAAGATTTTGATTAAAATAAAATAGTTTATTTTATTCAAAATTGGATAAATCAAAATAAAATAGTTTTATTTTGATTTAAATTTGGATTAAAATAAAGGAGTTTATTTTGATTCAAAATTAGATTTTATACAAACTAAATTTGCCCATTAAATGATATCAATATATATATTGAATGTTTATTATTCATGAGATGAATGTTATTTATTGATGCATATGGTGATGTGTATGATAATAAATGGGATTGATTATGGACTATTGACCAATGTGATTGGATTTTATTTTAGTTTGATGCATGAATGTATGAGTTTTATTAAATGGGGTCTGCGTACCTCGTCTTCTCTAATTTTTTTAATGTAAATTCTATCTCCCTTCTATGTACTTCCCCTTGACTGCTGATCAAGGTTTCTATTTATTTTAAAATAGTTTTGTAATAGGAATAGTTAGAATTAATTTTGAAGAATTGGAGATCAAGGAACAAGGAGCGCGTGAAGACCCGTTTGTAATGGAGCCCGTGTTTAAATGTAATAGCTATATTTAAATATTAATTCTTGCACACCTAGGGTTTGACCTTTTGATTCACTTGGTGGCTCTAGTGAACCAAACTAGAATAAAAGTCCATAATCAATCCGGGTAGAATATAGTATTCTATATGTGCATGCTTATACTATATATATATATATATATATATATATATATATATATATATATATATATTATATATTATGCAAACATGCTTCGCATGTTCATTAATATGACGCGTATTTTATATATATATGTGCATGCACGCTAAACAAGATGAGACAAATTAATAACAAATCCCTCAAATATTTTATATTAAGTTATAACGTTCAAAGATATTTGGAATATCGAACGTCGCCTTCTAGCATGATAGAAACAATAGAGTATTGAATATTTAATATGAGTTTGTTGTGCACACACAAGGAAAGTATTAAATATTTAAGATGTTGTTTTTATTACATATGATGGTTATTTTTCAATAGCAACGAAAGTCGTCGATTAGCAACGACATTATATGTTGCCGTTTCTTTATATGTGCAACGAAAGTTGATATGATTTGCAACGATAAAAAATGTTGCCTTTTATGTTAGTATTAACAACAATATTCTCTCCGTTTTTATTAAATTAATTTTTCATTGCCAAATATTATGTTTTTAATGCCATTAGCAACGAAAATTTATTGCTAAATGTATAAAAAATTGTTGCTATATTAAAACTTGTTCAATGCTTTGGTAACAAATTATATTGTTGCCAAATCAAAAAACGACATTCTTTTTGTGTACCTGGCTAGCTCAATGTCCCCATAGCAAATAATGGCAAAAATAAAAAAAACTAAAATATTATTAACTTAATAAAATCATCCACTACATAATCATTCATTATCATTACAATTAACCATCTAAAGCTACCATAGTTCTTCAATCAATATATATATATATATATATATATATATATATATATATATACATATATAGAGAGAGTACACTTCATAATTTTGTCCCTCGCCTTCCGTAAACGAAGCGTAGTACGTAAATTTGATACCCAGATATTGTAAAGGCGAATCGTAGAAGCGGTCTTCACGCATATATTTAAATATAATAACAAGTCGGGAATATGAAGAAAATAGGTCACCAGAGGCACTTAGTGCCAAAATCAATACATAAAGACAATAGAATTGCTATGTGGTACTAATGTACACCGTATTGCTCATAAGCAGAAAAAGACAAATAGACAATCACAATATCATTTGCTACAAATCTAAATAAAAAAAGAACCTTCAGTGCGACTATATGCTTGCTCCATCCAGTGTATGGTTTCAGACAAAAAGAACAAATTTAAAACCAAGATAGATGGATCAAAAACACCGAATCGAGATATCTGCTTCTTTGATCAAGAGAGGCTCAGGGATAAAACTTCTTTAGGGCTCAAATATGGCAACTCGATTTTTTTTTTTGTGAGATGCCGAGAGTAACAACGTGTCAAGAACTTCTCTATCTCTTTCGCTAGTTCCCATTGATTATGATGTTAAATTACATTTCGGGACTCAAGTCTCTTAGGGTTTTCCATCTCTCCTCCTGTGTTCAGACTTGAGTTTTGGCTTGAAGCAAATTCCCGGCAGGATAACACTTCAATAGCCTAAGCACCCCTGATGTGAACATTTTGTTATCTGTAATTTTATTTTATCAGGCAGGGTTCTGGAAAGAGAAAAATAAAGTCAACAACAAAAGTTCTATTCTCTTTTTCCTCTTCTTCTAAAATTTATTTATTACTCATCGGATATTTTACATTTGACAAAAGGGTTCATTTCAAATTAGAATAACAGACAAATACAAGTTAATAGTTTATGAAGAAAGAAACAGAAGAGAAAGTAATTTAGGAGTAGAAAATTTGATAATGAGAAACAAAACTAGGGAAAGTGTCCAGTGATGAAATTAAAAAGGGTAGTGCCTAGAATCATCTGTAGGATGAAACTGGGAAACGATGATCTTAAAAAGAGCATCAAATATACACAGACATGAAGGAAAGGTATCGCACAACAAATATTAGGCCAAACACTTAATAGTGTAGAATGAAATGTTTTCAAACATTAAAGAAGATTGTAATTCCTGAAATGAGGAGGTGAATTAGGAAAAGAAGTCAACTACAGAAAATTAGGGAGAGATATTAATAAGTATCTTTGACAAGAGAATTGAACGGTGATGATACTTTACAATCAATATAACCCACAAACCAACTCGGGATTTTGGTAGTCATCCATGGTCAGCAGCCTAATCTTGGCAACACCAGATGATGATATTTAACTTGCAAGTCGGGACCCAAATCAATGGACAATTGACCAACTGCATTAACAAATGCCCACCGTAGACACGAGGTCAGGGATCTTGAAATGAGTTCAAAACCATAGACACCAACCGGTTCCAAATTTTTACTCATTATCTGTATGGATCAAGAGAGAAAACTACATTTTAAAAAACAGAATATCCTGAACATAATGAAACATTTTAGTCAGTCTAGCCTATCAAACACAAAGTCAACATCACTCAAGTAAGTACACTTAACTAGATAATCAACAAGTAAAGGCACATAATCTTAAAATCAAACCGAACATAAAGTAGAAACTAATTCCAATTTCTGTTTAAGGGTGTGAACAAGTGAACTTAAGAACAAAATATCAACAACAAAAGCACAAACTTGATACCATGGAGCAACCCTCAACAATCTGAGCAAGTGTAATGAGTGTAGCATGATGTTTCTGCCACTCAGGAGCAGCCAAATAAACCGGCAACACTTTATAAGCAACATGAATAATAGTATTCCCACCCAAAGCCATCGCTAGAAAGTAGAAACAAAGAATATATGCTATACAAGAATCACATAGAAATGATATTCAACATTTGTACTAAAAGTGATATGACAAAAAATCATGCCAAAATTATCTTTCGACGTCCCTTCTCAAGTGCTCGAAGATAATGAATATCAACTGCGCAGACAACATGACTAAAAAGTTATCATATATGCTAGAGAGAAATCAAATGAAAGGACTCATCCAAAAAATTTACGTTCAATATGTTGGTGCATAAAGAAGACATCTGCTTCCATCCTAAATATTTGTGGAATGTGATGAGTTTTAAAAGCAGAATATTGAAAATGTCAGCATGTAGAATAACAGATAACATAGTTTAAGAAATACATAATGTAAGACATTACCAAATGAATAAAGATATCTGATGGGATAAACTAACCACCCGCCATAAAATTCTTTATACTTTTTAAGTTTTGAATTAGTGTTGTAAGAAACAAGATAGCAGTAGCAAGAAAAACTTGCAACACGATTTACCCTATATACTCGAAATGCACTTTGAATCCTAATCGCTTCTATATCCTCATCTAGCATCGAAAGAGCCACAGGATTTTCATTAGAATTACCGTTAACAAGAGCAGTGGACTCTTTTTGAGAGTGTGGGTCCTTATTGATCCTATTTGAATTTTGAGGTGCTGAAGATCCCTGTGCAAAGAAAAAAACAAATAAAAAATCAATCCTGTAGTGATGTTAACTTTACTAACCATAAGATATGTAGGTATGTCATCAGTTCTTTGATATGAAACTTAAATCAAGACCATAACATGTGTAGATTGAAAGTTATTAAGGGTCAAAGGTCGTTGACCGACCATGACCGAACGAATCTGGGAAACACAGATCATCCCGAAAAGTTTGACAACCATTTTGCAGGCCATGAATCTTGCTGTGTTTAAGTTTTTTTTGTCATGTTGATGTTATATACTTGTAGACTGACATGAATACTACATATCTATGCCTCTAGATTACCCAAATACTCAACAGAATTGAACTTAGTTATGGTCAAACATAGGTTGACGAAACTGCTCAAGAACATTTCTGGAAAACCCGGAAATGTTCAAGAACAGTTCCTGGAAGGTACTTTGACCGGCCACGATCTCTTAGATATTTTATTGTTATGATGATCTGATAATATATAAATGTTCCCTGACATCCGGACTACAAGATAGAACAATTACATCATACAAAGTAAGCTTGGAAAGCATTGATTTAAAGGCTCAAAGTAGGTACCTTCAATTATGAAAAATCCAGAAATTGAAGAACACGCCTGACATGATATTTGGAGGCTTCGATCTCTTTGTGATGTTGTTGTTTGGCCATGATCTGAGTTAGTGTATGTAGTATTACATAAGTACTATAATCTTGATACCATTACAAGCCCTGTATTCAACTCGAACATAGATCTAGACTTGGTCAAACATAGCACCCTTGTGACTGACATGGGTTTCAAGCGTGCTCAAAACGTTTCTCAAAAACAATTCAAAGAACACCTATAGCGACGGTTTACGCCATATAGGAGATATTAAGGATAATTAATTTTGAAAATTAATGATTTTATTTAAATAATTAAAAAATAGTTTTAATTATTAAAAGTACAAAATAAATTACTAAAAATTATTTTAAAGCCTAAAAATTAGTTTTAATAATTTTGAATATATTTCATAAATATTTAATATTTTTGGAATATTAAAGGCATTTAATTTATTTAATTATTATATTATTTAAAAATGATTTTAATACTTGAAAAATCATTTAAAATTATATTATGGTATAAGAAAATATTTTAAGTTATTTTTAATGACTTTTAATATTTTGTGATGAAATTTCATTAATAAATTAATATTAATGATAATTAAGTTATTTAATAAATGTATTAAATAAATTATGAAAAATAGAATTAATTATTTAAAAATCTTATAAAAATGATTTAAAGGTTATAAAAATATTTTAAGTTATAAAATATAACTTTTGATATTTTTCATGAAAAATATTAATATTTTAATTTTAATGATATTAGATTTATTTAATATTTATATTAAATAAATTAATTTAAAAATGATTTTAATATTATCAAAATCATTTTAAATGAAAATAAAATGTTTAAGAATATTTTAAGTTATAAAATATATCTTCTAATATTTAAAGGATAATTTCATTAATAATTTAATATTAATGATATTAATTTAATAATAATGATATTAATTTAATATTAATGATATTAATTTTAATTAATAATTATATTAAACAAATAGTTTAAAAATGATTTTATTAATTTAAAAATAATTTAAAAAGAATATAAATGAATTAAAAATATTTTAAGATATAATTAATGACTTTTAATATTTTGATAAATAATGCATTAATATTTAAGTATTAATGGTAATTATTTAAAAATGATTTTTAATTATTTTAAAAATTATTTAAGTGTAATATTAGTACTTTAAAAATATTTGAGTTATTATAAATAACTTTAATATTTTGGCAATGGTTTCATTAATAGTTTAATATTATTTAAATATTAATGATAATAGAATTATTTGATATTTAAATCATTTTATAATGATTCTAGTGTTTGAAAAATCATGATAAATTATAATAATTATTTAAAAATTATTATAAGGCTATGAAAAATAATACGACTGATATTTAAAATATCTAAAGGAATATGGAATTACACGATAGAGTCTTAGACTCGATAATTACCCGATAAAGCCGTCGGTACACCGAAATGTTTCAGAAACTGATCTAGACCTAGATAGTTTGACTTAACAAGTGTTTGTTTGTGATTCAATGACTATTAAATCTATGTGACAATGTGATTAGGTAATGTGCTGACTGCAAATAACAGTACTATGTGTTATGATATAATATTCTAATCGAACGAATGATCTTATTAATGATAGGTCATGATATAAAAGATAAAACTATATTGCGTAGTGTAAATAGCAGACCAGGCAAGTATCCTACCTTTGTATTTACTTTATGCAATGGATAGAAGTAAGAAAGTTTTAGAATTGTATTATCATTGTGCCAGAATATTAACTCTATTGTTATCGATTATGTATCCGATCATTATTTATCAATACAGTATTATTGTATAATTTAGATATTTATTCAGTTCCTTAATTTCTAAATATGGTTATACAAGTGTCCTTATTTGGATAATCATTGTATTTAATCACATGTTAATACACACCTATCGATCTCTGATATGTATATATTAGTTAAAAGCCGTCTAAGCTATTTGACCCAGCTAGACACAGATTTAGTTATATCGTTGAACATGATAAAAATTTATTGTATCGAATCAAATTACTTTGGTTTGGATTCCCGACTAAGTATGAACATCCTGAATATGGAAAAACTTTTATGCGCCCAAGGCGGAAAAGATGAACGATAATATCGTTCTTACATGTAGTATTGATCAATACAGGGCACATGGGATGTACACCCTCGCGCCCATAAGTTATGATGGTTTGCGGATGAAGTTCTGCTAAACCTTAACAAAAATTAAAAATAATGTTCATAATCTGTCGACTAATCTCCAGTTATAGTCAGTACGTAGTTTCAAAAATTTGATATAGAATAAATATATTGTTATTATTGGTCCAACTTACTTCACAACTGTTGATTCGTTGTAGAAGTGTCTTTCAAAGAAAACATTTAATCCTTTCAGCTAATATTCATTGTTACTATTACTTGCTGGGCACTCAAATGCTCATCCTTGCTTAATTTAAATGTTTTCAGCTAAATGGGAACAACCAGAAGGTTTGATCAAGAACAAGGGAAAAAGGAAAGCAAACAAAATAAGTGTTATGGTATTCTATGTAATAGTATGGCTTTATTAAGACAATGATATTTATTATTATCATGTATTGTAATGAATGTAATAAAGGTTGCGTACTTGAGATTAGACTCTGATAAATATAAGTTAAGTTTGATATTCATATTATTGTTATTATTAATAGTATTATTTCTGCTCATAGAAATGGTATCGTAAAGCACCGAGTTCGGGTTTTAAGTACCTGAATTTGGGGGCGTTACATCATGGTATCAGAGCTTTAGGGTTAGAAACCTTAGGTGGGATAGACCTTAGGCTATAACCTTAGGACAGAGGAAAACGTTAAAAATTCAAATAACTCATATAGAGTTTAAAAAGAGATTAATCGAATAAATTCATCGTCAAACAAATAAAAGATAAGCTATATAAAATTATTGTTTGTTATGTGTGTATATATTGTATGCTAATCTAGATAAATTATGTGTAGATGTCAGATAGAAAAGAATTAGGATACCCTCAGATAGTAAAGAAGAAGTCAACCTCCATGATCGAGCCAATATCAAAGCTAATAGCTGAAATAGAGGCTCACTTGGAAAGCAACCCTAATTGGGTGATTATACAGGAAAAGTGTAGTACTGGACCCAGAAACGATAGTATAACTGATAGGTAGAGTATAGTTAAAGAATATATGGTCAAGCTCGAGTTCTTAAACTCATATTAGTGTGGTGAGTTCTTAAACTCATAATGTGTGGTAAGTTTGACGAACTTGGTATAGTTAGGTGTGAATGGATTATTGAGGATAATGGAAATATATATAATACTAATCAATTGATCCTTAATGAAGGCGTAAGAAATAGGTAGTATTAGTATTACTTGAATATGTATGAATCTATGATGTGTATATGATAGGTATGTGGTTACACTACAACAAAAAGACCTATCAATGATCAGCATATCGTAATCGCATATGGTCGTGAGATGAGTATCAATGAATCAGAATCGTCACGATATTAGTCGTAGCTAATCTGGTCGCTGGATGGCCAATAGCGACCAACAATAATACCGCTTTCTCGGACCATTTATTAGCGGCCAATTAAATGTCGCTATTATGACTCATCTTGAGTCATTTGTCACCGCATGTGGTACACGGTGCGCTGTCGATTGGCAATAGCAACTGAATCGGTCGCTAGTTTCAAAGTACCTATCAGCGACCGCGTTTCAGTTTTAGCGACCGCATGCGGTCGCTGATCTTTTTTTTTTATAATATTTTTCCTGTTTTATTGATTTCCCAAAAATAACCTGCTTTGTACCTGCTTTCTATCCCAATACACAACAGTATCCATATAATATAATCGTAAACCAAATTAGTACCCTGTAATTAACAAAAGATCGAATAAAACATATATACATGTGTTGATACTGCTATGACTTGGGAATTAAAAGCTAAACAATATCGATTTATATACAGTCGCCACCACGATCTTTGTGATCTTTGCCGCCACCATCGCCCTCCGCCAACTCATCAGGACTAAGAGAATGTAGATGCTCGCCCAGTATACGAAGAAGATCACGATTCTGGCAGATCGCTCTCACACGATCGGCGGGGAGTATGATAAATCGGATGACCTGATGACTGTGTAGACTGGGTAGCAGAGCTTCCTGTGCCACTGATGGTCGGGCGTCGTTTTTGTCCTTGGCCTTTAACATAGTTTTTCTTCACGACGGACGCCCTCTCCCACAATTCTTGATCAATCGATGGACGCTGGGTGCCTTCAGGATAGCGCTCGTTCATTAAGCCCTTATAAGTGTCCTGGAAGGTCAACAACATATTAGTCGGTAAAAAAATACTAAAAAGATTGTCACAATTTATAAACAACATATTAGTATAAAGTTAACTTATTACTGCTATCTGAACAACATCACGTAGACCATCACGGGTGGCCACATACACATCCAACCAATTGATAGGTTGACCTTGAGACTCAGACTCCTACAGTTCATGTTCTCATATTAATATGTAAACATATGATATTTTAGCTACAAAACATGACTGTAAACATAAAAACAAATAACTAAGCCAATAAGCTTGCTATACATACGTACCCTAGCAGCAATATGCTGCAGCTGTGATATACTGCCACCCTTGTACGTGCCTTTTGCCTTTTCGCCTTCAGATACACCTGAGGATCTGTTCGAGGCGGCATTCTTGCGTCTCTTGACCCAGCTCTCTGCTCTCCACTAGTCACACATCTGCACCTATATGGGATGTACGTACCACCAGGGACTATGCTCATGCATATACTGCTCACCCTGTCCTGGATGGTAAATCTCAGCATTGTTCAGGGCTTTTTGTCATTCCTTGTTCAGATTATCTTTAGTTGGACGGCGCACTTTTGCGAATAGTGTAATCGAATAATCGATGTCCGTAAGGCCATCCCATCTATACCGCTTCTGCAAATAAAACAACAATAATAATATTAATTCTGTTATATTATATTACCATAATCCAACATCACTAAACAATATTATTTGATTAACTATGTATTATCTATCGAGTGATAAAAAAATATACCGAAATTCAAATTTCAAATCGCATCCTATGGGCGAGAGGTGTGCTCCATTGTAATCACTAAGCGTGGGCGGATTACAGTAAGCATAATTGTGAAATGCACTTCACAATTTTACTATCTTGAAAATCACTACAATATACAATAATTTACAAATATATATATTTATAACAATGGAAATATTAAACCCTTATATATACGATGTTTAACTTACGTGCTTTACGGAGGAGGTCGATCAGTATAAGAATGCGATCATCCGGATTAGCTGGGCCTTCAAAGACATGATTAGGGGGCCAACCCAACCCAAGCTTTAAATTGCGAGTTCATAAGACATCTATAAATAAAAAATTTAGGATGTTAGTATGAGTTATAAATGAAAGATACATAAACGCGTCAAGGATATAGAGAACATGTACATATGTAATTGTATGTAATACAATTAAAACTAAACATACATTTTATATAAAAGGACAATAATGACAATTAATTGTATAAAATAGTTAACTACGATAACTATAAATGAAAGGTACATAAACATGTTAAGGATATAAAGAACATTCCTATATGTAATTCATTGTAATACAATTAAAACTAAACATACATTTTATGAAAATCGTTGTCTGAGTCAGAATCATTTTGTACAAGTGTCAGAGATTCATAACCATCTTCTTCTTCAGATTCTGTGTCAGTGTCAGTCAATAATCATTTTAATTTGTTTTACATTTGTTATATTATACTACTTAGTTTAAGGCTTCATGTTTTAAGATTATACCCCTCACGGTCCCTTTCTATAATCTTTTATGTTTTGGGATAGTCACAACTTGGTTAAGCAATTTATATCTTCTATAACATTTTGTAGCTTTATTCTTGTATACGTAAATGTTAAATACCCTTGTTTTTCTGTTATAGCCAAAATAGTCTCTCTATTGACCAAGTGTGTCTAGTTACCTTCTCTGTTGCACTAACAGTTTCCTAACACTCACCTATTTTAGCTTAATGTTTCCCTAATAGCTTACCATGTCGACAACCAAGCTTGGCTTGGCCCTGTAGCTTAGCTAAGCTTGGCGTGTAACCTCGTGTGGCCTCGCAGACCTAAAGCCCACCATTCATCACTCCAACAACCCCTTAATAGGCTCTAGTGGATCACCAATATATTTATATCCAATTGATAAGCAACACCCAGACTCTCCTACAAACTTATACTTATAATACTTATAAACATTTTTCAAACTTATACTTATAATACTTAAATTTTTTTTTTCCAGAGTCTCCCCTACATATGGGCTAGCCACATGCACGACGACATGCATATATGGACATTTCTAGGCACCCAAGATACAAAACATTACCAAATAATATGAAGTCACAAATCAAAGGATGTGAATTCCAATTTTAGCAAAATATAATCCTAACAACAAAACATAATGTGCACAACTATAATTCACATAGAGCATTATAGACATGATCTAGCGCTCTCTAACACTGGATAAAAAACAAACAAATAGCTGTCTTACAACATTTGTGGCATTCAATAATCTCTACCAAAAATTATGGTTGAAATCTAAAATAATGTAATACCATTAATATATGAAGGGAAGAAGTAAATGATGGTAGTTATTAACAAGCTCATGTGGTTGGTTTGCGTGTTTATTTCAAAGTTGGCTTTTCTTGCACTTTCCTATATTGTTGTAAAGCGATGAGTTTTGGCTAGCAGTTGGAGTAACATGATAGGGACTTTGATCATGGCAACAACATTAGGGACAATGTGTTCTTTGGGTTATTATACAATCAATTGAGGCATAAAACTTGAGGAACATTCGCAGTCTGCAAGGAGTAGCAAGTCACAATCATTTTTAGTATATGCAATGTCGATTAGGGGAATGATACATAATAGAAAAATACAAGGTGCTTTCAAGTAAGCTTATTCTCCACCGCATCGACAGTTTTCTCATAGAAAATAATAGATGCAAGAAAATGATTAAAGCTTGAAAGAAATGTTTCATGACTAAAAATTGTAGAAAAATTTGCAACTTGAACAAACACTAAGGGCAAAAATTCATCAAATTTAGATTAGTTAACAAATCCCTAGCTCCCCGGTTTCTTTCTCTTGGTCTTAAATCGATCGCCTTACAAAAATTGAAAGATGGAACTAAAAACTCGAAAGCCAACACAACTAAACAATTAAATTTGGAAAAAAAAATGCTAATTATGAAAACAAACACGAAGAACTAGATTATGAGAGTGAGGCGGTGGCGGTGGCGGAGTGAGGCGGTGGTCGGCTTCTCCTTCTTCTTCTCCCCCTTTCTCCTCTTCTCTCTATTCGCTCCATTGTTTCTTTTCTCTCTACCGATAGTCGAACGAATGACTGAAACTGGTAAATGTTAATATGATCAGCGACCGCCATCAGCGATCGCATGCGGTCGCTAATTTTTAATGACGTGGACACATCAGCGACCGCCTAGCGGTCGTTGATATAGATTAATCGCAAAAACTAAACGCGCAAACATTTGGCACCAATTTTTGGGAGGGAAAATTAATCCGGTGATGGCTCATTAATCACGCGTCGCGTGATAATTACTAGTGACTAAAAGCAAGTCCGGGTCACAAATGGTCGTCATTATTATCGATATCGTGACCGAGCGAATTGGTCATTTGAAAGGTTTGGTTGCAGATAAAGAATTTTCTTGTAGTGTTATAATGTAATATTCTTAACTTTTGTATAAGTTGTGGCAGCGATTCCTGACTTTTGAGTCATAAAGGGATAGCAGATGTTTAAAGCAGTATATGCTATGGTATGTCAAGTGCTATGAATATGAATCTTTGTTGGAGTAATGAAATAAGTTGGTATAGAGATAGTAATTATTTATCTGAACCCTAGTTAATACAGTAAACCCAGTTTTTAAAATCTAATATTTTGAATACATGACTATTTGAGTAGAAAATTTCGCGTTATGGGTATACCCTAAGACATAGAAGGTAAGTCGATGAAAGATAAATTATGATTAATCAGATAATGCTGCCAAGAAAAAAATGAAACCAAAGGACAGAAGAACTTGTCAACAAAGCTGGAGGACAACCAAACTTGATGCAGAATTTTTCGAATATGGTCGCTCAAGCTATGCAGAATGGAATACCAGCCGTAGGAAATCAGCCAAATAATCGATCGACAAACTTCAAAGACTTCAAGAATTCGTATTGCCAGGAATTAGAGGATCAACTGACTTGATAGAAGCATTTGTGATAGCTAGGATAACGGAGGGGAAAAAGACAACTTTTGCCACCTATATGATGAAAGGGGAGTCAAATTTTTGGTGGGAAGCAAATCAAGCTAGAGCCGGAGAAGGGAGTAATTGTAGTATGACTGGAAAAAGGAAAGGAGATAATTTTGGGAATGCCAAAATTAGGCTAGGAGGTGGAAAGAAACAGGTTATGCAGTGAGGAAATTGCGGGAAGAATCATTCGGGAGAGTGTCTTAAAGGTAAGTTTGTGTGTTATAAGTGTGGGCAGAAGGGACATATCCCTCCCAACTGCCCCAATTCTAGGGTGGACAGTGGGTGTTTCAAGTGTGGATCAATGGAGCATAAGGTGAAGGACTTTACGAAAAGGAGAATGAAGGCAGGAAGCGTGAATACGGGGAAAAGTAGCGGGACGTTAGCGACAACGGGACCAACTTCAATAAACAAACCAACAAAATCAACCGCAAGAGTCTTCAGCATGACCGTTCAAGATACCGTGGCAGATGGGGATGCAACTCCAGGTATTATTTGTATAAATTTTTTTACATGATTTTCCTATATATAGAAAATTATTTTATAAAGAAATTTTGAAGGAGGAATTTGAGTTCTTTTAGAAATTAGATTTCCGTTTAATCAGATAGACAAGCTTTATGCTGAATAGTTAAAGATCAGTTCGATCAATTATGATCGAGATCTACTTGCAATGATTGTGTATGCTATGTACCCTTGCAATTCCGGGGACGATATCTTTATAAGGGAGGGTGAATGTAATAACCCGATATTTTCTATATAATTAAATCAGAAATTTTGCATATAATTTTTTTTTATTTATTTTAATGATGAGAAATATGTGCGAGTAATGTGTATGTATTTATGTGATAAATATAAAATTTATTTATTACATGAATAGTTACAAATATATTTTAGAATTATTGATCAATATAAATTATATTCTTATAATAATTAATTTTATAGTAAAAATGTTTTTATTATTTATTTTCCATGAAAATATGATTTTATATTATTTAATAATATATGGAATGATTATAGAATTATTATAATAATTATTTTATTTTATTATATGAATTTATTTCAGATTAATTAAGTTAATTATTACAACTTGATTAATAATGGTATGTATATGAAAGATAAATCAGATATAGAATCCAAACCCTAATTTTGAATTTTGATCAAGAAATGAGAATAATAGTATTATATTATTATTTGTCAGTGTTATAAATATGTATTGTATGTGTGTAATGTTAATTTGTGAAATAGTTTTAATGGAACAGTAGAAAACCCTAGTATTAGTCTGATAAATCCTAATTTGAAACTCAAACCAGAGTTTAAGATCAGTCAAAAATTGTGTTAATGTGATTAATAACAAGTATTAGAATTATTAATGCTAATTAGGTAAACCTTAATTATTGACTCGAAACCCTAATCTTGAAATTAGAAATACTTATTTGCTAATTGAAAACCCTAATTGATTTGAAACCCTAATTCGAAAGTCATTTACGACCTTAAGAATTTGTTAAGTCGTTGTGTAATCATGATAATGTGATTAACGACCGGTGTTATAGATATTAGCCCTAATTAATTAGGGAGAATCCTAAATATTCAAAACCCTAAATTCTAAATTATAAACCTTAATTGTCAAATTGGAATCCCTGATTTCTAATTTAGTCATCTTAATGCTAATTAGTGGACTTTAAACCCTAATGTTCAAGTATAATATAATTAGTAAACCTAATTTAATTATGGAACCCTAATTGGTATTTTAGAAACTTTAAATTTTATTTTATTTTATTTGAAATCCTACAACACTTATGTGCCAAACCTTAGGGTTAAACCCTAAGGGTTAGGGCAAATGACAAAATGTCCATTAAAATTACAATGAAAAAGACCAAAAATATCCTTCTTGCATTATTTGGACATAACTTGCAAATCTTTCCATATATGTAGTTGGTAAACCACTCCAACTTGCCCATGTGCTGAAAACCTACACCTATCAGTCATTCACCAGCCCAATACATTGCATCTAATCTATTATATATATTGAAAGAGAGAGAAAGTTCATTTTTAGCCCATTTGTACACCAACTCTCTACCAAGTCCCTCTCTCTCTAACCCACGAAATTGATAAGTTATTCAGTCCCATATTCAGTCCCTAGTTCGTCCACTAACAAATCAGAAAGCCAGATTCAAGTTAGTTCATAGAAACGTATAAAACCTAACCCTAGAATCTGATCTTTAATCTTATGTTAGATCTTGTGTTTTAGTGTTAAAACACGTTATATGTAGTAGATATTGATGATCTAGGTTGGTATCTTGTAGATCCATAACATCTAAATGCTCAAAATTGATGATTTTCAAAATCTGGAAAAAATTTAAAAGTGGTCTCGACAAATGAATGTCGGACCACAGCAAATCTCATTCTCATTATATGTGTTTTTGTTGTTTAAATGTTTGAAGTTGTAGTATGTCATCAGTTCTTTGATATGAAACTTGAATCAAGACCATAGCATGTGTAGATTGAAAGTTATTAAGGGTCAAAGGTTGTTGACCGACCATGATCGAACGAATCTGGGTAACCCAGATCGCCCCGAAAAGTCCGACAACCATTTTGCAGGCCATGAATCTTGCAGTGTTTAAGTTTTTTTTTTGCCATGTTGATGTTATATATATACTTGTAGATTGACATGAATACTACATATCCATGCCTCTAGATTACCCAGATACTCAACAGAATCGAACTTAGTAATAGTCAAACATAGGTTGACGAAACTGCTCAAGAACATTTCTGGAAAACCCAGAAATGTTCAAGAACAGTTCCTGGAAGGTACTTTGATCGGCCATGATCTCTTAGATATTTTATTGTTATAATGATCTGATAATATATAAATGTTCCCTGACATCCGGACTACAAGATAGAACCATTACATCATAAAAAGTAAGCTTGGAAAGCATTGATTTAAAGGCTCAAAGTAGGTACCTTCAATTCTGAAAAATCCAGAAATTAAAGAACACGCTTGACATGATATTTGGAGGCTTCGATCTCTTTGTGATGTTGTTGTTTGGCCATGATCTGAGTTAGTGTATGTAGTATTACATAAGTACTATAATCTTGATACCATTACAAGCCCTGTATTCAACTTGAACATAGATCTAGACTTGGTCAAACCTAACACCCTTGTGGCTGACATGGGTTTCTAGGCAGGCTCAATAACACCTATAACGACAGTTTCGTCGCTATAGGGCCATTTAGCGACAGTTAATTTCAAATATTAATTATTTTATTTAAATAATTAGAGAAAATAGTTTTTCATTATTATAAATACAAAATAAATTACTAAAAAATTATTTTAAAGCCTAAAAATTAGTTTTTAATAATTTTGAATATATTTCATAAATATTTAATATTTTTGGAATATTAAAGGCATTTAATTTATTTAATTATTATATTATTTAAAAATAATTTTAATACTTGAAAAATCATTTAAAATTATATTATGGTATAAAAAAATATTTTAAGTTATTTTTAATGACTTTTAATATTTTGTGATGAAATTTCATTAATAAATTAATGTTAATGATAATTAAGTTATTTAATAAATATATTAAATAAATTATAAAAAATAGAATTAATGATTTAAAAATCTTATAAAAATGATTTAAAGGTTATAAAATATTTGAAGTTATAAAATATAACTTTTGATATTTTGTCATAAAAATATTAATATTTTAATAGTAATGATATTAGATTTATTTAATATTTATATTAAATAAATTAGTTTAAAAATAATTTTAATATTATAAAAATTATTTTAAATGAAAATAAAGTGTTTAAAAATATTTTAAGTTATAAAATATAACTTCTAAAATTTAAAGGATAATGTCATTAATAATTTAATATTAATGATATTAATTTAATATTAATGATATTAATTTAATATTAATGATATTAAGTTTATTTAATAATTATATTAAATAAATAGTTTAAAAATGGTTTTATTAATTTAAAATCATTTAAAAAGGATATAAATGAATTAAAATATTTTAAGTTATAATTAATGACTTTTAATATTTTGATAAATAATGCATTAATATTTAAGTATTAATGGTAATTATTTAAAAATGATTTTAATTATTTTAAAAATTATTTAAGGGTAATATTAGTTCTTTAAAAATATTTTGAGTTATTATAAATAACTTTAATATTTTGGCAATGATTTTATTAATAGTTTAATATTATTTAAATATTAATGATAATAGAATTATTTGATATTTAAATCATTTTATAATGATTCTAGTGTTTGAAAAATCATGATAAAATATAATAATTATTTAAAAATTATTATAAGGCTATGAAAAATAATACGACTAATATTTAAAATATCTAAAGGAATATGGAATTACACGATAGAGTCTTAGACTCGATAATTACCCGAGAAAGCCGTTGGTATACCAAAATGTTTCTGAAACTGATCCAGACCTAGATAGTTTGACTTAATAAGTGTTTGTTTGTGAATAGCAGTACTATGTGTTATGATATAATATTCTAATCGAACGAATGATCTTATTAATGATAGGTCGTGATATAAAAGATAAAACTAAATTGCGTATTGTAAGCAGCAGACCAAGCAAGTATCCTACCTTTGCATTTACTTTATGCAATGGATATAAGTAAGAAAGTTTCAAAATTATATTATAATTGTGCCAGAATATTAACTCTATTGTTATCGATTATGTATCCGATCATTATTTATCAGTACAATATTATTGTATAATTTAGATATTTATTTTGTTCGTTAATTTCTAAATATGGTTATACAAGTGTCCTCACTTGGATAATCATTGTATTTAATCATTTGTTAATACACACCTATCGATCTCTGATATGTATATATTAGTTAAAAGCCGTCTAAGCTATTTGACCCAGCTAGACACAAATTTAGAAATATCATTGAACATGATAAAACTTTATTGTATCCAATCAAATTGCTTTGATTTGGATTCCCGACTAAGTATGAACATCCCGAATATGGGAAAACTTTTATGCGCCCAAGGCGAAAAAGATGAACGATAATATCTTTTTTGCATGTAGTATTGATCAATACAGGGCATATGGGATGTACACCCTCGCTCCCGTAAGTTATGACGGTTTGTGGATGAAGTTCTGCTAAACCTTAGCGAAAATTAAAAACAATGTTCATAATCTGTCGACTAATCTCCAGTTATAGTCAGTACGTAGTTTCAAAAATTTGATATAGAATAAATATATTATTATTATTGGTCCAGCTTACTTCACAATTGTTGATTCGTTGTAGAAGTGTCTTTCAAAGAAAATATTTAATCCTTTCAGCTAATATTCATTGTTGCTATTACTTGCTGGGCACTCAAATGTTCATCCTTGCTTTATTTAAATGTTTTCAGCTAAGTGGGAACAACCAGAAGGTTCGGTCAAGAACAAGGGAAAAAGGAAAACAAACAGAATAAGTGTTATGGTATTCTATGTAATAGTATGACTTTATTAAGACAATGATATTTATTATTATTATGTATTGTAATGAAAGTAGTAAAGGTTGCGTACTTGGGATTAGACTCTAATAAATGTAAGTTAAGTTTGATATTCATATTATTGTTATTATTAATAGTATTATTTCCTCTCAGAGAAATGGTATTGTAAAACACCGAGTTCGAGTTTCAAGTACCTGAATTTGGGGGTGTTACATAACATCTATCTCGATCTAGCCGAAATAAGTGGCATTGATTCAACAAATATTCGTCTAGCCAAAAAAATTAGCTGAGACATAACTCAAAAATTGTTCAATAATAGACAAAAATTAACTGCACTATTTGCAATCAACAATAATATTGTGAATAACCAACAATAGTTATTCCCCAGTCATACTTTCGAAATTAAAATTTAGTTTACGTTAATGGACTTACACTAACTGCGAATAATCAATAATAAATCTCAGATGTGGAATAATCAGCAATAATTACCCACTACTATGTTTCAAAAGTAATAACTCAAGATTGAGTTAAGGGAACTTGCCTACTGCTACACAATACAACGTAGCTGCGTTTGAAAGACCTATAATCAATAATATTGGTCTCGTAATTAGCATAACACATCACAACATATAGTACTGTCATTTAAAGTCACTATATCACTTAATCACATAATCATGTAATCATAACAGTGTTTATAACCTCTACAAACACTTATCAGGTCTAACTAGTTCAGTCTGGTTGGACTTCAGTATTAATACTAGGTCTTTATTACCCTATCAGATAATAAACGAGTTTATTTTCAATAAAAATCTAATCCAAAGCTTTAATATTATTAAAATATCATTCATAATATTTTTGGAAGCTTATAATAATTTTCAAGTAATTATTATATTTTATAATAATTTTTTAAACACTGATATCATTTTTAAATGATTTAAATACTAAATAATCATATTATCATTAATATTTAAATAATATTTAAATATTAATAAAATACTTGTCAAAATATTAAAGTTATTTATAATAACTCAAAATATTTTTAAAACGTTAATATTCCCTTTAAATAATTTTTAAAACATTTAAAATTATTTTTAAATAATTACCATTAATATTCAAATATTAATTTATTTTCCATCAAAATATTAAAAGTCATTTATTATAACTTAAAATATTTTTAAATTACTTATATCATTTTTAAATGATTTTTAAATCATTAAAATCATATTTAAACCATTTATGTAATATAATTATTAAATAAATCTAATATCATTAATATTAAATTATTAATGAAATTTACCTCAAAATATTAAAAGTCATATTTTATAACTTAAAATATTTTTTAACACTTTATTCTCATTTAAAATGATTTTAATATATTAAAATTATTTTAACTAATTTATTTAATATAATTTTTAAATAAATTTTTTAATGCCCTAAATTTGGTTTATTTTCGGACTTTGGATTCCGTGACGTCACGATCCCATCTTCTTCCAAACATACATCATTATATAGCTAAATATAATAACATACATTCTCAAATCCCAGGTTCTAAAACCTTATAATCTCTTTCATTACAAAGAATGATAATTACGTTATTCTTTACATCTTGTACAAGTGACTTTTATCCGCCACCAAGGATACATATTCATTCATTAAACTATTCTATAGTTTAATTATATCATTCTATATTACAAGTCTTCGCTTGATCTTTACGCTCATTCATATAATGAATGGTACTTCTTCTGGATACCGATCAACTTGATCTTTACGGGATCCTTAAATTCTTCTAACATCGTTCGCTGAAAATGTTTTTATTTAAAGTAAGCGTGAGCATTCAATTGCCCAGCAAGTCATAATAGTTGAACAAACAACTTTAAGAATTCAAACATTCTTTTAAGACCTCAATAACCGAACAAAGGTTATGAAGCAACTTGAATAATATGAATAATCTCGTTTCCTATCATTTTAAAATATTAGTCACATTCACTTTAAAATACTTTCATTCTTCTACCTCTTTCATACACATTCTGTCTGGCTAGAATCAATAACACAGACTTAACAATAACGGTTCATGTATAAACAGAACATTCTCTTATTGAACAGTTCAATCACAGAAAAGTTCATCTCATAGAAACAGCGAAGTGTTCAAATTATGGCACAAGGCCCCATACATTCTAACACCTTGTACAAATATCACACATTTGCAGATAGACAGAATTTCTCAAGTTCAACATCTGAGAAGTTTTAGAAACTAGCATTCATTTAAAATATGAATGAAGTTAGGAAACTTTTCTTACGCACAGCTACAACTTATAGTTTACGCTGAATTGCTCATTCCAATTCCCATGTAGCACATAAGGAAATAACACATACACCAATTAGTCATATACTTGACTCTCACATTGGTTTACTTAACTTCACTTCTTAGGGTTCGCGTTTTATAATCTAAGTTTATGCGACCAACCCCCCTTACTACCGGTTTACTACTTCATGACATACGGAGATGTCTTACTCAAACATTCATCATCTTTGATGATTTACATTCTTATCTTCTTCTTATAACTTTTCTAGGACTCAACACACATCGCGTCTCTGCTAGTATTCCATATGGTACTGAGTGGTTTCCCAAACAACTAACAAACAAGTTCCTGTCTCATCTACACATGCCCCATAACGTGAGTTAGATCGGTTTCAAGTTTCAGATATACCTTCGCTCTCTCAAGGAATTATTTAGCTCAGCTCCCATATGTCAACAATGAAAGGTTACAATTGTACTACAACCTAAATTTATCTTAACTTATCCGAACCATTAAACTATAATGTTTGTTAAATTAAATTCTTATTCCTTATGGCTTTCTGGAAACTAAATGCCATACCTCAGGTTTCATTCTTTATCGTCTAAGTCATACAGTCCTTTGTATACTCAGAACGATCATTCAATATTCATTCTACACATTTATAGCGTTAACCCTTTTACATTACCTTATTCTTATCTTACAACGTCCGGTTAATTCGACTCGGAACGTCATCCAAGTTATAAACATTAACTCGGTTTATTTTACGTTATACGTACTTGTCTTTAATTCAACTTCTTCACCGTTTACAGGTTTAATCATTGGTCTTTATTATTATACGGTCAAACCATACACAGGGTGTAGGTTCTGCCCGTTTAATATTCGCATACACTTAACCTTCATGTTGGTTAAAGTGTTCAACGCTTACATTTCACTCTAACATTCTCATCTGACTCACATTCGACTTTCATTAATCTTCTTACCGTTTGCTATGTCTTTCTTGATAATTCATATCTTATTTATTACTTTCGTCAACGTCTAAGTCATACAACCAATGTATACTTAGAACGTTCGTCCGACATAAATACAATTCACGAGGATCATTTACGTATTCAACGTTTATGTTGTTCATCCCTTAATCTCTCATTCAACATTTATCTAAGGTTTTAATCGCTTTCATTCATTACTATCATCTGAACCCCATGTTCAATATTCTTTCTAAATGTCAAAGCCATACGGTTCGTTGTATGCTAAGACCGATCGTTCATCGCAACTGCTTTGCGTTCACAGCGTCTATACGCTTTACATTCTTCTCTCATTACCATGATATAACATCAAAATGTTATTCATTATGCTCGTCACTTAACGTCTAAGGAATCAAAATCATAGTAATTCCCCACGTTTGTTTATCGTGAGGTTTTAATCGCTTTCATTCATTACTATCATCTTAACCCCATACTCAATATTCTTTCTTAAGGTCAAAGCCATACGGTTCGTTGTATCTTTCGATCGTTCATCGATAAGCTAACGTTGCGTTCACAAAGATTATCTATCGCTTTACATTCTTCTCTCATTACCATGACATAACATCAAAATGTTATTCATTACGCTCGTCACTTAACGTCTAAGAAATCACAATCATAGTAAATCCCCACGTTCGTTTATCATGACTAAGGTCCCCGGATACCGGTTCCGTAACCCGCGTCTACATTCTTTGTCTTTTAATCTCGTTTTATCTTTTCGTTCAATCTTCATTAAATGTTTAATACACTTGATTAAGTGTTACATTAGTTGAACTACATGTTCATATTTCTTTCTTGCACATCCCCCAGTAATTGAGCACTTAAAAGCTCATCACTAGCTTTTTTTCCTACACTGTGTGCCATGCACACGCCCCTTCCTTTTATCCTCATTGCGGTATACCTCTGCATGATATCAAATCGCTGAGGCAATATATGCATACCACTAATAGTGTAGTCGATGGCGGGGCTCATGCCAATAATGCCGCCTTCCTCAAGGCTTGGATTGAAACATGCACACGAGCACTGAACCTAGAAATTTTTTCTAACTCTTAGAAATTGCTTAAGACGCTTACTTTTCAATTCCATAACTTATTCGTTATAACTTGGAACAAGGTCGTTCCAAAGCCATTCTCTTCCTTATCTTACGTACTTCTATTATCCTCATACAGAACTTCATTCTGAATCCATTAATATGCCATTCAATTGGCATAATCTTCATCCTTCGTGTTTTACGTTATTAAAGTTCTTCGTTCGTTCGTAATTCGGTCATCCGAACTTGGAACTCGTTCGTTCTTGAGTCCATGACTCATGTTTTATACATTCTCTTACATTTTTATGAAACCCTACACGTTTGGGTTTATTTACATACTTTTTATCTCTCGTTCATCTTTTATGAATTTTGTCATAACTTTGTTATAGCTCAGTTTTAATCCATTCTTCATGAACGTTTCTACCATTCCTAACCAAGAAATAAGCAACTAACTTATACGCGATGGTTTTAAACTTGTCCATCAACAACAATTACACTACGGTGGTTTTAAATTTGTCCATCAACAACGTTCTTCGCGTTCTTCGCGTGTTCTTTGCGTTCTTGGTTCGTTCTTCATTTTTAATTGATATTTTGATTATGATTTTACTTTTTCTTGGAATTCGATGTTGTAAAACACCATTCCTTACTTATTAAACTGAATTCTTTATATGATTCATTCGGATCGTTCTAATTCATTACGAATCTTATACTTCTTTAAGAAATTTTTAACATAAACTTCAAATTTCTTATATCTTCTTTTTTCATGATTTCAACCTTATGAAATCATTCCTAACATCTTTTATTTCTTGTTTTTAACATATAAACTTAAAGAAAATTATGTACAATTTAGGTTTTCGGATTACCTTTCTTCTTTAATTTCCTTACGTCGGACAAAGTTTGCTCACGAGCAAGCTTTTCCTCCTTCTTTTCTTTCTCTTCCCCCATCCGAACTCTCTCTCTCTCTCTCTCTCTCTCTCTCTCTTTCAAAGGGTAGGATTTTCAAAATCCCAAAAGAATGAAGTTAGCTTCCTATTTATAGAAAACCTAGGCTAGGGGCATTTTAGTCATTTCACCCCAACCTCCTTACTATTCACGAAGCTTCCCTTAGAAGCTTCGTGCTTCTGTCTTGCGGAATTCGTCCGATAGTTCGAAAACTGCGATTCTCGAAATCCAAATATTTTTGGATATTTCGTCTTTCCTTTACCGATTAACTTTTACGTATTCTTCAATTTCCAAAAAGCGAAAAACACTTTTTGGCGCCAAGCTTTTTCCTTCACGCTTTCCCTAACGTAGCTAAATGAATGAAAAGTACATAACAAGATTTTCGCCGCTTTTATTTCGTCCAAGTTCTGTACGTTTTTCGAGAAAAACTTTTACCAGCTTACGTAACTTTTCACGATATATTATCGTCAAATCTTTCGACGAAATGTCATTTTGACATACCGAACTCTCGAAAAGGCTTAGATTATTCAAACCCTAACCCTTAGGGTTTTGTCGGGTGAATAATGCCTATTTGGTCTTTTTTCCTGAATTTTTTTTATTTTTGTCTTGAAAATTCTTACTCGTTCAGTCTAGCTCGTAGCCAGAATCCTCCCGATTAATAATCATTCTAGGTTCTAAAATGATTAATAAACACATAGCACATGATAATATTAATAAAAATTTATTTTATTAATAACTAATTGTTTAAATCTTAAATTCTGGATAATTCAATTTTCTGGGGTGTCACATTCTTCCCTCCTTATAAAAATTCCGTCCTCGAAATTTCTAAAACCACACCCATACCCGGGTGCCTACAACCTTTAGCAACAGTTTAATCTCCATTCATCCTTCTTACAAAGATCATCTGTTGACATAATCGTCATTAGTTAAACCTCACGCTTAACTATACTTTCAATCTTTCGGGTCCTCACATTCACCCTTTCTTCAAAGAATTTCGTCCTCGAAATTTTAGCTTACCCTTTTTCTCAACTTCTCTTCAAAGAAGTTCTTATCTTTCAAACATTCCCTACCCTTCATAACTTATCAAGAATCATGAAGTGAAAGAAATAAATAGGAATATAAGGATTCCTTTAAAACATTTCATACTTTTACCGAGGGGTCAAATTGACCATAAACTCTTACTAGGTTTAACAACATTTCACTGTAACCCTTCTTACACAGTTAGTTTACAATCACAAAGAAGGTAAACTACCTCTTCCATACGTGGCGATCATCAACCCATCGTATATAGCCCCATTTCGGTATATGTTCACCTCGGACTTAATCATTAGATTCTCGCACCAAAACAATTTGGTTCGCATAAACTCTTCAAAGAAAGCTCGATATTCTTTTAATCATGGCATACCATTCGCCTTTTGCCAAATCAAGTAGCTTAGACCATACTAATAAATTGAACATCAACTTGAAACATTTGTCTAGTCAAATTAATTGACATCGACTACTTCTTTAAATTCTTTCGCAATACATCAAAACGCTTTTGATGACGTCCGATGATACCGTACTTTTCACAGTACGTTGGGGACTTCGTTAGTTTATGATTTCATCATTATACATCATACCATAGTGGGATGTTGATCCTAAGATCACATCCAACACTAGGTTTAATTGCATTAACAACTCCATCTCTTTACCATCCTTTCATCAAATGCCTTGATGATATAAAATTCATTTTGATATTTCAAATCAATTTCTGTCTAGCCGAAACAATTAGCATAGACATACCAAGAATAGTTCTTTTAAAACTCATTGGTTCCAAAAGTTGAACCATTTCTTTCCTTTTCAAAACGCGCACATAAGCACGATTTCAAAAAATTTCGAAATCTAGCATAGCTAGATGACTTGGAATATCATATTCCCCCATCTTCCTTCATTGTCTTACTTGCGACAATACTTAATCTTCTCTAGCACCTTCAATGCTAAGTCTACTGAAAATAACTCATTTTCAGTCCACACATTCATATACCTTAGTACAGTCCATCAACTTACCACATAGTATGAGTTCAGGAACTTTCCACAATAATATGAGTTTAAGAACTATCCTAGACAGACCATAAGCGTCCATTCGCTTGAGAAGTTCAAAAACCTACCATATCATTATGAGTCATAAGCGTACCATAAGTATGAGTTTCAAGAACTCGCACCTACTTTATCGTTCTCTACCTATTAAGTATATACATGAGAAAAGATTCACCTTCTCGTGACATACATCTTGATAGCGTGACCAATTACAATGATTATCACTTTAATAAACTGAGTGGTTGTTACACCAAAGCACAAACCTCTGCCCATACAAAGATTCATACAACTCAACTATCACATGAGTCCTTAATTGAAATCTTACAACTTCTAACTTTATCTTTACTTAATACGAATTTTCTTTAATTTGTATGCTATCCTTTACAACTCAATATGAGTTCTTCTTCCTGTACTACTTCGTAGTACCATTCATTCATAGCATTAGCTATAAATCATCCATCGTTTAATAGCTCATATGTTACTATGATTTACTATGATCACATGGTGATCTCCTTCCTTAATCGTTTAACTCAACGATTTTCTTATCTTTCTCTCTACGATTATAGCCTTAGGTACTCACACCTAAGGTTTATAATCTATCAGCTCTGATACCACTCTGTAACACCCTGAAATCCGGTCTATTTTTACACCCAGATTCTGTACATCACAATCTCATCTTCTTCCAAACATACATCATTATATAACTAAATATAACAACATACATTCTCAAATCTCTGGTTCTAAAACCTTATAACCTCTTTCATTACAAATAATGATAATTACATTATTCTTTACATCTTGTACAAGTGACTTTTATCCGCCACCAAGGATACATATTCATTCATTAATCTATTCTATAGTTTAATTCTATCATTCTATAATACAAGTCTTTGCTTGATCTTTACGCTCATTCATATAATGAATGGTACTTCTTCTGGATACCGATCATCTTGATCTTTACAGGATCCTTAAGTTCTTCTACATCGTTCGCTGAAAATGTTTTTATTTAAAGCAAGCGTGAGCATTCAATTGCCCAACAAGTCATAATAGTTGAACAAACAACTTTAAGAATTCAAACATTCTTTTAAGACCTTAATAACCGAACAAAAGTTATGAAGCAGCTTGAATAATAGGAATAATCTCGATTTCTATCATTTTAAAACATTAGTCACATTCACTTTGAAATACTTTCATTCTTCTACCTCTTTCATACACATTATGTCTGGCTAGAATCAATAGCACAAACTTAACAATAACGGTTCATGTATAAACATAACATTCTCTTATTGAATGCTTCAATCACGTAAAAGTTTATCTCATAGAAACACCGAAGTGTTCAAATTATGGCACAAGGCCCCATACATTCTAACACCTTGTACAAATATCACACATTTGCACATAGACAGAACTTCTCAAGTTCAACATCTGAGAAGTTTTAGAAACTAGCATTCATTTAAAATATGAATGAAGTTAGGAAACTTTTCTTCACGCATACTATACAACTTATAGTTTACGCTGAATTGCTCATTCCAATTCCCATGTAGCACATAAGGAAATAACACATACACCAATTAGTCATATACTTGACTTTCACATTAGTTTACGTAACTTCACTTCTTAGGGTTCGCGTTCTTATAATCTAAGTTTACGCGACCAACTCCCTTTACTACCAGTTTACGGCTTCATGACATACGGAGATGTCATCATAACAGTGTTTATAACCTCTACAACATATAGTACTGTCATTTAAAGTCACTATATCACTTAATCACATAATCATGTAATCATAACAGTGTTTATAACCTCTACAAACACTTATCAGGTCTAACTAGTTCAGTCTGGTTGGACTTCAGTATTAATACTAGGTCTTTATTACCCTATCAGATAATAAACGAGTTTATTTTCAATAAAAATCTAATCCAAAGCTTTAATATTATTAAAATATCATTCATAATATTTTTTGGAAGCTTATAATAATTTTCAAGTAATTATTATATTTTATAATAATTTTTAAACACCGATATCATTTTAAATGATTTAAATACTAAATAATCATATTATCATTAATATTTAAATAATATTTAAATATTAATAAAATACTTGTCAAAATATTAAAGTTATTTATAATAACTCAAAATATTTTTAAAACGTTAATATTCCCTTAAATAATTTTTAAAATATTTAAAATTATTTTTAAATAATTACCATTAATATTCAAATATTAATTTATTTTCCATCAAAATATTAAAAGTCATTTATTATAACTTAAAATATTTTTAAATTACTTATATCATTTTTAAATGATTTTAAATCATTAAAATCATATTTAAACCATTTATGTAATATAATTATTAAATAAATCTAATATCATTAATATTAAATTATTAATGAAATTTACCTCAAAATATTAAAAGTCATATTTTATAACTTAAAATATTTTTTAACACTTTATTCTCATTTAAAATGATTTTTAATATATTAAAATTATTTTTAACTAATTTATTTAATATAATTTTTAAATAAATTTTTTAATGCCCCGAAATTTGGTTTATTTTCAGACCCGGATTCCGTACGTCACGATCCCATCTTCTTCCAAACATACATCATTATATAGCTAAATATAATAACATACATTCTCAAATCCTAGGTTCTAAAACCTTATAATCTCTTTCATTACAAAGAATGATAATTACGTTATTCTTTACATCTTGTACAAGTGACTTTTATCCGCCACCAAGGATACATATTCATTCATTAAACTATTCTATAGTTTAATTATATCATTCTATATTACAAGTCTTCGCTTGATCTTTACGCTCATTCATATAATGAATGGTACTTCTTCCGATACCGATCAACTTGATCTTTACGGGATCCTTAAATTCTTCTAACATCGTTACATTTGAAAATGTTTTTATTTAAAGTAAGCGTGAGCATTCAATTGCCCAGCAAGTCATAATAGTTGAACAAACAACTTTAAGAATTCAAACATTCTTTTAAGACCTCAATAACCGAACAAAGGTTATGAAGCAACTTGAATAATATGAATAATCTCGCTTCCTATCATTTTAAAATATTAGTCACATTCACTTTAAAATACTTTCATTCTTCTACCTCTTTCATACACATTACATCTGGCTAGAATCAATAACAGACTTAACAATAATAACGGTTCATGTATAAACAGAACATTCTCTTATCAATGTTCAATCACGAGAAAAGTTCATCTCATAGAAAAACAAATGAAGTGTTCAAATTATGGCACAAGGCCCCATACATTCTAACACCTTGTACAAATATCACACATTTGCAGATAGACAGAATTTCTCAAGTTCAACATCTGAGAAGTTTTAGAAACTAGCATTCATTTAAAATATGAATGAAGTTAGGAAACTTTTCTTACGCACAGCTACAACTTATAGTTTACGCTGAATTGCTCATTCCAATTCCCATGTAGCACATAAGGAAATAACACATACACCAATTAGTCATATACTTGACTCTCACATTGGTTTACTTAACTTCACTTCTTAGGGTTCGCGTTCTTATAATCTAAGTTTATGCGACCAACTCCCTTTACTACCAGTTTACGGCTTCATGACATACGGAGATGTCTTACTCAAACATTCATCATCTTTGATGATTTACATTCTTATCTTCTTCTTATAACTTTTCTAGGACTCAACACACATCGCGTCTCTGCTAGTATTCCATATGGTACTCTGAGTGGTTTCCCACAAACAACTAACAAACAAGTTCCCGTCTCATCTACACTGCCCATAACAGTGAGTTAGATCGGTTTCAAGTTTCGTATATACCTTCGCTCTCTGAAGGAATTATTTAGCTCAGCTCCCATATGTCAACAATCAAAGGTTACAATTGTACTACAACCTAAATTTATCTTAACTTATCCGAACCATTAAACTATAATGTTTGTTAAATTAAATTCTTATTCCTTATGGCTTTCTGGAAACTAAATGCCATACCTCAGGTTTCATTCTTTATCGTCTAAGTCATACAGTCCTTTGTATACTCAGAACGATCATTCAATATTCATTCTACACATTTATAGCGTTAACCCTTTTACATTACCTTATTCTTATCTTACAACGTCCGGTTAATTCGACTTCGGACGTCATCCAAGTTATAAACATTAACTTTCGGTTTATTTTACGTTATCGTACTTGTCTTTAATTCAACTTCTTCACCGCTTTACGTGTTTAATCATTGGTCTTTATTATTATACGGTCAAACCATACATTGTGTGTAGGTTCTCGCTTGGCTTAATATTCGCATACACTTAACCTTCATGTTGGTTAAAGTGTTCAACGCTTACATTTCACTCTAACATTCTCATCCGACTCACATTCGACTTTCATTAATCTTCTTACCGCTTTGCTGCTATGTCTTTCTTGATAATTCATATCTTATTTATTACTTTCGTCAACGTCTAAGTCATACAACCAATGTATACTTAGAACGTTCGTCCGACATAAATACAATTCACGAGGATCATTTACGTATTCAACGTTTATATTTGTTCATCCCTTAATCTCTCATTCAACATTTATCTAAGGTTTTAATCGCTTTCATTCATTACTATCATCTGAACCCCATGTTCAATATTCTTTCTAAATGTCAAAGCCATACGGTTCGTTGTATGCTAAGACCGATCGTTCATCGCAGAATCGCTTTGCGTTCACAAATATCTATCGCTTTACATTCTTCTCTCATTACCATGATATAACATCAAAATGTTATTCATTATGCTCGTCACTTAACGTCTAAGGAATCAAAATCATAGTAATTCCCCACGTTTGTTTATCGTGAGGTTTTAATCGCTTTCATTCATTACTATCATCTTAACCCCATACTCAATATTCTTTCTTAAGGTCAAAGCCATACGGTTCGTTGTATGCTGATCGTTCATCGCAACTGCGTTGCGTTCACAGCATCTATACGCTTTACATTCTTCTCTCATTACCATGACATAACATCAAAATGTTATTCATTACGCTCGTCACTTAACGTCTAAGAAATCACAATCATAGTAAATCCCCACGTTCGTTTATCATGACTAAGGTCCCCGGATACCGGTTCCGTAACCCGCGTCTACATTCTTTGTCTTTTAATCTCGTTTTATCTTTTCGTTCAATCTTCATTAAATGTTTAATACACTTGATTAAGTGTTACATTAGTTGAACTACATGTTCATATTTCTTTCTTGCACATCCCCCAGTAATTGAGCACTTAAAAGCTCATCACTAGCTTTTTTCCTACTGCCGTGCCAATGGCGGCTACAAGCCCCTCCTTACCTCATTCACTGCCGCAGTACCACTCTGCCAGATATCAATCTGAGGAAAGCACATGCTGGCGCCACTTAGTAGTGGTGATGGCGGGCCTCATGACTGCAGCCATATCTCCCAAGGCTTGGTGATCAGGCTAAGCCACATGAAAACAATTGAACCTAGAAATTTTTTCTAACTCTTAGAAATTGCTTAAGACGCTTACTTTTCAATTCCATAACTTATTCGTTATAACTTGGAACAAGGTCGTTCCAAAGCCATTCTCTTCCTTATCTTACGTACTTCTATTATCCTCATACAGAACTTCATTCTGAATCCATTAATATGCCATTCAATTGGCATAATCTTCATCCTTCGTGTTTTACGTTATTAAAGTTCTTCGTTCGTTCGTAATTCGGTCATCCGAACTTGGAACTCGTTCGTTCTTGAGTCCATGACTCATGTTTTATACATTCTCTTACATTTTTATGAAACCCTACACGTTTGGGTTTATTTACATACTTTTTATCTCTCGTTCATCTTTTATGAATTTTGTCATAACTTTGTTATAGCTCAGTTTTAATCCATTCTTCATGAACGTTTCTACCATTCCTAACCAAGAAATAAGCAACTAACTTATACGCGATGGTTTTAAACTTGTCCATCAACAACAATTACACTACGGTGGTTTTAAATTTGTCCATCAACAACGTTCTTCGCGTTCTTCGCGTGTTCTTTCTTGATTCTTGGTTTGTTTTTTCATTTTTTTAATTGATATTTTGATTATGATTTTACTTTTTCTTGGAATTCGATGTTGTAAAACACCATTCCTTACTTATTAAACTGAATTCTTTATATGATTCATTCTTGATCGTTCTAATTCATTACGAATCTTATACTTCTTTAAGAAATTTTTAACATAAACTTCAAATTTCTTATATCTTCTTTTTTCATGATTTCAACCTTATGAAATCATTCCTAACATCTTTTATTTCTTGTTTTTAACATATAAACTTAAAGAAAATTATGTACAATTTAGGTTTTCGGATTACCTTTCTTCTTTAATTTCCTTACGTCGGACAAAGTTTGCTCACGAGCAAGCTTTTCCTCCTTCTTTTCTTTCTCTTCCCCATCCAGAACTCTCTCTCTCTCTCTCTCTCTCTCTCTCTCTTTCAAAGGGTAGGATTTTCAAAATCCCAAAAGAATGAAGTTAGCTTCCTATTTATAGAAAACCTAGGCTAGGGGCATTTTAGTCATTTCACCCCAACCTCCTTACTATTCACGAAGCTTCCCTTAGAAGCTTGGTTCCTTCTCTTCTTGAATTAAATCCGATAGTTCGAAAACTGCGATTCTCGAAATCCAAATATTTTTGGATATTTCGTCTTTCCTTTACCGATTAACTTTTACGTATTCTTCGAATTTCCGAAAAACTGAAAAACACTTTTTGGCGTCAAGCTTTTTCCTTCACGTTTTCCCCTAACGTAGCTAAATGAATGAAAAGTACATAACAGTACTTTTCGTCAGTTTTATTTCGTCCAAGTTCTGTACGTTTTTCGAGAAAAACTTTTACCAGCTTACGTAACTTTTCACGATATATTATCGTCAAATCTTTCGACGAAATGTCATTTTGACATACCGAACTCTCGAAAAGGCTTAGATTATTCAAACCCTAACCCTTAGGGTTTTGTCGGGTGAATAATGCCTATTTGGTCTTTTTTCCTGAATTTTTTTTATTTTTGTCTTGAAAATTCTTACTCGTTCAGTCTAGCTCGTAGCCAGAATCCTCCCGATTAATAATCATTCTAGGTTCTAAAATGATTAATAAACACATAGCACATGATAGTATTAATAAAAATTTATTTTATTAATAACTAATTGTTTAAATCTTAAATTCTGGATAATTCAATTTTCTGGGGTGTCACATTCTTCCCTCCTTATAAAAATTCCGTCCTCGAAATTTCTAAAACCACACCCATACCCGGGTGCCTACAACCTTTAGCAACAGTTTAATCTCCATTCATCCTTCTTACAAAGATCATCTGTTGACATAATCGTCATTAGTTAAACCTCACGCTTAACTATACTTTCAATCTTTCGGGTCCTCACATTCACCCTTTCTTCAAAGAATTTCGTCCTCGAAATTTTAGCTTACCCTTTTTCTCAACTTCTCTTCAAAGAAGTTCTTATCTTTCAAACATTCCCTACCCTTCATAATTTATCAAGAATCATGAAGTGAAAGAAATAAATAGGAATATAAGGATTCCTTTAAAACATTTCATACTTTTGCCGAGGGGTCAAATTGACCATAAACTCTTACTAGGTTTAACAACATTTCATTGTAACCCTTCTTACACAGTTAGTTTACAATCACAAAGAAGGTAAACTACCTCTTCCATACGTAGGCGATCAACCCATCGTATAGCCCCATTTCAGGGTATGTTCACCTCAGACTTAATCATTAGATTCTGCACCAAAACAATTTGGTTCGGCATAACTCTTCAAAGAAAGCTCGATATTCTTTTAATCATGGCATACCATTCGTCTTTGCCAAATCAAGTAGCTTAGACCATACTAATAAATTGAACATCAACTTGAAACATTTGTCTAGTCAAATTAATTGACATCGACTACTTCTTTAAATTCTTTCGCAATACATCAAAACGTTTTATGACGTCATGATACCGTACTTTTCACAGTACGTTGGGGACTTCGTTAGTTTATGATTTCATCATTATACATCATACCATAGTGGGATGTTGATCCTAAGATCACATCCAACACTAGGTTTAATTGCATTAACAACTCCATCTCTTTACCATCCTTTCATCAAATGCCTTGATGATATAAAATTCATTTTGATATTTCAAATCAATTTCATCTGGCCAAAACAATTAGCATAGACATACCAAGAATAGTTCTTTTAAAACTCATTGGTTCCAAAAGTTGAACCATTTCTTTCCTTTTCAAAACGCGCACATAAGCACGATTTCAAAAAATTTCAAAATCTAGCATAGCTAGATGACTTGGAATATCATATTCCCCCATCTTCCTTCATTGTCTTACTTGCGACAATACTTAATCTTCTCTAGCACCTTCAATGCTAAGTCTACTGAAAATAACTCATTTTCAGTCCACACATTCATATACCTTAGTACAGTCCATCAACTTACCACATAGTATGAGTTCAGGAACTTTCCACAATAATATGAGTTTAAGAACTATCCCAGACAGACCATAAGCGTCCATTCGCTGAGAAGTTCAAAAACCTACCATATCATTATGAGTCATAAGCGTACCATAAGTATGAGTTTCAAGAACTCGCACCTACTTTATCGTTCTCTACCTATTAAGTATATACATGAGAAAAGATTCACCTTCTCGTGACATACATCTTGATAGCGTGACCAATTACAATGATTATCACTTTAATAAACTGAGTGGTTGTTACACCAAAGCACAAACCTCTGCCCATACAAAGATTCATACAACTCAACTATCACATGAGTCCTTAATTGAAATCTTACAACTTCTAACTTTATCTTTACTTAATACGAATTTTCTTTAATTTGTATGCTATCCTTTACAACTCAATATGAGTTCTTCTTCCTGTACTACTTCGTAGTACCATTCATTCATAGCATTAGCTATAAATCATCCATCGTTTAATAGCTCATATGTTACTATGATTTACTATGATCACATGGTGATCTCCTTCCTTAATCGTTTAACTCAACGATTTTCTTATCTTTCTCTCTACGATTATAGCCTTAGGTACTCACACCTAAGGTTTATAATCTATCGACTCTGATACCACTGTCAAACACCACGAAATCCGGCCTATATTTTTACACCCATTACAGACATCACAATCTCATCTTCTTCCAAACATACATCATTATATAACTAAATATAACAACATACATTCTCAAATCTACGGTTCTAAAACCTTATAACCTCTTTCATTACAAATAATGATAATTACATTATTCTTTACATCTTGTACAAGTGACTTTTATCCCGCCACCAAGGATACATATTCATTCATTAATCTATTCTATAGTTTAATTCTATCATTCTATAATACAAGTCTTTGCTTGATCTTCTTTACGCTCATTCATATAATGAATGGTACTTCTTCCTGATACCGATCATCTTGATCTTTACGGGATCCTTAAGTTCTTCTACATCGTTCATTTGAAAATGTTTTTATTTAAAGCAAGCGTGAGCATTCAATTGCCCAACAAGTCATAATAGTTGAACAAACAACTTTAAGAATTCAAACATTCTTTTAAGACCTTAATAACCAAACAAAAGTTATGAAAGCGGCTTGAATAATAGGAATAATCTCGATTTCTATCATTTTAAAACATTAGTCACATTCACTTTGAAATACTTTCATTCTTCTACCTCTTTCATACACATTATGTAAAGCTAGAATCAATAGCACAAACTTAACAATAACGGTTCATGTATAAACATAACATTCTCTTATTGAATGTGTTCAATCACAGAAAAGTTTATCTCATAGAAACACCGAAGTGTTCAAATTATGGCACAAGGCCCCATACATTCTAACACCTTGTACAAATATCACACATTTGCACATAGATAGAACTTCTCAAGTTCAACATCTGAGAAGTTTTAGAAACTAGCATTCATTTAAAATATGAATGAAGTTAGGAAACTTTTCACGCATGACCACAACTTACTTATAGTTTCTGTTGAATTGCTCATTCCAATTCCCATGTAGCACATAAGGAAATAACACATACACCAATTAGTCATATACTTGACTTTCACATTAGTTTACGTAACTTCACTTCTTAGGGTTCGCGTTCTTATAATCTAAGTTTACGCGACCAACTCCCTTTACTACCAGTTTACGGCTTCATGACATACGGAGATGTCATCATAACAGTGTTTATAACCTCTACAACATATAGTACTGTCATTTAAAGTCACTATATCACTTAATCACATAATCATGTAATCATAACAGTGTTTATAACCTCTACAAACACTTATCAGGTCTAACTAGTTCAGTCTGGTTGGACTTCAGTATTAATACTAGGTCTTTATTACCCTATCAGATAATAAACGAGTTTATTTTCAATAAAAATCTAATCCAAAGCTTTAATATTATTAAAATATCATTCATAATATTTTTTGGAAGCTTATAATAATTTTCAAGTAATTATTATATTTTATAATAATTTTTTAAACACTGATATCATTTTTAAATGATTTAAATACTAAATAATCATATTATCATTAATATTTAAATAATATTTAAATATTAATAAAATACTTATCAAAATATTAAAGTTATTTATAATAACTCAAAATATTTTAAAAGCGTTAATATTCCCTTAAATAATTTTTAAAATATTTAAAATTATTTTTAAATAATTACCATTAATATTCAAATATTAATTTATTTTCCATCAAAATATTAAAAGTCATTTATTATAACTTAAAATATTTTTAAATTACTTATATCATTTTTAAATGATTTTAAATCATTAAAATCATATTTAAACCATTTATGTAATATAATTATTAAATAAATCTAATATCATTAATATTAAATTATTAATGAAATTTACCTCAAAATATTAAAAGTCATATTTTATAACTTAAAATATTTTTTAACACTTTATTCTCATTTAAAATGATTTTTAATATATTAAAATTATTTTTAACTAATTTATTTAATATAATTTTTAAATAAATTTTTTATGCCCCGAAATTTGGTTTATTTTCAGACCCGGATTCCGTACGTCACGATCCCATCTTCTTCCAAACATACATCATTATATAGCTAAATATAATAACATACATTCTCAAATCCTAGGTTCTAAAACCTTATAATCTCTTTCATTACAAAGAATGATAATTACGTTATTCTTTACATCTTGTACAAGTGACTTTTATCCGCCACCAAGGATACATATTCATTCATTAAACTATTCTATAGTTTAATTATATCATTCTATATTACAAGTCTTCGCTTGATCTTTACGCTCATTCATATAATGAATGGTACTTCTTCTGGATACCGATCAACTTGATCTTTACGGGATCCTTAAATTCTTCTAACATCGTTCGCTGAAAATGTTTTTATTTAAAGTAAGCGTGAGCATTCAATTGCCCAGCAAGTCATAATAGTTGAACAAACAACTTTAAGAATTCAAACATTCTTTTAAGACCTCAATAACCGAACAAAGGTTATGAAGCAACTTGAATAATATGAATAATCTCGTTTCCTATCATTTTAAAATATTAGTCACATTCACTTTAAAATACTTTCATTCTTCTACCTCTTTCATACACATTCTGTCTGGCTAGAATCAATAACACAGACTTAACAATAACGGTTCATGTATAAACAGAACATTCTCTTATTGAACAGTTCAATCACAGAAAAGTTCATCTCATAGAAACAGCGAAGTGTTCAAATTATGGCACAAGGCCCCATACATTCTAACACCTTGTACAAATATCACACATTTGCAGATAGACAGAATTTCTCAAGTTCAACATCTGAGAAGTTTTAGAAACTAGCATTCATTTAAAATATGAATGAAGTTAGGAAACTTTTCTTCGCACAGCTACAACTTATAGTTTACGCTGAATTGCTCATTCCAATTCCCATGTAGCACATAAGGAAATAACACATACACCAATTAGTCATATACTTGACTCTCACATTGGTTTACTTAACTTCACTTCTTAGGGTTCGCGTTCTTATAATCTAAGTTTATGCGACCAACTCCCTTTACTACCAGTTTACGGCTTCATGACATACGGAGATGTCTTACTCAAACATTCATCATCTTTGATGATTTACATTCTTATCTTCTTCTTATAACTTTTCTAGGACTCAGCACACATCGCGTCTCTGCTAGTATTCCATATGGTACTTTCTGGTGGTTTCCCACAAACAACTAACAAACAAGTTCCGTCTCATCTACACTTTGCCCATAATAAAGAGTTAGATCGGTTTCAAGTTTCAGTATATACCTTCGCTCTCTCTCAAGGAATTATTTAGCTCGACTCCCATATGTCAACAATCAAAGGTTACAATTGTACTACAACCTAAATTTATCTTAACTTATCCGAACCATTAAACTATAATGTTTGTTAAATTAAATTCTTATTCCTTATGGCTTTACGAAACTAAATGCCATACCTCGTGTTTTTCATTCTTTATCGTCTAAGTCATACAGTCCTTTGTATACTCAGAACGATCATTCAATATTCATTCTACACATTTATAGCGTTAACCCTTTTACATTACCTTATTCTTATCTTACAACGTCCGGTTAATTCGACTCGGGACGTCATCCAAGTTATAAACATTAACTCGGTTTATTTTACGTTATACGTACTTGTCTTTAATTCAACTTCTTCACCGTTTACAGGTTTAATCATTGGTCTTTATTATTATACGGTCAAACCATACACAGGGTGTAGGTTCTGCCCGTTTAATATTCGCATACACTTAACCTTCATGTTGGTTAAAGTGTTCAACGCTTACATTTCACTCTAACATTCTCATCGACTCACATTCGACTTTCATTAATCTTCTTACCGTTTTGCTATGTCTTTCTTGATAATTCATATCTTATTTATTACTTTCGTCAACGCCTAAGTCATACAACCAATGTATACTTAGAACGTTCGTCCGGCATATAAATACAATTCACGAGGATCATTTACGTATTCAACGTTTATGTTGTTCATCCCTTAATCTCTCATTCAACATTTATCTAAGGTTTTAATCGCTTTCATTCATTACTATCATCATCCGAACCCCATGTTCAATATTCTTTCTAAATGTCAAAGCCATACGGTTCGTTGTATGCTAAGACCGATCGTTCATCGCATGAATCGCTTTGCGTTCACAGCGTCTATACGCTTTACATTCTTCTCTCATTACCATGATATAACATCAAAATGTTATTCATTATGCTCGTCACTTAACGTCTAAGGAATCAAAATCATAGTAATTCCCCACGTTTGTTTATCGTGAGGTTTTAATCGCTTTCATTCATTACTATCATCTTAACCCCATACTCAATATTCTTTCTTAAGGTCAAAGCCATACGGTTCGTTGTATGCTGATCGTTCATCGCAACTGCGTTGCGTTCACAGCATCTATACGCTTTACATTCTTCTCTCATTACCATGACATAACATCAAAATGTTATTCATTACGCTCGTCACTTAACCTCTAAGAAATCACAATCATAGTAAATCCCCACGTTCGTTTATCATGACTAAGGTCCCCGGATACCGGTTCCGTAACCCGCGTCTACATTCTTTGTCTTTTAATCTCGTTTTATCTTTTCGTTCAATCTTCATTAAATGTTTAATACACTTGATTAAGTGTTACATTAGTTGAACTACATGTTCATATTTCTTTCTTGCACATCCCCCAGTAATTGAGCACTTAAAAGCCCATCACTAGCTTTTTTTCCCTACCTGCGGCCATGCCCAAAACCCTCCTTTACCTCACATGTGCGCCGTATACTCTCATAAGATCAAATCAAGCTGAGGCAAATATTGCTGGCGCCACTTAGTAATGGTGATGGCGGGCCTCATGTCAATGCAGTCATTATATCCTCAAAGGCTTGGCAGTGATGCTGCGAGCAACCTTGAACCTAGAAATTTTTTCTAACTCTTAGAAATTGCTTAAGACGCTTACTTTTCAATTCCATAACTTATTCGTTATAACTTGGAACAAGGTCGTTCCAAAGCCATTCTCTTCCTTATCTTACGTACTTCTATTATCCTCATACAGAACTTCATTCTGAATCCATTAATATGCCATTCAATTGGCATAATCTTCATCCTTCGTGTTTTACGTTATTAAAGTTCTTCGTTCGTTCGTAATTCGGTCATCCGAACTTGGAACTCGTTCGTTCTTGAGTCCATGACTCATGTTTTATACATTCTCTTACATTTTTATGAAACCCTACACGTTTGGGTTTATTTACATACTTTTTATCTCTCGTTCATCTTTTATGAATTTTGTCATAACTTTGTTATAGCTCAGTTTTAATCCATTCTTCATGAACGTTTCTACCATTCCTAACCAAGAAATAAGCAACTAACTTATACGCGATGGTTTTAAACTTGTCCATCAACAACAATTACACTACGGTGGTTTTAAATTTGTCCATCAACAACGCTTCTTCGCGTTCTTCGCGTGTTCTTTGCGTTCTTGGTTCGTTCTTCATTTTTAATTGATATTTTGATTATGATTTTACTTTTTCTTGGAATTCGATGTTGTAAAACACCATTCCTTACTTATTAAACTGAATTCTTTATATGATTCATTCGGATCGTTCTAATTCATTACGAATCTTATACTTCTTTAAGAAATTTTTAACATAAACTTCAAATTTCTTATATCTTCTTTTTTCATGATTTCAACCTTATGAAATCATTCCTAACATCTTTTATTTCTTGTTTTTAACATATAAACTTAAAGAAAATTATGTACAATTTAGGTTTTCGGATTACCTTTCTTCTTTAATTTCCTTACGTCGGACAAAGTTTGCTCACGAGCAAGCTTTTCCTCCTTCTTTTCTTTCTCTTCCCCCATCCGAACTCTCTCTCTCTCTCTCTCTCTCTCTCTCTTTCAAAGGGTAGGATTTTCAAAATCCCAAAAGAATGAAGTTAGCTTCCTATTTATAGAAAACCTAGGCTAGGGGCATTTTAGTCATTTCACCCCAACCTCCTTACTATTCACGAAGCTTCCCTTAGAAGCTTCGTGCTTCTGTCTTGCGGAATTCGTCCGATAGTTCGAAAACTGCGATTCTCGAAATCCAAATATTTTTGGATATTTCGTCTTTCCTTTACCGATTAACTTTTACGTATTCTTCGAATTTCCGAAAAACTGAAAAACACTTTTTGGCGTCAAGCTTTTTCCTTCACGTTTTCCCCTAACGTAGCTAAATGAATGAAAAGTACATAACAGTACTTTTCGTCAGTTTTATTTCGTCCAAGTTCTGTACGTTTTTCGAGAAAAACTTTTACCAGCTTACGTAACTTTTCACGATATATTATCGTCAAATCTTTCGACGAAAATGTCATTTTGACATACCGAACTCTCTCGAAAAGGCTTAGATTATTCAAACCCTAACCCTTAGGGTTTTGTCGGGTGAATAATGCCTATTTGGTCTTTTTTCCTGAATTTTTTTTATTTTTGTCTTGAAAATTCTTACTCGTTCAGTCTAGCTCGTAGCTAGAATCCTCCCGATTAATAATCATTCTAGGTTCTAAAATGATTAATAAACACATAGCACATGATAATATTAATAAAAATTTATTTTATTAATAACTAATTGTTTAAATCTTAAATTACGGATAATTCAATTTTCCGGGGTGTCACATTCTTCCTCCTTATAAAAAAATCCGTCCTCGAAATTTCTAAAACCACACCCATACCCGGGTGCCTACAACCTTTAGCAACAGTTTAATCTCCATTCATCCTTCTTACAAAGATCATCTGTTGACATAATCGTCATTAGTTAAACCTCACGCTTAACTATACTTTCAATCTTTCGGGTCCTCACATTCACCCTTTCTTCAAAGAATTTCGTCCTCGAAATTTTAGCTTACCCTTTTTCTCAACTTCTCTTCAAAGAAGTTCTTATCTTTCAAACATTCCCTACCCTTCATAACTTATCAAGAATCATGAAGTGAAAGAAATAAATAGGAATATAAGGATTCCTTTAAAACATTTCATACTTTTGCCGAGGGGTCAAATTGACCATAAACTCTTACTAGGTTTAACAACATTTCATTGTAACCCTTCTTACACAGTTAGTTTACAATCACAAAGAAGGTAAACTACCTCTTCCATACGTAGCGATCAACCCATCGTATAGCCCCATTTCAGGGTATGTTCACCTCAGACTTAATCATTAGATTCTGCACCAAAACAATTTGGTTCGGCATAACTCTTCAAAGAAAGCTCGATATTCTTTTAATCATGGCATACCATTCGTCTTTGCCAAATCAAGTAGCTTAGACCATACTAATAAATTGAACATCAACTTGAAACATTTGTCTAGTCAAATTAATTGACATCGACTACTTCTTTAAATTCTTTCGCAATACATCAAAACGTTTTATGACGTCATGATACCGTACTTTTCACAGTACGTTGGGGACTTCGTTAGTTTATGATTTCATCATTATACATCATACCATAGTGGGATGTTGATCCTAAGATCACATCCAACACTAGGTTTAATTGCATTAACAACTCCATCTCTTTACCATCCTTTCATCAAATGCCTTGATGATATAAAATTCATTTTGATATTTCAAATCAATTTCTGTCTAGCCGAAACAATTAGCATAGACATACCAAGAATAGTTCTTTTAAAACTCATTGGTTCCAAAAGTTGAACCATTTCTTTCCTTTTCAAAACGCGCACATAAGCACGATTTCAAAAAATTTCAAATCTAGCATAGCTAGATGACTTGGAATATCATATTCCCCCATCTTTCCTTCATTGTCTTACTTGCGACAATACTTAATCTTCTCTAGCACCTTCATCGCTAAGTCTCTTTGAAATAACTCATTTTCACCCACACATTCATATACCTTAAATACAGGTCCATCAACTTACCACATAGTATGAGTTCAGGAACTTTCCACAATAATATGAGTTTAAGAACTATCCCAGACAGACCATAAGCGTCCATTCGCTGAGAAGTTCAAAAACCTACCATATCATTATGAGTCATAAGCGTACCATAAGTATGAGTTTCAAGAACTCGCACCTACTTTATCGTTCTCTACCTATTAAGTATATACATGAGAAAAGATTCACCTTCTCGTGACATACATCTTGATAGCGTGACCAATTACAATGATTATCACTTTAATAAACTGAGTGGTTGTTACACCAAAGCACAAACCTCTGCCCATACAAAGATTCATACAACTCAACTATCACATGAGTCCTTAATTGAAATCTTACAACTTCTAACTTTATCTTTACTTAATACGAATTTTCTTTAATTTGTATGCTATCCTTTACAACTCAATATGAGTTCTTCTTCCTGTACTACTTCGTAGTACCATTCATTCATAGCATTAGCTATAAATCATCCATCGTTTAACAACTCATATGTTACTATGATTTACTATGATCACATGGTGATCTCCTTCCTTAATCGTTTAACTCAACGATTTTCTTATCTTTCTCTCTACGATTATAGCCTTAGGTACTCACACCTAAGGTTTATAATCTATCAGCTCTGATACCACTCTGTAACACCCTGAAATCCGGTCTATTTTTACACCCAGATTCTGTACATCACAATCTCATCTTCTTCCAAACATACATCATTATATAACTAAATATAACAACATACATTCTCAAATCTCTGGTTCTAAAACCTTATAACCTCTTTCATTACAAATAATGATAATTACATTATTCTTTACATCTTGTACAAGTGACTTTTATCCGCCACCAAGGATACATATTCATTCATTAATCTATTCTATAGTTTAATTCTATCATTCTATAATACAAGTCTTTGCTTGATCTTTACGCTCATTCATATAATGAATGGTACTTCTTCCGATATCTGATCATCTTGATCTTTACAGGATCCTTAAGTTCTTCTACATCGTTCGCTGAAAATGTTTTTATTTAAAGCAAGCGTGAGCATTCAATTGCCCAACAAGTCATAATAGTTGAACAAACAACTTTAAGAATTCAAACATTCTTTTAAGACCTTAATAACCGAACAAAAGTTATGAAGCAGCTTGAATAATAGGAATAATCTCGATTTCTATCATTTTAAAACATTAGTCACATTCACTTTGAAATACTTTCATTCTTCTACCTCTTTCATACACATTCTGTCTGGCTAGAATCAATAGCACAAACTTAACAATAACGGTTCATGTATAAACATAACATTCTCTTATTGAACAGTTCAATCACAGAAAAGTTTATCTCATAGAAACACCGAAGTGTTCAAATTATGGCACAAGGCCCCATACATTCTAACACCTTGTACAAATATCACACATTTGCACATAGACAGAACTTCTCAAGTTCAACATCTGAGAAGTTTTAGAAACTAGCATTCATTTAAAATATGAATGAAGTTAGGAAACTTTTCTTACGCACAGCTACAACTTATAGTTTACGCTGAATTGCTCATTCCAATTCCCATGTAGCACATAAGGAAATAACACATACACCAATTAGTCATATACTTGACTTTCACATTAGTTTACGTAACTTCACTTCTTAGGGTTCGCGTTCTTATAATCTAAGTTTACGCGACCAACTCCCTTTACTACCAGTTTACGGCTTCATGACATACGGAGATGTCATCATAACAGTGTTTATAACCTCTACAACATATAGTACTGTCATTTAAAGTCACTATATCACTTAATCACATAATCATAGAATAATCATAACGGTGTTTATAACCTCTACAAACACTTATCGTGTCTAACTAGTTTCAATGCAGTTGGACTTCAAAGATTATTAATACTAGGTCTTTATTACCTGTCGGATAATAAACGAGTTTATTTTCAATAAAAATCTAATCCAAAGTCAGTAATATTATTAAAATATCATTCATAATATTTTTTGGAAGCTTATAATAATTTTCAAGTAATTATTATATTTTATAATAATTTTTAAACACCGATATCATTTTTAAATGATTTAAATACTAAATAATCATATTATCATTAATATTTAAATAATATTTAAATATTAATAAAATACTTGTCAAAATATTAAAGTTATTTATAATAACTCAAAATATTTTTAAAACGTTAATATTCCCTTAAATAATTTTTAAAATATTTAAAATTATTTTTAAATAATTACCATTAATATTCAAATATTAATTTATTTTCCATCAAAATATTAAAAGTCATTTATTATAACTTAAAATATTTTTAAATTACTTATATCATTTTTAAATGATTTTTAAATCATTAAAATCATATTTAAACCATTTATGTAATATAATTATTAAATAAATCTAATATCATTAATATTAAATTATTAATGAAATTTACCTCAAAATATTAAAAGTCATATTTTATAACTTAAAATATTTTTTAACACTTTATTCTCATTTAAAATGATTTTTAATATATTAAAATTATTTTTAACTAATTTATTTAATATAATTTTTAAATAAATTTTTTAATGCCCCGAAATTTGGTTTATTTTCAGACCCGGATTCCGTACGTCACGATCCCATCTTCTTCCAAACATACATCATTATATAGCTAAATATAATAACATACATTCTCAAATCCCAGGTTCTAAAACCTTATAATCTCTTTCATTACAAAGAATGATAATTACGTTATTCTTTACATCTTGTACAAGTGACTTTTATCCGCCACCAAGGATACATATTCATTCATTAAACTATTCTATAGTTTAATTATATCATTCTATATTACAAGTCTTCGCTTGATCTTTACGCTCATTCATATAATGAATGGTACTTCTTCTGGATACCGATCAACTTGATCTTTACGGGATCCTTAAATTCTTCTAACATCGTTCGCTGAAAATGTTTTTATTTAAAGTAAGCGTGAGCATTCAATTGCCCAGCAAGTCATAATAGTTGAACAAACAACTTTAAGAATTCAAACATTCTTTTAAGACCTCAATAACCAAACAAGGTTATGAAGCAACTTGAATAATATGAATAATCTCGTTTCTTATCATTTTAAATATTAGTCACATTCACTTTAAAATACTTTCATTCTTCTACCTCTTTCATACACATTCTGTCTGGCTAGAATCAATAACACAGACTTAACAATAACGGTTCATGTATAAACAGAACATTCTCTTATTGAACAGTTCAATCACAGAAAAGTTCATCTCATAGAAACAGCGAAGTGTTCAAATTATGGCACAAGGCCCCATACATTCTAACACCTTGTACAAATATCACACATTTGCAGATAGACAGAATTTCTCAAGTTCAACATCTGAGAAGTTTTAGAAACTAGCATTCATTTAAAATATGAATGAAGTTAGAAACTTTTTCTTACGCATGCATACTGACTTATAGTTTACGCTGAATTGCTCATTCCAATTCCCATGTAGCACATAAGGAAATAACACATACACCAATTAGTCATATACTTGACTCTCACATTGGTTTACTTAACTTCACTTCTTAGGGTTCGCGTTCTTATAATCTAAGTTTATGCGACCAACTCCCTTTACTACCAGTTTACGGCTTCATGACATACGGAGATGTCTTACTCAAACATTCATCATCTTTGATGATTTACATTCTTATCTTCTTCTTATAACTTTTCTAGGACTCAACACACATCGCGTCTCTGCTAGTATTCCATATGGTACTCTGAGTGGTTTCCCACAAACAACTAACAAACAAGTTCCCGTCTCATCTACACTGCCCATAACAGTGAGTTAGATCGGTTTCAAGTTTCGTATATACCTTCGCTCTCTGAAGGAATTATTTAGCTCAGCTCCCATATGTCAACAATCAAAGGTTACAATTGTACTACAACCTAAATTTATCTTAACTTATCCGAACCATTAAACTATAATGTTCGTTAAATCAAATTCTTATTCCTTATAGCTTTCTGGCAACTAAATGCCATACCTCAGGTTTCATTCTTTATCGTCTAAGTCATACTGTGACACCCCCAAAATAGGTCCACACGACCCATTCTGAGTCGCCAGATATCATACTATAAAAATCAAATACAAACTTCATTTATACAATTGTTGAACTGCGTAAATGCGAGAATCGACCACGAGTTAAACTGTGAGTTTTAATACAAATGTATGTAACTCTCATGGTGCCTCGACCACAACCTTACAATGGTACTTTACATAAAAGTACAGTCAAAAACTGTTTTAGAAATTAAAATCTTTGGGAAGTGCTCAAGGAAACCTTCGTACATGGGAGGCCATGCTTCTAGGTTATGATAGATATCATATATCCACAAAATTATCCTTGGTTGACCCAATAGACCCCAAAGAAAAATGAGAAGATTACTATCATCTTCTTTCCAACGGTGAGTCTTCTCTTGACATATAATTATCTCCGTTGTTTCCAAGTGAAAATTATATTTCAAATAAACTTCAAGATTATATAGGTAGTGCTCGTAGATATACTCAGCAAGTGGATGTGCACAACCTTGTCTTATGATAACACGAGGTTGTATGTCATTAGACATCTTGTATGATAGTGGCAAAACACCCTTCCAAAGTTGGGTTCACTTCACCCTATTCGGTTCACCAAAATGAAATATCAAATGACGTATACAATACGACACACTTATCTAAAGTTCTCAATTAAATTATTTCCATACTATTTAGGGAGAACCTCAACAGCTATAGACCACCGCTCTAAATCCTCTTAATACCCTTCGACCCAAATACACTTTTATTACTTGAAAGGAATTGTGAAGCAAAAGGGTGAGCACAACTAGCCCAGTAAAGAATATCATGACTAAAGATAATTAAATTATCAATAGCTTTCGCCAATAATAAATCAGAGATTTAGAACATATGGTAGATGATAAAACTTTTCTACCATAGTTGCAGCGAAATGAGCAATCCATTAAAAGAGTCAAATAGACTATAAGGTCTATTATCTTTTCCATGTTAAAAGTCCACCAACAATGTTTTATCCCTGTAACATCAATCACAAGTTCCTGTCCACAATCATATGAATAACTCATAATCATAATTGTGGTTCTAATTTCCTCTTCGCACCCAGGACGAAGATAATTTTCATCACCTATCTTCACCTAAAACATCAAAAATCATGGTTATACCAAATCACAATTCTTGCTCATAATCATACTAATAAATTCATCTTTGCACTACGGCCAAGATATTCATTAACAATTCATCTTTGCACTACAGACCAAAGACATACAACTGTATTTTAAAAGAGTCAAGTAGAACATGATATCTACTATTTTTTACGAATTAAAAGTGTATAATCAATATTTTATCGCTGAGACTCAGCTTAATAAATAATCCACATCATCGAATCATCCTCGCTTACGACCAGGATATTCATATAATCATCAATGGTCCTGATTATACCGAATTATCCTTGGTTATAATCATACCAATAACTGTCCATCAATGCACTACAGGCCAATGAGGACTTTTACCACATCATCTATAACATTATGGGTCATGATTATACCAAATGATCCCTGGTCATAATCATACCAATAAACAGTTCATATATGCACATAAGCCAAAGATACTCATCAATCAATAGTTCATCTTTGCACGTAAGCCAAAGATATACAATGTAAAACCAATAATCAACAGTCCATCTTTGCACGTAAGCCAAAGATATACAACTGTAAAACCAATAATCAACAATCCATCTTTGTACGTAAGCCAAAGATATACAACTGTAAAACCAATAATCAACAGTCCATCTGTGCACATAATGCCAAAGATGACTTTCATCACAATATAAGCATGAGGATGATGACAATGATATAAGCATTAATCAAACGAAATCAAGGATAAATATTAAAGACTTTAAGTTTATCCAAATATTATCAATCACTTAATAAACTCATAATCTAATATTATTAATATTATAACAATATTTTAATCACTTCTTAAACTTATAAACAATTTATTTTAATTATTTACACTTTACCAAATAATGCATTTAATCATTCAAAAATGTCATACTCATAAGATTTCATCACCAATGATCAAATCACTCATCAAAAATCTGCATATACCTTATATAGGATTTCCAAGCCATAAACTCCTATTTACCAATTTTTCAACTTCATATAACATATTTAATTCATATGTTCGTAACTAAACCATTTTCATGAAAAATACCAAATTAGTCCCAAAAATTATTCATTTCTGAGATTTAGCAGAATATAGTCCCATATTGAACATATATTTTTCTCAGAATTTTTAAAATTTATTTACTATTTTCATATATACCAAAAAGCTAGAATATTTAGACATTTATCATAAATTATACTTTTGTCCAAAAATTCCGAAATGTACAGGGTATACTCCTGTTATATACATGTACTCCCAATAAAAATTTCAACAATTTTGGAGTTAACCACAAAGAGTTATAAGGGTTTACTTTTAAAATAGTTTTTTTCTATAAAATTCATAACTCCTAATCTATACATCCATAAATCTCCATTTTTGGACACAATCTAGAAAACTCATCAAATTATCATTTCAAATTTTTCCAGAATTTTTGAGGGTCAGAAAAATTAAGAAACTGCAAATGGATTTTCACCCGCCATGCGGTAATCCACGTAGATAGATCATTTCCACAATTTAGTAAAGAATGAATATGGAGGATCATTCACCATGCATGCGGTAGTCCACACAGACAGGTTATTCCAACAGAATAATAAAGAATGAAATAACAAAAGAATTCACCAGGCATGCGATAGACCGCACAGACAAGTTATTCCAACAGAATAATAAATAATGGAATAACAGAAGAATTCACCATGCATGCGATAGTTCGCACAAACAGGTTATTCCAACAGAATAATAAATAATGGAATAACAGAAGAATTCACCAAGCATGCGATAGTCCTCACAGACAGGTTATTCCAATAGAATAATAAAGAATGGAACCAGGTCATGCGTAATACGCACAGACAGGATATTCTAACAATGGAATCAGGTCATGCGTAATCCGCACAGACATGATATTCTAACAGAATAATAAAGAATGGAATAATAGAAGAATTTCACTATGTATACGGTAGTCCGCGTATACATGTTATTCCAATAGAATAATAAGGAATGGAATAACAATAACTCTCTTCATGAATACGAAAGAAATAATACCCCTTACTATAATAATAATATCCCTTACCTCAAAAAAATACTGGATACTGAAATAGTGAAGTAGCAGACTTCTCTTCTTTCTCTCTATAATTTCTCTCTATAATAATTGCTCTATAGCTTTAGTGAATTGGTGAAAAATAATGAGGGAATGAGGTTCTATTTATAGGAAAATATAGTTTCAATAATTGCACATTTTGGGGCTCGAAATATTACAGTATAATGCCTTCCTCTTTTTCTTCATTTTTAATTTAGTCCTGCAAGTATTATCAAACTTGCACCACCTCCCCTAATAGTAAATCATGTGAATCAATAGTAAATCATATGAATCAATAGTTCTAGACATGTGAAAATATGAATTACAGTATAGTACCTCCATCTATACCTCCATTTTTAACTTAGTCATGCAAGTATTATCAATCTTGCACCAACTCCCCTAATAGTAAATGAATGTGAATCAATAGTACACATGTGAACAAATAGTTATAATCATGTGAATCAATAGCAATTAATTGCTCATTTATCTGGTTAATTAACCGATTGGTCAATATTACCTCCAAACATCAATTATTATTGAAATAAATGTCAATTTTCACTAACACTAATAATTTCAACACAATGGAACTATCAATGTCATCTTTAATCAACACGAACTTATTCATCATTAATATTATAATTCACAATATTTAACAACCAGTCGTTCCTGTGAGAGGGGGCTTTCCGATAAGGATTTCTCCTTATTGGCGCCGTAATTAGGTGACCAAACCTCTCCTTGAAGAACTTCTAGACATTGTCAATATTGTAAATAATAATATGAATAACTTTATCGTCTCAATTATTGATTTAATAATATATCATATTATCGCATGATAATCTTGTGACAATAATTGAATCAATAATATGAGAGATATGAAAGCGACAATTCTTGTAGCAATAATTGAGTATAACCGAGTGACTTCTTACGTAAGCATCAATAATCAATACCGTGTGTGCTACTTATGCAACCACACGTATTCTTGTACTTTTACTACCGGGTAGTTCAACAGCTTTAACGGTAACACTTTCGTAGTTATTTTTATAAAATGATAATTACGTGGTTTTTAACTACGACAATACTTCCGTTATTAGGGGTCCACCAATGATTGTGCCACTGCATTTGGATATTCCCGAACAAAAAGAATATTCCCCGACCAAACGAATATTGTATAATAACTTGCTTACTTTGCAAAATTTTCAAATATCACCCTTAATTTTAACCTTTATCAATTTAACCATTTACTAAATAACATAACAATTATAAGAAAATTGAATACTTTCATTTCATAAAATTCGAGGTCTCGCACATACAGTCCTATGTATACTCAGAACGATCATTCAATATTCATTCTACGCATTTATAGCGTTAACCATTTTACATTACCTTATTCTTATCTTACAATGTCCGATTAATTCGACTCGGAACGTCATCCAAGTTATAAACATTAACTCGGCTTGTTTTACGTTATACGTATTTGTCTTTAATTCAACTTTTTCATCGTTCACATGTTTAATCATTGGTCTTTATTATCATACGGTCAAACTATACACAGGGTGTGACGCCCCCAAAATAGGTACACATCACCCATCTTGGGTCGCCATAAAATACACTACTGACAACTCGATTTATACAACTGTCGTGCAAAATATGATGACACATATACTGTGAGTTTCAATACAAATATTGTAGCGTATATAATATGACAATATTCATACTCAAATTATTACAATGCTAAAACAAATATTTCAAGTCTCCAAAGGAATACGAGAAGATTTCTATCCTTCTCATTCTAATGGAGTGAATTTTTGACGCTTCTATAATCGAGTTCGCATCACCCTATTTCATTCACCAAATATAACTATTAAATGATGTATAAAATATGTCATGCACATTTTAAATTCTATGTACAATTATTATGCCCCACCGTTTCATAATTTGATTAGGATTTCAACTAATTTGAAACACCACTTTATACCCATGTCCTCTCTGCTAGTCCCAGCTACACTTTTATTTCCTGAAAGGGGTGGTGAAGTAAAAGGGTGAGCACAAATAGCCCAGTAAAGAATATCATGACTTAAGATAATTAAATTATCAAAATAATTCAGATATTTAGAACATATGGTATAAGATAAAAGTTTTAAACTATAATAACAGCGGAATCAACAATCCATTAGAAGAGTCAAGTAGAACATAATGTTTACTATCTCCTCTAGATTAAAAGTCCATCGTTAATATTTCATTCCTGTAATACTCATTAACAGTTCTTTGTTATATCCAAGACAAAGAGAACTCTCATCACCTATCTTCACCTGAACCACCGCAGATTATAATTAAATCACAATTCATATTTATAATCAGGTAAATCAACAGTCCATCTTTGCAATACAAGCCTAAGACATACAACTGTAAAATCAATAACGCTGAGACTCGGCTCAATAGTATCACGACCACCAATTATGCATGCACTACGGGCCAAGAATATTCGTGTTTTCACCAATGGTTATGATTATACCAAATAATCCCTAATCATAATCATGCCAATCAATAGTCCATCTATACATAACTGGCCAAAGATGACTTTTAGCACATCATTTGTAACATTACGGTCATGATTATACCGAATAATCCCTGGTCATAATCATACCAAGTCCATCTATGCACTACGGGCCAAAGATGACTTTTACCATATCATTTGTAACATTACGGTCATGATTATACCGAATAATCCCTGGTCATAATCATACCAAGTCCATCTATGCACTACGGTCAAAGATGACTTTCATCACAATATAAACATGACAATGATACATATAATGAATGAACATAAATAATCAAAACAATAAGATAAAATAAATCTTAGTGATTTTCAACTTAATTATCCAAAGTCCAAATTGCTAACATAATAATAGATGAAGCACAAACTATTAAGGATATTCTAATCCTTTTAGGACTTTTCACAATTTAATGATAAACTGAATAAATGAATAATAATATCTTACCATAATATGGAGTATAAAAGAAAATGATATTCCTTTTACCATAAAAATGATACCCTCTTACCACAGTAATGATATCCCTTACCTTAGCATGTGACTTGATTATTCTTTTTTGTGAAATTGATCAACTTAAACAATGCTTGCATTCCTTATCTACACTTGGAGTAACATTACACTCAATAGAAATACTCACAATATTATACTCACAATATTGAAGTAAAAGAATTCTATATTTTTAGTGTAGTGATGGTGTGCGTTTAGTTACTCAACCGAGCAACCAATTTATAATAAAAATTTAGTAAACAACTAGCACACCTGCTTTGACAAAATAACCAAATGAGGTATATAATAGTGGTAGTGGAGTTTATGGTCCCACCGAGAAAATTTAAACCAACTTGTACACGTTTTAATAAAATTTGTTCAATAATAGAGTTGTGGTCCATACTACTTTAGAAAAAGTAGAGTGTCGGCAAGTCCTGCCAAACTTACTTTTGTAAAAAGAAAATAGTTGAACAAACATCTGCATATCATACTTATCTTTAATCAACACATTTTATTCATCAATTATTTACACATTTTCAATCTTTCAACAATTATTCACAATTATTAACATAGACTCACAATACTTCCAACTGGTATAATTATATCATATCAATTAATATGAGTCACTGTGCAATAACTACTGTGGCAATTATTGAATAAAAGACTGAGTGACTTCTTACATAATTAAGAATCAATAATATGAATCATTGTGCAACAACTACTGTGACAATTATTGAATGAAATACATAGTGACTTCTTATGTAAGAATCAAATCAACTAATAATTCTATTAAAAGTAGGGATCAACACCAAATTATATTTATCTCGAATAACATATAAACCAACTAATAATTCATTATTCATTCAAGTTATCTTTATTTATCGCATAGAATCATTATTCATATTCTAAAACTTTAGAAGTGAATAATAAAACTTGAGAAATCTAAAACCTCATATATGACAATCCATTATTCTGATATTATCATAATTTTTACTTTAACAAAAATATTATTTTTGTTTTTATCATAACTCATTCGTTACTTGTGCATTTACATCCCGCACCTCATGAGCTTACTAACACTTCTAAAATATCTAAAATAGTATTCTGAACTTTCCAAACAATTTTCATAATTTTCAGATTATCCAACAATTTTCTATAATTATTTCTATTTATAAAAACTATCATTTAATAGCTTCAAAATAGAAATACTAACTCCCATACTTTTATATCTTAAAAACATCATCAATATTAATCTTACATTATTATAATATTTTTCAGCAAAAATTATAATTTTCCAACATTCATAGAATTTTCTATGAATTTTTTCTATTTTTAAACTAACCATAAATAACTTAAAAATACAATAAATATTTACATTATTCAATAATTTTCCAAAACTACCCAGAAATTATAAAATAATATTATAAGATTTTCAACAAATTTCATAATTTTTCATCATTCATAGAATTTTCTATGAATTTCTTCTATTTTCAAACTAACTATTAATAGTTTAAAAATATAATAATTACTTATGCTTTTCAATAATTCATCAAAATTTTACAGAAATTCTAGGATGATATAATAAGCTTCCTGTAAAAATATTTCAACCCAAATATTTTTTTTGATAAATTTATTATAAACTCTAATATTCAGAAATTTCAATAAGTCATAATAATTACCACTTTATCAGAAAAATAAAAATCTTATGTCCTTTCTAATTAAAATTTAATTCTCTATAACTTTGTAGAAGAACGTTTTTCCAAATTCTGACTCTAACATAGAGAGAAGGCTTACCGAAAATTCTGCTACAACAATTTCTGGATCAGTCACCTCCTTAAATTCTTAACAAAGCAGACTTTAATCTTTAACGGTTCAAAATTTGTAGACATATACTCAACTTATATATGTATAACATATCCAAAAATTACAATGATCCAACGGTCGGATTAAAAATTATAACTCACGCAATAAAGCAAAAGAACACTGATTTTTTGGACTATAAGTCCTTTGGACCAGTCAAACTGTCACCACAAAAAATACACAACGAATTTTTGGGTGATTCCAATTTCTAAAGTTAGCTTACTTCCAGGGCTTTCTTTTGATAGATGGCTCATCGCCTAACTCATTATACACAAAGAGTTATGGATTTTACAAAATCAAGTAGTAAACTATTTTTTCTAAAAATTTCTAGATTTTGTTCTTCATTTGATTTCTTGTTTGATCCTTGTTTATACAAGTTTAAATCATCTAAATCAAGTATAAACAAAATCTTTTCATATAAAATTTATGAAAACTTAAATAGAAAAATAAATCAAAGGTTTTAAACATACATTTTTCTTTTAATTTCCTCATCATCATCATCATCATCATCTTCTTCTTCTTCTTCATTTTCTTTCTTTTTTCTTTTCTATTTTCTCTCACTCTCTCCCTCTTCTCTATTATTTCTTTGCTGAAGTTTTGCGTAGGGAAGAATGGAGGTAGTAGTTTACTGATTTCTTTCCTTTCCTTTTTATTCTTTTTCTCTTCCTTTTCATTCTTTCTCCCACATTTTCTCCTTTGGACCCCTTTTGTTTTTGTTTTCTATGTTCCTTGAATTTGATTGCCGACATTGGGATGGTGGGAGAATAGAAATTCTTATTATTCTCTTACTTTTCTTTTACTTTATATATACATATATATATATATATATATATATATATATATATATATATATATATATATATATATATAATACTCCCCATTTTATCTTATTCTTCTCCCACAATTATTTCTCCCACCATTTTCCACTTACTCTCTTTCTTCTCTATTATCATCATTTCATTAATTCACTTTCCATTTTTATTTGCTCATTTATTCCATTAATTGTTCATTTGACCATTTATCAATTTAACATTTTACAATTAAAAATAATAATCATAAATTAAATTAGACTTTTACTTTATAAAAGTCGGGATTTTACATAGGGTGTAGGTTCTGCCCGTTTAATATTCGCGTACACTTAACCTTCACGTTGGTTAAAGTGTTCAACGCTTACATTTCACTCTAACATTCTCATCCAACTCACATTCGGCTTTCATTAATCTTCTTACCATTCGCTACGGCTTTCTTGATAATTCATATCTTACTTACTACTTTCGTCAACGTCTAAGTCATACAACCAATGTATACTTAGAACGTTCGTCCGACGTAAATACGATTCACGAGGATCGTTTACGTATTCAACGTTTATGTTTTTCATCCCTTAATCTCTCATTCAACCTTTATTTAAGGTTTTAATCGCTTTCATTCATTACTATCATTTGAACCCCATGTTCAATATTCTTTCTAAATGTCAAAGCCATATGGTTCGTTGTATGCTAAGACCGATCGTTCATCGAAACTGCGTTGCGTTCACAGCGTCTATATGCTTTACATTCTTCTCTCATTACCATGACATAACATCAAAATGTTATTCATTATGCTCGTCACTTAACATCTAAGGAATCACAATCATAGTAATTCCCCACGTTCGTTTATCGTGAGGTTTTAATCGCTTTCATTCATTACTATCATCTGAACCCCATTTTCAATATTCTTTCTTAATGTCAAAGCCATACAGTTCGTTGTATGCTAAGACCGATCGTTCATCGCAACTGCGTTGCATTCACAGCGTCTATACGCTTTACATTCTTCTCTCATTACCATGACATAACATCAAAATGTTATTTACGCTAGTCACTTAACGTCTAAGGAATCACAATCATAGTAATTTCCCACGTTCGTTTATCGTGACTAAGGTCCCCGGATATCAGTTCCGTAACCCGCGTCTACATTCTTTGTCTTTTAATATTATTTAATCTTTTCGTTCAACCTTCATTAAAGGTTTAATACAGTTGATTAAGTGTTACATTAGTTGAACTACATGTTCATATTTCTTTCTTGCACATCCCCCAGTAATTGAGCACTTAAAAGCTCATCACTAGCTTTTTTCTGCTGCCGGCGTGCCAGGCTTTGCCCTTTCCTTTACCTCACACTGCAGCACCACTCTGCAGTATCAAACTGCCGAGACTGGCGCTGCGGCACCATTCTCTTCTATATTTCTCGCGCTGCAGCTCCACTCAACGATGGCGATGGTCCGGCCTCGCGTTGCGGTAGCCATTCCTATAGCTTGGTTGCGCTACTACTGTGAAACACTAAACCTAGAAAATTTTTCTAAGTCTTAGAAATTGCTTAAGATGCTTACTTTTCGATTCCATAACTTATTCGTTATAACTTGGAACGAGGTCGTTCCAAAGCCATTCTCTTCCTTATCTTACGTACTTCTATTATCCTCGGATAGAACTTCGTTCTAAATCCGTTAATATGCCATTTGATTGGCATAATCTTCATCCTTCGTTCGTTTTACATTATTAACGTTCTTCGTTCGTTCGTCCGTAATTCGGTCATCCGAACTCGGAACTCGTTCGTTCTTGAGTCCATGACTCATGTTTTATACATTCTCTTACATTCTTATTAAACCCTACACGTTTGGGTTCATTTACATACTTTCTATTTCTCGTTCATCTTTTACGAATTTTTGCCATAACTTCGTTATAGCTCTGTTTTAATCTGTTCTTCATGAACGTTTCTACCGTTCCTAACCAAGCAATAAGCAACTAACATATACGTGATGGTTTTAAACTTGTCCATCAACAACAATTACACTACGATGGTTTTAAATTTGTCCATCAACAACGTTCTTCGCATTCTTCGCGTGTTCTTTGCATTCTTCGTTCGTTCGTTCTTCATTTTTGATCGATATTTTGATTACGATTTTCCTTTTTCTTTGAATTCGATGTTATAAAACACCATTCCTTATTTATTTCACTGAATCATTCATATGATTCATTCGGATCGTTCTAATTCATTACGAATCTTATACTTCCTTAAGAAATTTTTAACATAAACTTCAAATTTCTTATTTCTTCTTTTCTCATGATTTCAACCATATGAAATCATTCCTAACATCTTTTACTTCTTATTCTCATTAAGCTATGTTTCTAACATATAAAGTTAAAGAAAATTATCTAGAAGTTAGGTTTTCGGATTACCTTTCTTCTTTAATTTCCTTCCGTCGGACAAAGTTTGCTCACGAGCAAGCTTTTCCTCCTCCTTCTCCTTCTCTTCCCCCATCCGAACTCTCTCTCTCTCTCAAAGTGTAGGATTTTCAAAATCCCAAAAGAATGAAGTTAGCTTCCTATTTATAGAAAACCAAGGCTAGGGGCATTTTAGTCATTTCAACCCAACCTCCTTACTATTCACACCTCCTCAATAGACCTCCTTACTATTCATGAAGCTTCCCTTGGAAGCTTCGTGCTTCTGTCTTGCGGAATTCGTCCGAGAATTTGAAACTGCGATTCTCGAAATCCAAATATTTTTGGATATTTCGTCTTTCCTTTACCGATTAACTTTTACGTATTCTTCGGATTTCCGAAAAATTGAAAAACACTTTTTGGCGTCAAGCCTTTTCCTTCACGTTTTCCCCTAACGTAGCTAAACGAATGAAAAGTACATAACAGTACTTTTTGTCATTTTTATTTTGTTCGATTTCTGCACGTTTTTCGAGAAAAACTTTTATCGGCTTACTTAACTTTTCACGATATATTATCATCAAATCTTTCTACGGAATGTCATTTCGACATACCGAACTCTCAGAAATGCTTAGGTTATCCAAACCCTAACTCTTAGGGCTTCGTCGGGTGAATAGTGCCTATTTCGTCTTTTTTCCCGAAAAAATTTTATTTTCGTCTTGAAAATTCTTACTCGTTCAGTCTAGCTCGTAGCCAGAATCCTCCCGATTAATAATCATTCTAGGTTCTAAAATGATTAATAAACACATAAGACAAAATAGTATTAATAAAAATTCATTTTATTAATAACTAATTCTTTAAATCTTAAATTCTAGACCATCCGATTTTACGGGTTGTCACAAATTTAATATCATTAATATTCAAATAAATACATATATTAATGTAAAATATGTCAAATTATCAAAAGTTAATTTTTATAACTTCAACTAATTTTTAAAACTCATTTTGGAATTTTTAGAAATTATTTTCTATTTTTAATTATTTATTAAAAATTAATATATTTAATTTTAATAAAACTGTTGCTAAAGCCTTTAGCAACAGAAACTGTCACTATTGGTGTTCTTGAGCCTCAAGAACACTCAAAGTCAGTCTCAAGGTGCTATGTTTGAGCACCTTCAATTCACTGCTCATGATGATTCTGGGCTTGCTAAGGTACAGATCATGTAGTGTTGATGTAATACTACATATATCAACAACAATTATGGTTATACTACATCACACCATGAAGATCTAAGGCTTCAAACTAACTGTCAGACCTGTTCTGGGTTTTCTAGGTTACCTAGAAACCCAGATAGTTCCTAGTAGGAACTTTGCAACTTGATTATCTTGGTTTCTGGACAATGATTTAGTCTTTAAATGATTCAGTCTTGTAGTCCTTATGTCGAAGAACAAATACACTACACTAGGTTAGTCTAACTACATCACAATCACAAGATCTGAGCCGGTCAAACCTTGTCAGAAACTATGTTCATACATTTTTTGGAATTTCCATAAAACTCAATTCGTGTTCGGTCAACCTACTTTGACTGCTCACTACTTTGATTCTGTTTGTTAGTTATGTGATCTAAAGCCATGAATCTATAGTCCATATAACCGAGTATAACATTGATACACTAACATAAACAAATCACATAACATCTGACAGATTCAAGCTCAACAAAATCTTGTAATTAAGACCATCTTAGGTATTTTCTGGGTTACCCAGAAACACAAAGTCATGGTCGGTCAACCCACTTTGACCATCAATATCTTGGAATCTGGACATGCTGTAAAGATCGGGAATTTTCAAACAAATTATATCTATATTTTTATGAATAATTTTTTTTTTATATTTTATTTTATTGTATTAATTATTATGAATATTGATATCAGTAATAATATTTTAAAATATATGCGATATGGATTTAGCAGGTTAGTCAATTTAATTTTTATAAGTTTACTAAGAATGAAAGTGAAGTCAGATATTGTTAAAAAACCCTAATTTTGAACTTTGAATAAGGAATTTGAATGTTAATACAAAATTAATTGTATTTTAGAATTATAAGTATGTACTGTATGTGTGTGATATTAATTGTTGATCAATTATAACATAGCATTAGAAAACCCTAATGATAATTTGCAAAACCCTAATTTGAAATTCAAATAAGAATTTAAGAATTATAAGTAATTGTGTTTATGTGATTAAAGATAAGTGTTATTAATTGTAAACCTAAATAGGAAACCATAATGTTCAATTAGGGAAAACATAATTATTAATTTAGAAATTTTAATGTTAATTAGGAAACCTTAATCCAAATTTGCAAGCTCTAATGTAATTAGGAAACCCTAATATAATTAGGAAATCCTAATTTCTAATTCAGAAAGCTTAATTTTCTATTTTAAACCCTAACTAGAAAATCATAAATTTAATTAGCAATACCTAAGGGTTAAAACCTAAGGGTTAAGACTTAAGGGTTAAAACCTAAGGGTTAGGTTAATTACAAGTATGCCATCAAAATTGTAGAATAAAAGGCCAAAATGCCCTTTTTTTTTATCATTCTTTAATAAGAGTGCAAATCTTGCCAAAATATGTGGACTCACCAACTTTAGATTCACACCATGTGCTTACAAATCTCGGCCAAATCTGATCTAAAGTGACACCTTGCAACATCTAGATACATTGCATCAAACTTAAGTGATTAAAGAGAGAGAAAATCCACAAACAAGTCTTATTGGTATCCATACACTCAACCAAGTCCTTCTCTCTCTAAAGCTACGAATTTGATAAGTGAATCAGTCCCTAGTAAAGTCCTTAACACATCAAGAACAGATTAGGAAGCCAAGATCCAAAGTTGTTCAAAGAGAGGTACAAACCCTAACAAAAAATTTAATCTTGTATGCTAAGTTAGATGTTGTGTTTTTTTTGTTTAATCATGTGTTGTTAGATGTTATTTAGTGATCCATGATGTTATATCATAGCTCCATAACATCAAAGTGTTCAAAAATCAAGTTTTCAAAACTGTCAAGAACCCTAGATTTATGACCTGGCAACTGAATGTCAGAGGCCATAGATCTAGATTTGTTTATAATTTTACTTGTTTGATGTATTAGACTTGTAGTATGCTATGAGGGGAGTGAGCTAGAAGTGAAATCATAGTCATACCATGTCCAGATTACAAGATATTGATGGTCAAAGTGGGTTGACCGGCCATGACTTTATGTGTCTGGGTAACCCAGAATTTACCCAGATGGATTTGACAACATGCTCATGAGCCCAGATCCTTCATTTGTTATGTGATTTGCTTATGTTAGTGTATCAATGTTATAGTCTGGTATATGGACTATAGAATCATGGCCTTAGATCACTTAAACAACCAATTGAATCAAAGTAGTGGGCAGTCAAAGTAGGTTGACCGAACACGAATTTTGTTTTCTGGAATATACCTTAGGCTATAACCTTAGGATAGATAGAAGCATTAAAAACACAAATAACTCAAATAGAGTTTAAAGGAGATGAATTAAATAAATTCATCATAAAACAAAATAAAAAGTAATTTATATAAAACTATTATTTGATGTGTGCATATAATACATATTTTGTACTAATCAATATTAATTATGTGTAGATGTCAGGTGGAAAAGGATTAGGATATGCTTATATCTTAAAGAAGGAGCAAATCACTCCACCCAAGCCAATATCTAAGCCAATAGCTGAAATAGAGGCTCACATTGAAAGTAATCCTGATGAAGTGATTATTTTGGAAAATATAATGTGGACCGAAAATCTGGGTACTAATGAGATAGTGATTCTATTACACGAAAGTTGGAGCCGATCAAGCGTCAGCGTCAAGTATGCGTAATCTGTGGAACAAGGTTTCTTCTTTGGAAAAGTTGTGGGAAATAAAAAATTATTAAATAGTCAATTGCAGAAGGCATTAATCAAAATAATGGAAGAACAAGATAAGCTTAAAATCCAAATTGATCAGACGTGAGCCAAAAGCAGCATATCGTGTGCAGCTCCAAGCAAGAAGGGGAAAAGAAAGATGAATGACCGTGATATAGGAAATCCTAATTATAACCTAGTGAACTTTAAAAGAATAGGAAAGTGTACAAACTGTAAAAGGAAACATGAAGGCGTATGTAGGAAAAGGGAAAATATATGCTACAATTATGGATATGAGGGACATATCTCTCCTCATTGTCCCAATCTAAAGCAAGGTGCATGTTTTATTTGTGGGTTGGAAGGTCATCAGGAGAAAGGTTGTCCAAGATCGGGAGAAGGCGTAGGAAATAAGTAGGATTAATATTATTTGAGTATGTATGTTTGATGATGTGTATATAATATGTATGTGTGTGTAAAGTAATACTCCAACTTTTGTATAAGTTATAACAGTGAATCCCGACTTTTGTGGTCGCAAAGGGATATCAGATGTTTATAGCAATATGTGTTATCCTGTGTAAAGTACTATAAATTAGTTGAATGAATATAAATATATGTTTGATTAATGAAATAAGTTTTGTGTTAAGATAGTAAGTATCTATCTGATAGTTGGTTAATACAGTAAACCGAGTTTTTCAAAATTTAATATTTTGAGTACATGATTATTTGAGTTTGAAATTAAGCGTTATATGTTAAACTTATACGATAAGGCATAGAATGTAAGTCAATAAAGAATAATTTATGATTTTATTTAACCATATAATGCCGCTAAAAAGACAAAACTGAAACCAAAGAGCAGAAGAATCTGTTAATAATGCTGGAGGACAACCAGACCCAATGCAAAATTTCGCAAATATAATACCTTAAGCTATGCAGAATGGAATACCAGCCGCGAGAAATCAGCCAAACAATCGATTGGCGAACTTTAAAGACTTCAAGGCAGTAGGACCGCCAGAGTGCAAATCTTGCCAAAATATGTGGACTCACCATCTTTAGATTCACCATGTGCTTACAAATCTCAGCCAAATCTGATCTAAAGTGACGCCTTGCAATATCTAGATACATTGCACCAAACTTAAGTGATTAAAGAGAGAGTAAATCCACAAACAAGTCTCATTGGTATCCATACACTCAACCAAGTCCTTCTCTCTCTAAAGCTACGAATTTGATAAGTGAATCAGTCCCTAGTAAAGTCCTTAACACATCAAGAACATATTAGGAAGCCAAGATCCAAGCTTGTTCAAAGAGAGGTATAAACCTCAACCAAAAATTTAAATCTGGTATGCTAAGTTAGATGTTGTGTTTTTGTGTTTAATCATGTGTTATTAGATGTAATTTAGTGATCCATGATGTTATATCATAGATCCATAACATCAAAGTGTTCAAAAATTAAGTTTTCAAAACTGTCAAGAACCCTAGATTTATAACCTGACAACCGAATGTCAGAGGCCATAGATCTAGATTTGTTTATGATTTTACTTGTTTGATGTATTAGACTTGTAGTATGCTATGAGGGAGTGATCTGGAAGTGGAATCATAGTCATACCATGTCCAGATTACAAGATATTGATAGTCAAACACTACACCAAAAATAGCCTATAGCGAAGGAAATTTTGTGAAGGAATTTATTCCTTCACATGAGGAGTTGTTTAGCGAAGGAACAGTGAAGAAAAAAAGTATAGTGACAATATAGTTATTAGTGAAAGAAACATCCTTCACAATTTATATTTTTTTCCTCGCAAAATTGGGGCGATAGAAAGATTTTTGGAGCCAATTTATGATGAAAATTTGCGAGGAAAAAATCTATTTAGTGAAGGAATTATTACTCACTATATATCATTATTCAGAAGTTTTTTGTGAGGGATAAAATTGGTCACTATCTTGTTCTAAATAATTTTTTTTTGAATTAATTGTGGTAAATATAAATACCTTAATTTTTTTATAATAGTAAATTTAATTTTAATAACACTTTTTAAGTAACTTACAATATCAACTATTTATTTTAATAAACTATAAAGTAAATAACTTTACACTATGTTAAACTTTAAAATTTCTCCATAAAAGTTTATTTTTATGATTATAATTAAATAAAGTTAAAGTTAAATAAAAATTAAATTAAATAATCCAAAAGACTTTAAATTTTATTTTAAGTATATAATATTAATCCAAAAAAGTATTTTGGAGATTAATTTAAAGTAACTTTATTTTTTTGGTATTGTATTTAACATTCAGTTAAATAACAATTTAGGAGGGCTTTAAGAAAGACTTTTGAATTATTTAATTTTATTTTTAATTAGTTCAAACCATAAAAAAAATCAAATAAACTTAACATAACTTTACAGTACCAGTCCAGTGTGTGCGTCGATCGTGACTCAGAAAACTTAACTTAACTTTACAGTAGCAGTTCAGTGTATGTGTCGATCGTGACTCGTGAGAAACTGAGAAAATGTTATCTATTTATTAGTGTAATTTTTGGTTTTAAATAGATAACTATTTTACGTTAAAAACACTCAGCTTAAAATAAATCGCGCCTAAGTTAAAACTTCAAATTAAAAACCCTCCCCTTGCAAACAGCTCTCCCAAATCCCACTTCTATTTCGTGAAAGACGTCGTCCTCTCATCCGACGGTCAGTTCACCCTCTCCGGATCCTAGGACGGCGGGCTCCGCCTCCATGACCTCGCAAGACCGGTTCTGCACCGCAGGTTCGATTCGTTTGCCACACCAAAGACGTTCTTTCAGTTGCATTCTCCATCGACAACCGTCGATCGTGTCCACATCCCGCGGACTGCTCGATCAAACTGTGGAACAATTTGGTGAATGCAAGTACACCATCCAAGACTAGCGATGCCCATAACGATCGGGTCACCAAGCGTGCGGTTCAACCCGAACACGATCCAAATTATCTATCGCCTCTCGCTGGGACTAAACAAATAAAATCTAGAATTTGACCAACTGTAAGTCGAGGTCCACACCGACGGGTCACAATGGGTATGTGAATACAATATTGCGGTTTCATCGATGATCGCAATGTAAAGTGATTTCATTGGTGAAGAAGTGGATTTACACGATTCCCCTGATTGTGCTGCTCTTCTTCTTCATTCTCTGGTATTTCTCCAATCCAGGTATACTGCGATTTCAACTAGTGATTTTTATGATTCCAATTTACTTTTTCAATGTTCTTTACTAATTCTTATACCAGATACCGAATATGTGTACATGCGTTATTTGTATGAATTTCTTAACTAGGGAATTTAAAAATCTGGGAGAGGAGATTCGAGAACCCTGTTTAGTTATTAATGATTGAGAATTTTTTTGATCGTTGAATTGGCTGACATGAATAAGATCTAAAAATCTTGGTGTTTAATACACAAATTTCAAAGTAACTTGTGTTTACAAACACTAAGACGTGGATCAATGTTACTTTGTTTATCTCCTTTTCATATCTTCATTGTTTCAGTTCTTTAATATTTTTGCCCTATTTGGTTTCTGAGAAAATATAGAACAACAAGATAATCTTAAATTTTATGCTTTATAATTTTTTTCTACTAGAGACCTGTGATTACAGCTATTTCCCCCTAATTGAGCTTCATGCAAATGTGTGCTTATAAAAATTGTTCAATTGTCCTTTGTATTACTCAGTTTCCGTGTTTGTCCTTTCCTTGTAGTTGGTAAGTTTTTTGTTTGGCTCTCTGTAGTTTCTATGTTGTTTGCTTATTAAAAATGCAGGAGAGTAAGTATCTGAATGACTTACAATTTTGGATTAAATTAAGACCTGAGATTGTAGAAATTCCACTTAATTTTGCTTCACGAACAATTATAAAAAGTTAGTGGCTCTGATTTGTTATTTTTCTCTTTTTAATTGATCAAGAAATAAGTAGATTCAAAACATAAGTATTATTTTCTTTCTTTGTCTAAATTAAATGTGTACATATCAAACTCAGAAGCAAATACTATGTTTTCCTCGCTTCCCAATAAAACTAACTTTGTCACTTTCAAACCAGTGGACTTGGAAATCAAAGATCTCACATGAATCCTTCAAAATGAGATGCCTCGGTTTGTGAATGAAACTCATGTTGATCATACCATATTGGCGAAGGATATACCACAAAATGTCTCGGTTTTTGTAATGAAACTAATGGCTAATACTACAATCCGGGCCTAGCAGCAAGTGGAACTGACTGAATAATCAGAAAATTAGAGGCTAACTTTACATTGTTGTTTCTCTAGTCAAATATCTGTCAAAACATGTCTCAATTGTTACTGTAGTAGCTTTAGAATGATAATGATTAGTGAGATTGCTTACACATAATATTTGTAAAAATAGGTACAACAGTGACTTCCTTGCATCACACATACATAAAAATGTGACAGCAAAATATCTCTGGCTTGAATGAATATGAATCAGTGTGGGTTCAGACGTGGTTCTTTCATGTTTGTGATGTCTTGTTATAGTCTGCTATATGGACTATAGAATCATGGCCTTAGATCATTTAAACAACCAATATAATCAATGTAGTGGGCATCAAAGTAGGTTGACCGAACACGAATTGTGTTTTCTGGAATTTATAGAAAACTCAAGAACACGGTTTCTGACAAGGTTTGACCGACTCAGATCTTGTGTTGGTGATATAGTTAGACTAATTTAGCATAGTAGATTTGTTCTTTGACAAGAGGACTACAAGATTGAACCATTAAACCACCTTAACATTGATCAGAACTCGATTGAATCAAGGCACACAGTAGCTATCAAGCACTGCCTGAGTGTCTGGGTAACCCAGAAAAACCCAGAAAGGGCCTGACAGTCACTTTGAGCCTTTAAATCTTGCAACTGTGATATAGTTTGATCCTGAGTATGGTTGATACATGTAGTATTATATCAATATTACGTGATCTGTACCCTTGGTTGCCTAGAAACCTCATGAACTAAGCATTAAGGCTGGTCAAAGTAGACATCAAGACATTGACTATGAGTGTTCTTAAGGCTAAGAACACCTATAGTGGCAGTTTCTGTCGCTAAAGGCTTTAGCGACAGTTTTATTAAAATTAATTATATTAATTTCTAATAAATAATTAAAAATATAAATTAATTTCTAAAAATTCCAAAATGAGTTTTAAAAATTATTTTAAGATATAAAAATTAACTTTTGATAATTTGACATATTTTTCATAAATATTTTTATTTATTTGAATATTAATGATATTAAATTTATTTAATAAGTGTATTAAATAAATTGGTTAAAAATTATTTTAGTATATTAAAATTATTTTAAATGATAATAAAGTGTTTAAAAATATTTTAAGTTATAAAAGATGACTTTTAATATTTTAAGGTAAATTTCATTAATAATTTAATATAATGATAATAAATTTATTTAATAATTATATTAAATAAATGGTTTAAAAATAGTTTTTATGATTTAAAAATCATTTAAAAATGATATAAATGATTTAAAAGTATTTTAAGTTATAATAAATGACTTTAATTATTTTGATGAAAATACAATAATATGTGAATATTAATGGTAATTAGTTAAAATTATTTTAAATATTTAAAAATTATTTAAGGGTAGTATTAATGTTTTAAAAATATATTTAGTTATTATAAATAACTTTAATATTTTAAAATGATTTCATTAATATTTTAATATTACTTAAATATTAATGATAATGGGATTATTCAGTATTTAAATCATTTAAAAATTATTTCAATGTTTGAAAAATTATGATAAATGATAATAATTATTTAAAAATTATTATAAGCCACTAAAAAATAATATGACTGATATTTGAATTATCTAAAAGAATATTGAAGATTTTAAATAGAGTTTAATGAAAAATAAACTCGATAATTATCTGATAAAGCCGTCGGTACACCGAATTGTTTCCGAAATTAATCCGGACCTACATAGTTTTGACCTGATAAATGGTTGTTTATGTTCTAATAACAAATATAAATATGTGACAATGTGTTTAAGCTATGTGATGACTGCAAATAGTAGTATTATGTTTTAAGATGTATTATTCTAATCAAAAGAATGATCTTATTAATGATAGGTCTTTGTATAAAAGATAGAACTAAGTTGTGTAGTTGTAAGCAGCTAATCAGACAAGTATTTCTACTCTATGCATTTACTTTATGAAAGAGATCTATAACTATGCAAGTATCTTAACCTTTGCATTTACTTTATACAATGGACATGTGTAAGAAAGTTTCTGAACTATATTTTTGTTGTGCAAGTTTCTTAACTTTACTTTTATTGATCATGTATCTACACCTTTGTATTCATACAAGTTCTCGAACTCTTTTTATTCATTATTTACCAGTATATTATTACTGTCTTTATTTGATCCAAATATGATCAAGATATACTCTGTTTGTTAATAGCTAAGTTTGGTTATGCAAGTGTCCTTACTTGGATAATTGTTGTATTTGAACACTTGTTGATACATACTTATTGGATTCCGGTATGTATACACTAATTAAAAGTCATCTAAGCTATTTGACTCAGCTAGACATAAATTGAAATATATCGTTGAACATGATAGAACATTATTGTCATCCAACTGAATTATTTTGGTTAGGATTCCAGACTGAGTATGAACATCCCGAATCTGAGAAACTTTTGTGCACCAAAGGCGGATATGATGAACAAAAATATCATTCTAACATGTAGTGTTGATCAATGCATGGCATAACGGGCTGATCACCCCCCATGCCCGTAAGTCATGACGGTTTGCAGATGAAGTTCTGTATAACCTTTTCAAAAATTAAAAATAAAAGTTCATAGTCTATCAACAGCTCACTATTCATAGTCAATATGTAATTTCAAAAATGAAATTGATTTGATATGTTGTCCAGTATTGTTTCAAGTTACTTCACAACTATTGCCTCGTTGTAGAAGTGTGGTTCAAAGAAGACATTTATTTCTTTCAACTAATATTCATTAATTGATATTACTTACTGGGCAATTAAATGCTCATTCTTGCTTTAAATTTAAATGTTTTCAGCTAAGCTAGATCGACTTGAAGGTTTCGATAAGGACAAAGGGAACGGAAAGTTGAAGAACTAAGTTATATAATGTTATTTGTAATGACTATATTTATGATAAATTATTAATTAACATGTAATGTATGACTTAAAGGTTCTCGAATCTGGGGAGGTAGACAACTTTGATATAACTCTTTTATTTAATTAATACATTAAGTAGTTTGAATGAATGTTATCGTGAAGCACCAAGTACGAGTTTCAAGTACCTGGATTTGGGGGCGTCACACATGCTATGGCCATGATTCCACTTTCAAATCACTCCCCTCATAGCATACTACAAGTCTATTACATCAAATAAGACAAATTATAAATGGATCTAGATATATGGCCTCTGACATTCGGTTGTCAGGCCATAGAACTAGGGTTCTTGACAGTTTTAAAAACTTAATTTTTGAGCACTTTGATGTTATGGATCTATGATATAACATCTTGAATCACTAAATAACATCTTATAACATAAATTTAAACACATAAGCACAACTTTTATCTTATCATACAAGATTAAACATAAGTTAGGGTTTATACCTCTCTTGAACAAGCTTTGATCTTGGCTTTACTATACTGATCTTGAGGTGTTAGGGACTTGGTTAGGGACTGAATCACTTGTTATTTTTGTGGCTTAGGTGTGAGAAAAGTTGGCTAAGTGTTTGGTTCTCAAATGAGCTTTCTTTTGGACTTTCTCTCTCTTTAATCTCTCATACTTGATTTATTGAATCTAAACTATGCAAGGTGGAACTTAAAAGATCAGATCTATGTAGATTTGAGCACACGTTGTAATCCAAATGATGGTGAGTCACAAGATTTGAGATATCTCTTAACTTATAACTTAAGTAAAGGGTATTTTGGTCATTTCACATCAAAGGGTATTTTAGTAATTTCCCTCATGATTTTAAGGGTAGTCTAGTCATTTGACATAACTCCTTTTAATCTTAACCCTTAGGGTTTGCTAATTAGGGTTTAGGGTTCTTGAATCAAAAATTAGGGTTTCCTAGAAAAAAATTAGGGTTCCTAACTATTCGTTAGGGTTTTTTGATCACAAATTAGGGTTTCTAATCTATTATTAGGGTTTACTATGGTTATACCTTATCTAATCAACCTTTGATTATTAAGTCTATACTGTACAAATACATAATCACAGATACAATTATTATAACTGTATTATCTATCGAATCCCTATCCGAAATTAGGGATGGGGTTTTCACTAGCTGTTTAACAAAACTTCACTCTTATTACCCAATCAATACATAGTTTGACTAACTTGCTCTGCTCATATCACAGATACTTATCACAATATTGATAATCAATACCAATATTAATTAAAAAAAATTATTCATAGAATTAGAATTGTTTAAAATTTTGGGTCATCACATAATATCTATTGGGATCCTAACATAATTCAACTTGGGTCTTGGATACTTACATATACACATTGGGCTCAATTACTCCCTAGCAACATTTATCATTTAGGCCAACTCCTAACACTTGAAAATTATTCACGTTGGGCTTAAGGATACTTGTTAATCCATTACATTATTTATCCATATCTTAGTTAATGAAATTACTTGGACCATATTTCCTAACACTTGTAATTTAGTCACATTGAGTTTGGGTATATCCATTAGCCCTATACATTATTAAATCACGTCTCAATTAATCCAATTAAGTAATTAATTATGCTACACAAGGCATATCACTTAAGCTTAATTAAGCTTATCACCATCATTACCATACTTCTCAATTATCACATACTTAATTTAATTCAATTCAAATTATTAAGTTTCATGACACACACACACACGCACACACACACACACACACACACACACACACACACACACATATATATATATATATATATACATGCACTCAAATAAATTTCAAACATCTTTACTTCCATTACTAATATTATAAAAAAGAATATCGCAGGTATTACATCCCCCCTATAAAGATTTCGTCCTCGGAATCAGTACAAGCTTACACAAAAATATGGGTATAGTCCCTCCTCATCTTATCTCCTAACTCCCACGTTGCCTCCTCAATATTGTGGTTTCGCCAAACTAACTTTACAGGAGGTATAAATTTATTTCTTAATATTTGTTCCTTCTATCTATTATCTGAACAAGAATTTCTTCATACGTCAGATTCTTTTCTACTTGAATAGGTTTTTAGGATATCACACGCTTATAATTAGACTTATAGGGTCATAACACAAAAAAATGAAATACATTGTGGATATTTTCCAGTTCTGGAGGTAAAGCTACCTTATACGTCACTTCGCCTACTCTCTTTAATACTTTGAATGGTCCTATGAACCTCAGACTCAATTTTCCTTTCTTACCGAATCTTATCATTCATTTATAGGGAGACACCTTTAGAAATACAAAACTATCGACTTTAAAATCTCAGCTTTGACGGTGCAAATCTGCATATTTCTTCTGTCAATCTTGAGTTACTACTAATCTGACTCTTATTGTCTTTACAACATTTGTTGTTTGTTGAATTAATTTTGGTCCCAAAAGTCGTTGTTCTTTGACCTCATCCCAAGATAATGGTGTTCTACACTTTCTTCCGTAGAGAGCTTCTTACGATGGCATAACGATACTCTTATGATAACTATTATTATAATGAATTCAACAAAGGGTAAGTGATTATCCCAATTCTCTTTGAATTCCATCACGCAAGCTCCAAGTATGTCTTCTAACATTTGTATTGTTCTCTCTCTCTGTCTGTCAGTTTGAGGATGATAAGAAGTATTCCGCCTCAATTATGTTCCCATTTTTTCTTGCAAGCTCTTCAAAAAAGTTTGACGTGAAGCGCGGATCTCGATCATAAACAATTGACATCGGTACTCTATGTCATACAACTTCGCTAATTGATTTAAATTGAATTAAATCTTTATTAGTAGAAAATGTGTCATCTTTGTCAATCGGTTGACATACTCTACAACTTCTCATTTCATATCGCGCCACCAAAAGTACTGTTGAAGATCCCGATACATTTTTTATGCTTCCTGGGTGAACAGAATATGCCGAATTATGTGCCTCTTATAAAATATCCTCTCTCAATTCAGTTATAACTGGCACCAACACTCGATCTTCAAATCTAAGATACCATCCTTGTCTATCCTGAACCTTTGTTCTTCATCTTCTGTTATCCTTTTCATCATTCTCTCACATTCTTCATCTTTCTCTTATGATTCCTTTACTTTATCCAACACGTCGGATGAGCTCCAATTATAAATAACTTCCTTTCGGACTCTCTAGGTCCCTTCACCTCTATTTCCAATCTCTCCATTTCTCCTATTAGCTCCTCTTGAGTTATCAATGCCACCAACTTCTCCTTCCCTTTTCTACTTAATGCGTCGGCTATTATGTTTGCCTTCACTGGGTGATAAAGATTTTCACAGTTGTAATCTTTAATTAATTCCAACCACCTCCATTGTCACATGTTTAGCTCCTTTTCTGTGAAGATATATTTCAGACTCTTGTGGTCCGTGCATATCTCACAATTCTCCCCATACAAATAATGCCTCCAAACCTTTAAGGTAAACACTACTGCTGCTAACTCCAAGTCATGGATAGGGTATCGCTTCTCGTAATCCTTCAATTGTTGTGACACATACGTAATGACCTTCCCATATATGCTGCATTAGCACACAAACAAAATCATTATGTGACGAATCACTATACAAAATCATTGTGTGACGAATCACTATACACCACACAACCTCCCATATCATCCGGTAATGATAATACAAGTGTCTCGCTCAACCTCTTCTTTAACTCCCGAAAACTTTCTTCACTCTTCTTCATCTAAACAAACTTCACCGTCTTACTCGTTAAATTGGTCAACGGGGTCACTATCTTAGAAAAATACTGGATAAATCTTTGATAGTAACCGGCTAACCCTAAGAAACTTTACACCTCTATTAGCGTCTTCGGTTGTTCCCAGTTACTCACCACCACCACCTTCACATTATTTATTGAAATTCCATCTTTTTTTTTCATGTGTCCTAAAAACTGAACCTTCTCCATCCAAAAGTCGCACTTCAAAAATTTTGTGTACATCTTATCTCTTCTCAGCGTCTCCAATACCATCTTCAGATGTTCAGCATGCTCTTCCTTGAATCGGGTTCAGAATGTCGTCTTTGGTATGTCTTTTTTCCGAACCTTCAACAGATGATAACTCATTGTATATCTATCTTTGAAAAACACTTTGCTCCCTTCAATTGATCGAAAAGGTAGTCAATTTTTTGTAATGGATACCTATTATTAATTATTACTCTGTTCAACTCTCGATAGTCGATACAAAGCCTCATCGATCCATCCTTCTTCTTGATAAACAATACTGGTGTTCCCCATGGAGACATACTTGGCTAAATATATCCCTTATCTAGCGGTTCTTGAAGTTGTATCATCAATTCCTTCATTTCCATCGGTGTCATACGATATTGGGCTTTCAAAATTGGTGCAGTTCCCGGTACTAGGTCTATCATAAATTTAATTTCTCTCTCCAGTAGAAGACCGGGTAAATCGTCTAAAAACACGTCTTGAAATTCTCTCACTACAGATATATTCTTTATTTCTACTCCCTCTTCATGAGTATCTACAATATAGGCTAAATCATCTACACATCCTTTCCTCAATAACTTCTTGGCATGCATCATCCTAAGGCCATCACGATTGTTCAAGCAATGTGCTACCATAAAAGACTACCTTGGACCGATTTGGAGTATGAAAGTTCACACTTTTATTCTAGCAATCAACTGTCGCCGCATGGTTATATAACCAATCAATTCTTAATATCACATCAAACTCTCACAATCTTATCAGGATCAAATATATGCTTAGCTTATGACCCCTAATCTTTGCACAATAATTCCAGTATATAAACTCTACGGTGATTATTTCTTTATTCACAACTTCTATGTTCAAAGGATTTTCTAGTCGTTCTTGGGGTAAATTTAGTCATTTTGAAAATTTTTTAGACACAAAGGAACGGTAACACCTGAATCGAATAATACATAAGCATTTATATTATTGATTAGGACAATACCTGATAACACGTCTCGGAACGCCACTGTATCCTGCACCATAACGTTAGACGTACGTGGCATTGGTTTACCTGATTGAGCTGGTCCGATTATTGTCATCTTCCTGCTATAACTTCCTTCGTTGCTGCCTTCTTCTTTCCCTCCTTTCTTTGGGCAGTTCTTAATCTGATACTCTATCGACCTACAAGCAAAGCATCCTCAAATTTTTTTTGAGTTTGGGCAATTCAGCGAAATATGCCCCTCCCAGCCGCAGTTATAGCCAATGTTCTAGAAGGCGCTAGGTGGGAGGCGGCCAACCGGTGGGGGCCTAGGCCGATTTTTTTTTATTTTAAGCCAATTTTAATATTTTATCTTACATTTATCCAAACAAAATAATAATATAAAGCAAAACAATCCATAATAAAGATAATAAAGGCCTTTGCTTAAAGTTCAAACACATATCTATATTGTCAATGTCAAAGTTCAAACGCAAACATGCAATTTTTCAAAGTTCAAACATATTTTTAACGTATTAGTTTTATTCATAAACAAAATTGTTATTAAATAATAAAATTTAAAATTTCATGAATTCAATTCAATATTAAAACTTAAGAAACTAGATATAAATTTAAGAATTATATTGAATTAAACTAAATATTTAAAATGTATCATCATTTATATAATTTGAAGTTGGTACAAGTTCAAAAATTTTCAACTATAATAAAATTATCATTTTGACTTGATATTGTTCACTTCTTGTTGTGATTTGATATGCTATAACCTGCATTATGAATATGGTAAATTATTAGAAAAATAAATATATCAAGATCTGATTTGGATAGTTATTAAAATTAAAAAAAACATCTTCGCTTAGAACCCGCCTAGGCCCTACCTAATTTTCTGGAGGTATTTTTTTGCCGCCTTGGACCTAGGTGAGGCGCCAGGGGGATCTGGTGCCTAGGTAAGGCTCCAGGGGGGCCTAGAGCCTAAGTGAGGCTCCAGGGGGAGCATAGCGCTTAGGCAAGCCTAGGCGGACCTAGGTGGGGATTTTTAGAACACTGGTTATAGCAAACGCCTCGTCCCTTCCAGCACCCCCCTTGATGACTCTTTCTATACTTTGGACATGCCTCGTTTCTTTTCTTGGATCCTCCATGTTAACTTCCCATCTAATTGTTATTAGTGTTGTTGTTTTGGTTATCCCATTTTCTCTTATTTTTGTTTCCCTCCTCGTTTGCTTCCTTCTGACAAATACATATTTGACGTCCAACAGATCCATATGCAAAACAATCTTTGATCTTCTGCTTAGGGCAATTAGGAGAAATATGTCCCTTTTCCCCGCACTCATAACACACATCTTTTCCTTTCAAACATGCTCTAATGTGGTTCTTTCTACATTCCTTACAAGCTTCTACCTTCTTCTTCTTCTTCTTCTTCTTCTTCTTCTTCTTCCGTGGTTGTCCTTCTTCAGGTACATATTTAACCTTATTCCACTTCCTCTTGAAATTCTTACTGCTACCACTACTACTCTCTTCCACCCAACATTCTTTCGTTTTCTTTGAAATATTAATCTCTCCTCCTTTAGTTGAAGTAATTTCTTTTCTTACCTCTGAAATTTTCATTTGTCTCTTTCTAAAATCATTGATTCTTTCTTCAAAAGCACCTACTATAAGATTTACCGATTGTTGTAAGGGTTCCTGATTCAATTCCCTATCCCCATTTTTCGTTGTTTGATGAGTCCCTTCTTCTTGGGGTATTCCTATCAATATTTCTGTATAAAAACAAAACGGTATTAATATTTCCTTGTTAAACATCTAATCATTCTTAAGACGTATAAAATATATTACTATACTCTCCCTTATTACTATTAACAAAACATGGTCATCACAAGCACGTTAAATAAATATATTATATTAAAATACATCACATGAGAACATATAACATCATATAGCATTCAACTACTTTTATTACATACCCACTACTGAAGTTGGGGTTATAAAGATACTTCTCATATTATCCCAAAAATTGGGATTTACAACACACATCCCACATCTCTAGATATCACATCATTTGTTGCACTATTCCATTAAACTACCTAACTACCCTTCCTCCTAGTATGTCTGTATCGACTGGTTACTAATCTGATAGTCTTAAACTTTTGCCTCCAACTATTATATCTTATTCTTCATTTATGAGTTTTGAGATACTAATTTACTCACATATGCCCTAATCCCGAAAGAAACCTTCCACCGCGAATTCCTGCTCGAACTTTGACTCCACCTATGAATCCATCTCCTCCTATGTTAGGGCTACAACCCTGATAGGCTCAACTACAAGGGGTGGCAGACACCACACGTATGTTACAAGGTTCCTCCTTCATGGTCCTACTAGGTTCACGTATCTCTGGTATCCTACCACCATAAACACAAAACAAACAAACTCCATTAGTATCTCAAAATAATATATAAATTCATTGTATTGAATGAAAATATATTTCATAACACTACTAACTCTCTAAGAAAACTCTATATAAGTTTTATCTCCTTCTATTCCCTAATTCTATACTAAGGTTATAGTCTAAGGATTCTCGCTCCTAAGGTTTATAACCTATAACTTTAATACCAACATGTGACGCCCCCAAATTTAGATATCTGTACCTCAAATCTGGTGATCGACGATCTAACTTATACAACATACTAATAACACATACAGCGAAATAATAGAATTATTTACATTGATATAACATAAATATTCTCGTCCCAAGTCTCGAAACTACCTGGTGTTATGCATAACATCCCCATGTTGTTAAATGAATGTTTCATCCCCAAGCGATTGTATAGTTTCCCCTTCTATGAGGGTTGTTCATCTCAGCAGATTATAAAAGTTTGCACCAAAGCAATTAGTTTGGATCGCTCTCTAATTCGTAGATATTGGTCTAGCCGAATCAAATGACATAGACGCTCTTCTCAATATAATTATGAATAATTAATATGTTCAATGTTTGCAACAAGATTCAAAGAATCATTTTCTAATATGTAAGTATGATTTAAATCAAGCTTTAGAGTATGAATAATAATTTTCATGAATTTAGATAACACAAGAATTATTCTATAGAACAATTTGCTTATACGATCAATAAGTGTATAAGTTCATATATTTGCTCAATATATATGGTTGATATAACAACAATTAGAAACTTGCACAATATCCAAGGTTGTGTAAGTTAGGGAACTTGTCTGAGTAGTTAATTATATCCAACCTTGACTTATTTTCCTTTAAATAACCTATATTTATCATAACAATTAATCTCTATTAATCTATAAATATAATTTAATTCGCTAACCTCATACAGGTAAGACCCACAAATCAACTATTCTTATTAATAGTCAATTCTTTATTTCAACTATTAATCTTCATATATATTTCATTAACTACAAATAAAATAATCTTTTATTATTTTATTTGTTTAATATAAGGGTTCACTACTTATTTGATTTCTTCATGTCTCACTATACAAATAAAGGATTCTTACTTTGTTTGTTAATATTTAATTACTCTTTTGGTGATGCTCTCAATTACCATTCATGCTTTAGTAGTCCATAAATAAGGTAATTTGTTATTACTTTGATTTATAATTAGAGATATCTCTTTATATCACTCTAGTTATTTATGTCTTATTTGTCCACAATTAAACAATCTTCAAAAGTATTTAATTGCTCATTATTATTCTTTCCTAAATAAAGTAATTATTAATTCTTAATATTACTTTGATTGTCCACAATTAAAATGCTATTCAATGTCATTTTAATTGATAATATCTCATTAATTCCACAATTAGAAATAGTCTTTACTATTATTTTAATTATTTACTATTTATTAAACCACATTATTATTCAAATGGTTTAAGCTTTATTAATTCACAATTAAGATAAGTACTAGCTTAATTGTTTATTAGTTTCACAATTAAAACCTTCTTTAGTTTTAATTGTTTAAACATATTTTAAGAGATCTTTAATATTAATTCCCAATTAGAGGAATTTTAATTTACTAACTCATTATTAAAATAAGCTTTATTATTTTAATTATTCAATCATAGTAAATATCATCTTTAATTTAGATAATCTCTTAATATCATTTTAATTGTTTATCATAGAAAAATTTGAATTTATGACTCGGTTTGATTCGACCCGATCCGGTTCACCATGACCCTACCTGGGTTGACCCGGATCTGTGTCAACTATGAAAGGGGCCCAGCGTGGGGCGCACTGGTTTGAGCTTACAAGTAGCATGGGCTGTGTTGGTCATGCAAAATTTCATATTTTCAGTGCGGTATGCCGATTGATTCGAAGCTTCTTGCGGCTCGGGCATACCGGACTAGCAGACTTTTTGATGAGTTTTTTTCCTTCTATGATTTGATTTTCTACCTCTTTTGATTCAATCTTGCTTAACTTTTGATTTATACATCCAAATGAGCTTAAAACACTTCTGTTATCTCTTATAAACTGACATATCTTCAATATTTGATTTCTTAATTCACTTTCCAAAATATTTAGTTAGCCCAAATTTGTTGATTTCCAAGCTAGGGTTCTTATTTTAGCATGTCTCACCAATTATTTTGCTACGAGATCATTTTATGTCTGAATCCGATGATTCCACTTGGGTTATGTTCATATTTCATTGATGTTCAACATAACATTTTTGGATCACATACATAGCTTACACATTTAATGAAATTTAACATCAAAACTCGTGCTTCCAAGTATTACAATCTAGGTTCACATGCATTTCTTTAGTTCCATTTTAAACCTAAATCACATACCAAGCATACAAGGCATATAATCTCCTTCCAATACTCATCCTTCATGATCCCACAACAAGAAAACTCCCACAACCAAGCATGTATTTTCCTAGTTATAATTATATATACTAACTTATATTTCTTAATTTAACGCTAGGTTATGAACTTACCTCTTGAATGCTTTCTTTCTTCTAGAAATAAAGCTTAGGTACTTCTCCACCTTGATTCTTCCTTCTTTAACTCCACCAAAAGCAAGAACTCTCTTAGGTTTCTTTCTTTTTCTCTCAATTCTCTCTAGCTCTCTTATATCTTCTAACACTTATCACATGAAACAAACTCTAGCAATTGACTTGGGAGGTCTTATTTATAGGAAAAATTATGTAAACAATACACATACTAATATATGTATAATAATTGTATTTTATACACCTAATTAGTTATTACCCATTGGTAAAAGGTTATAGTTGGTGAAAAGCTTCACCAACTCTCTACCTAACCATGTACTTCTTCATCATTTGCATCACATGGACTTATCTTGCAAAGCTAAGCAATTTTTTTAGCATTCTTGAGCCAATTAGGAGGGTTAATTCGGTTAAGGAGAGAGTATTATATCTATTTGTTTTGTTTCTTTTGTCCTTTGCTAGCTTATATACATATATGTACAATTATATATCTATACATATATATACACCCACGTATATATAAGTATTCTTACACCTTATTCATTTCCATTACACATTGGGCTTGACCAATTAATATCTATTGGGTTCCTAACATAATTCAACTTGGGTCATGGATAATTACATATACACATTGGGCTCAATTACTCCCTAGCAACATTTATCATTTAGGTCAACCCCTAACACTTGGAAATTATTCACATTGGGCTTAAGGATACTTTTTAATCCATTACATTATTTATCCATATTTTAGTTAATGCAATTACTTGGACCACATTTCTTGACACTTATAATTTAGTCACATTAGGCTTGGGTATATTTCTTAGCCCAATATATTATTAAATCATATTTGTGACACCCCCAAATCCGGGTACCTAAATCCCATATATATGGTGCTTACTATCCAAAACAATCTCTTCTAACTAACAATAATAAAGGATAATAATAAACTTCATAAACCATCATCCCATTAAAGGGTTACATCTCAAATAAAATCCTAGGTCACTAACTTTTATTACATCATTTGCGGAATAAAAACATAATAATAATCAAGTCTCATTACATAAGTTTTATCAAATAAAAGTAAGTTAATCTTCACTATTTGTTCATCTTGCCCTTGCTCGTGGACGGCTCATCAGACTTCTCAATCTTAGCTGCAATGCTTTATGCAAGGGTGAGCAAAAGAATTGCCCACAAGGATAACAATAACAATAATGATATATGTATAATCAATGAATAGATTTCAACTGAGTAATATAATCTTTCCTAAAATTAGTCAACGATAATCAAGAACTGAAAGCTCAATAAGAAACTCGACTTTTGAATCAAGATTAAAAAACAAGTTCAAAAGTATATTTAAGGGTCACAGGACCACGAACTATGTCCTAGGTTAGCAAGTATCTCTACCATAACCGTTAACTGTATTATAGACTATATGGACCATCCATCTCGTACTCCGGGGGATCAGCCCTTTGAATAATGTATTGTGCATAAATATTTTAACGATATTGCATAGTATAATCCCCTATATTAAGGTTGTTCATCTCAACTTTGACATTAGAATCTGCACTAAAGGAAGTTTGGTTTGGAAAAGCTTCAAAGAAATGTTATGTTTTTAGAATGCTCATCAACTATGGACTAGCTCAATTAATAAAGGTTCACTAACCATTTAATAGTTTGATAACAATAGAAAAGAAATCTCGTGAAGTGGGATTTCAACAATAATAGAATACAATGATTGCAAACGAATAAATATCATACATTGAAGCATGCTTTCGAAAGACTGGAAAGCTTAATCAAAATATAGACATTGATCATGATAAGGAACCTCACTTGAATTATAAGAAGTAAAGGTTAGAAAAATTAATCAATGAAAAGGTATGGTTTAGAAACTTGCATAATTATAAATAAGTTAGGGATAATGAACTTTCCTCGTGCGCTTGTTACGCAATTACAACTTGCGCCCTTCAACTATCCTACATATATCATTTAGGATCACCATTCTAATTAGTTATATTACAACTAACATCATTGGTTTGATTTTCCATTTTACTTAACTTAGTTATCTTAGTTAAGTTTATAATCTTTAGCTTTAGGTCTGATTATACTAACCAGAAACCATGAATTTTGAAACCTTTCCTAGCATAAAACATAAGGCTTAACACTTAAACAACATTACTAAACCTCACGAACCTCAAGCTTAAGTCTTATATAACTTACTAATTCATAACGTATATTCATTAACTTTGTGATTACAATGTGTTATTAAATCTTATAACATGTTTTACATTTCATTACAATCATTCATTAAGGTTATATAAACAACCCTAGGATCATACATTTAAAAGCTCTTCTTTGGGCTAAACTGCTTATCGGCGCTGCAGCGCAACATTTATACTAAGGAACAGGCATTGCAACGTTATTCTTATACCTAGTCTAGCGCTGTGGCGCACAGAAAAGCCTTCCTAGAGGCTCCACAGCGCTACTTCGCAGACTCGGATTCTGCTACTTCACAAACAACACAAAACAACCCAAAAACTCCCAATTTCTTCATCCAAACAACAATTTAACTAAACCTTGATGTTATAAACTTCATAGAATCAAAATTGAACATATAAAAGAATGATTTTAACATCACAAACCATTTAAACAACCAATTTAAAAGATTTAACACCATGGTTCATGCTAGTTTTTCACATTTAAACATAATTAGCGAATCCAACAGCTAAGAATTCGTTATTCAACCAAATTGATCCATTTAACTTTCATTGTTTTCTTTTCTCAAAGTACACAAACAACCATCAATTTACAGATTATAACATGAATTCCTAGCAAATTTTAGTCTCAAAATAGACAAAAATACATATATTAAGCCAAAAACCAAATTCTTCATCTTAAACAAGTTTTTCATGAACTTGATTGCTCTAAAACCATATACAAATGATATAAAATAGATTATACAAACCCAATAATAGATATAACCATCACAATTAAATTTTCCGACTTAGCCTTCTTAGAAATTTACAGAACTCAAGAAAATTCAAACTAAAGCTTAAGGTTAGATTATTACCTTTTTAATTCCTTCTTTAGACTAAATTAGATGATGAGAATGGCTTGACAACCCTCATTCTTCCTCTTAATCTGTAGGACTTGTCTCTCAAATTCACATAGAATTCTCTATTCTCTCTATTTATTTTTTCTTCTCTATATCTCACTTTGTTTTCTCTCCCAGACTTAGATATAACACATATGGGATAAAAGATTGATAATATAACTTAACATGGGTTTATCAGTTAAAAAAACAAAGGTCTCAGCTGTTACAAAGGCTAATGGCTACAAGGCCATGTTTGGCTAGAACTAACTTAAGCCCCCCCCTTTCTAATTTATTTTAATAAACCCTCTTATAATATGATACACTTGTCACACCTTTTAACAATATTTTAATATTTAAATTAAATCTAATTAATTAAGAAATAATATCAAACCTTATTATTAAAATTATAATTTTTATTATTATAATTATAATTTCTATTTAGCCAACCATAATTATAATTTTATTTAATAAATCATTAATCTTTTAATTTCATTATTTAATTAAACTAGAATATTACAATTACACTCGTGTAATAAAATACACACCAATTATAAAATTATTTAACATCAATTTAATATATATTGGCACACTTAATTAAATTATTCCAATATAATTTCCATCAAATATTTATTTCATTCAATAAATATCCCAACTAAAATATTTATTCTATTCGACAAATATTTTTAAATATTTTCAAAAATCACATTCGTTACATCCTTCTCTCCTTAAAAGGATTTTGTCCCCAGAATAATAACACAATTAACACATCTATTATAATGTCTTAATTAATCCAATTAAGTAATTAATTGTGCCACACAAGGCATATCACTTAAGCTTAATTAATCTTATTATCATCATTACCATACTTCTCAATTATCACATACTTAATTTATTTCAATTCAAATTATTAAGTTTCATGATATATACACACACACACACACATTCAAATAATTTTAAAATATCTTTACTTCCATTACTAATATTATAAATAAAATCACGGGTATTATATTTTTCTATTGTATACAAGATCAATCTAGGTTCACAAGGTCTATGTTCTAATCACTTGAATTCATTGTGTTTTTTCTACTTTGGGGATTCAACTTTTGAGTGGTAGTAAGTATAAGAACAATAAATGAAGATAAATTCAAAACTAATTGAATTGTATTCCTTGGATAATCATTACATACCAGTTGCACAAATACCTATATGGGCAATGATCCATAACATCTACTTGAAACACGTGGTTGAACTTTTTTATCTATGTTTATTTGTAAGTCATGTAATTTAATAAATAATAATAGAAGTATTGATTTTTCTTTTGCTTATACTACACACGATTTTTATTAATAATTTGAGGCCACATGTTTGATTGGTTTTGTGATTCTTTCACACCAAAGCAAGATTTTTTTATCTTATTTCTTACTGATAGTTAGTACTAAGAACACGTGATTGGAGATTGAGATATATGTTTAATATCATTCTGGGTTGTGTGTTTAAATGTTATATTAAAACCTAGATTATGTGTATGTGATGATTGGAAGTGTTGTTGCTTCATAGAAGTGAATAAAATGATTTCGAGAAATAATGCTAAAATACTATTCACGTGGACCCTAATCATGCCAAAAAGATTATTTATTGAATAAAGTAAATAGTTTGATGGAAATTAATATGTGAATAATTTATTTGATGTAAATATGACTACTGTAAGACCCCTACTTTTATGAATAAAGATGAATTTTTTTCTCAAAATATATTTTTGAATATTATAGAGTGAATTTGATATAATGTTATAGTTGTGGGTAATATTTATAAATTTTGCAAAGTAAGCAAGTTGTTATAAAATATTCGATTGGTCAGGAAATATTCGTTTTAATAGGGAATATTCGTACGACGGCGCAATCATTGGTGGACCCCACAATGGAATTATTGTCGGAGTTAGAAAACGACAGAAATATCTTTTTATAAAATTAACGGCGAAAGTTTTACCGTTAAACTGTTGAAATACCCGGTGGTAAAAGTACAGTAATACACGTGGTTGCATAGTTGCACACAGTATTGATTATTGATGCTTACGTGAGAAGTCACTCAGTTATACTCAATTATTACTACAGTAATTGATGCATAGTATCTAACGTTATTTGATTCAATTATTGTCAATATTTTATATTATTAAATCAATAATTGAGATGACAAGTTATTCATATTATTATATTCATAATTAACAATGTCTAGAAAGTTCTGTTGATGAAAGGGGTTTGGTCACCTAATTGCGCGCCAATAGGGAGAAATCCTTATCGGAAAGCCCCCTCTTTTCTGGGAACGATCTGGTTGTTAATATTGCGAGTTATAATAATGATGAATAAATGTTGTTAAAAATATTATGGGGGATTTTTATGAGGTATATGTTGTAAATTTTGATTATTATATGGACCCCCACTTACCCATTTTTTAAAATTATTGGTAAAAATTATCTCAATTTTGTTATATATATATATATATATATATATATATATATATATATATATGATAATGACATGTGGTGGGGCCCACATGTAATGAAAAAATGGGAGGTCACGGGGTGGGGGGGGGGGGGAAATTTGGACAGGAAGGATTGTATTATTAATATATATATATATATATATTATAACAAGTTTTGTTTTATATGAAAAAATAGAATATATTATATTTTATTATGTATAGTGTTTGTATAGTGAAAATTAAAATTTCTACCGAATTTTTTAGCGCGCCCGTGAACCATACTGTGTAGTCCGTGATTTCTAAATTAAAATAGTATCATTTCCATTCTCCTATAAATAGGATGCTTAGTTAGAATTGAAAATAAAACCAGAATCAGAGAATTCTTCTTCTATAATATTGAGCGTATTTCTTTAGAGTTTTAAGAAGCTTTGAGCGTAGAAAACAGTGAAAGTTTTCTTCAAGAATATCCCCACCCTACTAGTCGGAATACTCTCCTTTCTAAGGTAAGGGATATTATTTTTGTTCAATACTTGTAAGAAATAATATTTTCTTCCATACTCTGTAGTATGTAAGTAATATTATTTCTTTTCAGATTCTGAATTCTATACTCATTCTGTTAAGTTTTGACTTCTATACTCCATGAAATTAGTAGAATATCATTGAAATTTTGCGCTTCATCCAGTATCTTTTCATGAAAATATTATCCTGAGCATTCTTGTTAAGTTTTAACTTTTTCATGTTAGAGTACTATTCCCGGGGTACTATTCCTGAAGTACTATTCACGGGGTACTACTATTCACTCAGTTACTATTCACCCGGGGTACTATTCATGACAAAAATTGATTTCTTTTCGGTCCAAATCATTTTTGATACAATATTATTCTTGAATTTTACTCCAAAAGCAGTATCATGTTGACAATTTAGACATTATTGAATTCTGGATAAATTAAATTATAAATCTTTAAAAATTTATCATTTGCTTTCTTTTAATTGAATTCTTATATTATTATCGTCATCCTTATGCTTATACTGTGATGAAAGTCATCTGTGGCTTACGTACATAGATGGACTGTTGATTGGTATGATTATGACCAGGGATTATTCGGTATAATCATGACCGTAATATTACAAATGATGTGGTAAAAGTCCTCATTGGCGCCAATGATGTGCATTGATGGACAGTGGTTGGCATGATAATGACCATTGGTGAAAACACGAATATCCTTGGCCCGTAGTGTATGGATAATTCAGTGATGTGGATTATTTATTAAGCTGAGTCTCAGCGATAAAATTGATGATAAACTTTTTAAATCATAGAAGATAGTAGATATCATGCTCTATTTGACTCTTCTAATGGATTGCTTGTTCCGCCGCAGTTAAACTTGATGTCTATTGTATTTTATTAGTTTTATTCTGCATTATCTTAGTCATAATATTTCTTAATGAGCTAGTTGAGCTCACCCTTTTGCTTTCATTGTTCTCTTCAGGAAATGAGAACATAGCCGGGACTAGTCGGGGAACGGAGTGAAGGTCCGAGATGGTTGTTTTAGTAGTTCTCACTATTTAGTGTGATAATAAATATAATGAGGATTGAATTTGAGTTTGGATATTGTCTATGAAATAATATTCGTGTAAAAACTCTCAGCTCATGTTGTATAATTAAGTTTGTATTTGTATTCAGTACCATGTATTTGGCGACCCAAGATTGGAGATGTATACCTATTTTGGGGGCATCACAGTTACCAAATATATATGGGTTACATGTACATTTATGTGCATGAATATGAGAAGTTAATGAGTTAGAAAATAACTAATCCACTTAAAGGAATCCATTAACTAATTAAATTAGTGGATTAATAAATGGGTAAATGAAATTCTAAATTTAATTGATAAAGTCTGAGTGTAAGGAATTAAATATTCTGAATATGTGAGAATTAAATATTCAATTTAATTCCATAATAAACCCAAAATAAATCCAATTTGTAAAGCCAAAATTGGTTAAATGAGTAGATAAATGGGAGGTAGATAAAAGGGAAATAATTGTTAGTATTTGGAGGAATTAATTATATACAATTGGTGAAGGGTATCTAGCTAAATAATTTATCAGGTAAATCAAATACATGTTAACCAATTAAAGGACATAAGGGTGATATATTTGGACAAATTAGAAGAGAGAATGAAACAAAATCTGCAAGCAAACAAGCCTTTGAGCAATCAGTAACGCTTAGACCCTTTCTCTTCTAAATCGCGTCATCCATCTCAACTTCGTCATCCTCTTCTTCTTCTCTGTCTTCATTTGAAATTTCCTCCACATCAATTATCTCTATTTGACTTCTTTGTTCTTCTGCTCTCATATCCTCCATGGCTTCAATCCTTTTCATTTCAATAATTACTGCAACTAGATTCTCTTGAGGTACTGTGGAAGATTCATGATGATCTCTCGGCAATTCTTCCTCAGTTGCAGTCTTTTCTGACATAGGGACTTCATGAGGCTCCCCCTCAACTTGATCATCCATTTGAATTTCAAGCAACTCCCCCTCAACTGGAGCATTCTCTAGGGTAAGAACTTCAGGAAGCTCCCCCTCAACTTGACCTGTATTCTCCTTACTAGCTTTGGGTAGTCCCTTCTCTACAGCTATCCTTTTATCTTCCTCCTTTAATGCTTTTTCATTGACAAGAATGTATTTCTTGACAAGTTTTCTTTTTGACTTCCTAGGCTGAGCCACATCCTCAACACTATCTTCAGCTTCAGTTCTGAAAGTTTGATCAGGCTGAGAAACTGTTGCAGCATCCTATTTGGGAGTCGTAACGACCCCAAAATTCATAAAATTCAACTATTGACTTCGGTCGTTAACAATACATTCAACCTCTAATTTTACATCATTAAACGATAATACAACCGTTGCAATTTGCGGAATAATTAAAATTTTCTATTACAAACTATTCTCGTTCCCAAAACTTTCAACCTTTACATCTAACTGTCTCAGAATCATTTTAATACTACAAGGTTTTACATCACAAAACGATATTACAATTCAACATTAATACATTATTCGGAACCTTAAACATGGTTCAAATATTAATAACTCAGCCAAAGTATATAAATCTTCAAGTAGCACATAACTTTACCTTAAATCTTTAACTTGCAAAAGTTGTAATTTGCAAGGCTGAGCTCGACAGCCCAACAAAATCTAACTGTTTTCATGCATCACATAGCACATAATAACATGCTCGATATACATCTCATAAACATTAGACTAACATAACATACATGCTGTAGTTCATATAAAAAGTATAAAGATTGAGTTCCTTACTCAATCAACATTCATTACTCAATCAACGTAGTCATAAATTGACGTTAACATTTCATACTTTCAACATTAATATAACACACCATGATATTTGCAATAAAGATTTCAAACAGTTCATCATCAAATTCACATAGCAAATAGGAACTGAAAGACTTGCCTTGATCGTTGTTTACCAATAACAGTTTAACATCTTACAGTTATCTGCACTTCACGTGCCCTCCACAATTATATAATCATACACATCGACTATTAGTCACATAGCAACGCGTAGTAGTTATAATATAAACTTTACTCTATATCTCATAAGTCAGATGACATCCAACTTTGGATATGCCATAAATATCATATTAACCTATTTTTAAAAGTTATTGGACAACCATTTTGGATAAGATAGACAGTCCAAAATAGTGTTTAAAAAGGGGCGTTCAAAACTATTTTTCATTCTTTCCCAACTTTACTCTCTCTCGCTAAGACAGTCATAACTTTTTCGTTTCAAAACATTTTTAGCGATTCTTGAGCCCACACGAAGATAATTTCCAGGACTACAATTTTATTTTTTGACCTTTTCCAAATTATAAACACAGAATTCCATAAAATTAGTTTAAGGTGACTGCCCCGAGTTGGTTAGACAATTTTGACGCGACTACTTTTAATGGTCATAACTCTTTTCTCCGAAGTCAGAATTAGTCTGTTCTGGAGTCTATGGAAAGATTATTCAGTGTACTATAACATACCAAAAGCCCAGAATTTTGTAAACAATCTAGCTAATCCTGAATTTTTGTTTTTGGATCGGCAGTCCACTAGTTTTTTGGACTTCTTGTTTTAACATCCAAAACTCGCCTCGACTCGTTCCAACCCAACTTTATTTACAAATAAGTCTTATTTAACATAATCAGACTCGTCTAAGGTCTCGACTCCATATCTCTAATTATAATTATTAGAACTCATTTACATAATAAATTCCAAGCCAAAATAAACATAGTAAACTAACTAGTTTACTAACAAAACTAACTAAACTTCCAAAATTCAAACTTTAACTAAAAAATTAAATACAATATTTAAAATAATAACATTACCAAAAATTAAATAAGAAACATACCCAAAAATACGAATTCCACAAATTGAATATGTACTCGGCCAAGATTTAACTAAGGAGATCTTTATAAAAAGTCCTCCCACAACAAAGCCTTCTCAAAATTGGAGGCCTTATTGTTGGTGAATGAAAGAAAGGGCCAAGCCCTTCTATTTATAGGTTTAGAAAAGGGTAAAGTTCTCAATTTAGTTGATGTGAGACTTGGTTTATACTAATTCTAATTTATTTATACTAATTTTTCTTATTTTCAACATGCTAAGTGTATTCATTCATCACAAATTCGTTTCTTAACCAATTCGATTCATTCAAGTTGCATTGTTTTCGTTTTATAGAGGAAAACAACAATCATCCATCAATTTAAAGTTTCCATCACGAATTCATCATCAACTTTAGTCCCAAAGTACACCAAAACACACATTACAATCAAAACCCAAATTCCTCTTCTTTAGTATAAATACATGAATTTGATTTCTAAAAATTTATTTCTAGATGACCATTATCAAATTATAAATATCTAATAACATATATAACATCGTAACCCACAAATTCATTAACAAAACTCCAATTTTAAAAGACACTCAAGAACACATAAACTAGAAATATAAACTAGATTATGTACCTTTAATTCCTTAAGAAATAAAATTAACCTTATCAGTAAAAATTATAATTTCTATTCAACCATTATAATCATAACATTATTTAACAAATTCTCACTCCTCTATTTTAATTATTTAATTAAATTAGAATATCACAATTATACTCAAGCGTAATAAAATATGTATAAATCTCATCTATTTTATTATACTTAAATAAACTATCCCATAATAATTTTTATCAAATATTTATTTAATACAATAAATATTCATTTTATTCCATAAATTTTCCAACTAAAATATTTAATGTACTTAATAAATATTTTACTCAGATTATACTAATATTTACATTTTCATGCAATATATTACCTTCTCACTTTATTAAATCAATTATACTTGTATTAATTCACTATTTTAATTAAGTGAATTATTCACACTATTTATGAAACTTAACTCATAATAATTTCCATTGCCCGAAGATATAATAATTAAAATTATAGTATCTCATAACATAATTTCAACTTAATTAAATAAACTAATATTATTTAATTTCTTTAATAGTTTAATTAACTATTAAATCTCACATTCTCCAACATATGAATATATATTCTCTTCACACCAAATCATATAATTCAAAATACAGGAGTGGTGTCCAATCTGGATTCTACGATCGGTAGAGACTCTATGATCCAAGAGAAAAAGGGCTTCTTTGACTTGTGGCTTCGCTTTCCTTTCTTGAGCAACTGAGAGATGGTAGCTCTGTCTTCTTCTTCCTCAAACTGCTGTTCTTTTCTTTTCAATTTCTTCAGCTTTTTAGTGCCTAAACTCTCTTGAGGTGCCTCAGTAGTCGAGCCTTGAGGTTCATCTGCCATTTGAGCCTTCATTTTTCTTTTACCCTTGCTTTTTCTAATTAAAGTAATGGGTTCTTCCTTATTGATTTCTTCTTCTTCTTCTTCTTCAGTCTCCTTTACAATAGACATATTTCCTGGAATTCCAGTCTCCTTTGCATCACCAGTTCTTCCACTGGACTCAGATATCATTCTGACATTTTTAGCTAGATTTCTTTTCCAGTTTTCAAACAGCTGCTGGGTCATCCTCCTGTTGGAATTAATGGATTCTCCTTCATTATCTCTAATTTTTTCACCCAGTGCTGATTGCAGGATGATGCTTATAAACCGCCCATAGAGCATCTTACTAGAGCTCTTTGATTTCTTTAAATTGAGCATCCACTTCCCAATCCAATCGATGAGTAGGGCTCCAAAGTTGAGTTGGATTCTATAGTAGATTGCTGTCATAAGCTTCAGTTATACTTCATTCACTGAGTCATGGCCAGAGCTCTTGCAACATATGCATTTCCCAACAATGTCAGCCAAAAACTCATACTTTTGGAGAAACTCCTTCTTTTTGTATTTTTTGACGGTCTGATTCTTTTTGTGATGCATCTTCTTTAGTCCTTCATGGAAGTCGATGACCTCTATCGATAGAAGTCCCTTTGATTTGAAATATAGGGCTAGGTTTATGTCTTTAGCCTTGAGTTTAATTTGTACTCCCATGACCCTTGTGGTGAAGATGTCGTTCTCAAAAACTCCATTGCTTTAGAATTCCTTTATTAGCTTTAGGTGGATCCATGTGCTGGTGCCTAGAGCCTCCTCAAGACCTGCTTTCTTTACTAGAGATAGAATCTTATGGAATTGAGAGTCAGCTATCTTGAATTCACCAAAATAGAGTCGGTAACTAGTGATAATACTTGAAGCTGTCATTAATTTCTTTGCACTAAAGTTGATTGAGCTTTTTAGAAGGCTAGGGTTTCTGCTTGTTGATAGAGAGAAATAAGCTTTTTGAACTTCTGAGGTGAGTTTTCAAAAAGCCCTTTTTAAACTATACTTGTAACTTCCCTCCACTCGATCTGCGTAGTGAGACATGTGTTGAGTTCTGCTTGGCTCCACGATTTTAACTTGTTTGGAAAATACTGATTTGCCCTTAGCTCCTCCTGAGCTAGTGTAGTCTTTGGGAGGAATACGATCGTCGAGGTAGCACTACGGTTGTTGAGGTTGTCATTGTGATCATTGAGTCCACTGCTGAATCAACTCTACAAACATTATCTGCTCTGTTCCTTGTGATGAACTTTTGACTTAGCATTTCTTCTGAGTTAAGGTAGCTCAGGAAGGGTCAACCTCTTAGAATGAACTAAGGAATAGGATTGTCCCTGAGGCGCTTGACAGAGAGATTGCTTGGATTTGTTGGAACTTTTGTCATCACAGGATTCTTCTTTATCATGTTGAGGAAGCTCTACGATCGTGGTCTTTCATGTCATTGCAACTCTACAATCGTGGACTTTCTTTGGTCATGTCTATGATTTTGAACAAAGCCTTTATATCTGCATGGTTAACACAAACTAGAGCATAGATTTTATGGTTGTAGATTTAGCATGCCTAGCTCACTTATTAATTTATTAAATATGGATTCATCTAGAGGCTTTGTAAAGACATCAGCAAGTTGATTTTCAGTAGGGATGTATTGTAAAGGTATGGTTCCATTTTGAACATGATCCCTAGTAAAATGATATCTTATTTCTATATGCTTAGTCCTAGAATGCATGATAGGATTGTGTGTTATTGCTATGGCACTTGTGTTATCACAATGAACATGTATAGATTTGAAATCAAACCCATAATCTGCTAGTTGATTTTTCATCCATAAGATTTGAGCACAACAGCTGCCAGCAATAATATATTCATCTTCTGTTGTTGATGTAGATACTGAGTTTTGCTTCTAGCTAAACCAGGACACAAGTTTGTTTCCCAAAGATCCGACAAAAAAGCCATTAGTACTTTTTTTTTCTATTTTGCAACCAAAAATCAAGAGATCTGTATATCTTGTCAGTTCAAAAGAGGACTCCTTGGGATACCAAAGCCCCAAGTGAGGTGTGCCTTTGAGGTACCTGAAAATCCTTTTTACAGCAGTTAAGTATGATTCCTTAGTATTAGCTTGAAATCTAGCACATATGCATGGAGATTCTCCAGTTCATATGTGATAAGGTTGCCATATAACTATTGAACAGTCATTTCATGGAGATTCTTTGACTCTCTGATGGCAGTGGTTTTGGCATCCCACTTTCTAGGTAAAGCTCTCATGAACTTTATGATTAGATCTTTATTTGGATAGATCTTTCCATAGGCTCGGAGAGAGTTGAGTAGTACATTGAATCTTTCGTAGGTAGAAGTGACATTTTCTCCTTGAACGTGTGCAAACATTTCATATTGCTGAGTCAGGAGAGATTGTTTGTTTTCTCTGACTTCTTTTGTTCCTTCATGCATGATGAGTAATGCCTCCCACACTTCCTTTGATGTTTTGTTGTTCACCACATTTTCAAACAGATTGTCTTCTAACAATTGAAACAAGATGTTCTTGGCCTTTTTGTCGAGTTGGACAGCTTTCTTTTCATTGTCAGTCCATTCTTCTTTGACCTTAATCTGAATTCTATTTGGGTCGTCTACAGTAGGAGCAAGCTTGGTAGGAATGTAGAGTCAATTTGAATAGTTTCAAATAGATCTTCATCTATTGAATCCATGTGGGCTTGCATACGAACTTTCCAGTTGGCGAATTTATCTTTGTTACACATAGGTGGCTTGCTGCCTCCTCCAGTCTTTGATTCGCTTATCAGATGTGTCATTGGATCTACTTAAGCTTTGTAAGCTATTTAATAGAACCTGCTCTGATACCAATTGTTAGTTCCTAGAGGCACAATAATTATCTAAAAGGGGGATTGAATAGATATTTTAAATTCTTTCTTTTCAAAATACTTGTTAGTTTTGATAATGATTTAAGCACGGCGGAATTAAGATTTGTTTGTTTTCCCTTCAAGATATAATGAATTAATAGGAGTAAAGCAGTTATAACAGTTATAGCAGTTATGGAAAGAATATAAGAGACACAGTCATTTTAAGTGGTTCAGAGCATTCAAAGCTTCTAGTCCACTCTTCTACTCCTCGAGTAGGAAATCCACTAAGGATATCTTTACAACTTCTGAATCTCATAGATTCCTTCAAGACCAGCAGTCTTGGAACTTCTTAGTTCACTATTAAACTCTTCAAGTCCAGCAGAATTGGTACTTCTCAGTTCACTTAGAACTCGTCAAGTCCTTCTAACTTGGAACTTCTTCCTTCACTTAATAATAGTTGAGTTCTTGAATGGTGCTACTCATTTTCCATTAAGCTTGTGTTCGAAAGAATTGAGTAGCTGAGCAAGCTTTCCTTTTCGGATCGTAGAGTTTGAGCGTTGAGTGTTCTTCAACTTTTTGTTCAGTGCTTGCATGATTCTTTCATCTGCTGATGTTTTGTATATATGATGCCTTTGAAATGTATCCGTTGAAGACATCCGTTGAAGCATTAAATGCATTTGACATTTCTGAGCTTTGATGGAGACTTTCTGCATAACTTCTGATTAACAGACTGGCCCACTGACACAGCAGACTACTATCTCACCTAACACCTGAAAAGGTGTTTTCAGCTAACCCATAGTAATTTCCTTAGCTTCTTCAATACGTTTCTTTGTTATATACTAAGGATGACTATTGTGTCATTGGGACTTCCGAGGTCTTCAACTTCTATAGCTCATTCCATATTTGTTGTGATTTATCTTTAAATAAATGGACGAGGCTCGATGCTTCTGACACAGACAGATGAAGCTCTACGATTCTGATCGTGGTGTCTTGCCACCTTGGTACTTGATCTGGTGCTAATAGATGAGAACACTACGATTTCTCTTAAGTACTGGTACACTACGATCTTCACTTGCTTGACTTGCAGACTCTGCGCTTTCGAGAGCACTCTATGAACTCTGATTTGGCTCGGCAAGCGTTAGGACTACTCTACGACTTCGGAGAGGCCCTTCAAAGCAGATACACTATGATCCTCGACGCTCTATGATTCTGCCTTGTCTTCTATAATCTCTTGATCATCTTGATAGACTACGATTCAGTTGAAACCTATTTATTACATCTCAAGATATAGATCAACCTAACATCTTTGATCTTTTCTTCTATATATTCATTTTCAAAATGATAAACATTAAAGTCCAGATCAACCTAACAAATTTGATCTATCACTAAGTCCTTGTACATGTGTTCCTTTGAAGGACTTTACATATAATCATGACTATTAACTTTCAACATCAAATTTTAAATATGCGATCTCCCAACAAATGCTTTTAGAATAATGATGATGATCATTCTAATGAGATCTAAATTCTTAGAAAGATTAAAACTAACATAGTTCCCAATCATTGGATTACTAAATTGGGGATTAGTGAATTCGGATAGATTGGTACATACGTTTGCTTGCTCATTGGATGAGGATGATTGATGTAAGACCCCAACTTATTATAAATAAAATTAGATTTTTTCTATTCATTATTCTAAATTAATAAGGTGTTAATTTGATATAATGCTTTGGTTATGGGTGAAATGTGCAAATTTTGCAAAATAAGCAAGTGGTTATAGAATATTCATTTCTGTCAGGGAATATTCGTTTGGTCGTGGAATATTCTTGTTGTCGGGGAATATTCGTACGACGGCACAGCCATTTGTGGGCCCCATAACAGAAAATGGTTGGATGAAGGAAAACGACAAAGTATGAGTTTTTATAAATAACGACATAGTTGTTACCTTTAACACTGTTGGAATACCCGGTGGTTAAAAATACAGTAATATGCGTGGTTGCAGAGTAGCACACGGTATTGCACAGTATTTTTGAATTATTGATCCTTACGTAAGAAAGCACTACTCAATAATTGTTACAGTAATTACTGTTCAATATTTTATTTTATTGATTCAATAATTGCTGCATTGATTTTTTATATTATTATTGTTTCAATAATTGTCACTGCACAATATTTCTCATTATCATATCAATAATTCATATTAGTTGAATAATTTTATTAGATAGCATTATTGGCAATGTCTAGAAAGTTCTGTCTAAGGAGAGGTTTGGTCACCTAATTGCGCATCAGTAAGGAGAAATCCTTATTGGAAAGCCCCATCTTTCCTAGGAACTGCCTGGTTGTCATTATTGTGATTCTGTAATATTATTGTGAATAATTAATTATTGATAAAGAAATATTTATTTGATGCAGATATAAATGATGGATTTAATATTTTTTATGTGGTTATAATTGAAGGAATTAGTGTTGAGGTGTTTTATCAATATTTTTGTCGGAATGGAGGTATTAAAAATCAAATCAGTATTTCTACGATATATTGCGTGAGTTATAATTTTTAATCCGATCATTGGATCGTTGTGATTTTTGGATATGTTATACATATACAAGTTGAATATATGTCCACAAATTTTAAACCGTTAAAAATGAACGTATGATTTGTTATGAATTTTAAGAGGTGATTGATTCTGAAATTAGGTTTATAAATGATTTTGGTGGAAAATTCTAGAATTGAGTGGGCCCCACTTGTGGTTGGTGAAGAAATGTGCTGAATTTTATTTCAAATGTGGTGGGCGAAAATAGTAGCAGGTAAAGCCATCAGGTAATAGGTCAAGTCTGTTTCGGCGTGCTAACATTTTCCTATAAATAGAGGGCTAAGTTGGAATTGAAAATCACACCAGAAACATAAGCTTTCTCTTTCTCTCTATATTATCGAGTATTTTGTGAGTATTTAGATACTTTGAGAGTTGTTGTTCAATACAAGTTTCATTCAAAGATCACTTTCAATAGCTCATTCCGGCAATCGCTTTTTGAGGTAAGGGATGTTATTTTCTTCTTAAATGATATTATTTTCTTACACATCATTATGCCGAAATATTGGTTTGAACTTTTTAATCAAATTTAGAACTTTTTGTGTCGGGGTTACTATTCACGTATACGATACTATTCACGAATACGTGCCTATTCACCGAAAAATGAAAATTTTCCTTTTTGTCCAAGTTGTCTATTATGGTTACTATCTTTGATTGTATCCATGTTTTGATCTTTATTTTTGAATTCTACTTCACAATTGGTTATTATGGAGTATTATTGAACTTGGATAAACTATTTTACGAATCCCTAATATTTGTCCTTCTGTCTCACTGGATTCGTTCTCTAAAATGTTTTTCATCATCCTCAGTCCTTAATGATGATATTATTGAATATCTTTGGCCTGTAGTGCAAAGATGAATGATTAACTGATGAATATCTTTGGCCCGTAGTGCAAAGATGAACAGGTGTTGAGATGAACATGACCAACTGGTGATACAAATGAATATCTTTGGCCTGTAGTGCAAAGATGAATATTCTTTTAAAGATGTATATTGATTGTTGTTACAGGGATAAAATATTGATGATGGACTTTTAAATCTTAGAAGATAGTAGAACTCATTCTCTACTTGACTCTTCTAATGGATTGTTGTTTCCGCTGCAGTTTTGAATCTAAAACTTGTTGTCTATTATGTTTTATCGATTTTTCCCCGTTGAAGACTAATGATAATTTGTTGTATATTATCTTAGTCATAATATTCTTTACTAGGCTAGTTGAGCTCACCCTTTTCCTTTTTGTTCCATTTTTCTTCTCAGGAGGTGAGAACATAGTAAGATCTAGTCGGGGTATGGAGTGATGGTTATAGAAAGATGTTTTAGCAGTCCTCACTATTTCTGTAAAATAGTGTTTGAATAATTGTAACGAGGACTTATTTGAGTGTGGATATTGTCTAGAAGACAATATTTATATTTAAACTCACGATGAAGTGTTGTCGTATTTTGCACGACAATTGTCATTATTGAAGTTGTAGTTTGCTTTACGTGCACCATGTATTTGGCGACTCGAGAATGGGTGTTGTATACTTATTTTGGGGGCGCCACAGTTGGTCTCAAAGCTTAGGATATGGTCTCCAAGGAGAGATCGGGAATAAAACTAGGAGGGAGAGATGAGTAAATCCTTCATTTAGTGTGTCCTATCTAAGCTTATTTGTTGGTCGGTCATAATATAGGGATATTATGTGATATGTTAATTTGTTTAATTAACCCTTATTTTATGGAAGTATTTACGAATGGCTGCTGAGAACGTTAACAATGGAGTGTATGAGACTGTGGAACAACCTTTATTTACAAACCAGGAGAACGTGCAACAGGAAGGCAATGTTCCTCCTGTAAACAAAGCTACCGAGCAAACGATGAATGATGGAATGTTTAGGAGCTTTTTACAATTCATGCAAAATCAGACGAGGGAGACTCGTGTACAAAATATGCATGGAAGTGATAGCAACACACGATCTATCACAGCCAAGCAGTTCAAGGAGTTGGGACCACCAGATTTCTGGGGAAAGCCCGATCTGATTAAGGCAGAAACGTGGGTCAAGCAAATTACCAAGATATTCGATGTCTTGGGATGCACGGAGGAACATAAGGTTCCATTCGCCACCTTTATGTTCCGTGGAGAGGCAGATTACTGGTGGGAATCTGTGAAGCGTACCCAGCCAGCCGCACTCAACATGTCTTGGGAAAGATTTCAGAAATTGTTCAATGACAAGTAATTTCCTAAAAGTATTCGTCATATGAAGGAGGTAGATTTTATTAGACTAGAACAGAACAACATGACGATGTCTCAGTACGAGGCTAAGTTCGTGGAGTTATCCAGGTTTGCACCTCATTTGGTAGAAAATGAGGAACGTATGACGCGGATGTTTCTGAGAGGTCTAAAACTCGAGATTCGTCAATACTTTATCTCTCATAAATTTTCTCTGTATTCAGATGTTGTCAACAGGGCTCAATTATTAGAGAGAGATAATAAGTATACTCAACTAAGGGATCACAACTAGGGTCATACCGGTGACAGCAGTCATCAGAGCGATGATAACCAGCGAGGAGGGAAGAATATGGACAAAAGCGGTAACCACTCGGGTGGTAATCGTGGCCATGATAATAGAAGAGGTGAGTCTAGTGGAAATTTCAAAAAGAGGAGATTCAACAATGACGGGAAGACATCAAAGAACAACACCAAAGATCAATCTGTTACTAGGGGAGGAGAACGACCACCGGTCGTGTGTTATAAATGCGGGAAAGAGGGACATATCAGCCCAAACTGCCCACAACAATCCAAGGTATGTTATAACTGTGGAAATGAGGGTCATATAGCCCGAGAGTGTTCTGTAGCAAAACCAAATTCAGCGGGGATGGTGACTCCAAAAGTTATCCTGGATAAGTCAAAATCAGCGATTCCTGGAAGAGCGTTTGTCGTAACTGGCCAAAACCCAAGGAACCCGAACGAGGTGATCATGGGTAAGCTAATCATGAATTCTAGCAAAGTTTATACCTTACTAGATACCAGTTCTACCCATTCTTTTATCTCTCCTGCTTGTGTTCAACATTTAAACTTGACTTCGGAGAAATTAGACTTTGACTTATCTGTTGAAACTCCGTTGGGTGAAACCTTCGTTACATCTACAGTTTATAAATCTTGCTTGATCCAAGTTGGCACAATCACATTACCTGTTGATCTTATTTCTTTAAAGATACTTGCATTTGATGTGATTTTAGGGATTGATTGGTTAACTACTCATCATGCCAAAATTGATTGTTTTCGTAAGGTTGTTAGTTTTCATATTCCTAACCAACCTGTCATACGAATTCAAACAACTAAACCACTAAAATCAGTCACTGTCATATCAAGCCATAAATCTATTTGTTTATTAAAAAATGGATGTTAAGCTTTCTTAGCCCATGTTATGGATTTAAACAAAGACAAGTCGGATTTGGATAATATTTTTGTTGTTAGAGAATTTCCTGATGTATTTCCTGAAGAACTTCCCGGTCTACCCCCAGAACGTGATGTTGAATTCTTTATTGACCTTGAACCATGTACAAAATCCATTTCTAAAACCCCGTATCGAATGGCTCCTATTGAACTTCAGGAATTAAAGGTCCAATTACAGGAGCTATTAAACATCGATTTCATTCGTCCTAGTACATCTCCTTGGGGTGCTCCTATTTTATTCGTAAAGAAGAAAGACAGGAGTATGCGACTTTGTATTGACTACCGAGAATTAAACCATGTCACCATCAAGAATAGGTATATGTTACCTCACATTGATGACCTGTTTGACCAGTTGCAAGGAGCACAATTCTTTTCAAAGATCGATCTTCATTATGGATATCATCAGCTGAAGATTAAAACTGTGGATATTCCAAAGACTACCTTCAGAACTCGGTACGGGCATTATGAATTCTTAGTCATGTCTTTTGGATTGACTAATGCTCCTGTTGCTTTCATGGATATGATGAATCGTGTATTCAAGGAATACTTGGATCAGTTCGTTGTTGTCTTTATTGTTGACATCCTCATCTATTCCAAAAGCCGTGAAGATCATGAGCACCATTTGAAGTCGATCATCGAAAGGCTTCGTGAAAACAAGCTTTATGCCAAGTCAAGAAATGCGAGTTCGGCTTGAGAAGTAGCATTCTTTGGGCACGTGGTGTCAAAACATGGAGTATCTGTTGACCCGACGAAGATTGACGCAATACAAAGTTGGGAGCAACCAAAGTCAGTGACCGAAGTACGCAGCTTTCTGGGCTTAGTTGGTTATTATCGGATATTCGTGGAAGGATTTTCTCGAATCGCTACTCCGTTAACTCAGCTGAGTCAGAAAGATACAAAATTGGTATGGAACGAGGAATGCGAGAAGAGTTTCCAAGAGCTCAAGAGGAGACTCATTTTGGCACCTGTTCTGGCAATACCATCTGGTTCGGATGGATTTGTTATCTACAACGATGCTTCAGGCAAAGGGTTAGGATGTGTTCTCATGCAACATGGGAAAGACATAGCCTATGCCTCGCGACAACTCAAAGAATATGAGAGGAATTATCCTACTCATGATCTGGAGTTGGCAGCAATCGTATTTGCGTTAAAAATTTGGAGACACTACTTGTATGGGGAGAAAGTGGAGATTTATACGGACCATAAAAGCCTTAAATATTTCTTCACCAAAAAGAACTCAACATGTGGCAACGACGTTGGCTTGAGCTATTGAAAGATTACGATCACACTATTCAATATCATCCTGGAAAAGCGAACGTAGTAGCTAACGCATTGAGTAGAAGATCATATGCGAGTACGAGTGCGATATTGTCAACACAAAGGCCCATTTTATATGACTTGCAAAGGATGGAGATAGAATTAAAGACTCTAGGGACCCACATGATGATGGTGAATATACGAGTAGAACCGACTTTAATAGATAAAGTTAAAACCGCTTTCAAGCTACTTTAATTCAAATGATGCGTATGAAGAAGAAAGTGCAAGAAGGAGCTATTCCAGAAGCAAGAATCGATGAAGAAGGAATACTTCGAGTCAACTCTAGATTTTGCGTTCCTAATGATTCTGACTTGAAGTATAGAATCATGATGGAGGCACACAACACCCCGTTTGCAATCCATCCTGGGAGTACCAAAATGTATCATGATATTCGACTTACATTTTGGTGGAACAATATGAAGAGAGAGATCGCGGAGTTTATCTCGAGTTGTTTAACCTGTCAACGTGTAAAGGTGGAGCATCAAGTTCCAAAGGGTCCATTGCAACCACTTGAAATTCCAGAATGGAAGTGGGAACACATTACTATGGATTTCGTTACAGATCTTCCCAAGGTTTCTCAAGGTATTGATGCGATTTGGGTTATTGTTGATAGATTAACCAAGTATGCTTATTTCTTACCTATACGAGAAACTTATTCCCTGGAGCGTCTTGCTCATATATACGTGAATGAGATTGTGAGATTGCATGGCATGCCAGTATCCATAATTTTGGATCGTGACCCAAGATTCACTTCACGATTTTGGGTTAGCTTGCAGAAAGCTATGGGCACGGATTTACGATTCTGGGCCTCGCATACCATCCTCAAAACAGACGGACAATCGAGAGGACTATTCAAACTCTTGAAGATCTATTAAGACTCCGTGTCCTAGACTTTAAAGGGAGTTGGGATAAGTATTTACCATTGGTGGAATTCTCCTACAACAACAGTTATCAAGCAAGTATAGGCATGGCTCCATTCGAGGCGCTAGTATGGACGAAAGTGTCGCTTCTCCAAATCTTTGGGATGAGGTGGGAGAAGCAACGTTGTTGGGACCAGAATTAGTACACATGACTACAGAAAAGATCCAAATGATTCGACAACGTATTCAAACCTCACAAGATCAACAAAAGAGTTATGCTGATCTTCATCGAAAGGACGTGGAATTTAATATTGGCGATCATGTACTGTTACGTATTGCTCTATGGAAGAGAGTTACAAGATTTGGAAAGAGAGGAAAGCTCAATCCAAGGTTTGTTGGTCCATTTGAGATTCTTGACAGAATAGAAAATGTGGCCTATAGACTCGCATTACCTCCAAGTATGTCTCATGTTCACAATGTTTTCCACATATCTATGCTTCATAAATATGTGAAAGACCGAACCATATTATTGAGTTAGAACCGCATTTAGATAGTCAAGATTTAACGTGCGAGGAGGTACTTTATTAAAATCTTGGATAGGAAAGAACATGTCCTACGCACCAAGATTATACCACAAGTTAAGGTTTTGTGGAGGAACCATGCTATTAAAGAAATGACCTGGGAGTTAGAATCGGAAATGAAAGCAAGGTACCCTCACCTTTTCGAAACACCAGGTACGTACATCAATTTCGAGGACGAAATTTTATAAGGAGGGGACGTTGTAAGACCCCAACTTATTATAAATAAAATTGAATTTTTTCTATTCATTATTCTAAATTAATAAGGTGTTAATTTGATATAATGCTTTGGTTATGGGTGAAATGTGCAAATTTTGCAAAATAAGCAAGTGGTTGTAGAATATTCATTCGTCGCTTGAAATATTCGTTTGGTCGTGGAATATTCTTATTGTTTTTGGGAATATTCGCATGCGACGTGCCATTGACCATTTATGGGCCCCATAACAGAAAATGGTTGGATGAAGGAAAACGACAAAGTATGAGTTTTTATAAATAACGGCGTAGTTGTTACCTTTAACACTGTTGGAATACCAGGTGGTTAAAAATACAGTAATATGCGTGCTTGCAGAGTAGCACACGGTATTGCACAGTATTTTTGAATTATTGATCCTTATGTAAGAAGGCACTACTCAATAATTGTTACGAGAATTACTGCTTCAATATTTTATTTTATTGATTCAATAATTGTCATGCGTTGATATTTTATATTATTGTTGTTTCAATAATTGTCACCGCATTAATATTTCTCATTATCATATCAATAATTCATATTATTTGAATAATATTATTAGATAGCATTATTGGCAATGTCTAGAAAGTTCTGCTCTAAGGAGAGGTTTGGTCACCTAATTGCGCACTCAAAGAAGGAGAAATCCTTATTGAAAGCCCCCTCTTTCCTCGAACCGCTGTTTGTCATTATTGTGATTCGTAATATTATTGTGAATAATTAATTATTGATAAGAAATATTTATTTGATGCAGATATAAATGATGGATTTATTTATTTTATGTGGTTATAATTGAAGGAATTAATGTTGAGGTGTTTTATCAATTTTTTGCCGGAATGAAGGTATTAAAAATCAAATCAAGATTTTTACGATATATTATGTGAGTTATAATTTTTTAATCCTACCGTTGGATCGTTAGATTTTTGGATATGTTATACATATATAAGTTGAGTATATGTCCACAAATTTTGAACCATTAAAATGAACGTATGATTTGTTATGAATTTTAAGAGGTGACCGATTCGGAAATTAGGTTTATAAATGATTTTGGTGGAAAATTCTAGAATTGAGTGGGCCCCATTTGTGATTGGTGAAGAAATGTGCTGAATTTTATTTCAAATGTGGGGAGCGGCAATAGTAGCGGTAAAAGCCATCAGTAATCAGTCAAGTCTGCTTTTGCCATAACTAACATTTTCCTATAAATAGAGGGCTAAGTTAGAATTGAAAATCACACCAGAAACATAAGCTTTCTCTCTTTCTCTCTCTATATTATCGAGCTTATTTTGTGAGTATTTAGATACTTTGAGAGTTGTTGTTCAGTACAAGTTTCATTCAGCATCACTTCCGACCTTTCATTCTGAAGTACTATTTCTTTGAGGTAAGGGATGTTATTTTCTTCTTAAATGATATTATTTTCTTCAATATCATTATGCCAAAATATTGTTTTGAACTTTTTAATCAAATTTAAAACTTTTTGTGTCGGGGTTACTATTCACGTATACGGCACTATTCACGAATACGACACTATTCACCGAAAAATAAATTTTTTCCTTTTTGTCCAAGTTGTCTATTGTGGTTACTATCTTTGATTGTATCCATGTTTTGATCTTTATTTTTGAATTCTACTTCACAATTAGTTATTATGGAGTATTATTGAACTTGGATAAACTATTTTACGAATCCCTAATATTTGTCCTTCTGTCTCACTGGATTCGTTCTCTAAAATGTTTTTCATCATCTTCAGTCCTTAATGATGATATTATTGAATATCGTTGGCCTGTAGTACAAAGATGAATGATTAACTGATGAATATCTTTGGCCCGTAGTGCAAAGATGAACATGACCAACTGGTGATACAAATGAATATCTTTGGCCTGTAGTGAAAAAATGAATATTCGATTAAAAATGTATATCGATTGTTGTTACAGGGATAAAATATTGATGATGGAATTTTAAATCTTAGAAGATAGTAGAACTCATTCTCTACTTGACTCTTCTAATGGATTGTTGTTTCCGCTGCAGTTTTGATCTAAAACTTGTTGTCTATTATGTTTTATCGATTTTTCCTCAAGAAAGACTAATGATAATTTGTTGTATATTATCTTAGTCATAATATTCTTTACTGGGCTAGTTGAGCTCACCCTTTTCCTTTTTGTTCCATTTTTCTTCTCAGGAGTTGAGAACATAGCAGGATCTAGTCGGGGTATGGAGTGATTGTTCTTGAAAGATGTTTTAGCAGTCCTCACTATTTCTGTAAAATAGTGTTTGAATAATTATAACGAGGACTTATTTGAGTGTGGATATTGTCTAGAAGACAATATTTGTATTTAAACTCACAGTATGTGTTGTCGTAGTTTGTACGACAATTGTATTATTGAATTTTATGATTTGCTTTCTGTACCATGTATTTGGCGACTCAGAATTGGTGTTGTATACCTATTTTGGGGGCATCATGATTGATCTCATGATCATTTGTGTGAAGACACTAAAGCAAGTATGTAGGTGCTTATTAGAGAATAAGTAACTGAACGTGGCTCGCTAAGGAATACCTATTGGAGTTTTACTTGCCTGCCAATAGGAATTCATGTAGTGATAGTAGTACAAGTGATCCTTGGACTTGAGATCATCATACTATCTTGTGTATGATGAGTTATACTTTGATTTATTTCTTAAGACCCTTAGGGTATATCAAAGGGTATGCTTGGGTATAATAAGTTGTACATAGAGATAATGTATGATCAATAAAGAATCTACCGCTTCTAGTAAAAGAAGAGAAATGTCCTATGTGATTCGATAAATGACAACCCATTGTCCTTGGCCAAGGCAGAATGAAATTAGAAAGTAGTTTCTAATTTACATTATTTGGAGTTATACATTTAAGAATCGAAATACGTATAATTAAATAAAATAAGACTTGACAGTAATTTCATGTCTTATATTTAATTGGGACATTGTATGATGGAAGGATTGAATTGTATAGTAACTATTTACTCAAAGGTTCTTTTATGATTAATGTTGAAATCTATATTATCTGGAAAGTCGTTAATCGCTAGGGATGCTTATCCCTATTGTAGAATAAATATTAATTATTTAAATAAATTAATAGTTTAATTTATTTATTTAAATAAGATTAGAATTGTTCTAATTGATTTATTTACAACCATTTAATATGGAGAACCTAAAGGGTCACAACATAAAAAAGAAGAAAAATTATTTAAGAAGCAAATGACATAATTGTAATAATAAGTTAAGTGTATTTAATTTAATCTATGGTGATAAAATAAATTAAATAGCTTAATATTTATTATTTAATATTTTGGAAATATTAAATATAAATTAATAAGAGGATTATTATTATTATTATTATTACTACTATTATTATTTTATTCCTAAAGGAGTTTGGAAATTAATTAATAAAAATACTCTCATATATTCCTAATAAGATTAGGAGGCTAATTAATTAAAAGAGTTTAATTAATTATTCCTAATAAGTTAGGGAGCCTAATTAATTAAAGAAGTTTAATAAAATTAAATAATACCCTATTTTAATTATATTTAAAGGGTTAACTAATATCTACATAAGAGGAGTCTTATGATAGATATCAGCAGACATGGTTCCAATTGTTGGAGAGTACGCATTTTTTCTACATAGATATAAAACTAGGGTTTGCCAACCATCTTCCTTCTTGAATCTTTCTTCTTCCTCGGTGGATCACCTCTAAAGGCCAACCACTTGGGTGGCTAACATTGATCAAAGGAAGGAATCAAACCCAGTGGATTCAAGTTGAACACGAAAAGGATTTTGAGGTGAACTAGTACTTGAGGAATCTCGAATCTTCAAGGGTATAATTCTTGTTCTTCATCTTTTCGTTTAATTAATTATTGTGCATAAATAATGATCCGGATATATGGTTTGTAAAATTTTAAAACTCTATTTTACCATGTTTCCGTTTACTTTGTGCAATTTGATTGCGTGTATGAATCTTACAAACCCAAAAGTGGTATCAGAGCCAAACTTTTATGCAAATTATTAATTATTCATATTAGATATGTATATTGATATGTGTTTAGAACAAATTTTTTGGGCATAATTATTAGCATAGAATTGAGTTTTTTGGGAAAAACTGTTGAATCCGCGAACTGAAAAAAAAATAGTTTCAAATGAATCAAGCTTTTAAATACTTATTATGATGTAAAATGGCGCACTCAAATAATGTAGGGACTCTAATAGGTCACACCGTGGCACACTTCTTCAAGAAGATATAAACTCAAGGCCGCAAAGACCAGATCGGGTTTTCAAAATCGGTTATCCAAATACCGCAACGCCCAAACCCAAAGACATTTGGGGTGCCAGAACGCTTGGTATCTTTAATTAAATAAAAATTTATTTTATTTAATTTATTTGATTTCTAATTAAAATAAAAGGTTTATTTAAAATTAAAATTAGATACACTGCTTTTCAGCAATTCTAAATTATAAATAAATGAGTTTATTTTGATTTGAAATTGGATTAAAATAAAGTTATTTATTTTAATTGGAATTGAATTCCACGTTTGTTTGAATAAAAAAGTTTAGTCAAAAGTTTAATATTAACTTTATTCATTAATAATGTCAATATGACTTACTAACTTTCATCCCGACTTATTAATGATCTTACATGATTAACCAGACTCAATCATCATTGGTGAAGTACCAATGTCGATTACCGTTCACAATTTATTTATTAACAATTCGTGTTCTTCGTTACCATACTAACAACTCGCGTTCAATTCCTAAGTTTATCGCCATATACACTAGTATATATAACATAAGAATAGTTTTAGTACGCTTATTAAGTATATAAACTTATCTTATACAGGTCTTGAAACAACTAGAGTTCAAACCTAACTTGTCTAACAAATGCCTCACTTTCTACGCCGACGCGTGGCTCTATATTAACAACATCAAGCAATGGCACCATTAGCCAGTAGTACCTAAGCCGGTCTCTCTACTGCGATGTGAAACTTATATAATTGAATGGCACTACGACGCCACTCTTTAGTCGGTCATTTACACTATACACGGCGCTGCGGTGCGGTACATTAAGCCTTGTCTGGCGCTGCGGCGCTAGACCTCAGCACCAAAAAATTTTTACAGATAAAAATTTTAGTGAGTTTCTCGGCTTCATAACTTCTTCGTTATAAGTTTGATTTGGTCCGTTCAAAAGCCTATAACTCCCATTTTAAATACTCTACGCGTTCATATAAGAATTTTACATTTCTGAATCCGTTAACTCAAAATTCACTTCTAAGTTCATTATTAAGCGTTCGTTAAATGTTATTGAGCGTTCAATACTCGTTTTCTTTGTTTTAAGTAGGAATCCGACGATTCATGAGTCCACGACTCTTAAATACCCTATCTCACATGTTGACCTTGAAAACCAACATTTTCAAGTCTCACAACAACTTTCAACTACTAATCCAAAATTTCTACGTTTTCAACGTTTAACGTCTATTTCCGTAAAATTCGCCATAACTTCGTTACTAGTGTTATATATGCCAGATCAAATGGAACACTCCATTGATTTCATATCTACATCCTAACCAAGCAAGATGTACATATCCTAATAGCGATGGTTTTCAATTTGTCCATCAACAACCATGTTCATTATTCAATATTCTCTACGGTTTAAACTTACGTAAACTCTTACGATTTTCATTTACACATGACTTATAAAGGTTTTACATATTACAAGCCATCCTTATTCCTCCATAAGAGGCATGCTCCACCAATCTATGATTCTTCATAACAAAGAAATCAAAAGGGATGGAAAACTAATTTTAATGGAATATTACCTTCCCGATCTCTGTGTTCTTGCTTAAATCTCTAATCAAAAGCTTCAAAGTGAGATGATTGGTTATGTCTAGCTCTTTATCTCTCTCAATATATGTTGGATGATCTCTTGGAAACCACCAAATGACCACATATGCCTTCTATTTATAGGAAACTCAAATGGAGGGATTTTTCGTCATTTCTCCCCACCTCTTTATTATTCACTACTTCATCACCAAGTAAAATACTTGGTGATCAAGTAGTTCACTTTACTTGGCCACTAAGTGGCCGACCCACATGCCCACGGGTCATCCCCATATGTTGCCCCATGGGTTTTACCCATTCGGTGACCCATCGGTTCGATCCACGGTTCGGTTTATTAGATCGGGGTTAATTAAACATAACGTTGGGCCTTGACTTGGGCTTAAACACATAATTCTTTGGGCTTGATTACTCAATTACTTGGGCTTGATATAATCCAAATCCATTTGGATTATACTAAGTCCTAAACTCTAAGTCCATAACACCAATCGTATTCTACACATAACCTTCACGTATTCTCTTCGTATAATACTCGTACAATAATCATATTTTTTCTTCGTATTATACTCGTATACTAAATAGTATCACACTCGTATAACGTACACATAATCATTATCATAATTCATTATACGTATCTCATTTCCTTCCCGGAAATCATTCTTCCCAACCCTTAGGTTTTACGTCCGTAGGCGAAAACTTCGTTTTTCATAAATGAAATATTATTAAATATTCCATATCGTCTTCATATTATATCATTACGCATTTTTCGGAATTTCAAACTTAATTCCTGAGCAGAAACAGATGAATAGTATTTTTATGGGAATTTCTCGAAAAACTTTTATTTTCGTCTTGGAAATTCAAAACAATTAATTCTAGCACATAGCCAGTATACTAACCACATCCGCACATTCTAGGTCATCGAACGACCTTCACATAGCTTATTCACATAAATAATCAATTAAATTCATTTAATTCACATAATCAAATAAAAATTTAATTCTCATATAAATCCAATTTTCTCGGGCGTTACAAAAGGTGTTCAATTTTAATAAGGAATATTATTCAACATATTTTATTTTTCCAACAATTTTAAGTTAAAATAAAGGAGTTTATTTTGTACTTGAAATTGGATTCCTTATTAATTAAAATAAAAGAGTTTATTTTGATTGAGAATTTGATTAAAAATAAAGGAGTTTATTTTGTTTCAAAATTTGACAAAATAAAATAAAGAAGCTTATTATGATTTTGATTAAAAATAAAGGAGTTTATTTTGTTTCAAAATTGGATTGAATGCTAATTAAAATTCTCCATTAAATCGATATCAATGTATATATTGAATGTTTATTATTCATGATATGAATGTTATTTATTGCTGTATATGTTGATGTGTGTGATAATAAATGGGATTGATTATGGACTATTGACCAATGTGATTGGATTTTTTTTAGTTAGATGCATGAGTGTATGGGTTTTATTAAATGCGGTTTGCGTACCTCGTCTTCTCTAATTTTTCTTAATGTAAATTCTATCTCCCTCCTATGTACTTTCCCTTGACGGCTAATCATGCTTTCTATTTATTTTAAATAATTTTGTAATAGGAATAGTTAGAATTAATTTTGAAGAATTGGAGATCAAGGAGCGCTTGAAGACCCATTTGTAATGGAGCCCGCGACTTAAATGTAATATTTATATTTAAATTTAATTCTTGCACCCTAGGTTTCACCTTTTGGTTCACTTGGTGGCTCTAGTGAACCAAACTATAATAAAGTACATAATCAATCCCGTAGAATATAATATCCTACATGTGCATGCTTATATAATATATATATATATATATATATATATATATATATATATATATATATATATGTGTGTGTGTGTGTGTGTGTGTGTGTGTATGCATACGCGCTAAACAAGATGAGACAAAATAATAACAAATCCCTCCAATATTTTATATTAAGCCCTAAGCATTCAAAGATATTTGGAATATCGAACGTCGCCTTCTAGTATGATAAAAATAATAGAGTATCAATTAATTATTATAAGTTTGTTGTGTCACCACAAGGCTTATCTTAATTCTTTGAGATGTTAATTTTATCACATTTGATGCTTATAAAGAAAGTTGAACAATATTGTTTTGTTGTGTCACCACAAGGACAATGTTTTTCTTTTTTGAATATATGGAGTACTAGGTTGGACTTAACTTGGATAATTTTGATTCGGATGTGCCACCACTTGATCAAAATAATCTAAGAGACAAAATAAAAGGAGTTACATGATGATGTAATTGACAAGAGTTGTCTAACTATTTATTTATATATAGTTTATTGTGTCACCACAAGGCTATATACATTTGAAATGAGATCCTTATTCTCACTAGCAAATCTTTAATTAGATTTTTCCGAACTATATAAGTGAGGGTAATATAGTTTGAAGAAAATAGTGGGAGATACCAATTTAAAACAAGACCTAATTTATCTTGGTAATTAATTAATAAAAGAATGTATGCTAAAATGTTGTTAATTATAAATTCATTTACAGAATTTTACAATGTCTAAAATTACTATCACTGTGTAGCATATTAGATGCTTAATTAACAGGACTGGATTAAATGGATTGGTAAAGGAATTTGAGAATAGTTCTTATGGCTGAAAGCTATCTTATGTCCTTAATACGCCTATCCCTGCAATGGTTGTAGACAATGCCTCTGAGGAAGAGATTGCTACTTTTAGAAAGTGGCAAGATGATGCATAGTTGGCTCAATGCATCATGCTCGTATCCATGAGTAATGAGCTTCAATGTTAGTATGAAACTATGGATGCTTCTACTATATTTCTGCACATCAAGTAGTTGATGGTGAGAAAAGTATGACTGATAGATATTAGATATCTAAGGAGCTCTTCTGATCTAGAATGACCAACTACAGTATAGACACATGTCCTAAACATGATCAATTTGATTGAACAATTAGGACAACATGTTTTGTCATGGATGGAGAGTTGAGCCAAGATTTGATCTTGTAGTCACTCCCAGACTCCTTACAATTGTTGTGAATTTTTCATATGAACAAGCTAGATATCAGCTTCGCTGAGTTGCTTAACATGTTGAAAAACAATTGAGAGTCATTTTACAACCAAGAAATACCAAGTCTTACTGGTAGGGGCCAAAGGATCTTCTAAAAAGAAGAACGATTCAAAGAAGGTAAATAGAAAGGTAAAAATAATGGATAATAAGAACAAAACTGATACGGATAGCAAAGGAGTTTGCTTCCACTGCAATAAACCTGGACACTGAAAAGAAACTGCGAGAAATATCTTGTAGAGGCTAACCAAAGAAGCTTAGTGAAACTTCAGTTACAAATATAGTTTTGTTCATGATTGAAATAAAATTTTCTTTAAGTCAAGGCTCTACTTGGGTATTGGATACCGACATTGGTTATCATAAATATAGATTTATGAAGAGATCAAGCAGAAATAGAAAGCTAAACAAGGGATAAGTAATCCAATGTGTGGGAAATAAAGAAAAGGTTGTTGCATTAGCCATAAGAACTTATTGTTTAGTATTACCTACGGGAAAGTCTATTAATTCAATAAATTGTTATTGTATTTTAGTTCTCGTTAAAACATTATTTCCATTTTATTATTAGATAATAAATTTTTGGTATTATATTTAAGAGCAATTATTATTCTATTTATAATAATAATGTTTTGCATAGAATTGGAATATTACTTAATGGATTTTATATACTTGACTTACGTGAAAATAATTTTGCATATTGAAAAAAATTAGTATATGAAAAGGAGATGATCATTCAAAGAGTTGAATATTTGTATTTTATGATCATTCAAAGAATTCAAAAGTGAAACTAATTGAAAAGTATTAGAATTCTTTGATTATATCGAGGAATCAATACTTGTGCAATGAGTTTCTAGATCATCTCAAATGGTTTTCTCACAATGGATGCTTCTTAATACGCAATAATTGATTGATGTATCTGAAAGGAAAAATCGTACCTTGTTGGACATAGTGCGGTCCATAATGTTTTTAGCGACATTCTAGTATCCTTCTGGGGTCAAGCCCTAGAAATGGCTAAATATTTACAGAAAAGGTAACCTCAAAATCCGGCCCCAACACTCAATAAAAGTTATGGACAGGGAGGATTCCTAATTTTAAGTAAGTTAAGATAAGGGGTTGTCCAGCTTATGTGAAAAGGTTTCAAAGGATATGTTTGGGACAAGATTTGACACATGCAGATTTGTGGGACATCCTAAAGTAAGCTTAGGGTATATGTTCTATAATCCTACTTAGCAAAAGGTGTTTGTTTCGAAACAAGCTGCCTTCTAAGATAAAGGTTGTTGCTTTGTTAATATTCTAACCTTATTATTTTGATGATGACTTGATATTTTGTACTAATTTGTTTATTATGTAATTTCAGGAAGTTGATGAAAGGATTATTGTCTAAAAGGCTTTGAAAACATTTTGTGTCCTAAGATTAATATGTAAGGTCATTGGAAATACTTAATTTTTCAATACAAGGCTCTAGGACATTTTATGTGTGTACTTAACATGATTAATATATTATGAGTGCTTAAAATTGATATAAAATGATAATTGTTTAAATTGATCAGGATTAATTGATTTTTGTTATTGTGTGTTATTATAGAAAATTTTATTGGGTGTGTACTCTAATTTGAGAGTCCTGATTTTATAAAATATTATATAGCTTGATATATGTGTAATTTGATTTAAGTTTGTGGTAGTCAAGAGTAATGATTATTATCAAGAGTCATAATCGCTTAAGACTCGGTAGTTTCATATCTTGTTTATCCTAATTTGTTGGCTTAAGATAGACTTTGCATAATTTATGCTATATATATATATATATATATTGAATGTGCAATATAATAAGTGGCGACAGACTTTATTAGACATAATTACTATATGAATTGGAAAAGTCTAAACAAAAAATATTACCTACCTGAATCAGTTTCTTTCTGGATTACATCTGAAGAGTCCAACAAATATTTGCAACAACCAAAGATAATTGGATTTGTTATTAACATGAATAATTTTGGAACGTTACTTATCTGTTGGCAACATAAATATTATAATGTCATACAACGGAACTGATTTGTAGAACAACAGTAATATTTTTGGGCTATAAAAGAAGAACTGGTATAACAGTGATATATACAACACTGGAATTAATCTTTGCACTCATATACTTGAAAAGCTATTCTATTATTCTAGGTGCAAATTCTCAGCTGTTGTGCAATTAATATTCAGATTTTTTCAGCTAATTTTCATGAGCTTTATATTGGTGATATTTTTTTTTACTCATTGATCATTGCATTCATTAGTTGAGCCTTGCATTGTTAAATTGCTTATTTGCTTTGATCATTAGACCTCTATATTTGTAATCTTATATTTTTAGACTAAGTGTTGTCTAAAGGAATTTAATCCAGGTAGGTTAAGGTTTGTTTACAAACAGGTTCAAGAAAGCATAAGTGCTTAAGGGGTGCATTGGTGCACAAGGAGCTAGAGTGCTCAAGTGAATTATTGTAATTCAAATTCGATAGAATCTGTTTTGTAACAAGAGTCAATTTAAAGAAATGAAGTGAGTCTCCAATATTAGTTGGTATTGGACATGGTCTAGGCTATTATTATAGAGGGTAATAGCTGAACCGCGTAAAAATTCTTGGTATTGATTTTATTACTTGCTTTACTTTATTTACTCACTATAGCTAGTTAATTATCTTAATAATTAAAATTTGAATATTTGCATTATCTTAAGATAATTCTTTAACACCAAGCATTTTCTCTAAGTTATAAATTCAGCAGGATATTTTCTTAAAACACAAACAGTCAATTTGGTAGACCGTATTAATTCAGCAAGCTACATTCATCAATATAGTAGGCTGAATTTGGTAGTTTGGTTTAAAGTTTAAAAATTGGTCATAGATTGTTTCTATACTTATTCAATCCCCCTTCTAAGTGTGTCTTATCTGAATTTCATTTGGTATCAATGCTTGGCTTTACTTATCTTGGTCTTAAAGGTGACTTGTAGGAAAAGATTCTGAAATGGCACATGTGACACTCCCAAATCTAGGTACTTCATTCCCACAAGACTTGGTGTTCACTTTCCATTCATTCATATCTATCTACCCAAATATAATAAAATTAAATCAAAAATCCTCCCTTTAAAAGGTTACATCATTAATCAAAAAGGCTTCCCAGGTTGTCTAACCTTAAACATCAATCACGTGCAAAAATAAAATAGTTACATCACATCATTAAATAAAAAGTCTATCATTCATGACAATAAGTAAAATTACAAGTCTTCATCACTTGCACATTTTTTCCTTTTCCTTTGCTAGTTGTAGGTTCGTCGACCTTCTCAAATTTAGCTGCAATAATTATATTTATGCAAGAGTGTGAAAAACAAATGCTCACTAGATATAACAATGAATCAACGAGAGAATAATAACTATCAATGAATAGGCTCATCAAAACTGAATAGTACTCTATCAATGATAACCAATAACTGAAATCAAAATATGAATTATATCTGAGGGTCATAAGACCACGAACTATGTCCATGGTTACAAGTAATCTTTCAACTTTAACATTAACAGTTATACTATAGGGACTTCACGTACTTAGGGGGATCAGCCCTTCGTACAATGTATTGTGCACAAACATCTAAATACATTGCGTATCCCCTATAATAGGGTTGTTCTTCTCAGTTTTAGAGTTTAAGTCCGCACCAAAGAAAGTTTGGTTTGGATAAGCTTTAAGGGTAATTTAGAGTTTAACGACCATCAACTAAAGGATTAGTTGAATCAACAAAGTTTGATAACACTACAGTTGATCACTAACAACATAATATTGAACAATGAATAATCGTAAGCGAACTAACTATATATTGAACTCATGCTTAGAAACAACTACAAAGTATAAGTATTGAATAACAATAAACCTTGCTTGAATACTATTAAGCTAGGGCTATGAATTATTGAATATATATTAAGTAAAAGCAAGCTGAAAGTAAAACTTGCTCATTATGAGAATAACTTGTGTCAAGTAATTGATATAAGATAATTCGACATTAGGAATTGGAATTCAAGAAATTGCATTCACAATACAAGAATGACATTAAAGAAACTTGTCTAACAATAAACAAGTTAGAATACATCAATAACTATTGGAATTCAAAACTTGTTCGAATAAAGTTAAAGTTATAGCTTGCTCAAATAATGATTAGGAATACAAGAATTTTCTTAATTAAAGTTTAGAGTAAAAAACTTGCTCAATGTAAAAAGATAAGGTTTAGAAACTTGCCTCGTGCGTAAGCTATAAATTACTACTCATGTTCACCTACACATTTTAGTGAAATCACAATATCTATTAGACATGTTAACATCCACTTCCAAAATAACACCCATTTCTAGCTAAACTTGTTAATTTAGTACAAGTCTTATACTACTATATAAATATCAGAAATTCCAAGTGTTAACCTTCACAACACTTATTTACTAATCCTCGTGTTCAATAAATCACAACACTTATAACTTTAGAATTACTAACCACATGACACTATGTTGTTTAAACCTCCACATTACATGTTTGACTCATTAACACATCATTGAACTAAATTAAAATGGTATTTAGGATCTGCAGCAGCAGCAGAAACCACTATCTCAGATGATGGTAGTGGGCAGCAGCACGCCATACCTTAGCTCGATCAAGGCAATTGCCATTCTTTCAGTATCAACACTAGCAAATTTGTACTACCGGTGTACAAAGTAACTGTAAAGCAAAGCGACAAGAATCGCTTTTAGCCCAACTAACACGAATTTCACCCATAAAATAGTGAAATTAACATATAAAATTGGTATAGAACTATCACAAATATGATTGCTAACATATTCAACCACTTAGAATAATTTAACAACCACTTTAACCACAAAACTCCATTTTTTTGACATTCTTCATAGAAGTCATCACTGTGATCACAATTCTTGTTCAAATTACTTCATTCAAACTACGTTCTCTTCGTTTCTTAATGGACTAGCATAATCAACACACAATTTACAGATTAAGATACAATTTGACCACCAAAATTGATACTTTCACAAGCCATATGAAAAATATATATATTATAATTACTTTTCCTACTTTTAAACGAAATTAGCATACATTTCATTATCTAAACATAAATTCTAGCATTTCAATTACTTACAATTGCAATAATTCAGTTTATACAACAATTCAAGAGAATTTGTATTCACAGAGGATAGAAAATACATGACGTAAAACATATAAAAACATATATGTATATGTAATACTAAGGTTATGAAAATACCTTCAATTTGCTTGATAATCCTTGCTAAACACTGAAATTGCTTAGGTTTTCTCTCAATCTCTCTCAATTCTCTCTCAGCTTCTCTCCAAAATTCTCAGTATACTAAACCAAACTGATAACCAAGTATGCGTAAAACAAAATAAACCGATATGGCCATAACACGGATACTAAATATATCAGTTACAGAACAACAAACGTATAGATTATAAATACATTTTATTTATTAATTAATTTATTTTATTTGTTTTATTTATATTATATAAAAATTCAAAAATCAAAAATCCAAAAGTCATAAGGCTTTGTTTGGCAAAAAGTCTTTAAAATAAAGACTTAATATTTTAAGCCTTGTTTGGGTAAATCAATTTTAAACTACTTTAATTTTATTTTAATAAACCATTTAGTTTAAAATTTATAATCACATATTATTTATTTGGATTTCCATATCCAACATTAATCAAATAAATTAATTACACACTATATTTACATAAATATTCCACTTAAACAAATATCACAAAATTATAATTTCATTATAATTTTATTTAATAATTTAACATACCACTTTAAATTATTAAATTAAAACAACAATATAACATCTCATTTAATAATTTAACATACCACTTTAAATTATTAAATTAAAACAACAATATAACCTCTCATGTTATATTACAACTCTCTAAATTATAAATTAATTTAATTTAGAATATTATCTAATAAATTTAATTCATAAATATTTAGTAACAACAATCACATTAAATAAAATATTTATTTAATTTAATAAATATTTTAAATTACATATAATAAAATCTTGGATTGTTACATTCTTCCCTCCTTACAAGGATTCTGTCCCCAGAATCACAACTCAAACAACTCATTCGTCACATTCTTTCTTCCTTACAAAGATTCTGTCCCCAGATTCGAAGACACAGACTAAACAAATTACTCGGGGTAATTCTTCATCATTTTCGCTTCGAGTTCCCACGTAGCCTCTTCGACATTATGGTTCCTCCATATCACCTTCACAGAAGGTATCACTTTATTCTTGAGCACTTGTTCTTTCTTGTCGACTATTTGGATAGGAACTTCTTCATAAGATAAATCTTTACTGAATTACAACGGTTCATAACATATTTGTAATCGGGTTTATACGGTCGCAATACCAACACATGAAAAACGTTGTGATCATGTTCTAATTATGGAGGTAAAGCTACCTCATAAGCTACTTCTCCCGCTCTTCGTAGTATCTCGAAAGGTCCAATAAACCTTGGGCTTAGCTTTCCTTTCTTGCCAAAATGAATTTTTTCCTTCCAAGGATAAACTTTCAGGACAACGAAATTTCCTACTTCAAATTCACGATTCTGTCTGCGTTGATCAGCATACTTCTTTTATCGATCTTGATCAGCTACCAGTCTTGCTCTGATGAGTTTGATAACTTCAGTGGTATGTTGTACCAGTTCTGGTCCTAACTGTTGACGTTCGCCAACTTCATCCCAGCATAGTGGAGTTCTGTATTTCCTGTCGTATAATGCCTCGTATGGCGGCATTCCAATGCTTGCGTGATAACTTTTGTTGTATGCAAATTCCACTAACGGTAGATGATCATCCCAGTTTCCTTTGAAATCCATGATGCACACTCTAAGCATATCCTCTAATGTCTGGATTGTTCGTTCACTTTGCCCATCGATTTGCAGATGATATGCTGTACTCATCTTCAGTTGCGTTCCCATGTATTCTTGTAATCTGTTCCAGAAATTTGATGTGAATCTCGGATCTCTATCTGATACTATTGACACTGGAACTCCATGTCTTGAGACGATCTCCTTAACGTACAGTTTTGCCAGTTCATCGAGATTAAATCTAATCTTTATTGGCAAGAAGTGTGTTAATTTTGTTAATCTATCCACTATCACCCAAATCGCATCGTATCCTTTCTATGTTGTTGGAAGACCTACCAAAAAATCCATTATGATATGCTCCTATTTCCATTCTGATATTCCCAACGGCTGAAGTAATCCGCTTGGTCTTTGATGTTCTACCTTCACTCTCTGACATGTCAAGCACTTTGCAACGCATTCTGCAACGTCTCTTTTCATATTTGGCCACCAAAAGTGTCATCGCAAATCTTGATACATCTTCGTACTTCCCGGATGAATCGAATATCTTAATATATGAGCTTTTGTTATGATTTCTTCTTTAATATCCTGTACTACTGGAACCCAAATTCGTCCCTCAAATCTTAGCATTCCCTCAGTATCAAGCTTATACTTTACCTCTTTACCCTTGAACACACTTTCATTTATTTTTCTGCATTCATCATACTGTAGTTGAGCATTCTTCACCTTCTCCACCAATGTTGGACTAACTTCCATCTGGTACAATCTTTCATTGAATTCTTTTGGAAATTTGATTTCCAACTCTAGCCTTGCCATTGCTGAAATGAGCTCCTCCTGGTTGGTTAACAACATCAATTTTTCTCGGCCTTTCCTACTCAAGGCATCTGCAACCACATTAGCTTTGCCCAGATGATAAAAGATCTCGAATCATAATCTTTTATTAATTCCATCCATCTCCTTTGACGCATGTTTAGGTCCTTCTGTGTGAAAATACTTCAGACTCTTATGGTCTGTGTATATCTCACATTTTTCTCCATAGAGATAGTGTCTCCATATTTTCAACGCAAACACTACTGCCACCAACTCTAAATCATGAGTCGGATACCCTTTCTCATAGTCTTTCAATTGCCTAGATGCATATGCAATGACTTTTCCATTCTGCATAAGGACACAACCCAATCCTTTGTGTGAAGCATCACTATACACCACAAAGTTTCCTGTATTATCTAGTAATGACAACACAGGTGCTACACTGAGCCTCTTCTTCAATTCCTTAAAACTCTCTTTACATTCTTCGTCCAAACAAATTTTACAGATTTTCTTGTCAAATTTGTCAACGGAGTTGCAATCTTGGAAAAATCCTGAATAAATCGTCTGTAATACCCTGCCAATCCCAAGAAACTTCTCACTTCTGATGGAGTTCTTGGTTGTTCCCAATTTATCACGGCTTCGACTTTTGATGGATCCACTGAAATTCCATCCTTGTCGATTACATGCCCAAGAAATTGTACACGTTCCAGCAAAAATTCACATTTAGAGAATTTCGCGTACAACTTTTCTTTTCTTAGCGTTTCCAGTGTCAGACGTAAGTGTTCCATGTGTTCTTTTTGAGATCTAGAATACACCAGAATATCATCGATAAATACCACCACAAACTTGTCTTAAAATGTTTTAAACACCCTGTTCATCAAATCCATGAACACTGCAGGGGCGTTTGTCAAACCAAAAGACATCACCAAAAATTCATAATGTCCATAGCGAGTTCGGAATGCCATTTTTGGTACATCCTCTTTCCTTACTTTCAGTTGATGATACCCACTTCTCAAATCTATTTTCGAGAAGTATCTAGCACCCTTCAATTGATCAAACAAGTCATCTATTCTTGGCAACGGATACTTGTTTTTAATAGTGACTTTGTTTAATTCTCTATAATCAATACAAAGACGCACAACTCATCCTTCTTCTTCATAAATAAAATTGGCGCTCCCCACGGTGATACGTTCGGTTGAATATACTTCTTATCTAACAATTCTTGCAGTTGTACCATCAGTTCTTTCATCTCTACCGGAGCCATTCTATACGGGGCCTTCGATATCGAAGCGGTTCCTGGCGCTAAGTTGATCTCGAATTTAATCTCTCGGTTAGGCGAAAGTCCTGGCAAATCTTTTGGAAACACGTCTACAAAGTCCCTAACCACTGGTATTTCCTCCAATTTTACACCCTTCTTCTTTTGAGTATCAACTATGTAGGCTAAATACCCTACACAACCCTGACTCAATAACTTCTTGGCCTGCATAACCGTCAGACACCTTGCTTGTCTAGGCTATTTGCTACCATGGAAAACTACCTTTGACAGAGTCATAAGGTTTACACACTTCTTTCGGCAATCAATTATCGCTCCATAATTGAATAACCAATCCATTCCCAATATAACTTCAAACTCTCCAAGTTTTATCGGGGTTAAATCTACTTTCATAACATTCCCCTTTATATTCACCCTACAGTTCTTGTATACGAATCTAACAGGAATTACCTCCCTATTCATAATTTCTATGTTTAAAGGGAAATTCAACTCTTCACTACGTATTTCTAACTTCTTACCAAATGCATCAGATATAAACGAGCAAGTATCACCCGAATCAAATAATACATATGCATTTATATCATTGATTAGGATAATACCTGACACGACATCTTTTGATTACACCGTATTCTGCACCGTCATGTTAAAGGTTCTGGTTGTGGGTTTATTTGATGACGTTGGTCCAGCAATAGTCAGTGTACATCCACCGCCACTTCCCTTATTTCCAGTTGTCTCACCAGATTTCTTCTTTGGACACTCGCGAGCAAAATGATCCTTCGACCCGCATGTGTAACAAGCATTCTTCTTGGGTTGATTACAATTTGGGGCAATATGACCCTCCTGGCCATAGTTAAAGCATACCCGCTTCCCCCTTAAACACATACCCGTGTGAAACTTCCCGCATGTAGCACATGCGTCAATCTTCTTCTTCCGCTGGTTACTTTGTTGATTTTCAGTTCCCACATTTGCATTCCACTTCCTCTTCAAATTATTGTTACAATTTCCACCGTTACCACCACCATTCTTAGCTTCACCCTCATTTTTCTTCTTTCTCTGCTCTTGGTTGTGCTTTGTTACAGCCTCACCTCCACTCTCAGCAAGAATTGCCTTCTCAAGCACTGCCGCAAATGTCTTTAACTGGAACAGGGAGACTCTGCTGTACAACCAGGGCTTCAGTCCCTGCTCAAATCTCCCTGCCTTGTGCTCATCCGTATTCACCTAATATGGCACAAACCTCGCTAACTTGTTGAACCTTTTTGCATATTTCGACACTGTCATTGTGCCCTATTTTAGTTCTAAAAACTGCACTTCCATCTGATTCTTTGAGCTTTCTGGGAAATAGGTCTCAAAGAATATTTCCTTAAATCTATCCCAAGTCATTACCCCTTGACCTCCTCGGGTTTTATTGGCTTGCCACCAATAACTAGACTCTGCTTTCAACATGAATGTTGCAAAAGTAGTCTTCTGGTTATCCCCTACCCTAGCAACATCGCAAACTTTCTCTATCTCCATGATCCAGGTCTGTGCCTCAACCGGATTCATGGACCCACGGAACTCTGGTGCCCAACTTCCTTGAAGTCCTTAAATGTTGCAGGTTGATTCTGTGGCTGATTCTGTAATGCTCCCGTCAGTAGCATTACGAATTGCTGAAATGGATTAGCCTCAGTATTGTTGTTATTCTCAGGGGTCCTTTGTCGTTGTTGACGTCTTGGAGGCATTTTCTGTTAAATACACCCATTAGATTATATTCAACCTTTTAAGTATTTACTACTTAGTTTGCACACTATAAAAGATTATCACATAACACATAACACTTTGAATAAAATAATAACTTTTATTCATTCATAATCTTTTAGGAAACATAAGAACAATAGCATCACTGCTACTTACATTACTTTCCTGAACTTCAAAAGTTTCAGGATAACTACATCATCATCATATCCCATGGGTTATATCATACCCAGGATTAACATCTTATTTACTCACTAATCATATAGTAATTACATTTATGATGACCTACTAAAGTACTGCATAGCCTTACGACGCTCCTCTTCTATAATATGAAACATTTTTCGGCGATCTAAAATGTACGATGGCAGCGTCTCGAACTGAATAGGATAACACATGACCCGATCTTGAGCTCGATTGATTACGGTATTGAAAACACTATTCATCTCTTCCATCTTGATCCTCTTTACTTGTACCTCTCTCTCTGCTACCCGAGCTCGTTATGAAGCTTCCTCATATGCGCCTTCGGTTCTTGCCCTCTTTCAATTTGTTCTTCAACTCTGAGATCTCCTCTGTCAGTTGCTCGTTCTCTCCTTCAGTGTGGATCAGCTTCTCTTCGACATTGTTAAGACGTTCATCTCGATCCTGGATCTCATTGTCCTTCTGCACCATTGAGGTCTGTTGTTCAGCTACTATCTCTCTCAACTCCTCAATGATATCCTGAAGTTCCACATTGCGGTCTATACTTCATCGTACATACGGGCAGCGATCGAGTTTAGTGGAATCTCTTCCTCCTCTTCCTCCTCATCCTTATTCAACTGTGGTAGCTCAACGGGGTCCTCCTCGTCCGTCTCTATCTCATCATCCTCATCAGGTAAACCCTCCTGCTCAACCACTGTGACCAACGGAGTTGTCTCCCGTGGCAGTAGTTGTTCCCAAACCACCTGAATGTCTTGAGGCTCATCCTCTCTAGGCATCTGGGATCCTTCCTCCCTAGCCTGACTAGGTTCTCCTACATTGGATGTCAACCAAATTTTAAGTTTTAATTATTAATCATTACTACTCGACACTCACGAGCACATAGGTTATAATCATATAAGCACATAAGTGTTTTATTATTTCTTTCCTAAAACTCAATAAGAGTTTATCATTACTATCTTTTCAAAGGTTACTTCCTAAGGCTTTTCCCCACCTAAGTTTCATAACCTAAGGCTTTGATACCAACTTGTGACACTCCCAAATCTAAGTACTTCATTCCCACAAGACTTGGTGTTCACTTTCCATTCATTCATATCTATCTACCCAAATATAATAAAATTATATCAAAAATCCTCCCTTTAAAAGGGTTACATCATTAATCAAAAAGTCTTTCCAGGTTGTCTAACCTTAAACATCAATCATGTGTGGAAATAAAATAGTTACATCACATCATTAAATAAAAAGTCTATCATTCATGACAATAAGTAAAATTATAAGTCTTCATCACTTGCATATTTTTCCCTTTCCTTTGCTAGTTATAGGTTCGTCGACCTTCTCAACTTTAGCTGCAATAATTATATTTATGCAAGAGTGAGCAAAACAAATGCTCACTGGATATAACAATGAATCAACGAGAGAATAATAACTGTCAATGAATAGGCTCATCAAAACTGAATATTACTCTATCAATGATAACCAATAACTGAAATCAAAATATGAATTATATCTGAAGGTCATAAGACCACGAACTATGTCCATGGTTACAAGTAATCTTTTAACCTTAACCTTAATAAATATACTATAGGATCATTTGCGTATTTAGCGGGATCACCCTTCTTCGCATGTGTATTGTGCACAAACATCTAAACGCATTGCGTATCCCCTATTTCAGTTTTAGAGTATAAGTCTGCACCAAAGAAAGTTTAGTTTGGATAAGCTTCAATGGTAATTTAGAGTTTAACGACCATCAACTAAAGGATTAGTTGAATCAACAAAGTTTGATAACACTACAGTTGATCACTAACAACATAATATGGAACAATGAATAATCGTAAGCGAACTAACTATATATTAAACTAATGCTTAGAAACAACTACAAAGCATAAGTATTGAATAAAAATAAACCTTTCTTGAATAATATTAAGCTAGGGTTATGAATTATTGAATATATATTAAGTAATTATAAAATCTTGAATGATTAGAATAAAGGTTAAAAAATAAAACCTAGAAGAGAATTTGAGGATTTATTTAAAAATTTTAAGAAGAACCTATATGGTTTCTTATTTGAATGAGAATAAAGAAATATGGGTTACAAAATTCCAAAACCCTAAAAATGAATTGATATGTATTTGAATGAATATCAATAATAAGGTATTATGATACCTGTAAAATTTGATGTGAATTGAATAGTGTAAGAAATGTTATATTAATACAGGTGGAATTTTATTAACGAAATAAGATTTCACAGGAAGAAAAGTTATGAGGTTAAACGAAGATGAGTATATGTATAGAAATATATATATACTTAGTAAGGTGTTATATATATTTTAGGAAGAGAAATGATGAATTCAGTTAATGATATAAGGATCAAGATAAAATTATGTTAGTAATTAACATAGCTTGAGCGTTGGCCTTGACTGGCAAATAAGAATTTTAAGAATTAAGTTATATAACCTAATATATATTAGGTGTGATAATTAAATAACCTAAGAGGTTATAATATGACAGAATATTAGTATATAAATATATATACTATTATTAAGAGATTTATTTTATATATCTCAAATAATTAATTTTATAACCAAGTCTAATTGGGTTATGAAATTAAAAAGGCATAAGTAAGGAATTTATTTTCAAGTATGAGAAATAAAAACCCTAATTAAATGGTTAGGGTAAAATAGAATTAAAAGTATTGGGCTATAATGATATCATAGCCCAATAATTTATTTAGAGTTCAAGTGAATTAGAATTTAATGGACTAAGGAAGTTATATTATTTAAACAAACCCAATTATATTTTTAGTGTGGGACTTGTAGATAAAATTAATTCAAGGGTAATTAGTTTATTAAATTAGCCCAAGAGGTCATGTATAAGATAAATATAGTAATGACCCAATTGAATTAATTGGGGAAGCCCAAGTTCAATTTTGTAAGCAAGCTTGATAATAAAAGTACAAGCCCAATTTTAATTAATAAGTGGCCCAATTTTTTTGACCCACTTAAAGAGGGACTATTTAGTTATTTGTTAAGCAAATTAACAATTGAAATAAAATAAGATTTGGATGATATTGATGCCATGTGACCGAAATTATGGAGAGAGGAGGAGATGGGTGTAATGTAATAATTATCTTACCTTTAGTTAGTGGTTTACTTTATGGGGTGTCACATTATTATTGGGCCACCGCATGAGCTTATCCAAGCATTTAATAATGAGAGAGAGAGAGATAAGGATTTAAATTATAATTGTGTACATGAAAATCCTAATTAAATAATTAGGGAATAATAATATCAAGAGTGTTGGAATATGTTATTTGTTATGGCCCAAAGAAATTTAATTATTTAAAGCCCAAAATAAATGGACTAGAAATCCTAATTAAATATATAAGGTTATGTAAATTAAATATATTGGACTATGATATTTTATACATGGCCCAAAACAATTATTAGAGAGCCCAAACAAGTAAAGGATTGGCCCAACATTTAGCCCAAAGGGTGAGAAAATAAGCACATGTTACTTTTATAGATTTGCTAAGATATTTGGAAGATATGAAAAGATATAGAGATATTTGTTAAGATATGATTTTATATGCTAAGATTTGGAGAGATTTGTAAGATTTTGTAGAGATAGGAGAGAGAAAGAGAAAAGATATTGGATAGATATGAAAGAGATATGGAAAGATGTGAAAGAGATATGAAAAAATATGAAAGAGATATGGAAGGGATTTTGGGAGATTTTATATATACATACATATGTTATATGTATGAATTTCTCCTACTATAAATATCCCTCATCTATTTTGCAAATAAATTTTTCCTCTCATTCTAAATAGATAAGAAAAAAAAAATATTAGAGAGAGAAGATGAAGATTATGGGAAGATTTGTATATATATACATGTTATATCTATATAATTTGTTTTGACTAAATGAAGTGAATTTCATTTGCTAAAAAGAGTTTACTTCTCTTTTTGATCTAAGTCTCCAAAAGAAAACTAGAAAGAGAGAAAATCCATGGGGGGGGGGGGTGCTACCGTGGGGCTTAGAGAGAAGTAGAAGAGTAGCTTTGGTTCATGACTTAGAGCTCCACCTAGAAAGAATAAGAAGAAGAAGAAAAATGGAAAAGGGAAAAGGTATAAACCCTAAACACTTAGTTTATGTATTTTTATTTTATTTTTTAATGATTTGATGAAATAAAGAACTTATGTTTTGAAATTTAAAACTCTTGATCTACATGTTTTAGAGTGTGTTATGTGTAGATCTAACCATTTTAGGTGTTAAAAGTTTGATCCAAAGAAAGAAAAGTAAAACAGTTTTTATAAAGCTTAGAAAAGCTAGTGACTGCTGTCCCTAAATAGAAAATTCGGGGTTAGCTAGAGTACTCTAAAAATTATGGGCCTTTGGTATATTGTAGTACACTGAATAAGCTTTCCAGAAACTCTGGAACGGAATAAATCCGACTTTGGAGGAGAGAGTTATGATATTTCAAAGTAGTAGCGTCAAAACTGGAAAACAAACTCGGGTCAGTCACTTTACACGGAATTTTTTGAATTCTGTATTTAGAATTTGGAAAAGGTCAAAGAATAAAAGTTGTAGCCCCGAAAGATAGCTTCGCGTGGGCTCAAAAATCATCTAAAAATGTTTTAAAACGAAAAAGTTATGACTGTTTTAGCAAAATTAGTTTTGTGTCTTTTGAGGAAAAACAGACTGGTTTGGACAGTCAAGGGTAGGGGTAGTTTTGTTATTTTTCTGACATTCAAAAATTCTAGAAACATTTGGGAGGATACTATGATAAGTTTTCCAACATCTCCAAGTGGAATCACTGAAAAAGGAGTTGTAGATTTCCGCATGGACTATTTTTAACAAAGCACGAAAAAATGAAAAAGGAGAAAAAGCTACTGCCCAAATTTTGTAAGGGCTGTTTCGGCCACTTAAATTGTGAAATAAATTCCGACCTTTTGGGACATGTAAATATATGGTATAAAGTACTTCCTGTCCAAAAATGAGCTCATTCCGACTTAAAATGACCAAGTTATGACCATTTCAATTTTTGTGATTTTCTGACGAAAACGGCTATAACCGGAGTTCTATAACTCCGATGGCCACGAAATTTAAACTGAAAGCTCATGTTAATATGTGTAAGATCCCACCAAGAGTTGGGAATTTATGGATTTAAATGTGAGGTATCTAATTTGTTAAGGAATTAACTATAAAATGATTTTTGAAAATACTAAAAGAAATTGAAAAATTACGGAAAAATTATTTTTGTGTATGAAATATATGTATATATGTTTGGCCTAAGGATAGAAAAATAATAAGTTGATTTGGTATTTTTCATCTAAATGATGATAAATGGATAAATGAATTTAATTAAATATATGATGTCCAAAAATATGAAAAATATGATTTATGACTTGAGACCCTTGGCATGGCTTATGCAGATTTTTGATGAAGTTTTGGGCCCAAAAGTGAAGTGTTGTGATGTTTATGGCATTTTAGAATGTTTAATGAGTTAATTAAGGAAAGGAAAATAATTGAACTAAATTGTTTATTAATGTGATTAATGACTTAAATTATTTTTTTTATATGACTAATAATATTGATTAAGATATTATTAGTAATATTTGACCGGAATGTTATTAAAAGGTTAATAACATTAGCGTAAAATATTATTACATAATTAATAATATTCGACGGGAGATTAAAATAAGAGATTTATGTTATTTTTCAACATAATTGTTGAATTTGGTATTTAATGAACTATGTTATGCTTGTAATAGACTAAAATGAGAATTTAGGGTGCTTTGAATTGGATTTTGATTGTTTGAAATGGTTTCATCTCATCAAAATATTTTGTGGTCTGCAAAAATAGTAATTTCAGGATGCTGAAATGTAATCCGGTTTAATGAAATGATATTTCAGTTTACTGAAAGGTTATCTAGCTTACTAAGATAACAAATAAAGGGAAAACTTATAAGTATAAGTTATAAGTGATGAAAAGATTATCAAAGTATAATGATAATACTAAGACTAAGGTGTAATGTCTAATACTTAACTTTGTGAGTGAAGGTTAGACAAGTTAATATAAGATGATGAGATTATAAGTAAGTAAATGAATATGGTGGTAAGATTATCTAATATGTGACTATGTGGTTAAGTGTTAGATAGTATTATGGAATAAGGTATGATATGCCAATTGAAAGATCAATCTTATACCTGATAGGTCTTTTCAATAAAGAGAATAAATTAAATTACGTAGCGGTAATCGACTATTCAGACAAGTTTCCTTAACTCAAACTCGAGTTATATTACAAAGCATGTTAGTGAATGATTATTGATGATTATTCACGTCTAAACTGATTATTGATTCGCACTTAGTGCATGTTGCATATGTTCATCTGGTATGAAAGGCTGATCACCTTCATTACCATAAGGTTCAGTTAGATGGTTCATGGTCATTGTTGACCTCCAAACACTATTGATTCAGTCACTCAATTATTGGCACTTGATTCATGTTATTTCACAATTATTACATTGTTGAAAACTTGGAAGCTTATTCATTCTTTTTAATCATGATATATCCTCAATTAAATTTCAACTTACTGGGCAAACTTGTTGCTCACCCTTGCTATATCATGATAAAAATTTTCAGATTAAGATGAAAGCTCGAATAAAGACAGAAGCAAAGGCAAAGTGCAAGATTATTTATGGCGCAGTTAGATTTATTAAATTTTCTGACGAAAATAGCATTGTAAACCTTTTTAGATATTGAAGGTATGTATTTAGTTAAGGTTGTAGACCATGGGAATGATGTGTAAAAGTTTAATGTATAAACAATTTATGTTTATATCTTCCGCAATAGTTATAAAAATGATGTACCAGATCTGAGGTAAAAAGTACCCAGATTTGGGTGGCGTCCCAGGTTGGTATCAAAGCGGTAGGTTATAAACCTTAGGTAGGGGTACCTTAGGCTATAACCGCGGAGATGATAAGGAATAAACTCAGATCGAGTTTAAGTGATAAGAAATGAATTTAGGAAATTCATTATTAAGTAAAGAAGAAGATAAAGAAGATTCAAAGAAGAATCTTGAAAGGGTTATAAGGATAAGAATCTGGAGTTACCTGACTCCAGTAATAAAGATGAAAAATGAAAATAAATAGACTATGTCTATAAGGTGAAAAGTGTAAAATCATAATATTATATGATTAAAAGAAAAGAAGATCGTAAAATTAAACGATCATAATATGGTTATAATATGAGATCACAACGTGATATGATAAGGTCATAGCAGGAGAAGGATCAATCAAATGATTGAAAACTTTATAGCAGAATTATTATAGTTGTACTATAAAATTGTACTATGAAAACTCATGAAAGAGTTATGAATTATAAATACGGATTAAATAAAATTCGTATGGAGAAAGTATGGAACTAGGATTATGTGGGATTTCAACTGAGGACTCATATCAGCAGTTGAGTTGTATGATTCCTTCTATGGGCGGGAAATTTGTACTTGGTTTTAGAACCACTCAGCTTCCTACTCGATATAGTGGTTAAGTTGAACAATTCTTTGTATGGGCGGGGAATTGTTCTTGGTGTAACAACCGATTAACTTCCTATATTAATTAGTGGCCGAGTTTGGTTCAACGACCACTTAGATTCTGGTACTGCTAATCATTGAAATGTTTGTGTCGCGTTATTTATTATATAACATGTTAAGAAGGTGATTCTTTTCTCATATGTATAACGGATAGGTAGAGAATATAAGACTAGGTACGAGTTCTTTAAACTCATACGTATGGTAAGTTCATGACTTAAAATCATATGGTGGAACCCCTCAGCGAATGGACGACTATGGCCTGACTAGGATAAGTTCTTAAACCCATATGATTGTGGTAAATTCCTGAACTCCTAACGTGTGGTAAGTTTGATGAACTATACTGGGGTATAGAAAAGTTATGGATTAAGAATTGAGGAATTTTAATAGATAGAATGATTAAGCAAATGATCATTAGAGAAATTAAAGTTGATGATGGAAGCATAGGTATTCTAAATCTTCTAGCTATGATAGATTTCAAAATTTTGACATCAAGCTAAATTTGCACTGATGTGCCTTTTGAAATAAAATGAATTTTTGTTATGAGCAACACATGGTGACAAGTGTGTATTTGTGAACTTTGGGACACTGACACATCATTACCAGTTACGACATGATAGCATCAAAAATGATTTTCGATGATTTTGAGCTATTTAAAGAAGAGTTTATGCTAATTTATTTAGGCTAGACAAAAATGATTTGAGATGTCAAAATGTATTTTATATATCATCAATGTATCATGGAACTTGATGCAGAATGATAAAAATGATGGAGTTATCAATGCAGAATTACCTAGTGTTGGATGTGATCTAAAGATCGTCAGCCCACTATGGAATGATGTAGTATGACAAAGTCACACAGTGACGAAATCCTCAAACGGACTATAAAGACAATGCGGTATCATGACGTCATAAAATGATTTTTAGAATTTTAAAGAAAAGTTAAGTGCCAATTAAATTTGGACAGACACATGCTTCGATTAAAATTCAAATTATTGGTATACGTCTAAAGCTATTTGATTCAGCTAGACAAATGTTTATGAAAATTCAAAGTATTTTTGAAAATTTATCCCGAACCAAATTGTTTAGGTGTGGAATCTTATGATAAGACTGAGGTGAACTATGTTGATATGTTGGATAAAATAATCCAATCTAGTAGCGTAAATATTCGCGAGACATGATTGATACGTCGTATATGATGAAAGCGTACGATAGGATTGTCAAGAATAAACATGTGGATGATATTCCTATTTATATATGATTTGATTATGATATATATATATATATATATATATATATATATATATATATATATATATATATATGAATATGCAAGTATGTTTGCATTAAGAAAAGCTGTAAAGTCCTTTGATAGATAATAGAAACATATGTACAAGGACTTAAAATGAATTAATCAAATATGTTAGGTTGATCCTACATAAGCAAAACAGCTTTGTAAAGTCCTTAAAAAGAAATGATGTACAAGGACTATAAATATAGAAAGATCAAGCATGTTAGGTTGATCTTATAATGTAATAGATAGGCTTGTCTGATCGTTGAGCACTGCACCATAAATCGTAGTCTGCCAGGAGAGTCAAGGATAACTCGAGAGCTATCAAAGCAGAATCATAATATGCATGATAGTAGATCTTGGATTTCGCAGACTGCTAGGAGAAACGAGGAAAGATCGTAGTGTGTCGAGGAGCACTTCCTCGGAGTCGTAGTCTGTTGAGGAAGTCATGTTCAGAATTGTAGAGACAGCCTGCTTACGAGCTGACCGAGTATCTGCCAAAGCCAAGTTAAGAATCGTAGACTACACTCAGAGTCGTAGAGTCTATTAATGCCAAAGCTAAGTCAAGAATAGTAGTCTACACTCAGAGTCGTAGAAGTCTACTAATCGTATCAAAGGCAGAGGTCATAGTCGAGAAAAGATCAGATGAAGACAACAAGCACGACAGAAATCGTAGTGTCAAGATCTGATCTTGGAGTCGTAGTGTCTGCACAGCCGAAGTTGAATCATAGAGTGCATAGCTAAGACTTCAACAGATGTGCTCACAAAGCCAAGGTAGAATCATAGAGCAAACACGATTCTCAACAATTAAGCACTCCCAGAATATCCAAAGGAATGAAGCTCTGGTTGATACTGCAAAGATAAATCTCACCTAAAGGAAGCCAAAGAGCACTCAACGAATGGCATGCAAGCTAATAGAAGATCTAAGCATCAACCCAATCAGAATCCAGATTGAATTATGAAGCCATTCAAGATGAAGTCTTCCACAAGATGATCATAAGAAAGACTTCAGTAGCTGACTAAGAAAAGTTAGCATATGCAGTAGCTGTCAAGTAGAAAGATGACAATGATCTTGAAAGTTACTAGGATCATAGTGTTTGCCAAACAAAGAAGGAACTGATGGAGTATACACAAAGATACTTGTCAGCCTCTGAATAACAAGGCTAAAGTGATTAAGCATTGGGTCAGTCCATTGATGATAAGTGAACGGGAGATCACAAGGAGAAAACGAGCTAGAAACGCCACAAATCTGAAGTGAATTGTTATTCAGAAGGGGCCAGAGTAAGAAGTTAAACCATCAGTACTTGAGAACATTCGAGGCAAACAGAAGTGTTGAAGCACTGCACTAGAAAAGGAAGAGGTGTTCCACATTGGAGATCTAATGAACACTCTTCAAGATCATAGTGTTAACTCTACAAGTCAAGAAGCAACAGTCAACAAGACACTACCATCAAGTCCAAGAAGTTATGCATCAGAATCGTAGAGTTCGGACAACTGAAGATTGAGGCATTGGCAATGGCTTAATCTGAAGATTGATATTCGAATAGAGCTTATTGAGAGCATCGATGCAAAAGGACAACTTCTAATTTAAAAATCAGAAGGAAGAAATAAAGTTGAGTACCTTCCCGAAGACATGAAAGTGATATCTCTGATGGGGTAGGTGAAACAGTAGACTCCAATGTTAGAAAGTCAGAAAAAGATGTCATGTCACATCTGGAGTCTGCACCAAATAACTTGAGATCTGTGAAGCCATTTAAATAGCTTCCAATGGCTACTTTCCAACGGGAAGATTAGAAAGCAGTATAAATCAACAGAGCCTCAAAGATCAAGAGTTGTTGATGATTGCCATGTTGCAGAATTGTTGAGTTATTGGATACTATTGTTGACTCTACAAGTTCCACCAAAGATCAACAGAACAAGTCTCAGTGATAGTGAGACTACATAGGTGGAAGTGAAGCAGCTTTGAAGAAGGACTCAACCAGACTAGAGCTTCACTCAACAAAGATGAGAATGCCACTAAAGATGACAGCCAAGCTAAGAGCTGAGAAGGCCAAGGAGATAGCATTCAGAAAAGTGGCAGAGTACAAAGAAGATCAGAAGAGCCACTCTACGAATCACCATGAACCTAAAGCTGAAACTGAACAAGTATAGAACCATGTCTGCAAAACATTCAAGAAGGGTTCAGGGTTTGCTAAGTGCCAGACGAAGTCTACCAAAAGCTCAGAGACTTAGCAAATCCAGATGGTGATGGTGCATAGCTGACATCAAATGAAGATGAGCAGAAAGGAGCAAAGATCAGCTACACCAAAGAAGATGTAGTCCAGACTCTAAGCAGAATGCCAAGAGGACTATGCCAAGCTGTTAAGTACAAAAGATGTTCAAGCTTAAAGACATCTTAGCAGCTCAGCACCAACTACATCAACAACTACAACAACAAGAAGCCAGGGCCTGAGGGGTCCTTGTCCGGAGGGACTAAATGAAGATTCCAAGCCTGCTGGGCTTGAAGAGTTCCTAGGGAACTAGAGAAGTTCCAAGGCTGTTGGCCTTGAAGAGTTCTTGGTGAACTAAAGTCCCAAGGTTGCTGGCCTTGAAGGAATCTTAGTGATTCAGGGTGTTGCCCTTCCTTAGTGCAAATCCTGCTAGTTAAAAAGAAGAAGAGTGGATGCTTGAGTCTCTGAACCACTTAAAACCCTTTGTGTCTTTTACTTTATGTTATTTACATTATATATATTAACTGCTATAACTGCTATGTATGTCTTAACTACTTACCACTAAACTAACTCTATGAAATGTATGATTATGAATATATCAATGAAGGGGATTTTTACTTATTCCGCTGTGCTTGAAAAGATTCTTACGTTTGCCATATGCTAAATTATTAGAAATACAAAATGATCTAGAAAATTATTTGAAATAAAAAGGATCTATTCAACCCCCCTCTTTCTAGATCTATTGTGCCTACTGGGAACTAACAATTGGTATCAAAGCAGGTTCTCATGCTATATTCAAAAGCTAATCGCTTTGAGTCTGATCCTATGCACAAACATTATTCTAAACTTAGTTTAGTAGTAAGTCACTTGCTATATGCAGATGTGCTCACACGTTAGAAATATTGTGTACAGGCAAATGTGTATATACACCTGAAGCTGCTCAGACTGGTCCATATTCTTGATTGCCATATCAACAAGACCAATCATTGCTTGCGGTCAATCTTGTAGTCTGAAGACCAGGCTAGAAAGCTCAAGAGTCAAACATCCACCAGCCAGAAAAGATGAAAATGCCATACATGCATGCTAAGAAACGCTTATTCAGAGAAGAAAGAAGAACTTCTCAAACAAGTGTCTGGCCAACCAGCAGCTGGATGGAAACCTTGTGAACTCAAGGATGTCAAAAGACTAAAGATGTTGATATTCTCTTAGCTTATATCTTCAAGACCACGACTGATTGATTGAAGGTCAACTAGAGCAAATAGCTGTCAGGAGCAAATGAGAAACTATACACATCAATGCCTAAACTCAGTATATCTAAGATAAATAACTGTTAAGAAACTGACAGTAAAAAGGTATGGTTCCTCACCTATATAAATATGTACATCATGATTGCATCTCCTTATGAACCATAATAGTATTCTTTAAAGGAACCATAATCTACCTAAAAAGGTGAAGAGAGAAAGTACATTGAGGGTGGAAACTCAAATGACTATAAACTTTCTCTCCATCCAAGTTTTAAGTTGAATATGACATCTTGAAAGTAATCTGAAATGGGTCATAAGAGCATCACATGTTAAATTAATTCTATGTGAAGTAATCTTTGCTGATGGATTAGTATGTATGTACCTCCTATGGTCTAAGTGTTTAATAACACATAGAGTATGATCAGTTCTACAAGAGTATCTTGAAGATTCATAGAAACTGATCACCTCCATGAATCAACCAGATACTAATAAATTGTAGAGTTGATTCTCACTCTGTGAATATTTAAATCCTGTGAACATAACCTATCAAATGATGAAACCTTCAAAGAAAAAGAGTGTTTAATTAAAACAGCATATCTTACTTACACTCACCATCATGCATCTCAAAATGTATTATCTAAATTAGTCACATGCATGAATATGACTGATGGTGATCAATATAATGATTATCCAAATATATGAGGAACAGGGATTTAGAAAACTAACCTAGCAGGACTCATCTAACCATGGGTACCAGAAATAGAAATTCATAACCTGCAGGTACTTGGTCTATCTGGCCACTCTAAGGAATGTTGAAGCAAAAGACTTTAGTCAAGAAGATTCAACCAGCAGAAGGCTTAAGACTGTTCAAAAATGATTATGATAAAACTCTTATATGTCAAAGCCTGTCCTTGAAGACCTGCTGAGCCGATCTGAATAAAGTTCACATGGCTGCTAATTTTTATGTAGAAGCAGGCCATTCAATCTGAGATGAAAAAGGGTCTTAGATGCTCATTCATACAAAAAGAAGAATCCTCAAGGAAGTTCTCCACAAAGGATTATCGAGCATCAAATATAAGGAACTAATTACGGGAGAAGAACTCTACAAGTTCAAACTGACAAAGAAGACTACGTTCGTAGTTCTAACAAAAGATCGTAGAATGATCAGTCCTGGAAGTTATCCATGTCCACGATGAAAATTAATTTGATTGATTAGTGGTGATTCTAATCAGAAAGAGACATGCAAGGATACCTCCTAATGCACATGAATAAAAAGAAATCACATCTCACTGAAAAGACAGCATCAACCATGGGGGAGCAGTGATTTGTCAAGAAACAACAACACTGAAGATATCCTATGAAGCAATGTACCAACTACAGAGTTCCAAAACTTTGTGGTTGAAGAACTAACTAAAGATCCATAGTTAGTTGGAACGTCTCAAAACGTACCACTGATAACCTATCAGCCACCTAACTCAAAATCATGGAGCGCCTACAATCAAACACCTGATCGTAGTATAAAAGTAGGAGGACACCTCGATTATAGCAAATGCAATTATCTAAAGTTAGGAAATTATATTTCCACTAGAAAAAGGTCAAATGAGATATCAGTGCAAACTACTCCTAAAAAGTACTTCATCTGGAAAGTGCCTCAGGGACAAACCTGACCCTTAGTTCACTCTAAGAGGTTGGCCCTTCCTGAGCTACCTTAACCCAGAAGGATTGCTTAATCAAGTTCATCTCAAGGACCAAGAAAGTTGACGATCGAAGAGTAAAGGTAGAGGCAAACTCAACGATCGCAGTCTCACTAGAGGCTACTCTAGCTCATAAGGAGCTTGAAAGAACGGGACAATTGCTCAACCATTCAGATTATGGGGAGACCAGTTCGAATGCTGATTGGAAAGATATCTTGCTAAAGAGAAATGCCCAAGGCTTCATAAAGAACATCAGTGGCTGAGGCATACAACTTCAAAGTGAGAAGTAATGTCAAAACCATCCACTGCATCATCTCTCAAAAGTTGATCGTTGAGTCAACAAAGGAAAACATAGAGTCCATAGCTGCCTTACCATACTACTCTATGAACCAAAGAAGTCAACAGTCAATCCACATCAATTAAAATGTCCACTCTCCTAAAAGAAATATTTAACTAAAAAGTTTATGGGGAGTTACAGCTCATTACTGGGCATCGTGCAACCAATGGCTAATTAACACATCACAGTGTATGCAGAGTCAGAAGTAGTGTTTGACAAACAAAGAAGGAACTGATGGAGTATACACAAAGATACTGGTCAGCCTCTGAATAACAAGGCTAAAGTGATTAAGCATTGGGTCAGTGCATTGATGATAAGTGAACGGGAGATCACAAGGAGAAAGTAAGCTGGACACGCCACAAATCTGAAGTGTCTTGTTATTCAGAAGGGGCCAAAGAAAGAAGTCAATCCATCAGTACCTGAGAATAGTTGAGGCAAACTGAAGTGTTGAAGCGCTGCACTAGAAAAGGAAGAGGTGTTGCACATTGGAGATCTAATGAACATTCTTCAAGATCGTAGTGTTAACTCTACAAGTCAAGAAGCAACAGTCAACAAGACACTACGATCAAGTCCAAGAAGTTATGCATCAGAATCGTAGAGTTCGAACAACTGAAGATTATGGCATTGGCAATGGCTCAATCTGAAGATTGATATTCGAATAGAGCTTATTGAGATCATTGATGCAAAAGGACAACCTCTGATTTAGAAATCAGAAGGAAGAAATAAAGTTGACTACCTTCTCGAAGACATGAAAGTGACATCTCTGATGGGGTAGGTGAAACAGTAGACTCCAATGTCAAAAAGTCAGAAAAAGATGTCATGTCACATCTGGAGTCTGCACCAAATAACTCGAGATCTGTGAAGCCATTTAAATAGCTTCCAACGGCTACTTTCCAACGGGAAGATTAGAAAGCAGTATAAATCAACAGAGCCTCAAAGATCAAGAGTTACTGATGATTGCCATGTTGCAGAATTGTTGAGTTGTTGGATAATATTGTTGACTCTACGAGTTCCACCAAAGATCAACAGAACAAGTCTCAGTGATAGTGAGACTACATAGGTGGAAGTGAAGCAGCTTTGAAGAAGGACTCAACCAGACTAGAGCTTCACTCAACAAAGATGAGAATGCCACTAAGGATGACAGCCAAGCTAAGAGCTGAGAAGGGCAAGGAGATAGCATTCAGAAAAGTGGCAGGGTACAAAGAAGATCAGAAGAGCCACTCTATGAATCACCATGAACCTAAAGCTGAAACTGAACAAGTATAGAACCATGTCTGCAAAACATTCAAGAAGGGTTCAGGGTTTGCTAAGTGCCAGACGAAGTCTACCAAAAGCTCAGAGACTTAGCAAATCCAGATGGTGATGGTGCATAGCTGACATCAAATGAAGATGAGCAGAAAGGAGCAAAGATCAGCTGCACCAAAGAAGATGTAGTCCAGACTCTAAGCAGAATGCCAAGAGGACTACGCCAAGCTGCTAAGTATAGAAGATGTTCAAGCTTAAAGACATCTTAGCAGCTCAGCTCCAACAACATCAACAACTATAACAACAAGAAGCTAGGGCCTAAGGAGTCCTTATCCGTAGGGACTAAATGAAGATTCCAAGCCTGCTGGGCTTAAAGAGTTCCTAGGGAACTAGAGAAGTTCCAAGGCTGCTGGCCTTGAAGGAATCTTAGTGATTCAGGGTGTTGCCCTTCCTTAGTGGAAGTCCTGCTAGTTGAAAGCAGAAGAGTGGATTAGGAGCTTGAGTCTCTGAACCACTTAAAACCCTTTGTGTCTTTTACTTTATGTCATTTACATTATGTATATTAACTGCTATAACTGCTATGTGTGTCTTAACTGCTTACCACTGAACTAACTCTATGAACAATGTATGTATGATTATGAATATATAAATGAAGGGGAACTTTTACTTATTCCGCTGTGCTTGAAAAGATTCTTATGTTTGTCATATGCTAAATTATTAGAAATAGAAAATGAACCAGAAAATTATTTGAAACAAAAAGGATCTATTCAAGCCCCCCTTCTAGATCTATTGTGCCTCCTGGGAACTAACAAGGATGATTACCTAAAGTACTAGCATCGATGGTTTACCTTCTTTGTGATTGTAAACATACCGAGTAATTTACTATTTTGCGATATAAATATCATTAAAACTATGTGTTCATGGTCTATATGACCCCTCAGCATGATTTGAAAAGTTTTAACTCCTTAGAGAGAAGTCATGAAAGAATGTGATAGTACCAGAGCTCCTCATAGTAGGAAGCAAGATGTACTCATTAAATTGAGCATGAAATCAAGTAAAGGTTAATTTGAAAAAAAAAAACTAGTTTTGGTGAATAAAAGGATTGGTGATTAAGTAGACTGAAATTTCGAGGACAAAATTCTTAGAAGAAGGGGTGAATCTGACAACCCAAAAATTATAAAATCTTGAATGATTAGAATAAAGGTTAAAGAATAAAACCTAGAAGAGAAGTTATATTAGAATGATTATTTAATGGACTAAGGAAGTTATATTATTTAAACAAGCCCAATTATATTTTTAGTGTGACACTTGTAGATAAAATTAATTCAAGGGTAATTAGTTTATTAAATTAGCCCAAGAGGTCATGTATAAGATAAATATAGTAATGACCTAATTGAATTACTTGGGGAAGCCCAAGTTCAATTTTGTAAGCAAGCATGATAATAAAAGTACAAGCCCAATTTTAATTAATAAGTGGCCCAATTTTTTTGACCCACTTAAGGAGGGACTATTTAGTTATTTGTTAAATAAATTAACAATTAAAATAAAATAAGATTTTGATGATATTGATGCCATGTGATCGAAATTATGGAGAGAGGAGGAGATGGGTGTAATGTAATAATTACATTATCTTTAGTTAGTGGTTTACTTTATGGGGTGTCACATTATTGTTGGGCCACCACATGAGCTTATCCAAGCATGTAATAATGAGAGAGAGATAAGGATTTAAATTATAATTGTGTACATGAAAATCCTAATTAAATAATTAGGGAATAATAATATCAAGAGTGTTGGAATATGTTATTTGTTATGGCCCAAAGAAATTTAATTATTTAAAGCCCAAAATAAATGGACTAGAAATCCTAATTAAATATATAAGGTTATGTAAATTAAATATATTGGACTATGATATTTTATACATGGCCCAAAACTATTATTAGAGATCCCAAACAAGTAAAGGATTGGCCCAACATTTAGCCCAAGAGGTAAGAAAATAAGCACATGTTATTTTCATAGATTTGCTAAGTTATTTGAATGATATGAAAAGATATAGAGATATTTGGTAAAATATGATTTTATATGCTAAGATTTGGAGAGATTTGTAAGATTTTGTAGAGATAGGAAAGAGAAAGAGAAAAGATATTGGATAGATATGAAAGAGATATGAAAAGATTTGAAAGAGATAAGGAAGGGATTTTAGGAGATTTTATATATACATACATATGTTATATGTATGCATTTCTCCTACTATAAATATCCCTCATCTATTTTGCCAATAAATTTTTCCATCTCATTCTAAATAGATAAGGAAAGAAAAACAAATTATTAGAGAGAGAAGATGAAGATTATGGGAAGATTTGTATAGATATATATGTTATATCTATATAATTTTTTTTGACTAAATGAAGTGCATTTCATTTACTAAAAAGAGTTTACTTCTCTTTTTGATCTAAGTCACGAAAAGAAAACTAGAAAGAGAAAAAATTCATGGGGGGTTGCCGTGGGGCTTAGAGAGAAGTAGAAGAGTAGCTTTTGTTCATGAGTTAGAGCTCCACCTAGCAAGAACAAGAAGAAGAAGAAAAACCCAAAAGGGAAAAGGTATAAACCCTAAACACTTAGTTTATGTATTTTTATTTTATTTTTTAATGATTTGATGAAATAAAGAACTTATGTTTTGAACTTTAAACCTCTTGATCTACATGTTTTAGAGTGTAGATCTAACCATTTTAGGTGTTAAAAGTTTGATCCAAAGAAAGAAAAGTAAAATAGTTTTTATAAAGTTTAGAAAAGCTAGTGATTGCTGTCCCTAAAAAGAAAATTCGGGGTTAGCTAGACTACTCTAAAAATTCTGGGCCTTTGGTATATTTTAGTACACTGAATAAGCTTTCCATAGACTCTAGAACGGACAAAATCCAACTTCGGAGGAGAGAGTTGTGATATTTCAAAGTAGTAGTGTCAAAATTGGAAAACAAACTCGGGTCAATCACTTTACACGGAATTTCTAGAATTTTGTGTTTAGAATTTCGAAACGGTCAAAGAACAAAAGTTGTAGTCTCGGAAGTTAGCTTCGCGTGGGCTCAAGAGTCGCCTAAAAATGTTTTAAAATGAAAAATTTATGACTGTTTTAGCAAAAACATTTTTGTGTCTTTTCAGGAAAAACATACTATTTTGGACAGTCAAGGGTAGGGGCATTTTTGTCATTTTTCTGACATTCAAAAATTCTGGAAAACTTTGGGAGGATACTATGATAAGTTTTCTAACATCTCCAAGTGGAATCACTGAAAAATGAGTTGTAGATTTCCGTATGGACTATTTTTAACAAAGCACGAAAAAATAAAAAAAAAAAGAGAAAAAGCTACTGCCCAAAATTTTGTAAGGCCTGTTTCGGCCACTTAAATTGTGAAATAAATTCCGGCCTTTTGGGACATGTAAATATATGGTATAAAGTACCTCCTGTCCAAAAATGAGCTCATTCCGACTTAAAATGACCAAGTTATGACCATTTAAATTTTTGTGATTTTTTAACGAAAACGACTATAATCGGAGTTCTATAACTCCGATGGCCACGAAATTTAAACTAAAAGCTCACGTTAACATGTGTAAGATCCTGCCAAGAGTTGGAAATTTATGGACTTAAACGTGAGGTAGATAATTTCTTAAGGAATTAACTATAAAATGATTTTTGAAAAATACTAAAAGAAAATAAAAAATTACGTAAAAATTCTTTTTGTGTATGAAATATATGTATATATGTTTGGCCAAAGGATAGAAAAATAATAAGTTGATTTGGTATTTTTCATCTAAATGATGATAAATGGATTTAATTAAATATATTATGTCCAAAAATATGAAAAATATGATTTATGACTTGAGACCTTTGAGCATGGCTTATGTAGATTTTTGATGAAGTTTTGGGTCGGGTGTGAAGTGTTGTGATGTTTATGGCATTTTAGAATGTTTAATGAGTTAATTAAGGAAAGGAAAATAATTGAACTAAATTGTTTATTAATGTGATTAATGACTTAAATTATTTTTTTTATATGACTAATAACATTGGATTAAGATATTATTAGTAATATTTGACTGGAATGTTATTAAAAGGTTAATAACATTAGCGTAAAATATTATTACATAATTAATAATATTCGACGGGAGATTAAAATAAGAGATTTATGTTATTTTTCAACATAATTGTTGAATTTGGTATTTAATGAACTATGTTATGCTTGTAATAGACTAAAATGAGAATTTAGGGTGCTGAATTGGATTTTGGATTGCTGAAATGGTTTCAGTCTACTGAAATATTTTGAGGTCTGCAGAAATAGTAATTTCAGGATGCTGAAATGTAATCCGGTTTAATGAAATGATATTTCAGTTTACTGAAATGTTATCTAGCTTACTAAGATAACAAATAAAGGGAAAACTTATAAGTATAAGTTATAAGTGATGAAAAGATTATCAAAGTATAATGATAATACTAAGACTAAGGTGTAATGTCTAATACTTAACTTTGTGAGTGAAGGTTAGATAAGTTAATATAAGATGATGAGATTATAAGTAACTAAATGAATATGGTGGTAAGATTATCTAATATGTGACTACGTGATTAAGTGTTAGATAGTATTATGGAATAAGGTATGATATGCTAATTGAAAGATCTATTTTATACCTGATAGGTCTTTTCAATAAAGAGAATAAATTAAATTGTGTTGCAATAATCGACTATACATGCAAGTTTCCTTAACTCAAACTCGAGTTTATTACAAAGCATGTTAGTGAATGATTATTGATGATTATTCACGTCTAAACTGATTATTGATGCGCACTTAGTGCATGTTGCATATGTTCATCTTGTATGAAAGGCTGATCACCTTCATTACCATAAGGTTCTATTAGATGGTTCATGGTCATTGTTGACCTCCAAACACTATTGATTCAGTCACTCAATTATTGACACTTGATTCATGTTATTTCACAATTATTACATTGTTGAAAACTTGAAAGCTTATTCATTCTTTTCAATCATGATATATCCTCAATTAAATTTCTACTTGCTGGGCAAACTTGTTGCTCACCGTTGCTATATCATGATAAAAATTTTCAAAATAAGATGAAAGCTCGAATAAAGACAGAAGCAAAGGAAAAGTGCAAGATTATTTATGGCGCAGTTTATTAAATTTTTTGACAAAAATAGCATTGTAAACCTTTTTAGATATTGAAGGTATGTATTTAGTTAAGGTTGTAGACCTTGGGAATGATGTGTAAAAGTTTAATGTATAAACATTTTATGTTTATATCTTCTGTAATAGTTATAGAAATGATGTACCAGATCTAAGGTAAAAAGTATCCAGATTTGGGGGGAGTCACAAGCCCTTTGTAAAATGTATTGTGCACAAACATCTAAACGCATTGTGTATCCCCTATAATAGGGTTGTTCTTCTCAGTTTTAGAGTATAAGTCCGCACCAAAGAAAGTTTAGTTTGGATAAGCTTCAAGGGTAATTTAGAGTTTAACGACCATCAACTAAAGGATTAGTTGAATCAACAAAGTTTTATAATACTACAGTTGATCACTAACAACATAATATGGAACAATGAATAATAGTAAGCGAACTAACTATATATTAAACTCATGCTTAGAAACAACTACAACGCATAAGTATTGAATAACAATAAACCTTGCTTGAATAATATTAAGCTAGGGCTATAAATTATTGAATATATATTAAGTAATAGCAACCTGAAAGTAAAACTTGCTCATTATGAGAATAACTTGTGTCAAGTAATTGAAATAAGACAATTCGATATTAGGAATTGGAATTCAAGAAATTGCATTCACAATACAAGAATGTCATTAAAAAAACTTGTCTAACAATAAACAAGTTAGAATACATATATAACTATTGGAATTCAAAACTTGTTCAAATAAAGTTAAAGTTATAGCTTGCTCAAATAATGATTAAGAATACAAGAATTTGCTTAATTAAAGTTTAGAGTAAGAAACTTGCTCAATTTAAAATATAAGGTTTACAAACTTGCTCAATGTAAAAAGATAAGGTTTAGAAACTTGCCTCGCGCGTAAGCTATAAATTACAACTCACGTTCACTTACACATTTTAGTGGAATCACAATATATATTAGACATGTTAAAATCCACTTCCAAAATAACACCCATTTCTAGCTAAACTTGTTAATTTAGTACAAGTCATATGCTACTATATAAATATAAGAAATTCCAAAGTGTTAACGTTCACAACACTTATTTACTAATCCTCATGTTCAATAAATCACAACATATCATTTTCATAGTTTACTAGCTTCTTATAACTTTAGAATTACTAACAACATGACACTATGCTGTTTAAACCTCCACATTACATGTTTGACACATTAACACATCATTGAACTAAATTACAATGGTATTCAAGATCTGCAAGTTGAGCAGAAGAAACCACTCGCTCAGATGGTGTATGGCAGCAACACGCCATACCTAAAATTCGGACCTACAGAGAGTGCGTTTAGAAGTAGCCACTCAAGCTTTCGCCTCTGGCACTTTAATAAGAATGCACTCTGGTGCAATGCATGTAACCGTAAAGCAAAGAATAAACGATGCGCCTCTTTAGCCCAACTAACACGAATTTCACCCACAAAACAATGAAATTAACATATATAATTAGTATAGAACTATCACAAACATGATTGCTAACATATTCAACCACTTAAAATAATTTAACAACCACTTTAACTAATTTAATTCCGTAAATTTCATGTTTTTACACAAAACTCCATTTTTTGACATTCTTCATATAACTCATCACTGTGATCACAATTCTTGTTCAAATTACTTCATTCAAACTACGTTCTCTTCGTTTCTTAATGGACTAGCATAATCAACACTCAATTTACAGATTAACATATAATTTGACCACCAAAATTGGTACTTTCACAAGCCATATGAAAAATATATATACTGTAATTACTTATCCTACTTTTAAACGAAATTAGCATACAATTCCCTATCTAAACATAAACTCTAGCATTACAATTACTTATAATTGCAATAATTCGGTTTATACAACAATTCAAGAGAATTTGAATTCACAGAGGATAGAAAATACATGACGTAAAATAAATTAAAACATATATGTATATGTAATACTAAGGTTATGAAAATACCTTCAATTTGCTTGATAATCCTTGCTAAACACTGAAATTGCTTAGGTTTTCTCTCAATCTCTCTCAATTCTCTCTCAGCTTCTCTCCAAAATTCTCAGTATACTAAACCAAACTGATAACCAAGTATGCGTAAAACAAAATAAACCGATATGGCCATAACACGCATACTAAATATATTAGTTACAGAACAACAAATGTATAGATTATAAATACATTTTATTTATTAATTAATTAATTTTATTTATATTATCTAAAAATTCAAAAATCCAAAATCCAAAAGTTATAAGGCTTTGTTTGGCAAAAAGTCTTTAAAATAAAGACTTAATATTTTAAGCCTAGTTTGGGTAAATCAATTTTAAACTACTTTAATTTTATTTTAATAAACCTTTTAGTTTAAAATTTATAATCACATATTATTTATTTGGATTTTCATATCCAACATTAATCAAATAAATTAATTACACACTATATTTACATAAATATTTCACTTAAACAAATATCACAAAATTATAATTTCATTATAATTTTATTTAATAATTTAACATTCCACTTTAAATTATTAAATTAAAACAACAATATAACATCTCATTTAATAATATAATATACCACTTTAAATTATTAAATTAAAACAACAATATAACCTCTCATGTTATATTACAACTCTCTAAATTATAAATTAATTTAATTTAGAATATTATCTAATAAATTTAATTCATAAATATTTAGTAACAACAATCACATGAAATAAAATATTTATTTAATTTAATAAATATTTTAAATTACATATAATAAAATCTTGAATTATTACAGTACAGTTCGAGAACAACAATCAAGAATGTCAATCAACCAATAGACCTCCTTTGCTGTATGTAACAAAAAACTACAACTTCTAGAAATTCCGAATGAGGATCTACCTTAAAAGAGATCCTTGGGAATAGTGGGTTATGGAGAAAGGACCGGTTATTCCAAGGAAAGATGACGGTACTCCAAAGACTTTGTTAGAAATGGACTCAACTGAGACTGTCATGGTTTCCTATGATTCAAGGGCTATGAACACATTACTTAGGGGCATGGTACAGTCCGAGATCGATAAAGTTTCCTCATGCAACACAACTAAGGAAATTTGGGACACTCTAGTGGTGAGTCATGAAGGAGCATCCAAGGTTTGAGAAGTTAAACTTAGTATGCTCATGCACAACTATGAAATGTTTAAGCTTGAAAAAGATGAAACCATAAAGATGGCTCAAGTAAGGTTCCTTGTTCTTCTAAATTACTTAAAGCTACTTGACAAAACCATTCCACAAAGTGAGATTAACTGTAAGTTACTTCGGGCTATGCCCAAGAGGTTTACTTCTAAAATTACTACTCTTCAAGATTCCTAGACTATTTCTACTATGGATACACTAACTCTTTTTGGTGAACTTGAGGAATATGGACATAAGTTAAAGAGATATGATGAGGAGGAGGAAACTCCTCGTAGAAAGGTTTTAGCTCTTAATGCAGGAAATGAAGAAGAGCTTGATGATGATTCGGATGAAGAGATAGACATGATGCCAAGGAGGCTCAATGGTCTACTACAAAGAAAGAATAAAAGGAAAAATACCTTCAACTCAAATAAAGCCAAAGGAAAGCAAATCGGGGAGACATGTTTTGAATGTGGACATCCAGGGCACTTCAAGAAGGACTACTTTCAACTAAAAAACAAAGGAAAAATGAGCTTCAAATATAACAAAAGAAACAAGGCACTTGTCACTTGGAGTGATGAAGAAAAGTCTGAAGTTAAGGTCGATGCCAAGGATCAAATAGCTCAAGTATGCTTCATGGGAATAGAAGGTGAATTAAACGAGGTATCTAGTTTTGAGTTTAATTCTTTGAAACAAGAAAATAAAAAATTAAAAGAAAAGAATGCATATTTGAAAGACTTGGTAAATACATTAATGAGTGAAGTTGATTCTTTAATAGATGAAAAGAAAGATATTGAAAAGGAATCTACATGTAAGGAAGAAAAGGTTTTGATTACTAAGATTGATTATTTAGATAATTATAACAAAATACTTTTCAATAAGGTAAATTATTTGAATAATGAAGTCCATAAGTTGACTAATGAACTAAAAATAAGAGATGTGTGTATTGATGCATTTAGTGATAAATCTCTTATTAAAACCTTTCCTAATAATGAACTTCAAAAAGAAATAGATTCACTAAAATCATCTCTTGCTAAATTCGTTCAAGGTGAAGAAAATTTAAATGTCATATTGGGTAAACAAAGACCTAGTTTTGAAAGACAAAGAATTGGTTATACGTCTATGAATAAAAAGGGAGATATGAAAATGCTAAAATCAGAATCACGTTTTAGATTAAATTATTGCTCTCCTTTTACAACATGTAGAAATTGTAGTATTAAAGGTAACTTGGACATAAATTGCTTTAAGAAGAATAAGATTAAAAAGGTATAGGTTAAAAAGAATGATTTACGTGCAACTAACATTAAAAGAACTAAAAAGATGTGGGTACCAAAAGGATGAATTATTTTTTCTTGACAGGTATGTCTCAAGGCAAGGGTTCCATCTCAAAAATGGATTCTTAATAGTGGATGCTCTCATCATATGACTGGTGATAAATCAAAGTTCGTGGAGGTAAAAGTCAAGAAGAAAAATGGTACAGTTACATTTGGAGATAATCGAACCTGCGAAATAATCAGAAAAGGTAAAATAGGAAATGGTAAGGTCAATATTGATAATGTACATCTAGTGAGTGGACTTGAATTTAATCTTATAAGTATTAGTCAATTAATGGATAATGGTCATCAAGTTAGTTTTGCAAAAAGAAAAATGCATTATTTCTCATGGTACTAACAATATTACTCTAGTTGCACAAAGAGAATGAAATATATATACTATTGATTTTGAGCAACAGGATGAAGAGCTATGTCTTGCATCCATACAAGATGAGGCTAATTTATGGCATAAGTGGATGGGACATTTTCACATAGATTTAATCAAGAAATTATCCTCAAAGAATCTTGTCAAAGGATTGCCAAAAATAAAGTAAGAAAAGAAGGGAATATATGTCCCTTATTAACTCGAAAAACAAGTAAGAACGTCGTTTACGACAAAGAACATGGTATCAACTTCTTCTCCTTTACAACTACTTCATCTTGATCTATTTGGACCAAAAAGACATGCTAGTATAAATGGTATGTTTTATGCATTTATAACAGTAGATGATTTCTCTAGATATACATGGGTGTTATTTTTGAGAACTAAACATGAAGCATTTAAAGAATTTAATAAATTAATAAGAAATTTGGAAACAAAATATAGTCTCAAACTTGTAAAGATAAGAAGTGATCATGGTACTGAATTTCAAAAAGACTTTATAATATTTTGATATCAAAGAGAAATTAGTCATGAATTTTCAGCTTCTAGAACCCTTCAACAAAATGGTGTTATGGAAAGAAAGAATAGGACATTGCAAGAAACAGCTAGAACTTTGTTACAAGAAAGTAAACTTCCTAAAAAGTTTTGGGCCGAAGCTGTAAACATCTCTTGTTATGTTTTATTCGTTCAGTTATTTTGAAAACTTTTTATGAACTTTTAAATAACGAGATTCCTAATATAAGTTATTTCAAAGTTTTAGGTCTAAATGTTTTATTCTAAATACTAGTGATAACTTGGGAAAATTTGATGTTAAATCTTATGAATGAATTTTCATTGGTTATTCACAAAACAGTAGAGCCTTTCCTGTATTTAATATTAACAAGCTATGTGTTGAAGAATATATTCATATTACTTTTAATGAAACTCACAATGATCTTCCAAAAGAAAGATATAAGGATGCAGGAAATATGGAGATCTTAGTAAATCCAGCAAACTGGAAAAATCATTTCAGCAAGCAGAATGGACAAATCCAGCAAGCTGAATTGGAAAACTCACAAGGAGTAGAACAAGGAACAACATAAGAGCTTGAAGCAGATTTTAGTCAACAAGAAGAGGTAATACATGATGTACAAATGCCAAAGACTGCGAGATATCTCAAGAATCATCCACCAGAAAACATCATTGAAGATATAAACAAAGGAATCACTATAAGGAGAGGATTGCAAAATCAATGTGTATTTTATGCATTCCTATCACAAGTTAAGCCAAAGAATGCTAAGGAAACTATTTTAGATGAAAGTTGGCTAATGGCAATGCAAGAGAACTTCAGCAATTTGAACGATGCCAAGTCTGGGAACTTATGCCCCCTCCTAAAGACGTTTCTATCATTGGAACAAAGTGGGTATTCAAGAATAAGCCTGATGACCATGGCACAATCACTCGTAACAAAGAAAGGCTAGTAACTCAGGGATATAATCAACAAGAAGGGATCGACTACGAAGACACTTACGCCCCAGTTGCAAGATTAGAGTCTATCCGAATCTTGTTAGCATTTTCTTGTTACAAGAAGTTCAAGCTTTATCAAATGGACATAAAGAGCGCCTTCCTCAATAGATACATCAATGAAGAGGTGTATGTAAAATAGCCTCCTGGATTCGAACATGAAAAGTATCCAAACCATGTCTACAAGCTCAAAAAAGCTCTCTATGGTCTCAAACAAGCTCCAAGGGCCTGGTACGAGAGGTTGAGTAAGTGCTTACTTTCAAATGGTTTTATTAGAGGAAAAATTAATTCTACATTATTTATTAAGTATAAAAATAAAAATATTATTATTGTACAAATATATGTAGATGATATAATTTTTGGTGCTACTAATGATTTTCTTTGTGAGTGGTTTTCCAAGTGTATGCATAAGGAGTTCGATATGAGTTTAATGGGAGAACTTAATTACTTTTTGGGAATCCAAATCAAGCAAACAAAAGAAGGTATCTAAATCCATCAAACCAAATATACAAAAGAGTTACTTAAAAGGTTTGGCTTTGAGGGATCAAATTCAAAGGCTACACCAATAAGCACTTCAATAAAGCTTACGTCTGATGAAAAAGGTATAGATGTTGAGGTAACTAAATATCGAGGTATGATTAGATGTCTATTATATAACTGCATCTAGACCTGATATTATGTACAGTGTATGTCTGTGTGCACGTTTTTAAGCGAAACCTAAGGAATCCCACTTACAAACTGTTAAAATGATTTTTAAATATTTAAGTGGTACAATAAATTTGGGATTATTTTATCCAATTTGCAATCATTTTGAACTAATGGGCTACTCAGATGCTGACTATGCAGGATGCCAAATTGATAGAAAAAGTACCAGTGGTGCTTGCACATTTTTGGGTCACGGTCTTGTTACGTGGCACAGTAAAAAGCAAACTACAATTGCTTTATCAACCACTGAGGGTGAATATCTAGCTGCAGGGAGTTTTTTCTCTAAAAGTTTATGGTTAAAACAAACTCTATGTGATTTTGATGTTTTATGTGATAGTGTGCCTATTTTCTGTGATAATTCTAGCACCATTTAAATTTCAAAAATCTTGTTTTGCATTCACACATAAAACATATAGAGGTTAGGCATCATTTTCTAAGGGATAATGTTTCAAAAGGTTTAATTAAATTTGTTGACTTATGTCACACCCTATGTTTTGATGATGACCATATTTGTTCTCTAACCATGTCTTATAACATTTCAGGAACATCAAGGTAGAAGGTCCAAAGTCAAGATGTCTTTGAAGAAAGAAAAGCTAATTTGAGTCCTAGGAATATATGTAAGATCTTAGCATTTATCACTTTCCAAAATAAGGATCTAGGACATGTGCATTATATATAATACTTGCATTCATATTTGATGTTACATGTTCATTAACTAGCTCATAATATGCATGACCAAAATTGCTCACGTAAGGAATCAAATCTTGGTATATACGGTAGAGCAAGAAATGGGGTAAACATATTACCATAAGTTTTGCTTCATAATATTATCCCATGATTCAAGGGATCTAATTGGGTGTCTGAATATAAGGCAAGATATATGGACACATGTCAGAAGATATGGTATGGTAAGCTCAAAACATGACATCATAGATCATGCTTCATCATACTGCATAATTTATGCGTCATAAATCAAGGGTCTTAAATCTAGGAAATTATTTAAGGTAACGAGATGATTGCATAAATTACCATATGTTGCATACTCATAGCAGAAATCATGTGCCATAATCCCGTCTCACGATTTGAACAACTTAATTGATTAATCCTAATGGACCAATGCATGTTAAGAAATATGGAAACATGCCAGCAAATGTGTATGTGCATATAAGGTAATAAATTCCGGCTTTGTAAATTGGGACTGTTAGTAATCTGCGTCAAGCTTTTCTCCCATGCAATGGAAATCAATTAAGCCTTAAATTACTGATGGCGTGATAAAATCTCTGTGATTAAAGTCAAGCTGAGTAGATCATGATTGATATTGAACGACAAGATTTGTGCAAAGTGTTTTAAACAGCATATCACAGCAGCAAACATTTGCAACGGTAATATCCTAGAAGTGGTCTATATAAACTGGGCCCTATAACATATTTACAGACGAAAAACATACACAGTAACTTATCGCATACAAGCTACGAAATTGTTTTTCACTGAGAGAGACATTTATTGCATTAAGAACAAAATTACAGCTACGAAGAACGAATAGAAAATATTCTGGTAATATTCTTCTTGCATATCATTTCATACTAGAGCCTTAAGTTGGTAAGCGATACATTGCTTGATCATTAGATCTCTAGTGTGTATCTTATATTTTTGATATCTCAATCAATACTTTATTCTATTTGAATTGATAACTAATTACAGTCAAGTTCTATGGAAAGCATAGGTGCTTAAGAGTGCATAGGTGCACAGGGAACAAAGGTGTTCAAATTATTGGAACTTGTATTGTAATTGGAAATGTTTAATAAAAGTTAGTCTCCAATACTAGTTGGTATTGGACGTGGATTAGGCTACTATTCTAGAGGGTAGTAGTTGAACCACGTAAAAAATTCTAGGGTTTAAGTGATTGCTTTCGGTGCTTGAATATCTTGTTATTTATCCAAAGAAATTGCATTCTATTTATATCAAGAAACTGGTTAACTCAATAATATTCTGATTTGGTAATCCAAATTTTGTCATTAAACATCCAAAGGATTTTTTAATAAGAAATAAAAATTGGACATAGTTTGTGCCTACACTTATTCAACCCCCCTTCTAAGTGTACCTATTTAAATTTCATTTGGTATCGAGCTCAATTTCACTTATCTTGGTCTTAAAGGTGACTTGTAGGTTAAGATTCTGACATGGCACAACTTGGAAGCGCTCATTACGAAGGTCAATCAACAAACCGACCTCCACTACTCCTTGGAACTGAGAACTATAACTTCTTGAAATTTCGGATGAGGATATATCTTAAGCGAGACCCATGGGAATGGTGGGTGGTAGAGAAAGGATCGATAATCCCAAGGAAAGATGATGGCACTCCAAAAACTCTACTCGAGATGGACTCAACCAAAACATACATGGTGTCATACGATTCAAAAGCAATGAACACTCTCCTCAGTGGCATGGTGCAATCCGAAATAGATAAGGTCTCCTCATGCAACACATCGAAGGAGATTTGGGATACCCTAGTGGTAAGCCACGAAGGAAAGTCCAAAGTACGAGAAGTCAAGCTAAGTATGCTCATGCATGACTACGAAATGTTCAAACTGGAAAGAGACGAAATGATCAAAATGGCTCAAGCATGATTTTTGGTACTTATCAATTCCTTAAAGCTACTCGACAAGACAATTCCACAAAGAGAAATCAATCGTAAGTTACTTCGGGCTATGCCCAAAAGGTTTGCATCTAAAATTACTACTCTTCAAGACTCCGTCAATATTTCTTCTATGGATACATTAACTCTCTTTGGTGAATTAGAAGAATATGAACATCAATTGAAAAGATACGATGACGAGGAAGAAGCTCCTCGAAAGAAAGTACTAGCTCTAAATGCAGGAATTAAAGAAGAACTCAAAAATAACTCGGATGATGAAATAGCCATGATATCAAGAAGACTTAAGGGGCTACTTCAAAGAAAGAATCAAAGAAAAAATACATTCAACACAAACAAATATAAAACCAAGCCAACCGAAGAAACTTGTTTCAAGTGTGGACGACCAGGTCACTTTAAAAAGGATTGCTTCCAACTCAAAAACAAAGGAAAGCTAGGAAATAAGGAGTTCAAAAAGCATAAAGCATTCCTAACATGGAGTGATGATGAAGAATCCGAAGTCGAAATAGATGCAAACGATGAACTGGCTCAAATATTCTTAATGGGACTTGAAGGCGAATCTAGTGAGGTAACTCTTTTTGATAGTATTACTTTGAAACAAGAAAATGAAAAATTAAAAGAAAAAAATATATACTTAAAAGATCTAGTAAACACTCTAATAAGAGAAGTGGAAGCACTGATTGATGGAAAGCAAGAATTAGAAAAAGTAACACACACAAATGAGGAAAAGGTATTAGCAGCAAAGAATGATTATTTAGATAATTAAAATAAAATATTGTTCAACAAGGTAAATCAGCTAAATAACGAAGTTGAAAAATTAAAAAAAGAGATAGAGATGAGAGATGTGTGCATTGATGCATTTGGCGATGAATCGAGTAATAAAACACCTCCAACTAATGACCTACAAAAAGAAATAGAGTCTCTAAAAATCTCTCTAGCAAAATTTGTTCATGGGGAAGAAAACCTAAATGTCATGCTAGGAAAACAAAGACCCAGTTATGATAAACAAGGCATAGGTTACAACCCAACATGTAGAAAAGAAGTTGAAATGCTAAAATCTAAATCATCATTAAATTATTTCACGCCTTTTACCTCTTGCAAAAATTGTGGCATTAAAGGACATCTAGAGATAAACTGCTCAAGAAAGAAAAATCGAAGTAAAGCCGTATGGATAAAGAAAAGTGATTTGATTTCAACTAACACAAGTGGACCCAAAAAGATATGGGTACCAAAAATATAAATTGTGTCCCTCTTATACAGGTATGTTTCAAAGCTAAAGTATCTTCTCAAAAGTGGATTCTTGACAGCGGATGTTCACGTCACATGACGGATGACAAATCTAAGTTTATGGAACTAAATGTCAAAAAGAAACATGGAACTATCACATTCGGTGATAATCGGTCATGCAAAATAATTGGGAAAGGTAAAATCGGTAATGGTAAGGTTAACATTAATAATGTTCATCTTGTTAACGGACTAGAATTCAATCTTATCAGTGTTAGTCAATTAATGGATAATGGACATCAAGTAAAGTTTGAAAAAGATAAATGTACAATTTCACATGGTACTAACAATACTGCTTTAGTTGCCTGAAGAGAAGGGAATATATATACTCTTGATTTTGAGCGACAAGAGGAAGAATTATGTCTTGCAACCATTCAAGATGAACAAATCTATGGCATAGAAGGATGGGACATGTTCATATGGACCTCATCAAGAAGTTGTCATAAAAGAACTTAGTAAGAGGATTACCCAAAATGAATTTCAAGAAGAAAGGTATATGCGAACCTTGTCAACTTGGAAAACAAGTAAGAACATCATTCACAGCCAAAAACATGGTATCAACTTCTTCTCCCTTACAATTGCTTCATCTCGATCTATTTGGACCTGAAAGGCATGCTAGTCTAAATGGTAAATTATATGCTTTTGTGATAGTCGATGACTTCTCAAGATATACATGGGTACTCTTTCTTAGAACAAAAGATGAGGCATTTAAAGAATTTGAAAAACTGATTAAAAATTTGGAGATTAAATATAGTCTTAATCTTATAAAAATTAGAAGTGATCATGGTACGGAATTTCAAAAGGATTTTATTATATTTTGTAATCAAAAAGGGATCACTCATGAATTTTTAGCACCTAGAACTCCACAACAAAATCGAACATTACAAGAAACAGCTAGAACTCTAATTCAGGAAAGTAAACTCCCAAAGAAATTTTGAGCTGAAGCTGTGAACACAGCATGTTATGTGCTAAATAGAGTGTTGATTCGTCCAATCATTTTGAAAACACCATATAAATTATTAAATAATCGGCTTCCTAACATAAGCTATTTCAAAGTGTTTGGATCTAAATGTTTTATTCTTAACACTAATGGAAATCTAGGCAAGTTTGATGCTAGATCATATGAAGGAATATTCATTGGGTATTCACAAAATAGTAGAGCATATCACATTTATAATGTACAAAAGATATGTATCGAAGATTCTATATATGTCAAATTTAACGAATCTAACCATGATATTCCAAAAGAAAGAGAAGAAGATGCAGGAAACTTAGAGACTGCTGCAAATCCAACCTACTATATAAAGCAAAACAGCAAGATCATGGAACCAATCCAGCAAGATGAATTAGAAGAGAAATAGGACCAAGACTTTATCCAGCAATCTGAATACGAAAATCAGGAACATATCCAGTAAGCTGAAATAGATGAACATCAAGACTATAATCCAGAAACTACTGAAGAAGTTATACATGATATTCAACTTCCAAAATCAGAAAGATACATCAAAAACCATCCTCCAGAGAACATCATTGGAAACAAAAATGATAAAGTTATTACAAGAAGAAAAACACAAAATATGTGTGCTTTCTCAGCATTCCTATCCCAAATTGAGCCAAAGAATTCCAAAGAAGCCATACTTGATGAAAATTGGCTTCTAGCAATGCAGGAGGAGCTACAACAATTTTAAAGATGTCAAGTGTGGGATTTAGTTCCTCCCCCAAAAGATGTGTCCATTATTGGAACTAAATGGGTCTTCAAAAACAAGCTTTACAAGTACAGAACAATTATAAGAAACAAAGCAAGATTAGTTACTCAAGGATACAACCAACAAGAAGGAATAGACTATGAAGAAATATTTGCCCTAGTAGCCCACTTGGAATCCATTCGTATACTACTAGCATTTGTTTGTTTCAGAAAGTTCAAGCTACACCAAATGGACGTCAAAAGCGCCTTCCTCAACGGGTACATAAATGAAGAAGTCTGTGTAAAACAGCCACCTGGATTTGAGCATGACAAGTTCCCACATTATGTATACAAACTCAAGAAGGCACTCTATGGACTCAAACAAGCCCCAAGGGCTTGGTACGAAAGGTTAAATAAGTATCTTCTATCAAATGGGTTCATACGAGGCAAAATCGACTCCACGCTGTTTATTAAACGTCAAAATAAAGATATTATTATTGTACACATATATGTAGACAATATAATATTTGGTGCTACTAATAATTTTCTTTGTGAGTGGTTTTCCAAATGCATGCACAAGGAATTTGACATGAGCTTGATGGGAGAACTCAACTACTTTCTGGGCCTTCAAATTAAACAAAATCATGAAGGTATATTCATTCATCAAACCAAGTACACAAAAGAGTTACTTAATAGATTCGGATTTGACAATTCAAACTCAAAGACCACACTAATGAGTACATCAATAAAACTTATAGCAGATAAAAAAGGTACAGATGTAGAGGTAACAAAATACAGAGGTATGATTGGATCCCTACTATATTTAACTGCATCTAGACCTGATATAATGTACAGTGTGTGTCTTTGTGCTCGGTTTCAGGCTAAACCCAAAGAATCCCACTTACAGGTTGTTAAACGAATATTTAAATATTTGAGTAGTACTATTAATTTAGGATTGTTTTACCCAAAATGTGACAATTTTGATCTAATGGGTTATTCAGATGCTGACTATGCAGGTTGTCAAATAGATAGAAAAATCACAAGCGGTGTCTGTACATTTTTGGGACAAAGTCTTGTCTCATGGCACAACAAGAAGCAAACGCCAGTCGCTCTATCCACCACTGAGGGTGAATATTTAGCAAAGCAGAAGTTGTCATTGCCCCCAAATTTTGTGGATGCGCCAAACACCGTGTGACTTTGACATCATATGTGAAAATGTGCCCATATACTGTGATAATACAAGCACCATAGACATCTCTAAAAATCCAGTACTATATTCTAGCACAAAACACATAGAAGTACGCCACCATTTTCTTAGAGACAATGTGTCTAAAGGCTTTATAAGATTAATTTTCATTCCCACTGAGCATCAACTAGCAGATATATTTACAAAACCTCTAGGGGAAGAACGATTCAGTACTCTAAGGAGAGAACTCGGAATGTGTCTAATTCAAATATGAACCGAGTGTGTTAAAGATATTAGATAGACAAATTACCAACGTATCTATTTAGCTATAATTACGCCCATTAAAATCTATTCAGATTCTCCTTCCTAAAGCCGACTTCACCACTTCCCATATCTCGATAACGTGCTCTATACATAAAGACCAGAAGCCGCCTTACCCTCTCTCTGTTTCTGACTCTCCAATCTCTGAATATCTCACATCACACTCCACCATCTCAATCGACTCAACTTCTCTCTGTTACAATGAGAACTAGGCGTGGCAAACAGCTTTGTGATGAATCAGAAGATGAAGTCTCACCTCCCTCTCCACGATCTCAACCACCGGTCACTCAAAAACTGAAACGAAGGCCATCCTCTATCACGATCATCTCCGGTGGATCATCCCCTGCTGAATCCGAAGCCAGTCTACCTTCTCCACCTCCAATCGGGACATCGAAGGGTCACAAACAACGCAAGCTTAACGACCCCTCACCTGGCTCGCCTTCGATACCGGTAATACCTCTCTCCGTCTCCTTACATGATGTGCCTGACGATTTTTTTAGAGGCCATAATTTCGAACTCCATTTTAAAACCTCTATCTGTCAAAAATCTTTTGTCGATGAAAAATCAATAGACATGTTTTACTATCAAAACTCGCCTCTTCATCGTCTCTTTGAGTCATGTGGTTTTTCTTCCTTAAGTACTCCTCCCTCGGTAGCCTACCCCAAATTAGTTCAGCAGTTTTATACCAATCTTGAGAATAATTGCGACTGCTGCACAACATTTATCAAAGGTAAATCTTTGTTCTTCATAGCTATGGATTTAGGGAGTATACTGTCATATCCATACACCGGTGACTGCCCCTTCACCTTTAAAGTGCCTATCTCTACTCCTCTGTCTCCCTTAGTACAGCTTCGCATTGTCATGGATGACCCAACAGTGTCCTCCATCACCCTCCCTAAAACCACCAAATGTCTCAACTTGCAATAGTTCTACACAAATTGTTACGGTACAATCTCCTCCCTCGTCTTGGTGGTGGAGCTGATTTCACGTATCAGGATTTGGTCTTGGTGGCCTTAATAATGACCGGCCAACCATTCAATTTTTCACTGATGATGCTCAAACACATGGTTCACTGTGTCAAACACTCCAAAAAATGTCTGCCCTACAGCTGTTTCCTCACCAAACTATTTACCCACTTCCGAATTCCAATCGACGATGAGGGTTCTATCCACTTGACTGATTCTATCGATTCAAACTATCTCAAAGGGGCTCATATCACTCTGCTTAAAGGAAAGTTCATACGTGTGGTACCAGAAATTCCCAAACTGATACCTCCTACTTCACTGCCTTTTTGCCCTGAAATTCTCACTATCCTTCACACCATCGCAAACAATCAAGCTCAAATTACTTCTGATGTCAAAGACATCCAACTCCGTCTCTCCGTCCTTGAAAAAGGCAAACTCCCCATTCGTTGTGATGATCTTCATGCTATGTTTCGAAATGTGGAAGATGAGTTTATTGACCTCCAAGCAGGTTTCGAGTTGCACACTCGGGCGATGGTTGAAGCCCTACAACGGAAGATGAACCGCAATGCCTGTCAATTGAGCACTGAGCTAAAGTTCATCAACAATCAAATTGGGACTCTGGGACGTTTTACCGAACATCGCATGAATGATCTTAGTGAGGAGCTGCAAGCAGACCAAGTCCAAGCGCGCATACCCGAATGGCCCCAATGCAATTGGATGGCCGAATATCAAGGCGACTTTCTGGACCTGCCATTACCACCTCTTACCTTCATTGCTCGTCCTCCCAGATTTGCCAACACAATGTCCCTAGAAGAAATCATACACCACAGGCTTCACCGACCCTATTTCACCGCCCGTGAAGCCAATCATGTTAATCTTGAGGAGGAGGATGATTAGACGCCCTGTCCCTTTTGGCATTCTGGACACACCTTTTTGATTGATGCCAAAGGAGGAGAAGACTTATGCTTGCTTACTTATGCTTGTTTTACCTGCTTCCAAAGACATTTTTTTAAATTTTCATGCATGATAACTTGTGTTGTTAAGACTATGGTTTAAATTTGTTGATGGATGATGGTTTAATCGCTTTATATAATCTTTTGCTTAACATATTGTGGACTAACTAGAAAATGCAGGGTTGCTTTTAACTTGTCATAAACTGCAAAGAGCAGGGTTGTTCAAACACTGCATATATGCAGTTAATAGCATGTATGAATTAAGAGGGAGATGTAACTCTCTTGAAATGCATGGTTTTAGGGGCAGCCAAAATTATTTTGTTGTCATCATCAAAAAGGGGGAGAATGTTGACTTATGTCACACCCTATGTTTTGATGATGACCATATTTGTTCTCTAACCATGTCTTATAACATTTCAGGAACATCAAGGAAGAAGGTCCAAAGTTAAGATGTCTTTGAAGAAAGAAAAGCTAATTTGAGTCCTAGGAATATATGTAAGATCTTAGCATTTATCACTTTCCAAAATAAGGCTCTAGGACATGTGCATTACATATAATACTTGCATTCATATTTGATGTTACATGTTCATTAACTAGCTCATAATATGCATGACCAAAATTGCTCACGTAAGGAATCAAATCTTGTTATATACGGTTGAGCAAGAAATGGGGTAAACATATTACCATAAGTTTTGCTTCATAATATTATCCCATGATTCAAGGGATCTAATTGGGTGTCCGAATATAAGGCAAGATATATGGACACAGGTCAGAAGATATGGTATGGTAAGCTCAAAACATGACATCATAGATCATGCTTCATCATACTTCATAATTTATGCATCATAAATCAAGGGTCTTAAATCTAGGAAATTATTTAAGGTAACGAGATGATTGCATAAATTACCATATGTTGCATACTCATAGCAGAAATCATGTGCCATAATCCCGTCTCATGATTTGAGCAACTTAATTGATTAATCCTAACGGACCAATGCATGTTAGGAGATATAGAAACATGCCAGCAAATGTGTGTGTGCATATAAGGTAATAAATTCCGACTTTATAAATTGGGACTGTTAGTAATCTGCGTCAAGCTTTTCTACCATGCAATGGAAATCAATTAAGCCTTAAATTATTGATGGCGTGATAGAATCTTTGTGATTAAAGTCAAGCTGAGTAGATCACGATTGATATTGAATGGCAAGATTTGTGTAAAGTGTTTTAAACAGCATATCACAACAGCAAACATTTGCAACGGTAATATCCTAGAAGTGGTCTATATAAACTGGGCCCTGTAACATATTTACAGACGAAAAACATACACAGTAACTTATCGCATACAAGCTACGAAATTGTTTTTCATCGAGATGTATATTGATTGCATTAAGAATGTAATTGCGAATACAAAAGAATGAATAGAAAATATTCTGGTAATATTCTTCTTGCATATCATTTCATACTAGAGCCTTAAGTTGGTAAGCGATACATTGCTGATCATTAGACCTCTAGTGTGTATCTTATATTTTTGATATCTCAATCAATACTTTATTCTGTTTGAATTGATAACTTATTACAGTCAAGTTATGTGGAAAGCATAGGTGCTTAAGAGTGCATAGGTGCACAGGGAACAAAGGTGTTTAAATTATTGGAACTTGTATTGTAATTGGAAAAGTTTAATAAAAGTGAGTTTCCAATACTATTTGGTATTGGACGTGGATTAGGCTACTATTCTAGAGGGTAGTAGTTGAACCACGTAAAAAATTCTGGAGTTTAAGTGATTGCTTTTTGTGCTTGAATATCTTGTTATTTATCCAAAGAAATTTCATTCTATTTATATCCTCAGAAAACTAGTTAACTCAATAATATTCTCGATTTGGTAATCCAAATTTCTTTTGCATTAACCATCCAAAGGATTTTTGATAAGAAATAAAATTGGACATAGTTTGTGCTTACACTTATTCAACCCCCCCTTCTAAGTGTACCTATTTAAATTTCAAAATTAATTTTATTCCAACAGAAAAACAATTGGCTATATTTTATCCAAACCCTTAAGTGAAGAAAGGTTTTGCATACTGAGGAGAGAACTTGGAACGTGTATGATATAAATAATGATTACGTACTAAAATATTTCATGCATAAAATATTTCAAAATCTACAGTATATCTGCATTATATTAATTTAAATACATCTGGTTGATATACATTATTTGTTCATGTATTTGATAATAACCGACGGCTACTTACAATGGAAGACGTATCTGTTTTGAAAAGACAAGAGTTGCATATTTTTTACTTTTTCAAGGAGTCTGTTCAGCGTCCAACACTACTTTATTAAACACTACCTTCACTCTTTTCTCACACATACTCAGGAAAAAAAATTTACATCATTTTTTAACGCTCTAATTTCTGCAACGAAAATGAAGACTTGCGCCAACAGACGATCATCTGGTGTCACCATTAAAGAAGAAAAAAAATCCAAGATCCCCTTATACTTTGAGATCGCCAAAGAAGTCCAAACGACAGACTCGTCAGGCATCTATGCATGTCTCATCCGACGACGCTACTCTGTCCGATGGGTCTGATTCTAGTTTTTCCTTTCTGAAGTTTTCAGCATCTAGTCAAAAAAGAGAAGCCACAATAATCTTCAGGTTCCGAACCTCCTTCCTCTCAACCAGAATCGCTATCTACTCTAGTAATCCCTTTCTCTTCCTCTTCTGATTTACCAAATAATATCTTTCGAGGTCAGAGTTTTGAAGCTCGCTTCAAAACTTCTATTGCCACAAAACAGTTTGTCTATGAGAAGATCACAGATTTATTTTATTTCAAAAATTCCTCTTTAGAAAATATTTTCACTTCTTGTGGAATGTCTGCTATGCTATTTCCCCCAACTAGAGCGTATCCCCGGTTGATACAGCAGTTTTACACAAATCTGGAATGTAATGGGGATTTCTACACGTCTTTTGTAAAGGGAAAATCTCTATTTTTCACGGTTATTGATTTCGAAAGTATTTTTGATTCCTGTTAGGTTTGTAATATTCATGAACGCAATCAAATTGCATAAAATAAGCGAAAACGTGAAAAATTAGAGTTTTAAAATTTTACAAACCATATACCCGGATCATCCTTTATGTATAATTATTAATTAAACGAAAATATAAAGAATAAGAATTTTACCATTAAAGATTCGAGCTTCCTCAGGTACAAGTTCACCTCCAAATCCTTTCGCGTTCAACTTGAATCCACCGGGTTTGGTTCCTTCCTTTGATCAACATTTGCCACCCAAATATTTGGCCTCTAGAGGTGATCCACCGCAGAAGAAGAAAGATTCAAGAAGATGGGTGATTGGTTAAACCCTAGTTTTTCTATCTCTCATAGAAAAATAGCGTACTCTCCAATAATTGGAATCACGTATATTGTGAAAGTGTCAACCAACCTCACCTATAATAAGACTCCTCTTATTTATAGATGTGGGCAACCCTCCTTAACAATTAAGGATTTGGGTTTTATTTTAATTAATTAAACTCCTTTAATTAATTATGCTCCCAATCTTATTAGGAATAATTAATTAAAATCTTTTAATTAATTAGCCTCCTAATCTTATTAGGAATAAATGAGAGTACTAATATTAAATTAATTTCCAACTCTTTAGAAATTAAAATAATAATAATTGTAATAATATTAATAAGACTCCTCTTATTAATTTATATATTTAATATTTTCAAAATATTAAATAATAAATATTAAGCTATTTAATTTATTCTATCACCATAGATTAAATTAAATACACTTAACATATTATTACGATTATGCCATTAACTTCTTAAATAATTATTCTTCCTTTTATGGTATGACCCTTTAGGTTATCCATATTAAACCGGTTGTGAATAAATCAATTAGAACAATTCTAATCTTATTTAAATAAATAAATTAAACAATTAATTTATTTAAATAAATAATATTTATTTTACAATAGGGATAAGCCTCCCTAGCGATTAACGACTTTCCAGATAATATAGATTTCAACATTAATCATAAAAGAACCTTTAAGTAAATAGTTACCGTACAATTCAGTACTTCCACCATACAATGTCTCAATTAAATATAAGACATAGAATTATTGTCAAGTCTTATTTTATTTAATTATATTTATTTCGATCCTTAAATGCACAACACCAAATAATGCAAATTAGAAACTCTTTTCTAATTTTAATCTGCCTTGGTGAAGGACTACTGGGTTGTCATTTATCGAATCACATAGGACATTTCTCTTCTTTTACTAGAAGTGATAGATTCTTTATTGATCATACATTATCTCCATGTACAACTTACTATAACCAAGCATACCCTTTGATATACCCTAAGGGTCTTAAGGAATAAGTCAAAGTATAACTCATCATACACAAGATACTATGATGATCTCAAGTCCAAGGATCACTTGTACTACTATCACTACAGGAATTCCTATTGACAGACAAGTAAAACTCCATTAGGTATTCCTTAGTGAGCCACGTTCAGTGAACTTATTCTCTAATAAGCACCTACATACTTGCTTTAGTGTTCCACACAAAAATGATCATGAGATCACTCATTCTCATCCAATGAGCAAACAACGTATGTACCAATCTATCCGGATTCACTAATCCCTAATTTAGTAATCCAATGATTGGGAACTATTTTAGTTTTAAGCTTTCTAATAATTTAGATCTCATTAGAATGATCATCATCATTATTCTAAAAGCATTGCTTAAAACTATGGGTTTATCACATATTATAAAACAGCATCACGTAGATAATTAAAAGCCTTTAATAAATTAATACTTTTATTAATAAATGAATTAGATTATTACAAAGTATATGCTTTATCATTAAAAATGATTGGCTTATGTGCATACTACTTTCACTCTCCCACTTGCACTAAAGCCAATCGTCATGGTATCTCATACTCTTCTTCTCTAAGTGACGATTATCCTGCTGTTGGATAAACTTCAGTAAATGGATATGTAATGTTGTTCTTGAGAGTCCACTATCTCTATAGTGATTTCCCATCTTTCAATAATTCTTTAATCAAATGAAAGTGCCACAACACATGTTTAGATCCAAGATGAGACTTAGGAACTATTCCTAGTTTTATAATGAACTTATCATCCAAACAATCAACTTACAGCTTCATTTACAGCTATATACTTTGTCTTTATCACTAAACTGACAACTCTTTGCTGTTTGGAACCTTTCCAATTCACTGCACCACTATTCAAGGTAACGCTTTACCTTAAAGTGGATTTTCTGTTGTCTTGGTTTGTCAGAAAAACTTAAGTCTGTTAAACTCTCTAGTTTTAATTTAGACCCACCATAAATTTTAATCACATCCTTAGTGTCGGTTAAGTACTTTAAGATATTTTTTACTATCTTACAATGATCTTCTCCAGAATATGACCGATCAACATCAGGTCTCGTATATTTCATTCTATACATGATTGTCATTCATGTGATCTCTCTTTTCAGGAGTCTATGGGGACTATTAAGAGATATACACTCCATAACTCATCAACATGAGACATCTCTTGGAGTTTGTCATGCTAAACGACTTTAGCATCAAATGAATATATGTTTCTTGGGTTAAGTCGAGCTGTGACGCCCCCAAAACAGGTATACATCACCCATCTTGGGTCGCCAGATACATGGTTCAGAATTCAAATACAACTTAATTATACAACTGTCGTGTAAAATACGAGAAAACATAATCTAAGAGTTTTAACACGAATATTGTCATCTAGACAATATCCACACTCAAATTCAATCTTATTACATTTATTATCACACTATTTCACAGAATAGTGAGAACTACTAAAACAACCATCTGGACAGTCAATCCGTTCCCCGACTCGTCCCATCTATATTCTCATTTCCTGAAGAAAACAATGAAAGAAAGGGTGAGCTCAACTAGCCCAGTAAGAAATATTATGACTAAGATAATGCGTAATAAATTATCCTTAGCCTTCAACAAAGATAACAACTAATAGAATATAATAGACAACAAGTTTTAGATCAACAATCTGCAATGAATAAGCAATCCATTAGAAGAGTCAAGTAGAGCATAAAATCTACTATCTTCTATGATTTAAAAAGATTTTCATCAACTTTATCGCTGAGACTCAGCTTCATAAATAAAATCGAATCATCCCTGCACCACAGCCAAGGATATTCATGTTTCATCAACGGTCATGAATATACCGAATAATCCCTGGTCATAATCATACCAACAACTGTCCATTAATGAACTACAAGCCAATGAGGACTTTTACCACATCATTTGTTACATTACGGTCATGATTATACCGAATAATCCCTGGTCATAATCATACCAAGTCCATCTATGCACGTAAGCCAAAAATGACTTTCATCACAATATAAGCATGAGGATGATGACAATGACATAATAATTCAATAAAACAAGTTCAAGGATAAATTTTAAAGATTTATAATCTAATTTATCCAAAAATCAATAACGTCCAAATTGTCAACATGATACTGCTTTGTAGAGTAAAATTCAAGAATAATATTCATGTACCAAAAATAATTTGGACAGAAAATAATCAATTTTTCGTCGTGAATAGTACCCCATGAATAGTACTTCGGGAATAGTACCCCGTGAATAGTACCCTAACACGAAAAATACCCCAAATACCCGAGTAAATAATATTCGGGTGAATAGTAATTTGGGTGAATAGTAACCCATAAATAGTAACTCGTGAATAGTACTCCGACACAAAAAGTGCCCCGAATACCCGAGTGAATAATACTAGAGTGAATAGTAATTGGGTGAATAGTAACTTGAAGTGAATAGTAACTCGTAAAAGAAAAATACCAAAGAAAATGATATTCCATGATTTAGTAAAAGAAATGATATCTCATACGAGTATAATAAAATATACTGAAACTCGCAAATGGATTTTCACCCGCCATGCGCAGATCCACGTAAATGATCATTTCCACAATTTAATAAAGAATGAATTCGAAGGATCATTCACCATGCCATGCGGTAATCCACATAGATAGGTTATTCCAACAGAATAATAAAAAATGAAATAACAGAAAAATTCATCATGCATGCGATAGACCGCACAGACATGTTATTCCAACAGAATAATAAAGAATGGAATAACAGAAGAATTTCACCATGTATGCGGTACTTTGCATAGACAGGTTATTCCAATATAATAATAAAGAATGGAATAATAGCTCTTACGAGTATTGAAAGAAAATAATTCTCTTCATGAATACGAAAGAAATAATACCCCTTACCTCAAAAGAAGACTGGATACTGGAATAGTGAGGTAGCAGACTTCTCTTCTTCTTTCTCTCTATAATTTCTCTTTATAATAATTGCTCTATAGCTTTAGTGAATTGGTGAAAAATAATGAAGGAATGAGCTTCTATTTATAGGAAAATATAGTTTCAATAATTTCACATTTTGGGGCTTGAAATAGTACAGTATAATACCTTCCTCTTTTCCTTCATTTTTAATTTAGTCCTGCAAGTATTATCAAACTTGCACCACCTCCCGTAATAGTAAATCATGTGAATCAATAGTAAATAATGTGACTCAATAGTTATAATCATGTGAAAATATGAATTACAGTATAGTACCTCCATCTATACCTCCATTTTTAACCTAGTCATGCAAGTATTATCAATCTTGCACCACCTCCCCTAATAGTACCAGAATGTGAATCAATAGTACACACATGAGAACAAATAGTTATAAGCATGTGAATTAATAGCAATTAATTGCTCATTTATCCGATTAATTACCCGATTGGTCAATATAACCTCTAGACATCAATTATTATCGAAATAAATGTCAATTTTCACTAACACTAATAATTCCAACACAATGGAACTATCAATTTCATCTTTAATCAACACAAACTTATTCATCATTAATATTATAATTCACAATATTTAACAACCGTGTCATTCCTGGAAGCAGGGGGCTTCCGATAAGGATTTCTCCTTATTGGCGCGCAATTAGGTGACCAAACCTCTCCTTGATAGAACTTCTAGACATTGTCAATATTGCAAATAATAATATGAATAACTTTGCCGTCTCAATTATTGATTTAATAATATAACATATTATACAGATGATACTGTGACAATAATTGAATCCATAATATGAGAGATATGATGCAGCAATTACTGTAGTAATAATTGAGTATAACTGAGTGACTTCTTATGTAAGCATCAATAATCAATACCGTGTGTGCTACTATGCAACCACGCCAGACATTCGTATACTTTTACTACTGGGTAGTTCAACAGCTTTAATTCGTAAACACTTTCGTAGTTATTTTTATAAAAAGATAATTCTGTCATTTTCTAACTACGACAATACTTCCGTTGTGGGGTCCACCAATGATTGTGCCATTGTACGAATATTCTCTGTTAAAATGAATATTCCCCGACCAATCGAATATTATATAACAACTTGCTTACTTTGAAAAATTTATAAATATTACCCACAACTATAACATTATATCAAATCAACACCATAATATTCAAAAAAATATTTCTAGCAATTTAAATCTTTATTCATAAAATTTGGGGTCTCACACGAGCATCCTCTTAAATCTATGTATATAGATTTGTATCCCCAATTAAGATATTCTTCCCAAATCATTCATGGAGGAATATTAAGACAACTTTATCTTTACTGATTGTAGCATTAGTATGTCATTCCTTATCCGTAGTATATCAACATATAATACTAAGAATGTCACGACGCTCCCACTGACCCTTTTTTACACACTAGGTTCATTCTTGTTTTAGATAAAATCAAATTCTTTTGATTGTCTCATCAAAACGAATGTTCCATATTTGAGAAGCTTGCTTTAATCCATTTTTCTGAGTGTCTACAACTCTTACCTCATCGTATGTAACTGGATCATCATCTACTATGATGTGTACCTCATCATCATCATCATCATCATTTATGATGAATCCATACCTCCTAGGTATCTTCGGTATTATTCCAGATTTACGATTCGGTTGTGGTATAATAGGTCTATCTACAGGTTCCTCTTACTTTACTTATAGTGATTTGTGGTTCTTGAGCTCTTTAAGATCTATTATCCTCCCACTAGCTCCTTCAATGATAAACACCTTTATCTTAGAAGGTAGTGTGTTTCGCAACACACACCTTTTTTTAAGTAGGATTATAGAACATATGCCCTAAACTTACTTTAGGATGTCCCACAAATCTGTACTTATCAAATCTTGTCCCAAGCTTATCCTTTGAAACCTTTTCACATAAGTTGGACAACCCCTTATCTTAACATACTTAAGATTAGGAATCCTCCCTGTCCATAACTTTTATGGAGTCTTGGGGCCGGATTTTAAGGTTACCTTTTCGTAGATATGCAGCCAAGGCATTATCCTAGAAGGATACTGGAATGTCGGTAAAATCATTATGGACCACACCATGTCCAACAAGGTACAATTTTTCCTTTCAGATACATCAATTATTAGGAGGCGTCCATTGTGTGAAAACCATTTGAGATGATCTAGAAACTCATTGCACAAGTATTCTTTCCTTGATCTGATCAAAGAATCCTAATACTTTGCTAATTTGTTTCACTTCTGAATTCTTTGAACCTTTCAAATAATTCATACATGTATTTCATCAAATACAAACATTCAACTCTTTGAATGATCGTCTCCTTTTCTTATATTAGTTTGTTCAATTTATAAAATAATTTTTCACCTAAGTCAAGTATACAAAATTCATTAAGTGATATTCTAGTTCTATACAAAATATTTTTATTATAAATAGAATAATAATTGTTCTTAAATATAATACCAAAGATTTCATTGTCCAATAACAAAAATGAAAATAACATTTCTAACAAGAACTGGAATACAATAACAACTTATTGACTTAATAGATTTGCCCGTAGGGATTTCTAAACTATAAGTTTCTATGTCTAATGTAGCAACCTTTGCTTAATTTCTCACACATAGGATTACTTATCTTTGTTTAGCTTTCTACTTCTGCTTGGTCCCTTCATAAATCTATATTTATGATAACCAAAGCCGGTATCCAATACCCAAGTAGAACATTGACTTAAAGAAAAATTTATTTTAATTATGAACAAAAACTATATTTGTAACTGAAACTTCACTAAGCTTCTTCTTGTTATCCTCTGCAAGATGCTTCTTGCAGTTTCTTTCCAGTGTCTAGGCTTATTACAGTGGAAGTAAACTCCTTTGCTATCCGTATCAGTTTTGTTCTTATTATCCTTTATTTTTGCCTTTCTATTTACCTTCTTTGAATCATTCTTCTTTTCAGAAGATCCTTTGGCCTCTACCAGTAAGACATGGTCTTTCTTGGTTGGAAAGTGATTCTCAACATTTTTCAACATGTTAAGCAAATCAGTGAAGCTGATATCTAGCTTGTTCATATGAAAATTTCACAACAATTATGAGAAGGAGTTCGGGAGTAACTACAAAGATCAAATCTTGGCTCAACTCTCCATCCATGACAAAACCTGTTGTCCTAATTGATCAATCAAATTGATAATGTTAAGGACTTTTATCTGTATTTTAGTGTCATCGGTTATTCTAGATCGAAAGAGCTCCTTAGATATTTGATATCTATTAGTCCTACTTTCTTCACCATTAACACTTGACGTGTAGGAGTATAGTAGGAGCATCCATAGTTTCATGCTGACGCTGAAGCTCGTTACTCATAGAAGCGAGCATGATGCATTGAGCCAACTATGCATCATCTTGCCACTTTCTAAAAGTAGTAATCTCTTCCTCAGAGGCATTGTCTGCAACCATTGCAGGAATAAGTGTATTAAGGACATAAGATAGCTTTTTAGTCATGAGAACTATTCTCAAATTCCTTAACCAATCCATTTAATTCTATTCCTATTAAATAAAGCATCTAATATGCTTCACAAAGTGATAGTAATTTAGACATTATAAAATTACAGAAATGAATTTGTAATTAACAACATTTTAGCATACATTCTTTTATTAATTACCAAAATAAATTAGGACTTGTTTTAAATTCGTATCTCCCACTATTTTCATCAAATTATATTACCCTCACTTATATAGTTCAACAAAATCTAATTAAAGATTTGCTAGTGAGAATAAGGATCCCATTTCAAATGTATATAACCTTGTGGTGACACAACAAACTATATATAAATAAATAGGTAGACAACTCTTGTCAATTACATCAACTATGAAACTCCTTGTATTTTGCCTCTTAGATTATTTTGATCAAGTGGTGGCACATCCGAATCAAAATTATCCAAGTTAAGTCCAACCTAGCACTCCATATATTCAAAAAAGAAAAACATTATCCTTATGGTATATTGTTCAATTTTTTTTATAAGCATCAAATGTGATAAAATTAACATCTCAAAGAATTAAAATAAGCACACAACAAACTTATAATAATTAATTGATACTCTATTATTTTTTATCATGCTAGAAGGCGACGTTCGATATTCCAAATATCTTTGAACGCTTAGGACTTAATATAAAATATTTGAGGGGTTTGTTATTAATTTGTCTCATCTTGTTTATATATATATATATATATATATATATATATATATATATATATATATATATATATATATATATACACGCTATATTAATTAACATGCTAAACATGTTTGCATAATATAAATATATATATTTATATATATATATATATATATATATATATATATATATACATACACACATACATATAGAATATTATATTCTACCGGATTGATTATGGACTTTATTCTAGTTTGGTTCATTAGAGCCACCAAGTGAACCAAAAGGTCAAAAACTAGGGGTGAAAGAATTAATATTTAAATATAACTATTACATTTAAACCTGGGCTCCATTACAAACGGGTCTTCAAGCGCTCATTTCTCCTTGATCTCAAATTTTTCAAAATTAATTCTAACTATTCCTATTACAAAACTATTTAAAATAAATAGAAATCTTGATCAGCAGTCAAGGGGAAGTACATAGGAGGGAGATAGAATTTACATTAAGAAAAAATTAGAGAAGACGAGGTACGCAGACCCCATTTAATAAACCTCATACATTCATGCATCCAACTAAAATAAAATCCAATCACATTGGTCAATAGTCCATAATCAATCCCATTTATTATCATACACATCATCATATGCATCAATAAATAACATTTATCTCATGAATAATAAACATTCAATATATATTGATATCATTTAATGGACAAATTTAGTTAGTATAAAATCTAATTTTGAATCAAAATAAACTCCTTTATTTTAGTCCAAATTTAAATCAAAATAAACCTCTTTTATTTTAATTTATCTTATTTTGAATAAAATAAACTATTTTATTTTAATCAAAATCTTTAATCAAAATAAACTCATTTATTTTAATTAATTATGGAATCCAATTCCGAGTAAAAAAACTCCTTTATTTAAAGAAAACACGAATTATCTTTCCTATTCATAAATAAACTCTTTTATTTTGAATAATATGAAATCTTATTCCATATCTAAATAAACTCATTTATTTAAGGAAATTAGGATTCCTCTTCTATTCACAAATAAACTCTTTTATCTTGAATAATATGAAATCTTATTTCATATCTAAATAAACTCCTTTTATTTAAGGAAACATAGAATCCAATTTCAAATCCAATTAGTTATCATGGAATTCAATTCTAACTCTAATTAGTTAGTATGAAATCTAATTTTAATATTAAAGTAAACTTTTTATTTTAATTATAAAATAATTAAGAATATAATTATATATATATATATAACAATTATATATATATATATAATAACTTCGTGAAGCTTGTCCTCCAAGCCGTGAATCATACTGCACAAAAGTATTATATATATAACCAATTTATATATATAATAGTGAAATCATGCTTCAGGAGCATCCATATGATTCACGAAAATCACCAAGGAGGAGAAAACCTGTAAACTATTACATGTATATATACTAATCACTTAGGAAGAATCCGCTGATGAATATTATAAATATATATATATATATATATATATGTAATCTGTTGCAGACATGCAAACAGGCTTCCTAATAGATTTAGTTTTTTTTAATTTTATACAACAAAATTATGCCGAAATAAATTATTCTAAACACATATCAACATACATATCAAATTAAACAATTACTAATTCGCATAAAGGTTTGGCTCTGATACCACTGTTAGGTTTGTAATATTCATGAACGCAATCAAATTGCATAAAATAAGTGAAAACGTGGAAAAGTAAAGTTTTAAAATTTTACAAATCATATACCCGGATCATCCTTTATGCATAATTATTAATTAAACGAAAAGATAAAGAATAAGAATCTTACCCTTGAAGATTTGAGCTTCCTCAGGTACAAGTTCACCTCCAAATCCTTTCGCGTTCAACTTGAATCCACCGGGTTTGGTTCCTTCCTTTGATCAACGTTAGCCACCCAAATGTTTAGCCTCTAGAGGTGATCGACCAAGGAAGAAGAAAGATTCGAGAAGATGGGTGATTGGCTAAACCCTAGTTTTTCTATCTCTCATAGAAAAAGAGCGTACTCTCCAACAATTGGAATCACGTATATTGTGAAAGTGTCAACCAACCTCACCCATAATAAGACTCCTCTTATTTATAGATGTGGGCAACCCTCCTTAACAATTAAGGATTTGGGTTTTATTTTAATTAATTAAACTCCTTTAATTAATTATGCTCTCAATCTTATTAGGAATAATTAATTAAAATCTTGTAATTAATTAGCCTCCTAATCTTATTAGGAATAAATAAGAGTACTAATATTAAATTAATTTCCAACTCCTTAGAAATTAAAATAATAATAATTATAATAATATTAATAAGACTCCTCTTATTAATTTATATATTTAATATTTCCAAAATATTAAATAATAAATATTAAGCTATTTAATTTATTTTATCACCATAGATAAAATTAAATACACTTAACATATTATTACGATTATGCCATTAACTTCTTAAATAATTATTCTTCCTTTTATGGTGTGACCCTTTAGGTTCTCCATATTAAACCGGTTGTGAATAAATTAATTAGACCAATTCTAATCTTATTTAAATAAATAAATTAAACAATTAATTTATTTAAATAAATAATATGTATTCTACAATAGGGATAAGCCTCCCTAGCGATTAACGACTTTCCAGATAATATAGATTTCAACATTAATCATAAAAGAACCTTTGAGTAAATAGTTACCGTACAATTCAATCCTTCCACCATACAATGTCCTAATTAAATATAAGACATGGAATTACTGTCAAGTCTTATTTTATTTAATTATATGTATTTCAATTCTTAAATGCACAACACCAAATAATGCAAATTAGAAACCCCTTTCTAATTTTATTCTTCCTTGGCCAAGGACTACTGGGTTGTCATTTATTGAATCACATAGGACATTTCTCTTCTTTTACTAGAAGTGATAGATTCTTTATTGATCATACATTATCTTCATGTACAACTTACTATACCCAAGCATACCCTTTGATATACCCTAAGGGTCTTAAAGAATAAGTCAAAGTATAACTCATCGTACACAAGATACTATGATGATCTCAAGTCCAAAGATCACTTGTACTACTATCACTACAGGAATTCCTATTGACAGACAAGTAAAACTCCATTAGTTATTCCTTAGTGAGCCACGTTTAGTGAACTTATTCTCTAATAAGCACCTACATACTTGCTTTAGTGTCTCCACACAAATGATCATGAGATCAGTCACTCTCATTTAATGAGCAAACAACGTATGTACCAATCTATCCGGATTCACTAATCCCCAATTTAGTAATCTAACGATTGAGAACTGTTTTAGTTTTAAGCTTTCTAATAATTTAGATCTCATTAGAATGATCATCATCATTATTCTAAAAGCATTGCTTAAAACTATGGGTTTATCACATATTATATAACAGCATCATGAAGATAATTAAAAGCCTTTAATAAATTAATACTTTTTATTAATAAATGAATAAGATTATTACAAAGTATATGCTTTATCATCAAAAATGATTGGCTTGTGTGCATACTACTTTCAATTCCATCCTCTGGTCCCTGTCCTTTTACTTTAAAGGGTGCTGCTAATATTCCTTTTCCTCCCCTTGAACAACTTCGTACGGTTATGAATGATTCTTCCTTGACTACTCTGTTTACTCCTAAAACTATTGATGTGTGTCCAAATGCATGTGTCTTGCATAAGTTGATTCGTTACAATCTGTTTCCACGAGTTGGTGGTGGAGGAGATTTAACTTATCAAGATCTTATGGTTGTTGCTATGATTTTAAAAGGCATTACTTTTAATTATTCTCTCATGATATTATCACACATGCTCAGTTGCATTTGGCAGGTTAAAAAATGTCTTCCTTATGAGTTATTTCTTACAAAAATGTTTCAACATTTTAAAACTTTTCTTGATGATGAAATTGTGGTTTCACATAATGAGTTCATTGATTCTGCAAATCTAAAATAGTCTAATAAATCGTTTGTTGATAGTTTGTTTGTTAGAATTATTCCTGATCCTTCCCCTATTCCACCAAGTTCTGTTTCATCTGATTTACCATCTGATACTCCTACTTCATCCACTCTTCCCAGTTCATCAGTTTCATCTCCTGAAGTGGTCAATTTATTGACTCAAATTCTTAAAAATCAAGAGTCCATGCGTAATGATATTATTGATGTTAATCAAAGGCTTTTGGTTTTGGAAAAAGGAAGATTGCCCATTCAGGCTAATGATTTAAAATAATGTTTTTCTCAAATAGAAAACGAGTTCATTAATCTTCAAGCTGGTTTTGAGTTACAAACGGTGGCAATGGTTAAATCTCTTCAAAGGAAGATTTACAGGAATTCGTGTCAATTAATTCAGGAACTTAAGTTTATTAGTTATCAAATTGGGGAATTTGCTTAGTTTATGGCTGTTCGTATGAATGATGTTGGTCAGAAGCTGCATTTTGACAGTATATACTCTATTATTCCTGAATGGCCTCGCTGCAACTGGATGGCCAAGTATGTTGGAGATTTCTTAGACCTTTCTCTACCAAATGCGAATTTTATTCCTCGTCCTCCTAGATTTGCTCATGAGTTTTCTTTGGAAGAAAAGCTTCATCGTCTTCTACACCGTCCTTATTTTATTTCTCGTCCTCTACCCGTGATATATGTTGATGATATTGATTAACGATCTTTTTGCCTGATGACAAAGGGGGAGACACTAGACGCTGGACGTTAGAAGAGGTTGCTTCTATGAAGATTTCTGCTGATATTTTATGTTATGGTTTTGTTTAAAAACGATTGGTTGGCACTAGTACTTGTTAAGTTTCTGTTTCTGGTTTTTAATGGTCTGTTTTTAAACGATTGGTTGGCACCAGTATTAGATAATTTGATATTATGTTTAAAAAGTTTTTTGTTTATCTAATATTTGTTAAGGCTAACAATTTTGCAGGGTGAATAATTCCTAAAAAAGAGGTATGATGATAATCTGTTTGGATTATTGAATATTGTTGATTCTATCCAGAATTTTGAATATGCATGAATTTAGGGGGAGTTATAATTTTGGGGTTGTCATCATCAAAAAAGGGGAGAATGTTGACTTGTTAATATTCTAACCTTATTATTTCGATGATGACTTGATATTTTGTACTAATTTGTTTATTATAAAATTTCAGGAAGTTGATGAAATGATTATTGTCTAAAAGGCTTTGAAGACATTTTGTGTCCTAAGATTAATACATAAGGTCATTGCAAATACTTAATTTTTCAATACAAGGCTCTAGGACATTTTATGTGTGTACTTAACATGATTAATATATTACGCATGCTTATTGATCGGGATTAATTGATTTTTGCCGCCATGTGTTATTATAGAAAATTCTATTAAGCGTGTACTCTAATTTGAGAGTCCTGATTTTATAAAATATTATATAGCTTGATGCATGTGTAAGTTGATTTAAGTTTGTGGCAAACAAGAGTAATGATTATTATCAAGAGTTATGATCGCTTAAGCCTCGATACTTTCATATCTTGTTTATCCTATTTTGATTGCTTAAGATAGATTTTGCATAATTTACGCTATATATATATATATATATATATATATATATATATATATATATATATATATATATATTGATGGTGCAATATAATAAGTGGCGGAAGACTTTATTAGTCATAATTGCTATAAGAATTGGAAAAGTCTAAACAGAAAATATTACCGACCTGAATCAGTTTCTTTCGGGATTACCTTTGAAAGAGTCCAACAAATATTTGTAACAACCGAAGATAATTGGATTTGTTATTAACGTGAATATTTTTGGAACGTTACTTATCTGTTGGCAACGTAAATATTTTAATGTCATACAACGGAACTGATTTGTAGAACAACGGTAATATTTTTGGGCTACAAAAGAAGAACTGGTATAACAGTGATAGATACAACACTTGAATTAATCTTTGCACTCATATAATTGAAAAGCTATTCTTTTATTCTTGGTGCAAATTTTCAGCTGTTGTGCAATTAATATTCATATTTTTTCAGCTAATTTTCGTGAGCTTCATATTGGTGATATTTTTTTTTACTCATTGATCATTGCATTCATTAGTTGAGCCTTGCATTGTTAAATTGCTTATTTGCTTTGATCATTAGACCTCTATATTTATAATCTTATATTTTTAGACTAAGTGTTGTCTAAAGGAATTTAATCTAGGTGGATTAAGGTTTGTTTACAAACAAGTTCAAGGAAGCATAGGTGCTTAAGGGGTGCATTGATGCACATGGAGCTAGAGTGCTCAAGTGAATTATTATAATTCAAATTCGATAGAATCTATTTTGTAACAAGAGTCAATTTAAAGAAATAAAGTGAGTCTCCAATACTAATTGGTATTGGACGTGGACTAGGCTATTATTATAGAGGGTAATAGCCGAACCACGTAAAAATTCTTGGTGTTGATTTTATTACTTGCTTTACTTTATTTACTCACTATAGCTAGTTAATTATCTTAATAATTAAAAAATGAATATTTGCATTATCTTAAGATAATTCTTTAATACCAAGTATTTTCTCTAAGTTATAAATTCAGCAGGATATTGTCTTAAAAAACAGTCAATTTGGTAGACCATATTAATTCAGCAAGCTGCATTCATCAATATAGTAGGCTGAATTTAGTAGTTTGGTTTATAGTTTAAAAATTGGTCATAGATTGCTTCTACACTTTTTCAAACCCCCCTTCTAAGTATGCCTTATCTAAATTTCAAAGGTGTTTATCATTGAAGGGGGCTAGTGGGAGGATAATAGATCTTGAAGAGTTCAAGAACCACAAAGTATTATAAGTCAAATAAGAGGAACTTGTAGATAGACCCATTGTACCACAACCGAATTATAAATCTGGAATAGTACTGAAGATACCTAGGAGGTATGGATTCATCATGGATGATGATAATGAGGTATGCATTATAAAGATGATGATCCAGTTACATACGATGAGGTAAGAGTTGTAGACACTCAGAGAAATGGATTGAAGCAAGATTCTCAGAAATGGAACATTCGTTTCGATGAGATAATCAAAAGAGTTTGATTTTATCAAAAACAAGAATGAACTTAGTGTGTATAAAAGGGTTAGTGGGAGCGTCGTGACATTCCTAGTATTATATGTTGATATAGTACGGATAAGGAATGACATACCAATGCTACAATCAGTAAAGATAAAGTTGTCTAAACATTCCTCCATGAATGATTTGGGAAGAGTATCGTAATTAGGTATACAAATCTATATAGATAGATTTAAAAGGCTGATCGGCTTAACCCAAGAAACGTATATTCATTTGATGCTAAATTTATTTAGCATGGCAAACTCCAAGAGATGTCTCATGTTGATGAGTCATGGAGTGTATCTCTCTTAATATTCCCCATAGACTCCTAAAAGAGAGATCTCATGAGTAACAATCATGTATGCAATGAAATATACGAGACCTGATGTTGATCAGTCATATTCTAGAGAAGATCAATGTAGGACGGCGAAAAACATCTTAAAGTACTTAACTGACACTAAGGATGTGATCATATTCATGATGAGTCTGAATTAAAACTAGAGGGTTTAACATATTCAAGTTTTTCAAACTAACCAAGACAACAACAAATCTACTTTATGGTAAGGTGTTACCTTGAACGGTGGTGCAGTGAATTGGAAAGGTTTCAAACAGCAAAAAGTTGATGGTTTAGTGATAAAGACAAAGTATATAGCTATAATTGAATTAAGTTGGAAGTTGAATATTTGGATGAAAAGTTCATTACAGAACTAGGAATAGTTCTTAAGTCTCATCTTATATCTAAACATGTGTTGTGGAACTTTCATTTGATTATAGAAATCATTGAAAAATGAGAAATCACTATAGAGATAGTGGACTCTTAAGAACAACATTACATATCCATTTATTGAAGCTTAACCAACAACAGGATAATCGTCACTTAGAGAAGAAGGGTATGAGATAGCATGACGATTGGCTTTAGTGCAAGTGGGAGATTGAAAGTAGTATGAACACAAGCCAATCATGTTTGATGATAAATCATATACTTTGTAACAATCTTATTCATTTATTAATAAAAAGTATTAATTTATTAAAGACTTTTAATTATCTACATGTTGCTGCTTTATAATATGTGATAAACCCATAGTTTTAAGCAATGCTTTTAGAATAATGACGATGATCATTCTAATGAGATCTAAATTCTTAGAAAGCTTAAAACTAAAATAGTTCCCAATTGTTGGATTACTAAATTGGGGATTAGTGAATCCGGATAGATTGGTACATACGTTGCTTGCTCATTAGATGAGGATGATTGATCTCATGATCATTTATATGGAGACACTAAAGCAAGTGTGTAGGTGCTTATTGGAGAATAAGTAACTGAATGTGGCTTGCTAATGAATACCTAATGGAGTTTTACTTGCCTGTCAATATGAATTCATGTAGTGATAGTAGTACAAGTGATCCTTGGACTTGAGATCATCATAGTATCTTGTGTATGATGAGTTATACTTCGACTTATTCCTTAAGACCCTTAGGGTATATCAAAGGGTATGCTTGGGTATAATAAGCTGTACATGGAGATAATGTATGATCAATAAAAAATCTATCGCTTCTAGTAAAAGAAGAGAAATTAGAAAGGAGTTTCTAATTTTCATTGTTTGGAGTTGTGCATTTAAGAATCAAAATACATATAATTAAATAAAATAAGACTTCACAGTAATTTCATGTCTTATATTTAATTGGGACATTGTATGGTGGAAGGATTGAATTGTACGGTAACTATTTACTCAAAGGTTCTTTTATGATTAATGTTAAAATCTATATTATCTGGAAAGTCGTTAATCGCTAGGGAGGCTTATCCCTATTTTAGAATAAATATTAGTTTTTAAAATAAATTAATAGTTTAATTTGTTTATTTAAATAATATTAGAATTGTTCTAATTGATTTATTCGCAATCGGTTTAATATAGAGAACCTAAAGGGTCACACCATAAAAGGAAGAATAATTATTTAAGAAGCAAATGACATAATCGTAATAATAAGTTAAGTGTATTTAATTTAATCTATGGTGATAGAATAGATTAAATAGCTTAATATTTATTATTTAATATTTTAGAAATATTAAATATAAATTAATAAGAGGAGTCTTATTATTATTATTATTATTATTTACTATTATTATTATTTAATTCCTAAAGGAGTTTGAGAATTAACTCTCATATATTCCTAATAAGATTAGGATGCTAATTAATTAACAGAGTTTAATTAATTATTCCTAATAAGTTAGGGAGCCTAATTAATTAAAGGAGTTTAATAAATTAAATAATACCCTATTTTAATTATATTTAAAGGGTTAACTAATATCTACATAAGAGGAGTCTTATGCTAGATATCATTAGACGTGATTCCAATTGTTGGAGAGTACGCATTTTTTCTATAGAAAACTAGGGTTTAGCCAACCACCCTCCTTCTTGAATCTTTCTTCTTCCTTGGTGGATCACCTCTAGATGCCAAACACTTGGGTGACTAACATTGATCAAAGAAATGAATCAAACTCGGTGGATTCAAGTTGAACACGAAAAGGATTTGGAGGTGAACTTGTACCTGAGGAATCTCGAATCTTCAAGGGTATAATTCTTGTTCTTCATCTTTTAGTTTAATTAATAATTGTGCATAAAGGATGATCCGGATATATGGTTGGTAAAATTTTAAAACTCTATTTTACTATGTTTCCGCTTACTTTGTGCAATTTGATTGTCTGTATGAATCTTACAAACCTAACATCAACAACAAGAAATCATCAAAGCATCTGAGGGCAAGAGTGTCCTAGTCAAGAGTGACTAAATATCCAAGTCTGTTAGGCTTGAAGAGGGCAATAGTGCCCTAGTCAAGAGTGACTAAATATTTACATCTGCTGAGGTTGAAAATGGCAATAGTGTCCTTGTCAGTTGTGACTAAATATCTAAGTCTGCTAGATTTGAAGAGGGCAGAGTTTCCTTATCTGTGTGACTAAATTCTAGTTGATTCCTACTCAAATATTAGAAGAATGGATTAGGAGCAATTCAGTCTCTGAACCACTTAAAAATTGCATGTGTCCTTATTTACTATTCTTGTTGCTTCAAATTGCTTGATTATTATTCTTCTTTTCTTAAATCCAAAACCATCATTTGGTTTAAATCTCTAACAGTTTTTTCAAAAGAACGCATTCCGCTGTGCTTATTTAAATAAGTTTATTAATCAACTATTAAAATGAAATTTTAAAAGATCTATTCAACCTCCCTTCTAGATCTACAAGTGCCTTTGGGAAATAAAAAGTGGTATCAAAGCAGGTTCTCACGAACACAAAGCTTACACTTTTAGTAGATCCATGGCACAAAATAAAAATGGTACGTAGCTTGGTGGTGGAAGCAAGCCATCTCTTCTTAATAAATAAAAATTTGCTAACTAGAAAGTGCGTATGCAGGCATATAAGGATGTTATTGATGATGATTTGTTTGAAGTTGTTCTCTCTGGTCCATACATTCCTACAAAGCTCGCTCCTACAACGGATGATCCAAACAAAGTGATTGTAAAAATGTGTGAAGAATGGACAAAATATGAAAAGAAGCATGTGCAGCTGAATAAAAGAGCCAAGAATATTCTATTCATGGCCTTAGAGGATGAACTCTTTAAAAATGTTGTAAACTGCACCACTACAAAGGAAGTATGGGAAGTATTGTTGGTGACACATGACAAAATAGAAGAAGTCAGAGAAAATAAGTAATCTCTTCTGACTCAACAGTATGAGATGTTCACCCATATTCCAGAAGAAAACCTCACAGCAACATATAAAAGATTCACTATTCTTTTAAATACTCTTAAGTCATATGGAAAGGTGTATCCAAATAAAGACCTGAAAATCAAATTTATGCGAGCTCTACCCAAAAAATGGGATGTCAAGACACATCAATTCGAGAATCAAAGAATCTGCATGAAATGACTGTGCAAAAAGCTTTATGGTAATCTCCTTACCTATGAGCTGGAGCTAAATCACAGAGCTGAAACTCTGTCTGAAAATAAAAGAAAAGACAAAGGCATTGCTCTTAAAGCCTCTGAAGGAATACCCAAACCCCCAATCGAAGTCAAAAAAGATAATCAAGAAGGTTTTGATGGCGAAGATGATGATGTCACTATGCTTGCCCAAAGATTGAGAAAATTCATTGGAAAAGGCAGTAACTGAAACAAAGAAGAAATTTCAACAAAGGAAGCAACAGTAGAGAACAAGAAAAGGGCTTGTGCTTCAACTGCAAGAAGCCTGGTCAATTTATAGCAGAGTGCACCAAACCTCTACGAGAGGATCTCAAAAATCACAAGCAGAAATACGACAAAAATAAATAATACAAAAACTACAAGTCTCACAAGAAAGAAAGAGGCTTAGTAGCTGATAGTTCATAGAGTGACTCAAATGGTTATTCCAGCTCAGATTCAAGCGATGATAAAGAATCACAAGAAGCCAACCTATATCTGATGGTCATAGAAGAAAATCCAACTCAACCACTGATCATCAAGAAATTGATATCAATGAGGTAATTGATTTTAACTCTCCTGATGTTGACATGAATAATCTTAGATCTGCTTTGCATGATATTACTTCTGAATTGCATAGATATATGAAATTGTTCAGAGTTATATCAAAGGATTACTCTTATCTTCAAGAGGAGAAAGATAAAGTGCAAGTAGAATTGGATACTTCTCTACGAAACACTGCCTCTCTATCTAAGCTTGAAATAGAAAATAAGAATTTGAGAAAAATAATTTAATCAAACACTTTAAGAGAATATACTTTTAAATCTAAAGTAGAAGAATTGGAAAAGATAATCTCTATGTGGAATCAATCTTCCTCATCTATGAACTCTCTGATCACAAGTCAAAGAGTAGTCTCTAACAGATCAGGATTAGGATTTGATGGTTTGCCTTCAAGAAATCTAAGTATGAAAAAGTATTTGGAGACAAACAAAAATAGTGTTTCTTCATCCTATAGAAACATTGTGTTTGTAAAATCCAAAGACAACACTGAATCAAGTATTCTTGATCTACCAACCTCTGCTGACCAAGTTCTCATTCCAAAAGACAACAAGTCGCATACTGGTTTGGGCTTTGTGAAATCACAAAGTAAGTTCAAATCTACGATTATATCTATAAGAGTCATAGTGTTTGGAAAAATTCTACAGGCAAGTCTGGAAACAATCGTAGAACTGATTCTCGTTTTATGAAATTCCAAAATCGTAAAACTATATGGAGGCAGAGAGGCCAATCAGAAAAAAAGATATATCAACCATATCAAGTTCAAATTAGAATAAATATATATACGCAACACAAAAATAATTATGCATATTATAGACATGGGCACAAATTTACTAATTACTGCAATGCATATTATCAACCCAAGATCATGCAAATCTGGGTTGCCAAGATAACTAACATTGAAGGACCCAAAAGAGTATGGTTACCAAAATGAATAATAATTATGTATGCAAGTACCAAGGTCAACCAAATCTGTTTGGTATCTGGATAGTGGGTACACAAGGCACATGCTGGCAACAAGGCTCTTTTGATAGATTTTAAGGATAAAAGATGGTCCAGCTGTTATCTTTGGAGATAACAAATCTGGTAAGACCAGAGGATATGGCTCTATAGGAAAAGGTGTTATCTCTTTCAGCAAAGTAGCCTATGCTCATGGACTAAAATATAATCTGCTGAGCATAAGTCAATTATGTGGCAAAGGACATCAAGTCATGTTCCTCAATAACAAATGTCAAGTTCGAGATCTGGAAACCAATTCTGACAAGCTAAATAGATCCAAAGAAGGAAATGTTTATGTTATGAATATCTATGAAACAAGTTCCTCAGTATCAGCTTGTTTCTTTTCAAAAGCTTTAGAAGACATAAGCTGGCTATGACACATGATGAGTGGGTTTTATACCGACAAATTCGGTATTATTAAACTTAATTATTGTTATATCTTAGTATTTTTAGTATCCTTTTAATTTTTTTTTTGTGTTTATTTATTTCAGGATAGAGTTGGAGGGACAATTTGGTCATTTAGGAGGAGAAAATAATTAAAAATCATTAAAATTAGGGTAGAGTGGCATTTTAGTAAATATATGGTCCTGGTCAAGAGCCTAGGTGCTTGGAATTGAACTAGGTTGAGCGCCTAGGCGCTCATGCACGCCCACGGTTGATTTTTCTGTTGTTGAATTGGATTTTGAAGCCAAATAGGAATATTGGTAAGGGTTTAGACCAATACAAACAGGAGAAGACTATAGAAAAGACGTATTCGATCAATTTATCAAATCAATTATAGAGAGAACAACGAAGGAAAACACAAAGGAGGATTGCAAGGGCTGAAGATTAAAGAGAGAGTCTAAGAGCAAATTCAGAGTTTCTTCTTTTCTTCTCTAGTTTTTATCCTTTGTAATTATCTAGGATGTTTGGATTATTAATTTGGATGATGTTTTTCCTTATTATTATTATCATAAACTAAATTTTAATTAAGATTGCAACGGAACTTGGTATGTAGTTTAAGTTAAACCTTCCCATTGAATGAAAATTGGTTTTTATTGAATTATTTATTATTATTGATTAATTGTTTGGCCAAAAATTACTATGATAATCTATATAAAATTTGAAAAATGGAGTATAGATTGAGATCTGGATATAATAACATCTGTTCATATAATCTGAATAGGGTTAATATGATTTGCATGTAGGATAGGAATATACCTATGTGTCTTTTGTATTCATTCGAAGAATTTGTGCGTAAAACCCTAATCAACTTGATTCACATAGGAATATAATGAGTTGATTAACTAGGGTGTTCCTTGTAATTCTGATTCACAGAGAACGATTTTAGGGGGATTTGTTCACGTATATTTCGGAAGAAGTGCATGAGTACTAAAAAGCATTCTTGGATAATTATTCATATTAATTAACTGAATTAAATGGGAAGTAAATTGATTTAAATGAAATACCAAGGGAAGTTGTAATCTTTAAATCTGCTTTAATCTTGTGAACGTTGATCTTAGTACTTAGATTTTTTAATTTAAATTTTCAAATCAAAAACAATATTTCGTAGTTTAAAATAGGATTAATTGAATTAAAATTAGTGGTTGATAAATATTAATCTATTTCCTCGTGGGAACGATATCCTTGCTTGCTTAATATTACAATTGAACATGTATACTTGCGTGTTAAGTGCTAGTAAGAAAATTAGGCAACAACACAGAAGATTATCTCATTTTAATTTCAAAAGCATGTCAAAGCTTGCATCAAAGGATCTAGTCAGAGGTCTACCTAAACTGAACTTCATCAAAGAAAGACCATTTAAAGCTTGTCAACTGGGAAAGCAGACCAAGAGCTCATTCAAAAGCAAGATGATCAATTCAAGTGAAAAACCATTGCAACTTCTTTATATAGATCTCTTTGGGCCTATTCTAACAACCAATATTGGAGGTAAAAGATACTCACTGATAATAGTAGATGATTATACCAGATTCACATGGGTATTCTTTTTAGGCTCAAAGGACGACACAAATACTCAACTAATCAGATTCTTCAAGGCAGTGATGAATGAAAAGGGTGAAAAGATAAAAGCTATAAGAAGTGATCATGGCAAGGAATTTGACTATTCTGGAGTAGATCAATTCTGTGAAGAAAATGGTATTCAACATAATTTCTCAGCTCCTCGAACTCCACAACAAAATGGAGTAGCTGAAAGGAAGAACCAACATTAATCGAAGCAGGGAGAACTCTTCTAGCAGCAGCTCAACTACCTGAATATTTCTGGGCTGAAGCGGTTAGCACTGCATGTTATACTCAGAATAGATCCTTAATCCATTCCACCATCAAGAAGACACCCTACGAGATATAGAAAGGAAGAAAGCCAAACAACAGATACTTTCGTGCCTTTGGTTGTACATGTTACATTCTCAACAGTGGCAAAAGATATCTGACCAAATTTTAGCCTAAGTCAGATGAAGGAATCTTCCTTGGATACTCTATGGAAAGTAAAGCCTACAAAGTTTTCAACAAGAAAAATCTGATAGTAGAAGTGTCTATCCACATCACGTTTGATGGCTGGGATGAAGGTCAGTCAAGACATCTCAAATTGAAGAAATAGTGGAAGTATAATCTCAATAAAATCTTACGATCAATGAACATATGCTAGATCCTATGATCATAGTGCCAGATAAAGAAATCGTAGAGTCACAAAATCCAAATCTTGAAACCCTATAAACCAGTGAAGATGCAGAATAAGAACCAAATCTTAAAGATCTTCGACAAGAAGGTACAAGAACTAAAATTCCATCCCAATCGGGATGGTCAAGATATCACACTCAAAATCTAATCATTGAAGAACCAAATGCATGTGTCAGAACCAGATCAGCCACTCAGAATGAATGTTTTTATTTAAGCTTAATTTCCTGGACTGAGCCAAAGAAAATTGAAGAAGCCTTTGAAGACTCAAGTTGGATTGAAGCCATGAAAGAAGAGCTAAATCAGTTCGAGATAAGTAAAGTCTGGAGACTAGTTCCAAGACCAAAAGACTATCTAGTTAATGGTACAAAATGGGTCTTCAGAAATAAGATGGATGAAGTTGGTGTGATCACAAGGAATAAGGCAAGGCTAGTAGCAAAAAGTTATTCTCAAGAAAAAAGAATAAACTATAAACAGACCTTTGCACTTGTTGCCAAACTAGAAACCATCAGGATGTTCTTAGCCTATGCAACCTTCATAAAATTCAAAGTTTTTCAAATGGATGTCAAGAGTGCATTTCTCAATGGTGAACTTCAAGAAGAAATTTATGTCGAATAACCACCAAGTTTTATCAATGTTACTTTTCCAAATTATGTCTTTAGACTTGATAAAGAACTATATGGTTTAAAATAAGCACCTAGAGCATGGTATGAAACATTCACTAATTATCTTATTGAAAACGGATTTGCTAGAGGCAGAGTAGACACAACTCTATTTCTTAGGAAGCATAAGAATAAAATTCTATTAGTTTAAATATATGTTGATGATATCATATTTGGCTCTACTGATGGAAAATATTGTGAGAGATTTGCGAAGTTAATGCAAAATAAATTTGAAATGATCATGATAGGTGAACTTAATTTCTTCCTTGGACTTCAAGTTAAGCAATCTAAAGAAGGAATCTTTATCAATCAAGCCAAGTACTTCAAAAACCTTCTGAAGAAGTATGGATTAGAATCAGCCACCCCCATGAAAACTCCTATGGTTTCTGCTACCAAACTTGATAAAGATGAAAAAGGTAAAAGTATTGATAACACTCAATATAGAGGTATGATTGGATCTCTCTTGTATCTTAACTTCTAGTAGACCAGATATCATGTTCTCAACCTATATTTGTGATAGGTTTCAAGCTAATCCTAAGGAATCTCATCTAATAGTTGTGAAAAGAATTTTTATATATCTCAAAGGCACTCTTTATTTGGGCCTATGGTATCCCAAGGAATTTCCCTTTGATCTGATAGGATATTCAAATGTAGATTTCGTAGGGTGCAAGATTGATAGAAAAAGCACTAGTGGTACATGTCAATTACTTGGAAATAAACTTGTATCATAGTTCAGCAAGAAGCATAACTATGTATCAACCTCTACTGCTGAAGTCGAATATATCGCAGCTGGTAGTTGTTGTAGTCAAATCCTATGGATAAAGAACCAGCTTGTTAATTATGGGTTTGATTTTAAGTCTATCCCTATATTTTGTGATAATATTAGTCCTATCTCAATTACCCATAATCCTGTTATGCATTCTAGAACTAAACACATAGACATCAGATATCATTTTATCAGAGACCATGTTCATATGGAGATATTTCTTTGTATTTTATTTCAACTAATGATCAGCTAGTAGATGTATTTACTAAGCCTCTAGATGAATCTAGATTCAATAAATTAATAAGTCAGTTAGGCATGTTAAACTTGCATTCATGATATTCTATTTCTCGATAACTTTGCTTAGTGTAGAAAAGAGAATTGTAACGCCACATTCAATCGTAGTCATTAATAGAGGTTGGGTTTGGGTTTGTATTCGACCCATCCTTTAATTTCATCGGGCACCTCCTCATCTTCTGTTTCCTCTTACTCGATTCCCATCAAGTTAAAGTTCAATTCTATATCAAAATCGTAGTCATTACTCGAATCTGAAAATTCAAGGATGGGGCTAGAAATACTCAAATTTGGGAACTTGAGAAGAAAACTTGATTGCTTAATATATATATAACAGTTGTCAATTACAAAAGGTTCATCAGATAATATGACAAAAGGCAATAACAAGTTGTAGATATAATAAAACAGACTAAAATATAAAGGCTAATCTCCTTTCTAAAAGATCACTTTTTATTTTTACCCTTTCTGGACGATCTGAGGAGTGATTATCCAATTACTGGTGGTCAGGTCTTCAAGGATGGCTGAGATAGAGGAGTTGCTGGAGTTACTATTGTCTATGAGGATGACCATAATTGGTTCAGAACTGGACCCGGGATCCTCATTTGGGATGCTTATACTCTTCTAGTTAATGATCGGGACGTCTGCAGGTTGATCGTCAAGTGGACCCTTTCCATATGAATCCTTAGGAAAATTACAAAGAAATCGTAACTAGATCTCCTCTATAAACTTCTTATTTTTGGCCTCTCTAGTCGCTTCCTCAAGGGGTTGGTTTCCTCATTTATGCTCTGATTAACCTTGAGTATCAAGAGGTTTGAGATATTAGAGGGGGATTTCCTTAATGGTTCCTTGAATCCTGCTTCAGTGAGGTTCGTCCTAAGGGGAGTCATCATGTGGATAGGCATATGCTTATGGGGATTATAATGTTTGAAACCACTGAGGTAGCCCAGTCCAACCCTGCCTAACTATGTTAGTATATGAATAGGATTCTTGATCCCTTGGCCATTCCACCCTAGCCCTTAGCCTATTCGATGTCCTCGAGAAAGCATCTCCTGACCGACCATTATTACTTCTGGGGATATTCGAGGTTTCAATACCGGCGATCCCACCGAGTGTTATTGTGAATTATTCACCTCAAAGGCTTGAAAGCTTGTTGGCTCAATGCCCTCATTCAAGATGATCATAGGCATGTCTCCAAGAACGTGGATCAGATATTTGGGTTCGGCACTAACAGTGACCAAGTTATCGTTGATAATGTACATTAATTGTTAATGAAAACTAGAGGGAACGACTCCAGCCATATGAATCCATGGTCGTCCCAGCAACATGTTATACCCAGTAGTGATGCTCAAAGGATATGTTGAAAGTGAATAGACCAATCTCCATGGGAAGTTTAATTTTCCCCACTGTATCCCTCCTTGACCCAACGAAAGCTCGAATTACCACATGGCTATCTCGAATCCTATTTGGGTTGATATTCATCATTTCCAAGGTATCATGAGGGCAGATATTCAATGTTGATCCCCCATCGATAACCATTCCTCCTATCACATACCCTAACGATATAACCACAATATGTAAAGGTTTATGATGCCCAATTCTTTCTGCTAGTATATCGTCATCTGTGAAGGATATGACATTGTTGTCCAGTATATGACTAATCAGATGTTGGAATTTCTCGACGTCAATGGTCTTGGGCAGGTGAGCCTCCTCCAACACTTGAATTAAAATTTTGTGGGGGTCTTCGGAGGCTAACATCAGGTCTAGGATGGAGATTTGTGGTGGTGCCTCTTTCAGCTACTTCACCACTCTCACTTCATTGTGTCCTACTTTATTAAGGAAATCCACAATCTTCCCTAGCGACATTTCTCCCACTATCTTGACTACTGGCTCCATTATCCGTCAGGGGAGGTGTAGGGGATTGTCTTTTGGTAAGACAACAGTACAATCGGTTACTGCTCTTGCATCATCTCCGTAATTCCACAGAACCTTTTTAAGACTAAAAATAGGGATCTGCGGCGATGAGTCAATATCAATGGCATTGGAGCAGCTATTTCCATGGGTATTATTCCTCCCACTTCGAATAATTATTTAATAGCTATGGGCATTGCGGAAGTTATTTCTACGCAAGTGATAACTACCACCATTCCTTTCGCACTTCACAACCTTCAGGGGTATATTATCTCTTCATTAGGGAAGATCTCAGCCTCATTTATCATCTCCAGCTTGCCAGATTCAATCAGGTTCTGAATTAAATGGCGTAGGGCCCAACATTCCTCGGTGGCATGTCCAGGAGCATTTGAGTGATAGAGGCAAGTTTTACTAAGGTCAAAAAAATTTTATCGAGGATTCGGGGGTGGTGACAACTCCGTAATCTTTCCCTTATTAATCAACATTCGCAGGATTTCTTCCATAAATTACCCCAGGGGGTAAACTTTCGTTTGGCGGCATATTCCCTTCTGAGGAGAAATCTAGCTTCCCGAACCATCTTTTTTGTCCATCTGCTCTTCTCCTGAAGATAAATCTAATCTCTCTTTGGAAATGGGACAATTTTAGGAGGTGCAGTGTTGACCGGCCCTCGTAGGACTTGATCGATAAGTTGTTGGGTTATCTGATGCTGGTACATGACTAGCTCTGCTAATTGGTCCACTTGTGCATTGATCGAGGCCAAGCTCTTTTCCATCGTATACTTTTCTTTTGGATAACCCCACATGGAAGGATCAATCATTGCAAGAGCTTCTCCTAATTTTCTTAGATACTTGCAGTTCTCCCGACTTTCTACACTTATCATGTTGACTCCCTCTGTATCATGCTAAGGTAAAGGGTTGTTATTAACGTTGGGTTGATATGATGTTTTAACCACAATCTCTCCAATGTCGATCATATTCTAAATCTTATTCTTTAAAGTCCAACAATTTTGAGTGTCATGTCCAGGTGCTTCGGAATGATAATCACATCTCTTACTATGATCATATTTCCTTCTTTTGGGATCAGCAGGTGGAGAAAGCTCAGTAATCTTCTTATATGCAACCAAAAGTGCTAATATGTTCTCCAATGAATCCCCTAATGGAATGAATATCCTTATTTTCCTATTTTCCCCGACCTTTAGTGTCGTAGGATTTCGGGTGTTCGCAAGTACAAGGTAATTGCCTCGCTTCTGTATAGGTGGACTATTGCTCTTTCTTGCTAATTACCCTTGCAATATTAAAGAAACATCTTTCTCCTTCTTTTTATGTACCCTTTTGGGAGCGCTCGAGTAATTACCTAATTGTATATGTTCCGCCACTGCCTCCAAGGCGGAGAGGTCTTTGATCTTTCCAGATTTCAAACCAATTTTTGCTATTTCCCCGTGTTTTATCTTTTCAAAAAATGGACTGCATATCCCCGCCAGGACTCTCTCATAATATGGGTCTTCTTGGATGTCAATAAATGTCATCACCGTCTCACCTTCATCCATTAGTGGGCTAACTAGGGCGACCATGCTCCTCCACCTCTCGTATTCCCTGAACGACTCATTGCTCAATTTCTTAACTTTGGTCACTTGGTAGCGATTAGGGGCCATTTGGAAATGAAATGTATATTGGTTAAGGAACGCATGGGCTAAATCCTCCCAACCATGGACCTTAGAATTATCAATTCCGGTGTACCAAGTTCAGGATTCACTGGTAAGGCTCTTTTAGAACAACAGCATTTAGAGATTCTCATCCTAAGCATATGATCCAAGCTCGCCTATGTAGACCTTTAAGTGGGTGTAGGGGCCGCCCAATCCATTATACTTTTCCAATTTTTGGACTTGAAACTTATCTGGGTACCTCACCTTCGGGAAGATACATAAATCAGAGTAATTCACACTCCCATGGGATTCTGTCACCTTAATGGATCGGATGGCATCCTCCATCTGTCTAACCTTCTTCTTGATATATCTGGTTTCCTTATCTTTTCTCAGGTCTATTATTTCCCTTGGCCGAGTTTTGTCGAGGACTTCTCGGTACTTGCATATCTTCTTGTGCAAAAGATTTAGTCTGATTTTTAAGTTCGGGCTCCTGAGTGACTTTACATTGTTCTCTTAATAATATGGTCATCTCAGCAATCTGCTTCTTAAATTCCTCAAACTCCTCCCAAGATACGAGAATAGGTTCTGATGAACTGCCTTATGCCATTTTGGCTGGAGGTGATCGTGCCTTTTTGGCTCAGAATCGAGTTCTAGGACCAATCTGCACAAAACTGGTATCTAGTTTAGTCTTGATATTGGCAGATGACATGGATGCATGATATGTTATGCATCAGTTTAGGGGTTTTTTAATCTTTTCCTGCAAGACAAGGGGTTAGTCAACATGATGACAGGATAAGAAGAACATATATATGACAGTTAAGATGGATGACATTTATATATTCAGGAAGTAACAAGGCATGAAGAAACATCCTGCGCGTTTGGTTTATCAGAGACTGGCCTATCTTAGGATAACTCTCACGGGCTTTTTGAAATTGGTTCTCATATCTTCGCAATTTACTTGATGAAGACATCCATCTTTCAATTAGATCGAATCTGAGTGTTGCCTTTCTTAAGCCTCGCAAGAGAGCATTCTATAGAGTCTAGTAATAAACAACCGACGGGTTTGCCTCTTGGCGGAGGGACCGCATAACATACATTCATACATTCATTGTCCTCACCGAATCTAATATGATGACATTTGTGTGAGGCACTAATATGTGGTGTGAGGCACTAATATGAAGTGCTTAAATCATTCATCATATAGAGATCATCCACACTATATGAAAATGTAGAATGGAAATCAAAAAGATTTAATGCGGCTTAAGCCCTCTGTTATTCCCCCAGCAAAGGCGCCACCTGTCAACGTCGGAAAAATTTCATTCTTTTTTTTTTATTTTTTGTCTATTTATTTTCCGTTTTTCCTATTGTTTCTACCTTCTTATATTGTTATGTCAATTAATTCAACTAAAGGGTGAGATTTAGGAAAAGAACGACATTAGTCTACTTATTTTAAAAAAATTAACTTTTCTTTTGATTATTGTGCTGAATAAGACAGAGAGTTGCCAGTTGGTATGGTTTTGAATGGATGTACCAACTCATCCAAATTTAAAAGTTTTCGCAATATGGCCCAATATGTGACTCTGTAGCATTGGTCTGAAATTGAGATTCTTAGAATTCGGGGCTACCTTAAGCCAAGGAAAGGTATTAGGCACCCCCCGACTTCCGTGAAAACATGGTTACCGCATCTTATTGATTTCCTATCCATAAAGTGTGTGTGTGTGTGTGTGTTTATTTATTAGTTTATTCTAAGCCTCATTTTGAGTTTGTTTGAAAGTAGTGTTGTTCCTCTTTTGCACCTATGCACGAAGGATTTGATTTAGCAAAAAGTTCATTTTAGAAAAAATATACATTTCAAATGATATTTTGGAAAAACATAATTTTCAAATCCTTCGCCCGAATAGTAGTCGAGGACCTTTGATACTTCCTTTTATTAACTTTATATTTGTTAAGTGATCTATCGCAAATCGCTTTATTTTTCATGAAAGCTCTTTGTGGTTTTATTTGAAAATCATTTTGGGTGATAATGTATGCAATAAAGTGCAAAAAGGGTTGATCATCATTGGGCATGAAAGCCATCTCGATGAATCCAAACACCCACAATCATAATTTTTCACTATCACATGATCTCAAATCTGAATTCTTGGGACGAACCCCTTGAACTCGTTTTAAGATCCAATATTACATGTACAACGATTTTATGTTATTTAAACATAACATCGCAAAGGAAAAGTCCATCATGAGAATTAAGTCAAGATCTGATCATTAGATCTCGACACCGGGATTCCTAGGCTCACATTATTAAACTTATATAGGTATGTAAAACATATCCTAAACTCAAGAATAAGTGATTTCATCGGTTGAAATCTCCATAACGAGTCATTAGGACCCCCCTCACCTCTAGATATAGATCTAGGGCTCTACGGAGTGACCGGGACTTACCAAAAGTAGTAAGACATCTAGATCTACCATGGATCTTGAACGACCCCAAAATTCATACAATTCAAATATCGACTTCGGTCGTTAATAACACGTCTAACTTCTAATTTTACATTATTATTCGATGTTAAGCTTAAATAAAATGCGGAATAATTTAAACTTTTTTATCTTCTTACTTTAATTTCCTGAATCAAAACCTTTATCATCTACATGTTTTTGAATCAAGTTATTTTATGATTCACTTCATCAAAGTTATTATATAGAATCTTACATTTTAATCTGATAACCTTTACATATCAGATAACCCAAACTTGACAATTTATCATTACATAATCATTGTAACTTATCAAGTACATTTCTCAAAACCTTTATCTTTACCTACCTTTAAACCATACTTAGCTTATTACTCACCTTATCAGAGTTAATAAATAAAACTTACATCCAGGTTCAATACCCTTTCATATAATAAACAAAACTTAAACTTTATAACTCAACATCTATTAAACATCATACATTATTCAGAACCCTAAACATGGTTCAAATAATAATAATTCAGCCAAAGTGTATAAATCTTTAATATCACATCTGATTCATGTCTTTCAAGTAGCACATAACTTTACCTTGAATCTTTAACCTGCAAAAGTGGTTATTTGCAAGGTTGAGCTCGACAGCCCAGCAAAATCTAACAGTTTTCATGCATCACGTAGCACATAATAACATGCTCACCATATATCTCATAAACATTGGACTAACATAAAATACATGCTACATTTCATATAATAAGTATAAAGATTGAGTTCCTTACTCAATCAGCATGCTTTACTCAATCAACGTAGTCATAAATTGACTTTAACATTTCATACTTTCAACAGATATAACACATCATGCTCTTTTCAATAAAGATTTAAAACAGTTAATCATCAAGTTCACATAGCAAATAGGAACTGAAAGACTTGCCTTGATCGTTGTTTACCAATAACAGTTTAACAGCTTACAGTTATCTACACTTCACGTGCCTTACACAATTATATAATCATTCACATTAACTATTAGTCATATAGCAACACATAGTAGTTGTAATGTAAACTTTACTCTATATCTGATAACCCTTCTTATTAATCAATACACAATGTTCAATTTGATTATGTTAAATTTTGACTTACATCTCACTGTTTTACTTCATAGGTCGTACTCGAAGTTCATTCAAGTGTTTAAGTCTTGCTAGGAATCATTATTGGTTTTATATTAAACCCATTTCATATCTTATAATTTTCATTTCATTTGACTTAAAACACTTTTTACGGTCATTAACATTTGTTACAGCGTTTCGACGTTCATTCGTTACACGCCCGATATGTCTCTCTTACGTATGCTTAGTATGCTTATACAACTTATCCAATACATTATTTATTAATGTTAAACATCATTATTTTTACTAACATTCATGTTTTATAACTAAGAATAACATCTTTTATCTTCAGAAGCACTACACTTGCATACATGCATGCCCGACGCCCTCCGATTACCCTCGAAAATACAATAGTCCTAAAGATGACCATTTTGACCCATGTTCCCGACCTCATATTGAAAACATTAAAGACTAAAAGTTGTAGGTCTATTCGTCCTCATTCTGGATCATCTTGAATCGCCTCAATCGGAGAACATTATGCCTATTTTACTAAAATAGGTCAAAACAATTATACCTGACACACTTTTGAAGGAGGCATGCCTAATAAAGACTTAGCATAAGCAAACAAGCACCCTAGAGGGAAGTCAGGCACCAAATGACTTAGAGCACAAGCAGAGTTGTGCTGCAAGTAGAGAAAACGGGACTCTGAAGTTCACCGTTCTCACGATTTTTGAACATTTTCTCCTTCTAATCTTCATAACTTGAGTTATACACATCCATATTAGTCCGTTTTCAATTCTATGAATTTGTAATTCATAGAAATACAACATACTAGAATTATAACGATTTACAGAAACACTAACTAGCCTAAATCTTGACCCAATACTCATGTTCATACTAAACTTTCATGTTTTAACATGTTTAGTGAATTCATTCACTACGAATTCGTTTCTTAACCAAATTGATTCATTCAACTTGCGTTCTTTTCGTTTCTTATCATATTAACATATTCTAGACTCAATTTACTATTTAGTTCACAAACTAACTACCATTTGTTTTACTTTCACAAGCCATATACATAACCATACACACTGTAAACGATTTTCTTTCTTTTTGAACATAATTAGTACACTAATTCCTTGTCTAGATGCTAATTCTAACATCACAAATACACACAAACTCAATAATTCAGTTTGTATAACTACAATTCATCAAACATGCAAGTTACAGAAAATTTTAAAAGTGAAGAACATGAACTCTTTTTATAACAACTCAAGGTTGAGAGGTTATACCTTCAATTTCTTTGAGATAATCCTTGATAAAACACAGTGAATTGCTTTGGAATCACAGAAATTCTCTCTTAAGTTTTCTCAAACTCTCCCAAACTTCTCTGTAAACTCTTTTTTCTCTCTTCTTCTTATGCTTAGGCCAAACCCTTTTCACGTAACATAAAACCAACGCACAAAATAAACTAAACTCAAACGTCTAAAACTGACGTTTTATTAAATATAATAATGATATATCAGTTATAAAATTTAATATATTTTGTTTTATTATTTATTATTTATTATTTATTATAATTCAAATTCAAAATTCAAAAGCCATAAGGCTTCGTTTGGCAAAAACACTTTTAAAATAAAGACTTAATATTTTTAAGCCTTGTTTGGCAAATCCATTTAAACTACTTTAATTTACTTCAATAAATCATTTATACTATAGTTTATTATCCCACATTATTTTCTTGGATTTCCATACCCAATCTTAATTAAATAAACAAAACTAACTACCACAAAATTATAATTTTATTATAATTTTACTTAATAAATTAACATATCACTTTAATTACTAAATTAAATTAAAACAATATTCTAGCAAACTATATAATTCTTAACAACTCTCTAATTTAGTTATTAAGTTAAATTAGCGTATTCTCTCATAAATTTAATTCATCACTCTTTTTTCTTAATTAAGTTAATTTCGATAACTCATGAATTATTTACTTACTAATAAATAATCCAACAAATATCTACTAAAAACAAACGCATCAATTAAAAATATTTAATTAATTCAATAAATATTTGAAATTATAAATAAATTTTGAATTGTTACATCCTTCCCACCTTATAAGGATTTCATCCTCGGAATCACCGAAATCCTACCTTACTCAGGTTTTCATCAAATCTCTTTAAAAAAACTATAAAAAAATTTATCGTTGAATAACTTCAACACATTACCTTAATATAGGTTTTATATTTTCTGTTCCTTCTAACATTTACTTAGACTTAACTATATTTGAGTATTACATATTCTTTGACCCGTTCATTATCTTTCTTTAAGGATCATTATCATGTACTAGATTCTCAAACTCTCGGGACATTACATTCACCCCTTCTTCTACGAATTTCATCCTTGAATTTTTATTTATTACTCTTCATTCATTCAATCTATCAAAATAGATTTTACGTTAATACTTTATTCATTCATTGGGTTCTGTAACCACTTTCTTTTCACAAAGATCTTTCTACAATTATTAAACTTTTCTATTAAAATTTTTACATTATTCTTTGATAACTCATCTCCTTCACATTTTAAAATTTCCTTTCTCACTTATTCAATATATTCATCATTAAGTGTCGCATTGTACGACTTACTTCTTTCTAAGGAATATCATCCTTACCACATTCGCCTTTTAGAATAGCAAGAATCTTCAACAATTGCAAAATAATTGGGAAACAGTATGAATAACTCAGGAATTTAAAAGATTCCAAATCATGCTGAGGGTCAAAAGACCTTGAACTACGTCCACAGTTATAAGTATTTCTTTCAACTTAAACCTTAACAGTTATTAGACTGTAGGGACTCCCGTACTTAGGGTGTTAAGCCCTTTGTACGATGTATTGTGCACAAACATCTAAACGCATTGCATAAAAATAATTCTCCCATAATAGGGTTGTTCTTCTCAATTTTTAGAGATGTAACTGAGAGTCACGAGACTACGAACTATGTCCAAGGTTATAAGTAATCTTTCAACTTTAACCTAAATAGTCATAACTGTAGGGACTCCACGTACTTAGGGTGATCAGCCCTTCGTACCATATATTTTGCACAAACATCTAAACACATTGCGTAAAATAACTCCCCTATAATAGGTTTGTTCACCTCAACTTTTCAACACCTGAATCCGCACCAAAACAATTTGATTTGTCATAACTTCTCAAGAAATGCTTGAACTGCATAAACATCTTTCGATATTTGTCTAGCTGAATCAAATAGCATAGACTTCTAACAATAACTCGAACATCTGTATAAATGAATCAAATAGCATAGACTTCTAACAACAACTCGAACATCAATCAAAATAGTTTTATCCAATTCATATGTCTTTCTTAGTTTAAAGAAAACCAAAAATCCTTTTATGATGACATGATACCGTTCTATCTCGATAGTACGTTGAGGATTCAGTCATTATATAACTTTGTCATGCTACATCATACCATAGTGGGTTGACGATCTTATGATCACATCCAACACCAGGTTCAATTACATTGATGACCTCCTCGTTGTGTCAAATCAGCATCATATTTAGTGATGCCTTAATGACTAGGGAAAAAAAAATACATTTTGATATTTTTAAATCATTTTTTTCTAGCCGAAATAATTACCATAGACATACGAATAATGATATTTTTTTAAAAATTCATTGGTTCCATCATTTGATCCAATGTTTTTCAAGAAAAAATAGAAGTGCAAACATCAGCACGAATTCAATAAATTTTAAAAATCTAGTAAAGTTAGAAGATTTGGAATACCTAATTTTCTCCATCAATTTTAATTTTTACTCCATTACCTCATTACTGACTAATTCTTTTTATTTCTAGCACCACCTATGCTTACTAAATATTCTTGTATTTTAACTTACAATCTTCCTATACCCCTAGTATAGTTCATCAAACTTACTACACATTGGAAGTTCAGGAACTTGTCATAATAATATGAGTTTAAGAACTTATCCTAGTCAGACCATATGCGTCCATTCACTGAGGGGTTCAAAATATACCATATTATTATGAGTCACAAACTTACCATATGCATTAGTTTTAAGAACCGTACCTAATCTTAATATCGTCTAACCAAACCTTAAAAGCCTCTAATTATCAAATATACACATGAGAAAAGAATCTCCTTTCCACCACATATAAATTGATAGCATGACACCGTCATTCCAATGATTATCAACGTGATAAACCAAGTACATATACAAAATCTCTGCCCATACAAAGGTTTGTACAACTTAGTCACCATTTAAGTCCTCAATTGAAATCCCACCTAACTCTATCTTACTCTTAACTTATTCTTAACTTTCCCTTAACTTGAGCAATACGAATTCCTCGAATCACATTATCTACAACTCCTCGTGAGTTTATCTCATACTATATCATAGTACATTATCTTTATAGCATCAAGATATAATTACTCAAACATTACAGACCATCTTTCTTTTATAACTTAAACAGACCACGTCGTGATCTTATTCTATAATCATCTCCCTTAAAATTCTTTTCTTAACTCGTGATCGTTTTGTTTTACGATCCTCTTTCTTTCCTTTTTCATCATTTATGATTTCATTTATGCTTTTAATATTACAGACTTTGTCTATTCATCATTATTCGTTATCTTGGCTATTGGAGTTAGGTAACTCCCATTTCTTATCTTTATATCTCTTCAAGATTCTTCTTTGAATTTTCTTATTTATATAACAATTCTTCCTTTAAGAATTTCTAGCTTCATTTACTTTGCTCAACATTTCATTTGAGTTCCACATTTTCATCATACGTATCCATTTTCTATACTTGGTATACATCGAGTCTCTAATAGTTTCAATATGGTACGCTGAGTGGTTTCCCACAAAACAACCAACAAACTAGGTTTCGAGTTGCTAGTTCTTATATACCTCCGCTCTATGAAGGAATCGTTTAGCCTAGATACCATACATCAACTATTAAAGAGTATGATTGTACCATACTTATATATAACTTTTTATTCTCAACTTTTTTATCATTCTCTTCTTATAGACACTGTCTATTTATTATCACCTTACATCCTTATTATTGGAGTTGGGTAACCCCACATTCTTATTCCTTATAACTCTGCGAGATTCTTCTTTGAATCCTCTCACGCGTGTTTTAATCCCTTCTTTATAAATTTCTTAAATTACTTATTGTTCAAACTCTATTTGAACCTATTCTTTCATTATCTTCACATTCCTTCTCTAAGGTTGTGACGACCCAAGAATTTAGATAATTATTAAAATCTTAAAAGATTGAATAAAGGTTAAATAATAGATCTAGACAAAAAATAAGTAAATGGATTTGATATTTTTGGGAAGGAATTTTGTGAATTTTAAGATTTTTGGTGAAGATTTACAATGTTACGTGTATAAATGTATATGTTCTGCGTATATGGTCATATATGTGTACAGAATATGGTTAAGGATTGACCAGATAAACTATATTAGTGACAAACCCTAAGTTATATTAAGAACAACAACGTTCAGTTAGAAATTTCTATTGATTAATAAGAAATCATAATACCGGCTCTAGAAACCCTAAATTTCAGTTCTGGGAATCCGAAACCCTAATTTGGATTACGAAAACCCTAACTAGGGAACTCAAAGGCTTAAGTGTAATTAATTACTGATTCAATTAGCATAAAGCCTATCGAATTAGTTAGAAAACCCTAATTTGTAAATTAAAAATCCTAATCTATAATTAGGGAGAACCTAATTGCTAAATTAGCGATTTTAAAATAGTAATCCTAATTAGCAAGCTTGATTGTGATTAGGGAACCTTAAGATAATTAGGGAACCCTAATTATAATTTAGAAATCTTAAATTTCTATTTTAAAACCTAATTAGAAATCCTAAAAATTTAGTTTTTGTAAAACCTTAGGGTTAAACCCTAAGGGTTAAACCTTAAGGGTTTCACAAGTTATTTTTATGCCATTAAATTGGTAAGCAAAATGACTATAATGCCCTTTTTCAATTCTTTATTAGTTAGCTTGTAGATCTTGCCAATATATGTAGTTGGTGACAAACTTTAAATCTCCCATGTGTTAGAGTTTATGCCCTAGAGGCCAATTATTTGATATAATTGTTTAACATTTTGATATTATATTTGATTGAATAAATGAATGATTTTATTATGGTTTTATTTACTGCGTTATATAAATGTTAACATAATAAAATTCCTTAGAATAGTGATACAAATTATATAGTTTCAAGTATTTGACTTGAACATGAGATTATATAATTACAATTAGTATCATTGCTCTTAAATGTCCCTAGTCGAGTATCATTGTTGATGGGACAACAATGATGCATTAAGACTAGTATGTGGATTGACTGATGACCAAATCTCATTGGTCATAAATATATGAGATATTAAGTCAATGCATAGGTACATGTTAGAGACCGATGTATTGCACAGACCCACCATGAGAATTCTACGTGGAACAGTATGCAAAGTGTCATTAGCCATTCTCATAGTGACAATGATGTAATGGTCCTCCGACCTGAAATCACTATATTACTACACGGGAATTTATGTACTTTGATATCATCAAATGTCACCTTTAATAGGGTGGACTATAAAGATGATTATTGGGTACATCATGAATCGTGTGAGGAATATGAGTGATTTAGATGGAATTTAACCCTCCTATATATTAGGGGTGATATCCATAGGCCTCTTGATTGAGTAGGACTATGAAATGCATGGTCATGCTCAAATAGTGATTTGTTTCATATAGTCTACTCATTGATCAAGAAAACACAGATTAAATTATGAAGAGTATGACACATTCCATGACTCGAGTTTAATCTAGGATGTCAAGGTTAAAAGGATTAAATTACATTGAAACATTCACTACAAAAAAAAGACCTATCTGCGACCAACAATATCAGCGACCGCATGTATGGTCGCTGATAATGATATTAGCGACAGCTATCTGCCACCACATTGAATTATAGTCGCTAATTTCTACCTGCGACCGCATGCGGTCGCAGATCGGTCGCAGAGATAAATTTTCCCCCCAAAAAATTAGTGCGAAACCTTGGCACATTTTTTTTCGCGACTAATCTTTGTCACATCGATGCATGCGGTCATCAGTAAGTGTCCACGCTCATTAAAAATCGGCGATCACAAGCGACGCCGAAAAGCTGTCATTGATTAAACTTAATCTTTGCAGATTCAGTCATTCGCTCGACTCAGCAGGCGAAGAAAAAAAAAGAGGGGGAGAGCTCAGAATAGAGAAGAGGGAGAAAGGGGGAGAAGAGAAGAAATAGAAGAGGGAGAAAGGGGTCGCAACGCCACCGGAACGCCGCCGTCACCGGCCAGCCGCTGCCACCACCAAGCACCGGTATCATTTTTTATTTCTTTCTCCCAATATTACATTTCTACTATTTATTCTTATGTTAGATTAGATTATATACTGAATTGGATTTAATTAGTGCAATGTTAGATTTAATTAGTGCAATGTTACTTAACAAAATGTAGTATTCAATATGTATCCTCCCTCTCTACATAGATATAAAACTATAGAAGTTATCTCCTCAAAAGCTATTTCAATCAACAGAAACAAGAAATGAAATTTCTTCAAATAATGCATCTTTATATTTAATTAGGCCTTATATACCAAAGAATCTGTAAGAGAATAAATAGTAAAACCATAAAATTAAAATCACAAGCCAATACTAATACTTTGAAATCTAGTATGCTTTTATTTTGGGATGAGGAGGTAAAAAATTCTTTGAATTCGGGCTTTTACTCGTGAATTTGATTCATCATTGTATGAGATATTTTTTTAGTGTTGTATGTGAGCTAATATAATGTGCCTTTTGTTGTGAACTTATGATCACGAATACTATTAGTATGTCGACATAATTTCAATTCCTCGATTTACTTTGTAAGATTTTTTTATTAGGTTTTTGAAAATTTCGTGTGGATACCAACAGAGAAGCAAACACTAAGAAAACAAAATAAAAATAGTAAAATGCGAAAATAAGACTACCAAACATTAGCCTCATAGAAATCATATCCATAGACGCCTTTATCAAAATGCAATCATGATGAAAACTTTTCATTTTCACCATCACCGGGATTTTCTTTTGGGTGATACCTATTCTATAGGGAGACTAAATGGTGCAGGGACAAAATTTTGCATACAATGTGTTCATGAACAAACTACAAAGTCTTCAATGGGTATACCAAAGATAAATTGCCTCTAAGAGGCTGTCAATTAATAACATGTTAATAGAGAAGTGGAAATGGAAAATTGAGAAATTGCCTTCTTCTCCAACTGTAATTGCAAATGGAAATGGAACTGGGAATGTTGAAAACATGAATCAAAGAGGTTATAATGCAACAAACATAAGATTTGGGCTTCTCCATGAGGTTTGGTTAGCATGAGTTTTTTTTATGTATGTTAGTAATCCTTGCTTACGAAAGAAAACTATTGCGACAAAAGGATAGGGGCAAACTTGCAAAAACTGCCAAGAATAATCTAACATTGTATATGAGAGATGCCAACCATGTCATGTTACTCGTAGAGGTTTTGGCTCTTTCCTTCTTGCAACCCTATTAACCATCAACCTGTCTATTAACTCATGATTTATTGGGTTAGACAACTCATTTAATTTTAAGAATTTTAAATAGGGATTAATTGACTCTTATATAAAAGTTACCGGTATATGCTTACCAAATGGGAAACCAATTAACAAATTCACTTATTATCCATTTTACCCTTGAGCTTACAAACACTCAAAGACCGAAAATTCACTAATTTCGCTCCATCCTCGAAATCTATGTCTCCCAAAGTCGCCGACTTGTCTCTTAGTTCTCACTCAAATGGATTACGATTTTCCTGATCGCGATCCTCCTTCATTCAAACGCATCGATACATTTCATATATCTCAAAAAATCCATCTCATAGTTTCATTATTGATTTTACCAGATCCGATTTGATGACTTATATATTTTATTTTAGTTATTTGATGCTATTTTTTAAGTTGTTGTACTTTTGATCTTTAATTTTATCTTTCGATGTTTTCTTTATTCTCTCTTTTCAAAAATCCTTCGATTTGATTATTTTATTGCCTTTTATACCGTTGTTTGAACCGAATACTATTGTCAATCTGAATATATGACTTCAATTCTGAAAATTTCAAATCTTTTTAGCTCTATTATGGCTCTCCCTTCAAATTCTACAAGTTGACAAGTTTAAACTTGTTTTGCAGAACTAATTGTTTAATTTATATTACAATACATACTATCTGTTTGCATAAACAGATAGTCTAGTTGGAACTTAATCATCTAAGGTCCCAATTTTCTTTTGTCCTGATAGCTAGCTAAGCTTCACTATAATTTATGCCAAATTTATGAATTCAACATGTATTAGACTATGCCAAGACCTCATTTCAGTTTTTGTGGCCTTGGTTTTACCATTACTTTTCAGGACATTGGTTTGGATGTTCTTGTTCATCATGTCATGTTCTTATGGAATTTAAAGCCTATTAAGGGTTGTTTTGAACAAAGAATTTAAAACCTTGCACCCTTAAGTTTTAAGCTATTAATACAAAGTATATAGCAATTAGATTATGTGATAATGTTTAAAATTGAAGGCTTAGGGACTGTTATGATAATTTAGTGTTAAACCATGCTGAAAATGCTTTGAATGAACTATTTTGGGTATTAGAAAGACAACTAAATGTTACGAGTAAGTAATGTTTTGGACCTTGTGGGGTATCAAATGATTTTATAGGACTAATAGTCCCACATTAAGGGACTATTAGTATGCCTTCTTCTCGCAATCTTGATATACACAACGTTATAGTTTCTAGAACACATTGCAAAGTCCATTGGCTATTCTTCAAACTTGACCATCAAGATATTTTCATCACCCACTCATCCCATGTAGAAGAGTTTTGTTGTATTCAGATATGGACCAAGAACATGATGTAATAATAATCTACTATGAAAGTACAACATGAGGCAATATGGTCGGGTAGTTGAGGTCATTTATAATATTAACGAGCTAATCATATGCTTACAAGTATGCTCAAGTTATATGCTTAGTAGCTAGTATACTCAAGTCATATGCTTACAAGTATGGGCGCAATATGTTAATCATATGTTGCTCAAGTCATATGCTTACAAGTATGCTTAAATGTTAATCATATGCTTACAAGTATGCTCAAGTCATATGCTTACTAGCTAGTATGCTCAAGTCATATGTTAACATTTATAATGTTGTCTGTAGTAGGTACCGTGGAATCATGGACCTCTATTCAGACCGTAGTTGGATGGCACGACGAAAGTCAAGTGCCTGTGTAGTGCTACAAATTTGAATTTAGAGTCGGTTGCCAAGTGTTTTTTAGAGTATCGATAGTCACCCTAATGTATGAATGGTAAGTCGCAGATACGATGTCCATGTTTGAAGTGTAAGAATGTAAATTATATGGACAGAGACATGGTAAACTATCATTTACTTGTTTCTGGGTTCATGAGAAATTACGAAGAATGCTGGTGGGCACATGGGCAGAGAAGAGATGGTGGCATCACACAAGTACACAATTCAGGCAGTAGTACTCATCGTATGAATGAAATGGTTCATGATATTGCAGGGCCAGATTTTGATTGGGAGCAAGGCAGAGAGCAACCTATGAATTCTGATGCCAAAGACTTCTTTAAGTTGTTAGACGAGGGTAGCGAGCCATTGTGGCATGGTTGCACCAAACACACTATATTGTCTGCAGTGGCGACATTACTTAACATCAAGGCTGATCACAACATGAGTCATGAGTGTTTTGAGTCGCTCTTGAATGCCATTAAGAGTATGTTGCCTGACGGTGAGAAATTACCTGGTAACTATTACTTTTGTAAGAAAATGGTGAAGAAGTTGGGTCTTGGATACCAAAAGATCGATGCATGTCCCAACGATTGCATGTTGTTTTATAAGGAAAATGAACAGTTGACAAGGTGCACGTTTTGCAGTCATGATCGGTTTAGGCCTAATAAAGAGGGTGTGACTACAAAAATATCAAGTATACCGTTTAAGATTCTAAGGTATTTTCCAATAACACATCGACTGAAAAGATTGTACATGTCTTCAAGAACAGCTGAACATATGAGTTGGCATGCGAAATCTCCAGCTAAAGATGGAGAACTAAATCATCTCGCAGATGGGAAGGCTTGGAAAGATTTCAACTTAGCACATCCTGGATTTGCATTGGAACCTAGAAATGTGAGGCTTGGATTGTCCACCGATGGTTTCAATCCGTTTGGCCACTCAGCTGTTCCGTACTCATGTTGGCCTGTGATTGTTACTCCGCATAACTTACCTTCTTGGATGTGTATGAAAACAAATGGCCATACTTGTTTCTTTCACTCACTGGTTCCCGGTCCTAAGAGTCCTGGAAAGAACTTAGATGTTTACTTGAGACCTCTTATAGACTAGTTGAAGGTATTGTGGGAGGATGGAGTACAGACTTGGGATGTTGCAACGAAAACAAATTTCAACCTTAGGGCAGCGGTTATGTGGACTATAAGTGACTTCCCAGCTTATGGTATGTTAGCTGGATGGAGTACACACGGGAAGTTGGCTTTGTCTCAGTATTTGTATGGAGCATACAAAGTCGTTTAATCTATCAAAAGGTCGAAAGCCTTGTTGGTTTGATCATCATCGCTTGCTTCTTACCGTAGATCACCCGCTTTGAAGAAATAGAGAACACTTCGTGAAAGGGAAAAGTAGATAATGATATGCCTCGCATCATGATTGTTTCCGGGAACAGAGATGCGAGATCGTGTGATGAGATTGCTTGGTTATCCCATTTGGTAAGGTTGATGTCACAAACATAATCAATGGGTTTGGTGAATCTCATAACCGGGTTCGAGAAAGCATCTTTTGGGAACCGCCAGTATTGGTCTACAAATTTGATTCGTCATAATCTAGATGTGATGCATATTGAGAAGAATGTGTTTGACAATGTGTTTAACAACGTGATGAATGTTACGGGGAAGACAAAAGATAACGATAAAGGCACGTTTGGACATGAAAGATATTTGTAAGCGTCTAGAGATTAGAACTTTATGAATCTCCTAATGGTAAGATTGTCAAACCGCATGCAAGGTACACATTGTCCAAAAAAGCAAGTTGAAGATGTGTGCATGGGTTAAGTCTCTGAAACTACCGATGGATATCGCCAAACATTGCAAGGTGTGTTACTGGTGGGAAATTGCAAGGGATGAAGAGTCATGACCGCATATGTGTTCATGGAGAGACTCATGCCTATAGCATTTCGGATCTCGCTTAATAAACCAATATGGGATGCTTTGACGGATCTTAGTCGCTTTCTTCAAAGACTTGTGTTCAAAATCATTGAATGAGAAGGACATGTTTGTACTTGAGAATAACATCATAGAGATCACGTGTAAACCGGAAAAAATATTCCCACCGGATTTTTTGACTCCATGGAGCATTTGCAAATTCATCTTCCCTATGAAGCTCGTGTTGGGGGTCCAGCCTCAATATAGATGGATGTACCCTTTCGAGAGGGTGATGGGAAACCTTAAGAGGAAGGTGAAGAATAGAGCTTATGTTGAGGGGTCGATATGTGAGGCATACAGGTTTCGATGAGATATCTACGTTTGTCTCGCACTATTTTTTCTGGACGAAGTCTTGACAAAGGCCAATTGAGTATCGAGACATGATGATGGGGGAAATGTTGAACTAAATGGTCGGCTCTCAGATGGTTTGGTCTATCGGGCCGCTTATGGAAAAGGGAAGCGATATTCCTCTCTGAGCAAGAATTACATGTCGCATATACTTACATTCTTCTCAATTGCATGGAGATTCGATTTAATTTGTGAGGTACACATGTAAACTTGATAATTTATCTTGTAAGTTGAAAATTTATTCCAATATGTTAATGTTTATAACATGGTATAGATTGTACGATGACGAAGTTAAAAGTGAAGCATCCCTAAGATAACCGATAAAGATATTCAAATCAATCGGGATAAAAACTTTGCACTTTGGCTAAAAGGACAAAGTACGCTCAATTTTAAGCACGTAGTATATATATATATATATATATATATATATATATATATATATATATATATATATATATATATATATATATACTCCATGTTAATATGACTTCATTTAATAAGATGGAGTTTTTGTAGGCTTTGATCGAGGGATTAACGATTCCACTAATGTACAAGTCCTAGCTATGGGACCGTATATGGACCAAGTCACCCGCAATGGTTACAAAATAAATGGTTGTGAATTTCACACAAAGGCATATGGGCGCGGTAAAAGAACAACGAACTCTGGAGTGTGTGTCCAAGGAGATTGTTATGCTTCAGAGACCTCCTATAATAAATATAGAGGACAATAATGATGTAATCCAGTTAGAGGGTGGAGATGATCCTGATGAATTGGATCCCAAGACAGTTATTGTACCAGATGACAGTGATATTGAGGAAGAGTTATTGACTGAAACTGACACAGAATCTGAAGAAGATGGTTATGAATCTCCGATACTTGTACAAAATGATTCTGACTCATCAGACAACGATTTTCATTAAAATGTATGTTTAGTTATAATTGTACAAAATGTATGTTTATGTTCATGTTCATGTTCATGTTCATGTTTAGTTCATAATTATGTACCTTTCATTTATGTTCTCTATATAGGAATGTTCTCTATATCCTTAACTATATCATTTGTAGTTGTTGTAGTTAACTATTTTTGCGATCATGTTTATGTATCTTTCACTTATGATAATCGTAGTTAACTATTTCATACAATTAATTGTCATTCATAATTTCATACTAACATCCTAATTTTTTATTTATAGATGTCTTCCGAACTCGCAAAGACGAAAAGCTTCGGGTTGGGTCTGGGCCCTAATCATGTGTCAAGGCCCTTGTTAATCCGGATGATCGCATTCTTATACAGATCCGTCCTCCTCCAGAAAGCACGTAAGTTAAACATCGTGTATGTATAAGGGTTTAATATTTCCATTGTTATAAATATATTTTAATGTAAATTATCAGTATATTGTAGTGATTTTCAAGATAGTAAAATTGTGAAGTGCATTTCACAATTATGCTTCTGTAATCGGCTTCACGCCAAGATTACACGGGCGAAAGCACACCTCTCGCCCATAAGGATGCAGTTTGGACTGAATTTCAGGTATATTTTTTTATCACTCTGATAGGTAATACATAGTTAATCAAATAATATTGTTTAGTAATATAACAGTTTTAATATTATTATTGTTGTTTTATTTGCGTAAATCCAGTATAGATGGGATGACGCACAAGCATCGCTTATTCGTATACACTATTCTCGCGTAATGCGCCATCCGAACTAAAGATAATTTGAACAAGGAACGACAAAAAGCCCTCGCATAAATGCCGAGATTGACCATCCAGACGAGGGTGAGCAATATATGCATGAGCATAGCCCTCGGTGGTGCGCCTGAACCCATATGGGTGCGTATGTGTGACCAAAGGAGAGTCGAGAGTCGGGTCAAGAGGCGCAAGACCGCCGCCTCGAATGCAGATCCTCGTGTTATTAGACGGGGAGAAGGCAAAAGGCACGACGGGCGGCAGACATTATATCACAAATTGCAAAGACATTGTCGCGAGTGGTGCGTATGTTATGTTTACGTAATCTTTTGTAGCTAAAATATCATATGTTTACATAATAATATGAGAAAATGAATTGTAGGAGTCTCGGTCCTCAAGGTCAACCTATCAATTGGTTGGATGTGTATGTGGCCACCCGTGATGGTCCACGCCTCGAGGTCGCTCGGATAAGCTGTAATAAGTTCACTTTATCCTAATATGTTGTTTATAAATTGTAACGACCTTTTTAGTATTTTTTTTAATTTATTTTAAACTATTTAGTTGTTCATCTTCTGACAGGACACTTATAAGGGCTTAATGAATGAGCGATATCCCAAGGCACCCCTGCCGTCTGTCGATTGATCAAGAATTATGGGAGAGGGCGTCCATCGTGAAGAAAAATTATGTCAAAGGCCAAGGACAAAGACGGCGCCCGACCATTAGTGGCACAGCAGCTCTCTCGCCACCCGATCTACACATATCATCAAAGTTATCCAAATTTATCATACTCCTGCTGACTGTGTGAGAGCGATCTGTCAGGATCGTGATCTTCTTCGTATACTGGGCGGGCATCTGCAGTCTCTGAGTCCTGATGAGTTGGCGGAGGCAGTGGCGGCAGCGGCAGCAGGAGCAGGAGCAGGAGCAGCACGACAGCAGGAGCAGGTATATATATATATATATATATCGTTTATTGTATAGCTACATTGTCATATATGTTTATAGTCTCTGAGTCAATGTCTTACTTATATGTAACATATATGTTTTATTACTTTGTTAATTACAGGATCCTAATTTGGATGATCCATGAAGAGCGCCTAGACTTGTTTTTTTTAGATTTTTAAAGCCTTGTACTCTTTTAGATTCATTATTTGGACAATTGTATTGGTTTATATGGATGTTTATGATATCGATTGTATTGTGTTGGATGAATGTTTTGTATTGTATTTGATGAATGTTTATTCATGGATGAATGTTTTGTATTGTATTGGATGGATGTTAATATGGATGCTTGTTTATATATATTGTTTGTGTTGGGATTGAAAATGTACAAAGCGTTATTTTGGGAAATCAATAAAACAGTAAAATTATTATAAGAAAAAAATCAACGATCGATACGCGTGCGGTCATTACCACTACATCGTCGATCAAGATAATCTAGCGATATCGCACGCGGCGCTATTATCCGTCGCTACCACGTGTTACTTACGTCACACCGACGAATGACTCAAAGATACGTCGTAATAGCGACGATGTCGGCCGCAGAGTGCGGTCGCTAATTAGTTTGGTCATATTGTTGGTCACCGATGTCCTCCCAAATGACCGATTATTCGCGATTAGTATCGCCGACCGTGATACGGTCATTGATATTCATCTCGCACCGTCTGCTGTCATTGATAAGCTTTTTTTTGATGTAGTGATTGGTCATGAAAAGGTTACATCGAATCATCAATCTTATTATTACTTGGATGATGCATTACTAGATGCCGCTCACTGTTTATAATTTTATAATATGATTTTAAAATTATTGTCAACGTAATAATAACCTATAGGGTCACACACATAGAACGTAATTAAAAAGGAATTAATTTAAATTGTAAAGATTTAAATATGTCAATATGATTGATATTATTTAAATTACTTAATTTAAATTAATAGGATAATTTATATATATGGGTATATTAATTAAGTAAGACTTAATTAAGATATATATATATATATATATATATATATAAATTCGGATTTTATTTTAATTAAGTTTTTGATTAATTCTTTTTTAACTGATATATATATGATATGTAGCAGTCATATTAGGTATTATCATTAACCTAAAAACCCTAGCCGCTCTTAGAGAGAGACTAGAGAAAAAGTTTTCGAAAAACTTGTTCCTTTGGTGGCTAGTACCGCAACTCCCTTTATTGCAGAATCGTACGACGGTTCGCGTGCGTTCATGTGGATACCATAGAGACGCAGTTTCGTGAGGGATTGCGTTGGAGATTCGAAGCATTTTAGAGGCTTTTTCATAATCGGTATAATCTCTTAAACATTGTGATAATACAATTTTAATGATTTGAAATTGTTTATATTGTTTTCGATATATATGATATATGATGATACAATTTTACTGATCTGAATTTAAATATATAATATTCTGTAATCGACATATTTTGGTATTATGAATATCAGTAATAGATATGCATGTATATGAAGTTCTATTAATTGTATCTTAAATGGCGTAATAACAGTATACAAATTTTGTTCTAAATGGATTAGAAGCATGAAAATTTGATTTAATATGATTAATTAAAACTGGACATATATGATATGTACTGGGTGTATGTGACGCCCCCAAAAAAGGTATACATCACCCATCTTGAGTCGCCAAATACATGGTACAAAATACAAATAAAAACTTAATTATACAACTGTCGTGTAAAATGCGACAAAACAATTGATGTGAGTTTTAATACAAATATTGTCACCTAGACAATATCCACACTCAATGGAGTCCTCATTACATTTATTGTCACACTATTTAACAGAATGGTGAGGACTACTAATGCTATCATCTGAACCGTCACAACGTTCCCCGACTAGTCCCGCCACGCGTTCTCATTTCAAGAGAAATAAAAAAAGAAGGGTGAGCTCAACTAGCCCAATAAGAAATATTATAACTAAGATAATGCAGAATAAATTATCATTAGCCTTTAACAATGTTAAACTGATATAATATAACAAACATCAAGTTTAACTGCAACGGAACAAGCAATCCATTAAAAGAGTCAAGTAAAGAATAAAATTTACTATCCTTTATGATTTAAAAGGTTTTTCATCACTTTTATCACTGGGACTCAGCTTAATATATAATCTACATCATCCCTGCACTACGACCAAGGATATTCATTAGTATCAAAACCACAAATTATCCATGCACTACAGGCCAAGGATATTCGTGTATTCATTAATGGTCATGATCATGCCAACAACTGTCCATCAATGCACTACAGGCCAATGAGGACTTTTACCACATCATTTGTAACATTATGGTCATGATTATACCGAACAATCCCTGGTCATAATCATACCAAGTCCATCTATGCACTACAGGCCATAGATGACTTTCAACATAATATAAACATGAGGATGATGACAATGATATAAGAATTCAATAAAACAAGTTCAAGAATTAATTTATTTAGAAACCAATAACGTCCAAATTGTCAACATGATACTTCTTTGTAGAGTTAAATTCAAAAATGCTCAGAAGAATATTTCCATAAAAAGATACTGGATGAAGCGCAAATATCACGGATATTCCACTAATTTCATGGAGTATAGAAGTCAAAACTTTAACCAACTGAGTATAATAAAGAATGGAATAACAAAAGAAATCACCAGGCATGCGATAGACCGCATGCATGTGTTATTCCAACGTAATAATAAATAACGGAACCGTGTCATGCGTAATCCGCTTGCGAGATAAGATATTCCAATGTAATAATAAATAATGTAATCACCGTGTCATGCGTAACGCACGCAGCATGTGATATTCCAATGTAATAATAAATAACGGAACCGGTGTCATGCGTAAAAAGCACGCATGATGTTCCAACAGAATGATAAATAATGGAACCAGTCATGCGTAAAAGCACGCATACAAGATGTTCCAATGTAATGATAAAGAATGGAATAACGTAAGAATTTCACCATTTATGCGGTAGATTGCGATGACAGAGTTATTCCAACATAATGATAAATAATGGAATAACAGAAGAATTTTACCAAGTATAGGGTAGCACGCCTATACAGGTTATTCCAATAGAATAATAAAGAATGAAATAACAGAAGTTCTCTTCATGAATATAAAAGAAATAATACCCCTTACCTTTGAAAAAAGAGTACTGGATATAGGAGTAGTGAAGTAACAGAATACTTTTCTTCTTTCTCTCTATAGTTTCTCTCTCTAGAGTTTCAGTGAATTCGTAAGAAATAATGAAGGAATAAGCTTCTATTTAGAGAAGAATGGACTGAATAGTAACTGATTCATGAATGGTCCAGATTGATTTACTTTTAAACGGACGGTCCAGATTTAAAACAAAATCTTTTAAAGAAAATATAATATATTCTATTTATAATCTAATCAAACAAATAACTTTATAAAAGTATTTTGTTTTATATAAAAAGATTTTACTATGCAAAACACTATGCTAGCACTATGCAACACTATGCATAATAAAATATAATATATTCTATTTATAGTCTAATAAAAAGAATAACTTTATAAAAGTATTCTGTTTTATATAAAAAGATTTTACTATGCAAAACACTATGCATAATAGAATATAATATATTCTATTTATAGTCTAATAAAATGAATAACTTTATAAAAGTATTATGTTTTATATAAAAAGCTTTTCTGTTTTATTACATTAATAATACTAATAAAACAAAACTCATCATCGTTATTATTATTCACACTATTAATCGACCAGGTCGTTCCCAGGAAAAAGGGGGCTTGCCAATAAGGATTTCTCCCTATTGGTGCGTAATTAGGTGACCAAACCTCTCCTTGGCAGAACTTCTAGACATCGTTAATATTGCAAATAATAATATTAATAACTTTGTTATCTCAATTATTGATTTAATAATATATAAAATATCGACAATAATTGAATCAAAACTAAGTGACTTCTCACGTAAGCATCAATAATCAATACTGGTGTGCTACTACTATGCAACCACGCCAGACATTATATACTTTAAAATGGGTGTTTCAACAGTTAACGGTAAAACTTCCGCCGTTATTTTCATAAAATATTTTTGTCGTTTTCTCAATCCGACAATAATTCCGTTGCGGGGTCTGTAACGATCCGAAATTTCAAAGTGTAATTTAAATATTTATTGGGTTATATAAATATTATTTGAGGTGTTTATTGTTAAATAAATATTTTATTGATGTGATGGTTGATGAATCTAAATGATTAGAGAATTTTCTAAATTAAATTAATTTATAATTTAGAGGTTTGTATTATAGCATGAGGTGTTATGTGGTTGTGTTGATTTAATAATTTAGATGGTGTTAAATTATTAAATAAAATTATAATGAAAATTATAAATTGGTGATATTTGCTAAATGGCTATATTTAATTAAAATATAGTGTGTGATTAATTTAATGGGTTAATGTTGGATATGAAAATAATATGTGATTATAGTTTATAAACTAAAGTGTTTATTAAAATAAATTAAAAAGGGTTTAAATTAGTTTTTGTCAAGCAAGGCTTACATATTTTAACTCTTTAATTTTAAATGATTTGCCAAACAAGCATTAGGCTTTTGAATTTCCAGTTTTGAAATTTAATAAAATAAATATAATATATTTATAATTTGAGCGTTTGTTTTGTAACTGCCATTTTATTAAGTTGGCGTATTAAGGTCTGGCACTTTTATTTATGCGCGTTGTTTATCAGTTGGTTTACGCATTCTATTTTCTAACCTAGAGTTCAGAGAATTGAGAGTTGAGAAAATTAAGAACTTGAGAGAGAATTGGAGAGGAGTTTAGGAATTTTCACGTCAATTCCAGTGTGCTTAGCAAGAATTTCTGTCAAGAAACAATAGGTATGTTCTACTATTTTGATATTACTTATGAGTATCTCGGTAAAGTTTGCTATACTCTGTGAATTATGTTTTTGCCGAATTTTTGTGAGGTAACTTAGTTATGATGATTACATGCGTATATGATGATTATATGTTATGTTTAAACCAAAATTGCATGTTAATTTCGGATATCAGTAGACATTTTTGACAGAATATGTATTTTTCCATATGTTCATGAAAAGTATCAATTTTAGTGGCCAATTCGTATGAGAAATAGTAAATTAAAGTTTATATATGGTAGTTCATTGAGATACGAACGTAACGTAGTTTGAATGGAGTAATTTGGTCAAGTAATGAAATCACAGTGATGATTTCTAGAATGAATATCAAAAATGGAGTTTTATATGAAAAACATGAATTTTGAGAAATTAAAATAGCTTTAGTTGGTGTTAAATTGTTCCAATTGGTTGTAAATGTGAGCAATCATGTTTATGATTGTGGTATATTTATTTTATGTGTTAATTTCACTGTTTGGTGGGTGAAATTTGTGTTTGTTGGGCTAAAGCTCTGCTCTTCGTTCATTAGCCTCTCTGCTGTCTGTCTCAACACCCAAGCAATTGCGTAATGAAGTGCTAAGGCAAAAATGGCGCAGATGATCTTGTGGCCCCCAAAGCCTTTGTATGGCAATTGCCTTTACCCTACCCTAGTTAAAGATTCATTTGTTACTACAGTCTTGGGATAGCATCATGGTATGGCCTGAAATTATGTTAGCATGTTAAATGAGTAATGTTAAGGATAACATAACATAGTGAATTGGGGTTAGTAAGTCAAAGTTGCAAAAATGTTTAGTAAGTCGAGAACGTGTTATGTTGCAAGTTAGTTGGACAATGAACGTTAGTTAAGTGTTGCGAAGTTGAACACTTAGAGTTTCTGAAATGTAAATGGTAATGATCATGTTATGATATGTTGGCATATCTAATAGGTATTGTGGTTCTAAAATTATGTGTAGGTGATCGTGAGTTTAATTTTATAGCTTACGCTCAAGGCAAGTTTTCTAACTCTATATTTACATTGAGCAAGTTTCCAAACTTCTCTTTTTACATTGAGCAAGCCTTTTTCCTCACATTCATGTTGAACTAGTTCTTACTTTAAAGTTTCGTTAAACGAACTATTGTATTCTTAATAATGATTTGAGCAATCTAGCTATGACATTATTTTATTCAAACAAGTTTGAAGTCCAATACTTATTGATGCATTCTAACTTGTTTATTGTTAGACAAGTTTCATTATTGTTATTCGGATATTATGAATGCAGCTTTCTTGAATTCTAATTTCAAATGTTGAATTATTATAGTTCATTTACTTGACACAAGTCATTTTCATAATAAGTAAGCTTTATTTTTCAGCTTGCTATTACTTAATGTTTATTCAATAATTCATAGTCCTAGCTTAATTTTATTCAAGCAAGGTTTATTATTGTAATTCAATACTTATGCTTTGTAGTTGTTTCTAATCATGAGATCAAGTATAGTCAGTTCGCTTACACTTATTCATTGTTTCATATTATGTTATTATTGATCAACTATTGTATTATCAAACACTATTGATTCAACTAATCCACTAGTTGATGTTCGTTGAACTTCAAATTACCCTTGATAGCTTATCCAAACTAAACCTTCTTTGGTACGGACTTGTACTCTAAATACTGAGATGAACAACCCTATTATTATTAGGGGATAACTTACGTGTAGCTTTAAATGTTTGTGCACAATACATGGTACGAATGGTTGATCCCCCTAAGTACGAGGAGTCCTTATAGTCTTATGACTGTTAAAGTTGGGGTTAAAAGATTACTCGCAACTGTGGACATGGTTCATGGTCTTATGACCCTCAGTTATGTTTATTTCATACTTTGGATTCCAGTTTTTGATTATCATTGTCAGAGTATTATTCAGTTTTGATGAGTTTTCGTTGGCAGTTATTATTGTTATTCTCACGTTGATTCATTGTTACATCCACTGAGAAATTGTTTTGTTCACTCTTGCATATTTATAAACTCATTGCAGCTAAAGAGCAGAAGGTAGATGAACCTTCGACTAGCAAAGGAAAGGGAAAAATGTACAAGTGATGATGACTTGTAATTTTGATTATGATTATGATGTTAGACTTTTATTATGATGATCTTTGATTTTATTTTAAATGATGTAATGTTATAATTTTAATTCCGCATTTGAATGACGTTTAAAGGTTAGATAACCTGGGATGTTTTTGAACTTAATGATGTAACCCTATTTAAGGGGAGGTTTTATGATTCGAATATTGTTTTATTGGGTTGATAGTATGAATGTTTGAATAGTGAGCACTAAATCTTGTGGGAATAAAGTACCTAGATTTGGGGGTGTCACAGGGTCCACCAATGATTGTGTCGTTGTACGAATATTCCCTGTTAAAACGAATATTCCCCGACCAATCGAATATTATATAACAACTTGCGTACTTTGCAAAATTTATAAATATTACCCACAACTATAACATTATATCAAATTCACTCCATAATATTCAGAAATGATATTTATAGAAAATTCATTTTTATTCATAAAAGTTGGGGTCTTACAGTGTATTGTTATTATGATATTATGAGTATTTTGGTGGATTGTTATTATGAGACCCCCCTTGGACCCCCCGTCAGTAGCGCTTGATGGTCGTGACCCCAATATGTTATATATAGTTTTCTTTAATTATATATAAATTGTTATGTGCTTATTGTGATATGCATGGTGCACAGTTATGGCCTTTTGACCCATAGGTTAGTGGTTTTGGTTTTGAAATACGGCTTGCATGTCGTGCCTTTTTCTATAAATTCTGATGTAACATTCTCTTCTCATCTAAATCCCCTCGAATGTAACTCGAGGTTTCTTTATGTCATGTAATAATCTATTATTATGAAGATGACAAGATGAAGGACACGATGGAAGGATGATGATGGAGAGGAGGCACATGCTTGAGGAAGATCCAAGGAAGCTACTTATTTTAAGATCTTTTACCACCATAGATTGACCTTCAATCTTTTATTAGCTTGAAAAGATTGACAGTGGATTGGGCCATAACTGTGACACATTTTATTTTGCACTTTATTTATGCTTGTGTATGATATGATAAATAATGTGCATGCTTAATAAGATTAAAATTGGTGAGATCTAAATTTATTAATAAAATCCCTCATTAAATTATTAAGTCTAAATAAGATGCCTTCCAATGAATAACACTCATCAAGACCTTGATCAATAGATGTAGGTTTGCCAAAGCAAAGTACCCTATTTATCTAGGTAAGATGCGATAGGATAATTGTGCTATCCAGACTGTTAAAATCATTGGGCCCGACTTAACTAAGTTATCTCAATAGGATTATGGACTTTGAAGCATGGAGTTTGGTAGGTACCATTAGATAGACTAGAAACAAATGTTGTTTACCAAACTATCCAAGCGTTATATATGATATAATTGACAAAGGGTTGTCTACCTAAATAATTTTGTTTTAAGAGATTAGCCAAAGCTAACTTAAGGCATAATGAAATATGGATCTTGGCTCACTAGAAAGATTTAATAGAAAATACTTTCCGAATTAATGGTGAGGGCTATTAATTTGATTAAAATAGTGGGAGGTATATTTTGAATGTACTATTATCAATTACATACTATCAACTCTGTAATTTGACTTATTATTTTTGCACTTATAAATTGTAGATATCAATGGCAAACAACAACAACACAAGTAGTCTTTCACTACGATCAGTCCTTGAGAAGGACAAGCTGAGTGGAATTAATTTCCTTGACTGGCATAGGAACTTGAGGATTGTCCTAAAACAAGAGCGCAAGCTTTATGTCATTGAAAAGCCCATTCCTGTAGCACCAGCTGATATTGCACAACATGCAGAGCATGATGCATCAAGAAGCATCAAGATGTCTCATGCTAGCAACCATGAACGCTGAGCTTCAAAAGCAACATGAGTTGATGGATGCTTATGAGATGATCGAGCATCTCAAGAAATTGTTCGAAGGGCATGCTCGACAGGAGAGGTATGATACAAGAAAGGCGTTGTATCACTGCAAGATGGGTGAACGTGATCCAATTGGTCCACATGTGCTAAAAATGATTGGGTATATTGAGTACCTTGATAGGTTGGGTTTTTCAATTACTCCGGAAGCCCAAACTGATCTTGTTTTGCAATCCTTGAACAACAGCTACTCTCAATTTGTTATGAATTATCTTATGAATAAAATTGAGAAACCCCTTACTGAGTTGTTGAGCATATTAAGAACTGCCGAGAAAAACATAAAAAAGGCAGGACCCGCTCCCATAATGATGGTGCAAAAGGGGAATGCTAAGGGAAATTAGAAAGGCAAGAAGAAGATAGAATCTAAATCTAGTGCCAAACCCAATTCCAAAACCAAACAGGCTTTAAAACCTAAAGGCGGGGTGGCTATAGAAGGTGATTGTCACTTCTGTGGAAAACCTAGACACTGGAAGAGGAATTATCATGCTTATTTGGAAGAAGTGAAGAAAAAGAAAGGAAGTGTGACTTCTGATTCAGGTATATATGTTATAGAAGTCAACTTGTCTACCTCTACATCATGGGTATTGGATACGGGATGTGGTTCTCACATTTGTGTTAATGTGCAGGAACTTCGAAGAAGTAGGACTTTAGCAAAAGGAGAGGTTGACCTACGAGTTGGGAATGGAGCAAAAGTTGTTGCACTGGCCGTAGGAACTTATCATTTATCTTTGCCTACTGGGCTAGTATTAGAATTAGAGGATTGTTATTATGTGTTTGCTATAAGCAAAAACATTATTTATGTTTCTTGTTTATACAAGAAAGGTTTTTCATTTATAATAAAGAACAATCGTTGTTCGTTTTACTTAAATGATATTTGCTATGGTGTTGCACAATTGTTTAACGGTCTTTATATTCTTGATTTACAAATGCCTATCTATAACATAAATACAAAACAATTTAAATCAAATGATTCAAATCTGACATATCTCTGGCACTGTCGTTTGGGCCATATAAATGAGAAACGCATATCAAAACTCCATAAAGATGGATTTTTGGATTCATTTGATTTTGAATCATATGAGAAATGCGAGTCTTGTTTATTAGGCAAGATGACTAAAGCCCCTTTCACTGGACACAGTGAATGGGCTAGCGATATATTGGGACTTATACATAGTGATGTATGTGGACCCATGAGTTCGTTAGTAAGAGGTAGGTTTTATTACTTCATTACATTTACTGACGACTTCAGTAGATATGGATATGTGTATCTTATAAGACACAAATCTGAATCTTTTGAAAATTTCAAGGAATTCAAGAATGAAATTCAAAACCAATTTGGAAAAAGCATAAAAGCCCTTCGACCCGATCGAGGAGGTGAATATTTAAGCCAAGACTTTGATGACCTTCTAAAGGAGTGTGGTATTATATCACAGCTCACTCCACCTGGAACACCACAATGGAATGGTGTATCTGAGAGGAGAAATCGTACCTTGTTGGACATGCATGGTACGATCAATGATAAGTCATGCAGATCTTACAATAAGCTTCTAGGGTCATGCCCTAGAGACAGCTGCATTCACACTTAACCGTGTTCCTACAAAGATTGTTCAAAAGACACCATATGAGATGTGGACTGGGAAACGTCCTAGTATGTCGTTCATGAAGATTTGGGGTTGCGAGGCATTTGTAAAATGTATGGATTATGACAGGCTCGGACCCAAATCTGACAAATGTAATTTTGTGGGATACCCAAAAGAAACAAAAGGGTATTATTTCTACAAACCTTCTGAGAATAAAGTGTTTGTTTCTCGAACTGGTAATTTTCTAGAAAGAGAATTTGTCTCTAAAGGAAACAGTGGGATGAAAGTAGAACTCGAAGAAATTCGAGAACCACAAAATATCATTGAACCTGAGTTAGAAAGTGAGCATGAACCGCAAGATATTGTGGAAAGTGAACCTGCTCAAATTACATAAGGAATTCGTAGATCTGGTAGGACACGCCAAGAGTCCGAGAGATATTATGGATATCTTATGACTTAAAACGGGGATGTGATGCTCATAGATCAGGATGACCCTGCTTCCTACCAAGAAGCTATGAATGGACCAGATTCTGAGAGATGGCTTGAAGCCATGAGATCTGAAATGGACTCCATGTCTACTAACCAAGTATGGACTTTGGGTGATCCACCCGAAGGGATAAAACCAATCGGTGCAAGTGGGTTTACAAGAAGAAAATTGACATGGATGGTAATGTATAAACCTACAAAGGCCGACTGGTAGCAAAAGGTTACATACAAGTTCAATGTGTTGACTATGATGAAACCTTCTCTCCAGTGGCAATGGTTAAATCCATCAGGATCTTACTTGTTATTGTAGCTTTTTATGATTATGAGATCTGGTAGATGGATGTCAAAACTTCTTTCCTTAATGGAAATCTCTTTGAGGATGTGTACATGACACAACCTGAGGGTTTTGTCAATCCAAAGGATGCTGGAAAGGTATGTAAGCTGCAGCGATCCATTTATGGATTGAAGCAAGCATCTCGGAGTTGGAATCTTCGATTTGATGAAGCAGTCAAAAAGTTTGGTTTTATTAAAAATGAAGATGAACCTTGTGTATTTAAGAAGGTTAGTGGGAGTCACATTGTATTCCTGGTATTATATGTTGATGACATATTAATTATTGGGAATGACATTCCTTCATTACAGGCTGTAAAAACATGGTTATGAAAATGTTTCTCCATGAAAGATTTAGGCGATGCAGCCTATATTTTAGGTATCAGGATCTATCAAAATAGATCGAGAAAAATGCTCGGCCTAAGTCAGAGTACATATATTGATAAAGTGCTGAAATGGTTTAGCATGCAAGAGGCAAAAAGAGGACACTTACCCATAACTCATGGTGTAAAGATCTCTAAGGCCCAATGTCCTAAATCACAAGATGATGAGGAGCGTATGAGAAAGATCCCTTATGCTTCGGCAATTGGATCTATCATGTATACAATGATATGTACTCGTCCGGATTTCTCATATGCTTTGAGCATGATGAGCAGATACCAGTCGAATCCAAGTGAAGGTCACTGGACAACAGTCAAGAATATCCTAAAGTACCTAAAAAGGACTAAGGATTCATTCTTGGTATATGGAGGTGAAGACGAACTGGCAATAAAGGGTTACACATATGCTAGTTTCCAGACTGACAATGATGACTATAAGTCTCAGTCAGGTTTTGTATTTTGCCTTAATGGTGGTGTTGTTAGCTAAAAGAGTTTGAAGCAATGGACAGTAGTTGATTCTACAATAGAGGCAAAGTATATTGCTGCTTCTAGTGCAGCCAAGAAGGCTGTATGGATTAAAAAGTTCATCACTGAACTTGGTGTTGTTCCAACCATTTTTGATCCGGTTGCTCTATACTGTGATAATAATGGAGCCATTGCACAGGCTAAGGAACCCAGATCTCACCAATGATCCAAGCATATACTTAGGCGATACCATCTCATCCGTGAAATCATTGATAAAGGAGATGTATATATAGGAAGAGTGCCAACAGATGATAATGTTGCATATCCACTGACCAAGGTTTTGTAGCAGCAGAAGCACAAAGGTCGCACTAGTTCCATGGGTATTAGATACATGAGTGATTGGTTCTAGTGCAAATGGGAGACTGTTAGAGTTTATGCTCTAGAGGCCAAATATTTGATATAATTGCTTAACATTTTGATATTATATTAGATTGAATAAATGAATGATTTTATTATGGTTTTATTTACTGCGTTATATAAATGTTAACATAATAAAATTCTTTAGAATAGTGATACAAATTATATAATTTCAAGTATGTGACTTAAAAATGAGATTATATAATTACAATTAGTATCATTGCTCTTAAATGTCCCTAGTCGAGTATCATTGTTGATGGGATAACAATGATGCATTGAGACTAGTATGTGGATTGGCTGATGACCAAATCTCATTGGTCATAAATATATGAGATATTAAGTCAATGTATATGTACATGTTAGAGAATGATGTACTGGACAAACCCACCATGAGAATTCTACGTGGAACAGTAGCAAAGTGTCATTAGCAATTCTCATAGTGACAATGATGTAATGGTCCTCCGACCTAAAATCATTATATTACTACACGGGAATTTATGTACTTTGATATCATCAAATGTCACCTTTAATAGGGTGAACTATAAAGATGATTATTGAGTATATCATGAATCGTGTGAGGAATATGAGTGATCTAGATGGAATTTAACCCTCCTATATATTAGGGGTGATATCCATAGGCCTCTTGATTGAGTAGGACTATGAAATGCATGTCCATGCTCAAATAGTGATTTGTTTCATATAGTCTACTCATTGATTAAGAAAACACAGATTAAATTATAAAGAGTATGACACATTCCATGACTCGAGTTTAATATAGAATGTCAAGGTTAAAAGGATTAAATTACATTGAAACATTGGTCACGAAAAGGTTGCATCGAATCATCGATCTTATTATTACTTGGGTAGCAGTGATGCATTACTAGATGTCGCTCACTATTTATAAGTTTATAATATGATTTTAAAATTATTGCCGACGTAATAATAACCTATAGGGTCACACACATATAACGTAATTAAAAGGGAATTAATTTAAATTGTAAACATTTAAATATGTCAATATAATTGATATTATTTAAATTACGAATTTAAATTAATAGGATAATTTATATATATGGGTATATTAATTAAGTAATAATTAAGATATATATGTCGACGTTGGGATTTTTATTTGTCCCTTTTCGTTACTTGTTCTTTGGTGTTCTCATGTTATGTGAGATTTGTTTGAAAAAACAAGTGAAAAAAGTCTGACATGTATTATGTCGACGATTTGACTGTAAGAGTCGCCAGTTGGTATTTTTAACTGGTTGCACCAACGCAATCGAGAAAAGGTTTGCACATTGACCCGGTGATGTGACACTGCTAAACGAGTCTATGAAATCAAGATTCATTTGGATCTGGGGGCTTGATTATGCGGAGGGAAGGTGTTAGGCACCCTCCAACATCCGTGTTGCCACGGTGACCGCTACTTTTTAAGAAAATGTTATATGAATGTGTGTGTGTGTGTGTGTGTGTGTGTGGATCAATTTGCATTTTATTTGGAAGTAGTGTGAGGCCTCGTTCGCACCTATATACAAAGGGTTTAAATTTGTATAAAAATTCAGTTTCAAACATGATATAGCAGTGAAGTTTTGTAAAAAAGGTTTTTCAAACTCTGTGCTCAATAGTAATTGAGATCATTTCATACTTCCATTTTATTATTAAATGTTCAGCTTGTTTACTTTTATTTTCGAGATGCGAGGCATCTTTGAGAAAATAATATACAGAAGTGCCGAACTCCTTATAGGCATGACAGCCATCTAAGGAAATTCAGACACCATAAATAATGTACAAGTCGCCATACAATTTGAAAAAGTCCATCACAGAACCTAATCTAGATTCATGAGATCGAATCTGCGATCACATGATTCCTAGGCTCACATGATGCCGCATGAGCTTTATATGAAAAGCGATAGCGATTATATATATATAAAAGCTATATATATATATATATATATATATATATATATATATATATATATATATATATATATATATATATATATACAGATATGATCAACCACCACGAAGCACCTCCATGGGGGATCTAAATGTAAATAAATAAAAGTGATAAATATATATATAGACATGATCAACCACCACGAAGCACCTCCATGGGGATCAAAATATAAATAAAGCAATAATCGATCAACCGCCATACTTAAGTAAACTCAAAAGTGGGACTAAATGTAAAGAAAGCGAAGAAGATTATCAACCGCCATGAAGTAAACTCCAAAGAGATGAAATGTAAATAAAAAATAAAAGGCCACGAAGTAAACTCCAGTTCGAAAGAATGTATATATATATATATATATATATATATATATATATATATATATATAAGAAACGATGAGATGTTTCTCAATCCTTTCGGTTTATCATTTCAGTGATTTGTCGCTATATATATATATATATATATAAGTAGTAAACGCACTTGATATAAAATCCAAGCTCATCGAACAGAGTTCGACAACAGTTCAGTTCATATATATATAAATATATATATATATAAGCAGTAAACACTCCGAATGTAAAATCCAGGCTCATCGAACATAATCTGACAACAGTTCATATATATAAGTATATATATATATAAAAGCAAGTAAAAGCTTCAGACATAAGTCTAGGCTCAATCAGGGCATAACTCGATAATGTTAGTCCATATAAAAATATATATATATATATATATATATATATATATAAGTATATATATACGATGTAAATGAAAAACAACGAATCAAGTCCAAGGCATACACACCCAACACAACTCTCAATGTGAAGAATAGTGTGTGCAAAGATGAAGAGAAAGGCTTTATAGAGTGTAAGAAGGCTTACAGTGGGCTGCCAAGGCAGGCTTCTATAACTCTAGATGGATAAACACTCAGCTCCCGCTGGTAAATATAGCTATATGTGAGCTAACATGTGTTTAAAATGAGAAAACACTCAATATGGGGTGTGTACAGAACAAATTTGACAGGGCTTCCTTGCCTTTTTTTTTTTTCAAATGGCCACCCCAAGCTCTATATTTATAGGCCGCAGGTGTACCTGCGGCAGCCGCAGATGCACCTATGGCTACTCGGGGTGCCCCGGGCTCCACGGGTCCTGTCGTCTCGAAGTACGTGAACTCATGCACAGTGATGTCCGCTCGAACTTGTAGAACTTCAATCCGAGCATCCGAACGAGGTGTACAAGACCTTCTTCGGACTACTTTTGTCGAGAGTTATGCAATGACATGGGATTAGAGGTTGTACGAAATCAGGAAGAAGGAACCATGCCCATGGTCTTCAAGCTTCAAATTCTATCTGGTGTGCTGCCACGTGTAATAGTCACTCGGGATTGGAACTCCTTGGCTCTTGTGGGACATTGTTGTGTAGAAATGTATGTATGAAGTGTTGAGACGGTGCGCTAGGGGTTGAGGTGGCAAGATGATAATTTTGCCGGGGTTATCTCCGGTTTGGGCTAATAGCAGACGTTGCTCAGGGTTACATCTAAGATTGGATTACTACAAGTGTTTGAATTCTGCAGGGTCATCTATAAGTGTGCCTGTCTTCCCGGTGTTAGCTCCGGGTCTTTAGAATGAGTGCCTCGGCAGGAGGTCTGAGATTGAAGCTGATTGCATGCATTTGAAACAAGCATTTCTGGGGTTATCGCCGGAACTGCAATGGCATTCCTTGGGGTTATCTCCAAGGATGAAACTCGGGGTTATCTCTGAGGTTGGAATTGATACTCCCGGTGTGTGTTTCGGGGTTGAGACTGAACTTTCGGTAGTATCCGGAATGGATGTGAGTCATCTTCTAGGTTATTTACGAAGATTTAATCGCCCTCCTCCGTAATGCTAGTAACAGGTGTGCATAAAATTTCAAGTGTCTACAGATGCCCCTCTTTATCATATTTATGCAATGCAAGGCATGGATAGGATAAAGAATCCAAGACACTTGAAATGCAAACAAAATAAACATGATGTTGTGTGTAGCGACATGATGTAAATGCATGATGCATGTGTTTTGTTGGATTATTTTCTAACATGATGGAATGATTGCCGATTCCCTGTTAATCCTACCGGGGATGACAATCAGTGATGTCTTGGACATGCGATCCAAGTCTTCCAGGATGTTGACATTGGGGTTATCACCAAAGTCCTGAATCCTTGATACAGACTTTACTCTGAAGATGTGCCTCTCGTGTGCAAGAGATCTGTGGAGATAAAGCTTTGTCTGTTTGAGGATGTGTATAACATATTCCATCATTGGTCCTCTCCGATGAGGATGGTCTTCTCTGGTTTGTGTCACTAGTATATACCATAGAATTATTGGAGTTACTACCAACAGTATGTATCGTCAAGGCTACCTGACCTTCGCTGATGTGTGTATCATCGGATAGATCTCTGTTAGGTGAACTGTCAAGGCTGTTTGACCTTCATTGATGTGTATATCAATGGTTGTAATGCGTTGTGACCCTCACCGGGGAAGGTTATGGATAAGTGCACTGATGGATGAGATCATTGAATGGCCTTCGATGCTTCGATGGGTTTACTTGCCATCGGTTGAAATGACGTTAAGGCTGCTTGACCTTCATTAATTTATACATTAATGGTTAAATTGCGTTGTAACCCCCGCTGGAGATTATGTCAAGGCTGTTTGACCTTCATTGACACGTATATCAATGGTCGAATTGTATTGTAACCCCTTCTGGGGATCGTGTCAATGGATGACAATGCATTGTAACCCCCACCGGGGAAGGTTGTCTTTTAAGGTTACGACCCTGTATAGGGCGACATCAGACCTGTGTTAGGTATTACCGAGCATGATTTATAAAATTTGAGGTCACTGGTATAGTATACCTTGTATTCAGGCGAATACCAATGAGTGATATATGGAGCCAGAGTTTGGCCCGTGAAAACCAGGATTCCAGGCTATTCCGCTCAATCACATAGCATTTTTATTCCTGATTTGGCCTTTTCAGCTTGTGAAACCTCCTTTGTAACTCAAACTGGACCGAGCCGAAGGGGTGGGACCCGTGTAGGGGTGCTGCAGATACACCTGCGGTAGCTGTAGGTGGACCTGCGACCAACCGTGACTATGTAAAGGCTGGATGTTGCTTTTATAAGTCACTTTCAAGTGGCTCCACGAAGGAAATCTGAGATCTCTTCTTCAGACCTGCTGAGTTCGGGCAACTTTCTGCAAATTCTGCTTTCGTACATGTGTTCTACATTGTCCTGGTAACGTATGCATGTATTCTTTTCCAGTTTCTATCCGTTGGAAAATGACTTATCATATAAAATGCATCTAGACACATAGTAGTGAATATGCATGCTGATATGACTTTATAAAAATTATTCAACATAGTAAATGTTAGTATTAAACCATGCTGAACATAATGATGTGAAAAAATTTGACTTTTGAAATAGTCAAATTGGCACCTTTTACTGTCATTTCTTATCCTATTTGAGGACAAATGAGTAAAGGTAGAAAAGCAAAATAATCCTGATAATTAGAGTACACATACAGATTTTTCACTATAATGTATTAATGCATGTAGGATGTATATGACTGTGGGTAGGTGTGCTACTGAATGGCCACCTAGTCATGCCTATGTGCATGTGGATAGTTCTATTTACAAAGGGGACTAGCAAAAAATTTCAAAACGTAGGCATTGGGTAGTCATGCATTTTTAACTCTATAGTAGACGTATGTTAAAATAATGCATGCATGCATGTAGTCATAAAAATGCATTTTGAAAAGCTCCAGATAAGAATTAACCACACCCTTTCTAAGGTGATTTGGAGACTTGTTATCCAGATATATGGATCCAGATCAGCCGAGTAGTTTCCACAAGACGACTTCTGGGGTACGGAGGAGGGCTTCTGAAGTGCCTCGACCCCGTTCTGTTAGACAGCCTCGTCGTTTGGTGGAGGCGGTGATACCTCCTATCCGAGTTGAAGTGTCGGACGTCGAGGATAAGGAGGAAGATGTACCGGTTGAGGTTCCTGCTCTTGTTGCACGTGTTCCCCGTAGGGATTTGCCCAGCATTCAAGTGGCGAACCCAGAGTTTCTGGGTGATTTTAGTCAACACCCTTTAGTTTACCTGTACGCAAACGAGGTACAAAGTTAGATCTTAAACTTCCTTATTTCCTATTGATGAGGAGAAAAGGGTTCTGATGTTGATCTGTATTTTATGTAGGTTTTCGACTTTACACAGTCTCGAGGGAACTGGTTCAGCATCCACTCTATGTATCAGGCTTTGCACGGTGACTATAGAGTGATTGTACATGGCTGGGGATATGGGACGTTCTTTTCCATTCTTCCCCGCTGTTGTCCCTGGGGTTACCTCAGGGCATTGTCTGAGCGCTAGTTTCACCAAACTCAATCACTCCATTTGCTGGACTATGAGGTGATGATGACGCCGATGGATTGGTGGTTTATCACAGGTATAGAGTTTGGAGGGGCACCAGTGCCTTGTACGGCGGATATCACCCCTACTGCCGTCAAATCCATGCTAGGAGTTCCAGACGGAACGCTCAAGGGCAGGACTATACGTGCAGGTCCTTTGAGCGTAGATGCTATGAGCGGGCTGTTGAGTGAACCTATACCCGATGATGTGAGAGTCAGGGATCGCATTCTTCGGCGATTATTCCTGATGATCATTAGGGGATGCTTCATAGCTGATAAGTCTTCTACGGTGTCCTTCGCTTTGATTAGCGCCACTCGACATGTGGACCGTATAGGAGAGTACGATTGGGGTTCCTACACCTTCGCCTATTTTGTAAGACCCCAACTTTTATGAATAAAGAATATTTTTTCGAAATATATTTTTGAATATTATTATGTGGATTTGATATAATGTTATGGTTGTGGGTAATATTTACAAATTTTGCAAAGTAAGCAAGTGGTCATATAATATTCGATTGGTCGGGGAATATTCGTTTTAACAGGGAATATTCGTACGATGGCACAATAATTGGTGGACCCCACAACGGAAGTATTGTCGTAGTTAAAAAACGACAGATTTATCTTTTTATAAAAATAACGGCGGAAGTTTTACTGCTAAAACTGTTGAACTACCCGGTAGTAAAAGTACACTAATACGCGTAGTTGCATAGTAGCACACGGTATTGGTTATTGATGCTTACGTGAGAAGTCACTCAATTATTGCTACAGTAATTGTTGCATCATATCTCTTATATTATTGATTCAATTATTGTCACAGTATCATCTGCATTTTATGTTTTTAAATCAATAATTGAGACAATAAAGTTATTCATATTATTAAATTGCAATATTTACAATGTCTAAAAGTTCTGTCAATGAGAGGTTTGGTCATCTAATTGCGCGCCAATAAGGAGAAATCCTTATCTAAAGCCCCTCTTTCCTGGGAACGACACGGTTGTTAAATATTGTGAGTTATAATATTAATGATGAATAAGTTTGTGTTGATTAAAGATGAAATTGATAGTTCCATTGTGTTGGAATTATTAGTGTTAGTGGAAATCGACATTTAATTTGGTATTAATTGATGTCTGAAAGTTATACTGACCAGTCGGGTAATTAATCGGATAAATGAGCAAGTAATTGCTATTAATTCACATGATTATAACCATTTGTTCACATGTGTGTACTAGTGATTCACATTCTTGTTACTATTAGGGGAGTTGGTGCAAGATTGATAATACTTGCATGACTAAGTTAAAAATGGAGGTATAGATAGAGGTACTATATTGTAATTCATATTTTCACATGTCTAGAACTATTGGTTCACATGATTTACTATTGATTCACATGATTTACTATTAGGGGAGGTGGTGCAAGTTTGATAATACTTGCAGGACTAAATTAAAAATAAAGGAAAAGAGGAAGGTATTATACTGTAATATTTTGAGCCCCAAAACGTGCAATTATCAAAACTATATTTTCCTATAAATAGAAGCTCATTTCTTCATTATTCTTCACCGATTCACTCAAGTTATAGAGCAATTACTATAGAGAGAAATTATAGAGAGAAAGAAGAAGAGAAGTCTGCTACTTCACTATTCCAATATCCAGTTCTTTCTAAGGTAAGGGGTATTATTTTTTTTATATTCATGAAGAGAGCTTCTATTATTCCATTCCTTATTATTATGTTGGAATAACCTATCTATGCGAAGTACCGCATACATGGTGAAATTCTTCTGTTATTCCATTCCTTATTATTATGTTGGAATAACCTGTCTATGCGAAGTACAGCATACATAGTGAAATTCTTCTGTTATTCCATTCTTTATTATTCTGTTAGAATATCCTATCTGTGCGTATTATTCATGACCTGGTTCCATTATTTATTATTCTGTTGGAATAACCTGTCTGTGCGGTCTATCGCATGTCTGGTGAAGTCTTCTGTTATTCCATTCTTTATTATTCTGTTGGAATATCATGTATGTGCGTATTACGCATGACCTAGTTTCATTATTTATTATTCTGTTGGAATAACCTGTCTGTGCGATCTATCGCATGCATGGTGAATTCTTCTATTATTCCATTCTTTATTATTCTGTTGGAATATCCTGTCTGTGTGGATTACGCATGACCTAGTTCCATTCTTTATTATTCTGTGGGAATAACATGTCTATGTGGATTATCACATGCATGGTGAATGATCTTTCGTATTCATTCCTTATTAAATTGTGGAAATGATCTGTCTATGTGGATTACCGCATGGCCGGGCGAAAATTCATTTGCAGTTTCATAGATTATATTATACTCAGTTGGTTAAAGTTTTGGCTTCTATACTCCATGAAATTAGTGGAATATCCTTGATATTTGCGCTTCATCCAGTATCTTTTTATGCAAATATTCTTCTGAGCATTCTTGAATTTTACTCTACAAAGAAGTATCATGTTGATAATTTGGACATTATTGATTTCTGGATAAATTAAATTATAAATCTTTAAAAATTTATTCTTGAACTTGTTTTATTGAATTCCTACATCATTGTCATCATCCTCATGTTTATATTCTGTTGAAAGTTATCTGTGGCCTGTAGTGCATATATGGACTTGGTATGATTATGACCAGGGATCATTCGGTATAATCATGACCGTAATGTTACAAATGATGTGGTAAAAGTCCTCATTGGCCCGTAGTGCATTGATGGACAGTTGTTGGCATGATCATGACCATTAATGAATACACGAATATTCTTGGCCCGTAGTGCATGGATAATTTGTGGTCGTGATACTAAAGAATATCCTTGGCCGTAGTGCAGGGGTGATTCGATGATGTGGATTATTTATTAAGCTGAGTCTCAGCGATAAAAGTGATGAAAAACCTTTTTAAATCATAGAAGATAGTAGATTTTATGCTCTACTTGACTCTTCTAATGGATTGCTTGTTCCGTTGTAGTTAAACTTGATGTTTGTTATATTGTATCAGTTTAACACTGTTGTAGGCTAACGATAATTTATTCTGCATTATCTTAGTCATAATATTTCTTACTGGGCTAGTTGAGCTCACCCTTTTGCTTTCATTGTTCTCTTCAGGAAATGAGAACGTAGCCGAGACTAGTCGGGAAACGGAGTGACGGTCCAGATGATAGTATTAGTAGTCCTCACTATTCTATAAAATAGTGTGATAATAAATGTAATGAGGACTCCTTTGAGTGTGGATATTGTCTAGATGACAATATTTTTATTAAAACTCACAGTATATGTTTTGTCGTATTTTATATGACAATTGTATAATTAAGTTTTTAATTGTATTTTGTACCATGTATTTGGCGACTCAAGATGGGTGATGTATACCTATTTTGGAGGCGTCATATATTTCCTCAAAGGAATGCGCATGCGCTCGTAGGGCTTGACAGAGGCTTGGTTAGGATTCTACCCATTTCTGCTGATGAGTGTTTCTTTTGTCTTTTCCCATGCATAGGTTAAGAGCGTTGACTGACAGCAGGTATTTGCCTTTGTGTTGCCAGTTTGCATCCTGTGAGTGTGCTAGGTTTAGATACCTATCCATGACAAAAGAGATGGCATCATTCCATACTGGCGGAGGTCCCTGTTGCAGAGGGTTTCACTCATTGCCGCCTACAGATGGAGTTGTTGACAGCGGATGTCATCACATGGGTTCCCTATTATGGGGAGCATTTGACCGTTGGATTCAGGGATGGGTACCTGACTGGTGTCGAGCACGTGATTTCCACCCGTAGGATTCCTCTCTTCACAGATGGAGGATGGGACCTCTACTTAGGAGAGCGTGCAATCACGAGCACCACAGGAGATTCGTATACCGATCTTGCCTCTTGCCAGGCGTTATTTGCCTATTTCGCAGTTACCTGTCATTGATATCCCATTGTTGGGGTTTGATGGTTTCACATTATCAGAGGTTCCCTGCACTCAGGAGATGTTCCAGCATTGGTGGTTACCTCGTACCATTGGAGACCAGACCCGCGCCACTCAGTTCATGGGGGATATGGTTCCAGGATTCATGATGATGATGGATTGGCTAGCCCGTGTCCGAGATCCGACTCAGTTGACACAGATTGAGAGTTTGACCAGGCAGTTGGACCGGGCACATTTCTTTATCCGACACTTGGGCAGAGATCCTTCAGAGGCAGATACTTTTGATCCTTCCAGCTCTGGCGCTGGCCCCTCAAGTGACCCATATGGTTTTGCTTGCAAGCAGATCCTCCTCAGATAAGCCCGACATCCCGTGGGATAGAGATCCAAAGGACTCAAGAGGAGTTACATCAGGTGGACAGGATTGATGATGTAGACATTAACACTATTGACTTCTTCTAATGTATATTCTCGTTATCTCTTTTGATAGGCCTCTGTTAGACATTGGGTAGCTTCGCCCCATTCTCGTTATATCTTTTGCTAGGCCTCTGTTAGTTGTAGGGCAGTTTTGCCCCATTTCCCTGTATTTTAGTTGTACAGAGATGTATTAGATGATGATATACTTAGGAATGTATGTGCAGTTCTCCATTCCCTATATCATATTGCCATCTATTGTATCATGCATGTTATTATGTTATGCATATGTATATATGTCCAGAGATATTCAGCATTGACCCCTAGGTGGTCTTATGACACGGCCCATACAGATGTCTTCCTCGATAGTTAGCCGTATTGATCATACCCCACCATTATTGGTGGCATCTGGTATGCGATCGTGGTATGATAGCATGTCACCATCAGACAGGGTGACTGTAGATGGTTTATTGCAGCATACTATGACCCTGTTGATGTTTCAGGTTCCTGTAGGATTCATAGAGGGCATGCTAGAGCACTGGGTATCGAAGAGGCAGGTGTTCCGATTTGGGACCCAGGAGTTGACTCCTACTTTGGAGGAGTATGCACGTTTGATGATACTGCCACTGGACAGACCTTGCGTGCATATAGAGATTGGAGACATGAGTAAGCAGTTCATGGCCCTTACTGGCTTGAGGCGTAGGGTGGTGCAGGATGAGCTTACATCTGGCCACGTGATATCCCAGCATTTTCTATTTGATAGATTTAGCTCAGAGGATAGTTATGCACGGCATTCTGGGGATTTCACCACACCGGAGGATCATTGGCGTTTAGCCAGAGTAGATGTGCTACTATTATCCATATTTTCGTATGTCTACATGCCTCGGTACATGGATGAGTTGGACATAGGGGTAATTATGGCAGTGAGAGCTCTCAGGGAGGGTCACACCATTATACCAATGACTATAGCAGGGACTCTGAGGTCTGCTACATACTGCTGCACTTATCCGACAGGAGTGTTTATAGACAGCTCGGTCATGCTATACGTGTGGCTTATGTCACACTTGAGACCGATTGACACCTTTAGACGGCATGGGTATTGTTTCACCCATGATTTAGCCATGTCATACTCCTTTCAGCCTGCGGAGTGTTCAGATGTTGCATCTTGGTCAGCTTTCCTGGCAGGGATCGGAGATCCGTTTGACATATTGCTGTGTACAGGGCTCAGCTCACTCTACAGCTTCATCACTCATGCTCTGGGCATGGATTATCTCCCTCTGGCTAGTTTGAAGGGCATGATTATTTACCACCCACTGGCCGTGATGTGTCAGTTCAACCAGTTCCAGGATTTTTATCCTTTTGAGGGGGCATTGAGTCAGTGCTTGGCTTCTCGTCACTTATCAGCAGAGGATCAATCCAGGTTGTACGCCTGTTGGGATCAGCGTGAGCTAGCTAAGTTTTTTGTCAGCCATCCGAGTTGTTCTGCAGAGTATTCTGCATGGATGGAGACAAAGACGGCATTGACTATGGCAGTATCCACAGTGCAGGGGATTGATTTCGACGATGAGGAACCTATGGAGGAGACTGATATTCCCATCGAGGAGTACTTGACTACTGGGTTGCCAGCATTTGTGATGGATTCTCCCACTATGAGTGATACTGTGATTCAGCATTCAGCATAGTATTTGGAGTAGAGTCTACATTTGATGTCCTATAAGAGAGATTAGGCTAGGGCCTTGATGTTGACAGCTCTTTATGGGAGAGACGCAGCTCTATTAGAGAGGGATGAGGCTAGATCAGCCAGAGATGCATTGATTATAGAGCGGGATGCTACCTTATCTGCCCGGGATGTGGCCGTCACAGACAGTACTTTAGTGAGATCCCTTACGACTGGCATCCTTGCCGATATGAGTGCATACATTGATGAGAATCATGCCACCATGCAGTTAGCCTCGGATCTACTAGCTCATGTAAATACCATTGGGCAGGAGCTTGTAGCGTTACCTCCTTCTTCGGAGAGGGATGTTATGTTAGATCTGATAGTCCGCATACACACAGATCCATAGATAGACTTGTATTTTCCTGCACAGACTAGCTTAGCCATTTTTTTCATGTATAAAGACATATTGTATATATCAAACGAAGATTATATATGGCAGGGAAATATATTTTGATTCACTTCCCTTTTAGTAGTGCCTTGATACTTGCTTGATATTTGCCTGTTTCTTCAGGGCTTGTGATCTTGATGCATTTTGAACTCATCCTTGATGTGTGGACATTGAGATGTCGCAGGATCTTTCAGAACTGATCATTGAACTATGTATATCCCTACCATCTATGGTGTCTTGGGACTGGTTTCTGTATGAAAATGTGGAGAGGAGTGTAAATTTTCCTCTCTGGGATTGACCTCACCACAGATGGTCGCAAGTACTCCTATTTATAAGAAGCCTAGTTAATTCCATCTCTTATGGATTGGTGTTGCTCTTTGAGGCACAACCGCAGCTAAGATGGTCGCCGAATCTTCTATTTATGAGGAGAGGTTAGGTAATTCCATCCCTTTGGTCTGAAGCCGATGAAATGTGGTGGATTGAAGTTTGATCCCGATGCATCAGACAAGTATTTTTTTTCTGGTAGGGGGTTAGACCGAACCATAAATGGCTGCCTACGTACTCCTATTGAAGAGGAGATTAGGTCTGCGTAGTTCGAACCTGGTGTAAGAGGTTCAACGCTGAATGTGAAAGGCTAAATGAGTGTAGAAACTTTATTGATGAAGAAGGGTGTAGAAGTGTTTTTGTAGTTTTTGTTTTTTTAGAGAAAAGGGCATAAATGTTTTTGTTTTTTTTATTGCGACCGAGCCATATAGAATATGGTTGCCTATGTACTCCCGGGTTTAAGGGAGATCAGGTCGATGTAGTTCACCCCTCAAGATGAATTGCAGCTGAAGAGAAGTATGAGCCCCATTTGCAGGCTATACTGCGGGGAGAAGAAAGTTTGATCCCATGATTAGGACAAACTGCAAGTGTAAAAAAGTTTAATCCCGTCTTCAGGATAAACTGCAGGTCTAAAAGGTTCAATCCCGTCTTCAGGACAACCGAAATTGTATGAAAGGTATAAAATGAGATGAAACCAGGCTGCTAGTTTGAAGTGTATATTTCCCTAAGGGGAAGAAGAGTATGGTGAAAAAGGGTTATAAAACCAGAATGACTGGTGATTTGATGATCCAAAACCAGGATGTTTGCTTGATGATAGCTCAGACATAATACCGTTTCACGGTGTCCGAGTTGATGAGTTGTGGAAATTCATCGACATCCATTTCCTATAGTCTGAGAGTGCCTCCTGTCAATACCTCCTCGACAACAAACGGGCCTTCCCAATTAGGAATGAATTTTCCCTTAGATTGATCTTGGTTGTCAATGATCTTCTTCAAAACCAAGTCATGTTGTTTGAATTGCCGTAGCCGGACTTTCCTGTTGTAGGATCTGGCGATCCTTTGTTGATATAACTGACCATGGAAGATAGCCGCGGTTCGCCTTTCGTCTATTAGAAACAATTGGTGATACCTGTCTTGTACCTATTGGCCTTCATCCAGCTGAGCATCCATTAACACTCTGAGGGATTCCATTTCCACCTCTAGGGGGATTACTTCTTCCATCCCATAGGCTAGTGAGTAGGGGGTTGTCCCAGTGGAAGTACGCATTGAAGTTCTGTAGGCTAATAAAGTCACAGGCAAGAGGTCAGGCCATCCTTTGTGATTGGCGAACATCTTTTGCATGATCTTCTTGATGTTTTTATTAGCCGCTTTAACAGCACCATTCATCTTTGGACGGTAGATGACGAAGTTAAGGTGTTTGATGCGGAATTTACTGCATAACTCCTCCATCATTTTGTTGTTGAGGTTTTTAGCATTGTCTGACACAATTACCTCTGGTTGTCCATATCGACAAACGACATTATTTCTGATGAAAGCAATGATGACTTCTTTGGTAACCCTGGGAAAGGAGGCTGCTTCTACCCATTTGGTGAAGTAGTCAATCATAGTGAATATGAATCGATGTCCATTACTGGCTTTGGGCTCGATGGGCCCGATCACGTCCATTCCCCACATTGAAAGGGCCATGGCGAACTCATATTGTGGAGTTCCCTTGGAGGGGGGTTGATGGAATTCCTATGAATTTGGCATTAATAACACCTCTTGACGTGATCATCACAGTCAGCTTTGAGCATAAGCCAATAATGCCTTGTTCTGAGGATTTTCTTAACAAGTAGGGGGCCGCTCATATGTGGGCCACATACTCCACCATGGACTCCTCCATGAGCCTCTAAGATTGGACTTTGTCTAGACATCTGAGGAGACCTAATCATGCATCTCTTTTGTAGAGTGCATCTCCGCTCAGGTAGAATTTCATAGTCATTCGATGGATCCGCCTCTTTTCACTCGGGCTCGCCTCAGCGGGTGTAGATCCATCTCGCATATACTCCTCGATATGTTGATACCTAGGGTTGTGGATGGGAGGTAGCCCATTCGATACTTCTCCAACATAGTTCCCATAGATTGGGGCTTTTTACAGGGCAAATGTGATGTTTGGCATGTTTTCCTTGTCAAGTATATGAATCAAGGAGGCCAATGTTGTTAGTGCATCCACAAAATCATTCCTATTACGAGGAATGTGTAGAAAGGAGATTTCTTCGAACTCCAAAGCCATCTATAAAACTTGTCGATGGTAAGGCAACAAATACAATTCCTTTGTTTGATAGATTCCCGTAGATTGTCTGATTACCAACTCTGAATCCCCAAAGATAGTTAACCACTTGATGCCCATTGAGCGGGCAAGTTTTAGCCCCATGATACAGCCTTCATACTCAGCTGTGTTGTTGGTGCTAACAAACTGCAATTTGACAATGACGGATATCGCTTCCCGTCATCGGATACTAGAACCGCTCCAGCTCAAAGACTTTCGTGTTAATGACTCCATCAAAATACATTTTCCAAGTATGGCATGTATCGTCTCGATGGTGTTCTTTGAATCGCCATTACCCTTCATCGGGGAAGTATGTTTCCAAGGGTTTGAAGTCCCCTGCAGGTGCGGCGGCCAGTTGATCAGCAATTGCTTGACCTTTGATAGACTTTTGCGTCACGTAGACAATATCAAATTGTTGTAGGATCAAATGCCATCTGGACAGCCGATAATTCAGTATGGGCTTACTAAACACATATTTGAGAGGATCCACGCGGGATATGAGATGTGTTGTGTGACCATGGACGTAATGTTGTAACCTCATGGAAGCCCATGCTAAAGCATAACAAGTATTCTTAATCAAAGTTTACTTGTGTTCACTGCTGTTGAATCTTTTGCTGAGGTAATAGATAGCTCATTCTTGGCCTCTATCATCTTTCTGCCCCAGCATGCAGCCCAAAGCATTGTCATTAATGGACAGGTACATGAACAGGGGAACATTGTGATGCCCCCAAAATAGGTATACATCACCAATCTTGAGTCGCTAAATACATGGTACAAAATACAATTAAAAACTTAATTATACAACTGTCGTGTAAAATACGACAAAACATATGCTATGAGTTTTAATACAAATATTGTCATCTAGACAATATCCACACTCAAAGGAGTCTTCATTACATTTATTATCACAATATTTTATAGAATAGTGAGGACTACTAATACTATCATCTGGATCGTCACTCCGTTCCCCGAGTAGTCCCTTGCCACGCTTCTCATTTCTGAAGAGAACAATGAAAGCAAAAGGTGAGCTCAACTAGCCCAGTAAGAAAAATTATGACTAAGATAATGCAGAATAAATTATCATTAGCCTACAACAGTGTTAAACTGATACAATATAACAAACATCAAGTTTAACTGCAGCGGAACAAGCAATCCATTAGAAGAGTCAAGTAGAACATAAAATCTACTATCTTCTATGATTTAAAAAGGTTTTTCATCACTTTTATCACGAGACTCACCAATAAATAATCCACATCATCGAATCACCCCTCGCACTACTACTGACAAGGATATTTTTTAGTATCACGACCACAAATTATCCATGCACTACGGGCCAAGGATATTCGTGTATTCATTAATGGTCATGATCATGCCAACAACTGTCCATCAATGCACTATACGCCAATGAGAACTTTTACCACATCATTTGTAACATTACGGTCATGATTATACCGAATGATCCCTGGTCATAATCATACCAAGTCCATCTATGCACTACAAGCCACAGATGACTTTCGACAAAATATAAACATGAGGATGATGACAATGATATAGGAATTCAATAAAACAAGTTCAAGAATAAATTTTTAAAGATTTATAATTTAATTTATCTAGAAATCAATAATGTCCAAATTATCAACATGATACTTCTTTGTAGAGTAAAATTCAAGAATGCTCAGAAGAATATTTCCATAAAAAGATACTAGATAAAGCGCAAATATCAAGGATATTCCACTAATTTCATGGAGTATAGAAGCCAAAACTTTAACCAACTGAGTATAATAGAATATATGAAACTGCAAATGGATTTTTGCCCGCCATGCGATAATTCACGTAGACAGATCATTTCCACAATTTAATAAGGAATGAATACGAAGGATCATTCACCATGCATGCGATAGACCGCACAGACAGGTTATTCCAATAGAATAATAAATAATGGAACCAAGTCATGCGTAATACGCACAGACAGGATATTCCAACAGAATAATAAAGAATGGAATAACAAAAGACTTCACTAGGCATGCGATAAACCGCATGCATGAAAGTTATTCCAATGAATAATAAATAATGGAACCAAAGCCATGTAATATGCATGCATGTGATATTCCAAATGTAATAATAAAGAATGGAATAATGTAAGAATTTCACTATGTATGCGGTACTTGATGTACATGTTATTCCAACATAATAATAAGGAATGGAATAACAGAAGAATTTCACCACGTATGCGGTACTTCGCATAGACAGGTTATTTTAACATAATAATAAGGAATGGAAGAACAGAAGCTCTCTTCATGAATACGAAAAAAATAATACCCCTTACCTTAGAAAGAACTGGATATTAGAATAGTGAGGTAGCAGACTTCTCTTCTTTTTTCTCTCTATAATTTCTCTCTATAGTAATTGCTCTATAGCTTGAGTGAATTAGTGAAGAATAATGAAGAAATGAGATTTTAATTATAGGAAAATATAGTTTTGATAATTGCACGTTTTGGGGCTCAGAATATTACAGTATAATGCCTTCCTCTTTTCCTTTATTTTTAATTTAGTCATGTAAGTATTATCAAACTTGCACCACCTCCCCTAATAGTAAATCATGTGAATCAATAGTAAATCATGTGAATCAATAGTAAATCATGGAACCAATAGTTCTAGACATGTGAAAATACAAATTACAGTATAGTACCTCCATCTATACCTCCATTTTTAACTTAGTCATGCAAGTATTATCAATCTTGCACCAACTCCACTAATAGTAACAAGAATGTGAATCACTAGTACACACATATGAACAAATGGTTATAATCATGTGAATTAATAGCAATTACTTGCTCATTTATCCGATTAATTACCCGACTGGTCAGTATAACTTTCAGACATCAATTAATACTGAATTAAATGTCGATTTCCACTAACACTAATAATTCCAACACAATGGAACTATCAATTTCATCTTTAATCAACACGAACTTATTCATTATTAATATTATAACTCACAATATTTAACAACCGTGTCGCTCCTGTGAAAGAGGGGGCTTTCCGATAAGGATTTCTCCTTATTGGTGCGCAATTAGATGACCAAACCTCTCCTTGACAGAACTTCTAGACATTATAAATATTGCAATTTAATAATATGAATAACTTTGTAGTCTCAATTATTGATTTAAAAACATAAAATACGTATGATCTTCGTGACAATAATTGAATCAATAATACGAGAGATATGATGCGAAGAATTATCGAGTAGCAATAATTGAGTGACTTCTCATGTAAGATCAATAACCAATACCGTGTGCTACTATGCAACCACGCGTAGACATTATACTTTTAGTACCGGTAGTTTAATGGTTTTAACGGTAAAACTTCATCGTTATTTTTATAAAAGATAATTTTGTCGCTTTTCTAACTACTTACAATACTTCCGTTAGGGGTTCACCAATGATTGTACCATCGCATTTAATATTCCCTATTAAAATGAATATTCCCGACAATTCAATATTATATAACCACTTGCTTACTTTGAAAAATTTGTAAATATTACCCACAACTATAACATTATATCAAATCCACACAATAATATTCAAAAATATATTTCGAGAAAATATTCTTTATTCATAAAAGTTGGGGTCTTACAACCTCCCCTTCTTATGAAATTTTGTCCTCAAAATTAGGGTACGTACCTGGTATATCGAAGAGGTGAGGATATCTTGACTTCATCTCAGATTCTAACTCCCAGGTCATTTCCTCCACGTCGTGTTTTCTCCACAAAACTTTGACTTGAGGTATAACCTTGGAGCGTAGAATATGATCCTTCTTATCCAAGATTTTAACAGGAACCTCTTCATACGTTAAATCTTCTGCTATTTCGTCCGGTTCTAACTCAATAATGTGGTTTGGGTCTTTCACATATTTACGTAACATAGATATGTGAAAAACGTTATGAACACGAGACATACTTGGCGGTAAAGCGAGTCTATAGGCCACAGTTCCTACTCGTTTGAGGATTAAAAATGGGCCAATGAATCGAGGATTGAGCTTTCCTCTCTTTCCAAATCTCGTAACTCCTTTCTATGGAGCAACACGTAACAACACATGATCTCCAATATCGAATTCCATGTCCTTTCGATGAAGATCAGCATAACTCTTTTATCGATCTTGTGAGGTTTTTATACGTTGTCGGATCGTTTGAATCTTTTTTGTAGTCATACGTACCAAATCTGTTCCCAACAACGTTGCTTCACCCACCTCATCCCAGCATACTGGAGAACGACACTTTCTTCCATACAACGCCTCAAATGGAGCCATGCCAATACTTGTTTGATAACTATTGTTGTAGGAAAACTCCACCAATGGTAAGAACGTGTCCCAACTTCCCTTGAAGTCAAGGACACAGAGTCTTAATAAATCTTCAAGAGTTTGAATAGTCCTTTCCGACTGCCCATCCGTTTGAGGATGATATGCTGAACTAAATTGTAAATCCGTGCCCATAGCTTTTTGCAAACTAACCCAAAATCATTAAGTAAATCTTGGGTCTCGATCAGAAACTATGGATACTGGCATACCATGCAATCTTACAATCTCATTTATGTACATACTAGCAAGACGTTCAAGTGTATAAATTTCTCGTATCGGTAAGAAATGAGCAGACTTGGTCAATCTATCAACAATGACCCAAATCGCATCTATGCCTTGAGAAACCTTGGGAAGACCAGTAATGAAATCCATGGTAATATGCTCCCACTTCCATTCTAGAATTTCAAGTGGTTACAATGGACCTTTTAGCACTTGATGCTCCACCTTGACTCGTTGACAAGTTAGACACCTTGATATAAACCCCGCTATCTCTCTCTTCATATTACTCCACTAAAATGTATGTCGAAGATCACGATACATTTTGGTACTCCCAGGATGGATTGCAAACGGTGTGTTGTGCGCCTCCATCATGAATTTATACTTCAAGTCAGAATCATTAGGAACACAAAGTCTAGAGTTAACTCGAAGTATTCCTTCTTCATCGATTCTTGCTTCGGGAATAGCACCTTCTTGCACTTTCTTCCTCATACGCATCAGCTCCAGGTCTGTAGCATGAACAGCTTTAACTTTATCGATTAAAGTCGGTTCCACTCAAATTTTTGCCGTCATCACATGGGTCCCTGGAGTCTTTAACTCTATTTCCATCCTTTCTAAGTCATACACAATGGGCCTTTGCATTGACAATATTGCACTCATGCCCGCATATGATCTTCTACTCAAGGCGTTAGCTACTATATTCGCTTTTCCAAGATGGTATTGGATGGTATGATCATAATCTTTCAACAACTCAAGCCATCGTCATTGCCGCATGTTGAGTTCCTTTTGAGTGAAGAAATATTTGAGGCTTTTATGATCCGTATAGATCTCCACCTTCTCTCCATACAGGTAATGCCTCCAAATCTTAAGCGCAAAAACGACTGCTGCTAACTCTAGATCATGAGTAGGATAATTCCTCTCATATTCTTTGGGTTGTCGTGTGGCATAGGCTATGACTTTCCCATGTTGCATGAGAACACATCCTAACCCTTTGCCTGAAGCATCACTGTAGATGACAAATCCCTCCGAGCCAAATGGTATTATCAGAACAGGTGCTGAAATGAGTCTTCTCTTGAGTTCTTTAAAACTCTTCTCACATTCCTCGCTCCAACTGAACTTTGTATCTTTTCGAGTCAACTGAGTTAATGGAGTAGCTATTCGAGAAAATCCTTCCATAAATATCTCCGATAATAACTAGCGAAGCCGAGAAAGCTACGTACTTCGGTCACTGATTTTGGTTGCTCCCAGCTTTGAATTGGTTCAATCTTTGTTAGGTCAACAGATATTCCATGATTTGATATCACGTGCCCAAGGAATGCAACTTCCTTAAGCCAGAACTCGCATTTCTTTAACTTGGCATATAGCTTATTTTCACAAAGCTTTTGGAGTTTCAGCCTCAAGTGTTGCTCATGGTCTTCACGGCTTTTGGAGTATATGAGGATGTCATTAATAAAGACAACCACAAAGTGATCCAAATATTCCTTGAATACTCGGTTCATCATGTCCATGAAGGCAGCAGGAGCATTAGTCAATCCAAAAGACATGACTAGGAATTTATAATGCCCGTACCGAGTTTTGAAAGCAGTCTTTGGAATGTCATCAGTTTTAATCTTCAACTGATGATATCCGGAATGAAGATCATTCTTTGAAAAGAATTTGGCTCCTTGCAACTGGTCAAACAAGTCATCAATGCGAGGTAATGGGTGTAAAATCCAAAATTTTACGAATAAAGATTTAATTTTCTCGAAATATTTTTTTCAAAATTATGGTGTAGATTTGAGATAATGTTATAGTTGTGGGTAATATTTATAAATTTTTCAAATTATGCAAGTTGTTATATAATATTCGATTGGTCGGTGAATATTCATTTTAACAGGGAATATTCGTACAATGGCACAATCATTGGTGGACCCCGCAACAGAATTATTGTCGGATTGAGAGAACGACAAAAATATTTTATGAAAATAACGGCGGAAGTTTTACCGTTAACTGTTGAAACACCTTGTTAAAAGTACAAGAATACTGCCGTGGTTGCATAGTAGCAGCACACCAGTGATTGATTATTGATGCTTACGTGAGAAGTCACTCGCTTTTGTTCAATTATTGCTACAGTAATTGTTGCATAGTATCTCATGTTATTTGATTCAATTATTGTCAATATTTTATATATTATTAAATCAATAATTGAGATAACAAAGTTATTAATATTATTATTTGAAATATTAACGATGTCTAGAAGTTCTGCCAAGGAGAGGTTTGGTCACCTAATTGCGCGCCAATAGGGAAAAATCCTTATTGGAAAGCCCCATCTTTCCTGGGAACGACCTAGTCGATTAATATTGTGAATTATAATAAAGGTAATAAATTTTATTTTATTATTATTATAAATGTAATAAACAGAAAACTTTTTATATAAAACAGAATACTTTTATAAAGTTATTTATTTTATTAGACTATAAATAGAATATATAATATTCTATTATGCATAAGGTTTGCATAGTGCTGCGATAATATTTGTATAGTAAAATCTTTTTATATAAAAAAGTAATACTTTTATAAAGTTATTCGTTTTATTAGATTATAAATAGAATATATTATATTTTATTTAAAAGATTTTGTTTTATTAGAATATTTTATTAATAATGCATAGTAAATCAATATGGACCGTCTGCTTTAAAAGTAAATCAATCTGACCGCTTCATGAATTAGTTACTATTCACCCATTCTCTCTCGTAAATAGAAGCTCATTCCTTCATTATTTCTTACGAATTCCATCGAACTCTATAGAGAGAAACTATAGAGAAAAAGAAGAAAAGTATTCTGCTACTTCACTACTCCTATATCCAGTTTCTTCTAAGGTAAGGGATATTATTTGTTGTACTCGTAAGGGGTATTATTTCTTTCGTATTCATGAAGAGAACTTTTGTTATTCCATTCTTTATTATTTTGTTGGAATAACCTGAATACGCGGACTACCCTATACTTGGTGAAATTCTTCTGTTATTCCATTCTTTATTATTATGTTGGAATAACTGTCTATGCGAAGTACTGCATACATGGTGAAATTCTTCTATTATTCCATCATTTATTATTCTATTAGAATATCATGTCTGTGCGTTTACGCATGACCTGGTTCCATTATTTATTATTTTGTTGGAATATCTTCTCTGTGCGTTTACGCATGACCTGGTTCCATTATTTATTATTCTGTTGGAATATCAATATGCGTGCGTTTACGCATGACCTGGTCCCATTATTTATTATTTTGTTGGAATAACCTGTCTGTACGGTCTATCGCATGCATGGTGAATTCTTCTATTATTCCATTATTTATTATTCTGTTGGAATAACCTATCTATGTGGATTACCACATACATGGTGAATGACCCTTCGTATTCATTTCTTATTAAATTGTGGAAATGATCTGTCTACGTGGATCATCGCATGGCGGGTGAAAATCCAGTGCAGTTTCATATATTATATTATACTCAGTTGGTTAAAGTTTTGGCTTCTATACTCCATGAAATTAGTAGAATATCCTGGATATTTGTGCTTCATCCAGTATCTTTTCATGGAAATATTCTTTTGAGCATTCTTGAATTTTACTCCACAAAGAAGTATCATGTTGACAATTTGGACGTTATTGGTTCCTGGATAAATTAATTCTTGAACTTGTTTTATTGAATTATTATGTCATTGTCATCATCCTCATTTTTATATTATGTTGAAAGTCATCTCATGGCACATGGTGCATAGATGGACTTGGTATGATTATAATGGCCAGGGATTTTTCGGTATAATCATGACCGTAATGTTACAAATGATGTGGAAAAAGTCCTCATTGGCACGTAGTGCATTGATGGACAATTTTTGGTATGATTATGGCTATGGATTCTGTTCGGCCAAGGGTGCAAAGATGAATTATTTTATGCCATGATCAGGACCGTTGATGAAAACACGATTATCTTTGGCCCGTAGTGCATGGATAATTTGTGGTCTTGATACTAAAGAATATCCTTGGCCTGTAGTGCAGGGATGATTTGATGATGTGGATTATTTATTAAGCTGAGTTTCAGCGATAAAAGTGATGAAAAACCTTTTAAATCATAGAAGATAGTAGATTTTATTCTCTACTTGACTCTTATAACGGATTGCTTGTTCCGCTGCAGTTAAACTTGATGTTTGATAAATTGTATCAGTTTAACACTATTGAAGGCTAACGATAATTTATTCTGCATTATCTTGGTCATAATATTTCTTACTAGGCTAGTTGAGCTCACCCTTTTGCTTTCATTGTTCTCTTCAGGAAATGAGAACGTCATGTGGAGTAGTCGAGGAACGGGAGTGATTCGTTCGGATGATAGCATTAGTAGTCCTCACTATTCTATGAAATAGTGTGATAATAAATGTAATAAGATTGAATTTGAGTGTGGATATTGTCTAGAAGACAATGTTCGTATTAAAACTCATAGATTTTGTTATGCCGTATTTTACACGACAGTTGTATAATTCAGTTGTATTTGAATTCTGTACCGTGTATTTTGCAACTCAGAATGGGTGATGTATACCTATTTTGGGGGCGTCACAATGGGTACTTATTTTTTATGGTGACATGATTCAACTCCCGATAATCAATACAAAGTCGCATACTTCCATCTTTTTTCTTCACGAATAGAACAAGATCACCCCAAGGAGACGTACTAGGACGAATGAAACCGATGTCTAACAATTCCTGCAATTGGGTCTTTAACTCCTGAAGTTCAATAGGAGCCATTCGATATGGGGCTTTGGAAAGGGGTTTTGTACCAGGTTCAAGGTCGATACAAAATTCAATTTCTCGCTCTGGGGGTAGGCCAAGAAGTTCTTCAGGGAATATGTCAGGAAATTCATTAACAATAGAAATATCATTCAAAATTGACGTATTTTTGTTTAAATCTGTAACATGAGCTAAGAAAGCTTGACATCCATTTTTCAATAAACGAATAGCTTTATGGCTTGAGATGACAATGATTGATTTTAATGGTTTGGTTGCTTGAATTCGCATAATAGGTTAGTTAGGAATATGAAAGCTAACAACCTTACGAAAACAATCAATTTTGCATGCATGATGAGTAGTTAACCAATCAATCCCTAGAATTACGTCAAATGCAAGTATTTTCAATAAAATAAGATCGACAGGTAATGTGAGGGTACCGATTTGAACCAAACAAGACTTATAAACAGTGGATGTAATGAAGGTTTCTCCCAACGGAGTTTCAACAGATAACTTAAAGTCTAATTTCTCTAGAGTCAAACTTAAACGTTGAGCGCAAGTAGGAGAAATAAAAGAATGGGTAGAATCGGTATCAAAAAAGGTATAGACTTCGCTAGAGTTTATGTTAAGCTTACTCGTGATGACCTCGTTCGGGTTCCTTGATTTCTGGGAGGTCGCAACAAACGCTTTCCCTTGCACTACCGGCTTTGACTTTTCTGGGACGGCCTTTGGTGCCTCCTTCCCAGCTGGACTTGTCTTCGGTGAACGACAAAATTGAGCTAGGTGACCTTCTCTTCCACAATTGTAACACGCTTTGGATGGCATCGCGCAGTTTGGACTGATGTGTCCCTCCCCTCCGCATTTGAAGCATATGATAGGTGGTCGTTCTCCTTCCTTAACAACAGGTGATGGTGCTGATGTCTTTCCATCATTGTTGAATCTCCTCTTCTTGAAATGTACATTCTTATTGTTTTGGCCATGATTACCACCGAAGTGGTTACCATTTCTGGCATGTTGATTCCCTCCACGCTTATTGTCACCGCTTCGATGATCAAGTATCACCGGTATTATCATTTTGTCACCGCCTATTTTGGTTGGGTTGACTCATTATCGCTACTCCAATAATCGAGCCCTATTAACAACATCTCGAATATAAACCACGCTTTATGAGAGATAAGATATTAGACGTCTCTCGGGTTTCAAACCTTTTAGAAACATTCGCGTCATTCTCCCTCATTATCAACCAAATGGGATGAAAATCGGGATAACTTTCGGAAAACTTGGCTTCGTCTCGCGACACGCATCATTTTATTTTGCTCCAAATTGATGAACTCTACCTCTTTCATGTGATTTAATACTTTCGGAAAGTACTTGTCGTTGAACAATTCTTGAACTTCTCCCAAGTCATCTTCGGTCATGGCGAGTTGATTATGCTTTTGATTCCCACCAAGAATCGCCTCTGCTACATAACATGAAGGTGGAAAAGGAACCTTTTCCTCCTCGCAAAGATCCCAAGACATCAAATATCTTGCATCATCCGCTTTATCCACGTCTCCGCTTAAGTGGTTTTGGCTCTCCAAAAAACTCTGGTGGTCCCAGTTCCTTGAACTGCTTAGCGGTGACCGTCCTAGAGTTGCCAGTGTTTCCACCTGCATTTTGGATAGGAGCCGCTCTCGCCTGATATTGCATGAATTTCATAAAGCCTCTGAACATTCCACCGTTCATCATTTGGTCAGTGTTATTGTTTGCATGAGGATTGTCACCTTCCTGATACACATTATCCTAATTATTGATCTATGGTGACTCAACGGTCTCCTGTGCTCCATTGTTATTCTCAACATTCTCGGATGTCATTTTCAAATACTACCACAAAACAAGGGTTAATTAACATATCACATATTATCCCTATACTCTGACCGACCGATTAAATACCAAATAAACTTAGGTAGGTCATACTAATGAAAGAATTCCCCCATCACTCCCTCCTAGTTCTTATCTCACATCTCGGCCGGGACCATATCCTAAGCTTTGATATTAACCTGTGACGCCCCAAAATAGGTATACATCACCCATCTTGAGTCGCCAAATACATGGTACAAAATACAATTAAAAACTTAATTATACAACTGTCGTGTAAAATACGACAAAACATATGCTATGAGTTTTAATACAAATATTGTCATCTAGACAATATTCACACTCAAAGGAGTCCTCATTACATTTATTATCACACTATTTTATAGAATAGTGAGGACTACTAATATTATCATCTCGACCGTCACTCCGTTCCCCGACTAGTCATGGCTACGTTCTCATTTCCTTAAGAGAACAATGAAAGAAAAAGGGTGAGCTTAACTAGCCCAGTAAGAAATATTATGACTAAGATAATGCAGAATAAATTATCGTTAGCCTACAACAATTTTAAACTGATACAATATATCAAACATCAAGTTTAACTATAGCGGAACAAGCAATCCATTAGAAGAGTCAAGTAGAGCATAAAATCTACTATCTTCTATGATTTAAAAAGGTTTTTCATCACTTTTATCGCTGAGACTCAACTTAATAAATAATCCACATCATCGAATCACCCCTGCACTACGGCCAAGGATATTCTTTAGTATCACGACCACAAATTATCCATGCACTACGGGCCAAGGATATTCGTGTATTCATTAATGGTCATGATCATGCCAACAACTGTCCATCAATGCACTACGGGCCAATGAGGACTTTTACCACATCATTTGTAACATTACGGTCATGATTATACCGAAAGATCCCTGGTCATAATCATACCAAGTCCATCTATGCACTACAGGCCACAGATGACTTTCAACAGAATATAAACATGAGGATGATGACAATGATATAAGAATTCAATAAACCAAGTTCAAGAATAAATTTTTGAAGATTTATAATTTAATTTATCCAGAAATCAATAATGTCCAAATTATCAACATGATACTTCTTTGTAGAGTAAAATTCAAGAATGCTCAGAAGAATATTTCCATGAAAAGATATTGGATGAAGCGCAAATATCAAGGATATTCCACTAATTTTATGGAGTATAGAAGCAAAAACTTTAACCAATTGAGTATAATAGAATATATGAAACTGCAAATGGATTTTTGCCCGTCATGCGGTAATCCACGTAGACAGATCATTTCCATAATTTAATAAGGAATGAATACGAAGGATCATTCACCATGCATGTGATAATCCACATAGACAGGTTATTCCAACAGAATAATAAAGAATGGAATCAGGTCATGCGTAATCCGCACAAACAGGATATTCCAACAGAATAATAAAGAATGGAATAATAGAAGACTTCACCAGGCATGTGATAGACCGCACAGACAGGTTATTCCAACAGAATAATAAATAATGGAACTAGGTCATACGTAATATGCACAGACAAGATAATCCAATAGAATAATAAAGAATGGAATAACAGAAGAATTTCACCATGTATGCAGTACTTCGCATAGACAGGTTATTCTAACATAATAATAAGGAATGGAATAACAGAAGCTCTCTTCATGAATACAAAAAAAATAATACCCCTTACCTTAGAAAGAACTGGATATTGGAATAGTGAGGTAGCAAACTTCTCTTTTTCTTTCTCTCTATAATTTCTCTCTATAGTAATTGCTTTATAGCTTGAGTGAATTGGTGAAGAATAATGAAGAAATGAGCTTTTATTTATAGGAAAATATAGTTTCGATAATTGCACGTTTTGGTGATCAGAATATTACAGTATAATAACTTCCTCTTTTCTTTTATTTTTAATTTAGTCTTGTAAGTATTATCAAACTTGCACCACCTCCCCTAATAGTAAATCATGTGAATCAATAGTAAATCATGGAACCAATAGTTCTAGACATGTGAAAATACGAATTACAGTATAGTACCTCCATCTATACCTCCATTTTTAACTTAGTCATGCAAGTATTATCAATCTTGCACCAACTCCACTAATAGTAACAAGAATGTGAATCACTAGTACACACATATGAACAAATAGTTATAATCATGTGAAGTAATAGCAATTAATTTCTCATTTATCCGATTAATTACCCGACTGGTCAGTATAACTTTCAGACATCAATTAATACCGAATTAAATGTCTATTTCCACTAACACTAATAATTCCAACACAATGGAACTATCAATTTCATCTTTAATCAACACGAACTTATTCATCATTAATATTATAACTCACAATATTTAACAACGTGTCGTTCCTGAAAAGAGGGGCTTTCCGATAAGGATTTCTCCTTATTGGTGCGCAATTAGATGACCAAACCTCTCCTCGATGTAACTTCTGCAGATTTGTAAATATTGCAATTTAATAATATGAATAACTTTGTCCTCTCAATTATTGATTTAAAAACATAAAATGCAGATGATACTGTGACAATAATTGAATCAATAATATGAGAGATATGATGCAGCAATTATTGTAGCAATAATTGAGTGACTTCTCACGTAAGCATCAATAACCAATACCGTGGGCTACTATTCAACCACGCGTATTACTATACTTTTACTACTGGGTAGTTCAACAGTTTTAATGGTAAAACTTCCGCCGTTATTTTTATAAAAAGATAATTCTGTCGTTTTCTAACTACGACAATACTTCCGTTGTGGGGTCCACCAATGATTGTGTCGTCGTATGAATATTCCCTGTTAAAACGAATATTCCCTGTCCAATCAAATATTATATAACAACTTGCTTACTTTGCAAAATTTGTAAATATTACCCACAACTATAACATTATATCAAATCCACACAATAATATTCAAAAATATATTTTGAGAAAATATTCTTTATTCATAAAAGTTGGGGTCTTACAAACATCATCCTTCGGAGGTACCAAAATAGGAGCGTTATCCAGCTGCTCTTTGATTGTAAGGAAGACTTTCTAACACTCATCATTCCATTTCATGGAGGAGTTCTTCCTTAACAGCTTGAAGATGGGTTCACAAGTTGCTGTGAGTTGAGAAATAAACCTGCTAATGAAGTTGATTGTTCCCAAAAATCCCCGTATTTCCTTCTCTGTCTGATGAATGGGCATTTCATTGATGGCCTGGATTTTGGTGGGATCCATCTCAATCCCTTTGTGGCTGATTAGAAAACCTAGCAACTTGCCTAATCTAACGCCAAAGGCGCACTTGGCTGGATTCAACTTCAAGTTGTACTTACGCAACCTGTTGAAGAGCTTTTTGAGATGGCCTAAGTGGTCTTCCTCTCTTTGGGATTTGACAACGATGTCATCCACATAGATCTCTATCTCCTTATGCATTAAGTCATGGAAAAGAGCCATCATAGCTCGCTGATAGGTTGCCCCGGCATTGATGAGGTCGAATGACAACCGTCTGTAACAGAAGGTTCCCCAAGTTGTGATGAAAGCAGTTTTCTCACGATCCTCCTTAGAAACCATAATTTGATGATAACCCACGAAGCAATCCGCAAAGGAGTACATGCCGTATTGAGCAGTATTGTTAATGAAAATGTGGATAAAGGGCACAGGAAAGCTATATTTAAGGCAAGCTTTGTTCAAATCCTGGTAATCCACGCAAACTCGCACCTTTCCTCCTGGTTTAGGCACGGGAACTATGTTGGATATCCACTCTAGATATGTAGACACCATGATAATGCCAGCTTGAAATTGTTTCACAACTTCTTCTTTAACCTTTAAACTCCACTCAGGCTTCAATCGCCTGAGCTTCTGCCTAACTGGCTTGAATCCCTCTTTAATGGGAAGGTGATAAAGGAAAATGTTAGTGGACAATCCCACCATGTCTTCATGAGACCATGCAAACACATCCTAGAATTGGGTTAGTAGCGTAACCATGTCATTCCGTTGGTTTGGGGTGAGGTCTGAACCAATCTGGATTAACGTAGGGCTTTCTAAGGTTCCGAGATTGAAAGAAGTGGTTTGATCAAGGTTGGGTTTAGGTTTGTCTTTGACCCATTCCTTAATCTCCTGAGGTATCTCAATGTCCTCTTGGATTTCCATCAAGTCTGAGTCCAACTTTTCATCAAAGTTACAGTCCTTATGGAGAAAAGGCACCTCATCAGCAAGTATAGGCACATCTAAATTCAGAGTCCTGAAAAAAATTATGCTTTCACTTAATAAATGAAACTTTTTAATCATACAAAAGTGTTAGCATGTACTGATAAAATAACTGCTAATATTGTATAAAAAAGTAAGCAATTAAAGTTATCTACAGGGCAGAGGGATTTTCTGCCCGTTTTACCCTCGTCGACCAATGCATGGAGTGCTGCTCCAATTGTCGAGAGTAAAGTCCTGATGGACTACAGTGATGGAGGGTCTGTTATTATCCTCCTTCTCCCGAATGATGACCATAACATCTGGGAAATCATCGTCTGGGGTGTATCTGTTTGTATATTCATCATAGACAATGATGTGTATGCCTGACATTATCATGGCGATGTCATGTTTACGTTTCCGTTCCCTTTCTTCCACTTCAGGATCAGGAATCAGCACCTCTTTTACTTTAAACGGTACTGGTTTGGGAAACATCATAGCCATAACATGGGCTGGCACCTTTATTGGAGACTGTATCAGCTCATGAGGTGCAGGTGGAGAAAATCATCGTGTGGCGGAAGCTTGAGGAACCTGTTTGTGCTTATGGGGATTCCTATAACTGGAACTGGCAGAATAGCCTAGTTCAGTTGTCCCAGTTTGACTGGACATTTGAATTGGGAGCTTAATACCCTACTAATTTTTACCCAGCCCTTGTCCAGGTTTATGACCCAATGACATCATCTCTTGGGTAGCCGACATAACCTCGGCAGAAATCTTGGGTACGGGAAGTGGTGCTCCAATAGGATGATATTATGTGTTGCTCACTTCCAAAGTATGAAAACTGGCCAGCTCAACTTCTGAATTGAAGCTAATGATAGGTAGATCTCCTTGTTCAGGACATTCCGGCTCAGCGTTGATAGTGACTAGGCTATTGTTGACAATGTATTTCAGTTGTTGATGAAGTGTGGAAGGGACGGCTCCAGCCATGTGGATCCATGGTCTCCCCAATAGCAGGTTGTATCCTGAATCTATCTTGAGGATGTGAAAGGATACATTGAATGTATTTGGACTAATCTCCACTGGTAATTCAATCTCTCCAACGATGTTTCGTCGGGATCCATCAAAAGCTTTGATAACCATGTGGCTACTTCAGATTCGCTTGAGATTAACGTTCATCTTTACCAAAGTGGCATAAGGACAGATATTCAGAGACGAACCTCCATCTATCAAAACTCCAGCTAACATATACTCGGAGGACAAAACTACAATATGTAATGGCTTGCAATGACCGGTCCCTTCGGGCGGTATGTCGTCATCAATGAAGGATATCACATTGTTGTTAAAAATGTGATCAACCAGATGTTGAAATTTTTCCACCTCCACTAATTTTGGTAAGTAGGCTTTTTCCAAAACCTTCAGTAAGATCTTCATGTGATCCTCGGAAGAGAAAACCAAGTCCAGTATTGAGATCTGATGTGGAGCTTCTCTTAAGCTTAAAACCTCCTTGGCTTCATTATGACCCATAGTGCGGAGGAATTTCTCAATCTTCTCCATGGGAATCTTCTCCCTTTTCTTTTATGGTGGGCTTCATCATCCCCTGAGGAAGATACAGTGGATTTTCCTTCGACACTGTAGTAGTAGTAGTAGTAGTATGAGACATGGATCCTTCAGCTTCTCCATAATTCCATGGGACTTTGTGTAAGCTGACAACAGGATATTGTGGTCTGAAAGGTAAAGAAATTGGCTCTGGAGCAGCCACTTTCAAAGGATTGTCAGCTCCTTTGAGTTGAATTGCTTGAATGGGAAAAGGTTTGGCAGTCTTACCAGCCTCAGCGGATATAACTGCTACTAATCCCTTCCATTTGGTAGGCCATGTATTCCCACTCTCGAGTAGCACAGTGTCATCGTCTACCATTTGCAGGACACCGCTGTCAATTAGATTCTGAATTAGGTGGCGGAGTGCCCAGCATTTTTTTGTGCTGTGACCGCGAGAATGTGAATGATATTGACATACTCCATCAGAGTTGAACCGTCTTGAACGGGGATTAATTGGAGGTAGAAGGGAGGTGATTCTTCCTTCGTTTATTAGCATCTGAAATATTTCCTCCATAGGTTGGCCCAGGTATGTAAATTCCCTTCTATTGGCGAAGCCTCTACGGGTTTTAGCACTTGCTCTCTTCGCAACCTTGTCCTCCAGTGCTTCACTTTCTGAAGGTGATGGTGGAGCATTCATAACAAAAGGAAGGAGATATGCATGCTCCTGGCTGACTAACTAGCGTGTGACTTGATGTTGATGGGTCACCAGTTCTGCCAATTGTTCAACTTGATTACAAAGAGCTTTCATTTTTTGTTCCATAGGAAATTGAAACTTTGCGTAATCCAATCTGTCAACACCGTCTTTGATGGTCTGGGATGATTCACCATTAAAATTGGAACTCTGTCCACTGCTCCAACTAATCATATTGACCTCTTCTTCTTTGTGTTGAGGAAGAGGGTTGTCTTGCACATGAGGTTGATCTGGTTTAGTAACCACGATCTCACTGTTGTCTATCAAGTCTTGGATCTTGTGTTTCAAGGCCCAACAATCTTGAGTATCATGTCCAGGTGCCCCGGCATGATAAGCACACGTCCGAGTAGCATTGAAACCCATCCCATTAGGGTTGGCTGGTGGAAGAAGATGCGTGATTTTCTTCTGAGCAGTCAGAAGAGCAAGAATATTCTCGAGCGAGTCCGAACGTTCGAGGGCGCTTTGCTTCTCCACCTTTAGGCAATGGAGGGTTTGAAGACTGTGCTTGGAAAAGGGAGTAGTTTTTCCTCTGTATAGGCATGTTCTGACTACCTTTTTGATCTTGTAGTATCAAGGAAACATCCTCCTCTTTCTTTTTATGGACCCTCCGGGGGTTGTTTCCATAAATTCTGAACTGGATGTGCTCAGTAACTGCTTTAAGAGCAGCTAGGTCTTGAATCTTACCTAACTTCAATCCCATCTCAGCCATCTCTTTGTGTTTGATCATTTTAGAAAATGGTTTGCCAATACCAGCTAAGACTCTCTCATAGAAAGGAGCTTCCTGTATGTCTATTAAAGTCATGACCATTTCTGACTCTGTCATGGAAGGAATAAATTGAGCAGCAAGGCGCTTCCACCTTTGAGAGTACTCTCTGAAAGACTCGTTACACTGTTTCTTAACCTTGGTAATCTGGTACCGGTCAGGAGCCATCTGAGATTGAAAATTGTACTGAGTGAGGAAGGCGTGAGCTAGCTCTTCCTAGATATGGATCTTTGAGTTGTCTAATCTGGTATACCATGAATGGGCTTCTCCAGTCAGACTCTTCTAGAACAGCTACATTTTGAGCTTTTCATTTTCTGCATATGATCCAAGTTCTCCAATGAACACCTTCAAATGTGTGTAAGGATCCCCTAATCCGTCATACTTTTTAAAGTCAGGGGTTTTGAATTTCTCTGGATATTGAACATCAGGGAAGATGCAAAGGTCAACATATAAAACACTCCTGTGTGTTCAAATCCCTTTGAGAGAACGGATAGTTTCCTCCATTTGAAGGACCTTCTTCCTGATATCACTGGTGTCTGGATCTCCTTTGAGATGGGTATTTTCAGGGTCCTTTTTGGTTGTATCTAACTGAAGTTCTGGATTTGTTTTATCCAAACCTTGAATCCCTCCTTGTGCAGAGGATTCTGTATGTGTAGGCATCTTTGTACCCTGAGTAGACTGATGCAATTCTTTAAGTAGGACAGCCAAATCTGTAATTTGTTTACTTAATCCGTTAAATTCTTTTTGAGAAATGGGATTAGACTGGTCAGAAGAAGACATGATTGGTTGTAGGCTCGTGGCCTTTTTGGATTTTGAGCGAGTAACAGACCCAATTGTTTCCTTACAAAAGACTTATATAGTTTAGTAATAGGGATAATGTAAATATTTACATGTTATCATAATGTGTCCATTTTAGGAATATTATCCTGCAAAAACGGGGGTTATTTGATAGCATGTCATGTATGCAAGAATTTTCTTCATATTTTCCATTACATAAAGATGAACATGGAATAAAATTACAAGTAAATGCTTTTATAAGTAATTGAAAATGGAAAGCATGAAGAGACTTTCCTCCATGTTTGGTTTATCAGAGGCTGACCTATCTTAGGGTTACTCTCGCGGTTTTTTGGCATGAAGGTTCCCAGATCATCGCAATCTACTTGACGGGAAATTAATTCGGTCTTTCAACTGGAGCGAATCTGGGTGGTGCCTTTCCTGAGCCTCGTTGGAATTAGTCTACCTACGAGTCCAGTAATCAAACACCGACAGGATAGCCTCCTGGTGGAGGAACCACACAACATACATTCACATACAACGTGTCTCACCGTTTATGAAAATGATGACATGTCTTGAAGCTAATCGATATCACGAATAGATATATTGCGGTCACAGATAATTAAAATGCATTCGTACACATTCATCAAAAAATGTAAATGCAACATTCACACACAAGCATATAACAGTTTTGAAAAGCTTGTAGTAGCTGTTGGGTAAAATCTAATTACGCACAACACGCAAGTATACGTGGTTAACAAGTAATAAAGTGAAAGTAGAGTATCGTTCCCATGAGGAATTATTTAATAAAAATCACCAAGTACTAACCTGTAACCAACTCAATCTTATTTAAACGAATGAATTTCAAATTATATAAATTAAATTATTTAATTACACTAATTCTAATTACCACTAATTAAAAATCGGATTACGGAGATTTAAGATCACAACTTCACTTATTGCTTAATTTAAGTTAACTCACTTCTCATCAATTATTTTCTATCCTAAATTGTTAATCAAGAACACTAAAGCAGATAAAACCACCTCTCGATGCATAATACCCATACTCACTTAAATCCACAGATGATAGAATTAAGCAAGACACCCTAATTAACTAATCCACTATATCTCTATGTGAATTACAATTAAAAAGGATTTAAAGCACAAGTTCTCTATAAGATTACATATGGCGTAAAGGCATATCTCTATCCTAAACACGAATCATGAATTCCATCTATGCAGAAATCACAAACACATGCCATCATGATAAGATCTAAATCAATACTTCATCTCTCGAGTTCATATAAATTATCACAGTAATTGTTAGCTAGGCAATTAAGTAATTAAGTCCAAATCATAATAGACAATCCTCACAATAGAACATAATAATTGATAGCGAAGCATATTAAAATAAAGTACACAATAAGATCCATTGTAATCTCAAACAAAGAATTATTTCATGATTATTGAATTAAAACTAAGAATCCACAATTGAATAAACAATAAAAGACAAAGATAGAAGAAGATGAGAAGATATAATCTATTGTCTGTAGATTTGAAGCCCCCTCCTTGCTCCTACTTTGAATCTTCAATGGTCTCCAGGTTGCTTCAATCTCCAAATCTAATAAGAACTAGTGTTTTGATCTAATCTACTCTAATCTAATCTAATAGAATCATATTTCTCCTCTAATCTCCCCTCTAATCCTTGTGATTCTACTTCTTTTATATGCCTCTTTATATGTCTTTAATTCCTCTTGGAAGTCCTTGAGTCAATCGGATCGAAACAATCCTTCTCCAACTCAAATTTGGACAAAAATCGAGTTTTCTGCGCATACCCTCGCCCCGGTGGGGGTTTAGCCTTGTAAACAGCCCACCCCGGCGGGCTATGGCTCTGATTTGTAGCTGGTATGCCCACCTTGGCGGGCATTTTGTGAAGGAAAAGCCCACCTCGGCGGGGGTCACTTTTCTACTCTGACGTCCTTTGGGAAAACGGCCATAACTTTTTATCCGAGAGGAGTTACAGGGCCTGCCACCTATCAAATCGAAGATATCGACGATCTCTACAACTTTAATTCTTTGAGAATGGAGAAATTCGGAAAGGAACAAGATCGAAATCGAGCTTGAAATAGATGTTGTGTAAATTGCAAACATGAGAACTCTTATCTTTGATCTTCGTTGATAAAAAGGCCATAACTTTTGCATCCGAACTCCGATTGGGATGATTCAAGATGTTCCAAAAAGATAAGAAGAAGCTCTACAGTATAATCTAAGTTCCAAGCCAAGAACATGCATCCAACTTGGTGTTAAAAGCCCTGCAATCTTCCCTTCTTGTATTTGCTTGCATATTTTAGTTCAAAAGATGTCTGAATTACTTTTCATTGCTTCTTCATGCCAATGTTATGTCATAGCCTACGAAATAACATAAAATGTATGAAAAGTAACTAAGAAAGATAGGTTTAAACAACTAATTCAAGTAATAGATACCGGATAAGTAGGTATAAAACCTACTTATCAAATACCCCCAAACTTAAACCGTTGCTTGTCCCCAAGCAACACAATAAAACAAAAATGCAATGCAATGAAATGAAATGCAACTAATCTATATGCCTACGAATCCAGCAGTATTGATAAACACAAGTCTATTCAACCGGCCTTAGAGAAATCAAGTAAACATGATAATACATCATATCAAAACCAATCAACGATTTTCTAGTCAATCATCAAATCCTAAACCGTTATCACTGATATAGTGTGTGTGTGTGTGTGTGCTCAACAACCATGCTAATTGATATAAAATCAAATTTAACACATAATAGGTCTCTTTAAAGGCATCATACAGTGAAAACTCACAAAATTCATGAACAAGCTAGATCCAACTAAAGTTAAACATCCACCAAGTTCAAGAGTCCAATCCGGGATACTTATGCCTTATTTTTCATTACGGGGGCTTTTTGCTCTTTTTCCATTTTATTGTTTTTTTTTCTTTTTTTTTCTTAACCATGACTGTGCAATGTCTCATTCCATTAGGCTAACAGTGCTACCCCTTAGCGAGATTTCGACCAACGACTCCCAAACCATATATGACCTTAGGGCGCTAGGTGTAGAGACACTCCCTCGGGTGTACTTACTCAAGTAACAAAGGCCCCGAAACAAGACTAGCCACGTTATTTTTTTCATCATTTTTTTTTCTTTTTTTTAATGAAGCTTATATATCCCAAATTTTTCCCCCAAACTTAAGTTTTTGTCTAAATTTAGCCATCTCTACCTTTTCATGTCCTTCATTCATTCAAACTAATATTATCCTTAAGAAGTCCATTATATATCAATTTAAACTTATTCAGTCCACATAGTTGTTATTACTGTGCTATCCTATTTATACCCATTTCAAAAAAGAAAAGATTCAATTCATAACAAGAAATCACATCAAAGCTCTAATAATTAGTATTATACTTGTCTACTCAATCTCAATCTCATCATTGGCCAAAATAAACTTAAACTATCAAACAAACAGCTGGACTCATGCAAGATGAACATAGTAACTAACTATTATTTTTGAATTTTTTATTTGATTTCTTTTATATATATATTTTTTTTTCAACAAGAAACTGAATATAATGCTATTCAAACTATACTACTATGCAGCTACTTATGCAGTTGTACTACATGAATGCAAACATAATGAACCTAAACTAAATTAACAACATATGCAAAATAACATAACATAAACATGAAACTAAACTTGCAATAAATAACTAAACTAAACTCCCCCAAACTTAGCAATTATAATGTCCTCATTGTAAGAATATAGCGATAAGTAGAAGAGAACTTCCCTGTAATCAGCTAAGCGTGAGGTGATGGTGGCGATGGCGGCGATGATCATTTTCCTATCCATTGAACCTCCAATATCTGCACTGAAGAGAGACACCATGGATTAGAATAGCACTTTGGAATATAACGTGATTCCTATCTACTAAATAAACTAGGAAAGCATAAAAAATTAAAAAAATAAAAAATTCATGGGTTGCCTCCCAGTCAGCGCTTGATTTACAGTCTTTCAGCCTGACTTTGTCTGGTCAACGCTATCCAATTCCTCTTCGATAATTGAGGAACCCTCCATCCATCGGAAATAATATAACTTTTGGTGTGTTCCCATTTGTGATAGCCATTGCATTAAAGTCACCTAGCATGCTTTGTTTAGATAAGATCACATTCAAGAACGTCCAACATCTAGGTGTTTTCTCCATTGTGTCTATGAATAGATTCGGGCATTGAGGCGGTTGCAACACAACTAGATCTTCATCTTTCTTATCCCACTCAGCGCACCATGGCTTCGAAGTTGTACTCGCTTTTACGTCACAAGGAGTATTGTCAACGACATGACTACCTAGCGGACAAGGTTTTGCAAATCTAACCGGATCCTTGAACTTTGGCGGAGAAGGCACTTGAGGCATTAATAACATCGGCTCATCCTCGTTAGTACTCATAGTTAGCTCTTCACCGACCTTGTTTTCATTATCCCCACTTGTCTCCTCTTTTTCAACATCTCGTGGCTCATCCAGTTATAGATTTGGCTCGGGCACTTCATCAATCTCGGAATCCTCGTCATAACACCAATTGTTTTGAGGATGGTTGTTCAAGGCTTTGAACATTTGATCTATCTTATTCTGAAGATTCTGAATTAACTTTTCTTGATTAATCCTTCTCTACTCATTTGATGCTATGAACTTGGACAACAATTCCTCCAATCTCGAATTATCTGTCTCAGTTTTGGAATCCATGTATTGAGAACCATGAGTTGAAGTGGTGATGAGTTGTTCCATCTGGTGCTGAAAATTGTGGCTCGATATTTCTTGACTCATCATCCTCTCCTCTTGGTTTGCTATGACCTTTGACAGTAATTCCTCCAACTTTGACTTTTCTTCTTTTAATGGAGGTTGATATGAGAATTCCGGCGTGTATGTTTGATTTGGAGTGGAGTATTGATCTTGATAATTATAGCTCCATGAAGAATCCGGGTGATACCCCCAAACTTGATGATAACTGGGATAAGAATAGTTGTTGAGGTAGTACCCATCGTTGTACTGGCCCAAGACTGATGGTGCATTGATTACTCGGGTGATTGCCAGCACAATAATTGCAAGTAACTGCTATTCTTCGATTACGTTGGGCTGCAATAACGTCCAACTTCCTCGAAAGTGTCTCAAGTTATGCTGATAATGCAAAAAATACATTGAGTCCATCAATCTTCGCTCCCCTTGGTTGAGTCATACTCGAATATGGCCTTCGATAATTGAATCCAACCATGGTACCTGAAACGAGAGAAAAATAAGAAGATAATAAAATAAAATAAAAATAAATAAAGGAAAAAATGTTTAAATTAAGACTAATTTGATTGAAGCTAATATTGGCAAAAATATATTAAACTAATTCCCAAAGAATGTCACGCAAAAAACTGTTGGAAAAAAATCTAATTACGCACAACACGCAAGTATACGTGGTCAACAAGTAATAAAGTGAAAGTAGAGTATCGTTCCCATGAGGAATTATTTAATAAAAAATCACCAAGTACTAACCCGTAACTAACTCAATCTTATTTAAATGAATGAATTTCAAATCCTCCTCTCCTCTTGGTTTGCTATGAGCTTTGACAGTAATTCCTCCAAATTTGACTTTTCTTCTTGTGGCAATGGAGGTTTACATGAAAATTTCAGTGTGTATGTTGGATTTGGAGCGTAGTATTGGTCTTCATAAGTATAGCTCCATGACGAATCTGGGTGATACCCCCAAACTTGATGATAATTAGCATATGTATAATCGTTGAGGTATTCACCACCATATTGTACCGGTTCAAAATTGACGGTGCATTGATGACTTTGATGGTCGCCAACACAATAGTCACACGTAACTGCCATCCTTCGACTCCTTTGGGCTACAATAACGTCCAACGTCCTCGAAAGTTCTTCAATCTGTGCTGATATTGCGGAAAATGCATTAAGTTCATCAATCCCTGTTTCCCTTGGTTGAGTCATGTTCGTGTATGGCCATTGATACATAAATTCATCCATGGTACCTGAAAAGACAGAAATATAGGAAGAGAATTAAAAAAAATGTTTAAAGTTAGACTAGTTTGATTGAAATTAATATTGGTAAAAAAAATATTAAACTAATTCCTCGGCAATAGTGCCAAAAACTTGTTGGGTAAAATCTAATTACGCACAACACGCAAGTATACGTGGTCAACAAGTAATAAAGTGTAAGTAGAGTATCGTTCTCACGAGGAATTGTTTAATAAAAATCACCAAGTACTAACCCGTAACAAATGCAATCTTATTTAAACGAATGAATGTAAAATTATATAATTAAACTACTATTAAATTCCACTAGTTAAATTAAGATTACGGAGATTTACGATCATAACTTCACTTATTGCTTCATTTAAGTTAACACACTTCTCATCAATTATTCTCTATCCTGAATTGTTAATCAAGAACACTAAAGCAGATAAAACCACCTCTCGATGAATAATACCCATACTCACTTAAATCCACAGATGATAGAATTAAGCAAGACACCCTAATTAACTAATCCACTATATCTCTATGTGAATTACAATTAAAAAGGATTTAAAGCACAAGTTCTCTATAAGATTACATATGGCGTAAAGGCATATCTCTATCCTAAAAATGAATCATGAATTCCATCTATGCATAAATCACAAACATATGCTATCATGATAAAATCTAAATCAATACTTCATCTCTCGAGTTCATATAGATTATCACGGTAATTGTTAGCTAAGCAATTAAGTAATTAAGTCCAAATCACAACAGACAATCCTTACAATAGAACATAATAATTGATAGCGAAGCATATTAAAATAAACTACACAATAAGATCCATTGTAATCTCAAACAAAGAATTATTTCATGATTATTGAATTAAAACTAAGAATCCACAATTGAATAAACAATAAAAGACAAAGATAGAAGAAGATGAGAAGATATAATCTATTGTCTGTAGATTTGAAGCTCCCTCCTTGCTCTTACTTTGAATCTTCAATGGTCTCCAAGTTGCTTCAATCTCCAAATCTAATTAGAACTAGTGTTTTGATCTAATCTACTCTAATCTAATCTAATGGAATCATCTTTCTCCTCTAATCTCCCCTCTAATCCTTGTGAATCTACTCCTTTTATATGCCTCTTTATATGTCTTTAAGTCCTCTTGGAAGTCCTTGAGTCAATCGGATCGAAACAATCCTTCTCCAACTCAAATTCGGACAAAAATTGAGTTTTTTGCGCATACCCTCGCCCCAGTGGGGGTTTAGCCTTGTAAACGGCCCACCCCGGTGGGCTATGGTTCTGATTTGTAGCTGGTATGCCCGCCTTGGCGGGCATTTTGTGAAGGAAAAGCCAGCCCCAGCGGGGGTCACTTTTCTACTCTGACGTCCTTTGGGAAAACGGCCATAACTTTTGATCCAGGAGGAGTTACGGGGCCTGGCACCTATCAAATCGAAGATATCGACGAGCTCTACAACTTTAATTCTTTGAGAATGGAGAAATTTGGGTGGGAACAAAATAGAAATCGAGCTTGAAGTAGATGCTATGTAAATTGCAAACATGAGAACTTTTAGCTTTGATCTTCGTTGATAAAAAGGTCATAACTTTCGCATTCGAACTCCGATTAGGATGATTCAAGATGTTCCAGAAAGCTAAGAAGAAGCTCTATAGTATAATTCAAGTTCCAAGCCAAAAACATGCATCCAACTTGGTGTTAAAAGCCCTGGAATCTTCCCTTCTTATATTTGCTTGCATATTTTAGTCCAAAAGATGTCTGAATTGCTTTTCATTGCTTCTTCATGCCAATGTTATGTCATATCCTACAAAATAACATAAAATATATGAAAAGTAACTAAGAAACATAGGTTTAAGCAACTAATTCAAGTAATAGATACCAGATAAGCAGGTATAAAACCTACTTATCAGTAGCGGTTTAAGCCCTCTTCTTCGAGTCCCAATGATGCTTCGCCACCGCCGACGTCGAATTTTTATTTGTTCCTTTTCGTTACTTGTTCTTTGGTGTTCTCATGTTATGTGAGATTTGTTTGAAAAACAAGTAAAAAAGGTCCGACGTGTATTATGTCGACGATTTGACTGTAAGAGTCATTAGTTGGTGTTTTTAAATGGTTGCACCAACGCAACCGAGAAAAGGTTTGCACATTGACCCAGTGATGTGACACTGCTAAACGGGTCTGTGAAACCGATATTCATTTGGATCCGGGGGATTGATTATGCGGAGGGAAGGTGTTAGGCACCCCCCGACATCCGTGTTGCCACGGTGACCGCCACTTTTCAAGAAACTGTTATATAAATGTGTGTGTGTGTGTGTGGATCAATGTGCATTTTATTTGGAAGTAGTGCGAGGCCTCGTTCGCACCTATATACAAAGGGTTTGAATTTGTATAAAAATTCAGTTTTAAACATGATATAGAAGTGAAGTTTTGTAAAAAACGTTTTTCAAAACCTATGCTCAGTAGTAATTGAGACCTTTTCATACCTCCATTTTATTATTAAATGTTTGGCTTGTTTGCTTTTATTTTCGAGATGTGAAGCATCTTCGAGAAAATAATATATAGCAGTGTCGAACTCCTCATAGGCATGAGAGTCATCTAAGGAAATTCAGACACCGTGAATAATGTACAAGCAGCTTACAGCTAAAAAAGTCCATCACGGGAACCGAATCTAGATTCAGTAGACTGAATCTGCGATCACATAGTTCCTAGGCTCACATGATGCCGCAGTTTATATGAAAAGTAGTAAGCAGTTATATATATATAAAAGCTGTAAATAGTTATATACAGACATGATCAACCACCACGAAGCACCTCCAAGGGGGATCAAAAATGTAAATAATAAATATATATAGAGAGAGAGAGACATGATCAACCACCACGAAGCACCTCCATGGGGGATCAGAAATGTAAATAAAGCAGTAAAGACGATCAACCGCCACGAAGTAAACTCCAAGTGGGACGAAATGTAAATAAAGCAATAAAGGCCATGAAGTAAACTCCAGGCCTAACAGAAATATAAATATATATATATATATATATAAGCGGTAAACGCATAGGATGCTTCTCAATCCTGGCTCGGTTTATCATTTCAGCGATTTGTCATATATATATAAAAGCGATAACGCATATAGGATATAAAATCCGGGCTCATCGAGCGAGTTCGACAGCATTCATATATATATATATATATATATATATATATATATATATATATAGAGAGAGAGAGAGAGAGAGAGTCCAGCCTCTATCCTACTCCTGACTCTCTTAAAATATTTAATTTTTTTGCTTTTTTTTAAAAAAATAACTAAAAAAAATTAATATTTTTGGTATAGGTATCCATAAAATATTAAATTTTTTTTTTAGTTGTTTTAAAAAAAAGCAAAAAAAATAAAAAAAAAAGAGTTCGGATTTGATCAAACCAAGTCCTGGACCGATCAAGTGGTCTATATATATATATAAAAGCAAGAAAGGCTCTTGGATGTAAAATCCGTGCTCATCGAACATAATCCGACAATACCATATATATATATATATATATATATATATATAAGTAAGTAAACGCTCCAGACATAAGTCTAGGCTCAATCGAGGTATAACTCGATATTGTTAGTCCATATATAAATATATACATATACAAGTATATATATACAGATAAAAATGAAAACCACGGACCGAAGTCCAGGCATACACACCCAACACGACCCTCAATGTAAAGAATAATGTGTGCAAAGTTGAAGAAAAAGGCTTTATAGAGTGTAAGAAGGCTTATAGCACCAAGGTAGGCTTCTATGACTCTAGATGGATAAACACTCGGATCCCGCCGGTAAAATATAGTTATATGTGAGCTAACAGGTGTTTAAAATGAGAAAACACTCAATATGGGGTGTGTATAGAGCAAATTTGACAGGGCTTCCTCGCCTTTTTCTTTTTTTCAAATGGCCACCCCAAGCTCTATATTTATAGAGTTGGCGTACCGAGTACTCATGTTTGCCTCGAGGTGCCCCAAGCCATGGGTCCGTTGTCTCAAGCGTGTGCACTGCAGCCTTTGTGATTTCCTTCGAACTTGCATAACTTCAATCCAAGCATCCGAACGAGGTGTACAAGACCTTCTTTGAACTGCTTTTGTCGAGAGTTACGCAATGACATGGGATTAGAGGTTGTACGAAGTCAGGAAGAGGGGACTATGCCCATGGTCTTCAAGCTTCAAATTCTATCTGGTGTGCTGCCACGTGTAATAGTCACTCAGGATTGGAACTCCTTGGTTCTTGTGGGACGACATTGTTGTGTAGAAATGTATGTATGAAGTGTTGAGACGGCGTGCTGGGGGTTGAGGTGGCAAGATGATGATTTTTCCCCTCACCGGGGTTATCTCCGATTTGGGCTGATAGCAGGCGTTGCTCAGGGTTACATCTGAGATTAGACTGCTGCAAGTGTTTGAATTCTGTAGGGTCATCTGTAAGTGTGCCTGTCTTCCCGGTGTTAGCTCCGGGTCTTTAGAATGAGTGCCTCGGCAGGAGGTCTGAGATTGAAGTCGATTGCATGCATTTGAAACAAGCATTTCGTGGTTATCGCTTAAATCGCAATGGCATTCCTTGGGGTTATCTCCAAGGACGAAACTCGGGGTTATCTCCGAGGTTGGAATTGATACTCCCGGTGTGTGTTCTGAGGTTGAGACTGAACTTTCGGTGCTATTCGAAATGGATGGAGCTGTCTTCCAGGGTTATTTCCGAAAGATGAATCTGCCCTCCTGCAATGTTAGTAACAGGTGTGCAGAAATTTTCAAGTGTCTACAATATATATATAAATTTGGATTTTATTTTAATTAGGTTTTTGATTAATTCTTTTTTAACTGCTATATATATGATATGAAGCAGCCACATTAGGTATTATCATTAACCTAAAAACCCTAGCCGCTCTTAGAGAGAGACTAGAGAAAAAGTTTTCAAAAATCTTGTTCCTTTGGTGGCTAGTACCGCAGCTCCCTTTATTGCAGAATCATACGACGGTTCGCGTGCGTTCGTGTGGATACCATAGAGACGCAGTTTCGTGAGGGATTGTGTTGGAGATTCAAAGCGTTTCAGAGGCTTCTTCATAATCGGTATAATCTCTTAAACACTAAATTAATGTCTATTTCGCATGGATCTTATTTTGGGTTTCAGAAATTGTTCTGTTTTATTCAATTTTTATTCCGTTGTGCATTGTTTTGATGTGCCAAAAACCCAACACTATGTGCTCTATATCAAAGATATCAGCCATAATTCTCAGCTAATTCATTTACATTCATCATATATAGATTAAAGAGAGAGAAAAAGACTCACTTTATTTCTCATATGAACCAAGGCTTTCTCTCTCTAAGATTTCAGAAATGGAGAGAGAAGGGAGTGTTAAGTCCAGCTAATATCATTACTTAGCAAGACAAGATCAAATCAGTAGGATCAGAATCAAAAATGGGACATCAAATAGGTATAAACCCTAAAACTTCAAAATTTTGTAATTTATGTTATATGTTATGGTTTGATGTTTTAAGTTGTGTATTAGGGTGTCATTTAGTGATCTGGGTTGTTAGATCATAGATCTATAACATTTAGATATACGAAAATGGGTTTTTCAAAACTGATCTATTAACCTTAAAACATGGCCTGACAGCCGAATGTCAGGGCTTCTAGATCTCTATATGTTTGATGATATGTGTGTTTTAAGTTATAGATCTGTTATATGCCATGAGGACTATGATCTGGAACTTGAATCAAGATCATATCATGTCTAGAACTCAAGATATGAGTGGTCAAAGTGCGTTAACCGAGCACGAAATCTGTTTCTGGAAAACCTAGAAATTTTCCAAATTTCCAAATATTTCTGACAGTGTTTTTGCATGCCCTAGATCTTACTGATCTTTGTTAGTTAGGTCATGTTGTTGGTTGGATCTTGTAAACTGGTGTATGAACTATTGATCCATAACTCCAGAACCCCCAGATCATACACAGAATCAAACTTATTGGTGGTCAAAGTATGGTTGACCAAACGGATGTATAAAGATTCTGGGTAACCCGGAAATCTTCCAAGGCAGTTTGTAGAAACCACTTTGACTGGCCTAGATCTACTACTTGTAATGTTGTTATGTTGATCTGATGTTATAGTATTGTACCCTGGCATCACTACTACAAGATTAAACTCTTAAATCACATTAAGCAAACATGGAAATCATAGATTAAAAGACTCAAAGTAAGACCCTGCAACTGTTCTTCATTTCTGGAAAACCCAAAAATGAAGAACAGCTTTGACAAGTTTTTCTGGGGACTAGATCTCACTGAATTGTTGTAGTTTGGCCATGACCTTAGTATGTAGTTGTAGTATTACATTAATACTATAACATTTAAGCAATAGACAACCCAGATAACATCAAGAGCATGAAAATTTCAGTGGTCAAAGTGGTAACCTTGTGACTGGCTATGAAGGTCTGGGTTTGGCCCAAGAACACTCAAGAACACCTATAGCGACGGTTCTGTCGCTATAGGGCCCTTTAGCTATAGTTTATTTTCTAAAATTAATTATTTTATTTAATAATTAGATAAAAATAATTTTTAATTATTAAAAATACATAATAAATTTCTAAAAATTATTTTAAAGCGTAAAAATGGGTTTTTAATAATTTTGAATATATTTTATAAATATTTAATGTTTTGGAATAATAATGGTATTTAATTTATTTAATTATAATATTAAATAAATTATTTAAAAATGATTTTAATACATAAAAATTATTTAAAAATATATTATGGTGTTGGAAAATATTTTAAGTTGTTTTTTGATGACTTTTAATATTTTGTAATGAATTTTATTAATAATTTATTATTAATGGTAATTAATTTATTTAATAAATGTATTAAATAAATTATGGAAAAATAAATTAATAATTTAAAAATTATATAAAAATGATTTAAGTGTTATAAAAATATTTTAAGTTATAAAATATAACTTTTGATATTTTGATATGACAAACATTAATATTTAATATTAATGGCAATTATTAGATAATGGATTTAATTGTTTAAAAATCATTTAAAAATGATTTTAAGTATTAAAAATACTTTAAGATATTATAAATATATTATAATATTCTGTTAAGAATTTCATTAATATTTGATACTAAATAAATATTATTGATAATAGAATATTGTGGTATTTAATTCATATAAATATGATATTGATGATTGAAAAATCATGATAAATGGAAATAATTATCTAAAAATTATTACGAGTCTTTGAAAAATATTTTTGACTGATAATAAATTGTGTAAGATAATTGTTAAGTGTTTAGATCGAGTCTTATGATTAGTAGGCTCGAGAATTGTCCGACTAAGACGTCGGGATGTCGAATTATGCCGGATTCAACTCAGACTGCAATAGTCTATGTATAAAGTTTGTAACAGTAATGTATGATAATAACAATGTATGTTAGATAGGATATTGATTCAGGTATTATGTGAAAGTTATCGACCTTGGGGATAATGTGTAAAGTTTAATGTATAAACAATTTATGTTTATATCTTCTGCGATAGTTATAAAAATAGTATACCAGATCCTTGGTGATTAGGACCGGGATTTAGGGATGCTACAAAGGTTATAGCCTAAGGTACTCTTACCTAAGGTTTCTAACCTATCAGCTTTGATACCAACTATAGCGACCCCAAAATTCATACAATTCAATTATCGACTTCGGTCATTAATAACACGTCTAACTTCTAATTTTACATCATTATTCGATGTTAAGCTTAAATAAAATACGGAATAATTTAAAATTTTCTATCTTCTTACTTTAATTTCCTGAATCAAAACCTTTATCATCTACATGTTTTTGAATCAAGTTATTTTTTATTCGCTTCATCAAAATTATTATATAGAATCTTACATTTTAATCCGATAACCTTTACATATCAGATAACCCAAACTTGACAGTTTATCATTACATAATCATTATAACTTATCAAGTACATTTCTCAAAACCTTTATCTTTACCTACCTTTAAACCATAATTAGCTTATTACTCACCTTATCAGAGTTAATAAATAAAACGTACATCAAAGTTCAATACCCTTTCATACAATAAACAAAACTTAAACTTTATAACTCAACATCTATTAAACATCATACATTATTCGGAACCCTAAACATGGTTCAAATAATAATAATTCAGGCAAAAAGTATAAATCTTCAAGTATCACATCTGATTCATGTCTTTCAAGTAGCACATAACTTTACCTTGAATCTTTAACCTGCAAAAGTGGTTATTTGCAAGGTTGAGCTCGACAGCCCAACAAAATCTAACAGTTTTCATGCATCACATAGCACATAATAACATGCTCAACATATATCTCATAAACATTGGAGTAACATAACATACATGCTACAGTTCATATAACAAGTATAAAGATTGAGTTCTTTACTCAATCAGCATGCTTTACTCAATCAACGTAGTCATAAATTGACTTTAACATTTCATACTTTCAACATATATATAACACATCATGCTCTTTGCAATAAAGATTTAAAACAGTTAATCATCAAGTTCACATAGCAAATAGGAACTGAAAGACTTGCCTTGATCGTTGTTTATCAATAACAGTTTAACAGCTTACAGCTATCTGCACTTCACGTGCACTACACAATTATATAATCATTCACATTAACTATTAGTCACATAGAAACGCATAGTAGTTGTAATGTAAACTTTACTCTATATCTGATAACCCTTCTTATTAATCAATACACAATGTTTAATTTGATTCTGTTAACTTTTGACTTACATCTAACTGTATTACTTCATAGGTCGTACTCGAAGTTCATTCAAGTGTTTAAGTCTTGCTAGGAATCATTATTGGTTTTATATTAAACCCATTTCATATCTTATAATATTCATTTTATTTGACTTAAAACACTTTTTATGGTCATTAACATTTGTTACGGCGTTTCGACGTTCATTCGTTACACGTCTGATTTGTCTCTCTTATGTATGTTTAGTATGCTTATACAACTTATCTAATACCTTATTTATTAATGTTAAGTATCATTATGTTTACTAGCATTCATGTTTTATAACTTAGAACAACATCTTTTATCTTCAGAAGCACTACACTTGCATACGTGCATGCCCGACGCCCTCCGATTGCCCCCGAAAACACAACAGTCCTATAAATGACCATTTTGACCTCTTTTCCCGATCTCAAATTGAAAACCTTAAAGAATAAAAGTTGTAGGACTATTCATCCTCGTTCCGGATCATCTTAAATCGCCTTAATCGGAGTTCGTATGAAAACGTTATGCCTATTTGACTAAAATAGGTCAAAACTGTCACACCTGACACACTTTGGGCGCAGCTGGCCCAATTAAGCCTTGGGCACAGCACAGCTGCGCCCCAAATGACTTAGGGCACAGCGCAGTTGCACCCGTTAGCAGAAACGGGACTCTGAAGTTCATTGTTCTCGCGATTTTTGAACCTTTTCTCTTTCTAATCTTCATAACTTCAGTTATACACATCTAAATTAGTCCGTTTTCGATTCTATGGATTTGTAATTCATAGAAATACAACATACTAGAATTATAACAATTTACAGAAACACTAACTAGCCTAAATCTTGACCCAAAACTCATGTTAATACTAAACTTTCATGTTTTAACTGTTTAGTGAATTCATTCACTACGAATTCGTTTCTTAACCAAATTGATTCATTCAACTTGCGTTCTTTTCGTTTCTTATCATATTAACATATTTTAGACTCAATTTATAATTTAGTTCACAAACTAACGACCAATTTTTGTACTTTTACAAGCCATATATATAATCATATACACTGTAAACAATTTTCTTTCTTTTTGAACATAATTAGCACACTAATTCCTTGTCTAGATGCTAATTCTAACATCACAAATACACACAATCTCAATAATTCAGTTTGTATAACTACAATTCATCAAACATGCAATTTACAGAAATTTTTGAAAGTGAAGAACATGAACTCTATTTATAAACATACAACTCAAGGTTGAGAGGTTATACCTTCAATTTCTTTGAGATAATCCTTGATAAAAACACAGTGAATTGCTTTGGAATCACAAAAATTATCTCTCAAGTTTTTTCAAACTCTCTCAAACTTCTCTGTAAACTCTCTCTTCTCTCTTCTTCTTAGGCTTAGGCCAAACCCTTTTCACGTAACATAAAACCAACGCACAAAATAAGCTAAACTCAAACGTCTAAAACCAACATTTTATTAAATATAATAATGATATATCAGTTATAAAATTTAATATATTTTATTTATATTTATATTTTATTTTTATTATTTATTATAATTCAAAATCAAAATTCAAAAGTCATAAGGCTTCGTTTGGCAAAAACACTTTTAAAATAAAGACTTAATATTTTTAAGCCTTGTTTGGTAAATCCATTTAAACTACTTTAATTTACTTCAATAAATCATTTATACTATAGTTTATTGTCCCACATTATTTACTTGGATTTTCATATACAATCTTAATTAAATAAACAAAACTAACTACCACAAAATTATAATTTTTATTATAATTTTACTTAATAAATTAACATATCACTTTAATTACTAAATTAAATTAAAACAACATTCTAGCAAACTATATAATCCTTAACAACTCTCTAATTTACTTATTAAGTTAAATTAGAGTATTATCTCATAAATTTAATTCATCACCCTTTTTTCTTAATTAAGTTAATTTCGATAACTCATGAATTATTTACTTACTAATAAATAATCCAACAAATATCTACTAAAATTAAACAAACGCATCAATTAAAAATATTTATTTAATTCAATAAATATTTAAAATTATAAATAAAATTATGTATTGTTACAGATCTAAACCGATCTAGCATATAGGTTAGAGCTTCATGCTCCACAACCGTTCAAAGGGCTAGATCTGGCTTAGATCTAGGTAGATCTAGTCTCCGGACTTGATTTATAACTATATATGTACAAAATAATCGATAGAAACTCTAGATCTACCAACTATTACACAATATATGTATTAAACAATAAATTTAACTAAATTCAAGCAATATATAACATAGATCTAGTATATTAAACAAGATTTACAAAGAAATTGATCAAAATGAGCATTTTTCACCTTGGGGGACGTGTGAACAAGCTTATTTTGGCTCGAATCAACTTATATCACTCTCAATATGTATGGTATAGAAGATTAAACAACTAAAATATGATGAAAAGGAGCAAGATCTGAGCCTCTCTTCCTCTAGAACTCTGTCTCTCTCTAACTTCTTCTTCTTCTTCTAATGAGCTCCTGCAGGCTGTTTATGGAACCCACGACCAACCGCAGGTATACTTGCGGCTGGGCCCCGTGGGTTCCGCCATCTCAAAGTTCATTCTTTCGGTCTCGGTCTAGTGAAAGTTGAGCTCCTTACCTAAAAATCCCAAAAAGTTCTTGCGAAGGCTGCGAAATAAGGTCAAGTCTGACTAAATTGGAGTCCGAGAAGATGATACAATTAGCTAAAAGGTATCTTCCGGTTCCTGAGGGTTGTCAATTTACTTGTCTTGGATAACTCGCAGTTCGATGATTGCTGTGGTGGCTTCTTGTTGCCCTTTCCTTAGTTTTGCGTTCCTCGTTCGGTCCGCGTCATGTTTGGGCAACGTTGCACTTTGATTTCTTTACAGAGTTGTCTCTAGGGTGAAATGATACTTTTGCCCTCCCCTCAGGGTTGTTTCTGAAGTGAAATTACACTTTTACCCTCCTAAAAGGTTAGTTTAAGAAAAGTAAAATTTCGAATGTCTACAACTATGTCATTCAGCGAAGTCTATTAATATAAACAAATAAAATTATTTATCACATTATAAAACTTGTGAGACCATTAAAGAGAAATTTGGATTTTTTACTCTGTTTTTTTTTTAATGTGTAAAATTTATAGTTTATTCATTTTTTTTAACATGGGGGGAGTATATGATTAAAGTGTACTCGTAAAGCAATATGCCATGCGGTTGAATTCATTGTTCATTAAAAATTCACAAGTAACTCAGGTGATCCTGATCAACTCATAAAATTCATTAAAGATTAAATTTTAAAGCGTGTTAATGTATTAATAACTCAATGAGCGTGTTTAGTTAATGAAACTGATATTTCCGCACCAAAATATAATATTTACATATTAAAAGTGTTGATATAAACGATTTTTTTGTCATTATATATTTATAACGATATTTTTTATGTATAAATATCAAAAAATATTATGAAAATATCAATTTTTTAATTAATTAACATTTTCTCCGCAAATAGATAATTAACCCTTTTAACAACATATTTAATTATCAGTGCCCTTTGGTTTATTGGTATGGTTCTCATTTTGTTACAACAAAAGAAGCTGTTCAAGTGTCAATAGTGGACGAGTATCATTATATATCGCATAATAGAGAAATTGATATTTTTACAAGATTTTCCTTATATGAATAGTAAATAGAATTCACATTCATGTAAGTGAAATTTTATGAAAATATTAATTTTACTTGTGAAAATATCAATTTCCTATAAATAAATAAATAAGTGTTGGAGTGTCAATAGTGGCCGAGCATCATTAGATATACGGAATAAAATAATAACACAATATGCACAAATTGTACATAAAAAATATATATATACAAAGAATTCATGTAACATAAATAAAAATATGTAAAATATTTAATTAAATGACGTTTTTTATTTTCTTCCTATTTTATACTGTGTACACAATTTTTTTTATATAATTTGTCTCCAATGTATTTCTCCGAATAAAAACGACTCATGGGGTTTGGACTTGAGTGACAGATCATGAGGAATAACTTCTAAGTTCGTCAAATCAACTTATAAATTGGTCAAACTAACTTATAAATTATTTTTGATTATTAAAGTGTTTGACAATCACTTCTTTTTTAACTTATAAGTTAAGTTTCAAGTCAAAAAAAAATAAGTAAGTATTTGTGACTTATTTAAAATAATTTATAAGTCATTTTAAAATAAATTAATTTGACTAAATATAATATCTATTTTGCCCCTCTTTTTATTAATGCCCTTTTTAGTAATCTTTATATTTATTTTAATTTATAAATTATTATAAGTCGAACACCTTCATAATTTATTTTAACTTAATTTTTAACTTCAAATTGATACCAAACATTTTTACTTATAAGTTTCAAATTAAAATAATTTATATTTAACTTATAAATTATTTTAAAATAAGTCATTCCGGAACGGGCCAAATAGTACCCAAAAATTGAGATCCAGCCCAAATCTAGCTTCAAATGTTACGCCGGCTCAGCTTAATACAAGACAAGTAAACTATTCATCTATAAATAACAAGACAATATGGATATTTCAGTAAATTTAATGACTTTGACTCGAGATCAGTGATGTCAAAAACAATTGATAAATTATAAAATTCACTTGTCTGGAGGAGAGAGAATCAGGAGTTAGGACGATAGATTTATGAGTTCATGAATATGCATGAATTTTCTCTCTCTGTAACACCAATCAACCTCTTCTCTGCCACTCATTTTCTCTCTCCTAAATCCGGCATTAAGCTTTCCCTTTTTTATCATTCCAACATGTCAATCTCTTCAATACCCATTTCCAGAATTGGGTATGGAGCCAATTTCAGCAACCAATTTTTTTCACCCAATTACAGAAATTACAATAAGAAGAGGGAAAATGTTAAATTTGAAACCCTAGTCAAATCCAGCCGCAGAGAAACTCCGTATGAAGTTTTAGGAGTTTCTCCAACTGCAACTCCTAATGAAATCAAAAAGGCTTACAGGAAACTTGCTTTAAAATATCATCCTGATGTCAACAAAGAGGTATTTTGAACAAATTATGCACTACTAGCATCCAACTATAACTTAGTGATGTTTATTGCTTCTGATGATTGTTACTTGAATATTTGCATAATGCACAAATTAGTGGAAATTTTGTGGGTATAATTTATTTTCATGAATTAGGTAAAACCGTTGCCTTTGTTTATGTTTCTGAAATTCCTGCTCTGAGAATATCTATAATCTATTTGGGACTTGTACTAAATTTTATTCTCTCATTTGGTACTATGATCCCATGTTTTCCAAAAATATGTCTGAAGTTGTAAATGTTTCCAATAATTGGGTAAAAGCCAAGTCCTTAATAGTAATGTTTCTGATATTGCAGTTCTAAGGAAATCAATATGGAATTTGTACTTATATTTATTATTTCATTTGTAATTTTGCTTCCCATGTTTGCAAAAAATGCTATTCACTTCTGAATTTAATTAAGCTTCCATTCTTAAAATAAAAAGCATACATAATTCAGCTCAGCAGTCGCTATCTTTTGAAATTTCAGGCTTTTTTTGTAGATCCATGTATTGATTTATATGTTCCTTCTATGCTGTTGTGAATAGTGAAGTGAGCTTGCCACTTGCTCTGGATTATTAAGTATAGAGAGAGGACCATAACCCATCTAGATATGGTGTACAAACAATACTTGATGTAGTTCTTTGGCACACAGAGGCATAAAAAAGGCTTTAACTATGTCTTAACTTTATCAGGCCATATATTTGTCATCGGTTTTTAATTATTTTGAATAGACAGATATGCTTATATGAGTAGTAAGATTGTATTTGTAGCATTCAAAAGTTATAAGAGATAATTCTTTTTATCCTATTAATTACGAGAAATCTAAGATACGCTTGGCCTGAAGTGAAATGAGGGATTGCCAAATTTAACTATAATGTTGGACCCCATCTTCCTCTCCGACCATGTTTTTTTGACCTCAACAGTGCACATTTCTACTAGAAGTATCTAATTCTTCTTGTAAAGAAATGTGTTCTCATGCATACGATTGTAGAATTATTTCTACTGCTATGCTTTCAATTTCGTTTATTCAAATAATTGAGATTATTCCTGAAATAGTAGTGCTGGTTCATTTATTATTAAGTGAGTTTGCTATGGCAAGTCTTTGGATACATGGAGATGCATCAGATTGAGTAGTAGATGGGAAACAATTTCTATGGATATACAGTTCTCTAGAATGGTGTTAAATTACTTGAATCAGCACTACTCTTGCCTCATTCACTTGTTTTTTTTTTTTTTTTTGGTGGGGGGGGCTAATGTTGGTGTGATTAGATTCAAATATTCAATTGAGGTGTGAATCAGTATTTTTTTTCCCAGAAAAAGAGATACCTTTTCAATTTAGTGGACTTGAATTACTTATCCTATTCTGTTTGCCCTGCCAAATGCTTTATGCGAACTGGGGTAGGATTCAGCTATATCTTTTATTATTCTTGGGCAGTTCTTATCAAATAAACGTGTATATAAATGAAGTACACAAAGTTTCGAGGGTCTTAATTTTTTTTAAAGAAATTCTATCTTCCAAGATTTAAGATTTTACTCCTAATTCAAATATGAGTCATCACTTTGATATCAATTTGTGTATCACCGATTTCTACCTACTTAAGCTCTTACTAAATAAGTGTTTCTTATTAGTTAGGACTTCAAGTCTTCAACCTAAAACTTTTAAGCCGATTTCTCGTTACTCTCTAGGACTAAATTCAATCCAATTAGTATCCCAACTAGTCCCACATGATTAAAATCCTCATTCATCAACCTTAAACGAACTTATTGTAGCAAATTATAGTTAATCACGTCCAATTTCTTTACTGATCACTATTTACCTACCTTTACATGCATATCTATTGCACCAACAACTTGATACAAAATTAGAGCTTTATAAAGGCAACTTAGGTTGTACTAATTTCATATTATTTTTAATATTGGCATCTCAACATACAATTATAGGACACAAAATATTTGTGAAGTTAAATGTCAATTAGATAACATATTCAACTTCTAGAAGTCTTCCCTCATGCGTATCTTGCCTAGGTAATTCTTGTAGAGTATAATACCTACAGTTTCAAGTTTTTCATCTATGCTTTTCTCATTTGTCATGCATGTGATTTATTAGTCTCAAGAAAAAAATCGTTCCTCGATTCGTTAGGTTTATGAGTATTTCCTCTTCATTTTATCGTGTAAAATTACACGTGTTCGTCACAATTTCTCGATTCAATTGCTTTTAATTGAGTTTTGTATTTTTCTAGTTTCGAGCTAGGATCCATCTCTCAACACAGCAGGGTCTCGGATGGCTTTACCTTACAACACTTGGCTTCTTTTGAATAACAAACAAGAAGACTTGGAAAAATTGGTTTAATCTCAACTAAATATGAACCAGTAGCTTTTTATGAACTGAATTCTAATTAATTTCAGGTAAAATTTAACCATAGGTGTACTACTCTAGAAAGTGGAAGCTATTAAGTGAGGACAACCCGTTGCTCCTGAAAAAATGCTTGATCCAATTAACAGTATATCTCAATACCAACAATCACTATAACTAAATTACATGGACTGATTCTCCCTGCCCTTCTTTATGTGATTGTTTGAGACAGATTGCCGTACAAACTGCGATTGACACCCTTCTACAATATGTGCATATATTACAATAGTAGTAATCAACTAATGTTGCCAAACTAGACCATGGAACAACCCTTCTTGGGGCCCTAGTGCCGTCAGGTGTTCTTGCTTTGCTTTCCTCATCTTAATTTTTTAAGCATTAGTCTTGTACAGTAGTTCAACATCCCTAATGTCTTGCAATACAGGCCAATGCTCAGCAAAAATTTATGAGGATAAAACATGCATACAATACATTGCTGAACTCAGAGTCACAGAAAAAATATGGTTCTGGAAATCACGCATCTGATTATTCCTATTCCACTGCTGGAGGAAACAAACGTGGTAAAGATGAAGAGGAGTTCTATGGATTAGGTAAAACAAATATGCCCATGGAGATATTTTTTTATTATTTGAACTGTACGTTTTCTTAACCTTTGGATCCTTAAAGACACTATATATCTGAAACCAAATTCTATTCACTGGAAAACCAACAATTTGTGCAACTATTATTACTCGTTATTGTGTTACCTAAATTACAAACTGAAAAGTTTTATTTTAACTGATACAAAATCACAGATTAGGCTGAACTGTTTATGTAGACAAGAATTACCATGCCCTTGTGGATTCTACTGAGGGAGTACCTGTTTATGGGCAGTTCATGCCACAGGCCCTTAGAGATATCTGTGAGCTTGCCCGTTGAATTTATGTTGTTGACATGTGATATATGCAGTGTGTCATTGTGTTTCAGTATTGAACCAATTAGAATTTCCTAGGCTTCCCAGTAATTATATTTCACTGCAAGAGGTTGACAGGATGTGTTTAAAGTACTTATAAAGTTTGGACTCCTCACTTGGAGCCTTGGAAGCAAGATTCTTCATTATCACAACAAATTGTCGTATCAACGCACCAGATACTCCGATACTTGGGGACCCTTAGGGACTCTCTCCTCCTGTAGATTTTTTTTAATTATTCTATGATTATTTTTGTTGTTGTTTATGACATCATGTTTATAGAAACATGAAAATTATATTATTTGTTAGATTTTTATTGTTTTTCTCGTGTAGTATCTTTTGTTATATATATATATATATATACAAACACGCATAAGATATACATATTTAATGATAAAATATGTCACGAATCCCTCCGCACCCAAATCCCCTTCTTTTAATATTTGGTGAATCTTCGTATCCCTGTTTGATGCACCTGTGTCCCCGTACCCGTACTCGTGCTTCTTAGGTTAGAGCACTCTAGGGGGTTGAGCTCAGTTGGCAGGTCAAAACTTTGAATACTTTACCTCTTTTACATTCTTTTCAGCTAGTTTCTTTGCAGTATAGGGGGGATTGGAATTCATATGTTTGGCACCACTTACGTATTCCTCATCAAACTTTGGGACAGCATTATATTGTACAAAAGGATATCTACAATACCACCTCCACTTTTTATTCTAAATTAGGCCAAACAATCTAGTTAGTTAATTGTTGGGTCAATCTATATTAATTGGAACCAAATGGATTGGTTAACTATTTCTAAGAGCTGAGTTGGTTAAAGTTTGAAACTATATTTTTGAAACGAAAAGCAGGTCCAAATTGAATAACCATATTTAACCCATTTTCATTTTCTATCTCTAATGTTTAGGAAGAGGAGAAAGGCAGGGGGGATCACGAGAAAAGGAAGAGACAGAGAATAAGGTGGAGAAAGAGTTTGTAAATTATCTTTAAAACTCTCTTATTCTGCTGCTTTCTTCTCTCTTCTATTATTATTCTTCCCCTAGTCTCATCTCAATAGAATTGTATTACACCAGATTATGTACATATCTTTCCAACTCTCATCTTAATATCAGATTGATGCACATACAGACAATATAGAACTCCTAATTACTCCTCTGCCTCTCTCCTAGTCTCTCTAGAATCGTAATAAAAGATTAAAATAATAATAAAAAATAAAAAAGATGATAAGCTTGACACAAAATTACTAAAGCTTTTATGAAAATTTTATAATAGAGATAGGTGTATAAAAATTTTTAGAGAGAATCTAAAAATATCTAAAATTAAATTTTAGAGTGTATAAAAATATTTAAAAAGGAAGAATGTATAAAACATTAGAGATAAAAGGTGAAGAAATATATAATTAAATATCATAAATTATTTATTTAATTGAACCATAATAATGGTAAACTTGAAATTTGAAATATGGGTTAACCTATATTTGACACATAACTATATGGTTCCAACCCACACAACTCATTCTAAAAATAGGTAATGTGGCTTTAGTTTTTAAATGGAACCATAACCAAATTTTATAAACCAAAACCAACTCATAATTATATTTTGTCAGACCTATTCTAAATCGACTAGTGACAGTATGATTTAAAATTTTGTGACAAATATGCCTTACTTATCAAAAGCAGCAATAATAGGACAATTTTAGTCATCCCATACTAATTAAAATGGGAGAATTTTGTAATTGATAAAACAAAAACTAGGAATGATACACTTGGGATCGTAGTGAAGAATTTGGGGTTCAGGTCATATTAGGTATAGGAAAAATTTGTGTTTTACAATACATTCAACAAATAATGGGAATCATGTGAAGGTTTTTGAAAAGCACTATGATGATGAATAATTGAATATTAAAGATATAAATAGCACAATGTCGTCGTCTTCAATTATTTGAAATATTTCGTAGAATTTTGAACTTTTATTCACTATATTTGAAATCTTCAAAAGCAATTTAAGAAATTATAGAATTATGTGGGATACGTTGATAAGATAGAGAAAAATATATGCTTTTATGAAATTTTCAAACAATTGAAGAATTTTGTTACTATGTCGGGTTTATAGTCCTAAAACAGTGTTAAAAAAGATTTGATAATTTTCCAATCAAAATATTCTCTTTCTTGATTGGTTATTGAATGCTTACTAAGGTAGACTGTCCATTTTGTATTTTCTTAGATTTTTTGCATGGAATATATCTCTAATACTTTGAAAACATATCTTGATTTTTGTAAGGCTTTGATTATAGTACCTGGGCAGGAGTATAAGCAATCAAAAATGTGAAAAACCATCAAGAATATAATGTTCTTGATTGTGCAATTTGTCTACCCTTTCTAGGAGTAAGGCATTTCTTCTCTGTGTTCTTATGTTTAACCACTTCAAACTGCAGGTAATTTTTTGAGGGATGTCCAAATATCAATAGGTAGATGTTTAACTCTTTATGAGGCGACACAGAGGCTATAAAGCTGCATTACATCAATCAAAACCTTGTTGGGCATTTTCTCTTTATCTTGCACGTAAAGACCCTACTCCTGCTGCTGAAGTCTTAATTTGTTTTTTCAGAGGACTTCTTTAAGGATCTTCAAGAAGAATACCAGAACTGGGAGGCAAGTGCTGCTTCACAAGCAAAGCCAAAGAGCTTGTGGGAAGAATTAGCGGTGAGATTTTACACTTGAGCACTATATTGATTATGGGTATACAAATATTTGCACAGGGGATCTGTGTGTCTGTACCAGGGTAGGGGTTAGTTATGGTTTGCAAGTATCAGTTTTTTTAGGAAACTATCCATCATGAGTGTTTCTATATATATGCCGACAAATTTGTGGATACATGGGATAGGAGGATGTATAGAAGGGACTCACATATTCCTATTCTACTTTATCGCTAACAATTCCTCTGTAGTCGCAATCCACATTCGACATAATATTAGTCGACATATAAATTATTTTCCATCTATCATTGTCCTTTTTCATCTTCTTGGTCAAGACATTGTGTAGGTTGACCTTTTAACCTGATTTCCTGAGCTCTGTTATGTTCAAATATTGTTATCTTGTAGAACCTAGACAGATTAGAACTAGCATAGAGAGTTACCTTATATGTACTTGTGTGCTCTACAGGAAATTGGAGAAGAATTTGTCGAGTTTCTAGAGAAAGAGCTAAACATCACTGATGCAGATAATGAAGCAGAAAATTATGAGGGAACTCAGTGGGGCAATGCAACTTACAGAACCAAGGGAAGTGGAAGTACTCTAAATGAAGCTAGCAAGGGGAGTAACATTGAAGAGAATATTGATGATATTGAAGCTGCCCTTGCTCAATTGAAAAAGGAATTGGGTTTATGAGGAGAAAATGCGGCATCAGGAATGACCACTAACAGATATATTAAAATTCATGTTTTCCGTTATTTGAAATGAGTGGGAAAATGGTCAGATTCATGACAACCCACCTTTTGAAGTCTGCAAATAATGTCCATGTTTAGCAGTCGTGCGTTGAATGACATTATCTTCTCCGTAGGCATTATGGTTGTAGTTCTTGTGCAGGATTTGTTTGTCATTTTGTATATGGCAGTTTGTTGAAGGTAGGAGCTTTAGAGTTGAAGTTCGTGTCATGAATGCATGGCAGAAAATTTTCCCTTGTATTAAACTTAAACCTTGGGAACAGGATTAGTTGATATACTGGTGTCTGATTAATTTGTCCTAAATTCCTGGAATAAGCAGGCATATAAATATATGTTCTTAATTTGTCCGACCAGTAATATATTTTGGATTTTACATTTACGAATGATAATCTCGGTACTATTTTCTGTATTATAATCTCAATATTACTAATTCTAAGATTAAATAATTTTAATCTCATATTCCAAGAACAGATTAAGATTATTTATAATCTCAATATTATTAATTTTAGAATTAAATAGTTTTAGTCTCATATTCCAAGTATTATCTTGGAAGTATTATCACGGTGATACTTTAGCTGGCCGCCTTATTAAAATTAAGTGAAATTGAAGTTAAAAGGCACAAAGTACAAAAGCAGGATGCAAGAAGCCCATTTCATTAACGATATAGTTGTTGACCAACACTGCCTTTCTTATGGCTGCACCATAAAGACAAAATCCAACAGAATTATTTGACCAACGGCATAGTCCTTAATCCAATGGCTGAGGATTCGTTACACTTGATTCAGCAATCAATGGTTCTTCACAGAACTTGGACAAGGGGACAGGGGGCATTTTGCAATGCACATCCAACCAGAACATAAACAGATATCAGAAATATGATGAAAGAATAAGTGATACTTGGATTTTCCAAACACAATCTTGGCCAGGATTTCAAAAGTGATGCAAAGATTTGGCTAAACAAACTCTCAGTAAATGGTAGAACATATCTCTTTCGTTTCAGAACCCTAAATCTAGATCAACTCTGAGGATTCAAATACATCTAGCAAAATTATGAACATAAATACATGTCAAAATCTCTCACCAAATCTAAAGAATATAGCACCTGTGCCAGAGTTGTGATCGACAGCATACTCCGCTCGTACCAGACCTAGCTTGACTCCAACACCATATGACGAACCCTGACCCATCCGCCTGTACACCTCAGTTGGGTTTCCCTTGACATCTTTTGAGCTTCCCAAATCATTTCCATGTTCGGCAAATGCATACATGTGTGTGTTCCTCACAGGAATCCGTAGCTCAGCAGCAAGCTGCACACAATATTAGAACTAGTAGTCAGAATCATTCTTCTTCACAAGTTATTATATTAGCTCTTTTAATAAAATTTTAAAAATAATCAAACTCAGATGTCATATGGAATCATCTTCAATTATAGTATGTTGGTTCAATGGCTTATATGCTATAAGATCACCACCCTCCATTTTGCTAGGAAATAATGTCAAATTAAATAAACAACTGATCCAATAATTTGTACCTCAAGGATGTTTCTAGCAGCACCTATCTCTCCCATGTTGTAACCCCTCACTGAATAAGGTCCCCCAAGGGTAAAAGCATCATAACTTGGAAGATCTCCCACACAACCGCCATAATGGCCGTGCAAGACTAGCACAGGAGGTGGTGGTTTACCAGCACCTTCCTCCACTTCCTTCAGCTGGATGAATTTCGTCAGAGATAACTGGTGACGGTTAAAGAAAGGAAACTTAATCCCAATGCCAAATCCTTGGTCGAGCTGCAGTACAAGTAAGAATTTCCATATTAGAATGTTGCTCATGAGGAAGAAAATGCCTGAATTATATCTAACATTACACTTCCCCACTTTAATAAAACTCTTACAGATACTAAAATAACACATCTATAAAAGCACCCCAGTGCAGCTGAAACACACAGAAGAATGCTCCAGTAGAAATCACAGTTCCTCTACAGTTGAAATCAAGAAACATATTAAGCCTCACCTGAAAGACATTCCTCTCACCCACAATCGCTCCATTTACAAACTTGGTGTTATCTCGCGTAATATTGGCCTGTAGAAATGCCATTCGGTCAATGCCAGTACCACTGAGTGTTGTTGGAGGTCCATCAGCACTTATACCCCCACTTGGCAACACCCTTTGACCATTTGGAGAAATGTGACTGCTTTCATCTCGTGTTGTTATCTCTTCCATCACAATTCCATAAGTGAACTTGCTTTGACGCGTGAAATTCTTCAAATAAGTAATCATTGGTTAATTCTGAACCAGCTTAAAGTAATGCAGATTATGAAAAGGGGGAATATGTTGCCTACCTCCGTAATATTTGTTTTGATCCCAGCTCGATCAACCCATATTGGGGGGACTTCGTCCACTCCTGGTCCACCTGTGAACACTGGACTCAATTTTCTGCTGTTAAAGCAGTTTGTGCGGAGAGTAATGCGATTATGTAGGATTATATAAACCATCTAAATATGGATGCACATACTCTAGTTTAAATGAAAGATCATCCTGCAGAAATATAAAATTTTATATAGTTATGATACCTGTATCTTAGCCATTATAGTTGTTTCATATTATATCGTATATTAAAATGTGATGTTAAGGCAAACAAACCTGAGGATTGAGAAAGTTACTAGTCGTTACTGAACCAAGGATTGACCTATTTAAGCCTTTGAAGATTCCTATGCTCAAAAGAAACAGTTCCACCAGGCTGGATTGAAGCCTAAAAACATTGTGATATAAATAAATACAGCAATTTAGGAGAGCATTTGGAATCCCCACAAAAGTAAGACTAAGATAATTACAATAACTGAAAATTATACCAGCGTGGGGCGACCTCCACGTCCAGGAACGATACTCCATTCTGTGCTGACTTCAGCTGACTTTTGTTCCAGTTCTTTGAGTTTTATCTCAACAATAATCCCTTCCTCATTCTTTTCATCAGGACGTGGATTAACCTCAATGTTAGAAAACAAAGCTAGAGAGTTTATATTCCATAAGGCTTGTTTCCCCCTTCTATGTTAAAAACATTCCCTTGTCGAAGCTGAAACCAGATAATCCCATAATACAATTAATGGAAAAGTCAGCAACAACAAAATAAACACCAGTCAAAACTAAAGCATAACCCATGTATCAATATGCAATCTTTAAAAATATAAGCAGAACAAAATATAATTTTCATTTCCATTTTGTTATAGATAGAAACATTTTTTTTATATGAGCAGTAATAATAACCTCAATTCTTGTTGCTAAATGATCAATTTCAAATCCTCTCATCTGTAATCCAGATGTATTAATGATTTTGGAGTCATTTGTACAGTACCAGAATCTCTTATTATAATGTCTTCCTTCAAATTTCATGTCAAGGCTGTTGTTAGATCTGCATAAAACAAAACATGTCTTAAGTTACTGCCCTGGCTCACCCAAATAAGTTTTATTCTAGACTTAATCCTGTGCTTCACTTTAGACTTGTTTTCCCATTTTCAGTAATAGAAAGTTGAGCGAGAAATCTCTCTCTCACCTCATCTCTTCTCTAGGCAGGCTTTACAGCCAGTTATTGATGTCTATTTCTATTTTCTTTATTCCTATTTTAACTTTTGAACACTTTTCATTTATGTAACTGAAATTTGCAAAATACATATTCTATATTTGAAACATATCGTATATAATAACCTTATTTGAAAAACATAAATAACCATCTTAAAATATCTAACATTTGCTGAATTAATCATACAAAAAGGCAAACAAAAGGCATGACTAGAAACTCTCATGATTATGAGCAAAATACATCAAAAATATAAACTGCAGAGCATTATTGAGACAGAAACCAGTAACAGCTACCAACAACTAACCATGCAAAACCCATTGAATTTTTACGACCCCATTAAATCTTTTCAAACGAATCAAAAAAAACTCGTATAGATAACCACAACGATGCATTATTAGTTACCTGCTTGGGCAGTTCTCTCCTGACAACTCCAAATTGAGTATTTCCCTCACAAACATTACCAAGCTTATCCTGAAACTGTACCACCACCTGTGTAATATCCCCTTCAACCACTTCACAAACAACTTCCCTCGTATTCAAATTCCCAAAATTCACTACCTGAGCACACACATACCCATTATCATGGTACCATTTCTGAACCCGGTCCCGAATCTTCTGCAACAAACGAGCACTCACCTTCCCTTCATCCCTCAACAATGCCAATATCTCCCTCTGTGCTGAGGGGGGCAACATACATGGCCTCGCCCTCTCCATTCTCCTCTTATAATCCTTCTCTTGACCCCTCATATACTCAATCTTCTCCTTTTCAGTCATATCTCCGAGTCCATTTCTATAGGTTTGGACTGCGGCATTAAACCCACATTTATACACTTGAACTTATCAGCACCTTGCCAAGTACTTTCCAGAAATGATATGGTGATTCCAAGAGTTCCATCCGGGTTGGTTTTGCATTCTAGATCAACTGTTTCAAACATTCCACAAGTAGCTAGGATTTCTAGCTCTTTCTGAAGCTGAGATTTGGTGTAAACACCCCCAGGTCGAAGTGAAACCATCTCAAAAAGGAGTCATCAGTGTCAACATTTGTAAATCTCCGCCGATCGAAAAAATACAATATCGGATATTTTGAATTTCTTGAATCCACTAAGCTTGCTTAGCTGAATTACAATGTTGGCTGGTAAACCGTGGAAATCCCATTCTGGGGATTGTGATTCGTCATCTTTGCGTTGGCTGCTGCAGGGGAGAATAATTTAGACCAGAAATTGCCGCCGCCAGATCCTCCGGATCCATCTCCGCCACCTCCGCCACCTCCTCCTCCTCCAGATTTCCACCGCCGCCGCCGACTAAGGTTCAGGATGCCGGATGCGAAGGAGACCGCAGTGAAGGCTAGGGGGGGCTTTTGAGGGGGGAGGAAATGGAGGGTTTCTGAGGCGTGGTTATCAAGGGTTTAGGGTTTTGGAGGAGGAGGGCTTGGAGGGAAGAGGGGAAACTGAGAATCTGATGGTGGGAAGGCAGTGGTGGAGGTGCTGGAGGCGACAGTGGTGGCGGCTAATTTGCGGTGGCGGGAGCGGACGGAAGGAGTTTGACTGAGAGAGAAAAGGTTTCCCGTGGCGGCGACCGACGCCATTTTTGGAGATGAGAGAAGGAGTAGAGGGAGCCTACTCTCTGATAAGTTTGTATTACGACTACGCCCTAGTGCCTAGTGTAGTGTACTAGCAGTAGAATTTACAAACGATAAGTATATATTTTGTATCGGGCAAAGGTGTAAAAATGTTCATGATGTTTATACGGATATCCCACTTTCATCTTAAACTAATTTGTTTTCCAAAAATACCTTTAACGTTATAAAATTCAGCCCAATTATGCCCCTCCCATTAGAGGCAAAACGGAGCGGAACGTGGACAAAATTTGTCGATTTGAGCAAAAATAAATTATTTTTTTTCTCTTTCTTCTCTCTCTTTCCTCTTCCTTTCTTCTCCCTTTTCTCTCTCTATCTCATTCTTTCTTCTTCCTCTCGCTTCTAAAATAACAAAACTAAAATCACCAATCTCCAAAGACCAAAGATACTCACAAAGAGCAACAAACCGACATCGAACCACCATGATGAACGCCAGTAGTTCACGGCATAAACATCACGTAATTGACAATTAAACAAAAAAAAAATCGGCAAGTGCCGGAAAAAACAAATGCCGGAAGATTCCAACTCCATCGGCAAAGCGATCTCGGGTACTATCAACGAACAGAAAGAAAAAGACCCAAGAAATGGAATCAAAAATCATCCATTCGAAACACCCATGAACAAAATAAGCGACAATAGTAGGAGACAACCATGTTAAATTGAACATAGGAAAAACAAATCCAAGAAATCCGGACCATCAAGATCCAAAGGTGCCGAAAGCGAAACAGACACAACAAAAATTAAAAATAAATCCAATAATTAGATTCAAAGCAAAGCAAATATAAAAAGGGATCAAACAACCCATGAATTTACAAAGAATAAACGGAGAATTCACGATTAGAAGGAAATCATAGGTAACAATCGAACCGATCAAAGCCCCACCACAAATCAGAGCCCAGAATACCCTATCAACACACGAACATATTTCAAGGAAGAAATCTGCAAAGTCCTCAATGTTGGCCTCCTCTGCACCAGTCATCTCCCTATTAATCGTCGCTCAATGAGAAGAGTGGTAGCTACTGCACTAGTATGGAGCGTGAGGCCGAAGACACCGGCGATCTCGCTCCCTAATCTCTCTTAATGAAACCCCCAATCTCTCTTAATGAAACCCTAAATTAAACATAATCGAAGAAGTCGAATATAGTCATTGATTTTCAGAAATTGGGGCAAGGGATAGAGAGAAGAGATCAACTACTACTTCATAATTGCTCCTCCGGTGACGTCGTTTCCCTGATCCGTCGATGATTTCGGTACCGTTCGAAACCTCTTCAAACACCTTCAATTCATTGCTTTTTTGCCAAAAAATGGAAGACTCGAATACTACTCACCATCGCAAAATAGGATTGGGGATTGACTCATGTTTAGGCATTTTGAGCTTGACGTCAGTCATGAAATCGATCGACTTAAGCTTCTGATCATGAGCCAGCTTGTGATTATCCGCGTGAAATCGATCAGGATGAGTCAATCATGAAATCGGTCGACTTAAGCTTGTGAATTTGGGTTATATTCATCAAATCACATTAATATTTTTTGTTTTAATTATTTGCCATGTCAATAAATATTCTTGCCACGTGTCAGCCACATCATAAATAAACTAACATCTGCTTGTCTAGTTGTCATTTTTTGAACGGGAGGGGCATATTTGAGCTACGTTTTATAACGTTAGATGTACTTTTGGAAAATAAATTAGTTTAGGGTGGAAGTGGGATATCCGTGTAAACATCAGGGGCATTTTTGCACCTTTGCCCTATTTTGTATCTCACTCTTTGGAAATTGGGTGGATTCCACAATGTGGATTTCTCCCTTCCTCCCCTCTCCCCCCCTCTATCTTTTATTTTTTACTAGTAATTGTACGTGTCTGAAGGCATGACATAACAAAAAAATTAGAATAAAACTAGATACAAACCCCCGCATTGCGACGGGATTATTCAATTTTTTTAATAATAAATATGTACGTACAATTAATAAATTAAAATATAATACGAACATGCTAGATTATTACACGATGATCAAATTTTACCCAGAAAAATAGATGAATATACATTGTAGGGAGTAGTATTGAGATATTAAATAATAATTAAATTACAAAGGATAATATCAAAACAGTTGATATTATCAAAACAATTTAGATTTTTAGTGATTTAGAAATTAAGAGAATGACATTATGCTATTAACTGTTTAGATTTGTAGTGATTTAGAAGATTATAAATCCAAAAAATTAATTAATAGCATAAAGTAGTGATTTTATTAAATAATAATTAAATTACAAAGGATAATATCAAAACAGTTGATATTATCAAAACAGTTTAAATTTGTAGTAATTTAAGGGATTATAAATCTAAAATTTAATTTAGGGGAATGAATTAAGATTTGTTTTCATCCTCATTTGTTAAGTTAGTTGGACAGTTTTGTTAAGAGTCTTAAAAAACATTAATTAGACAGGACACGTGTTGAATTATGGGAATGACATGTGTCAAGTTATGGTATCATGTACTGTATTTTAGTATATATAATATATAATAGATAATAGATTATCAAAACAGTTTAAATTTGTAGTGATTTAGGGGATTATAAATCTAAAATTTAGGGGAATGAATTAAGATTTGTTTTCATCCTCATTTGTTAAGTTAGTTGGACAGTTTTGTTAAGAGTCTTAAGAAACATTAATTAGACAGGACACGTGTTGAATTATAGGAATAACATGTGTCAAGTTATGGTATCATGTACTATGTTTTAGTATATATAATAGATTTTAAAAATACTATATTACCTAAAGACTTTTTGTAACTTAAAATAACTTACAATCAGATATAACAATTATCATAATTTACCACACTACCACAATAATTAATTTTCCTTTAAAAATAGATGTACAGAAAAATCTAAACTTGTCTACAAAACTTACAATCATCAATAACAATTATCATAAGTAACCACACCATTACAATAACTATTATTATTGTTATTATTGTTGTTGTTGTTGTTGTTGTTATTATTATTATTATTATTATTATTATTATTGTTATTATTAGTATAATTACTATTATAATAATAGTAATTATTATTATTATTATTATTATTATTATTACTATTATTATTATAATAATAATAATTATTAATATTATTATTATAATTATAATAATAATAATAATTATTATTATTATAATAATTATTATTATTATTATAATTATAATTATAATTATAATTATAATTATTTTTGTTATTATTATTATTATTATAATTATTATTATTATTGTTCTTATTATTATTATAATAATAGCTATTATTATTATTAGTATTATTATTATTATTGTTGTTGTTGTTGTTATTATTATTGTTATTGTTATTATTATTATAATTATTATTATTATTGTTATTGTTATTGTTATTATTATTAGTATTAGTAGTATTATAATTATAATAATTATTGTGACGCCCCCAAAATAGGTATACATCACCCATCTTGAGTCGCCAGATATCACACTATAAAAATTAAATACAAATTTCATTTATACAACTGTTGAATTGTCGTACAGAATACGACGACAGGTATATTGTGTGTTTTAATACAAATGTATGTAACTCTCATGGTGCCTTGACCACAACCTTACAATGGTACTTTACATAAAAGTACAGTCAAAAATTGTTTTAGAAATTAAAATCTTTGGGAAGTGCTCAAAGAAACCTTCGTACATAGGAGGCCATGAATCTAAGTTATGATAGATATCATATGTCCAGAGAATTATCCTTGGTTGACCCAATAGACCCCAAAGAAAAATGAGAAGATTACTATCATGTTCCTTCCAATTGTGAATCTTCTCTTGACACATAACTATCTCCATTGTCTCCAAGTGAAAATTATATTTCAAATAAACTCCAAGATCATATAGGTAGTGCTCGTAGAGATATACTCAAGTAAGTGGATGTGCACAACCCTGTCTTTTATGATAACACGAGGTTGTATGTCATTAGACATCTTGTATGATAGTGACAAAACACCTTCCAAAGTTGGGTTACCTCACCCTATTTGGTTCACCAAAATTAAATATCAAATGACGTATACAATACGACACACTTATCTAAAGTTCTCAATAAAATTATTTTCATACTATTTAGGAGAACCTCAACAACTATAGACCACCGCTTCTATTCCCCATTATCCCCGCTCGACCCAATTACTACACTCTTATTACCTTTGAAAGAAGAGTATTCCGACCAGTAGGGCGGGAATATACTTGAAGAAAACTTGCACTATCTTCTACGCTCAAAGCTTTCTTAAACTCTAAAGAAATACGCTCGAGATTACAAAAGAAGAACTCTCTCTATAGTTTCTCTCTCTAGAGTTTCAGTGAATTCGTAAGAAATAATGAAGGAATGAGCTTCTATTTATAGAAGAATGGACTGAATAGTAACTAATTCATGAACGGTCCAGATTGATTTACTTTTAATCGGACGGTCCATATTTAAAAGCAAAATCTTTTAAATAAAATATAATATATTCTATTTATAATCTAATAAAACGAATAACTTTATAAAAATATTCATTTTTATAAAAAAGATTTTACTATACAAAATACTATACAGTACCTTTATGCAACACTATGCATAATAAAATATAATATATTCTATTTATAGAATAATTTTATAAAAATATTCTGTTTATATAAAAAGATTTTACTATGCATAATAGAATATAATATATTCTATTTATAGAATAACTTTATAAAAGTATTCTGTTTTATATAAAAACTTTTCTGTTTTATTACATTAATAATGCTAATAAAACAAAACTGAGTGACTTCTCACGTAAGCATTAATAATCAATACCGTGTGCTACTATGCAACCACGCGTATTACTGTACTTTTACTACCGAGTAGTCCAATAGTTTTAACGGTAAAACTTTCGCCGTTATTTTTATAAAAATATTTTTGTCGCTTTCTCAATCCGACAATAATTCTGTTGTGGGGTCCACTAATGATTGTACCGTTGTACGGATATTCCCTGACAAAAAAAAAATATTCCTCGACTAATCGAATATTTCTCGACATAACGAATATTTTATATCAACTTGCTTACTTTAAAAAAAATTCACATATTACCCTTAATTTTAAACATTTATCAATTTAACTATTTACCAAAATAGAAAAATTGAATACTTTTATTTCATAAAATTCGGGGTCTCACAATTATTATTATTATATTATAATTATTATTATTTTGAATTAAAATTAGAATTAATCTGAACCGTACTTGTGCTTTTCCGCACAAATTAATTAGAATGAATCTGAATAATTATTATAATAATTATTTTTATTACTATAATTATTATTATTATTATTATTATTATTATTATTATTATCATTAGTACTATTATAATAAGCATAATTATTATTATTAGTACTATTATTATAATTATTAATATTATTATTTGTTTGTGTTTGTGAAGTAGAGAGGAGAGAGAAAGATTTTGTTGATTACATAAAAGAGAGTAGGGTGTAGGGGTGAATTTGATTTGGACCAAAAAAAATATGAGCCTTTAGATTAAGTTGGAAGAATTAAGTTAAAATGAATCTAAACCGTCCTTGTGCTTTGTCAAATGAAAGATTCAAAATGAGTTCTGTTTTATTATATAGATTATTTATTATTATTATTTTTTATTTTTACTTTACATTTCACTTTCATCATAATTTAAATCTAAAATTATGTTTGTAACTTTAAAAGAAAAGAAAATGTAAGACCCCAACTTTTATGAATAAAGATGAATTTTTCTCTAAATATAATTTTGAATATTAAGGTGTGAATTTATTATAATATTATAGTTCTGAGTAATATTTTTAAATTTTATAAAATAAGCAAGTTGTTATAAAATATTCGATTGGTCGGGGAATATTCGTTTTAATAGGAAATATTCGTACGATGGCACAATCATTGGTGGACCCCACAACGGAATTATTGTCGGAGTTAAAAAATGACATAAATAACTTTTTATAAAAATAACAACGAAAGTTTTACCGTTAACTGTTGAAATACCCGGTAATAAAAGTACAGTAATACGCGTGGTTGCATAGTAGCACACGGTATTTGATGCTTAGGTGAGAAGTCACTCAGATTTACTTAATTATTGCTACAGTAATTGTTGCATAGTATCTCACATTATTGATTCTATTATTGTCACAGTATTATCTGCACACTATTTTATATTATTAAATCAATAATTGAGATGACAAATTATTCATATTATTATTTTCATTATTGACAATGTCTAGAAAGTTCTGTCGAGAAAAGATGTTTGGTCACCTAATTTGCGCCAATAGGGAGAAATCTTTATCGGAAATCTCCTTCTTTCCTGGGAATGATCTGGTTGTTAATGTGACGCCCCAAAATAGGTATATATCACCCATTCTGAGTTGCCAAATACATGGTACAGAATACAACTACAACTTAATTATACAACTGTCGTGCAAAATGCGACAAAATATAAGCTGTGAGTTTTAATAAAAATATTGTCTCCTAAACAATATTCAAACTCAAATTCAATCCTCATTACAATTATTATCACATTTCCTGGACCATCTCCATTTCCTGACTAGTCCCAGCTATATTCTCATTTCCTGAATAGAAAAGTGAAAGAAAAGGGTGAGCTCAACTAGCCCAGTGAAAATATTATGACTAAGATAATGCAGAATAAATTATCGTTAGCCTTCAACAGTATAACAACTGATAGAATACAATAGACAATAAGTTTTAGATCAACAACTGTAGCGGAACAAGCAATCCATTAAAAGAGTCAAGTAGAGCATGATATCTACTGACTACTATCTTCTATGATTTAAAAAGTTTATCATCAATTTTATCGCTGAGACTCAGCTCAATAAATAATCCACATCATTGAATTATCCATGCACTACAGGCCAATGATATTCATTAGTATAACAACCAAGAATTATCCATGTACTACGGGCCAAGGATATTCATGTTTTCACCAATGGTCATGATTATATCGAATAATCCATGGTCATAATCATACCAATCAATAGTCCATCTATGCACTACGGGTCAAAGATGACTTTTACCGCATCATATATAACATTACAGGTCAAGATTATACCGAATAATCCTTGGTCATAATCATACCAATAACCAGTCTATCTATGCACTACGGCCAAAGATGACTTTCATCACAATATAAGCATGAGGATGATGACAATGATATAAGAATTCAATTAAATGAGAGCAAAGGATAAATTTTAAAGATTTATAATTTAATTTATCCAGGATTCAATAATGTCCAAATTGTCAACATGATACTGCTTTTTGAAGTAAAATTCAAGAATAATATTATATCAAAAATAATTTGGACAGAAAAAAAATCAATTTTTGTCATGAATAGTACCCCGGGAGAATAGTACCTGAGTGAATAGTACCATGTGAATAGTACTTTATGAATAGTACTTTGTGAATAGTACTTTATGAATAGTACTCCGTGAATAGTACTTCATAAATAGTACCGTATTTATGAATAGTGCCCATAAATAGTACTCTATGAATAGTACCGTACGTATAAATAGTATCGTATAAATGAATAGTACCTGTGAATAGTACTCTGGCATGAAAAGCTTATAATTTAACAAGAATATTCAGAAAAATATCTTTGTGAAACGATACTAGATGAAGCGCAAATTTTTAGGATATTCTACTAATTTCACGGAGTATAGAAACAATACTTTAACAAAATAAGTGTAGAATTAGGAATACGAAACGAAATAATATTACTTACATACTACAGAGTATGGAAGAAAATATTATTTCATACGAATATTGAACAAAAATAATATCCCTTTCAAATATTAAACGAATATAATATTCCTTATGAATACGAAAAATAATATCGTAAGCGAATATGAAATAAATAATACCCCTTACAACTGTTGAACGAAAATAATATTCCTACGAATATTGAACGAAGATAATATTCCTTACGAATATTGAACGAAAATAATATTCCTTATGAATATTGAACAAAAATAAAATTCCTTACGAATATGAAAAATAATATCGTAAGAGGATATGAAATAAATAACCCCTTACTTTAGTAGAAGTCTGGATACTGCAATAGTGAAGTAGCATAATACTCTTCTTTTTTCTCTCTATAGATTCTCTCTCTATAATTACTCTTGTGAGTCTTAGTGAATTGGTGATAATGAAAGAAGAATGAGCTTCTATTTATAGGAAAACATAATTTCGATAATGGAACGTTTAGGGGCTCGAATTATTACAGTATAGTACCTTCATCTATACTTCCATTTTTAATTTAGTCCTTCAAGTATTATCAATTTTGCACCACATCCCCTAATAGTACATACATATGAATCAATAGTTCCATTCATGTGAACTAACAATAATTTGCATGTGAACTAATAGCAATTAATTGCTCATTTATTCGATTAATTGCCCGTTTGGTCAATTTAACATCCAAAAATTAATTACTATCGAAATAAATGTCGATTTTCACTAACACTAATAATCCCAACACAATGGAAATATTTTTTATCAACAATTTCATCTTTAATCAACATGAACTTATTCATCATTAATATTATAACTCACAATATTTAACAACCAGATTATTTCCAAGAAAGAGGGGTTTTCCGATAAGGATTTCTCCCTATTGGCGTGCAATTAGGTGACCAAACCCCTTTTCTCGACAGAACTTTCTAGACATCGTCAATAATACAAATAATAATATGAAAAACTTTATCGTCTCAATTATTGATTTAATAATATAAAATATTATGCAGATGATAATATGACAATAATTGAATCAATAATATGAGAGATATTATGCAGCAATTACTGTAGCAATAATAAAGTATAACTGAGTGACTTCTCACGTACGCATCAATAATCAATACTGTAATGCTACTATGCAACCACGCGTAGACATTTTTTACTTTACCAAAAGGTATTTCAATAGTTTAATGGTAAAACTTTCACCGTTATTTTATAAAAAGATATTTACATCATTTTCTAACTCCGAAATAATAATTCCGTTAGGGGTCCACCATGATTGATTAAAGCTGTCGTATCAATATTCCCTGATAAAACGAATATTCCCGACCAATCAAATATTTTATGACAACTTACATACTTTGCAAAGTTTATAAATACTACCCACAACTATAACATTATATCAAATCCACACCTTAATATTAAAAATATTTCGAGAAATTAAATCTTTATTCATAAAATTTGGGGTCTTACTGATAAGTGGGTTTTACACCTACTTATTGGGTATCAATTTACGCGAATTATGCCCATCTCAAGTACATTTCAGTCTGTTTTAGTTGCATTTCATGTTATTTTGCATTGCATGTACTTAAAACTCCTTTTGGTAAAAAAGTGCAGGAAACAACCTAATTTGGTGGTATTTGAGGGCACGAGGCTAATGGACGCATGAAGCGGGGCACAAGCTGGGAGATGAGTGGCATGAGGATCAAATGGAGCAGAAGATTAAGCATGGATGGACAAAGGAAGGGTGCAAAGAGAACGGTCGGTCTGTGAAAGAGAAACTAGAGTTCAGATTGCGAAGCTGCTACCGCCGCCGACATAATAGCTCTTGAGCGCATACCGCTACCTACCGCCGAGTACTCGGATGGACAGAGCATGATCTCATCGCAAGTCTCGCCATGAGAGAACACTGCTGAGGGCGCGACTACCACGCCGCAATCTTCAAGTCATTGCTTTTGTTTTATTTTAATTTTTAATTAAATAAGTTGCAATTTGTTTTAAACGATATCTGACTGGTGTCAGACGCACACGGGGATAACTTTTAACGTATTTTCATAATAGAAACTAGGGTTTTACATTGGGAGAGATTCCAACGAAGAACAAAGCCTAAACTCCATCTTTTCTAATTCTTGAGATTTTCTGTCATTGTGGTTTAGTATTTTTGTTTTGCTGGATTTATATAAGGATTTGAACGTTAACTTTGTTTTACAATCTGCAATTGGGTTTGATCGTTTCTATCTTTCATCTTTTAATTATTTTCTTGATAACCATGTTTAGCTTTAATCCCATAATGGCTTTTGGTTCAGTCATGAACTAAACTTCATTATGGGATTCTAACGAATTTTAATATGTAGTTTGGTTGCATGTTTGATTGCTAGGGCTGTTTTACATAGCATATGGAAATTCTATTATGATTGTTTGCATGTATGAATTCTTGATCACCATTCGTTTCAGTATTTGCATGGAATTGACAATGAACATGCGAGTATGGATTGTAGTCATAATAACATACGTATATAGGACTGTTGTATATGGCTTGCGTATTTCGTGAATGAGATAGACATATACTTATTCACCGTATGAGTTAAAATAAGGGCTTGTGCTTAAAATTAGTATGAATACAATTTCACATAGACATATAGTGATTTTGGTTATATTGATGATTACATAGAGTCTATCATTTGTGGATGCTGTGTAAGTAGGTCATAGTGCATTGAAAAATGGCTATGACTCTATTAGTGCTCTTGGCTATTTTCCTGTGATATGTGAACAATTCTTGCATGATAGTGGTAATTAAATGAAATATTAAATGAAGTTAGGATCCCATTATTTCTAGATTTGATTTATTCCATTCTTATTCACATTTTAGTTATTATTTGTAGTTAGAATAATTCACACTTTTGATCTTTAGTTTAAGCATATAGAAATAGTGATTTGATTGATGAATAGTAGATTAAATTGAACAACTTTCTCTGTGGGATCGATACTTTACTTACTCTGTATTACTTGTTGACACATGTATGCTTGCATGAGTTAGAGCTCTTTTGTCATAACTGAAAAAGAGGCAACACTTACAGTTAATATTGCAAGTTATATTATTGATGAATAAATGTTGTTAAAAATATTGAGGGAATTTTTATGAAGTATTTATTGTAAGTTTGGCGTATTATTTAGACCCCCACTTACTCATTTTTCAAAACTATCGATAGGAGTTATCTCGGTTTATATATATATATATATATATATATATATATATAAAATAAAGTCGGGGTTAGGGGGAACCTTTGTCACGGGGGGGACAAAATTTGGTTATATATATATATATATATATATATATATATATTATAATAAGTTTTATTTTTAATGAAAAATATAATATATTATATTTTATTACGCATAGTGTTTACATAGTAAATCATAAAAAAAAATTAGCCGATCAGTTGCACGCCCGTGATTCCTACACTGTGCAGTTCGTGATTTTTTTTCCTAAATAGTATTCTTTCATTCTCCTATAAATAGGATGCTTAGTTTAGAATTGAAAAACACACCAGAATCAGAGAATTTTTCTTCTATAATGTTGAGCATATTTCTTTCGAGTTTTAGGAAGCTTTGAGTGTAGAAAACAGTGCAAGTTTTCTTCAAAAATATTCCCGCTATACCAGTTGGAATACTCTCCTTTTAAGGTAAGGGATATTATTTTTGTTCAATACTCGTAAGAAATAATATTTTCTTCCATACTATGTAATATGTAAGTAATATTATTTCTTTTCAGATTTCGAATTCTACACTCATTTTGTTAAAGTATTGCTTCTAAACTCCTTGAAATTAATAGAATATTTTTGAAATTTGCGTTTCATCTAGTATCTTTTTATAAAAATATTATTTTGAGCATTCTTGATAATTTTTAATCTTTTCATGCCAGAGTACTATTCACGGGGTACTATTCTCAGGGTACTATTCACTCGGTTACTTCACTCAGGGTACTATTCATGACAAAAATTGATTTCTTTTCGGTCCAAATCATTTTTGATACAATATTATTCTTGAATTTTACTCCACAAAGCAATATCATGTTGATAATTTGGACATTATTAAATTCTGGATAGATTAAATTATAAATATTTAAAATTTATCCTTTGTTTTTATTTAATTGAATTCTTATATCATTGTCATCATTCTTATCCTTATATTGTGATGAAAGTCATCTTTGGCCCGTAGTGCTTGGATAATTCGTGGACGTGATACTAATGAATATCCTTGGCCCGTAGTGCATGGATAATTCAGTGATGTGAATTATTTATTGAGCTGAGTCTCAGCGATAAAATTGATGATAAACTTTTTAAATCATAGAAGATAGTAGATATCATGCTCTACTTGACTCATCTAATGGATTTCTTGTTCTGTTGCAGTTAAACTTGATGTTTATTATATTTTATCAGTTTAACAGTGTTGAAGGCTAACGATAATTTTTCTGCATTATCTTAGTCATAATATTTCTTACTGGGCTAGTTGAGCTCACCCTTTGCTTTCATTGTTCTCTTCAGAAAATAAGAACGTAGCCGGGACTAGTCAGGGAACGAAGTGATGGTCCGAATTGGTGGTTGTAGTAGTCCTCACTATTCTATAAAATAGTGTGATAATAAATGTAATGGGGACTCCATTTGAGTTTGGATATTGTCTATAAGAAAATATTCGTGTAAAAACTCGTAGCTCATGTTGTATAATTAAGTTTGTATTTGTATTCTATACCATGTATTTGGCGACTCAGAATGAGTTATGTATACCTATTTTGGGGGCGTCACCGTTGGTATCAAAGCTTAGGGATATGATCCCTAGATGAGATGTGAGACTAGAACTAGGAGGGGAGAGACGGGTAAATCCTTCGCTAGTATGACCTATCTAATCTTATTTGTTATTTAATTGGTCAGTCAAAATATAGGGGTATTATGTGGTATGTCAATTAACCCTTGTTTTGTGGCAGTATTTGAAAATGACATCTAAAAATGTTGAGATAAGCAATGGAGCACAGGATGTTAGGAGATTGCATATTTAAAATTTGATGTTGAAAGTTAATAGTCATGATTATATGTAAAGTCCTTCAAAGGAACACATGTACAAGGACTTAGTGATAGATCAAATTTGTTAGGTTGATCTGGACTTTAATGTTTATCATTCTGTAAATGAATGTATAGAAGAAGAGATCAAAACTATTAGGTTGATCTATATCTTGAAATATAATAAATAGGCTTCAACTGAATCGTAGTCTATCAAGATGATCAAGAGATTATAGAAGACAAGGCAGAATCGTAGAGCGTTGAGGATCGTAGTGTATCTTCTTTGAAGGGCCTCTCCGAAATTGTAGAGTAGTCCTAACGCTTGCTGAGCCAAGTTAGAGTTCGTAGAGTGCTCTCGGAAGCGTAGAGTCTGCAAGTCAAGCAAGTGAAGATCGTAGTGTACCAGTACTTAAGAGAAATCATAGTGTTCTCATCTATCAGCACCAGACCAAGTACCAAGGTGGCATGACACCACGATCAGAATCGTAGAGATTCATCTGTCTGTGTCAGAAGCATCGAGCCTCGCCACTTGTTTAAAGATTAATCACAACAAATATGGAATGAACTATAGACGTTGAAGACCTCGGGAGTCCCAATGACACAATAGGCATCCTTAGTATATAACAAAGAAACGTATTGAAGAAGCTAAGAAAAGTACTATGGGTCAGCAGAAAATACCTTTTCAGGTGTTAGGTGAGATAGGAGTCTACTGTGTCCGTGGCCCAGTCTGCTAATCAGAAGTTATGCAGAAAGTCTCCATCAAAGCTCAGAAATGTCAAATGCATTTAATGCTTCAACGGATGTCTTCAACGGATACATTTCAAAGGCATCATATATACAAAACATCAGCAGATGAAAAAAAAGGCTAGCATTGAACAAAAAAGCTGAAGAACACTCAACGATCAAACTCTACGATCTGAAAAAGGAAAGCTTGCTCAGCTACTCAATTCTTTCGAACACAAGCTTAACGACAACTGAGTAGCACCATTCAAGAACTCAACTATTATCTAGTGAAGGAAGAAGTTTCAAGTCAGAAGGACTTGAAGAGTTCTAAGTGAACTGAGAAGTACTAGGTCTGCTGGACTTGAAGAGTTCAATAGTGAACTAAGAAGTTCCAAGACTTTTGGTCTTGAAGGAATCTGTAAGATTCAGAAGTTGTAAAGATATCCTTAGTGGATTTCCTACTCGGGGAGTAGAAGAGTGGAATATGAGCTTTGAATGCTCTGAACCACTTAAAATCACTGTGTCCCTTATATTCTTGCCATAATTGTCATAACTGCTTTACTCTTATTTATTCATTATATCTTGAAGGGAAAACAAACAAATTTTAATTCCACTGTGCTTAAATCATTATCAAAACTTACAAGTATTTCGAAAAGAAAGAATTTAAAATATCTATTCAACCCCCCTTCTAGATAACTATTGTGCCTCTGGGAACTAACAATTGGTATTAGAGCCAAACAGCCTACAAAGCATAAGTAGATCCAATGGCACATCTGATAAGAGAATCAAAGACTGAAGGAGGCAGCAAGCCACCTATGTGCAACAAAGATAAATTCGCCAACTGGAAAGTTCGTATGCAAGCCTACATGGATTCAATAGATGAAGATCTATTTTAAAATGTTCAAATGGACCCTATATTCCTACCAAGCTTGCTTCTACTGTAGACGATCCAAACAAAATCCAGATAAAGGTCAAAGAAGAATGGACTAACAATGAAAAGAAAGTTGTCCAACTCGACAAAAAGGCCAAGAACATCTTGTTTTAATCGTTAGAAGACGATCTATTTGAAAATATGGTAAACAACAAAACATCAAAGGAAGTGTGGGAGGCATTACTCATCATGCATGAAGGAACAGAAGAAGTCAGAGAAAACAAGCAATCTCTCCTGACTCAGCAATATGAAATGTTTGCACACGTTCAAGGAAAAAATGTCACTTCCACCTACGAAAGATTCAATGTACTGCTCAACTCTCTTCGAGCCTATGGAAAGATCTATCCAAATAAAGATCTAATCATAAAGTTCATGAGAGCTTTACCTAGCAAGTGGGATGCCAAAATCACTGCCATCAGAGAGTCAAAGAATCTCCATGAAATGACTGTTCAACAATTATATGGCAACCTTCTCACATATGAACTGGAGCTGACTCAACGAGCAGAAACTCTATCCGAAGGAAGAAAGAAAGACAAAGGAGTTGCTCTAAAAGCAACAAACAACACTTCCAAAGCTAACACTGAGAATGACTCTGACTATGATGAAGATTATGATGAGGACTTTGCAATGTTGGTAAAAAGACTCAGAAGATTCATGCATCAAGGCAAAAACAGCAAACCTAAGAAGTTCAACAACTACAACAGCCAAGAACAAATAAGAGACTTATGCTACAACTGCAAAAAGCCTGGCCATTTCATTGCAAACTGCAACAAGCCTCTCAAAGAAGAATTCAAGAAAAGATCAAATTCAAAGAAAGAATTCAAAGGCAACAAGAGGCTTCAGAAGAAAGAAAAAGGTCTTGTGGCCAGAGGATCGTGGAGTGACTCAGACAATGACTCAACTCCCGAATCTGGAGATGATGAAGATCCTCAAATGGCAAATCTTTGTCTGATGGCCAAACATAAGAAGAGCTCTGACATACTTGAAGTAAGTATAGATGAGGTATTTGACTTTAACTCTCCTGATGTAGACATTGATGATTTAAGAACTGCTCTACATGGCATAACATCTGATCTGCATTAATACATAAAATGGTTCAGAGTTCTGTCCAAAGATTATTCTCTTCTTCAAAAAGAGAAAGAGAAAGTTCAAGAAGAACTGGAAACAGCTCTTCTAAGTACTAACTCTCTTTCCAAATTTGAAGCTAAGAATAAATTTTTAAAACAGACCAATGAACTTAAGGCACAAAGAGAGTCAAGTCTGACCTCTAAAATTGAGGAACTGGAAAGGACAATCTCTACATAGAATAAATCCTCTTCTTCCATGGACTCCCTGATCTCCAGTCAGATAAGTGCATCTAACAGAATAGGTTTAGGTTTTGGGGAACCCACCTCAAAACCATATGTGGAAAAGATAAAGGAAACTAGCTCTAGTAATATTTCAAGTAGAAGCATTACATTTGTGAAATCCTCACAGAAGGAAGAACCAGTCCAAACCTCCTCTTCAGATCCAACCTATGTTCCAAGGAATAAAGGATCTCATACTAGCCTAGGTTTCAGAAGGGAGAAGAGTAACTCAATCTCTACTCTCCAACATCAAAGGGTCGTAAGTCGAGTAAAATTGACTCCACGAACCAACTGGGAAGGAATAGTAGAGTTAAGCCTCATTTTTCACGAATTATGAAACATAAGGAAACATGAAAAAAGGAAAATAAGTATAAAGGAAGGATTGCTGGAAAACCACATAAGTCCAAATGGAGGAAAAATCCATACACACACACACAAGCATGCATCATATTAGATGTTTTGTATGTAATAAGACTGGTCATAAGGCTGCAATATGCTACCATAACCCTATGCATGTGAAATCCAAAATTAAGTAAATTTGGGTTGCCAAGGGTACTAACAAAGTAGGACCCATGCAAGTATGGGTACCCAAATGAGAGTTCTATCTTACCACAGAAACCAAGCTCCACGATCATAACCTGGTATCTGGATAGTGGATGCTCAAGGCACATGACAGGGAACAAAGTGCTTCGCCTAACTTCACCCCGTGAAAAGGGGGGGTCCAACAAAATCTTGGAGATAATGGCTCTGGCAAGACAAGAGGATATGGCTCAGCTAGGAATGGAGCAATGTCCTTCAGTAAAGTGGCCTATGTGGAAGGTTTACAACACAATGTTCTAAGCATAAGCCAACTCTGTGACAAGGGTCATCAAGTCCTTTTCCTCAATAATCAATGTCTAGTCAGAGATATGAATACATCCTCTATAAAACTGACTGGAACAAGAGAAGGCAATGTCTATACTGTCAATCTTGATCAACTAAGCTCGGATGAGATGATATGCTTTCTGGCTAAAGCATTTGAAGAAATGAGCTGGTTATGGCATAGAAGATTGTCTCATCTCAACTTCAAAAGCATGTCTAAACTGGCCTCCAAGGATCTAGTAGGAGGCTTACCCAAGTTTAGCTTTGTCAAAGAAAGGCCATGTGATGCCTATCAGCTTGGAAAGCAGACGAGAAGCTCATTTAAGAGCAAAATTGTCAACTCAATTGACAAGCCCCTGTAGCTGCTTCATATGGATCTATTTGGGCTAATTCCAACAACGAGCCTTGGAGGGAAGAGATACTCACTGGTCGTAGTAGATGACTACACCAGATTCACTTGGGTGTTCTTTCTAAACTCAAAAGATGAAACTAGCTCCCAACTAATTAAAATGTTCATACTAGTGATGAACGAGAAAGGGGAGAAAATCAAGGCTATAAGAAGTGATCATGGCAGAGAATTCGACTTCTCTGAGATGGACCAGTTCTGCACAGACAATGGCATCAGTCACAACTTCTCAGCTCTATGAACCCCTCAGCAAAATGGAGTAGCTGAGAGAAAGAACAGAACGTTGATAGAGGCTGGAAGAACTCTACTAGCAGTAGCCCATCTGCCTGAATACTTCTGGGTAGAAGTTGTCAACACTGCATGCTACACTCAGAACATATCTCTTTTACACTCTACGTTAAAGAAGACTCCCTACGAACTGTAGAGAGGAAGAAAATCAAGTGTCAGCTACTTTTATGTGTTTGGATGTGCATGCTATATACTTAACAACAGAAAATAGTATTTGACAAAGTTCCAACCCAAGTCTGACGAAAGAATCTTTCTAGGATAAGCCACACAGTAAAGCTTATAGAGTGTTCAACAAGAAGACACTGAGTGTTGAAGTCTCAATTCACATCATCTTTGATGAAATAAACTTGGACAGAACAAAGTCTCAAGACACTACGAACGATAATTCAGACACTACGAATGAGGTCGTCGAGCTCAACACTACGATTGTAGTTTTAGAAAATGAAATCGTTGAGAAAGAAGAGGAGATCGTAGAGAGAACTACGCAAGACAATAAACCTCCACATCAAGAAGCTGAAATTGATCTTGAAGGTCTCAGACAAGAAGGCATCAGGACAGATGTTCTAACAGGAAATAGATGGGAAAGAGACCACACTCAAGACTTAATCATTGGAGACCCAAATGCAAGAGTCAAAACAAGAGCCGCCACCCAAAATGAGTGTTTCTATCTGAGCTTTCTATCACAAATGGAACCCAAGAAGATAGAAGATGCTATGGAAGACGCCAGCTGGATAGAAGCCATGTAGGAAGAACTAAATCAGTTTGAAAGAAGCAAAGTATGGAGATTAGTTCCAAGACCAAAGAGTCATCCTGTCATTGGCACCAAGTGGGTCTTCAGAAAGAAGATGGATGAAGATGGAGTAATTGATGAGTGCATTCTATATGAACAAATTAGGTACCTTTAAGTTTGTTAATTTGTAAATCCTAAGCTAGTTTGTTTGGTTTTTATGTATTTTCATTGTATTGTTGTGTAATATAGTTTTATATTACTTTTATGTATTTATGTATTAGTTTTATACATTTTTACTTTGTTTTGTAGGAATTGGATGGAATTTCATTTGGGTCGATGGTTGGAATCGCCAAATTCGCATTATCGGTTTGCCATTGACATAGCAGTCCCTTGAAGCCTAGTTTTTGCCATGATCCGGCCATTATCTGTCAAATCTCCAAGAATAAAAGTTGTAGATCAACGTCTCCTCTTTCCGGATCATCTTTAATCACCTCAATTGGAGTTCGGATACGAGAGTTATGGCCATTTTTCCAACGAGTGTCAAATCTGGAAACTACCAATTGCTATTTGCATATCATTCACTTCAAGGCCAATTTGAGCATTTCTCCAGCCATTATTTTAAAGAACTCAAACAATGAAAATTGTATATCTACGTCTCCTCTTTCCGGATGATCTTGACTCATTCAAATCGGAGTTCTTATGAAGAAGTTATGGTCATTTTTCCAACAGATGTCCAAGCAGAAAATTACCCGATGCTGCAGCGCGACTTGCTAGTGTATTTCCGGCGCTGCAACAACACAAAGCAGTAGCCTAGCCCCTTTTCAGCGCTGCAGCGCCCCATTCAAGCCAAATCATGGTGCTGCAGCGCTAGACACGAATTTTTGACAGATTTCAGCTATTAAATACTCAACCTAGTGGCTAGAACTCATTCTTGGGGATCTAGTGCAAACATTTGTAACACCTATGAAGTCAAGGAATTGAATTAAACTTCAAGATTTTCTTTGATACTTGTATGATACATTGGATGATTACCTAATATTTGGAATAGTTTGATTTATTTGTTTATGAATTAAACTTCTAATTTGCTTTCCTTTTGATTGGTGTCATACAAATTGGTTCTTTATATTTCGTGCTTAATGTTTAATTGCTAAGGAATTGGTAATTAGTTTGGTAATCTATTTGAAATTGGAAAATGAATTGTGAATTTAGACCAAAAATATAAGGGCATGTGATTATGTTATGCATAATTTATGTATTGTCAATTGATAGCGGCCGCCATGATTATAAAGAGAGTTAAGAGATTTGAACAAAGTGATGCACGCCAAGTGTGACGCCCCCAAAATAGGTATACATCACCCATTCTGAGTCGCCAAATATATGGTAAAGAAAACAACTACAACTTTATTATTACAATTGTCGTGCAAAATACGACAACACATATTGTGAGTATAAATACAAATATTGTCTTCTAGACAATATCCACACTCAAATAAAGTCCTCATTACAATTATTAACACACTATTTTACAAAATAGTGAGGACCGCTAAACAACTGCCTAGAATCATCATTCCACACCCTGACTACTTCCCGTTATGTTCTCGCTTCCTCAGAAAAAAAATGGAACAAAAAGGAAAAGGGTGAGCTCAACTAGCCTAGTAAAGAATATTATGACTAAGATAATATACAAAAAATTATCCTTAGTCTTCAACAGGGAAAAATATGATAGAATATAATAGACAACAAGTTTTAGATCAACAACTACAGCGGAAACAATAATTCATTAAAAGAGTTAAGTAGAGAATGAAATCTACTATCATCTATGAATTTAAAAGTCCATCATTAATATTTTATCCCTTTAACATCAATCAATATACATCTTGCATCAAATATTCATCTTTGCACTACGGGCCAAAGATATTCATTTGTATCACTAGTTGGTCATGTTCATCTTAACACCTGTTCATTTTTGCACTACGGGCCAAAGATATTCATCAGGTAATCATACATCTTTGCACTACAGGCCAAAAATATTCATCAAGTAATCATACATCTTTGCACTACAGGCCAAAGATATTCATCAAGTATCACCTATTAAGGACTGAGGATGATGAAAAACATTTTAGAGAACGAATCTAGTGAGACAGAAGGACAATTATTAGGGATTCGTATTTTGGTTTATCCAAATTCAATAATACTCCATAATAACCAATTGTGAAGTAGAATTCAAAAATAAAGATCAAAACATGGATACAATCAAAGATAGTAACCAAAATAGACATCTGGGACAAAGAAGAGAAAATTTCATTTTTCGGTGAATAGTGCTGTATTCGTGAATAGTGCCATATACGTGAATAGTAACCCCGACACAAAAAGGTATAAATTCTATAATAGAATTTATATCAATATTTCAGCATAATGATATTGAAGAAAATAATATCATTTACGAAGAAAATAACATCCCTTACCTCAAAAGAATAGTATTTTTGACCGGAATGTCGAAAACTTGCACTGAATAGCAACTCTCAAAGTTTCTAAATACTCACAAAATACACTCGATAATATATATATAGAGAGAAAACTTGTTTCTAGTGTGATTTTTAATTCTAACTTAGCACTCTATTTATAGGAAAATGTTAGAACGCCAAAGAAGACTTGACCTGTAACCTGATGGCTTTACCTGCAACTATTCCCACCTACCACATTTGAAATAAAATTCCAGCACATTTTTTCACCAACCATACGTGGGACCCAATCATTCTAGAATTTTTCACCAAAATGATAAATTTAGAAACTTCAACAACTTTTGAACCAGTCACCTCTTAAAATTCATAACAAATCATACGTTCATTTTTAACGGTTCAAAATTTGTGGACATATACTCAACTTATATATGTATAACATATTCAAAAAGCACAACGATTCAACGGTCGGATTAAAAATTATAACTCACGCAATATATCTTAAGAACACTGATTTTTCAGGTTATGAGTCCTTCGGACCAGTTTTCTTCATTTATAACCGCATAAAATAAATAAATCCATCATTTATATCCACATCAAATAAATATTTTCTTATCATATAAATTAATAAATAATTATTCACAAATAATATTACAGAATCACAATAATGACAACTGAATCGTTCTCGGAAAGAGGAGGCTTTCCGATAAGGATTTCTCCTTACTGGCGCGCAATTAGGTGACCAAACCTCTCCTTGATGTAACTTTCTAGACATTGCCACTAATGCTATCTAATAATATTATTCAAATAATATGAATTATTGATCGATAATGGGAAATTTCATGCGGTGACAATTATTGAAACAACAATAATATAAAATTTCAACGCAAAGAATTATTGAATCAATAAAATAAAATATTGAACAAGAATTACTGTAACAATTATTGAGTAAAGCCTTCTTACGATAAATCAATAATTCAACAATAATAATGTGCAATACTGGTAAGTATCTTTATGCAACCACAGCGTATTCTCGTATTTTAACCACCGGTATTCCAACAATTGTTAATTGGTAACAATTACGCCAGATTATTTATAAAAACTCAAACTTGTTATTTTCTTCATCCGAAAGCGGTTATTCGTTATGGGGTCCACAAATGGCTATGCTGCTAGTGCATTTAATATTCCCCGACAACAAGAATATTCCACGACCAAACAAATATTCCCAGACAATAATGAATATTTTATAACCACTTGCTTATTTTGCAAAATTTGCACATTTCACCCATAACCAAAGTATTATATCAAATTAACTCCTTATTATTTCAAGATAATGAATAGAGAAAATTCAATTTTATTTATAATAAGTTGCGGTCTTACAACCTCCCCTCCTTATGAAATTTCATCCTCGAAATTGACGTACGTACCTGGTGTTTCGAAAAGGTGAGGATACCTCGCTTTCATTTTTGATTCCAACTCCCAGGTCATTTCTTCAATAGCATGGTTTCTCCATAAAACTTTAACTTGTGGTATAATCTTGGTGCGTAGGACATGCTCTTTCCTATCCAAGATCTTGACAGGTACCTTCTCGTATGTTAAATCTTCAGCTATTTCGTCTGGTTCTAATGCAATAATTTGGTTCGGGTCTTTCACATATTTACGTAGCATGGATATGTGAAACACGTTATGAACATGAGACATACTTGGCGGTCAAGCGAGTCTATAGGCCACAGTTCCTACTAGATCGAGGATTTCAAATGGACTAATAAATCGAAGGTTTGAGCTTTCCTCACATCACTGATTCTCGTTTTTTTTGGAATAACGACTTCTTGCATCCTCTTCTTCATATTCATCAGCTCCAGGTCTGTAGCTTGAGCAGCTTTAACGTTATCGATTAAAGTTGATTCTACTCGTATATTATCACGTAGGTCCCTAGATTTTTTAACTCTATCTCTATCATTTGTAAATTATACAAAATAGGTCTTTATGTTCAACAATATCACACTCGTACTCGCATACGATTTTCTACTCAATGCGTCAACTACCACGTTCGCTTTTCCAGAATGGTATGGTCAGAACAGGTGCCGAAATGAGTCTCCTCTTGAGTTCTTGGAGGCTCTTCTCACATTCGTCACTCCATTCAAATTTTGTATCTTTTCGAGTCAACTAAGTTAACGGAGTAGCGATTCAAGAAAATCCTTCCACGAATCTCCGATAGTAACCAACTAAGCCTAGAAAGCTAGATATTTCAATTACTGACTTAGGTTACTCTCAACTGTGACTCATATCCCAATCTTGGATAGCACATCACAATGGCGCCTATCAGTTTACCACCGCACGAATATAGAGTCCCCTACGGAGAGTCTGGCTTCGGTGCATTCCACAAAGGAAGTCACCAGATAGAGGCTCGAGTACCAACTTCTATAGTCAGGTTTTTAACTCCTGAAGTTCAATAGGAGCCATTTGATATGGATTTTTGAAAATGGGTTTTGTACCGGGTTCAAAGTCGATACAAAATTCAATATCACACTCTGGGGGTAGGCCAGGAAATTCTTCAGGAAATACGTCAAGAGATTTACTAACAACAGAAATATCATTCAAATCTGACGTATTTTTGTTTAAATTCATGAAATGGGCTAAGAAATCTTGACATCCGTTTTTCAATAAACGAATGGCTTAATGGCTTGATATGAAAGTGTTTGACTTCAATGGTTTGGTTTCTTGAATTCGCATAACAAGTTGGTTAGGAATAAGAAAACTAACAACCTTACGAAAACAATCAATTTTGGCATGATGAGTAGTTAACTAATCAATCCCTAAAATCACGTCAAATGCAAGTATCTTTAAAGAGATAAGATCAACAGGTAATGTGATTTTGCCCACTTGGATCAAACAAGATTTATAAATAGTGGATATGATAAAAGTTTCTCCTAACAGAGTCTCCACAGAGAAGTCAAAGTTTAATTTCTCCGGAGTCAAGTTTAAATGTTGAGCACAAGAATTGGTATCTAATAAGGTATAGATTTTACAAGAATTTATAATTAACTAACCCGTGGTACCTTCGTTCGGGTTCCTCGCGTTTTGGGCAGTCACGACAAACGCTCTTCCAGAAACTGTCGACTTTATTTTGTCCGTATCCGCCTTTGGTGCCACCGTCCCTGCTGGACTTGATTTTGCTACAGGATAAAATAGAGCTATGTGATCGTCTTTTCCACAAATAAAACATACCTTGGAAGGCTGTGAATAGTTTGGACTTATATGTCCCTCCTCTCCGCATCTGTAGCATCTAACTGGCGGTCGTTCTCCTCCCCTAGAATTTGTTGCTAGTGTTGGTGCTGCTGCTGACGTCTTTCCATCATCGTTAAATCTTCTCTTCTTGAAATTTCTACTTGAATTATTTCTTCTATTATCTTGGCCATGATTACCACCGAAGTGGTTACCATTTCTGGCATGATAATTTCCTCCACGATGGTTATCATTGTTTCGATGACCGTTGCCACTGGTACGATTATCATCGAGTTATTGGTCGTTATTCTTCGGTTGAGCTGACTCATTATTGCACTCTAATAACTGAGCCCTATTCACAATATCTGAATATAAACAAAGTTTGTGAGAAATGAGGTATTGACGTATTTCGGGTTTCAAACTTCGCAGAAACATTCGCGTCATTCTCTCCTCATTATCAATCAAATGGGATGAAAATCGGGACAACTCGGAAAACTTAGCTTCGTACTGCGACACGTTCATATTGTTTTGCTCCAGCTTTATGAACTCTACCTCCTTCATGTGACGAATACTTTCAGGAAAGTACTTGTCATTGAATAGTTTCTAAAACGTTTCCCATGACATATTGAGTGCGGCTGGCTGGGTACGTTTCATTGATTCCCACCAGTAATTTGCCTCCCCACGGAACATAAAGGTGGCGAATGGAACCTTCTATTCATCCATGTAACCCAAGACATCGAATATCTTGGTAATTTGCTTGACCCACGTTTCCTCCTTAATTGGATCCAGCTTTCCAAAGAATTCTGGTGGTCCCAACTCCTTGAACTGCTTTGCTGTGACAAACCGCGCGTTGTTATCATTTCCACCCGTATTTTGTACACGACTCTCCCTTGTCTGATTTTGCATGAACTGAAAAAACCTCCTAAACATTCCATCATTCATCGTTTTCTCGGTAGTGTTATTTACAGGAGGAATATTGTCATCCTGTTGCACGTTCTCCTGGTTTGTGGTTAAAGGTGTCTCCACAATCTCATACACTCCATTGTTAATGTTCTCAGCTATCATTCTTAAATACTGCCATAAAATAAGTGTTAATTAAACAAATTAACATATCACATAATATCCCTATATTATGACCGACCAACAAATAAGCTTAGGTAGGATACACTAGCGAATGATTTACTCATCTCTCCCTCCTAGTTCTATTCCCCAATCTCCGCCAGAGACCATATCCCTAAGCTCTAATACCAACTGTGACGCCCCCAAAATAGGTATATATCACCCATTCTGAGTCGCCAAATACATGGTAAAGAAAACAACTACAACTTCATTATTATAATTGTCGTGCAAAATACGACAACACATACTGTGAGTTTAAATACAAATATTATCTTCTAGACAATATCCACACTCAAATAAAGTCCTCATTATAATTATTGACACACTATTTTACAAAATAGTGAGGACTGCTAAACAACTGTCTAGAACCATCACTCCATACCCTGACAACTTCCCGCTATGTTATCGCTTCCTGAGAAGTAAAATGGAATAAAAAGGAAAAAGGGTGAACTCAACTAGCCCAGTAAATAATATTATGACTAATATAATAGACAACAAGTTTTAGATCAACAACTGCAGCGAAAACAATAATTCATTAAAAGAGTTAAGTAGAGAATGAAATCTACTATCATCTATGAATTTAAAAGTCCATCATCAATATTTTATCCCTGTAACATCAATTAATATACATCTTGCATCAAATATTCATCACTGCACTACGGGCCAAAGATATTCATTTGTATCACCAGTTGGTCATGTTCATCTCAACACCTGTTCATCTTTGCACCATGGGCTGAAGATATTCATCAGGTAATCATACATATTTGCACTACAGGCCAAAGATATTCATCAATTAATTATACATCTTTGCACTACAAGCCAAAGATATTCATCAAGTATCACCTATTAAGGACTGAGGATGATGAAAAATATTTTAGAGAACGAATCCAGTGAGACAGAAGGACAAATATTAGGGATTCGTATTTCGGTTTATCCAAATTCAATAATACTCAATAATAACCAATTGTGAAGCAGAATTCAAAAATAAAGATCAAAACATGGATACAATTAAAGATAGTAACCATAATAGACATCTGGGACAAAGAAGAGAAAATTTCATTTTTAGGTGAATAGTTCCAGTTTCATGATTCATGAATAATGTCGTCGTATCGTGAATAGTAACCCCGACACAAAAAGGTATAAATTCCACAATAAAATTTATATCAATATTTCAGCATAATGATATTGAAGAAAATAATATCATTTACGAAGAAAATAACATCCCTTACCTCAAAAGAATAGTATTTACGAATAGGAATGTGAAACTTGCCTTTGAATAATAAGCAACTCTCAAAGTATCTAAATACTCACAAAATACGCTCGATAATATAAAAAGAGAGAAAAAAAACTTATTTCTGGTGTGATTTTCAATTCTAACTTAGCACTCTATTTATAGGAAAATGTTAGAACGCAAAGCAGCATTTGACACAGAACTCGATGGCTTTACTCGCTACTATTCCTACCCACCACATTTGAAATAAAATTCCAGCACATTTCTTCACCAACCATAGGTGGGGCCTACTCATTCTAGAATTTTCCACCAAAATGATAAATTTAGAAACTTCAACAATTTCTGAACCAGTCACCTCTTAAAATTCATAACAAAACATACGTTCATTTTTAACGGTTCAAAATTTGTGGACATATACTCAACTTATATATGTATAACATATCCAAAAAGCACAACGATTCAACGGTCGGATTAAAAATTATAACTCACGCAATATATCTTAAGAACACTGATTTTTCAGGTTATGAGTCCTTCGGACCAGTTTTCTTCATTTATAACCACATAAAATAAATAAATCCATCATTTATATCCACATCAAATAAATATTTCCTTATCATATAAATTAATAAATAATTATTCACAAATAATATTACGTAATCACAATAATGACAACCGCATCCGCTTCTCGGGAAAGAGGAGGCTTTCAGATAAGGATTTCTCCTTCTTGCGCCGCAATTAGGTGACCAAACCTCTCCTTGTAACTTTCTAGACATTGCCAATAATGCTATCTAATAATATTATTCAAATAATATGAATTATTGATCTGATAATGGGAAATACTGTGCAGTGACAATTATTGAAACAACAATAATATAAAATTTCAACGCAGCAATTATTGAATCAATAAAATAAAATATTGAACAGTAATTACTGTAATAATTATTGAGTAGTGCCTTCTTACGATAAATCAATAATTCAACAATAATGTGCAATACTGGTGTAACTCTTTGTGCAACCACGCGACATTCACGTATTTTAACCACCCAGTATTCCAACAAAGTTAATTGGTAACAATTACGCCGTTATTTATAAAAACTCAAACTTGTTATTTTCTTCATCCGACAGTTATTCGTTATGGGGTCCACAAATGGCTATGCCGTCGTACGAATATTCCCCGACAACAAGAATATTCCACGACCAAACAAATATTCCCCGACAATAATGAATATTTTATAACCACTTGCTTATTTTGCAAAATTTGCACATTTCACCCATAACCAAAGTATTATATCAAATTAACTCCTTATTATTTCAAGATAATGAATAGAGAAAATTCAATTTTATTTATAATAAGTTGCGGTCTTACACCAAGTGTTTGATAAAATGCTTGTGTGGGGATATTGTGTTCTTAGCTCTTTATCTATCTATCTATCTATGTTTTGTTTTTCTGTTATTTTAATTAATTGTAATCATAATTTATCGTTTTAATCAAATGTTTAAATGAGACTTAGGCGATATAAAGTTAGTACTTGGTTAATCATTAGAGATAATTCCTCGTGGGTTCGACAACTCTCTTATCATTATATTACTTGTGGATCGGCGTATGCTTCTTAAATTTAGTAATAATGCGAAAATCGACCAACAAGTTTTTGGCGCGCAGTTTCTTAGAAATTATTATTCTAATATTGTCCAATATTGATTTCAATCAATTTAGTCTTAATTTGAACGTGTATTTTTTTTGTTTGATCTTTGTTTGTGCGTGTTTACCGATTGCGATAAATAGGCTGACAAGACTGTATGTAAATGCGGCTCTTGTGCAAGACTTTGCGTAAGCTGGGGCCTTACAGTTTTATTTATTGTTATCGTTTGTGAGATTGGATTGACAAAATTGTAAGTAAATGCATTGCTCTTGTGAATGACTCAGTGTAACTATTGGATCCTTACAGTCCGATTTTGCATGACACATTTTTATTAAACTTGTATTTCTATTTTAAATAAAGTCAGGCTGAAGACTATAAAACAAGCGTTTATTGGGAGCCAACCCAAGTTATAAAATTTTGTTTTAGTTAATCTCAGATACCAAATAGCTATAAGCATGATTCACTAACGAATCGCCAAGCAAAGTAAAAGGCAAGGCATGTCAAGGCACAAGTTAAGGCCAAAAAGAAGGTGTAATGACTTATGGTGGTGAGGATGCTGTCGATGACAATTAGCACAGCCTCAAGGAAGTCCTCTAGTTTTAATTTTATCTATCTTTACATTGAGGACAATGTTCTTCTTAAGTTTGGGGGTACTCGTGATATTCTTGGTACTTGAATTAGTATTATGTTATTATGTTAGTTATTTTGATGTTTTTATGTTTAGTTGTGCATATTAGTTAAAATTTTGAAAATTTTCCATTTTATGTTATATCTTAGCTAATAGTAGACGTCGGTTGCGGTAGGCGACAACTGATAAATGATCACGAAAGTTCTTTACATTGAATTCTTTTATTGCGTTTAGTAAGGACATTGTCGATTTCAAGTTTGGGGGTCTTCTACGTTTTGTTTTGATATGTTTTATTTTATTGTTTTTTTTGTGGGTTTAATTACATTTCTAGTATAGGTTATCTCTTGAGCATTGATTTAATTTGAATTGAGCTATAATATATGATCAGACAAATGATTGTTAAGGTTATAACTCATGAAAAATGGATAAATGTTTCTTAGTTTCGATGATTGACTTATTGTTGGTTATTGCTTTGCTTATGACTCCTACTTTTGAGCACTCATCCATTTGTAATGAACTAGTTGTATAATTAGAGAAGGCTTATATGACCGAATGCTTGTGAGAGATATCAATAAGCTCTAGAACTCGTTTAAACATCACTCGAAGTAATATACTTAAGTTTAATAAATTGGTTATGTGGTGGGTTGAGATGGAGCGTAAAACGCACTCACTCATAGACACATACTTAGGGGAGATAGAGCGTAAAACGCACTCACCTATAAAAAAAGAAAAAAAAATATATCAAAAATCTTGCGGTGGGTTGAGATGGAGCGTAAAACGCACTCGCCCATAAAAGTAGACTTAAGGTTGAGATGGAGCGTAAAACGTACTTGCCCATCAAAGCAGACTTAGGGAAAGATGTAGTGTATAATGCACTCGCCCAAATATTTGATGTGTCTATAATTGCGGTGAGTGATGTGTTAAGCATGTAGTTTTTGAAGTTTATGTCTTTCATAAAGTAATATAGTTGCATAAGCCAATCCGAGTTATAATTGGTTTAGTGCAAATAGATACACACACACACACACAGAAAAGATCTAAAGCAAGGTATGACTAACAAGCAAGTTGAAATCCTAGACGTTGTGACATTTTGAAAGTTTTCTAGAGTTATCATGTTTTGACATCTTTAAAGCCATTGTTCAAACTTATTGATTCATTGCTCAAGTAGTTGATTGTTATAATTTATTTTTATAGTTTTTGTTCTTAGTGTTTTGCTTGAGGACAAACAAATATTCAAGTTTGGGGGTATTTGATGAGTGTATTCTATATACAAAAATTAGGTACCTTTAAGTTTGTTAATTTGTAAATCCTAAGCTAGTTTGTTTGGTTTTTATGTATTTTCATTGTATTGTTGTGTAATATAGTTTTATATTACTTTTACGTATTTGTGTATTATTTTTATGCATTTTCACTTTGTTTCGTAGGAATTGGATAGAATGTCATTTGGGTCGATGGTTGGAATCGCCAAATTCGCATTTTCGGTTTATCATTGACATAGCAGTCCCTTGAAGCCCTATTTTTGCCATTATCCGGAAATTATCTGTCAAATATCCAAGAATAAACGTTGTAGATCAACGTCTCCTCTTTTCGTATCATCTTGAATCGCCTCAATCGGAGTTCAGATACGAGAGTTATGACCATTTTCCCAACGGGTGTCAAATCTGGAAACTACCAATTTCTATTTGCATAGTAGTCACTTCAAGGCCAATTTGAGCATTTCCCCGGCCATTATTTCGAAGAACTCAAAGAATAAAAGCTGTAGATCTACGTCTCCTCTTTCCATATTATCTTGAATCATTCAAATCAGAGTTCGCATGAAGACGTTATGGTCATTTTCCCAACAGATGCCCAAGTAGAAAATTACCCGGCGCTGCAGCGCGACTTGCTAGTGTATTTCCGTGACTGCAATTTCACAAAGCGATAATAACCCTTTTTCATTGTTTGTGGCGCCTGTTCAAACAAATCATGGCGCTCTGACAAATACCAAACACGAATTTTGATGATTTGACTTATTAAATACTCAACCTAATGACCCAATGAATTATTCTTTCATTTCTACTTGCAACCTAGAGGAGAAAAAGAGAGAGGTGGCAGCTTGGAGAAGAGGGAGGCCATGGCTCTTGGCCATGGTTCTTTAAGAGCTTCAAGGAGCATCAATGGTGGGAGCTTCAACAACATCAATGGAGGAGCTTCAACCAAAGACTAAGGGAAGACATCCTTTCTTTCTTTCTTTCTTTCTTTTTTCCTCTAGTGGCTAGAACTCATTCATGGGGATCTAGTGCAAACATTTGTAACACCTATGGAGTTAAGGAATTGAATTAAACTTCTAGCTTTTCTTTGATACTTGTATGATCCATTGGATGATTACCTAATATTTGGAATAGTTTGATTTATTTGTTATGAATTAAACTTTTAATTTGCTTTCCTTTTGATTGATGTCATACGAATTGGTTCTTTATATTTCGTGCTTAATGTTTAATTGCTAAGGAATTGGTAATTAGTTTGGTAATCTATTTGAAATTGGAAAATGAATTGTGAATTTAGACCAAAAATATAAGGGCATGTGATTATGTTATGCATAATTTATGTATTGTCAATTCATAGTGGCCGCCATGATCAGAAAGAGAGTTAAGCGATTTGAACAAAGTGATGCACACCAAGTTTTTGACAAAATACTTGTGTGTGGATATTGTGTTCTTAGCTCTTTATCTATGTATCTACGTTTTGTTTTTCTGTTATTTTAATTAATTGTAATAATAATTTATCGTTTTAATCAACTGTTTAAATGAGACTTAGGCGATATAAAGTTAGTACTTGGTTAATAATTAGAGATAATTCCTCGTGGGTTCGACAACTCTCTTATCATTATATTACTTGTGGACCGCGTATGCTTGCGCTCGATTTAGCAATAGCGAAATTGACCAACAGTAATAAAAAGGAAGAAGGCAAGACTAGTGGCCAAAGGTTACTCTCAAGAAGAAGGCATTGACTACGATGAGACCTTTGCACCTGTTGCCAGATTAGAAGTCATCAGAATATTTCTTGCCTTTGTTGCTCACATGAAATTCAAAGTCTTTTAGATGGATGTCAAAAGTGCATTCCTGAATGGTGAACTTCAAGAAGAAGTATATGTGGAACAACCTCCAGGTTTCATCAATCCAACTCTCTCTAATTATGTCTATAGATTAGACAAAGCCTTATATGGTCTTAAACAAGCACCTAGAGAATGGTATAGAACATTAAGTAACTTTCTTATTAAAAATGGGTTCACTAGAGGTAAAGTAGACACCACATTATTTCTTAGAAAGCATAAAGACAAAATCTTATTAGTTCAAATATATGTTGATGACATTATCTTTGGCTCTACTGATGAAATATTATGTAAGAGATTTGTCAAGCTTATGCAAAGAAAGTTTGAAATGAGTATGATGGGTGAGCTGAACTTCTTCCTTGGACTGCAAGTAAAGCAAATTGATGAAGGAATCGTCATAAACCAAGCTAAGTACGTTAAAGACTTACTTAAAAAGTATGGCATAGAATCAATCTCTTCCATGAAAACCCCAATTGCTCCAGCAACCAAGCATGACAAAGATGAAAAAGGTAAAAGTATTGATATAACTCAATACAGAGGTATGATAGGCTCTCTTCTATATCTAACTGACAGTAGACCAAACATAATGTTTGCAACATATATATGTGCTAGATTTCAAGCTAATCCTAAGAAATCCACTTAATCTACTTTGTAAAAAGATTTTCGGTACCTCAGGCACACCTCACTTGGGGCTTTGGTATCCCAAGGAGTCCTCTTTTGAACCGACGGGATATCTGAGATGTTGATTTTGCGGTGCCAAAATAGATGTAAAAAATACTAGTGGCACCTTTATCAATTTCTTCTGCAAAACATACTTGTGTCCTGGTTTAGCAAGAAGCAAAACTCAGTATCTACATCAACAACAGAAACTGAATATATTGATGCTGGCAGCTGTTGTGCTCAAATCTTATGGATGAAAAATCAACGGGCAGATTATGGGTTTAATTTTAAATCTATACCAGTTCATTGTGATAACACAAGTGCCATAGCAATAACACACAATCCTGTCATGCATTTTAGGACTAAGCATATAGAGATAAGATATCATTTTATTAGGGATCATATTCAAAATAGAACCATATCTTTACAATACATTCCTACTGAAAATCAACTTGCTGATGTCTTTACAAAGCCTCTAGATGAATCTAGATTTAATAAATTAATAAGTGAGCTAGGTATGCTAAATCTATAACCATAAAATCTATGCTTTATTCTGTGCTAACCATGCAGATATAAAGGCTATGTTCAAAATCGTAGACATGACCAAAGAAAGTTCACGATCGTAGAATTGCAATGACATGAATGATCACAATCGTAGAGCTTCCTCAACATGACAAAGAAGCATTCTGTGATGACAAAAGTTTCAACAAATCCAAGAAATCTCTCTGTCAAGCGCCTCAGGGACAAACCTAATCCTTAGTTCATTCTAAGAGATTGGCTCTTCTTGAGCTACCTTAACTCGAAAAAATGCTAAGTCAAAAGATCATCACAAGGAACAGAGCAGATAATGTTTGTAGAACAGATTCAGCAGTGGACTCAACGATCACAATGACAACCTCAACGACCGTAGTGCTACCTCGACGATTGTTGTACTCACAAAGACTACACTAGCTCAGGAGAAACTAAGGGCAAATCAGTATTTTTCCACACAAGTTAAAATCGTGGAGCCAAGCAGAACTCGACACATGCCCCACTACGCAAATCAAGTGGAGGGAAGTTACAAGTATAGTTTAAAAAGGCCTTTTTGAAAACTCAGAAGTTCAAAAAGCTTATCTCTCTCTCTACCAACAGAAACCCTAACTTTCAAAATCGCTAAATCATCCTCAGTACAAAAGAAATCAATGGCGGCTTCAAATGTCATCTCTGGTTACCGACTCTGTTTCGATGAGTTCAAGACAGCTGACCCCAAATTTCACAAAACATTATCTCTGATAAAGAAAGCTGGTCTTGAAGAAGCTCTGGGTACAAGCACATGGATCTACCCAAAGCTGATAAAAGAGTTCTACAGGAATGGAACGTTTGAGAATGATGTCATCACCACAAGGGTCAAGGACGTGGAAATTAAACTCAAAGCTGAGGATATAAACCTAGCCCTATATTTCAAATCGAAAGGATTTCCATTCATTCAAGGCATCGATTTTCATGAAGGATTAAAGAAGATGCACCATAAAAAGTTTTCGACTGTCAGAGGGTACAAAAAGAAAGAGTTCCCCCAAAGGTATGAATTTTTAGCTGACATTGTTGAGAAATGCATATGCTGCAAGAGCTCTGACCATGACTCTGTGAACGAAGTGCAGCTTAAGCTCATGACAACAATCAGTTGTGGGATTCAACTCAACTATGGAGCCCTACTACTCGATTGGATTGGGAAATGGATACTCAGTTCGAAGAAGTCAAAGAGCTCTGGAAAGATAATCTACAGAAGATTTATAAGCATCATCTTACAGTCAGCATTGGGAGATAAGATTGGGGATGATGAAGGAGAATCCATCAATCCAAACAGAAGAATGACCCAACAGCTGTAGGGTTTCGGCACAAAAAACGCAGCAAAAATAAACAATTAAAAGACAATTATGAAACCCTAAAACAGGATCCATGCGAAAAATAAATTAATTCAGTGGTTAGAAATTATACCGATTATTAAAGCTAGAATCAATGCGGTCGAATCTCCAACGCAATTCAAACGAACCGCGTCTCTACGGTATCCACATGAACGCCCCGCGAATCGTCGTACGATCTGCAGAAAAGGAACCGCGATACTAGCCACCAAGGATGAGGATTTTTTCGAAAACTATTTTCTCTAGTCTCTCTCTAAGAGCGGCTAGGGTTTTTTTTGTTTTGATGTAATACCTAAAATGGCTGATATATATCATATATATAGCAGTTAGGAGGAATTAATCAAAACTTAATATAATTAAAATCCGAATATATATATATATATATATATATATATATATATATCTTAATTAAGTCTTACTTAATTAATATACATATATACAAATTATCCTTTTAATTTAAATTAAATGATTTAAAATACTATCAATCATATTAATATATTTAAATCCTTACAATTTAAATTAATTCCCTTTAAATTACGTTCTATGTGTGTGACCTATAGGTTATTATTACATTGGCAATAAATTTAAAATCATATTATAAAATTATAAGCAAAGGCGACATCTAGTAATGCATCACTGCTACCCAAGTAATAATAAGATCGATTATTTGATGCAACCTTTTCGTGACCAATGTTTCAATATAATTTATTCCTTTTAACCTTAATATCCTAGATTAAACTCGAGTCATGGAATGTGTCATACTCTTCATAATTTAATCTGAGTTTTTCTTGATCAATGAGTAGACTATAAGAAACAAATCACTATTTGAGCATGGCCATGCATTTCATAGTCCTACTCAATTAAGTGGCCTATGTATATCACCCCTAATACATAGGAGGGTTAAATTCCATCTAGATCACTCACATTCCTCACACGATTCATGGTGTACCCAATAATCACATTTATAGTCCACCCTATTAAAGGTGACCTTTAATGATATTAAAGCACATAAATTCCCGTGTAGTAATATAGTGATTTCAGGTTAGAGGATCATTACATCATTGTCACTATGAGAATCACTAATGACACTTCGCATAATGCTCCACATAGAATTCTCATGGTGGGTCTGTCCAGTACATCGTTCTCTAACATGTACCTATGCATTGACTTAATATCTCATATATTTATGACCAATGAAATTTGGTCATCAGTCATTCCACATACTAGTCTCAATGCATCATTGTTGTCCCATCAACAATGATACTCGACTAGAGACTTTTAAGAATTATGATACTAATTATAATTATATAATCCCATGTTCAAGTCATATACTTGAAACTATATAATTTGTATCACTATTCTAAGGAATTTTATTATGTTAACATTTATATAACGCAGTAAATAAAACCATAATAAAATCATTCATTTATTCAATCAAATATAATATCAAAATGTTAAGCAATTATATCAAATAATTGGCCTCTAGGGCACAAACTCTAACAACAGCTATTTGAGAATTGGAAAAGAAATCCAGGAGAAAATGTAAGGATGATATCTGAGTCCAGTGGAAGAACTGGTGATGCAAAGGAGTCTGGAATTTAGGAAACATGTCAGTTGTAAAGGAGATTGAAGAAGAAGAAGAAATCAACAAGGAAGAACCCATTGCTTTAATCAGAAAAAGCAAGGGTAAAAGAAAAATGAAGGCTTAAATGGCAGAAGAGCCTCAAGGTTCAACTATTGATCTACCTCAATAGTGTTCTGGTACTGAAACTTTGAGGAATTTGAAAAGGAAAGAACAATAGTCTGATGAAGATGAAGACAGAGCTACCATCTCTCAGCTGCTTAAGAAGAGAAAACATAACTCACTCAATTACAAGTCAAAGAAGCCATCTGTCTCCTCGATTGTAAAGTCTTTACCAATCGTAGAGACCAGACTGGACACCACTCCCGAAGATGATACTGCAACAGCTTCTTAGGCTGATCAACCATTCAAAGCTGAAGTTGAAGAAAGTGTTGAGGCTGTGGCTCAGCCTAGGAAGTTAAAAAGAAAACTTGTCAAGAAATACATTATTGTCAATGAAAAAGCTTTAACGGAGGAAGATAAAAGGATAGCTGCAGAGAAGGGGCTATCCGAAGAAAGTCAGAAGAACACAACTCAAATTGAGGGGGAGCTGCCTAAAGTTCCTATTCTAGAGAATGCTCTAGCTGAGGGGGAACTGTTTAAAATATAAATGAATTATCTAGCTGAGGGGGAGCATCATAAAGTCCTCATGTCAGAAGAAGATACTCCTGAGGAGGAACTTCCAAGAGATCATCAGGAATCTCCTTCAGTTCCTCAAGAAATTCTGGCTTCAAAAACTGTAGAAATGGAGAGAAGTGAAGCTATGGAGGGTGAGAGAGAAGAAAAGCAAGGAAGTGCAGTGGAGGTAATTGTTGAAGTGGAATCTTCACAAGAAGACAGAGAAGAAGAAGAGGATTATGAGGTTGAGATTATAGCTGTGGGTTGTGATGGTTATAGGAGAGCACACTACAATCAACTGTTCTCCTATCTATCTATGATGCCCTTTCACAGAGCCCAAATTCTCAACTCCTGGGATCACATGTTCTGGACCTTCAAAGCCTATCCAGCAATTTCGATGCTAGCTCATGGATTCCCAGGCAAACTCAACTTTTCCCGAAAGCTGATCACCAACAGCCCTTCTTCAGGATATGGGCATGAGGTACAAACTATTCCCATCTCTTTTAGAGTAAATCACTGCCCACCATCATTTTTCAATCAATTCTATGAATTACCAAGATGGTTAGAAGTGATACTTCATCCACTCAATCAATTTCCAGTTACAAAATCCCAACATTCTATAACTGATGAACCAAATATGCCAAACTTTGTGTTGATTCAATCTCCTATTATCCCTCCCTCTACGATTATTGAGCCACATCAAATCATAGAGTCACCTGCACAAGTCGTCGAGTCACCTGGAAAGATCGTAGACTCAATCCATTTTGAAGCTCAACCTCACACACCTGCCCCTCCATCGGACATACCATCTTCCTCAACAAGCGACTATTTCAGTCTTGATTTTGCTCTCTACCAAATGCAAGGTCATCATTCAAGAGCCTCTCCTCCAAATAATTCGCAACTCCTTGAGCTTATATATGATCTCCCCGCCAAAACGGAGTTGTCAGAAGCAACTAAGAAAGTGACCAAGGATATACAAGAAGATCTTGAAGTTCACTCCAAACTTGTTCATATGAGGCTAACTCAGTTGATTGATGCTGCCAATACTCTCCCAAGCACCCTAAGTTCTGAACTAACAAAGAAGCTTAGGGAGATAATAAAAGAGATGATCTAGAGTATCAATGAAAGTGATCAATTCCACTTTTTAGCTGCCAAGAAGCATAGGGATGTTGTTCTTATTTTACAAAATACCTAAGAATCCCAAAATCAACTTATGATGGAAAATCTCACGAGTCTAAAGACCTAAATGAAAGAATTCCAAGCATTCTCTATGGGTCACATGAAACAAACAAAAACTATCTTGGACATTCTGCAAAGAAGAGAAGCTCGTACTGACTCTCTGATCGAGGAAAATCGTGCAGATATAGTTCAATCCTAGACTCAACTCAAAATTTTTTTACAAGGCATGACTCGCCTATTTGAAGATATTCGAACCCTTGATGCTGATATAAAGGGGGAGAATAAAGGGGAAGGAGACAAAGGAAGGGGAAAAGGAGGCAAAGGCAAAATTACTGCTTTCTCAAAAAGTTCTCCTACAAGTCAGTCTCGCCATCAGACTCCACGATTTGAACAATAGCAAATTCTCATGGCACAACCAATAAGGAGTCAAAGGCCTTCTCCCAGATCACAAGAGGTGACCACCACATGCCTAAGAATGCCAATTGGAGATCCTGCATTTATGAATAGGCACGATCATCATGAAAGACTAAGTTAAAGTGAGCTGGAAGATATAGTATGGAGAGACGAAGCGAGCAGGAGAAGAAGAGCTCAAGAGTATGCAAATCCTCCAAGGAACAAAAGGCAGAAGAAATAGAGATAAGTTGAAACTCATTTCTTATTGATGTAACTAAGCTTAATTATAATATTTGCCTTTAAAAACCTCAATAAATTCATGCTTATTCTCTAGAGGTTTTAGCTGCTCACTAAAACACTAAGTCATATTTACTTTCTAGCAACTGCATCAAGAAATTAATAATCATGATACAAATCTCCTTGGTTATGTCAACATCAAATAGGGGGAGATTGTTGGGATATTGCATATTTAAAATTTAATGTTGAAAGTTAATAGTCATGATTATATGTAAAGTCCTTCAAAGGAACACATGTACAAGGACTTAGTCATAGATCAAATTTGTTAGGTTGATCTGGACTTTAATGTTTATCATTCTGTAAATGAATGTATAGAAGAAGAGATCAAAGCTGTTAGGTTGATCTATATCTTGAAATATAATAAATAGGCTGCAACTGAATCGTAGTCTATCAAGATGATCAAGAGATTGCAGAAGACAAGGCAGAATCGTAGAGCATTGAGGATCGTAGTGTATCTGCTTTGAAGGGCCTCTCCAAAATTGTAGAGTCCTAACGCTTGCCGAGCCAAGTCAAAGTTCGTAGAGTGCTCTCTGAAGCATAGAGTCTGCAAGTCAAGCAAGTGAAGATCATAGTATACCAGTACTTAAGAGAAATCGTAGTGTTCTCATCTATCAGAACCAGACCAAGTACCAAGGTGGCATGACACCACGATCAGAATCGTAGAGCTTCATCTGTCTGTGTCAGAAGCATCGAGCCTCATCCACTTGTTTAAAGATTAATCACAACAAATATGGAATGAGTTATAGACGTTGAAGACCTCGGGAGTCCCAATGACATAACAGTCATCCTTAGTATATAACAAAGAAATGTATTGAAGAAGCTAAGAAAAGTACTATGGATCAGCAGAAAACACCTTTTCAGGTGTTAGGTGAGATAGCGATGCATGTTGTGTCGATTGGGTCACCTGCTAATCGGAAGTTATCTTAAAGTCTCCATCAAAGCTCAGAAATGTCAAATGCATTTAATGCTTCAACGGATGTCTTCATCAGATACATTTCAAAGGCATCATATATATACAAAACATCAGCAGATGAAAAAAAACAAGCACTGAACAAAAAAGCTGAAGAACACTCAACGATCAAACTCTACGATCTGAAAAAGGAAAGCTTGCTCAGCTACTCAGTTCTTTCGAACACAAGCTTAACGGCAACTGAGTAGCACCATTCAAGAAATCAACTATTATCTAGTGAAGGAAGAATTTCCAAGTCAAAAGGACTTGAAGAGTTCTAAGTGAACTGAGAAGTACCAGGTCTGCTGGACTTGAAGAGTTCAATAGTGAACTAAGAAGTTCCAAAACTGGTGGTCTTAAAGGAATCTGTGAGATTCAGAAGTTGTAAAGATATCCTTAGTGGATTTCCTACTCGAGGAGTAAAAGAGTGGACTAGGAGCTTTGAATGCTCTGAACCACTTAAAATCACTGTGTCCCTTATATTCTTGCTATAACTTCTATAACTGTCACAACTGCTTTACTCCTATTTATTCATTATATCTTGAAGGAAAAACAAACAAATCTTAATTCCACTGTGCTTAAATCATTATCAAAATTAACAAGTATTTCGAAAAGAAAGAATTTAAAATATCTATTCAACCCCCCCTCTAGATAACTATTGTGCCTCTGAGAACTAGCACAGGAGACTGTTGAGTCACCACAGATCAATAACCAGGATAGTGTGAATCAGGAAGGCAACAATCCTCATGTAAACAACAACACCGATCAAATGATGAACGATGGGATGTTCAGAGGCTTTCTGCAATTCATGCAAAATCAGATGAGAGAGACTCCTGTGAAAAATGCAGGTGGAAATAGTGGAAACTCTCAGATGGTCACCGCTAAGCAGTTCAAGGAGCTGGGACCACCGAAGTTTTTGGAAAAGCCAGAACCACTTAAGGCAGAGACGTGGATAAAACATATCACCAAGATATTTGATGTCTTGGGATGCTCCGAGGAGCAAAAGGTTCCCTATGCCACCTTCATGTTGCGAGAAAAGGCAGATTACTGGTGGGAATCTATAAAGCGTACTCAGCTTGCCGCACTGAAGATGTCTTGGGAGAAGTTCCAAGAACTGTTCAACGACAAGTACTTTTCCGAAAGTATTCGTCACATGAAAGAGGTGAAATTCATCAAGTTAGAGCAACACAATATGACCGTGCAGTACGAGGCTAAGTTTGTTGAGTTGTCCTAGTTTGCATTCCATTTAGTTGATAATGTGGAGAGATTAACGTGAATGTTTCTACAAGGTTTGAAACTCAAAATACGTGAATACCTCATTTCTCACAAACTGTGTTTGTATTCAGATGTTATAAATATGACTCAGTTATTGGAGTACGATAATGAGTCAACCCAACCAAGAGAGAGCAGTTGGTAAAATGATAATACTAGTGGTAGCAGTCATCGAAGTGGTGACAACAAATATGGAGGGAATCAACACGCCAGAAATGGTAACCACTTCGGTGGTAATCATGACCAAGATAATAGAAGTGGAAATTTCAAGAAGAGGAGATTCAATAATGATGGAAAGACGTCAGCACCAGCACCCGTTGTTAAGGAAAGAGAACGACCACCAATCGTATGCTTTAAATGCAGAAAGGAGGGATACATCAGTCCAAACTACACGATGCAGTCCAAAGCATGTTATAATTGCGAAAGAGAAAGTCACCTAGCAGTGAAGCCAAGTCCAGTTGGGATGATGACACCAAATTCCGTCTCAGACAAGTCAAAGCCGGTAGTTCAAGGGATAGCGTTTGTCGTGACCTCCCAAAAAGCAAGGAACCCGAACAAGGTTATCACGGGTAAGCTAATCATAAACTCTTGCGAAGTCTATACCTTATTTGATATCGGTTCTACCAATTCTTTTATTTCTCCTACTTGCGCTCAACGTTTAAATTTAACTCCAGAGAAATTAGACTTTGACTTATCTATTGAAACTCCGTTGGGAGAAACTTCATTATATCCACTGTTTATAAGTCTTGTTTGATTCAAATCGGCAACCGCACGTTACCTGTCGATTTTATCTCTTTGAAAATACTTGCATTCGATGTGATTTTAGGGATTGATTGGTTAACTATTCATCATGCTAAAATTGATTATTTTTGTAAGGTTGTTAGCTTTCATATTCCTAACCAACCTATTATGCGAATTCAAGCAACCAAACCACTAAAGTCGATGACTGTCATATCAAGCCATAAAGTCATTCGTTTATTGAAAAATGGATGTCAAGCTTTCATAGCCCATGTCACGGATTTAAAAAAAAATTCGTCAGATTTGAATGATATTTCTATTGTTAATAAATTTCCTAACGTATTCCCTGAAGAACTTCCTGGCCTACCCCCTAGAGCGTAAAATCAGAATTTATATCGACCTTGAACCCGGTACAAAATCCATTTCCAAAGCCCCATATCGAATGGCTCCTATTGAACTTCAGGAGTTAAACACCCAACTGCAGAAATTGTTAGACATCGATTTCATTTGTCCTGGTACGTCTCCTTGGGGTGCTCCTGTTCTATTCGTGAAGAAGAAAGATAGGAGTATGCGACTTTGTATTGATTATCGGGAGTTGAACCATGTCACCATCAAAAATAGGTACCTGTTACCTCGCATTGATGACCTTTTTGACCAGTTGCAAGGCGCTAAATTCTTTTCAAAGATCGATCTTCGTTCCGAATATCATCAATTAAAGATTAAAATTGATGACATTCCAAAGACTGCTTTCAGAACTCGGTACGAGCATTACGAATTTCTAGTCATGTCTTTTGGATTGACTAATTCTCCTGCTGCCTTCATGGATAAAATGAACCGAGTATTCAAGGAATATTTGGATCACTTTGTGGTCATCTTTATTGATGGCATCCTCATTTACTCCAAAAGTCGTGAAGATCATGAGCAACACTTGAGGCTGATACTCCAAAAGCTTCGTGAAAACAAGTTGTATGCCAAGTTGAAGAAATATGAGTTCTGGCTTGAGGAAGTAGCATTTCTTGGGCACGTGATATCAAATCACAGAATATCTGTTGACCTGACAAAGATTGAAGCAATTCAAAGCTGGGAGCAACCTAAGTCAATGATCGAAGTACGTAGCTTTCTGGGCTTAGCTTGTTATTATTGGAGATTCGTGGAAGGATTTTCTCAAATCTCTATTACATTAACTCAGCTGACTCGAAAAGATACAAAATTCAGTTGGAGCGAGGAATGTGAGAAGAGTTTTCAAGAACTCAAGAGGAGACTCATTTCAGCCCCTGTTTTGACAATACCATCTGGTTCAGAGGGATTTGTCATCTACGGCGATGATTTAGGCAGAGGGTTAAGATGTATTCTCATGCAAAATGGGAAAGTCATAGCCTATGCCTCACAAAAACTCAAAGAATATGAGAGGAATTATCCTACTCATGATCTAGAGTTGGCAGCAGTCATTTTTGCACTAAAGATCTGGAGACATTACCTGTATGGGGAGAAGGTGGATATCTATACAGATCATAAAAGCCTCAAATATTTCTTCACCCAAAAGGAACTCAACATGCGGCAACGACGATGGCTCGAGTTGTTGAAAGATTACGATCATACCATTCAATACCATCTTGGAAAAGCGAACGTGGTAGTTAACGTGTTGAGTAGAAGATCATGTGGGTACGAGTGCGATATTGTCAATGCAAAGGCCCATTTTGTATGACTTACAAAGGATGGAGATAGAGTTAAAGACTCCAGCAACCTACGTGATGATAGAAGATATACGAGTAGAACCGACTTTAATCAATAAAGTTAAAGCTGCTCAAGCTAAAGACCTAGAGCTGATGCGTATGAGGAAGAAAGTGCAAGAAGGTACTATTCCAGAAGCAAGAATCGATGAAAAAGGAATACTTCAAGTTAACTCCAGAGTTTGTGTTCCTAACAACTCTGATTTAAAGTATAAAATCATGATGGAGGCGCACAACACATCGTTTGCAATCCATCCTGGGAGTACCAAAATGTATCATGATCTTCGACATATATTTTGGTGGAGCAATATGAAGAGAGAGATAGCGGAGTTTATCTCAAGGTGTCTAACTTGTCAACGAGTCAAGGCGGAGCATCAAGTGCCAAAAGGTCTATTGTAACCACTTGAAATTCCAGAATGGAAGTGGGAGCACATTACTATGGATTTCACATCGGTCTTCCCAAGGTTTCTCAAGGCATAAATGCAATTTGGGTCATTTTGATAGATTGACCAAATCATCATTTTATTACCTATAATGAGAAACTTATTCACTTGAACATCTTGCTCAGATATATATAAATGAGATTGTAAGACTGCATGGTATGCCAGTATCCATAGTTTTTGATCGAGACGCAAGATTTACTTCACGATTTTGGGTTAGTTTACAAACAGTTATGGACACGGATTTACGATTCAGTTCGACATATCATCCTCAGACGGATGGGCAGTCGGAGATACTATTCAAACTCTTGAAGATCTATTAAGACTCTTTGTCCTTGACTTCAAAGGAAGTTGGGACAAGTTCTTGTCATTGGTAGAATTCTCCTACAACAACAGTTATCAAGCAAGTATTGACATGGCTCCATTCGAGGCGTTGTATGGACGCAAGTGTCGTTCTCCAGTATACTAGGATGAGGTGGGTGAAGCAACGTTGTTGGGACCGGAATTGGTACGCATGACAATGGAAAAGATTCAAATGATCCGACAACGTATAAAAACCTCACAAGATCGACAAAAGAGTTATGCTAGTCTTCATCGAAGGGACGTAGAATTCAATGTTAGTGATCATGTGTTGTTACGTGTTTCTCCATGGAATAAAGTTACAAGATTTGGAAAGAGAGAAAAGCTCAATTCTCGATTCATTGGCCCATTTAAAATCCTCGATCGAGTAGGAACTGTGGCCTATAGACTCGTCTTACCGTCAAGTATGTCTCGTGTTCATAACGTTTTTCATATATCTATGTTACATAAATATGTGGAAGACCCGAACCACATTATTGATTTAGAATCGGATGAAATAGCGGAAGATTTAACGTATGAAGAGGTACCTGTTAAAATCTTGGATAAGAAAGAACATATTCTACGCTCCAAGGTTATACCTCAAGTCAAAGTTTTGTGGAGAAACCACGATGTTGAGGAAATGACCTGGGAGTTAGAATCTGAAATGAAATCAATGTATCCTCACCTCTTCGTCATACCAGGTACGTACATCAATTTCGAGGGCAAAATTTCATAAGAATGGGAGGTTGTAAGACCCTAACTTTTATGAATAAAGATGAATTTTTCTCTAAATATCATTTTTAAATATTAAGGTGTGAATTTGTTATAATGTTATAGTTGTGGGTAATATTTATAAATTTTGCAAAGTAAGCAAGTTGTTATAAAATATTCGATTGGTCGAAGAATATTCGTTTAACAGGAAATATTCGTACGATGGCACAATCATTGGTGGACCCCATAATAGAATTATTGTCGGAGTTAGAAAATGACAGAAATAACTTTTTATAAAAATTACGGCAAAAGTTTTACCGTTAACTGTTGAAATAACCAGTGATAAAAGTACAGTAATACGCGTGGTTGCATAGTATCACACGGTATTTGATACTTACGTGAGAAGTCACTTAGATATACTCAATTATTGCTACAGTAATTGCTGCATAATATCTCACATTATTGATTCTATTATTGTCACAGTATCATATGCATAATATTTTATATTATTAAATTAATAATTGAGATGAAAAGTTATTCATATTATTATTTGTATTATTGACAATGTCTAGAAAATTTTATCAAGAAAAGGGGTTTGGTCACCTAATTGCGCGTCAATAGGAAGAAATCCTTATCAGAAAGCCCCCTCTTTCATGGGAATGATCTGGTTGTTAATATTGCAAGTTATAATATTAATGAATAAATGTTGTTAAAAATATTGAGGGAATTTTTATGAAGTATTTGTTGTAAGTTTGGCGTATTATTTGGACTCCCACTTACTCATTTTTCAAAACTGTCGGTAGAAGTTATCTCAATTTTGTTATATATATATATATAAGTATTATATATATATATATTATAATAAGTTTTATTTTTTATGAAAAATAGAATATATTATATTTTATTATGCAAGTATTTGCATAGTAAATTATAAAAAAATTGACCGTCGATTCTTGGCGCTTTCATGATTCCCGCGATATGCGATCAAGTGATTTTTTTTCTAAATAGTATCATTCCATTTTTCTATAAATATGATGCTTAATTTAAAATTGAAAAACACACCAGAATCATAGAATTCTTCTTCTATAATATTGAGCGTATTTCTTTCGAATTTTAGGAAACTTTGAGTATAGAAAACAGTGCAAGTTTTTTTCAAGAATATCATTGCTATACCAGTTAGAATACTCTCCTTTTTAAGGTAAGGGATATTATTTTTGTTCAATACTCACAAGAAATAATATTTTCTTCCATACTCTGTAGTATGGAAGTAATATTATTTCTTTTCAAATTCTAAATTTTACACTTATTTTGTTAAAGTATTGCTTCTATACTATTTGCAATTAGTAGAATATCCTTGAAATTTGCGCTTCATCTAGTATCTTTTCATAGAAATATTATTCTGAGTATTCTTGATAATTTTTAATCTTTTCATGCCTGAGTACTATTTACAGGGTACTATTTACTCAGGTACTATTCACTCGGGGTACTATTCATGACAAAAATTGATTTCTTTTCGGTTCAAATCATTTTTGATACAATATTATTCTTGAATTTTACTCCACAAAGCAGTATCATGTTAACAATTTAGACATTATTGAATTTGGGATAGATTAAATTATAAATCTTTAAAATTTATCATTTGCCTTTATTTAATTGAATTCTTATATCATTGTCATCATCCTCATGCTTATATTGTGATAAAAGTCATCTTTGGCCCGTAATGCATTGATGGACAGTTGTTGGCATGATCATGACCATCGGTGATAACACGAATATCCTTGGCCTGTAGTACTTAGATAATTCGTAGATGTGATATTAATGAATATCCTTGGCCCGTAGTGCATGGATAATTCGGTGATGTGAATTATTTATTGAGCTGAGTCTCAGCGATAAAATTGATGATAAACTTTCTAAATCATAGAAGATAGTAGATATTATGCTCTACTTGACTCTTCTAATGGATTGCTTGTTCCGCTGCAGTTAAACTTAATGTTTATTATATTTTATCAGTTTAACACTGTTGAAGGCTAACTATAATTTTTCTACATTATCTTAATCATAATATTTTTTACCGGGCTAGTTGAGCTCACCCTTTGCTTTCATTGTTCTCTTCAGGAAATGAGAACGTAGTCAAGATTAGTCAGGGGACGGAGTGATGGTCCGAGTTGGTGGTTGTAGTAGTCCTCATTATTCTATGAAATAGTGTGATAATAAATATAATGGGGACTCCATTTGAGTTTGGATATTGTCTATAAGACAATATTCGTGTAAAAACTCTCACCTCATGTTGTATAATTAAGTTTGTATTTGTATTCTGTATTATATACTTGGCGACTCAGAATGAGTGATGTATACTTATTTTGGAGGTGTCACAGAAAAGCATAAAAGCACATTAATTATGTGACAAAAAATCATCTTTTGTAATTTTTAATTATGTTAGTTTGTGAGTTTTTCAAAGAAATTTGACCAAATTTTTTATTTTATTTTTTGTGTTTGTTATTTGCATAGAAAATAAAGGAAATGAGTAAAATGTCTATAACTAGCATAAGATGTATAACATTATTTTGTTGTCTTTTCATTTAAGATAATTTTAAGAATATGTATTTTTCATCTGATCTTGAAAAAGAAAAGTTAAGAATTAAAGTTGCTCTTTTCTATTTATTTTCTTTGTTGTCCGTTAAAAACCTTGTAAACACGAGAATTAAGTAGATAACTTCAGTTTCTATATATATTTCTTTAATAGGAATATCAAAGTTTTTATCTTAAATAATTTCATAGGTAACATATGGGTATTTTTATTTTTAATTTTTTTGGGTACAAATATGGGTATTTTTCTGCTTGTGAGATTTATTTGCTTTACTTTTTTATTTATATGCACTGGTCTTAATATATGTTATTAGCGCATCTCTTGTATTAAAAAATCTTTCGAATAGTGTAGACTCATATTTGTATCTTAATTATTCAAATTTTTTTTTAATATAAAGATGTAGACTGTTAAAATATATTAAAAAGATGAATTATTAAGATACATTAAAATATAATTAAAAGTGCATTTTGAATACAAAGCACACAAGTGTCTCATCAAATAGAAAGACTAACAAGAAATTTCCCACTTACATAATAAGCCAATTGTAGGAATGGTAGTTGATTTCAAGACCCGGTCAAATATTTGTATTTCACAAATAAGGTAACGATTATTGTACTGCCATATGTAAAAACAAAGCCCAGAAGTTTTTATAATTTCCCCAACTTCACAATGTCATTGCCTATTTTGTTGATCACAAAATGTCATTGCCTATTTTGTTGATCACAAAAGTACCCGGAAAAAATGCACTAAAATCGATAATTATTTGCTCTTATATTTCCATAGATGCAATATTGAAGAAACAAAAATTCAGAAACCTATAACCATGTCTCAGCTAGATGATAGAAGATTTTCTGAGGGATGGAAAACTCCGGGAACTCAAAATTCCCCAGCAGCATATAGAACTTCCAAAGGTCAAAACTCCCCTACTAATCAACATCTACAAGGTAATTTCATTTCATAACTATTGACAAAAAACCAATGATTCTGAAATATTGTTTCGAAGGGGCTTCAAAATCAGTCTGGGTTTGGCATTTGCTATTTATAACTAAATTTCTTACATGGTATTGCAAATGTAATGTTCTTTCAACTCAACTAGAAACTTGATATCGATTTGCCAACATAGCGTTAATGTTGCATGGATTCTTCATTAAGTTAAACCTTTAGAAAGTTGTTAAATAACACATACTTCAAAATCAGCATCAATCAAATACATTATGTTTTGCAGGTGACAACATATCGCCATCAAGTCAATCGCCTGGTTCTGCGAAGAACCATGATTATGAAGGCGATCATTCGCCTCTGAAAAAATCCGTTTTCACCAAAGTGAAGGAGAAGGCTAAGAAGTTGCGCCACAGTCTCAGCAACAAGAAAAGACACGGCCATGATAACGACTTGCCTGGTGATAACACCACCCCACCGTGGGGCGTTACCTTGGAAGACAATGATGATCATGAAGAACCTGAATACCTTGGAGCCCCAAGTATATATATAATCTCATTACTCTTTCGAATTCAAAAAATATATATATTATTATTAGAAAATTGATATGTTCACATATATTTTTGATATTTTCAGTCTTCTCCCGTGAGAAAAAATTGAGTTTTCACCTTCATGTGAGGAGACTGTGGAAATATCAAAAACTCATTTGAAAATAGTGTTCCCTATAAGTAAACTGATATTTTAAAATTTTGTATTTTAAAATGCTTTGCAAACCCCTTTTATTAAAAGAACATGCTAATATTTTTGCACATAAAAAAATATATGATATTTCCACATAATTTTCTCACATGAATAGTACGTGAGTCCCACATTTATTTGAGGGAGACTCGGTAGAATTATCATTTTTATATGTGAAAATATCATTTTCCTATTTTCTATACAATGTGGGGGGACAACAATCATTTTTTTTGTACAATACCTTGGATGATTTATTTTTATTTTATTTTTAAATGGATGCAACTTCTTTTCTATGCTACATGTCTTTTTCCTCGTTTTTCTTCTTTACGTTAGAACATAAACAGCGTGTTTTCCATCATGTATATATTTGACTGAACCCTGTAGTCTTTTTTTATTTTGCAGTGTATGAGTCTGAAATGGCACCTGAAACCCTCAAAGGAACTGCAAGGGAGCACCCAGGCGAAGTTCATGTGCCATCCGAGAAGCATGTTGTAGAGAACAGTGTCAAAAATGATGTCAAGAAAGAAGAGCCGTCTCAGAATCCTAACAAGATAATAAACGACACATTGTCCGAGAAGGTGGCACCAGTGTCCGAGAAAGCGGCACCAGCGCATGCTGGATTGCCCGATGCAACAAACTCAACTGCTTCTGAAATTGCAGGCCTAACAATTGGCACAACTGTTATTAACCCTCAGGCAACAGAGGCTGGAAAATTGGGACAAGGTCTGGCTCCTACTAGCCAGCATACATGGGATAAAGGCGTATCGGTGAAGGAATATTTGATGCAGAAGCTTGAGCCAGGGGAAGATGAAAGAGCACTTTCTCAGGTCATTACCGAGACAATGAGTCCAAGAAAATTTTCTGGTGATCAAATGGGAATGGTGGAGAAAATGAAAGAGGCTGTAAATTCTTTCCTTCAACCTGAAAATGCCGAATCCATCTCGATAACAAAAACTACAAAGTCTGCAACAAACATTCCCAGCTCTACAAATCCAAACATATTATCAAACATTTCCACCACTACCATCAAAACAACAGATATAAAGCCATCATCATACATTCCTCCCATCTCTACCAATTCTAATGAAGGTGAGCTATTTCGTTATAATGTCAATTTCGTTATAAGCTCGTCTAGTATTTTGATTCTTTTTTTGTATAATTGATTAGTGATCATATGTGACAAATTTATATTGCAGTTACTGAGGGAGAAAATCATGGAAGGATACTCAGTGCCAACTGAAGAACTGTTCAACGGCCTTTTTTTTCTGGATATAATGTACAAATATTATGTATTAGTATTAATATTTTAACCAATGCAGGTTTCTCCACTGGTATAATTCCTGTTTTTATGTACTCACCAACATTTTTGTGACGTTTATCAGCAAGAAATTAATTTGTTGTTTCATTGTTTATAATTGATAAATATAATTACATATATAAATATATATATGGGTTATATGTATATACACAGCTGCGTATTACACAGTAGGGTTATGACAACGGATTTTTTGAATTATCGCGACGGTTCACCCATCGCTATAGCCCAAAAAACCGTCGCCATAGCCTGTATAATACTCAACTGTGTACATACATTTTTCCATATATATATATATATATATATTGTTATCAAAGTTGTATCTAAAATAAAAGTAACCATCTCATATCTTCAACAATAAATTCAGGAAACTAATATTTCCACAATACATTTTAATATTTCCACAATAAAAATATTGTTATAGATTGTATAACGATAGTGAAAACTGTCATTATAAGATCTATAACGACGATTTTGTTGTGAAAATATCATTTTATATTGTGGATTTATCAAATGAATAAATAGTCATGCGAACTACTGAATAGGAAAATAATTTTGAACAAGATAAAGGGATGCTCAAAGACTAACATGGTCAAGTATTATATGAAACAAACCACATAGAATCCGATTATCATGAAGTTAGCTTCATGGTAAGTTGGTCAATTGACCAGTGTTGGACACTCATATAGTATCACCCACGGCCTGTATGTCAACACTGTATTGATCAATTGACCAAAATTAACTTCATACTAACCAATCCCATAGCATGCATTCATTATATTTTCTATTCACATTTTTTTTATTCGAGTTCGCCATAAAATTTGCCAAAAGCACAGCATTCCAGCTCAACAGCTCGAACCAAATCAAAACAAGCAGTCAACAAATACTACTAGAGTTTTGGTGTATATTTGCTATAAAGAGGAATAATATTCACATAGCTAGTTTACCGGATTAACGAACATTTAGGCCTAGAGAACTTCAGATGCTGCGGAGAAATAAGTTTTCTGCTTGACTGAATCTGGGGGACTGGAAGCTCATATTGATAGCTCTGCACGATTAGCTTTTACTTCAAGATTTTTGTTTCAATTTCTTCTAGGGTCAACCCCTTTGTCTCCGGGACATAGAGTACTACGAACATGAGTGATATCAAAGCAATCACTCCAAAAAGGATGAAAAGGTTTGCAGCACCGAGAAGTTCCTGCAGAACAGAAAATGGTAAGATAGATGGATCACTTGATAACAAGTTATAATAAATTTTGACATATTAACCCATTACAAATAGCTTAATAGATTCATGGCAATATGAACACCACCTTCAATGGAGAAAAGGCAAAGGTCACAATAGCATTTGAACCAAAGTTTGTAAGAACGGCAAGACTAATGCCTTTCCCTCTAGTGCGAAGTGGGAATATCTCTGATACCATAAGCCAACTAATAGGTCCAAAGGATACCTGATACATCATTTGACATTGGGGAACAAAAATGCCAAATTAGTCAACCCATTTACAAGTAAAGCACACAGTAAAAAATGATTTATGTTTTAGCCATGATTTACGATCAAGGCTGCATAATCTTAAATGTGTACTATAAGAACTCGTTAACATCAAAAACAACATGGAAATATTAAATGCAAGGGTTTGAAAGACTAGATATTAACCTGGTAGGAACCAACATAAAGAAGAAGAGCAATTACAGCAATAGAAGGGAACCCTCCAAGGATTTTAAAATAAGCTGAAAGGAGAAACAGCGAAATGGCCTGTGGCACATAGAGAAAGCAGAATAAAGCCTTTCATCATTTTTTGTTGAAATAAGCAAAAAATACCAAATAAGGGTCCAGACAGATCAAAACTTATAGGAGGCTTATAGTGATTGAACGCATACAATTCCACTGACACCTCCAATCAGCAAAGGTTTTCTACCGAGATCATCAACTTTTAGTACAGCAATTCCTGTCATCAGCAACTGCAGGAGCATAAATAAAATAATGTTTGATCATGGGCAATACCAACTCCTTTTCCTTTTTCTGAGGCTAGGTTCAGTGTACAATGTATAAATACCTTAAAGACACCAATAATTACTGAAACTCGTGTTGCATCAGAAGCCGCAGAGAATCCAGCAGTCTTCAGAGAAGTGATACCCAATTAAACACATATACTTTTTTAAAATTTCTAAAAAAGCACAATCATTAGAAATATGAAAGTACAATATTGCTTTAAACTATCAAATACCTGAAGGATTGAACCTGCATAATATAAAACACTTGGTTGCCCAGTTATCTGTCACAACTCACAAGCAAGTGTTAAGTTAGTTTCTTGAGACAAGACTTCCCATATCGTCTCAATGTTATTTTTTTTCGTAACAAAAGAATCCAGACAAGTAATTAGAATCATAGGTCAATCACAAAGAGTAATTGAAATATACCTGTTGAAAAAGGACTAAACCTCCACCAATTATGAACGCTTTCAGACTTGGCCCCTGAACCACCTCTAAGAAACTCCCCTCGGATTCCTGATTATATTGAGATTTCAGTGAATCAAGCGTGTCATCAATTTGTTTTTCAGAAACTTTGTCAGAAGCAGGTCTGCCTCTTAGTTTGCTCAATGCAAGGATAGCCTTCTCTCTGTACTCTTGCAGTGACCCTTTACCTTGAACTGCCCTGAGAAGTAACCAACGTGGAGAAGTTGGGAGACTCCATATACCTAATCCCATAATCAGAGCAATTGGAACACTAAACCCGAACATGTAACGCCACCCTCCAACTGCATTAATCTGAAAGTTACCTACAAAATAACCCAACTAAAGAAACATCCATTATTCATCACATATAAGATTTTAGGGCGAGCATGAGAGGAATAAACCTAATCAGTTTAGTATATTATATACCAAAATCCCCAGAACTATAAAAAGTTCCTTTAAAGAAATCAGAGTTCCACGAATTTGAGATGGACAAGTCTCCGCTATATAGAGAGGAGCCCCATGCATGGCCTGTCAAACAAAAACAATCTGAAACTGCTTGAGAATGTCTGAGTAAATCAAAGTCAACCCAAGAAGCAGAATATCGCTTCAAAAAAGCTCACCAGACCGATACCAAGGCCATAGACTAGGCGACCAACTAAGAGAACAAAAAGGCCTGGGGCATATGCTGTTGTCAAACCACCAAGCAGGTATAACATGGCTGCTATGATAAGCTCTCCTTTCCGCCCTGCACAAAGTAATTGAAACAAAGATAAAACAGAAGATAAGAAGAAAGGCTAAAACATATCATGCAGAAGCTTCACACCTTTTTTCTGGATAAAATAATATCATTATCAAGAGATTTACCAATGAAATCTGTAATTGGGTAGACAAGGATGGAACCAAGCAAAGCTCCATAAAGGGAGCCACTCACCTGCATCCAAAAAAGAAAATAATTTATAGTCTAGTGACAACAAACATATGCATTACACTAAAGATATTGAAATAGTGTCAACATACAACAAGGCCGAGTTGAATGGCTGAGAGGTTGAACCAAGTTGTGCCACTAAGCTCAGGCGACTACAAAATCATCAAGAAAAACAATGATTTTTATGTAATTGGAAAAAATACTTAGTGACCACCACAAAGAACAGTTATGAAGTGCGCCATAGACTAAAAATGTACCGGCAATGAGATGGTAGCACCAGAGGTTGCACCTATGTCATAGCCAAATAGCAGACCACCCAACGCCGGGAACAAAAAACTGAATAAACAAGTGGTAAACAAATACTGGAGAAAAAAAATTGATTTTTGAATGAACAAAATATCTGGAGAAAGTCAGATGACTCAGATTACCAGATTGGTACCAAACCGACAAGGATTTGCCAAGATCTCTTGGAGTTAATGTTGAGAACTCAATCTCTAAATAGATAAAGCCTAAAGGATTACCAAGGAATTCTTATTGCCTTGCATTCTATATAATGGGTACTTTTGCTTCGAATCTTGGTACAAAATGTCTTTTGCATTCTACTATAGTTAGTGTTCCTCGTGCCCAATTTCGTTCCGCGTACCCAGTCAATCAGTATAATAGGTAACTCAATATTACACATATTTTTAAAAGAGATTCTACAGTAGGTGGATTGAGAGATCAAAAGGGGAATATAGAATTTAGGTGGGAGACACATAATTTTATAGGAATACAACACAATAGATCATTTCTTTTGTATAAATTAATCAAAATACCTCCATTTACCGTCTTATTCCATATCTATCCAATACAAGACTACTGTATCAGTTCATTCCTTGCTGTAGTATGCATATTTGTTATCAATTAAATTTTATTTTTTCTTAAGCTAAATAAAATCCAGTTAAATACAAAGTGTCAGTTTTTCCCCTCTAAAGATCAATAAATATATGAAAAGAAGATAGTTTAGATGCACTATATGTTTAAAAGTTAAACTGATAGAGTCAAATTTTATACCGTTTGTAACTTTGTACACAAAAGCATTTTCTTTAACTAGAAGCCTTGTTCTTTCTACGGAAACTTTGTAAGATTCTGCACTTATGAAGAATAAGATTCCAATACCATCAATTAGACATGACATCTGTACTAAACATTCTAAAGGTACTTCAATATTTTTATACATCAGCATATGATTCCACTCTTTTGCTTTCAGTGCCAAGAAAGTACTTCCAAAATGTGCAGCTTGCTTTTCTTTTTATTCACTTTTGCTAAAATTTCCAAAGATTAACCGAGCATAAGCTTGCATTTATCTTCTAATTCATAGCATAAATTACTGATATAAACCACTACCAGCCCGTTGTACAAATAATCAAAACACTATACCATCAAATTGATATGAATTCCAATTAATTCAGCTAGTAAGAAATTTAACAAGGAATCTCCATTAACATTAAGAAAAAGAGCTCAATTTTAGAAGATAAAGAATGCAGTATATAGTTCATGTGTTGGTCAAAAGCTTTTGGAGTGAAAAAGCACTTGAGAATCTTATTGTCTAAACGCACTAAATGCAGCTTTTTTAACTCATAAACGTGTGGCTCCCAAACGTACCAAAACAAACAAGCCCATAAAGAGATTATACATGATTAAACAACAGTGGATAAGAAAATTAAAGAACTTACGGCAAAATGACAGAAGACCAATTAAAAACCTCCTGATATATGGCGTCTGAAGTAAGCGGAGCAGATTCTTCCCCCGAGGAAGAAGAAGCTCGAACCTACCAAAAACAAATATCACTGTAATTGCTTTCTTTAAACATTAATCCCATAACAAATAATTGGGATATAATCAAATACAAAAAAATGAAAAATGAAAAAGTTAATAGCTTCTGATTTGTTAACCTTACTCAAAATGGGTTTGCCAGCTGATTTTTTGGGCATTTTGCTGAATGTGGGTAGGCTAAATAACTGACCCTTAAAATAGGAGGAGGATAAGCTGAAATTGAGACATGGAAATTGGTTGCTGGTGTAAGAAGAAGAGGAATTAGATAAGAGGGCTTTAAGGGTCCCTGTTTTCTTCTTCTCGGAGTGATGAAATGGCGGCGAATTGGGTTGTGAGATCTGGAGGTCGTTGAAGAGAGGTCGAGTTGGAGCAGTAAAAGCCATTTGCGATGATCAAAGAGAGAGAAGAGAGAGAGTTTGACCAGTTGACACTTGGTGCTCTGTGACATAGGAGTACGTCTTTTTGTTGTGGTTTTATGGAGTTGTGGGTAACAATTTTGTGGTGTATTTTCTGTTTTGTGATGGTTTCTTTCCACTTTATGACTTTTTTGTGATTCTGGTCTATGGCTATTGGGAGTTGGGACAGAATGAGAAATCACTTTTTCATTACCAATAGTCCAAGACTCTTTGGAGGTTTTCTTCTTTTTATTTTGACAAATTTTGGGGAGAAAAGAAAACCGTGGAAGATTTATTCATTTGATAAAAAAAATTTAATTAAAAATTTTAGGGATAAATTAATGGAAGATTTATTAATTTAATAAAAAAATATCAATTATATCTATACCTGTTATTTCCAGGAAGGCACAAAGAAATCTAGAAGATGGTGAATTCTTTAAATTATCTTTTTAAAGAGATATTACCAAATCACTTAAGCAAATTAATTGATTGATTAAGCACAATAGAATTGTTTAAGAAAAATCTTTCAAAGATTAAATGTAGTGAATAAATATAGAAATAAATCACAGATATAAAAATGTAGAGTGACATATGCAAAAATTAAAGAACACAAGAATTTTTAAGAGATTCAGAGCATAAAAGTCTCATAATCATTTCTTCTACTCCGCAAGTAGGGATATTCCATTAAGGAGGGAAATCACCAAGATTACAGTTCACTAAAATTTTTTACACAAATAATTCACAAAGATTCTTTCAAGTCACATACTTAGGTTATTTCAGTTAGATCTGACTAAACACTAAGAGAAGTTTGTTTTGAGGTGTTGCTAAGTTGCTTTAAGGTTTCTCTTCAAATGACACTTAGCTGCCAAATGTGTTTCTTGGAACCGTAGAATGAAGTTTGTATGAACTCATAGTTTCAACACTTGGACTTGGACTTGATTGATTAATATATATATATATGATACTTGAAATTGCTAGACTTTATATAGATTTTTCTAGGGATATTTCTATTGGAAAGTTATCGTTGCTCTATTCTTGTTTGGACATTTTTCTTTCATTAATTGATTGACTTCGAATTGTTGCCTGCTTGGACCACCTCATGTCGTTTTCTTCAGTACTGTGAACAGTACAATAGCAATCACGTGTCCTTTGACTCTGCTAAAATAATTGTTATACAAAGACTTTATCAACTTGTCCTTATCACAAAATCATCTGAGGATAACCTAGGAAGGTCAGATGTTATGGTTGGTGAATATGCCATAATGTGTCACCAACTTGTCAGACGATTATACTCTACGATTTAGACTTCCTTAGAGTGAAATCGTAGACTGACTATTATGCTCTACGAATTAAGTGACTCTGTGATTCTGGATCTACGATTTGGCTTGTACTTTACGGTCTCTGACTGTCTTTAGTATACCATGTGATCTTAGAGTAATATTATCTCTAGCTCTATGATTGACTTCTAGCCAGGAATAATATAGCTATGTTAATTTGCAGAATTAAGAAAATTGAGTGCCTCTACGATTCTAGATCTACGATTTAGCTTGTACTTTACGACCTCTGACTGTCTTCAGTCTACCATGTGATCTTAGAGTAATATTATCACTAGCTCTATGATTGACTTATGGCTAGGAATAACATAGCTATGTTAATTTGCAGAATTAAGAAAATACATACAATCACATGTATATAAAAGCGGAAGCATGACATAAATCATATTTAAAATTTTTCTGCAATCCCAGGCAGAGCCGGTCCTGGGTTTTCTAAGGCCCAGGATAAATTTTTTCAAGTGTGCCCCTTTATACAAACTAAATAAAAAATAATTAAATTATCAACTAATTAATTTTATTAAAATTATAAAAATTTATAAAAGATAAAGAAGAACACTTTAAAATGTCATCGAAGCAAAGAATCATTACATGTACCTACAAAATAAAAATATCAATGAAATCGGTAAAACTAATGAAATACATACTGTAGTTGGCAAGATTTACTGATTACACAATTGAACTTTTAATTTTTTAAATTACCCCCACTAAACTAATTATTATTTAGAAATTGGGTTATTCCGTTAAAAAAAAAATAAACGGACGTTAATTTTTAATCTACAAAACTAATGAATTACCCATTGTAGTTGACACGTTTTATCGATTACATCATTGAACTTTTAATTTTTCAGATTACCCCATTAAACTAATTAAAAAATGATTATTTTAAATATTTTTAAAAATAATTATTATTTTTAGTAAAAAATATTAGAAACTTTAATTTTTTCCATAAAATGAGTAAAGTTTCATAAAATATAGATTTAAAAATTTAAAGTTTTATGAAACCTTCTTTGCTTTTTAAAAAAAAATCTTTTTTTTCTTTTGAAAATAAATTTTATTTTTTTTGAATCTATATTTTATAAAATTTTACTCATTTTTTTAAAATATGAAGAATTTTCCAATTTTTTCTTGAAAATAATATTTATTTATAAAATTAGTAATTTCTTTTTTGAAAAAATTGAATCATTTTTTATATTTATGTTTTACTATTTTTTTTTTATTTTAATTTCTATTTTTAGTTTTTTTAAAAAATTATAATATTAAGAATGGGTCATTCTGTTAAAAATTAAGTAAACATTAATTTTACTTAAAATCACTTTAATTTTTTTGAATCTATATTTTATGAAACTCTACTCATTTTATGAAGAAAAAAAAGTTTCTAATATTTTTTTACTTAAAATAATAATTATTTTTAAAAATATTTAAAATAATTATTTTTAATTAATTTGATGGGGTAATTTGAAAAATTAAAAGTTCAATGGTGTAATCAGTAAAATGTGCCAACTATAGTGGGTAATTCATTAATTTTTGTAGATAAAAAATTAACGTCCGTTTATTTTTTTTAACGGAATGGCCCAATTTCAAAATAATAATTAGTTTAGTGGTGTAATTTAAAAAATTAAAAGTTCAATGGTGTAATCAGTAAAACTTACTAACTACAGTGGGTATTTCTTTAGTTTTTCCCAATAAAATCTAAACCCCAAAACATCATTTAAAATGTCTTCTTGTTACACTTTTAGATGCAAAATCATCAATTATACTATCATATTTACTATTTTTTAACATATCATTTTCAATACATAATATTGCTAATCTTTTTATTATTTTATTTTTTTATACACATAAATACATAAGTTTATAAAAAAAATTTGACCCCCTCAACTGTGGGCCCTGGGCGGTTACCCTGTTGGCCCATGCCCAAGGCCGGCTCTGATCCCAGGATCACCTTGATGCGATATTATTAATCGAGGAAAGATAAAAGATATATCTTATGAAAACGAATGTACCTCTTGATTTGATCTTCAAGTTATAATCCTTTGATCATCCACACTTCTTCAAATTCACGAATCAAACGTTAGTTACTTAGTGTGTGCAACGCTCTAAAGGTGATCCATCAAGAGATTATTGATTGAAGAAGTAAATTTATGTTTCTTCAAAACTTTGGTGGTTAGCCCTAATTCTCTCTCTCTCTCTTTCTCTCTCTCTCTCTCTCTCTCTCCCTCTCTTCTAATTCACTAGATTACAAATAATTATTATGTAGTATCTCAATACTGACATTAGTGTTAGGTTTGTATATAGCGCGATTACGTAATCAAATCACATAAACAGTTCGAAAACGCGATAAACGAGATTTAAAACTTTCATACAAACTATCACCATGATCATGCTTTATGCTTAACTACCAATTAACAGAAAAGAGAAGGAGATTAGATTCATACCCTTGTAGACACAAGCTTCCTCAGGTACGAATTCACCTCTAAATTCTTTTACGTTCTCCTCGAATTCACCAGGTTTGATTCCTTTCTTTGATCAACGTTAGCCACCCAAGTGTTTGGCCTCTAGAGGTGATCCGCCAAAGAAGAACAAGTATTCAAGAAGATGGGTGTATGACAAAACCCTAATTCTATCTCTATAGAATATACGTACTCTCCCAACTCTTGGAATTGTCAATTATGCGTAACCCTAATCTATAATAAGACCTTTTTATTTATAGATATAGGCAACCCTCCTAAATCATTTAGAAATATGATTTTAATTTAATTAATTAAACTCCTTTAATTAATTAGGCTTCCTAATCTTATTAGGAATATATAAGAGTACTTGTATTAATTAATTCTCAAACTCCTTTAGGAATTAAACTAATAATAATATAATAGCAATAAAAATAATAAGACTTCTCTTATTAATTTATATTTAATATTTTAAAATATTAAATAATAAATATTAAGCTATTTAATTTATTATATCACCATAGATTATATTAAATACACTTAACTTATTATTACGATTATGCCATTTACTTCTTAAATAAATATTCTTTCTTTTATGGTGTGACCCTTTAGGTTCTTCATATTAAACCGGTTGTGAATAAATCTATTAGAACAATTCTAATCTTATTTAAATAAATTAAACTATTAATTTATTTAAATAAATAACATTTATTCTACAATAAGGATAAACCTCCTTAACGATTAACGATTTCCCAAATAATATAGATTTCAATAGTAATCATAAAAGAACTTTTGAGTAAATATGGTGGAACAATTCAATCCTCCCACCATACAATGTCTCAATTAAATATAATACATGAAATTACTGGCAAGTCTTATTTTATTTAATTATATGTATTTCGATTCACAAATGCACAACTCCTAATAATGCAAATTAGAAACTCCTTTCTAATTTCATTCCACCTTGGCCAAGGATTTCTAGGTTATCATTAGGTATTCCTTAGCGAGTCACGTTCAGTGAACTAATTCTCCAATAAGCACTTACATACTTGTTTTAGTGTCTCCACATAAATGATCATGAGATCAATCATCCTCATCCAATGAGCAAACAACGTATGTACAATTCTATCCGAATTCATTAATCCCCTTTTTAGTAATCCAACGATTCGAAAAATTTTAGTTTTTAAGCTATCTAAGAATTTAGATCTCATTAGCTCGATCTCATCATGATTCTAAAAGCATTGCTTAAAACTATGAGTTTATCACATATTATTAAAACAACACCATGTAGATAATGTAAAAACCTTTAATTAAATAATTCTTTTTATTAATAAATGAATAAAATTATTTACAAAGTATATGTTTTATCATCAAACATGATTTATTTGTATGCATACTACTTTCATTTAGTCCCCAATCTATCATAAGGTCTTTCCTTAGATGACCAATTATCTTCCTAAACTCCTTTGGACTTAGGGTTTTAATTCAATTAATAAACTATTTACAATAATAATAACAACAACAACAACAAGAACAATAATAATAATAATAATTTTTATTAATTTATAATTAGTATTTCTCTAAATACTTAATTATAAATATTAAGCTATTTAATTTATTACACCCTAGTACAAATTAAATACACTTAATTTATTATTATTAAGCTAATTACTTCTAAACTAATATTTCTTTTTTATGGCGTGACCCTTTAGGTTCAATATTATACGGGTAGTAGAATAAATAAATTAGAACCATTCTAATATTATTTATAATGAATTAAACTCTTTTAATTCAAATATAAATAAATATATTTATTCTACATCATGAGTGACATCTCTCAACATATCATGACTATCCAGATAATATGAAATCAATGTTTAATTCAGTAAATAGTTACCGTGAAATTTAATCTTTCTACCATATAATGTCCCGATCAAATATAAAACACAAAATTTTTGACAAGTTTTATTTATTTGTTCATATGTATTTCGATTCTAAAATGCACAACTCTAGTTAATGGAAATTAGAAACTCCTTTCTAATTTCCATTCAAATTGGCTAGAGATTTCTAAGTTATCACTTATCGAATCACATATGACATTCTCTCCTTTTATTGGAAATGGTAGATCATTTGTTGACCATTCACCTACCTAACTCTATATACACTTTATTATACTCGAACATACCCTTTTATATACCCAAAGAGTCTTAAGGAATATGACAAAGTATAACTCAGAATACACAAGTTACTATGATGATCTTAAGTCCAAGGATTCTTGTACTATTATCATTATAAGAACTCCTATTGTCATGCAAACAAAACTCCATTAGGTGTTCCTTAAGCGAGTCATGTTCAGTGAACTTATTCTCCAATGAACACCTACATACTTGCTTTAGTATCCCCACACAAATGATTATGAGATCTGTTGGGAGATTGTATATTTAAATTTGATGTTGAAAGTTAATGTTCATGATTATATGCAAAGTCCTTGAAAGAATGCATGTACAAGGACTTAGTGATAAATCAAATTTATTAGGTTGATCTGGTATTTAATATTTATCATTCTGTAAATGAATGTATAGAAGAAAAGATCAAAACTGTTAGGTTGATCTATATCTTGAGATGTAATAGTTAAGTTTCAACTGAATCATAGTCTATCAAGATGATCAAGAGATTGCAGAAGCCAAGACAGAATCATAGATCATCGAGGATCGTAGTGTATTTGCTTTGAAGGGCCTTTCTTGAAATCGTAGAGTGGTCCAAACATTTGCCGAGCTAACTCAGAGATTGTAGTATGCTCTCGAAAACATAGAGGCTGCAAAGACAAGCAAGTAAAGATCGTAGTGTGCCAGTCCTTAAGAGAAATTGTAGTGTTCTCATTTGCCAGTATCAGATCAAGCACCAAGGTGGCAAGACACCACGATCAAAATCGTAGAGCATCATCTGTCTGTGTCAGAAGCATCGAGCCTTGTCCATTTATTTAAGAATAAATCCCAACAAATGAGGAACGGATTATAAACGTTGAAGTCCTCGGGAGTCCCAATGACACAACAATCATCCTTAGTATGTAACAAAGAAGCGTATTGAAGAAGCTAAGGAAAGTATTATAGGTCAGCAGAAAACACCTTTTCAGGTGTTAGGTGAGATAACAGCCTGTTGTGTCAGTGGGCCAGTCTGCTAATCAGAAACTGTACAAAAAGTCTCCATCAAAGCTCAGAAATGTCAAATGCATTTAATGCTTCAACGGATGTCTTCAATGGATACATTTCAAAGACATCCACAGATTTAGCAAATAAAGAAGATTAAGCAAGCACTGAACAAAAAGCTGAAGAACACTCAATGATCAAACTCTACGATCCGAAAAGAGAAAGCTTGCTCAGCTATTCAGTTCTTTCGAATAAGAGCTTAACTACAACTGAATAGCACCATTCAAGAACTCATCAACTACTATCAAGTGATGTAAGAAGTTCCAAGTCAGAAGGACTTGAAGAGTTCTAAGTGAACTGTGAAGAACCAAGTCTGCTGGACTTGAAGACTTCAAAAGTGAACTGAGAAGTGCCAAGACTGCTGGTCTTGAAGGAATCTGTGAGATTCAAAAGTTGTAAAGACATCCTTAGTGGATTTCCTAATCAAGGAGTAGAAGAGTGGACTAGGAGCTTTGAATGCTCTGAACCTCTTAAAATATCAGTGTCTCCTATAACTGCTATAACTATTATAACTGCCCCACTCTCATTAACTCACTATATCTTAAAGGGAAAACAAACAAATCTTAATTCCAATGTGCTTAGATCATTTTCAAAATTAACAAGTATTTTGAAACAAAAGAATTTAAAAAATATCTATTCAACCCCCCTTCTAGATAACTATTGTGCCTCTGGGAACTAACAATTGGTATCAGAGCAGGTTCTATCAAACAAGCCTACAAAGCTTAAGTAGATCCAATGTCACATCTAATAAGCGAATTAAAGACTGGAGGAGGCAGCAAGCCACCTATGTGCAACAAATAAAAATTCGCCAACTGGAAAGTTTGCATGCAAGCCTACATGGACTCAATAGATGAAGATCTATTTAAAACTGTACAAAATGGGACCTACATTACCAAGCTTGCTCCTACTGTAGACGATCCAAATAGAATCCAGATCAAGGTCAAAGAAGAATGGACTGACAATGAAAAGAAAGTTGTCCAACTCGACAAAAAGGCTAAGAACATTTTGTTCCAATCTTTATAAGATGACCTATTTGAGAATGTGGTCAATAACAAAACATCAAAGGAAGTATGGGAAGCATTGCTCATTATGCATGAAGGAACAAAAGAAGTCAGAGAAAACAAACAATCTCTCCTAACTTAGCAATATAAAATGTTTGCACACATTCAAGGAGAAAATGTCACTTCCACCTACGAAAGATTCAATGTACTGCTCAACTCTCTCCGAGGCTATGGAAAGATCTATCCAAATAAAGATCTAATCATAAAGTTCATGAGAGCTTTACCTAGCAAGTGAGATGCCAAAACCACTGTCATCAGAGAGTCAAAGAATCTCCATGAAATGATGGTTCAACAATTATATGGCAACCTTCTCATATACGAACTGGAGCTGACTCAACGAGCAGAAACTCTATCCGAAGGAAGAAAGAAAGACAAAGGAGTTGCTCTAAAAGCAACAGACAACACTTCCAAAGCTAACACTAAGAATGACTCTAACTATGATGAAGATTATGATGAGGACTTTGTAATATTGGTAAAAAGACTCAGAAGGTTCATGCGTCAAGGCAAAAACAGCAAACCTAAGAAGTTCAACAACTACAACAGCCAAGAACAAATAAACGACTTATGCTACAACTGTAACAAGCCTCTCAGAGAAGAACTCAAGAAAAGATCAAATTTAAAGAAAGAATTCAAAGGCAACAAGAGGCTTCAGAAGAAAGATAAAGGTCTTGTAGCTGGAGGATTGTGGAGTGACTCAGATAATGACTCAACTCCCGAATCTGGAGATGATGAAGATCCTCAAATGGCAAATCTTTGCCTAATGGCCAAACATGATAGGGATAAAAAGAACTCCAACATTCATGAAGTATAGATGAGATATTTGACTTTAACTCTCCTGATATAAACATTGATGATTTAAGAACTGCACTTCATGGCATAACATCTGATCTACATCAGTACATGAAATGGTTTCGAGTTCTATCCAAAGATTATTCACTTCTTCAAAAGGAGAAAAAGAAAGTTCAAGAAGAACTGGAAACAACCCTTCTAAGTACTGACTCTCTCTAAGCTTGAAGCTGAAAATAAGCTCTTAAAATAGACCAATGAGCTAAATGCACAAAGAGAGTTAAGTCTAACCTCTAAAATTGAGGAACTAGAAAGGACAATCTCTACATGGAATAAATCCTCTTCATCCATGGACTCCCTAATCTCTAGTCAGAGAAGCCCATCTGACAGAACAGGTTTAGGCTTTGGGGAATCCATCTCAGAGCCATATGTGGAAAAGATAAAGGAAACTAGCCCTAGTAATGCTCCAAGTTTCAGTAGAAGCATTATATTTGTGAAATCCTCACAGAAGGAAGAACCAGTTCAACCCTCTTCGTCAGCTCCAACCTATGTTCCAAGGAATAAAAGATCTCATGTTGGCCTAGGTTTCAGAAAAGAGAAGAGTAACTCAGTCTCTACTCTCCAACCTCGAAGAGTCGTAGAGTCGAGTAAAATTGACTCCACGAACTAATTGGGAAGGAATAATAGAGTTAAGCCCCACTCGTCACAAATCATGAAACACAAAGACACATGGAAAAAGGAAGAAAGGATCGCTGAAAACCCTCATAAGTCCAAATAGAGGAAGAATCCACACACACATACAAGCATGCATTATATTAGATGTTTTGTATGTAATAAGACTGGTCACAAGGCTGCAATATGCTACCATAATCCTATGCATATGAGACCTAGAATTAAGCGAATTTGGGTTCCTAAGGGTACTAACAAAGTAGGACCCATGCAAGTATGGGTACCAAAATGAGAGTTTATCTTACCACAGGGACCAAGCTCCACAATCACAACCTGGACAGTGGATGCTCAAGGCACATGATAGGGAACAAGGCCCTTCTGTCTAACTACATAGAGAAGGAAGGTCCTGCAGTCATATTTGGAGACACTGGCTCTAGCAAGACAAAAGGATATGGCTCAGCTGGGAACGGTTTAGTGTCCTTCAATAAAGTAGCCTATGTGGAAGGATTACAACACAATCTTCTGAGCATAAGCCAACTCTGCGACAAGGGTTATCAAGTTACATTCCTCAACAATCAATGTTAAGTTAGAGATCTAAAGACATCAATAATAAATCTGACCGGAACAAGAAAAGAAAATGTCTACACTGTAACTCTTGGTCAACTAAGCTCAGACGAGACGATATGCTTTCTGGCTAAAGCATCTGAAGAAATGAGCTGGTTATGGCATAGAAGACTATCTCATCTCAACTTCATAAGCATGTCTAAACTGGCTTCAAAAGATCTAGTTGTAGGCTTACCCAAGTTCAATTTCGTCAAAGAAAGGCCTTACAATGCCTGTCAGCTTGGAAAGCAGACGAGAAGCTCATTTAAGAGAAAAATTGTCAACTCAATTGACAAGCCCCTGTAGCTGTTTCATATGGATCTATTTGGGCTAATTCCAACAACGAGCCTTGGAGGGAAGAGATACTCAATGGTCGTAGTGGATGACTACACCAGATTCACATGGGTATTCTTTTTAAAATCAAAAGATGAAACTAGCTCCCAACTAATCAAAATATTCAGACTAGTGATGAACGAGAGAGAGGAGAAAATCAAGGCTATAAGAAGTGATCATGGCAGAGAATTTGACTTCTCTGAGATGGACCAGTTCTACACAGACAATGGCATCAGCCATAACTTCTCAGCTCCACAAACCCCTCAACAAAACGGAGTAGCTGAGAGAAATAACAGAACATTAATAGAAGCTGGAAGAACTCTACTAGCAGCAGCCCATCTGCCTGAATACTTCTGGGCAGAAGCTATCAACACTACATGCTACACTCAAAACAGATCTCTTATACACTCTACATTAAAGAAGACTCCCTACGAACTATGGAGAGGAAGAAAGCCAAGTGTCAGCTACTTTTATGTGTTTGGCTGTGCATGCTACATACTTAATAATGGAAAACAGTATTTGACAAAGTTCCAACCCAAGTCTGACGAAGGAATCTTTCTCGGATATGCCACAGATAGTAAAGCTTATAGAGTGTTCAACAAAAAAACACTGAGTGTTGAAGTCTCAATTCACATCATCTTTGATGAAACAGACTTGGACAAAACAATGTCTCAAGACACTACGAATGATAGTTCAGACACTACGAACGAAGTCGTCGAGCCCAACACCACGATCATAGTTCCAAAAAATGAGATCATTGAGCAAGAAGAGGAGATCGTAGAGAGAACAACACAAGACAACGAACCTCCATATCAAGAAGCTGAAATTTATCTTGAAGGTCTCAGACAAGAAGGCATCAGGACAGATGTTCCAACAGGAAATAGATGGGCAAGAGATCGAATATTTCCCCGACCAATTGAATATTATATAACAACTTGCATACTTTTCAAAATTTATAAATATTATCCATAACTATAACATTATCTCAAATCCACACCATAATTTTGAGAAAAATATTTCGAGAAATTTAAATCTTTATTCATAAAATTTGGGGTCTCACATCACGTGTTTATAGTCGGGTTTGTATGGACAAAACACTGAAAAGTGAAACACGTTGTGGATGTGTTCCTATTCAGTCGGTAAAGCTACCTTGTATGCCACTTATCCTATTCTCCTCAATACTTCAAATGATCTTATGAACCTCAGACTCAATTTTCCATTCTTTCTAAATCTGATCTTCCCCTTCCAGGGAGACACCTTTAGAAACATAAAACTACCAACTTCAAAGTCTCGGTTTTGACGATGCAAATCTGCGTACTTCTTCTGGTGATCTTGAGTTTCTACCAATCTGGCTCTTATCATTGTTACCATATCGGCCGTTTGTTGAACTAATTCTGGTCCCAAAAGTCGTCGTTCTCTGCCTTCATCCCAACACAACGATGTTCTACACTTTCTCCCATAAAGAGCTTCATATTGTGGCATATCGATACTCGCATGATAGCTATTATTATAAGCGAATTCTACTAATGGTAAGTGGTCGTCCTAATTCCCTTTGAAGTTCATAACGTAAGCTCTAAGAATGTCCTCTAACGTTTAAATGGTTCGTTCACTCTGCCCATCAGTTTGAGGGTGATAAGAAGTACCTAATCTTAACTGTATTCTCATTCTTTCTTACAAGTTTTTCTAAAAATTCGACGTGAAATGCAGATCTCGATTGGAGACAATTGACACTGACACTCCATGTCGCGATAAAATTTCCTTTACGTATAAATTTTCTAACTGATTAAGATTGAATCGGATCTTAATGGGTAGAAAATGAGTTGTCTTTGTTAGTCTATCCACGATAACCTAAATGGCATCATAACCCTTCTATGTGATCAAAAATCCAACCACGAAGTCCATTGCAATGTGCTCTTATTTCCATTCTGGTATTTCCAATTGTTGAAGTAGTCCACTTGACCTCTGGAATTTTTCTTTGACTCTTTGACAAGTAAGACATCTACTGATGCACTCTACAACCTCTCGTTTTAGATTGGGCCACCAAAAGTGTTGTTGAAGATCCTAGTACATTTTCGTGCCTCCTGGATGAACAGAATATGTTGTATTATGTGCCTCGTGCAAATATCCTCTCTTATTTCAGTTATGACGGGCACCCACACTCGACCTTCGAATCTTATTATACTGTCCTTATCTAATCTGAATTTTTCTCCTTCTTTTTCTGTTACTCTCTTCCTTATCTTCTCGCATGCTTCATCTTTCTCTTGTGCTTCCTTTATTCTATCCAATAACGTCGGGTGAGCTTCTATTACGAATAATTTTCCTTCCGTTTCTTTTGGTTCCTCCACTTCTATTTCTAACCTTTCCATTTCTCTTATTAACTCCTCTTGAGTTGTCAATTTGAATAACTTCTCCGTTCTTTTTCTACTCAAAGCGTCGGCTACTACGTTTGCTTTTCCCCGGTGGTAAAGAATTTCGCAGTCGTAATCCTTGATTAATTCCAACCACCTTCTTTGTCGCATGTTCAACTCCTTCTGTGTGAAGATATATTTTAGACTCTTGTGGTCCGTGTATATCTCACATTTTTCTCCATAAAAATAATGCCTCCAAATCTTTAACGCAAAAACTAACGCTGCTAACTCCAAGTCATGGGTAGGGTATCGTTTTTCATAATTTTTCAACTGTCGTAACGCATACGCAATTACCCTATCATGCTGCATTAGCATACAACCAAGTCCTCTGTGCGATGCATCACTATACACCACAAATACTTCTATATCATCTGGTAATGATAATACAGGCGCCTCGATTAACCTCCTCTTTAACTCTTGGAAACTTTCTTCGCATTTGTTCGTCCACATAAACTTCACTGTCTTCCTCGTTAGATTAGTCAGCGGGGTTGCTATCTTAAAAAAATCTTGGATAAATTTTTGATAGTACCCGGTTAACCCTAAGAAATTTCTTACTTCTTCTAGCATCTCCGGTTGTTCCCAGTTACTTACCGCCTTCACTTTTGCAGGATCCACTGAAATTTCATTTTTATCTATCACATGTCCTAAAAATTGAACCTTCTCCATCCAAAATTCACATTTCAAAAATTTTGCGTACATCTTTTCCCTTCTCAATGCTTCCAACACCATCTTCAGATTTCGACGTACTCTTCCTTGGTCTTTGAATAGATCAAAATGTCGTTGATAAACATTACTAAGAACTTATCTAAGTATGGCTTGAAAACTCGGTTCATCAAGTTCGTGAATACTGTCGGAGCATTAGTCAACCCGAATGACATCACAAGAAATTCGTAATGTCCGTAGCGGGTTCAGAACGCCATCTTTGGTATGTCCTCATTTCTCACTTTCAACTGATGATAACCCGTTTGTAAATCTATTTTGGAAAAACACTTCGCTCCCTTCTGTTAATCGAAAAGGTCGTCTATTCTTGGCAATGGATATCTATTCTTAATCGTCATTTTGTTCAACTCTCGATAATAGATATAGAGCCTCATCGATACATCCTTCTTCTTGACAAATAATACCGGTGCTCCCCATGGAGACATACTCAGCCGAATATATCCTTTATCCAGTAATTCTTGCAATTGTATACGATATGGTGCTTTCAAAATTGGTACAATTCTCGGTGCTAAGACTGTCACGAATTCAATTTCTCTGTCTGGCGGAAGGCCAGGCAGATCGTTTGGAAACAGGTCTTGAAAATCTCTCACTACCAATATATTTTTCATTTCTACTCCCATTTTCTGAGTATCCATAATATAGGCTAAATAACCTACACATCCTTTCTTTAACAATTTCTTGGCCGGCATCATCATAAGGAAACACGATTGCTTAAGCGATGAGCTACCATAAAACACTACCTTGGTCTGATTTGAAGTCTAAAAAGTCACACTTTTATTTTGACAGTCGATTATCGCAGCGTAACTGGATAACCAATCCATTCCTAATATCACATCGAACTCTCCCAATCTTATAAGAATCAAATCTACGCTTAGTTCGTGACCTCTAATGTTTGTACAACAATTTCGGTAAGCAAAATCTACGGGAAATACTTCCTTATTTGCAATCTCTATGTTCAACGAATTTCCTAAACGTTCTTGGGGTATGTTTAGTCGACTAGAAAATTCTTCAGACATAAATGAAAAGGTAGCACTCGAATCAAATAATACATAAGCATTTATATTATTGATTGGGATAATACCTGACACCACGTCCTTCACAGCTACTGCGTCCTGGACAATCATGTTAAAAGTTTTGGCAGTTGGTGGGTTGGATTGCGTTTGTGACGCCCCTAAAATTGGTCCACACAACCCATTTTGAGTTGTCAAATACATGGTACAGAAAACAACTATAAACTTCATTAATCCAACTGTCGTGCAAAATACGACAACACATATGCTCTGAGTTTTAATACAAATATATGTAACTTTCATGATGCCTCGACCACAACACCTTACATAAAGGTACAGTCAATAACTGTGGTAAAAATTAAAATCTTTGGAAAATGCTTAAGGAAACCTTCGTACATGAGAGGCCATGCATCTATGTTATAATAGATATCATATGACTTGAGAATTATCCTTGGTTGACCCAATAGACCCCAAAGAAAAATGAAAAGATTGCTATCATGTTCTTTCCAATGGTGAGTCTTCTCTTGCCATATAATTATCTCCATTGTCTCCAATTGAAAATTATATTTCAACCAAACTCCAAGATTATATAGGTAGTGCTCATAGATATAATCAGCAAGTGGATGTGCACAACCCTGTCTTATGATAACACGAAGTCGTATGTTATTAGACATCTTGTATGATAGTGGCAAAACACCCTTTCAAAGTTGGGTTCACCTCACCATATTCGGTTGACCAAAATTAACGGTTAAATGACATATAAAATAAGACACACTTATCTAAAATTCTCAAAAAAATTATTTCCATACTGTTTTAGGGGAAACCTCAACAACTATAGACCACCGTTCTATTCCCATGTTACCCCCGCTCGACCCAACTACATTCTTAATACCTGAAAGGAATTGTGAAGCAAAAGGGTGAGCACAACTAGCCTAGTAAAGAATATCATAACTAAAGATAATTAAATTATCAATAGCCTTCGTCAGTAATAAATCAGAGATTTAGAACATATGGTAGATGATAAAACTTTTCAACCATAGTTACCGCGGAATGAGCAATCCATTAGAAGATTCAAATAGACCATAAAGTCTATTATCTTCTCCATGTTAAAAGTCCACCAACAATGTTTTATCCCTGTAACATCAATCAACAATTCCTGTCCACAATCATGTGAATAACTCATAATCCTAATTATGGTTCTAAATTCCTCTTCGCACCCAGGACGAAGATAATTTTCATCTCCTATCTTTACCTAAAACATCAAAGATCATGGTTATAACAAATCACAGTTCCTATTCATAATCATACTACTAAATTCATCTTTGCACTACGGGCCAAAGATATTCATCAACAATTCATCTTTGCACTACAAGCCAAATATATTCAACAACAGGTCATCTTTGCACTACGGGCCAAAGATATTCAACAACAAGTCATCTTTACACTACGGGCCAAAGATATTCAACAATAGGTCATCTTTTCACTACAGGCCAAAGATATTCAACAACAGGTCATCTTTGCACTACAGGCCAAAGATAACTTCCGGTATAATATAATTATGAGGATGATGACAATGATATAAAGATTCAATCAAGTGAGATAAAGGATAAATATTAGAGAATTATAATTCAATTTATCCAGAGTTCAAAAATATCCAAATTGTTAACATGATAACTCATTTGTGAAGTAAAATTCAAGAATAATATTCATGTATCAAAAATAATTTGGATAGAAAAGAAATCAATTTTTGTCATGAATAGTACCCCATGAATAGTACTTCATGAATAGTGACGTATACGTGAATAGTGTTGTATATGTGAATAGTGCCGTATACATGAATAGTAATCCCGACACAAAAAGGTAAAAATTTTACAATAAAATTCATATCAATATTTCAGTCTAATGATATTAAAAGAAATAATATCATTTATGAAAAAAAATAACATCCATACCTTAAAAGACAAGTATTTTTGACTGAAATATCAGATATAATGCTGAAGAAAACTTGCACTGCTTATCACTCAAAGTATCTAAATACTCACAAAAATACGCTCGATATTATAGAGAGAAAACTTCTGATTCTGGTGTGATTTTCAATTCTAACCTAAGCACCTTATTTATAGGAAAATGCTTAGAACACCAAAGCAAAAAAATTAATAAAATATTATTATTTATTAAAAATTTCACGCCCACTTTGAAAATCAGATTTTAGCATTTACAACAAGCAAAAGGACAAGTATGGGGCCCACCTTCCAGAAATCTCCAACAAAAATATTTTAAATCATTTATAAATTCAGAAACTTCAATAATTCATAATAAATAGCCATTTTATCAGAAAAATATGAATTCTATGTCCTTTTCATAGAAAATTTAATTCTCTACAACTTTGTAGAACAAAATTTTTCCAAATTCCGAACGAAAAATGACCCAAATTTTCATACGGATGAAATCTCATAGCATTCTATCCTTGAAAATTTACTTACGGATCAAATTCAACGCACACCCACTTTGGCCAACAAAAATCAACATATTTCACACACAAGTGGGCCCCAATTAATTAGAAAAATCCTCCACCAAATATTATACACGTTTTAATCCTCAAAAATACCATTCAGACCCAATTTGCACTCTTCCTCCTCATTTTATTCATATACCATGAATTTAGTGTAAGAAAATATCACCATTATTATATTATTATATTACCACATTATACATTTATAATGTAATATAATAATATATTTGAATGAATTATTTTATCATAAAAGATAAAATATCAATTTTCAACAATTGTCATTTTTAAAAAATTCCTCCATTTATATCCACATTAAATAAATATCATATAAATCAATAATTAATTATTCAAAAATAAAATTACAGAACTATAATATTAACAACCAGATCATTCCCAGGAAAGAAGGGGCTTGGTGATAAGGATTTCTCCTTACTGGTGCGCAATTAAATAATCTAACCCCTTTCCTCAACAGAATTTTCTAGACATTATCAATAATGTTATCTAATAATATTATTTAAATAATATGAATTATTGGTTTGATAATATAAAATACTGTGTAGTGACATTTATTGAAACAACAATAATATAAAATAATGTGTAATACCGTGTGCTCCTGTGCAACAACGCGTATTACTTTACTTTAACCACCGGGTATTTCAACAGTGTTAACAGTAATAACTACGCCGTTATTTTAAAAAAACTCATTCTTGTCGTTTTCTTCATCCGACAATTTTTTCACATTCTCAGAAATGGTCAAATGGGCGCATTTAATATTCCCCGATTCCCAAGAAATATTCCACGACCAAATAATATTCCCTGACAACAATGAATATTTTATAACCACTTGCTTATTTTGTAAACTTTACATATATCACCCTTAACTTTAACTTTTTATCAATTTAGCCATTTACTGAATAATAATTATAAGAAAAAAATTGAATACTTTTATTTCATAAAATTCGGGGTCTTACAGCGTTGGTCCACCTATCATCAGCTTGCTGCCTCCTCCCTGTTGGCCGCTTCCTCCGCTGCTCCCCTTTTTTGGACAGTCTTTGATTTGATGCTCAGTTGAGCCACAAGTTTAAACATCCTTGATCTTTTTCTTTAGGCGGTTGGGTGAAATGTGCCCTTCAAGCATGATTGTAGCAGACATCGCGCCTTTTTCCAAAGACTCTAGATGGTTCTTCCCATATTTTGAGCAAGCTTAACTCCTTTTCTTAAACCCTCCTTGATAACTTCCTAACTAGTTGATGTTTCGGTTGTTATTATTGTTGGGGTTGTTGTGGTTATCCCATTTCCTTTTTCCCAGATTACTTCCACCACTACTACTCCCTCCATGAGTTTCTCCCCCAGTATTCGTATTCTTCTTTTCCTTATTATATTGGCTCAATCGCCTTCTCCAACAACGTGGCGAATGAGTCGATTTGAAGGATCGACACCTTGTTGAACAACCAAGGGTTCTGGAAACCAACAAGGTAATCAGCAGAAGAAAAAGTTCGAAGCGTGTGCTATATGCGGAAAGTTTCATGCGGGTGTATGCTTAAGGGTGAAGTGTGTATGCTTTAACTGTGGCCAGGAGGGTCACATTGCCCCAAATTATAGCCAACCCAAGAAGAATGTTTGTTACACGTACGGGTCGAAGGATCATTTTGCTCGTGAGTGCCCTAAAAAGAAAACTAAAGTGACAACGGGAAACAAGGGAGGTAGTAGTGGAGGCATATTGACCATTGCGGGACCAACGTCATCAAACAGACCCACAACCAGAACCTTTAACATGACGGTGCATGATGCAGTACAATCAAAAGATGTTGTGTCAGGTATTATCCCAATCAATGATATAGATGCTTATGTATTATTTGATTCGGGTGCTACTTGCTCGTTTATATCTGATGAATTTGCTAAGAGGTTAGGATTGCCTAGTGAAGAATTGAATTTCCCTTTAAACATAGAAATTGCGAATAGGGAAGTGATTCCTGTTAGGATCATATACAAGAATTGTAGAGTGAACATTAAGGGGAATGTCATGATGGTTGATTTAATTCCAATAAAACATGGAGAGTTTGATGTTATTTTGGGAATGGATTGGCTGTTCAATTATGGAGCGATAATTGATTGCCAAAAGAAATGTGTAAACCTTTTGACTCCGTCAAAGGTAGTTTTCTATGGTGGCAAATCGCCTAGACATGCGAGATGTCTGACGATTATACAAGCCAAGAAGTTGTTGAGTCAAGGCTGTGTGGGTTATTTAGCTTACATAGTCGATACTCAGAGGAAGAGTGTGAAACTGGAAGAGATACCAGTGGTTAGTGAATTTGTAGATGTGTTTTCAGAGGAATTGCCAGGACTTTCGCCTGACCGAGAGATTGAGTTCATGATCGACTTAGCGCCAGGAAATGCTCCGATATCGAAGGCCCCATACAGGATTGCTCCGGTAGAAATGAAGGAACTGATGGTACAATTGCAAGAGTTGTTAGACAAGAAGTACATTCAGCCGAGTGTGTCACCGTGGGGAGCGCCGGTGTTATTCGTGAAGAAGAAGGATGGGTTAATGCGTCTTTGCATTAATTATAGGGAGTTAAACAAAGTCACTATTAAGAATAAATATCCATTGCCAAGAATAGATGACTTGTTTAATCAATTGAAGGGTGCTAGATATTTCTCAAAAATAGATTTGAGAAGTGGGTATCACCAATTAAAAGTAAGGAAGGAGGATGTACCAAAGACGACATTCAAAACTCGGTATGGACATTATGAGTTTCTGGTGATGTCTTTCGGATTGACAAATGCCCCTACAGCATTCATGGATTTGATGAATAGGGTGTTCAAACCATTCTTAGACAAGTTTGTGGTGGTATTCATTGATGACATTCTGGTGTACTCTAAATCTCAAGAAGAACACGTGGAACATTTACGTTTGACGTTGGAGACACTAAGAAGGGAAAAGTTGTACACAAAATTCTCTAAGTGTGAATTTTGGCTAGAACGTGTACAATTTCTTGGACATGTGATTGACAAAGATGGAATTTCAGTGGATCCATCAAAAGTTGAAGCCGTAATCAATTGGGAACAACCAAGAACACCTTCGGAGGTGAGGAGTTTCTTGGGACTGGCCGACTATTATAGACGGTTTATTCAGGATTTTCCAAGATTGCCACTACGTTAACAAATTTGACAAGGAAAGATGTAAAATTTGTTTGGACGGAGAAGTGTGAAGAGAATTTTTAAGAATTGAAAAAGAAGTTAAGTGTGGCACTTGTGTTGTCATTACCAGATAATACATGAAACTTTGTGGTGTATTGTGATGCCTCACATAAAGGATTGGGTTGTGTTCTTATGCAGAACGACAAAGTTATTGCATATGCATTAAGATAACTGAAGGATTATGAAAAAGGATATCCAACTCATGATTTAGAGTTGGTTGCAGTGATATTTGCTCTAAAAATATGGAGACATTATCTCTATGGAGAAAAATGTGAGATATACACAGATCATAAGAGTTTGAAATATATTTTCACTGAGAAGGACCTGAACATACGTCAAATGAGATGGATGGAATTGATAAAAGATTATGATTGTGAGATCTTTTATTATCCAAGCAAAGCTAATGTGGTTGCAGATGCTTTAAGTAGGAAAGGTCGGGAAAAGTTGATGCTGATAACCACTCAAGAGGAGCTTATTTTAGCAATGACAAAACTAGAGTTGGAAATAAAATTTTTGAAAGAAGTCGACGAACGACTATTCCAAATACAAGCTGGTCCAACTTTGGTGGACAAGGTAAAGAATGCTCAACTACAAGATGAAAAATGTAGAAAAATCTTAGAGAAAGTGGTTGAGGGTAGTGAAGTGAAATATAAGATCAATAGTGAAGGGCTACTAAGATTCGAGGGAAGAATCTGGGTTCCAGCAGTACCATATATTAAAGAAGAAATCTTGACTGAAGCTCATAACTCAAGATATTCGATACACCCGGGAAGTACGAAGATGTATCAAGATTTACGATGACACTTTTGGTGGCCAAATATGAAGAGAGATGTCGTAGAATGTGTTGCGAAATGCTTGACATGTCAAAGGGTCAAGGCCGAGCATCAAAGGCCTAGCAGATTACTTCAACCGTTGGAAATACCAGAGTGGAAATGGGAACATATCACAATAGATTTGTGGTAGGTCTTCCAACTACTCATAAAGGATATGATGCAATTTGGGTAATAGTGGTTAGACTGACAAAATCAGCACACTTTTTGCCAATAAAGATTAGATTTAATCTTGATCAGTTGGAAAAGTTGTACGTTAAAGAAATCGTTTCGAGACACGGAGTTCCAGTATCAATTGTGTCAGATAGAGATCCGCGATTCACGTCAAACTTCTAGAAGAGACTACAAGAATGCATGGGAACACAGTTGAGAATGAGTACGACATATCATCCACAAACAGATGGCCAAAGCGAACGAACAATCCAGACGTTGGAAGATATGCTTAGAGCATGCATCATGGATTTCAAAGGGAGCTGGGATGAACATTTACCATTGGTGGAATTTGCCTACAACAACAGTTACCACACAAGCATCGGCATGCCGCCTTATGAAGCATTATACGGCAGGAAGTGTAGAACTCCTGTGCTGGGATGAATTCGGTGAACGTCAATTGTTAGGACCGGAACTGGTAAAACAAACTGCTGAGGTTGTTAAACTCATCAAGACAAGATTAGTAGCTGCTAAAGACAGACAGAAGAGTATGCTGATCAACACAGACAAGATCGTGAATTCGACATAGGAAATTTTGTGTTCTTAAAAGTTTCTTCTTGGAAAGGGAAAATTCATTTTGGTAAAAAGGAGAAGCTAAGCCCGAGGTTTATTGGACCCTTTGAAGTACTGCGAAGAGTAGGAGAAGTGGCTTATGAGGTAGCTCTACCTCCAGAGTTGGAAAATGTTCACAATGTTTTCTATGTTTCGGTGTTACGACCGTATAAACCCGATTACAAGCATGTGATCGAGTACGAACCATTACAGTTCGATAAAGACTTGTCTTATGAAGAGGTTCCTATCCAGATAGTCAACAGGAAAGAATAAGTGCTCAGGAATAAAGTGATACCTTCTGTGAAGGTGATATGGAGTTACATCAATGTCAAAGAGGCTACGTGGGAACTCGAAGCAGAAATGATGAAGAATTACCTTGAGTTATTTGTTTAATCTGCGTCTTCGATTCTGGGGACAAAATCTTTGTAAGGAGGGAAGAATGTGACGAATAATTTATTTGAGTTGTTATTCTGGGGACAGAATCCTTGTAAGGAGGGAAGGATGTAACAATCCGGAAATTTAAATTATAATTTTAAATATTTATTGAATTATATAAATATTTAATTGATGTGTTTATGGTTGAATAAATATTTGTTTAATTTGATTTGATGTGATTATTTATTTGTTAAATAAATAATTAATGAGTGAAGGAAATTAATTATTATGAGATTATATTCTAATTTAATTTAATAATTAAATTAGAGAGTTGATAAGGATTAAATGGATTATTATAATATTTTTAATTTAATTTAGTAATAAAAGTGTGACAATAAAGTATGCTATAAGTGGGTTATTAAAATAAATTAAAGGAGTTTAAATTAGTTTTGCCAAACAAGGCTTAAGGATATTAAGTCTTTAATTTTTAAAGAGGTTTTTCCAAATAAGGCCTTATGGCCTTTGGATTTTTGAATTTTGAATTTTAAATAAAATAAATCAAAATAATAAATAAATAGATAATATATATATATATATAACCTATACGTTTATATTTTGTAACCGATAGTATTTAGTGTGCCTATTATGGCCATATTAGTTTTTTTTTTTACGCATACTTGGCTATCAGTTTGTTCACGCAGTCATTTGCTAAGCCTAAGCGTAAGAGAAAGAGAGGAAAAGATTACAGAGAAATTGTGAGAGTTTGAGAGTTGAGAGAGTTTGAGAAAGAATTAAGAGATGATTCCTGAAACTTTCCAAGCAACTATTTCTGGTGAACAAGGATTTCTCAAGCGATAGAAGGTATTATTCATAACCTTCATATTATATATGCATCTATATGTACGTATATTTGTTTTCCTAAGTTTCAATGTGTTATAAAGTTTCTAAAAAGTTTCTGTAATCCAAATGTTTATAATTGGTGATGAAATTATGTGCATATGTAGTGTGATGTTATAATTAGTGTACATATATATGTGTGTGTGTGTATGTGTGTGAGTGTGTATGCTAAATTACGTTTAACAGAAAAAATTAGTTTTACAGTGAGTATTTGTATAAACATGGCTTGTAGGAATACCAAAATTAGCATTTTGATTGTGAGTTAAATGTGAAATTGAACTTTGAGTATGTCAATTTGGTAAGAAATAAAAAGAAAGTAGTTAAAATGAACAAAGTTAGTGTATAATCGGGATTACAGTGTTAGTTTTTGTCAAACAATGTCAAAAATGGAGTTTTTTTTGTTTAAATCATGGCATTCAAGGATTTAATCTTTCTAAAGTTGTTGTTTAGATGTTTTAATCAGTATGTATATGATGGGTAACATTTATGTGTAGTTTATGTAAATTATATGTGTTAATTTAGGTGCTAGAAGTGTTGAACAGTCAAAAATTAGCTTCTTGTTCTGTTCTTCATGCTCGGTTCTGTAATTCGGCGCCTCTGCGCCAAAATAAGAGCCACAGCCCCAATCTTGAGTCATTGTACACCTCGCGCCATAGTGCCACCATGGCTCATGAGCCACGCCATAACGCCAAGATCTTGCCGCCAGCGCCAACCTCGACCTCAAACTGCAAGTATAGCCCGCAATGTTTTTAGCGATAAGCCCGAAAAAATTATTTTTTGTTCACAGTCTGTAATAGTTAATATGATGCAATATTATGACTGTTAAAAAAATGTGATTTTTATAAATGTTGTATTATAGTGCTATGAATGAGTATATTGTTAGTACTTAACGAATTTTCTTGTGTAATTTGATTATGTGGTTAAAAGTCAAGCCATACATGAAATAGACACACTTATGAGTATACAGAGTATCGCTAGTAACTAATTATGTCATGATGTCATGTGTATAGGATACTGTGAATCGAATTGTTACGGTTTAGCACATACGTAAGGCAAGTTTTCCTAACTCTAAACTTTCTTTGAGCAAGTTTTTCTAAACCTAAACTTCTTTGTGCAAGTTTCGTAACTCTATTTATATTGTGCAAGTTCCTAAATCTTACCTTTTGATATTGAGCCAGTCTTTCTAATATTTAACTTGTTGTTTAGCATGCAAGTCTCTAAAGTTTGATACACTGATATTAAACAAGTTTTGTCTTTCAATTTACTATTTGTTATTCATGCTCAATACTCAATTCTAAATAACCTTAGCTTAATATTGTTCAAGCAAGGTATGTTATGTTATTCAATGTTTATGCTCTTAGATTATTCCTAAAGCATGATCTTAGTATACAATGTTGATTCACTTATGATTTACTCCATAATATAATGTTACTATATTTTTATTCAACTAATCCTTAGTTGATGTTCGTTAAACCTAAATTACCTTGGAACTTATCCAAACCAAACTTACTTTGGTGCGGACTCGTATTTTAAATGTTGAGATGACCAACCCTATTATAGGGGATAATTTACGCATAGCGTTGAAATGTTTGTGCACAATGCATTATACGAAGGGCTGATCCCCCTAAGTACGAGGAGTCCTTATAGTCTTACGACTGTTAAAGTTTAAGTTGAAAGAATACTTATAACTATGGACATAGTTCATGGTCTTTTGACCCTCGATTATATATTTTATTTTGTTCACGATTATTATTGATGAAATACCTTATTCATTTTCTATTGAGCCTATTCATTTGGCAATTGATATGATGTTTATTCATTATCATTTTAAGTGAGCTTTGTTTGCTCACTCTTGCTTATATAAACATTACAGCTAAAGTTGAGAAGGTTGATGAACCTACAACCAGTAGAGGGAAAGGGAAGATAAGCAAGTTTTGAAGACTTGTAAAACTGTTGACTATTATATTATTGAACTTTATTTTAATCTGATGATGTATTTATTTAATTTTCTGCATATGATGTTTGTAATTAAATGTTAGATAACCTGGGAGATTTTGTTGGATTTGTTGATGTAACCCTTTAATGGAAAGGCTTATTGTTAAAGTTTATTATGTTTGGGTAGTTAGATATGCATGTTTTTATCAAGTGAACACCAAATCTGGTAGAAATAAAGTACCCGAATTTGGGGGTGTCACAGATTGGGTTGTACTGGTTCGTTGTTTCTTCCCCGTAGGGATTCTCCATGCAAATCTATTAGCCGTTGGATAGGGTCTACTGTTCCCTCCTACTATCGACTGATTCTTCCGGTGCTATTAGTCTACGTCTGGGCAGCATTTTCTGCATCACTAAATTTCATCCTTATTATCTAATTATATTAATTAATTATTTCTTTAATGCAAAAAGGAAACAAAATTTTATGACACGATTTCTGAAATATAAAAACATTTATATTCATATGCCCAATCATTACATCTAGTGAGGTTGACCTATAGCATACTGCTATAAATGTTAACATCTATCCCCTAGTATTATAAAAAGTGGGGAAACACTAAGATACTACCCCTCTAACATTTTACAAAAGTTTGGGGTTTACATAAACTATCCCATATCTCACACAAAAAATTGGGACTACAACAACAGATCATAGATGAATACTAACTACTGCTACTAGACTACTAATATCTAGATCTCAATCTAATAATTCGCGCTCCATATCGCTCTTGTATTCCACTTGAGTTATGTGCGCCACCAAGTACCTACTTATGGTATGTCGGGTCTATCCCTGCTCTGCTGGGTAATGGTATACACCATCAATCAATCTCTTTATAGCCGTGCAGAAAGCATAGCCCATCATGTTCATCTTTCTCCACTTACACCTCACTTCATCTTCCAGGTCTCCTGCCCTATCATTAGCTCCTTCTCACTTTTCCTCGAAATGGATCCTCTCCATAACCTCTAGCTCAAGCTAAGTGTGAAGAGCCTCTTTCATGGCTTTCTCACTCAACTCCTTTTGCTCTTACTCCTCTAGCTTACCCACCAATTACACATTCCTAGATATCGAACGGTGAAAAAGGGTTCCCATCTGTATACCTGCTTCTTTGTGATATGAAATTTCTACCTCCATCTCCTGCATCTTCAGTTTCCTCTTATGGTCTTCATCCCTCAGCTTCTGCATCTCGGTTTCTCTCTTCTGAGCCTAGTCCTCTAATTCCTCAACTCGGCATTCGAATTTCAAAATCTGCTCCTCATATTCCCCCAACATTCAATCTTCGAATGTAGCTTCATCGGAATCTTCCATGGGCTCATCCTCCATGGGTTCTTCCTCAGGATCCGACTCTACTGGATCTAGCTCCATCTCCTCCTCCTTATCCTCATCATCGATAGGAGCCACTGCCAAAATGGGCTCAGCTACCAACGGTGCCTCATACACCACGTGTATGTCACGTGGCTCCTCCTCTACCACTCTATTGGGTCCTCCCATATCCGACATCCTATAACCATAAACATAAGACAACAAACAACAACTCCATTAAAATGTTAAATAAAACATAAATTCATTGTATGGAATGAAAATATATTTCATAATGCCACTAATTCTCTAAGAAAAACTACATGAGTTTTATCTCTTATTGTTCTCTAGATTCCTCTAAGGTTATAGTCTAAGGATTCTCGCTCCTAAGGTTTATAACCTAATGCTTTGATACCAACCTGTGATGCCCCCAAATTCAGATACTTATATCTCGAATCTGGTGCATCACGTGCTAATTCTAATATCATACTAAAATCATCAACAATGGAATAATAGAATAATTTACATTGTTATAACATAAATATTCTTGTCCCAAGGTCTCCTTGTCGTTACTACAACATTCCAATAATTTAAACTTAACATAACTTAAACATAATTTAATCATCCCTTAATACATCATTATAATAATAATAATAATAACAATAGTTCTCCTACACTTAAAGAACTAAAGTTATTCTATAGCCTTGCCCTTTCCTTTTTCTTTCCCCGAGTTACCGCCTTGTTCTGCCTTAACTGTAATGTTTTCAGGAAAGCAAGAATGTGCAACAAGTTTGCCCAGCAAGTAATATATCAATAAAGGTAAACAGTTATAAAGTTTGAATATCAAAGGTATAACAGTAAATGATAGTTAAAGAATAATAAGAAGTATATATAGTTCTCAATAAGTGTCGCTATAGACTGAATGATATCGACAAGATTCAAAGGTTTAATCATTTTAACACTGAGCCGTAACTAAGGACTAAGAACTCTTGCTAGAATTAACAGTATTATTGTAATAACCCGAGATTTTCTATATAAAATAAATAAGAAATTTTGCGTATAATTTTTTTTTTTATTTAATGACGAGACTAAGTGTCAAGTAAAGTGAACGATAAATGCGAATACATTTATTACTTGAAAAATTAGAAATAATTTTGGAATTATTAATTACCACAAATTATATGGTAATAAATTTACGTAGTAGTTTAAATGTTTTTATTAATTATTTTCCATGAAAACATGATTGGAAATAATATATGAAGTGATAATTAGATTTATATAATAAATATTTTATTATATGAATTGTTCGAATATTTAAGTTAATTATTTTAACTTGATTATTGATCTTTGTGTCACGAAGAATAAGTCGGACATGAGATCCAAACCACAGATTGGGATTGTGATCAAGAGATGAGAATAATAATATTATATTATTTATATAATGATTTTACTGATACCATAATTATGTCTCTGGGTATATGCGAGACAGAGATAATATTGAGCAATGACGGTCAATTAGGTCATAGCATATTACCGTCTTGTGAAACCCTAATTATTAAACTCGGTTATGGGATATTTACGAGTAGTATTTGTGTATATGAAATTCTTGTGAATAAGAATATCGGTAATTAGAAGAAACCCTAATTCTTTGTTGTGCGTCGATAATTGGGACAAACCCTAATTATTATAACCTAATCGGTTGAAATTAGAAAGCAATGATTTGTGTTAGTAACATACACGAGATAATTAAAAACCACTAATGGTCAATTAGAAACCCTAATTGATGACGTTGAGAAACCCTAATTTTAATTACTAGGTTTAATTTTGATGTTATTGTATAAGTGTTTTAATTTACCAAAGGATAGAAGTTAATTGGTAAATTATAAGAATTAAATCTAGTGATTAAATATTACATTTAATTGCCTTGTACAAGATTGCCCATACACTCTTAAACAATGCCCAACCATCACCCATAACAAATCGTAAGCAAGAATCAAGAATTTTTTGGCAAAAAGGGTATAAGAACACTAAACCTAGAAATCCTTTGATTCGATGTTATTTGATACAATTGATTGTTTAAAGTTGTGTAATAGAATGTTAATTGATGATATGGGTTGATAAATCAAAGACCCATAACATTAAAGTGCACGAATTTGAAGATTTAAGCAAGTTGGAAAAACCGAATTCTGTTATTTTTTCACCAAATGTCAGAGGCCATAACTCTTTGCTCGATCATGAGTTTTGTTCTTCAAAAGTTGTTATGTGTAGCCTGATATGTGGTCTTTAATCTGCAAAAAGAATCAAGTCCATATAATGTCTAGATTAGAAGTTATAGATGGTCAAACATGATTGACCGATCATGATAAACTGTTTTTGGGCGGTCTGTAATGGGGGCATTCTCGTCCACTTTTTGTGTTTTAAAAGGTCTGGACTTTTGATATGTTGCAGTGCACTGAGTTAGGAAGCCATAGGCTTTGGAATGACCTCATTCTGACCTCGGATGTGGGAATTACGGTGATTGAAAGGAAATGTGTCAAATTTCTCAAAACTGAAAGTCAGCAGCAGGATGTGCTATTCGGGACACTGTTTCGATTAGTTAATATTTCCAAAACCTTCTGGGCTTTTGGTATGTTATAGTACACCGAATAAGCTTTCCATAGACTCCGAAACGGACTAAATCCGATATCGGAGGAGAGAGTTATGACATTTCAAAGTAGTAATGTCAAAACTTCCCAACAAGTGCGGTGCAGTCCATTTGAATGGAATTTCTGGGCTGATGTGTTCGGAATTTGGCAATGGTCAAAGAATAAAAGTTGTAGCCCCAGAAGTTAGCTTCATGTGGGCTCAAGAATAGCTCAAAAATGTTTTAAAATGAAAGAGTTATGACTGTTTTTTAGCGAAAAGAGGTAAAAGCTGAAACGAGATTGAAAAGCTATTATGAACGTCCACTTTTGACCTTGCTTTTTGGGCTACCTAATGAACCCGAATTGGGTAATTCGTATTTTTAAAAATAGTCTTACATACCATGTATAACATATCCAAAAATCAGATTAATCGGAGTTATGAGCAATGCGTTAGAAAATGCAAAGTGAGCTATTGAAAAATTAGTATAAACCAAGTCTCACATCGACTAAATTGAGAACTTCACCATTTTCTAAACCTATAAATAGAAGGGCTTGGCCTTTGTTTCATTCACCAACAATAAAGCCTCCAATTTTTGAGAAAGGCTTTTTGTTGTGGGAGAACTTTTATAAAGATCTCCTTAGTTAAATTTTGGGCGTGAAAGTCATGATTCGATTGTGTGGAATTAGTATTTAAATTATGTTTCTTATTTAATTTTTGTAATGTTATTATTTTTAATTGTTAGTTAAAGTTTGAATTTTTGAAGTTTAGTTAGTGTTGTTAATAAACTAGTTAGTTTACTATGTTTATTTTGGCTTGGAATTGATTATGTAAATGAGTTATTTGTGATGACTTTTAATATTTTGTGATGAATTTCATTAATTAATAATTATTAATGATATTAAAGTTATTTAATGATTATATTAAATAATTTAGTTTAAAAATGATTTTAATATTATAAAAATCATTTTAAATGAAAATAAGGTATTTAAAAATATTTTAAGTTATAAAATATAACTTTTAATATTTAAATGATAATTTCATTAATAATTAAATATTAATGATATTAAGATAATATTAATGATATTTAGTTTATTTAATGATTAATATTAAATAAATAGTTTAAAAATGGTTTTACTTATTTAAAAACCATTTAAAGAGGATATTAAGGATTTAAAAATATTTTAAGTTATAATTAATGACTTTTAATATTTGGATAAATAGTACATTAATATTTAAATATTAATGGTAATTATTTGGGTAATATAAATATTTTAAAAATAGTTTGAGTTATTATAAATAACTTTTATATTTTAGCAATGGTTTCATTAATAGTTTAGTATTAATTAAACTATTAATGATAATGGAATTGTTTAATGTTTAAATCATTTAATTATGATTCCGATATTTGAAAGTTATAAATGGCTAAACTAAACTAGTGACTTAAGAACCCATTATGAAGTTACGAATTTGAAGAAGAACACCTATAATAACAGATTATATCACTATAGGCCCTTTAGTAATGATTTGAATTATTTTAAATTTTTTAATTTAAAATTGCGAAAATGATTAAAAATAAGATGTCCTATATTTACTGAGATGTAGAGGTATAGATTAAGAGTCTTAGACTCAAATTATTTACCCGATAAAAAAGGTGTCGATGCATGCAAACAAATGTCGGAACCTTATAAAAGAAAGAAAAGACTACTCAGTAAGAGCATGGATGAGATATTTGAAAAATGTATAAAAATATTTCAAGTATAGAATAGGAACTAAAAGTATGATCACCGTGATTATGTGATTAGACTATGTCTTGTTGTAATAAACAGATTACTATGTGTTAAGATATATTGTTCTAATCGAACGAATGATCGATTATTGATAGGTTGTGATAAAGAGATAAAACCTAAGTTGAGATTTGTAATCAATGAATCGAAATGAAGTATCCTACCTTTTGCACTTCCTTTATGCAATGGACATGAGTAAGAAGTTTCGAATTATTCTATCCCCTCGTATGCATTATGTTCTCTTTGATTATCGACATGTTAGCTCGGATATATCTTACATTCATTGATTTCTATAAATGGTTATACAAGTGTCCCCACTTGGATAATCATAGCATTTGTTCACATGTTGATACACCTTTGTCAATTACCCGTATATATATGTTGAATTACATATTATTGTTGAGCAAGATTAAAACCTTCGGTTTGGAACGAGGGCATGTATGAACATCCCTATATGGGAAGATTTTTTGCAAGCGGATAGAGTGAGCGATGAATTTCGTTCAAGTTATGTATTATTGATCAATCTGAGGTACAATGAGGTGATCACCCTCCGTGCGTAAGTAAGTTATACCGGTTTGAGGATAGAATTCGCTAAACCTTTTCGAAAATGAAAAGAATGTTCATAGTATGTTTCTTAAACCCTATTCAAGGGTAGAGCGAGCCAAATTTAAAGAATTTGAAAGAGAGTTGTTATGTGAATTTTTATCAAGATGATTACTTCACAACTTTCAATTCGTTGTAGAAGTGTTATGTAAAGAGAATACTTATACTCTTTCAAATTATATATAATTGCTATTACTTGTTTGGGCACTTAAATGCTCATCCTTGCTTAAATTAAATGTTTTCGATTATGTATGAGCAACTTTGAAGGCTCGAGCACGAACAAAGGAAAAGGAAAGGCGATCGAATAAGTGTGTATTATGAGTTAATGGTTATAGTTGTATTGGTATCTATTCAAGTATTGTAAGGAATGTATTTGAAGGTCACGTACCTGGAGAAGTAAACTTTGATGTATGTAAATTAAGTTCGAATGTATTAGTATTTAGTATTATTCAGCTTAAAGAAATGGTATCGTGGAGAACCGAGTTCGGGTTTCAAGTACCTGGATTTGGGGTCGTCACAATTATACTAAAAAATCAATATAAACAAGTAAAAGGGGTTATCAGACTAATTTACCCTACGTTATGCATAACATTTAAACATGCTAGTATGTGCACACGTCAGTAAAAGTAGTATGCACACAAACCAATCATGTTTGATGATAAAGCATATACTTTGTAACAATATTATTCATTTATTAATAAAAAGTATTAATTTATTAAAGGCTTTTAATTATCTACATGATGCTGTTTTATAATATGTGATAAACCCATAGTTTTAAGAAATACTTTTAGAATAATGTTGATGATAATTCTAATGAGATCTAAATTCTTATAAAGCTTAAAACTAAAATAGTTCCCAATCGTTGGATTACTAAATTGGGGATTAGTGAATCCGGATAGATTGGTACATACGTTGCTTGCTCATTAGATGAGGATGATTGATCTCATGATCATTTGTGTGGAGACACTAAAACAAGTATGTAGGTGCTTATTAAAGAATAATTTCACTGAACGTGGCTCGCTAAGGAATACCTAATGGAGTTTTACTTGCCTATCAATAGGAATTCCTGTAGTGATAGTAGTACAAGTGATCCTTGGACTTGAGATCATCATAGTATCTTGTGTATAATGAGTTATACTTTGACTTATTCCTTAAGACCCTTAGGGTATATCAAAGGGCAGGGGCGGAGGGGGGGTCCCGGGGGGTCCACGGCCCCCCCTGTTGCGAGAAATTTTTTTATGTACTAGGGAGGGTCCAGCTTCAAATTCGGGAAGTCCGGGGGGTCCGAGGTGCGCTGAGAAGAAGAAGGAATGGGAAGAAAAAAAAAAGTAATTTTTTTATAACTTAGGATTGGGTTGTTTGACTTGTTTCAGAACTAGCCCACACAAAGAAAAATATTTCTCATGTAGTCATGTTCGTATGTATTTTTTCTAAAAGTCATGATGGCCCATTAAGCCACTAAAGTCAACATATTACATATGTGATATTACCAAATAACAAAACTGCCACCACAAGTCCACATTGAAACAGAAATAGAGCCACGGAGCACGGAGGAATTGTTAGGAATTGTTTCTTGCCGTCTTTGCAGGTCGCCTTTGCTTCATCATCTCCCGCCATGTGCCGCCAGACGCTAATCGACTCCATCACTCCAACTTCTAAGGTTAGGTTCCAACATTTTTTTGTTTGATTTTTGTTCCTTAATTTCTGACTAAAAAATAGGGCTTTTCTTTGATTTATAAACCAAAATTGATATATTTTCGTTAATTCTAAGTGGGTTTTGTTACCAAATTTGGTTGCATTCATTCTAACTTCTATGTGGGTTTCACTTATTTGAATTTAGGGTTTCAATTGCTAATTTTGTGTTTCAATTTGTAATTGATTTTTTTTGTTTCAATTGAATTTGAGGAACTAATTGAAATGTTGAATTGCTTATGATTTATAATTATGATTTTGTTGAATGTTGAATTACTTGTGATTTAGGAATATGGAAAAATATTTTCAACGAACTAAGAGGCCGTTCACAACAACTACGACACAAGACTCACAACCAAAACCACAACCATAATCACAATCACAATCACAATTGCAACCACAACCGATTGAGCCGTTATGTGAGATGTTAATGATATTATTGGTGATCCGGGATTGCGCAAATGCATCAATGAGTATGAGCCTCGGATTAGAGATGAAGTTAGAAGAAAATATGTGCAAATGGGCCCTTGTCAACCAATTTCTAATGTTTATCCGAAAATAAAAATAGGGGATAGAATGAGGGCTTTCCAATTTGATTGGTTCAAGAAATGGGAATGGTTGGAATATAGCATTTCTAAATATGCCGCATTTTGTTTTTGGTGTTATCTTTTTGGGGATAAAAAAGTTGGAGATGAGGTATTTACAAAAAAAGGATTTCGAAATTGGAAGAAAGCTCAAAGAAATTTGGGGACCATATCAGAAGTGAAGGAAGTGCACACAACAATGCCCGGATTTCATATTTTGCTTTCAAAGATCAAAGGCAAAGTGTGACACGGAAGATATCTTCCGGAACACAAGTATTAAATGCACTTCTCGCACTTTTCGGTTGACAAAGAAGTGTGGATGTTGTTCGATTGCTTCTAACATGCGGGTTGGCTTTTTCGTGCGCATGATGAGTCGACACACTCGCTAAATAGTAGTAATTTTCTTGAAATACTTACTTGGCATAGCTTGCGTTGTGATGAAGTTGGCAAAGTAGTTAAAGAGAATGCACCGCACTTTCTTTGAAAAATGCCATTCATAATTTTTTTGCTAAATATGGATTATCAATCTCACAAATTAGAGGTCAAGGATATGACGGGGCTTCTAACATGCGGGGTGAGCTAAATGGTTTGAAAACTCTGATTTTGAATGAAAATCCATGTGCAAGATATGTTCATTGTTTTGCTCACCGAATTCAGTTAGTTGTTGTGGCAAATGCTCAAGTAAACCAATTCGTGTACAACTTTTTTGAATATGTGGCTTTGATAACGAATACGATTGGGGCTTCTTGCAAAAGAATGGATGAACTAAGACAAAGACAACATGAAAATATGGTGGAGCGTTTAGAAAAGGGTGATATTTCCACAGGAAGAGGTTTTAATCAAGAAACTAGTTTAGCTCGGTAGGGTGCTTGCGTTTGGGTTCACACTACAAAACAATTGTTAAGTCTTCTATCTATGTGGTTATCGGTGGTTGAAGTTCTTGAATATATATGAAGATGGGCAGAATCCAAAAGTAAAGGCATTGTTGTGGGCTTAATCGATAAGATGGAAACATATGAGTTTGTATTCATTGCTCACTTGATGAAGGTAGTGTTGGGGTTGACAAATATTTTGTCACAGTTTTTGCAACAAAAAGATCAGAATATTGTAGAGGCCATGAATTTGGTTGTTACTACCAAGAGACAATTGCAACTTCTCAAGGAGAATGGATGGGATGATCTATTAGGAGATGTGAACATTTTTTGTTCTGAACATAATATTAGCATCCCTAATATGGAAAATAATGTTCCAGGTCGCCTTCATTGCAAACACACATACTTTCACCACTTTCGAGTTGAGATATTTTGTCAGGTATTCAATTGTTTTTCTCTATTTATACTTCTAATTATGTTTTTGAATATATAAGTAATTTTATTTTATATTTTTTAGGTTGTTGATCGTATTAGTCAAGGACGGATAATCGTTTCACTGAGATGAACACGGAATTGCTCTTGTACATAGCATGTCTTGATCCTAAGAATTCGTTCTCCAATTTTAGTTTTTCAAAGTTAGTTCGACTTGCAGAACAATATCCACAAGACTTTTCAATGGATGATCGAATGGAGCTTAAAGAACAACTAAAGATGTGGATTTCTGAAATGAGAGGAAATGCAAGATTTTCTAAACTAGAAAATGTCGGAGAACTTGCAACTAATATGGTTGAGGTGGGATATCACACTACTTTTTATTTAGTATATCTTCTTATCAAGTTGGCTTTAGTTTTGCTGTTATGCATTTGCTAGTGTGGAACGAGTATTTTCTGCGATGAATATTGTTAAGACAAATTTGCGCAACAAGATGGGAGATGACTTTCTCACGGACTGTTTGGTGTGCTATGTCGAGAGAGATATTTTTAGGCGCATTGATAATGAAGTGATTATCCAACATTTTCAGAATATGAGAACTCGCAGGTTGGATTTACCGCCTTTACGATCCGAACTCCGAAGAGAGACTCCATCGTTCTAGTACCGTTACCGGTTCAACAGTCAACAATGTGTTTCAATTTGTAATTGATTTTTTTTGTTTCAATTGAATTTGAGTAACTAATTGAAATGTTGAATTACTTGTGATTTAGGATTATGATTTTTTTGAATGTTGAATTATTTGTGATTTAGGAATATGGAAAAAAAATCAACGAACTAAGAGGCCGTCGAAAAAAAAATTACATGCATAATCTGGACCCCCATGTTGAAATCCTCTGGCTCCGCCACTGTCAAAGGGTATGCTTGGGTATAATAAGTTGTACATGGAGATAATGTATGATCAATAAAGAATCTACCACTTCTAGTAATAGAAGAGAAATATCCTATGTGGTTCGATAAATGACAACCCAGTAGTCCTTGGCCAAGGCAGAATAAAATTAGAAAGGAGTTTCTAATTTGCATTATTTGGAGTTATGCATTTAAGAGTCGAAATACATATAATTAAATAAAATAAGACTTGACAGTAATTCCATGCCTTATATTTAATTGGGACATTGTATGGTGGAAGGATTGAATTGTACGGTAACTATTTACTCAAAGGTTCTTTTATGATTAATGTTAAAATTTATATTATCTGAAAAGTCATTGATCGCTAGGGAGGCTTATCCTTATTGTAGAATAAATATTATTTATTTAAATTAATTAATACTTTAATTTATTTATTTAAATAAGATTAGAATTGTTCTAATTGATTTATTCACAACCGGTTTAATATGGAGAACCTAAAGGGTCACACCATAAAAGGAAGAATAATTATTTAAGAAGTTAATGGCAAAATCGTAATAATAAGTTAAGTATATTTAATTTAATCTATAGTGATAGAATAAATTAAATAGCTTAATATTATTATTTAATATTTTGGAAATATTAAATATAAATTAATAAGAGGAGTCTTATTATTATTATTACTACTATTATTATTTAATTCCTAAAGGAGTTTGGAAATTAATTAATAAAAGTACTCTCATATAATCCTAATAAGATTAGGAGGTTAAATTAATTAAAAGATTTTAATTAATTATTCCTTATAAGATTGGGAGCATAATTAATTAAAGGAATTTAATTAATTAAAATTTAAAAAAAACTAATTCCTTAATTGTTAAGGAGAGTTGCCCACATCTATAAATAAGAGGAGTCTTATTATGGGTGTGAGTGGTTGTTGACTTTTTCACAACAGACGTGATTCCAATTGTTGGAGAGTACGTTCTTTTTCTATACAGATAGAAAACTAGGGTTTAACCAACCACCCTTCTTCTTGAATTATTTCTTCTTCCTTGGTGGATCACCTCTAGAGGCCAAACACTTGGGTGGCTAACGTTGATCAAAGGAAGGAACCAAACCCAGTGAATTCAAGTTTAACGCGAAAAGGATTGAAGGTGAACTTGTACTTGAGGAAGCTCGAATCTTCAAGGGTATGATTCTTGTTCTTCATATTTTCGTTTAATTAATAATTGTGCATAAAGGGTGATCCGGGTATATGGTTTGTAAAATTTTAAAACTTTGATTTTTCCATATTTTCTGCTTATTTTGTGCAATTTAATTGCGTTCATGAATATTACAAACCTAACAGTGGTATCAAAGTCAAACTTTTATGCGAATTATTAATTATTTTAATTTGATATGTATATTGATATGTGTTTAGAACAATTTAATTAAACATAATTTTATTGTATAAAATTTATCTAAAAAAATCTCAAATTCCGTGTTCCGTGATTCCTGTTTGGCGTGGTTGATATCGTAACTCACGTGGTCACCATGATTATAAGTCCATGATTATATATATAAGTAATTGTAACATGGTTTGAATTTGTTTTTTGAAAAAGGTGGACAAGGGGCAATCAGTTAACAACAGACGTGATTTCGTTTTTAACATAATTTGTTCCCCACGTTATATGTTAAAAGAAGTTTGTTACTTCAAGGAAACATGATATATATATATATATATATATATATATATATATATATATATATTATGATAAAAGTTAAATATATAATATACACGTTATATATATATATATATATATATATATATATATATATATATATATATATAATCTTAATAATTTTATAATTAAAATAAAAAAGTTTATTTTAATCTTAAAATAAAAGGATTTATTTTAATTTTAAAATTTGAATTTCATGCTAACTAATTAGAGTTGGAATTGGATTCCATGATAACTAATTGAAGTTGAAATTGGATTCCATGTTTCTTTAAATAAAGAAGTTTATTTAGATATGAAATAAGATTTCATATTATTCAAAATAAAGGAGTTTATTTGTGAATAGGAAAGAGAATTCGTGTTTCCTTTAATGAAGAATTTTTTTTTACTTGGAATTGGATTCCATAATTAATTAAAATAAATGAGTTTATTTTGTTTAAAGAATTTGATTAAAATAAAATAGTTTATTTTATTCAAAATTGGATAAATTAAAATAAAAGAGGTTTATTTTGATTTAAATTTGGATTGAAACAAAGGAGTTTATTAAATGTTTATTATTAAATGTTTATTATTCATGAGATGAATGTTATTTATTGATGTATATGGTGATGTGTATGATAATAAATGAGATTGATTATGGACTATTGACCAATGTGATTGGATTTTATTTTAGTTGGATGCATGAATGTATGAGTTTTATTAAATGGGATCTACGTACCTCGTCTTCTCCAATTTTTTCTTAATGTAAATTTTATCTCCCTCCTATGTACTTCCCCTTGACTGTTGATCAAGGTTTCTATTTATTTATAAATAGTTTTGTAATAGGAATATTTAGAATTAATTTTGAAGAATTGGAGATCAAGGAACAAGGTGCGCTTGAAGACCCGTTTGTAATGGAGCCCAGGATTTAAATGTAATAGTTATATTTAAATTAATTCTTGCACCCCTAGGGTTTGACCTTTTGATTCACTTGATGGCTCTAGTGAACCAAACTAGAATAAAAGTCCATAATCAATTCAAGTAGAATATAGTATTCTATATGTGCATGCTTATACTATATATATATATATATATATATATATATATATATATATATATATATATATATATTATGCAAACATGCTTCACATGTTAATTAATATGACGCGTATTTTATATATATATTTGCATGCCTTATTAAAACAAGATGAGACAAATTAATAACAAACCCTTAAATATTTTATATTAAGTTGTAACGTTCAAAGATATTTGGAATATCGAACGTCGCCTTCTAACATGATAGAAACAATAGAGTATTGAATATTTAATATGAGTTTGTTGTGCAGACACAAGGCAAGTATTAAATATTTAAGATGTTGTTTTTATTACATATGATGTTTATAAGGAATTGAACATTACTGCTTTGTTGTGCACACACAAGGGCTGTAGTTTTCTCTTCACTTATATGGAAATATTGGGTCTGACTTAACTTAAATTATTTTAGTTCGGATGTGCACACACTTGACCATTATGATTTAAGAGGCAAAATACAAGGAGTTACATAGTTGATGTAATTGACAAGAGTTGTCTACCTATTTCTTTATATATAGTTTGTTGTGCACACACAAGGTTATATACATTTAAAATGGGATCCTTATTCTCACTAGCATATCTTTAATTAGATATTGTCGAACTATATATATTGAGGGTAATATAGTTTGAAGAAAATAGTGGGAGATACCAATTTAAAACAAGACCTAATTTATTTTGGTAATTAATAAAATATTGTATGCTAAATTGTTGTTAATTACAAATTCATTTACAGAATTTTACAATGTCTAAATTACTATCACTGCGAAGCATATTAGATGCTATTTAATCGAACCGAATTAAATGGATTGGTTAAAGAAATTGAGAATAGTTCTCACAGTTGAAAAAGCTATCTTATGTCCTTAATACGCCTATCCCTGCAATGGTTGCAGACAATGCCTCTGAGTAAGAGATTGCTACTTTTAGAAAGTGGCAAGATGATGCACAGTTGGCTCAATGCATCATGCGTGCATCCATGAGTAATGAGCTTCAGCGTCAGCATAAAACTATGGATGCTCTTACTATATTCCTGCACATCAAGTAGTTGATAGTGAGGAAAGTAGGACTAATAGATATCAGATATCTAAGGAGCTCTTTCGATCTAGAATGACCGATGACACTATGGTACAGATAAAAGTCCTTAACATTATCAATTTGATTGATCAATTAGAACAATGGGTTTTGTCATGGATGGAGAGTTAAGCCAAGATTTGATCTTGCAGTTACTCCCGGACTCCTTCTCACAATTGTTGTGAATTTTTTATATGAACAAGCTAGATATCAGCCTCGCTGATTTGCTTAACATGTTGAAAAATATTGAGAGTCACTTTCCAACCAAGAAAGACCAAGTCTTACTGGTAAGGGTCAAAGGATCTTCTGAAAAGAAGAACAATTCAAAGAAGGTAAATAGAAAGGCAAAAACAAAAGATAATAAGAATAAAACTAATACGGATAGTAAAGGAGTTTGCTTCCACTGCAATAAGCCTGGACACTGGAAAGAAACTACAAGAAGCATCTTGTAGATGTTAACCAAAAGAAGCTTAGTGAAGTTTTGGTTACAAATGCAATTTTGTTCATGATTTAAAATAAATTTTTCTTTAAGTCAAGGTTCTACTTGGGTATTGGATACCAACTTTGGTTATCATAAATATACATTAATGAAGGGACCAAGCAGAAGTAGAAAGCTAAACAAAAATAAGTAATCCTATGTGTGAAAAATAAAGCAAGGGTTGCTACATTAGCCATAGAAACTTATAGTTTAGCAATGCCTACGGGCAAATCTATTAAGTTAATAAGTTGTTATTGTATTCCAGTTCTCGTTAAAAACATTATTTTTCATTTTGTTGTTGAACAATGGAATCTTTGATATTATATTTAAGAACAATTGTTGTTCTATTTATAATAATAATATTTTGTATAGAACTGGAATATTACTTAATGGATTTTGTATACTTGACTTACATAAAAATAATTTTAAATATTGAACAAATTAGTATAAGAAAATGAGATGATCATTCAAAAGGTTGAATGTTTGTATTTGATGAAATACAAGTATGAATTATTTGAAAAGATTCAAAGAATTCAAAAGTGAAACTAATATGAAAAGTATTAAGATTCTTTGATCGGATCAAGGATGGAATACTTATGCAATGAGTTTGTATATCATCTTAAATGGTTTTCTCACAATGGACGCCTCCTAATACGCAATAATTGATTGATGTATTTAAAAGGAAAAATTATACCTTTGGACATGGTGCGATCCATAATGTTTTTACCGATATTCCAGTATCCCTCTAGGGTCATGTCCTAGAAATGGCTACATATCTACAAAAAAGGTAACCTCAAAATACAGCCCCAAGACTCCATAAAAGTTATGGAAAGGGAGGATTCCTAATTTTAAGTATGTTAAGATAAGGGGTTGTCCAGCTTATGTGAAAAAGGTTTCAAAGGATAAGCTTGGGACAAGATTTAACAAGTGTAGATTTGTGGGACATCCTAAAGTAAGTTTAGGGTATATGTTCTATAATCCTACTTAGTAAAAGGTGTTTATTGCAAAACACGCTACCTTCTAAGATAAAAATGTTTATCGTTGAAGGGGCTAGTGGGAGGATAATAGATCTTGAAGAGTTCAAGAACCACAAAACACTATAAGTCAAATAAGAGGAACCTGTAGATAGATCTATTGTACCACAACCGAATCGTAAATCTGGAATAGTACCGAAGATACCTAGGAGGTGATTCATCATAGATGATGATGATGAGGTACACATCATAGAAGATGATGATCAAGTTATATACGATGAGGTAAGAGTTGTAGACACTCAGAGAAATGGATTGAAACAAGCTTCTCAAATATGGAACATTCATTTTGATGAGACAATCAAAAGAGTTTTGATTTTATCAAAAACAAGAATGAACCTAGTGTGTACAAAAGGGTCAGTGGGAGCGTCGTGACATTTCTAGTATTCTATGTTGATATATTATGAATAAGGAATAACATACCAATGCTACAATTAGTAAAGATAAAGTTGTCTAAACATTCCTCCATGAATGATTTGGGAAGAGTATCTTAATTGGGGATACAAATCTATATAGATAGATTCAAGAGGATGCTCGACTTAACCCAAGGAACGTATATTCATTTGATGCTAAAGTCGTTTAGCATTGAAAACTCCAAGAGATGTCTCATGTTGATGAGTTATGGAGTGTTTCTCTCTTAATAGTCCCCAAAGACTCCAAAAAGAGAGATCGCATGAGTAACTATCATGTATGCAATGAAATGTACGAGACCTGATGTTGATCAGTCATATTCTGGAGAAGTTCACTATGAGTCAGTGAAAAATATCTTAAAGTACTTAACCGGCACTAAGGATGTGATCATATTCATGGTGGGTTTGAATTAAAACTAGAGAGCTTAACAGGCTCGAGTTTTTTTAGACAGATCAAGACGACAAAAAATCCACTTGAAGGTAAATCGTTACCTTTAATAGTGGTGCAGTGAATTGGAAAGGTTTCAAATAGCAAAGATTTATTGGTTTAGTGATAAATACAAAGTATATAGCTATAAATGAAGCTGCAAGTTGATTGTTTGGATGGAAAGTTCATTACAGAACTAGGAATAGTTCCTAAGTCTCATCTTGGATCTAAACATGTGTTGTGGCTAGACACAGCAAAGATGGCTCAGTAAGCCCTTATTACCAAATTTGGGCTTTAAATTTGCATTTTTTTAGCCCACTAAAATCTGGGCCTTTTTGGCCCGCCTGCTGGCCTCTTACCCACTTTGTCTAGTATGACATTCTTTTTAAAACAAAATTTTGCTACTTGTGGGTTATGAGACTTGAATACAAGACTTGTAAGTAAATAAATAAGAGTTCAAACCAACTGAGCTACAATAACTGTTTATTTTTAATGCAATCTTCAATATAAAAATATATTTTTATATAAAAATATCATATCCTAATACGGTATTTAACTATTATAGTTGTAGTAAATAATAATTGTAGTTTGAAATTTCTTAATTGATGTGGCTGTTAATAAGCCCCATAAAATAAGCTAATTGATTAAATAATGAGATATTGGGTAATGCTTAAAATCATGTCATGCAAATCTTCTGAAAATCAATTTAAATATTCAAAGTGCTAAAATCTTGGCATCTCCAAGTTCCAACCGTGTAAATCTTGGAAATTAATTAGATATCTCTTGGAACAATATTTGTGGAGTCATGAATGCATTTTTAAAAGTTAAATAAATTATATTCATTTTAAAGTTTAATTTTTAAAAATTAAATTTGATTATATACTTTGAAAGTAATTTATAATACTATTAAAATTTTAATTGATTGAGATATGTAGTTAATGTAGGTAATTAGAATTATTGTTTATTATAAATTATTTATTATTTTTAATATTTATTATTATTACTATTTTTAGTGTAACAAGATTTTATAAAAAAAGAAAAAAAAATAGAGGAAGAAGCTTGGCAAACCGGCCGGCCCATTGACCAACCACACGGCCTCACTTTAGCGGTGTGACAACTCCGGCCATTTTGCCCTACCTTGACCGCTTTTCCACCTCTAGTTGTGGCACTTTCATTTGATTATAGGAATCATTGAAAGATGGCAAATCACTATAGAGATAGTGTACTCTCAAGAACAACATTACATATCCATTAACTAAAGCTTATCCAACAGCAGGATAATCATCACTTAGAGAAGAAGAGTATGAGATACCATGACGCTTAACTTTAGTGCAAGTGGGAGATTGAAAGCAGTATGCACACAAGTCAATCATGTTTGATGATAAAGCATATACTTTGTAACAATCTTATTCATTTATTAATAAAAAGTATTAATTTATTAAAGGCTTTTAATTATCTACATGATGCTATTTTATAATATGTGATAAACCCATAGTTTTAAGAAATGCTTTTAGAATAATGATGATGATCATTCTAATGAGATCTAAATTCTTATAAAGCTTAAAACTAAAATAGTTCCCAGTCGTTGGATTACTAAATTAGGGATTAGTGAATTCGGATAGATTGGTACATACGTTGCTTGCTCATTGGATGAGGATGATTGATCTCATGATCATTTGTGTGGAGACACTAAAGCAAGTATGTAGGTGCTTATTAGAGAATAAGTTCACTGAACGTGGCTCGCTAAGGAATACCTAATGGAGTTTTACTTGCTTGTCAATAGGAATTCCTATAGTGATAGTAGTACAAGTGATCCTTGGACTTGAGATCATCATAGTATCTTGTGTATAATGAGTTATACTTTGACTTATTCCTTAAGACCCTTAGGGTATATCAAAGGGTATGCTTGGGTATAATAAGTTGTACATGGAGATAATGTATGATCAATAAAAATCTACCACTTCTAGTAAAAGAAGAGAAATGTCCTATGTGATTCGATAAATGACAACCCAGTAGTCCTTGGCGATATGAGAATGAAATTAGAAAGGAGTTTCTAATTTGTATTATTTGAGTTCTGCATTTAAGAGTCGAAATACATATAATTAAATAAAATAAGACTTGATGATAATTCCATGTCTTATATTTAATTGGGACATTATATGGTGGAATGATTGAATTGTACGGTAACTACTTACTCAAAGGTTCTTTTATGATTAATGTTGAAATCTATATTATCTAGAAAGTCGTTGATCGCTAGGGAGGCTTATCCCTATTGTAGAATAAATATTATTTATTTAAATTAATTAATACTTTAATTTATTTATTTAAATAAGATTAGAATTGTTCTAATTGATTTATTCACAACCCGGTAATATGGAGAACCTAAAGGGTCACACCATAAAAGGAAGAATAATTATTTAAGAAGTTAATGGCATAATCGTAATAATAAGTTAAGTATATTTAATTTAATCTATAGTGATAGAATAAATTAAATAGCTTAATATTATTATTTAATATTTTGGAAATATTAAATATAAATTAATAAGAGGAGTCTTATTATTATTATTACTATTATTATTATTTAATTCTAAAGGAGTTTGGGAATTAATTAATAAAAGTACTCTCATATAATCCTAATAAGATTAGGAGGTTAAATTAATTAAAAGATTTTAATTAATTATTCTTTATAAGATTGGGAGCATAATTAATTAAAGAAATTTAATTAATTAAAATTAAAAAAACTCAATTCCTTAATTGTTAAGGAGAGTTGCCCACATCTATAAATAAGAGGAGTCTTATTATGGGTGTGAGTGGTTGTTGACTTTTTCACAACAGACGTGATTTCAATTGTTGGAGAGTACGTTCTTTTTCTATAGATATAGAAAACTAGGGTTTAGTCAACCACCCTTCTTCTTGAATTATTTCTTCTTCCTTGGTGGATCACCTCTAGAGGCCAAACACTTGGGTGGCTAACGTTGATCAACGGAAGGAACCAAACCCAGTGGATTCAAGTTGAACGCGAAAAAGATTGGAGGTGAACTTGTACCTGAGGAAGCTCGAATTTTTAATGGTATGATTCTTGTTCTTCATATTTTCATTTAATTGATAATTGTGCATAAAGGGTGATCCGGGTATATGATTTGTAAAATTTTAAAACTCTGATTTTTCCATATTTTCCGCTTATTTTGTGCAATTTAATTGCGTTCATGAATATTACAAACCTAACAGTTGGTTTGCCAATAGCTATATAATTTCCCCTTCAATGAGGGTTGTTAATTTCAGTAGATTTATAAGATTTTGCACCAAGTTAATTGGTTTGGATAGCTTTCTAACACATGATATTAGTCTAGCCGAATCAGATAGCTTAGACAACCTTTAGGAACAATAAGTTCAATTCTTGTAACATGAATCAAGATATAAAAATAAATTTTCGATTAAGAATAATAATCATACGAATATAGATATTTGTTCAATATAAGCATGTTTGATATAACAATAATTCGAAGTTTCATAATAAGAAATAAGGTCTAGATACTTGCATTCAATTATAAGAATGAAGTTAGGGAACTTGCAATAACGTAGGAAGTTTAAAGTTAGAAACTTGCCTTTTGCATTGATTACCACTTATAGCATAAAATTACCTCAATGAACTATATTATCCTATTTATGTACGTATAGGTATTCATTAGTCACACACACTTTGACATATATATCAATATGCATTTATCACACATATTTCTATCCATGTATTCTATACACATTAAAACTCATAGATGTATAATCCACATTGTTCTTACTTTTAAAAACCTTAGAAACATTTTAGCAAATTTTAGTTCCATATACTTATCTCATATTTGTATACGTGAAATATTACTTAAGTCACGCATTCTAGTTTAAGTTGTTTCATACATACATGTTAAGGAACTTTTAAGCTAGGTTTGGTCCTTTTTATTTACTTTCGACAATTGTTAATTTTACACATAAATTTCCACTTTACAAAACTAAGAGAGCTTATCATATCAACTACTAACCATATCATTCATTAAACCACACAACAATGCTAAAAAAACCTTTTCTATGCATGCTTGCATGTATTAGATTTATTTGCATGTAGCTAGTATAACTCTCAACTTAGAAACTCATTTTAGTTCATGTTTGCGTAGTTTATAACGTGTCTAGCTAGATGTGCGAACATGTCAGTTATCTCTAGAGGCATAAAGTATCCTATTATAATTATTCAAAAGTTCACAATACAAGTCGTAGAGTTTTCAACACAATTGGTTTTCAAACTTTTGAGTATTCTTAAAAAATCTCATGATAAACAAACTAAGTATGCAAAGTACATTGAATTCACATTTTATGCTCATTTATAAAACTAACTAAGTAGCAAACATATGCTCAAAAGGTTAGATTTCAAAAGGTTTAAGGTTTGTCAAACATGGTTTTTGACTTTTAACTTTTCTTGAACAATGCTAGTAAATCACGTTTTACACATACTCACAACTAATGACACTTCTTTATACATATTTAAAGCTTATTTATGCTCCTTAGGTTAAGTTAGGTAAAATTAGGATTTCTTGTATTAAGCAGCAAAAATAGAAATCTAACTACACTGCCTAACTCCCATCGGGGCGACACTTTTATCTCATAGAACCCCATACGACGCGTGCCTGGCCAATGGCGGCAATAACTTTGTCGGACGGCCACCTTTGCTGAGACTTGCTCTGCTTTAGTTCTAACTCCCCTGTTGCGAACCAACACCCCAATTTCTCATACAAACAATAATTTAAGGTTACCCAATTGATATAAACTCCGTAAACTTACTACCAAACATCCCTAACATGATTCTAACAATTCAAATCACATAAACAACCAAATTCAAGAATCAAATTCAAAGTTTATGTCATTTTTCTATAGTTTAACATATTTAGCGATTCTCTTCATCACAGATTCGTTTCTTGACCAAATTAATCCGTTTAACCTTTGTTGTTTTCGTATTCAACCATATTAACAACGTCTAGCATCAATTTACAGATTACATCATGCTTCAACCATTAAATTTTCTACTCAAACAACAAGTATTCTAGCATATTCCTAAGAACTTGCAAAACTTGAATTTAAGAACATGTAAATGGACATTACCTTCTTGAAGTTAAAATGTTAACTCTTTCTTCAATTTCTAGATTGCTCAACAACACTCACACTCTAATTAGAACCTCACAGAAAAATTAGCAACTCAAATTTGAGAGGAGGGACTTCTATTTATAGAGAGATTATTACCCATTTGGGGGTTTTGTTCTAAGGATTGTATCGATGGGAGATAGAAGGAGTCATTGTGTAACAAGAAGTTGGTGAAAAGCTTTACAAACTCCATCTTCTTCCATTCCCATAGCCATCATCACCATCTTTGGTTTTCAGCAACATAGAGCCATAGGGTTTTGATAAAACACGGCTAAGACTTAGAATGGGACTATGATTTTGGGACAAGGCTATTTAGCATATTACATTAGTTAAAATGGTCACTAGTTACACTAAGGTTAATTCTCTTTTTTACTCACAAATGAAATTTTAATGAGTTGATATTATTACACTGTGATAAGTTAAGAGTACAAATACACACAATCATATAATTCATGTACATTGGTTCAATTCAAAGAATATTTACATTAGACTAGAATATAATTTTGTTGGATACCAATACCCCATTATTTTTCATAAACTTATTATTCCAATTCTACATAAATATTGAAATAAATGTTTAATAGTAAATATTTATTTATTCAAATTTAATTTCCATCATATGTTTAAAATAGACATTTAATTGCTCCACCACACATCATGATGTCACATAAGACTCTTTCATACAACTTAGTAAATTACATAATGTAAGCTTACTTTTATCATATAGTCTTATATAATAATTATTCGCATTCTAATGTCACACCTCATTTTTATATTGAATGAAGAAACCTTATTATATAAGACTACACATTACATGTTATTGCTCACGATAAATAATTAATAGTAATATAAATTAGTCATTATGTAATTATTTGCTCATTACTAGTACTAATCAATTTCATCAATTTTATTAGTAACTTACTCATTTCACCACTTTGCCACACTAGGCATAATTTCATAAGCTTAAATTAAGCTTCTAATCACTTTTACCACATTACTCAGTTATCATATGCTTATTCAATTAAATGAATTACCACAACTCATGCCACCACTATATATATTTATATTCAAATAAATATGCAAACAATCATTATTCTCAATATTAATATTATTTATTTAAAATTCACGGATATTACATCTGTGTGACACCCCCAAAATAGGTCTACATCACCCATTCTGAGTTGTCAATACACGGTACAGAAACAACTACAACTTTATTATTACAATAGTAAAACGTGAGTTTAAATACGAGATATTGCCATCTAGATAATATCCACATACAAATAAATCCTCATCATAATTATTGATACATTATTTTACAACAATGGTGAGGACTACTAAACAACTCTCCCTAGAACTTTCATTCCATACCCCAGACTGCATACTCGCTTATATTCTCGCCTCCCGAGAAGAAAATATAACAAAAGGAAAAGGGTGAGCTCGACTAGCCCAATAAAGAATATTATGACTAAGATAATATACAACAAAATTATCGTTAGTCTTCAACAGGGAAAAATATAATAGAATACAATAGACAACAAGTTTTAAATCAATATTCGCAGCGGAAATAATAATTCATTAGAAGAGTTAAGTAGAGAATGCAAACTACTATCTTCTATGTATGAATTTTAAAGTTCATCGTCTATTTTTTTTATCCCTGTAACATCAATCAATATATATCTGGGATCAAATATTCATCATTGCACTACAGGCCAAGGACATTCACCATTGGTCATGTTCATCTAAACACTGCTCATCTTTTGCACTACGGGCCAAAGATATTCATCGAAATCATTCATCTTTGCACTACGGGCCAAAGATATTCATCGAAATCATTCATCTTTGCACTACAGCCAAAGATATTCAATAATATCATCATTTAAGACTGAGGATGATGAAAATATTTTTTAAAGAAACGAATCCAGTGAAACAAAATGACAAGGATTAAGGATTAAGGATTCGTACTTTGTTTTATCCACGTCCAAAAATACCTTAAAAATAATCATAGTGGTGTAAAATTCAAGAATGATCAAAACATGAATACAATCAAAACTAGTATCCGAATAGATATTTTGACTTAAAAGAAAAATTTTCATTTTTAGATGAATAGTCTTGCGTGATTCGTGAATAGTCTTGATCGTGAATAAGTAACCCCGACACTAAAAGTTTCAAATTTGATAAAACTTGAGATCAATATTTCAAAGATAATGATATTGAAGAAATAATATCATTACGAAGAAAAAAAAATATCCCTTACCACGGAAAAGACAAAGATTTAACTGGAATACTAGATATAGGCTATAACTTGAACTTTCACCGTATAGTATAGCAATACTCAAAGTATACTCAAAATATTCACAAGAATACGCTTCGATAATATAGAGAGAAAACTTGAGCCGGTGTAATTTTAATTCTAACCTAAGCACCTATTTATAGGAAAATACTTAGAACACAAAGCGAAAAAATTTAATATAATATTAATTTATATTAAAATTTTCATACGCCCACTAGACTTCGATTTCAAAGAACTTAACATGTGATTCATGAGGCTTACAAAATGTAAAAAACGTTTTTGTTAATATAAATATTTAAAACTTCCAAAAATCAATTATTTCGGAACTCCGGAACTTCAATAATTCATAATAAATAGCTCTTTTGTTAGAAAATTCAAATCTCAAGAGTTTTTATAGGAAATTCAATTCTCTACAACTTTACAGAAGAAAGTTTTTCCAAATTCCAAGCAAAAATTAGCCGAAATTCATAAACGGGTGATTTTAGAGGTTATAATCAAATTTTAGTCAATAAATGGGGTCCAATTTACATGTTTAACATGTTTTAAATATTTATTGCAACAAAATACTCTTCCTCCTCGTATACTCATATATCCCACATTCGTTGTAAAAATATCACCATTATTATATTATTAAAATATAATAATATATATATTTAAATGAATTATTTTATCGTAAAAAGATAAAATATTAATTTTCAACAATTGTCACATTAAAATTTTCTCCATCTATATCCACATAAAATCAATATTTTCCTCATCATATGAATCAATAATTAATTATTCACAAATAATATTACGTAATCACAATATTGACAACCGTGCGGTTCCGAAAGAGGGGGCTTTCCAATAAGAATTTCTCCTTCTTGGGCGCGTAATTAGGTGACCAAACCTCTCCTTAGATGTAACTTTCTAGACATTGCCAATAATGTTATCTAATAATATTATTCAGATAATATGAATTATTGCTTCGATAATGAAAAATCTTGTGTAATGACAATTATTGAAACAACAAAGAAGATAAAATATCAACGCAACAATTATTGAACCAATAAAATCTTTGAATAAAGAATTACAGTAACCATTATTGAGTAGTGCCTTCTTACGTAAGAGTCAATAATTGGTGCAATACTGGTAATATTCTTGTAACAACGCCAGTATTGTGTTTTAACCACCGTATTCCAACGATTAAAATTCAGAATAACTACGCCAGATTATTTTTAAACAACTTATATTTGTCGTTTTCTTCTTCCAATCGCTTTCCGTTATGGGGCCCACACATGGTCATTTGCGACGTCGTCATTTAATATTCCCAACAAAGCATTTAATATTCCACGACCAAACGAATATTCCCCGTCAACAATGAATATTTTATAACCACTTGCTTATTTTGAAATATTTGCGTATTTTACCTATAACTATCCACATTAATCACATCAACCCTTACTATTTCAAAATAATAATTAGAGGAAATTAAATTTCATTTATTAATTATTTGGGGTCTTACAACCTCCCCTCCTTATGAAATTTCGTCCTCGAAATTGACATACGATGCTGGTGTTTCAAAAGGTGAGGATACCTCGCTTTCATTTCCGCTTCCAACTCCCGTGTCATTTCCTCTATAAGATGGTTCCTCCACAAGACTTTAACTTGTGGTATGACCTTCGTGCGTAGGACATGCTCCTTCCTATCCAAGATCTTGACAGGTACTTCCTCATACGTTAAGTCTTCGGCTATCTCGTCCGGTTCTAACTCAATAACGTGGTTCGGGTCTTTCACATATTTACGAAGTACTGATATGTGAAACACATTATGAACACGAGACATACTTGGAGGTAACGCGAGTCTATAGGCTACATTTCCTACTCGGTCAAGAATTTGAAATGGACCAATAAATCGTGGATTGAGCTTTCCTCTCTTCCCGAATCTTGTAACTCCCTTCCATGGGGCAACACGCAACAATACATGATCCCCTATACTAAATTCCACGTCCTTTCGATGAAGATCCGCATAACTCTTTTGGTCGATCTTGTGCTTGGTTTGTATATCGTTGTCGAATCATTTGGATCTTTTCGGTAGTCATACGTATTAACTTTCGGGTCCCAACAATGTTGCTTCACCCACCTCATCCCAACATATTGGAGAGCGACACTTTCGTCCATATAATGCTTCAATGGGGCCACACCTATACTTGCCTGATAACTGTTGTTGTAGGAGAATTCCACCAATGGTAAATACTTATCCCAACTGCCCTTGAAGTCTAGGACACAGAGTCTTAATAAATCTTCAAGAGTTTGAATAGTCCTCTCTAATTGTCCGTCCGTTTGAGGATAGTATCTGTCGAATCAATAAATAAATCTGTGCCCATAGCTTTTTGCAAGCTAACCCAAAATCTTGAAGTGAATCTTGGGTCACAATCTGAAACTATGGATACTGGCATGCCATGCAACCTCACAATCTCATTTACATACATACTAGCAAGACGTTCAAGAGAATAAGTCTCCCGTATTGGCAAGAAATGTGCAGACTTGGTTAATCTATCAACAATAACCCAAATAGCATTTATGCCTTGAGAAACCGTGGGAAGACCCGTAACGAAATCTATGGTAATGTGTTCCCACTTCCATTTCGGAATCTCAAGTGGTTGCAATGGTCCCTTAGGCACTTGATGCTCTGCCTTTACACGTTGACAAGTTAAACACGTTGAGATAAACTTTGCAATCTCTCTCTTCATATTGTTCCACTAAAATGTATGTCGAAGATCACGATACATTTTAGTACTTCTAGGATGGATTGCAAATGGTGTATTGTGTGCCTCCATTATAATCTTGTATTTCAAATCAGAGTCGTTAGGAACACAAAGTCTAGAGTGGACTCAAGTATTCCTTCTTCATCGATTCTCGCTTAGGAATAGCACCTTCTTGTACTTTCTTCTTCATATGCATCGACTCGGCCTGGGTGGCTTGAGCAACCTTAACTTTTTCTATTAAAGTTGGCTCTATCGTATACTTGACATCATCGCACTAGTTCCTACATATGATCTTCTACTCAACGCGTCGGCTACCACGCTCGCTTTTCGGGATGGTATTGAATAGTGTGGTGCGTTAGTCTTTCAATAGCTCGAGCCAACGTCATTGCCGCATGTTAAGTTCTTTTTGAGTGAAGAAATATTTTAGGCTTTTATGGTCTGAATATATCTCCACTTTCTCCCCATATAGATAGTGCCTCCATATCTTTAGCGCGAAAACGACTGCTGCCAACTCTAGATCATGAGTAGGATAATTCCTCTCATATTCTTTAAGTTGTCATGAGGCATAAAGGCGACTTTCCCACGCTGCATGAGAACACATACTAACCATTTGCCCGAAGCATCGTTGTAGATAACAAATCCATCTGAACCAGATGGTATTGTTAGAACAGGTGCCGAAATAAGTCTCCTCTTAAGCTCTTGGAAACTCTTCTCGCATTCTTCACTCCAAACGAATTTTGTATCCTTCCGAGTTAACTGAGTTAACGGAGTAGCGATTCGAGAAAACCCTTCCACGAATCTCCGATAATAACCAGCTAAGCCCAGAAAGCTACGTACTTCAGTCACCGACTTCGGTTGCTCCCAACTTTGTATTGCTTCAATCTTCGCCGGATCAACAGATACTCCATGTTTCGACACCACGTGCCCAAGGAATGCTACTTCCTCAAGCCAGAACTCGCATTTCTTCAACTTGGCATAAAGCTTGTTTTCACGAAGCCTTTGGAGTACCAGCTTCAAATGGTGCTCATGATCTTCACGGATTTTGGAATATATGAGGACGTCATTAATAAAGACAACAACGAATTGATCCAAATATTCCTTGAATACTCAATTCATCATATCCATGAAAGCCGCAGGAGAATTAGTCAATCCGAAAGACATGACTAAGAATTCATAATGCCCGTACCGAGTTCTAAAGGCAGTCTTTGGAATATCCTCAGTTCTAATCTTCAGCTGATGATATCCAGAACGAAGATCAATTTTTGAAAAGAATTGTGCTCCTTAAATCGGTCAAACAAGTCATAAATATGAGGTGAGGATACCTATTCTTAATGGTGACATGGTTCAATTCCGATAGTCAATACAAAATCGCATACTCCGTCTTTCTTCTTTACTGAATAAAACAGAGCACCCCAAGGAGATGTACTAGGACGAATGAAACCGATGTCCAACAATTCTGTAGTTGGACCTTTAACTCCACGTTTCAATAGGAGCCATTCGATATGGGGTTTTAGAAATGGGCTTTGTACGGAGTTCAAGGTCAATAAAGAATTCAACTTCACGTTACGGGGTAGACCAGGAAGTTCTTCAGAAATACGTCGGAAAGTCAATAACAACAGAATATTATTCAAATTTGACGTGTCTTTATTCAAATCCATAACATGGGCTAAGAAAGCTTGACATCCGTTTTTCAATAAATGAATCGCTTTATGATTAGATATGACAGTGATTGATTTTAATGGTTTAGTTCCCTGAATTCGAACAACAGGTTGATTAGGAATATGAAAACTAACAACCTTACGAAAACAATCAATTTTGGCATGATGAGTAGTTAACCAATCAATCCCTAAAATCACATCAAAAACAAGTATCTTTAAAGAGATAAGGTCAACAGGTAAGATAAGGGTGACAACTTGGATTAGACAAGATTTATAAACAGTGGATGTGATGAAAGTTTCTCCTATCGGAGTTTCCACGAGATAGGTCAAAGTCTAATTTTTCCCGAGTCGATTTAAACGCTGAGCACAAGGCGAGAGAGATAAATGAATGGGTAGCACCCAGATCTAATAAAGTATAAACTTCACAAGAATTTATAAATAGCTTACCCGTGATCACCTCGTTTAGGTTCCTCGCATTTTGACCCGATCACAACAAACGCTTCTTCCAGAACCGCTTGACTTTGACTTCTCTTCCGATCTTTTGGGTCACCGTCCCCATTGAACTAGGTTTCATTCTGCAATCTCGAGCGATATGTCCTTCCTTTCCGTAATTATAGCATACCGAACTGCTGTGGGCGCTTTGACCGATATGTCCCTCTTTCCGCATTTATAGCATATATATGACCGGTGGTCGCTCTCCTCCTTGGAACCAATTCTGCAAACCTTTGTCGTCTTCATATGGTCGTTGTTAAATCTCCTCTTTTAAAATCTCCGACTCGCTTCTTCTATTTTCATGGCCATGATTACCACCAGAGTGGTTACCATTTTTGTCCGCTTTTTTCTTTCTCCACCTTTGGTTATTGTTGTTTTGTTGATCGCTATCTCCTGGGTATGATCCTCGATTGTGGTACCTCGGTTGACCATACTCGTTATCTCGCTTCTAACAATTGAGCCCTATTAACAACATCTGAATAAAGAGAAAATTTATGAGAGATGAGATCTTGACGATCTTGGGTTTCAAACCTCTCGAAACATCTGCGTCATCGCTCCTCATTCTCCACCAAATGAGGTGCAAACACGGATAACTCTGCAAACTTAGCCTCGTCTTTGAGACACCGCCGTATGTTGTTGTTCTCTCTCGATCTAATAAACTCCACTTCCTTCATATAGACGACACTTTCGTGAAAGTATTTGTCATTAAATAGTTCTCAAACGCTCCCGAAGACATCTTGGCCGCAATTTGGATGGGTACGCTTCACGACTCCCACCAGTGAGTCTACTTCATACGGAACATAAAGGTGGCGAATGGAACCTTCTGTTCCTCCGTGCATCCCAAGACATCGAATATCTTGGTAACTTGCTTGACCCATGTTTCCGCCATGATCGGATCTGGCTTTCCCTTAAATTCGTGGTCCCAACTCTTTGAATCGCTGCTCATTTGTGACAACCCGTGAATTGCTACCATTTCCTCCTATGTTTTGAACACGAGTCTCCTCGTCGATTTTGCATGAATCGCAAAAAGCTTCTAAACATCCCTCGTTCATCATCTGCCTGCGTGGTGTTGTTCACAGGAGGAACATTACCACTGTTGCACGTTCTCCTCGTTGGTGAGTACAGAGCGTCTCACTGATCTCATTTCCATTGTTAATATTCTCGATGACATTCTCAAATCATTGTCATAAAACAAGGGTTAATTAAGGAAATCAATATATCACATAATATCCCTATATAATTGACCAACTAACAAATAAGCTTAGGTAGGACACACTAGCGAAAAGATTTACTGCTCTCTCCTCCTAGTTCTATTCCCCAGATCTCCGCCAGAGATCATATCCCTAAGCTCGATACCAAATGTGACACCCCAAAATAGGTCTACATCACCCATTCGAGTTGTCAATACACCTGCATGTAAATAACTACAACTTTATTATTACAATAGTAAAAGCTGTGAGTTTAAATACGAGATATTGCCATCTAGACAATATCCACATACAAATAAATCCTCATCATAATTATTGATACAATATTTTACAACAATGGTGAGGACTACTAAACAACTCTCCCTAGAACTTTCATTCCATACCCCTAACTAAATACTCGCTTATATTCTCGCCTCCTAAGAAGAAAAAATGGAACAAAAAGGAAAGGGGTGAGCTCGACTAGCCCAAGAAAAATAATATTATGACTAAGATAATATACAACAAAATTATCGTTAGTCTTCAACAGGAAAAAATATAATAGAATACAATAGACAACAAGTTTTAAATCAATATTCGCTGAAATAATAATTCATTAGAAGAGTTAAGTAGAGAATGCAAACTACTATCTTCTATGTATGAATTTTAAAGTTCATCGCCTATTTTTTTTTATCCCCGTAACATCAATCAATATATATCCGGGATCAAATATTCATCCTTTACTACGTGCCAAGGACATTCACCATTGGTCATGTTCATCTAAACACTGCTCATCTTTGCACTACGGGCCAAAGATATTCATCGAAATCATTCATCTTTGCACTACGGGCCAAAGATATTCATCGAAATCATTCATCTTTTGCACTACAAAAGCCAAAGATATTCAATAATATCATCATTTAAGACGAGGATGATGAAAATATTTTTTAAAAACGAATCCAGTGAAACAAAATGACAAGGATTAAGGATTAAGGATTCGTACTTTGTTTTATCCACGTCCAAAAATACCTTAAAAATAATCATAGTGGTGTAAAATTCAAGAATGATCAAAACATGAATACAATCAAAACTAGTATCCAGAATAGATATTTTGGACGAAAAGAAAAATTTTCATTTTTCGATGAATAGTGCCGTATTCGTGAATAGTGTCGTATACGTGAATAGTAACCCGACACTAAAAGTTCCAAATTTGATAAAAACTTCAGATCAATATTTCAGTATAATGATATTGAAGAAATAATATCATTACGAAGAAAAAAAAAATATCCCTTACCTCGAAAAGACAATACTTCTAACTGGAATACTGGATATAGGCTATAACTTGAACTTTCACCGTATAGCAATACTCAAAGTATACTCAAAATATTCACAAGAATACGCTCGATAATATAGAGAGAAAAAACTTCAGTTTCTGGTGTGATTTTTAATTCTAACCTAAGCACCCTATTTATAGGAAAATACTTAGAACACCAAAGCAGAAAATTTAATATAATATTAATTTATATTAAAATTTTCATACGCCCACTTAGACTTCTGATTTCAGCAACTTAACATGTGATTCATGAGGCTTATAAATGTAAAAAACGTTTTTGTTAATATAAATATTTAAAACTTCCAAAAATCAATTATTTGAACTCTGCATTTCAATAATTCATAATAAATAGCCCTTTTTCGGAAAATTCAAATCTCGCGTGTTTTTATAGGAAATTCAATTCTCTACAACTTTGCGTAAGAAAGTTTTCCAAATTCCAAGCAAAATTGGCGAAATCCATAAACGGGTGATTTTAGAGTTTATAATTAAATTTTAGTCAATAAATGGGGTCCACCATTTATGTTTAACATGTTTTAAACATTTATTGCAATAAAAATACTCTTCCTCCTCGTATACTCATATATCCCACATTCGTTGTAAAAATATCACCATTATTATATTATTAAAATATAATAATATATATATTTAAATGAATTATTTTATCGTAAAAAGATAAAATATTAATTTTCAACAATTGTCACATTAAAAATTTTCTCCATCTATATCCACATAAAATTAATATTTTCCTCATCATATGAATCAATAATTAATTATTCACAAATAATATTACGTAATCACAATATTGACAACTGTGCAATTCCGGAAAGAGGGGCTTTCCAATAAGAATTTCTCCTTCTTCAAGGCCGCAATTAGGTGACCAAACCTCTCCTTAGATGCGAACTTTTTAGACATTGCCAATAATGTTATCTAATAATATTATTCGAGATAATATGAATTATTGCTTCGATAATGAAAAATAATGTGTAATGACAATTATTGAAACAACAAAGCAGATATAAAATATCAACGCAACAATTATTGAACCAATAAAATATCGAATAAAAATTATCACCATTATTATTGAGTAGTGCCTTCTTACGTAAGAGTCAATAATTGGTGCAATACTGAGTGTCTTCTTTGTCTTGCAGCGTATTGTGTTTTAACCACCGTGTATTCCAACGATTAAAATCTGTAATAACTACGCCTGTTATTTTTAAACAACTTATATTTGTCGTTTTCTTCCTCCAATCGCTTTCCGTTATGGGGCCCACACATGGTCATACTGTCAAATGCGAATATTCTGACGAAAGATTTAATATTCCACGACCAAACGAATATTCCCGTCAACAATGAATATTTTATAACCACTTGCTTATTTTGAAATATTTGCGTATTTTACCCATAACTATCCACATTAATCACATCAACCCTTACTATTTCAAAATAATAATTAGAGGAAATTAAATTTCATTTATTAATTATTTGGGGTCTTACAATCTGTCTTTGGATGGGGCCACAAAATTGGCGTGAGACTTCAGTAGCTCTAAAACTGATGGCCCCAATCGGTCCTGGCTGAACCGCTTGGTTGATGAGGTGGGGGGTTCGCCGTAGACTGGTCGCGGTCAGATACCTTCTTCTTACTTTTCACCAAAACTACCGTCAGAACTACTTTTGTGATTGAAAATTAGCAACACTAGAAAGCCCTCCTTCTATCGCTAATGTTAACGTCAAGATTCGTCCACGCGGTCCAATCACCAAAGCGCATTAAATCCTGCACAGAAACGAACTCACGCCAAAAGCTTGACGGCTTAGGCTGCCAGGGGATAGCTCCGGTGTGAGAATAAGTATATGCTAAATAAGGTTTAAAAATGGAGGCTTAATACTCTAGTGCTGAAAAATAATAATAATGTGTGTATACCTTAGAATCAGGGTAAAGTCTTATATTTATAGTAATCTCAACACCTCCTCAAAGTCTTTTCCCATATAGAATTAAGATTCCTCATTAAGTATAATTCTTTAATGGGATTGTATAGAATCTCCTTAAAGATAGGAAGTTGGACCATATCCTAACACTTTCATTAGGAGTCACGAATTGAATGTAATTAAGAATCCTTGATTCCTTAAAATACTCAACTACTAAAACAGATTCCCACGTGGGTTAAAATAAGGGTTATTTATACTTCCTAGTATATTTTTTAAAAAAAAATTATAATAAAAGTGCATCCAAAAAATATTTACAGAATTAATACATTTTCAATATTTTATTTACAAAATTAGTGCATTTGGATATGCATTTTTTCTGTGAGCTAGAGATATTAAAAAACTTGATGCTTCAGCTATGTGCTTTCCATTCCAATTTCGGAAAACAGTGAAGTAACCCAAGAGATAAATGATGAGAAACACGAATATAAACACAAGAAGTGTTGATGAAAAGCCATAAAGGGTCTGTCTATTTTTCTCCACGCAGGCAACCCACATATAGATAAGACGTTCTCCATGTATAGAGGGAGAGGGAGAGGGAGCTGAAATTCTGAAGGATTGCCAAAGGTTGCAGTGAATATATATATATATATATATATATATATATATATATATATATATATATCATTTAAAAATGGATAGCAGTACGAAGTATTAGTATTAATTAGGTTGTCAGTGTCTCAATTCTAAAACGTGCACGTTAAATACTCTTTTATGCTTATAGAATATTCTTGTCCTTATAGTTAATAAAAGTTACGTACGCGCACGAAATCAATTATCAACCCTAAGAAGAAAATAAGTAATTTAAGAAAGTGAATTCAGAATTTTATTTTTCATAGTGCAGTTGGTAGTCAAATCTTCATACAAAGGTAATCAATTCAGTTTTATTGAATTTCCAATTAATTATAAAAAAAATTTAAGAACAGTTTCCATGTGTTACTTAGATTTGTTTTCTTCAACATGTGCAACCATGAACAGTTTTATTGGTTTCTGCAATGGTCGTCTTTGGTATATTTTTTTTTTCAAAGTGCAATTGGTAGCCAAACCTTCATACAAAGGTAACCAATTCTGTTTTATTGGGTTACCAATTAATTATAAAAAATTTAAGAATAATTTCCAAGTGTTACCTGGATTTGTTTTCTTCAACATGTGCAACCATGAACAATTTTATTGGGTTCTGCAATGGTCACCTTCGGTAAAAAAAAATCACAGTGAAGTTGATAGCTGAACCTTCATATAAAGGTAGCCTATTCAGTTTTATTGGGTTACCAATTAATTATAAAAAATTTAAAAATAGTTTCCAAGTATTACCTGGATTTGTTTTCTTCAACATGTGAAACCATGAACAGTTTTATTGATTTCTGCAATGGTCGCCTTTGGTACTGTTAACGCCAGAATCTTTCTTCACGTCCCAATCACGTAAGACGTCCTGATCCTCCTTACAAGAAACACAAATAACACCAAAAGCTTGGACTATTTGGGACCGGCTCGGGATAGCTCCCACGTGAGAGTCAAGATCTGTATCACAAGGTTAACAATGGAGGAATAAATATCTAGTGACTTGAGAGCAATAATTTATGAGTTACCTTTCACCGTAGTCATCCTTGCTTTATATCCCCAAAGTCCAGTTTGTCCTCAGATGAATCGACTTTTTCGCCCACACCTTTTCAAATTTACTAAGCCTCGCTCAATCCTCATTAAATGCAATGCAGATGACAACAAAGTTCTATCCCCAATCTACATCTGGCCAAAGCCCAAGTGGAACCATACTCATCTAGTAATTCTACCAATCGATCCTAATTCAATAGCAAGAATAATCATAACCCCTGTGGAGGAGCCCATTAAGTCTAGCCCAATAAGGAAAAGGATCATGGCCCAACATTGCTTCTCATCTTTTATTAAACAGGAGGTTTAATGAAAGAGTATAAGTGGAATCGGTCCGTAATAAAAGGAATTATAATGAGATCAACAAAGGCCCAAGATACAACTTAACCGAGGCCTATCTCGTGAACATCAAATAACAAAGATAAATTAAGATCGAAAATCCAATTGAAGAACCCGCTCCAAATGACATACAACAACAAATATTTCACCGCCTCCGAACGACTCGGACCTTCGCCACAAAAAACCATTTTCTTATGAATCTATGCCTGAAGTCACGGGCGACACCGATGATCATCGGTTCGACAATAATTCCATCATGGAACTGATGGGTGAAGGAGTGAAATACCAGACTAAAGGAAGTTGAGATTCGACCATCAATCTGAACTGATCGATTAATATTAGTCATCTGCAAGTAAACACTGTCTCCGGGTACCTCCGTCTCAAATATAAAGAAGTCGAAGAAGATACCGAAGAGAATGCCGAAGAGAATGCCGAAGAGAATGCCTAAAAGATAACGTCATCCGGAAGTCTGTGTTGGCAAAAGAAAGAAACAATCTTGATATTGCTCTCTTCAACAATGAATGCCTTCGGAAGGATATCGACAAGATCAAAGAAGAACTGAAAACGACCAAGGCCACTCATCGGGTCATCACTGATACAAATGTCGATCTGTCAAGCTAAAGGATCAAAGCATCTGGCACATCGTCAGAAGCTCGAAGAAGAGCTCAAAGAGCTTCGGGCCCTTAAGAATTTGAGTCCGCCACTGACCGAAGAATTTCGTAGGGATATCCAGGCAGAATACAGAAAATCCGCCGAGCTGAACAATAAGATCGTCCATATGTATGCGAAAGGATATGAAATCTGCCGAAGTAAAGGCAAGAAAAAGCTCGGGCCAAGGTAGATCCATCTCTTCTAGACTCTTTAGATGGTGACGATGACAAGGAAGAAGCCTGAAGATGACCTCTCCTTATCTCTAGTTGTAGAACTTTCTGTGAAAATTCTAACTTTATGTAAACAGTTAATATTTAATGAAATATCAACTTCATGCCTTATTACTTCTGTGTGAACATTTCTTGTCAATAATGGATCATCAATCAACTTGAAAACTGTGCGAGTGCCTCTTATTTTAAACCGTTAGTCAATAATTAAGCAAGCTACATAACAGTTAAGAACAATGATAATATAATCCGAACTCAACACTTGAACAAAATAAAGTAATGCATACTTATTGTTACCGAAGTGTGAGAACGGTCATATGTGAAGTGAATTCGGCTGATCCTCCTTGTACCATCAAGATCTTGCTCACCACTCGGGGTAGAACAAGTATATAAGGACCAAGATATAAGGATCAAGATATAAGGACCTTTGTCTACCACTCGGGGTCTGACAAAGTCTAAGAATGACACTTGCCTACCACGAAGGGCCTGACAAAGTCAAAAGATGACATTCGCCTACCACGAAAGGCCTGACGAAGTCAAAAGGATCACCTGCCGAAGAGGCTACCATCGAATGGTCAGCGAGTCCTCCCAAACCTCCTATCAAAACCAAAAGATGACATTCGCCTACCACGAAGGGCCTGACGAAGTCTAAGTGGCGACAATTGCCTATCCCGAAGGGCCTGACAATGCCAAATAGTGGCGACAATTGCCTACCCCGAAGGGCCTGACAATGCCAAATAGTGGCGACAATTGCCTACCCCGAAGGGCCTGACAATGCCAAAGTGACCACCTGCCGAAGAGGCTACCATCGAATGGTCAGCGAGTCCTCCCGAACCTCCTAACTCCGAGGTGGCATTTGCTATGCCTGTCAGAATATGGATGAGCTACGGAAGTTTCTTATGAATGTTTTAAACTTCGATCCCATGAGCTGGCGTTTGTTAACCTGATCCCTAGACAATGGACCCAGTACGACTACCCCCCAGACAGCAAGAAGTATAGGAGATAAAATTGAAATATATCCTTTTGGTGGCTGATGTGGGATCGAACCATTTGGCTGACAAATATCCACATGAACCCTCCAAGCAACATTTGCAGCTTCGGACGGCGCCCGAAATTCCTCAATAGTGGGAGATGGGTCCAAAGTAGAATACCCGAAGTCTTTCTGTGCTGAATCCCCAGTTCTTTCAAGAATATCGCTGCCAAAGTGCTTTGTAGGTCAACACCTTCGGGCCAAATAATTGTCACGAATATCTTTGTGAACTTCCCGAAGAACACACCCTGCTTCGGATGGAACCAAATGTTTAAGTAATGATGACGAAAAAGGTCCTTCGATAAAGATTCTCATCAATGAGAACAAAATGGACACTCTTGTACTTGGTCTTCTTTGCCAGCATCTGATCCGAAGAAATGACGCCATCTGTCGTCAAAGTTATAAGCATCTGTAGTGGCCAGCCTCGATAATGCACCCGCGGTGGAATTGTTATTGTGATCGACTCCTTAATAGCCTTGCTATACTGATGTCCGAAATAGAATATCCATCTGTATGCAATGTCCACGAGCTCTTTATCTTTGAAATCTTTAACGGCTTTATCGGACTCCTCAGCTGCTTTCCATCTGGAGCTGCAACTTTAGAGGGATTTTCCCGAAGACAAGTGCCCACAGGGCGGTGTGCCCTTAATGGACTCTCGGGAGTGTGATTTCTGAATCTACTTCGGTGAAACTTTCTGTCACTGTGGTGAGCCTTCATCTGCTGCGACCATAATCCCAAAGACCAATAGGGCGGAATACCCTTCTCAGTCAATCAATCAGGAAAATGGCTGTTGCTTCGATCCCGAGGAAGGCCTCGAGACATGTCTTTAAAGTGTAGACTTCTTTCTAACTTGATCGGTCTGTCAGTCTGACCACTTCGGTATAGGATTCTAAGCAGTATGCCTTCTACCCTTTTCCGACCATGGTCAGGTATTCTCTGGGCAGCAAAAATCAATCTTCTTCCAAAGATCATCCCGGCTCTCGAACGAGAACCCTCGTAAATCTGCTTGGAAGCGCATCAAAGCATGAGCATTCTTTGAAGGACCCAATCAATCCTTGACGAGATATTCACCGTGTGTAGCGAAGTCATATAGCCATCGGGTATCCTTTAGAGGTAATCGTTCTACTCTTCTTCACCATGGATTCCGACGCGTGAAGCGCCTACAATTTGTGATTGAAAACTTCAAGAACACTAAAATGCGACCCTCCTTCTAGCGCCAATGTTAACGCCGTAATCTTTCTCCACGTCCCCAATCACGTAAGACGCCCCGATCCTCGCAGACAAGAAACACAACAACACTAAAGCTTCGACGGCCAGACCGTCGGGGGATAGCTCCGTGAGAGTCAAGACAAAGCGATCACAAGGTTAACAATGGAGGAATAAATATCTAGTGACTTGAGAGCAATAATTTATGAGTTACCTTTCACCGTGTGTCATCCTTGTTTTATATCCCCAAAGTCCGGTTTGTCTCAGATGCAATCGACTTTTTCTGCCCACAACTTTTCAATCGACTAAGCCTCATCTCGTCCAATCCTCATTAAATGCAATGCAGAGATGACAGTCAAAGTTCTATCCCCAATCTACACCAGTCAAAACCCAAGTGGAACCATACTCATTTAGTAATTCTACTACCATCGATCCTAGGATGAAATAGGGCAAGAATAATCATAACCCCAGGGAGGAGCCCATTAAGTCTAGCCCAATAAGGAAAAGGATCATGGCCCAACAGGTACATTTTATTTCATAGTACAGTTGGTAGTCAATCCTTCATACAAAAGTAACCAATTTAGTTTTATTGAATTACCAATTAATTATAAAAAAAAGTAAGATGCATTCTCCAAGAAATGCATTCTTACTTATTTTTCATCTAATGATATTTAAAATTATGTGCGAAACTCCAGAAACCAAAAAGAAGACGTAACAAAATAAGAAAAGTTAAAAATATGACCATTAATGGAATTCAATAAATCTTCGCAAACTTGAGCATTTAAAGTGATATATAAAGATACAGTGACACTTTGTGAGTATCAGTTTCAAATTTATCAGTCAGTAAGAAAGAAGAAAAGAGGAAGGGGGAGGGCATGAAGCCTCTTGCCTCACATATGGTCAAATAATGCACAGTGGCGGATCCCCCTACTCCGACGAAAAGAAGGATATCAAAAAAGAAAATAAATGAAAAAGTGGTTGACGGTCATTTAAAGAACAGAACTAAATGAATCAGGTATATAATTCAGAATCAAGGGGTGCGACACGGTGACTGGCTCAACGAGCTTGAAGTAGAGATCGCGAGACGTAGTGACTGGCTCAACAAGCTTGAAGTATTGTGTGTTGCACTCTTTTTGTAATTATTTTGTGGATACACTAATTTTGTAATTACTTTCTAATTGTTGTATAGTAGTGTAAAGAACCCTTAAAATAACTCCACGCAGACTTTAATCCTTCATATAATTTTGGCCCAATAATCACTCCAATAATAAGTAGTCAAACTTTAATATTATATATTAAATAAAAGATTTATAATTATTTACATTTTCAAATTCATTTAAGTGCATATTTTTCTTTACACTATTTGTACATATTTACCACCAATTTTTATTTTACATTTATTCAGTATTGTTCAGCAATATACTAGTACATATAGATATTATAAATGGATAAAAGATGAATACCACAAAAAGAAATAATATGAGTTTCTCACTTTTCTGCATGTTTTTCAGCAATTACTCATGAGACTCTTGTAGTGTCTGCTTTAGCATTGGTTCTAGCATTACATTGGATATCATGCATGTGAATATTTTTAGTAATGCTATTAATTTGATCATGCAGTTAGCAGGTGATGCAGACAGCAGTCCGAAAATTGCTCCTATATGATATTTGGAAAATACGTTAGGATCCACCAACTTTTGATAGGATATGTAGATAAGAAACACTTGAATAAGGCTCGGATATTAGAGCCGCGACAATGGTTTAAGGTGTGGCTAGCTTTTGCATATTGTTTAGCAGCTTCATGTTGAGGCTTGTTGTCTGCTTGTAATAGTAAGTACTAATGTTGTATATGTTGTTTTATAGAACTGAAGTATTTTGTGTTTTATCCATAGAGAGAGAGAAGAATTTCTCACTTTTTTTCTAATTTTTTAATATTTTTTAGTTTAGGTCTTACATTTTTGAAAAATGCAGCTATTATATATATTGTTATCCTAAAATTAATTATATACTAATTATATATAAACAGAATTAGAAGATAAACAATTTTATAATAACGACTTACTAGACGTAATTGACAAATTTTTAAAATCAAGTCAACTGTTTGACAGTCTCTCTTTAAAGTAGATTCCGTCCCTGCTATCAGTGCTTACAGATGGAACAATGGACGTCTACTTCCTATGATAAAATGGTCTTCAACTCTCACAAGAAGCACTTCAATGGAAGAGTTCCACGAATCAACAAAATTTGAATACTCTATATGACTTTTAATGAATGAAGAATGAATTTAATTTTAAGAACTTGAGAAGGATTGAAGTTGAAGTCATTGTTTTGAGTAGATTTAGAATCTATTTATAGGTTTCCAAATACCCATTTGAAGATATATATCCCTTTGAAATGTTACATCCTTTTGAAAGGTTACATCCTTTTGAAAGATTACATCCCTTTGAAAAAATACATTCTTTTGAAAGGCTACATCTTTTTGAAATGTTACATCTCTTTGAAAAGATACATCCATTTGAAATGATACATCCCTTTAAAAAGATACCTTTTTAATTTGAAAAGATATAAAACCAAAAGTCACATCCAGTGATTTAATTTTAAATAAAATTCTCATTCATTAATATATATATATATATATATATATATATATATATATATAGCCCACGGATCAGGTTCGGGAGTCCGGACCTTGTTAAAATGCGGATTAATTTTATTTTTTTTTGTTTTTTTTTAAAACAACTAAAAAAAAGTTTAATATTTTATGGAATTAGAATTTTTTTTCATAATATAGTGTTTTGGGGCGTGATTTAGATACATATAATAAAACAAGTCTGTACAGACTGTTTTGTTATATGTATCCAAATCACGTCAAAAACACTGTATTATGAAAAAATTTCAGTTCCATAAAATATTTAACTTTTTTTTAGTTGTTTTAAAAAAAAAAAAAAAAAAAGAAGATCCGTATTTTAAAAAGTATATATATATATATATATATATATATATATATATATATATATATATATATATATGATCGCATCTATGTGATCGATTGTTGAAAGCACCCAAAAAAGTCATGGTACAACTTGTAGGCGATTATGCGACAATTAAAAGGGACATGTCCCATTTTAATTATCCCAAATTATACATCTTTGTAGCGATTTGTCACTATTCATATTAGTTTGTAATATTATTAATACTATTATATTAATACTTTGTAATATTAGTATTTATAATATTTATATTTATAATGTTAATATTAATAATAATATTTTGTAATATTATTAATACTATTATATTAATATTTTAAAATATTAGTATTAAAAATATTTATATTTATAATATTAATATTAATAATAATATTTTGTAATATTATTAATACTTATATTAATATTTTGTAATATTAATATTAATAATATTAATAGTAACAACTAATATGAATATAAATATTAATATGAATATTACTATTATTTTTATTAATATAAATATTAATAATATTAATATTATATATATATAAAAAAAAACACCAAACCACTACAAGATGTAGCAACTTGTTTTTTTTTTTTTATAAATCCGCTGCTACCTAACATTCTGGTTCTCCAATATCAAGTTCTTACCTAATCTTCATGAGAAACAGAGACATTTGTAAGATATCAAGTTCTTAAATAATCTTCATGAGAAGCAGACACATGTTTTGCAAAATATGTTATAAAAAATAAGCCGCTATATTTTGTAGCGATTTTTTTTAATAATATTAATATTTATATTAATAAGAATAATAATAATATTAATATTCATATTCATATTCATATTCATATTCATATTCATATTAGTTGTTACTATTATTAATATTAATATTATTAATATTAATATTACAAAATATTAATATAAGTATTAATAATATTATAAAATATTATTATTAATATTAATATTATAAATATAAATATTATTAATACTAATATTTCAAAATATTAATATAATAGTATTAATAATATTACAAAATATTATTATTAATTTTAATATTATAAATCTAAATATTATAAATACTAATATTACAATTACAAAATATTAATATAATATTAGTATTAATAATATTACAAACTAATATGAATAGTTACAAGTCGCTACAACATGTAGCGGCTGAGACAATTAAAATGGGACATGTTCTTTTTTAATTGTCCCAATCGCCATGTAGTCATTGTTGTACACAACTTTTTTGGTTGCTTCCCAACAACCTAGGACTACTATGAATCTTGATTCCTATATATATATATATATATATATATATATATATATATATATATATATATATATATATATATATGGAGCCCTTCCATAACAAATCCTTCTTTCAGGAGTATCGTGGCAACACCCCTTTTGTACCGTTGATAAAATGAATTGATGGTATCGAGATTAGCTTTTGTATTTGATAAAGTTTACAGACAGTTGTTGTTTTAATTATTCACTGTCAGACTTAAACTCTATTTTAATAAGTGAATATTAACTTGTCAAGATAGTTATAAAAGTGAATATTTATTATTAAAATAATCAGTAGATGATCGATACTACTGGTACATTTTTTTTTTAATTTTTTTTATTTCTCCTACTAAGACAGTACTCATACTACCGGCATTAAAATAATAAAGTAATCCTACTTAAGACAAATCGATACTACCGGGTACATTTTTTTTAATTTTATTTTTATTTTCCCTACTGCAGACAGCTCATACTACCGGCATTAAAATAATAAAGTAATCCTACTTAAGATGCAAGCTAATACTACAGACATTTTTTTTTAATTTATTTTTATTTTTCCCTACGCAGATAGCTCATACTACCATAGCATTAAAATAATAAAATATCCTATTTAAGACAGTCGATACTACCGGGTACATTTTTTTTTTTTTTTTTTTTATTTTTTCCACGGTATATAGGCTCATACGGCTGACATTAAAATAATAAAATATCCCACGTAAGACAAAATGATATTTAACCGTATTAAAAAATTAAAAAAAAATAACCCACAAGATCTGACTTTCACACTACCGGTATTAAAAAATTGAAAAAATGATTTTATTCAAGCAATTCATTTAAAATGATTCGAACTCATGAACCTCAAACTCCAAACACTCATCATATGACCACCCGAGCACCACTTGCCTAGTAATTAATTTCAACCAAAGGATATGTTTTTATATTAAAACTTCACCATCCCCCAAAATCTATATTCTTGCATTATTATTATATTACGATTTATTATTATTAATAAGTCTATATAATACATATGGGGGTTTGATATTTAGAAATAAGTTAATATCTATATTTATTAAGCAATGATTATTAGTAATGATTTTATATATTAAGCAATGATTTTATTATTAATAAAACTAGTTCAATTAGTCTAATAAGTAATGATGATAATTTTTCAAGTCATTTCAGGAAATTAATTTACTTATCGAATTTATAAAAGTAATGAAGTATTATTATAATAATAATAATGTGATTATCAATATTAGAAGTACGTAATATACCAATACTAGTCTTTGCATAACATTAAGAGGAATAAGACATATTACATGTTCATTTTCATAAAATAAAAAAAAATATAGAATGATTAATACAACCGACGCCTATATCTCAGAGGCCGGAAGTAATCTTGCGGATTTCTTGTAGAGCTCCCATGCGACGCGGTAACGAAAGACTGTGACATCTTCCAAGGACCACTTCTCTTCAGAAATATTACCATCGGCCCTAACGAAATAAATCATCATACTTGCAGACAAAAATGCCACATCATGTGGTTGTGTTGTTTCGATCGAATCTTTAAGGTCCTTGACAAGAGGATTACCATTTGGGCCACTCATCAAGATCGGATTACCATTTCGCAAACAAAATGGTATCAAATGTACCGCATGTACAAAGTAGTTGGTTAATAATTTTTAATATTAAAGGACATTATAAAATTAAAATATTTTAAAACTAAACATACCGCAACTTTAACGAATTCTGAGTACATTTCATGTAACTTAATATACTTAGTGTCATTGTAGTGCGGGTCAATTATGGTAACCATCCAATCTTCAACTGCGAATAAGAACAAGACAAAATGGCGTTGATTGGTACTACACACCTGCATGAATATGTATTTGCATTCGTGTAAGGTGGACCAACATCTTGGTTAACATACGGATCGCAAAAACTCCATGCAGTATTCACGTTAGTGCATGACACATAGCCCTGCCCAAGATGCATGAAGAATGAATTCATGAAACCAAATTGGGACCACCTTTGTATTCCCCGCGACCTGTAGTATTCCTCTCCGTCTCGTGTGACAACATATAAGCGTCGATGACATGCTCGAATATCCAACTCCTGTGCCCTAAGGATTGCACCCGCATTGTGTTCTAATTCATATAATCGGGCGCGATGTGATAAAGGATATAAATCCCTTCCGGTGCCACCACGCTTCCAAACATATGTTTATTTACAAATGTCTCCTTCCAATCTTTAAGTCTTTTGGATAAGGACCCTTTTGGTCCATAAGAGATGTGGTCTCCGCATCTTGTGCACCGATTGAGACCCAAATGTACATTATTATTATATAGCAATAATAATTAAAACCATCACTATTAACATAACTATATATACCTTTTGTGAACTAGATCCTCAAGGCCGAAAAGTCCCGCAAATGAAGACTTGGTTGGAATGTAACACTCCTCATAGGTTTGGAAGGTTGGAATGTAACACTCCTCGTAGGCTTGGGTGGTGGGAATGGAGCTCTCCTCGATTACTTGTGGGGTGGGTATGTAGCTCTCTTGTACAACATAATCGCTTTGTTTCCCAAGCCCTTCATCGAGTTGTGTGTATTGGGACCGTGTTCCAAAATTTGTGGGACCCCCACGAGGTATTTGTTTACCTCTTGCTTTGAAGTCGATAGGCGTATTGAAATCCCAATTATTTTTTTTTGCGTAACCAACTCGAGGCAAATTGAGTAGTAATCTTGAAAATTTATCAAGTAACGACTTTGCACTCTCAACTCACATGTATGTAAGATAAACACAAACAAATATTATTAACAATAAATATGAATAAATGTAATATTAAGTATTTACTCCAATACATGATTTATTAAAGAAGAATATAATTTTATACCATTTGAATAAGGTGTTGTTGGTTGTAAATGGCCCGAGGCTCATAACAACTATCGTGGTCGCTTGCCTGTCGAGATCGGTGAATTTTCCAACGTGTAATTTTCCTATACCAGACCATGTAATCATCTATTGGGACATAATCAGTAATTTCAGTTTGTTATCCTTCGAGATGATCCATGTATGCCTCCCACATCGAAATATATTCCCCTCTCAAGGCCATGCAATCCTCGACATCAATAAATTTAAACTTTTCTCCTTCCTAAGGTCACCGTGGTTTTTGGTCATGATGGTATGCCTCAGATGAACCCGAATCGTCTCATCACACGATCCCAAGATCCGAAATTCCACAATATCAAAGTGGATCAAGGGACCCCACCAGATCCCAACAATCAGCCTTCAAAATTAAATCCACCGATATCATCATCCCACATTATGTAAGGCCGCCAAATCACATCCCACATAGACTTAATATCTAACTCCCCTCAGAAAATGACAAATGGTGATGGGGATTCTTACGCCTATCGTGGTAGCTTGTGGCTCCAAAATAGGACCATGCTAAAGCCCTAGGTAACCATAAGGATGAATGTGGCCAAGGGTTTGGCTTTCCAATACTTACACGCTCATAAGCCCAAATTTGTAACAATGTAACACAACCATTAATGTATTTAACTCCTTTCCTAGTAGCGTGATATATAAAGATCTGTACAAATATGCTAACATTGCTGCTACCAAGAGTAAGTTACACAATCTTCAAATGCTGGCAATAAAAGACATATATCGTGGGTGCACACTATTTCTATTCTTATTAGGGAATAATATTGCCCCACACAACCACAATATGTATGCCTTTGTGTGTCGCGCCTACAACATCTTTACTTGCATTATCGGACAATTATTAAAATGTTCGAACAACCACACTAATGAAATTGTCTTCGCTTTTTTGAACTAAAATATTCATCACCTAATTTATCTCCAAAATAATCCTTAAAATAATTCAAATTGGTGACAAAGAAGGGGACCCATTAAGGGCTTTCCCACCACCGTGTAACTCCAAAATAAAGTGAACATCCTCTAACGTGATTGTTATTTCTCCACAGCTTAAATGAAAAGTATTGGTCTCCTGGACGCCATCTCTCGACTAAAGGCGGATATCGGACCAAGATCGGTTTGGTGTACAACACCTTGATAACTAAATACTCCAAATCCACATTTATCTAAAAGGATTTTTGTTCTTTTGTCAAAGCCCACCGATTATATTTCCGATCGAGATATCGACCGGAGCTTAGTTTTCCCTATCTCTCCATGATATATGTCATCCGATACATGATCTTGTTGATCATGCGTAACACTGGATCAATTGACCCATATTCCCAACTATCCATCTTTTACCTAAAAAATACATCAATTCCATATTAGTATGACTAGAGTTAGTGGTGCTTTCGGGTGGTCATAGTATATGACGCGTGTTTGGAGTTTGAGGTTGCGAGTTCGAGTCCATTTAGCGACAAAGTTGCTTGAATAAAATAATTTTTTTTAAAATTCTACCGGGTACATTTTTTTTTTTTAATACGAAATAGTGACATGTTCGTATCTTACTTAGGTTTTTTTTCAATTTTTAATACCAAATTAGATGAACTGTCAGACAGGTACCGTAGTATAAGCTCTTACTATTACCGTTAAAAAAATGTACCAAATTAATTGTTAAAAAAAAATTATTTTATTCAAGCAACTTGTCGCTAAAAACAGACTTTAACTCGCAACCTCAAACTCCAAACACACGTTATAATGACCACCCGAAGCACCACGAGCCTAGTCGTTAATTTCAAATGCAGGATATGTCTTTATATTAAAACTTCACCATCCCCAAAATCTATATTCTTGCATTATTATTATATTACTGAAACAAATATTATTAATAAGTCTATATAATACATATGGGGTTTGATATTTAGAAATAAGTTAATATCTATATTTATTAAGCAATGATTATTAGTAATGATTTTATATATTAAGCAATGATTTTATTATTAAGAAATGATTTTATACATTTGATACATTTTTTAAATATTTTATACATTTGATACATTTTTGATATATTTTTGATACATTTGATAATTGATACATTTTGATAATTGATATATTTTTGATATATAATTGATATATTTTGATACATTTGATATATTTTTGATACATTTGATACAAAAATATCAAAAAATGTATCAAAATATATCAATTATATATCAAAATGTATCAAAATATATTAATTATCAAAATGTATCAAATGTATCAAATATATCAAAATGTATCAAATGTATCAAAATTGTATCAAATGTATCAAAAATATATCAAAATGTATCAAATATATCAAAAATATATCAAAATGTATCAAATATATCAAAAATATATCAATTATCAAAATGTATCAAAATATATCAAAATGTATCAAAAATGTATTAAATGTATCAAATATATCAAAATATATCAAATATATCAAAAATGTATCAAATGTATCAAATATATCACAAATATATTAAATGTATCAAAAATATATCAAAAATATATAAAATGTATCAAATATATAAAAATGTATCAAATGTATCAAAATATATCAAATATATCAAAATATATCAAATATATCAAAATATATCAAAAATGTATCAAATGTATCAAATATATCAAAAATGTATCAAATGTATCAAATATATCAAAATGTATCAAATGTATCAAAATGTATCAAATATATCAAAAATATATCAAATGTATCAAATGTATCAAATATATCAAAAATATATCAAATGTATCAAATATATCAAAAATATATCGAATGTATCAAAATATATCAAATGTATCAAAATTGTATCAAATGTATCAAAAATATATCAAATGTATCAAATATATCAAAATGTATCAAATGTATCAAAATATATCAATTATCAAAATATATCAAAATATATCAAAATGTATCAAATGTATCAAATATATCAAAATATATCAAATGTATCAAAAATGTATCAAATATATCAAAATATATCAATTATCAAAATGTATCAAAATATATCAAAATGTATCAAATATATCAAAAATATATCAAAATGTATTAAATGTATCAAATATATCAAATATATCAAAAATGTATCAAATGTATCAAAATGTATCAAATATATTAAAAATATATCAAATATATCAAAAATATATCAAATGTATCAAAAATATATCAAAATATCAAAATGTATCAAATGTATCAAATATATCAAAAATGTATCAAATGTATCAAAATGTATTAAATATATCAAAAATATATCAAATGTATCAAAAATATATCGAAAATGTATCAAATGTATCAAATATATCAAAAATATATCAAATATATCAAATATATCAAAAATGTATCAAATGTATCAAAAATGTATCAAATGTATCAAAATTGTATCAAATGTATCAAAAATATATCAAATGTATCAAATATATCAAAAATATATCAAATGTATCAAAAATATATCAAATATCAAAAATGTATCAAAAATATTTTATTTGGAATAGCAAATAAAGAACTTGAGAGCTTGTGCAAGCCGTAAGAGGTTGTGCCGGTTTGGATTTGTTTTTTTTTTTTTTTTTTTTTTTACGTACCGTAAGAGCTTGTAAATACCGGGAGTATTTTATAAAAAGGCACAAATTAGTACAAACCGTGGCGTTTTAGGGCATTATTTAATATTAAAAATTCATTTTATTTCAATAAACCCACAACATGTTGACTATGGTGGGGTCCTCATATTAAAATAAAAGCCAAGTGCAAGTTGTGCCAGCTTGCTTAGGATATTTATGTTTCATCTCAATTTTCAGATAAGTTTATCAACGGTATAAAAAGGAGTGTTGCAGATCTTCGCAAAGAACCTATTTGTTATGGAAGAACTCCTATATATATATATATATATATATATATATATATATATATAAGATTAACAAAAATGCCTCTAAAATTTTTATATTTGATAGACTTAATAGATGGAGTACTAAGAAATGTTTTTAAAAACTAGTATGTGCCCCGCACAAGTTATAAGCTTTGGGAACATATGGATAGTGGATGTGGATGTATTTACAGAGCCTGCAAATTTGTTTGCATTCTTTCAGACACATTGCACACTTGTTCCTCGTAATGTGCAGTGAAGTGAGGATGCTGCATTTTGTGTTGCAACTTGTTTGGGATTATTATTATTATTAAATTTTTGAAGTTAAATTGAAATATTTTCAAACTAAAAAATAATAGGAATTCTTTTAATAAATTTCTTAAAAAGTATTAATTATTGTAAAATTATTATTTTATAATTTTTAATAAATTATCTTAAATTTAAATTTAAAAATGTTTAAAACTTGTTTTCAAAAATAAATAATAATCTAATACTAAGTAATATAATTTAAAAGCTACGTTGTATGGACTCAACAACCTGTAAAAGGATTCTTAAAAAGACACGATACCGATATGCCTACTACTTTTAGAATAATTTGACTCATTTAATCATTTTGCACTAAATTATCGTGTCCAACACCCATGTTCGACCTATAATCATGTCATCTTTACATGAGTACTTCTCAATTTTACAAGAGAGCTTAAAATTAAAAATCGATGCAAAAACACTTTGGTGGGGTTTATTTGGTTCGCCAAATAAAAATTTGTTATAATGCAATAATTTACGGTAGAGTTGTAATGTAATGATAATAAGTTATTATGACATATTTATTTGATTCGTTCTTGGTATTTGTGTAGTAATTATAATCTTACTAGGTGATAGTAAGTGATAGCCCGTGCAATGCACAGCCTAATTTGAAAAATAGATTGAATAATTTGTCAAATATGCGATGATATTTGACTACTTAGACTAAAGGATGGCAATACACATTATGTCATGGATATCACTATCAAAGCAACTTTACTAGATGGCTGCTCATAGTTGTGGTTTCTATCGACAGGGAACTAAAACTAATAAACCATGTAATAATAACAACAAAAAGTTCAATGCTTCCAGCCTGTCAGAAGAAACCCATCCAGAAAAATAATAGGTCAGTCGGAACTCGGAAGATAGTTTTAAACTAATAACCCTTCAGGTGCGTAACCACACAGGTAAAAATACACCAACCTTCACTTGTATCACTGATTGATACTATAAATTGTTTGATGGGCAAAAGTCCAAAAATACCTTTGATATTTATCCCGAAATTCCACTTCCATCGTGAACTTTTTTTTTTTTTTTTTCCAAAAGTGTCCTTAACGTTATAAATTTCAGGTCAACTGTACCCCTCCCGTTAAAAAAATTTCAACTAGACAAACGGGTGTTAATGACGACAGACACGTGGAAAAAATAAATTTTAATAATATATTTTTTTATTTTCTCTCTCTCTTCTCCCTCTTTTCTCTCTCTCCTTTCTTCTTCCTCTTTTCCAAAAATATCAAAACTGAAACGACTTAAATAAAAGAAAGCATCTGAGGGGAGAAAGAGTAGAAAAGACTTCTTCTTACTCTTCTTCTTTCCTTATAATCTCCTCCACAATTGTGAATTGCCCTGCCTGCCACCCATTCAACACAGAACATACAATACAACACCGTACCCTCAGATGGTAATCTTTTAACAGATTCATTAAATTTCAAGTTATGTTTAATATTAATCCTGAATAGAATTTTTTAAAAAAGATTTCAGCTTATCATTAGAGCCCATGATTACCATTTCATAAAGCTGCAGCCAAAATAAACATAATTTCATTAAATTTACAGAATACACCCATTTCACCAATAAAACTCAACTTAAAGAATCATTTAATTAACCCTAAACCCTCTTTTGGGTTGGCAAAAAGACAAGAAAATCAGTAAAGAACCAAACAAGAAAACAACTTTTTCTGCTGACATTCTATTACCACCACATTGCACCAAAACCCAACAGAGGCAAAGTCATTCATATGCGAAATTGAAAATTACCTTACACCATGAACCTTCATGACGCGGCAATTCATCGAGAAAATCGCTATCATCATCCCCATTATAGTATTCATCGCCGCTGCTCACACAGTACTCCATCGCCGGTTTGTTAGAATGTTATAAACAGAAGTATTCTGCCGTAGAAATTAGAGGAGATCATAAAGTTTCCTACAATAATTTAGAGGGAGAAACTTGTAAGTAAAATTCCCCCAATTACAGAGAAACGGAAATTCGTTTTTCTTGATCTTCTCACACTCTCTCTCCTCCGTGTTGACGAAGAAAAGAGCTGAATTGTGACTTTGGGAGTTTATGGACTCTGACCCGCTAAAAAGGCTACTTCCATAATTCTTTGAAGGCCCAAATCTGGTACGAATGATTCATTTGTAGTTGGTAAATCCTTGCAACTTAGAGTAATGACGGGTAGGTAATGACAATTGAGAAACTGTCTTCTACCCCACTTCTTTTTTCTACTCTCTCCCCTCAGATACTTTCTTCAAGCCCTTTCAGTTAATATTTTTGGAACAGAGAAAGAAGAGAGGAGAAAGAGAAAAGAGGGAGAAGAAAGAGAGAAAAGTTGGAGAATTAAAAGAAAATAATAATAAAAATTATTAAATTTTATTTTTGCCATCTGTTTGTCTAGTTGGAATGGGAGGGGTATAGTTGACGCAAAATTTATAACGTTAAGGGCACTTTTGAAAAAAAAAAGTATAAGGTGGAAGTGAAATTTTGGGTAAACATCAGGGATATTTTTGAACCTTTGCCATTGTTTGATACTCCCACGATGTTGAACTTTCCCCAGTTCGGCTCGTAGAAGGGCCCCCATGACAAACTCCCCAACCAATTCAAAAGTTTCAACATCAAGATACTTGAGAAGCTCAATGGGGTCTCCGCTGCAACTCTTCAGAAGCCATTCATCTTTCATCAATTTAAGACATTCCTCTACCACAACAGTGGACCGATCAGCAAGTCCCCGGAGAATAATTGTTCGGAGCTTTATGATAACACCCATGTGGCAGAGAAAACAGTTAGGCTTATAATCAATGCAAATACCTATATTTCTTCAAGCTCAAGCTGCTATGGTTGCATTGGACCCACAATAATGCATTGGTTCACTTTGTTTCGTAATTGCACATAAATCCAATGTATCTAATTGAAAGATATTACTTACCAAAGAAAAATAATCTATTTCTAAACAAAAAGGACTTGAAGAATGAGTATAAAAGTTTGAACAATGAAAGACTTCAAAAGTAAAAAAAACAAAAAAAATGTGTAACATCATGTACACAAATAGGTCAAATTAGTAGGATTGATACAATATTAAACAACTAAAGAAACCAAATACAGAGTCACACCACAGTTTGTACAGTTCCCCAACAATCCGCATATCATTCTGTAGGCATGACTGAGGGTCTAAACTGAAGTACAGAACATACTTTTTAAGCTTAGTTGTCAACTTGATGTAAGTCTCTGTAGTTGCTAAAAGAAAGGGCATCTCATATTAGCTCTCACATCTTAATGTTTGCTGCAAGTGTCATTTTGCAGTTAATGAGTAGAAACTTAGGTGCCAATTAGATGATAACCGTAATGAGATGAAATTAAAAAATAATAATAATACATATGATGAGTGATTATTAGCCTACTCAAGAAAGAGAAAAAAAAAGATTTGGTTAATTGAGAAGATGAAAGGGCGGGGGGAAAAGGAAGAACCGATGTATTAATTGAATGAGTTATCATCCAGACAACTCAGTGAGTGAGTTTTTTAATTGAAAACTGAGACTAACCTAAACCTGACATGTAAGGTCCTGAATAAAGTTTTAACAACAATTAAACCATTAAAGAACAAACGACAAAAAAAATTATGCAAATTTTGGGTGCAAATATAGATTGAAATATAGAGCATAAACACAAAAAAAGAAAACATTTATATAATACAGATAGAATTGAACTGTAAAAATTACCTTGATGGGAATTTACAATTACCATGACCTGAGATCAGAAAGGAAAATAAGAAAGCCAAAAACTGTTTTTTCCCTAGATCTGGTCAACCTTTACAGAAATCATATAGTCAAGTGTATATAAATACTATAGGATCTACAACTCCTAATATCAATAAAGGTTTCCACAAAAAAATTAAGTGTATGATCCCACATATAGCAGCAGTTGAAGCCATAGTTTCCAATGCGCTTCTTGTCAAATCCCTCCATCACATCCGCATACTCATATAAATATACCAACCCAAGCTACATCAGCTTTATATTTTGTAAATTGTATTACTATCTTGACCAAAGAAATATAATAAGAATAAATACATGACTAACCCGTGTCTCTACTAAATTGCCCTCCAAACGCAATGAGATGACTGAAAGAGCAAAGACAAAGAATATATAGGTTGTTGGAGCCAAAATACTGTTTAGAGGAAGGCAAGTTCAGTTCCAATAAAATTTCACTTCTATCAAAGGATAATGAAGAACAAAAAGAAGAAACAGAACCTGCCCGTTGAGCGAACTGCGTTAATGCAGTCTTGCTTGGAGCAAGTTTTTCTTCCTCTAAAGTCATTAATAATTCCCCTGAACGGTGTTTTTAAAATTTCCATACAAGTTGTTCTTCACCTAAGCATTTCAAGCTATTCGGGGTTCTTCAACTTTGAACAGGATGTAATTTTTCTCTTCTGAAATGTACTCTTTTACATGATAATAACAAATGATGCTTGTTAATACCAAATAAATGAGAAATAATTGGCTCATAATCAAGTTAAAATTTGTGGACTCTTGTCAAATATGCAGTCTTATAATAATTGATCAAACAAATCATTTCTCCAAGTAATAAAATGACATGATCAAACTTTTCTTTAGTTTGGAGAAAAAGAGCATGAAAAACAACCCACATGTTGCAAATTACTCTTCATGATATTTTATCAACCATACCAATTATCAAACATGATAATGAACATATATGGAACAGTAGATATAAATATAGACATGCATAGATTCTATTTTTCTTACTTTTTTGTAGTGCTTTATGAAAGCCATTCATAAAATGGAAACAATAATTGAAAACATCAAGCAAATATGTTCAAATTTGAAAATAAATTGTGATGCAACATCCATATAGAGAAACTTATAAAAAAGAATATTTAGAGAGAATTCCTTTTATATTAGGCATATTATCAAATGGGTATCTTGCAACTATATAATGGAAGTAAAGAGACCTAAACGATTATACTTGGATAAATTATTAACTACGCGTGCTATCAAACATATATTTTCAAGAACAACAATTAATTAAAAATTAATTTCCAAATTAAGTTAACTAAAACTACCGAAAAATATTATTTATGTATAGATCTAACCTATTTTTCCTCTCATTCAAGTGTGATGTCAAAACCTTACCTAATTGATGATTCCAACATAGCGGAAGCCATTTTAGAACTTGAAGATTAGATTAGTTATTGGGACATTCAACCGCGAATTGGGTCTAATAAACAGTTCAAGAAGTTGGAATCATCTTTTAATTGAAATCAATTGATTCACCGAAAATTAATAATTCGACAGAAATAATAATTAGAACTTTGGGTGATCCTGCAATTTCCATGAGAATCCTGAGCTACACAATCTAATCAATATCCTTCACAACAACAAAAATAAAAAAAAATAAGGAAAAGCAAATCAACCAAATATCAGATCTAAAGCATAAACAAAGACTCAAATGCAATATACATAGAGAGAGGAAGGGGGAGAAAAGAGAGAAACCTTGGGAGAAGGATCTGTGGATCCAATTCCAAATTTCTAATACAAACAACTGAAAAAGGAGGGAGTAGCAAACTATAAATCAAAAAAATGGTATCCAAGAGAATGGGTTCAGTAAACATATAGCCACTAAAAATAGTAGCCTCCAAATTATTCATCCCTTGCATACACGATTTGGTTAATTAACCACTGCAAATAGACAAATGAGGAAATTTGGGGTAGTAAAGTAAAGAGAAGGGAGAAATTTTAAAAAAATATTATTCTTACCTAAATATTATTCCCACACCAGCTTCAAGTATCCAAAAACCAAAAACCGAAAACCAAAAACCAAAAAATTAGGAATTCAGATTCATCATCTAATCTGATGAACCCGGGAAAAACTCAATTATGAAAATGTTTAAGAGTTATTACCTTTGGATGTGTCAAAAACCCACGAATCTGGCCACCTAATCGAGTTGGGAACTTGGAGGCATCAAATTGGTCGATGGGTCCAATCCCAGATTCGCCGGAGAGAAGCTTATCATAATATAAGCATCTACCTCATTCCAAAAACGGAGACTAATCCCATTCCGTTGATTACCTCTCGCTTCTTCGGATCTTTCTCTCGCTTGGGGGCAGAATTGGTGGATGAAGGTGTGATGAATGAGACCCTTTTTGGTAGTGGCGGAGTTTTTGCGAAGTGGGTCGAGCGGGGAAGCTCGGAGAGGCGAAGATTGAAGAGACTGGAGAGTATGCATAGTGGAGAGAGAAAGAAGAGAAAGAGTAAATGGAGATTACGGATCGCAGTGAGGCTTTCTAGATTCTTCAGAGGTCAATATTATAATAGGAAAAGGAGGAGGAAGATGTCGATTGAATGGAAGATTGCTCACCTGTTTTTCAAATTATTTGAGTTCATTCAGCTTGATTTACAAATTGAAAGACACTTGTTTTTTCACTAATTAAGTGAGTTGACTCACCTGTTGTTTAAATTATAGATTAAAAGATAATTTGCACTCCAAATTTTACTTTCAATTTATTTTTGTACCCCAAACTTAAAAAGGTATCTAAGTACACCCCAAATTTCATTATACGTAACAAAATGCACACTTTCTTCACTTGATCGGTCAAAAGTGACCGGCTAAGACTGTAACACAAATTTGGGGTGCAAATTGTCTTTTAATCTTAAAATTTGGCAAAAATAATTAATTTTAAATAAAATAATTAATTTTAAATAAAACAATTAGTTTTAAAAATAAAAATAAAATAATTAAAATAATAAATTAAAATAAATATTTAGAATTAATGATTAATAATTAATCATTAACTTGTAAAATGATTATTTTTTTTAAATTTTAAAAATAGATTTTTTTAAAAACAGAATTTTTCAAAAATAGAATTTTATTTTATGTGACAAAATAAAATACTTAATGTTGTACCCCAAACTTGTTTTTACAAAATTTTTTAAAAAATTTAAATTTTTTAAAAACAGAATTTTATTTTTGCCAATTTTTAAGATTAAAAGACAAAATTTAATAATTAATTTTATAACAACTTAAATTTGTTTTTACAAAATTTTACCGAACAGGTCAAAAGTTATTATAATAGTAAACTTGTTTTTACAAAATTTTGTTTTTTACAAAATTAAGAATTCCGTTAAAACAAAAAATTTTGTTTTTTGAATTAAGAATTTTGTTTTTTACAAAATTAAGAATTCTGTTAAACAAAAAAAATTAAGAAACTAAGAATTTATGTTAAAAATTTTTGTTTTTTACAAAAGTTTGTTAAAAAACATTTGTTGTTTACAAAATTAAGAATTCTGTTAAAACAAAAAAAAATTAAGAATTTTGTTTTTACAAAATTAAGAATTATGTAAAAAAAAAATTAAGTAAAATTTTGTAAAAACAAAATTAAGAATTCTGTTAACCGGTCAAAAGTTGTTATAATAGTAAACTTGTTTTTATAAAATTTTGTTTTTGCAAAATTAAGAATTCTGTTAAAACAAAAAATATGTTTTTGAATTAAGAATTTTATTTTTACAAAATTAAGAATTCTGTTAAAACAAAAAATTAAGAAATTAAGAATTTCTGTTAAAAATTTTTTTTTTACAAAATTTTGTTAAAAAAAATTGTTTTTACAAAATTTTGTTTTTACAAAATTAAGAATTCTGTTAAAACAAAAAAATTAAGAAATTAAGAATTTCTGTTAAAAATTTTGTTTTTTACAAATTTTTTTTAAAAAAAGTTGTTTTTTACAAAATTTGTTTTTTGAAATAAAAATTTTTGTTTTTTACAAAATTAAGAATTCTGTTAACCGGTCAAAAGTTGTTATAATAGTAAACTTGTTTTTTACAAAATTTTGTTTTTACAAAATTCTGTTATAAGTTGTTATAAAATTCTTATACTTTAAATTTTTTTTTTTTTACAAAATTCTGTTTTTAAAAACAAAAATAGAATTATTTTTTATGTGGCAAAAATAATTTTTTTAACGGAATAATTAATAATTAATTTTAAAATTATAATAAAATAATCATTTTACAAGTTAATGATTAATTATTAATCAATAATTCCAAATATTTATTTTAATTTTATTATTTTAATTATTATTTTTTATTTTTAAAACTAATTATTTTATTTAAAATTAATTATTTTAAAATTATTTTATTTTATTTAAAATTAATTATTTTTGCCAATTTTTAAGATTAAAAGATAATTTACACCCCAAACTTGTGCTACGCCCTTAGCCGGTCACTTTTGACCGGTTAAGTGAAGAAAGTGTACGTTTTGTTAAGTATAATGAAATTTGGGGTGTACTTAGACACCTTTTTAAGTTTGGGGTGCAAAAGTAAATTGAAAGTAAAGTTTGAGGTACAAATTGTCTTTTAGTCTAAATTATAAGGATCGCTTTTGCTGTCTTTATATATAAAGTAGTATTGATTACATTATGTTCAAAAATTGTCTTCGATTTACTAAATTATATGATTGTATGTAATGAACGAATTAAATTATATGCCAGAATGTCAAATTAGTTGTAATTATTATTGTTTATTTCTTTTATGACATGTTGCATTATAAACGTAATGAGCTAATACATTCGTTGGTGGACGTAACGAAAAACTTAGAAATTGATGAAAGTGGTTAGTATGAAGTTCATTTTTGGATAAATTGGTCAATTAGCTAATAAAGTGCTGATACGCATGTAAAGCTCTATGTGTATCAGTATTCTATAGATCAATTAACTAACTTATCAAAAAATAAATTTTATGCTAATCGGATTCGAAATTAATATAATAGTATTATGCCCATAATGAGCTAATACATTGAATCAAACAAAAAACATGTCAAATCTTAATACATTATGAACCTATTACATTGATTTGACCTTAACCCAACGTTACTTTATGCTACTTATAAGAGTTTTTAGTGGAAAGAAATGGAGAGAAAAGGATAAAAGAGAAGGAAAGAAAAAGTGGAATAGCTTTCTCTCTTCCTGTAAGCCAGTCTAGGAAAGAAAAGGAGAGAATTTTTGTGAATTTTAGACACATAACCTCTCTTTCTATATAAATCTTTTAACTAATTTAGGAGGAGGTTTTATAAAGACGGTGGAAATTATAAGTCTCAAGTAGGAGATTGTAGTGCATTAGTTATATTTACCATATTATGAGCAACACTTTTGTTTCAAACACAAAACTTTATCATAATTTCTTAATATTATTTTCCACACTTTTTTTTAATGGCGAGTTAAATTAATTTTATATTCAACAGAAGAAATGTCTTTATAAATTAAGTGATTTTATGATTACTAGTATTTCTTGCACACACTAGCGTGTGTAGAAATAAAATATTTAAATAACTTTTGAAAGAATGAGTAACAAAATATTGGAGAGAAAATAAGGATTGATAAAATAGTGGGAGAGAGAAAAAGAAAACTTTTGAGTTTTAAAATGACTGCTCCTATTCCTTAAAGATTAAATGTTAAATTTAAAATAGCTATATAAAATTATTAACACCAAATTAACCGTTATTTTTTCCCTAGACTTTATCTGTCTCTATATATATAAAGCGGTTCTGGGGAGCCGGATGTGTTTCGAGATTTTGTCACACTTGACTTTTTTTTTCAATTTTGTCCATATAACTTTAAATATATTACTATTTTTTCCTTTTAATTTATTTTTTTTATATTTTTATTTAGTCTTCCAAATTTTATAAAATTTTAATTTATACACGTGACTCCTGGGTCTAGTAAAGACAAAGTGAAGATGAGTGGATTCACCTGAGGAACTAGGGGGCAAAAATAGACAAATTTATCAGACATTTTGTAAAGTAACGTACAATTGTTGAAATATTAGTATATTAGTAATTTCAAGAAACATCAAGTTAGTCGCTATCAATTTCAAGAAATTTCGACAGAGTTTTTGTTAAAAATAGATATCCAGAAAAATCTAAAAATATATACAAAACTTACAATCATCAATACATATTCAAACCACTAAAACAACTATAATTCCATACTCCAAATCCTCATAACCATGTATAATTAATTAAGCAACACAACACAGAATCAGCGATTTAGATACGCCAAAAATATAGGGACGAATGGAGCAGGAGGGAGTGTTTAGAGCTTTCTCTCTCCTCTGAGGAATGAAAGGGGGAAGAGGGATAAAGAAAGAGGTTTGTGAGTAGATCGGTGGAAGGATTTTTCGACCAAGTGAGTAGATCTGTGGTGGAAGTGTGAGGTTATACTGGTTCACTGTGCTCTACTTTCTCTCTCTAGTAAAGGAAATTTAAACCGACTTTCTCTCTCTACTCTTTCTTTGGGTTTGTAATGGCCAATGTGTGTGAAATGGAGTGTTGATTTGGGCGGAATTTGTGTGTGAGATGAAATGTAAGCCATTAGATTAAAATTGGAAGAATCTTAACCGTTGTTATGCTTTCTCAAATGAAAGATTCAAAATATGTTCTGTTTTATTATATAGACTGGTAATTGCTCGTGCCACAAGGCACGACGTAACGAAAAATTAGATTAAAATAATGTACAATCAGATATAACAATTATCATACTCAATCATCAACACATATCCAACCACCAAAACATTAAGCTAGTCGCTAATAATTTCAAGAAATTTCGGCAGAGTTTCCTTTAAAAATAGATATCCAAAAATTCTAAACATGTCTATAAAACTTACTATCACCAATACATATCCAAACCACCAAAACAACCATCATTCCATACTCAAAATCCTCATAACCATGTATAATTAATTAACTTTACAAATGACGGAACACAAGAAATACACATGTAGAAAATAGAGAAACAACTTCGAAATAGACACCAAGTATCCTTCAATGTATACCTGAAAATATTTGAAATATAAAAATTATCGAAATATGCGAGTCAAAATAAAACAATTGTAGACTTGCAATCAAATAAGGTTTTCTAGTACCATTTCAACAAACGGTTCATTTGCTTAATGATTTAAATCATAAATCTGTATTGGTGGCAGTAGAATCTGTATTGGTGACTGGATTAATACTCATATATTGAAAAAGAGATGCACGCCCACCTCAAATTATTCTAAGGTCAAATATTTTTCATTCCATAGCTTCTTCCTCAATGTAGCAAAGTCCATTGAGTTCTTGATCACTTCATGATAATCAACTCAAAGTCAAAGTCTCTTTCTCAGGCAACGAAAACCCAGACGGATGATCTAAAGGAGTTCCTGATCAAAGAAACAAAAACCAAAATCAGCAAACTTAAATCCTAGATTGATAAAACAACTATCTTCTAAAGCATATAAACATGACCCATGATCCATACGAACCTTTTCATCAAACACTTGAGATGCACTATGCCACTTAAAAAATAAACTTCTGAAAATAGTAATATTTCAAAATTTTCTGTTCAAACTCAATTTTATTCCCTTAATTTATTCACTCAATAAATTGATAAATTTATAGCAATCATCCAGTTACTGATTCAATATATCTAAGATCATCTCTACTTAGTTGTTCACTCATTTTGGGATAGAAAAATATTTAATGCCGCAAAGATAAATTAGGAAAAGAAAATCAATAAGTACAGTATCAACATTGTTACCAAGAATTTTAAATGAAAGAGGAGGTGAGAGAAAACTGTTTTGAAAAAAATTAATTGAGAGAAAAAACACTCAAATCGTTTACCATATATACCATAAAATTTGCTAAAAGGAAATTAGACATTAATAAGAAGAAAAAAAAACAAGACAGACTCTTATACTGATGAATTAAACAGAAAACATCATCAAGAATATGTGCTAAACTTACGTATTTTTCCCTCCATTTGTTTACCCTTCACCCATTTAGTAGCTACAAATGATAGATAAAGGTTAAAGCAATATATACAAATTAGTTCCAGAAGTTTAGCGAAAACATGTAGTGGTACGAAAAAGAAAAATTAGCTGCTTATTCACGACCAAGTATGACTAAATGAAAAGATTGCTAGTAACTTTTCCACAGTAAAATATAATGATAGTAATCGCCTATTTATTAGTAATTAGAATTAAAAATCCCTATTATAAAATGAGCAACTTATCAGTCATCAGGCATCATCAAAGAGTGTCAGCTAGCACACACCATTTATGTGTGGAGGACCAACAAAGATTTGGTTAGTTAATACTGAGATTTGGAGCTAATGCCAAAGGAACTTATAACTTTTGGTTTTGAAGGGAAAACCTCTATTATTTCATCACATACGAACACAAACAACAAAAAAAAGAAAAATTTAGTAATCCAAATCAAATGATTTAACCTATCTTTTTCCACAAATTTCCCAAAAGGCTACATCTTTCTAGAAAGAAATTCCATTTAACAGAAAACATCAAAAACACTATTAATGTTCACCCTAATTCCGTATGAACAGAATCATATATTTTTGGTAATTATACATCCTCCTATTCATATGGGTGTATATATATATATATATATTATGTACCTTTAAAGAGTCCGAAGATGGTCTGAGCTGATCGCCGGCGGGAGGAGCAAACAGAGTGCCAAGATTGTTTGTGAAAATTGGGGAAAAAAGAGACGGGAGTGATAATAGGGAGAAAATTATTGCATACCTCTCAATTCTTTCTCAATGAAAATCCCTGTCGTTCGATCAAGCAACACAACACAGAATCAACGATTTAGATACGTCGAAAATATAGGGATGAATGGGGCAGGAGGGAGTGTTTAGAGCTTTCTCTCTCCTCTAAGGAAAGAAAGGGGGAAGAGGTATAAAGAAAGACGTTTGTGAGTAGATCAGTGGAAGGATTTTTTGACCAAGTGAGTAGATCTGCGGTGGAAGTATGAGGTTATACTAGTTCACTGTGCTCTACTTGCAATCAAATAAAGTTTTCTCAGTACCATTACAACAAACTGTTCATTTGCTTAATGATTTAAATCATAAATCTGTATTGGTGGTAGTATACTCTGTGTTTGTGACTGGATCAATACTCATATATTGAAAAAGAGATGCACACCCACCTCAAATTGTTCCAAGGTCAAATATTTTTCATTCCATAGCTTTTTCCTCACTATAGCAAAGTCCATTGGGTTCTTGATCACTTCATGATAATCAATTCAAAGTCAAAGTCTCTTTCTCAGGCAACGAAAACCCAGACGAATGATCTAAATGAGTTCCTGATCAAAGAAACAAAAACAAAAATCAGTAAACTTAAATCCTAGATTGACAAAACAACTATCTTCTAAAGCATATAAACATGACCCATAATCCATACGAACCTTTTCATCAAACACTTGAGATGCACTATGCAACTTAAAAAATAAACTCCTAAAAATAGTAATATTTCAAAATTTTCTGTTCAAACTCAATTTTATTCCCTTAATTTATTCACTCAATAAAATGATAAATTTATATCAATCATCCAACTACTGATTTAATATATCTAAGATAATCTCTACTTAGTTGTTCACTCATTTTGGGATAGGAAAATATTTAATGCCGCAAAGATAAATTAGGAAAAGAAAACCAAGAAGTACAATATCAACATTGTTACCTCTATTAACTTACTAACTTTGGTAATGAAAAACTCAGCTATATTAAGGTTACTTCCCTTAGCCATAAATTAGGAATCCACATTTCTTTTATGAACTTTCTCAAACTCCAAGTACACTTTCAAATACACAACAAAATGAAAATATACTTGTGTTGGGAATTGCATATTCAAATTTGATGTTGAAAGTAAATAAACATACTTATATGTAAAGTCCTTCAAAGAACATATGTACAAGGACTTAGGTGATAGATCAAAATTGTTAGGTTGATCTGTGCTTAATGTTTATCATTTTGTAAATGAATGTATAGAAGAAAAGATCAAAGTTGTTAGGTTGATCTACTTTGAGATGTAATAGATAGGCATTAACAGAATCGTAGTTTGTCGAGATAGCCGAGGGATTGCAGAAGCCAAGGCAGAATCGTAGAGTATTAAGAAAGTTGCTACATAATCGTAGTCTGCTTTGGAGGGCCTTACTTAGAATCGTAGAGTTGGTCCAAGCGCCTACCAGGCCAAGTCAAGAATTGTAGTCTGCTCTCGAAAGTATAGAGTCTGGAAAAACAAGCAAGTCAATGATCGTAGTCTACTAGTGCTTAAGAGAAATCGTAGTGTTCTCCTCTATCAGTCCGAATCAAGCACGAATGTGACAAACACCATGATCATGATCGTAGTGTAGCTCCTGTTAGCATCAAAAACATCGAGCCTTGTCCATTAGCTGAAAAATAAAATACTACAAATGAAGAAAGGATTATAGACGTTGAGACTTTCAAGAATCCCAATGCTCATCCTTAGTATGTATCGAAGAAGCGTATTGAAGAAGCTAAGGAAAAGGACTGCATGCCTGTTAAAAACGTTTTTTTTCCAGGTGTTAGGTGAGATAGCAGTCTGCCATGTCAGTGAGTCAGACGACTGAACAACAAATTTTAGGAAGTCACCATCAGTGCTCAGAAATGTCTGATGCATTTAATGCTTCAACGGACGCCTTCAAACGAACATATTTCAAAGGCTCCTTTATATCCAAATCATCAGACACAGATGTAAAAATAAGTAAGTACACAACAAAAAGGCTGAAGAACACTCAACGCTTAACTCTACGATCAAGAAAGAAAGCTTGCTCAGCCACTCAGTTCTTTCGAACATATGCTTAACAACAACTGAGTAGCACTGTAACACCCTGAAATCCGGTCTATCTTCACACCCGGATTCCGTACGTCGTGATCCCATCTTCTTCCAAACATACATCATTATATAGCTAAATATAACAACATATACTCTCAAATCCCAGGTTCTAAAAACCTTATAACCTTTTTCATTATAAATAATGATAAATACATTATTCATTTCATCTTACAAGAGTGACTTTTATCCGCCACCAAGGATACATAACAGTTTTTTAAACTAGTCTATAGTTCAATTTCATATTTTTATATTACAAGTCTTCACTTGATCTTCTAGCTCATTCACATTCTGAATGGCACTTCATCTGGATACCGTCAACTTGATCTTTACGAGATCCTTAAGTTCTTCTAACATCGTTCGCTGAAAATGTTTTTCATTTAAAGCAAGTGTGAGCATTCAATTGCCCAGCAAGTCATAGCAGTTGAACAAACAACTTTAAGATTAAAAACATTTCTTTAGAACTTCGATAACCGAACAAAAGTTATGAAGCAACTTGAACAATAGGAATAATCTCGATTCCTATCATTTTAAAACATCAGTCAATTTCCCTTTAAAATACTTTCATTCTTTTACCTTTTTCATACACATCCTGTCTGGCTAGAATCATTAGCACAGACTTAACAATAATGGTTCATGTATAAACAGATCATACTTGTATTGAACAGCTCAATCACAGAACAGTTTATATCATAGAAACACCAAAGTGTTCATATTGTGGCTCAAGGCCACATACATTCTACCACCTTGTATAAATATCGCACATTCGCACATAGACAGAACTTCTTATGTTCAACATCTGAGAAGTTTAAGAAACTAGCATTCATTTGAAATATGAATGAAGTTAGGAAACTTGCCTTATGCACGACTTCGACTTATCTTTGAATCGCTCATTCCAATCCCTATAACACATAAGGAAATAACACATACACCAATTAGTCATATATTTGACTTACACATTGGTTTAATTAACTTTACTTCTTAGGGTTCGCGTTCTTGCAATATAATTTTACGCGACTAACTTTCATTATCGGTTTACGGCTTCATGACATACGAAGATGTCTTACTCAAAACATTCATCATCTTCTTCTTATAACTTCTCTAGGACTCAGCACACATCGTGTCTCTGCTAGTAGTCCATATGGTACTCTGAGTGGTTTCCCACAAACAACCAACAAACAAGTTCCCGTCTCATCTACACTGCCATCATAGTGAGTTAGATCGGTTGCCAGTTTCGTATATACCTTCGCTCTCTGAAGGAATTATTTAGCCCAGCTCCCATATGTCAACCATCAAATTTTACGATTGTACTACAACCTAAACTCATCTTAACTTATCCGAACTATTAAACTATAATGTTTGTTAAGTCAATTTCTTATTCCTTTTGGCTTTCTAACAACTAAATGTCATACCTCAGGATTCGTTCTTATTCGACTCACATTCGGCTGTCAATACTCTTATTACCGTTCGTTACGATTTTCTCAATAATTCATATCTTACTTACTACCTTCGTCAACGTCTACGTTATATAACCAGGGTATACTTAGAACGTTCGTCCAATGCGAATATGATTTACGAGGATCGTTTACGTATTCAACATTCATGTTACTCGTCTCTTAATCTCTCATTCAACCTTTACTCGAGGTTTTAATCGGTTTTGATCGTTATCCATCCCATGAACCCCATGTTCATTATTCTTTCTTAATGTCGAAGCCATACAGATCATTGTATGCTAAGACCGATCGTTCATCGCAACAACGTTACGTTCACAGCGTCTATACGCTTTATATTCATCTCGCATTACCATGACATAACATCGAAATGTTATTCATTACCCTAGTCACTCAACGTCTAAGGAATCACAATCATAGCAATCCCTCACGTTCGTTTATCGCGACTACGGTCCCCGGATATCGGTTTCGTAACCCGCGTCTACATTCTTTGTCTTTTAATCTCATTTAATCTTTCTGTTCAACCTTCATTAAAGGTTTAAAACACTTGATTAAGTGTTACATTAGTTGAACATTATATTCTTATTTCTTCCTTGCACATCCCCGATGCTTGACGGTAAAAAAATCTTTACGGGCATTGCCACACCTGCAAACCTTCTGCGACGCCACTCTCTTCACTAAGACTTCATGTTTGTGGCGAGTTAGCGATGTCTGGCTCTCCGGTCTGATGCAGTACTTCACCTTACAAGGCATGGATGGCGCCAAGCCCTTCATCTCGAAAATTTTTCTAAGTGTTAACTTCATTTTGAGACGCTTACTTTCCGATCTCATAACTTCTTCATTATAACTCAGAACTAGGTCGTTCTAAAGCTATTTTCTTCCTTATCTTATGTACTTTGATTACCCATGGATAGAACTTCGTTCTGAATCCGCTAACAAGCCAATCAATTGGCTTAATCTTTGCTCTTTGTTCGTTTTACGTTTTTAACGTTCTTCGTTCGTTCGTCCATAATTCGGTCATCTGAACTCGGAATTCGTTCGTTGTTGAGTCCACGACTCACATTTTATACGTTCTCTTACATTCTTATGAAACCCTACACGTTCGGGTTCATTTATTAACTTTCTAATTCTTGTTCGTCTTTTATAAAATTTTCGCCATAACTTCGTTATAGCTCTATTTTAATCCATTCTTCATGAACGTTTCTACCGTTCCTAACCAAGCAATAAGCATCTAACTTATACGCGATGGTTTTAAACTTATCCATCAACAACAATTATCCTACGATGGTTTTAAATTTGTTTATCAATAATGTTCTTCGTGTTCTTCGCGTGTTCTTCATGTTCTTTGTTCGTTCTTCATTTTAATCAATATTTTGGATTATGATTTTACTTTTTCTTGGAATTTGATGTTATAGAACATCATTCCTTACTTATTTAACCTACTCATTCATAATATTCATTCAGATCGCTCCAAATCCTTACGAATCTTACACTTCCTTAAGAAATTATTTACTAAACTTCTAATTCATTATTTCTTCTTTTCTTATAATTTCAACCATATAAAATCATTCTTAATATCTTTTACTCCTTATTCTCATTACTATATTTTTGAACATAGAAACTTAAAGAAAAAGAGACTAGATTTCGGATTACCTTTCTCATTTGATCTCTTTTTGTCGGACAAAGTTTGCTCATGAGCAACTTTTCCTCCTCCTTTTCCTCTTCTCCCTCATCCGAAATCTCTCTCTCTCAAATGTTGGACAATTTTCAAAATTCCAAACAAATGAAATAAGCTTTCTATTTATAGAACTTCCAAGCTAAGGGTATTTTAGTTATTTCACCCCCTAACCTCCTTACTATTCATGCCTTAAGGACTAAGTTAACTTACTCCTTAAGTTTACTTAACACTTAAGTCTACTTAGCCTTTAAGTTTGCTTAACTCTTAAGTTTACTTAACACTTAAGTTTACTACTTCCACCTCCTTAGTTAACCCCCTTACTATTCACGAAACTTAGCTTGTAAGTTTTGTGGTTCCGTCTTTCGGGTTTCGTCCGATAGTTTTAAAAACTGCGATTCTTGGAATCCAAATATTTTTGGATATTTCGTCTTTCCTTTAACGATTAACTTTTACGTATTCTTCGGATTTCCGAAAAAGTGAAAAATACTTTTTGATGTCAAGCGTTTTCCTTCACGTTTTCCCCTAACGTAGCTAAACGAATGAAAAGTACATTACAGTACTTTTTGTCATTTTTATTTTATCCAATTTCTGCACATTTTTCGAGAAAAACTTTTATCGTCTTACTTAACTTTTCACGATATATTATCGTCAAATCTTTCGACGGAATGTCATTCTGACATACTGAACTCTCAGAACGGCTTAGGTTATTCAAACCCTAACCCTTAGGGTTTTGTCGGGTAAATAGTGCCTATTTCGTCTTTTTCCCCAAAAATATTTTTGTCTCCAGAAAATTTTTATTTTCGTCTTGAAAATTCTTACTCGTTTAGTCTAGCTGGTAGCCAGAATCCTCCCGATTTATAATCATTCTAGGTTATAGAATGATTAATAAACACATAGCACAAAATAGTGTTAATAAAAATTCATTTTATTAATAACTAATTCTTTAAACTTAAATTCTAAACAATCCGGATTCTCCGGGTTGTTACACTTCCCCCCTTATAAAAATTCCATCCTCGGAATTTCTTTAAACCACACCCATTCCTGGGTCATCACATTCACCCCTTCTTCACATAATTTCGTCCTCGAAATTTTAGCCTACCTTTCTTCTCAACTTCTCTTCAAAGAAGTTCTTATCTTTCAAACATTCTCTCACCTTCACAACTTATCAAGAATTATGAAGTAGAATGAACAACGAGGAATATAAGAATTCCTTTAAAACATTTCATACTTTTGCTGAGGGGTCAAATTGACCATGAACTCTTACTAGGTTTGACAGCATGACGCCGTAAACTTTCATTCCACAGTCAGTTTACAATCACCAAGAAAGTAAACTACCTCTTTCATATGTAGGTGATCAACCCATTGTATAACCCCATTCCGGGATATGTTCACCTCAGACTTAATCATTAGATTCCGCACCAAAACATTTGGTTCGACATAACTCTTCAAAGAAAGCTCGATTTTCTTTTATTCATGACATACCATTCGTCTTAGCCAAATCAAGTAGCTTAGACCATACCAATAAATTGGACATCAACTTGGAAACATTCGTCTAGTCAACTCAATTGACTTTGACTACTTCTTTAAATTCTTTTACAATACATCAAAACGTTTTATGACGTCATGATACCGTACTTTTCACAGTACGTTGAGGACTTCGTTAGTTTATGACTTCGTCATTTATACATCATACCATAGCGGGTTGTTGATCCTAAGATCACTTCCAACACTAGGTTCAGTTGCATTAATAACTCCATCCTTTTACAATCTCTGCATCAAATGCACTGATGATATAAAATTCATTTTGATATTTCAAATCAATTTCTGTCTAGCCGAAACAATTAGCGTAGACATACCAAGAATAGTTCTTTTAAAAATCTATTGATTCCAAAAGTTGAACCAATTCTTTCATTTTCAAAATACGAACACATAAGCATGATTTCAATAAACTTCGAAATCTAGCATAGCTAGATGACTTGGAATATCCTATTCTCCATCTTTTTTCATTGTCTTACTGCGACAATACTTAATCTTCTCTAGCACCTTCAATACTAAGCCTACTGAAAATAACTTATTTTCAGTCTAAACATCCCTCTACCTTAGTATAGTCCATCAACTTACCACACATTATGAGTTCAGGAACTTTCCAAAATAATATGAGTTTAAGAACTATCTCGAATGCACCATAGCGTCCATTATTTGAGAAGTTCAAAAACCTACCATATCATTATGAGTCACGAACGTACCATAAGTATGAGTTTCAAGAACTCGCATCTACCTTATCGTTCTCTACCTACCAAGTATATACATGAGAAAAGATTCACCTTCTCGTCATATACATCTTGACAGCGCGACCAATTCCAATGATTATCACTGTAATAAGCTAAGTAGTTGTTACACCAAGCACAAACCTCTACCCATAACAAAGGTTCAAACAACTCAGCTATCACATGAGTCCTCAATTGAAATTTTACAACTTCTAAATCTCACTTTACTAAATACGAATTTTCTTTAATTCATATACTATCATTCACAACTCAATCTGAGTTCTTCTTCCCGTACTACTTCGTAGTACTATAAATCATTCATAGTTTAACAACTCATCTGTTACTACGATTTACTATGATAACGTGGTGATCTTCTTATCTCTCTCTCTCTCTATGATTATAGTCTTAGATACTCTTACCTAAGATTTATAACCTATCAGCTTTGATACCAATCTGTAACGCCCCGAAATCTGGTCTATCTTCACACCCGGATTCCGTACGTCATGAGTACATCATTCATCCAAACATACATCATTATATAACTAAATATAACAACATATACTCTCAAATCCCCGGTTCTAAAAACCTTATAACCTTTTTCATTACAAATAATGATAAATACATTATTCATTTCATCTTACAAGAGTGACTTTTATCCACCACCAAGGATACATAACAGTTTCTTAAACTAGTCTATAGTTCATTTTTATATTTCTATATTACAAGTCTTCACTTGATCTTCTCGCTCATTTACATTCTGAATGGCACTTCATCTGGATACCGTCAACTTGATCTTTACGAGATCCTTAAGTTCTTCTAACATCGTTCGCTGAAAATGTTTTTCATTTAAAGCAAGTGTGAGCATTCAATTGCCCAGCAGGTCATAGCAGTTGAACAAACAACTTTAAGATTCAAACATTTCTTTAGAACTTCGATAATCGAACAAAAGTTATGAAGCAGCTTGAACAATAGGAATAATCTCGATTCCTATCATTTTAAAACATCAGTCAATTTCACTTTAAAATACTTTCATTCTTTTACCTTTTTCATACACATCCTGTCTGGCTAGAATCATTAGCATAGACTTAACAATAACGGTTCATGTATAATTAGATCATACTTGTATTGAATAGCTCAATCACAGAACAGTTCATATCATAGAAACACCAAAGTGTTCACATTGTGGTCAAGGCCTCATACATTCTACCACCTTGTACAAATATCGCACATTCGCACATAGTAAAAACTTCTCAAGTTCAACATCTGAGAAGTTTAAGAAACTAGCATTCATTTGAAATATGAATGAAGTTAGGAAACTTGCCTTACATACGACTCAAACTTATCTTTGAATCGCTCATTCAATCCCTATAACACATAAGGAAATAACACATACACCAATTAGTCATATATTTGACTTACACATTGGTTTACTTAACTTTACTTCTTAGGGTTCGCGTTCTTGCAATATAATTTTACGCGACTAACTTTCATTACCGGTTTACGGCTTCATGACATACGGAGATGTCTTACTCAAAACATTCATCATCTTCTTCTTATAACTTCTCTAGGACTCAGCACACATCGTGTCTCTGCTAGTAGTCCATATGGTACTCTGAGTGGTTTCCCACAAACAACCAATAAACAAGTTCCCGTCTCATCTACACTGCCATCACAGTGAGTTAGATCGGTTGCCAGTTTCGTATATACCTTCGCTCTCTGAAGGAATTATTTAGCCCAGCTCCCATATGTCAACCATCAAATTTTACGATTGTACTACAACCTAAACTCATCTTAACTTATCCGAACTATTAAACTATAATGTTCGTTAAGTTAATTTCTTATTCCTTTTGGATTTCTGACAACTAAATGTTATACCTCAGGATTCGTTCTTATTCGACTCACATTCGGCTGTCAATACTCTTATTACCGTTTGTTACGACTTTCTCGATAATTCATATCTTACTTACTACCTTCGTCAACGTCTACGTTATACAACCAGGGTATACTTAGAACGTTCGTCCAATGCGAATACGATTTACGAGGATCGTTTACGTATTCAACGTTCACGTTGCTCGTCTCTTAATCTATCATTCAACCTTTACTCGAGGTTTTAATCGCTTTTGATCGTTATCCATCCCATGAACCCCATGTTCATTATTCTTTCTTAATGTTGAAGCCATACAGATCATTGTATGCTAAGACCGATCGTTCATCGCAACAACGTTACGTTCACAGCGTCTATACGCTTTATATTCATCTCACATTACCATGACATAACATCGAAATGTTATTCATTACCCTCGTCACTCAACGTCTAAGGAATCACAATCATAGCAATCCCTCACGTTCGTTTATCGTGACTACGGTCCCCGGATATCGGTTCTGTAACCCGCGTCTACATTCTTTGTCTTTTAATCTCATTTAATCTTTCCGTTCAACCTTCATTAAAGGTTTAAAACACTTGATTAAGTGTTACATTAGTTGAACATTATGTTCTTATTTCTTCCTTGCACATCCCCCAGTACTTGAGTAGTAAAAATCTCATTTCTTGGCATTGCCCTGCACCGGCGCTGCCCATGGATATAACTTCGTTCTGAATCCGCTAACATGCCAATCAATTGGCTTAATCTTCGCTCTTCGTTCGTTTTACGTTTTTAACGTTTTTTCGTTCGTTCGTTCGTAATTCGGTCATCTGAACTCGGAATTCGTTCATTGTTGAGTCCACAACTCACGTTTTATACGTTCTCTTACATTCTTATGAAACCATACACGTTCGGGTTCATTTACTAACTTTCTAATTCTCGTTCGTCTTTTACGAAATTTTCGTCATAACTTCGTTATAGCTCCATTTTAATCCGTTCTTCATGAACGTTTCTACCGTTCCTAACCAAGTAATAAGCAACTAACTTATACGCGATGGTTTTAAACTTGTCCATCAAGAACAATTATCCTACGATGGTTTTAAATTTGTCCATCAATAATGTTCTTCGTGTTCTTCGCGTGTTCTTCGTGTTCTTCGTTCATTCTTCATTTTAATCAATATTTTGGATTATGATTTTACTTTTTCTTATAATTTGATGTTATAGAACATCATTCCTTACTTATTTAACCTACTCATTCATAATATTTTATTCGGATCACTCGAAATCCTTACGAATCTTACACTTCCTTAAGAAATTTATTTACTAAACTTCTAATTCATTATTTCTTCTTTTCTTATAATTTCAACCATATAAAATCATTCTTAATATCTTTTACTCCTTATTCTCATTACTATATTTTTGAACATAGAAACTTAAAGAAAAAGAGACTAGATTTTGGATTACCTTTCTCCTTTGATCTCTTTTCGTCGGACAAAGTTTGTTTATGAGCAACTTTTCCTCCTCCTTTTCCTCTTCTCCCTCATCCGAAATCTCTCTCTCTCTCTCTCTCAAATGTTGGACAATTTTCAAAATTCCAAACAAATGAAATAAGCTTCCTATTTATAGAACTTCCAAGCTAAGGGTATTTTAGTTATTTCACCCCCTAACCTCCTTACTATTCATGCCTTAAGGACTAAGTTAACTTACTCCTTAAGTTTACTTAACACTCAAGTCTACTTAGCCTTTAAGTTTGCTTAACTCTTAAGTTTACTTAACACTTAAGTTTACTACTTCCACCTCCTTAGTTAACCTCCTTACTATTCATGAAACTTAGCCTGTAAGTTTTGTGGTTCCGTCTTTCGGGTTTCGTCCGACAGTTTTAAAAACTGCGATTCTTGGAATCCAAATATTTTTGGATATTTCTTCTTTCCTTTACCGATTAAATTTTACGTATTCTTTGGATTTCTGAAAAACTAAAAAACACTTTTTGATGTCAAGCGTTTTCCTTCACGTTTTCCCCTAACGTAGCTAAATGAATGAAAAGTATATTACAGTACTTTTCGTCGTTTTTATTTTATCCGATTTCTGCACGTTTTTCTAGAAAAACTTTTATCGGCTTACTTAACTTTTCACGATATATTATCGTCAAATCTTTTGATGGAATGTCATTCTGATATACCGAACTCTCGGAATGGCTTAGGTTATTTAAACCCTAACCCTTAGGGTTTCATCGAGTGAATAGTGTCTATTTCGTCTTTTTTCTCGAAAATATTTTTGTCTCCGAAATTTTTTTATTTTCGTCTTGAAAATTATTACTCGTTCAGTCTAGCTGGTAGCCAGAATCCTCCCGATTTATAATCATTCTAGGTTATAGAACGATTAATAAACACATAGCATAGAATAGTGTTAATAAAAATTCATTTTATTAATAACTAATTCTTTAAACTTAAATTCTGAACAATCCGGATTCTCCGGGTTGTTACAAGCACTACCTAAGAACTCAACTCTCATTAAGTGTATTCTAAGTCTGCTGGACTTGAAAAGTTCTAAGTGAACTAAGAAGTTTCAAGACTGTTGGTCTTGAAGGAATCTAAGTGATTTAAAGTTTGTAAAGATATCCTTAGTGGATTTCCTATTCAAGGAGTAGAAGAGTGGACTAGAAGCTTTGAGTGCTCTGAATCACTTAAAAATGCTGTGTCTTTTATATTCTTGCTATAACTGTTATATTTTTTATAAATGCTTATCTCCTATTAACTTTGTTTATCTTAAAGGGGAACAAACAAATCTTATATTCCGCTGTGGTTAATTTATTAACAAATCTGACAAGTATTTTTGAACCTCCCTTCTAGATAACTATTGTGCTTCTGGGAACTAACAATTGGCATCAGAGCAGATTCTCTCAATTAGCCTACAAAGCTTAAGTAGATCCGATGGCACATCTGATAAGCGAATCCAAGACTGGAGGAGGCAGTAAGCCACCAATGTGCAACAAAGACAAATTTGCAAACTGGAAAGTTCGTATGTAAGCCTACATGGACTCAATAGATGAAGAACTATATGAAACTGTTATGAATGGGCCCTACATTCCAACAAAGCTTGCACTAACTCCAGACGATCCAAACAGAGTTCAAATCAAGGTCAAAATAGAATGGACTGATAACGAGAAGAAAGCTATCCAACTCGATAAAAAGGCCAAGAACATTTTGTTCCAGTCTTTAGAAGATGATCTATTCCAAAATGTGGTTAATAGCAAAACTGCCAAGGAATTCTGGGAAGCACTGCTTATTATGCACGAAGGAACTGAAGAAGTCAGAGAAAATAAGCAATCTCTTCTGACTCAACATTATGAAATGTCCGCCCATGTTTTAGGAGAAAACGTCACTTCCACTTATGAAATATTCAATGTTTTGCTCAACTCTCTTCGAGCTTTTGGAAAGATTTATCCAAACAAAGATCTGATCATAAAATTCATGAGAGCTTTACCAAGCAAGTGGGATGCCAATACCACTACCATCAGAGAATCAAAGAATCTCCATGAAATGACTGTTCAACAACTCTATGGCAACCTTCTTAACTACGAACTAGAGTTGACCCAAAGGATAGAGACTCTATCTAAAGGAAGAAAGAAGGACAAAGGAGTTGCTCTCAAAGTAATAGAAACCATCTCTAAAGCTCATGCTGAAAATGATTCTGACTTTGAGGAAGATGATGACGAAGATATTGCAATGCTGGTAAGAAGACTCAAGAGGTTCATGCGTAATGGCAGAAGCAGCAGACCTAAGAAATCCAACAACAACAACAACCAGGAGCAGATCAACGACCTATGCTACAACTGCAAGAAGCATGGCCATTTTATTTCAAATTGCAACAAACCTCTTAGAGAAGAGCTCAAGAGGAGAACAAATCCAAAGAATGAGTTTAAAGGCAACAAAAGGCTCCAAAAGAAAGATAAAGGTCTTGTAGCCGGAGGATCATGGAGTGACTCAGACAACGACACAACTCCTGAGTCTAGAGATAATGAAGATCCTCAAGGAGCAAATCTATGTCTAATGGCTAAAAATGCAAAGGATAAGAAAAGCGGTGACCATCATAAAGTAAGTATCGATGAGGTATTCAACTTTAACTCTCCTGATGTAGATAGTGATGAATTAAGAACTGCACTACATGGCATAACAACTGATCTGCATCAATACATGAAATGGTTTAGAGTTATGTCTAAAGATAACTCTCTTCTTCAAAAAGAGAAAGATAAAGTTCAAGAAGAACTGGAAACAACTCTTCTAAGTGCTAAATCTCTCTCTAAATTTGAGGCTGAAAATAAACTCTTAAGATAGACCAATGAACTTAATGCACAAAGAGAGTCAAATCTAACCTCTAAGATTGAGGGACTAGAAAAGACGATCTTAATGTGGAATAGATCCTCTTCATCCATGGACTCCCTGATCTCCAGTCAGAGAAGTGCATCTGACAGAACAAGTTTAGGTTTTAGGGAATCCACCTCAGAACCATATATGGAAACGTTAAAGGAAACTAACACTAGTAGTGTTTCAAACTTCAATAGAAGTATTGCATTTGTGAAATCCTCACAGAAGGAAGAACCATGCTCTTCTGATCCCTGCTGCTCTTTTGATCCAATCCATGTTCCAAGGCATAACGGATCCCATGTTGGCCTAGGATTCAGAAAAGAGAAGAGTAACTTAGTCACTACTCTCCAACCTCGAAGGATCGTAGAGTCGAGTAAAATCAACTGCTCGAACCAACCAGGTAGGAATAGTTAAATTAAGTTTCACTCTTTAAAAATCATGAATCACAAGGATACATGGAAAAAGAAGAATCAGTATAAAGGAAAGACTACCAAGAATCCACATAAGTCCAAATGGAGAAAGAATCCACACACACAAACAAGCATGCATCTTGCTAGATGTTTTGTATGTGACAAAATTGGTCAAAAGGCTGCAGTATGTTACAATAATCCTCTACATATTAGACCCAAAGTCAAGCAGATTTGGGTCCCCAAGGGTACTAACAAGGTAGGACCCATACAAGTTTGGGTACCAAAATGAGAGTTTAATCTTACCATAGGAATAGAGCTCCACGATCACAACTTGGTATCTGGACAGTGGATGCTCAAAGCACATGATCGGGAACAAAGCTTTCCTGTCTAATTTCATGGAAAAGGAGGGTCCAACAGTCATATTTGGAGACAATGGCTCTGGGAAGACAAGAGGATATGGCTTAGCTGGGAATGGTGTAATGTCCTTCAGTAAATTAGACTATGTGGAAGGACTAAAGCATAATCTTCTGAGCATAAGCCAACTTTGCGACAAGGGTCATCAAGTTACCTTCCTCTACAATCAGTCTCAAGTCAGAGATTTGAAGACCTCTTCTATAAAGCTGACCGAAACAAGAGAAGGGAACGTCTACAATGTTAATCTTGGTCAACTGAGTTCTGACGAGACAATATTCTTTCTGGCTAAAGCCTCTGAAGAAAAGAGCTGTCTATGGCATAGAAGGTTATCTCATCTCAACTTCAAAAGCATGTAAAAACTGGCCTCCAAAGATCTAGTAGCAGGTTTACCCAAGCTCAACTTTGTCAAAGAAAGGCCATGCAACGCCTGTCAGCTTGGAAAACAAACTAGGAGTTCATTCAAAAGAAAAATTGTCAACTCAATTGATAAGCCCCTACAGTTACTTCATATGGATCTTTTTGGGCTAATCCCAACAACAAGCCTTGAAGGGAAGCGATACTCATTGGTCGTAGTGGTTGACTACACCAGATTTACATAGGTGTTCTTTCTTAACTCTAAAGATGAAACAAGCTCCCAACTCATGAAGATGTTCAAGCTGGTGATGAACAAAAAATGGGAGAAAATCAAGGCTATAAAAAGTGACCATGGTATAGAATTCGACTTCTCTAAGATGGATGAGTTTTGCACAGACAATGGCATCAGTCACAACTTCTTAGCTCCATGAACTCCAAAGCAAAATGGAGTAGCTGGAAGAAAGAATACAACGCTGATTGAAACTGGAAGAACTCTACTAGCAGTAGCTCGTCTGCCTGAATACTTCTGGGCAGAAGTTGTCAACACTGCGTGCTACACTCAGAACAGGTCTCTTGTGCACTCTACATTAAAGAAGACTCCATATGAGCTATAGAGAGGAAAAAAAGCCAAATATCAGCTACTTCCATGTGTTTGGCTATTATATTCTCAACAATGGAAAATAATATCTGACTAAGTTTTAACCCAAGTCAGACAAAGGAATCTTTCTCAGATATGTCATAGATAGTAAGGCCTATAGAGTATTCAACAAGAAGACGCTAAGTGTTAAAGTTTCAATTCATGTCACCTTCGATGAAATAGACTAAGACAAATCTGTGCCTTAAGACACTATGAACGAGGTGGTCGAGCTCAACACCACGATCGTAGCCCCAGAAGATGAAATCGTCGAGCTTGAAGAAGAGATCGTAGAGAGAGCTACACCAGACGATGAACCTCTATATCAAGAGACATAGGTTGATTGTGACGCCCCCAAAAATGGGTATACATCACCCATCTTGAGTCGCCAAATACATGGTACAAAAATACAAATACAACTTAATAATACAATTGTCGTGTAAAATACGACAAAACATAAACTGAGAGTTTTAATAAGAATATTGTCATCTAGACAATATCCACACTCAATGGAGTCCTCATTACATTTATTGTCACACTATTTAATAGAATAGTGAGGACTACTAATGCTATCATCTGGACCATCACTCCGTTCCCCGACTCATCCCAGCTATATTCTCATTTTCTGAAGAGAATAGTGAAAGAAAAGGGTGAGCTCAACTAGCCCAGTAAGAAATATTATGACTAAGATAATGTAGAATAACTTATCATTAGTCTTCAACAATGTTAAACTGATAAAATATAACAAACATCAAGTTTAACTGCAGCGGAACAAGCAATCCATTAAAAGAGTCAAGTAGAGAATAAAATCTACTATCTTTTATGATTTAAAAAGGGTTTTCATCACTTTTATCGTTGAGACTCAGCTTAATAAATAATCCACATCATCCACACTTTTCTGGCTAAGGATATTCATTAGTATCACAACCACAAATTATCCATGCACTACAAAGCCGAGGATATTCTTGTATTCATCAATGGTCATGATCATGTCAACAAGCGTCCATCAATGCACTACGGACCAATGAGGACTTTTACCACATCATTTGTAACATTACGGTCATGATTATACCGAATAATCCTCGGTCATAATCATACCAAGTCCATCTATACTACTGAGCCACATATGACTTTCAACATAATATAAATATGAGAATGATGACAATGATATAAGAATTCAATAAAACAAGTTCAAGAATTAATTTATCCGAGAACCAATAACGTCCAAATTGTCAACATGATCTTTGCTTTGTGGGGGTAAAACTCAAGAATGCTCGGAAAGAATATTTCCATGAAAAGATCTTTGGATGAAGCGCAAATATCAAAGATATTCCACTAATTTCATGGGGCATAAAAGCCAAAACTTTAACCAACCGAGTACAATAAAGAATGGAATAACAAAAGAAATCACCACGCATCGATAGGCCTTACCTGACGAGTTATTCCAATGTAATAATAAATAATGGAACCAGTCATGTAAAGCGCACAAACAGGATATTCCAACGAATAATAAATAATGGAACCGGTCATGCGTAAATGCACGATGGGATATTCCAACGAATAATAAACAACGGAACCGGGTTATGCGTAAACGTCTGACGGGATGTTCCAACGAATAATAAATAACGGAACCAATCATGCGTGAATGCGCGAACATGGATGTTCAAATGAGAATAATAAAGAATGGAATAACAGAAGAATTTAACCATGTATGCGGTACTTCGCATAGACAGGTTATTCCAACATAATAATAAAGAATGGAATAACAGAAGAATTTCACCAAGTATGCGGTAATTCGCATAGACAGGTTAGTCCAACATAATAACAAAGAACGGAATAACATAAGTTCTCTTCATGAAGACGAAAGAAAGAAATAATATCCCTTACCGTAAAAAAAGAGTATTCCGACTGGTAGGGCGAGGATATTCTTAAAGAAAACTTGTATTACGCTCAAAGCTTCTTAAAACTCTAAAGAAATACGCTCAAGATTATAGAAGAATTCTCTGAACTTCTGGTGTGGTTTTCAATTCTAACTAAGCATCCTATTTATAGGAAAATAGAAAGGATATTATGCTTTTGCACTATGCAATAAAATATAATATATTCTATTTATAATCAAATAAAACAAAACTTTATAAAAAAGTATTACATTTTATATATAAAAGATTTTACTATACAAATACTATGCGAGCACTATGCAAATACTATGCATAATAAAATATAATATATTCTAATTATTGTCTAATAAAATAAATAACTTTATAAAAGTATTCTATTTTATATAAAAAGATTTTACTATGAAATACACTATGCATAATAGAATATAATATATTCTAATTATTGTCTAGTAAAACAAATAACTTTATAAAAGTATTTTGTTTTATATAAAAAGCTTTTACTGCTTTATTACATTAATAATACTAATAAAATAAAATTTATATATATAATATATATATATATATATATAAACTTCTGTGACTTCATAAAAAGACACCTCAATATATCTAACAACATTTATCATTATTATTATAATTCACAATATTAATCGACCAGGTCGTTCCCAGGAAAGAGGGGGCTTTCCAATAAGGATTTCTCCCTATTGGCGCGCAATTAGGTGACTAAACCTCTCCTTGGCAGAACTTCTAGACATCGTTAATATTGCAAATAATAATATTAATAACTCTGTCATTTCAATTATTGATTTAATAATATATAAAATATCGACAATAATTGAATCAAATAACGTGAGATGCTATGCAACAATTACTGAAGCAATAATTGAACAAAATTGAGTGACTTCTCACATAAGCATCAATAGTCAATACCGCGTGCTACTATGCAACCACGCATATTACTGTACTTTTATTACCGAGTAATTCAACAGTTTTAACTGTAAAACTTCCATCGTTATTTTCATAAAAATATTTTTTTCGTTTTCTCAATCCGACAATAATTCCGTTGTGGGGTCCACCAATAATTGTGCCGTCGTACGAATATTCCCTGTTAAAATGAATATTCCCTGACCAATCGAATATTATATAACAACTTGCGTACTTTGCAAAATTTATAAATATTACCCACAACTATAACATTATATCAAATTCATTTCATAATATTTAAAAAGGATATTTATAGAAAAATCATCTTTATTAAAAAGTTGGGGTCTTACATTGATCTTGAAGAATTCAGACAAGAAGACACTATAACTGATGTTCCAACAGGGAATAGATGGGCAAGAGATCACACTCAAGACTTAATCATTGGAGACCCAAATGCAAGAGTTAAGACAAGATCTGCCACCCAGAATGAGTGTTTCTATCTAAGCTTTCTGTCCCAAATGGAATCCAAGAAGATAGAAGATGCTATGGAAGACTCGAGTTGGATAGAAGCCATGCAAGAGGAACTAAATCAGTTTGAAAGAAGAAAAGTATGGAGATTAGTTCCAAGACCAAGAAGTCACCCAGTTATTGGCACCAAATGGGTCTTCAGAAACAAGATGGATGAAGAAGGGGTAATAATAAGGAACAAGACAAGTCTAGTAGCCAAAGGTTATTCCCAAGAAGAAGGCATCAACTACGACGAGACCTTCGCACCTGTTGCCAGATTAAAAGCCATCAGGAAATTCCTTGCTTTTGCTGCCCACATGAAGTTCAAAGTTTTCCAAATGGATGTCAAAAGTGCATTTCTGAATGGTGAACTTCAAGAAGAAGGATATGTGGAGTAACCTCCAGGTTTCATCAATCCAACTTTCTCTAATTATGTCTATAGATTCGACAAAGCCTTATATGGACTTAAACAAGCACCTAGAGCATGGTATGAAACACTAACTAACTTTTTTTTTATATTGAAAATGGCTTCACTAGAGGTAGATTAGATACCACATTATTTCTTAGGAAGCACAAAAACAAAATCTTACTAGTTCAAATATATGTAGATGATATTATCTTTAGTTCTACTGATGAAAATCTATGCAAGAGATTTTCCAAGTACATTAAACACTTATTTAAGAAGCCGAATTTCTTTCTTAGACTGCAAGTGAAGCAGATTGATGAAGGCATTTTCATTAACCAAGCCAAGTACATTAAAGACTTACTTAAGAAGTATTGCATGGAATCAGCCTCTCCCATGAAAACACCAATTGCTCCAGCAACTAAGCTTGACAAAGATGAGAAATATAAATGTATTGATATTACTCAATACAAAGGTATGATAGGCTCTCTTCTATATCTAACTGCCAGTAGACCAGACATAATGTTTGCAACATGTATATGTACTAGATTTCAAGCTAATCTTAAGGAATTACACTTAACTACAGTAAAGAGAATTTTTAGGTATCTCAAAGGCACACCTCACTTGGAACTTTGGTATCCCAAGGAGTCATCCTTTGAACTAACAGAATATACAAATGCTAATTTTGCAGGCTGTAAGATCAACAAGAAAAGTACCAGTGGCACTTGTCAGTTGCTAGGAAATAGACTTGTGTCCTGGTTTAGCAAAAAGCAAAATTCAGTATCAACATCAATAGTAGAAGCTGAATACATTGCTGTTGGCAGCTGCTGTGCTCAAATCTTAGGGATAAAAAACCAGTTAGCAGACTATGGGTTTGATTTCAAATATATACTTGTTCATTGTGATAACACAAGTGCCATAGCAATAACACATAGACTTGTCATGCATTCTAGGACTAATCATATAGAAATAAGATATCATTTTATTAGGGATCATGTTCAAAATGGAACTATATCTTTACAATACATCCCTACTGAAAATCAACTTGCTGATGTCTTTACAAAACCTTTAGATGAATACAGATTTAATAAAATAATAAGTGAGTTAGGTATGGTAAATCTACAACCATAAACTCTATGCTCTAGTTTATGCTAATCATGCAGATAAAATGGCTATGTTGAAATCGTAGAGATGACTAAAGAGAAACCACGATCATAGAACAGTCTCGACATGGTAGAGAAGCAACCTGTGATGACATCTGATGAATGGGTAATATACCCATGAATTTGATACATTCAGGCATAATTTATTGTTGTTTTCAAGTCTTTTAGAATAGTTTTTATGTGTTTATTCGTTATTTTGCAGTTTGAGGTGGAGCAAGACCAAATAGGGAATTTTGGCATCACTAATGGCACTTTTGTAAATTTTTAGAAGTCCAGCGCTGGGGCTCAGCTCTGGTTAGTCACCCGCGTCCAAAAGAGGGGAAATTGATGGTGATTAGGAGAGTAACAAAGGAGGAAATATATTTGGAAGAAAACAATTAAAAAAAGGGAGGATATGAGAGCTGGAGATTAATCAAGAAATCAATAGAGAATTGTAGAGGAAAATTCCAATTGAAGATTGAAGTCTAGAGGATTTCTTTTAGAGTTTCTTCTTCTTCTTCTTTATTTTCAATTGTGTAATTCTATTGAGATGATTTTCATGGGATTTTTGGTTTTATTTTTTAGTATGAACTAACTTTTTAATTAAGACTACAAATCAAACCATTTATGTCTATGAATTGATTATTCAATTTAATCCAGTTATTTATGTCAAGGTGAATTGTTTATCATGTTTTGTGCTTATTGATTAATTATTTGGCCGATAATTACTGTATTACAGTAGAAAGATTTAGGAGATGAAATCTAGGGTTAGAACTGAACATGATAATGTGTATGCTTAATTATTTGCATGAGATGAATAATTAGGGTTGTGAATTGAATATGAATATCTCTTCACTGCATGTAGCAATCAGGAATTGAAACTTAATGGGTTTAATTTAATTATTTTGCATAGGGATATCGCAGAACTAATTGAATTAAATAAATGTTATTTGACCACTTGGGAAAGGGCTTTTAACAACTAGAATTCTTGTTAACAATTCAGGTGACATGATAACTAGAGTAATTGGATAATTGGTTTGTATTACATAATTGGGGATATTGTGGTCTTAACATTTATTTATTTGAATTAAGTGTTAGAGTAAAATAGTTTTAATTAGTTAATTTTAGTTTTCTTAATTAGAAAAATCACAAATTATGGTTGTTTAAATAAAATTGAACTGATATAGTACTAGTAGTTGGAGTTTATTGATTGGAATTCCCTGTGGGTATGACACTTTATTTTATCACTTTATTACTTGCAGATTGTGTATGCTTGCACAAATAATCGATTGGGAAATTGATCAATAAGTTTTTGGCGCCGTTGTCGGGGAATTATTTATTAATATTAATTCCATATTATTTATAATCAATTCGGTCTTAATTTAAACGTTACTTACTTATTTTCATTCTTATGTTTGCAGAAATTCTTTGTTACTGTATGCACACTAGATCAAAGAGCAAAAACCACATTTACGTGCCCTTATGGTTCGTTTGCATTCCGGCGCATGTCTTTTGGTTTGTGCAATGCATCGACAACTTTTCAACGGTGCATGATGGCCATCTTATCGAATATGGTAGAACATAACTTGGATGTGTTTATGGATGACTTCTCCGTGTTTGGTGATAGTTTTGATTTATGCCTGAAGAATCTGGTTTTAGTTTTGAAGCGATGTGTGGAGACGAATCTAGTTCTCAACTGGGAAAAGTGTCACTTCATGGTGCAAGAAGGGATAATTCTGGGGCATAAGGTTTCGGTAACAGGGCTAGAGGTCGATAAAGCAATAATTGAAACTATTGAGAAGCTACCTCCACCAATATCTGTGAAGGGAATAAAAAGTTTCTTGGGACATGCGGGTTTCTATAGACGATTCATTAAAGATTTTTCTAGAATTTTGAAACCCATGTGTTCCCTCTTGGAGAAAGATGTGTCGTTTAAGATGGACCAGTTGTGCTTAGATGATTTTGAAATATTAAAAAATAAATTGGTCACAGCTCTAATCATTGTGGCTCCCGACTGGACATTACCATTTGAGCTTATGTACGACGCTAGTGACTACATAGTTGGAGCAGTATTGGGATAATGACGAGATAAAATCTTTCACACTATGTACTACTCCAGCAAGACATTGACGGATGCTCAAGTGAACTACACTACTACTGAAAAAGAATTACATGCGGCAGTTGTAAGACCCTGAATTTTACGAAATGAAAGTATTCAATTTTTATAATTATTATTCTATTTAGTAAATGGTTAAATTGATAAAAATACGATGTCTGGCGTGGTTGCATAGTAGCAAACAGTATTGATTATTGATGCTTATGTGAGAAGTCACTCAGTTATACTCAATTATTGCTACAATAATTGCTGCATCATATCTCTCATATTATTGATTCAATTATTGCTACAATAATTGCTGCATCAATTATCTCTCATGTTATATGAAGTAACAAAATTCAAAAATAGGATTTTATGGCTTGGGAATCCTATATAAGGTATATGCAGATTTTTGATGAGGGATTTGATCATTGGTGATGAAATCTTATGAGTATGGCATTTTTGAATGATTAAATGCATTATTTGGTAAAATGTAAATAATTAAAATAAATTGTTTATAAGTTTAAGAAGTGATTAAAATATTGTTATAATATTAATAATATTAGGTTATGAGTTTATTAAGTGATTGATAATATTTGGATAAATTTAAAGTCTTTAATATTTATCCTTGTTTTCGTTTGATTAATGCTTATATTATTGTCATCATCCTCATTCTTATATTGTGATGAAAGTCATCTTTGGCTTACGTGCAAAGATGGACTATTGATTATTAATTTTACAATTGTATATCTTTGGCTTACGTGCAAAGATGGTACATTGATTATTGGTTTTATAGTTGTATATCTTTGGCTTACGTGCAAAAGATGGATTTGATTGATTATTAATTTTACAATTGTATATCTTTGGCTTATGTGCATTGATGGACAGTTGTTGGTATGATTATAACCAGGGATTATTCGGTATAATCATGACCATTGTTGAAAACACGAATATCCTTGGCCCGTAGAGCATAGATAATTCGTGGTCGTAATACTAGTGAATATCCTTGGCTGTAGTGCAGGGATGATTCAATGATGTGGATTATTTATTAAAATCGAGTCTCGTGAATAACATATTGATAATACACTTTTAATTAAGTAGAAGATAGTAGATATCATGCTCTACTTGACTCTTCTATAATACAGTATGTCTTTGGCACATGGTGCAAAGATGAATTGTTAATGAATATCTTTGGGTACAGTAGTGCAAAGATGAATTTATTAAATATGATTATGAGTAGGAATTGTGATTTGGTATAACCATGATTTTTGATGTTTCGGTGAAGATAGGTGATGAAAATTATCTTCGTCCTGGGTGCGAAGAGGAATTTAGAATCATAATTATGATTATGATTATGAGTTATTCATATGATTGTGGACAGGAATTGTTGATTGATGTTACATGGATAAAACATTATTTGTGGACTTTTAACATGGAGGAGATAATAGATCTGATGGTCTATTTGACTCTTCTAATGGATTGCTCGTTCCGCTGCAACTATGGTTGAAAAGTTTTATCATCTACCATATGTTTTAAATCTCTGATTTATTATTGATGAAGGCTATTGATGATGTAAATTATCTTTAGTCATGATATTCTTTACTGGGCTAGTTGTGCTCACCCTTTTTGCTTCACAATTCCTTTCAGGTAATAAGAGTGTAGCTAGGTCGAGCGGGGGTAACAGGAGAATAGAACGGTGGTCTATAGCTGTTGAGGTTCTCCTTAAATAGTATGGAAATAATTTTATTGAGAACTTTAGATAAGTGTGTCGTATTGTATACGTCATTTGATATTTAATTTTGGTGAACCGAATAGGGTGAGGTGAACCTAACTTTGGAAGGGTGTTTTGCCACTATCATACAAGATGTCTAATGACATACAACCTCGTGTTATCATAAGATAGAGTTGTGCACATCCACTTGCTGAGTATATCTACGAGCACTACCTATATAATCTTGGAGTTTATTTGAAATATAATTCTCATTTGGATACAACGGAGATAATTATATGTCAAGGGAAGACTCACCATTGGAAAGAAGATAATAGCAATCTTCTTGTTTTTCTTTGGGGACTATTGGGTCAACCAAGGATAATTCTACGGACATATGATATCTATCATAACCTAGACGCATGGCCTCCCATGTACGAAGGTTTCCTTGAGCACTTCCCAAATATTTAAATTTCTAAAATAGTTATTGACTGTACTTTTATGTAAGGTACCATTGTAAGGTTGTGGTCAAGGCACCATGAGAGTTACATACATTTGTATTAAAACTCACAGTTTAACTGTGGTCGTATTCTGCACGATAGTTCAACAGTTGTATAAATGAAGTTTGTATTTGATTTTTATAGTATGATATCTGGCGACTCAAAATGGGTCGTGTGGACCTATTTTGGGGGCGTCAAAAATGGTATCAGAGCTTAGGGATATGGTCACTGGCGGAGATAAGAGTCTAGAACTAGGAGGGGAGACGAGTTATATACTTCGCTAGTGTGTGACTTACCTAAGCTGAAATTATTTGCTTGATAAGTTGACAAATTGTGATATGTCAATTAACCTTTGTTTTGAAGATATATTCTAGAATGATATCCAAATACGGGGAGATGAGCAATGGGAAAATCATGATATAGAGGAAATAACAAGGGAAAGGTACAACCCGAAAAGAAAGCAAGGTATTCTCATCTCTTCGAACTACCAGGTACGTAAATTTTGAGGGCAAAATTTCATAAGCAAGGGAGATTGTTAGACCCCAAATTTTACGAAATGAAAATATTCAATTTTTATAATTATTATTCTATTTAGTAAATGGTTAAATTGATAAAAGTATAATGTCTGGCATGGTTGCATAGTAGCAAAACAATATTGATTATTGATGCTTATGTGAGAAGTCACTTTCGATTATACTCAATTATTGCTACAATAATTGCTGCATCATATCTCTCATATTATTGATTCAATTATTGTCACAGTATCATCTGCATAATATTTTATATATTATTAAATCGATAATTGAGACGACAAAGTTATTCATATTATTAAATTGCAATATTTACAATGTCTAGAAGTTCTGTCAAGGAGAGGTTTGGTCATCTAATTGCTTGCTAATAAGGAGAAATCCTTATCGGAAAGCCCCTCTCTCACAGGAGCGACACAGTTTGTTAAATATTGTAAGTTATAATATTAATGATGAATAAGTTCGTGTTGATTAAAGATGAATTTGATAGTTTCATTGTGTTGGGATTATTAGTGTTAGTGGAAATCGACATCTATTTCGATGATAATTGATGTATGGGGGTTATATTGATAAATCGAGTAATTAATCGAATAAATGAGCAATTAATTGCTACTAATTCACATGCTTATATAACTATTTGTTCACATGTGTGTACTATTGATTCACATTCTTGTACTATTAGGGGAGTTGGTGCAAGATTGATAATACTTGCATGACTAAGTTAAAAATGGAGGTATAGATGGAGATACTATATTGTAATTCGTATTTTCACATGATTATAACTATTGATTCACATGATTGAACTATTGATTCACATTATTTACTATTAGGGGAGGTGGTGCAAGTTTGATAATACTTGCAGGGATAAATTAAAAATGAAAGAAAAGTTGATGGTATTGTACTGTAATATTTCGAGCCCCAAAATGTGCAATTATCGAAACTATATTTTTCTATAAATAGAAGCTCATTTTTCCTTCATTTCTCACCAATTCACTAAAGCTATAAAGCAATTATTATAAAGAGAAATTATAGAGAGAAAGAAGAGAAATCTGCTACCTCACTATTCTAGTATCCAGTTTTCTTCTAAGGTAAGAGATATTATTATTATAGTAAGGGGTATTATTTCTTTCGTATTCATGAAGAGAGCTATTGTTATTCCATTCCTTATTATTATGTTGGAATAACATGTCTATGCGAAGTACTGCATACATAGTGAAATTCTTCTATTATTCCATTCTTTATTATTTTGTTGGAATATCACATGCATGCGGATTACGCGACTTTTGGTTCCGTTCTTTATTATTATGTTGGAATATCACATGCATGTGGATTACGCATGACCTGGTTCCATTCTTTATTATTTTGTTGGGAATAATCTGTTTGTGCGGTTTATGGCATGCATGGTGAATTCTTCTGTTATTCTATTCTTTATTATTACATTGGAATAACTTTTGTCTATGTGGATTATCGCATGCATGGTGAATGATCCTTTGTATTCATTCCTTATTAAATTGTAGAAATGATGCATCTCGTGGATTACTGCTTTGGCGGTGAAAATCCATTTGTTTGTTTACGTAATTTTTCTGACCCTCAAAAATTCTGGAAAAAATTGAAATGATAATTTGATGAGTTTTCTATATTGTGTCCAAAGATGGCGAATTTTGGATGTATAGATTAGGAGTTATGAATTTTATGGGAAAAGACTATTTTAAAAGTAAACCCTTATAACTCCTTGTGGTTAACTCCAAAATTGGTGAAATTTTTATTGGGAGTACATATATATAACAGGAGTATACCTTGTAAATTTTGGAATTTTTGGACAAAAGTATAATTTATGATAAATGTTTAAATATTCTAGCTTTTTTGGCCATATGAAAAATAGTAAATGAATTTTAAAAATTAAGGAGAAAATATATATTCAATATGGGACTCTATTCGCTAAATCCCAAAAAAGAAATATTTTTAGGACAGATTTGGTATTTTTCATGAAAATGAACTAGTTATGAGTAAATGAATTAAATATGTTATGTGAAGTAACAAAATTGAAAATAGGATTTTATGGCTTGGGAATCCTATATAAGGTATATGCAGATTTTTGATGAGGGGTTTGATCATTGGTGATGAAATCTTATGAGTATGACATTTTTAAATGATTAAATGCATTATTTGGTAAAGTGTAAACAATTAAAATAAATTGTTTATAAGTTTAAGAAGTGATTAAAATATTGTTATAATATTAATAATATTAGGTTATGAGTTTATTAAGTGATTGATAATATTTGGATAAATTTAAAGTCTTTAATATTTATCCTTGTTTTCGTTTGATTAATGCTTATATTATTGTCATCATCCTCATTCTTATATTGTGATGAAAGTCATCTTTGGCTTACGTGCAAAGATGGACTATTGATTATTAATTTTACAATTGTATATCTTTGGCTTACGTGCAAAGATGGGCTGTTGATTATTGGTTTTATAGTTGTATATCTTTGGCTTACGTGCAAAGATGGACTGTTGATTATTAATTTTACAATTGTATATCTTTGGCTTATGTGCATTGATGGACAGTTGTTGGTATGATTATAACCAGGGATTATTCGGTATAATCATGACCATTGTTGAAAACACGAATATCCTTGGCCCGTAGAGCATAGATAATTCGTGGTCGTAATACTAGTGAATATCCTTGGTCAGTAGTGTGGGGATGATTCAATGATGTGGATTATTTATTAAAAAATCGAGTCTCGTGATAACATATTGATAATACACTTTTTAATTAAGTAGAAGATAGTAGATATCATGCTCTACTTGACTCTCTTCTATAATACGGTTGTATGTCTTTGGCACATAGTGCAAAGATGAATTGTTAATGAATATCTTTGGCTGTAGTGCAAAGATGAATTTATTAGTATGATTATGAGTAGGAATTGTGATTTGGTATAACCATGATTTTTGATGTGTTTCGTGAAGATAGGTGATGAAAATTATCTTAGTCACAGGTGCGAAGAAGAATTTAGAATCATAATTATGATTATGAGTTATTCATATGATTGTGGACAGGAATTGTTGATTGATGTTACATGGATAAAACATTATTGGTGGACTTTTAACACGGAGGAGATAATAGATCTGATGGTCTATTTGACTCTTCTAATGGATTGCTCGTTCCGCTGCAATTATCGTTGAAAAGTTTTATCATCTACCATATGTTCTAAATCTCTGATTTATTACTGATGAAGGCTATTGATGATGTAAATTATCTTTAGTCATGATATTCTTTATTGGGCTAGTTGTGCTCACTCTTTTTGCTTCACAATTCCTTTCAGGTAATAAAAGTGTAGGCTTGGGTTGAAGCGGGGTAATAGGAGAATAGAAACGGTGGTCTATAGTCATTGAGGTTCTCCTTAAATAGTATGGAAATAATTTTATTGAGAACTTTAGATAAGTGTGTCGTATTGTATACGTCATTTGATATTTAATTTTGGTGAACCGAATAGGGTGAGGTGAACCTAACTTTGGAAGGGTGTTTTGCCACTATCATACAAGATGTCTAATGACATACAACCTCGTGTTATTATAAGATAGAGTTGTGCACATCCACTTGCTGAGTATATCTACGAGCACTACCTATATAATCTTGGAGTTTATTTGAAATATAATTCTCACTTGGAGACAACAGAGATAATTATATGTCAAGAGAAGACTCACCATTGGAAAGAAGATGATATCAATCTTCTTGTTTTTCTTTGGGGACTATTGGGTCAACCAATGATAATTCTACGGACATATGATATCTATCATAACCTAGACGCATGGCCTCCCATGTACGAAGGTTTCCTTGAGCACTTCCCAAAGATTTTAATTTCTAAAACAGTTATTGACTGTACTTTTATGTAAGGTACCATTGTAAGGTTGTGGTCAAGGCACCATGAGAGTTACATACATTTGTATTAAAACTTACAGTTTAACTGTGGTCGTATTCTGCACGACAGTTCAACAGTTGTATAAATGAAGTTTGTATTTGATTTTTATAGTATGATATCTGGTGACTCAAAATGGGTCATGTGGACCTATCTGGAGACTCGGTATAGTCATGACCATTGATAATTCAATGAATATCCTTGGCTCGTAGTGCAAGGATGATTCGATGCTGTGGTTTTTTTATTAAGATGAGTCTCAGCGATTAAGTTGATGAAATTTTTTTTAAATCATAGAAGATAGTAGATTTTATTCTCTACTTGACTCTTCTAATGGATTGCTTGTTCCACTGCAGTTAAACTTGATGTCTATTGTATTTTATCAGTTTAACATTGTTGAAGACTAATGATAATTTATTCTGCATTATCTTAGTCATAATATTTCTTACTGGGCTAGTTGAGCTCACCCTTTCCTTCACTGTTCTCTTCAGGAAATGAGAATATAGTTGGGACGAGTCGAGGAACGGAGTCACGGTCCAGATGATAACATTAGTAGTCCTCACTATTCTGTTAAATAGTGTGACAATAAATATAATGAGGACTCCTTTGAGTGTGGATATTGTCTAGATGACAATATTCTCTTAGCTATGTTTTGTCGTATTATTTACACGATGTTTGTATAATTATGTTGTTTTTGTATCTTGTACCATGTATCTGGCGACTCAAGATGGGTGATGTATACCTATTTTTGGGGGCGTCACAGTTGGTATCAAAGATTAGGGATATGATCCCTGGCTGAGATGTGAGACAAGAACTAGGAGGGGAGAGACGGGGAATTCCTTCGCTAGTATGACCTACCTAAGTTTATTTGGTATTTAATTGGTCGGTCAGAGTATATGGATAATATGTGATATGTCAATTAACCCTTGTTTTGTGACAGTGTTAAATTTGCGGAGTTATCCCGGTTTGCATCCCATTTGGTCGATAATGAGGAGCGAATGACGCGAATGTTTCTAAGAGGTTTAAAACCCGATATACGTCAATACCTCATTTCTCACAAACTTTATTTATATTTAGATATTGTGAATAGGGCTCAGTTATTAGAGCGTGATAATGGGTCAGAACAACCAAAAGGCAACGACCAACAACACGATAATAATCGTACCGGTGGCAACGACCATCGGAACAATGATAACCATCGTGGGGGAAATTATCAGGCCAAGAATGGTAACCACTTCGGTGGTAATCATGGCCAAGATTATAAAAGTTGAAATTTCAAGAAGAGAAGGTCACCTAGCTCGATTTTGTCATGTAGTGAAATCAAGTCCAGCTAGGAAGGTAGCACCAAAGGCGGATACGAACAAAACAAGCTCGATTTTGTCATGTAGTGAAATCAATCCCAACCCTCGATTTAATTGGCCTATTTGAAATCCTCGATCGAGTAGGAACTATGGCCTATAAAATCATTTTACCACCAAGTATGTTGCGTGTTCATAACGTTTTTCACGTATCGATGTTACGTAAATATGTGGACGACACGAACCACATTATTAAATTAGAACTAGACGAGATAGCAGAAGATTTAACGTATGAGGAGATACGTGTTAAAATCTTGGATAAGAATGATCATATTCGACACTCAAAGGTTATACCTCAAGAGTTAGAATCAAATGAAGTCAAGTATCCACATCACATTAGGCGCATACCCGGTATCGTATACAAAATTTCGAGGGCGAAATTTCATAAGGAGGGGAGATATTTCTTGAAATATTTTTTTTAATATTATGGTATGAATTTGATATAATGTTATAGTTGTGGGTAGTATTTATAAATTTAGAAAAGTATCTGTTGCATCTCTCTGATCCAGCGGGCAATTGAGCAATATTGGCTGATGACTATAAACCAAGCGTTATGGGGAGGCAACCCCAAAATTTTATTTTGTACTTGAATTAATTTAATTTAGTAGTACCATACGTTAGAATAATAATAGAATATTTTTTTTGGTTATTTATTGTTAGCTGCTTATACAGTGCTTCATGTGGTAGGAAAAGAAATCAAATGGCAAGGCCTCTCAAGGTCCAGTGCCCCGACGCTCAAAGATATAAGAGAACAGAGCCCTGGCGCTGCTTATCAGTAGCTAAAAGACATCCACAGTGCCCCAATGCTCAACTACACAAGGCCATAGCTCCCCAACGCTAGGCATCAATGTTCACATGATAGGGCCCGTTCCCCGGCGCTCCATTTCAGTACATGCACAGTGCCCCGACACTAGGGACCTTTACCAGACACTAAAGCATAGCGCCCCGGTGCCCAATCCAGTTTAAAACCCAGTACCCCAGCACTGGGGTCAGGTTTAAAAGTCCCTTCATGCTGAAAACTCCTATACCCATTTAACTTCTCTAAACCACGTACGCATATCTACCCTTTCAGTTTGTTTTCTGGTAACTATTCCATTCCCATCACGTTAAATAGACTGAATGCGTCTTAAGATATCGTATTTTGATTCAATCGTTCTCTCTTCTTACTTGATTTCAGTCCACTCCTACTAGATCTAAGGTATATCTTAAACTTCATCTGATATTATGTTACTACCTCTTGCATGCTTGTGAGTAACTTGTTAATTTGAGTGTCGAAAATATGTTTAGTGTTTGCTAGTATGCTTAAGGTTTGGACTGCTATGTTATAGGTTGTGCCATTAGAGATTTCTAAAGTGCCCATAAGGTGTTCACTAAATTACCTATGTGATTTTTCATGGTTCATTTTGACACAAGACATGCACATCACTGCTTTAAATTGTATATTTGTCATTGCATGTACATGGTTTGAGTATTCTCTCATACGATAGGGGCTAATTTCACTTGTGGGCTATGGGTCAAAAGGAAATACATATGAGTTGTAAAGACATATCATGCAATAGTTTTCTTTAGTGTCACATTATCGAATGTATGTTAAGTGTTTAATAGTATGTCTGTGTGCCATATTTGTGGTTGTTTACTTGGGAACTATTAGATAACTTTGCAATTTGACCATGTTAGTGATACTTCATGTTCTTCGGTTCAAATTGTGAAGCTTCGTGATGATGTGTGCCTAATCACACCACTAACCCCTATTACACAAAGTTATCCTACTTCAAAGTTTGGGGGTCGTGGTATGGTTAAGTGCCTCCGTGTAATACCTGCGCCAAATTCTAATATGTCTATAATTGTTGTCCATTACAGAATATTCTAATGGCTTCCAAACGTTAACGAGGAGAGGGTTCTAGTTCCGCATCGGCTCCGCCAAAATTTGACAACAGGAGGTTCGTGAGTGCCGCAACCCAAGAGCGTTACAACCGTAAGGCAACACATTCTCTAGTCCCAGAACGAGGTTTAAGGCCCGACCAAACCAAAGATGGGGACATGGCTGTCATGATTGCTGAGCGTAATTGGTTCACATTCACCAAAAAACCTGACCCGGCGGTTATTGTAGTGGTTAAAGAGTTTTACGCCAATATTTCTGAGCATTTTCACTATGGTGTGTACGTGAGGGGTAAAACTATCAAAATTGGCAAAGAGGACATCAATGGTTGTTACCAATTGCCTACTGCGGGTTAGCGTAATGAGTATGCTAGTTTTGTGAGTCAAGGACTGGACTATGAAGTGATCATCCGCGAGTTATGTCAATCGGGCACAACTTGGACACTACATGAACGTGGAAGCATGTCTTTCCCCCATTCGTGCCTCAGTCTATATGGAAAGGCTTGGTATGCCTTTATATGCACCAAATTGATGCCCTGCACGCATGTTAGCGATGTCACCAAAGAAAGGGCGGTGCTACTATATTCTATAGTTCAAGGCTTGAAGATGGATGTCGGCTTAATTATTCAACAGTCGATTCTGAGGGCTGCACGAGGAGGTATCACTGGCAGTTTAACACACCTATCCCTTATTTGTGCTATGTGTACTAAGTTTGGGGTTAAATGGAAATCTGACGAAATGATTCAACCCTTAATGCCGGTTTCAGACCATAAAATGATAAGAAGGTATTGGGTGTGGACTGGTGGTGAAAATCACCCACATGGATTGGGCTTCATAATTCCTCAAGCTGCAGCACCAGAAGCTCCCACTCCACATACTTATGGACCTTCCTCAGCAGCACCCCGTGGTGTCGTTCCCGATGCCGTTCAGCGCGAAATTGACGGATGGTTATATAATATTGAAGCCCAAAATGTACGTCTATCTGAATGTCAAGATGTTATCTACGGGTTTATGGTCGACTACTTCAAGGCCCAGACAGCTATGTATGCTCAGCTTTACCCTGGAGTTGATCTCAGTCAATTCCCAACTGCTCCTATTTTGCCTGTGTTTCCCCCTTCTGATCAAGAGATGAGCGATGATGAGGAAGATGCGCCCGATGAATGATCTCGTCAGGGAAGTCCTCTATTTTAAATTGTTATATTCTTCACATGAGGACATTAATCATGATAAGTTTGGGTGTAGTCTAGTTTTATTTGCATTTTTAGGTTGCATGTTCATAGTAGATTGTGGCAATTAGGTTATGAGTATGTTTTAGATTGTTAAATTTGATGTCAACTTTTATGTTGCATTTAGTATATCACATGATTCTAGCTGTTAGATAGTTTAAGTATATTTTGGGCCAATAATGAGACTGGGATTGCATAAACAAGTCTAGTACTAATTATTAAGCCTTTGATGTTATTTATTGACTTGATTGAAATCTTTATCTGTTTAAAACTGATATTATCAGGATAGCACATGTTAAGAAACGATCATGTTGGCTGATTAAGTCTAAATGGATATATAATGGATTTCTAAAGGATAATGCCAGTTGAATGAAAGATTACCAAGAATAGGCAGTGATGGCTAAGGTTAGACATGAACTTAAGTTTGGGGGAAAAAATTGGGGTATATAAGCTTTATAAAAAAATAAAAAAATGAAAAAATTATGATGAATAAACACCGTGACTAGTCTTGTTTAGGGGCCTTTGTTATTTGAGTAAGTAAGCCCGAGGGAGTGTTTGGTATTAATGGTGCAGGAGAGTCGTTAAATGAAAGCTCGCTCGCTAAGGGGTAAAGATTTATAGCCTAATGGAATGAGACATTTCACAGTCATGGAAAATAAAAAAATATAAAATGGGAAAAAGTGCAAAAAGCCTCCGTTGAAAAAAAAAATATAAAATAAAAATAAAGCATAAGCATTTCATCTTGACCCCTGGAATTTGGTAAGTGTGTGATTTTAGCCGGATCTAGTTTGTTTTTGGAGCTCTCGAGTTTATACTGTATGATGCCTTCCAAGAAATCTATTATGTTTCTTATTTTTCTTTTCATCAGTTAGCATGGTTGTTCAACACACACACACGATATCAGTAATAACAGGTTGAGATTTGATGATTGGTTGGGAAGTTATTGATCTGTCTTGGTTTGAGGTACTAGCATGTTATTGTGATTTCTCTAAGGTATGATGAATATACTTTTTTTTTGTTTGACTGCTGGAATCGTAAGCATAGAGATAGTACATTTGCATTTGCATGATATATTTAATTTTTATTGCATTGTGTTTTGTTGATTGAGGACAAGCAACAATTTAAGTTTGGGGGTATTTGATGAATAGTAATATACCCATGAATTGGATACATTCAGGCTTAATTTATTATTGTTTTCAAGTCTTTTAGAATAATTTTTATGTGTTTATTCGTTATTTTGCAGTTTGAGGCGGAGTAGGAACAAATAGGGAATTTTGGCATCACTAATGGCACTTTTGTAAAATTTTAGAAGTCCATTAATAGCGCTATATTATACACTATTCGGTAGCGGTATTTGAAACTTAGCTTTGGTTAGTCACGTACATCCAAAAGAGGGGAAGTTGATGGTGATTAGGAGAGTAACAAAGAAGGAAATATATAAGGAAGAAAACCATTAAAAAAGGGAGGATATGAGAGTTGGAGATTAATCAAGAAATCAACAGAGAATTGTGGAGGAAAATTCCAATTGAAGATTAAAGTCTGAAGGATTTCTTTTAGAGTTTCTTCTTCTTCTTTATTTTCAATTGTGTAATTCTATTGAGATGATTTTCATGGGATTTTTGGTTTTATTTTTCAGTATGAACTAACTTTTTAATTAAGACTACAAATCGAACCATTTATGTCTATGAATTGATTATTCAATTTAATCCAGTTATTTATGTCAAGGTGAATTGTTTATCATGTTTTGTGCTTATTGATTAATTATTTGGCCGATAATTACTGTATTACACTAGAAAGATTCGGGAGATGAAATCTAGGGTTAGAACTGAACATGATAATGTGTATGCTTAATTATTTGCATGAGATAAATAATTAGGGTTGTGAATTGAATAGGAATATCTCTTCACTGCATGTAGCAATCAGGAATTGAAACTTAATGGGTTTAATTTAATTATTTTGCATAGGGATATCGCAGAACTAATTGAATTAAATAAATGTTATTTGACCACTTGGGAAAGGGCTTTTAACAACTAGAATTCTTGTTAACAATTCAGGTGACATGATAACTAGAGTAATTGGATAATTGGTTTGTATTACATAATTGGGGATATTGTGGTCTTAACATTTATTTATTTGAATTAAGTGTTAGAGTAAAATAGTTTTAATTAGTTAATTTTAGTTTTTTTTAATTCAAAAAATCACAAATTGCGGTTGTTTAAATAAAATTGAACTGATATAGTACTAGTAGTTGGAGTTTATTGATTGGAATTCTCCGTGGGTACGACACTTTATTTTACCACTTTATTACTTGCTGACTGTGTATGCTTGCACAAATAATCGATTGTGAAATCGATCAACAAGTTTTTGGCGCCGTTGCCAGGGAATTCTTTATTAATATTAATTCCATATTAGTTATAATCAATTCGGTCTTAATTAAACGTTACTTACTTATTTTCATTCTTGTGTTTGCAGAAATTCTTTATTAGTGTATGCACACTAGATCAAAAGGTAAAAAGGAACTTTTGCCTTATGCAGACGATATCGAAAGAAAGTTTCAAAAATTACGGTTGACTAGTGAGGTTATACCATTGGAAGAAGATCTGGCAGCATAAGAAATTCCAGCAGTCATGGCAGAGGAAGAACAAAAATCACTAAGGGATTATGCCATGCCAACAGTAACAGATATATAGTCCAGTATTCAGAGGCTGGCAATTCATGCAAACAGTTTTGAGATCAAACCGGGAATGATACACATGCTATAAAATGCAGTTCAGTTTAGGGGTAGTTTGACTGATGATCCGAACGAGCACATCTTGAGTTTCTTGGAAATATGCGACACCTTCAAATTCAATAGTGTTTCAGAAGATGCCATAAGGTTGAGGTTGTTTTCGTTTACGTTGAAGGACAAAGCTCAGAGTTGGTTACACTCATTGCAGCCTGGTTCGATCACAGCCTGGGACAACTTAGCTCAAAAATTCCTAGCTAAGTTTTTCCCACCAGCGAAGTCGATAAAACTACAGAATGATATTCACACTTTTGCGCAGTTCAACTTAGAAACATTATATGAGGCATGGGAAAGATTTAAGGATATGCTTCACAAATGTCCACATCACGAAATTCCACAATGGATGCAGGTTGGAATATTTTATGACGGGTTGCATGCGTCCACATGAGCTAGTATCGATGCAGCAGCAGGCGGAGCGATCATAGCGAAGAGTTTTGATGAGGCTTATCAATTGTTAGAGACGATGGCCAATAACAATTATTAGTGGCCAATGACAAGATCTAATCCTCCGAAAACACTAGGAAAGCTCGAATTAGATGCAATGACAGCTTTAACAGCACATGTTTCATCGTTAACTAAGAAGATTGAAACATGGGGTCCACCATCAGTACCACAAGTAGCAATGGTTTGTGAGTTATTTGCTGGGAGTCATGCTATGGACCAATGTGCCATCAGTGCTGAATCAGCTTAGTTCGTGGGAAGTTATAATAGACCAAGATAGTCGTATCAAAATCAGAATGCATATAACCTGGGGTGGAGAAATCATCCGAGATTTTCATGGAGCACTAATCAAACTCAAGCTCTTAGACTGCAAAACCCACCTGGATTTCAGCACCAACCTCAACAACAGCCAGAGAGGAAAACGAATCTGGAAGAAGCATTGGCTAAATTTATTGTAGCTACCGACAAGAGGATGAGTGAGCAAGATAAATTGTTAAGTCAGGTAGATATGAATATGAAAAGTCAAGTCGTTTTGATCAAAAATTTGGAAAATTAGATGGGTCAGATAGCACATGCTTTGAAAAATCGGCCACAAGGAGCACTCCCTAATGATACCGAGATTAATCCGGGCAGAGATGAACATTGCAAAGCTGCGACTTTACGAAGTGAAAAGATGCCGAACGAGATACTCAAGGATAAGGATAAGATGGACAAAGAAACTTTGGAAAAAGAGGAAGCCTCAGAAATCAAAAACCGACATGATGAGGAGCTCGAGAAGAAAGCACCTGAACAAGGGCTTACAATGCCTCTCATACCATATCCGCAGAGATTTCAGAAAGCAAAGTTAGATAAGCAGTTTTCACGATTCCTGGATATTTTCAAAAAGCTTTATATCAACATATCGTTTGCAGATGCCTTGGAACAGATGCCGAGTTATGCCAAGTTTATGAAAGAGGTTTTGTCGAAGAAAAGAAAATTGGGTGAGTTTGAAACAGTGGCATTAACCAAAGAGTGCAGCACAATTATCCGGAATAAATTACCACCAAAGTTAACAGATCCAGGTAGTTTTACTATTCTATGCGAGATTGGTAATTATTTTTCGGGAATAGCGTTGTGTGATTTGGGAGCCAACATAAACTTGAAGCCACTATCCGTCTACACCCAATTTGGTCTTAAGCACTAAAATTGACAAATATCAGTTTGCAGTTGGAAGACAGATCAGTTACATATCCAAGAGGTATTGTGGAAGACGTTTTAGTAAAGGTTGATAAATTTATCTTCCCGACGGATTTTATTATCTTAGATTGCGAAGTAGACAAGGAAATTCCCATCATCCTCGGGCGACCATTCTTAGCAACGGGGAGAACTTTGATTGACGTACAAAAAGGTGAATTAACAATGTGAGTTGAAGACCAAGAGGTAACCTTTAATGTATTCAAGTCAATGCGATTTCCAAAAGAAGAGGGTTAATGTCTGCGGGTAGACGTCATGGAAGAAATAGCGAATCACAAACTCAACGATAATTATTCTGATGATCCATTAGAATATGTTTTGATTGGGATGGACGACTATAATTTTGAGGAAGAAATAAGGTATTTCAATGGTTGGATGCATTACCAGTTTCCAGGAAGTTCAAACAACCATTCGACACCCTTGATCGGCCCGAAGCGGAAGAGAATAAGTTTAAGCCATCAATAGAAGAGCCACCAGTGTTAGAATTAAAACCTTTACCGTCTCATCTGTAGTATGCCTATTTGGGAGAATCCAACACCCTACCAGTTATTATATCGGCGGACCTGACTGACACATAAAAAGAAAAACTGTTAAGGGTATTACGAGAGTTCAAAATAGCTATTGGATGGACTATAGCTAATATTCGGGGAATTAGTCTGTCATTTTGTATGCACAAGATTTTATTGGAAGAAGGAGCAAAACCAACCTTGAGCAACAAAGAAGGTTGAACCCCATTATGAAGGAAGTGGTTAAGAAAGAAATCATAAAATGGTTGGATGCAGGTATTATCTATCCCATCTCAGACAGCTCCTGGGTAAGTCCTGTTTAGTGCGTACCGAAAAAAGGGGGAATGACTGTGGTGAAAAACGAGATGAATGAACTCATCCCCACTAGAACAGTTACAGGCTGGAGAGTATGTATGGATTACCGCAAACTTAATAAAGCCACACGCAAGGATCACTTTCCCTTGCTATTCATTGATTAGATGTTGGATAGGTTGGCGGGACATCAGTTTTATTGTCTATTGGATGGATATTCTGGCTATAATCAAATTGCTATAGCGTCCGAGGATTAAGAAAAAATGACATTTACGTGCCCTTATGGTTCGTTTGCATTCCGGCGTATGTCTTTTGGTTTGTCCAATGCTCCGACAACTTTTCAACGATGCATGATGGCCATCTTCTCGGATATGGTAGAACATAACTTGGAAGTGTTCATGGATGACTTCTCCGTGTTTGGTGATAGTTTCGATTTATGCTTGAAGAATTTGGTTTTAATTTTGAAGCGCTGTGTGGAGACGAATCTAGTTCTCAACTGGGAAAAGTGTCACTTCATGGTGCAAGAAGGGATAATTCTGGGGCATAATGTTTCGGTAGGAGGGCTAGAGGTCGATAAAGTAAAAATTGAAACTATTGAGAAGCTACCTCCACCAACATCTGTGAAGGGAATAAGAAGTTTCTTAGGACATGCGGGTTTCTATAGACGATTCATTAAAGATTTTCCCAGAATTTCGAAACCCTTGTGTTCCCTCTTGGAGAAAGATGTTCTGTTTAAGATGGACCAATTGTGCTTAGACGCTTTTGAAATATTAAAAAAAAATTGGTCACAGCTCCAATCATAGTGGCTCCTGACTGGACTTTACCATTTGAGTTTATGTGTGACGCCAGTGACTACGCAGTTGGAGCAGTATTGGGACAACGATAAGATAAAATCTTTCACACTATATACTACTCCAGCAAGACGTTGACGGATGCTTAAGTGAACTACACTACCACTGAAAAAGAATTACTTGCGGTAGTGTTTGTTTTCGATAAGTTTAGAGCGTATCTAATAGGGACCAATGTAATCGTCTACACTGATCATTCTGTAATAAAGTATTTGATTGGGAAGAAGGATGCCAAATCAAGGTTAATTTGTTGGGTGCTTTTACTTCAAGAATTCAATTTGGAGATCAGAGATAGAAAAGGTACCAAAAACCAGGTGGTGGATCATCTTTTGCGATTAGAAAATGCGGAGATTCAGAAAAAAATGAAGTCATGATCAATGAGATGTTTCCCGATGAACAACTTCTTCAAGTGGCAATTACTGTGCCTTGGTATGCGGATTATGTGAATTATTTGGTGAGTAATGTGTTACCTCCAGACTTGAATTCGCAACAATGGAAAAAGTTCCTCCACGATGTCCGACAATACTTTTGGGAAGAACCTTTTCTGTTTAAGACTTGTGCGGATCAAATGATTTGACGATGTGTGCCACATGAGGATATGGATAGTATATTAAGTCATTGCCACTCATCGGATTACGGAGGTCACTACGCCGGTGATAGGACAACAACTAAAGTGTCGCAGTCGGGATTTTTCTGGCCTACCTTGTTTCACTACAAAAAATGGGCCTTTAGCAACGATTTTTTGGGCAACGACTTTATAAGTCGTTGCTAAAAGTATATGTTTAGCAACGAAATTTATCATTCGTTGCAGATTGTGTCAGGCTTTCACTTTTTGCAACGAAATTCGTAAATCGTTGTAAAATTTCGTTGCTAATTCATTAGCGGGAAAAATTTTCGTTAGAAATTCGTTGCAAAATTTTTGGCCACTTGCTTTCCCGTCATCGCGGGCAACGAAAGCTTTTTTGTTGCTAAAAATGGGGCTTTAGCAACGATTTTTCATGCAAAGTCATTGCTAAAAGTGTATGTTTAGCAACGAAACTTGTCCTTCGTTGCAGATTGTGTCAGGCTTTCACTTTTTGCAACGAAATTCATAAGTAGTTGCAAAATTTTGAAACAAAATTCGATAGAAATTTATTGCAAAATTTCTAACCACTTGATTTCTCCTCATCGTGGGCAACGAAAGTTTTTTTGTTGCTATATTTCGTTGCCTAATATGGACCACATTCATTGGCAACAATATTTATTTTCGTTGCATATTTTATACAACTTTTTGTAACGACTATTAAAATGTTGCCTTAAATTATAATAATAATAATAATAATAATAATAATAATAATAATAATAATAATAATAATAATAATAATAATAATAATAATAATAATAATAATAATAATAATAATAATAATAATAATAATAATAATAATAATAATAATAATAATAATAATAATAATAATAATAATAATAATAAGACTTAAATATGATATACTACCCTAAACTATAGGTCATATTCCACTTCGGTGATCCACCTTTCAATTTTGTCAATTAGATGATTGAACTATTAATTTTTTTTGATTTCATTCAATTGGGCCTGCCACGCGTCGAAAATTGTTGACGTGATCTCCTAATAAATGCGAGGAGTGCTTATGTGTAAAAATATTATATATTTTTAATGAGATCAAAGGACAAAAATGTAAAATAACAAATAAAATAACTAAAAATTACATAAATAATATAAATTAGTTGTATAATTATTTATTTATAGTTATATAAATAATATAAATTATTTATATCATTATTATATAAATAATATAATAATTATTTTTATTAAAAAAAAGCGCATTTTATTATTTTTTGACTAAAAGAAAAATTGCACCCCAAACTTTACACCCTTATTGACTTTTACACCCAGAGTGTGCTTTTTGTTACGTTTAATTGAAGTTTGGGGTGTACTTAGACATCTTTTTCGATTTATGGTGCAAAAGTCAACAAGGGTGTAAAGTTTGGGGTGCAATTTGTCTTTTAGTCTTATTTATTTATTAAAAAAAATTGTGTTTAATATTAATGATAATAAAAATAAAAATAAAACGCAGTTTTTTTGTAATAAAAAAAACGCAGTTTTTTGTAATAATAAAAAAGAGTGCAGTTTTTTTAATAAAAAAATAATTATTATTTTTATTAAAAAAAAAAAACCAAACAACGCTCTCTTATTTTTTTTTTAATAAGAATATTTTTTTTTTATTAAAAAAAAACCAAACGCAGTTTTATTACAAAAACCAACTGCTTTTTTTTAAAAAAAATAAACCAACTGCGTTTTTATTTTTAATAATTATTTTTATTAAAAAAAACCAACTGCCTTTTTTTATTATTACAAAAAAACAGTGTTTTTTTTTATTTTTATTACAAAAAAACTGCATTTTATTTTTATTTTTATTATCATTAATATTAAACACAATTTTTTTAATAAAAATAATAAAAAATGCAATTTTTTTTAATAAAATAATTTTTTTTAATAAAATAATTATTATATTATTTATATAATAATTATATAAATAATTTATATTATTTATATAACTATAAATAAATAATTATACAACTAATTTATATTATTTGTAAATTTTAGTTGTTTTATTTGTTATTTTACCTTTTTGTCCTTTGATCTCATTAAAAATATATAATATTTTTACACATAAGCACTCCTGCTGCCTATTAGGATGTCACGTCAGTAATTTCTGACGTGGCATGCCCAATTGAATGAAATCGAAAAAAATTAATAGTTCAATCATCTAATTGACAAAATTGAAAGGTGGATCACCGAAGTAAAATATGGCCTATAGTTTAGGGTAGTAAATCATATTTAAGCATAATAATAATAATAATAATAATAATAATAATAATAATAATAATAATAATAATAATAATACTCTACTACTACTACTACTACTACTACTACTACTACTACTACTACTACTAATAATAATAATAATAATAATAATCTAATAATAATAATAATAATAATAATATTGCTAATAATAATAATAATAATAATAATAATAATAATAATAATAATAATAATAATAATAATAGTACTTGGTATTATTTAGTAGTATTTTGGAGTATGAAATTAATTTTTTTTGTTGTTGGCAACTTTATTCAGTTCACATGTCTCTTCGAATTACATGCCAAATTAGTTGAGCATAAAAACAAAACTATGAATGATGACTTATAACAAACTTTTTTCTTTAAAGATCTCTGTGACTTTGACTAATTGTTTTACAATTTTCAGTATATGCCTTCAGCGACCCTGGTCTAAAGCATCCATGATTTATTCAACACATAAAACTCAAAACAACATGAACAGTAGTTACTTTATCGTGAAAATGAACAGGTTATTTATACAAAGCTGACATGATAACAATTACCAATTAAGATACAAAATACTAACAATGATGACAAGTTTTAACTTAAACAAGTTGGGGGTTGAGATGTGGGAGGAAGCTGTCTTCAGGATCATTTGGAACTTTACAACCACACGAAAATGTCATCGATGCTCTTCCTTGTAAGTTCCTCTTGATTATGGTGTTTTCTTTGGCGATCGAGCATCCTTAATGTGTTTGATAAAATCCACGGCTTCTTGATTTGACAAAACCTGATACCACATGATAAATGTATTAAACCTGATCCAATAATCAAGAACAAAAGATGGTTTTAAGCCAGCCCACATTTATCGATGTTATGCCAATTAACTAAGTTACAACAATCGTTCTTGATATCTTGCTAGACTAATCCTTTAGCACTGGCAAATACTACCACTCCAATTGTTTCCATCTTTCGTAAGTACTCCATGTAAGCCTCGGTCAATTATCAAACAAAAATTCATTGCAAAATAAAAAACTGAATAAATAAATCAAATTGTTTCAGAGATGGAATTACGAAACACTATTACATTTGTGATCTAGAGTAGAATGATTTGCACATGTATGCAACCTTCAAATGTAATTGCTTTTCTGTTATGTAGATACTAAACGTGTATCAGAAAATGGAATTACATCAGAGTTGAAAATGTAAGTTGAGCTCTACCAATTAATCAATGAATATTTGAATAAACTTGCAATACATCATTAAAGTGAACACATTTCCAACTCTAGTTTTAATTGCTACTGTCAAATGTAATACTTAATTAGTATTCTTTGAGTTTCCATTCAAATATCATTTCAAGTCATGCTTTTGCTTTTCAAGATAAAAATAAACTGGACTTCTTATCAAAATATAATTTCCTTTTTAATTCCATACTCTAGAATTACCACTGCCATCAAAACAACTCTCAAATCACAAATTTTCACTGTATTTTCCCAAATATTTGTAACTTATAAGTACAAAATGGATGATAATGGTGATTGATCGACCATAAAAAGAGCATGGCCGGAAGAATCAACAACTCGGGGATGAAATAAGAGAGTCACATATGAGAGGCAATTGAAATTTATGGCGATTAAAAGTGATAATGGGATGTAGACTTACCAAAATTCATACAGCTGCAGACACACATCAAGCAAAAGCTACATCTGACCGTAAGACATACTTGACACCCTTCGTAATGTTCTGTGCTTTATGAAGCATACACATGGCCCCGTGAATGTGAAGTAGAGCCATCCCTTCAGTAGGAGTCACCTACAGAAAGTTGCATCATTTGTGTTAGTGAACACTGCTTAATCTACACTATGCAATTTACTGTAAACCTATAAGAATGCAGAACTATCGGGGGGAGAGAGGGGGGCAGAAGATAAGAATGCAGAACCATCGGTCTTGGAATTTGGCTTTGCTGCCTCTATGTTAGTCTCACTTGGTCTAGGTTCATCCTCAACCTCAACTTGCTTTGCAGCTTCATCTTTTATGTCTTCCAGTACCGCAATCTGATGTCAATCATCCCCCAAAAAATATTTACTAATAGATAATACAAAAGTTGTTGCTAGACCACATTACAGAAGAACAGACCCAAATTCAAAAAAAAGGCCTTTAGTGGTCTTAGTACAGTACCTCATACCACCCAAAATGCAGCAAAAAAATCTGAAACCAACTCAAGGGACACAACACTACCTCTAAAATTATTCTCTCAGCAACTTTTTTCAAAATACTATGAGAAGCTGAGAGTATTAGTATCTGTAACATATATAGAAGAGTCGCAGAACCTTCCTTCAACAACAGGTTTGAACAAGCTTATCACATGAAAGCCTCCGGATCGACTTCAAATAATAATACTAACTTTGCTCTCATGAAAAACAAGGAGCACATGAAGTAAGTCCACAAAAAAAAAGATAGTAAGTGGTCACCGCAATAGCAAGTGACTTGAGAATTCATTGACATTTCTACTTACTGCTCGTAATGCCTTAGCACGAATTACACGTGAGTTCTCCTTTAAACTTTCCTGAAATAAGATACATGGTAATGTTGATGAACCCATAGTCCAACAATGCTGAATTTGAACATTTATGGGACCCAAGAGGCATAGACAAGTTAAGTCAGTCCAAACAAGTTAACAAATTCATAGCAAGACAGTCCAAACAACAGAAAACATAGACAAAACCAACCATTTTTTGGCCTGAAACATGTTAAAAACTGTAACAATAGCAAACCATCAACTACAACAATAGATTAGCTAAATGAAATCTTTCCATCATATTTAACCAAAAATTAGAAAATCAAAATCCAAATACTATCCATTATACTATAAAGTACTGATATACCAAGTCTAACATAAAGTTCAACATTAATATCCAAAATATTAAGTAGTGTTCACATCAAAAGTTCTAACAGTTTTGAATGTCCATAAATATCGATCAAGAGTTATTTCCAACTCTTTCTGTCCTTGAGCTGTTGTTGCCTTGATTCAACTGTAGAAATTATGGATTGTCGGCTAACTTGTTAAGTAAATTCTCAAGATTGTCCATCCGTTTTCCTTGTGCCTGAATGGTTGCTTTAAGCTCTTCATTTTTTTTGTGAGACGCTTCTAACTGTGCTGCCAATGCAACTTTTTCTTTATCGATAGATGAAGACTTCTCTGCTCGAGGTCCAAATCCAAAGCCAATCAATCTCCCTCCCTTCTTACCCAACACTCGAGTCATAATATCCCTTTTGTCATTATTGTCAAAATTTCCAGATTCTGCGTTCATCTCAGAGGTGCATTCAGACTCAAGTAATTTCATTTCATTATGTGAAATTAACAACAAATGTAACTAATTCATTACATAATCCTAAATTTAAAAATAAGATAAGGTTCGTATATAACTTACATATGCAGCTTCATTTTCAGGTTGTATCCAGTCATTTGTTTCCTTTTTCTGATGTGTGCTCTTGTAACCTTCAATTGGATCTCCCTGAAAATCAAATTAGATAAATTAAAAACGAGAGCATTATTGTATAATTTTCTGTACAAGGAACATGAATTAAGGCTTAAGTATCCTGGTTTTCTAGTTTCAAGCATAACAAGCATTAGTTTGACAATAAGGTACACGATAATTCGACAATTGCACTTCAAGAAGCTCTGAATATTGTTGTTCATTTTAACCTCTTTAAAATACATGACAATATGGCCTGGAAAACCCTATATGAAGCTGTAAAAAAAATCAGAAGATATACTAAAAAGTTACTTTTGGTCATTCATTTGGAGCTTACATGAAAGTTTCAGTTTATCAGTCATCGTGAAGTTATTTTACTATTTAGGTGTCACAATATACTTAATTTACCAGTGTCCTAAAAATCAAGCCCATATCTTAACTACGTCTTGAAATGAAGCCAATATCTTATTTTTCTTCCTCCTAATTTACTTTTCCTGTTATTGGCTCACCATTTTGATTCCATCGTTTGATGTTTGTGGAACAAAGACATGTTGCTAAAACTTTAATCATACCATTCATGCAAAGATTTGAAATTAAAGGTAGAATGCATGTGAAAAATGAATATACCCATTCTACTTGAATTGCTCCATAATACGCAAACCAAAGTCTTATGCTACCAATACAAGGTTGGAGATTTAGATGCTTGGGGGTTGCCCACTTCATCAAATCGACTCGTCTACACCAAATGGTCTAAGAATCACAACTTCAAGATTGGAGACTCCCTCCGTAAGTTTTTTGTTTGTTGCTTCTCTTAGTTTTTTAATGTATGCATGATATCCTCAAATCTCAGTCAAAATTTATGATTTTGTGCAGTTTTCCTATACCCACTAAGTCAAGATTTAGTTGTTCAAGTAACAGAGCATTTTTACAACATCTGCAACCTAACAGATCCAATTCTAGCTACTACATAGGGCAGTGGTTGATTCTGTTGAAGTTAAAGAGTAAAATGAAACACTCAATGGCATATTAGGCGAACTTAAAAGATCCTACTTGCTTAAAATAATAGGCTGGTTCACACAAGAATGATTTTGAACATATATAATTACATACCTTCTTAAAATGATGAACGACAAATGGTTTTGACCCTCCACTGTGAATGGCATTATTGCCTCAATTTTTCTTGTTTACTTCTGCGCGATGCTGGAATAAAAAATCATTGATGGTGCGATAAAAAAATCTAATCTTTTAAAAAAAACTAAAAATAATAACCATATAAAATAAACGATTAAAGTTATAATAATCATACAATAAATTTTGGCGATGTCCAATAATCACACATTTCAGTCCACTTGGCAATATCAATGTTGTTTGGAGGATTTTTTCTAGCATCTTCGGTTGATTGAAAAGTTTTGAATAATTTGTAAAGCTTACACCTCTGCCCTCTATTCCTATCCTTCATTATTCAAAGTGCAACATGCTTCACATGAGGTTTAGAAAGGTCGATATCGAAGCGAGCCTAAAAATAAGAAAATCCAGCAATATTAACTAGTTCATGAGATAAAAAATAGCAAAATTAGCCTATTAAACTCTAATCCATGAATTAAACTGTTACTCGAACCTTTTATCTAACAAATCATGTATCCTAATGAGTGTCATTCTCCATAGATTTATAGACAAGGCATAAAACAAAAACCATTTGCCAAAAAGGACAAATGCAAACTCAACTATGAATAACAATATTTGTATAATTTAATATTATGCATCTTACTTCAACCCTTGACAATGAATCTTCAATTACTCCCTCTTTAATATCCTTGAACTTTGTATTCATTGGGAGGTGGTGGCGGACCATCAATCCTATCTCTGATGACAACTTAGCAGATTCTGTAGGATCTATGGGCCTTCCTTTACTAGGTGACACATTGATAGCCAACTTCTTTCCTTTTGACTTGGTGAGTTTCTCAAGACCAATACCGCGAGTAGGACCGCGTATTTTCTTTGCTAAAGATGAAGTTATTCAAAATATTACATGTCAAAAAGTAAAAGGAACAACAAATTAACAAGAAAGTAATAATTATGTATATCATATATATATATATATATACACACACACACATGTATAACATATGTCTACTAAATAGGTTTACATAAAACTCACATTGTGCAGACTCTTGCTCATCGGACATTGGTGTCGGGCCACATTTTGTTGGTGGGGTAGAATTTTCACCAACTGTAGTGTCATTAGTACATTGCATCGAGGTAGAAATGGGAGTACGCACATCATTCACATGACCATCATTGGCATTCGGTGAGCGTGCAATCATTGAACATAATTTGCTTGTTCGACCCACAGGTGATGGTTGAGCAGATCGAGTTTGTGATCTTGTGATTGGGCTTCTTGGAGGACTTGGTGTCAACATAATTCGTGATCTTGTGATTGGGCTTCTTGGTGGACTTGATGTCAGCATAATTCTTCTTTTTACATGATTTGAACCTTCAGTTAAGTTTAGTTCAACTTCTTCATTATCCTCAAAGACCTCAACATTTTGTGAGACTAAATATTTTCTTGTTTGAGCTGCTCCTTTCCTCTTAAATCCAAGGCCAGACATTTTGAAGTACGAATTATGCAAGATGTGTAAATTTCTGAAACAACATAATCAGATCAGTTATATGTATTAGTAAATAAGACATGTTTGTTACTAGAATGTAATACTTAATCATGTCGTACATCTGAAAATCATAATAGGAATCACCATGCATGCCTAAATTCACACTTCCAAAAGAAGCTGATTCATTTTTTCAAGCATATGCACTAAACAATGAAATGAAAATCAAATTAGATAAAACAATTGGAATATTCCACTACTTAATTTGCCTAACAACAACAATAGTTATGTCAAATCTAAAATGGAGTAGCTAAATGGAAATGTAAATCTCTTTTGCATTCAAGAACTATTAATACAGTCAAGAGAGTAAAACCTATGTTTTACCTCCAAAAGCACATGAAGAGAAGTACATAAACTCAGTTCGGTAGACCAAAATCAAAACATAAACCACATCGATCCATAAATAATCCACGATATTTACTCCATATTCAACATAATCAGAAATAGACTGATTATAAAAACAAACAACAATATAAATCGAAGTAAAGGTGATGAAAGGATCTGACCTGCCACAACCAGCGCTTGACAGTTGACGCCAGAGCCCAGAGGATACCTAACGACTTATTTTGGGAATAAGTTTATGAGAAGTGAATGAGAAGTCCGGATTATATATTAATTGGAGGGACTTATCTATCGCTAAACGATTTTGGGAGGGAAATATAATATATTGGAGCGAAAATTATAGCGGGATAGAGTATACTAATATTGTTTCTTAGCTTAATTAATATCAGTCTCTTAGACAAAATATAAGTAAAGGAAAATTTAATATTTTTTTTACATGTTTGTAATATTAGAGATGAAAAATAATTTCTTTTCGATCTCTGGACTTGTGATATACATGATATTTATTAAAAATACATAACAATATTATTTTATTTAATAGATTATTATTATTATTTTTAGATAATTAGTACTCTTAGATTTCTATATTAAACGTCTTCATTTGATTTTTGTTACGTGAAATTGACCATTTTAAAATTTAATATTTTTTAAAAAAATAAAATATACATCTATCGATTATGATCATAATAAATTATGGAGAATTTACTACAATTGTCAATATTTGGAATTTAAAATTTATGTATAAAAATTTTTAATAAATAATTTTAAAAATTGATAATTTGACCATAAAAGTCAAATTATGGAGTTTATTAGGAGTATTATTTAGATGATTAGTTATTTAGTATTGGAATGGCTCGTATGAAATTAAGAGGTGGTAACGGTGATAATGAAACTTGTACTAATTATTTATATGTCTACTAATTTAAAAAGAATATGTTTTGTATAAACAATAAGATATAATAGTAATATATATGTGATTTCATTCTTTATTTCCTCTTATCAATGTACCCACATACGCTTAGGGGTGTTCAAAACAATCGGTTTTTTTCAATTTTTGGTTTTTCGAATAGGGATCGAATCCTAAATTGGTTTATATAAAAAAGAACCTAATCCGGGTTTGGTTACAAAAAATGGTATATATCTAGGTTTTTCAGATCTTGATTTGATGCAGCATTTTGATGGTTCGATTTTATCGAACCGGACCGGTATATACCGGTTTTCTAATTTTTTATTATATTTTAAATGATTGGGGATAAAAAAAAAACCATTTTTTGGAATGCCCGCCATCTTTTCATTAAGCCGACACATCAGCATAGGCAACCAACGTTCGGACCTTTCAGCATCACTCAAAGCACCACCTACTAAGACCTACTTGCCGACAACCATCTTGCGTCATGTTAACAAAATGTCAAGAAGGGCCCTCAATCGGGTGCTCGCATTTCCATCAAGCCAACTCGATGACGGAAGCAACCGTCTTTCGAACCTTTCGACGGCACCGAAGCACCCTCTACTAGGACCTACTGGTTGGCAACCATCTAGCATCGTGTCAACAAATTGTACGAACGTGCACCCGACCGAGGACCATTGGGCAAAAAAATCAATTTTTGGAACGCCCGCCATCTTTTCATTAAGCCGACACATCAGCATAGCCCACCAACGTTCGAACCTTTCAGCAGCACTCAAAGCACCACCTACTAAGACCTACTTGCCAACAACCAAATTGCGTCATCATGTCAACAAAATGTCAAGAAGGGCCCTTAACCGGGAGCTCGCATTTCCATCAAGCCAACTCGATGATGGAAGCAACCGTCTTTGTATATTTTAAATGCTTGGGGATCATATGAAATTTGTACGGTCAAAACTTTAGGATTATGTTTATTTGAAAAAAATATTCTTGGGATTTGAATATTTATATTAATTTAACATTACTTAGGACTATGTTACTTACATGATATAAATTATAGTGAATATAAATTGTATTATATATAAATGCATTAATTTTTTAACAATATTAAATTTAATTTTAATAACACTATTTACGTAACTTACAATATTGATTATGGACTATAATAATCTATAAAGTAAATATATTTCCACTACTTTAAAATTAAAAATTTCATACATTGACCATATCATAAAGAAATAGAAAAATACAAGGTGATGGTGGCGCTCTTATGTGGAATAAGGCACAAAATAAGAAAAAACATATGTTTTACAAAAAGAGTAAAGTTTGAGTTTATTATTTAAGTTTTAATATACTACAATTCAAATTGTAATGTAATTAATATTTATACAATTTTATTCTTAATAATATTTTTTAAGTAATTTAAATTATTAATTATATTAAATTGAATATTAACTTATAATAATTTAAAAATTAAAATATTGTTAATTGACAATAAACGAAATTATAATAATTATTACTTTTTTTTGCGAATGGACTATTAATGTTTATTTATATTACTTTTTTTATTCTACAAAAAGATTTATATTTGAGTTGTTATAATTAATTTATAATATCCTAAAATTTAAATTTATCTTTTAAGTTTTTAAAATAATAATAATTTAAGTATATTATTCCTTCTAATTTTTTTAAAAAAAATGTTATCAAACTCTATTTTTGGAACAGAGTCCCTAACTTACCTAACAGTTGTTTGGGTGTTATACGGAAGAAATATATGCTAATTTTCATTTCTCATTTCTTACCAAAACTCACGTATAGCGTTTCTTCTCCTTCTTTACGTAGCCAAAACTCAATTCGGTAAGGCACATGACCTACTTCTCTCCTCCATCCGTAGCTTCGCTTGCAATCAAGTCGATCCCATCCGGGTTCTAGGGTTATTTTTCTTCTATTCTCTTTCAATTCGGCAAGAAATCAAATCTCAGTTTATTTATTTCTTAATATCTGCACTTTGTTTATTCATTTGTGCTTAATCAAATCTGAAATTGGTTATATGTGATGATCAAATCTAACATTGGTCATAGTCTTTGAATATTGCTCTAGTCTTTGAATATGTGGACATTTGTCAAATAGTATGCACTTTTTATCATTTTATTTATTTTTCAATCTTGTTGTAGTGATAAGGTTATGTTAATTTTAAATATGTGGAAATTGCATGAACTTGCGGATCATTATTTGTTTTGGCCACAGAAAATACGATTGTGTTAGGGGATAGGATAATGAATTGTGTTTGTTAAAAGGGATTTTCTGTTTTGGCTATTTTCTTCCTTTGATCAAGTAGGGCTAATACAAGTATGGAGCCTGATACTAAAGTCTCAACACTATTCTCATTAGAGTCAAACAGAAGATGACATTCATTCAGTAAATGTGCAGCAGTTGGACAACAACATATAGCTTATTCTTGGAATGGTAATTTCACAGATATCTACTTGCTAAAACTGGGTAGTGCTAATAAAATTAATTCACACACTTAACTTTCCAATTGATTGTAACAATATTCCAATTGATTAGTACATAACCAAAACCCCCAATTATAGCCATGGTTTCCAGTTGGACTAAAGATGTCCTCATTTACATCTCTTTAATCCACAAGAACATACTGAGAATTCAGAATTGTGATACCTTTGGCACATCCACTGGGAACTTGTGAATCACAACCATCCACAGATTCTTCTCCTTTGCTGGGTTTATGGTTCTTGAAGCACAATCTTTTGATTTTCCAAACAGTTTCTCTGGTGTTGGTCTTATACAAGTTCAGATTTTCTGGTTATGTGTCTCAACTCTTAAGCATGTCGCAAACACATAATGATATCTTATTAAGTTACCTCACTTGCAAATTTGAAAGACACATGAGTGACAAATCAAGCTTTTATGACCTTTTGTTTGACAATTGTTATTTAAACTGTAAGAGTGACCCAAATGTTTCCCTTTAAACTGTAAGACTAACCCAAATGTATGACAATGTACTCATTTAACTAAAAGTTTGATTTAATCTCATAAAATATAAATGATTTAAATATTATGCACTGTTTATTGTTTTATCTGATTGTTGAGTACAATCTAGTTACACACAGCACGCAAGTATACGTGGTCAACAAGTAATAAAGTGATAAGTTGAGTATCGTTTCCACAGGGAATTCTAATTAATAAATTTCAACTACTAATACTATATCAATTCAATTTTATTCAAACAATGAGAAATTGCGATTTCCTGAATTATTAACTCAAAATTTAACACTTAAAGATACTGCACTAAGATAAACAATTAACTAAGCTATTATTTGAGTGAATGACTTCCGGTAGGTAAATATTAAGACTTCAATATCCCTAATTATGAATTATAAATCAGTTATCTAATCATCCCAATTACTATGTCTCATGGATTGTTAACAGGAATTCTCAAATGCCAAAAGCCCTCTTCCAAGTGGTCAATTGACTTCTATTTAACCCAGATTAACCTTGCTATATTCCTATGCAAAACAATTGGATTAAACTCTTTCCAGTCCCAATTCCTTATATGTTACATGCGGTGAACAGATATTTCCATTCAATTCACAAACCTAATTATTTACCGTGTAAATAACTGAGTCACATGTCATCATGTCTACTTCTAACCCTAGAATTCCTCTCCCAATTCCTTCTAGAGTAACACACTAATTATTGGCCAAATAATTAATCACTAAAATCAAAACATGATAAACAATCCACTTCAACATAGATAATTATAATGACAGAATAACTAATTCATAATCATAAAAGGTTCAATTGAAATCTTAATTAAAGAATTAGTTCATCACGGAAATAAGAATCATTATTTGTTGATAAATCATCCTTAAAGAATTACAACTAAAAAATAAGGAGAAAAAGAAGAAACTCTGTAGCCAATCTTGAAGCTCCAAGTAATCTCCTGTAATCTTCAACGGAAAAGCTCCTTCAATACTTTCTGCCAAAATAAATCCAATCCCCCTTTTAATTCAGCAATTAGTTTCTTTTTATAGTCCCCCACAATCCTCCTTCAATTAGGTTTTATTATTAACCCTTAATAGGCAACCGTAAGTCAAACGCTTAATCCGGTCCAACGCTTCTGAGGCTCGGACCCGTTGGCCGAGGATAGTGCAATTTCAGCCTTCCCTATGGGACTTCATTGAAATTATAGTTTTGCCATTCAATGCTTGAAATTCCCATAATTGTCCTTCCAGCTTCCAAATCTGCCAAATAAGATATAAACACAATAAAAATGCTACTAAATAACTTAAGAATGCAATAATTTAAGTCTAAATATATCCAATTATGGGTATACTACCCATTCATCAAACACCCCAAACTTAAATCGTTGCGTGTCCTCATGCGACAAAGCCTAAGATCACCAAATGAGAACTAAACATCATGCACATGCAAACTATTTATATTTATATGTTCGTAATTCCAAAGAATCCAAGAGCTCACGTGAGATCCATATGCCTCGAAAAATCACGTAAACATGCTAATTCCTCATGTAAAAAAGCAGATCGACAATATCCCAACAATCAACGGATCTAAATCATATTATTCGATGATATTGTGCGTGTGTGTCCACGACCATGCGAACCCATGAAAGACAAAAATATGAGAGAATAACTTTCTTAGTAGGCATCATACGATTGTGAACTTGAGAACTCATCAAATAAACTTGTTTCAATGAACTCAAAAACACTTACACCTAATTCAACGATCAAACTAGAATATATATTTATTTTATTTATTTTTTTTATTTTTGTTTTCTCGTAAATGACCGTGCAATGTCTCATCCCATTAGGCTAGCAAGTGTTACCCCTTAGCGAAACTTTCACCAACGACTCCCAGCACCATTTAAGACCTTAGGGCGCTTAGGTTTTAAGATACCCCTTCTAGCGTACTACTCAAGTAACACAGCCCCAAACAAGACTAGTCACCCTGTATATTATCATTATTATTTATATATATATATATTTTTATTTATTTATTTATTACTTTATAGATGGTTGGTGAGTGCGTTTTACGCTCCATCTCACGCTTGTGTTTATGGGGAGTGGTTTTCCTCAACCCACCACAAGACTCAACATATTTTTTTTTTTTTTTTTTTTTTTTTTATATTCCAAATGTTTCCCCCCAAACTCGAGTTTATGCATGAATTCAGTCTTATCTAGTTATTCAAATTGTTCTTCCATATCACTAGCAATCCCCCTTTAGAACTCTATTCTCTAACCATTTAAACTATCTTAGCTAACATGGTCGTTTTATTTCCAAGTGCCTTCTTATAATATCAATGTAAAAAGCAGATAAAGATCCAATTCAAATCACGAAAATCATATCAACGAATCAACAATCCTTACTAGACGTGTTCATGCAATTCTACTTTCCTCATTGGCCCCGGATATCGCACTCTCAAAAACTGGAATTAACATACGATCCTAAATGCAACTTTACTAATAATCAATCCACAAACTAATAATAAACTACAACCGGTGAAAATAAAACGTAACCACCCCAAAACTAAGCTAGAGCAATGTCCTCATGTGAAAAAATAAGTCAAAATAAAATAGAGGACTTCCACGGCGAATTTATGCTTACAGGGAGCATCATCGTCCTCGCTCATCTCTTGATCGGACGGAAATCTTCGGCGAGAAGCAGGAGCCGTAGGGAAATGGCTAAGGGAATGCCCTTGATGGGTGCGGATGGTCGATGCATTACGCGAAACAAATTGGTCGACTAAATACTTGTAAATCACGTCTTGACGTTCCGATAAGCGCACATTCTCGGGACTCAATGTTGTAAAACCGGTAGCCTATCTCTCCATTGGGCGACCGGGGACCACACCTCGATGAAGCGATTGGGGGTAAGGAGGGGGGCGCTGAGGTGGTGGGGCTCGTGGAGGCGTAACGTGGGGATAATGAAACCCGGTTCCCTAGGGTGAATAGCGCCACCGGACCATACTTTATAACGACGGATCAAGTTGTGGTCCAACACGGGCATAGGAGTTTGAATCATCTCGTCTGATTTCCATTTGACCCCAAACTTAGCACATAAGACGCAGATCAGGGACGGATGTGGTAACCCTCCTCAGGTCCCCCATGGCGAGATCTTGTGAGCATCGATTCTTGAATAAGATGGCCGACATCGATTCGTAGGCCTTGTATGATGGAGTATAATAGCACAGCCCTTTCTTTGGTGACGTGACTCACATGTGTGCAGGGCATCAATTTCGCGCATATGAAGGCATACCATGCCTTTCCATATAGGCCCGAGGTGAGACAAGGGAAGGTCATGCCGCCACGCTCATGGATGGACCAAGTAGTGCCCGGTTGACACAGACTCCGAATAATCTTTTCATAGTCCTACCCCATCACTCACTAAAGCGAGCATATTCATCATGAAGGCCCTCTAAGGGTAGTTGATAGCACCCATTGATATCCTCCTCGCCAAATTCCACGGTCTTACCTCGTGATAAACACCCCATAATGGTCATGCTCGAGCAAGTTGGCATAGAATTCTTTGACCACTTTGCAATCATTTGCTATATGTCAATTTGTTTTGGTGAGGACGAACCGATTCGCTTCGAAGAATCATCAACGCTATGTCTCCATCCTTGTTTTGATCGGGACGGAATGAATACGATTTCGCAAAAAACTTGTTGATCGATTTCCGGATGCGGAAACCTTATGTCCCAGAATCACCCCTTCGTGTACCATAAAATGACATTTTTCCCAATTAAGTACCAGGTTAGTCTCCACACATCTTTTTAACACCAAGATCAGATTATTCAAACATGAGTCAAAACTATCGCCGAACACGGAGAAATCATCCATGAACACCTCTAAATTCTGCTCGACCATATCGGAAAAGATTGCCATCATACAGCGTTGAAAGGTCGCCGCAAGATTACATAAACCAAAGGACATACGGCTTTGCAAACGTCTGCAGTATGGACATGTGAACGTGGTCTTTTCTTGATCTTCCGTCTTATGGCAATTTGATTGTACCTGAATATCCATCTAACAGACGGTAGAATTGATGTCCCGCTAACTTTGTCCAACATCTCGATCAATGAGCAGCAAGGGAAAGTGATCCTTGCGTGTGGCTTTATTCAACTTATGGTAATCCATACATACTCTCCAAACTGTAATGTTCTAGTCGGGATAAGCTCATGCGCTTCATTTTTACCACGATTATGCCTTTTTTTTCGGTGCACCGCACAGGACTTACCCATGAAATGTCCGAGATTGGGTAGATAATCTGGGCATCCAACCATTTTATAATTTCCTTCTTCACCACCTCTTTCATAATGGGATTTAACCTTCGTTGCATGTCAATGGTTGGTTTTGATCCTCTTCCATTAAAATCTTGTGCATCTGAGAAAGAGGGGCTAATACCTCGAATGTCCGCTATAGTCCACCCAATCATTGCTTTGAACTCGCGCAGAACTTCGTAGCAATTTTTCTTTTTTTGGGTGTCGATTAACGTTGTCGAAACAATAACTGGTAGAGTCGAGTCTTTCCTAAGTAAGCATATTCAAGATGAGAGGGAGTGGCTTTAATTCCAACAAATTGGCACTTCTATCGAGGGTTTGCACTTTTTTCTTCCGTTTTAGGCCTTTCAAGGTGTCGAATGGTTGATTATTTTTCCTAGAATGATGGTGTGTCTAGCCATTTGACACCTTTCGATTCTCTGCATCCGCACTATTGTGGTTTGTTCTATCCATCATGGATTCTATCGGATCCTCCGAGTAATTGCAAGAAATCTTGTGATTCACCATCTCCTCCATTACATCCACCCGAAACACTCACCTTTTTTCCTTTGGATACGACATTGCTTTAAACACATTGAAAGTGACACATTGATCGTCAACTCTCATCGTTAATTCTCCTTTTTTGCGTCGATTAACGTTTTTCCCTGTTGCTAAGAATGGTCGTCCGAGAATGATGGGCAGTTCCGTATCTGCTTCACAATCCAAGATAACGAAGTCTGCTGGAAAGATGAATTTATCCACCCTTACTAATACGTCTTCAACGATACCTCGTGGATATGTAACTGATCGGTCTGCTAACAGTAAACTGATATTTGTCGGTTTAGGTGCTTGGAGCCCGAATTGACGGTAGACTGATAATGGCATCAAATTAATACTGGCCCCCAAATCACACAGCGCTTTCCCCGAAAACTGATTACCAATGTCGCATGGAATAGAAAAGCTACCTGGATCTTTCAACTTAGGAGGTAACTTGTTCTGAATAATTGCGCTACATTCTTCGGTTAGCGCCACTGTTTCAAAATCCCCCAGTTTCCTTTTCTTTGATAGCACATCCTTCATGAACTTAGCGTAACTCGGCATGTGTTCTAAAGCTTGGCATGAATGGGATGTTGATATGCAATTTTTAAAATATCCAAAAATCTTAAAAGCGCTTATGTAACTTGGATTTACAAATCTCTGCGGATATGGTATGGGTGGCATTGTTGTAGATGACCCCATGCATTTTCCTCTCCTATTTCCTCTTTATCTTTCCGGTTTCCACAACTTCTTCTGCTTTTTGGTTGTTGTTATCCCCTTGTCCTTATCCTTAATCGCTTGCGGCTCCTTCCCACTTCGTAAGATTCTTGCTTTGTAGTGCTCATTTCGCCTTTGATTTATTTACGTATCACTTTCGGCGTTCCTAGTGGGCGGGTATTCAATGCATGTGCTATTTGTCCCAATTGATTTTCGAGATTCTTTAACGATGCCCCATGGCTTTGCAACGTCATATCTACTTGATTCAATTTCTTATCTTGTTCCTCGTTCTTTTTGTCAGAGGCTCTAATAAACTTTTCCAAGGATGCTTCCCAACTTGATACCCTCTCTGGTTGTTGAGGTTGATTTTGGAAACCGGAGGTGTGTTGTTGTCTAGGTGGTTGAGCTGCAGCTTGATTGTTACTCCATGAGAACCCTGGATGATTCTTCCAACCTGGATTATAGGCATTTTGGGTAGGATACGGTTGGGTTGAACGATTATAATTTCCTACGAACTGTGCTGATTCCGAATTTATGGCACATTGATCCGTAGCATGACCCCCAGCACACAACTCACAAACCATCGCTTCCTGCTATGTGGCTTGTGGATGCCATGTTTCTATATGCTTAGCTATTGCGATCACTTGTCTTTATTAATCTTTATTAAGCGCGTCCACTCTTCATTTTCCTCGATTCTTTTGGATGGTTGGTCCTCGTCATGGGCCATTGATAGTTGTTGGTGGCCATTGTTTCTAACAATTGATCGCCTCATCAAAATTTTTGGACATAATCGGTCCTCCCATTCTTTGCATCAATACTAGACCTCGTGGATGCGTGCAAACCATCACAAAATATCCCTAATTGCATCTCTATCATGAATTCCATGATGAGGGCATTTACAGAGCATATCCTTAAACCTTTCCCACGCCTCCTCATATACGATTCTTCGACTCAAGTTATGCGAAAGTATGAATGTCGTTCCGTAGTTTTGCCGATTATTTGGTGGAAAGAACTTAGCTAAAAATTTTGAGCTAAGTCATCCCATGTGGTGATTGAACCAGGAGGCAAGGAGTGTAGCCAACAAGTGCTTTATCTTTTAAAGTAAACGGAACATCCTCAACCTTATAAGCGTCTTCCGATACATTGTTAAATTTGATGGTATCGCAAACTTCCAAGAAACTCAAGATATGTTCATTAGGATCGTCTATCGAATAACCCCCAAACCGGCATGTATATACATAGCATCTGAATTGATCCGGTTTGATCTCAAAAGCTGCTTAGCATTGATTGCGGTCTCTTAATACTTGATTGTAAATCAGAACATTTGGCGGTATGTAATCCCTAAGTGATTTACGTTAGTTTCTGCCATGTTCACGAGTAAATCTTGGGTTGTCGGTTCTTCTTCCAAATGTATCACCTCACTATTCAATCAAGCTACTGTCTGCGAACTCCTTCTCAAGGTTATGCAGATAAGTAAGAAGTTCCTTTCTAGCTTTCGATCTAGTGTGCATACGAATTCACTCTTAATCCAAGAAGAGAGATTAAGTAGTGTTCAAATTAAAATCGAATTGATTATAACTAATATGAAATTAATATTAATACAAGAAACTCCCCGGCAACGGCGCCAAAAACTTGTTGATCGATTTCGCAATCAATGAATACGTGCAAGTATACACGGTCAACAAGTAATAAAGTGAAAGTAGAGTATCGTTCCCACGAGGAATTATTTAATAAAAATCACCAAGTACTAATTCTTAACCAAACTAATTTTATTTAAACAATCTCAAATCGTTATTTTTCTAATTAAGAAAACTAAATTAAACAATTAAAAGAGATTAGTCTAAAAGAAAGCAAATAAACAAAACTAAGATTTGATTGAATTCAGGTAAATAAGGATTAAGACTCCAATATCCCCAATTATGAACTATAAATCAATTATCCAATTATCCCAATTATTATGCCTCTTTGAATTGTTAACAGAATTCTCAAATGCCAAAAGTCCTTTTCAAGTGATCAATTGCCTTCTATTTAATCCAGATTAATCTTGCTATATTCCTATGCAAAACAATTGAATTAAACTCTTTCCAATCCCAATTCCTTATGTGTTATATCGTGAAAAGATATTTTCATTCTATTCACAAACCTAATTATTCAACATGTAAATAACTAAGTCACATGTCACCATGCCCAGCTTCTAACCCTAGAATTCCTCTTCCAATTCCTTCTAGAGTAACAAAGTAATTCTTGATCAAATAATTAAGCAATAAGCACAAGACAAGATAAACAACTCACTTTAACATAAATAATTAGAATATAATGAATAACTAATTCATAGCCATAAAAGTTCAATTGAAATCTCAAAAATAGTTAGTTCATAATTAATGAATTAAAACCAAGAATCCACAAATCGAATAGACATCAAAAGATAAAAGTAAGATGAGAGAAGAGAATAGAATCATTGTCGAAGAAATCTGATGCTCCCTCTTGCTTTTGCTCTTGATCTTCAATGGTCTCCAAGTTGCTTCAATCTCCAAAACTAATAAGAACTAGGGTTATTTTCTAATCTAAAGGAGTGTTTAATCTAGGCTAAGCTATGTAATCCCCCTTTAGAACTCTATTCTCTAACCATTTAAACTATCATAGCTAACATGGTCGTTTTATTTCCAAGTGCCTTCTTATAATATCAATGTCAAACAGATAAAGATCCAATTCAAATCACGAAAATCATATCACTGAATCAACAATCCTTACTAGACGTGTTCATGCAATTCTACTTTCCTCATTGGCCCCAGATATACGCACTCTCAAAAACTGGAATTAACATGCAATCCTAAATTCAACTTTACTAATAATCAATCCACAAACTAATAATAAACTACAACTGGTGAAAATAAAACGTAACCACAAAAACTTGTTGAGTACAATCTAGTTACACACAGCACGCAAGTATACGTGGTCAACAAGTAATAAAGTGATAAGTTGAGTATCGTTCCCACAGGGAATTCTAATTAATAAATTTCAACTACGAATACTATATCAATTCAATTTTATTCAAACAATGAGAAATTGCGATTTCCTGAATTATTAACTCAAAATTTAACACTTAAAGATACTGCACTAAGATAAACAATTAACTAAGCTATTATTTGAGTGAATGACTTCCGGTAGGTAAATATTAAGACTTCAATATCCCCAATTATGAATTATAAATCAGTTATCTAATCATCCCAATTACTATGTCTCATGGATTGTTAACAGGAATTCTCAAATGCCAAAAGCCCTCTTCCAAGTGGTCAATTGACTTCTATTTAACCCAGATTAACCTTGCTATATTCCTATGCAAAACAATTGGATTAAACTCTTTCCAGTCCCAATTCCTTATAAAATAACATAAAACATGCATGAATAGACACAAACACATAAAAACATCCTAAAAGACTTAAGAACAACAATAAATTAAGCCCGAATGTATCCAATTCATGGGTATAAAACTCACTCATCAAATACCCCCAAACTTAAATCTTTGCTTGTCCTCAAGCAAAAACACAAAAATGTTATGCAATGCAATGTAATAAAACTAATCTATATGCCTACGAATCCAACAGTAATGATAGAAACAAGTCTATTCAACCGGCCTTAGAGAAATCTAGTAAACATGATAATACATCATATTAAGACAAATCAGTAATTTCCCAATCAATCATCAAATCTTAGACTGTTATCACTGATATAGTGCATTTGTGCTCCACAACAATGTTAACTGATATAAAATCAAATTTAAGACATAATAGATATCTTTGAAGGCATCATACAGTGCAAATTCACAAAATTCACGAACAAGCTATATCCAACTAAAGTCAAACATCCACCAAGTTCAAGAGTCTAATCTGGGATACTTATGCTTTACTTTTCATTACGGGGGCTTTTTGCTCTTTTCCCGTTTTATTGTTTTTTTTTTAACCATAACTGTGCAATGTCTCATTCCATTAGGCTAACAGTGTCCCCGGCAGCGGCGCCAAAAACTTGTTGAGTACAATCTAGTTACACACAGCACGCAAGTATACGTGGTCAACAAGTAATAAAGTGATAAGTTGAGTATCGTTCCCACAGGGAATTCTAATTAATAAATTTCAACTACTAATACTATATCAATTCAATTTTATTCAAATAATGAGAAATTGCGATTTCCTGAATTATTAACTCAAAATTTAACACTTAAAGATACTGCACTAAGATAAACAATTAACTAAGCTATTATTTGAGTGAATGACTTCCGGTAGGTAAATATTAAGACTTCAATATCCCCAATTATGAATTATAAATCAGTTATCTAATCATCCCAATTACTATGTCTCATGGATTGTTAACAGGAATTCTCAAATGCCAAAAGCCCTCTTCCAAGTGGTCAATTGACTTCTATTTAACCCAGATTAACCTTGCTATATTCCTATGCAAAACAATTGGATTAAACTCTTTCCAGTCCCAATTCCTTATATGTTACATGCGGTGAATAGATATTTCCATTCAATTCACAAACCTAATTATTTACCGTGTAAATAATCGAGTCACATGTCATCATGTCTACTTAAACCCTAGAATTCTCTCCCAATTCCTTCTAGAGTAACACACTAATTATTGGCCAAATAATTAATCACTAAAATCAAAACATGATAAACAATCCACTTCAACATAGATAATTATAATGATGTAATAACTAATTCATAATCATAAAAGGTTCAATTGAAATCTTAATTAAAGAATTAGTTCATCACGAAATAAGAATCATTATTTGTTGATAAATCATCCTTAAAGAATTACAACTAAAAATAAGGAGAAAAAAGAAGAAACTGCAGTGACCTTGAAGCTCTGTAATCTTCAATTCGGAAAAGCTCCTTCAATACTCTCTGCCAAAATAAATCCAATCCCCTTTTAATTCAGCAATTAGTTTCTTTTTATAGTCCCCCACAATCCTCCTTCAATTAGGTTTTATTATTAACCCTTAATAGGCAACCAGAAGTCAAACGCTTAATCCCATTCACGCTGCCGAGGCTCGGTATCCCGTGTTTGAGGATAGTGTAATTTCAGTATACCGTGGCTGGACTTCATTGAAATTACAGTTTTGCCATTCAATGCTTGAAATTCCCATAATTGCCCTTCCAGCTTCCAAATCTGCCAAATAAGATATAAACACAATAAAAATGCTACTAAATAACTTAAGAATGCAATAATTTAAGTCTAAATATATCCGAATTATGGGTATACTACCCATTCATCACTGATTTTTGTGTATTGTGTTATTGTTTAAATCACTGGTTGAGTTGATGTAATTGAGTTGATGAATAAATTTTAGGTTGAACTTAATTTCATGGATAAGAGTTGGACGCGTCATGAGCGTATATCAACGAATTATCTCAATGGGGTCAAAATCTTCATTGAGCATGTACGTGCAACATTTGGCCCAACAGTTGACATTAGATGTCCTTGTATCAAGTGTATGAACCTATACACTAAAACCCAAGAAGAGGTGTCTTCACATTTGTGCATAAATGGGATAATGCCTTCTTATGATAAGTGGATTTACCACGGTGAACCCATTCCACGTATACCCAATGAACATGGTTAGAATATTTTCTCTCAAAATGATGAGTTTATGAACTATGATTTAGATGGTGATGAGGATGAAATTGAGACACCAATGGAAGATATTAATCGAGGAACCTTTGCTGATGGTGGGAATGAAGATACCTTCCAAAATCGAAATCATACCAGAATTGAACAAATGCTTAATATGTTGGATAGAGAGTTATATCCGGGATGCCAAAAGTACTCCATTTTGTCATTTGTTATAAAATTGTTGCATTTGAAGGTTTTCAACAATTGGACAAATAAGTCCATAGACATGCTACTTGAGTTGATTAAAGATGTTCCTCTTGATGGTGCGAATTTGCCAAAATCATACTACGAGGAAAAGACAATGCTACGTGAAATTGGCCTTGGATACCACACAATACACGCATACAAGTAAGTAAAATAACATATCAAAAAGTCCTTAATTATAACACTCATTAATATATAGTTAATCAGTCTCATTTTTGTTGAAGGTATGATTGTGCCCTTTTTTGGCAAGACAATAAGGATTTAGAAGAGTGTCCAGTATGCCGGGAATCAAGATTGAAAGTTAATGATGGGAAGGGTAAAAAAATCCCACACAAGATTTTGAGATACTTTCCTAAAAAACTGCGGTTGCAAAGACTTTTTATGTCAAAAAAATTGCAAAAGACACGCGGTGGCACAAGGAAAAACTTATTTCAGTAGAAGGTGAACTGAGGCATCCAGCAGATTCTGTATCGTGGAAGGAGTTTGATAGAAAGTATGAATGGTTTTCCAATGATCCAAGAAACATTCGTCTTGGCCTAGCCACGGATGGATTCAATCCATTTGGAAATATGAGTTGCTCATATAGCATGTGGCTAGTAATACTTAATCCATATAATTTGCCCCCTTGGATGTGCATGAAGGAGCCCTTTTCCATAATGTCACTTTTGATTCCTGGACCAAAAGCACCAGGTAATGACATCGATGTTTATTTACGTCCTTTAATAGATGATCTTGTTGATTTGTGGGAACAAGGAATTCAAACATATGACTCTTATACTGGGTGCAATTTCAACATGCATGCTTCTATTTTATGGACAATTAACGATTTTCCTGCACTTGCAAATCTTTCTGGATGGAGTACCAAAGGGTACATGGCTTGTCCAACTTGCAATGTAGATACACGCTCGACTAGGTTGAGGAGTAAAATCTCTTACGGGGGGCATCATGCATTTCTCGGTCCTAATAATAGGTATTTTTAATACGTAACTTATTTTAATTTTATCTTCACATTTTTCACACAATTTACTTCCTATGGTTTATCTTGCCCTTGTAGGTGGAGAAAGAGTTTAGACTTTGATGGAAAGGAGGAACTCCGTAGACCACCTAAGATCCTAGGTGGATCAGAAATTTTACATCATGTAGAATCAATCAATTTCGGGATTTTGGGCATCCAAGAAAATGTAAGTATGAATAGAGAAAGAAAGAAAAGAGGACAACAACTCCATCGAACTCTAATTGGGCGAAGAAAAGTATTTTTTAAGCTACCATATTGGAAAGATTTGAAGGTCAGATATAAGCTCGATGTAATGCACATCGAGAAGAATATTTGTGATAACATACTTGGGACATTACTAGAGATTGAAGGTAAAAATAATGACACTTACAAGGCTCGACAAGATTTAGAGGATTTGAATATACGTAAAGAGTCGCACTTAAGACCACGTGGAGATAAGTTTGACAAGTCAGAACCAATTTTTTTTCTTTTTCCAAAAAGAGAGACAAATTCTTGTCCTTTATACAACTCCATCAAATTCCAGACGGATATGCATCAAATATTTCTAGATGTGTTAATACAAGTGATAATAGCATGTCGAAGATACAAGATTTGATGACTCCCATGTTCTTTTACAACGATTAATCCTCATTTTGGAGTGCGAGGGAATCTTAATGACGATGTGGCAACAACATTAACTGAGTTGGGTGCATTCTTTAAAAATCTATGTAGTAGAACACTAAAAGTGGATGACTTAAGAAAAATGGAGAAGGATATTATAATTATCTTATACAAGATTGAGAGGATTTATCCACCGACCTTCATTGATATTTGTGTTCACTTGGCTGTTCATCTACCACAAGAAGCAATGTTTACAGGCCTTGTATGCTATTCGTGGATGTATCCAATTGAAAGGTATGTAACTATATATATCTGGTTATCTATGAACTTTATAGTTGTGTCATACTTAATTTTGTAATTTTATTTAAAGGTATCTATGCACGCTGAAAAAGTATGTAAGGAACAAAGCACATCTAGAAGGATCAATTGCTGAAGGGTATGTCGCAGATGAATGTTTGACATTTTGTTCCTTGTACTTACCACAAAGTGAGAGCAAGTTTAATAAAAAGGACCGTAATCCTGATGGAAAAGTTAGAAAAGATGCTCTTTCTGTCTTTTCTCAAAATATTAAACCATTAGGTGGTTTTCTTTATGACTATGCTGATTCCAAAGAGATTCAAATGGCTCATTGGTATGTCTTGAATAATTGTGAAGATGTGAAACCTTATATTGAGTAAGTTATACATTTTATCATTAAATTATTCAAATAATTATTGCTTCATACTAGTTTTTTGTACTAATATTATTCTTGTAGGGAATGTGAGGAGGAATTGAAATTAGCTTACCAAAAGAACATCGAATTGGAAAAAAGATTTCCTCAGTGGTTTAAAAAGAAGGTAAAATAATATTTCTTCTCCTTTTAAAGTTGTTTGTTTAAAAATCAATGATTAATTTAAATTTTTACATCATGTAGATTCATCATCTTTGGAATACCACATCAAATGTCATTAGTGATCAACTATTTGCATTAGCAAGTGGTCCAAATTTACGAGTATGGAAATATAAAGGATGCATTGTAAATGGAGTAAGGTTTCTTGTCAAAGATCGTGACAATCGTAGGCAAAGCCAAAATAGTGAAATAACATGTGAAGGAGAACACGATGGGAAAAGTATCGACTTTTTTGGCTTATTAAATGATATTATAAAAATAGAGTATGGAAAAGGGTATAATGTGTTTATATTTTGTTGTGAGTGGTTTGATTTATCTAATCAGCGTATGGGTATTAGGAAGGATACACACTTTACAAGTGTAAATGTAAGTATCACATGGTATAGAAATGACCCATACATAATATTTCCTCAAGCAAAACAAGTTTTTTTTGTTGAAGATTTGAAATTAGGTTTGCAAATCGAAAAATTGTTCAAAGGTTTAACCAATCGACACGTATTTGATGTTCGGAGGATGAAATGGACGAGATTAAAGAATATACCACCGACAATGTTGTTAACCTTGATGATGACTCACCCGATATTGACATTGTTGTTCAAGATCGGGATATAGGCCAATGAATGAATAGAGATGATGTTGATTCGTAAACAATAAATAACAAAGTCTTAAGACAAAGAACTCAAAAAATTAACATTGAACACAATATCTTATTGGATGGAGACATAGATGATGATGTCGATGAGGATGATTTTGAGGAGGATGAATTTGAGGAGGATGAATTAGTGTAGTAAGGATGATACACACCGTAGATTATCTTAGTGAAGAAAGAACAAAGTATGGATGAAGAAGAAGAAAGATGATCGTAACTAGCATCAAATAAGGTATGCCTTTCATCTTATCAAAGTTGAAACATTTGAATGATGCTTAATTATTTAGTTTAGTCGATTATCGCTCGGGTTCGGTGTCCAAACATCTCATTCTACCGCTCCTTAGAACAACCTCCGCATGCTTGCCTGCTCTAATGCAAATTGGCGGTCCCAATTTAGGAGTCAAGGCGCCTCTATTATACATCCAAGCGTAGCTTTGTCACTTGGGCCAAATGCACTTAAATAGAACTTATTATTATTCTACTTCTTAACTTTGATTTATTGACTTAAATATGTTATCGGTTTATGTTATTACAAATTCTGGTCCTCCAATTTTCTGGAAGCATGATGTTTAAAAAACACGATATTCCTTTTCCTCAGCCTATTTGTTCATATGCATGACTACCAGCTAAGTAAATTATCTAAAATTTCAAAAATTTTGAAAATCATCTAGATTTATAAACCAGAATAGCTGAATAATTATTTTGAATTTACTTGTGTTTTTCATATTGTTTTTTGCGATAATTATTTGACTTTTATTTTATATTAAATCCTTTTTGTCCATCTTGTTAAACAGATTATCTCTAGACATGGGTTGTTTGAACTTTAGAGAATCTGGCAACCAACGTTCAGCTTTTATTTTACAAGATGAGGTATGAAAAATGTCAAGATGATGATGCATCTGCTTCTTAGATGTTATCATTATTGAGTAGTGAATATGTGTTTCGGGTCGACATGCTACAACAAGAAAATGAAAGTTTACTTGAAAAGGTGATGCAATTAAAACTTATACTTCTTTCATAAGCCATGGATTACATGAATTGTATTTTTGTTTTTGTTTTTGTTTATCTGGAGAGGTCTGATTTGCTGCTGATCATGCATATTAATCTCAATCCAACTGTTAGAAATCTTTATGAAGCACCATAGCAATGCAAACCAGAGAATGCCACTCATATATGTGAAACTTTACACGTATCAGGTTTGTGTGGTTCGTCTGTATTTAATGTAATAATCATTACCATTTCTCCTACTGATCTTAACTGGGGAATATTTTCTAGATTTTCAGGGGACTGGCATATATGCATGATGTTCCTAGAGTATGTCATAGGGACTTGAAGCCTCTGAATGTTCTGGTATGCACCTTTTAAATTGTGACTTAGGATTAAGAGTTATAGTTGTTTTTTGACTTCAACGTTGGCTTTCCACAGGTTGATCCTCTTTCACACCAGGTCAAAATTTGTGACTTTGGATGTGCAAAAATGCTAGTATGTTCACTTCTTTAAATTCCATTTCCTAACCAGTGGCTTTTTGATAACTAATTAAACTTTTTCCAAGCATATTACTATTTTTTATCTTTGCATGCGTTCATATGACTTGTGTTGAACTACAAATATTTATCAAAAATATATATATATAAGCGTCTTGTGTTGAAACCGATGGCAAGACATCATTAGCTATGCAACTTCGAAAATTGTTCTATTCTTGCATTCATTTATTCGCTCAATGAGTCAATTATGTTATCTGTAAATTTGTTTATATTTGATGCATAATAAGGATTTGCTCACCAGTTGGAGCGGTGGCGAGTTGCAAAAAGGCCACTTGCTTATACGCTATAGTTTTCATGCATGAATAGTATGTGTGCTACGGGTATTAATAATACAAGTGTGCTATGGGTATTAATAATATAAGTGTGCTACGGGTATGAATAATATAAGTGTGCTACACTCTTCGGTTCCTAGCTATTAGGATAGCCTTCATTAATACAGAACAACTAAAAAATGAATCCAATTAAATATCAAATATACTAGACTAAGCATTTTAATTTTTGTAAAAGAATGTACAGTGTATGAGTCAGATATCGCCTTATTGCAAGTGTTTGCATCTTGTTAAGAGTGGTGCTCCTTGCATTTTTGTGAAAACATGCTTCTCCCCCTATAGGTGTAGGCGTGAAAAGGATCCAATTAAAATATGCATTTTATTTATCTATGAAAAAAAACAGTATGGTATATCGGTTGTACATTATCTTCTCATTGAGTGTTTGCATTGTGGTATGTGAATTTCTTAGAGAATAACCCTTTAAAATGTTCTCTGTTGATATCTCCATGTCGATGTGATCTTGCAACAACTTTTCTTTGTCATATTTTCACCATGAGTTACCATTCGTGAAAGGGTGAAGCAAATATTTCATACATTTGTTCACTTCGCTCTATCGCTCGCTCCCGAACTCATATTTGGTGCAAGAATATACAACTTCAATTGATATATGGTCACCGTTGGTTGTTTTTGGCTTGAGCTTCTTCTAGGCCAGTTGGCGCTAGTATCTTTTATTGGTTTTCTCTATTTTATTCTCATCACATCACTCGAATAATTTTACAACAATTGTTTCTTGGAAAACGATGTGATCATAGAAATTATCAAGGTGTGACAATCGGACTATAAACAGCTTTAGATTATGTTTTCAAGTTAGAGTTTCTTACATTTCATCTTCCAGGTTCTTGGCACACCAACTCGAGAAGAAATTCTATGTATGAATCCAAATTATACTGATTTTAGGTTTCCCCAAATCAAGGCACATCCATGGCACAAGGTATCTTTTTACTCTTCTGCTCCTGCTACATCATATCCCAAAAGTTAATTCCCATAAACTTGAAAATTATCGATTCTTACCACTTATAAGATGTATGTAATTAATGTTGATGGTGCTCAAGTATGACATTCTTTTTGTTGCCTCGTAACATTTTCTATAAAAGCGGCGAGAATAAATCAATTGGCGATTACTTATTAAAAAGTAAAAACTAACTTACTAAATTGAAAAAACAACTGGACTTACATATTTTTTGCAAGTAAGAATTAAAATTGAGAATGCAAGTCCTAAGTGGGCTCTATCTTGTAGTCGAGAGACTCGAGACTATATTCTAATTTCTCCATCTTTAAGTTTATACTCCTTAAATTTTTGTGGACATCATAAGTTATTCAAATTGCTCAACCCCACATATAACGATCCGCTAAACTATCCATTTATTTACAAATTTTATAGTTTTTTTTTGGTATATTCGATGTAGTTGATATTCTTACATATTCGTGGTTTTAGATTTTTCACAAACGAATGCCTCTATAAGCAATTGATCTTGCTTCACACTTAACTGCTTTAATACTCACCAAGCCTTCATTGCAGTCTTTGTGAGTTTCATTCACTTTTCTTTGTTATGGATAGATATCTGTTATCTTTGTTATTTAGGAATTAGGAGTAACAAGTTTTCATTCATTGGCTTAAGTGCAAATTAATAGTTTTTATTGTTGAGTAAATTTGGTCCATTTCTTATTATCTTATAGGTGGTCTTTATTTTGTGTTGATGATTTGTAGAGCCACAAGGATTTCTTTTATTTGCCTTTTGATTGGGGAAAGCTTATGTCTATTGCTTTTTTGTTTTAGATTTGATTCTTCTATTGCGCTTAGAAGCATGTTCACATCCTTTCTTTGATGAGCTATGAGAGCCCAATGCTCACTTCCCAAATGGTCGTCCATTACCACAAGAACTTTAAACAACAGGTGTGTCCATCTTATTTAGACATATACCTTTTAATGTTTAGATTATTGGCATATGGTCGTGAAAAGGCTTTACTATAATAAGTTTATTGGTATTCTAGATGATTAATATTTTTTTGTTACCAACCATTCTTTGGTCAATTTTAATTGAGATTTTTCTAATTATAGTTGTCATGAGCATCTCCATATCTTATTAATAGGCTTCTACCAGAGCACGTGAAACGCCAAATGGGTTAACAGTTTTTTCATCCAATAGGGACATAAAAACATCCTCGAGGAGTGAAGTGTACTCTCTCTATATATGTAGATATATACTTTGATTGAAGAACTGAGGTAGCTTTAGATGGTTAATTGTAAAGATAATGAATGATTATGTAGTGGATGATTTTATTAATTTAATAATATTTTAGTTTTTGTATTTTTGCCATTATTTGCTATGGGGACATTGAGTCGATCGAGAACAAAAAGAATGTCAAATTTTGATTTTAGCAACAATATAATTCGACATTAAAAAGTTTTAATATAGCAATTTTTTTATACATTTAACAACAAATTTTCGTAACAATGACATTAAAATATAATATTTCCAACGA